>CM074181.1:40650143-43323893 GCA_037179385.1 Holothuria scabra | reverse complement strand
AGACAACATTGTGGGGTGTACGCGAGAGTAATAAAATGGTGATTGGTTAAACGCCAAGATGGAAAGGTAAGCATTATCGTTCTTTTCATGAAATGCGCCACCACTCTCAAATACCATGTTATAAAACAGGTTAAGTTCAATTGGAATATCGGAAAAAACAAAACAAAGTTACACACATTTCTTTTCTCCCGGGTTTAAATTGTAGCCTCTCGATCGAGTGAGAGGCTGGAAAAATTGCTTATTTCTCATGAGTAAACTTTCCACACGGAAATCTTTAGTAAAAGGCGAAAGATTTATTCGCTTTGTGGAAAGCTCTGAGCAATGGCCCTCCACATCACAAAAGTTATTTTATATATTTCGCACGTTGACAAAAGTCGACAGTGAAAATGTCCGAAGTTTCAAGCCACACCCAAGAAATGACGTAATACTACAACTGAGTTTAAACCAATTCGTTCGATGTCCGGGGATAAAGAGTACTGCAAAGGCCTATAGTCACAGAAGATTGCCCCACATACTAAAAGTGTATAACGCCGTTTCTGCAATATTTATTTTATTGATAGATTCGGTCACAAAATATATGTTACAATTTGATTGGCCTATTCTTTTATTCATTTTCAATATTCATTGAAAGAAACTGTTATTCTATTCAAATTATTATTTAAGAGATGAAACTTGAATTCAACTCTCTTCCGTAAATAGAGTCGACAGTGATTCAGACAACATTGTGGGGTGTACGCGAGAGTAATAAAATGGTGATTGGTTAAACGCCAAGATGGAAAGGTAAGCATTATCGTTCTTTTCATGAAATGCGCCACCACTCTCAAATACGATTTCAAAAAACAGGTTAAGTTCAATTGGAATATGGGATAAAAACAAAACAAAGTTACACACATTTCTTTTCTCCCGGGTTTAAATTGTAGCCTCTCGATCGAGTGAGAGGCTGGAAAAATTGCTAATTTCTCATTAGTAAACTTTCCACACGGAAATCTTTAGTAAAAGGCGAAAGATTTATTCGCTTTGTGGAAAGCTCTGAGCAATGGCCCTCCACATCACAAAAGTTATTTTATATATTTCGCACGTTGACAAAAGTCGACAGTGAAAATGTCCGAAGTTTCAAGTCACACCCAAGAAATGACGTAATACTACAACTGAGTTTAAACCAATTCGTTCGATGTCCGGGGATAAAGAGTACTGCAAAGGCCTATAGTCACAGAAGATTGCCCACATACTAAAAGCGTATAACGCCGTTTCTGCAATATTTATTTTATTGATAGATTCGGTCACAAAATATATGTTACAATTTGATTGGCCTATTTTTTTATTCATTTTCAATATTCATTGAAAGAAACTGTTATTCTATTCAAATTATTATTTAAGAGATGAAACTTGAATTCAACTCTCTTCCGTAAATAGAGTCGACAGTGATTCAGACAACATTGTGGGGTGTACGCGAGAGTAATAAAATGGTGATTGGTTGAACGCCAAGATGGAAAGGTAAGCATTATCGTTCTTTTCATGAAATGCGCCACCACTCTCAAATACCATTTTAAAAAACAGGTTAAGTTCAATTGGAATATCGGAAAAAACAAAACAAAGTTACACACATTTCTTTTCTCCCAGGTTTCAACTGTAGCCTCTCGATCGAGTGAGAGGCTGGAAAAATTGCTAATTTCTCATTAGTAAACTTTCCACACGGAAATCTTTAGTAAAAGGCGAAAGATTTATTCGCTTTGTGGAAAGCTCTGAGCAATGGCCCTCCACATCACAAAAGTTATTTTATATATTTCGCACGTTGACAAAAGTCGACAGTGGAAATGTCCGAAGTTTCAAGCCACACCCAAGAAATGACGTAATACTACAACTGAGTTTAAACCAATTCGTTCGATGTCCGGGGATAAAGAGTACTGCAAAGGCCTATAGTCACAGAAGATTGCCCACATACTAAAAGCGTATAACGCCGTTTCTGCAATATTTATTTTATTGATAGATTCGGTCACAAAATATATGTTACAATTTGATTGGCCTATTCTTTTATTCATTTTCAATATTCATTGAAAGAAACTGTAATTCTATTCAAATTATTATTTAAGAGATGAAACTTGAATTCGACTCTCTTCCGTAAATAGAGTCGACAGTGATTCAGACAACATTGTGGGGTGTACGCGAGAGTAATAAAATGGTGATTGGTTAAACGCCAAGATGGAAAGGTAAGCATTATCGTTCTTTTCATGAAATGCGCCACCACTCTCAAATACCATGTTATAAAACAGGTTAAGTTCAATTGGAATATCGGAAAAAACAAAACAAAGTTACACACATTTCTTTTCTCCCGGGTTTAAATTGTAGCCTCTCGATCGAGTGAGAGGCTGGAAAAATTGCTTATTTCTCATGAGTAAACTTTCCACACGGAAATCTTTAGTAAAAGGCGAAAGATTTATTCGCTTTGTGGAAAGCTCTGAGCAATGGCCCTCCACATCACAAAACGTATTTTATATATTTCGCACGTTGACAAAAGTCGACAGTGGAAATGTCCGAAGTTTCAAGTCACACCCAAGAAATGACGTAATACTACAACTGAGTTTAAACCAATTCGTTCGATGTCCGGGGATAAAGAGTACTGCAAAGGCCTATAGTCACAGAAGATTGCCCACATACTAAAAGTGTATAACGCCGTTTCTGCAATATTTATTTTATTGATAGATTCGGTCACAAAATATATGTTACAATTTGATTGGCCTATTCTTTTATTCATTTTCAATATTCATTGAAAGAAACTGTTATTCTATTCAAATTATTATTTAAGAGATGAAACTTGAATTCAACTCTCTTCCGTAAATAGAGTCGACAGTGATTCAGACAACATTGTGGGGTGTACGCGAGAGTAATAAAATGGTGATTGGTTAAACGCCAAGATGGAAAGGTAAGCATTATCGTTCTTTTCATGAAATGCGCCACCACTCTCAAATACCATTTTAAAAAACAGGTTAAGTTCAATTGGAATATCGGAAAAAACAAAACAAAGTTACACAGATTTCTTTTCTCCCGGGTTTAAACTGTAGCCTCACGATCGAGTCAGAGGCTGGAAAAATTGCTAATTTCTCATTAGTAAACTTTCCACACGGAAATCTTTAGTAAAAGGCGAAAGATTTATTCGCTTTGTGGAAAGCTCTGAGCAATGGCCCTCCACATCACAAAAGTTATTTTATATATTTCGCACGTTGACAAAAGTCGACAGTGGAAATGTCCGAAGTTTCAAGTCACACCCAAGAAATGACGTAATACTACAACTGAGTTTAAACCAATTCGTTCGATGTCCGCGGATAAAGAGTACTGCAAAGGCCTATAGTCACAGAAGATTGCCCACATACTAAAAGTGTATAACGCCGTTTCTGCAATATTTATTTTATTGATAGATTCGGTCACAAAATATATGTTACAATTTGATTGGCCTATTCTTTTATTCATTTTCAATATTCATTGAAAGAAACTGTTATTCTATTCAAATTATTATTTAAGAGATGAAACTTGAATTCAACTCTCTTCCGTAAATAGAGTCGACAGTGATTCAGACAACATTGTGGGGTGTACGCGAGAGTAATAAAATGGTGATTGGTTAAACGCCAAGATGGAAAGGTAAGCATTATCGTTCTTTTCATGAAATGCGCCACCACTCTCAAATACCATGTTATAAAACAGGTTAATTTGAATTGGAATATCGGAAAAAACAAAACAAAGTTACACACATTTCTTTTCTCCCGGGTTTAAATTGTAGCCTCTCGATCGAGTGAGAAGCTGGAAAAATTGCTCATTTCTCATGAGTAAACTTTACACACGGAAATCTTTAGTAAAAGGCGAAAGATTTATTCGCTTTGTGGAAAGCTCTGAGCAATGGCCCTCCACGTCGCAAAAGTTATTTTAGGGAGCACACCACCATTAGCAGAACGGCCTTGCTGGTAAAAGTAGTTCCAAAGTACACCGTCAGTTTTAGGTCCTCTTTAAGTGTGAATTGCTCAAGTTAAACTAATCAGATGTGGTTGGTTTGTTTTGGATATGAAAGAGAACGTGTAAATGTGTGACTGTTGCCAAATTGGGAAGAATTGAAGGTGATTTAGACTGTTTAAAAATTTGGTGTGAAAAAGACGTTTTTTCCGTCACCTGCGGATTAATAGGGTAGGGTGTACAGACCCAAAACTTCATCCCCTTTTATCTCAAAATCTAAACGGTCATGCTATGGTGAATTTGTGATGCCATGATTGGCCAACTCACTGGCTTTCATGTGAGGGGTAGCTTTAGTGGGGTGTGAACTTTGACTGGGCTGCGGGGGGCATTTAACGAAGGCAAAATAGTGTGTAAGTCAATGGAGAAATTAATGGTGGTGTGCTCCCTTTATATATTTCGCACGTTGACAAAAGTCGACAGTGAAAATGTCCGAAGTTTCAAGCCACACCCAAGAAATGACGTAATACTACAACTGAGTTTAAACCAATTCGTTCGATGTCCGGGGATAAAGAGTACTGCAAAGGCCTATAGTCACAGAAGATTGCCCCACATACTAAAAGTGTATAACGCCGTTTCTGCAATATTTATTTTATTGATAGATTCGGTCACAAAATATATGTTACAATTTGATTGGCCTATTCTTTTATTCATTTTCAATATTCATTGAAAGAAACTGTTATTCTATTCAAATTATTATTTAAAAGATGAAACTTGAATTCAACTCTCTTCCGTAAATAGAGTCGACAGTGATTCAGACAACATTGTGGGGTGTACGCGAGAGTAATAAAATGGTGATTGGTTAAACGCCAAGATGGAAAGGTAAGCATTATCGTTCTTTTCATGAAATGCGCCACCACTCTCAATTACGATTTCAAAAAACAGGTTAAGTTCAATTGGAATATGGGATAAAAACAACACAAAGTTACACACATTTCTTTTCTCCCGGGTTTAAATTGTAGCCTCTCGATCGAGTGAGAGGCTGGAAAAATTGCTCATTCCTCATTAGTAAACTTTCCACACGGAAATCTTTAGTAAAAGGCGAAAGATTAATTCGCTTTGTGGAAAGCTCTGAGCAATGGCCCTCCACATCACAAAAGTTATTTTATATATTTCGCACGTTGACAAAAGTCGACAGTGGAAATGTCCGAAGTTTCAAGTCACACCCAAGAAATGACGTAATACTACAACTGAGTTTAAACCAATTCGTTCGATGTCCGCGGATAAAGAGTACTGCAAAGGCCTATAGTCACAGAAGATTGCCCCACATACTAAAAGTGTATAACGCCGTTTCTGCAATATTTATTTTATTGATAGATTCGGTCACAAAATATATGTTACAATTTGATTGGCCTATTCTTTTATTCATTTTTAATATTCATTGAAAGAAACTGTTATTCTATTCAAATTATTATTTAAAAGATGAAACTTGAATTCAACTCTCTTCCGTAAATAGAGTCGACAGTGATTCAGACAACATTGTGGGGTGTACGCGAGAGTAATAAAATGGTGATTGGTTAAACGCCAAGATGGAAAGGTAAGCATTATCGTTCTTTTCATGAAATGCGCCACCACTCTCAAATACGATTTCAAAAAACAGGTTAAGTTCAATTGGAATATGGGATAAAAACAAAACAAAGTTACACACATTTCTTTTCTCCCGGGTTTAAATTGTAGCCTCTCGATCGAGTGAGAGGCTGGAAAAATAGCTCATTCCTCATTAGTAAACTTTCCACACGGAAATCTTTAGTAAAAGGCGAAAGATTAATTCGCTTTGTGGAAAGCTCTGAGCAATGGCCCTCCACATCACAAAAGTTATTTTATATATTTCGCACGTTGACAAAAGTCGACAGTGAAAATGTCCGAAGTTTCAAGCCACACCCAAGAAATGACGTAATACTACAACTGAGTTTAAACCAATTCGTTCGATGTCCGGGGATAAAAAGTACTGCAAAGGCCTATAGTCACAGAAGATTGCCCCACATACTAAAAGTGTATAACGCCGTTTCTGCAATATTTATTTTATTGATAGATTCGGTCACAAAATATATGTTACAATTTGATTGGCCTATTCTTTTATTCATTTTCAATATTCATTGAAAGAAACTGTTATTCTATTCAAATTATTATTTAAAAGATGAAACTTGAATTCAACTCTCTTCCGTAAATAGAGTCGACAGTGATTCAGACAACATTGTGGGGTGTACGCGAGAGTAATAAAATGGTGATTGGTTAAACGCCAAGATGGAAAGGTAAGCATTATCGTTCTTTTCATGAAATGCGCCACCACTCTCAAATACGATTTCAAAAACAGGTTAAGTTCAATTGGAATATGGGATGAAAACAAAACAAAGTTACACACATTTCTTTTCTCCCGGGTTTAAATTGTAGCCTCTCGATCGAGTGAGAAGCTGGAAAAATTGCTCATTCCTCATGAGTAAACTTTCCATACGGAAATCTTTAGTAAAAGGCGAAAGATTTATTCGCTTTGTGGAAAGCTCTGAGCAATGGCCCTCCACATCACAAAAGTTATTTTATATATTTCGCACGTTGACAAAAGTCGACAGTGAAAATGTCCGAAGTTTCAAGCCACACCCAAGAAATGACGTAATACTACAACTGAGTTTAAACCAATTCGTTCGATGTCCGGGGATAAAGAGTACTGCAAAGGCCTATAGTCACAGAAGATTGCCCCACATACTAAAAGTGTATAACGCCGTTTCTGCAATATTTATTTTATTGATAGATTCGGTCACAAAATATATGTTACAATTTGATTGGCCTATTCTTTTATTCATTTTCAATATTCATTGAAAGAAACTGTTATTCTATTCAAATTATTATTTAAGAGATGAAACTTGAATTCAACTCTCTTCCGTAAATAGAGTCGACAGTGATTCAGACAACATTGTGGGGTGTACGCGAGAGTAATAAAATGGTGATTGGTTAAACGCCAAGATGGAAAGGTAAGCATTATCGTTCTTTTCATGAAATGCGCCACCACTCTCAAATACCATTTTAAAAAACAGGTTAAGTTCAATTGGAATATCGGAAAAAACAAACCAAAGTTGCACACATTTCTTTTCTCCCGGGTTTAAAATGTAGCCTCTCGATCGAGTGAGAGGCTGGAAAAATTGCTCATTTCTCATTAGTAAACTTTCCACACGGAAATCTTTAGTAAAAGGCGAAAGATTTATTCGCTTTGTGGAAAGCTCTAAGCAATGGCCCTCCACATCACAAAAGTTATTTTATATATTTCGCACGTTGACAAAAGTCGACAGTGAAAATGTCCGAAGTTTCAAGCCACACCCAAGAAATGACGTAATACTACAACTGAGTTTAAACCAATTCGTTCGATGTCCGGGGATAAAGAGTACTGCAAAGGCCTATAGTCACAGAAGATTGCCCCACATACTAAAAGTGTATAACGCCGTTTCTGCAATATTTATTTTATTGATGGATTCGGTCACAAAATATATGTTACAATTTGATTGGCCTATTCTTTTATTCATTTTCAATATTCATTGAAAGAAACTGTTATTCTATTCAAATTATTATTTAAGAGATGAAACTTGAATTCAACTCTCTTCCGTAAATAGAGTCGACAGTGATTCAGACAACATTGTGGGGTGTACGCGAGAGTAATAAAATGGTGATTGGTTAAACGCCAAGATGGAAAGGTAAGCATTATCGTTCTTTTCATGAAATGCGCCACCACTCTCAAATACCATTTTAAAAAACAGGTTAAGTTCAATTGGAATATCGGAAAAAACAAAACAAAGTTACACACGTTTCTTTTCTCCGGGGTTTAAAATGTAGCCTCTCGATCGAGTGAGAGGCTGGAAAAATTGCTAATTTCTCATGAGTAAACTTTCCACACGGAAATCTTTAGTAAAAGGCGAAAGATTTATTCGCTTTGTGGAAAGCTCTGAGCAATGGCCCTCCACATCACAAAAGTTATTTTATATATTTCGCACGTTGACAAAAGTCGACAGTGAAAATGTTTGAAGTTTCAAGCCACACCCAAGAAATGACGTAATACTACAACTGAGTTTAAACCAATTCGTTCGATGTCCGGGGATAAAGAGTACTGCAAAGGCCTATAGTCACAGAAGATTGCCCCACATACTAAAAGTGTATAACGCCGTTTCTGCAATATTTATTTTATTGATAGATTCGGTCACAAAATATATGTTACAATTTGATTGGCCTATTCTTTTATTCATTTTCAATATTCATTGAAAGAAACTGTTATTCTATTCAAATTATTATTTAAGAGATGAAACTTGAATTCAACTCTCTTCCGTAAATAGAGTCGACAGTGATTCAGACAACATTGTGGGGTGTACGCGAGAGTAATAAAATGGTGATTGGTTAAACGCCAAGATGGAAAGGTAAGCATTATCGTTCTTTTCATGAAATGCGCCACCACTCTCAAATACCATTTTAAAAAACAGGTTAAGTTCAATTGGAATATCGGAAAAAACAAAACAAAGTTACACACATTTCTTTTCTCCCGGGTTTAAACTGTAGCCTCTCGATCGAGGGAGAGGCTGGAAAAATTTCTAATTTCTCATTAGTAAACTTTCCACACGGAAATCTTTAGTAAAAGGCGAAAGATTTATTCGCTTTGTGGAAAGCTCTGAGCAATGGCCCTCCATATCACAAAAGTTACTTTATATATTTCGCACGTTGACAAAAGTCGACAGTGGAAATGTCCGAAGTTTCAAGTCACACCCAAGAAATGACGTAATACTACAACTGAGTTTAAACCAATTCGTTCGATGTCCGCGGATAAAGAGTACTGCAAAGGCCTATAGTCACAGAAGATTGCCCCACATACTAAAAGTGTATAACGCCGTTTCTGCAATATTTATTTTATTGATAGATTCGGTCTTAAAATATATGTTACAATTTGATTGGCCTATTCTTTTATTCATTTTCAATATTCATTGAAAGAAACTGTTATTCTATTCAAATTATTATTTAAGAGATGAAACTTGAATTCAACTCTCTTCCGTAAATAGAGTCGACAGTGATTCAGACAACATTGTGGGGTGTACGCGAGAGTAATAAAATGGTGATTGGTTAAACGCCAAGATGGAAAGGTAAGCATTATCGTTCTTTTCATGAAATGCGCCACCACTCTCAAATACCATTTCAATATATAGGATTCCAATTGGAATATCGGAAAAAACGAAACAAAGTTACACACATTTCTTTTCTCCCAGTTGAAATTGTAGCCTCTCGATCGAGTGAGAGGCTGGAAAAATTGCTAATTCCTCATGAGTAAACTTTCCACACGGAAATCTTTAGGAAAAGTTTCTTTCAATTTTATTCAAACTTTAACATTTAAATGAACAACACAAAAATGTTAATAATTGCTATTTACCTGTTCACATCAAAATTAAAATAAAGATAAGAAATTTACAAAGCAATCCAGATACTGTGAATACTTATTCACCTCTACAGAAAACAAATTACTTTCGCTATACTAGTTAAAAAATATTACGCAATAAGAGAATCAACAGAAAAATTTTACATACCCCAAATTTTTTATACTCATTTAAGGGCTCCAATAAATTTCAAACACTTGTCCTTATCAACAAACACAAAAGAACTTCCCTGGACCCAAATTCTTTTAAACTTTTTTAAAAGGCAATCTGTTAAAATCCGCTTCAACACGTGTCTTTATGTCATACTGAATTAATTCGATCAGTTCTTTATCGGGAATATACTTCTTGTCAAAAACATATTTACAACGAGCCTTCCAAATGAAAAATTTCGCAACACAAAAAACAAACCACAACCGTACGAAAGGATCCCTAAGAAAGTTACACTCAGGAAAACCAGATACAGAAAGAGGTTGCAATTGAAAACTACCCTGATACCCCCACTTCCTGAACAATTCGGCTTACCCACGCTAAGCAGTCATAGGTTCTCCGACAATCCCAAAATATGTGTCTGACCGACTCAGTGGCAAACCCACAAGTAGTACAGCTACCCCTCCCGATTCCCCACTTCTTTAATAACTCTCCCGTACACAATACTCTATGGCACAACCGCCACTGGAAATCGGCGTACTTTCTGTCAAGGACTTTATTACACACACCCCTCCAAATATCCTCCCAAGGCAGAGTTGGCAAGTGTCTCATAACCGTAAGTGTAACAGCTTTCGGCTTCAAAAGAAACACAATATGTCTTTCAATTTCGAGCACTTAAATACAAACCCGGCGTCTAAAGCGTGCAAAAACTTAATAAGAGCGACGGTTTTTTGATAAATTCCGACTACACCGGGCACTATTCGGTACATACATACATACATACATACATACATACATACATACATACATACATACATACATACATACATACATACATACATACATACATACATACATACATACATACATACATACATACATACATACATACATACATACATACATACATACATACATACATACATACATACATACCAGCAGTTAGACATTGTGGGGCTTTTCGTGTATATCACTGTGGGGCTGCACTGTTGGTATATAGTTACACTATGGGGTTGTCCAATTCAGTAAGTATAGCACTACGCTATGGGTCGAAAAAAGTTGTGTGCAGTGTGGGACTGTTTATGTGTACACATTATGGGAATAATTTTGTTATAAATCAGTGTGCTACTATCTGTATGTTTACATTGTGGGATTTTTTATTCATGTTTCAGGACTGCACTATTCTAAAAGTAAGGACTGTCTATGTACTGGTATAGTGATAATTGTTGAATAGTCACCTTGTTTATAATTTCATGTGTTTATTATACAATGAAATAGTTTACACCAAAGTGAGCGGGTCCCTCAATGGTTGTCCCCCTGTGGGCTGGGGGTTGCGGAATATGCCCTCCATATTCCTTACCTGTCGATAGAGACGACTAAAGGGGAAGACTTCAATAGTACTTGAACAGTACTATGACACTATATAATACATTCATGTCGCTGTGTCCTTTAATCTTATCTAACTAAGTACATCAAAGCGAATGCACCTTTCTGTGAAATTTTTAGAGGTGTGCAGAAGTATCCATTTACATGGTGAAAATGAATTGTGACCAAGTGACTACAGAAAGAACAGCAAATTGTCTAATTTATAAGACAATGAATATTGAAAGAAATTAAAACTGTTCTGTGGTATATAGTCACAAACCATGCATGACCCAATACACTACAGCTGTCCATACCAAAATGTACCTGTGCCAAAGACCAATGGACAAAGAAATCTTCGAACAGGTGAATTCTCTCACATCGAGAGCCCAACTAGTATGTCTGATCTTATTATCTGTAGATTCACTTTAAAACTATATTCTGAATACAAGATTCCAAAAACAACCACTACCATACAAGTTAATTTGAAAGTCACAAAATTCTTATTTAAAAATTATCATGTTACAAAGAGTGGCTTGTAAGAAGAGCAATGAACAAACAAATTATCAAGGAATACAAAAACACTTCAATTTTTAAGTATTTCACTTAATCCACTATTTTACCTTATCAAAGAGTTGTGAATAAAATCTTCTGGATGAAACTGTAGTGTGCACAGAATTTTTTAGGAGGAGGGAGGGGGTGGTTGGAGAGACTAAATTCATCTGAGTGAGGAAGGGGTTTAAGAGAGGCACTGAAAATTTTATGACATTGAATACTAGTACATCTAGGTTAGGCAGTTAAAGCCAGTGACAAAAACAAGGTGGGGGCGGCAAGCAGGTAAAAGTATGGTTGACAGCCTGAAAGGATCTGCTGAAGGATGGGGATTCCTAAGTATTGTCTAATGCCACAAATGTTATTTTTGAAGACAACTCATGTTATTCACTCATGCTATTTGTGTGGGAAGGTTTAAATGAAGTTTTTAAAAGAAAGTGGGCAAGGTTTCCTGGTTATCTTCAAAAGATACTGTATCTAAGGATAGAGGCTGAAGCTCCCCTGGTTCCCCTGTTGTGCAAACTACTGCAGCATGCTTCCATAATATTCAATTTTGAAGCAACTGCATCATTTCAAATTGAAATTATGGATTTCTTGACATGAACAATTCAAAACACAATTGAAAATTACAGGTTAGCAGGAGGATTTATAAATGCTACAAAAATCAAGAAGGAACAGTTCAATTACTAGATATGCCCCTTGTGTTGAAGCATTTGGTTGATCTGTACTTTACTACATTAGGCAAGAGAGCAGGAAAGACACTGCTTTATCATCAAAAATCACAAAACTACTCGTGGCAGGTTTACACACTTCTCTACAATGCTGACTCACCTGCTGACATAACATTAAGACATGACTAATATTTGAATTGTTCAAATACTTAAAAATGTCGGCAAAACTGTATTTGAAAGAGATGTGGTAAAAAATTGCAATTATTGTATACAATTCAAAAGGCAAGGGTTGAGGCCAACATTACTATCTGGTTAAATGTTGCACAGTTCATTTTTTTCACTATTTAATCACTCTTGCTATTCAAACATGTAAACAAAGCCTTCATCTTCACATTTTTGTTATTTGTTTTGCCACATTTTTTCATTTATGCAGAAATTTGACCAGGAATAGCAAAAGAGAAGATGGTACGCTGAATAGTGAAATCGTTATTTGGGGACCATCATTCGTGATATCTATATATGTAATTGTAAAAACTATGCCAAAATTGTACTAATTGTCAGGTATGTAGTGTGCATATGGCACCCGGCTATTGATGAATGCGTTGGTCTTGGTTTGGTCCGGTGCTGATCTCAAGTGGCAACGCGCGGATGTAACTGGGATATACAAGGTGAATATGGGGGGGGGGGATGATTCAATTATAATTGGGTAACGGACATAGGCCTATATAAGCTGTTTGACAGTTGTAAGTTCTATCGTGCATAGGCGTGCGAGGCCGTGACCGAGAGGCAGATTTCCCTTCAACAATTTTTTACATTGAAAATTCTAAAAATAAAAAAATTACAGACATGAAATTCCTGTTTCAGGGCTGGGTACATGCACCTCAGAACACTCGCCAAGGGTCATTTCCGGCCATCTGGAGGGTTTGTAAGGCCCAAAATTTTCTTGTACGCTCCATGCCAACCGATGGTGGTGCTCTGCTTAGATAGAGTACACAATTCAATCATCCATAAATGGCCTTGCCACCCCTTGTAAAAATTTCTGCGGATGCCCATGCAAGGAGGAGCCATTATTTCAACTCCCGTAGGAGTTATTATTTGGGAATGTGGTATATCTATGTTTTCTCCCTTTTTGATCTCAACCAGCTGATTTTACTCTTGATGCTGGTTAGAGGAATCTTCCAAATAGAGCCCCCATCAGTTTGACTTTGGTGCATACCTCTCCTAATAGCTTTCTCCCCTGGTGTTTTTCGTTTGGGAAAGAACTTGTGGAAATATTTTTCCACTTCTGCAAGTTCACTTTCCTTCCATTTGTGTCTGGAAGTATATTTTCTGACCCTCTTCACCCTCTTCTTTGCAGGGCGCTCTTCAGCTGCAGAGAACAATATCTACTAATTTCCAGTATATTTAATATAACAATAAGCTTTTAGACAAAGTTTCCCTTTTCTATGCTGAACTAAAATGTAATCATTGAAGACCTCTAACTTTTGAAGTTTGACAGATTATAAATCAACTGGTTCTTTACATTTAGGTGTTAATTCTGTCTTAACTCTCACACATTAAAACTGGTAGTATGACCATTTGCAGGAGTTGAATTTACTATTCTTTGCTGATGGAGGTTTTTTTTTCAGCTTCTAACTTTTTGAAAGAAAAGTGGTGATGAACATTCATTGCCATGGCAATATATTTTGGAAAAGGAGTTGACTGTCAAATACTGGAACATTGTCCAATGCCGCAATTTACCCAGACTGAAGCTGCCCCATTCTCTTCCAAAAAGGGACAACATGCAAGCAGCCAGTAATTTCAAAATATGAAATTTGCTCTTAACCTCTGGTGACCCCAGATGACTATGATTTCCTCCCCTCGTAACTATTATGCATCTATGCACTACGTATGAAATTCAGCCACTATTTACTACTATTTACTATCTGGAGATATTGTGATTTGAGCAACACTGGCCCCAGATGACATTTGAACTTCATCAAACACAATAGGCATGGGTTCATATCCTGACTATTATAGATTCACACAAGAAGGAACAACTACAGTGGTGCATGAACTTTTGAGGGGAATAAAGTCTTTACCTTTGACAGGCCCGGGACGTAGAAAGGATTTGACAAATGTAGGCCCTGTCGAATTGCTGAGGACAAGCTGTTTGAAAGGTTTCAGCAAGTTAACCTCCAGTGACAAATAAGCTTTGACCTCCAACAAAAGCAAGCATTTTCCTCTTAACAGCTTGTACAGTTTTGTAATGTGAGTAGTGAACATCAATAGGTGTAAGTGGGGAATTTGAGTAACCTATGCCAATTTTCCGATTTTTGACATTGTGCACTGCAAATCTGTGGAAATTGCTACCATTTTCTTTTTTTTTTTTGGGGGGGGGGGGAGTCTGAAACAGACTGTTATAGCTCATCATTTTGCATCTGAGCTCTTTCTTGAAAGCAAATATTTTCCAAAGTTTTATTCAGCACTTCCAAATCACACATGATAATTAACATGCTGTTTAAAGAAAAACTCAATTTCACAGTATGTTTTAGAGAACTTTTCAAGATGCTGGATGCACAAATGGAACTGAATCAAGTCTGCAAAGCCTAACTGTCTGCAAGCTGTGTATGCACGTATATACACAGATACATTTTTTTAAAAATGAACTCTAGCGCCTACACAATGATGAAGCATCGTCATCATCATCTTCAGGCTCCTGAGGCAGGTCCGGAACATACTCTTCTTCTTCTTCTTCTTCTTCAGTTTAACTGTCCATATCTTTTGGGCTTACCAAATCTAGAAAAAAATCAAAACATAAAAAGCAGGTCACACTGACTGCAAGGATTTTTTATTGCATTGGTGATCTAATTTTTGTGAGTTTTTAAATTTTCACCATCTCTGGTGGGAAGAACCAATTAAGCCTTTGTTCGTGAAAAACATGATTTGATACGAATTAAACTTACCAGACTGAAAAGAACATTATTTGCTAAACCACAATTAGGGAATTTGCTTCTATTGAGCCTGATGAAATCTGCCTGTTCCCATGCAAGGGCTAGTGGAGTTATACTGTATCATAGATAATATCAGTAGGAAAAATGGGAAGGGATACTGCTGAATTCATTTTGGGCTATCAATTTACAGACATCAGAGACAAATGGTTGAATGAAGATTTTTAACAACAAACAACTATTAAATACCTGTACAGTCCACTTATCTTTTACTGATGATTTCAGTTGGGGGGGGGGGTGAGAGGAAGGTATGGAGGGGGTATGAAATGGAGGTCCATCAAAAATATAATTATAGAGTGCTCTGGGCAGTCAAAAAGTGTGCATTATCCCACCTTTTGAAATGATTAATTGGAAAGATTCTGTTCTTACATTCGACTGTAAAAGGTGTCATATGGATGGTTTAATGTCACAAAACAACTGACTTTTACAAGATCATGCATTCACATTATTTGAGGACAGTTGTAGGAGCTGGTGTTTCCATTAGGTAGAAAAATCCTACACAATTACCTACAGTAAATGCTGTTATCCATTTAGTGTGCAGGGATACAGGTATCCCAATGAAGGTGATGACATAATGTATCCTAGCTATTATCTCTTTGCCAATGTATAGCTAACTTAACTTAATAATAGTTAAGTGCACTCGACTTGGATTGTCCACAGTAGCTGTAATAGATGATTGGGATTGTGCCAAAACTGTTGCACTTCATGTACCTCCAAAAGATAACTCTAGAAACCATCAGGTTCTTCAATCATTTTGTGTGTCAACACTTTGTTATTTGTTAATACTTCTGAATATTCTGCATGTTATTATTCATCATATGCCTGGTGATGAGTTGTCTGTGCCATGCACAAAACCCAGCAATTCCACATTTGACCGGCCCCTTTGGGCTGAGGGTTGTAGAACATGCCCATGGCATTTCCCACCTGTCGTAGGAGGCAACTAAATGGAAGAACTTGGTTGCACTTTTTGAAACCAAATTTGAATCGTTTTTGAAACCTTGAAATAGTATTCAAACTGAACATTTTTACATAGTTGACATGACACTGCGAAACACGTTGTTGGTGTGTCATTAAATATCTCACCTAATAACAGATTAACTATCAAACTCTTACAAGTTGTAAGCAACATATTTCATCTCTCATTGCTGTTTCAAAGTGGCTGGAGGGGGGGGGAAAGGGAGAAACTTGTAAATTGTATGCCCTAAAAATTGACTCTAGGTAGCAGAAACAGGTGCCTATTCAAGTAGGGATGGGATCGGACAACCACAGACAGGAATCCAAAACTTTTGTGAGGCTAGGGGACAAGACAGGAAATCAACTTTGTTCACCAACCACATACACAGAGCCCATGGTTAGGACCCCAACTGAGATGCAGGAATGCAAGAGGGGAAATTTAGGGGGCAATCTGATAAGAGTGGCTCAGAATAAATAACTTTGCATAAGTGTATGCCTACTTGTTGAGTTAGCAGAAGTCTAGTTTTAGTTCTCCCTGGTGTCCGGGCAGGTTTGTAAAACTGCCCACAATGTCCAGCTTCCATGTATTTCTCGTATGATCTAACAGCTTTTTGCAAAACATTCTTCATTCAATCTGAAGAACCTTTGAAAATCTATATTGCACTATTTTGCATCTAGACACCCAAAACTGAAAAAATTTCCAACGGGAGGACACCCACTGTCCTGATACTATTTCCCCAGGATTGCAATCTGTGTCCTCCTATACAGAAAATAAATGGGGTAACCCTAGTCACTCCTGACAAACCTCAGGTTACTTAGAATGGGCATCAGCATTAGAAGCAATATGAATGTGTATGTAGTTGAGAAATTTTTTGCAATGCCAAGTGCCCTAACGTTGCGGGTAAGTTGGATAGGGAGCACACACGGCAACCATTTCTACAAGCCTACCACTAACAAGTTGCATGCAGAATCTGCACCTAGGCATTATCAATTCTCCAAAATTTGTCTGCCAATTAGATTGTGGGTATGCTACTTGTAGAAAGCACAGTTGGGTGAACTTTAAGGCTGGGTAAATATGCAACCTTCTCAGTATAGTAGGAGACTACATTGTATTTCCACTAGATAATTTTATTATGATTTTTGTTGGGGTGGGGGAGGGGTTTCGAAACCATGCTTTGCAAACATTTGGGGGACACTTTTCCTGGAACTTGTAACTTTATAAGCTATAATGCATAAATTTGGCAAGATATGTGGTATGCAACTTTAGCAAGTAACATATAAACCATTATCAGGAATAAAATAATAATATAACATGCAAGCATGCATGGGGCTCTGAATTTTATTACCGTACAGGTCTTCTAAAACACGATTTCTCGGGATGACTTGTTAACTTATGGAACTGACTCGAGCTGACTCTAACAAATATTTGACTTGACTTGCTTTTGTTATGAATTGAGAAAGTGCCTGATTTGACTTGACTCAAGCAATGTTGGGAATAACTTGCCTTAACTGGAGACTTGAGCCCATTTGACTTGACTTGTTACTCGACCAAATGAAGACTCATTACAACACTGCCAGGAACCTATATCACCATATGCGATATGAGGAGCGAGTTATCAAGCTTTCACAAAACTTGAAATTTAAAGTAAAATCACACATACTACAAGTTGCATACACTATATCAATCAGGAGGTGCATGATTGGCCAATATGTTATACCTGTCTACATATGAACTTATTTGCCACGATCGTGAAAATTTTTGGTGATACAAAAGCCATACCTCGATATGAGTTTTTTCATATCCCCAAACCTAATTCCAAGGCATTTATTTTGAACTCTTAGTATTTGAAGCATCCTAGAGCATATTTAGGAGATGCGAAGGAAATCAGTACCTGGGTAGGAATTTGTGCGGAGTGAGTTTATAATGAAAACACAAGTAGGAACCTCAGAAAGTTGTCAATTTCAAGTTGAATGGCATATTTTTCTCTATGACTCCTGGGAAAGTACTGAAAGAGTACCTCCTATATTTTGTAAAGAAAGATCCTTCATAGCTGTAATAATTCTCAACTACTACCAGTCAATTAGCATCCATCAGGTCACCTTGGTTTATGCTAAGAGTGGGGGGTTCATAATAGTGTTTGCACTGGGTACCCAGGTACCCGACAGACGTTGTTACCATCCAGGTAGAAAATTACTACCCGGGTAGCGTTTTTCTATGATTTCTTTTTGATCTTTGCAAAATAACATGATTATTGAAACTAACAAAATGTATTTACCCACATCTCATTCACAATTATTTGAAATGGAGTTGCTTTTGCATGTCGAAAAAATTACCCTTAGCACCATCTCGTCAGAAACTGTTCTCAGTACTAATTATATGCCCGTTTAAGCATTTGAAAATGACCATGAAGGTTGACATTTGATAGCAGTTTATCTCATAAACTGAAAGGGGATGTTGCCCTTCAGTGAACTAAAGTAATTTGATTCCCTTTTTGCCAGCACTTATTTCCGGATTTGTTGGAAGTTGTTTGAATCCCAAAGTTGTTGGGTTCCTATTGTACCAGAATGCTAATCAAATCTGCTGCTCATTGAAGCAGCTAACTGGAGTACTGGAACCAGTGGTCGGGTACTATAATAGGGAACCGCAGTTTTTCCCTTAAAACTGTGGTAGCCATGACGGACCTCCTTAAAGGCTAATATCCCATAATGGTTTGTTTACGTAACATGCTTTTGTTAACTTGCATTTTTCCAGAAACAATTCTCACGATGCATGTTTCTAACATAAATCCGCTCCTATACCAGATAACGAAACAGCATTGGCCTACTATACTGTGCATAGCCTTGCCTATCCCTTTGACAAATGATCTTCAAAAGTCAGCTCATAAATAATTTGCACCCAGTGTGTGTGGATCTACAACGTTCCTAAACTTATGCCCAGAAATAGAGCAAAAGACCTGCAAGAAATATTACACTATTTCCAAAGTCCTCTCAACCCTTTGGCAAAGGGCCGTTCGGCGAAACCAAGCTTGAACTGCTTCCTGAAGAAGCTATTACATCCACTGAAGGACAACACTCAACAACCAAACTTATAATTGCTGTATAAACACTTATGCAAATGGATATACCACAAGTGGATCTACTTTCCATGTTTCTAGATTTCATACTTGTCAAGTTATCACTAAAATTTACATGACATGATTTCATGATCTAATTAATTTTTGGTACTGTAATAGTTATGTCTACATATAATGTATGCACATATTTCAACCACAAAAATATTCCTTTAAATGTCTCAAATCAATCCTTATTTTAACCCGTTACCGTTGTTTGGACCCGTGCAGAGAGCTCGGCTGTCACCCATCTTTACCGCTTCACACGGAGCTCGAAACTGCGAGTGGCTACCCGAAAATTCGGCCACAACAACGAGAGAGACAATAGTTTAAGGTCACGGGGTCAATGGCTTACGGAAGCCGATGCGGGGCGGGCTGCGTCAGCTTTTCCGCCCACACCCGAGGCACGCAAATATGCCCCGATCGGAGCACAACGCTAAAGGGTTAAGCTTACTGTGACACCCTTTGGAACAAATTCATACTCCACGAAAGCTCACCTTCACTCTCTTGAGATTTCTCTTGAGTTTCCTTGTGGATTTCCTCTTGGGTTTCTATTCCTTCTAATTCCTGATGAAGTTGCAGCTCCACAGTCCTTCAGGAGATCATGGACTGTTGTCATTTCTGTAAGGAAAATATTGGATGTTCATTTGTAACGTTCAATAGTACATAGAGTGGGAATAATTGGGCAATGCTGCTGTGTTGGTATACAACAGTGTCGAAGCTACTTGTGAAAATTGTTTGGTATTTCTTCAGTATAAGCTGGCATACTTTGGCGACTTGAATTGTTTCAAATATTTTTTGGTATGTGAAGCTACACATCCCTGTTCTATGTTCTATACACTATTAGCCCTACACAGTCTACTAAGGATTATAATTTTCCTGGCTTCAGTCAATAATTAAACATCTTCATAAGCTATGATTTGTGCTCTCCTGCATGTGCACATCATCTAGCTGCAAAGTTAACACAATGGGGTGATTTGTATGTCACAATGGGCCTATTAGGAGACATATACGTAATCATGCCATGACTTTTAGTCCTCATGTATGTCCTGTTTTTAACATTATGGGGTTATTCAAATTCTTTTTCATTATGGGGCTTATATCAATCAATACAATTCACCAAACCACACACACACACTGTTAACAAGTATGAATATTGACACAAAGAGGCAAGTCATATGTCTACGCAGCTTGTAAAGATACAAATTATTAACTGAATATGCTACAAATAATATATGCAAATGCTCATCTCAATGTGAAAATGGGATAAATTTGTTAGGTTTTAGACAAATCTTTAAAGTATCACCATTTCATCCTATGCATTAAAAAGAATGCTGATACTTTAGCATTATTCAAGGTTATGAGGGTACCTATTCATAATAATCAAAAAACAGGTTTTTCAAGAAGTAATGGCCCAGAACTTAAAATATATAATGAACAAAATCATTCAATTGGCCAGCAACTTTTAATTAAAGTGGGAATTTCTTCAAATCTGGTGTGATTTTAAGCTTACTGTGACACCCTTTGGAACAAATTCATACTCCACGAAAGCTCACCTTCACTCTCTTGAGATTTCTCTTGAGTTTCCTTGTGGATTTCCTCTTGGGTTTCTATTCCTTCTAATTCCTGATGAAGTTGCAGCTACCACAGTCCTTCAGGAGATCATGGACTGTTGTCATTTCTATAAGGAAAAAATTGGATGTTCATTTGTAACGTTCAACAGTACATAGAGTGGGAATAACTGGGCAATGCTGCTGTGTTGGTATACAACAGTGTCGTAGCTACTTGTGAAAATTGTTTCGTATTTCTTCAGTATAAGCGGGCATACTTTGGCGACTTGAATTGTTTCAAATATTTTTTTGGTATGTGAAGCTACACATCCCTGTTCTATGTTCTATACACTATTAGCCCTACACAGTCTACTAAGGATTATAATTTTCATGGCTTCAGTCAATAATTAAACATCTTCATAAGCTATGATTTGTGCTCTCCTGCATGTGCACATAATCTAGCTGCAAAGTTAACAGAATGGGGTGATTTTTTTGTCGCAATATGGGCATATTAGGAGACATATACTTAACCATGCAAATGACTTTTAGTCCTCATGTATGTCCTGTTTTTAACAATATTGGGGTTATTCAAATTCTTTTTCATTATGGGGCTTATATCAATCAATACAATTCACCAAACCACACACACACTGTTAACAAGAATGAATTTGACACAAAGAGGCAAGTCATATGTCTGCCACGCGTAGGGGGAACCCCCTACCGTAGCGGAATTTTAGCAAATTGTAGGGAGTAGGTGGCACCTACGGGGAAAACAGAGGTTTTGTAGGGGGGAGTAGGGGAATTTAAATAAATACCAAGTCACAGTCAAAGGATATAAGCTACTGTACCTGACAGTACACTTCAGTGGGCAAGAGCAACACAGTGTCATGTTCATTAGAAGAAAATCCTACTAAAGTGCAGTAGTAATGACCAACACTTATCCTTCAGTGTAAAATGTATATAATATCAGAGCTATCACTCCGAAGCAGTACCTTGCCAATGAATCAACTCCCCCAAACAGAGATTTTTAATGACCTAGGGGAAAGAAGACTACAGTACTACACTAGACTACCTCGTACATAAAGCTTCAGTGCTACTACAAATGTGGAGAGCACATGGGATTGTTTTGTCCTTGTCAACTGGTATGGTGCAGATTTGATCTTCGTTAATTGCGGAAAGTGTGTAACTGGCGGTCTGAAGTGACACAAACTCAGTTGTGTAGCCACTGTAGCCACTGAGTTAATTTGTGTCCTGGTAAAGCGATTGAGAAAAAATAAATATTTTAATGGTAATAAACTTTGAAGTATTTCCTCCCCCCCCCAAAAAAAAACAGTAAATAAATAAAATGTGCAACAAATAAGAAAACAATGCATGAATGTGCGTCAAAAACATTTTGTGGGCACGTATGAAATCAAGAAATAACTTCCAAATGCCTACTTTCAGTAAATTAGATACCTATTATAATCTGCACTCAGTGTCGTTTACTACATTTCACTTCGAAGATGAAACAAATGTCTCGACGACAAACTCTAATGTGACTTTGTTAGGTGAAGAGCCTTTCTGTCTTTCGAATGGCTCATTGAATTGCTGAAAACAAGGCAATCATACAGTAAAGACCATTCCTACACGACCATTCCTATACTTTTTCATACACAAAATATGCCGTAAGGATAAGGTACTGCCTTCGAATAATTTTTCCCTTCCATCCTTAACAAGAAGGCCTATGTCATGCCCACTCCTGCCCATGACAATTGCCACTGTGGAACGATTTTTTCGACAAGTCCCCTTTTTACTAGTTCACACTGGCACCGGGCAGATTTGTAACATGTCCACAAGGTCCGTATTTCTTGTGTTTCCCACATGATCCATACTTCTGCTTTGCAGTTTAAATATTTTGAGAGATTTACTCGTAGTATTTTAATTTTGACTACATACAGTATAATGTACCGATCTGCCAATGACTGAACAAATACTGCACTATTTTGCATGTAGACACCAATGAATTCAAACTGGAAAACATTGTTTCTTTGGCAGTATGTATGTCACTTGTAAAATCTTTATAAAGACTTAAAATTAGTATTTTGAAATTTTTCATGCTCCCAAAAAGGAAAATCCTAAAACGTAGGCCTACAGTATAACCAGTTCAAAGTTTTGCCAAACATAGCATCATTTTGCATCTAGGAAATCTAACCCAAAGAAAGTTTCTCAGAGGGGAACACAACTACTTTTGGTTTTCCTATTAAATCTGAAATCTATTCAAATATTGCCGCATTTGCGATCTACATCCTCCTGAAGTTTACAATTTTTTCCAAGAAAAAGGGAGATACCGGTTCCCATTTAGTCTCATCCCCCATGCCACAGATCAGAAATGCCCAGTTTTGGGGTCCCTAAAATGTGTATGTATTACCATTTTTCATAGACTGATTTTTTATTTTCATTATTTGAGAAGTGGCTGACATGAAATTTGTATTTCAAAGCTGGGTACATCCAGCTTTAAACATGTGGGGAGTGCTGTTTCCAGCCATCTGGAGGGTTTGTGAAACCCAAAATTTTCTTGTATGCTCAGCGCCAACTGATGGTGGCGCTCCACGTAGATATCTTGCCACGCCTGACCCTGAGGAGGTACCAGGCCCCCCACTTGTTACCTAGGCCCCCCTAAAAATTCCATCCTGGCTACCCCCTTTTGTATTTTTCAAAGAGCAAATTTTCCATGAAATTTGTTTAAGTCATTTGAAAACCAGCCTATGTCACTTTTAAGAAAATATTGTGATGTAATAAATAAAATATTACGGACTTGTGTATAAAAAATCCATTCATTGTGTGTAGGGGAATTGTAGGGGAAACTGCGCGTGCGTGGTAGGGAAAAGAGAAAATTTTGAGTGGCAGCCCTGACCCAGCTTATAAAGATACAAATTATTAACTGAATATGCTACAAATAATAAATGCAAATGCTCATCTCAATGTGAAAATGGGATAAATTTGTTAGGTAATGGGCAAACCTTTTTAGTATCACCATTTCATCCTATGCTGTAAAAAGAATGCTGACATTTTGGTGTTATTCAATGTTATAAGAATACCCATTCATAATACCAAACAAGTTTTCCTGATGGCACCAGTAATGTGGATAGATAAGGTTTCCTTTTCATATCACTAAAAGCCTTCAAGGTGGGCAATGTTCTAAGGAGGAAGTGAGCACTCAGGATTTTGAAAAGAATGACGCTATTGGTTGAATTTTAAGGGAAGAAAACATTAAAATTAAAATTGTGTTCATATTAATCTACTCAAGATAAGCAATGGTCAATTGTCAATGGTCAATTCTCTACACAGTGATATATTGATGTTGAAAGGACAACTTTTTTCAACAGACTAAAGTCAATCTTCAACAAATAATAGAAGCAATGAAAGTTTTGATTCTATTATTGAGCTCATTGCTGAAAATTAAAACAACCTCAGGCCAACAAAGCAAGGTTCTATTTTTAAATGGGCTATTATTCAGTCAATGAGCTGGATGTCATTTGCTATGTGTAGAATACTGATGAGACTTCACACTCTGTAGAAAAAGTCTAGTTAAAAGTTTGCTCTGTTTTTACAGTTCAGTTGCTCAGTTTTACAGTTTGCTCTGTTGATAGGAGTGGCAAGGAAGGTATGAAAAAAAAATCAAGAAGTAACGGCCCAGAACTTAAAATATATAATGAACAAAATCATTGAATTGGCCAGCAACTTTTTATTAAAGTGGGAATTTCTTCAAATCTGGTGTGATTTTAAGCTTACTGTGACACCCTTTGGAACAAATTCATACTCCACGAAAGCTCACCTTCACTCTATTGGGATTTCTCTTGAGTTTCCTTGTGGATTTCCTCTTGGGTTTCTATTCCTTCTAATTCCTGATGAAGTTGCAGCTACCACAGTCCTTCAGGAGATCATGGACTGTTGTCATTTCTATAAGGAAAATATTGGATGTTCATTTGTAACATTCAATAGTACATAGAGTGGGAATAATTGGGCAATGCTACTGTGTTGGTATACAACAGTGTCATAGCTACTTGTGAAAATTGTTTGGTATTTCTTCAGTATAAGCTGGCATACTTTGGCGACTTGAATTGTTTCAAATATTTTTTGGTATGTGAAGCTACACATCCCTGTTCTATGTTCTATACACTATTAGCCCTACACAGTCTACTAAGGATTATAATTTTCATGGCTTCAGTCAATAATTAAACATCTTCATAAGCTATGATTTGTGCTCTCCTGCATGTGCACATCATCTAGCTGCAAAGTTAACACAATGGGGTGATTTGTATGTCACAATGGGCCTATTAGGAGACATATACATAATCATGCCATGACTTTTAGTCCTCATGTATGTCCTGTTTTTAACATTATGGGGTTATTCAAATTCTTTTTCATTATGGGGCTTATATCAATCAATACAATTCACCAAACCACACACACACACTGTTAACAAGTATGAATATTGACACAAAGAGGCAAGTCATATGTCTACGCAGCTTGTAAAGATACAAATTATTAACTGAATATGCTACAAATAATATAAGCAAATGCTCATCTCAATGTGAAAATGGGATAAATTTGTTAGGTTTTAGACAAATCTTTAAAGTATCACCATTTCATCCTATGCATTAAAAAGAATCCTGATACTTTAGCATTATTCAAGGTTATGAGGGTACCTATTCATAATAATCAAAAAACAGGTTTTTAGTTGCGGTGCCTGCCTTGCAGGCAACCGCAACTAATGCAGTTACTATCGAGATGTCAATTTCTGACTTTTTCGGCACTTTATTTCTATCTCCTTCTAGATGCTTTGTGGTATCGAAATACGGTTTAGTGCAATTTGTAGGGATGGTACTTCTCTTTCGTGTTTTTAAGTTTTGGTGGAAATATGATTTTCGTGAGAGTGTAAAATTGGGGGTTTTTTCATGTAAAATTTGCAAACGTGTTCTATTTTTAGTAACAATCTTGCGGAAAAACCAGGTCCGTGTGTACTCTGGGGAATAATATGTTGTTTAATTTAACACGGCGCCATCATTTTGGTTGTTTTTTTAATTCATCGAGGTGTTACGTGAATTTGGAGAATTTATATGAGGATTTCTTTGTAGAGATTTATTCTTTTCAAGTGACATGGTCGGGGTTGCTGTGGAGTAAAAAGTTTGATAGTTTAGAGGAGTTTTGTTCACTGTTTTTTCATAAAGTAAGTTTCTGTTGGAGGGAAACATTGTTATTGGTAGGTAAATATTATTTGTATAAGATGGCGAGTATTAATATTTGTGTTATATCAAGGTGTCTGGTTATGGTAAATTTGTTATTTTAAAGTTTAAAACTATGTGGAGAATATAACAATGCCCAAGAAGGGCCGTTCAAAGATTTTTTTTGTAGAAAGGAAAGGTTGGCAACAAAGAAAAAGAAAGTATGGGGGTGAATTTCAAGATAAAAGTTATGAAGGGGAGAAAAATGATGATGTCAGAGTTGGGATCAAACAAAAAAAGGCTCTAGTGGATATGAAAATAGTCAGAGGTGTGATGATGGGGACAGTAGGGAACATGACGATCGTAATGTATTATTTACACGTTCCGAAAGATCTACATGTACATTTTATTTTTTCGTTGTTGTGGGTGGTAATTGTTTTTTTCGGTGTTTGGCATTATTGGTTACAGGGAAGATGATCATCTTTATTTAACACAAGTCATTGTAAGTTCATTATGTACCCCTCCACATATTTACACCACGAGTTGCCATTGCTCAGAAGCTCCACTAAAGAAGAATGCTTAAAAACCAAATTCAGGGGGAATGTTCTTGGGGATATTTATACATTTAGGGAGAAGTGCACATCATAAGATGAAGAAGTGTTAACATGAACAAATAGTTTAATGTAAAGAGTAGTCACGGTAGGGTTTTAACATGTTCATTCATATCTTGTTTTATATTTGTATGTGATGAGAGCAACCATTTTTTATTACGCTGGGCGGTGATCTGTTTGAGATATTGGGAAGAGGTCTGCATGAATGAAGGTTTTGGACAATCATTCAGGGACTGCTTTGGGTCTTCTGTTGGGGGAAAAGCCCTTGAAAACCAACTGATTTGGTCTTTTTAAAGGCCATGGATAGTTCATCTCTTGTCAAAAATGTGTTGATTTTGAAATGGTTATTTAAAATTTTGAGGGGGCCATGTGAGTTTGGCTTTCCTTTTTTTACTTGAGGAAGCAAGGACATCCCTTGCCTTCTCCGGGATTTACGTCACTGTAAAACAATTACAAATGATTGCCTTATAATTTTTTATATTTATGTTAAACGAACGTAAACATTAAATTTGTACCGTTTGTAGAGGGTTTAGATTGTTGGCTTACACAACGAAGTTTTGAACAGGTACAAGAAAATTCCCAATTGTAAATTTTTAGCCAGGTGGTTCATTTCGTAAATTGTAAAGTAGCAAGACACTTATTAATAAGCTAGTCATGCTCTTTTTTGTTATGTCACTGGCTGTGGTGTTACGTTTACGTTAGCGAAACGTTTATTTTTCATGAAGTCCGTTTCATCTTTGAAAGTGATTTGTTGAGCTATTGCATATGGGTGGTTGGAATGATGAAATTTGTCTTTTACGGAGTTTTTTACTGGACAGTGCAGTCTTATTCATAGACCTGGCTTTCTTATTGCTTTTACATATTTTAGGTTATCGCTTGATCAGTTGCGAGTCGTGGCCATACATAAACTTGCTATATTATTATTTTTATTGGAAAAAGAAATGCATGGAAATTATTAAAACAATTTTTATGCAATGGCAACAGTTTTGTTCCGTAGTAAGAAGTCACTGTCAGAAAGGCGACAAGAAGTTCTTGATATAGAGTGTAGGAAGAAGCGAAACTGTTTAATGATGTGATGACAGACGAATCGCCGCTAATAGTTATAAACTAGGGACATCGATATTTTTGGTATTCGGGTTTCATGAAGGGACGCATAGATGTTGCAATTTATCTTTTATGATTTGAAAGTGATTGATTCGGTTCTCTGATTTGTGGAGGTCAACGTCGTTCAAGTGTCTATACATTACTAAACTAAGAAGTTACCGGCGAAGGGTTAGTAGTGACGTATGTGTGCGGGATTAATATAAATTGGAGAAACAGTGACAATAGGCCTAAGGCTAGAGTGAAATATCATCATATTAACATTTATGTTGAGGGAATGTGGGTGTAGGTAACGCTGACAAAGGAATTTTTTCTTTGCTGTTTTATATTTTTTTTTAATTTTATTTCATCATTTGTAAAGATTATGGTAAATCTGAGATATCGACATTTCTTTTGATTCTCGTTAACTTGTTATTACATGTTACTTACAAAAATTTTTATTAGGAAAGCTGAGAGTAAACTTGGTGCGGAGCGTACAAAACTTTTTAAAAACCATTAATCTTTAAAAAGTTTTTATGTTCAACATTGGAATTTTTTTTCCCTTTTGTTCATTAACATAAATCCATATTCAACCAAGTGACTACAACGTTACTGTCATGTATATACAGACTCATTGTCGTTTCCAACATTACGTCATAACAGTGTACTCCACCTGTATTCACTAAACAGCTAAACAAATGGCATGTTTTTCCTTATTAACTGCACTACTTAAAATACAATTTTGACTAACGTCTGTTTGATCGAATGGTCTGTCTTGAGCCTGTGGCGCTTTACCATCTTTTATCAGAAACCCTCATGCTGTACAAGGAGTTACTAAGGAGCCGGGACATTAGGGATACCTTATATTGAATGCACAAGAAACAGCTTGTAAATGACGTTTGAAATGTTATCTGATGTGACATTTTGCTCTTTCTACAGTTCTAAATCAACTGCTGTATCATCTTTTCCTGATTTTCTGTCAACTGTGAGTTGAAAATGAGCAAACCTCATTATACCGGCAATCGAGTATTTCTTTGGTGTGTTTCACGTTCCACCTCAACCACATTTCTAAAGTGAATGAACAATGTTCCTGGGTTACAAGTGTGGAACTTAACTTAGCTGCTATTGGGCAAAACACAATACAAGTATTTTGGAATGGTATTTTTGTCCCCCTAAAATATAAAATCACCTTTAAAGTACAAGACGACTTGGTATGTCGGCACCGCAACTCGTCTAGACGTTCGTCTTGTTTCAAAAAGTAATGGCCCAGAACTTAAAATATATAATGAACAAAATCATTCAATTGGCCAGCAACTTTTAATTAAAGTGGGAATTTCTTCAAATCTGGTGTGATTTTAAGCTTACTGTGACACCCTTTGGAACAAATTCATACTCCACGAAAGCTCACCTTCACTCTCTTGAGATTTCTCTTGAGTTTCCTTGTGGATTTCCTCTTGGGTTTCTATTCCTTCTAATTCCTGATGAAGTTGCAGCTACCACAGTCCTTCAGGAGATCATGGACTGTTGTCATTTCTATAAGGAAAAAATTGGATGTTCATTTGTAACGTTCAATAGTACATAGAGTGGGAATAACTGGGCAATGCTGCTGTGTTGGTATACAACAGTGTCGTAGCTACTTGTGAAAATTGTTTGGTATTTCTTCAGTATAAGCTGGCATACTTTGGCGACTTGAATTGTTTCAAATATTTTTTTTATGTGAAGCTACACATCCCTGTTCGATGTTCTATACACTATTAGCCCTACACAGTATACTAAGGGTTATAATTTTCATGGCTCCGGTCAATAATTAAACATCTTCATAAGCTATGATTTGTGCTCTCCTGCATGTGCACATCATCTAGCTGCAAAGTTAACAGAATGGGGTGATTTTTTTGTCACAATGGGCCTATTAGGAGACATATACTTAATCATGCAAATGACTTTTAGTCCTCATGTATGTCCTGTTTTTAACATTATGGGGTTATTCAAATTCTTTTTCATTATGGGGCTTATATCAATCAATACAATTCACCAAACCACACACACACACTGTTAACAAGAATGAATTTGACACAAAGAGGCAAGTCATATGTCTACCCAGCTCAAGGCTGCCACGCGTAGGGGGAACCCCCTACCGTAGCGGAATTTTAGCAAATTGTAGGGAGTAGGTGGCACCTACGGGGAAAACAGAGGGTTTGTAGGGGGGAGTAGGGGAATTTAAATTAATGCCAAGTCACAGTCAAAGGATATAAGCTACTGTACCTGACAGTACACTTCAGTGGGCAAGAGCAACACAGTGTCATGTTCATTAGAAGAAAATCCTACTAAAGTGCAGTAGTAATGACCAACACTTATCCTTCAGTGTAAAATGGTGTAAAATGTACATAATATCAGAGCTATCACTCTGGAGCAGTACCTTGCCAATGAATCAACTCCCCCAAACAGAGATTTTTAATGACCTAGGGGAAAGAAGACTACAGTACAGTACTACACTAGACTACCTCATACATAAAACTTCAGTGCTACTACAAATGTGGAGAGCACATGGGATTGTTTTGTCCTTGTCAACTGGTATGGCGCAGATTTGATCTTCGTTAATTGCGGAAAGTGTGTAACTGGCGGAATGAAGTGACACAAACTCAGTTGTGTAGCCACCGGAGCCACTGAGTTAATTTGTGTCCTGGTAAAGCGATTGAGAAAAAATAAATATTTTAATGGTAATAAACTTTGAAGTATTTCCTCGCCCCCCCCAAAAAAAACAGTAAATAAATAAAATGTGCAACAAATACGAAAACAATGCATGAATGTGCGTCAAAAACATTTTGTGGGCACGTATGAAATCAAGAAATAACTTCCAAATGCCTACTTTCAGTAAATTAGATACCTATTATAATCTGCACTCAGTGTCGTTTACTACATTTCACTTCGAAGATGAAACAAATGTCTCGACAACAAACTCTAATGTGACTTTGTTAGGTTAAGAGCCTTTCTGTCTTTCAGATGGCTAATTGAATTGCTGAAAACAAGGCAATCATACACTAAAGACCATTCCTACACGACCATTCCTATACTTTTTCATACACAAAATATGCCGTAAGGATAAGGTATTGCCTTCGAATAATTTTTCCCTTCCATCCTTAACAAGAAGGCCTATGTCATGCCCACTCCTGCCCATGACAATTGCCACTGTGGAACGATTTTTTCGACAAGTCCCCTTTTTACTAGTTCACACTGGCACCGGGCAGATTTGTAACATGTCCACAAGGTCCATATTTCTTGTCTTTCCCACATGATCCATACTTCTGCTTTGCAGTTTAAATATTTTGAGAGATTTACTCGTAGTATTTTAATTTTGACTACATACAGTATAACGTACCGATCTGCCAATGACTGAATAAATACTGCACTATTTTGCATGTAGACACCAATGAATTCAAACCGGAAAACATTGTTTCTTTGGCAGTATGTATGTCACTTGTAAAATCTTTATAAAGACTAAAAATTAGTATTTTGAAATTTTTCATGCTCCCAAAAAGGAAAATCCTAAAACGTAGGCCTACAGTATAACCAGTTCAAAGTTTTGCCAAACATAGCATCATTTTGCATCTAGGAAATCTAACCCAAAGAAAGTTTCTCAGAGGGGAACACAACTACTTTTGGTTTTCCAATTAAAGCTGAAATCTATTCAAATATTGCCGCATTTGCGATCTACATCCTCCTGAAGTTTACAATTTTTCCCAAGAAAAAGGGAGATACCGGTTCCCATTTAGTCTCATCCCCCATGCCACAGATCAGAAATGCCCAGTTCTGGGGTCCCTAAAATGTGTATGTATTACCATTTTTCATAGACTGATTTTTTATTTTCATTATTTGAGAAGTGGCTGACATGAAATTCGTATTTCAAAGCTGGGTACATCCAGCTTTAAACATGTGGGGAGTGCTGTTTCCAGCCATCTGGAGGGTTTGTGAAACCCAAAATTTTCTTGTATGCTCAGCGCCAACTGATGGTGGCCCTCCACGTAGATATCTTGCCACGCCTGACCCTGAGGAGGTACCAGGCCCCCCACTTGTTACCTAGGCCCCCCTAAAAATTCCATCCTGGCTACCGCCTTTTGTATTTTTTCAAAGAGCAAATTTTCCATGAAATTTGTTTAAGTCATTTGAAAACCAGCCTATGTCACTTTTAAGAAAATATTGTGATGTAATAAATAAAATATTACGGACTTGTGTATAAAAAATCCATTCATTGTGTGTAGGGGAATTGTAGGGGAAACTGCGCGTGCGTGGTAGGGGAAAGAGAAAATTTTGAGTGGCAGCCCTGACCCAGCTTATAAAGATACAAATTATTAACTGAATATGCTACAAATAATAAATGCAAATGCTCATCTCAATGTGAAAATGGGATAAATTTGTTAGGTAATGGGCAAACCTTTTTAGTATCACCATTTCATCCTATGCTGTAAAAAGAATGCTGACATTTTGGTGTTATTCAACGTTATAAGAATACCCATTCATAATACAAAACAAGTTTTCCTGATGGCACCAGTAATGTGGATAGATAAGGTTTCCTTTTCATATCACTAAAAGCCTTCAAGGTGGGCAATGTTCTAAGGAGGAAGTGAGCACTCAGGATTTTGAAAAGAATGACTCTATTGGTTGAATTTTAAGGGAAGAAAACATTAAAATTAAAATTGTATTCATATTAATCTACTCAAGATAAGCAATGGTCAATTGTCAATGGTCAATTCTCTACACAGTGATATATTGATGTTGAAAGGACCACTTTTTTCAACAGACTAAAGTCAATCTTCAACAAATAATAGAAGCAATGAAAGTTTTGATTCTATTATTGAGCTCATTGCTGAGAATTAAAACAACCTCAGGCCAACAAAGCAAGGTTCTATTTTTAAATGGGCTATTATTCAGTCAATGAGCTGGATGTCATTTGCTATGTGTAGAATACTGATGAGACTTCACACTCTGTAGAGTCTAGTTAAAAGCTGCAGCCCACAGCCAGGACTACAGTTTGCTCTGTTGATAGGAGTGGCAAGGAAGGCATAAAAAAAAAAAAATCAAGAAGTAACGGCCCAGAACTTAAAATATATAATGAACAAAATCATTGAATTGGCCAGCAATACACTATTAGCCTTACACAGTCTACTAAGGATTATAATTTTCATGGCTTCAGTCAATAATTAAATATCTTCATAAGCTATGATTTGGGCTCTCCTGCATGTGCACATCATCTAGCTGCAAAGTTAACACAATGGGGTGATTTGTATGTCACAATGGGCCTATTAGGAGACATATACTTAATCATGCCAATGACTTTTAGTCCTCATGTATGTCCTGTTTTTAACATTATGGGGATATTCAAATTCTTTGTCATTATGGGTTTTATAATCAATCAATACAATTCACTAAACCACACACACACACTGTTAACAAGTATGAATATTGACACAAAGGGGCAAGTCATATGTCTAAGCAGCATGTAAAGATACAAATTATTAACTGAATATGCTACAAATAATATATGCAAATGCTCATCTCAATGTGAAAATGGGATAAATTTTTTAGGTTATGGGCAAACCTTTTAGTATCACTCTTTCATCCTATGCTGTAAAAAGAATGCTGACATTTTGGTGTTATTCAACATTATAAGAATACCCATTCATAATACAAAACAGGTTTTCCTGATGGCACCAGTAATGTGGATAGATAAGGTTTTCTTTTCATTTCACTAAAAGCCTTCAAGGTGGGCAATGTTCTAAGAGGAAGTGAGCACTCAGGATTCTTGAAAAGAATGACTCTATTGGTTGAATTTTAAGGGAAGAAAACATAAAAATGAAAATTGTTTTCAAATTAATCTACTCAAGATAAACAATGGTCAATTGTCAATGGTAAATTCTCTACACAGTGAAATATTGATGTTGAAAGGACCACTTTTTTCAACAGACTAAAGTCAATCTTCAACAAATAATAGAAGCAATGAAAGTTTTGATTCTATTATTGAGCTCATTGCTGAAAATTAAAACAACCTCAGGCCAACAAAGCAAGGTTCTATTTTTAAATGGGCTATTATTCAGTCAATGAGCTGGATGTCATTTGCTATGTGTAGAATACTGATGACACTTCACACTCTGTAGAAAGAGTCTAGTTAAAAGCTGCAGCCCACAGCCAGGACTACAGTTTGCTCTGTTGATAGGAGTGGCAAGGAAGGCAAAAAAAAAAAAAATCAAGAAGTAACGGCCCAGAACTTAAAATATATAATGAACAAAATCATTGAATTGGCCAGCAACTTTTGTATTAAAGTGGGTAGTTCTTTAAATCTGGTGAGATTTTAAGCTTACTGTGACACCCTTTGGAACAAATTCATACTCCACGAAAGCTCACCTTCACTCTCCTGAGATTTCACTTGAGATTTCTCTTGAGTTTCCTTGTGGATTTCCTCTTGGGTTTCTATTCCTTCTAATTCCTGATGAAATTGCAGCTACCACAGCCCTTCAGGAGATCATGGACTGTTGTCAAGGAAAAAATTGGATGTTCATTTGTAATGTTCAATAGTACATAGAGTTGGAATAATTGGGCAATGCTGCTGTGTTGGTATACAACAGTGTTGTAGCTACTTGTGAAAATTGTTTGGTATTTCTTCAGTATAAGCTGGCATACTTTGGTGACTTGAATTGTTTCAAATATTTTTTGGTATGTGAAGCTACACATCCCTGTTCTATGTTCTATACACTATTAGCCCTACACAGTCTACTAAGGATTACAATTTTCATGGCTTCAGTCAATAATTAAACATCTTCATAAGCTATGATTTGTGCTCTTCTGCATGTGCACATCATCTAGCTGCAAAGTTAACACAATGGGGTGATTTGTATGTCACAATGGGCCTATTAGGAGACATATACTTAATCATGCCAATGACTTTTAGTCCTCACTCATGTATGTCCTGTTTTTAACATTATGGGGTTATTCAAATTCTTTTTCATTATGGGGCTTATAATCAATCAATACAATTCACCAAACCACACACACTGTTAACAAGTATGAATATTGACACGAAGAGGCAAGTCATATGTCTACCCAGCTTATAAAGATACAAATTATTAACTGAATATACTACAAATAATATATGCAAATGCTCATCTCAATGTGAAAATGGGATAAATTTGTTAGGTCATTGATTACATCCTGCTCCAAGCCTTTTTTCACTGATATCTCCAGTAATCTCTTCAGTGGTTTCATCTATTCCTGCTGTTCTGTAGTTGTAGCTAGATAGTCTGAAGAAGTAGTAGATGGTAATCAACAAAACAGGCTGAAGGGCAAAGGAAGCCCAAGGCCCCATAAGATGCCCTGAAGTCCAAACTCTAATTAAAAGTCAATCATCAAACCTCTACAAATTTATAGGTCCCAAAAATCAAATTCTACCATAGTCATGGAAGAACTTGTCAATGTTAACCTTACCTTAAAGCAGTGTACTATAGGGGAGTTACTGTAACTACACAGTCTGGCAGACAATTCCACTCGTTGACAATTCTATGGGAGAATCTACCATGAGAGGGAAGTCCTCTTAGCTCATTTTCAAAATTTGAAGTATCCAACCAGAAAAAGATACATCATGAAAGTTGGATTGTCAATAAGTGGAATTGTCTGCTTTTGTGTTCAGTGTCACAGAAGAATACAACCACAATGCCTCTGTTGTGCTGGTCACTGGACAGTTCCTGAGCAGCTTCAAGACTCCTTGCACACACACAATACTCCATTGAATATGATTTAAAATCCATCTTTCCCACCATAGGCCTGCTATGGCTGTTACCAAATTTGAGAAGTACCTAAGGGGCTTTTCCTAGCATGTAAATTTCCTAATGTCAAGCCTTGCAAAAGGCTTTTCCAGCTTTTACAATGTCCACAAACCTGAGAATTACTTTGAACCCTTAAATAACTAGAAGACAAAAGGGATCCCTTTCAGAAAGAAACTTGTAAACCTGAAGCATGTCCCTCTTTAATCCTTGTCAGCTCCAATGTGGTAAGCCCAAGATGTTTAAGCCTAGCATGATAAGGTAAATTCCTCACCTCAGGTATAAGGCAAGTGGCTCTCCTCTGAACTTGCTCTAAAAGTGTTGAAATGATAGCTGTTTTGGTTTAAATCAAGAAGAGCAACTTTTTCTTCATTCAGGATACTAGGATTTTAAAAGTCAGTTAACAACTAAAATTTCAAGGCAATTAACCTTAAGTAATTGGAATATGGGCAATGATCACTGCAATCACCAGTTTACAGTAACAGCCCTTTGAAGAAAATGAAAAGGGAACCTTGTAGATGCATACTTACAGTATCAAACAAATTGTTTATTTTCAAATACTGCAGGTTGGAAAACAATATGAACATTTAGGAAAGCTCTTAAGTTTAATATAGCAAAACAATATTTTGCTTTCTGTAAAAAGAGAAACTAAGGTGTGTGTAACTTAAAGCCACCATAGAACACCTGGTTGCACTTTTTAATGGTTTAAAATGATCTAGGCCTAGGCCTAAAACAGATGAGAAAACAACCACCATGTAAGAGTCAACTTTTGCATTTTTATGTAAGCAATGTCAAAAGACCACTTGGTTTCCAAATAAAAGCAAAACCTCTATCAAGCAGTATCAAAACCTCTGTCATGAGTTTTAATACTCAATTGTCAATTGTTGATATTACTTCCAAGGTGACAAAGATATTTTGGCCTAGGCCTAGGCTAAGCCTACTGTTTTTTCTTCAACAAATACACATTTTGAAGATATGTTCATGGCAGATGAAATTCCCCTGGTGGTCAATTCAATATTTATAGGCCTAGTAATAGCAGAAGCTATATACGCTAGGCGTAACGGCCTATTCATCATAATCCTAATCTGATAGACGTTATGAGTGATGACAAATAAAAAGAGGGCGCTTCAAAACTGCAACCTGGGAAGGATAATTCCATGTTTATGACCACAGAAGTAAATCGTTACCATGGAGATGACATTTTCATAATTGTGAACTAGAAGAGTAATGGAAAGATCCTTCCCACAATACACTATTGGAGTTAGATGGCATAATGAGGTCTTTGACAAAGTTATGTACTGCTTAGGCCTAAGGTTAAACCTTGTTTTAAAAAGGAAAAGAGTTTTACATTGTTTGATACTGTCGTACCTTTACAGGGAATATGAAGTGATAAAATATAATGGTTGGTTCAAAAATTCGAGCAGGTTCTAAATTCGAACACCTTATTAAAATCATTCATGTTTCATAGTCATAAGACAGTATTTTCTTCAATTACTTAAAACACCATTAAGAAATAATTATGGCTCCCATATGGTATGGGAAAACTGACAATTATTTTGCATCGATCTGTGAATAAACATTCCATTTAAATGAGGTGTTCGAATTAAGAACCTGTTCCAACTTAGAACCGACCACTATATATACTGTAGGCCTATTGAATAAACCAAATGAAACGTGTAACAATACCTAACCAGGGATTCCGCCAGAAACACAAAAAGGGGGGGGGGGATATATAACTGCTAAACCCCAAGTCCAAATTGATGCTGTCCTAGGCTAAAGTTATGGGTGGGTTCAAGGGGACAAAAGCTTGCTTCAAGGCCCCTGTAGTATGGTGCAATTTGAAGCTTTTAAAGGCCATTTATTTGTGTAGGCTAAGTTCAAACATTGCTGCAAAAGAGTCTTCATTTTAAGTAAGAAACCAAGATATTGACAATTCTCTAATTTTTATAGAAATGAAAGGGGGGGGGGGGATTTTACCTTCTACGATCATGCTTAGGAGTCTATCAGCACAACAGGACCAACGCAATATTGCCTACGCCTATCCCAACAGTGTGCATATAGACGTTGCTCAATGTGCGGCTGAATTTGCGGCTCACTTTACTCTAGTTATTTTATCCCCTTTTTCCCCCCTCTGACGGAAACCGTGCTAGGCCTAACTGTTATTGTTAAGCCAAGGCCGGCCGATACGTTACCGACGTTACACACTATGACCTAGGCTAGCCTACGTTAGGCTATGCTACATGTTTCAACGTAACTTCGTGTTTCCCAGCCTGCAATGTTAGGCTCAGGGTTTTCCCTATGTTAATTTTGTCAACCTCGGTTTTTGGAAATTGGTTGATTCAGAATGTGACGGGGAAAATCGACCCACCTTATGCTTGTCTGAGCTCCCACGACGTCTGTGACGCTTATTCACACAGCTTGTTGATTACTTCAGTAATGCCATTCGAGCCTAGCCATATCGTACTCGTTGCTACGTAGGTACTCTTCTTGCGTTACGCGTACGTTATGATCAGTACCATATAGCAGGACTATCATACACACTGTTTGTTAAGGAAGCCGAGAAAGGCAGTTACAATTTTCAACCTGGAGGAATAAATGGGGTTTTCAGTTGTCACTGATGAACGTGACCATATATTGCTCTCCTTTCAATCACTCCACATTACCAGAAATTGAGTGTATAGTATAGGACCGTACTGCTAGGCCCTGTTCAAGGGCTAGTTTTCAAGTTTTACGGTATTCTTTCAACGTTTTAGAAGTTTTAATTGTGATCCTTCTGGTTTAATTTAGTGGTGCCAATTGTCTTTTTTTTTCAAGCTACGGCAGCCAGGCATATAACAAAACCACTGAGAACCCATATGAGCAAAAAGGGCGAGTAGCCTGGGCCCATGCAGGTCGTAACTCCATGCCTAGACCAATGGTATCACATTTACAGGATATTAGGGACAATTTCCTTGTCAAGACTCTACGAACTTTGAATTTGTCAGAAGCAGCTGCACTACTGCCGTTGTGCGTGATGCTCCGCATAAGCATCGGCCGGAGTAGGGAAAACAAGCCAGTGAGCCACAACTGGAAAAAGGCCGTGACGGGCTCGTCTTTAACCCATAGGTTGGAAACTGGGCCGTAAAACTACACCTAACTAACTAACTAACTAACCGGTGTTTCCCCCATTGACATGTGTACATTATGTGCACGACCAAAGAAACAAGGGCCCGGTTGTTTGTGGGGATCAATTGATCGATTGTTTTATTGATTGACTGATATGATTTATCTTCCTCAATAAAATTGGATATGACATATGGCATTATGGAAATCATTTTAACAAGCACAATGAGGCATTATGAGTAAAAATAGTTTTACAACCGTGACGAAAATAATTGGTACTGAAAAAGTACTCGATCATTTAACAAAGTTCTAAGGCAGAGGACCAGAAAAGGTAGAGCTAATCTTTTCAAGTCTGGCCCTTAAAATAAGGTGCTGCACGTAGGGCCTACGTAGGTGTCAAAACCCCAGCTTATGGAAAAAGCTCACTTTTCGCCCTCTAAGATTACGTGACTGAAAAGAGTATGAATTTCGCTCCCATTCCCCCCCCCCCCCCATGAATTGAGGGACCGACCCCGGGAAAATCAGCTCAACGTCCCCTCAACGTCTCCTTTCCCCGGTTCTTTCCCCTGCTCTTTTCCGATACCGAGATCGTACCTTCCAAGTCCCGATTTGTACGGTCACTTCCAATCATTCAAGTTACTAGGCACACGCCCGGATCCCCTGGTGTACTGAACTAGCTGCACTCATTGCTAGCCTCCGTACTGCGCACAGTAATACCTATTTAATGTGTGAAATGGGGTGACTTTTTGAAATTTTCCTTCTCTATAGAACTTTTGTGAACTGATAGTAACATGTGCATTTCTCAAATTTTTCATCGGGGCACCCGGGGCGGCACGTAGACTCCCAGGACAGGGAGTGACTTCTTGTTTACTTGTTTAGCGTGCTCTTCATTCCATTTTACTTATTTAGTGTGTGTTGTTTTGCTTGTTCAGGGTCCTCTTCAAGACCCCTCTGTCGTGCATGACATCCTATGTTCAGTGGAAAGTGATCTGGGGGAAAACGATCTGGGGGAAAGCGTTGAGCATAATTACATGTTGTTTACGAAGGTGCAAATGGCTCCATGTATTCCTTGACTTCAAAATTAAAGGGAATGAGCAGTCTCTTAAATTGTAATTGTCTGGTATGGTAGACCTACCCTCTTCTATTCCATGAATGGCTGATTAACATGCTCGTAGCCAGGGGGGTTCAAAGGGTTCGGGCGAACAACCCTTTGAGCCGAAACCACCATTTATCATGAGCGACCCCCCTCCCCCCTTCAAGGGCAAAAAGTCCAAATCTGTAAGAAATCACTGCGTTTTCTTCGTATGCGCATGCAAAGGGCCGGCTAGCTACTATTAAAAACAGAGCTGGTGAGTTTACAGCTCCCAGCTGTTCACAAGGAGAAGAGAAATGACTTTAACAACTTTTAATATGCTTTCTAAGCAGCGTCGGTGATTGACTGCTAAAAAAGCAAACGTAAAGTTCTACAACAATGCCTAACTGGCCTTGTTAATATGCATTCCACTTGATGAAAAGCACATAACATCTAAGTAAAGACAGAACTGCATTCCACATTCCAATTAAGGTCTCGAACTAGAAGTGAAATTGGAGGGTAGATCAGGGTTGATGCGGAAGGCTCCTTTCTGTCAAACTTGTGTGCCACTTAAGCAAATTTGAACACCCCCCCCCCCCCTTCAACTTTAATATCTCCCTCTTTCTGGAAATTTGGAACATCATGCAAGAAACTCTGATCAGAAATTATCTTTTACTATTCAGAAAGCAATAACGGTACTGTCGGCATTTTCGTCCGAATTGCACCTAACATGTAAAAATATACTACGTAGGTAAAAACGATGTAAATTTCCTCTCTCTTGCTTATTTTCATTGACAGGTTAGTTGAGATTTCTTAATGGGCCTACCCCACTGCCGTGTGTTGGGATATGGCAGCCTATTCTGTTAATATTTTCTTAAGCCATGATAGACGACGTCTCCTTAATTTTACTGTGTTCATCCTCAAGTAGCTTATCCTTTTCAATGTAATCCAAACTTTTGACGCATTTAGATTTTTTAGTTCTTTAAATCTTTCACAGTTCGCTTTCGTACCAGGGGTGGCGCCGGCGGAGGAGGGGGGCATCCCCCCGTTGGGGAAGGTCGGCGGTTTCGTCGGGGAGGCCTGAAAATAATAAAAAAAAAAAACTAAAAAAAAAAAAAATACAAGGACTGAAGTAACTGGGTGGGTGATTTTGAACCTATTTTTTGTTTTGAAATGCTATTTTAATGCATATTCGAATCGATTTTCAATCACTTCTTTGCCCTGCAGTATACCTCATTCCATACACCTTGTCCTATCTCATCCGTGTACCTTGTCCTATCTCATCCCCTGTGGGAGAAGGAAGGCATTTTTTCGGGGATGCCTAAAAACTTTGAAAACGTAAAGGACTGAAGTTACTGGATGGATGATCATGAACTGTTTTTTTTTTTTTTTTGATCATCCTTTTTTCTTTTGTAAAGCTATGTTAATGCATATCTGAATCGGTTTTAATTACTTCTTACTAGCTCTGCTATCCCTCATCCCATCTTCAATCCGTGCGCGCAAGGTTGTGCCCATGTCGGGGAAGACTACCCTCCCACTGTTGTTGAGATAATAAAATTTCGTCGGGGAGCCTTCATCTACAGGCCGATAAAAGATGAGGGCCTGATAACTTCAGTCACGATCTTCTTGATTTTGTTTACTTGAACACCATATTCTTCTAGGAAACTCACAAAATTCCAAATTTTCCGTACAAAAACGCGCGAGCACTTGTTCATGTGCATGCAGTGCCCGATGGTCTGCCATATGGCCTGCCCCAACAGCCGAATTCTAGCAACGGTAATGAAAATCGGCCAGGCCGTTTCAGTTTGACCAACACATAATGAGAAACATCATAAACAGTAGTGTAAGAATATCTTCCCATAAGTCCGACTGCTCTTTTGGGCAGGATTACATTTCTGGGGAAAAAATCTTCCTCCTCCCAAACTGAAACGCTCCCGTACGCCTGTTTCAATATATAAAATGTAAAATTTCAATTTTATGGGAAGGCAAACTTTTTCCGCTGGAAAATTTTCCAATATGGTCCGAGGGCCTTAATCTGCCTGATGATATTTAGTAACCCCCCAAAAACTACAGATCACCCCCCTACTTGATTATTCTTATGAGAAGGTCAGATTCTTCCTAAAACCCCCAAATCTGTAATAAAATTACAATTTTCCCCAAAGTAAGCCTGAGATTGTTCAAAGTGGCAAAATTTTCCAATTTCGATGGATACACAGTACAACAAATAACCAACTCTTTAGCCAACCCTTTAAATCAACCCAAACCTAATTTTGCTCTTAAAAGGCTTATCATTTAATAAAGAACCCAATTTTTTTATTTTAACCTTGCCAAAAAGCAAATTTTCGTATGTTATATCCCAAAATTTTTGCAATATAATAAGCTGTTAATTTTCAAATCTTCGTTCAAAATAGGGAAAACTCTTCGGGCAAACTTCTGGTCTCGTCTTGAGACCTTACTTAAACCTAGAATGGTTACATGCATAACCCCAACAAAATTTCAGCTGTCGCGAACAAAACGTTTTTGATTTTGCCCATATGAAGGATAGATTCTTCAATAACACCCCGACTTTTTAATGGTCCTTAAAAAAGTCGAAATTGTTGCAAAAGTTTTAAATTTTTCTTCAAGATAAACTCCAGATATTTAAGTATTTGTTAAAAAGATAGTAAAAAATTTCGGCGCACGCGGGCCTCAAATTCTGCCAAGTCACGTCCCACCGGGACTAACTCATTGTCTTTGTCGGGGCCTTGAAATGCTGGCCCCCTGTCGGGGAGCTTGAACTCCTGTCGGGCAAATCCTTACGCCACCTGTTTCGTACAGCATAACAGTCTTCAATGTAGTCGAAAAGGGGGGGGGGGACTTGGGGAGGATTTACACATAATCAGAGACGAGGTCGTTTGTGGTACTGAAAATCAGTCCAAGTTCGATGTAAAATACGAAAAATTTTGGAAGTCGTAAGACTACAAAATTAGAATTAATTCAGATATATTTGATTTGGTTATTTAGTCATCTTCTATCCACACTTATTCATCGTTTCTTTAGACAATTGACTAACTCCGTCGTTGAAATTTCTACACGATGCTGACGGGTATATACGAAGTTAGCAGTAGCGTCTGCGAAGGACAAAAAAATATTTGTCCCTCGGGACTTTGACGGCAAATCCCAAACCATGTGGACTTGGCTAAGTCTCTCGTCAGTGTTCCCGTGGTCAGTACCAGCAGCCTCTTTAAAACCCCTCTACAAAACTCTCCTGTAAAATCCCTGTACTTACAGAACACTACAGCTCACCACAGGATACTTGGCGTTTGATTAATCCGCTGCAGCCAGCTGCGGCTGACAGGGAACCTTTATCTGTTGTTTGTTTAATAAGCTCTTTAATCATCCATGTGTCTACACTTCGATCCAGATCGATCCAACTGGCTTGTATTAAAATTTTAGTGTACTCAAACCTCATGATCGGCTTTCGGGATCGCTTTATTTAGGTGTCTTTAAGTGTTATTATCATGTATCACTTGTCATCTCCTCACCACCTTTTTGCATCTTTGCCGACCGTAGCAGACAGCATTAAGTGAAATACTCATGAGGTGTTCACAACTTTGCCTGTCAATTTCCCAACAAGTGCTTTCCCTGTAAAGTGTTTTTCCATCTAGAGTTCCTGACAGATCGTAAGGTATTTAGCACCTAATTATACACGTTGTGCATGACTCTCTATGTTGAACATGTTTAAAAAACTGAAGATAAAAAGCTCCACCCCGGCCTCCAGCGATCATTATAGTCCGAAAGGCCGATCACCTCATGTAATTTTCCAGGCATAATTGTCTTCTTTGAGAATCGTGTCTTCTTAAACTTATCTAGAGATGGCTCCAGACGGGTGGTAGCCAGGAGCTCGGGCCCCTGCAAAAGCTATGAGTCGCCGACAAGACAGGGAGAAAAATTTGTGGTGTGTGAAGAGGCCCCAAATTTTTTCCATTTTTAACAAATATTTAAAAACTGTTCATTCTTTCGCGGAAAATTTTTTCAAAAGAAAATTGAAAAAATGTGGGGGATTTTTGGGACAAATGCCTTTTTCTATGAGTAAAATCAAGTAGAGCATAGGGGGGAATGAAGTTCGGTGGTGTTACACATTTTTTCGTACGCATTAAGACTTTCTGGCCGTGACGAAACTTGAAATTCCCGAAAAGTTCTTGCAATTTATAAAAGATTATTTTAAAAAAGGAGGTGCTCATATTTGAGAAAATGTGGAAAAATTTGGAAATTTATTAAAGGAAATTTGGGTTCAGTTTTTCGCAGTATACCGTTAAATGGAAACTTTCGGGTTTTTGTATTAAAGAACCCGCCTATCAATAAAAACAAAATTAGTAGAAATGTAAAATTTTTAGGCAACTGAAGTTCACTTGGGTAAAATATTTAAATGTTTGGATCAAGTTTTATCCCAAGGAATCAGAAAATTTGCCCAATTTTTGGCCTTTTTTAAAATGTTTGAAAAATTGGAGCTTATACCGGAGAAGATTTCAAAGTTTACTGGAGAACAATATTTGGGTTAAGTTAAATCAAGAAGAAGACCAAGGAAGAGGGAGTGGCTGAAGTCCATTGGGGATGCACTTTTTTTGCATAATAGTCACACGGATCAACTGATCAAGGCTCCCATGCCTTTCCCAATGGGAAGCATACCAGGTGCTTCATTTTCAGATATGAAGAAGCTGCTTGATTGAACCAATGAAAATGCCTAATTTTGAGTTCACGTCATTGATTTCTTTTTCTTCAGAAATGCAAAATGTTTGGATTAATGTTTGGAGTAATGATTTTGAAATCTGGACGTGTAGTTGGTCCATAATCTCACTTTTTCAGGTGCATTACTATGCCCCCAAAATAATTGTACATACTTGTGGTGTGAACAGACTTGTTGTGTCGTGTATAGGAGGGGACCATGAGGGGGTGGGCCCCAAGAAATTGCCCGGTTTTCCGTTGGGCCAGTCGGCCCCTGCATAGGCTATAAACATCAAAGTAGAGGCGGCCGCTGTGCTTTTACTTTCAGCTTTTGACAGTGGCGGAGCTAGGGATTTCGGTCAGTGGGGCGAAAATGGTCTGCAGGGGCGCTTCGAAGGAGTTAATGCCCTGAGTCTTACCACGATCGAAGACACGGCTTTTCAGACTTTCCTTGATTTTCCGCACCTGGTAGAAGACTACTTCTCCATTTCTCCGCAGCAAGTTTTTCTATTAAAACATGTTTAAATTTTCTATCCATGGGCTTCCGCAGAAGAAAATTCGGGGGGGGGAGGACAAAATTCTTTTAGGGGGAAAAAGTTTCTCGCCACCGTGACTTTGGGGCGGAGTGCAAGAAAATTTTGGCCCAAAATGCCACTCAGATAGCTGGAAATGGCATTTCTAAAGCCTATTTACCCCATATAAATAAGGAAAGCACTGCGTGAACTGTTAAGAAATGTTGATGTTAATTATTTTTCTTCGTATTTTTCTTTATGTTTTCTTCATTTTTTCAGGTTTTTTTTATTTTCCAGGGGAGAGCAAGTTCCTTCCTTGCCCGTACCTGCGGACGCCCTTGTTTCTATCCCTCTTTCAAACTCTGGTATGACTCGAAGGCGGTCATTATATTTTGTGTTATTGCCAGGTCTCGATTTCAGATTTTAATAAAATAATGGGCTACTTTGTGAAGATAAAGATTAAACCTGCTTGAGCCAAATAGCAGGCAATCTTACAGGGGGAAAGGTTATGAAAATTTTTTTGGCATCTGGAAATCAAGATAAGCACACGAAGAAACTTTAACTGATGTAATTTACATCATGTGACCAATCTAAAATAGCCATTAATTAAGTACATTTCAAGAAATAGCCAACTGACAAAAGGTCTGCTTTGCTCTCTAGATACCAAATTCATAATAAATGAAAGTAGCCTAAACGTAGGCTTAATATTAGATGCAATTTTCTGGGTTTTGAGACCACGAAAGTACAGAAATAAGCATTTTCATGGGATTATCGTGCAGTGTCAGAAAGAGCCATTTATCATGAGAATGGTCACTTGAAGAAAAGCAAAATGGAAACTGCTCATTAAAATTCTTAAACCATTACCACCATGATAACAGTTTTATTTTATTTTAACCTGAATGTTCTCTTCAAATGATTTTGAAAAATGTTGTGGAAGCTATTTTGGTATCTTTATAAAATTTTTTATTGTCTACGTTGACAATTATCCCCGACAACAAGAAAGCTATCTGTGCTACAATTATTGTTGCGCCCTTTGCAACATCTTTTATTGGCCGGGAGGGTGAATTTAATGTCAGTCTGTGTATTTCGTAAGCTTATAATCACGCTTGGTGGGGAAACAATTAACTTAGCACAGCGACAACATTCATTAGTGCGTATAAAGCATGAAGATACGTTTCGGCAAAACCTATCACTCTATTACAGAAGATGACCCTTTTCATAAGAATAAAGTCGACTAGTACAGCTACTGGTGGCTGTTTGAGCATTTTGTAATCTGGGTCTTAAAACAAAGCTATTAAATTATGTCTTTTGCCAATAATAGTGCAAGAGGAAAGTATGTTAAAAACTAAAAAGGGCGCCGACAGACGGGGGGGGGGGGCGACCGCCCCCTGACCATATGGCAGCTCCGCCACTGGCTTGAGGGTTTTTAGATCTAAATAGGTGACCTCAGTTAAAGAGTTTCCGTGGTGAATTTCAGAGCCTGAAGGACTGAATTTTATTCGTTTTAGCCACTACACTCAAAAGTCGACTCTTATACGGAACTTCATTGTTTTGAAAATGAAGAGGAGTCTCAATTTGCGTTTGACATATACTTGTATCGGGTATACCAATATCTTGGTAGTTGGTACCCGTTCGTATCACCAATTCTACGAATGAATGAAAGGAAGTTGTCTGTGTGAAAAAGTGTTGTTTTGATGTACTAATGTAATGGGGGTAAACGGAGGGGGATTGTCCTGGTGGCAGATCCACATACCTGTTCAGTGTTGTGCAATTTTCCTCACAGGTGGATACACAGTTTGTTCACTTTGTACTCGGGTACACCGTACCCGTATACCGAGGATGTCGTCCAATCACTTGAGTGAAAATTTGGCTTATATTTCTGAATGCAACTGTTTTGACTAAGATCGCTGTAATGGTACAAGTTAAAGTATTTTCTACCGGCGCAGGAGAAAAGGGGACTGGATTTTGTTTCGGAGTTGCGTCCTGGGGAGAGGACTATATAAGGGAAGGGGATTCCTCCTTCTTTGAAAAATGAGTATTCGGAGTCTGACGTTGCGATTAGGTGTAACAAATTGGCTGAATATTAACTAATGATCACTGATGTTTAAACATTTTTAAGGCGTTTTTACCCTTGGATGGGAGCATACTTCCGCTCTCACAATTTTAACTGTGGGTTAAAGCCCCCACCCCTTTCTATTCTAATGGATCACCTCTATCCAGTAACCACAAGGTACCGGAAAACGATTCACAAAATTTGATATTAGCCTAATTGTGAAACCACCAGCAATTTTATGCCATACATATTTCTTGAATCCAAAGGTAGCGACATGGGAATATCTAGAAACAGCTTGGACAAAATTCGTTTCATTCAAAATCCAAAAACTGAACGACTGAAGTTTAATTTCGGGATCTATACAGACTGGGTATTTGCATTCATAAGTGACCATGTCAGTCGTCTTACAATTTGTGAAACATGGGAGTCATGTCATTAAGTGTCCTGCAACAGAAGTCACATATTATTTTAAGAAGGAAATTATGCATGACTCAAGGTAAAAGGCAAATCAGTGTCAAAGTATGCGTGGGGGAATGACAAACAATCAAGGCATTTACTTTTCTATACATGAATTTTTCATCCTATCAGATGAAGAATGATGCTTCCGTCCATGCGTCCAACAATTTTGGATAGGAGTTGACTTTTCCAACTGATGCAACTCATTGGATTTTTACAATTGATTCAGCTCTCTGATTGACATCAAATTTAAAGGATGCAGAATAACTCACTGTTTCGACTTATACACATTTACAAGAGTCTGATAAGCCCACCACAATTTGCTGTATGATTCAGTGACGCTAATAACCTACAAGATCGAAGCGTGACTAGAGGTAAAGGGGTGTATATACCGGTGCTGGATGGGACAAACCAAAATGTTATCTGTGAAACCGTCCTGGTAGTGTTTTTTAAGCCAGTGTGACCTTGAAAACTCAATTTTTGACAAGAGACAAATTGAAAAATTTGAGGGAAAAATTTATTAATCGTCACCCCCATTTTATGTGGGGAATCGTACTGTGTTAGCTTAGGCGTAGGCAAACCCCCTATTTGTTGCCTGTAAAAAAAATAAAACTTTTGCGGTAATAATTCATTATATTTACTCAATTTGTTGCCCCAAATTGCATCTAACGACTCCTAAAACTTTTTTCGGAGGAGTCACCCCTTTGACTCCTACAGGGATGTCACTCCGAGGTAAAGTTAAACCACCTCCATCTCAGAAAGCTTCCTTCGCCAGTGAATTTTAGTAGAAACAAAAGCTATAGAGACACTATAATTATGGTGTCCCCCAAAGGTTTAGTACACAATGCCGGCGTTTATTACATTTTGCGTGCTTTCAGGAACTTCTTGGCTTCCGTACATCGTATTTCATGATATATAGGCCATCTGTAAGGTGAACTAGTAGTTACTGCACAATAGGCCCACAGTGATATACATGGTACATTACGTCATCCATTGCCGAAGGCTTTACATATAGACCCACAATGTTCAACATACAGAGATGGCATTCTAAAGTGAGCAAAATGTATGTGAATCACTACGGGTATATATTTTTGATGGCGCTATATAATTAAGTAGAAATTCTGAAAAAGCAGTCTGCTACATACAAACTGACTACATACAATATACAATTCATTGTGGGGTGATTTTACCATCACTTCAGGATCACCCCAGAATGTCAAGATGTACTTAAAGCAGATGAACCTCATTGTGGGGTTAACCCCACAATGCAAAATAGCCCCACAGTGTGTTAGTGTACATGCAATCAGCCCCACAATGTAGCCCTGGCCAGAGCATACATACATACATACATACATACATACATACATACATACATACATACATACATACAAACTTTTATAAAGCGCAAATTCCATATGATCAATACGCTAAGATACCAAGAAAAATAATACCAGCAAAACACAATCAACTAAATACGTTAAGTCTTAAGCTGTTTTTTGAACAGCGCAACAGATTTGGAATTCCGTATGTGCATGAGGAGGAAGAGAGTTCCATAACATAGGACCTGCAATGGAAAAGGCCTCCTCACCTACTCGCTTCTTGGAAGGAGGTATGAGGACTAGGGCCCCGTCCATTGCAGACCTAGTAACAGGACCAGATAAAGGTGTGGTTTTCCTTTGGAGCATATTAGAGAGATAGGCAGGAGCCAAATCATTCAAACATTTGTAAACATATAAACAAACTTTAAATTGGATTCTTTCGCGAATAGGTAACCAGTGAAGGGCACGTAGAAGAGGTTTGGGGCTATCTAATCTACCTGCCGAGAAAATAAACTTAGCACAACGATTTTGCAAGGATTGGAGGCGATTAAGGTCCTTTGATGAAGCACCATATAAAAGGGCATTGCCGTATTCAAAACGTGATAGGAGGAAAGCACGGACAGCAGAATGACGAGTCTCTTTATCAAGGTACCGACCAATACGACCAATACGCTAGGGAGTTAGACCATAGATGAGGGTACAGGCTGCGGAGCGAGCGAGCCATGAAATAACGGGGTAAGAGGAGACTACCCTCTAGAGGACTCCCCGACAAAAGGGGCAAAAACGGTCTTACCAATAAACCATTCAACTTTGCTTCAAGGGTGTCTAATCCCAAACCCCCACTACCCCTGTCGAGCATGACAGTAGACCAGATGAAGGCAAACACTGCTCGATTGATTTCTTTAATCAACTGCTTCCTTGCAGGGAACACTGGTGCAAGAAAATACAATACAGGAAAATCACTTCATTTACAACCTGAACTTTATCGAGGATAGTTAGCTTCCTACATTTCCATACATTCATCATGATTTTAATCTTGTCAACCTTCCTTCCCCAATTACCCTCTAGAGAACTCCCCGACAAAAGGGCCAAAAAAGGTCTTACCAATAAACCATTCAACTTTGCTTCAAGGTTGTCTAATCCCAAACCCCCACTACCCCTTGTCGAGCATGACAAGTCGAGCATGACAAGTTCCAAGGTGTCGTGGCATGTACGTAGCATCACATCACATCACTCAGTTGCTTAAAGTCGCTCCAAAATTGTATCCGCACGGTAGTCGTGAGTGTTATTGGCTGATAAAGTATGTTTTTGTTGTAATTCATCTTGGAAGGTAGTTGTTTTTTCTGAAACTAAGGGATGACTGTGATTTTTTAAGATTTTGAAATCTCCCTTCCTGTGTATAGCTTGTTATGAGTAGCTCAAATTAGGATATCATTGATACCAGTTGTGAGAAATTATTATACTGTAGCATTGCTCAGAACTATTTTATACTAGTACAGTACTAAATATTGCTAGGCCTAATTACTGACTTCAATGTCACATTCTCAGTCAACTATGATTACACGGAGAGGTAGTACTTCTCAGCCTGAAAATCTCAAGAAACCTGTAGAGAAATGTGGTGAATGTTCAAAGCCAGTCAGGGATGAAGAGAAGGCCATTCAGTGTGAATGAAGATTGGTTCAGTACTGTAGGTGTCAGCTTATTGATGATGACCAACATAATGCTTTAGAGAGAGATAGTAGAAAGAGTACACCTATGCTATACTCCATTGGTTTTGTATTTACTGTAACAAATCGGCAGTTAAGGTCATGAGTGGGATGATCAAAATGCAGAGACAGATTGATACTATTCAGGAAGAGGTTGTTGCTGCCTCTGCAAGGTTGGTTAAAATAGAAAGTGGTGAGTTTACACCAGAAATGAACAACTCCGTGGTTTAGGTGGTTGAGACAAAAGGAATGGTTAACCGTCAGGGGCGGCACCAAGGGGGGGGGGGGGGTGCATGGGGGACAAATTCCCCCCAGTCAGAGCCTTTTCCCCCAGTTGCCCCCCACTCAGCTCCTGAAGTATAGTGTCCTTTCAGGAGTTTTCAAGGCAAAATGATTCACAAATAATTTTCCTCCCTGTTTGAATAATTCCCAAACTTTTCAAAGTAAAACCAGCCTGAGAGCTCTCTGTAAAACTATGCAAGAGATTGCTAATAAGTAGCTTTTAAACATATTGTCACTTTCCAACTTTTCATGTTGTCAGCTAAGGAGAGTAATAGCCAAATAAACCTAGCTTGCATTAAAATCATTTGGAATCTTTGCTTTGGATGATGCATTATGGACCAAAATACACCTATCCTGAGACTTAATTTTTTGCCACGAGATTTGCTAAAACCTCAGAGCTTCCGGGGACTTCGCCCCCTGAACCCCCACCGGGGCTTTGCCCCTAGACCCCACTAGGGGCACTAAGGCGGGCCCTGGACCCCACCCGGTAAGTCTCGCGCTTCGCGCGGAAATTTTTTGCCCCACCCCCCAACATTTTCTTTTGCCCTCGCCCCCCCCCCACTTTTCAAATCCTGGTGCCGCCACTGTTAACCGTGAAGAGATGCATAAAGAATACTTGGAGATTGAGAGAAGACGTAGCCATGCTATAGTATATAATTTAGCGGAGTCAAAGTGCTAACGGGGAAGCAAGAAAGGAATATGATAGGAAGGCTTTAGAGGATCTTCTGCACAATAAGTTGAAGGTTCCAAAAAATGTTGAACCTAAAGCCTTTTACAGATTAGGAAAGAAGAAAAGTAACGAAGTCAGTGGACCTAGGCCTGTAAAGTTAATCTTTCCTCATGATTGGAAAAGAAGGAGCTGTTGAACCGATTTATTGATTGTAAGAAACAAAGTCATAATAATAAGGTAATGTGCATATTGGTAATGATCTAACAAAATGGGAGCAGTTGGAATATAAAAGTTAAAAGAGGAGATTTGAAGGAGGACGCAAAATGGTGAAACTGATTTAGTGACTAGGGATATGCAAATTCGTAAGCGTGTTCGGAAAGGGCCGGGGGGAGAGGCCTAGATCTGGTATTGATGTAAGCTCTGGAAATTTAAGTAGTGTAAATAGACTGAAACTTTTGTATACAAATTGTGACTCTCTCCCAAACAAACTGGAGGATTAAAAGTTTATATTGAAGAGTTAAAGCCACATATTATTGCTTTAACTGAGTGTATTCCAAAAAATGTTCAAAGAATCTCAGCAGCAAGAGATGAACTTATTCTTAGTTTGCAAATTGAGGGTTATGAGCTATATCATAACTGGTCAAGTGTAGGAAGAGGAGTGGCACTTTAAGTGGATAATAATATTAAATCTTCAGCTGTTCAGACCTCCTTTTCTTCAGAGGCTTTGTTGGTAGAGGTGAATATGGGACAAGGTAGTCCCCTATGTGTTGGTTGTATATAGAGGAGCCCCTCTAGCTCTGACAAGAATGACATTTTGTTAAATGAATCCATGAAGGAATGGATAAATAGAAGATTTAGAGATTGTTTAATAGTGGGTGATTTTAATTTTAAAGATATTGATTGGGGCACTGAAACTGCCTCAGATATTAGGGCCAATCGTTTTCTCTCCTCAGTGAAAGACAATTTTTTATATCAACATCAGAGGAGTGAGACAAGGCATAGATACGGCCAGGTTTCATCCTTATTAGATCTTGTATTTACCCAGGATCCTGATATTGTGTTGTCTGTATCTCAGTTTCCTGGACTAGGCAACAGTGATCATGACATTTTATTAGTAGAAACTTGTGGGCAGCCAGTGACTGAAATTCAACAGACTTCTAAATTCTTGTATAATAAGGGTGACTATCAGGGACTAAGGAAGTCTATGGCTCTAAACTGGGAGTCTGAACTTAAAGACAAGTCTGTTGAGGAATCGTGGGCTATCTTTAAAGGACATCTTTTAGCTGTGACTGTGTTCTTGGTGTAATTAGGAGGTCCTTTAGGTTTTTGGATAGAGCAACAATTATGCTTTTTTATAAAGCTAAGACCTGTTTTGGAATATGGATTACCTGCTTGGTCACCATTTTTCACACGTGAAGTAGAGGCTATTGAATCTGTGCAAAGTAGAGCAACTAAGTTAGTGCCTGAATTAAGTGAGTTACCATATGAGGAGAGACTTAGGAATTTGAATTTGTTTTCACTTCCTGGTGGGCGTCTGAGAGGTGACATGTTTTTCATGTATAAGTATTTCCATGGACTGATTACTACTGACCACAGGCTGTTTGAATTAGTACCAGTATGTTCTGTTACAAGAGGGCATACATATAAGATTGTTAAATCCAGGTTTAAAACTTTATTGCGGCAAAAGTTCTTTACTCAGCGTTCAATTGATCATTGGAATACTTAACCAGATGATGTAGCAACCTCTAAAACTTTAGAGATATTTAAAGGTAGATTGGATACTCATTGGAAAAAATTGCCTGGATTGTTTAATTATAAGTATTAATTACTAAGCAGTTCTTATTGTCACTTTATGGATTGGTTTTCCTTTCTTTTGGAGCGATGAATTGGCCTTTGGCCAGCAACATCGAAGTTGATGTGATGTGAAGTGAATAGTACTAACAGTACCAAAATTGACTCCAGTGACCTTGATAGATGTACTACTCCAGTCAATGTCCCCAGGAAGGTCTTTTCCCTTAAATTCCCCTAACTTCGGACTAGCAGTTTTCTGTAAGTTGACAGACGCCCCTGTCGCCTTTTCAAAAAGTTTAGTAGCCAGAAAGAATTGCCTGATATCCCGCAAATTGGTGGCTATGCAAGTAGCATCTTCCGCATACTGTAAGAATTTGATGGATCTGCCATTGTTCCCCGGTAAAAGAAACCCTCGTATACCTTTACTTTGCTGGATATAACAGGCCAATGGTTCAATGAAAAGAACATACAATAAAGGAGATAATGGGCATCCTTGACGAACCCCACTCATAATACAAACCTTCTGAGACAGTTCACCATTGGCTAAAATTCTACTGCAAATATTGTTATACAGGATTTGAATCCATTTTAGAAAGTTGTCTCCAAAATTCATACGACGTAAAACATTAAACATAAATTCCCAGTTAACTTTATCAAACGCCTTGTGTTGGTCTAAAGATATAACAGAACAGAGGTTACCTTTCAGTTCTATGAAATCAATTATATCACGAACAATAGCAAGATTCTGGTGAATTGAACGACCGGGTACAGAACAGGTTTGGAATTCATTAACGATGTTGGGCGTAACCTTAGATAATCTTTTCTGCAACACTTGGGCTATAATCTTGTAATCAACAGTAAGAAAAATAATTGGTCTTCGGTTCTGGGGTCCTGGGGTCCTGGGGGTCACCCTTCTTTGGGAGGAGTGTAGTAAGTCCGCTGAGAGGAGGACAGTTCACCGGAAACAAACACTTCATTGTACACTTCTAAGAGATCGGGCCCAATAATATCTAAATATTTTCTGTAAAATTCAACAGGTAAACCTTCAATTCCAGGCGACTTGTTTACTCTCATGCTATTAATAGCCCCGGCGATTTCAGAACGAGAAAGGGGGCGGTCGAGCTCCAAGCAATCGGCATCAGTCACTTTACATTTAATACTGTTTAATAATTCATACTGACACTCAACATCAACTTCATTCTCCATCGAATACAGCTTAGTATAAAAGGAGTCAAAAACATTGCTTATCTTATCCCCGCTTACAATGTTACCCTCTTCGTCTTTTATTGAAGCAATAAATTTAGCATCAGCAGCCTTACGCTCTTTCGAAAAGAAATATCCAGAAGGAATCTCGCCTTGCTCTAAGATCTTTTCACGAGATCGCACAGTACAAATGCCCCCCTCTGCTCTTCACACAAGATACGCTCAACCTCTCAGACCCCTCAGCCAGGCAGCGCGACTGAAGAGCATGTAAACGGCCACGCTTTTCGCGAGCCCTGCGGACTCCGTGGATGATTCCCAATTCGTGTATTCTTACTTTAACATTTTCCCACCATTCTCTAAGTGAAGCAAAACCCGGCTTTAATGTGTCCCACATCGAATAGTACATACGGAAATCATTATCAAACTTACAATCTTCTAAAAGACTCGTATTAAGTTTCCAATAACTCTTCTTTGGCGAGCCTTTAGATAAAGACATGCATAAATGAGCATTCACTGCGACGTGATCTGAAAGCTGGAACTGAAGCTTTTGGACTTTTCCAAGGGGTAAAGAAGAAGAATTCTATCAGGACGGGAAGATTGTTTCTTACTGGGATGAACCCAGGTATGCCCTAACTCAGGGGGATTTTGACGTAACCAACAATCAACAAGATTCCGTGCCCGTAAATATACCAAAAGCTCATCCCGGCCAACGAAACAGTGAGTATAAGGAGAATCTCCTGACCTATCTTCGTTCACAAATATACAATTAAAGTCTCCCCCAAGCACAATAGGAGCATTACCATGCGTGAAAGACTCTTAAGTTATTGAAAAACCTAATCCTTTGCCTGGGACAGCAAGGAGCGTACACGCTACAAATGCGGAACGAAGCGGAGTTCTGTAGTTTACACACTGGCGGCGGAAGCGGGGCGGGCGGGGGAGGGGGGGGGGCACGTTCCCCCTAAATTTCTAAGCGAGGGGACGCCCCCTAAAATTCTTAGCTAGGGGACGTCCCCCCAAAAAATCAGAGAAGAAGTAAAAGAAACTTGGGAGCCTTGAACCAATTCAAAGTTGAGACCATAGTTAACCCACCACCGAACAGAGCAGCCGAAATTGACTTAGCCTATGTTCTGCCATTGTTTGGCTGATTCTTGTCACATACATGAGTCTTGTACGTACATGACCGTCCGGTTGGAACTTTGGAAGAGTAAGCTACCTCGAGGTAGCCTACACATTGTTCAGAAGTTCGGATTCATCATGATCAGATAGGTCTGCATAGGCAGATTCAGACTGATTCCAAGGTAAAGATTAATGAATTTACACCAGATTTAATGTTGAAATGAATCCGCTTAAAGTACAAGAATTTCAAGAAATAGACCTTCAATTAAAATACAAAATCAAAACAAACTTACAGTTGCAGTACCAAACCAAGGGCGAGTACAGGCGGGCAAATTCATTAAAAAATTGTTATTCTATCTAAATCAATGTTTAAGAGATGAAACTTGAATTAACACCTCTCTTCCGCAAATAGAATGGACAGTGATTCAGACAACATTGTATGGTATTCGCGAGAGCAACAAAATGGTGATTGGTTAAACGCCAAGATGGATCGTTCTTTTCATGAAATGCGCCACCACTCTCAAATACCATTTCAATATATACGTATAGTTAAGTTCAATTGGAATATCGGAAAAAACAAAACAAAGTTACACACATTTCTCTTCTCCCGGTGTAAAAATTAGCCTCTCGATCGTGTGAGAGGCTGGAAAAATTACTAAGTTCTAAAGAGTAACCTTTCCACACGGAAATCTTTAGTAAAAGACGAAAGATTTTTTTACTTTGTGGAAAGCTCTGAGCAATCGCCTGGCATCAGAAACGTTTTTACTATATATTTTGCACGTTGACAAAAATCGACAGTGAAAATGTCCGAAGTTTAAGCCAACCCAAGCAATGACGTAATACTAAAACTGAGCTTTAACCAATTCGTTCGATGTCAGGGAATTTACAGCTGACACATAATGCCGCTCAAAGTACCGCGGGTTCAGCTCCCTCCTGTAATTTTTGCACACTTCCAAGTTTTCTAAATTAGTGTGCTGTTGTTATTCTGCTCACCCCCTCCTTCAGTTTTCTGTACTTTCAGCAACAAGAATCTGTCAGTTTAGGTCCCACTATCGCGACATATTAAACTAAATGTATGAGCATATCAATACATTATGGCATGAAAGACAACATTTTTCTCTGTTATTTATCGCAAAAGTTGAAGATCTGGGGCCCGTTCCACAAAGAGTTACGCACGATCTTAAGTTTGATTTACTGTTGACTTAAGTATGGGGAATCAAACTCAAGATTGTGCGTAACTCTTTGTGGAACGGGCCCCAGTACTAGTAGTAAATTAAAGGCATAGTAAATTAAAGGCATATTTGTAAAGACACTGAGGATACACTAAGGAACTGATTTGCTTCCAAAGCAAGAAAATTCACAGAAAATCAGGAAGCGCCACAGGCTTATTTAAAGTGTACCTCAAGTCAAAAAAATTCACAAATATATTTCTTAAGCAGCATGGAAAATGAATTCTAACAATCCAAATCCCATTTTCATAATACATTTTCGAGCCAAGATATAAAATGTTGTATTCACTAAAAACAATTAGTCCCATTGGGCAATAATTTTTTACTTTTTTGTTGTACAACTAACATTACCTCTTTTGTTCCCTTTAAAATTGAAAATGGTTTTACGAACTTGAACACTTACTGTTTGTTTGCGGCACAGCAAGTTGCACAGAGAGGGCCAAATCAATTACGCCCTATACGAAAAGTAGTTCTACCATACTTTGGCACAAGGTGCACTGAGCAACTTGGCGAAAAAAAAAAGAAAAAAAAAGAAAAAAAATACAAAGATTGTAATATATGTGAGTAGTACAACAATGACATCGAAAATTATTGCACAATGCACTATTTTAATTTGAGTGAAAAAATTCAACATTTTATATCTCGGCTCAAGAACGTCCTATGAAGATAGCAGTTGGGTTGTTCGCCCCTATTTTTCATCCTGTTCGATATATTTTTTAATTCTTTGACTCGAGGTACACTGTAAAGACCTTTTCTACTGGGGGAACTTAAGCCCCGTGTACACAGTCCCCAACACTCCTGCACTCTCTGTCTCCTCAGAACGTTCTTTTTAACATGATAAACCAGTGGCGCAGGAAGCAATATGAAAGTGCGGGGTGGAGCAATTTTTGGACTATGCTCCTTACCCTACCCCATTGACTAAAAGGTAAATGTCCGATTCTAAATTTTTTTTTAAAATTTTTTATAAATAAAAAAGAAATGTCGTTAGCCATTTTCTCAAATGAAATGTGCACTGAGTAAAGGTGGAAATATTTGTCTTTTTGCAAGCCATGCTACTCAAGACAATTCCAGTATAGGCCTGTGCCCTGTGCAAACATTGAACATTAATAACATTTTGCCACTTCAAATAACTTAAGACATGACTACTCAACTGACAAGGTTGAAAGGATGAGAGGAGTATATAAGCAGGGGTGGCGCCAGCGGGGGGGGGGGGCATGCCCCCCCGTCCCCGTCGGGGAAGGTCGGCGATTTCGTCGGGGAGGTCTAAAAAAATAAAATTAATAAATTCATTAATCAATTAATTACTTAATTAATTAATTTTAATTAATTTGAATTGATTTAGTAATTAATTAAAAAACCTAAAAGGACTGAAGTTACCAGGTGGGTGATCTTGAACACAATTTTTTTGTTTTGCAATGCTATTTTAAAGCATATTGGGAATCGAATTTCGATGACTTATTCTTAGCTCTGTTATACCTCATTCCATGTACCTTAATTGTCCTATCTCATCCCCCGTCGGGGAAGGGCGGCATTTTTTGCGGAAGGCTTAATTGTGAAGAACGCAAAGGGCTGAAGTTATACTGGATGGATGATCGTGAACTTTTTTTTCCGTTTGTAACCCTATTTTTAATGTAACGAAGTTACGCCCAGTACACACTATAGCGATATCGGATCGGATTACTATCCGATTTCTGTCAGTTTTATTTTAAATCCTCCTCCATTTGTTTTCGGAAAGAACCAAAATTTACCATCCTGTGTAAATATACGATCGGAATGAGAGGAATACGGAAGTCAAATATATACAACTTATTTCGTGACGTCGCATTGTCAAATAGCTTTTATCGAACTACGCCTATCCAATAAAAGTTGTCTGTGGATGTGGCGTCACGGAATAATTGGTATAAGTTACTTAGAATTTCGTATTCTACACTGTTTGGCAAATTTTTGTTTCTTTCCGACCAAAGATGAAGGAGATATTAATTAACCCTCACAAAAATCGGAGCGAAATCCGATCCGATATCGTTGTAGTGTGACCTGGCTTTCAATCGGTTTTAATCACTTCTTACTAGCTCTGCTATCCCTCCTCCCATCTTCAGTCCGTGCGCGCAAGGTCATGCCTCGTTGGGGAAGACTTCCCTCCCACTGTTGTTGAGAGAAAATCCAATTTCATCGGGGATCTTTCATATACAGGCCCACGATAAAAAAAATGTGGGCCTGATAACTTCAGTCACCCCCGACGATCTTCTTGATTTTGCTTACTAGAAGACCATATTCTCCAAGGAAACTGACAATTCCAAATTTTCCTTACAAAAACGGTTTTTCATGTGCAGGCATTACCCAATGGTCTTTTTCTAAAGTCCTCCTGACCCTCTGACAAAGGTCCGTTCGACATGCATTGTCCAATGGTCTGCCATCTGGCCTGTCCCGATAACCGAATTCAGGAATTCTATAAACGGTAACGAAAATCGGCTAAGCCATTTTGGGCTACACATAATGATAAGCATGGCTTGAATATGTCTCCCCTTAAGTCTGACTGAAAATTCATTTGAAGCCACCTTGTAACGTGATTTTTTTTCAAATACGTTGGAAGTAAGATCATTTTGTCTGGAGTTCGAGCAGTCACGAAGAGCAGTCACGAAGAAAATTTCATCTTTTTAGTGGATATTGCAATTGAATGTAACAAAGATTCCTGGTAGAGTTAAAAATAAACAGTATGTTTTTGCATAGTTTCCCCGGCCCGATAAGAGACAAGTCCATTACATCTAATTGTAGCAGTACCGTACCTATTATTCTCTGATCACTTACCAAATTGTTTTTTTCTATTAAAGTGAAATTTCTATTTCAAAGGAAAGCTCAAAATAACGACTGCTCAAGTCTGGGGAATGCCATTTCGGGTGTCTGTGGTGTTAGTTTTTTTTTTAACAAATTTTTTCACGTTCCGCGCCAACTGATGGGTGGCGCTCCGCTTAGATAGTGTTTTGGTCAAAAAAATTTCTTAACATAACAATGCATGCTTGCATATTATTCTTCGTTTTGGGGCAGTATTACAAAGTGAAAATTTTATTGCGAAAGAAAGCTCAAAATAATGACTATATCGGTACTTTGTTTCTAGTTACCAGCACGGCCGCGAAAAAGCCTTTTCCTGCTTTCTGGAGGTTCTTAATTTTTCAGAAATATCTGTACGCTCCACTTGTAGTTTTTTGGGCAATATTATATTTTTCGGACAAAAGAAAAACAAAACAATTCTGTCCCCTTCCAAACTGAAACACTCCTGTCGGCCTATGTCAGAACTTCAAATATATGGGAAGCCAAACTTTTTCCACGGGAACATTTTCCAATATGGTCAGAGGGCATTAATCTACCTGATGATATTCAGTAACCCAAACAAAGCTGTACAAAACCCGCAGATTACACCCTACTCGATTTTTCTTATAAGAAGGTCAAATTCTTCCATAAAAATACCAAAATCTGTCACAATTTTTTTTTTTTTGTCAGATTTTTGAAAGTGGCAAAATTTTCCAATTTTGATGGATACTCAGTACAACAAATAACCAGACAACTCTGTGAATTACCCCGACATTCTACCTAATTTTGCTCTTGAAAGGCATATCACTTAATAAGGAACCCAATTTTTTTTTATTATAACCTTACCAAAAACCAAATTTTCTTACATTAAATTCCAAAATTTCTGCAATAAATAAGCTCTTAATTTTCAAATCTTGGTTCAAAGAAGGATAAAAAACTTTTCGGGCAAACTTTAAGTTTCGTCTTGAGGCCTTATTAATAAATATCCCCCAATTTTTAAGTGTCATAACAAAAGCCAAATTTCTTTCAAAAAATTAACTTCAAGTGTTTGTTTAAAAAAAGGCCAAAAATTTCTGCGCGCTGCGCGCGCTTCAAATTCTGTCAAATTACGTCCCACCTGGACTAACCCATCGCCTTTGTCGGGGCCTTGAACTGCTGCCCCCCCCCCCCCCGTCGGGGAGCTTGGGCCCCGGTCGGGCAAATCCTGGCGCTAACCCTGTATATAAGAGCATTCGAGTATAGGCCTAGGCAAATGATTCCCTGCCCGAAGTGAAGTCTTGCTCGAAAGACTATTTAAACGGAGCGCCACCTTTAGTTGGAGCTGAGCGCACACAAATTTTTGAAAAATCACGACCCTTCACGGTCCCAGTCGGTGGCGACCATCTACCGATAGGACTTACGTGTTACATGCTCTGTCCATGTATGTACGTCCGTGCGTACGTGTTACATGCTCTGTTCATTGTATATTCGTCCGTGTATACGTCCTATCCGCAGATGGTCGCCATCGACTGGGACAAGAAAGGCGCACAAAGATGGCCGCCGTGAAGCTGTAAATCGTCTGATTTGAAGACGACTCTGTAATATTTTAAACGAAAGTTTAACTTAAATGGGGAAAAATATCATATTTATGCTATAAGTGAAGTGATTTTGACCTTTTTGCCATATTTTAAAAATACATATTTTAACCTTCTTGCAAAATATTGGAGCGTACTTGAGCAAGTCCAAACTTTCACACAAAACCATAACAGACGGCCATCTGGTGCGTGGACCGTACCGACCAGAGTGCACCGAGTACAATCCACATGCATACGTGTACTTGCACACACGGCCGGCCGCGGCCGTACGTTTGGGGGAGACAGGCCTGCTTGCAGGCAGTGATTGAGTGAATGTGAAGTTACCGAAAAACTTTTTAATTTATCGACAGAGATAAGAACAGGGAGGTAACCGTAATATTTCTATACTATTGTGCCCGCCCCCGTGAATGCAATATGATGCGAAGTTGTTTACTAATTATTTCTAAGTTCTAACTAGGCTAGCGTAATTTGTTACTGCTAGGCCTAGCTGGCTAACGTTAGGCCTACCAGCTAGGCCTAGGGCCTAGCCTTACGTTAGGCTTGGGCTAAGTTTTACTGTTGTTATTGTTAACGTTAGACCTAACGCATTAACCTTGATTAGGCCTAGCCTACAGGCTATGCCTAGTCTAGGCTAGTGTTACTGTTAGTCTTACTCCTAGTCGACTTACTAACTTAGGCTAGCCAAAGTGTTACTTGTCATGCCTAGCCTAACGTGGGACTAGGCCTAATAATAGGCCTAGGCCAAACGCTGCTGTATCTGGATGTGAAAAATTTAGGCAGGGCTGGAAAAAATGCCCCTGCAGCTTGCAACTTGCAAATCAATTTAGGCCTACCAGCAAGCAAAGCAATATTTCCCAAAGACTTCACATGTTTACATATACAAATTACAAAAGTAGTCAAATTTCTGTCCAAATTAGGCCTAGCCTAGCTATACCAAAATTTCCCTGTGCAAAGAGCTTCCCAAATTGCTGTTTTTTCCAGCCATGCATGTAGCCTAGTCTAACGTTATAGGGTAAGGCCTAGCCTACTGGGCATGTAGCCTAGGCTAGTGAGTTATCATTAGTCGATCACTGCCTTCTAAACTCCATTGCAACCAGAAGGTGTGCATTGCAATGTTAGAATAACCTGCTGTGCAAATTCTTCAAACAAATCAAAACCAATTATTTGTCATCATATTTTTTATGTTTATAGTAAAAATGATAATTGTGGCCACATTTTCAGGTTTCAGAAATAGGCCTAGTAATCCAGAAATTTGCAAAAATTAGCAAAAATGAGGATGAGAATATCCGTCATGAAGTAAGAATTTGGATATAACGGTGACTTTTCTGGACCATTTTATTCAAAAACTTGCCTTAAATGTGCTAATTTATAGAATTTTATTTGTTTGTTTAATGTAGTGATTGACTCACATGATAAATTGGTCACGGTAAAAATATACAGTTGATTTCCTTCCTTGCCCAATGACACAATTTGATGATTGACAGACAATAATACTCCTTGCAAAGACATTTTATCAAGTCAAGGAACCCTAGCCCCATAGAACCGTGTCATTTTTTGCAGCCCAAGTGGACTAGAAGCTTGGTAAAGTAATAATAATAGACCTCCAGCAGTTGGTTTGGAAACTTGATATACCTCAGTTGAACAATAGATTACTGAGGTTAGAAAATCAACCCTTTTACCGCAATCAAAACAGCATGCAAGATTGTAAGTGTCATGATTATCGGTATCAGCGGATAATGGCTAATCGGTAAGATATCGGTTTCGGCACAAATGAAGGCTGTCTCCGATAACGGCAACCCATAACAAGCATTTCATCATTTTAATAGAAACGAGCTAAAAGTACTTACTACGCCATTAAATAAAATACGGAGCATTGATATGTTGAACATAAAACATTCAAGAAATTCATTGCAGTGAAGGTACACTAACTAGCTCTGCTATGCTGCAATCCCAATGTTTTTCTGTTTGGAAGTTTGTAGCAAACAAGTGTACTGAAAGCTTGCTTAGTGTTGTGTCCTTTCAACAGTTAACGTAGACATCTATAGCAGAGTGCATGCAAAGTGACATGCTATCTGGTATACAAGTCCATTGTCCATTTACGTAAGTCAAATTCCTCTGAATCCAGCGACAGATCTCAATGGAGTTTTATATATATATATATATATATATAAACATGTTTATATTTCACTCTTCACTCTTTTCAGTTTGATTTATTCTTTATATATATATATACATATATATATATATATATATATATATATATATATATATATATATATATATATATATATATATATATATATATATATATATATATATATATATATATATATATAGATGCAAACAAATACAGCAAAAACTACTTCGCCAAGCTTTCAAACTCTGCACGAGTCCTTTTTCAAGGCTATACAGTAAGCAAATAGTAACAGAAAGATCCAAAATAAGAGAGGGCAGCAAAGCAAAAGGGGACAATCCCTAATTAAGGGGGATATTAAGGCCTAGAGGGCGGTCAGTCTGGAGGGTCTTGATATATATATATATATATATATATATATATATTACTGTGTGAATTTCACCACATGCAATAACAGTAACTCAATGGGGATTTCCAAGTCTGTGTACAACAGAGCAGCATGCGCAACGTTCACGATCGCGAACATTCGATTAAAAGAGCTACCTTAAGAGACCAGTGCCTGAGACTAAATGCAAGATTTCAGGAACGATCAGCGCTGAGTAAGGGTCTTATTATTATCTTCACCTCAGTCGTCGCATTTTCAGCAGTATCCATAAACATGCACATACTCTATACAGTATAGTGTATGTATATGCTGAGAACGCCTGTGGTATGCTGTACGTGGAGGCCATACGTATGCCGTACAAAATTTTTTTATTGTAGGATAGCCAGGGGAATTCCACTGTACACTACATAAACATACCTGTACTTGCATTGCAGCAGTGCACATACAGTAACATTAGGTGAAACGTGATATTGTCAGTTTGTACGGCCGGCTGTGTGCGCTACGTAAGTACCCGAATATTATGGCGAAACATTTTTTCGCACAGGTGTGATCATGTATTCTGATGTTTTGGCATTGTATTTTTACACAGGCAATCATATTTCTCAAGGCGGGCTATTTATTGCCCAATGCACAATTCAAGGAGCGCATTTTGATGCCCACCTTGGAAGAATTTTTGCTTCCAAGGCAGGCATTTAAGCGGGCACAGGCGATTGCCAGGATCACATGACCAGCCCTGTTTCAGAGTCACAAAGACACATACAAACACAAAACTGTTGACTACAGTACTAACACTCAACCCCTTGCCAAATATTTTCGTTAATGTTTCAATGAAAGTTGGATTGATTTGATATTTCTTATGTAGATGTGTTTGTCTGAAGAAGAACCATTCAGTGTTTGCTGGAAGACAAAGGTCATCTTGGGTCAGTAGGGGTTAGATGTTGCATTATTTGCATAAATTTGTCATTGAAACCTCAGTCAGTGATCTTTTGCATTCTGGTTTAATTTTCATTTTTAGTCAGGCAACCAAAAATTATATCAGACAACCAAAATTTTGATAAGAGGTTGTCCCATGGACAACCTAAAACTATTTTTAAAAAACAGGCCTGTGTGTTATTGAAGTATCAAGAGCGTGCTGGTCAGAAGAAGGTTTTTAAAATTTTGAAAAAAAAGGCAAACATGATTTTTAATAAATTAAGTTGTTAATGTTAGATAACATTATACAATTGTTGAAGGTACTGAGGAAATTTTAAAAACTGTTAAAAATTTCTATAAGGGTATTTATACTAAAGACAATGACATCCAGTCAGACAATTTTTTCAATAACTGATATCCCATATTTCAAGGTCCAAACTGTATAAGGATTAGTCCGAGAGCTGTGAGGGACTTCTCACTCTTGAGGGGTGTTATTGCTCATTCTTTTCAATTCCTTTGAACAAATCTCCAGGCTCCCATGGAATCCGTGTTGAATTTTACCGCATAGCATATGGGAAGAGGTGGTCCACTTGTTGTAAATTCACATAAATTCATTATACTATGCCTTTGAAGTAAATGAATGAAGGAACAAATGAACAGACAAATTGACAAACGAATGAATGGACGAACAAATTAATAAATTAAACAATCATGCTGTTTCGATTGTGGTAAAAAGTTGATTTTCTAACCTCAGCAATCTATTGTTCAACTGAGGTATATCAAGTTTCCAAACTCACAGCTGGAGGTTTATTATAATCACTTCACCGAGCTTCTAGTCCACTTAGGTTGCAAAATATTACACGGTACTTTGGGCAGGATGGTAATCAAAACCCCCTCTATGTGCTCTGCATACTGTGGCTAGGGTTTCTTGCCTTGGATTAAATGTCTTTGCATGGAGTATAACTGTCTGTCAATCATCAAATTGTGTAATTGGGCAAGGAAGGGAATCAGGTGTACATTTTTACCGTGACCATTCCGTCATGTACAGTAAGAACACCATCCAAAGCTTTTGCTGCATGGGACACTTTTACATGGTCCTACTGCTATGAATATTTCTGAGTAGAGGGTAGACTAGAAACAAGTATGTACTATAAATTAGAGGGAGGGTTGATATTGAAGAAGGTTTATTCATGCAACTGTGTCATGCATTTAGCTCTGCATATTGATTAGCCACGTACAGTAGTGGTCACTAAGCTTAGGTACAGTAAGTGAGAGCTTTTACTAGATCTATTTCATGTCATGTCACAGACCTGATCGTGAGCTAGATTTAGTTACAGAAGTAAAACTTTGATAAGCTGACTTGTGCAACATAATTACTTGGTATGTATACATCCAGGCAATTAATTGCAAATAAGTTATATATGACACAAGATTCAAAGTTGTTGTACACAAAAAATGGTAGTAATACCACAAATACATAGAAATGTGACTATTGTATTGAGGATCTGTATACATCATACTGATCTGCACCTTTCAACAACAGTGCAAAATGTTAACAATTACAGTCCATGTCAGAAAAATTACCCTTAGAACAATCTCGTCAGGAACTGTTCTCAGTACTAATTTTATGCCCATTTAAGCATTTGAAAATGACCATGAAGGTGGACATTTGATAACACTTTATCTCAGAATAAGCTGAAAGGGGATGTAGCCTTTCAGTGTACTGTAAGTAATTTCAATCCCTTTTTGCCAGCACTTATTTCGGGATTTGTTGTAAGTTGTTATTTGAACCCCAAAGTTGTTGGGCTTCTATTGTACCAGAGTGGTAATCAAATCTGCTGCTCACTGAAGCAGCTAATAGGAGTAATGAACCAGTGGTCGGGTACTATAATTGGGAACCGCAGTTTTTCCCTAAAAACTGTGGTAGCCATGATTGGCTTAATGTATGACAACACTATTGGTTAATGAACATTTTCTGCTATGTTTTGTATATTTACAAACTGTGTAAATATTTTTAGTGAAAACCACCTTAGGAGTTCTTACCTAGTTCATAATTATTTTCAATTGAAGGACTGCAGTACACAAATGTTATGAATCCCACTCTGTGGCAGGTACTGTAGGTGCATGGGTGCAACTTACTGTCAGCAAGTGTGTTGCTCATGACTTGTAGATATTTGAGACAAGACTTGAGGATGCATAAATGGTGTCCTCTCCCCCTCCTCATCTACAGTTAGTGTTGATGAGATGCTGCATACCTCCCATAATGCATCATTGTGTATCACTCTTCTGGTTTCTAATTTTATTATTATTCTCCTTCTCACTCAGGTATAAACATGGAGCGGGTGAACTTGTCTTTGGTATTGGAATGCCTCAAACACCATGAGTCGGGGAACTCCTCTGCACAGAAAGACAGCTTGCTGACCATAGCTTCACTTTGCTCTGAAAATGGTATTAATGTACAGTAATATGATGCAAATAACATGTTTAATCCAAAGTTGTCTTGATGAAACCTGAAGTTGAGTAGTTAAAATGAAGTTGAAGTATTCACATATTCAGTATCATGATATATACATTGATAACATGCAAACATACCGCGAAAAAAATGTTTATTTCAAAAGAAGGGAGAAACATCTTTTGCAGAACTTCCTTCATTTTCCTGTCCTGAAAAGGAGTATTTCCCTTCCATTAATTGTTAAATATCTTGGGAAGGAGATTTCCAGCAAACCCAACCTTTTCCACCCATGCAAACACCTTTAAAAGACGTAACTGTATGTATACACGTTCTTGCGAAATATTTCATATAAATGACCACTTGTGTATATTAGATGCAGTATATCTATCCTGTGTGCTGTTCTACATTCAGTTATTGGTGTTGAGAAATGTATTTTATTTCTCTAATATTTTGAAGGTGAGGCGAAGGATATATTTCGTGAAAATGGTGGTCTGGGGTATGTGCTCAACATGCTAACTACTGTTGCAGATGAAGATGTGAAAGGGACAGTACTCTACACCTTAGGATGTGCCACAGAGAGAAATGGTAAGTGTCTTGATTCAGGTGATGGCTGGTCAAAAACATCTGAATAGTACCTACATGCTATGAACATTGCTTCCTAGAAGAATTGAAGAAAAGACACCACATCTGATCAAAGACATCATGTTTTATATTATGGTCTTAGCTTTGTTACATAATCTGTGCCCTCAAGTCATCTGTGCTAACTTTCATTGTGTTCATGTTGCATGAAAAGCAATTAACCCCTACTTGACTGGCCTGCTAGCTAACCCTGAATGTTATGGCCTATATGTGACTTTTTGTTAGTATATTTTGATATATCTGGTTCCAACCTGTCAATCAATGAGATGGGAAGGCTGACTATATCAATTGTGTAAGTAGTGTGCTTCATTCCCTGGGGTGGTAAGATGTCATCATTCACAGAAGGAGGATGTTTCAAAAAGTAAAGTGGAAAGTTTCATCATGTCAGTGCAGTATCCAATTGACATGAGACAGACAGACTTGTCATTTGAAGTTTTCCATCCAGATTTAGCTAACCCCAAACCACAATCCCATCAATGGTTTTCTATAATCACCTACTTTCATCAATCATTGATCAGAAGGATTGTTTGCTTCAGCAAGCACAGATAGGACAATTACTTCCTAATTTTTGCTGTGTGACTTCCAGCTGCATTTTGGTAACTGATACTAATTAGGGTTCCTGTTGAAATGCATAATTTGGCAGATTTGTGATTAACAGAGTTTTAAAGGAACTGCCATCCTCATGAAATGTGCATACTACAGCTGCAGAGCAGAGGTGCCATTGTCAATGGGAAGAAAGAATGCGAGAAGTTGCAGCACTTTTTTCATAGCAACAAAAATGCATTGACCAGCATGCAGTCACAAAATTCCTTAAAGAGGAATTGTGAGCATAAAATAAATTTTCAAATGTGAACAAGAAATCAAATCTACACAGTGTGGTGAATTTTCCATTCAAATCAGAATGTTACCTATCGAACTAAAAATATTTTTTCTTACACATTTCTCTTCAATGTATACAGTTTACTCACAGAGAAGACTCTGCAGTGATGCACTATTCAAGTACCTGTTGTGTCAGATCACCTCTGCCGGAGGTAGTGTCAAGTTGAAAAGATCCTCTGCCTTTCTTCTGACATGCCTCGTGACAAATAACAGTAAGGGTCATATAAGTTTCAGAAATTTTAAGTGGTTTGATTTGAAAGTTGCCAAGATGTAAATACTGGATCAAAATGAATGTGCAACCATGCTTTCATGTCTCTTTCAGAGGTATTTATAAGTACTGTAATGATTTGAATTTACAGTACAGTAATATTTTCCTTGAAGTAGGTTTTGAAACAAAATCTTGCATGGACAGTTGAAGATGTTCATGGTGGAGCATGTTTATAAATTTGTCACTTTGACAGGATGATTATATCCTTGAATTTGAGATTGCATGCTCCAGTTATTGCATGCATTATTGAGATAAGGTACCATATAAATGTGCAATAGATCTAGAAACAGGCGTAAATATCATCTAGAGGTATCTTCATTTCATTTATTTGTTTCATCACATAACATATTTCAATATGATGTGAAAGGAAGTCATCCAGAAAACCAAAATTGGCTTAACAAATTGGATGACTCCCTATGACCAAGAAAAAAAGATAACAGATATTTACAACGTCTACAAAACAAACAGCAAACAAAAAACGTACATACATAACTATGATATGTCTCCGTATATTATGCACTCACATTTGGAAAAATTATGAGCATACTTGAAAGATATTAGGAATAATTTCAGTTTCATCAAGGGAACTGAATAATTATCAATGATGCCTTCTTTTATCACATTGGCAGTTCAGTAGGCTATTTGTAGACCTGTATAATGACAGGGGTCTGGCTCTTTGTATTAAAGAGATTCATATGTATGTTGTAATACATTCTGGCCAAATGGCCCATATTTGACTCAACTTGAAGCAATCATACATATCTGGTATCAAAGTATTTGGTGAAATAAGGTATTCCTCATACAATCTCTGTCAGGTGCGTAGCCAAGATTGTGTCATGGGGAGGGTTTTGGTGTCATGGGGAGGGTTTTGGTGTCATGAGGAGGGGTTTGGGACATGGTATGAGGGAAAAGTCCAAGGATAGAGGGAAAACAACCGCTATTTTAGGTATCTTTTGCATTGCAAGGTTGGGTCATGGGGGAGGGGGTTCTGACCCCCCTAAGTCCTCCCATGGCTACGCCACTGATCACTGTTTAAAGACCTTATTCCTCTTGCTCCAAACAGATTCAATTCTCCTACTTTCTTAAACCACTCCCATGCAACAGCTGTCTAAGCCTCATCCTCACACAATCTCAGTTTATTGCTTCAGGCTGAGTATTTAGATCCCAATATGTAACCAAAACACTCTCAGTACAAGACCTGCTGTGTTATATGTGCTGCTCTGCATTTTTTCATTTTGCTGTCAATCAAAGAGCAGTGCCAGTTGAGAAATACTGTGGACTACAAAAACACTAGATTGGGGTGAGAGCTGACTGCCTTTAAGTATAAGTGAGTTCTTCCATAAACTTTCCTTACACTGTTTTTTACTACTTCAAGAAGTAGGCCTATTTTCTTGTAATAAGTGTTAACTGGAATTAGTAGTTGTTGCTGTTTACACTCTAAATTCCCTTGTGTGGCAAAAAAATTAAATGTAACCTAACTATACTGCTGCTCTAGTTGGTGCCCTATAGTGTAGCCACCAAATGTAGTATGAATTAGGCCCATATTTTGTGGCAATACTTTGGAAGCTCAGTGTTCTCATAAATGCTACAGTATTTTAGACTTCATATTCTGTGGTGTAACCCTGCATTACTGAAGATTTACTAATATTATACTATAAGGAAGTCAATCATCACACAAACGTACAGTTTTAGCAGTATTCTGCAGAAATTTCTAATGGGCCTCTCTCTTTGACAGACATCAGATTAAAAAATTGCAGAGTACTGATGATGCTCATACTGAGAGTTTTTTGATAAAACATTAATTAGTACTCACCATGATGCAATAAACTGTTGCTGTATCTGGATAAGGATCAGTTCTAGAAAGTTGTAGGAGGAGCTGGAAGTAAGAAGGTTGGGAGAACTGGAATTCTGTTGGGTGATGGACAACTGTTTTTTTCAAATTCTCTTCAAACCAAATTCTTTGCTGTAACTTACATGCGTAGGAAGTCCTGATCCATATGTTGAAGAAAAGAAGAAATCCTGAAAGTTTCACGGGGAGTTTTGTTGTTTAAGTTTGGACAATAGACCAGTTTGAAGTTTCTTCAAGGAGCTGTATTGCTCAATAGGTCAAAGGTCAAGGAGCTCGTTACCCTTTTACATTTGCATACAGCTAATGGAGGGATGTATACACAGGGAAAACAGTATGCTATGATGCAGCCCCCAGATTTTTTGTTATCATATGATGCTAGAAGCGAATGGCAAGTTTTAGCCATCTCAAGCTGAAACTAATAATCCAGAATCTATCAGAAAACTTCCTGTTCAGGTATCTTGAGATCAGTAAAGTTAAAGGCATTTGCCCCCTTCAAAGACTATTTGCGCAGTAGAGCAACAAGGTTGGTTTATATGGGGTTGCAATTGCAGAGACAAGCTTCACCTGAGAAAATGTCTTTTTCTGGAGTAACATTGGCTAAAACGCCTTATTCAATTCTAGCGGCAGCATGACTTGACCTGATAAGAAAGGTCAGTAACCCATGCGCTGATATCAACTTGGAACTGATCAATTGGAGGCAAGAATTTATTTTTCTTGGAAATATGCAAAACATATTTGAATAACATCCTGTGGAAACAAACTAGGTACACTCTTGTCTTCTATATGCTGAAGTTCTAGCAGCATACCATATTGCTAATTCACTATCTGAAAAGAATTTTAGCAAGTCTTTTATATTACTCTGTCTTTACACTACACAGTTTTACCATTTCATTTAAAAGAAGTGCCAGTTTAAATGTGACACTTTTATGTGTGTTTATAGAATATAATGTAACTATTATAATGTAAAAAAATTATCTGCAAAAGTCATTTGTGTAACTGCTGTATGTGAACTACACCAGTACAAGTTGGTGCATGCCATAATATTCAATGATTAGTTTTTAAATCAAATGACCACAGTATTTTACTCAGACTGCTAGATATATAAACCAGATGTAAGGTTACAGAAGTTTAGACTAAAAGGCCTATTAAACAAACCAAATCAAGCCAGACCACAAAGACAAGTGAACCATTACAGGAAGTAATTTTTGTGATTTTTTTAAACCAACACATTTGCCTGGAGTGATGTCTATTCACTAAAATAATGAGTACTAAAAATTATTGGTATCATGCATGGATATGAAAGGAAGACCGCAGTTCTGAGCCAGAGGAAATATTTGTAGTTGTAGATTAATTTGGTAGCATTTCTGTGAAACTTGTAATTAATTTCCTCTGAATAAGCTTTCATTGCAGAGCATTGACTTTTTTACCTTGTTTAATATAAAGCATTGAAGGAACTTTGATTGATATTATATGGACTTTCAGTATAGTCAATATGGACCACTAATTGTCTTCATGTAAACACTTTTTATGTATAGCAAATGTTGTGTGAGATTGGCCAAAACCGAAACCAAAGTTAATTGTTAAGTGACAAGTAGGTTTGTTACCTCAGATGTGTGATGCATGCTGGATAATCGCATTGTCACACACTCTTGAAACACCTATGATCATGCAGACTATTTGCATCAAAACTTAACACTATTTTCCTGAACGGAAATGAAGATCAGAGTCTTTGAAATTTTAGTGCCCTAGCATGAATATGAATTGTTTGTATATAGTACTTGGTTGTATGTGATGTCACAAACTGAAAGTATGCCCTCTAGTGGAGATGAGCTTCTTTCCTTGCTACTAAAGTTAACAAACTCAGGCAACTGATTATTGGTGTATATTACATACTGTACCAGTCTTCAGCTGCACCAGTCAGGTACGGTGCAAGCGTACTGTGTTCATGCATGTGTTGACTTAAGCATGGTGTGTGTAGGTTTTTTATAAACATATTGTGGGATAGATTAGAGGAGAGTTCAGATATGCTTTAAAATATGAATGAAATCTGTTTTAAGTTGTTCACTTTTTTGTAGTCACTTCTTAATTTGGATGAGTGAAAAAAAAACTGGGGGTATATACAACCCCAGTGGTAGCCAGCTTTTTTGGTTTTTCCCCCAAAATGAATGATGTTGCATATGCCACATAAGACAAATAAATTGTTCCTCGTTACTGACTTCTGAAGCATTTGTTTGTGGTGTTTGGTTGGAGTGATTCCGGCTAAATGCTGATTCAAAAACCATCAGAAACAAAGTCAAAGATCAAACTGTTTTTTAAAAAAAGTGCACATGGAATTAATAACATTGGCCCAAGAGGGTTTTATTCATCGATAGATAATAAAAAATTTGTTGGATGTCCAAAATCATCCCAGTCTTTCATGAGTTAGTTAGTTAGATATTGTGTTACGACCCAGTTTCCAACCTATTGGTTCAAGTCGAGCCGGCCACAGCCTTTTTTCCAGTTGTGACTCACTGGCTTGTTTTCCCTACTCCATTACTTATGCGGAGCATCATGTACAATGGCAGTAGGTTCCATTTTTAGAGTCTTTGGTATGACTCGACCTGGGAATCAAACCGGGGCCTTCCGTGTTAGAGGCGGATGCTCTTACTGTTAGACCAAACACACAGTCAAAAATTTTTCATGAAAGTCATCGTTGTAACTTTATGTTCAACTTGCCATATGCTGTCATGAGTAAATACATTCTAAGAAAATATTCTGCGATGATGATTCCCTCTCCTCTTGTATGAACCATGAGATGGTATAATTTTATTTTTACTTTTTAGGTACAGGACAAAATTTAATTAGAAGCTCTGGTTGTATTGATGGCCTCCTAAATTCATTAAGGTAAGCTTTTCATTTAAAATGTAGAAGGAAAAAAAAACAATTGTGGACTGTAAGCACTGTTACCATAATGTTCAATTTAATTAGGTTCAAAGTTTTCCAAAGAAAAGGACATTTTATATTGAATTGTTACACTGTGATGCATTTTAAAATTATTTCATAATATGAAGTTTTTTGGTGATGGAAAGGACAATAAATCCTTAAGTCTTTATTTCTATCTGTATTACTGTTGGTAATAAAATTTTTGTCCAAGTTGTCATTAAATGTAACAGTAAATTACTCGGCTTATCCACAAACCACATTAAAGCCGTTTCATTGTTGGATGAATCAATAGTAATAGTGCCTCTTCTTGAAGTGTGGCTTGTTTTAAAATTAGATGTTGGCCCCAAGGGAGCTTTATGGCTGAAAGAGTTGCCTCACGTTGATGTGATATTGCTAGACAATAGCTTATGCCATGATGTTTAATTGCGACAAAGATGGAATGATGCTGCTGTCTCTATTATGCAGAGTAGTCACTAAAGAGGAGTAGGTAATTCTGGTTCTCTTAAAATCTGTCATTATTGATGTGTAAACAGCATAATTCATGAAAGGAATAGGTTGCATACCCTCTGGCATATGAAACACATTGCTCAAGGAAGAATTATATGTAAACTTCCGTCAATTTAATCAGCGACGAAGCAGTCCGCCCACTGTCTGCCCGCAATGTGGTGTGATTGATGGAGCAATAATTTCAACCATGGAAAGTACGGTGAAAGTCACTAAAATCAGTGACATTGATTACCTTTTGAAGAGAATTCCAAGTCAACATGAATTTTTGACAGCTAGAAGAGTTCAGCAACTGCTTTTATTCATAGTCCAGTATGCCTACAATACTTGGGGAAAGGTTGTGTCATTTTTTTTATTAAATATGAAAGAAAATCCTAAGAGATATATTTGACTGTAATGTTAGCTTTGTATTGTGATTCACTTCATTCTTTCTAAAAGAACTCCCTGATCTTTTGCTTTTTAGTGTCACAACTCGGCAGGAAATGCCAACCTAAGAAATTTTTAACAAGTTCCAAAGAAGAACCACACGTCTGATATTTAGTTTCTGGTGCATGTATTTACAGTGTTGTTGATGTGAAACAGGTGAAAATTTACAACAAACGAAAGAAAGAACCCTGCAGAAAAAGGAAAAATAAACTTTCTTAGAAATATTCCCTTGTTATTACGAAGGCTAAACACTCCTGCTGTCTAAAAGTCCTTTAAGTTCATTGAGCTAAATAAGACCTTTAAACACTTCACATGAGACCCGGTTAACGAGATTTTAAGTCTTCAGTACATAGTTTACAAAGGAAACACAGGGGGTCTACTCGCATAAGAGACATAAAGGAAACCCCCGCATATACCCTAAGTATGTGGATTCTACCTTTAAATTGACTAAATATGGGCATACTAATATTTTACAGAGCTTAAGAACTCATAAATTACATTTATTGATGAGCATTGCTCTTAATTTCGATAATTTCCTATTAACTTAACGCAGGTTTACAACATTACTTGCAAGCTACATTTAAAACATAAACACTTCAGTGTAAACAATATTAGATAGCCTTATTTCCCCTCCAGATACAACGAAAATACAATTTTAACTTACAGATTGTGCCTCGGCACGTAACCTGGTTCTTTCTAAACCATTTTGGGGGTTTTGCAGCCCATACCGGCTGAGCAAAGTCCTCAACAACTTCCCCATTACTTGGGTGTGGCGATTGAGCCTCAGCGCTCCTACACCTCTTCGTTCCCCTTTCTGACTATATCACATTTGCTTGGCAGTGATTGCCCAATGGTTTGCTTGAATGCCTTTTACACATGAAGCCACAGCTTTTACTTGGAAATCTATTATTTGACGATACAGCTATGTACCCCGCATTAGAACCATTAGAGTATGAAATATGCAAATGAGCGTGTCTCGGTATTTCATTGAGCAACTGCAGCTGAGAGTTAACCTGATATCAAAGTGAGATTTAAGTAATATTTTATCACAGTCCATGACATTTAGAAGTTATCATTTTTAGTAGGAGTTTTTTGTTGAAATTGATTAAACTACTCACTATTCTGACTATTCTGACTATTCTTTCCTGGTCAAGTGCATCTGAAGTCTTAAGGTAACAAAAAAAAAAAAAAAAAATACAAGGCTACAAAATGAACTCAAATAGTCCAACATCCATATTCATGATATTTACAGGATACAAGATGTTGAAGTTTATTCACTGAATTAAAAAATGGCATGTTGGGTAATGATTTGTGATATCATTTTGTATATTTCTTTGTTTTTATGGAAGCAGTCACACCTAGTGCAAAAAATATCACATATATTCTTATTGTTATTGAGAGACTTGTCTTTATATTAGCCCTTTTTGTAGAACCTGTTATGCAAAAAAGTGTTCCAACAGATAAAATTGCATACATAATTTCAAAACTAATGAAAATGGAGTCTATGAGAGTTGTACAAGAAGAATAACAACATATGTTATTGTCCAGTGGACTTTTTTAAACTATATATTTCAACATTTATGATGGAATAAGCTGTAGTAATGAGTGTTATACTCTATGGTTAAAATTTATTTTCCTACCTCTGAAATGGAGAAGTTCTAGACATAGGGTAAGGTACCAATATCTGCTAATAATGGGCATATTTATGTGTGTTAATAAGTGTTTAACTAAGTCTTTTGTCAATAAGGTTTATACACCTATAATGACTAGTAGTTTAGAGCTCTGGTGTCAACATTATGCGATGCAACTTATTGCAACAAGACTGTCTTAATTGTCATGGTGAGGGACTGACAACTAACTAGTTTAAAGAGCACAAGGAGTGTCCACATTATGCAACAAGTCGCAGGTCCATAAAGGGATTCACTCAAAATCCTGATATTTACATACTCTTTATTTGTTACATTGAAGAGACAGGAAAGTGTTCTGTCCATTTTGATTAACTGAACTTTCGTAGGCATCATTCCAGAAGTCTGTCATTTTTGTCAGTTGCACATTTCAGTTTCATACTACCGAACATGTTTGGTCGCATGAAACTGGGTTGCGCGTCTGCTTGCTACTAGTTGCAAAGCATTTCACACTTTGCAGTGCGTCTGAACAATCTCGTTGCAATGCGTTGGGTCACATCAAGTGGCATAGTGTGGATGTGGCATAAACGGGAAATGCTCCAGTCTTTGTAATTGTAGCAATATCATTTATGGAAGTACAGTACCTGCACTTGCCTCTGGTTTTATGATGCACATTTAAATTTCATGCAATAATGGAAACAGCATATGGAATCATTTGATTTTTTCATGTTGACAGGGATTTAGGCAGCTCACCATTAGATGATATGCACAAGGCTCTGTGTTTTGACATTATCAAGACCCTTTGTAGCTGTGTGAATAATCCACGACATGGTTAGTATTGTATAAATATTGTTTATTACAGCCCTTGTCATGTAAGACTCTTCATACTAGAGTGATTGATATAGCTAAATATGGCTTCGTTTTATGAGAGAGAGCATTGGTTTTAATGATTACAGCTTACCTTGATGAAGGGCTTTGTTCTTGTTACAATTTACTGTGTAAAAGAATCCAGCAGGAGTCATGTGAATTTTATGAACCACAAAATTATTTCCCATGGAAACGATAAATGGGAATTGGATGGCAATTTTAATTGCCAAGTAGCAGAGTAAATGTTTCTGACATGTACTGTCCTCAGGACTCAGTGGTAAGGATCTTAATTGCCAGGATTACATCCCTACTGTGTCTACGGTTACGACACTTGAAGGTAATTATAACCATGTGTGTACTGTTTGTATTTTGACTACATGCTTGGGAAAACAGAAGATGTGTAGAAATTTCTCAGAAGACAAGTTCAAAGTTAAGTTCTATCTTCACATGTGTTTGTGGCCTTTCTGTTCAGGTCGACTGGTAACATCCGAGCACTGCGTCTACCGCACATAGCACACTGTTTTATTTGTGTTTACATCCCGCCATCAGCTATAAACACATTAAAGTGTTGCCCTTTGACCTCTGACCTAATGCTCAGTACTGCTCCATGGAGAAACTTTGAACTGGTTGATCCTTTTGTCATTAAAACTTCAATGTTTTATTTTGTTTTAAAAATGAGAATGGAGATCAACTTCAAAAGCTTGGTGTACTTGAACATATGTTACGCTTGCTTATTGATGGAAAAGCTTAAATGAATACAAAATAACTTACAATACCATGGAAATTTATTGCATGACAGTTGCTAGTGTTGTACTCATGAAAACACATGAGTTACACTTACATATATATGCAAATTTCTGCAGTGGAAGTGACTCATGAGATTTGTTTTGACTGAAGGTTATCCTTTGGTGTAACCTAAATTGTAGATGTTACCAACTTTCTGTTTTAAAGGCGTACAGGCCTTGAATTCTGAGGTGTGTGAGTGCGATTGCACACCATCACTTCCCGCAAAGAAGATGGGAGCTCATATAAACCGTATCTTTAATATTATTGTGGCTTTTTTTCTTCCGTTTCTACATTAATACAGAAGAAAACCAGATACTCTGTGCTGCAGCATTTCCTGTTGTCTTGAAACTTTTAAAAGAACAGAGTGATTTAGAGGTTACAAAACTGCTTGCTTCATTCATATCACTGACAGTTGCCAATAGTGGTAAGTTTATTTAAGTTTGGTTTTGTTCCCTCCAGTTGCATTGTGGGTACATATCATTTTACGCTGCTGGGTAAGTGTCATTCATTATAGTAGTATATGAATAAAGATAGCTCTGCTTGCATTTCCAACAGTATAGGGTGGTTACATATCACATTCCAAAAAACCAATGGTCTGAATTTAATGTAATTAAAAATGTAATTAAAAATAAATATGCAATGCTTTGTTCAAATATAACACCACGGTCTTCAAAGCTATCACTGTTACCAGCCAAAAAATGAGAAACTTGTTTTATAATGGTTGTTTTTCGATGTAAAGTCAGTTGAAAACTTTGCTTTAAGACAGCCTTATCAACTAACTGCAATTATAGAGCCATTTAACATATGGGAAGAGGCGGGGAGGAAGAACCTTCAGTTGCTTTTGGCAAAAGCAGACAAAGGATCTGCCAACCATCCATACTGCTAAAAATTATAAATGAACTTGGCTTTGTGAATTGGTGAATCTGTTTGATTCTATGAGAGGGGAAAACAGAAGAAAAGTTGTAATTTTAAAAGAGCATTTCCCTGAGAGAGATGGAAAGGACATTGTTTTTCATAGTTTGCTATTTTACATACTTCCTCCCTCATTTGTTTTAAGTTATTTACAGCTACAGAAAATTGATTAATTGTCTCTCTATTAATATACACAGTTGATGTACCATAAAGGCAGTTAAATCCATAATAACATTCAAAACTTTCAACTTTATTTTGACTTTTTTCTCTCTCTTTTTTTTTTTTTTACTGAAATAATCGGCTATTTTTCTTGTTTCCCTAATTGTTTACTGCTTTTCAGAGACCAACCAAGAAAAGCTTGGCCTCCTTGGAGGCATAAACTTGATGACATCCTGTTTACAGAATATGCTGCATAGTTTGATAAAACAACCAAACCACCAGCTTGTTAACACTGTCAGTGGACTCGTAACAGCCCTAGGCATATCGTCATGTGACCATGGTGAGTCATTTTGGAGGAAATGGACTTATTTGTCCCGTCATAATTGCAGCATCTCTGACATCCCCTTTCAAGCGTAAATTGTAAAAAAATTGCTTTAGGTTTGATACAACTTGATAGATTCACAAAAGTTCAAAATGAGTAATGTTGCAATGCCATTTATTTTAAGGAGCCTTGAGGGAAACTTTCTGTTGTTTGGGGTATTATTTCTGAGAATTCTTGTTTGTTGTAATTGCAACCACTAAAGCCTTTAAATTTAAGTTCTTCTTTGCCTAAAATTATCAATCTTTCATCAATGGCAAAAATTCACTGCATTGTTCGCTTGTTCACCATACTTTGAAGACAGTTAAAGAGTACCTTAAAGGGCAAGAGCAGTTGCCCCAAACCTATTTTGAAGCAACACTAAATCTGACAATTTTCTTCTTATTTCTCTTCAAAGTACCATTCATTATATTTTAGGACTCCAGTATCGCACGTTCAAGCCATTGCTAAATAGTAATGCCTAGTAAATGTCTCATTTGACTGGAGAAAAAACTGTTGTCACATGACCCTCATCCTGTGCCAAGCATGGAACAGGACAGTGTACTACTGTACACTACTTCAAGTTGGGGGGGGCAGCATTTCCCCTGTAAGGCTAGAAATTTCGAATATATATTGAAGAGGTTGAAAAATGAATCTTGTTAATCCAAGTTCCACTGTCATTGTTTATTCCCTTACTGAAAAGTTGAATGTTAAACTTTATTTACTAAAAACAGGGCAATAATTTTTGACATTCTTCCTGTTGAAATAATGTCCCCTGCTTTGTTTTCTTATGAAATTTAAAGTTTTTACATGACCTTGAACTCTTCCTGGTTCCATAGTTGGTTGTTCAGAAAGGGCCTATGCAAGAAATTAAAGGGAAATATTGCATCTGTTTAGCTAGAAAAATTCATCCTTTTAAAACTAATATTTATTGACAGGGAGTGATAGATTTTTCAAAATAAGACAGTATGGTAGCCTTCTTTTCCAGAAATAAGTTACCCACACATAGAAATTAAGTTGTAAAGAATAATTGTTCACCCAAACTCTCAACATTTCAAATGATGCAACATCCATGGCTCTTGTTGTGCATAGTATTTTGTAGAGATGTACTAGGCTATTACTGGGGTTTTTGATTAAGACTGAATCGTTGGATAACTTCTGAGCCAATTTCTTTGTACTCTTTGTTGGAACATTTTAAACACAATATTTTCCTTTATGTTACACCATAACAGTGCAGACATGAACAAATGATTTAGGCACCAGGTGCAGTAGCTTTCAGGAGAGGAAAGATATTATTTCAGTCATACAACAATGGCATTACAAATACAGTGCAATCTATCATTTTGTCTTGCATTGAAATAAACTTTTAAAATTTTTTATCTCAGCTCAGGAATATTGTCTTGTGAAGATGGATTTACATTTTCTTCAACTCATGTTCCCCCTTTTGTTTAATATGTGTTTTGAATTTCAGGCTCTAGGAGTACACTTTAAACGCAACAGTAACATTATAAACATGAAGTATCACCTTAAATATCACATGGCCTAAATAAAAGAAAAACCACCTTTTTGTTACTTTGGAAGTTTTAAATGTTGCAATACTGTTACACTATTCTCCATTAAAAGTGTAGTCAGCACACCTTTCTGGATTAAAGGAAATAAAAGTAGTCTTCCCTAGTCCTGGTTTTAATAAATAACCCACCAACTTTGTAACCAAGTATGTGAAATGTGAACCATATTTCTTAGATGATGGAACATACTGGTATGTCTAGATGAACCAGGATGCTTGAAATTTTAATGACTGTTGTGACGATAAAATCTGTAAATGTCATCTAAAAGTTTATGGAAGCTTTTTCAGAACCTCATAAAACCGTTTCCAGGAAGCGTTAAAGGTAGGAAGATGTGATATTTTCAGGTTGGTATTACAATTGTGTACATTAAATTTTGACTAAAACTTTTTACTTTTTACTTTTTATTCACATATTGACATGTTCGAAGGGGTGGACTAGTAACAGAGAGAGGTAAAAAGGTATATTTTAAAAATGACGGGAGAACTTTAGATTGTAAACATTTAGAGAATGTAAAGACATACCTTTGCTTGTAACTCGTAGAAAGGACTGTGTTACCTATTTCCCTCCTCCTTTACTCATGCATTACCGACAGTCCACTAACAGCAAAAGATATTCCTGCAAACTTTGGGATCCATTGGGCCCTGGCACATGAAATCTATAAACCAAATAGGAGAGATCAAGATGCTTAAAAATAAAGATGGAGTCTTAAGCTAAATCAAAAGCAGCTAGCTCTCATTCTTCTAACATACAAGTACTTGAAGGAACTTATTGCATTCGTTTGGTATTTTCTGCATTTCAGGTATCTACGCATTGCGGTACCTTGCTGAAGATTACATAGTATCTCTGAAGATACAACTTTTAACAACAACCTCTAATTGCCCAGTAATTAACGTTAAACTTAATCGTAAATTTTTTTTCACCCAAACAATTATGCATGCAAACCACTCCTTCCTTATTTCATTTTCTCCGATCATCCAATCAAATTGATCATACTAATGACATCACACAATGACATACTTCTAACTTGTTTCGGTAAGTGGCCACTGGATACACCATACTACATGAACATGTGCACTTCTTCTGCACACTGTGAACTACACTTTTTATCGAACGTTTGAAAATGCTCAGTTAATGAGCTAACTGTCTGAGAAAATGCTTAGTATAATGGATTGTGGAAATCTTAAGTGTCTGTAGGCAAATGAGAAACATTGAGTCTGACCGGGTTTGTCCTTGACAAGATGTGCTGTAATGTTAGGTCTAACAGTACTGTAACAGCTGGGCCCTCCTGTGGTAAGCCAGTGTAGCATAAGCCCTATTAACGTTACTGTAAACCGAACAACTAATGTTATGAAATGTTATGAAATAATTAATTCGAATCTCTGGAAAAACATGTAACGTTAGCCTAAAACTAACAGCAGAACAAACCTGTGATGACACCCACTTCATTCCGTGGGCATAACCATCTAGCGTTTGAGTGTAAATTATCGATGAAGTTAAACACTGCACAATGCTATGATTTACGAAGCTTCGTGGGCAATTAAGTCAGCCATCCGACAATGTACAATGACACACTGCATGTACTATTTTTGCATTACATTCAACAAAGACACAGGATCTACCATACCGGCTCAACGTGACCTTTGACATAGTATGCATATTCAATGCAAGAATGTGGGCACAGCTTATCGTTTGATAATGAGCATTTATTTCAGGAAAATTGTACTTCTTTTTGCTAAAATTTTGACAACATTAAGAACTTTTCCTTCCAAAGTATATTGGGTTTATAATTGTAACAGTGTAGCAGAAGCACCAAAGGGTTTCTAGCGTTGAAATAAGAGGATTTATAAATGCAATAAGCTCCTTTAAATCTATACAGCACAGGGGGTCGATCCATACCCCCAAAAATATTACCATTTTGTAGAATTCATAAAACAACCCCTTTACATCCTACAGCCTTCCCCTTGGTATCAAATGATTGGGAACAAAAAGATCTGTCTAATAATAATAATTTTCTTGGGTGGTGTCCCGAAGAATTTTTGGGAAAATCCTTCCGATTGTATGAGTCTCCTATAAAAAGTGCGAAAAAATGGAAAAATACGTAAAATTTACAAAAAAATCGTGAGAGCACAAAAAAAAATGAAAATCCTTCGACTATACTTTATGTTATTAGTTTACAGATCCAAGATACTGAAAAATGAAAAGATTTTTGCATGTCTGGGTTTCTTTTTTTTAATTTTTGAAAAATCCTTCAAAAATCCTTCGAAAATCATCAAAAATTGCCCCAAAAACAGCCCTCAGAAAAAAAATTGTATCTCCGTCATCGTAAAAATGTTTGCACCATTCAACTCAGCACAGGCTTGGTATCTCTGCCAGTATAAGCAAAATGCAAGTAGCGCCATCTATCTGTCAGGGAGAGCTAAAAGAAAAGTAACCCCACAAATTTGCGGAACTTGTTCCACACATATGTATGACAGTCATATGCAACAGTATGGTGACAAGATCTTCTTCATAAGATGAGCTACAAATGGGTAAAAAGCCATTCCAAACGGGGTTTGTGGACCTGTTTGGAACAAAACATGGCTTGGTAGTACTTCTGGGATGTTCTGGGTGAGTTTTTACAGATCGTTTTGTCGAAATTGTTGATAATTTCGACAATTTGGTTACGTTTGGTGGTAACGTTTAGTGACGTTATTGCAATAAAAAGAAGGGAAAGGTGCCTTCCATTATGTCTTTGGCCAGATCAGTAAACTGCCATGACCAAGCAGCCTATAAATTAGTTTGCATAGGCCTTTAAATAGCTTTTATGCATGACATTTTATTGCTACAACTGGAGTAAATGACTTGGACTGAAAACATTTGTACAAATTTATGATTCCCAACAACAAATTGCAGCATTTTTCACGTGAAAGATGACATTTTCTGAAACTCCAAAATTAAGAATAACTAATTCCAGCAGGGCTGATGAGACAATTTCAAGCCACTTCATTGCAATCAGATGTGAAACCTGGCAATGACAAGTGTATATGTAGTGTGCTTCATTCCTTCTCTGAGGCAATAAGATGTTATCAGGTGGAGAAGGATGATGTTTTAAAAAGTAAGAAGGAAAGTTTCATCATGTTAGAAATATTTGCATGTTTTGGGATGTGTAGATAACATTGCACATAATATTCTAAGTTACAGAACAGCTACTGTACCTTCCCATTGCGTCAATAAATTTTTAAATCTTGGTCTTTCAGTGGGCTTCAATCAATGCCATTTTGAACAAGTGGGTTAAAAGAACAAAGGAAGGTCATGATTCATGTGTTCCAAACAGGTACTCAACTGCAGCCGTTGTAGATCAGTTAAGGAATAAAAGGATCCATTTGTGAACATTGCTGCAGGTCAAACCAATGTTTCCTTCTCTTCATAGACCTGTGACAAGTATTTCATGTCGCAAAGTAGTTCAATGATTTAGGACCTTGCAACTGGGGGGGTATTTCCTTTTAGCAAAGGATCAGGTATTTAAAATTATTGTTATGTTGAAGGTTTGGGGATATTTTTCTTATCAATTGCTATAGTCATGAAAATATTTTATTGCCAAAGATTTTGAATGTACTTCACCAGAAATGCTCTGTCCCATCTTGTCAGAGGAGACATGTATTTTAAACTTTTTTCAGTTTGTTTGTACAGGCACAAGTTAGCTGGTCTCGACTTTCCAAAATCTTTCTTTAAATCTCACATAAAAAAGCTATTAGAAAACCTTTTGGGAAGATTTCTTAGACAGATTACCTTCTGAGCTTAAAAGTGGCTGCATACAGTATGAGACAATTGGACAGGCACTTTAAATAGACTATAGCCTGGGAAAGCTGACTATAGGTTAGGTGGTTAGATGAGATATAATGACTCTCAACTCAAATGTTTTATTTATATTGTGTCAATATGGTGAAAAGTTAAAGTTAAATTATGGTTCAAATAAGTGTCAAATACAATGCAAGTTCTTCTGATCCCTTTAGTTGCCTCTGTGGACAGGTGTTGGGGAAATAACCTGGGCATATTCCTACAATCCAACCAGTCCACAGAGGGATGCTATAACCAAAGGATGTGAAGAACTGTGACTGTAGAAAGTAGTTGTCGTCAAAAACAGGTTGAAATTGGTCTCACTGCCACTAGCACAAAAGTCAAGGGCAAATTGATTTCAGTGCTGATAATTTGCAAAGGTGCCTCTCCTTAGTATATCAAAATACTTGGGAAGTTTCTTTTTTTTTTTTTGAAAAACATTCCATGAGTAGACAGATCTGGATGCACTCTTCTGAAACGTTAATTTGTACTGCAACTCAGTACCTAAATGCTTAACCTCAAAGTTGCGGCAAAGTAGGTCATGTGCAAGTGTTTCTGTCATACCGTTTGCTCATTTTAACCACGGGAAGTATTTCTGCCGGGGGAGGGGAGGTGTCAGATGAGGGAGAAATTGTCCCCCCATTTCCAGAAAAAGGTCTTTTTTTTATTTCAATAAAAATGAAAGAAAAAAATGTCAGTATCTTTGTTTCTTATTAATGAAGATGCCACCTTTGCAGCAATGTTTGAACTCACAAAAATAAAATCCTTTAAAACCCTTCAGATTGCAGCTTATATTGGGGTCCTTGAAGCAAGCTTTTGCACTCCTGAACCCACCTGTAACTTTGACCAAGGGTACTCCATTTGGGGAAGATACTTCATGTAAGACAACCTCCAACTGTGGTGAATAGACAACTGAAGAGAGATGAATAGACTGAATAGCCCAGAGTGAATAGGATTAGTTGGTGTCTATTCACTTCAGTTTGAGGCTAACTTACATGAAGTATATACCCAAATTGGACTGAAGGATTTGGCAGCAATATATCCGACCACCACCACCCCTTTTTTTTTTTGAGTTTCTGGTGGGATCCCTGATATAGGTCTCCAACTTCTATAAATTCTTTGAAACCAATATAGGCCTATTTTTCATATCTCTTGGAAGGGTTGGAGGTATTAGTCCAATTCAGCACATATTTTTTTTCAGGTTCAACATTGTTAAAGGTTATCCAGTATATAGTTTCTTTAACCCTTGAAATATATTTATTTACCGTTATGTGCCTATCAATTTGCAATTCTATATTTTATGATGCCTCATGTTACACAAATATTGCATATTGGCAGGTACTGTAAATCAAGTTGTATAGAATATGCCTGTAATGGACGAAATTTTTGTATCATTGTGAGCAAACCAAAGCTCCATCATTGAGCATTATATACATTATACTGCCTCAGCAGATGATGTAAATATGTAGCCTACATAGTGCCTCTGTGGCAGCCACCCTGTTAGGCTGCCTCCCCTCAGAGCCTGTTGGCAATAGTCAAAAATTCCTTTCATACCACAAAACAAGAATTTCATTAATATAAATTAACCCCATATTGGACAATGACAGTTGGCATAAATCTTTATATGAATATGGTTATTAGGATTCTTTAAAGAAAATTGTATTGAATATTCATACGCCTATATAAAAAACCCCACACTGTACATTGTGTCAAATGTAACGTTGAGCAATAGTGTTAGAACAGTGGACTTTGCAATACAATACACTGCACAGTACTGTAGGTTTATAGTATGTGATACCCAACCGTACTCAATAATGGTATAATGTTTGAAAGCTCGTGGATCCATGCAAATTAAAACAGATTTTAGAGGTTTCAGTGTGTAAGTAACAATGAATCTTGTGTTTACTACATTCGTTGTTAGAAAAGTGGACAGTTTTCTGGCATTTTGAAAGTATATGCTATAAAAATTTTGAGAAGAAACTGTTGAGTATGCCTTGATACCTTGTTCACAAGTAAAGATGTATAATATTGAGAGAGATGCTGAATGATTGTGAATATTCATGTTATATTAGAAAACATTCAATTTTTTCTCAAGTATGTAAATGAATTTTCCATAAGTTTTCTATGCCGTTGAAATGATCTGGACTCCAACGCTGGGGGACGTTAATATTTCACAGCAATAAGCTTGGAGAAAAATGTTTGTTTGCCTGCATGCTGGTAATTATCTCGAGAAGACTTTACCATAAATCTGTTTTGAGAACAAGTTGGTTAGTTAGTTAGTTAGAGTTTTACGGCCCATGTTTTCAACCTATTGGTTCAAGTCAAGCTGGCCACGGCCTTTTTTCCAGTTGTGGCTGCAAGTCTATTGATTAATTTTTCTCAAAAGTGAAGGATGTCCAGCCATTCATCTGATTTCAATTTGCAGCAAAGCATCCATCAAACAGTTTCAGCCAAAGTGCTTTAAATGGAAGAATGACTTGCCATGCACATTTTTCTGCCAGTCACCCTCCCCCCTTCCCCCCTCCCCTCCCCCATCCCGCCCCCAAAAAATGAAGTGGCTTGAAAGTGTCTCATCAGCCATGCTGGAATTAGTTATTCTTAATTTTGGAGTTTCAGAAAATGTCATCTTCCACGTGAAAAATGCTGCAATTTGTTGTTGTGAATCATAAATATGTACAAAAGTTTTCAGTCCCAAGTCATTTACTCCAGTTATAGCAATAAAATGCTATGCATAAAAGCTATTAAAAGGCCTATGCAAACCAGTGTTGTAATGAGTCACAACTCGAGTCACATCCTCTCAAAATGATAGCGACTCGATAGAATTAAGGAGTAATTTACCCATTGAAATAGCACAGTGACTCGGGTCAATGACTTGACTCAAGTCACTTAAAAATTTGGAAACTGGTGGCTCGAGTCACTAATGTAGAGACTGATTACAACACTGATGCAAACTAATCTGCTAATTAACAGGCTGCTTGATCATGGTAGTTTACTGATCTGACAAAAGACATAATGGAAGATACCTTTTCCCATTTTTTTATTCCAATAGTATTTTGGACATTTCAATTTATACTTAGTACATTTTTTTTGTTCCAAAAGTTGTTAAGCAGGAGTAAGGTTGTAACTTGTACAGCAGTAAGTATAGCAGATGCATCAATCAAAAGGAATTTCAACTTCTGCAGTACCAGGCTATTCTTTGACAAACATAATTTTTCATATGTAACATTTTAAGCAAATTGAAAAAAGCTTTTACCATAGCTGAAACAAAAAAAAATATGCCCTTTGAAAGAAGTAGATGCCTGATATTTTAAAATTTATGATCCATCCTTGCACCATGATGTGTTTACTTTTGCATGTTCTTTTGAATTTAGAGAAAACTAAATAAAATATGACCTGCATCCTGGTAATATTTTATCTTCAATTCCAAGAAATCATAAGATAAAAAGGTACAAATTTCATTAATGATTAAATATTGTGCAACAGAAATTAAGTTCTATTTTTTAAGTTGACCCACAATTAAAGATGCCTTCAAGCACTCCTAGAATAATTTTCAGGGACATATTTCATATCCTTTCTCATAATATGTTATTGAAGTTGAGCTGATATGACCAAATTTATCACAAGTCCATTATTTATAAGTTGCATCATTTAGAAGCCACAATTTGTGCCATTATAAATTTTTCCTGCTTATTTTACATTTTATTTCACAGGATAAATCATGCTTCATTGAGTGCATTTCAGAAATAAATGATGAGCTTGTTGAATTTTACTACAATCCTATTCTTGGAGGTTGTTACAGTTCTGTTTCTAGTAAAAATGCTTTTAGTCTGAGAAGCCACCATTTATGCTTCCTTGCCATCCGGCCAGCTGCCTGTATTGATTATTTTTAAGCTTAAGGTATAAAATATAAACTTCTGCATTTATGATTGTTAAAATTGTAAGAAGTTAGGGAATGGTTGTGCTTGAGAACTGTGTCGTGACCACGAAGCTCCTTAAATTATTTAATGATGATCACATGATGCTTCAGCAATTTATGACAGTTTGCTCCAATAGTTTAAGTGGTTATAAAATTTTATTCAGATCTATGTATTTTAATATTTACAGTTAGTACAGTAGTAGAGCATAATTCAGGGTGAGATACTAGATGCATATAGATTTGCGGTACAAATTTGTTCACCTCTCTGAAGGTTGGGACAGGAAGACAAGGGGTGGGGGTGGGGGTTGAGGTTGCCCAAAAAGTTGAAAAGAGGGTGGATTTACAGACAGCATGTAGGGTTTCAAGTAAATCATGTTCAGGCTTAAGTTTTGGCTTTGCCAGTTCAAAGTGGTTGGGAGGTTGGGAGTTAAAAACGGAAGCTATTGCCATTGGGCTTGGTGCTCAGCATTAGCAATGAAGTGGGCAAAACAGGCCAGTGAGCCACAGTTGAAAAAAAAGGCTGGCTCAACTTGAACCAGTTGGTTGAAAACTGGGCTGTAAACTTCCATCTAACTACCTACACAGTACAAGAAATTTGCACAAACATTGAAGTCTTGTAGTTGATTTCACTCCTCACCTACCTCCAGCTATCACCCTATGTATACCAATTATACTGAAACTTACCATCTGGGAAACTAATAACACCATATACCAACCCTACCAGCTGAGGGTGGCAGACACCAACTTTCTTCTCCATTTTGCCTAGCTCACGTTTAGATGTGCTGTTTTCATGTCTGGCTTTTTTGGATTAATTTGGATTTATTTGGAACATATTTGTATTATATTTGGATTTATATTTCATCTGAGACTCCATAACCCTGGAGTTTTGAGGATTATATGTCTATGCTCTTACCTACAAAAGTTTGAAGTGACCTTGTCATAAAATATTAAGCAGATATTGAAGGTACCAAAAAATGGGATGTTTAAATAAAATGGGATGTTTTAAAAATCAAGATACTTTTGATGACAGTGTATTTCAACATTGACTTCATAAAACTTTCTTTGATTAGCAATAACTTCAAGTATTAAAAAGGCATGAATAACACTGAATCTTCAGAGGAAATTGCGTTACTTTCAATATCATTATCTTCAAAATGCTGTGTGCTATTGAGATGCAGTGGCGTTCTCAAAGGGGGCCATGGAGGTAATGTGCCCTCTGAAAAACCTTTCCCCTAAGACTGAGATTTGAGATTTTCAAAAAATGATATGGTTTCTGTAGTCAGAGTGTGACTAAAATTTTTTAAGATTTATTCTTCTTTTGACAACAACAGCCAGTTATTTCCAAATCTTTCAACTGATAGTATTGCAAAAAAGCCTGAGAAATGTCATTTTCAGCTGTCTGAGGGGTTAGTTTTTTCTAAAATTTTCTGGGCACTTCTGACTTCAATTGAAGGTGTAGCTCATGTAACCTTTAAAGCAGGATTAGGCCTACATTTTTCCTGAAGAGGATCACATCTAACTGCCCATCAACTGCTTTCTCTTTCTAGTTCAGCTCCCCTTCTTCAAAATGACAGCTGGATCCACTCTTAGTAGTAGTTTCACTAGTCTTGTTACCAATAATATCTTACTTGAGGCTGTCCTGGAAGGCATTTTAGACCAGTGTAAAGACAATGGAATAAGTAATTACTCCGAAATTACGACCTTAACACCTTACCAACCCCTTAAAACCCAGGAGCTTTTGGGGGCTTTGCCCCATGGACCCCAACCACACTCACATTGAACTACTGTACCCATCAACTTCTTTCTCTATAGCTCATCTCCCCTTTTTTCAAAATGTCAGCTGGATTCACAGTTGAATCACTGGGATTTTTCTACCAAAAATCGTACTGGAAATTTCCCTGGACACAATTTTTAGACCAGTCAATAGAAGTACCCTTAAATAGCGACTTAAGTACCTCACAAACTACTAAAGTAGTTTTGTACCTCACATACTATTAAAAACCATGGAGCTTCAGGGGCTTTGCCTCTGGACCCCACCGGTAGAACCTCACACTTCATGCCCATTGGGGCCTATACAGCGCCATGAGAGGAGTCAAGCAGTGCCCTCCAGTGCCCCTCTAGAATAAAAAGTTGGGTGACGCCACTGTTGAGATGCAGTTTTTACCTACTTTGAGCTACATATTTTAAATTCAATGCACGTTTTCTCTGGAAAATTCCTTAGATGTTTTAAAAGACCAGTGCATTGACAGTCCTAGGAGTTATGAAAGTGATCTCCTTTTGACACTCTGGATGGACATGAAACTCAAACAAGTTTTCGGTAATCCTGGAAAACTACTGTAAAGTGTATTTTAATTGCCTCACATCTTCACAAGTACTCATCCCTGATTTAATATTACTTTTATTAAAAGTGAGTGATATGAAGTATGGCTAAACCAGAGATGCCAACCCTCCCTGATTCTCATGGAGGTCTCCTGAAAATTTAAGAATTTTTGTCCATTCCAGGTAGCAAATATGACAACCTTCCTGATTCAAGAAAGTGTTTACCTCATTAAGTTGCTTATAATTCTAAAAACCACCCTGGTTCTTGTGTGAAACCTCCCTGATTTCTTGATGTAAATGTTGGCATCTCTGCTAAACTCTTTAGTGAATTTGATGTCTGACAGTACTGGTACAGTGACATACATGTGAATCAAAATCTTACTTTAAAGTTTTCAGTGTCCTGGCTTTCATTACTGACTAAACAGGTCTATGCACAGTGAGTAGGTGAGTCATTCAATTAATAATTGGATTATATGGCAGATGTGACTCCTCCTAGAGAGATGACTCAGAAAAAGTTTATTGCTGACTCCGGAAAAAGGTACTCAAACCGTGCCATACTGTAGTTCAATGCTCAGTCTTGATTTGTAGTAACAATATAAAAGTGACAAAGAAATTTAAGTAGAGGCAGTTAATTGGGTAACATCTTTGGGACCCAATTTAATAAGTATTTAGGCAAGTTTTCAACATGGAAATGTGCAACTCCTGGACTTCCCTCCCATTCAGTGAAGAAAATTCAAAAGATGCAATTTTAAACCATTTCCTCAGTCTTCATCTCTCTCATGATCATCTTTCTAGCTGGCCTTACAGTGAACCTGCTTCTTTTAGCCTTAATTGTCATTCATAAGAAACCAAGCATACAGTATAGACAGCATTTGTTGAAATTTTGACTCGTTGGATTCAATTAGGGGACTTTGATTAAGTAACAGTTCAGGTTAGGTAATAATTTGTGTGTCAGAGCAGTAGTTTAATGCTTGTAGTGCTATGGTGACAGTTAGCAGTTCTTCTTTTTAAAAATGGCTAAATTGAAGCTCGATCATTGTGACATTTAGTGTGTGGAAGTTTAAACAGTTTGAGGCACTAGAGGTGGTCAAAACTTATATTCCGGGAAGCCAATTATTGTATTTATTCAGACAATTGGTAATTTATTTTCCATTGCTTTAAATAACCATGATTCTCGGCCAACCCTGAAAGTAGATGCAGTACTGTAAAATTCAAATTCACTGCTTTGATCTTATAAGACTACTTAAATATTATGTGTAAGTATCCATTAGGTAAATATTCCTAAATTAATTCAATTTTTCAAAAAGCATACAAAAAGGAACACTAAAGGATATACTGAATGTATTTTATATTACAACCTTGAAGAACTCCATTGTAGAATGGTATCATGGCATTGATGCCCATCCCCCACCATGACACCATTGAAGAATGGTATCATGATATTCAGATTATTTCCCTCTCCTACCTGGACAGACACCATTCTAGAATGGTATCATGGCATTCATGCCCCACCCCCACCTTGAAAACATTGAAGGATGGTATCATGGCATTCATGCCCTTCCCCCACCTTGACACCATTGAAGAATGGTATCATGGTATTCAGATCATTTCCCTCTCCCACCTGGGCAGCATTGTAGAATGATGTCATGGCATTCATGCCCCACCCTCACCTTAAAACCATTAAAGAATAGTATCATGGCATTCATGCCCTTCCCCCACCTTGACACCATTGAAGAATGGTATCATGGCATTCATGCCCCTCCCACACCATGCGCCATGACATCATTGCAGAGTGGTATCATGGTATTCAGATCATTTCCCTCTCCCACCTGAACAGCATTGTAGAATGGTATCATGGCATTCATGCCCCTCCCACACCATGCACCATGACATCATTGCAGAGTGGTATCATGGTATTCAGATCATTTCCCTCTCCCACCTGGACAGCATTGTAGAATGGTGTCATGGCATTCATGCCCCACCCCCACCTTGACACCATTGAAGAATGGTTTCATGGTATTCATGCCAATTATATGTACAATCATATTTCATGAATTCAAAACATGAATGCTCTCTTCTTCCATTTCTAATCACCAGTAATGAAGGCAGGGAACATTGTAATTTTTCTCCCTAAGCCAACAGAATGTACATTCTTACACCATCCAAAAAAGTTTGTATTCAATGTGGGGCAATTGTAGGTTGTGGATCCAGTGTTTCTGTCAAAGGGGTACCTTCACAGTCGTCGCTTTGTTTTATAAATGTGGATATGTTCAAATACAAGGTAATTGTTCACCACCACAGACAGAAATCTTAAGAAACTTTAAAGAACCTACTAATGGGCTCAATTGCTAGCACGAGTAACTTACACAACTTTCTGCAGAAAAAATTGAACAGATCTTGCGGCTGTATCGAGTCTATAACTTAAGCTTAGGACATAGAACCGTGGCAAAATTGCTCGATATCTTTAAATTTGCGCGGTGAGCTACCAAACATGATCCGGCTTTTTTGTTCCCCTAGCAACAAAGTTTCTCAATATTCCAAAATTTCTCTTTCCTAAGACCGATTAAATTTTCCAGGTGTTTTAAACGTTTTTTTCCGTTTAAATTGCGCGATAGGATCGCAAAGCATCAGAGGAAAAATTTGAAAATGGCGCCACCCATGGCGGCATTTTCCCCCGATCGGGTGAAAAACCATTTTACCCCGAAAGAGGTTATCTCCCGAACTGACAGCCTTTAGAACCTTTCAGATTTCAGCTTGTAGGGATCTTGAGGTCAGATTTTCCTCCCTCCCCCTCCTTGGACCCACCAGTAACTTTTGTCATGGGAAGTAACACTTTAGATTTGGAGTTTGACAGTAAGAAGCATCCCCCATTTTGGGGGTTTTTGTTAGAAACCTTATTAGATCATGAGACACACATACTTTTGCCATAAGCCACAGAACTGTAGATGTAGGACTGGATTGAAGAAATCGAGTAAGCAAGGAAGTGCACAGAATGTCATTGAGAACATGGACCATTACTTCTATGTTAAGAATAGTGGCAACTGTGTAATTTTCTGAGGAGTTAAAATCTATTTCAGATTTATTCTAAAATGCTGTATTAGTCTGTGCAGTGACAGCTAGGAAATGGTGAGTTATATTAATTGAAGAGATGAAAGTAACTTGAACCATTTGGATTGATTTTCCAGGCCTTCAAACAAAAGCTTTGAAATTAAGATTCCATATAGGCCTATATAATTAGATCTCTGTGAGATAATTAAAGAGGGACAGTGATGTTGTTTTCACTGTGGCAACTTCAACATCATAAAAAGTGTATGTTTTGCTTCCCAATTCCCTGATCAAACAAATGTTGAACTATCTGTTCAGGTTTTTAAATTCAGTTTATTCTGAGTTGAATACTCTCCACATTTTGTATCTCGCCACGGGCAGTGATTCGTTCTCAATATTGGGAGAACATCACCACCATTTCAAAAATGACTGGGTGAAAAATTTTGAAGACGATTGTCAATTCTCAAATATTGGGGGACATGTCCCTCGGTCCCTGCCCCAAGGGTTGCCACCCATGTATCTCCCATGTTTCTTTTATTTTTAATTGGCCAGCTCCTACGGAAGACTTTAAAAATAGAACCTACTGCCATTGTGCTTGGTGTTCAGCATACTGTAGGCATTTGAGTAGGGGAAGCAAGCCAGTGAGCCACTTCTGGAAAACTGAGCTGTAAAACAAACTCCACCTAACCAGCATTTTTTGGTTTCGATGGTAAGAGAAACCAATGCAATCATGATGGCGTGCGTGTGTATGTATGCATGTATGTGTGTGTGTGTGTGTGTTTGTGACACTTTGCTTGTTAACAGGATATCTCAAGACAGGAATGTCGCTGAGTTTTCAAACTTAGTACATAGATGCCCAATATTAAGAGGAAGAACCCTATCGATTTTGATCGAGTTTGAAGGTCATTTGAGGTCATAGGGGTCAAAAACACGAAACACTTTACATTTAACACAACTAACTCGTTAACACGATATCTCAAGATAGGAATATCGGACAGTTTTCAGACTTGGTACTTAGATGCCCCATATGAAGAGGAAGAACCCTATCATTTTTGGTGGAGTTCAAAGGTCATCTGGGGTCACAGGGGTCAAAGGACTCAACACTTTTCAATACGATATGGCACAGTAGGAATGTTTGAAAGTATTCAAATTTGGTACATAGATGTCCCATATCAAGAAAAAGAACAGCATAAGTTTTCATTGAGTTTAAAGGTTATTTGGGGTCACAGGTGTCAAAGGACTCGGAATACTTTACATTTAACTCATTAACACAGTATTTCAATGTAGAAATGCCATAGGACTTGAAACACTTTACATTTAACTCATTAACACAGTATCTGAAGGTATGAATGTTTGAAAGTATTCAAACTTGGTTCATGGATGTCCTATATCAAGAAAAAGAACAATATCAGTTTTCAACGAGTTTTAGGTTATTTGGTGTGACAGGTGTCAAAGGAATCGAAACACTTTACATTTAACTAACTAACAGAGTATCTCAATGTAGAAATGTTCATAGGACTTGAAACACTTTACATTTCATTCATTAGCACAGTATCTGAAGGTAGAAATGTCTGGAAGTTTTCAAACTTCGTACATAGATGTCCCATATCAAGAGGAAGAATGGTATGGGTTTTGGTTAAGTTCAAAGGTCATTTGGGGTCACAGGGGGTCCAACCCGGAAAACCATGTTTACACAATATCTTAAGGTAGGAAGCTGTGATGAACCCTACAAATTTTGGTAGAGGTCAAAGGTCATTTGGGGTCACAGGGGTCAAACCCCCAAAACGTTTTTTACATGATATCTCAAGTTGGGAAACTTGGATTAAATTCAAACTCAAGATGTTGATGCGTTATGATGTAGGCAAGAACCCTTTAGATTTTGGTAGAGGTCAAAGGTCATTTGGGGTCACAGAGGGTCAAACCCAGAAAATCTTGTTTACACGATATCTGAAGGTAGGAAGCTTGGATTGATTTGAATCTTGATTTGTTGATGCAATATGATGGGAAGAAGAACCTTATTGATTTTGGGTAGAGGTCAAAGGTTATTTGGGGTCACAGGGAGTCAATCCCCAAAAACCTTTTATACATGATATGGCAAGGTAAGAAACTTGGATTAATTTCAAACCTGATATGTTGATGCATTATGATGTATGTAAAAACCCTACTGATTTTGGTAGGGGTCAAAGGTCATCTGGGGTCACAGTGGGTCAAACTTGGAAAACCTTGTTTACAGGATATCTCAAGGTAGGAAACTTGGATTAATCTCAAACGTGTTATGATGATGCATTATGATGTAAGGAAGAATCCTATTGATTTTGGTAGAGGTCAAAGGTCATTTCGAGTTTAAGGGGGGCCAAACCCTGAAAACCTTGTTTACACGTTATGTCAAGGAAGGAAGCGTGGATTGATTTCAACCTTGAGATGTAAATGCATCATAATGTAAGGAAGAACCCTATTGATTTTGGTAGAGGTCAAAGGTCATGTGGGGTCACAGGGGGCCAAACCCTGAAAACCTTGTTTACATGATATCTCAAGCAAGGAAGCTTAGATTGATTTCAAACTTGAATATGTTGATGCGTTTTGATGTGTGGAAAAATCCTGCTGATTTTGGTAGGGGTCAAAGGTCATCTGGGGTTGCAGAGAGTCAAGCTCCGAAAACCTTGTTTGCATGATATCTCAAGGTAGGAAACTTGGATTAATCTCAAACGTGGTATGTTGATGCATCATAATGTGAGGGAGAACCCTATTGATTTTGTTAGAGATCAAAGGTCATCCAAGGTCACAGGAGGCTCAAACCCCGAAAACCTTGCTTGCATGATATCTAATGGAAGGAAGCGTGGATTTTTTCAAACTTGGTTTGTTAATGAATTATGACGAGAGGGTGGACCCTATTAATTTTGGTAAAGGTCAAAGTTCACCTGGGGTTATCCAAGGTCAAACCTTGAAAACTCCTACTTTGTATTTCAAGGTGGGAAAATGAGAGAGAGTTCAAAGTTAGAATGTGGATGTGTGATGGTTGGAAGATGGCTTCTGTCGTCCTTGGTGGAGGTTGAAGGTCAATTGGGGTCACCAGAGATCAAACTGTGAAAACTTTGTTAATAGGATAGTTACTTAAGGCACAGCATGAAATTTGGGTTTTCATTGTAGAAGTGTTTTGGTTAAAAGAAAAACCAGTTACTTGCTGGTGGAGTCAAAGGTCACTTTGGGTCACCATGTGTTACAATAAATGCAGCATTTTATGAAAAGACCATGTTCTGTATGCATCATCGAAACCTCAATGCATTTTTGCATTCTGGTTAAAAAAAGAAAAGAAGAAAAAAAAATAACTAGCATTTTAATCAAATCTCATGTTGCATTTAATATTTGCTTCTGGGTTTTTTGGTACCATACTGTCCCCATTTCAAGACCTCTATCTTTTTTCTGCTACCTGTTTCCTTTCCCAATCTTTCCTACCCCAGCTTCACCCATTGTTTTTTAAAGAACCAGTTTGACAAAGGAATTTATGAGGCTTTGGCTACTTGCTACATTACTTGTCATTTTTCTTTTTTTTTTTTTTGTTTTTCAGAAATGAATATCGAAACCCTGACAGAATCAAAGGTAATACCTCTCCTCGTTCAAGTCCTCTCACTGGATTTTGTATCTCTTGAAGTCAAGTTGAAAGTAATATTGACAATATCAGTGATAACAAGATCATCAGGTATGAATAATTCGAACCCTCAGGCATTAGCATTTCTTCATTGTGGTGCTAAATGTGTATGAATGCAGGAAAAACCTCATAGCGGTAATTGGATTTTGAGTTTATATTTGTAATGTTTTTCAAATCAGATTGGAATTGGATCAGGTTGGGATTGCACTGAAGTGGGGACAGGAAATATGTGGGGGTGCGAGTTTGTGCGTTTGTGCTTTACATAACAATGGGTACTGATCCATTAGACTATAGGGTAATAGCCACTGTAACAGTTAGTGAAATATGCAAACATCATTTCTTACACAGCAGTGGGTCCTTTGAACTTCAAAGAACACTTATAAGATTTTAAAATAACTAGTCTGCTGCAGTACTAGCAAGTTTACTAAACTTACAGGGAAAGTACTTTCATGTTCTATGTTTTTGAAAAACATGAAAAAATAACAAAGGGAAGAAAAAACTGATGCCTTTGAATGCAATTTTACATGTTGCAAGCAAAAGAAATGAATCGCCCTTTTATGGTGTTTTATGTTTATGTTTCAATGATTTAACCCTTTGACAGCCACTTTTGTAGTTATGTATCCTGAAAAGTTTCTGTTCTTGGCCACTTACTCTATGTCAGGGTTTCCCCTGACCTTCTTTTTGAGAGCCCGTGCTGCCACCTCACATATTTTTGCCACCACCTCACAGAAAATTCCTCTAATTGCCATCTTCACTATACCAGCTATAGCAGAAGTCATAGTTCTCCCTCCCTCTTGGTGTCAAAGCCTGGCAAGATTCTATCTCATGGACTAGTACCACCTCACACCCTCTTAAACCTAGGGGAAACACTGTATGTAAATAGAACATAAAGTGTAAAGTTTTGAACTTCTAGCTCAGAAGGGTGTTGTTTACACAGTAATGGACACTGCCTGTGAACTTGTTAAACTTATGCAGTGTTTATCTTCCATTTCTTCATAAATGAACTAAAAGGCCCAATTCTCTCACCCGAAACAGTACCAATTCTCCTAACCCTCTTACTTAAAGGCAGTCATTCGTCACCCTAAACTACAGTTTCAGTATGCATATATCAAAACTCTCGCTTGGTACAGCTCTTTGATTGGCATCACATTCAAACAATGCATCATAGCTTAATTACACAGCATGGGCACTGAGAGTGTCTTGATTACACATTATGGACTTGTATGGCCACTGGGACAAGCCATGAAGCAATAAACTAGGATTGTCTGGATAAAGATGAGTTTTAGATAAATGTGGGAGGGGCTAGAAGTAAGAAGGTTGGGAGAATTAGAACTGTTTGGGATGATGAAAATATGCCTTTAAGCCCCTCCCATGATTGTTCGAAATTCATCCTCATCCAGGATCAAATTCAGTTTATTGCTTCAGGGTGAGTATAGAAAGGCTCAATGTGTCTAATCAAAGCACTCTCAGTACAATTCATGTTTTGTTATATAAGCATAGGTACTGTCTATCAAAGAGCTGAGCCAATTGAGAATTTTGGCATACTCTACCAAAATTTTAGTTTGGGGTGAGAGGATTAGATCTTTAATATTCAAAGCTACAGTATTGTCAAGTTGGTCTGGTTTGTTAGGGTTTTATGCTTTAACTTGTAACCCTCTGTGACTTTTAAACTGTGCTTGTAAATTTTTTTAACTCAGTATTAAGTAGTGCATAGCATGGGGATTCTTTAATTATAATATTTGTCATAGTCTTTCATCATTGTAGCGTCTTTATCAAAAATGCATAGCATTAAGTAGAGTTTGGATTTTATTTCGTGTGGTTATGTCAAAAACACCCATTCCCGGAAGAAACTTCTCCCAAAAAGGATTACCAGTCTCAGCTGAAATAGTTATGGTTTTAAGAAATATTAATTACACATGTATTGCTTCAAGAGACTGATGGGTGTTATCATAAAAAAAGTGAAATTCAATATACACTGTTCCAGTAGATCTTACTCAAAGTTTCTTTGAAAAATGCAAATCCAATCGTAAACTTTGCATTTCATTATCTTTCTAAGAAGACTGTCCATGATTGCAAATAATTGAATTTTGTTAACATTAATCAATCATTATTTTAAGCATATGATGATAATAGGGATGTCTTTGTTTTTAGTTATATGAATGGAAAATAAATTTGTGGTGGTATTATGGTATTATATCAGCCTAAATGTGTCACATTTTTTCACAGAAATCCTGCAAGAGTGTGTGATAGTTGTTTTGTACATGTATGGCAATGACCTGGAGCATATTCAAAAAAACAAGTCTGTGATATCTTTTGTTTTTCATATCCTACAAATAGTGTCATCTTGACTCACTTTTTTACCCTTAGACTTTTAACCTGAAATGATTCTCATTGTAAAATCTTTAATTTTTCTCCTGAATCTATCATTTAAGATCTCTAACTACCATTATGCACTTAAAAACTAGAAAGAAAAAATGGTTTCTGTGTTTTGCTTGGAGCTATTAAAGCTATCAACAGCTGTAGAGCTATTTGCTCTTTAGATCCTTGCTGTATTACTGTTGAAGGGGTTCCTTAATCAGTAGGTGATCGAGATGCCAATATCGTAATTTGGAAATAACGCTTTAGCCATTTGAAAGTGCTGTAGTCATTTGAACCACTCAGAGTGCTTATTGTTATGTAGATCATGCATGGTCTTGCAATAAAAGTTTCAAACAATACTTTGATGGGTTAATTTAGTTGCATACTGCTTTCTATTTTTGTTTCAGATCAATAGGTATATGAATCAGCATTTGAGTAAATTATTGAAATGAATATTCTGGCTATATGTCAAAAGAATGAATTGGAAATTCTTTAGGTTTTAAAAGAAACCTGTGATTGTTTCTGTATATATAACAAACTTGAGATAGCAGAATGTTTGTGTTGACTTCAAAGATATTGTCTGTGTCATATGATCAAAAGGCTGACTAATGGAGTGATTCACAGCCAGTTACTGTATCAGGAACTGGCAAAAATGGTGTTTTTAAAGAAAAGGGAAGAATTGAGAGGGGGGGGGGGACAAGAGTGGGTTTTGAATGCACCAATAATTGAAAAGGTGCGCAAATAACAGACCTGTGCTGTGACTGAATGGACAAAAACAATTTCTCTTGAAGTAGTGAAGTTAAGCATGGTCTCTGGGTCAGGTTCACAGATAGGTGAATTTGTCATCCATATATACTGTAAGCTATCAAAAATTTTTCTATTGCAGTTGACCTGGTAGGCCTTAGAGGTTTAAAGATATTTTCATCTAAGTTAATAAGTTAGGGATAAGCTGTTCAGTGTCAACAATCTAGCTTTTTTCACATTTGTGGTGCCTAATTGTAAAATCAAACATCAGTCCATCACAGCCTAGTTTATATTACTTAATGTCTCTAGTTTCTGTACCCTTTTTATTAACCTGTAATGTGACTTTGGTGAAAATATTTTTTTTGCATAGTATTTGTTGTTTTGTTCCATTATGACCCAGATTTTGTCTTGCACAGAATCTCTCTCTTTTGTGTTACTTTGTAAATACAATTAACAGAACCATTACATTTTACTTCCGATGAATTACAGCTTGGGGGAAGGAAGGGGGGGCAGGGGAAGGGACTTGGCGACAGAAAAGGGGGTTTCACCTGGAAAAAAACGCCCAGATCAATTTTTAACTCAGCATTGATACAGTATACATCAAATGAGGAAAATTATATATAAACAGTTGTTTATTTTTCTTTAATGTACAAGTTCTTGTTGTAAGGGCAGCTCTTCTGTATAAAGTACTACAGCAATTTGTAGAATTTAATCATGATGAATTGATCATGGTAAAAATGTATACATGGTTTCCTTCCTCGCCCATTACACAATTTGATGATTGACAGACAATAAACCCCATTCATAGACATTTTATACTCCTCAAGAAATCTTCATTAGCCACAGCATGCAGTGCCTGCAGAGGGAGTCTTCTTTACAATCCTGCCCAAAGTACCTTGTAATTTTTTGCAACCTAAGTAGAACAGAAGCTAGGTATAGTGATTATAATAGACCTCCAGTGGTGGGTTTGGAAACTTGATATACCTCACTTGGACAATAGATAATTGAGGTTAGAAAATCAATTTTTTTACCGGGATCAAAACAGCATGATAAATTCAGGTACATAGCTGCATGCCAAGGCTTATGATAGTTGAAATTAATATATGATACTGGAGTAACTATGTATTCAATGACATTTCTCTCTTTGTCAAAAACATGTTTGATATTTTTTTACCAAATCATTTCCTCATTTTAATTTAAATTACTGTAATTCCTCCAGAAGTAAGTCAAAAACAGCTTGTGGACTGCGACGGTATGGTGCTACTGGTACATTTACTGATAGAAAATCAGAATAATGAAGAAATGACCAAGGCAATCACATCTGTGTTACAGTCATGTGTGGGATGGGGTGAGCTGCTGTTTTTGCTTTCTCGTTTAAAACCATCCAAATTGGTTGTTTTCTCTCTCTTGACTCCAAAGTATTTCATCAGTGAAGTATACCCAAAATAAGTAGGAATCATTTTCTAAGCAATATATGAAGTATGGAATAAAATAATGTATTGAAGTGGGAGATAAAAATCACTCTTGGTGGTGACATCATGCTTGTTTTGATGTTCTGCTGTATATTTTTAATTTGGTTACATTCACTCTTTCAACATATGATTGCCATAGAGCCAAATGCATAAAAAGCTTTCCATAAGAAGTGCAGTTTCTCTGTATTGTGGGCTGGAAGTTGTAGAGTATGCCCCACGGTATTCTTGTCTGTTTTAAGTGAAGACAAGGACACAGAAAGGGTCACTGTTTTACAACATCCATTCAGATAGTATGTTGTTTATTTCAACTTTAACATTCTGTGCTTAATACTGTTGCTGTTATGGTATCTAAGACATCAAGTTTCAAGTTTATTTCTACCATAAACACGTACAACAAAAACAGATTGTGTTATAATATAATTAAGAATCGAACAATAGAACATTGTGGAGAAGTGGAAATACTTTGAAATATCAACTTTTTTCTCTATAGATCATCTACCCCATTTTCCAAATGTCAGCCGTATCCGCTCTTGGTAGTTGAATCAGTGGTTTTTTACCAGAAAGTCTTACTTGAAAGTTACCCTGGAGGTAACTTTTACACCAGTGTTAAGTCAATAAAATTACCCTTAAATAACGTCTTTAATACCTCAAAAACACGTTAAAACCCAGGAGCTTCCGGGGGCTTCGCCCCCTGGACCCCCACCAAAATTCACTTTGAAGTGCCCATCAACTTTTTTCTCTATAGATCATCTACCCCATTTTCAAAATGTCAGCTGGATAAGCTCTTGGTAGTTGAATCAGTGGTCTTTTACCGAGAGGCTTACTTGAAGTTACCCTGGAGGTAATTTTTAGACCAGTGTTAAGTCAATAAAATTACCCTTAAATAACGTCTTTAATACCTCACAAACAGGCTAAAACCCAGGAGCTTCCGGGGGCTTTGCCCCTGGACCCCACCCATTGAGCCTCCCGCTTCGCGGTCGGTGGCGCCTCCGGCGCCATGAGTGGAGTCTATATGCCCCCCATAAAATCATTGTGCCCCCTCAGTGCCCCCCAGAATGAAATGTCTGGTGACGCCACTTTTTGTAGGATGCATTGTTTCTGGAACAAATTATCCAAAGAGACGTCAAAATAAGTGAACAGACGACAAAGTTAGGCGGCAGATTACAGTACCTGGATATAAGTCATATCACTTTGAACCTTTTGGAATTTCATACAAGGGGGGAGGGGACTTGAACTGTAATTGAATTGGGAAAACATATTAACTGTCTTCATAATCTAGCTAACAAATTCTTTTTGATGTGTTGTTGAACCCCACCTTACTTAACAAATCTTAATTGTTCATTATATAATTTAAATGTGTATTAAAATTCATATGGGATAGTGAATTTTGGAGAAGCAGCTTTTAAATAATTGTTTGGGGATTTTGGTATTTTGTAGAGCTTAAAATACTCAGTGTGTAACCATAATCTAGTAACTTGCCATAACCATAAACTAGTAAACATTTGCAACTGGTCATCCTAGGTTAAGTACTGATAAACTATTGAGCTCACACTATTAAAATAAACTTGTTATCTTCTTCAGTGTCTACCCTGGGAACTGAAAACTTGCTTTATTCCAAGACTCTTTCTGCAGTGCATGTATGCCATCCACACGAGACGGACAAACTAAACACTGCTCTACATGCCTCTTATCCACATGAGACAGGGAAGTTGAATGCTGGCCAAGTTCACTTGGAAAGAGCAAAAATATTGCAACATCCCCTGACACCTGTTAAGTTGAAGAAATTCATCCCTGTAAGTGTAATAGATCTGTCTTTACTGGAGTGTTTTGACTTGCAACTTTGACTATCAACTTTCACAGGTTTTCTCTGAATTTTGATTCCCCTGTGTGATAGGCTTAATATTGCTTGTCTGCAGCAGGTTTAACCTTTAAGTGGTTTTAATAGAGTTCCAAAGATACAGTAAATATGAAAAAGCTTCCTTTTAATAGCTTTATGTGAGACAAGTAAACTATAAAATGGGATCAAGTTTTGTTTAGAAAGTTTAATGAGACTGAAGGGGAACACAAAGATTTGATCTAGCATCAGGTTATGTAGGACATGAAGGACAGTGAACTTACCTTTGAGAGCCATGATTATTCATCCTCTCTTTGATTGTATGTATGATTGTGCCATGAATACAGCTGGAAATATGTCAGTACCCTCCCCACCCACTCAGTTGGAGAAAGCCAAGCCTGCAGGATGATTGTTTTATCTAGCTTTATCAGTTATTAAAAGGTGTTTATTCAATCCATTGACAAGTTTTTTATGTGGTTCCGTCAAGTCACATGTTAGGCCCTCCCCCCAAAAATGACGTATTGAACTATAAGTTTGTTTTTTAAAAATTGGTTTTAATGTCTTCTAATGTTCATAGCAACATTGTAACTTGAATACGAGGGTACTTCAATGATGAAAGTAACCATGTACTGTTGGACATTAAATCAACTTCTTGACCAGATTTTAACAGAACTAACTCAGACATTTCTTTGCCCCTAGGGTTGTGGAAACTGCTGAAAAGAGAGATTCTGACAAATGTCATTGAGCTTTGAATTGAAAATGCAGTCACTCAATTCGAAGTAGTGTAGTTGTCTATCTTACTTCAAGATTGGCTTTTGAGAATCATGTGACAATAGCTTTCCTCCACAGTTGCATAAATTCCCAGGGTTGACTGCTCATTAAATTTTTAAAAGGGAAAGTCCCTCGATGTTCAACACCTTCTTCCTGGTGTTCTTCATTACCTGCTTGCCTGTTGTGTTAAACAAAAGCAACATTTATTGTAGGTTATGTTTGTTTGAACTTTGCCATACTTTGTTATAGGATAATTTGTAACCAGCTTTAATTTTATTATGCATCTCTTTCACTTTTCTTGGATAGAATGATTCTACATGGTTGAGATGTCACAAGGGAATGGACTCCTTTGCAGGCTCTGTGGTGAGTTCAGTTTGCATATTCAGTAATGACTCATGCATATACATAGCTAATTGACCAATAAGATCAAATTAAAAATGTAAGTTGTAAAGAGACCATGGAGTATCAGTTGGTTGATTTTGAAATAGTAGGGTTGCTAGCTATAGTGGAGGATGAAATATTTGTGCCTGAGCAATTTAGCCAGGCTCTTAAAAGTCACCGCAGCTTGAATTGAGTAATTATGTACCACTGCTGGTACAGTTTGACTAGTGAAAACAGATGAAGAACTAAAATTTTGGTCAAAACAAACCACACATATTTTCATTCCCCTCTTCTTTCTAGCCCCCATAATTCCTAACCCAATCTTCTTCACCTGTAAAAAAAATATATATTAAGGTACTGTATTTCTTCACAGATAATCAGAATATGCACCATTAATAATTTTTGCAGAATGATGCATGGTGTAGTGCTCTCAATTCATTGTGTGAAAGCTAAAATTCAATAAAATGCTCTCCATATTATATATTAAAATACTATTGCTTTTTTGGTGTAGTCATGTTTTCTCTTGTGTTCTATTGAATGTGTACTCTGAATCTATAATCCGCAGCTTACCATGAGTAATGAATATTTTAGAACCAATTGGTCACACCCATAATTATATACTAATTACCAGGTGCTTCATAATGTTAAGGAAGACAACTTTCACTTTCATTAACAGGATTTATTTTGTTTAAACCACTTTTGTCACAACTGCCATAAACCTCCCCAGTTAGCAATATTTAACTATTGTGAAGGTACTGTCCAGTGATTATAAGCTGGGCTATATTTGTGTGACAAAATCATACAACGTAAACTTGTTGCACAAAAATATGTCGATCAATTTCTTCCTGCATGGGGGTTTATTTGGAAGAAACTGCTGTGAATGGGTTTTGCAAGAACCAGACATTGTAAGTTGTACTTCTTGCCTCCTTGGCTTGGCCCAAGAGGTCAGATATTGTATATGAGGGTGTCTGAGGCATTCAGTTGCCAGCCTGAGATTTTCCAAATCTTAAATGCACCTAATAGTAAATGATGGTGGTGCTCTACGGACCATTTGCACCATGACTTTTACAAATCATAAATGCAAAAAATGGTAAGAGATGGTAGCTCTCTAATTTTGGTTTTACCTAGGCTCCAGCCCTAACAAGTAACAAAACATTGCATTGGTTGTAGTCATGGCAGTGTGTCCTTAATTTAAAGTCTTATGATATTTGCTGGGTTATATATAATAGCTGTCTGCTAGATTGAACACGCCCTATACAAGTCAGTGTTGTCATAGTTTAGGAAAGCACCAAAATCTCTATGGAATGGCTATCACAGAAAACATCTTATTGGATTTCAGGTAAACATAGCAGTGTACCCTAGGTTTTAAAATGGTTGTCAGTTCCATACAATTACAAAATGTGGCCACATAATGAACCTGACAGTACAGTGAAGTTTGCAAGATATAGGGTTAGTGTTAGCCCTTATCAATCATTATAGTGTGATAAAATAGATGTATTACTGTGACACCATATGGTCACCAAATCTTTTTCTGAGCACCCACCCATACATTCCCCCCTTCCCCCATGAATTGTGCAAATTTTATCATGGAGAAGAAAGACCCCTTAAAACATTTGTTTTCCATGTACCTGCCAAATTGGGCATTTTGACAGGGACCCTTGTTAGGATCATCAACCAAAAGCAGCTGCAAATCATGCAAAAATAAAGGAAGACAAAGGAAAACATGTTCTGCTAGCTATAGCAAACAATCTATCAGTCTCCCTGCTCACTGGAAGAAGTTAGTTTGGAGTTTCACAGCCCAGTTCCTCACCAGTTTGTTTCAGTCGACCCCCACACAGCCTATTTCTCAGTCATCACTCACTGGCTTGTCTTGGCAACTACTTTATTGTGTATTATGCTGAACACCAAGCACAATGGCAGAAGGTTCTATTTTTAAAGTCTTCAGTATGACCTGGCCAGGGCTCTGGAGGAAAGCTGGAGGAAAGCAGAGGATTACAATGAATGTTGTTGGGATAGTGAATTGGGATCTAGATGAATGATGATTTAAAAATTTCAAAGGACTTGTCTGCCTGATGTTTTGGCTTGTTTTTAGTGAAAGGGCACAGATTTGTTCAGAAAAGATAGCTACCCTTATTATACAGCCCTTTCCCCAAAATTACGTTCACATGTTATTGGCCCTGCCCCTACCTGCTCCAAGTAAAAAAAAGTGTCCCTATAAGCATGCATGGGAGAAAAAGCAAATATTTGGTGGAAAATAAAGAGAGTTATTCTTATTATAGCCCCTTCCCCAAAATAATGTTGACTCATCATCGTCCTTACCCCCCACCAAATAAAAAAAATATGTCCTTGTTTTTGCACATAAGAGGAATTAAGCAAACATTTGATGGAAAAGTAAATGTTTGTTAACTATATTATAATTGATATTAAACCTCATTAATTAGGAAGTAGATACAAGGGCAGATGCAATGGTAGAGGGCGACCCTCTGTATTTGCAAGAAAATGTTAAAAGACAAGAAAAACATGGAAAGAAGAAAAAAGTACTCTGTTACCATCCTTGAGTAGATGTACCCATCTGTTTGAAACAAATTTCCATGAATTGTAACAAAGAGTGAGAGTTAAAAACACATTTGAAATGTGACACTGTACTAGGATGAAACTACATCCTATTCATACCATGATGTATTAGCTTTACTATTACTTTAGTTTGGCATACTATTATTTCAATAGATAAGAAAGGGAACTTTCACTTTGACTTTAGTCTGTCAGAGGGAATCATATAATTGTCATTGTGTATTGGTTTTAAAGGAAATTTAATACAAACATGGTTGTTTTCTTATTAAGCTCGAAAGTGTGACTGTGACCTGTGATTGAGGGATATTATCTAACCACAAAAATGGATGACTATACATTTTAAAATGAAAAGTGGGCTAGTCGCAAAGGTTCATCAGTCTGAAATACTCCTTGAACAATTGTAATACATACTCCTGGTCACTAATAACTCTGCCTCATAATTTTAAAATTGGTGAAGAGGTGTCTGATTAAAAAATCTTTATGCATGTGTTTTTAATAAAGTCATTTACCCATGCATAGGTCAAAGGTCTTACATGCTAGTTCATAAATTTTGCTAGGGAGTGTTTTTGACTGAAGTAACATGTTACTGAACCAGAAACTTTATGAGGCAGATGTAGCCTCTGTGCTAGTCTTTCTGACAGTGTCATAGATATTGAAGTGGTGCATGAACCTGTGATTGAGAAGTTTATCCCAATTTTGTTCTGAATACCTAAGCGTTTCTCAAGTGTAGTATGTTCTTGAGTTTTTACAAATTAATAATAATGATTGGAATTAATCACATTTTTTACTTCCAGTTTGTTTTGTAAAGAAGGGAAAATCAGATGCGGATCATTTATAGGTCAGGTGGAAGGGGTAGGAAGGCTCAGAGGATGCTTAAAGATTAATGTCTTCAAGTGTTACCTTTCAAGTGTGTTAAAGTTGTTGTTTTTTTTAACACAAAGAACAGCTGCATGACTTGAGATACAAGAGCTTGTCATACAGGGCATTCAAGGGTTCTTTCACTTGCATACACTTCAAGTTAGGTATCTAACTGCAAGTTACCATATGAAACAGTGGTTTTTACATACCCCCTCCTCATCACCACCTTTAAGAGTGTTTTTTACATGACATCATAATTGGTTGCCACGCCCACTGCCCAACAAAAAGTCCACAGTCATCAAGTCCATTATCACCTTTTTGGGAGCTAACTGTACAATTTACACTTCAGTTTTTGTCTGGCCATGAAGAAAGGGGCAGGATCGATTTGTGTCTCCAATGGAAAACACTCTATATGTGGGCTTTTTGACCTGGCAAAAAAGGATCTCATTAGTGCTTCAGAGGGCTCCCTTCTACCATGTCATCTTTATAATTTGCCAAGTGTGGTTGGGATAACATAAAGGAATTATGGATGGGTTGATTCCTGTTAATAAAAGCAACTTTTCATGGACCCTGTGGGGAAGTTGTGATTATTTTGTTGGTTTAAGGTTTTGTTACTTTTCTCATAGGTTCATTCAGTTACCAGTGAAGATTTGGGAAAGTTGCAAACACAAGTTGAACATTTAGAGGAAAAGTTCAGTCTTGTCTTGAGGTACCTAGATACACCTAGACATCAGCAAAAAATTGGCACAGGTGGGAGGGAGCAAAGGAAAGTTGAAAAGCAGAAAAATTTGCAGGAGATGATGAGTGTGATTGGAGCAAAGGGTGACAGAAAATTTGAATATCAAAAGACAGACAGAAGTGGTAATGTTCTCAAGGGAATTGGTGAGAAACCAGGTAAAGTTTTTGATAAAGCTATAGAGGGAGGGAAGAAAGATAACAAGAGCATCACCAGGAAGAAGAAGATATCATCTGTGGATTTTGGAAGTAGTCAAGAATTCCATCATTCAAAAGTTATTGATGGAGACACATCTCAGAATGGTTTGGAACATTTTAGAAATGGTTGGAATGCCTCATCACTGCCATGTAAGCAGATCAGCCATGATGAGTATCCTAGTATTGAGAGATGTAAGGATGAAGGGGGTAGACCTAGTTACAAAAGTGGCAGGAACAAGGTGATACCAGGAAATGGGCATGTCACAGGACAGTTTGACCAAGACGGGCAGTCAGATTCAAAGTTTATTTCAGGTGATAAGCAATCAGTAGGTGGTAGCCAGACTTTCGTAATGCATAGTAACTCAAATTATAAACAAAATGGCAGGAAAGGTAGCACAGTTACTGATGCAGAACAATTTACAAAATCTGAAGATAAGATAAGGGATGACTTTTCATCCGGATGTGAAGAGCAAAGGGATGATTGCCAATCAGCTGTGACGCCTATAAACAGAGATGCTAGAGCTGTGAAACAAGGCACTTACTGTTTGAATGAGAGAAGTGTGCTGAAATCTCATGGGGACGTCAGGAAATCTGGGAATAGAAGGGCTGGAGGAGAACATGCTGATCAGTCCACCTATTTCAAATATAAAATTGAGAATGATGGTAAAAAGAAGAGAAGATGCCAGTCAACTGAATGGAATCCACATCTGTCACATTGTGTGAGCAAAACGGATGACAAATTAACAGAAACAGGTTTGAAATTCTTCTTAAAAATTGTGTTATTGTTGTAATAGATGATATTTTGATTTTGATGTGTAGATGAATTTGTCATGATTGGGTGAGTTTAATAATCCTATTTTGAGATTTTTCAAAATTGAAAGTTCATTGTTTCACTTTCTTGTATTTTATACTCAATGAGTTATCAAGCTAACCCAGTGACGAGATATTTCACTGAAAAAAAGTCAAACAACTCTGTTGATTGACAAATAAGAACTGCGCCTACTCTCAGATAGGTACATGAGGTGTACAAGGGCTTTGAAGTTCACATACCGTGATTTAAGTGGTCCCGAGTAAGTATCTTCTTCCTCCCATCAGTAAGCAGGAAGATTGTTTGCTTCAAAAAGCAGAACAATTGGTTTCCTTTTTTTTTTTTGCTTATGCTTGGGTGCCTTCCACCTGCGTCTGGTGATTGTTACTGTAAGAATCACTTTTGTCATTTCAGTGGCTGGCATGGGTTGAAATCCCTCTGCTGCTACCACTGTAAAAGGCACAAGTCGGCAAAACTTAAAGAAAATACAGGAATAAAAGGAGAGACAGAGATGGCATTTAGGTGCATCTCAGGTGGAGTGCAAACTCAATATGTTCTACTCTACTGTGCTTGACAATATTCACAATAAATATTCTATGCAAATTAACAGGTGCACATTAAAATGGTACTGTAAGAGTGATTCTTCCAGTTCCCAACCCAAGGTCCCCTTCCAAATGCCTAATTTGCCAGGTATGAGCTCAACAGTGTTCTAAAGCAACTTTTTTCATAATGATTTGTGTGATTAGGTTATGTCAGGTTATTTGTCATTGTACTATGCAATAGAACCTTTTAAGCTTACTGGCCTGGTTAGCCCATTTATGAATCATCCTTGGACTTTGTGTTACCATTCCATTAGAGTTATGGACATCAATGAGGAAACGTAGCAAATTAGGGAACAAGACTTACAATCTGCAACAAAACTTATGCATATGTAAAACAACTGGCCCATTATGCAATCATTACAGGACTGTGCCTGCCAAGACTCAATTGTGAAATTGGTCTTCTGAAGTGACAGTTTAGAACTAGTCTTATTTCCACCATGAAAACCTTTATGATAACCTCCAAGAAAGCACATGTGCTACATGTCCAGGTTTCATTTAATGTATATGTCGAGCACTCCTCCTTGTAGATTTTGTCAAAAATTGCCCATGTAATGCTTATTTCCTGATGCTTCTGCCCAGTAGTACTCTCATTTCCTGCCTGCAGTTCCAGTATCCTCCTTTAGCTGGTTATCTTTGTCCAGAAAAGTCCTGTGTACACAGAAAGGCAGTACGTGATGCCCTAGCGTGTTATAAACACAAGCCTGATAAGCATCTCTGCATTATTTGCTTCTGGTGCTGACCCCATGCAAAGTCCACAATCCAATGTCTACATACAGGGATTTTAGAAGTGCATGTATCTCTAAGGGGCCTTGTCATGACATGTACTTGTCCATAATTCATTAGTGACAACAAGTGATAGTAATATCACCATACTTGTGCCGTGACTAACTGGGCCATGGAAGTATGAGGATTTAACCATGTGTCACACTGTAGGGTTGGGCACTACTATGAAAATCTTGGTACCAGTACTGTAAAACTCACAGAACCAGTATTGAGGCAGTACCGGTTCTCAAATCTCAGGAAGGAAAGTCAGGTGGGAAGGAACCTAAACTGTGCATGGGACTCCTGTTATCCTGTACTTCGATGCAGCTAGGCGTATGAATGCATTATTACCGTGCAGAAACCTCCGCTTTGACTTTGGTATTTTAACCCTTTACCGTTGTGCTCTGATCAGGGCCTATTTGCGCGCCTCGGGATTGGGCAGAAAAGCGGACATAGCCCGCCCCGCATCGGCTTCCGTAGGCCATTGACCCTGTGACCTTAAACTATTGTCTCTCTCGCTCTTGTGGCCGAATTTTCGGGTAGCTACTCGCAGTTTTGAGCTCCGTGTGAAACAGTAAAGATATGTGACAGCCGAGCTCTCCGCATGGGTCCGAAAGGACCCAAACAACGGTAAAGGGTTATTAAACTAAGCCTGTGGAGTGTGTTTACTGCAAAGCTGATGCCACTGTCTCTGCGTGTGCACGTAAACCTTGTGCCGAGTGGTGCAGATATTTTAGCTTAACCCTTTACCGTTGTGCTCCGATCGGGGCATATTTGCACGCCTCGGGATTGGGCGGAAAAGCGGACGTAGCCCGCCCCGCATCGGCTTCCGTAGGCCATTGACCCCGTGACCTTAAACTGTTGTCTCTCTCGTTGTTGTGTACGAATTTTCGGGTAGCTACTCACAGTTTCGAGCTCCGCGTGAAACAGTAAAGATGTGTGACAGCCGAGCTCTCCGCATGGGTCCGAAAGGACCCAAACAACGGTAAAGGGTTAATTACCTGTACCTCTATTACTGGTATCCACATCAATACTGATATAGCGCCTTACCGTACTTTCACAGTGCATATTGCCCCACATGATCCCTCTGTTATTTATCAATGAATGTATCACTGAAAGATCAGAGCAAACATAAGCATGATAAGGTGGGAATTTTGATTCAACATACAAGGTTGAAATAAATATTTTTTCTCCACAAGGAAGTGTCAAAATATCAGAGGAGAAAATGTGGAACCTCAATTGCATATGAAAAAAGATCATGCTGCATGTTCAAGTGGAAAGAGCAATGCTTCAGACAGCTGGAAATGGCATTTCCCAGGTGTTTTTGTGGTTCAAAGAACATTAAAGCTGCTGCCTTTGCACGTAAAAAGGATAATCATATCTTAAAAAATCTGGTAGAACTTTACAATCTGACTATACAGTAGACATCATCTTTGGAAATCCCAAATCTTGAATTGTGTCTTTCACAACTTGCATGTAATGTTTTCTCCAATATCCGACAAGATGGCTGCCTTATTAGATTTTGGTGAGAAAGGCATGTTTCATTTTGAAGTTTTGACATGTTATAGCAATAATTTGCAACCCTGGTAAATTGTTGTCTCACTAGCTATAACACATGTGTATTTTTAGCAATTAAGAGCCATTTGCTGATTGAATCATATGTACAGGTTTATAATTTTGAGACAAGTTTAATTTGATAATATCTGGTGGTGCTGTAACTAAAGGAAGGATGATAATTGAGAAACTTGCTCTAACAGCAGGTTTCAGAGGTATTGGTTGCATGATTTGGGGATTTGCGTAATTATATGTGTATCTTTGTACCTCCAACATTTTAGGGTTTTGCTCTGATTGATTGTTGTGAAGAGGATTATTTAGTATGTCATGAAAGTGCACCAGGTAAAAGGACATTTAAGGTCAGCAGTGGCAAAGCTGGACAAGCTTGCTTGCACAGTTTTACAAGAAAAGTAACTTGTAGGGACCTGATACTTGTCATGTAGGTGGTGCATAGTGAATTAATGATCCCAGTAGTTTTTGGCGGAGGTCAAATGTCATTTGGGTTCACATGGGGCAAGGGTATCTCAATGAAGGAAATTTGGATGCCTTGCATGTATGCTTTGTGGTTGCATTATGGAGCACTGTCAATTTGAAAACATTACCAAGCATTGTCAATGTAGAAAAAAGCCTTACATTTAAGCAGCAAGGAATCACTAAGCCTTTTGGCTTTCTGGTCTTTTTTTTGCCAATATCATTGACATTGAAACAATGACAAGAAACTTGAGCAAATCATGGAATATAAAGGCCAGACTGCAAATTTGAGATTGTTTTGCCTCGGTTCCAAAAATTATGTCCATCATCATTTGACTATTGAGTGCTTGGTGTTTATTGAGGTATGCTCTCTTATCTTTTGCACACAATTAAAAGTGAAACTTATACTTCTTGCAACTTAAAAAGGAAGTTTATCATGCAGATGTGTGAGAAACTTAAGACGTTTTTCGCTGTCAAATAGGGCAAACATCTCCATTTTAGTTTGAAAGTCAATTTCTCCCTGTCAATTGCAAAATTTAATCCTTTTGATAGGAAAATCTCAAAGTTTGAATACTGTAGGTGATTATTTGTACAACTTTCCCAGAGCAGGACACAACGATCATGAGCCCATGTCTTCCATTTCACATTGGGCAAGAAATTTAAAGGCAGTCATTCGTCACTCCAAACTACAGTTTCAGTATACATCAAAACTCTCAATTGGTACAGCCTTTTGACTGGCATCACATTCAAACAATGCATCATAGCTACATTACACAGCATGGGCACTGAGAGTGTCTTGATTACACATTGGACTTGTATGGCCACTGGGACAAGCCATGAAGCAATAAACTAGGATTGTGTCTGGATAAAGATGAGTTTTAGATAAATGTGGGAGGGGCTAGAAGTAAGTAGGTTGGGAGAATTGGAACTGTTTGGGATGATGAAAATATGCCTTTAAACAGCCAACCAGCCAACAAATCAATTAGCATGCATGAAAGGAGGCAAAGATGAGCCAAGATAAGCTCCCTGCAATATCATAGTAAATCCCTGACTGGGCTTTCTCACTTCCCCAATGGAGTTGTACGTACCATGTGAATTAAATACCTCATAGTGTGCTCGTGTCGATTATTAACCAAGTCAGATTTTTCCTATACAGTGCAACAATATTCATTAGCAATTTCTGTAATTTGTCTCTTCTTTGTGAAGTGAATGCTAAAAGCTTATGTACTCAAAGAAGATAATTGCCTACCCAGCATTGCTGTATCCAGTACAGTACATTTCAGCAAGTCATGTGGTTTGTCTGAAGTAACAGCTGGTTTGAGCAAACATGAGGGTCTATGTCCACTGCCCTGGATACAATACTTACTAGTGCAAGGTAGAGTAGTAATTGATATCTGTAGCTGGTTCTTAAAGGGGGAATATAGCCACCTCAGTCTGGATAAGTGTAGTCACTAGTCTCTCCTATTTTATGATTGGCTCTTTGAGAGTCATGTGACAATGCTTTTCTGACTAAATATGAAATTTAGGAGAGTTAAATTATTGGTTTCCCTTGCATATGTAAAGTTTAAGTCCTGAAACTTTGTGAAGAGTACATGGAAGCTAAATAGGAAGAAATCTGTGGGATCTGGCTGACGTTTGAAAATTAGGATAACCACTCTTGCCCTTTAAGTCTGTATATAAGTGGATGTTGTTACAGTATCGGTTGGTATCATGATGTGCATGACTTACCAGACAAGTTAAAACCAATATTTCTATGGCTGTTTGATTTCCTGGTTCAAGAGTTTAAAGAATTCCTCATAATATTTTCAAAGAACAGTGCCTCTGAGTCTGTCATGAATGATTGTCTATCGTGAGTTAATGCATCTAAAGAAAGCCTTCAGGAAGGATTTTCAAGTTCCTTTGGACCTGAAAAATGTGTAATTCCATGATGAACTGATGAATTTTTAAAATAACAATTAATCAAGAAGAATACTGTATTCTCTAAAAATTGTGAGAGGTACAAATATTGAACCAGAAAAATTAATGTACTGTCTGAATTTAAATAAAACTAAGGTATTTAAACATTTCACTTTTTACTCAGCAGTTGTATAGTTGATGCAGCTTCTTTTAGGTACAGTACTTTTTTTGTAGATATTGGAGGGAATGAGAGTAATTAGGCCAGTCTAGAAATCTGGGTCCAAGATGGTGGGGGGGGGGGGGGAGATAATTTGGAGGTTAGGGGAATAACTATAGGTCAATCTGGAATGTAAATGTGATATCAGATGCAGATCTATCCACTCATAATTTTGGAAATTTGATTATTTGTAAGTTGGTTCCATGCAAAATGATGTCTTTATTAACAAAGCTTCCTTTGAATTTTAGGAAAGTGTAGTTTAAGTAACAAACTATGTTGTGTGGTAGGAAAATTTCAGGAAAGATTGTTATATAAAAATTTTTTAAGGTGTTTGGTAGCTTCTCTGACTGGCCTCTTAAGAAAAGTATTTGGTGTTATTTCTCACTTATTTTGCATTTGTTCACAGAGAAAAAGAATTTTAGTTAAATGAAGGGGGTATATCAGTTGTTGGTCTACCAACAAGTTGTTTCTTTGTTTTATAATCTAACTACCCCCCCCTTCCAGGTGTGAATGCTACAACACCCTATTTCAGAGGTATTTATTCCAGATGCCATACCAGTGAATAAAAGACAAACTTTTTTAGGTGTGTATGATAGTTGGAGAGCTCAGACAAACTGCAACCCAAATACTAGAGGAAAGTTTTAATGTTTGAGCTGGGATTCAGTTCGTTTCCATGTATCACTTGCTTGCTTGCAGTTAAAGACAGTCAGCTCTTACCCCCAAACTACAATTTTTGTAGTAGTCCACAGAGATTCTCAATTGGCACAATTCTCTTTGATTGACAGCAAATTAAAAAAATGCAAAGTACTGTAGCTCATACAGGTATTTCACAGCATGTACCGTACTGGCTTTGTTTTGATTACACATTGGGGTTTTGTATACTCACCTGGTAAACTTGGCTTGTGTCTGGATGATGATAAGGTTTAGACTGTTGTGGGAGGGGTTTAAGTAAGTCGGTTAGGAGAGTTGGAACTGTTCGGGGTGAGAGGATTAAGTCCTGAAAGTCAGTGCCCGAGAGTAGTATTGTCTTCACTTCGGGTTTCAAATGTTTTTTTTTCCAAGACAGTTAATGGGAGGACGAGCAACACCTTGTATGACTGACAAGCATTAAACAATTAATGTAACCTTTTTACCACATGATCATGGTGTAGGTGATATATATGTCACCAAGAGGGCGCTTCAAAATATAAATATTTAAGCCGCTATATTAAAAGCATGCTTTCCATTTGCCTTCTTAGCTCACTTTGGAGACTGTGGTTGCTGTTGACTAGAATGGGTAGTAACTTCTTTCTGGAGGATAACCTAACTTTCTATTAATTAAGTAAAGCACAGGTCTTTTCTGAAGTAAAATTGGAGAACGCCCTCCAAAATTTCAGCATGATAAGGTTTAAGACTCGGACTGAAAAGTTTCTCCCACCAGTGCATGTAATCAGAGTTGGCATTTGCTTGGAATTTGGAAGGAATGTTGACATTATCAAATTAGTTGGAAAATGAAAGATGAGTTTCATTCAAACCTGGAACATGGCAACGAAATCCTGTTGGCGATATTTGAATTTGATACTGTTTACAAGTCATGCCCTGCAGTTGCTCTGAAATGAGAGCTTTACTTTCGACATGATTTCCTTGTTTGCCCTGTCATTTCAGGGTCATGAACTGTCTTTGCTTCTATTCCATATGTAAGACCTCAAATGCAGTATTTTCAGTTACATTATCCCAATGTTGAAACATAATTGGTCTACAGTTAATCCAAGAAAAACAGCTTCTATTCTGTGTAATCATAAAAGCAATATTGCTGAGTTACTTTTATATCACAGTGTTGAAACTTGTATGCAAGTTAAATGGCGTCTATACTTTTCCAAGTTAAGCTGATGAATATTCCATCCACTTTTTGTTACCTTTATCATTTTCAAGACCAAATACTGTACATCACTATGAGGACACTTCAAAATACAGATATTTTTGCTGCTATATGTGTACCAAAAGAGTGCTCTCTGCTAGCATTCTGATTTCACTTTGTAGATTTTGGCGGCAGTTGACTAGTTAGTTCGATGGAGTTTTACGACCCAGGTAAAGCAAATGGTCCATTGCCCTTTTCCAGTTACAGTATAGCTCACTGGCTTGTCGACTCTACTAAATTGCTTATAGTGGCGTCACCAGATGTTTCATTCTGGGGGGGCACTTGGGTGGCACAACAGTATTGCAGGGGGGGCACTGCTAAACTCCACACATGATGCTGTAGGCGCCACCGAGCGCAAAGTGCGAGGCTCAGCGGGTGGGGTCCAGGGGCCGCCTTAGGGCCCCTGGTGGGGTCCAGGGGCAAAGCCCCGGTGGAGGTCCAGGGGGCGAAGCCCCGGAAGCTCCTGGGTTTTAGCATGTTTGTGAGGCACTAAAGTTGCTATTTAAGTGTTCTTCTATTGACTTAACACTGGTCTCAAAAATACCTCCAGAGTAACTTCCAGTAAGAAGTTTTGGTGAAAAAGTGATTCAACTACCAAGTGCAGATCTGGCCGACATTTTGAAAAAGGGCAAGATGAACTATTCGGAAAAGAATTTGATGGGCAGTTCAATGTGTGTCTCTGTGGGGGTCCAGGGACGAAGCCCCCGGAAGCTCCTGGGTTTTAGTGTGTTTGTGAGGTATTATTTTAAGTTGCTATTTAAGTGTTCTTCTATTGACTTAACACTGGTCTCAAAAATACCTCCAGAGTAACTTCCAGTAAGAAGTTTTGGTGAAAAAGTGATTCAACTACCAAGTGCAGATCTGGCCTACATTTTGAAAAAGGGCAAGATGAACTATTGAGAAAAGAATTTGATGGGCAGTTCAATGTGTGTCTCCGTGGTGGTCCAGGGACGAAGCCCCCGGAAGCTCCTGGGTTTTAGTGTGTTTGTGAGGTATTATTTTAAGTTGCTATTTAAGTGTTCTTCTATTGACTTAACACTGGTCTTAAAAATACCTAAAGGGTAACTTCCAGTAAGACTTTTGGTAAAAAAGTGATTCAACTATACCAAGAGCAGACCCGGCTGACATTTTGAAAAAGGGCGAGATGAACTATTGAGAAGAGAATTTGATGGGCAGTTCAATGTGTGTCTCTGTTGGGGTCCAGGGGGCGAAGCCCCTGGAAGCTCCTGGGTTTTAAGGGGTTTGTTAGGTATTCAGGTTGTTATTTACGGTTATTCTGTTGTCTTTATACTGGTCTCAAAAAAACTCTCAGTGCAACTTCAATAAAGAATTTATTGCTAACAAATCTAGTGAAACAACTTTGAAGAGCAGATCCGGCTGATATTTAGAAGAAGGAGAGCTGAACTCGAAAGAGAAAGCAGTTAGATGTGATCCTCTGAAGGAAAAAATGTATGCCTATATAATCCTGCTTGAACGGTTACCTGAGCTATGCGCCACCTTCAGTTAGCGAAGTTGGAAGTGTGCAGAAATTTTTGAAAATAACAACCCCTCAGACAGCCAGAAATGGCATTTTCCAGGTGTTTTTGCAATATTTTTAGTTGAAAAGTATAAAAATTACTGCGTTTTCTCGTCAAAAGAAGAATCCAATCTTAAACATTTTCATAGTCACACTCTGACACTAAAGAAGTCATATCATTTTTTAAAAATATCAAATCTCATTTGGGGGGACACACGTGGGGGCACACGATTTTTCAGGGGGGGCACGTGCCCCCCTGGCCCCCCCTTGGTGACGTCACTGATTGCTTATGCTGAGCACCAAGCACAATGACAGTATCATTTGACTAGCATGGCAGTAATCTTTTTACAGTGAAATGTAACCAATCCATAAAGGGTTGTGTACTGTATAAACAAAACTAGGGAGTGCCCTCAATGTAATTTAGCATGATGATTGTTCAGCAATATTTTCTGGAACTGTTTTGTTGTAACTGATCCTTTGGAGTTCGATGTCCTATTAAACTTCTGCCCTCCTTCTGTAGTTAAATCTAGTGACACAGCTTTCCATCTGATTGTTGGGCCCTACATCCTTCTTCCTTCTCCATTGCTTATGGGAAGCATCATGCCCAGCAGCAGAACCTTCTAGTATGAAAGTCTTTGTTATGATTCAGTCTGGGAATTGAATCCTCGACTATCAGAGGGTTAGCAGCATTTCTGCCAGATGGGGGAGACTGAGTACCCTCCCCCCACCCTTTTCATTTGATTTAATTTAGAAAATTATCAATATCTTGGTTTCTCCCTGACTTAAAAAGAAGACACTTTTGCAGTAATGTCTAAACTTGCACAATACATGGCCTTTAAATCCCTTTAAACTGCACCTTACAGGAGCCTCAAAGCAAGCTTATTGTGTCCCCCTGAATGCACTTGTAAGTCAAGCCTAGGACAACATCAATTTGAACCTGGGGGGAATTTATTAGTAACAAATCCCCTCCCCCTCCTGGTGGAATCCCTGATGAGGTGTGGATGCTTTAGCATTAGACCAAATACATGGCATTGCTTTGTGATTGCATTTTGTTCAGTGTATTACCCTTTGTGTAAAGGGGATTGCCACACCTAATGGGAAATAGCCAGGGGCATTAGTTTTGCAAAAAAAGCTGGTTGGCTGCTCTATTGTGTAGTTAAAATAGATCGCAAGGGAAAACAATAGTTTCGTACTGTGATCTTGATTACCTTGTATAGTTTAAGGAAATAAATGCAAAAGAGTATGATTTGATAGGGGTTAAAATCCTGGATCGTCCGTTATCCAATACCCGACAGTTACAAGATGATACCAGCAGAAGATGTAAAGTACGGAATATGAAACCTCTTTAGATCTATTTGTTGTAATATTCACATGGATAACCTTGTGGTTTAACTTGATAAAGGTTGTGATATAAGGAAACACGGAAATCTGATGCTCTTTGTGCATTCAAGTGAGCTAAAGACTGAAAGATGGTGCTATATATATCAAACCTTTGGGAAGGTCTCCTTTGATAGAGTTCATGTACTGTATGTCTTTAACATATATTCATCACCCAACTCAATTTCAGCCCTCCCAACCAACTTTGTTCTAGGCCCCCTTCCCATAGCTATCTTTTAAAACCCAATCTTATCCAGGTGCAATTCTAGTTCATTCCTTCAGGGTCCAGCAGTATACAAGGCCCCAAATGTGTTACCATGCACATTCAGTACAAGTTACATCATATGAGCTACTCTGATTTTTTCAAAAACTAAGTTTCTCACAGAATGAAATTTAGTCTTTTGTTGCTTAAGAACAATTTATTCACTCAAACTTTCCCAATTTCAAATGATGCTACTTCGATAACTCAAGCCATATGTTCCCATTTGAGTGAGCGCAGTGAGTCAAGATCTACGGTGGTAGGTCAAACTCTAATGGGAACGCAGATCAAGAACACCCACTCAAGGTCAAGATCCACTGATTTTGATCAACCGTTCAGTGATCAGATTAACCGAGCTGGATCAAAGTTTGTAACAGGAACACATCGGTAGATCAAGTGACCCGGATCTCCAGTTTATGCCTTCCCGGCATGCATTTGCTTTCCGGTAGCAAATGGGGGTAATATTCCTTTGTTATAGGCTGTGCTAGGCATGCCGCCCTACGGACAAGCATATATAGTGCTGTAATGTAGTTTACGTTTTTTGTTTTAAGAAATGATAGACTCTCCAGAATTCAGTGACATGACTGAGAGAATGATATGTTGGGATGAAATTATACAATGTACAGTTCATTTCCAAAGATCCCTGAGTGATATTGTATGGAGTATGGAAAAATCAGGGAATCAGGGTGGGTTTGTGATAAAGGGATTTAGCTTAGTAGTGAGCTATAGCAGTCCTCATTTCCTACATGTGATTTAAGGGAAATATTACATTTAAAATGCTCCAATATAGCATTAAAATTAAACAGCTCTAGTCATTATCAAATCATTCGGTCTCAGCAATAAATCCCAGCAATAGCTTCATCTCCTCAAAATATTATCCACAAGAAGAGTTATGGAAGTTTCATCTTTTGAAACGTTGAAAGTTTGGGTGAACAAATTTTTCTTGAGCAACAAACAACTGAATTTCTACCTGAAGGAAACTTTATTTCTTGAAAAGAAGGCTTCCATACTGCCTTATTAGTAATTATTTATCACTCTTTGCCAATAAATATTGGTTTGAAAAGGATGAAATTTCCTTGTAAAACAAGCGCAATAATTCCCTTTAAATGCTTTATGAGTGAGTACTAAACGGTTCAGTCTGGTTTTTAAAAATTTGTGACCAGACACTTTTTCAGATTATGCACAAAACCGTTACAAGTCAGAACACCACAAAATTCAAAATTTACACCTTTTCCATAACTTTTGGATATGAAATTTGACTCATTTATGCTAACTGTAAGCATTGCCATGTGGTAGTGACCCTAAAACACTCATTATGTTATGGTTATCAACTCAATGAGCCCCTTTAAAACTTGTGTTGCATATTGAAGGTGAACCAAGCATTTTCTCTTTATAAATGGGAAGGAAAATGTTGTCCCATGATACCCAAGTGCCATTCATAAAACAGTCTGCTACACTAATTCTTTAACATTGGGGTGACTGCACTTTCCCTTTGAAGTGTAACTGAATATCAACAGTTAGAAGAAAATACATGTTAGGAATTGACTGTTACTCTCATTGTCCCACTCTCATTAAGTTTATTTATTCCTTTGCTAAGGTGTAAAATATTTAAATTTTATTTATGCAATTTGAAATAGCTCATAGATCTGACCTTACAGTATGCATTATCGTCACAGCAAACTCATTTTGGGGAACATGAAGCTTATAGCTGCATATAGTAGGATTCATCCAGCTTGTGTGCATGAAATGCCCATATCCAGTTGGTCAACAAATCAGCTGTCTCCATTGGTTGGTGTAACTAGTTGCAATGATATACATATATGTGTTGTGACATGGGCATGAAGTTTATTGTACCATAACTTGATGTCCTTCTTAATTGTTTCGGACTTCCTGCTTTTTCTTCCCTTTAAAAGAAAAGATGTCCCTAAATAAATTTTCAATTTTAATGAATTTTTGTTAAACATACATGTATCAAAAATGATCTGGATACCATATGGCAGCATGGACAACACCGAACAATCAAATTTCCATATTAGTATGAAATAAATGGTTATTCTGGTGAAATTCCTGTACCATCTCCTCATTTGACTTTCTGTACACCTGTAAGCCCCATAGATTTATAGCTATAGTAGCTGTGCAATGTTGAAGAAGCAAAGTTTACTGACATTTAACCAAGGGGGACACATAAATTTTGTTTGACACTTGATTTCAAGATTCTTCCAAAACTATGTTTGGTTGAGATGTTTCTTTTATTTTTTTTTTTCAACTTTGCTACTTCTTGAAAGAGTTTGAATGTACAGGTCAAATGACCTCATTTGAAATTTTGTTAGAAAACCAGAATTAAAATGAACATTACTAGGAAAAGGGTAGGAAGGGGGCACCTAAAGTAAGTTGATAGGAGTTTTCTGCTCATGGCATTGTGTGGAAAAGTAGGAGAAGCAATTATAATGAAATTATGGAATCTTGTTGATATTCTTACCTTGAGAACAAACCACTTTAGTCCATGATACATACTTAAAATTTTCCAGATGCTGCATAACTTTTTTTTTTTGCGCTGCACCCCAAATCATTATTTGTGGGGGGAGGGAAGGGGGGAAGGAAGGGGGAGGGAAGGAAGGGGGAGGGAAGGGGGAAAGGGGGGTGAAGTGAGCCGTAGAGTTTCTTAACTTTTTTCCCCTGTAATTGCTTCCCTCTCTAAGAATGCAGTGACAATTAATGCAACCTTAAATCAAACTCACACAAAAATAGCACAGTCAAGTAGTGCATATAAACTTGGACACTATGTCAGAAGGCCTGTCATTGTGGCCCCATGGGAGATGCTACCTGCACTGTTTGAAATCAAATGAAAATTCTTTTTTTTTGGGGGGGGATTGGTAGGAATTGTCTTTACAGGGAAAATCCAGTCACATCAACCTGTGTGGTGATGTGAGACTGTCCTGTTGCATGATTGGCTCTTGAGGGTCATGTGATAATATTTTTCCTCAAATAACTTGAAATTTGCTAGGAGTAAGTGCTTGGTTTACCTTATGTATGCAGTATTGAAGTCCTAAATATTGTAAAAGATACTTCCCTGAGATATAAGAAGAAAATTGTCAGATTTATATGGTGCTTCAAAACAAGTTTCCCTTTAAAAGAATAATCTAAACACAAATTTCATTTTGATATTTTAAAGGGGAGCCGTATCCTAAGCATTATGTTGAATTTTTTGTTCATTTCCCACTTTCAGTATCCGAGATATTAGCAAATGAATGCAGCAAATTTTCTACATAGAATAAACTTGAAGCAAGTAGGTGTGGTGTCAGGGATTCACAATAGCCGTGTTCCCATTTGAGTGAGCGCAGTGGATCAAGATCTACCGTGCTAGATCAAACTCTAATGGGAATGCAGATCAACAACACTCACTCAAGATCAAGATCCACCGATTTTGATTGACCGTTTGGGGTAGATCAGATTGACTGCGCTGGATCAAAGTTTGTAATGGGAACACATCCGTGGATCAAGTGACCCCGGATCTCCGGTTTATTCCTTCCCGGCATGCATTTGCTTTCCGGTGGCAAACGCGGGTAATATTCTTTTGTTCTAGGCCACACTAGGCACGGCGCGCTACGGGAAAGTGTATATAATGCAGTAGTGTAGTTTACTTTTTGCGGTTTTAAGAAATGATAGACTCTCCAGAACTCAGAAATCTTATTGAGTATGGGATGTTCTGTGATGAGATGCCAGTGATTCAGTAGGCAATGTTTAAAAGATCCTTGGTTTTGATGTGAGGGGTGCATATAGCTGAACTTGAAAACCAAAGGTGAAGATCGGGTTTTGGTCTCTGCTCTGTTTTTGAAACCCAATAGTTGAGCCTCACGTCATTAAAGTTGCTCCATAATTCCGCATGTGTGCATGCAGTTAGTGAAAGGTCCGTATACTACACGCACACTCATGTGTGTTTTTGTGATACAGTGCTACTGTGCGATACGAAATGGCAGGCCGACTTGTAGACATTGGTGACCTTTTCGCGCTTGCACAATGTGTTTTATTTAAACATGTTGATCTACCGCGCTCACTCAAATGGGAACACGGCTCTGGATCAAGTTAATTGACACTGTTTGATGCAACAAAACCCTGATCCACCCCGCTCACTCAAATGGGAACACGGCTTAAGTTGGCCAATGATTTGTTTTAATTTATAATTTAATTTAACATCACTTTTATGCAAGTAATTTCTGATGTATTGATATCGTAAGTATATCCTGAGGAATGGATTCTCAAAAAATTTATGCCCTTTGGACAAGTGACATCCCTTTAATTCAAGGTCAAACTAAAGGAGAAAAATGAAGAAAAACGAAACATGGGCCAACAGTGTGAATCCATGACATCACACGTGTTTGCTTCAAGTACATTTTTTAGTAGAAAATGTGTCAAATTCAATTGCTAAGAATCCGGAATGCAACTTCCACCATTCATAATTAGAATGTGTTCTTCAATATCAAACATAAATTTGAACTGGACTATTTTTCTTTGAAAAGATTCCACATTTACATCTTTCTAGTTGTATCTGCCTTAGCCTGTACAATAGCAGTTTGCATGATCTCTGTGGAAACATTTCTGTTTCCATATTTATATAAAATACCCAGTTGTCCAGCTTTTTTATTATTGCCAGTCATTTTTATTATTGCCAGTCATTTCTGTTGAATCATGTGGAATATCAATGCATTCTTCAGTGATTAAAGAATTCTTTGACAGATGTGTGGAACCTTTTGAAATTGGATATGATTGCACAGTACTGTAAGTGATTGAAACACTAAATGATTCTAGCAAAAATGAAAGAAAAAACCATAGATACCTTAAAGTTGGAATGTTATGGAAAATATGAACTTTTCACAAAATTTGCAAGAAGTTAAATCCTAAGCAACAAAATTACTCATTGATAAATGCACAGTTGTGTGCAGGCAAGTATAGTAGTAGGAATTGAAGCCATAACGACAGTGACAGAAAACTGGGCCATTGTGGTCAAAAGTTACCAGGTTGTTCATTGCAATAAATTTAAACATTTCAATTCACTGAGTGGATAGGGATGGTAAGGTTTCTACAAAGGTCCTCAAGGTAAAGTTCCACCCCACTGTCCTTACCATTTCTTCTTGATGAATTAGTAAATTTCCTTGCAAATTAACCCTTTAACATTGTGCTCCAATTGGGGCATTTTTGTGTGCCTCGGGAGTGGGGGGAAAAGCGGATGTAGCGCACCCTGCATCAGCTTCCGTAGGCTATTGACCCAGTGAGCTCCAACTATTGTCTCTCTCATTGTTGTGGCTGAATTTTCACAGCTGCCCTCTCTGTCTGGGTCCGAAAGGACCCAAACAATGGGAAAGGGTTAAAGAAGGTGTTTGCAACAAGGAACATAGGCTGGCACAATTTTCTTCTTTCTTTTTCTTTCTTTTACAGGATGCACAAAAGCACAGCTTCTAAGCAACAAAACTTTCATAAAAGCTGCTGTGGAGGCAACTAGAAACATATGTACTGGTCATAATGATAGAGGGCTGGTCATTGCAGTCAAAGAAGGGAATAATCTGGCAATTCACAAGTTGGGTAAGTGCTGGTAACCCTTGCATCACTATATTGTGGTCATAGAAGAACCTGGAGACAGTCTTGAAAATTTTGAAAATTATTGGAAAACCTAGAAAATGATCAGAAATCAGAAGCCTATGTGTTATGGAAGGTATGGAATTTAAATTACAAATAATAATCTATTGAAAAATATGTTTCATTGCCCATGTCCAACTTTAATGTCACCTGAACTGAGATAAAAATAAATGTTGCAGTTATTTTTATCATATTTAACAGTATAAGTGACATGAAAAACAGAAAGTGGTTGTGTTCAGCAGTAAATTTGAAGCATAAATCCTACTAGTGAAAGTTTAAATTAATGTAGATAAGTGTTGAAGTGATATGTAAAGCTTCAAAAGGCAGAAACAGATGCTATACCAGGACCAGCTTGAATGAATCTGGAACTATTGAATTGCATTGGGTCGGTGGGTGGATGACTGCATGAGCAGGTGGGTGAATGGTTAAGTAGTTGGGTAAATGGGTGATCAGATTGCAGGTGGGTGGATGGCTGAGCAGGTTGGTGAATGGGTAAGCAGGTGGGTAGATGGGTGAGCAGATTGCAGGTGTTTGGATGGCTGATCAGGTGGGTGAATGGGTAAGTAGGTGGGTAAATGGGTGATCAGATTGCAAGTGGGTGGATGGCTGAGCAGGTTGGTGAATGGGTAAGCAGGTGGGTAGATGGGTGATTAGATTGCAGGTGGGTGGATGGCTGTTCAGGTGGGTGAATGGGTAAGTAGGTGGGTAAATGGGTGATCAGATTGCAGGTGGGTGGATGGCTGAGCAGGTTGGTGAATGGGTAAGCAGGTGGGTAGATGGGTGAACATATTGCAAGTGGATGGGATGCCTGAGCATGTGGGTGAATGGGTAAGCAGATGGGTCGATGGGTGATCAGATTGCAGGTAGGTGGATGGCTGAGCAGGTTGGTGAATGGGTAAGCAGGTGGGTAGATGGGTGAGCAGATTGCAGGTGGGTGGATGGCTGAACAGGTTGGATAATGGGTGAGCAGATTGCAGGTAGGTGGATGGCTGATCAGGTGGGTGAATGGGTAAGCAGGTGGGTAGATGGGTGAACGTATTGCAGATGGGTGGATGGCTGAGCAGGTGGGTGAATGGGTAAGCAGGTGGTTACATGGGTGAGCATATTGCAGGCGGGTGGATGGCTGAGCAAGTGGGTAAATGGGTAAGAAGGTGGTTAGATACTGGAAAATGGGGGCCATTGAGGTAATAGAAAGAGACAATCCACTCAAAGTTGCCCTCATATGTTTACTGATTACACACTCCTGTCTGCTTCGTTGGTTTTAATTTTTAAGACAGTTATATTTATAACACCTATGCATTCACTCTAATTTGTTGGAGACTCAGTTGAGCATATCATGTGCTTACTTTCAGCTCACATGGTGAGAAAGTCATAAATTGAGAAAACATATAAATCACTCTCCACATGAGAGATCACCAAATATTGCAGTGTTCATTATAACCTTTTCTTTATTACAGCGTCACGCAGGAGCATGTCTGTTCGTCAAAGCCGAAAAAGCATTTCCACTCCCTCAGAGAGTAACAACTTAAGAGGTCTACTATCTGTAAGTGTTAATATTTTGTCAGGCTCTTGAGCATATCTCCTAGCCCTGACCTTTAAAATGAATGCATTTGTGATTTAATATTCAAAATCTGGGTGACATTTTCTGAGAACTCTTGATAAAAACCATGCACTAATTTTATTTTCTCTAAAATCAGTCTAGTTTCTCCCAGTGAGTTTTGTATTTCTGAGAAATGAATATCTATTTTTTTTTCGTTTATTTCTTTAATTTTCAGTGTCTTAGAAATTGAATTTAGGTATGTCTGGAAAGAATCATTCTACCATTGTTTAATGTGATGTCAAACATTCAAATCATGGTACTATAATTCTTTTATGTACTACTCCAGTGGCAGGGATGAGATCTCAATATTTACCAAACATGACAAGGGAGTGCACTGATCTTTATTGGAATATTGCCATGGTGATTCTTTTTAAGTTGTCCTTTCATACTCCAAGATGAAAGTTCAGTTTCATTTAACCACCAACTGGAATGGTATTAAAATGTCGTGCTTGGTTTCTGCTAGGTCCATTTACAATTTCATTGACCCCAAATTAATCACCTTGGGCTATTTTTCTACGTCCGGTTCAATTGATTAGGTTCATCTCATTTAGATATTGACTTTGACTGTTAAATGGGTTTAAATTTGGACGTTCCAGGGCAAGTAAACAGAGTCATTCACATTTTAACATTTTAAAAGTATTTTGAGAGTTTGGTCAAGCCTTTTTGCACCTCTCCTTTAAGCAATGGCTGTAAGGTGTACAACACAGTAATACTTTCAAATGAAGCTTAATGCACAGTTTCCAGCCACGCTGAAAAAGGTCAGGAAAAACCTGGGAACAGGCAGAAAAAACCTGGAAGGTTGGGTTTTATTTTCATATGAGAGAAAAGCATAGTTTGCCAACTGCCCCATGTTTTAACCCTTTACCGTTGTTTGGGTCCTTTTGGACCCATGCGGAGAGCTCGGCTGTCACCCATCTTTACTGTTTCATGCGGAGCTCGAAACTGCAAGAAGCTGCCCGAAAATTCGGCCACAACAACAAGAGAGACAATAGTTTAAGGTCACTCGGTCAATGGCCTACGGAAACCGATGCGGGGCGGGCTACGTCCGCTTTTCCGCCTACTCCTGAGGCGCGCAAATGTGCCCCGATCAGAGCACAACAGTAAAGGATTAATCTAAAATATCTGCACCACTCCGCTAAAGGGTGACGTGCACACACCCAGAGACAGTGGCATCAGCTTTGCAGCAAACACACTCCACAGGCTTATTTTAACCCTTTACCATTGTTTGGGTCCTTTTGGACCCATGCGGAGAGCTCGGCTGTCACCCATCTTTACTGTTTCACGCGGAGCTCGAAACTGCGAGTAGCTGCCCGAAAATTCGGCCACAACAACGAGAGAGACAATAGTTTAAGGTCACAGGGTCAATGGCCTACGGAAGCCGATGCGGGGCGGGCTACGTCCGCTTTTCTGCCCTCTCCTGAGGCGCGCAAATGTGCCCCGATCAGAGCACAACGGTAAAGGGTTAAGTGAAACTTCTATTTTGTGAGCTTTAAATCTGATGAAAATCATAGTTCATGCTGATTTTCTGAAAAATGATGCACAATAATGAAAGTAATCAGAAATGTGCAAAGTGACAGCTAGACAAAAGTAATGTCAGTTTTCTCATATACAATTTCTACAGATATCATGAACATTTCTAAAGAGAGAAATGGGAGTCTCACCTTGCACTACTGCATTAGGCATAAGGTTGCCTCTATACAATTTATACACGGCACCCCACTTTTTGTTGAAAAAGTGATGTTATGGCAAGGTCAACCCAACTTCCTATTATCAGCTTTCTGTCAATAGTAGCTGCCATGTCCAGCACTATGTAAACAAAGAGTCCCATTGAAAACCTCATTCATAAAGGCAGGAACTGTTTATTCAGTGCAAGCGAAATTTGCAACCAGAGCTGCCTCAGCAGACCAGGACAATCTTTGGACACATGTAGGCTGGTTGTGCTGGCACTGAAGCCTGATGAATTGTGTAAACAAATAGTGACCAGACTGCATAGAGGTAGCTTATGCCTAATGTGAGACTATTGAAGTAAGTCATTTTGCATTTACTGTACATAGTTGACCATCTGCTATGTATATGTTACCTTTTGGAGATGATATGACAATAGCCCGGGATTTTGATTGCAAACTGAAAAAGCAGAAAATATTGAAAAGGGATAGTTGAGGAATGAAAAGGTCATACATGGTGCTCTGAAACTCCCATTTAAATTTGTAGAATGTGCTTACGTTATTCCCCGCCTGTTGTAAGAGGCAACTAAACGGGAGGACTTGAACAGTGTCTAAACAGTATGATACTATATAACACACTTGTGTTGGTGTGTTCTTAAATCTTATCCAACTAACTAACTAACCCATTTAAAGAAAGGGCAATGTGGCTTCATGGCATAACATTAGGCACATTGCTGTTTGTACGCCTATAAACTGTGGCAGGGTTATGTCTGGGACTGCTAGTTTTGGAGCCTTCCATTCCGAGAGAAATAGGAGTCGATTGGACCTGAAGAGATCCAGATCCACAGAATACAGAGAATCTTCATAATTTTGTCTTAAATTGAGTATCAATCATCAAAACTTGAAGAAAACACCATAAACATGATCAACTTTATGATTTTCAAATATTGCTTCCAGTGGTAAGCAAAACTAGCGTAGAATTTGACATGGGCATACTTTTAAATGACCCTCTCCTGTTGTATCTATGAGGTAAAGTCTTCCTCATATTACTCATAAAATAACAAGTAAACTTCAAACAAGGTAAGTCCTAGTTTAATTTTTCTATTAAAGACTGTGAAAAGTAAGATCCCAAAACATGGGATGGTTAAGACATTCTTAAAGGGCAGTTGGTGCCACCGTACAACACTTTTGTGTTGGTGTGTTGTAAAACCATATCTAACTAGCTAACATCTTAAAGGTCAAGAGTAGTCATCCCAACTTGAAGTTGTGCAGTAGACTGTCCTGTTTTGTGATTGGCTGTTGTGAGTCATGTGAAAACAATTTTTCTTCTCAAATGTGAAATCTACTAGAAGTAGCAACTTGTTTTACATTGAATATGCAACATTGAAGTTTCAAAATATGATGAAAGTTACCTTGTAGAGAAATAAGAGAAAAGTTGTGATATTTAGCTCTTGCTTCAAAATAAATTTGGGGACTACTCTTGACCTTCAAATTGGTGGATGTGCAGCCCCCATGTTTGCATGGGTTGTAGAAAATGCCCATGATATTCCTCGCCTGTTGTAAGAGGTAACTTAAAGGGGGGGAGGACTTGAACTTTATTTGAACCGTATATGAAACAGAACTTATATGCATTAACATATGCCAGCCCTATCGAAAGACGACCAGTGAGTGAGGTGTATAACATTAGTTTATTTGACAGACATAATTTGTAGCCCCTCTTACTTCAAGTTCTTGCCTGCTGTTCAGAGATTTTTAGACTGTAGTGTCTAAGCATTAGGTACCCATAAATATTAAATTTTCCTCAGCTAAGTTAAGAGGTGCACTCACTTCATTGTGCATGTTTCCGATCCCTCATAACTGATGAACAACAGTAAAGAGCATCTATGTAATGATTTTCTTGAAAATGGCAGAATATTAGCAAATATTGACATCAACTCAATGAGACCATTGAAGAATTGTAAAAGGTCAGCAATCATACTGTGATAATGTTCTAGTTGAAAGTACTTTGAATATAATGAGTTTTAATCTAACAGTTGATTCTGCTGTAATTTGAGAGCTCATTATTTAGAGTGGATGAAAGCAAAACACAGGCTTTGATTTAAAATATTTATTTAGTAATGAAATGGGGAGACCAAAGTTATAGATCTGTCACCAAATTTTTTTAATTTAATACAGAAACATGAGTGGGAAATGCACTTGAAAAGTGTAATTTCAATGGTCCATGAAACCAAGTAGGAAAAATGAAAGTGCAGTATTTACCCTGGTGTCAAATGGAATTGAGTCTAACAGTAGCTAAGGCACCCTTACATTGGTTATTGCTTAATAGGGGTGTGTGAAAAATGAATTTTAAAACTCACAGATCAGTCCAAAAAATTCAAAATTTTGTCTCAAAGAAAAAAAAAATAAAACAAAGAAACAAACAAGCAACCAAAATTTTGGGTTGTAGGGAATGAGGGGCATTAGATGCAATTGTAAAATTTGTTATCAGCATGAAAGCATGAACAGATGGGCTTCAACTTGAGGCGGATCATTTGTTTAACTTCAGGGCAGGTGCATTCTACTCATTGCTGTGGGCTCTGTTTGGTGGTATAAACAAAGCAAATCTTTCATATGGTACCAAAGTTCTTGTCAATTCTTGAGCTGTAGTGGAAACATACTAATGTTGCATATATTCTGGCCCTCAGTCATAGTAATCATAAATGCCAATAATGTTTGCAAACATTCATAAGAGTTCTTCACTGAACTATTACTATATATACCTATTCAATAACAACAAGCTCAAATCATAAATATAAACATGGAATAAATTACCAAGTCAGATTGCCATTCAGCTTGGAGACAATCAAAGTCAATAAATCTTTAATGTGAATTTTTTTAATCTTTAGTTAGTACAATGAAGAAGATTTGTTGACTTAAGCATTGTCACACTACATTGAAATTGGATAGAATTTCAATCCAATTTTTATGAGCTTTTGGTTTTGATGAAAGAGAAACCTATGCATTCATGATGGCATGTTTGTGTATGTACAGTAAGGGTGTGTGTGTGTGGGTTGTAGGTGTATGTGTGTTTGAAACACTTTGCTGGTTAACACAATATCTCAAGATAAGAATGCCTGACAGTTTTCAAACTTGGTACATAGGTTCCTCATGCGGAGAGAAAGAACTCTGTTGTTGTGGAGGTCAAAGGTCATCTGGTGTCACCAGGGGTCAAAGTCTGAAAATCTCATTAATGCAATATCTCAAGATAGGAAACTTGGATAGATGTCATATTTGGTCTGTGGATGTGTTATGGTCAAAAGATGGTCCCTTTTGTTTTTGGTGGAGGTCATCTTGGGTCAGCAGGAGTCAAAAGTCTGAAAACCATTTTAAAATTCAGTATATCAAGATAGCTCTATGTCTGTCTGCCTATCTGTCTGTCTGCCTGCCTATCTTTCTTTATCTTTTATGGTTCTCAAAGGTCATGTGGGGGTCACTCGAGGTCAAGTTAGATGGAGTTTTATGGTCCAGTTTCCAGCCTATCAGTTCAAGTCGAGCCGACCACAGCCTTTTTTCCAGTTGTGGCTCACTGGCTTGTTTTCCCTACTCCACTGCTTATGCAGAGCATCACCCACAACGGCAGTAAGTTCCTTTCTTTAGAGCCTTTGGTATGACTCAACCTGGGAAGCAAACCCAGGCCTTCTGCTTGAGAGGTGGATGCTCTACCATTAGACCAAACACAAGTCTGGCTCACTTAAGGTCAAAATGTGAATGAAAACCTTGTTAGATGTTAACACATCTCAACGTGGGAAACTGAATGTATGCACATTATGGTGAGAAGATGTTCCCTTCTTTTGTTGGTGGAGGTCAAAGATCATCTGGGATTACAAAATTAATTTTTGAACTTGCTAATATGACATATGAGTGAGCAGATACGGTACATGGTGGCATTATTTGAAATGGAACATTTATGCATCATCGAAACCTCAATGCCTTTTTGCATTCTGGTTATTAAAATCTTTCCCATCTCTGGTCGAAAAGAAGCTAAAATTTCTCAACTTGTGTAAATATATGAGTTATACCTAGGACAATGAAAGTTAAATTTGTACTTCTTACATAGTGAAGTCACATCAAAAGATATTTTATCGGACTATGCTGTCCAATAGAAATATGTATGTTGTTGTGGCATCACAAAAAAAATCAGGTAGCATCTTATTTTCATAGACACGAGATCATAAAATCATATGTTTGCACTGGTTGACAAAGTTTTGGCTCTTTCAAGGGAAAATTTTATCAAAAACTCACAAAAACTGGATTGAAATCTGATCCCAATTCATCGTAGTATGACAGCTTTATTGTGTTGACGTCAGTAGGTTGTACAATAATTATACTACACAGTTTAAGTTCGGTTCTGTAACAGGAACTTAATATTCATATCTATTGAAGGCAATCGACAGTTGAGACAAGTTCAAAGTAGTCTCATGTATATGAAGAAGTGGGTAATATCTGTCATTTTAGCAGGTGTGTGGGACATACTCACCCTAGTTTATATGTCAAAAGAGATAAACAATCCTTAACTATTAAAGGGCTGATATCCTTTCACACCAAACTAAAATTTTTGTAGTAGACCACAGAAATTCTCAATTGGCACATCTCTTTGATTGGCAGCAAGTTCAAAATATGGGGAGTACTAGTACTGCAGCTCACATGTCAGAAAAAATAGCCTTAGAACAATCTCGTCAGGAACTGTTCTCAGTACTAATTATATGCCCATTTAAGCATTTGAAAATGACCATCAAGGTTGACATTTGATATCACTTTATCTCAGAATTTGACTCCCTTTTTGACAGCACTTATTTCAGGATTTGTTGTAAGTTGTTATTTGAACCCAAAGTTGTTGGGCTTCTATTGTGCCAGAATGGTAATCAAATCTGCTGCTCATTGAAGCATATAATTGGAGTAATGAACCAGTGGTCGGGTACTATAATTGGGAACAGCATTTTTTGCCTAAAAGCTGTGGTAGACACGACGGATCTCCTTAAAGGCTAATATCCCGTAATGCATATAACACAGTATCTACTTCATTGAGTGTTTTGTCTTGTATGCCTACCCAGAAGCAATGATAAACTGAGATTGTGTCTGGATGAGAGTGAATTGTAGACAGCTGTGGGAGGGGCTTCAGTTAGAAGGTTTGGAGAATTGGAACTGCATATAGTGAGAAGATCAGGCTTTTAATTCATATCTACAGTTTGGGATTTGAGTTGTAGTTAGGGCCTTACATATATTAAATTGCTATGAAAAGTTAGCAGTGATGACAACATTGTGGAAGCATGTATGGTAGCATATTGGAGAAACTGTAGGTTACATCCTGCTATATACTGAAACTTTGAAGGGTTTATAGGATCAAAGGTCCACAAGACTCAAAATCAAAATGGATCTGCAGCACCGAAAATGAGAAAAGGTTTGCAAAACCAAAACTCAAAAGAGGTTCTGCAAGACTGAAGGATCAAATCAACAGAAATCGAAAATGCTTTCTCTCTTGAGACCAAAACTGTTAGGGATATCTTTTCATGCAGTATAGACGAATCCGATAAGCGCTTGTTTTTAGTGACTGTAGGCTGTCATTAGTGGGGTCCATCAGCCTAAAACCTTCTTTTTTTATTGTTTACATGAATTTCAAACCCTTATATTTAGTGAACTTGGAGAATTTAGGATACAAATTTTGAAATTAGTGTACAATCATCCATGATAGAGGTAAGCAAGGAAATCTAAAGATTTAAAGGAGACGAACCCCAGTTATGGCCGACTGAAATCAAACCATCACTTGCTGTACGGATTCGTGTATAGGATGTACCTGGTATATGAGTTTGTCACTTGATCTGTGCCCTCAAGTGATCTATGCCTTCATTGTGTTCACACTGTGTGAAAAGCAGTAAGCCATATTTGGCTCACATGTGACTAACCCCAAATTTAGGTAACTTGTTGTGTATTTTGGTATATCTTGTAATGTCAATCAATTAATCACATATAAAACCTGACTATATCAATTGCATATGTAGTGTGCTTAAATTTCCTCCCTGAGGCTATAAGATGTAATCAGACAGAGGAGGAGGACAGTTTAAAAGGTAAGAGGGAAAGTTTCATCATGTTGTAATATTCAAACTTTCAAACTTGAGAATGGGGATAGGGATATTGAGGGGGAAAAGTCTGTGGTCATAGCAAGAATAATTCACACAAAACTTTCTATTTTTTTGTCAAGATCAAGCTATGAAATCAAAATTATCACACTGAGATAATTGATTAATGGCAGTGGCCATATTTCTGATGGATATTAAAGTGTTTTACCAATGACACACTTCCAGTGTGTCTTGCCATTGGAGCAGCTGCAGATATTACTAATATTAAACCTACCTGTAAAACCAATGCAGTGTGACTGGTTGAATTGTCCCTTTCATGAAATAATCATGTTCTAATTCAAAGCCATGTGAAATTGCTGCAGGGCTCATTTCAGGTCATTGTTGTAACTTCTTACTGCTCAAAAGTAGATCTAACTTCTAGGTTATCCAGCTGGTGTGAAACATAATAAAACAGCAAGAAACTATGCTAATGGTAACCAATGATCGTCCTTGATTTGCCAAGCGTATATACCAATAATGCCAGCATTGTATTAGAGGTGGTGGTAGCTCCATGATTAGAATACCTGTAAGTACATTACAAAAAGTACATGCAATCTATCATTTTACTATGCCATCATCAAAGATTTTGTACAATGGATCGCATTTCCAGGAATCCTGCTTCCAATTTATCCATGAGAGGGTTGGAATTCAATTTTCTACCAGAAGGAAAATATTGCCAGTCATACTGTTCATCAACAACCAAAATCAAATATAGAAATGAATTTATTGCTTTACAGCAGATTTGCAAGCAATGCATGGACATGTATACACACTTGCCATTATTAACATTAAAGTCATCAAAAAACTCATCAAGGTCGGCTTTCGTTTGGTTTAAAGGGCCAAACCTCTCACCCCAAACTACAATTTTGGTATGGGGGACCTGAAATTCTCAATTGGCTCAGCCCTTTGGTTGGCAGCTAATTCAAACAATGTGGAGTACCAAAGCTTATATTACACAGCATGAATGGTACTGAGAGTGTTTTGATTATATAAATTGAGTTTTCCATACTCACCTTGAAGCAATAAACTGGGATTGTACCTGGATGAGGATGAATTTCGGACAATTGTGGGAGGGGCTTCAGTAAGAAGGTTAGGAGAATTGGTACTGTTTGGGGTGAGAGAACTGAGCCTTTATGAAATTTGTCTTCCTTATTAAAACTTTATCACACTCGACAGACTCCATTGCTAATAGTTGCCCTCCTTAATGATTTTGACACACTGTCATATAATATACTGTGAATGCTATTGAATGGACATATATGGCTTGTCTATTAATACAACACCAAAATGTTGTCAAAAGTACTGGGCGATTAAGATCATGTGACCCTGTTTGGGGTTACAACTATAGAGGTATGTGCAAAAAATCGGGGACTTCACACTAATAAAGGGTGTCATTAAAAGAACACGGTTCTGAAAGAATGGAATTAGATTAAATAGGTTCCTTGAAGCAAAAAATGGTTTAACCCTTTACCCTTGTTCGGGTCTTTTTGGACCCAGACGGAGAACACGGCTGTCATCCATCTTTACTGTTTCACGCGGAGCCCGAAACTGCGAGTAGCTACTCGAAAATTCGACCACAACCATGAGAGAGACAATAGTCTAAGGATACGGGTCAATAGCCTATGGAAGCTGATGCAGGGCGTGCTACATACACTTTTCCACTCACTCCCCAGGCGTCCAAATATGCCCTGATTGGAGCACAATGGTAAAGAGTTAAGAAAGAGGCCATGACATGACAAAATTATGCACATTTTTTGGCCAAATAACATCTAAGGTGAAAAAGAAGTAGAAAAAGATCTGCTTTGAAGTGAAAAAGAGAAAGTGGGACATGTCTGGGACATGTTCAGAGTAAAGATAAGGACAGCTACTGTACTGTTTGACTGCATTGACATAGCAACCAGAAGGTAGAGGAAGAGTTGGTAGCCCCAAAACAACATGTTGGAGGACAGGAGAAATTGGAAGAATGTAGTTTGGGTGGAGAATTTGAGAAGAAGTTCAGTTTCGTAAAAGGGGTAGAGTAGTTTGGAAAAAAGATGGAGTCCGCATGTGCCAGGTGGCACAAAGAGAATAGGGAGGTAGGTGGGACAACATGGCAAAAAATTAATCAGTTTTTCTGACATTAAAATAAGAAAAATTGTTGCTTGAATCTCCCTAGAGATTACTAGCCTTTTCACACATAAAGTTCCTTATTTTCTACGTGCTGTGCTCAGTCAGTGTACTGTAAAACAGGGTTTTTTGTCTCACTAGTCCGTTGATACTTGCATGTCATGCCTGCTTGGTTTATCTTTCTCCTTAGGTCCTTTGATAAAAAGGCTGAGTTGACAATCTCAAAAGATCTATTGTGTTGATACAGTTATTAGTCTTGTGGTTTTTACTTCTTTAGTCACCTAAGGTGTCTAGTAACAGATTAACCTAGGTGTTTAATTATTAAGCAAAACAGTTCAAATTAGAGACTGGAAAATACATTTTGCAGGTAGAATTAATGACATGAAGATCAGAACCTGGCTATCATTCAGTTATGGAATTTTTTTCAGGCCTCTTCAAGTGAAGCCGTCATTCTTCCCTGAAAGGAAGCTTTTGGTCCCATTTCCCCTTCCTCCTTTTCCCCCTTCTGCTTTGCGACCCCTCCTCCCTCCTGCTGTCACCTTCCCTGTAAGGAAGATTTACCGGGCTGCTAATTACAATCACATGATACCATTGGCTGAGACCAGCATGTCTTCGAATTGAGGATTCAGTTTCTTATGTGCAGTCAATTTTGCCATTATGATTTGCGTTGTTTGTATAATTTGGCTTTGACTCATGTTTTGCAGAAAACGTTGTGATATTGCCATAGTCCCTCTACTACACAGGAAATGTGAAATAGTACCCATATAGTTGGAATTGTTTATAGAATGTTATAAATCATTGCACAGTAAACTATAAAAATTAATTATGGATGCTTGACATTATGATACATCTTTTTCCATTTCAGCTTGCAGCTGTTAATTGTGTATTATGATTATATTAATTATAAGGTTAGTGCCTATATCAATGTACAGGTATTAAAGTTGGTTGAATGAGATTTACTGGCATACCAAAAAAATGTTTATATGGTGTCTACTAGAAAAAAGGGTAAAGCTTACCTGCAGTTTCCAAGTTTCAAGTTCAGTTTCAAATACACTTCAAATGTGTCACCTCTTACCACAGCCTGTTAGAAAAAATACTGGGGGAATATTCTACAACCCCCATGCCAAAGGAGGAAGTAGCAATTGGAAGTTACAGTTCTGTAATGTAATCAACCATCTTGCAATGTAGGGAAATTCCGGCTTTGTGGCTCAGTGCAGCAATATATCTGGGAAAGACGGGATAAAAGACCAACCTCTCTCTGTGAATCACTATAGTTAATCACTTTATGTTTCATAAGGTGAACAACTCAGTTAATATTTGATAGTCAACTGGTTCCCGTTATTTGCCAATTACTTCTGTTGAGAGGTAACTTTAGGCATGGCTGATTAAGCAATTACTCACTTGATTGTCTCTGTGCAGGACATAGCTACTACAGGTCCTGTTCATTTCTTCCTTTATGTATGGGGCAAAAATTATTCTTATATCAGCTGACCATGCAAAAAAATCAATTAGTCTATTTCCCTCCTCCTTACCCCTTATTTATGTGTACCAAGTATTGCCTGCAATAACCATCTGGCAAAAGCAGTTATACCATGGAATGAATACCTATGACCTATGTCATAAGAATGTAATTTTTCATTCTTCATTTTAATATCGTAAGTTTTGGGGAGTACATGCAAAGAAAGCACAGACTGCCTTTTATTTCATATCATGTATTTCTTTCATCACATTTCACAATAAAACATGATTTTAAAGGAAGTTATCCAGATGAGTCAAGATAAGCTCAAGTTTGTCTCACTTCATACAATGGAGTTTTACACCACAGTGGTGTAGCCACAGGGTGGTGTGGGGGTTGAAACCCCACCCCCCCCCATGACCCAACCTTGCAATGCAAAAGACACCAAAAATAACAGGTTTTTCTCCCTCCCCTTAGACTTTTCCCTTATATTGTAACCCAAACCCCACCCCCTATGACACAATCCTGGCTACACTACTGGTACACAATATGTCAGTAACAAATTAGAGCATGGCTATTCATAGCCAATTATTGGTTTGACTTGCACAATTATATACAAATTGACTGCAACCAAAATACACAGCTCTCAGCCATTGAATCTACCATAGAATTTTCTCAGTACAGTGCATGTTGTGTATTATTAGCTTCAATCAGTACTCTGCATTTTTTGAACTAGCTGTCAATCTATGTGCTCTGCCAATTGTGAGTTTCTGTGGACTACTACAAAAATTGTAGTTTCGGGTTAGAGTTGACTACCTTTAAATATCTACATTTCCTTCATGAATATAAAGTGACATAGGACTACTGCGTGTTTGGTCTAACGGTAAGAGCATCCGCCTCTCACACGGAAAGCCTGGGTTCGCTTCCCAGGTTGAGTCATACCAAAGACTCTAAAAAAGGAACCTACTGCCATTGTGCATGATGCGCCGCATAAGCAATGGAGTAGGGAAAACAAGCCAGTGAGCCACAACTGGAAAAAAGGCTGTGGCTGGTTTGACTTGAACCAATAGGTTCGAAACTGGGCCGTAAAACTACATCTAACTATCTAACAACATGGCTAGGATCTCGCCAAAAGACGACCATGCATTATTTGCTTCAAGGAGGATTAACTCTTTAAATGGGAATTCTCAAACACATTGTTAGAGGCTAAATCAGAAACTAATGACTACATTCACTAAAAAAGAGACTCTGTACAGTGTAACCTACTCCTAAATGGATAGAATGTAGCAGAAGTGTTCTTGAGCACTTCCCTCAGGCAAAAATGTAAAAATAAATTTGTTATAGTGGTAGACAGAACAGGAAGGAAGTAAAATGCAAGATTCTGCAATGCTTAAACCTGCAAAAAAACAAATGCTGACACAAACCTGTTATCTAGAGAGATTCTCATACAGATTTGAGGTCAACTTTTTTGGCATTCTGCCTGAGTGTGATTCTGAGTTATTCCTGTTTAAAGTTTATCAAGACTTATGAAGGGAAGGTTGAGATGTTTTAAAACAATGTTTACTTTAGACAGTAGGAGTTCAGTTATGAATACTTTAAAATTGTGTGGTAGATACATGCAAATCTGGGTAACATGGACCCAAGTTAAACCATGAGCAACAATCAAGCAATGGGATTATGGTTGCATCCAATCAGTGCATCCAAGCTGCATATTTAAAGGGCCAAACCTCTCACCCCAAACTGCAATTTTGGAACCCGGGTACCAAAATTCTCATTTGGCTCAGCTCTTTGATTGACAGCTAATTCAAACAATGCAGGGTACCAAAGCTTATATTACACAGCATGAATGGTACTGAGAGTGTTTTGATTATATAAATTGAGTTTGTCTATACTCACCTAGAAGCAATAACCTGAGATTGTATCTGGATGAGGATGAATTTCAGACAAATGTTAGAGGGGCTTAAGTAAGAAGGTTTAGGAGAATTGGTACTATTTGGGGTGAGAGAACTGGTCCTTTAATGAAGAAAGAACCAGTCTGGTATGATCAACCAATCCAGTATGAGGATGTTGTTGTCACTCAGTTGCCAAAAAGAAAAGGAAGGGGCAGTTTTCAGTGCCTTATGCCTGACTGCTAATTTTCAGCTTCCTCCATGAAAAGTTTGAAAATTTGAGAGGTGTGTTGAAGAACTCTATAGCAAACAGTTGTCTTATGACAAAAATTTTTGAAAAAATTAAGTTTATTAAGGAAAATTCTGGTTCTCTGTTGAAGAACTGGCTCATTCTTGAGCAAATTCAAACTATTGTCAGAGAGGCTGGGGGAAGTTCTGATGACAAAGGTGTTCATACCAATTAAGGCTCCCTAACTTGGAAAACGTCCCCAATTGGGACTGGGGGAGCAGCCTCAAGTTAAACAGCATTGCTAGAGAAATGATAATGCTGGAACAGCACTATGGAAAAAACAGTTGCGCATGTCCTTAAGGGCAGGTACATTATGCTCCCTGTGCGCATGCTGTGTAGTATGGGCTACTCTGTTTATTTTGGTTTTGATGTGAAACAATGCAGAATGAAGGTAAGCAAAATCTGCTGAGAATTTTATCAACCTCCTATCCAAAATGTAGTTGCAGTGATGAGTAAACTGTCTTTAACTTTTCATGAACAGGCTCTCTTTTATGGAGTCCTGGGAACTCTGGAGCCAGCTCTAAAGAAATGTGATATTTGTTCTGTCTATCAAGGGTCCAGAAAATATTTTGTTTCAAATTTTGTCATAAAACAGTGTTGTAATTCATTTATAGTACACATTTGAGAAGAGTGGCCTCATATATGTGTATTTACCCTGATGCATTGTCTTGGTCAAAATTTACACTGGTACTGAAACCAGTGTTAAACGACGTGCTCAAATGATTTGTAATACTTGTTCCAATACACTGTGACAAAATCTGAAGAGGTAGTGAAAATTGCCAGCAGTGGAGTCCATTGGCAGTCTAAAATCTACCTACTATTATTGTTTATATAAAGTCCTAAACCCTCAAACTCAATGACATAAGAATAGGATTGTTAGTGTGAAACTACTTTTGCAGATAGCAATTAGCAAAGAACGGTGAGACAGAATGTTTGTGTGTGCATAATTTCTTGCTACAGTAGAATATAATGCCATCGACAAAAATGATGACTACCAAAGTTCTATCCCACAATCCTTTGTATATAGTGCATGCTGTTTGGCATGGCATATCACTGCCTCACATTGACAAGAAATATTTTGTCTCCCAATGTTTTTCAAAATTTCCTTGTTGGGAATACAAAGTTGAAAAGTTCTCATGCCACTGGTGCAATCAAGTCCACTTTTCAAAAAACAAAAACTACAAACACAATTTACAGATCTAGCCTAGGTCTTAGGCTGGGTAGGCTACATCTGGTTTGCCTTATTCAGTTTTTAACAGAGTTGGTTACTGTGTGCTGTCTTCTTAGTCCAAGTAATCTTAGTCTTACAAATTTCCTTTCAGTGTTCATATTATGAGACTGTGGCCCAGGCCTAGACTGGATCATCATATTTAGTAGCTATATGAAGAGTAATGTTAATGACATTGATCACAAACTAACATTAAGCTTTACGTTAGGCTAGTAAACACTATTAAGCAACAGGTGTCAGTGTACAGATCTCATAGGATTGCACTAGGCCAGATTATACCGGCAGTGCAGTACTGCATACACCGTTTACCAATAGAGAGGTCGTTTGCTGTTCCCTCAGTGGCTATATATATATATCATAATGAGTATGTGTGTATGTAAGTAGGTGTATGTGTACATTTCCCTGCTGTCATTGGCTCCCTCAATTTTCTGAGGGAAAATTTAATAAGAAACAAAAAAAGGTCACATGAACTATGCCATAATGGACACAAGACTCTGATTTGGAGTGTTCAAAAGATAAGCATAATAGAGGGTTCAAAGCCAAGTGGACTTCAAAGCCAATGTGTGGTGGACATAAATTAACCAGTCTTGAAACAAGACTAGACAGTCCTGTGTTCCTACACCCATATGTTCATAAGACTTGACTGTAGACCATGCATTTGATCTTAGCTGTCAGACCACAGTGATATTTTAGAATATAGGGCAGTTCACCAAAGCATGTGAAGCAATTATTTTTACTTGTAATCAGTGTTAATAAAGATCAAACTTGAATTTTTTTTATTGTAATAACTAATAACTCAAAGAAATGTTTTAATACAGAGCATAAATATGCTCTGCACCTAAATTTCTTAATTTTCTGCTCATGTAACTTGGACCGCATCTTTATAAACTCTGCTATCAGTTTCAGTAGTTTAAAGTTTTATTTTTCTTTACTTGGAAATGACATTTAACAGAGGTGGGAAGAAAATTCAGTCACAAACCGGAAAAAAAGCTTTCAATTATTTCTCATAGTTTATTTCAGCTTCACATTCTTTAAATTGATTCCATCACCAGACTTTATAACTGTCATCATCAAAATTTTGATATATATATGATCATCAGTTAAGCTTCACTCATCTCTCTCATCATTTTTTTCCTTTTCCCCCTAAATTTTTTTGTATCTTCCCACCTTCCATACTCTTTGAATAATGGAAGCATGTGCCTTCTAAAATTTAGAGCTAAGCTCATTGCATCATAATCGACTGGTGTTATAAAATTTATTCCACAGAGACAATTCTCAAGTCAACTTTTCTCTTTACTCAAAATTAGATAATTTACATGCACAAAGAATGTTGAAGTCTGTTTAAGACAATCACAATTGAAATTGCTTGTCAATTCTTGATGAGGTATTCCTTCAGTAGAAGTGTTTCCATCATTTTGGAATCACAGAGAGAAAGCCTAATTTTATAACTTAAAGGGAAAATACATTCGCCCCGATTTGAATTAGTATGGTAGACTAGATTCTATTACATGAATGGCTGTTGAGAATCCTTTGATAGTTTCTTACTCAATTTTGAAATTTATGAGTACACAGCCACAGGTTGATGTACCCCTAGTATTAAATATTTGTATGTCTGGAAATACTATAAAAATATTTTAATGGGATGAGAACAAGGACAAAATATTGGAGATTTAGCATGCCGTTTCGATTGCGGTAAAAAAGTTGATTTTCTAACCTCAGTAATCTATTGTTCAACTGAGGTATATCAAGTTTCCAAACCTTCTGCTGGAGGTCTATTATTTCCACTTCACCATGCTTCTAGTCCTCTTAGGTTGCAAAAAATTACAGTTCTTTGGGCAGGATTGTAACCAAAACCCCCTCTATGTGTTCTGCATACTGTGGCTATTGTTTCTTGACTTGGATTAAATGTCTTTGCATGGAGTATTACTGTCTGTCAATCATCAAATTGTGTAATTGGGCAAGGAAGGAAATCCAGTGTATTTTTTTACTGTTGACATTTCGGCATGAGCATGAGCTTTTGGTGTGAAATATGACTATGGTGAATGTAAGTTACCCTTAAATACGTGTGGAAATTATTTAGAATTGCAGAGAGCGTTTCTTTTTTAATTTAGGTTTTTTCTTTTACGTTTAGGTACTGTATTCTGGGTTTGTTTTTTTTTGGTATTGTTTTGGTTTTTTTTTTTTTTGTTTTTTGTTTTATTAGAGATGCTGGATTCTTTTTTTTTTTTTTTTTAATTAAGATGCCGGATCTTACATGTGGTTAATTGTCAATGAGATCAAGGCAATGTGTCAAAATGATACCAAAATGATCAGTCAGTATGGCTGCATGTGAAGGGTACGGTGCATTCATTCCAGTTTAAAGTATACCCTGGTCTTCTGTGTAATAACTGGCTATAGACTCAGTCTTGTTCTAGCAGCATTTTTGTTAAATTATTAGCATCTGGAAATCCTTAGTCAATCATCTTAAATGTGCACTGCAAATATTTTGAAAGAATGTATAAGGTACTTAAGAAGAAGACATTAAGAATTTGGTTTCAAAAAGTTAAAGAGGTTTTCAAGGCTAAGGGGCAAGTTGCTTGTAATTTACTGCAAAGTGAAGCAGTCAATCAGTACTTGTAAACTACTATATGTGAACTGCTAATGCTATTACAATAACCTCATTCTTCATGGTAAGTGATTTTTAAACTGAATATGTTTTCCTCCAAAAATGTGGATCACTGAATATTTTTTTTTTTTTTAACAAATGTTATCAATTGACTACAGTAACAATGAAGACAAATGTTACAGTACATTTAACTGTAAGCTATCTCATTTATGCATACAACCTAAAATCAGTCAGGTCTATAAAGTTTCACTTGTTTTGATCCTTTCCATCAAAAGTAGGTCATTGAAATGAACATGTATAAAACTGGCACATATTTTTCTGGAACATTAGGACAAAAAAAAAGAAGCTATTGTTACCTTTGTTCTAAAATGTTGTTCAATTGAAGACATAGGACCACAAACCTATACCACAATAGTGTTATTGTTGGTTTGTGTTGTGTTTTAATCTATGTTTACTTATGTACCATTTGGCGTTCCATGAAGGACACCTTGAAAACAGAGAATAAAGTGAGTACACAGCATATTCCAGGTTCGATTTAATCTATTCTATTTGATGTAATCCAGCCCTCAATATACAACAGTTTGTAAGGCTTCTTCCTCTCAATAAGCCTTTAAGTGATGCATGATTAAGATGCTCTGTAACCCATGGTTGATATTTATTTCAACCTTGCTATTAAAAAATAATTATGTCCCTCTCCAAATTGTGAAAGTGTAAGCTCATATAGCAGTTGGATGTTTTCCTGTTAAACGTTATTACTTGAATTTGATAATGCCTTTTTTTAGTCTTGGTCTGTTGGACAGTCAAAGAGGATCTGCCAGTAATTGGAAAGTTTGGTGTGTGTTTGAAAGGTGATAGAATCACAGCTCAAACTGTTGAAACAGTGAAACATAAACAGGATAAGATTAAAGAAAATTGTGACTGATATGTTATTCACAGAAATTATAAATCTCCAGATTGTTTACAATCTTAATGCAGCCAGGGGAAAAATTAATGACAAACAATTCAAAAAATTTTATGATTAAACAATCATGGTATTGAGCAAATAAAAGAAATATGTCCATTAGATGAGGCTTTGTTCATTAAAATTTAAAATGAATGTATCATTACATGGTAATGGATCAGTGGGTTCTCACAATTTGTGTCCTTCCGTTTTTAATGCTCTGTAAAGCCTGGCATTAAGTCTTATAAAGAATACTGTGCTGTAAATACTCATTATTTATGTGGTCTGGTGTTTGTGTCATTGTTTTTAAAAGTGGTTTAAGATGACAGAATCACTCATCTGAGCAGATAAGGTAGCTGATAAAGCTTGATCAGTGGGACAATTACTTTGAGCTTTAAACTTTGAGAAATAAGAAAAAGAATATATGGGAAGGATTCAATAGCAAAGGAAGAAGATAATAGGTTATCTCCGCCTGTTTGAAGGGCAAAATTGGTCTCACCTTTTGCTGTCTCTATTAAATTCATACCAAAAATAGTCACTGATGGTTTTATTTTGCATAAGCATTCATGATGTGTAGATATCAAATCAGTCTGAAGCTTTGAAATGAGTGCATCCTCAACAGTTCAAGTGCTTAGACAGAGAATCTGACCTGCGACTTGGAGATTTGGAGTTTGAGTCCTGGCCTGTTCATATCAAAGTCTTTAAAAATGGAACCTACTGTCAGTGTTGTTGGTGCTCAGCATAAGCAATGGAGTAGGCAAAACAAGCCTGTGAGTGAGCCATAGCTGGGAAGAAGTCTGTGGCCAACCCACCTTTAACCAATTGGTCAGAAACTGAAGCTTTGAACCATTCTGCATATTTTTGCATTAAGCATTTTAAATCAAAGAGGAGCATTGGCATGCCCATTGCTGAACTAATTACATGGTCACAATCACTCTTCTATCCCTCTTCCAAAGAAATTTTTTTTAAACCTTTCATAGCCTTTTACATTGTATTATGTACCCTGCCTGAAAAGTCTCCATTTATGGCCACATACATACTGTTGCCTAAAATTTGCTCTGTAGTTTTCAACCTCTCGACTGAAAAGAGTGTTGTTATAGTAATGGACCCTGGCTGTGTAAGAATTGAAATAAAAAGTTAAAATATATTGCAATTTCAGATGCTGAAGTAAAATATGTATAGGTTAATTGGCACTAAAAGATGCAGATCTATCCTACTGTTTTTCTCAAATTGGAGGAAAATATCTTCCAGAAAAGACAACTTTTAATAGGTCCCTCATTTGCAAACACATTTTCAAGTAAGTACACACTTCAAATTTGAGCTTGTTCCATGCCTTACCCTAGCATAGTTTGAAAGCTTATGCATCACTGTCTCTTCAAATGATGCAATTGTATGTACACATAAAAGATATGAAATTTGTTGATATCTTATTCTTGGTAGTTCAAGCGATTTCATATTTCACATACATATTTTGCTAATGATTCCCTCAGGAATATAAACTAATGTTCACAGTGATGAACATGGTTGCTGTTTGCATCTCGGTGCCCTCATAAATATTAATGAATCAAGGCTGCTGCAGCCAACCCTCAGTACATTATGTAAAATAGTAATTTGTAAGTTAGTAATTTAGTAATTAAAAATTATTTGAAGTTAAAAAGTGACTAAAAAAAGTAGTGAAAAGTAACTACTTTTTAACTAAAGTTAAAAAGTAATTTAAAGTTATTTAATTTAGTAAAGTAAAATAGTAATTTGTAAGTTAGTAGTTTAGTAATAAAAAATTATATAAAGTTAAAATGTAACTAAAAAAGTAGTAAAAAGTAACTACTTTTTAACTAAAGTTAAAAAGTAATTTAAAGTTATTTAATTTAGTAAAGTAAAATAGTAATTTGTAAGTTGATCATCTAAAGTAGATGAAGTTGATGAACATTGTTCATAGATGTTATATCCTGGCTTTTCCTTTTGTTGAGCTGTATTTGTTTAATATAGCATTAACATATTTTTGATAAAGGAAATTGCAGTACAGGTTTCCCATTTAACTGTAGCTAAAATAGAACATCATTTCATTAAGTCTCAGTTAGATGGGATTTAGCAATGCGCCAACACAAATGTGTTATAGCAATAGCTGAATGGAAAGGTTAAGTTCAAACATAGTTTCAAAAACTGTATGGTCCCAGTTCAATTTTGGTTTGAAACATGGTGTATATACAATTCTAACTACAGGTAGGGAATACTGTGAGCTTATTTTATAACTCTCAACCAACAGGGGGGACAGCATGACAAAGGTACTGGGCAAACACGGAGGGAGCTTGCCCACTAGTACCCCAGACTGAGTTGTAGCAAAGGGTTACTTCATTATCCCCACATTAAAAAAAAATTCACAAATATATTTTCAAGTCCTACAGAGCATCAGTAGGAATAAGACCTGTCTTTTAAAAGTGTGTGTGGTCATGTATTTGAAAAAGGTGTTTAGCTGTGTATTCAGATCCCTACATAACATGTTTACTTGAAGTGATCAATTTTACTGTACAGTTTGGACCATTTCTGACACTTTTCTCAACAAAGCACAAAATATGGATTTCATTGTGTCACACTGTGTCTTTAAAATTTGTTCTAGGTCTAATCCATCGTTATTTCGTCTGTGTCTCAAATTTCTTTTTGTTTTGTTTCGTTTTCTTTTCGTTTGTCTAGTTGTTTTTCTACATCATCAAAATGTATGGATACACAAAATAATAAATACATACATAACACTGAAGTAGATGGAAGTAATTAAAGTAAAAAACCCTGAGGGGCTTGTTGAGAGTTCTACTCCCCAATACAACAAATTTGATCCTTATCCAATGGCAACTTCCATAAAGAGTTCATTAGGTATGCCAATGTACTTCTGTCTTTAATTGGAATGAAGGTTTTAACAAAGGGAAACATACACAAACCTTTAGCTCTTATTTTGTTATGTTGATTGGTTTTTGTTGGAAATTATGACTTTAAATTTTGTTGTTCATGCTTTTTCATGTGAAGTGCAATATTGCTGTTACTTTGACTTTCAAAGAGCAAGAAAAATCCCCAATATTATACTTTGAAGGATTATATCTCAACCTAAAACATTTCTTTTTATTCCTGTTATAAATGTTTTAATGTTGTATATCTGCACAGACATTCATGAAAGGTTGGCTGTGTATAAGTTATCTAAGTATTGGGGATTTGGCAACTACAGGGTTAAAAATATCACTACATGATTTAACTGAGCCATTCAAGAGTTAGATATTGAGTTAGTTTACATTCAAATTAGGTTTAACAATGCTTTCACTGAAAGGCATTATAGTATCACACAACATATTGTCTCATTTTCATCATGTATGTACATGCCATTTAAACCAGCATATTACAATACTTGGTTTAGTTGAGCTTAATTTGGCCTCATGACCTTACCTGGTCCAGATAGCCCATTTCTAGTTGTGATAGAATAGTCCCACCAATCTTTGTTGACTATTAAGTAGTGGTACTTACATACTATGGCTCTAGTGCTGTTGATATTTTCAAGAACCACTTCTTTGTAGAAGTCAAAATGCTGCCCCTTTATTTTGCTTAGTTTTAGTTTATTAGAGAAGTGCCAGAGATTGGTCATCAATCCTCAAGTCGAGCATGATACATTTGCAAGTCTGCGAGGCGTGACAGTCAGGTAGGCCTGCATGCGGGTAGAAGCGAATCAACAAAGACTGAAGATGAAGGTATCATGAATTATCTGTCATCTTGTCAAAGCTGCAGACAGGGAAATTTTGGAGTGTTTGTACTGTATAATTGAACCTAAATCTACAGCTCTGTATAACCTGTAACCTTCGTATTTGTCGTGTTTGATGTTTGACATAGAGCACCAGATTGGTTTGACTGAGCATGGTCTTATGTTGTAATTTAGTGCATGTGACAACACTACTGTATGTGAAGAAGGGGCAAGAAAGACAGCGGACAGTTTAGTATGTGAAGAGACTGGGAAAGGGTCGGAAGGGAGGTAGGGGAAGAGGGTCAGTCAGGCACTTACAGTAGGGGTTGGACAATTGCATGATTTTGTGAAGCAAAGAATGTGCTGCAATTTTGGAAAAAAGGCAAATAAGCATGATTGTAATTGCCAAAAAACGCAGTCACAAAATCTTGCCTCTAAACCCATTATTTGCTTAAGTACCAGTACTAGTTTATTCATAGTTTCTATGCCGGTACAAAAGTCCTGTTCAGATTAATTTTTGGAATGTTTTCACATGCCATATATATAACCGTATGGCTGTACTTCCCTACCTGTATACTGTCTGTGTGGCTGAAAGTTTTGCAAAGATCAACATGCTGTTTTGATTGCGGTAAAAAAGTTGATTTTCTATCCTCAGTAATCTATTGTTCAAGTGAGGTATATCAAGTCTCCAAACCCACTGCTGGAGGTCTATTACATTCAAGCATTTGATAATAACCCTTAAGGTTGTCATATGATCACAGTTTATCTCAGAATAAACTGAAAGGGGATGCATCCCTTCAGTGCATTGCCCCCTGTGGGCTGGGGTTTGTAGAATATGTCCATGGTATTTCCTTTCTGTCATAAGAGGCGACTAAAAAGAATCCAGACTTGAACTTGAACCATACTGGAAAATAAATGTAAACTTTGAAATTGTGAAACTTTTTATCAAGTTGACTGACACTATATAAGGCATTCGTGTTGGTGTGTCGTTAAATATCATCTACCCACCACCCTTCAATGCACAATAGGTAATTTAATCTCCTGTTGCCAGCACTAATTTCAGAATGTAAGTTTTTATTTGAACCCCTTAGTTGTAGGGCTTCTATTGTACCAAAATGTGCTCATTGAAGCAGCAAACTTGAGCAATGAACCAATGGTCAGGTACTTTAATTGACAACTACAAACTTTCCCTAAAAACTGCAGTAGCCATGACCAATCTCCTTAGAGGCTAATATTTTGTCGTGAAAAAGTTCGGTGATAACTGCCAAAGGTCTGCCAATCACCAAATGTGAAATGCATTTCACCTGTAGATTACTCACTCACACATGCTTTGGATGATTGATCTGCAAATGGGAATGTTCAGCTACAGTTCACTCTTTTTAAATTAATTCTTTATGAAGTAGCCCCATGAGAGGAAATTGATGCTCTCATCATGCCAGTCTTGCCAGAAGCACATTGTCAAGGTGACAGTTCATTGCAAGTTCAACATAATATATATGTTTTTGCAATAGCCTATGAAATAGATGGCAGGGATGATGCAGAACTAGGAGGAATCTGTAATTTCCCTCCTATTTGCATCCAATTCATGCAGCTTTAATACTCATAAGGTACTGTAGGTTGACAGCATAGCAAGGGGACTAATTGCTACATGAGATGTAAATGAGTACATGACTCCATGAACCTATGGGCTAGTCATGAAGGTGCTCTAAACTCATACTGTAATGTGTATTACATCTAAATATATTTGATTCAGTTGAGTGACAAGTCTGTAGAACAGGTACTAACTTTAAACCAAGTGACAGGTCTATACTTATGTTGATGACTAAGACGGTTGACTTGTACAGTATAAACTCAAAAGTTAACACTAGATATGCAGGTCTTTAGCCAGGATTTAAACTTAATCTTGGGAATTTCAACTGTTACTTATCACAAACATACAATATTCATCATAGCATAGTGCAAAGCCAAGCCAATACCAGACTTGGGGCGATTACATCTCAATGTAATTGATTACGATTGCGATTACTTCATATTTTACGATTGCGATTATGATTACGATTACAGCTAAAATTGAAAGTAATTGATTACAATTGCGTTTACATTGCAATGTAATCATGATTGCAATCGTGATTACATTTTCTTTCCACATAAACAATGTGGTAGGCAAAACAATCCAGTGCCCACAACTGGAAAAGAGGCCATGGACATTGCTCTAGGTAAGCCCGAACAGAACCAAGTCCTCCCAAAGTAGAGATTATTGAACCCATGCACTTCTCACTCATTTTAAGCTGGAACATCCAAGAGAGAGGGACAGCTAAATTTTGTCATTCCAACAGAAGAACCAAGCACTGAAAAAATTGTTTAGTAACCTTACTTCTTTGTTCAATTCAACTTCAATGTAATCAGAAATAAAACTACAATTGCGATTACTTTGCCATTGTAACCGATTGCAATTACTTTCCGATTTTCAAAAAAAGTAATCCATTGCGATTACAACTACTTCAAAATGTGTAATCTATTGCAATCAATTACGATTACTGATTACGATTACCCCAAGCCTGGCCAATGCCTACATAGCATACGGATTTATGCAAATATCTTTCTTCCAGGTACTGTATTTTGTTACTTGTGTAGCCTAACTGCATGAGACTTGTGCCTTACCTGTTTTTACTGGTTGCTATTTTTATTGCCTGTCCATCTCTTCAAGGGAAATATTGTGTTTGTTTTACAAGGAAATTTCATCCTTTTAAAACAATATTTATTGGCAAAGAGTGATAAGTATTTAAAATAAGGCAGTATAGTAGCCTCCTTATCATGAAATAAGTTTCCCTCAGATAGAAATTCAGTTGCTTGCTGGTGAAGACTAATTTGTTCATCCAAACTTTTAACATTTCAAAAGATGCAACTTCCATAACTCCTCTTGTACATAATATTTTGAGGATATGAAGCTATTTTTGGGGTTTATTGTTGAGAACGAATGATTTGATAATGACTAGAGCTGTTTTCTTTAAATGCTATGTTGGTGCATTTTAAATGCAGTATTTCCCTTTATAGGCATCCCTTTTAATATTGACATACATTCTAGCCATGTCAAAGATGGAGGCATGTCACTGGCCATTAGAAGACCTAAGTATCAAAGCAACCTATAATTTAGTGAAAGCAACCATGTGGTCTCTGAAACTAAATACCTTTGTCATATGCATACAGTGGGTTCAGTGAAGATAGCATATTATGTTATATTTGCAAAATATTTCTTTGAGTAGGAAGGGTTCCACTGGGTTACAAAAGATGTAAGTGGTACATATGAGTAACAGGGTTATTTGATTTGAATCACCTTGATTAAAATGATGATTAAAATCATGATTTTAATTGAAAAAAATCATGATTTAATAAAAAAAAAAATCTAATTTTAATCGATTTATTTGATTTAAATCATGATTTTTAAAAAAAAAAAAAAAAGTCAACAGCCCTGATGAGTAATTAATGTATCACCATGTATCAGTTCATAATTGAAGAGATTTTTCAACATCATTTGTTTGCATCAGGAAATATCACCTAGAAGTTACGTTGCCAGGAGAAGAAAAAGACAAGATTTCAGTCCTGATGAGGTTCACAACTTGATCAGAGAAGTTCAAAGACAGGGTAAACATTGGAATTCAATTTTGTGGTCTGGCAAATTCAAGAAAGGAAGAACTGCTGTGGATTTGAAAGACAAATACAGAAGACTTGTTGTAAGTTCAAAGGATGCTTAGATTTGTCTTTTATTTATGTTGTATCATCTTTTCTCTTTGAAACCTACAGATCAGTGGTATTGAAGGAAATGTTTATACTGGTACAAATTTCATAGTAATTGAAAGACATTTGACAGGTGAGAACAGAACCTCCTTTAACTTAGGCAAATCTGAGGTCAGAGTTTAATAAAGAGGTATCTTCCTACCTCATAAAGTAGACATAAAAAGGACAGTTGTTTTAAATACTGCTAACTGCTAACATGTCGAATTGAGCATTTGGACGAGGATCCTAGGTAAGTATCAATTACCAAATGCAGCTGGAACTCTTCCAAAGATGAAAGAAAAAAAGGAAATGAATGATCTGCTCGCTAAAGCCAAAAATCTTCCTGCTCACTGATGGTAGAAAGCAGAAGGATATATGGGGCTACCATATGGATTGTAGTTTTTGGGCTAGAAAAATCACAGTTTGTTAATTTCAAAGGACTTGTCCATCTTATGATTTGGTGTAAATGATTCCATGAAAGAGCATCATGAGTTGGTTAGATGGAGTTTTATGGCCCAGTTTCCAACCTATTGGCTCAAGTCAAGCAGGCCACGGCCTTTTTTCCACTTGAAGCTCACTGGCTTGTTTTTCCTACTCCATTGCTTATGCGGAGCATCACCCACAACGGCAGAATGTTCCATGAAAAAGCATCATGAGGGCTATGGAAGTGCATTCATGGTACCTCCTTGCACAACCCCCTAAAATATTTAAGTCCTCCTTTCTTTATCATGTCTAGGAAAAAAATATGGCTTTTGTTACCATTTCAACCCTTATAGGAAGGCCTTTGTAACTGTCGCGCCATAACTGCATGCCCTGAAATTTCTGCTTCACTGTACAGTGTGCAATTCATAATAAGACAGAAAAAATAGCCTTTTTGGCCAGCACTCCAACATGTGTGATAATTCATGGGGAGATTGAAATTGAAGGGAACTTTCTGCAAGGTTTTACTGCAAGTCAAAATCAATGAATGTAGTTTGTGAGGCTGGATATATATGGATCTTCAGAGCCCCCTCCTCACCTCCAATAAATTTATAGTATTTAGACCTGCTTACCATGGGACCTGTGACAAATTTATTGATCTTGGCAATGCCATCAGTAAATATTGTATGGTTGAGGTTGATGAAGAACTACAAGCTGATTGAATATGCTCTTCATTTTTGGTTGAATCCTGCTCTGGAAAGCCTATCAGATGTAGATCAAATGAAGAAGCAGTAACTTATATAACTGTTAATTTATCTGCTTGTATTTTGGAAACTCTAGGACTTACTATTTTTTATATCCATACTTTCATGTGTTATCATCAATTCCAGCCACTTCCTATGTGGATCTGTGGTTTTGAACAGTTTTGATTAAAAGTGGAAATTGATGAGGGATAATTAGTTTGCATTCCTTTTGTTGCTATTATGTAATTAAGTGAGTCGTTGTTTTGCAGTCAAGAGATTAGGAGCATGCATGAGGTATGCTTGAAATTTAAGTTTCAGAGGAACTTACACTCAACAATGTTAACATTTGCTGGTAGTATTATTTTGATAAGAAAATCATTCTTGAAAGCTTTGTACAGTGTATTGTTTTAATGTTGTGGCATTTGCCATTGGAAATAATTTACAGTATCATTGGTTGTACTGAAAAATTTCCTCATAAATATAAAATTGATGCGACAGGATATCCTTGTTACTGATGGGATTTGCCAAACTAAAAAGCCCATGAGTACACTACACTTGGTCATTCATATTTGAATTACCCACCAGTTTTCCAATCCTCGAGGCTTCCTTTGCATGAATTGATTCATTTATTTTCAACAGATAGTCCCTATGACTTCTATCTCTTCCTTCCTTTCAAAGAAAATTGTTACCATGTTTACTAGACATTAAGCATTTAATGTCTGGAGACCTAACATGGCATTTGAATTTCACAGAAACCAATAGATCTTATGTCTAACAAGTGTAGAAGGGCATCCACATGCACACACATATAGCATGACAGTAATGTCATCACATTGCTTCTTAAGAATGCAACATAGACACCCTGGTAGATCAATGGTGAGTGGGGTGTAATTGAAACCTGAGTTTGTTACATGATCTGTGCCCTTAAATGATCTAGGTTTTGATTGTGTTCACATTGAGTAAAAAGCAAAATTAGCACATGCTTGACTGGCCTGTTGAAAAAAAATCCCAAATGTTACTTAACTTGTGTATTTTGGTATATATATCTGGTAATGTCAACCAATTATTCAGATGTGGAATCTGACTATATCAAGTGTGTGTGTAGAGACTTGCCTCCCTGAGGCAGTGAGGTGCAATCAGGCAGGGAAGGACTATGTTTCAAAAAGTAATTTAGGAAAGTTTCATCATGTCACATAGACTCCTCCCCAGCTGAAAATGTACCACAATTTTACTGTAAGTTACTGTACAATGATGTGGTAAGGTCTGGTATTGTAAAATTCCATTGTATTTTGGTCCTGTGTTCATTTTTAACTGTAGTTCACTGTGTTCCATTTATAGTATATTACCACTGTCTTACCGTTGTATACCAACTTTCACTTGGAAGGTCCTGGTTTCAGTTCTCGGGTCGGGTCATATAGTCCAAAGACTAGAAAAATGGAACCTGCAGTAACTGTCATTGTGCATGATGCTTTGCATATGAAATGGAACAGGGATAACAATCCAGTGCCCCACAACTGGAAAAAAGTTACTTTGAAGCAAGGACTAAATCTCACAATTTTCTTCTTGTTTCTATTCAAAGGATCTCCTATAATATTTTAGGATTTCAATGTTGCATAGTCAAGGTAAATGAAGCAGTGACTGTAAGTAAATTTCACATTTGGGGAGAAAATATATTGTCACATGACTCTCAAGAGCCAATCATGAAACATGACAGTCAACTACACTACTGTACTTCAAGTTGGGGGGGGGAATTGCTCTTGACCTTTAAACCACAAGGTTGAGATGTTAAAGTGTGGTACATTTTCGCTACTCTCGGGAATGAAACATGCATTCATTCCCTCAATTGCTTCAAAATGTGTTTTATCTACAAGTGGTTCTCATTGAGGTCAGGAAGTTACATGTTATTGTATAAAATACACTCCTTACGACATTTAAAATGCAAAGAATTTTGTGCACTTTAGTAACATATTTTGCTTAGAGTGGCATATACCTAAAGTCTTATTAGCATGCAAATGAGAATGAAAAAAGATGTTTTAACCCAGCAACGAAAGAAAATGTATTTAATCAGACAATCAGTCTGGATAATGCAATTATAAATAGAGACTGTGATTTACATCAATATAGAAAATACCACTTTTCCTAGAAACAGTCATGGATTTAGCTTACTTTTTATCTACCAATTATGCTCATCTTGCTAATTATAACATAATCAGTAAAATTTCCGGTGCCTTCAAAAAAGGGTTACAGACAATGTCTCAGCAACAGAAAATGCTCTTGGGTGTCTAAACTTTCAATTAGAATCTTGCTTAAATGTCATTCTCTCATCCTTTGGGAATTAGTGACTGTTTATAAAGTAATAAGTTTCCTAATGACAAATTAATGTTTGACCAATCAGAAATACATGATCATGATAGCGTTTGGGTGGAGGGTGATAGAACTCATAGCAGGCTCATTAAACCATTAAAGGTCGTTTCTAAAATGCCAAATTGTATTAGAGGAACTGGGGGAAGTCTGTGGCATCTCAAGATTACAAAATCTCAAACACTAATTTTCGTAGCAGCAAAACAATCTTTGGCAACACTGTCTGGTAATTATGCTGGTTTATAAAACCCATTTCTCAATTTTCTTTTCCACTTGTGAGGCTAGTCAGGTGAGCCTAGAGAATGTCTTTTGTCAGTGACTACTCATTCAACCATGCAATTATTTCCTGGGCACTAAGTAACTTTTAATGAGACATTTATAGTTGCGGCATGCATTCATGCTGACTTCTTTTTCATCCAGCCAATCTTTTTCAACCACTGGGTTGATGAGCAAAGTCTGGCAGGTTGAAAATCCAGACGAAAACATGGAACAGATATTAAGTTTTATCAATTTTTAATGATTTCATTTTAAGTACAAATTATCTCATCCGACACAGAAAGACCTTTGAATTAATGACATGCATTGCAAATAGTGCTGTTAAACAGTTTTGAAACTTCTTTCTGGGTTAAGAGACCTGAAAGCTAGTCCACAAATAACTAAACTTAGCAATCAAAAGTAGGCTTCTAATTATACGTATTCTACGATCTATGTAATGAGAATTGGTGCAAATTCACCTCAAACCAAGGACAGGCAGAGTGTACCTCAATGCCTTTCTTCGAGGAAAAAGCACTTTTGAATGATACAATGGCAGACTAGAGAGGTTGAAGTTGGCCTAACATTGGCAAAAGCTTCAGTTTCTAAAATTTTTGATCCTACATTACATCATTTACCAAGTTTGTGAGGGCATCAATCTTCTTTAGAAACTTGATGAAAACTATTTACCCTCCCCAGGTTGATGAAAAAAAACAACCAAACTGATATCTTACAATGTTGTCTACAGTTTGTTAAATAAAGGACCTAGCCAATTAATGGAGGCAAAGGAAGAAAAATTTGGAATGCTTTTAACTCACCTAGAAACTTTGAAGGTGCCCACTGACTTAATATATTTTACACCTGTGAACCCCTAAAATTCCTTCCCTCCCCCGAGATATTTCTCCTCCTTCAGTACCTTGTGTCTAGAATTCTGTTGAAACTTCCTGAAGCCAATGTTGATCTGCATCCCAGTTTTGACAGCAAAGACTGTTCTAGTTTATTAATACAGTGCAGGATGAGTACTCAATATATGGTAGGGCAGCTGTTCAAGAATGATCTATAACCAGAGAGGTATCAGATTTTTGAATAAAATGCGCCAAGCCACTACAGATATACAAGTGCACATGCTTGCTCAGAAGAAAAAGTTGTGATGGTATGAAAAAGAAAAAAAAAATCACACTTACTGTGTGACGATATAAAAAAAAAATCAATCATAGTTACTGTGTTGCAGTTTTTGCTCAACTGTCAGAAGGTATTGAAAACTGAACTAATTCACTTCATTTTTAATAGGTTTAATTGTTCTTTGTAGGGAGTTAATCTGACAATCATTGAAATATTATTTGAGCAGGATGAGCCACTTCCTCCAATTGAGTTTCAAAAACAACAGTAATTAGGATTGTGTCTGTCTCTCCATGTTCATCATACAAGGAAGTGCTAACTTATTAGGGAGCTGTTAGTGTAGCAGCTCCCTGTTTATATTAACACATGTGTAGTCAAGTGGTTGGAGCAGTGGTTCTCAAACTTTTTCAAAATACCACCCCTATAAGGCATCCATGACTGATCTTATCCCCCCCTCCCACCCAACATGCCATCATATTCATGAACAGTAAGTCTTCGACTTGGAGCTTTCTACTTTCAATTTCCAGCCCCAAAATGATCCAGATAAGTTTTATATTGGGTAGATTTTTGTCAGTAGTTGCTAAACCTTGCGGGGAAGACAGTCTGTGTCAACCACTCTGCAACCTCCTATAGGTTCTTCTATTGCACGACTGTGTGAGAACCTCCAGGGACCCCCTAGTCAATGCCAATGCCCCCCTATTGCTTGCAAACTCCTCAGCGCCCCCTTGAAACTTTTCAGTGCCCCCCAGGGGGCGGTAGGGACCACTTTGAGAACCACTTGGTTAGAGCATCAGACTTGCAGTCAGGAGGTATGGAGTTTCACTCCTGACAGGGTCATACTGAAGACTTAGAAAATGGAACCTACTGCCATTAGAGTAGGGAAAACAAACCAATGAATCACAACTCGCAGAAAAAAGGCTGTGGCCAGCCCAACTAAAATCAATTGCCTAGGAACTGAGAAAATAAAATCAAGATCGTTAACTAACTCAGTAGCTTGCGTTTTTTGCAGAAGGGTCTGAGGTCATTTAGGGTCATCAGAGTCAGAAACTTGAAACTTGGTAAACACTGCAAACAATGCATGCTTCTGATAGGTTACATTGGCTACTTGGCATGTGAATGGCCCATTTTATTTGGAGGACAAAGATCATTCAGAGTCATTGGAGTTTTAACTGTAATATGGTATCCGTGAGTTCAGTCTAGGTCCTCTGTTTTATTTGATCAGTACACAAAGCCATGCAGTGTTTACTTGTGGATTTGTAGGTGCAAGTTAATGTACTTTGCAATACTTGAGCAGTTAAAAGATACAGCCATACATACATTACTGGTATTAAGTTTGTCTTTAATAACAGTACACAGTCCAGGCTTTCATGATGTGAGAAAATATGCAGTGATAGTTTAGATCTTCCATAAAAGTATTTCATGTGTAGATTTACATGCAAAATCACAAATTTTTTGCCTTGGCTCTTCTTCATTTCCTTTGCATTTAAAATTTTGTAACTAAGGAGGTTTTGGAAGCAGATGAGTAAAAGATAAAATTTGTTGTTTGATTCCTGTTTTTAACAGACAATAGAAGTTGTTTGAAATCTGTAAATTAAACATTGCATTCAGTAATATAGTTTTGATATCACTGTAGGAATGTTAGGGAACATTGTTTGCAATACCCCATATAATGTGTAGGATAACACTAGATCTACAGGAAAAGATATATTTTAAATGTTCAAACATTTTCAAATTTCAAAGACAAACAGGACATACAGGTACAAAGAAAAACAATGGAAGCCTAAGACAATGTGCCCACATTGCATTACTCTTTGTGACTTTGTTGAAAAATGGAGGTATTGAGAAAAAATAAACAATCGTTAAAGTGATAAATCTGATATTCAGGCAGGGTTTGGAGGACGTGGTCTGGAGTAATTTTGATTCCTTGCCAAAGGCAGGCAAAGAATCTGTGCGATGGTGATGTCGTGTGTATGTGTGTGTGTATGTGTGTGTGTATGTGTTTGTGATGCTCCTTGTAATCGCGATTTCTTGAGATAGGAATGACCGACACTTTTCATATTTGGTATATAGATTTGCCATGTTGAGAGGAAGAACCCTACTGTTTTTGGTGGAGGTCAAAGGTCATTTGAGGTCACCAGAGATCAAAGACCGAAAACCTTGTAATCGCGATTTCTTGAGTTAGGAATGACTGACACTTTTCATATTAAAGATTTGCCATGTTGAGAGGAAGAACCCTATCGTTTTTGGTGGAGGTCAAAGGTCATTTAAGGTCACCAGAGATCAAAGACCGAAAACCTTGTAATCGCGATTTCTTGAGTTAGGAATGACTGACACTTTTCATATTTGGTATATAGATTTGCCATGTTGAGAGGAAGAACCCTATCGTTTTTGGTGGAGGTCAAAGGTCATTTGAGGTCACCAGAGATCAAAGACCGAAAACCTTGTAATCGCGATATCTTGAGATAGGAATGACCTACACTTGTCATATTTGGTATATAGATTTGCCATGTTGAGAGGAAGAACCCTATTGTTTTTGGTGGTGGTCAAAGGTCATTTGAGGTCACCAGAGATCAAAGACCGAAAACCTTGTAACCGCAATATCTTGAGATAGGCATGACCGACACTTTTCATATTTGGTATATAGATTTGCCATGTTGAGAGGAAGAACCCTATTGTTTTTGGTGGAGGTCAAAGGTCATTTGAGGTCACCAGAGATCAAAGACTGAAAACCTTGTAATTGCGATATCTTGAGTTAGGAATGACCAGCACTTTTCATATTTGGTATATAGATTTGCCATGTTGAGAGGAAGAAACCTGTTGTTTTTGGTGGAGGTCAAATGTCATTTGAGGTCACCAGAGGTCAATGGTGGAAAACCTTGTAATGATATCTCGAGGTAGGAGCGTCTCAAAATCCTGGATCCGCTACTGGCCCTTCCTTCCCCCCCTCCTTCTTGAACCATTGGTCAGCCTACTCTTGATGAAAAAGTCTCGTCATATAACCCACCTACAGCATTACTGCTCCCGGCTGAGGTTATTACTGATAACAAATATTGTAGATCATTGGAAATTTGCTGCCCAAATTGTAGCTCTTTCGTTCACCTATGATTTAATAATGGAGCTACTACAAATGGAGTAAAACCAGCTTATTTCCTTGTGAGGTCATCATTCGTTCCCACATTCCAAAGCTCAAAGCCCTCATTAGCTGCTACAAAGGGCTATAATCCGGGATTACTGAGTGATCAGTGACAGTTAGGCAAGATCTTTCCCTACCTATTAATCCTAGTATAGCCATACTGCTGGTTTCGTAGTAAGTTTTATAATAGATTAAATGAAATTTTTTGAGAATGTGCACTTGTGTGCACATATGCCATCAAGTTTATAAAACTAAGTAAAGATCAAGCTTTATGATAAACTAGTTTTTGTTATCAGGAAGGATCTGGAAAGGTGGGAAATTTAATTCTTAAAAGTTTCCTAGTTTTCATAGCCTTGAAAATTTTTTCTTTGCAAAAATGGTTATAGTGCAGTAACAGAATGTCAATTTCTCTTTATTTTTGCAACTTTTAATAGGTGTAGAGGTGATTATAAACTGCACATCTATTGCTATGGAATAAATCGTCAATTAAGGAACTGCGCATTGTCTTTTGTAACACTCATTTATATTTTTGGATGAATTAACTAGGATAACAGTCGTTCTGTTTACACAATCAAAGTTTCTAGCTCTTGTTTGTCGGAACGAATGACGGAAGTTCAAAGGTATTCCGTGGAATAATGGGTCAAAGAAACTAAGATTAAAGGTTAAAGGGTTCAATGGATCTCTAAAGGTGGTAAGAATATGATTGAAAGGTAACACTAGGGCTTAACAATAGCACCGAGTAACAAAGATTCTGCTTTTACTCCATTCTTAGTAGCTCAATGATTTAATAATCCACCCACATAGCTAAATTTAGTGTATCAGTTGATCTGGGATTTATTTGCCAATCTGGGTATTTTTAGGACTCAAATCTGGGGTTTTTGTTCTACGTAATGACAACACTAGCACTAGACATACAGTGATACACGTGTAGCATATGCATGCATGCAAGCTTTGCATGTTGCATATATGTGCACAGTAGTACTGCACAACTAACGTTAAACATCTTTCGCGAGACATCGTGTTTTCCTGCAGTTTAATTAAACTTTAAGCACATCAATTGTAGTTGTATTTTCAGTGGTTTATGAGGACAACAAAGCACATCTTTTCAGCAAGGAGTCACTAAGCCTTTTGGCTTTCTGGTACTTCATCTAGTTTGTCTTTCTTGCAACACTTTAGTGAAAAGCTACCGAAATGTGCCTCTATGGAATGGATGTTTTCAGGGTTCCTGTGGCATGGAAAAATGATGGAAAAGTCAGCAGATTCTATTTTCATTTTCCAGGCCTGGGAAAGTCATGAAATATTGTAAAAATGACAGAAATCATGGAAAAGTCATGAAATTTACACCAGATGGGTCTTAATTTTTTACACATAAATTAAGTCACTCATTTATTTGTCATGATCATGCAATCTAAGTTTAATCAAATCTTGGATATTATTTGGTCATGAAATTTTAAGGTCATAAAATACTCATGGAAAAGTCATGAAATTTTTTCTTAAGGTGCAGGAACCTTGTGTTTTTCATTTCCTCAAAATTCTATTTTAAATAGTGTTGTGCAATATTTACTTTTCTTCTCTATCACACAGGCAAGCAGATTACACCAGAAAATATCCAGGGAAGGCAAATGAAGTATTTCAAGATGTTGTGATGGCTAGATTCATTTCAGCATCTGCTGATTAAGTATACATGGACAAAATTTATAGTGTTCTGAAATATATTTACCTTGGGGGAATAAAAAAAATTAATTCAGCTTGAAATGAAATTAAAAAAGGAATCAGCTTTTTATTTAAGGAGTTTATTTACAGTAGGTTTTGTATTGTTTCTCTTTGTAGTACTATGTCATCTTACCGAAGTGCCAAATTATTTTAGTTTAAGTACTAAGTAGTGCAGCTGCTTTGAAATGTCAGAAGTGCATGCACCTTTCATTTTCTAATATTTCCATAGTTGACATGATGGGCAGTGACTGTGTTAGATGTTTATTAATTCTGTGTGACCTTTAACGGAAAGGAGACTAGAAGGTATATTACAAGAGTATGACTGCCATATTGTTTCCTTTGTTTATTAAACCAGCTTTAACAACCTTGAAGGGGCAATCAGATTTTGACCATGAACATTAACCTTTCTCTCCATCACTTTGTTTTTCCTTTTTTTAACTGATTATTCACCAGAATCTAGAGTGATTGGGGAAATCTTTCAAGTGAGAAGAAAGTTAATCCTATGTTTATTACTGTTAAATGGGAATTCCGTAATTTTGTTTGTGTAACAAATTTCCACACAGATGCTAGACTAGACAGCCACATCCATAAGGTGACCATCTGCAATGTCAGACCATGATAATATACCTTTTTTTTTTCCTTGGTTTAAACTCAATGTATGATTGTGGTGCAGAATTTAAAGGCATATTCTGGTGGCCTTTCACCTGGGTGTTGTAAGAAAAGCAAAAATTTTCTGCATCATGTCCTTCAAACCCTGTCTCAATACCATTTTCCTAACTCAAGATATCTAACTTTAAAGATTGGGTATTTTTGTTAAAAAATACCCAACAAAGCATCTGGAAGTTATGCAATGTAGGCACATTGCCTCAAATTCCTTTTGTTTTTCTTTATAATTGAATGTCCTGTTTGTCCTTGAAATTTGATACTGTTGGAATGTTTGAATGTCTTTCCGTGCAGATCTAGCATTACCCTCTACCATATGTAGAGTGCAACCAGTAATGTTGCTTAATATTGCCTGCAGCAGAATCAGTATAATAAATAAATTGAATGCAATGTCAAATTAATGTGCCATGATTACATCACAGATTACCCATGATGCACCAAATCTCAAGAAAAATTGCATTACTTCAAAAATCAGTATCTGTTGAATGCTATATGCTATTGAGATGCAGGTTTCACCTCCTGAAATAGAAAGTTTTTCTGCATATTTTGAAGTTAATGAATTTTGTCTTTGGACTATGCTGTTAAAACTGTGCAAAACTTGTAAACAAAACTCTAATTGCCCCTTAAAAGGTTTTACTTTAAGTTTATCTGGCTGTGATATCACTGATATGATATGATACTTTAATCAGCTTTAGCAGCCATGTGTACTTAAAGCAGTACACCGAGTTGGTTCATTAAATTCAGTCAAATTTTGCTAACTTGAAAAGTTTCCTCCACATACTCATAGCAAATGGTCAGATAACCCTTATATTCCAGAAACATATAAAATGATTGCTTTTAGGGTGAAAACTGATGATTCAATTTAGCTTTCATAAATTCTGTGACCAGAAACATTTTCAATTGTTAGTTACATAGTTAGATAAAATTTTATGGCCCAGTTTCCAACCTACTGGTTCAGCAGAAACATTTTCAAATTATACACACAAAAGAAATCAAAGTGAGGGTTCACCAACTTGTAAGCTTTTTAATGGTTTTCTCTTTTACTTTATCAACTTCACTGAAATGTTTGAACTAATTTCCTACCAATTCCAAAACTCAAAGATTGCCAGAAAATAATTTTCAAAGTAGCTTGGTAGGCATTGAAAGGGCAGGTCAGTGGAAGGGATAATAGTCTTTAGTTGATTCAGATGTTAATGTGTGACTTATTCAAACTTTGGGTTGATAATATTTTCCAGATTTAGTTTTTGTAGAAAAAAATTTTGTTTTGAATTTTGCAGCTTAGCCATATTTATGGTGAACATAGCTTTTCTGTACATAAAAATGAATTTGAAATTCAATTTTTGGAAAACAGTGTTTAATTTTGAACCAAAAATATTTTCCTTTTGTGATCTTTTGCTGTTTTTTAGCAAAGCATCAAAAATACAATGAAATGGACCTGACAGTCTAATTGAAGCAGATAATTGATTCAAATTGCATTTAGCATTTTCTTAATTATAAGATAAGTTTAAAAACTTTGTATAACAGTTGCTAGTTTGAGTTGGAACAAAGATGAAATGTACACAACATATGTCTTTTTATTTATTTTGTTGGTTTAATTGTCTCTGTTGCTTTACCATGGGAAACAAGACCCTGTGCAATTGATACTAACATTTAACTTGATTGTGCCACGTGTGGAATGTAACTGCTCCTATGCTTTGTAAATCCAGGATGACATCAATAGATTTTTAAAAAGATCATTAAGTTTAGTAAATATTTACCCCATGAAGGGGAGGGTAACAGGTATCTTGATGGTCAAACTGGGAATCAGTGAGTGAGCCATGGTTCTGCACTGTGGTGTATGGTGAGAGGACTTTCATATTTTGAAAAGTTTTAAGGTCAAGAGAAGACCCAAAAGCTTTTTTAAATCTCACAATGTTCTTCTTGTTTCTCTTCAAAGTATCTTCCTTCATATTTAATGACTTAACTGTTGCATATTCAAGGTGAAGAAAACAGATGCCTTTTAGTAAATTTCACAACTGGGGAGAAAAAAGATTGTCACATGACTCCCAACAGCCATTCATTACACATGACAGTCTACTACACTTCAAGTTTGGGTGACAGTCTTTGTATTTAGTTTAGGGTTTGACACATCCTTTTAAAAAAAAGGTCATAGCCAGTTTACAAATAGATGGAGTGTTTGGAAGTGATTCTTGTCATTCCAGCCTTGTCATGACCTATTTTTGCTGTGTAATCAGCACAAGAAAACTTCATGTGGTAGGAGCCTTCAGGGGGCACTAGCAAAGTTGGGTGGTACCTATGGTCTTCTTGGGTAAGGGAATTTGGCAAAAAATCAAAAATGCAATTACAACTCTTGTGTTATATATTGTTGGTGATAAGGGACGCTTTTAAGATAATTTTCAGCAATGAATGTTGTTTTCTCTCTAAAACCTGTCATACCAACCAGCCCCCATAATCACACAAAAACATAAAATCTTTTGCATGCACTCAAGCTCATAAAATGTGACAAGAATGATTTGTAACTTTTATCAAAATAATAGGCTGAATTTGGTATTTTACTTTGAGTGCTATCACCATGTGTGACCAAATCAACCGGTTGCAAAAATATTTGGCCACCCACTATAAATGTGCGCAACAAGTGAATGCTCAAATGATGTTGATGGTGCATGTTCTACACATTGTACTTTCTTTAGGAAAAAGATGCAATCTTTGTTTGCATTTGTCGCTTTTTGAATGTTCTTTTCCATTTTTAACTGAATACAATGTCAGTTTCAGTGTTTTGTATCAGTCTCCAAACAGAAGTACTGCTCACTTTCATCATGAGATAGAAATAGGAATCTGTAGTGGACTCTGTGACAAGTAATGTAAAAGGGATTCAAAATACAGATACAAGAAGCAACTGACATCATAATGCTAGTTGAAAGACTTTGCCACCTTCATGGCACTTGCCCGACTTTGAACTTTCTGTTCTTCCCAGAGTTTGAAAACGGACATCAGGTAAGCATTCCACATTGATTATGACATATGCATGGTCACAAAAAGTGAGGCTGAAGCCCCTTCCCCATCCCCCAGTTCCGCGGGCACTGTCTGGTATCAGAACTTGGTAATTGAGTGATCATTTTTTTCTCAAACTTGTTCAGTACATGTATGTGGCCCTATTGTTTTGGTGGGGGTCAAAGGTTACTGAGGATAACAAGAGACAAAAAGTGAATTTTTGTTAGTAGCTGTAACTTGGTGTCCGTTGATCAAATTGTGACATAACTTCTGTGTAAGGTAGTTTGGTAGGAGGTTGAAATATTGTATCATTTACCAAAATAATTTGAAAGGGTCAAAAGGCTAGAAAGTAACATTTTATGGGAATTGTGGAATGGAAAACTGTCCTCGTCTAAGTGAAGTGAATGTGATGACTTGCTTTGACCTCATTGGACCTAATTGACTCTTTTGTGGGGTCTGAATTTGTCTTGATCTGTAAATGATAGGTTAATAGTGTGTAGCTCGTGTTCATTGGAGTGGTTAGCGATGTGGTGTCCTAACTCAATTGATATGCAAGTTACATAAGGGGATTGTGTAATTGGAAGTTGTCTTAGTAAAGTGCATGTGTTGGCCTACTTTGACGGCATTTTACCTTAACTTATGTGATGCCTGGATTCATCTTGTTGAGATGATCTAAAAAGCAATATAGCCTACTATCCTCCTAAAGTGTTTCTAACTCCAGTTGTTGACATTTTAGTGAAAAGTTAGTGGTGTATGTGTGTGTGTATGTGTGTGTGTGTGATATGTGTTGGAATGCGAAGTATACGGTGAAATATAAACTCAGTAGCCAAGTGACATAACAGGATGGCGTGAAAGAAAGCGTGTTCGACTATGTAAAGTGCACTTGTTGACCTTCTTTTACCTTGTGATCGACCTTTGTGCCTTCTTTGCAAGGCCTGGATGTTTCTTGTTGAGATGGACCAAAAAAGCAATAACGATGCCTCAAACTCAAGAAAATTAAAGGTCATGACTGGCACTTGTATGATTTTGAAATTTAATGTGCCCTAATGTTTTTGGTGAAGGTCAATGGTCAATAGGGTTGAAGGAGCCTAACCTTGCTACTCCCTTTTTAAAAAACCATCTTAAAGGCAAAGAACCATAGTGCCCTTTGGCTCTTGTTCAAGTATTTGGTATCACTCGTCTGTGGAATCAAAACTCGCATCCCAATCGGGTAATAGTTACATGCGTAGCAGGCTTGGCGGTATATTCCTCGTTCAAGGGTATCTTTAACGCCTGCCAAAGTGAAAACCGCGCAAATTCTTTTTGATATTCATAAAAATATGCGGCCTCGTGACTGGTTCAGTGTGAATGAATATTCTCAAGGCGCCAAAATCTGGTCCAGTGTAAATCATGCAGTAGCCCATGCCACCCGTAGGGATGGTATGTAGGCCTAATTGTAATTACCCACGCCCTGGTCGTCCCTCTTCATATGTGGTAATGCAACACAACTATGATAGGACACATCAGGTTTCAGTCTATACTTCCAATTAAGGTCTAAGACTATAGGAGTAGACACTCACTCCAAAACAATGGCATGATTCATGAAAGAGTACATGAATAAGTCATATGGTAATGAAGTTTGCGTCCAAAATTGGACACAATCATCACCACTTTGGCGGACGGTGGTTTTGGCAGCTCGGGAGCTAAAAAAAAACATAGTCCACTCCGCGGGGTATGTGAGAAGTAGATGTTCTATCTATCACTGCACGCAAGGACGCCACAGTTTTGGAAGAGAGGATGCAAAACAACTTCCACTGATTGCGTATACTTATATTGTGTAATGTGGAAAGCAAAAGTTGGTAACTTTAACTTTTTCTTCAAGTTGTCGCGTAGCTATTGACCATTCATGGACTAGTAGTATGTCCTTAAAGTGTTCCTCGAGTAAAAAAAAATCAAAAATATATATTTGAGAAAATGAAAAATGAATATTAACATTCCAACTCCCATCTTCATAGCACATTCCTGAGCTGAGATATAAAAGGTTGAAGTTTATTCACTTAAAACAAATTGATCCATTGTGCAATAATTTGTGACTTCCTTGTTGTACAATTCACATAACCTGCTTTGTTTCTCTTTAAGATTGAAAATGTTTTATGACCTTGAACACTTCCTGTTGCTTGCATAGCATGTTGTACAGAGCGGGCTTAATTAATTACATTACCCCATTAATGTAGGATTGATATGCAATTTGCTGTAACTTTCAGGAGAACAAAGAAATACAAAGACTGTAATTTGAGTAGTACAACAATGACACTACAAGTTTTTGCACAATATACCATTTTAAGTTGATTGAATAAACTTCAACATTTTTTATCTCAACTTAGGAATGTCATATGAAGATAGGCCCGTTGGACTGATAGAATTCGTTTTCCATGCTCTTTAATATATTTTAATTTTTTTGACTTGAGGTACGGTACACTTTAATGAAGTCAATGGCTTATGATAAATAGCATAACTGCAAGTTGGGTGTCAACCTCATATTTAGATTCATTCAACCCGGTACCTTTTTGACAACTTCGTGTTTATGTAATAACGTCTATCTTTCCATAGTTCCTTTCTTTAAAAAAAAATAGTTTAATTATATCATTTTCGTGTTATCATATCATTCTGATGGCTTATATAAATCTCTACAATTTGATACCATAATTGAGATAGGAAAGTGCACGCTAGACAACTTTCAAAATCCCTTGTGATTGAATATTTGCTCATAGCATCCTGTCCGGGAAATTAAACATTTGTAATTTGATTCATTTTATTAGGAAGTTGCTATTTGACAAATAGTAACGCCCTGATCTGATAGAAGAATTGCTTTTATTAAGACGAAAATGTGAAGGATTTAAATAGATCATTAGCAGACTGCAATGTATATGCAATCTGCAAACATGAGATTTCCAACAAAGTACTAAGGTTGAATATAAACAAATTTAGTGGGCAATTAGTGATTTGTCCTAGTCTCACCTTAGACTGTTACACCGTTAAAAATTTCTCTGTAAATTTACATAATTTTAATGGCAAATTTTTTTCCAACCAAATAATGTTTTTTTTACAGCCAGACTGTAATCATGAAAAAACATTAAGGGTTTGTTTTTTCTTTACAGTTTTTGCATGTAAATTAGTTTACAAAAGTCTACTGTAAAATCGAATTACAGAATTGTTCTGTTTTGTTTAACCTTAATTTTATGTGAATTTACAGGCTACTTTTTTCATTCCCTACGTTTTAATATTTATTATAATATCGCTTTTTTATCTTTCATATGTTATTACGTAACATACACTTTACCATTATGTAGATTAGGTATTTGCTTATCAACGTAATGTGTCGTTACGAAGTTGTTTGCAATCAAAACACAATGAGGATGCTTTGTTGTCATATTGTTGTCAAGTAGACTGCTATCTCTAGTATCTTTGTAATTGGAAAGTCACATTTTTTGTACAATATAATAATTGTTTTTGAAATAAATATGACAAAGAATGCAAATACATTGGTTGCAAACATTTCCAGACAAGGTAAACAATAAGTTTATCGCTTCCTGATTAAAAAACTCCAAAGAAGGTATTATTCAAAGCAACAGCAATCCTTTTGTTAGGAAAATGCCTACAAAATAAGCACCACCCATTTATGCAAAATGAGATTTTCGTCATAAAGTGGTAAATTTACAGTCTCTTTCAAGTAAATTTGTGAAACGTTTTTAATTTGCTCCGATCAAGTGCATGAGCGCCTGTGGCGATGAGTCGACATCAGTATACCAATTGTCAGTGCTCTGAAATTAGGGCCTTACAATTTCTTTTTACTTAAAAATGTGTGACAAAACACCAGTTGTATGATATTTATAACTAAGAACGTAAGAACTAAGTAATAACATGCTTTTAAAATAAATGCAAGTTAATTTTCAAATAGGGCCATAAATTTGCCAAAAATGTTTTTTTTTTTAACTGAAACTTCGCAGAACGATGCATGTTATATATTGAAAATTTTCTGGCTATTTCTTAATTGTTTGTTTGGGCTTATTTTTGTTTCTTTTTCAGCTTCAAAACAAAATGAATGTTTGTTAAATGACAGTATATTTATGTGAAATCAGAAAAATACAAAATACTGTTAAAATTTCTGTAAATTTAAAGAAAAAGTTTTACAAAACAGTAAAATTTGGTTAAAAAGGCAGACGGAAATGGTTTTTCAAATAAACAGAAAATGCATGTTAAACAACCTTTACAAAGTGTCTGTAAAGATACAAAAAATCTCTATAAAAAGTAAAATACAAAAAGTTTAAGTTAAAAAAAGTCTGTAAATTTACAGAAATTTTTAACAGTGTGGAGCGGACGAACGTTTTAATTTCTAAATCCCAGACTCCCGTCACATTTTGAGAGAAGTTAGTAAAAAGGATATCAATCCCAACGTTTTAGCTCATATCAGTAAAATAGAATTCGAATGAACTTGGGTTATCTCTCTCTCTGCATTCGACGCTTATACCATCAGCATGCACATTTCATTTCAAACTGTTCAGAGCCTTTTAACCTGTTAACGATAAGTTTGTGAGAAAAAAAAAATAAAAAAAAAAGATTTTGGAAGAGGATATGGGATATTTTTAAACCAAAGTTTAAAAACCTGAACAGGAATCTCCAACTTTAGAAACTCTCTGATCTCAAGAATCTCATACGAATTATGTTTACAAATATGGATAGAAAAAGTTTTTATCTTACAGAGTGGGAGCTAATTCAAAATTGGGCATCAATTTACCCATCTACAGAATAAAGACCCTCAGTGATGTGTCAGTTTAAATTTAAATGGTGAAATTAAGGAGATAACGCTCTCGCTAGAGTTTATCAGTGACACCGTACTGAATTATTTAAAAATGGTTAGATATGTGTCTTTATCTGTGCACTTCATCCAAGTTGTTCAAGGGGATATGACCGAAACGGGTAAGTTGAAAGTTGTTTTAAAATCATAAAATAAGTTTCAGGCCGGTTTTTTTTTTTAAACTGATTTTGAGCTCCACTCGTCATGGTGGGTCTATAGATACCTAATTTCAATCCCTTTGGTGCACATTCTCTTTCAAAGGACCAATGGATAATTTTACTATTAGCTGAATAAATGTCAACTTCCACCGATTTTTGTATTTTATCGTAATAATCATCCGGTTCTTTGCGTCATGACGAATCACAAAATCGAATTTCACAAATCATTGCGTGGTTTTTTATCAGTTTCACATAGTGGTAATTGTGATAACTGTTATCTTATTTGCAGGCATTTTGATAAATTTATTGTTCATTGCTTTTAAATTTATCTTTCGTTGTTTTGAATTGTAAAAGAAATGAAGTATAGGTCTTTTTCAATTTCGTATTGCATTTTTTGCGCCAACGATTGGCGAAAAATACATTTATCATTTCCTTTCCAGAATGACCAGATCGACACGACTCACTGTCAACTTGCAGACTTGCGAGTCGTCAGTACCGAAAACCAGACGATGATGTATTTTATGCAGAAATCTGGTGTTTATATATACAGATATATATGCTACTAATGGGTAACTGCAGAATTGCCAAACCTTCCTGATTCTCAGGGAGACTCCCTGAAAATTCAAGGACTTCTGTCCATTTACAAATATGACAACCTCCTAGCTGATTCAAGAAGGGTTTTCCCCCATTTGGTTTCATGTAATTCTAAAAATCTCCCCGATTCCTGCGTGAATTTTCCCTGATTTCTGATTGTTAATGTTGGCATCTCTGACAACTATTTTCGAAAAGTGCTAGACAGATTTTTTTCTCGACGGGGATTTGCCCTCCTTCGACTGTTCGATGGTGCATGATCATCATTCTTATCTACAATTGAAATTGGTCTAGCCAGTTATAGTGCATTGATAGACTGGCTAGTTCAGTAGTAAGTTTGGATCGTTCTAAAACTCGGTTTGTTATGTGTTTTAGAAGGAAATATATATTCAAATTGTAATTAATTCACTCAGGCCTCCAATTCACTTCCATTTCAACCACGCAGTTAAGAGAGGAAAAAGATCATTTCAAAATCTTACCTAGAGAGAAAAGGTGCAGCATGGCAGCACCAAGATTAGGGGAAGGGGGATGGGCAAATTCTGGTCAAGGGAAAGTGTTGCGGGCAAGAAAATTCACGCGCGAGCCCGAAATACGAATACCTCCAGAAGCGCTTGTGTGTTGCCATCTCTCTTGGTGAAAATTTAAGTTTCATGATATACGTTATTATGGTAGCTTCATAATACTTGCTGTCAATAAAGAGGGTCCCTGCAATAGGATGTTAAAGGAATCTTCGTCCTTAATAGCAATTACCACGTAAAATGAAACTGCTGGCGCCAGCTCTGGTCTTAGTCAATCGACGGAAACTGTCATTTTCTCTCAGAGGGAGAGAGGCGTCCCATTATATTCTCAGGAAAATATGAAAAGAGTAGGAAATGAAGGGAAAAAAAGGAAAAGGAGTTCTTAACTCATGTTTTGCCCTTTTCCCTATCAAAATACTCTGGTTGCGCCCCTGTACTATTCTCCTTGGAAAGGAGTACACCTGGGGCCCGTTCCACAAAGAGTTACGCACGATCTTAAGTATGATTTACTGTTGGCTTAAGTATGGTGAATCAAACTTAAGATTGTGCGTAACTCTTTGTGGAACGGCCCCCTGGTCTGGTTCCTGGTATATTGCCTGCATGCTGAAATTGTTGTCTAGTCCATTGCGACACATCCTGCTTTGTGTTTGAAAAAAGTACACAGAATGAATGAAATGGTGACTGCGCTATATTCCGAAACCCCAACTTTCCGTCAATCTCTACATTCATCTATGACCAAGTTGTCGGAATAGTGGTGTCGGAGTTTCGGAACAGAGCCTGTGTTTGGAAGGTACCTCAATGAATTTGTAGGAACATAGGGTTGTTGGAATTTCAGAAATTTAGAGCTGTGACCGAATGAAAGACAGGGAACTAATCCACTGATCAAGCACATCTGAAGAGTTCAAAATACCTTTATCATGTTGAACATTACTACATATCGCGTAATTTCTCTCATAGTCGGACAAAATCCTAACGCAGTAGAGGCAGAAAGTTGAAATCACCTAACTTGCAGAGGAAAGGAATCGGTCTCTCCTCTGAGCCTGAAAGGAACCAATATGGATTTCCTCCAGTGACTTTGAATATCCGCAAGGCTGCAACGTGGGTGTTATCTTTTCCACTGCTGCAAATATTGGTGGTTGCAGATGGATTGAGTAAACTGTATAAATCCATTTGCAGTTAGCTATTAAGCCACTTAATTACTTTTAGTCCGTCTTCTTGACAGAGATGAGTGTGATAGACCTAGGACTTAATATAAACATCAGTGAAACGCTTCTAAAAATGGGATTGTCATGACTACATGACAACCACATGACCATGAATCACAACACAACGGTGAACAGTCTGTTGTAAAATTACTTCGTTTTTAAAGTTTAACAGCAGCATTCGTCCAGTTTGAAAAGTTTCATTTCCCTTAAACATTCGTCCCCAAAATACGAGTGTTCCAGCATTTGCCCTATAATCCTTTATGATCCACAGAGCTAATCATGGCATCAAGTATACAATCCTATGTTGTAATGGTCAGGGCCCTTTTCGACCGGGCTTAAACGTTGATTCGGCCGGCGGGCAGGTCGTCCTGTCGGAGGAGCTCAATGGCTGAAAAAATGAAAATATTCTTTATATTTTGAGCTTCATTATCTGGAATAAGGTGCAACGTATTTTGCAATATTGAAGAAGACTATTGCACCGTTGCACCGTTCTCTTGGGCCTTAGCCCCCCCTCCCCCTCCCACAATTTTCCCTGCTCCCTTCCTTCGATGAGGAGCTCTACGATGTGGGTTGCGTGTTTTCATTCCATGCACGCGGAGGACTAAACTGGGCGAGGACCGAGACCTGACCCATCACTCCTGTATCGCCACTAGCCCGCGGAGCCGACGAAGTCTTTTCGTTCACCTCATCGCTATGATAACCAACTGAGGGATGGCAGCCGAAGGGGCTGTAGCCCCAGAGGCGCTACGCAGGCTATATCGCCCACAAGCCTTGAGACTCTTTAGTTTACTGTTTTCCGTAAGAGCGATGAATGCATTGACATGGGCACATAATTATACAACCAAATGTAAGATTGCTTCTCTGTATATCCATGTGAAATCTTTCCCTGCATGAATGTTTCTGTGAGCAATTTCCCCTAGGGGCATTATTTCAGCTTCAATTTTCATTTGCTATATAAAACATTTAAAACGACACTTATAACGAAAATAAGAGGAGGAAAAGTTGGAAGTTGAGGCTGATGTATCAAAACAGGGTAGAACGATTGCTTTCTGTCGTAAAGCAGCAATTAGTCAAATAAAAATAGGAAGAGTGAACATTGTTTACGATAGTCTAAAGTGAAACCTTTAGTTTTACGTCAGAGTGAAGCTCTTTTCATTTGGGTCTTTGGAAAATTTCACTAATTTGTGCAATTGAAATTTGATAGTCTGCTGCAATTTGTTTTGTCCTTCATTTTGCAATGAAACAATTCTTTCCTCCATCTGAAAAGCGTAGGTGAGCTGAGTTGCGTACCTCTTCAAATTCTCATATACCCGCTTATTTTTAAGCAGTGACGTAATTGACCAAAGCCGATTGATGGTATGATGGTGACTTTATTGGTTATTTGAGACAACACATTGGAGGTCAAGCACACACGATTTCATCTTAAATGACCGCGGACGTAGTTAACTGAAGTGTCTCTGTCATCTACCCAAGCACAATGACCACACAGAAAATGCAAAATGCCACTGGATATATTATGATATGTTCTGAGAAATGGTTTCTTTTCTCAAAACGAATACAAATTAAAAAGAGGCATCGTTCGTATTTTAAGCTATTACTACATGCTAGTATGTACTTTCTGGGAGTACGGTAAGTAATAAACTGTTATCAGTGGCAGGGGCGATAGACCGACCTCTGGCTTTCATTAGTGAAAAATCCCGAAATTTGCCATATCTGACACTAAATCATCAACGGAGACATCGGTCAACCTCAGTGCGGTTCTCCCAATTTTACTTCGAAAAAGTTCTAAATCCTCTTTAATGTGCTGTTTGTAACTATGTTTGCATCCGTATGTGCTGTCAATCTGATGTTTGTAACTACTTGTTACAAAGCAACATTTCCCGTGCTCATGGCCCGCCGCAAATTGCAATCCTTAATGCAGCAATGCTCGTTCACAGTAAATCAACTTCTCTCTACCACTGGAAACAAAACTCGGAAATTCCTCAGTGAAACCAAATCAATAAGTGAAATTGGCAAACTGCAAGGCTGTTTTCCTTATTTTTTCCATAAAATGCCAATTTTCTCCGATAATAACCCTTCACTTTGAGATATTTTTCTATAAAAGTAAGTTTCGGAAACTTTTTAAATGTCATTACAGAGCCCCAATGCACAGACCGTAGAAAACATTTTGTCACAACAACGATCTTCTGTCAGTCTGTGAAACTTGATTTGTAGGAAGTGCAGATTCCCAAACGTCTAAAATGTCCTTATAGGAAACTCAGAATCCAAAATCATAGTGCAATTCATTTAAGCAAAGCCGAAAGTCATGAACGTAGACAGCTAACGGCACTTCACGTATCCCATGGCACACCTACACACGTGAACATGTACGTGTTAAGGCCTGTCCACACAGGATGCGTTGCGTTCCGTTCCGGATACGACACGGCACGTCACTTTTATCACTTTGCACGTAAATCAATGGAACCGTCCACACAGGATGCGTTGCGTTCCGTCACGATCGATGCGGAAAAAAAAGTTGACGTATCCTTCCGAACGCGTCAAATTTTGGCAAAGTCCATGTGCGTTCAGAAACAGAGTTGACGTACGGAAGCATGCGTCAACTTTGATTTCTTTCATGTTTTTCTTTCTTAAAATGCAATTTAACGGGATGTGGATGCAAAATGGTACTATATTTGAGCTTAAAATCACAATGAAACGCCTGTAAAATAAGTAGAAAAGCTCATTTTGGGGGGCATTTTCTCACAACATTGGGAATGCATATGTAGGCCTATGATTCTTTGGGTATCCACTACCCTTGCGATATTATTGACTTCGGTAGTTGTATTCTTTTTGGGACGGTAGGCAGGGGAAGTATGGACACTAAACATGGCTGCATAGGGACATTTCACGGCACACGAGAAAATATAAATATACAATATAGGGTATATAATCAGTGGCGTAGCTTCGGGGCTGATGGGATCGAGCCCTCAACCGTTGCCCTCCAAGCGCCCCACAAGCGATCTGGGCCAAAAAACTTCACTCGACTGGGCTACTCAACTTGATAATAATAGACTATGGCTGTAGAAAATCTCCATTCCAATCAATCCACTGAAATCAGTGGCGTACACAGGGGAAGGCCGTTAGGCCATTCCCCTCACTGATTCCGATTTGTTTTTGTTCCTAAAAATACGCAAACTTTTTAACACAAATTTTACTTCAAAAGGTCGCTAATGTGGCACCAGATTGCATGCAAGGACACCTAATTTCCTTCAAAGGAGGAACGAGACACCCCCTCCACTAGGACACCTCCCCCAGGCCGGCGATCACGCAACATACTGCATGTCCCTACACTTCCATGAGAGAAATCCTGGGTACGCCACTGACTGAAATCCATCGGGATAAACCCACTTTGAATAATTTTGCACAAATTCGGAGAGATTGTGACAAACTGAATCTGTTTAGGAATAAAATCAAACCAAATTTTACATTTTTTTTTTTTTACGAAATTTACACTTTTTTGTCAATCAGTATGCATTGCCTTTGGAAACTACACACTGCATCTCAAAGTGACGCATCGGAATTGACGTAGTGTGAACGCATTCTGTACAGACTGGCATGCGTCTTGACGTATCCGGAAGGATGCGGAAAAAACGTGTCGTATCCAGAACGGAACGCAACGCATCCTGTGTGGACAGGCCTTTAGGCATACACACATCTTGCTGTCTGGGAACCATGAGCTTTGTAGACAGTTTGGTGACCGGAAGGAGTGCGAAAGCAGCAAAGTCTCATAAGCTTGGGTATCTCATGAAGTATTTAAAAAATATTGCTCTATAATGGTGAAAATTTTAGAGGCTGCCTTGTAATAAGATTGATAGATTTCGGTTATTATCAAAAACAATTGCATCACGTATATTTTCATTATCAAATATGACCTCTCGTTTCGTGAAAGTGCAATGAAAGTTTACGCCGGATTTTGGATGACGTCACAAAATTTTGTTGTCTTAACTTCGATGCGAACTGATTCGGTTCACCGTCGATAGTGACAACGTTTTCAACAAATGATACCGATGATGCATCATTTTTTAAAGTGCATCGAAACCGGGTTTGTAACCGAAGTTGAGACATACAGTGTACATAGAGTATTCCGTGACGTCATCCAAAATCAGACATTAGAAACACATCTGCTTTAGACCTCTGTTTACCAAAATCTCGGCTCATCAGGCATTTGGAAGGGGCCCTGGATTAGAGTCAATAAACGAAGCTAGATGTCACCCAAGCAAAGATTGAGAAATAAGTTGTGCTACTGCTGAAGCAAACAACCTTCCTTGCGCACTGATTGGAGGAAGCAGAGGACTTGAAAGGACTATTTTAGATTAATTTTGGTTTGTAAACTGTTTTCTTAAGCCGGCGTACGGGCTTACATGTTGTATTAAAGGTAATCAAAGATAAGTCGCTATACGGAGCAGAATTCAAAATATATTGCAGGTAAATGAGCAGTTACCCTGATATTGAAAAATAGAAACTGGGCAAACCTTTGGAAATCTGTTCATCTTCGGTAGGCCTATACTCAGTTATAAGTATTTATGAAGGTGAAAACTCGAACAAAGTTATTACTAGCAAAAGTTAAGATATAAGGAGCTATTCTACCAGACTGTAACAAATATGTAACAAGTTGTCATCGGTATCGCATGATTGAAGGTCTTCCTGAATAAGTATGATCGTATAGGCGTATTGACTGTGTTTGGGGGGGGGGAGCTGAATTTGCCCGAAAATAGTAATGTTTGCCGAAATTTCCTCAAATAATGACATATCTACAAGTTCGAGGAAAATGAGATGGATGGACATTCAAATTTATCTGATTCAACAGTTTTTTAGACAAACTTCATCGTAGCTCAACAAAACAGAGCCTTTACGAAACATGGTGTCCTGCACAAGAAACTAGCAGAGTGCCATCCACCTTCGCTTGGCGCAGAACGTCCGGAAAAATTGAAAGTTAGAGACCTCTAAGATAGCCGGAAACAGCATTTTCCAGATTTTAGGTAGAATAAGTTGGTTTAAAGTTTTCCGATTTGTTCCAAAAGAAACCATTGTTGTTCTCAAAAACCATCGACTCGGGAGCTTTGCACCCGAGAGAGAGCATTTTTCCATTTATCATCTTTAAAAGACTGATCATTCTCATGGTAGATTCTCAATCCAAAATGATGTTTTTGTCACATTTATATAGAATGTCTAGGATTGATAAACTATGGGAAGTATACGATATAATTTTTAAGGTACAGTACACTCAAAAATGGAAAGAATGAAATTCACTTCAAAAAGAGTGCCAGATTGACGCTCCTTGTAGTGCGAGTGAAATTCAGCCGGCGTGGAGTGAAAATTTATTACAAATAGAGCTTTAGCCCATTTGATTTCATGATTATAAAATATCATTATGTTTGGACAGTTGGGGTGATTATTAAGTTCATTTTGGATGGAATTTACTCGTACTTAAGAACCATCATTCTAGCGGTCTGAACACTCTTTTTGGAGTGATTTTTTTTATAGAGTAGTATTTTAGTAATTCCATAGAGAAACTAGGGTGGAAGTCGAGTCCGGACTCCGTCTCGTGATTTCAATATTTGAAGGACTCGGCAAGGGAGGTGATTTTCCCCATTGAGAAAGTACAGGGACTCTAGTCCTTAGGCCCAAAAGTTGAAAATTGTCGTACTCGTGACTCTGACGTCCGAACTCGATTACAGAAATCACTAACCACCTCATTATCAAAGGAAGTGGTAGATAGTTTGAAGTAATCAAGGGAAGCCTCTTCCTTCTTTTCAAATTTTTCCCCAAACATGCGACTGACCTTGTGATTTGTAGGGATTTTCCCAAACGGATTGCCATTTCCGTCGACCTGCAATGATTCGTTTGTCGGGTTACATATACAACATAACATACCGTATTCGTTAAGCCCATGATCTCTACGAGAATTGGAGGGTGGTAATGCAACTAAAGACTTTGCCAAACAAACAAAGTCTAACAAAACTAGTGACAAAATCAAATGAGAGCATCTTCAGACAGCTATCCTTTTATAAAGTCTAAAATGTTTAAAAGTGAGAACTTCAACAATTCAACATTTTGCAAATAATGCAGCCCAAACAGTTCAAAACTGCCGACAACCAACTTTTTTTTAAAGAAAAATCCTTAAAGAACAGGAATGTCTCTTAAAGCCCTTTTACAACTGTAACTAACACCGTACCCAACTACTTTATTAGATTATTGCTAATTTAACAATCAGTTGAAAGTTGTGCATGGGCTTCCGCAGAAATTTCTAGGAGGTCATTCATGGATGAATGAATTGTGTACACTATCTAAGCGGAGCGCCACCATAGGTTGGCGCGGAGCGCACAAGAAAATTTTGGCCTTACAAACCCTCCAGATGGCCGGAAACGACACTTGGCGATTGTTATAAGCTGCATGTACCCAGTCCTGAAACAGGAATTTCATGTCTGTAATTTTTAATATTTAGAATTTTCAATGTAAAAAAATTGTTGAAGGGAAATCTGCCTCTTGGTCACGGCCTCGCACGCCTATGCACGATAAACTTACAACTGTCAAACAGCTTATATAGGCCTACATCCGTTACCCAATTATGAATCATACCCCCCCCCCCCCCCCATATTCACCTTTCCCAGTTACATCCGCGCGTGAGATCAGCAGGGGAACAAACCAAACGCATTCATCAATAGTCGGATGCCATATGCACACTACACACCTGACAACTAGTACAATTTTGGCATACTTTTTACAATTACAAATTTTCAATACATATCACGAATGATGGTCCCCAAATTACGATTTCACTATTCAGCATACCATCTTCTCTTTCGCTATTCCTGATCAAATGTCAGCATTTTTCACGAGTAGAAACTGACGATGTGACTGAAGACATTTTGATAATTTATTTTTAAGTTTGTTATTTCAATTTTTAATTAATTTTTCACAAGTTTGATTTTCCGGCGGTGGGGGGGGGGGCAAGTGCCCCCTTTCCCCCTCCCCTTCCGGACGCCCTTAAAGCTGTGTCAAAAGTCAACACATTTTTGCACCTCAGCCAAGTTATTTTAAAATCTTAAGAGTGAATTTAAATCCAAAAAGGGTGTGTCGAATCTGGTACCACACCTATATAGGAGTGATTCTCACCCGAAATGACTGAAGGGGAAACCGTTAATCCCAAAAGACTTGTATTTCACACGTGGGATGAAATATCGCTCTTTTTAGTTGGAGTAAATTGCTACTTCACACTGTATGAAATTCACTTTTATAGGTGTGGTTCTTTATCGCACTCTTTTTGGAGTAAATATTTAAACTTTAGATCGTCGTAGATTGTTAGGTCATCCTCGTAGACATCTTTCCTTAGGCCCCTCCCTTTGACAGTGAGAATCTCAATTAAGGCCAACTAAAGGTACCGTATCTGAATGCGCCGGTAGCCACTTGCAGCATCAACTGGTCAAGAAGGTAGTCACGGCGTCATTAAGTGCTTCTGTAGGACAGTCACAAAGGCTAAACAGCGCTGCTTAACTTTTCCACCTTGACTAACTAGGGAGCTGTTATTTTTCCCTGGACTAACGACTTCGTGCGCTAATATAATACTTCTTCTCACATTTGGCTAAACGAGATACGCATACCAGATGGGCCTATTTCAATTATTACCACCTAGACTGAAAAGCCCAACTCGTTGTTACAACTCACTGCAATTTAGGTTATTTGATGCATCGCCCTTTTTAAAAGTTTAAGCATAACTTTTATTTAAATCTTAAAATGAGGAACAAAATCAATATAGCCTGGTGAAATTTCCTTTCAAATCAGACATGTATTTTTTGAGATACAACACATAAAGTCAGTAGATTTGTGTTCTAAAGTGAGTTTAAGGGCAGCAGGGGTCACATCGCTTCTTCTTCTTGACAAGAAATGTTTCTCCAGGGAGCTGCCACTAGTAGTGGCAGCTCTCGAGTTTCTCTTTGTATTTTTCAGACTATTGCGATGACCCGAAGATTAAAGATAGGACCTCCCTGTAGGGATTGCAAAGTATGTAAAATCCTCACGCTTTCAATCACGTTCTGATATGGGATTGTTTGAGAAGAAAATTGGTTGTAAAGTTTACAGAAAATAGGAAAAAATTGTTTATTAATGTGAGGATTTGATGTCTATGTGCTTTCTTAAAGTTCACTTCTTATTAAGAATGTGACAATTTTGTCTGCTCATCTTGATTACCACACAACCGGAGTTCAATGCAAATTTCACCGAAATGCCTAAATACAGTACTCCTCCAACATATCAAAACTTGATATGACCTTAGACATTTCTTTTCTTCTTTTAAGTCCAGTTAATTGGTTTTGATTATATTTTTATCACAAGGAGTGAGTAAGTGAATTTAAAACGTCCAGACAGCAAGTAACCTCAATAAATCATTGTAATAAGTTATCACAATCAGTTACATTTAACAGTGTATAGACGAATTCGAATTCTCGATTGATTGTCTGATTTAGTCGTCCATAATTACAGATCCATCAATATAAATCGTTCAAATTCTTTGCTTCACTGTATCATGGATAAATGGTACACTAAATTGCTGCTTGACTCCCTGAATTTCATTGAAAATGAGGGTTTAGAATTGCTGGCGAGGATTATAAAATTAACATGATTTAAGCCTCAGGGACCCCACTAATGGCCGACTTAATCAGCTGTTCGGATTCGTCTATAACATATTGGGTTTGCTTCGCCGGCAAACTCATGGGACAGGGCTTTCAATTGTTGGGTATTTCAGTGGGGCATATGGGAGCAAAATACTTGTTGGGTCGCCACCCCCCCCCCCCCCACCACCACCACCACATGTTAGCTACAAAAAAAATGATTGCATACAGTACAGATGCCACTCACGTATATTTTCTTAATCTAAAAAAGTGAAATTTGGTGATCTTAACTAAGAGTGAATATGACTCTAAATGAGTGACAATAACTCTTCTTCGGTTGATAATTTTCGTCTCAAATTTAGATCGATCCCTAACTGCCTAATTAATTTCACTCTGAAAAGGCAATATTTTTCTTTAAAGGTTTAATAGAGTCCATGTCGTTCTCTCAAATCGCCTCCATATTCGTTGCGGACCTTATTTACCTTCCCACTCTCTGTGTTTGTTGCTTTCAAATTTACGAAAATTGCGCATCACCGCTTTCACTTCCGTCTTTCAGGTTGTACCATAATGGGAAATCTGATATTTCGAACCTCCTTTCTTTCTGGTAGATCAGTGCATTTCAAATTACTTCAGAGTTAAATTTGGAAAAATTTTCGACGCGTCGTTAATTAAAACGTAAATGCTGTTGAAGCTTTCTGACCCGAGGAAATACCGAAACCCCTAATTCTAAAGTACCTTTCGAACAACACGGTCTCGACCTCTGTTAATGTTAAAACGCAATTAAGGATGTGCCTAACTTCTTAAAAACTCCACTCTCTGGTTCTGAAAAGGTCAACTATCATGTGAACATTGAATCCTTCTGATCTTTCTCCATAATGATTGGATTTCGAGACCCACAAATAGCAATGGGCTTTATTTATTGCTTATCTTCCGTGTAAACACGATTAGATCAAGGAACTGTCATGAAGCAAGTTCCAGGAAACTGCGACTGGCTGGATTGTCCAACCAGCATATGATTTCTATCGACCGGTATCCAGGTATCACAGAACTATACTACAGATGAATTCATTCTAAGGAGACTAAATGTCCGATATACCGCTCACGTTTTTTTTTTTTTTTTTTTTTTTAACTTTTTTTATCTTTTAGTTTCTTCATGCATGTACACTGACTTTTTCTCAGTGTAAGATATCAAAATAAATAAAGGTCAAATTCTTCTCAACGTTACTGTGGGCGATGCGCACTGCTTAACAAGAAATTTCCTAACTGGCAAACGATAGCCCTAATCCCTATTTTAATCCCTAACCCTAACAAAGAATACAATCTATACAATACAATGACAACAACCAATCAAGAAACACCTTGTTAAACATTGCACATCTACCCCGTTGCTGTGATGAATATTTTTGAAAAACAATACTTTACTCTACATTTTTAACACTATTGGCTCAATATGACCAAAACGTAGGTCAGGAGGCAATCGACAGAGATGCTCTTGTCAAATTAGGACCCAAATGAGGCTAATTATTTATAAATAATTAGTTATAGTGACTAAGAATGCTTGTCCAGTTCCCTCGTGACCCAAGAGTTCAAGTTCAGAGTGCATGTAAGTTATGATGTCTCATGGTGTGACCTGGTAACCGTCGGTTAATTGTGGAGCTTGAAACTACAGCTCTTCCTTTACTTTGTTTTGTTGGAGTTTTACTACGCACCAACTTCTAACACTCTACCCAGTGGCGTAGCTAAAAGGGGGCAGGAGTGATTGCGCACTGGCTCTGGAAAACGAAAGATTTAGAAATTTGACTTTGTCATTTGTGCAGCATTTAACTAAAGAGGTGGTTTTCCGACCCTTCTTTCATAATTTTCCTTATTCTTTCTAATAAAAGTCCCATATTTGTAATTAATTGTACTATAAAAAATGTTAAATTTTCCGAGCTCTCTGCGCGCCTAAATTGCGACTCATTAGGCAGTAACCTCGCTAATAATTCGTAAAACTTTTCCGAGGTTTAGAAATAACAAAATCGGAAATTTTCCATATCGGACACTAGACCGTCAAGTGGCACCGTCTGCTACAAGCTATTGTCATATTTTTCAAAATTTGTTGTCATAATATTCACCAGTTTTTCTCTAATATAATCTCTCGAATTTTAAAATGTAGTCGAAGGCGGAGTCTCAATTCGTGGGCCTTAAATAAAATAATGTAGCAACATCGGTCTTTAATCGTAGTGCAATTTCTTATTTGCTAACTGCCAACAGGAAATGCCGATTCTTCAGTAATCCCCCAACTTTTCAAATTTCAATTCAGGAAACAAAGAGTCGAAAGTTTTGTGCATCACAAGCTCCATATTTTTTTGAAAAAAAAACCCTCAAATTTTCGGCGCCTTCCGTGCAAATTACATACCTAGAGCGCACATTTTAAAAAGAATCGGAGAATAAAGCTGCTTACCCCCCGACCGGCCCCTGGTCTGACTAAAAAGGCGAGAAGTTTTCATGCATACCAGACGTCACTTGTTTTTATTTACGGTTGGATTTTGTCAATAATGAGGACAAAGAGGATTTACATCTAAAGGGAAGTGGTACATGGGAGTTACCTCTTGACGTGCAAATGGTAAATTTGGTATCAAAACATTATTAGGCAATCACTTTAAATTGAAAAGTGTATGGTTGATCTCATATGAAAAAAATCTGCATTAGTACTTCATATGAAATTGCCACCGGTTTTTAATCACAAGAGTGTTTCACGGTTTGTTCGTGTAACAACTCTTCTCTCATTTGATTCGTCGATAATGATGACGTCATATGCGACTGATTTATAACAATTCTGATAATGCAACTATCTTTACCGTCTGACCGTCTCATAGGTGTTTTACCGGCAATGAGGGCTTTCATCACTCCTGAGTCAATAGGCATTGGCTGCCCTCGTAATACCAACATTAGAATGGAAGCCTCTTTCAAAAGATGAGTAAGCTAAATTTTTTACACCTGCTATAAAGATACACATATATTGAGCTAAAAATACCACTCCTCGGTTTCTAGTCAAAGAGCATGTATATCCTTTGTGTATAACAAAAACCCTCAAGACAAAACTCTTCTTCCTAGGCTCCGGTAAAAAAAACCGATACTCGCCGCCTGTGTCCGTATCTAACACCACAATTTTCATATCTTTCAGTCTTTTTACCTAATCATATCTAAAAAAATTCATAAATTCCTTCCGCCCAACTTTCCTTGAAATCTGTTCAGTTCTACTAAGTCTCCTGCATGTCCTTCAGCATGCTTACAAAATCATGATGTTTTATTGCTTGCCATAAAACACGAAATGTTTGTATTATTGTGAACCATGTGGAACTCTTCCCACTACTGTAAAAATTCTTCATCGACAAAGAATGTTGTTTCGGAAGTTCACAGTCGCTTCGGAGGCGTTCAGGGGCAGTGCCCTAAGAACTTGACTATGGCATTATTTGACCAAATCTATGATTTCAACAACATACCACTAACTTGGATTTCCTATTCTCATGCATTTCAGACCGACAGATAAATACAACTGATTGATCCCGTTAGTCAACAATATTGACTAAAATTTCACCCAGTTGAATTAGTTTCTAACGAATGTTAAGCCTTATTTCGAAATTCATTAGTCCATTACTACGAAATTAGTCGAGTATCATCACAAACTAGTCGAATAGGAGTGACTATGAGTGACTAACTTGGTTAGTCAATTGAGACACCACTTGACTAATTTTTGTTCCTAATGAAGTGTTCACCAGGGAGTTTTTAGAGACCCTGGATTGAGAAAGTAATGACCAAACTCTGCAACACTTCACGTCGTTAGTTTCGCGTAGGCAACGAGATACCGTACTCCGGAAAAAATCATGATCAAATTTTGACAAGGTGTATCTTCAGAAAGTTAAAAGATATTGAAATTTATAATTCCAACAGATTTTTCCTTAGGAAAGACTACTAAGTAAAGTTAGGACATTTTGCTGGCATGTCACCACACCTCTAACATTTATAAAATGTGGGGGTGTATGTGGATGTTAAATTGAATATTCAAAGTATGTGTGGGTTTTCCTACCTTCCAGTGATTGATGATCATGTTTGTCATGCGCTTTGCTTCATTTAAAGGGCAGGAGCAGTCATCCCAAATTGAAGAAGTGTAGTAGACTGTCCAGTTTCATGATTGGCTGTTGGGAGTCATGTGACAATGTTTTTTCTCTTCAAATGTGAAATTTATCAGAACTAACTACTACGTTAACCTTGAATATGCAATAGTAAAGTCATAAAATTTAATTAAAAATACTTTGAAGAGAAATGAGATGAAAATTGAGTTATTTAGTTTTTCTCCAAAATAAGTTTGGGGGACTGCTCTTTACCTTTAAGAGTTATTAAAAACTGTAATTTAGAAATAAAGAGAGTTACGTGATTCACGTATCGATTGTTTAAGTCATTTCCAATTGGAAACTCCCTCTTCACGCAAATATGCCTCCACCCTCAACTACCGTGGGTGGGGTATTTTGTTTAGTATATTACATTTTTTTTTTTTTTTTTTTTGCTTCTGAACCGGATTAATTTATTTTAGTTTGTCAGATACGTATAGCATCGTAAGTGATAACATTGCTACGAACCGACCCCTACACGTCAAAAGTCCATTTACATCCCTTTCTCGTTAAACTGTTTTTGGTCGACAATAAGTGTGCAATTTACCTGTTCCTTAACATCTTTAGACGCGCAAGGATTACAACTCCAATTTTATATCAGGTAGCCTAGATTTGCAAATTTCCACATGTTTTCATGATTTTTTACACCAGGGTATACCTCAATGCATGCTACGAAACCGCCGGCATTGACCGGTTGACCGCCAAAATGGGTGGGAAGGTGAACAGGTGAACTGGGATATTTCCTCTCTCTCTCTCTCTCGCTCCGCCCCATGTCAAGCAATTGATCCATATTATAACTGTTTTGCATACACGTCACGTATGGAAATACAATCACGTAGTGCACATGATTGCTTGCGTCACATACAATGCCACCCATGGTCATGTATAGGAACCTGTTCTGGACCCAGAGGGTGAACTTTGTTTCGCAACCGAAGTACTGGGGAGACGTTTTAGTCTAAAAAGTTGAATACTGTCCTTAGATGCTCCCTGGTACAATTTTTAAAGAGATAAAGTAAATGGGTTTTGTCTTTCGGTTATTTGATTGAGAGATGGTCAGGAACCTCTTACTGCGATCGCCGCATTTTTGTTGGGAGATTTACCTTGCTCGACCCGTTTCCTACCCACCACCTCCATACCCATGTAAACCATTGTTGGCGGAGAATGTGCTTTAAGAAGCAATAATTTTCCTTCCCCAATATAGATTGATATTCCTACAATTTACAAAAAGTTCACAAATCGTCGCCGCTTACGAAGTAAGCCCGTAATCTTTTGCTTTCGAATAGCCACGTCATTTTAGCAATTTCCCTGTTTCTAGCACGTATATGCGGGGGCGTGTGCCTATCACCAGAATAAATCATTCGGCTGTGCTGTGTAATCTGTTCAGTTTTGTTGACGCGAAAAGAAGAGTCTGGTAGGTAGATTCATACGAAACATATAACCAATAATAATAGTGCACATTGCGTGGTTTTGTTATGTGTAATACCACAAATATTTTATCTTTAACAACAGAACGTAGGTTCGTATATGAGTGACGTCACTGTATCTTGTATTGAACACCTGACAATACGATCAACTGGTGCCATTAAACCTTACTCTCGATTTGCGATTAGTATCACAGGTAATTGATTACGTCAGGGCCTTCCCCCATTGACGTACGTAAGACATAATATGAGGTTCATCACATAACAGTCGCGCCGTAGACCTAGACTGTCAAAAATAATGCACAAAGAAGGAATGTTTTTATTGACGTTTTAAAACCATTTATTTCCATAAAAATTATTTTCACAAACAAAACCTTCAAGTACAAGATGACGTAAGATTTAAAGGTGAAAGTTTGACCACATTCATTAGAGAAAGACATCCTTAGAAAGCAGTGTAGGTCTATACAGCATGTTTGAACTGACCACTTAAAAGGAATGATTTTGTTGTTGTTGTTGTTGCAAATAATTTTTTCTCAATAATGATACAAAACTGTACAGTAATCAGGTAATGAAGAAACTCGCAATTTTAATTCATTATAATAACTTTAAAAGTACCACAGAACTAGAGTATGGTATGCAAATCTTCGACGTGCCTTTTTAACGTCGCCTTGTAACTAAGTCCGACCCTTCGAAATATTTCGGTGACTGGGTATAACTAGCTTTGATGGCATTCTTTGCCAAGTGGGCCGCTTGGGAAGAAAAGCATAAGCTCTCAACAGCTCAGGGTGGGAGTCTACCCGATGTTCCCCGGGCTCAATGTTCCCAAGGTTCGATGTTCCCGGTATTCGTATATCTCGATGATTTGGCAAGATTCGTTATTCCCGGGGTTCGATGTTCCCAGAAGTGCGGATGCTCTCAAGATGCCGGAACATTGAACCTCGGGAACAGCGAACCTTGAGAACATTGACATAACCCCCTCGAGGTAGCGTGAGTTATCCCAGCAATAGATAGTTCTCACTGACGTCACAAATATGCATCAGCAACCGCCATGTTTGAGGGCAAGCCTGTACGTATATACCGGAGTTACCCTCAAACATGGCTGACATACTCAACGTGGAAATCGTCTATGACGTCACGTAAGAACTATACACGGTTTTGGTGTAGTTCTCAGTGAGCGCATTTTCAGTTTCAAACAAAGAACTTAATCATTTCAAGCAGCACTTAGAATTTTTGGAATTGAAATTTACTTTATTCATCTTTAAGTGACAGGATCTTGTATAATATTTATAGTAAATATACCGACAACGTAACACCATTTGTTCCTTAACGATAAAGGCTATAGGTACTTTTTCGCTTTTTAGCATGTACGTGTAAAGGAGACTGCGGAGGAAGGTCCTAATTTTCAGAAAGTTGATCTAGGCTGTCCTCAATAAACCTGGTCATTTTACAAACTTGGGAATTATATTCGTGGGCTTATCTTTTGGACTGGGGCAAACACGGGGCTAGGGAGTATAGAAAAAAAAAACTACCTTGGCTTTTAAGTTGGTCTAAAATTATCAAAGATCGAAATTTATTTTTGAAAATAATTAATGCAAAGAATATCCCGACGCACTTTTATTAAATACACATGAAAGTTTCACTCTTGTTTGATGGTTCTATACCTAAACGGCAGAATGTAGATAGGTGTGGAGGCAGTTTTAGTAATTTGTTTGCAAATATGTGATTCTTGGACAGCACCTGGCAAGATGAATCTTCTACACTGAGATACCACATTAGGCGCGTTCGAAACAGCTGCTCGAGCCGGCTCAACAGGCTCAGCCGGCGATCGATCTTTCGGAAAAGTAACCTTGACTTCATCAAAACGTCACAACTTGAGCCGGCCAAAACGGCTAGCCCTCAGAGGTGATCTAGTTGAGCCGATGACGTAAGTTACGTCACATTTCGTCCAGTCAAGAAACTGGTTGAGCCAGTTGATCCGGCTGGAGCCGCTAAATCGAACTCACCTATTAATTGCCTCATTCCTTGTGCTACTGCATATGAATCAAATTCAGATTTCACCCGTTCATGAAAATATTTATATCATTGAATTTATCCCACTTTCATTTAGTTTTGTCCCGTGGCAGCAGCACTCGAAACCCAAGGCGTACTCACTATTAGGCTAAGGTTTTTTCGGTACTCTACATAAGTCATGAAGGGGATAAAAAGGACTTTCGCGAGCTTCAATCGAATAGCAGTTCTAAGAATTTTCGTGATCACATTGATTTGTGGAATATACTTATGACATTTATTTCCCCTGAGCGGGGAATTGTTGTTGACAACTGCTATGATGATGGAATAGGCCATATAAAGAGAACTTGCATGTTTGCTCACAAATCATGCAGCAGATATATAAAGGTACCGTAACCAGGTAACATATCGAAATGTTTTCCTCGATGATGTAACCGCATTAACTCTCTAAAGTCTACAAGGATTCGTGACCTCTCATAATCTCTGACATTTTGGGATTTAGAGGTCAAGCTTATTTACTGTTATCGATTGATGTCATATCCTACAACAGCAAGCATATGCTACAGTGACAATGGCACGTATACCGGTGCTGGCTGTGTACGTGTCATTTCATAACCAGTTTGAGACTTTCCAAGCCAAGTCACAATATTTTTGAACCGGCATTTGAATTAGATGTAAGCTTTACCAGAGCCTTCCACATTAGAAGCGGGACACTCGACGTCGAAAGTCAGAAAAGCAATATCCTCTCACCCAAACAGTTCCAATTCTCCTAATCTACTTACTGAAACCCCCTCCCACAATTATCTTAAACTTGTCCTCATCCAGACACAATCTCAGTTTATGGCTTCAAAGTGAGCATTACAAGACCCCATGCAACTTTGTGTCATCAAAACGCTCTCAGCACAATATATGATGTGTGATATGAGCTAACGTACTCTGCATTTTTTAACTTGCCGTCAAATCAAAGAGCTGAACCTACTGAAAATTTCTTTTTGTGGACTTACAACAAAAATTGCAATTTTGCGGGGGAAGATTGGCCCTTTAACTGCGATCGGATGAACCATAGGTCTATCTACAAAAGACTGATGGGTATCTCATTGTTCATTCCTATAAGAACCTTTGATTGCTAAAACGCTGTTCCCAAATACATAATATGTAGGCCTATCGAGTCTATCTTTGCAGTAAGAGGGTTAAAATAGCTTAAAAAGTCTTCCCCAAAGGATTCGAAATAAATGTATGTGATGCCCGTATCCGAAGATGAGCACATGTACTACCTGCTGTGTAGTCAGTAAATCAATAAATTTAGCTTTACCCATTGCCTCGCTGCTGGAGATCAATACACTAAACATGTAATGATTACGCATACTACTGACTACTTCTTAAGTAGGTCTATTATATCTGTTTATGTCAATGTCGTCCCCACATGAACCCGTACACTACCTATCCTCACCCTTAAAACATGTCACTCATGGATGGCAGTATAGTAATAGTCACCCATAGCTTAGACCACTTTCAGTTGGACTGGTTGAAAAGAGAATAAGATCCCTCTCCGTGGTGTTTACCCCTTGAATTGGTACCTACATAAACTCGGTCGCCAAACACCCACACAGCCGCGATTAATTTGCACCCGACTGCCCGAAGAGGGTAACTGGTCAATTTTATTGGGCTAAAGTGAAAAGTAAGCTCCCTTTGATTAAGTGCATGATCCCATCTCATGTTGTGCGAGTGACTGCGTAATTTTCACACACCAGGCCCCACTTTCAGATAGCCTAAATAGGGGATTATATGTTTTCCTATCTTATAAAGGGCAGAAGCTACAAATATTGGAACCTCTGACATTCAACAGTTCAATTCTATGGAAGACTTTTGTTTCAACCGCTCACAGCTTCACATGAATGGTACACCGATAAGCTAAACCGAGTAACAATTGGTAAATTTTAGGGAGGGAGGCCACCTCCTATCGAGGTCAATAACGATGTACGGATAAATCCCCAGTTGAAGTAGAAAGTCAAACTATAGTAATATATGACCGACAATGCAGAACGATCACGTTTGCATAACGCATTGATGTTTAATAAATAAATAAAATTACAAAACACGTATAAAAATAAACACATGTGGAAAATAAAATCGACATTCAAAAATGTGTTTCCAACACCTGCTGACTTAAAAGTATATCAGTATATGCCTATCAGACAATGCCATAACATAGGCCTATTAGGAGGACTATATGAAACAATAGCGACTTTGCCTTTCCCGGTTAAAAAAGTATAGTTCTTATTCTTTTCGGCGGGCTTTAAGGTGGGATAGTATATAAATATATATATATATATATGTAAGATGTTCAAAGGTGGGTATAAGGAAAATAATCATGATCTTGTACATAAAATAATTGTTCTTAGCTACGGTGAGGTTTTTCACATAGTTGGACGGAATCAACCGATGTAAATATTTCCTTGGGAACAAGGATGACGAATGCCAAAATACTACAACGGATGAAGTTGATAGTTGGTGATATCCATGAAGTAAACTTAATAACAACAAGAAATTGGTTTAGCTATTTCACGGAGAAGACTTAGCAAACAAAATGACGGCACTAATATTTCCCAATAAATCACTTACTTTCAAATGAATTTTCTCGTAGGCAAAACAAACAAATATACAGCTACAATGATATCAAGGGCTTTAAGCTCAGTGGCCCTTTAGCTGCATGAAACTGAAAAGGTTGAAATTTTCAAAAGTATTTTAAACAAGTTTGAGTAACTTGACTAGTCTCTCATTTTATTTGGTACTACACAATGGCCTCCTGAGGCGCCCGACTGAGGCACCATAGTCTGCCCGATTTAGCAAGGTCTCGACCGATGTGGGGGATGCAGCCCAACCCCCGTCCCGTACGGCTGTACCTCAATCAGGTTTTTTTTTTTTAATGGGGCAATGGTCCCCGTCCCTTGCCACTACGGGCATGCCCTTAGAGGTAGTGTGTCCAATATACAACGAAGCACACTTCTGTAGTTACTGTAGCTACTGCAAATATGTTTAGCACATATTCAGTTAGACTCAAGAAGATTTGACGTAACGCCATGACATTTTAAATAAAAAAACATCCAAATTTTTACAACTTTTCAATAGAGTGAGGTGAAAATAATACATTGAGAAATTGCCAATTTGGTAACTAAGTTTAATTTGTCTGAAGGAACAGCGATGGTCCCTGTTTTATATCACAAACCTCCCTCTTTGGGCTGCAGTAGAAGTATATGTCCACTGTATTTCTCATGGGTGAGCGGAAGGGCTTGTACCGTATTTGAAGTATCTGAGCTCTGTATTATATTTGAAACCGAACCTGTACCGTATTTGAAACTGTAACGCCTTAAAATTTAATCAGTTGAAGCTCTGTAACACACCGGTGTGTCGTTAAATTCCGTGTGACTAAAAATGAACTAGTCTATTAAGTCCTGGCCAAAATGCGGCCATCATGAAGCACGTAGCGCATGTCTTCTGCATACTTGATTGACAGATATCCGGGAAGACTTGACAAGATTGCATAAAATTGCAAATAAAACGAAAGTCATTGAACCTTTGTCGCAACTTTGAAAGTCAGACGACTTTTAGTGGGAATTTAGTGGAATTTCAGTCGAATTTAGTGGAAATTTTAAACGTTGAATCTATCTGAGGGTACATTCATGGATGACTCTCTTGTTATATTAATTCAGGGAAGCTCCAATCTTAAAGTTCGTTAAATGCCACTAAATATCAATGCTACCGTATTTAAGTTTGACCTACGACTGAATGAGTCCAGAATGTATGGCTTAAAGTCAACTTATCCTGCTTCATTCCATTGTTTAACCGTCCAATTAGACTCTCAGAAAACAATGTACTACTTTCCCGGTCTGCCTGTTGGATTTTCTTCATCATTTTTAACATGAGAGTAGTAAACCGTAAGCGAAAAGGTTCAGCCTTGCAGTATCCTACACGTAAGGAAAAGGGTAGGGTATCATCTGATTCGGTTCCGGCAATCTACTGTACTCTTTAGCTCTTTATAGCTTCAGCATGCTTGTTCTGCTAATTGCCAGTTTATCCCTAGAAGTTTTAAGGGGGGCACGCAGAACTATCGGTAACAAATCAATTTTCTATTTACACACACGTGGTCATTGTACATAAACATATATCTATATTTTTACATTATATTGCACTTGTGTAAGTTTTGCACTTTCATTTTTTAGTACCAATAACCCTGCTCACTGTACAACCAACACTTACAGGTTTTAAATACGATACATGATGACGTCAGCAATCAATGATCGAAACCTTATCATGATAAAGCCTGAAGTCAAGGGAGACTGTAATACCAGTATGGGGAGTGGCTCGGGGACTTAAAGGACAGGAGCAGTCATCCCAAATTGAAGTAGTTTAGTAGACTGGCCAGTTTCATGATTGGCTGTTGAGAGTCATGTGACAATGTTTTTTCTCTTCAAATGTGAAATTTACCAGAAATAACTGCTTGGTTTACCTTGAATATGCAATAGTAAAGTCATAAAATGTAATGAAAGATACTTTGAAGAGAAATAAGATGAAAATTGTGTTACTTGGCTTTTTCTTCAAAATAAGTTTGGGGGGACTGCTCTTTACCTTTAAGTCCCTGGGAACCCCCTCCCTCATTTTCGGAGATCAAAATTACCACTGCCTTAAGCCCTTAACGCATTTTAGTGTTTTTCGCAACACCCTGGAAAATGATACACCTTCCAAAGCTTATTCGGCCCTTAAGTTCAGTACATCGTCTGGCTTCGGGCCTGGGGGCGTCTAGCTCAATGGAGAGGCGAAACACGGAATCTTAGAATAGTCACAAATCGAACCCCGTATAGTTTTTATATGAGATGTCGTCTGATTAATTTTACATAACCATTTAACTAACTAATTCTAGTCAATTGAATAATTATAGTCATTTGACTATAGTCCCAATCATTTGAATGATTCCATTTGACTTCTTTCATTTGACTAACTTGTTTCACGGAAAATTCATCTTTTCATATGGAGAACGATGTACTGAGCAGAGCGAATATGGAACGGCTAATGTCGGAGGATGAGAGATGGGGATGGGGTTGACCATTATGCAAACAATTTGAACCTGTGTAACTTTGCATTGACTTACAGGTTGATCGCACAGGCTATTGGTCAATCGTTCAAGTAATGAGGTCACGTGTGTTTCCACCCTCAGTCTTCCGTTCACGACAGACTGAACAATTCTATTTTCAACGTGACTGCATAATTGGTGTTCATATTTTGACCTTTAGGAATAAAATTTTGTTCTGAAGAGCTAATAAAAACGACCACAGGATTTCCTTGTGCCAAGTTGGAAAAACCCAAGTTGTTGGTACAGCTCGGCACTTAATTACCGATCGCATCGGATAATTTTGTACGCAGCTCGTCTGTAAGTACGATTCATCAGTAAATACACTAAAGCATTCCACCAGCTGTTAGAATAGGCCATAAAGATGGTCACAAATTCGAAAGAAGCCTCAGTTTTAGTATTATATATAATATTTAAACAAACATCGACCAACATTGGCATCCAGGCTAAATAATAGGCAATGACCATGACCAGGATCGTCCGAAGTCCCTTGTAATGGGACCTCCGGTGACGGGTAGTCGTGCTCGTTGTCGACTCACGGTGTTTTCGTAATGCCTTCAGGTTTATAAGTGGTAAGCTCACACGTGAACTAGTTCGACGATCGTGAGCCTCCGGGATGGGGTTATCGGTTGGGCTGGCGTTTCCATTTTGGCTACCATTAATGATGGATGTCGATGAAAGACTTCGCTGTCTTTGTTCTTTCGCAGCACCAAAGGGAGCAATAGACTGTCGCTTGTTATGTTGGTAGACAATAAATAAGAGTCGTAAGTTGACGTAAGTTACCATTATTAAAGGAAGAAACATGCAGAAAAAGCCAAACGTTTGCAAAAGGGTAATTCCATTTGATCGTTCACCAGAGTCGGCATCCATATGCATACGGCAGTATAACGACTCCTCGTGGAAATACATAACATCCGGAGATTCCATAAAAATAAGCACCCAAAACCCAACCATATTCATTGCACTAAAGGTGAAAACTGCTGTGATTACACATTTGACCCGGAACTTGGTTACAATCTGTGAGTAACGCAAGGGCCGAGTTATGGCCAACAACTTGTCAAAGCTGAGGCATCCCAGGAACATTGCAGACAGTATACCGAGTAATACAATTACTGGGTAGATAAGAATACAAAAGTAAGAGGGTTTTGCAAATGGTATCTCAGAAAGAACATAAAATGCTTCCGAAAACATGATCACAATTCCCGTAGTGAGATCGACAATGCCAAGTGACGTAAATAACAGTGTTGTACTCTCTCCAAAACAATCTGGTGCTCTTCTCAAAACAGCAATGTTTAGTGAATTCAAAATAATACACAATGCCCCGGTCACCTCGACAAGGAAAAGACGTAGCCCTTTGTTTATGGCTACTTCTACCTGAGGTGGGGATGAAATTATTCCGAGTACCGTGGTAGTGTCATTACCAAAAATGGTGAAGTCCTGAAGATTCTCCATCGTGATAGCTAGTAGCAATGTACACCAATAATCAGTTGTAATTAAAAAATTCGGTGACCACACTTGTAGGCAATGTAGCAAACGTTTGCATGGTAGGCGATAGTTAGTTTACGTATAGCCTATGCCGGCCTTATCAAGAAGGTATCTAGATTTAATCTGTAATCAGACGTTTTCGAAGAACCCGTCTGGAAACAATAATATTTGATATGACCTCAACTTGACTGGTATGGAAGGTTACTCATCACCAGACTATGAACTGTGAGCAGTCTTTGGATAAATATATTAACACTGCCAAACACGGAACGCACACTTCCGTGACAATAATGTGATCATCGCGGCGCTGGTTTCAATAGCTCCGCCTGTAAGCTGCCGCTCCGAACAGAAATTGCGGAAATGTTTTTGTTTAAGTCCATTTTTGTTGTTTTATTCTTTCACAGGTCCGAATATAAGTCCACACCAGACCCATGCAGTTCAAACGTGACAGTATTTTCTTCTCAAACGTTGTCAAATACAAGGACAGAAATGCAGAGAGAGTATAAAAAAACCAAAACGTTATGCCCAACCGTCTTCTGCTTGTTTGCGGTCACGCTGATCAACCAGAACAGGTAGCGCGACTGCTAAATTTGTCCCAATCTTTATTACTAGTTGAGAATCTCAGGAAATTTGATTGCTCAGTGTTCTAATGGAGACTTCCGTACATTGATATGCTGCGTTCCAGTCTGTTTAGAGACTTTCAATTCACTGAGGTTTTATTACAAAACTGTAAACTCTCTAGTGGCGGAGACAGACTAAATTTCCAGTAACCTTATGTCGAGTCCGTCTTCCTTTGTATTGCACGAGTTACTGCGCGTGCTCTGTACCTCGGCCAATCAGCTAACGTGCAACAGTAAAGTATATCTTATTGTCTCTTTGTTCATCGGCGAGCTATCCCTTACAGATCATTGCGTAATGTTGGAAACAACATATATTCAACTTTATTCGATAACCACGCAGTGTTTGTCTTCTTTATGTCTATTTGTAAGTCTCTTATACCTCTTCGAGGTGAAATAGACAATAAATGAAACTGAAACTGAAACTTGAGACGGTTGTGATCGGATCGATATTAATCCATGGTTAAATTTGACGTCACAGAGGTTTGACGTGTGGGGTGGTTCTATGGATTATAAAATGGCACACTGAAAATTAAGCTTTATTGATCTTAACCTCAGTGTAAGTGGTTAGGGGTTCCCCCGAATCAACAGGCTTAATTTAGACCTCAAGTTGAGGTGGTCCGACCGAACTTCCATGATCAGGCCTAGCAACAAAACTGTATGTATCCTTTCACGTATTGAGAGAGTATTCCCCTGCGTTAAATATGGATGATGAAAAAGTGAGGTTTATGGGTAGAAATGTACCCTGACATTTAGGGTAAAAACGGGACGAAAATCTCTGAAGTTTTGCAGAAATCTTTGGGTACGTTGTGCCTGCGGAGGGGGAGGGGCATTGGCTCTTCGCAAGAGAGTGAAGCGGGCTCTAGGAAAGTAGTTTGTACTTTGAGCATGTCAGGCTACATGATATATATGGAGAGATGGGGTGCAGTTGTTAGGAGAATATTTCTATCAAATTGATATAATTTAATTTCGTAATTTAATTTCAGAGGTGTCGTTCATTACCGTAACTTTCGGCCTCAGCTTGTAAAACATCTAGTGTGTCATCCCCAAAATTAAGGGAAAATCGCTCATCTTTATGCCAGTCTTTCTCACTTGCACAAAAAAACTCTCAAAATGGGATCCATTCGGCCCTCAGGACCTGCACCAATTCTGGGTACTGAAGTAGGCGTGGACGAACTTGGGGTACTGAAGCAGAGTTCCAGTCATTCTTCAAGTTCCTGTGCATAGGTTTGTACACTCACAAACCCCCTTTATCACCCATCCTCGACGCAGTTTAGATGTTTGAATGTCAAAATTAGTCGGCAATCTATAGGGGCAATGGTAAATGTTGGAGGCAAAACGTCTCGGGTGCAGCGCGAAACCTGCTCCTGCCTCCTGCTGGTGGGGGTTCAGGTCGAGGTAAAGTCCCCAAAAGCTCTGAGGATTTTAGCATATCTCTGGATGAAAAATTAAGTTTCATGAGAGGTATAATTAATTTTTCCGGCTAAATCAGGCTGATCTAACCTGGTGGCAGTTTCTCCCTCTCGGCCCCGTAGCGCCGGACTGCCTGGATGGTGTTTTTTTTTTTTTTTTTTTTTTCAGACGACGATATCGGTAGCAAAGATTTGATGTTGAGCCTCTATTTGAGAATCGATATTTATCTGTTTCCTCTTCTTGAAAAAGTGGAATGGGGTTTTACGCCCCAGTTTGCAACCTTTTGGTTCAAGTGAAACCGGCCGCGGCCTTTCCAGTTGTGGTTCACTGGCTTGTTTTCCCTACTCTATTGTTTATGCAGAGCACCATGCAAATACAATGGCGATGCGTTCTGGTTTTAAAGTCTTCTGTATGACCCGGCCAGGAGTCATATGAAAAAGAAATATTATGTACCACCATGTCTTCAATCTCCAATGTATATGGTATTTCCTATACGCTAAGCAGTCACTATTTTGAGGTCACGTTTTCAATGAAATGTTGATCTGTTGACGTCAACAAAAGAAAAGCATTTGCAAAATGATCAGAAACATCGATCGGTTCTCGAAGGTAGGACCGGATACAATTGGAGAAGCATGACCCACATCATTGGACACAGTCTTGAGGGGGTCTTTAAGAGGAGAAACCGAAGGGGTCGTAAGCCTCCCCCTGTTGAACATTTTTTATATACTAAAGGTGTCTCAGCTGCAAAATTGTGCTATGTTTGGCAAAATTGAAGTGATTATTCGTAAAGGAATTTTGTTTTGCGGAGGATTATTGGTTTTCAAAGAATTGGTTTCATAGTATTATGGAGAATTTACAATTGGGTTTACAGCCGAAGTAACCATGTAATACTGACCAGGTTTGTCAGGAGCTCTAAAAATCCCTATAGACTATACTTCTATTTGCGGCTACAAGTTCGGACAAAATGGTAGATTGTTTCAAGTTCATATAACTTTAGGGTGAAAGGTATAAACGCCTATGAAATAAAAGCATGGGCTTTGGTAGGTATAACCCATCTACGTCATGAAAAATACCGATCGTGATTTGATAATTGGACTATGTCGATTGCAGTCAGACACTGCTTTAGGCAGCGGACTACTAATTCCGTGTTCTTACTGCGGAAAATATTTTCTGACAAATGAAGTGCCTTAAAAATTTTATTGTATGCTGTTTCTTGACTGTGTTATTTATACCATATGCTTAAGTGTCCGTGTGGTTTTGTGTAGACAATGAGTTGGAATACAGACAGACCAAAATTCAAGGCAATTTTACCAATAAGTATCATTTTCATTGTATTACAACACCTTTGAGTATAGACAATGGCGGGAAACACGTACCCATCATTCAAAGCTGTCTAGCTCAAAATGTCAATGGTCACGTGATATAAAAATTTGAAAATTCCATAAGAGCACACATATGAGGTGTAACTAGAGGGGGTATGTTCAGTTTCAAAACTTCTACAAGGAGCTTTGACGGGGAATTAGACTGATTTAGTGTGTTAGTCAATTGGGCAAATAATTAGTGATCCGCTATCTTTACGATGTCATTCCACATCCTATTGGCATGAATGACACTTCTAAGACTAACTCCCAAACTACTTTCAGTTAATTTAAAACCTATTAAAGCTAGTCTCTTTAGCCATCCATGATTGGAGACCTGGGGTGCAAATAGCCCAAAACAACACTTACAATATACTGATAAAAGATACACATAATCGCTCGTTGGGCGAGAACTTGAAAAAGTAATTTGTAGAAATACGTCCAACCGAGATGTAAATGTACGCTGCTAGATACAGCGTGGTATTAGAATTTTCCTCCACTAGAGGATTATAGAAGATATGTTGTATTATATCCCCTCCACCCCTTTTCATATTGGACTCATCGCCTACATTCTTCACCGCTGATGATGGGAAGAAAAAGGTGGTAGGGGTTACCCTCCCCACTTTATTTTTTATTTCTTTATTTTATTTTATTTATTTTATTTATTATTTAAAATTTTCTTGTACGCTCCGCGCCAACTGATGGTGGCGCTCAGCTTAGATAGTATACACAATTGAATCATCCATGAATGACCATGCCCCCCCCCCCTGTAAAAATTTCTGCGGACGCCCATGGTCGCAACAGAGTCACAGACATACGGCACTCACGTTTTTAATTCCGTTCTACAGATACAAGACCAGGTAATGTTTTATACATTCCCAGGTGCGGTATGTCATTTTATTATGTTTTTTTTTTCACATCTCAAAAGTTTTTAAGGACGAACCTCAGTTACCGATTGCTGGATCGGGGAAGAATATATGAATAGTGCCTTGTCAACGCCCTTTTTATTTAATGGGTACGGTTTGTGGGGATCAAGTGTGCCAAAACCGTTGGTATCGACTTAGGTCGTTTGCTCACTAGGAAATAATTTGCGCCCTTGTTTGTTTAAATGCATATAAACAGGCTACTACCTTGCTTGGGAACCGCGCGAAAATTGAGTTAATCGGTTTTTAAGGGCCAATTCGTTGCATGGCATCCCCACTCAGGTAATTCGGGCCTCTGAATCTGAGCTAAACAGGCTGCTAAAACACACGGGATCCTTGTAAAGTTCGAGGAAACTTATATTCGATGCGATGCAATGCCATTCTCCCTAGAAGTTGAGAAGCCTTGGGATTTTCGTTTTTTTCTGAAGTTTTTCAATTTTTAAAATTATATTTTGATGATAATCTCATGCTGCATGACGTAAAACAGTTTGTAGAACGCGCAAACTCATTTTCCAATGATTTTAGCTTTATGTAGTCATCCCGTAGTGCCAAGTGGTACATTTCATCTGGGAGTTTTTTTACCTTTTTGTAGATTTGCTCATCTTTGGTGAAAATTTTATTGCAAACGAAAGTTCAAAATATCGACGGCTTTGATTCTACTTATAAGCCTGAGAAAGGCCATTTCCGGCTGTCTGAGGGTTGCGATTAATCCTCTGCCCCCCCCCCCCCAACTGAAATGCTCCCGTACGCCTATGTTTGTATAATTGAGCAAAGGGCTACACCGACTGTTTTTACCGTTGCCCGAATTCAGTTCACAAGACTGCAACTGAGCTATGTAATTTTAACAAGTTTCGAACAATCTACAGCAACGTGGTTCGTATTAAAAAAATCGGTAAGCCCATTTGGTTTCTTCAGGCAAATAACGGATGTTCAAAACTGAAGAGAGGCTTTCAGATAACTTGCTTGTAAATAAGCTCTCAGATTATTCAGCTAATTTTTGTAATCTTGTCAACTTTCCATTTAAACTTAGACAAGGGGTTAAGGTCATATCAAATTTTCATATGTTAGGGAGCTACTTATTTTAGGCATTTTGGTGAAATTTTCATTGAAATCTGATGGACGGTTCTCAAGATATGAACAAGTAAAGTTGGCACATTTTCAACAAAAGAGTGAAAATGTAGCAAGCACATAAGACATCATATCCCCAAATTAATGGACAGTCTTTTGGTTTTCTTACTTCAACAATCACATATTATCAGACTGTGATTGTATAGGTGGCATGAGAAATTTTGCATTCTGTTCCCCACATGAAGGTCCTACTCCTAATGTTAACCTCGAGGTCATCACAAAAATCTAAAAACAAAAACAAAGTGAAACAAAGCATTTCTTCTCAATATGAGGAAGTGATATAACCTCTGCTGCTCCCAAGCACTTTTGAGTCACACAATTCTACTAACTTCATTTACTGATGATATCTCGAGAATTAAAAGTCCGATTTGAATGGAAAGTTCACCACACTGTGTACATTTGAACGCTCTTTCACATATGGGAATTAAATGTTTGCTTCAGCCTCCCCTTTATTTTTCTTGAATATAATCCTTTGTTAATTTTCGGTCAAATCTTTGGAAGAATCCAGATATTTGGCTATTCCAGGCAACATTCTGGTCAAGTTTTTGAATAGAGACCAAGGAATTGTTGTTTTTTCCTAAGCTGTTCAAATATGCAGCAGATTATGACATCCTTCTGAGTTCTCATGAAAATGAATACCGCGTGGATGATATCTTTCCATTTCTCAGACGAAATTCAGAAAAATTCGGGCAAAATTTCAATAAAAAAATATCATTTTTTGATTGCAAAGAATGTAATGTTTTATGTATCAATACCTAATGGTACAAACTTCAATATACCCAGGGAAATGTTTATTCCATGACACGTCCGTGCTCTAGCTATTGCCCATTCCCTTTGCCGATATTCCGTTTCCACTGTTCGCACGTTCACTGTCACGAAGTTCGAATTGGCTCGTACAGAACTGTTTTTAATCCATCTTTTATTGGTAATACTAACATCATCAACAACAAACAATCAATAAATATACAGTATTCATATAAACAATAATGATGTCGAAAAAGAATTGGGAACAATATGATTGAAGGAGTCATACTAACCAAAGTCAAATCACATAGATATCAAAAAAGAGACATATTACAAAAATGTAAACCAAAAAAGAAACAAAATATCTCATAAACCGCACAATGAAATCAAATGGACCATAATTTACATAAACACATCCACTTAAGGAAATGAATTGAAGCTGGAAGAGGGTAAAGGAGTTTCAAACGAAGTGAAACAACATACAAAGTTTGAACACGGTACAGCTCTGCATTACACAGATTTCAGAGTTTTATACACGAGAATAACAGCGAGAATAAAAACTTAACGTGAACTACAGATAGACCGAACATCACGTTCAATATTACAATCAAAACCTAAGGATGAAAAGTTTCCCGAAAGAAGGGAGAAATATTTCTTCAGATGTGGGCAGTCCAAAATAACCTTCAAGGGATGGGTTCAGGGGAGGTGAGAAGAGATATACTCATGGGCGTCCGCAGAAAAAAGTCGGAGGGGGGGGGCAAAATTTCTAGGGAGGGGCAAAACCTCCAAGTCACCATGAATTGACACAAAGCATGCGAAAATTTCAGCCCAAAATGCCTCCCAGATCGCCGGAAATGGCCATTTTAAAATCTATTTTTCGCATAGAAACTTGGAAAACACGTTTTATTTTGGTTTTTGCTTTGATTTTTATACGTTTTTTTTCAAATTTTTGATTTTCCAGGGGGGGGGGGCAAGTGCCCCCCCCCCCGGCCCATACCTGCGGACGCCCATGGATATACTTCATAAATTACAAGCCAAAAGCGAAGTTTGCAGTCATAACTACTGAGTGAATTTAAGGTGTAGATGAGCTTTGATGGTCCACTGTTTGTAGTCAGTTTTTGTGAGTGGGGCTGAACTTGATTTAAACAACAAACAGCTTATTAAACAAAGTAGTATAATTGCAAAGTTTTTCTTCGGGTCTAACTTTAGGCTGTGAAAACAGCGAGTGAAACTCAGTAACCTGTACACTACGATCCGGTTTAAGTGACGCGACGAAATGATTCAATGAAAGTCACGCTTGTGTTGTCCCTGCGATAAAGAATAGAAAGGTCCACCCGGTAAGTGACCTATTAGGAGGTCCAGTGTCTTCTACTTAATCATAGGGAGTAAAGAGTGTATCTTGGCCAAAAAGTTTCTAAAAATTTGTTCCAATGGTATCGTTGAAGTTTCCAAATGGAAGACAAAACTTTGAAAATAATTTAAAACAAAATTTTAGTGGAAGTATTGATGTACAAATCAAAATAAATCTTAGCCTCCACGCAAGTAACACGGCAATATTTTACTTTGCTCTCTGTTGATATAAGGTCACAGACACTAACTGACCCGAATGCATGCATGGTGCATGCTCTTACGTAACTGCGGTCGTGAAGCCGACCGACGTGTGACCTTTTAGACGGTACAATGACTTCCACTTAAATAATAGGGAGTAAAGCTGTATCTTGAACTAAAAAAATACCTCACAATTCTTAGCGAGAGCATCAAAGTACCATTTACCACGGATAACGAATAGTAAAATTATAATTCTAAACAAAAACGTTGACAAAGTCCTGATGTATAAATGTGAGTCACTTTGTAAAAACATGACAATATTTGACTATGCCCTGCTATCAAGTAATGTACAACCACTTAGTGAAACAAAGCTTTATAAAGATTGCTACATTTTACAGAAGGTACACATATTTCTGACGGCCCCATGTGGACATATTTTCGAGACGAAATTTGATGTTTATGCAATTATGCAATCAGAAATTATAAGTTTACCCGATGAAAGTCCAGAAGTCACAGTATTCTTTCAAAAAAGAACAAACAGCCACACATTGCAATATATTTTTGGTGTCCAGCAATGCCATTCACACAGCTGTCCCTCTTAACAATGATCTACCCTCGCAACAACAACCTCGATGATCCAAAATGAAGACAGGCTTTGGCTTGGTACTATTCTGCTGAAAACAAAGTAAAACAAAGAAACAATTTTCAATCGTTGAGCTCACAGATCATAGCTTGAGCCAACACTAAAATGCACGATCCTACACATGTTTTGCAAAAGTGTTGTCTGCATGAGTCCAAAGGATTTCCCTTTCGGGAAACCAAAAAGATAGTGATAAGATTACGTCATCGTACATTTTCTTTCGTTTGTGATTGCCTGTGGATTTCAAGCATATGTAACGTTCCACTTTCAGTACGAATACAAGTTTATGATAAAATTTCGCAACTTCTGGTAATACAGCTAGTAATTTACAATTATACACATAATGCCTACAATAAAGCAAAATGGATTTGTTGACGGTGTTGAAGCGAAAGTTTGTAGCCAAAAAAGAAGTCCGACTTTGAAATGAATTGTTTTCCGAAGAAAAAAGTTCAATGTCAAGTAAAAAGTTCGACGTAATAGGACAACTCCAAAATAAATGCCCAATTGTTTCTTCGCCACGTTTACAAAATGTACAGAAAGGATTATCAATCTTATTCATGCGATAACGAAGTATATTCGTTGCTAAAAATCTGTGTAGGAACTCAAACTGAAAATAAATAATCTTTGTTTCCGAAAGTTAAGTTTTGGGAAAATAATACGGAAAATTCTTTGCCAATCGTCTGAAGTGAAATTAAAGGAAATATTCCATTTATCAATTGCCTTGGGTGGAAGAACTATTTTACCTACCAAACAAAAATACTCCGTAAGGGAAGTAATGTTACAAATCGCCTGTTATCCACAAGTTCATTTTGTCTACAAGTCAATACGTTTCGCTTCCAGTTGCTTGGAATATCAGACAACAGATCAAAATATCTTGTAAATGGAAATTATTAATGTTACAGGTATTACAAAATTCAACAAATGAATAACTGACATTGTTTTTTTCAAAAAGATCTCTGACGTAAATAACACCAGCCATATGAAGTTTTCTGTCATATAGGTGACACAACCGTCAATTCTAATATAGTTATTGTTCCAAAGAATTTGATCACCGTATGATTCGGTTGGTTCATTAAAATGCAACAGGCTCCATGCAATACAAATTTGTTTAATAAATTTACTACTTATTTCATTTATATCCCTGTGACTGAAATTGCACTCGAACAAAAAAGTTTTACCATAAGGGGATAGATAGTGGTCGAAAAATAATTTCCACAACCCAAAATTATTAGGCTCGTACAGAACTAATTCCAAGCAATATTCAGATATGGTTCAAAACTTATGCAAAAGAGGGCGCACTTAAGTTATGAATGACAGAGCTTTGCAGCTTTGATGAATGGTACCCAACTCGATATAGGCGAACATGTTAACAAAATTTTTACCACATGAGCTGCCGGAATCCGGAATATATCATATCGATGGAGGCTAACAACCTCACACGTTTCAAGACCAAATCCGTTTACATACGAAAACTTCTAACCAATGACCTATTTTCAATGGCGATGGTTTAAATCGTTCACTTAAAGTGTAAATCAAGTCAAAAAATTCCAAAATATATATCAAAGAGCAAGAAAAAAGAGATCTAACAGTCCAACTCCCATCTGCATAACACTTTCCTGAGCTGAGATAAAAAATGATGAAGTTTATTCACTAAAAACAAGTTTGTCCAAGGCGCAATAATTTGTGACTTTCTTGTTGTACAACTCACATAACCTGCTTTGATTCCCTTTAAAATTAAAAATGTTTTTATTACCTTGAACACTTCCTGCTTGCTTGCACAGCATGTTGCACAGAGAGGGCTTAATTAATAACATCGCCCCATTAGACAGTTATAGAAAAAGGGATAGCACATTTTGGTATAAGATGCAGTAATCTTCAGAAAACAAAGAAATACAAAGATTGTAATTAGAGTAGTACAACAATGACATCACAAATTATTGCGCAATGTACCATTTTCAGTTGAGTGAATAAACTTCAACATTTTATATCTCAGCTCAGGAATGTCCAACGAAGATGGGAATTGGACCGTTAGGATTCATTTTTCTTGTGCTTTGATATATATTCTTGATTTTTTTTTTTTTTTTTTTTTTTGCTTAAGGTACACTTCAAATTAAGGAAATCAATACCCACAAAAACTATTAAGGACCATTGAGTTATTTAGCACAGCCAATTGATTTGTTTATCCCGATGATTTGGAGGATTTGCACATGTGCATAGCTACCTGAACGAATTGTAGAACTCTCTTACTTTTGGAGAGGATGGAGGTGCAGGGGAAATTGGCAAACTTGCCAGTCCTCCGCAGCACAAAATCGTCCATAGCTGTATATGGCCGCACCGGGTCTACAAATATTGTAACTACACTGTTAAATATATCGGGAAACTAGCAGACATTTTTTCCTTTTTTCGTGTAAAGCAGATATATTCTGTTTTTTAACCAAATTCTGGCTTCTTTCAATCAAAGGGGGGGGGGGACTCAACTTGCGAACAAGACGTCGCACATAGTATTAGGGGATGTCGTGCAACATATTTTCGGGGGAAGGGCATGAAAAGTGGTAACTGACTGCCCGAAAGACAATCTAGGCGGAGCGCCACCATCAGTTGGGGCGGAGCGTACAGTTTGAAAAAGCGCGACCTCTCAGATAGCCGGAAATTGCATTTGCCAGGCTTGTAAGTAGAATTTAAGCAGTCTTTCTTTTAAGCTTTGCCTTGCAATGGATTCTTCATTTTAATAAAAAGAAAATAATGAAAATGAAAAATGATCAGAAAATTACCAGATAAAATGTACTGTCTCCTTTACAGGACGATGTGACATTTTATTATTTTCTTTGTCGCAAAGTAGAATCTCCATTAAAAAAGTATAGACCAGAACCAATTTTTTGTTTAATATTTTAAAGACGAACATATTCTAAGTACTCTGGTGAAGTTTTCATTTCTCATGTTCGGTTCTCGAGATATTAGCAATTGAAGTCATATTGATGGTCAATGTTTTGTTTTGTTTTATTTATTTTGATCCTGCTGTTTGACCTTAAACTGATAAGGTGTGCTATCTTGCTCCTAAGGCAAATTAAGTTTTTACACATCTATTGCTCGGGATGCTCTTATGATAACAACATATCACAGTTAAGTTGTATAAATATGGTGTTAAATTTGAGAGAAAAACAACTTTGAACACATGACAAGATCACGCCTATTTGTTGCAAGTACACTCTTTGTAGAAAATATGTAAACTTCAATTCTAATATCTTTAGAACCAAACACGGGAAATGAGAAAAAAATTCACCAGTAAGCTATGTCTAGAATACGTTCCTCAAAATATCAAACATAAATTTGGTTCTGGGGGCGTTCCACAAAGAGTTACGCACAATCTTAAGTTTGATTCACCATACTTAAGCCAACAGTAAATCATACTTAAGATGGTGCGTAACTCTTTGTGGAACGGGCCCCTGGACTTTTTTGTTTCAAGGAGCTACACACCCGCCTGAAAATAAATTGAAATCATGACTTTGCGAATCATATTTATTCATATGACCAGTGGTGGTCGAATGAGCCTATAAACCTACTGGGCTAAAATTTTGATACAATTACGAACTATATCCTTGACAATTACGCATTAGTTTTGACATTTGTTTGAGATAGAAGACTGGGATAGTTTGCCCAGATTAAAAAAAAGGCTACTTTTTATTCATGTCATATGGAATAACGTTATTTTTGGAAAATTAAAGACCATGCTTTGGAAACGTTTGAGGGCACTTACCCCCCCCCCCCCCGTGCCCCTATGGCGAGCCGTTAATGCTTACAACATAAAATCTGGCATTTTACATGACGGTTCGGTTATTCAAAAGACAGACATTTTCAGCTTTTCAAACAAATTTCACTGTTTATTTGTGTACTTTAACAGACAGGTTTTTGAAATTATAAACCATTTTCGTTTTGAATAATTTACATGAAATTTCTATTTTTCGCTACAGTAATTTTATAGAAGTGAAATGTTATTTTACAAGTAGCACATTATCATTAGGTGGGTGTGGCTAATGTTTGTCTATAAATTTCTTTAAAACTTTTATTACTTCCTTCAATAATGTCTATGTATATTTGTGTTCACTAAAAATTGATTATTTATTTACCGTGTCTCAGAATGTTTACAACTCAGATAGTGGTATCCTAAGTTGTAGTATTTATTTTAAGTTCACTTTATCTTAATTGTAGGTTGAAATTATAGCTTCCAGGGACTTCGAACTAATCAAAATGAACAGATGAGTGAGGTATTGAGTACATTCGAGCGATTTAAGCGGAATGAACAGACCAATAATGTAAATGGTCTGAAGGCTTGAGGTTGGTCAAGTGTTGTCCTTGAGTGGACGGAAAGCTTCTTCGGAAAGCAGTTTAAAGTTTGGTTTCGCCGAACGGCCCTTTGCCAAAAGATATGGCAAGCTAAAAGGTCAATAAATCGAAAAACGTGTATTATCGATCGAAAACGTGTATTATCGCCGAAAAACCATGTTTATCGACCGTAAAACATGGATTTTTGACCGAAAAACCTGGATTTTCAATTGAAAGTGCACGTTTTTCTCCGAAAAACCAAGTTTTTCGCTATAATCTTGGCTTATCGGTGATAAACTTGGATTTTCGGTAGAAAAACCAGGTAGTTTCGACCGAAAATGCAAGTTTATTACCGATAAACTTGGATTATCGACAGATAAACATGGATTTCGATCGATAAACATGGTTTGTCAGCGAAAAACCAAGTTAATCGGCGATAAACCATGTTTATCAGTCGATAATCCAAGTTATTCAGCGATAAACTATGTTTATCGGAGATAAATTTGGATTTTCGATCGAAATACTGGGTTTTTCAGTGATAATCCAAGTTTATCGGCGATAAACCATGTATATCGGTCGATATATGTCTTTTCGGAGACAAGCATGGTTTTTCGCCGATAAACATGGTTTGTCGCCGATAAACATGGATTATCGATCACAAATTGGCTTATTGCGTAATAATGTAGTGCCCCAATTATACGCACTTGACACATGGGTGAACCGCTGGAACTAGCACACGATGCATGTGTAGCATGCAACACGTACCAAACACGTCGCACGCTGGCTTTTTTGGATGGATCATGGAGCTGACAGTTCCCTAGCCCGCGAGCCTGCTGCGACGATATTAAATTCACATCGTTTCTATCCGAATGTCCGTCCATACATACAGTATCATATTTTTTCTTTGTACTTTCAGAGAGCTGTGGAACAGGGGCGTAGCCAGGATTTTCTTGTGGGGGCAAAGTCGACTCATCGTCCCCAGTCTTGACCGACAGGACTATCTGAGCGGAGCGCCACCATCAGTTGGCGCGGAGCGTACAAGAAAACTTTTGGTTTTAGAAACCCCTCAGATGGCAGGAAACGGCACTTCCCGAGTGTTTTATGCTGCATGTTCCCAGTCTGGAAATATGGATCTCATTTCTGAAATTTCTCATTTCTCATGCAAAAAAAAAAAAAAAAAAAAAAAATCAGTCTTTGAAACATGTTAATACATGCTTATAAGCGGAGCTCTACCATCGATTGGCACGGAGCGTACCAGGAAATTTTTGGCTTTACAAATCCCTCAGATGGCCGGAAACGGCACTTCCCGAGTGTTCTGAGCAAGAATATGTTCAGCCCGACTTCGACATTCTCCCCGCTTCTTAATTGGAGCACTAGACAAATATTAAGGGCTGAACATACCTTTAGCCCCCACTTTTTTATGGCCGCCACTGGGGTGCGGCATTTTCTTGAGGGAGCGAAGCGCCCAAGTGAGGAGCCGAGCGAAGGAACGGGGAGCGGGCCTGGTTCCCCCCTCCTTCCGCAAGGAGGTTTTGCAATTTTACATCAAAATTGAGCGATCTGGTGAACACCTAAGCTGGAATTTTTTGACATTTTCAATCTTGCAACAATGTTACTAAGCACAGTCTCTAAAAGACCATAAAATCCAAGTTTACCGCAAAACCAGTTGTTTCTGTTACACAGCGAGTGTTTTCTTCTGCTCATTTCTTTGTTGTAATCCGTAATTTACGGTCAAAGATGCCGACAAATCAAGGGAAAAGCTCAACATCAAGTCGGTGTTCGGCCAGAATTAAGTCGTCATCTTTGGAGCGTCTGCCTAACGTAGAGCCTATACCTTCAGGTGCTTCAACATTTGAACTCGAGAATATGACTGACGTGATCCGCAATGGCATTGAAGAAGCACTCCTTTCCCAGACTTTTCACTCCAGTCTGGTTGACTCTCTGGTCCTGCCATTGCCGAAGCTGTTAGGGAAAAAAAATTGCAATGACCTCCACCAAGCCTTCCAAATCGAACTAGAGAAAAAGCAAGCTCAAATTAACGAAGCTATGGAACAAATTATTTCCCTCAGGAACAAGATGTCTTCCGTTCAAACCATGCTTGATGCTCGAGAGCAATATTCAAGAAGAAACTGCCTTCGCATCCATGGTATTCCTGAATCCACCGATGAGGCAAGTACAGATTATTTAATCGTAAATTTAGCTAAGGAAAAACTTAAAACAAACATTTCCAGGGACCAGATTGATCGCTCACATATCTCCTAAACTTCGACCCAATCATTCCGAAGTAAGCACTGGCAAGCCAAGGGCCATAATTGTAAAATTTAATACATATAACATTCGCCATAGTTTCTGCAAGGCTCGGGTACAACTTAAAGGAACGGGGATCTATATCAACGAGGATCTAACTGCAAAACGGCAAGAACTTTTTACCAGAGCCCGCAGGAACCAAAAGGTCAAACGTTCATGGACATCCGATGGCACGATATTTGTTATAGGGGAAGACGGTCACAGAAGGAGAATCGTAACTCCTGCTGACCTGGAGAGGATTTAATTATATTTATTTTTCGCTATGATAGATTGAATTCCATGGACTCCATATTTTGAAAACATGCGGTTTGTGTTCAGTTACATTGAACATTTAACGGCGCCTGTCCTGCTAACGTTGTCACTCTTGTGATTCCCTAGCTTCCCGTTGATTGAAGGTTCAATACTTCTTCGTTTCTATCTATTCACTAAAGTTCTTCAAGAAGCTGGTTTTATCATCCTAACCAACAGGATCTTTTAAGCCTTTCTGGATATCTTCGCTTCTTTCGTTGGTTCGGTTGTAATCCGTCCGCTTCATCTTTGTTTTTTGTGTGTTTTTGTTCTTTTGTCTGCTATGGTAGTTGGTATCCTTTCTCATCTTTGTTGTTTGTGTTTAAAGTCTTTACAAGATCAACCTTTATCTTCTGGGAAATGCTGCTATTGTCTAGTGCTTATCAATTGTCACACTGCCTGTCTGAATAGTTTTTCGCTATTTACTGTTGATAATCTTACCTGTATTGTCTGCAATCTATTCAAGCATAATGTTTCCTATTGGGAAAATGCTCGTAATCCATTCTTTTCAGATCATGAGCCTTCGACCTTAAAAGTAATATTGGTAAATGTACTTACTATGACTACAATGCTATAAATGAAATGTTACAATGTTCTATAAATAATTGTTTTTCATTCTATCATGTCAACGCTAGATCTTTGATCAGCAATTTTGACAAATTACATATCTCCCTTAATTCAATTAATAATTTATTTACAGCCATTGGTGTAACTGAAACTTGGTTCCGGAATAATGATACAATGTATTCTTTGTATAATCTGCAGGGTTACAAGATTGAATATTCCTCTAGGGTTGGAAGGGGTGGTGGTGTTGCTCTCTATATCAATGATAATTACGAGTATCGTGTCAGACCAGACTTGAGTGTATTCTTAGAAGGGGCCCTTGAATCTATTTTTATTGAGCTATTGACATCTCCCCATTCCTCTGTACTGGTTGGAGTGATTTATTGCCCAATAGGCATTAATTCTGATGTTATAGAAAAGTTGACTCCGGTTTTCGAATCTACTGAAGCATCCCGCAAGGGTTGTGTTCTAATGGGTGATTTTAATTGCAACTTAATGAATACGGATGGTGGTGACACTACTAAGCTTATGAATTTGGTATTTTCTAACGCTTTCGAAATTCTCCTCACCCTTCCTACCAGAGTCACTGCAAATTCAGCTACTCTTCTTGATATCATGTTAACCAATATTAATCAATCATGTACCCCTGGAATTCTGGTAGACGATATTTCTGATCATTTTCCCGTTTTTACTATTATTGATTCATCTTGCCAGCGAAAAATAAGGAATACTGAATCATACTGTAGGAAGTTTACCCAACGTAACATCTCACATTTTTATGATGTAATTTCAAAGGAGAATTGGCAAAATGTGTATCTTGAAAACCATGTTGAGGATGCCTTTAATAAATTTGTTTCCATCTTTCTTCGGCACTTTGATAATTGCTTCCCAAATTCTCCCAATCGTAAGAATGATTTTAATAATAGTACAAGCAAGTTTTGGATGTCAACAGGCATTGCAAACTCTTGCAAAACTAAGCATAAGATATACAAGAAGTATGTTCAAAAACGAACTATTGAGAGTTTTACTGCTTACAAAGTTTTCCGCAATCGCTTAACTCTGTTATTAGAGCTGCAAAGAGATTTTTTTACAATGAAATGTTTGATAACTGTAAAAATGACATCAAGAAAACATGGTCTTCCATTAATTCAATTATTGATGGCAAGGATAAGGATAGGCCAATTGAGGAAATAAGTCACAATGGTGCCACTATCCGTGACTCCCTTGGTACTTCTGTTGGTACAAGAATTCAAAGCAGTATTCCTGAGGTTTCCACTACCTCCTTTGGTCATTATCTCAGCTCTCCAAATCCAAACTCTATGTACCTTGAAACTACCAACCATGACGAAGTTCTCCGGATTATCTTAAGTCTTAAAAACTCGGCTGCAGGTCCTGATGAAATACCTCCAAAAGTGGTAAAAGCTGTTGCTCCTCTGATAAGTGATCCTTTAGTACACGTATTTAATCTATCGCTTCAGCAGGGTATTGTTCCCAAAGCTCTCAAAATTGCCCGTATTATTCCTGTATTTAAGAACGGAAATAGGAACGCTGTTAGTAATTATAGGCCTATATCTGTATTACCATGTTTTTCCAAAATTATTGAGAAGTTAATGTTTCATAGATTGTATAATTATTTAGTTAAGTTTGACATGTTGTATGATTTTCAGTTTGGTTTCCTTCCAGGTCGCTCAACCACACATGCTCTTTTACACTTTACCGATTTGTTGACCAATGCTTTTGAAAAGAAACTTTTTGTTTCTGGAACTTTTCTAGACCTCCCCAAGGCATTTGATTGTCTACATCATAAAACACTTCTAAGTAAATTATCCTACTACGGTGTCCGAGGTGTTATATTCAATTGGTTTAGGAGTTATTTATGCGATAGAAAACAGTTCGTAGTTGTTCGTAATGTACATTCAAATTACCTACCTATTAATTGTGGTGTCCCCCAGGGCTCCAGGGTGGAGATGGCTCGGTGGTTGAGCGTACTGCCTTGCATACTGAAGGTCCCCGGATCAAATCCCGGTGGAACCACTTGGAAATTTTCCGGGGTCTAAAAATTAACTTGTTCAGCATAGCTGTTCACAGTGACGCTGAGGGGGTTTAAAATTGGTGAATTACAAAATTGGGATTTGTCTTTTCAGGAAGTTGTCCGACTCAGGAAGTTGTCCGCTTGCTCAATTCAGCTGTTGAGCAGTGGTGCAGAGCAAGTATAACCTCCACCTCCTCCAGCCTTTGGGAAAGTGGCTAAAGACTGGGGACGTTAAATGGCGGTCCCGGGAGCAGGATTGGGAGGGATTAGTACACGCCTGCCTCGTTACCTCTGAGCACTAGTCGAAAAGAGAAGGCGAAGTTCGCCGGTGTTCATCTTTGAAAAGTTAATGATTAGGGCCTGGACTTCAGGGCATCTTATGGGGCTTTGTTATGTTATGTTGTATTATTCTTGGGCCTCTTCTCTTTATTATCTACATTAATGATCTATGTAAGTCCAGTGCCAAGTTACCCTTTCTATTGTACCTACATGGTTCTGTAAACAAAACTGCATCGATTCTTTTCAGTACTCCTAATAGGCTGCCAGACCCTTCCACCCGTAGCATTGATTTCTGTGGCACTGAGGTCCCCCTTTGTAATTCGGCCTAAGTTTCTCGGTGTCTTCATTGACAGTCACCTCACTTGGAGTGATCACATTCAGGCCATTTCTGAAACCATCTCAAAGAACGTTGGAATTACAGCTCGGCTATGCCATTATCTTCCTCGTAAAATCCTGCTTACTCTGTATAATAGTCTGATTCATCCACAATTATCCTATTGTGCTCTACTATGGGGTGGCACGTATTGTTCCAGGATTTACCCTCTCTTAGTTCTTCAGAAGAAAGCTCTTCGTCTTATAGCTAATTATCATCCGTCTCAAACTTCGTGTGAATTGTTTATAAAATTCAACATTCTCCATGTATACGATATCCATCGCCATCAAATTGGTATTTTTATGTACTCCTGGTGTAACAATATTCTGCTAAATATCTTCAAATCCATGTTTCACTTTCGACATGAGACACACACACGTTCCATGAATTCTCTTTCTACTCCCTCATTTAGGCTGACATCTTCGCAGCAAACAATTCGTTTTACTGGACCCAATCTTTGGAACTCCCTCCCACTTAAAATCCAACGGTGTCACTCCTTAAACCTATTTAAGAAATCCCTAAAACTTTTTCTGATGGGTAAACGTAACTGACTCTTCTTCCCAGTCTCCCTTCTTCACAGTTTCCTCTCTCTGATTTTCCTGTTGTTGTTGTTTGTTTGCTTGTTTTTTTTTTTTTTTTTGGTTTCTTCTTTCCTTTTGTTAACTCTGTTTTTGTTTTTGTTATTGTTCGGAGGGCTCTTTCACAAGCTCTATGGGGCTTTTCTGAGTTTCCTCCTGAGTTTCTCTTTAGCTTTGTTTCGTTGTCTTATTTTTGAATTATGTTGTAAATCCAGAGAATGACTCAAATAAATGTTGTTTAACACATGTTTTCCTTATTCCCTCGAGAGTTAGTGTTCGGCTGTAAGAGGGTTACTGTACGAGTCAATGGGGCCCCAGGGAATTGTGTTTTGGTCTGGGCGGGAGTAAGTGCGAACTTTAAAAAGAATTTGTACTTATTTAAAGCTTATATAGGTCAATTGTCCCCGCATTTGGGCCCTATCGAGCACAACTTATATTGTACTTCCTTCTTCGAGTCGGTACCGCACCACTGACACAAGAGATTATTAACTAAGTTTAGCGAAATGAAATGAAATTTCCGACATTACATTAATTCATTTATTCTACTTATTGATTAACTTGAAAAGATGGGAAGGGTTTTGTACTTAATTAGCTCTAGGTAACGGAACCGAGGAAGAGTGTGCAAAGCGTACCGAACATTTTGGGTTTTATCGCAGAAATAACTCTTTTAACCGACTATGGGAAGGCGACAGATTATTCCCGACAGAGGGGCGGGCCATGCCAGCGACCAGAACAGTCGACAGCCCCTATGTCGAGGGGGTGGTGAGAAGGGGATAGGAAAGAGCCTAACTATCCCAAGTCATTGCAGCCTGGAGCACATTTTGCACCATATCACTTAATACTTTAAAAGCCTAGTTGCGCACTGATAGAGTTCTTTTGGGTCTGAATCGTACAATTGCAAAGCGAGCGAAAATTTTTGTTAAGCTTACAAAAAGAACATAGCTTTTGTAATCATTAAGAACAAAAAGAAAAATATTAAAACTGTAGGGGTTGTAGACCGTATCAGGGAAAACATACACTCTTAAAAAGTTGGTTAAAAAAATCACCAACACTGGTCACGTATGGCAAATGAAATTGGTTAAATTTTACCCAATAATTGTTGATTAATGGGTTATCCAAGAGGTTTTTTACCACTTTATTGGGTAAACAGCCTGTGGGGTAACCAAATAAACAACACATATTGGGGAAAATTTAACCAATTTCAGGTATTTGACATACGTGACCAGTGTTGGCGAATTTTTTAACCAACTTTTTAAGAGTGTACACTGTGTCGAAACCACCTGGAATACCGATAAAATAGCCAAACTATGCTCCGTGAGTCGCTCACCAACTGACCTATCGCAGACACACACAAGAGAACAGCAACTAGGCTTTGTGATACACTCTAAAAAATATTGGGCAAATATTTGCCCAACTTTTTACCAACACTGGGTATATATGTGTCCTCCCAACAATTGGGCAAATTGTTGGGCAAATGGTGTTGGGCAATGCAACTACCCAGTAGTTGGGCACTACTGAATGACCAACTTTTAACCAACACTGGGTATGTATGTGTCCTCCCAACTGTTGGGCAAACTGTTGGGCAAATAGTGTTGGGCAATGCAACTATCCAGTGTATTGGGTGCTTGTTTGGATTTCAATATAACCTGATATATAATTACAAAATACCCTAACACATACACCGTTTTTCCTCCAAGAGTGGTTGGGGGCAACAGCGACGATGCACTTGGTAGGTAAACAGTGAAGTGTGTAGTTTAAAGTATCAAACTCAATCGTGAACTTTGTATTTCTTCTCCCTTTGATTATGTAGCAATGAAAACTTCTTTTTTCTATGCGACTATTGCTCTTAAAGTACTTTCGTCCAGATTTTTACTGCTATTCTACCGTTAGCTTTTTATTTACCAATTACAACCTTATTCAACCATGAGATCTTACAATGAACCACTTATATTACAATAATTATCTGTAAAACTTAACTGATCTTTAGCTCATCATCTGATTTTTCAATCACATATTAACCAACTGTTGGGTACTTTAAAACTTGCCCAACACCTTTTACCAACACCTGGATTTTGCCCAACCTTACTTTGCCCAACAATATGGGTACCCATTTGTTGGGCAATAATTTGCCCATGTTGGGCATTTTGTATTTTGCCCAACACTTTTTACCCAACAGTTTTTAGAGTGTATGGGATGAAATTTACGACCTCTACAAAACCCGTGTACTCTACCTACCCGTTACTTGGTAAATTGGCAGGACTCATAATCCCTAGATATGTGGAATGGAAGTATTGAAAAAACTGGAGTGAATCTACAGCGCGCGTAGCGCGCGGGAAATTTGGGGTGGTTATTAGGAAAATTGTCCCTTGAGAGCGAAAAACAGGTAAACCATCGAGGAGACTAGTCGCCGTCCGGGACTGCATACTTTATCCTAACGACTAAGAGCCCCCCCCCTCGAAAACTGTAAAAAATGTCCCCGATTCCCTCCCTCCTCTTGCCGTTTATCTTTTTTTTTATTTATTTATTTTTTTTGGCTCGCCTTCATTTTTTCAACATCGCCCATCGCGTCCCCAAAATTTCTGGGGGGCGGGGCCCCGCTGGCTACGCTACTGCTGTGGAACTGCCATTTTGATCTTACACTATTCAGTTGACCCTCGTGTCAAGTTTCCTGTAAACGTTAGTGATCTTTGAGTAACGTAAGTAATGGTTCGTTTGGTTCATTTCGGGCATCCACCTTGCTAAGCTATAAGTTACACCGTCTGCGCTCTGCATATTTCGATTGAGTGTGTATCGTGTATCCATAATAACACAAGTAGTTCCGTCCGGTTCTGACTTGTCACGGTGCCATTAAAAGGCCAGATAAATGCGCAATGTCTGTTCGAAAAAGTTTGGGGTCGTCGAGTGGCAGAGTGGTCTATTCCAGTTGCTGTGTACCAATGTGTCTCACATGTGCATGGGTTCAAGTCCCGCTCGATGTACGTGGATTGTACTCCGGCTTTCCTCCCACTTGACATAGGCTTGCCACTAAAAATCGGTTGCCCAGCCGACGAAGTCGGTTGCGCGCCGGACTGAAGCACCTTCGGGTGGACCAGTTTACTAGCCGACTTTGCTTTTTTGCGAACGAAAGTCCAAGTTTATCGCCGATAAAAAGTGGCGGTACATGTGTGTAAAATTGTATAAACATGTAAATATTTTAGCTCTGTAAAAATTAATTAACTAAGCTGTAAATACTTGTAAATATTAAAGTTACTTTCCAAAGATGGGAATAAAGTTCTTCTTAAAAAAAAAGTGGCGGTACAAGTATTTACAAGTGCGACGACTAATTGTGGGCGGAAAGAGCTTGGGAGTGAATCAGGAAATTAGCCACATTATTTGGTAGTAAACTGTGGGCTTCTTTAATTCGGCTATTTGTATGTATATATGTTGAGAATGAAAATAAAGTTCTTCCAACTGAAAAAAAACTGTGGGCTTCTTTATAAATGATTATAGGAGGCGAGCCCTCAGTCGTCGAGTTTCAAGACGATCCCAGTTAAGTTGTTTAGCCATCATGTCAGAAACGCTGGACTGACGACTGTGGTTGTTATAGGTAGGATATATATCCGGCTTCCCTCCTCTGGACCCGTTTCAAAAGAGTCCCTATGATGACAGATTAAGTCGTCCCAGAGAGCACGACAGTGGTCGAGAATGAACAGACAAGTGCAAAATGGCCGTGTCTTTGGTTGAGTCACGGTCGTAATAAGTAAAAGATTTTTTCTCACTATACCTGTAAGTCAGATTTGCTTTAGCTGTTATTCTCTTTTCCAGCTCATGTTTGAAGATCGAGCTGAATTTTTCACCTAAATAACTCAACCGCTGCTTCGTGAAATATCCAGAAATACTTTTTATGTCGGCATTCCTTGTTTAATCCATCACAAACTTATACACTGTAAAAAATCCTGTAAAATCATAACAAAGAGTTGTTGGAAAAAATTCCAATCGTCTCCTTTTATTTTACCAGACGAACTGTAAACAGTTAAGTTTAACTATGAAAACTTGTTTTTTTTTACAATTTTTTTGGAGTTAATTAGTTACCAAGAATATGCAACCAAAAAAATCCCCAATTACCCACGTACTATACCCAGTTGGAATTCGCTACCTGAGCAGGTACGCTGTAGATTCTATCAAGAATCACTAGGCATCTTGTCCATATTCTTGCTAGTATAGTTAGATCATCCGACTCCCAAAGCCCCCTATATCATGGGCGTCCGCAAGGGGGAGGGGGAAAGGGGGGCACTTGCCCCCTGGAAAATCAAACTTTTGAAAAAAATAATTAAAAATTAAAACAAAAAAAATAATTAAAAATAAATCATCAAAATACCTTCACTCACAGCGTCAGTTTTTACTCGTGAAATATGCGGACATTTGACCAGGAAGAGCAAAAGAGAAGATGGTGCAGTATGCTGAACAGTGAAATCGTAATTTGGCGACCATCATTCGTGATATCTATTGGAAATTTGTAATTGTAAAAACTATGTACTAGCCTAGTTGTCAGGTGTGTAGTGTGCATATGGCATCCGACCATTGATGAATGCGTTGATCTTGGTTTGGTACCGTGATGATCTCAAGTGGTGACGCGCGGGTGTAACTTGGATATACAAGGTGAATACGGGGTGGGGGTTATGCATGGTTCATAATAAGGTAACGGACATAGGCCTATATAGGCTGTTTGACAGTTGTAAGTTTTATCGTGCATAGGCGTGCGAGGCCGTTACCGAGAGACATATTTCCCTTCAACATTTTTTTGCATTGAAAATTCTAAAAATCTCAAAATTACAGACATGAAATTCCTGTTTCAGGGCTGGGTACATGCAGCTTAGAACACTCGCCAAGTGTCATTTCCGGCCATCTGGAGAATTTGTAAGGCCCAAAATTTTGCTGTACGCTCCGCGCCAACTGATGGTGGCGCTCCGCTTAGATAGTGTACACAATTCAATCATCCATGAATGATCTTGCCCCCCCCCCCTTTATAAAAGTTTCTGCCGACGCCCAATGCCCTATATAACAGGACGGGAAAAGCCTTCCAAGACTGACAGGGAATGATGAAGACTAGTAGGCTTCTTCTGACAATTCTGTAAAATGTTTTGCACAAGGTCCACCCTGCAAGTTCTGACTCTGACTGAACAAACCACACCGAGGTAGCCTGACCCGGCCCATATGGAGGTGTCACCATCGGCGGTTGTGTAGATTTTTTCCAAATCCATATCCTGTGGGACCTCTCCTACGGTGATACGGAGAGGTGCCCTATGATACTACCTCCGGAAGTATTGAACCCTCACACCTCAATATTACCGTAGAAAAATTCTTGACCATCACTGCTTCCGTCCAAGACATAGAAAAGTTGATACTTCAAGGGTGAAACGGCACACCAGGTTGAAAATCATTCTTGGCTGATACAAATAGTAAAGCTACGTGTTTTTATGCAGCTGACGCAATGATGCGTGCTGTGGGTGTCTGTAAAAGTAAGACCTAAGACCTAAGATCTGTAAAACTAAGACCTGTAAAACTAAGACCTGTAAAACTAAGACCTGTAAAACTTACACCTGTATTATAAAATGAATGATGATAGAGAATGATGGTCCATGAAACAATTTTTATGCTAACACGCCAGTCAGCACACCAGACTGCACAAAGTTGAAATGTTTCTTTCCAGTAATCCATCATATATTTCTACTGCTCTATCACACCCCACCCTACAATAAAATCGCTCTGCTCAAACTCATTTCCTTGAAATTGTATGTTTGGATTACCATATGATTGGGACTCCTGGCAAGCAAAATGCTGAAACCCGATTCTCAGTGACATCGTCAAGGTGGGGGGTGGGAGATGGAGGGCACATACCCCAACAAGTGAAGTTCCCCCATGTTCCCCCAAATGGTATTTAAGGTTAATAATTGTTAAAGAATTAAATGATGACTTAAATGCATCGCAAATACCCTAAAACCCAGGAGCTTAAGGGGGCTCCCTTCCCTGGTTCCCCCACCAGGGCTCTCCCTAGACCCCACCCATAATAGCTAGGCCTCACTTTGTGCCGGGTGTTGCCGTCGGTGTCATGAGAAGTGACTGGTAGTGCCCCTGCCAAATCACTGTGTTCCCAGTGCCCCACACCCAAAATAAAAAAATGGTGACCCCTGAAGCCTTTACCATTGAGAGTTCAAGTGTCATTGTGGGGGGATGGGCTCTGTGTAATAAGGGGCATAACAAGTACTTTGTTCGTAGAACTTAATTTTCACTATCCCCTCCTTTCACTATCACCTCCTAAGCGACACGACTGCTTACTACCAGGGAGGTGAATCAGCCACATTTCCGATCCCTGCTGGCTTTTCTCCCTTTCCTTAAGTAGTCCATCATTTAATCAATTTTTGTCTTGGCCACAAGTTCTTTCTAAAGTACCTAAAGTAACTGTAAAGTGCATGTATATGTACCATATACTTGGTTTCGCGCATATAGGTATAAAAGGAAATATACCAAAAATTACTGGGAGGGTTAGTCCTCTGAAGCGCTGGTTGACCTTCAGGTATTTACTGGGGGAATTCAAGATTAATCGGGGTCCCTGCCGTCTGGTGTTATAGGGAATGCAGCTTCATTTGGGTGTTCGTAATTGAAACAACAGCAAACAAGTTAAATTATTAAATCAGCGGGGTCACCGTTACGGCGGCCGGTAGGTCCAACGCCTGGGTCGGGAACGCCAGTTCGATCCGGTGCAGCTGTCCTGTTGGTCTGTTCTCGAGCCGATCCATCACTAGAAAAATCCACCACAAGGCACGCACCGTCGATACGTTGGTAAGAAATTTGGAATAACAGAAATGTCGGATTCTCCACGACGCACTTTTAATTCATGTAAGGCAGCACCGTTGAATCAGGGAGTTGCTGTTGCAACTCCCTGGTTGAATGGGGGTAAGCACTTCCCCGTGAAAGAGTTACGTTGTGAGAAAGTTTTAATCTCACTCGTTATCAAAATGGGTTCAGATAGTACACGCATGGTTGGCGGAAGCGGGGGGTCGGGGGGACACGTCTCCCCTAATTTTTTTAGTGGGGGCGCCCCCCCCCCCTAAAATCATGAGGGAAAAATTAAATAAGTGATTTTAACCAAATTAAAGTTAACACCATAATCAATTACATGGGAAAAATCGGAAAATAAATGATAGGCATATCTGCAGTAGTATTCAAATGCTGCCAGTTGACGACTCGATTGTGACATTTGACATTTACGGCATTCCAAAAATGCTAATAAAAATGGCGCATCCCAGGGGAACAACAGGCGCAACCCCCTACCATAACTGGGACCTAAGATTTTTTTTTCTTTGTAAAGGAGGAAAAACGAAGAGGGAGAAGGGAAAAAGAGGGAAGGAAGACAGTATAATGTATGTATGAGTTCAATCAGGTACGGTCATTGGCTCCCTAAGTAGGTCATATACTCAGTTGACCTAGCGTGACCCGCATCGCAGACAGTACATATATAGTCATTATTTGTCCATCGAAGTGCGCTATCCTCCACCGTGTGACGAATCTCGTTTCAAATAGATTACATCACTTTACATAAGGCTCCCGGGATGATAATTTCGGCAATCGCGGAGAATGTTGATGTTGTCATGTTGATGGTTCTGCTATCAATGGTTTGGCTCTAATCAAAGCTATTAGGAAAATGACCCAAAATAAAAAATGTTGACGCATTCAGTGAAAGGCTTATCCAAGTCAGTTCCATAAAATCACAAGAAGAGAACCAGATGGAATTTTCATTTGATCTGAAAACAGAATTGATTGCCACTTTAGACTTGGATGAACACCTTGCATCTGTCATAACCAACGAAGCACTAAAATTGCTGAGAAATGATCAGGCCATTCAAAACAAGCCTTCTCTCACATGTGCAGGAGAAAAATACCTAGTAGCTGCAAAACGCAGCAAAGAAGGATATTATGAGTGCACAGTACATAAAGAGCACGTGACATGCACTTGTCAGGCATTCCGTTATAACACCTTATGTAAGCACAGCATTGTCTTGTCAGAGAAGATACATATGCTCAGAAACCACCTTGACTATGTTTCAACATCACCTCGCTTTAAAAATCCCTCACGCCAGCGTCTTTTGGGGCCAGCAAAAGAAACGTCAGGCAAGAAAGGTGGGAGGCACAAACACAGCTGGCGCCCTGCGCGCAAGGATTACTCTTCTAATGTGGAAGAAAACGCAGTTCCAGCTCGGACGTATTCAGAGATATACCATAATGACAATCCTTTAATGGTTGTATTTCTGGATGATAATCCAAAGGCTATTAACTGCTGCCAATGTGGTATTGCATTCCCTAGGAAGAAAAAAACAGTACCATATGATATTGTGTTAGCACATGATGAAAAGTGGCTGTATCCAGACCCATCAAAGCCTGGAAGCAAAATAGCATCTGCACGCTTGACAACCAAGTTCTATTGTGTTAGAAAGGACTGTGTATATGCCCGTTTTCCTTATTTTGATGTTACGTACGTATCTGTCTGCCTCACCAGAAATTAAACTTTGGCTAACAAGTTCACATGTGAACCTTCTACAGGCCGAATTTCAGTGGTCTGGTTGTCTGGTACACTGATCAGTTGCCAAGTGGGCAAAAAGAAATATAACAGGGGAGGCTGATCAGAGAGCACTTATGAGGGGCCAAAGTATTAAATACATTCTACCTGATACCCCTAAAAACCTTGCACTAGCCTACTACCATTTGCAGGATGAACTTACACTATCATTGGTATGTTATTATGTTAAGTATTTCAGTGTTCTTCTACAGGTGCGATGGGATGGGGGTGGGTTAGTATTTGAACAATTCCTGTAGGGATAAGAGATGTGTAAGATCGGTAGAAGGTCTGAAGACTCCCCTCTTCTTCTCAGAAATACTGCCCTGTCACAAGTTAGTGATTGGCGTAAGCACTCTTCCCGCCTCTTCCCCACGAATCATCGGACCCATTACCCCATTAACAATGTTATCAGAAACTGCCAGCCTTTGTATGGACAACAGTCAAAATGATGAAATTTAAGGACTCTACTATTAATCAATTGTACAGTATGCATTGTTCCTTACTGTCCAAATGTAAGCAATGCATGAGGATCATGAAGGGGGGGGCTTTGACATTTTCCCATAGACACTGGACTTAAAAAGTTATGATATTTTTAAGTATGTTGCACGCATTCCCATGCTCACCTTGGGGGTTGTGGTGGATTAAATCAACGAAGGGCAAATCCCTGCAATGATTTGAAGTATTTTTGTTTTTGTTACTAAATAAATATTCACAACTGAATCCTTGTCAGAGTCATTTATGATGTCCGCTTTTATAAATAAATCCGTATGTATTGTAAATTCAATATTTATTTACAACTCCTGGCATGTATACTGCATGGCAATGAAGTCACAGGTGGCCAAAAAACAGCAGTCGATTTTGAACACATTGACTCAAAGTAACACTTAACCCATCTCCTATAGCTTAAGAATATTTAACAGGGTGACAGTGGCATGTCTACTCCCCCTCCACTACACTAAACATTTTGTTTTTCATTTTAGCAGAACAAGATTTAGGATTTTCACTCTGTAAAACCCCCCTTAACCCAACCCCTGTAAACTCAAACTTAAAACATGGTGTCAGAAGCAAGTCATTTCTACCCCATTCAAAAATAAGAGCATATTATTGTACTGTTCATTTAAAATTTTAAGAATTTTGATTCTGGAAAAGCCAGATTTTCCTTTGATTATGTTTCAACTTTACCATACACGGACTAAAAATGATCTACCTATAAGCTAGCTTTTGGTAAGGGCATAACTCAAGAGCTGCGGACCAAAATGGGCCTCGTGAAATGTACACAGAGGGCCTGTGTCTATTCGGAAAAAACACTCAATTTTGATTCATTTTACCATTATATATCATTTGTTAGAAGAAGCAATGGATGAATGTCCATTCAAATGTTCTAAACCAGGACCTCCTGCATTGATCCTTTGACCCCAGGAGCTGGGGCCCAAGACTCATCATTAAATCACTGAGGTGGCTTGAATTGCAAATTTTTACAGGTCTTAGTTTTACAGGTCTTAGTTTTACAGGTCTTAGTTTTACAGGTCTTAGTTTTACAGATCTTAGGTCTTATGTCTTACTTTTACAGACACCCGCGTGCTGTTACTGTTTGCAAATTGTACACTGCACACGTACGGACCGCGCCGGACGCGACGGTATGTGTGCAAAGATACGTAACAGGGACTAGGTCACATTCGACGAAACAAAACATATTGGCCGTAGTTTCTTCGTACATTAGCGAATTGTTGAGTTTTAGTTTCACCGGATTAATAATCCTTCAAGAAAAACAGTTGTGTAAATTTAAGGATTCCGAAGAAAACTTCAGACATGTGAAATTGGTCGGAAGTCACTACTGAAAGATTTCTCGTTTCACTTCCCTTTATTCTTCAGTTCATGACCATTGCAAAATTATGCGGGGCTTAGTTTTGCGAAACCACAATGTAGGCTAGAGTTCTGTGAGTGTGACGTTATCGTCAGGCTTTTCACACTTGCTAGAGTTGGCCTAGCCTAGGCCACCTGAGGCCGAACTTTGGCCGAACACATCATAGTAGCCTTGGCCTCTTGTTACCAAACAACCCCAATGGAAACTCTTATTTTATTAACTTTTGTACTGACGGTTAAAAGTTTAGTTCGAAATGATAAATGAAAACTTAGTAAATATGATTTTTAGTATACTGTGGTCAATTGTCACCATTGGGTTGTATTCATCTGTCATTAATTCACATATGGATCATGAATGGGGCTGGGGATGGCTACGAACTGGGCATTCAAAACTCAGTGAATATGAGGAAAAGTATGCATTTTTCTCAGAAAATGAACGTTTGCAAAGACTGGAGGATGTTAGAAGGATGTTCCAGTTTGGATATGACAATTACATGACATATGCTTTTCCCATGGATGAATTAGATCCAATTCATTGCACTGGGAGAGGATCAGACACGGATCCGTAAGTACAGTATATTATAAGTCACTGACTGTACAGGCTCAAAATCACACTGTTTAGGCCTACGTAGTCAGTTTCTACATACTCTGATTTGAAAGTAGACAATTGATCCAACTTGCGTTATCCTTGTTTTACTTACACGTCCCTCATTTTAGGTCATGTACATTATGCTAGGCTAGCCCTGATTCATCTATATTATGTATTGTAACTTCCAATACATTTATTTATTTAACTTCATAATGACTACACCATTTTGCACAAACTTAGATTAGGATTGTGTTGCAATATCAAATGAAAAAGTGAAATGCTCAGGCCTTGAGTTTTAGTTGTAGAATCTATAACTTACAAGTCCCTCTCTTCAGGAAATAAAGGAGTGTGTTGTTTAATAAGCTTAAAAGAATGGTCTAGAGCCAGATTTATTTTTGATGTGTTAGAGAGGGACTTAGTCTAAGCATTCTTGTGAAATTTTTATTTGTTTCCCATGTTCTGTTCTTGAGATATTAGCAATTGAATGTTGCAAATTTTCTACACAGAATGAACTTGGAGGAAGCCGTTGTAATATCATGGATTAACCTTGTTCCCCAACGTTTTGTTTAGTGCATGTTTTTCAACTTCTATTGCTAATAATGAGGACTGAACATGGGACCATTAATGAAAATTTCACCAGAATGCTTGGAATACGTAATGTTCCTTTTTAACATATCAAAAACAAATAAGACCCTGGACTATTCTGTTCTTTAAATAGATTTATATGAGCTCAAATTCGTCATCTAGTTAGGCTGTGCCAAAAGTCACACTTCACACATTGATTTCAGGAAAATCAGAGCATTCGGTGGAAAACTGACAAGTCAGACAAGTTGTGCTTACCTAAGTATGTCCTTCTGTTTGTTCTCTTTACAGGTCCAATCTTAACATAAACGATGTCTTAGGGGACTATTCACTGACACTTGTTGATACTCTAGACACTTTAGCAGTAAGTGAATGTAAATTTGTTGACAAGACAATTTATAAATGAACCAACAGTACTGTAATATTCTGGAATTTATTGACCCCTGTTATTAATGTACAGGTACAGTACCATACAGGGTTTGGAAAAAAATTCTGATGCCTTGGTGGTGTGTTGGACAACCCACCTCCTTTTGTTTGCCCAATAAAGCTTGATTGTTGCCCAAGTTAGGTGGTCCAGTTGAAGATTTACCTACTGTATGCAGAAGTTCTTTCAGTCATCTTACTTTGTTGTCCCCAGGAAGCATTTTAAACGACTAAAGCTACCGTATATTGGTCTATTGGGTTGAGCTAACATTGGATAACAGCTCTAGCTTGGTTTTGTGGCTACTCTGACATCTCTGTAAGCAGGGCTTTAGTCAGGATGGCAAGTTAAGGGAGTTTAAAGGGAGAGTTTTATTGAAATTCTAATATTCTTAAATGTACTCTAGTGACTAGTCTACATTTCACACAATTTCTGATTCAAGGTTTTCAGGTAACCACTTGAATGCCCTTTGGATAAATCTTGTCTGTAGTTTGCAGTTAGTCAACCCCCTAAACTGGTTTGAGACCGAAATATAATTTGGGATGGAAGTTTGACATGTCAGAGCTGAACACTAAGGTTTCTACCCCTATCTGTTGCATGTAAAAATGTACCTGGGCAAATGAATTATGAATGCAGCTTGCCCTACTTGGCAAGTTGTTTTTGAAGTTAATGTTCAACTCTTCAGGGCATGTTATAATGTTTTACTGAAATCAGAGTGACATTAAACAGACATAAATTTAATAACCCTGGTTTAGTCCACACAAAGTTTGATATCTCTGCTGGCATTGTTCTACCATCAAATGGGAATTTTGAATGGAAATGCAGGATATGTCTCCCTCATGTGCGGTACACTAAGTACTGTAAGTAGATGCTGATTCTACATATAAAGTTCGTTCAACATTAAAAATTTTTAAGGGTGTAATTTTTGGTTGGTGCTCTTTGTTGTTTAAGTCTAAATATTTCAAAAAATATGTATTAGCTAAATATGTATCAAACTACATACCCCAAGAGATAGGTAACTTATGAGACATAGCAGTCCACTTGACGTATAGTATACAGCAAATTAAATGCAATTGTATCATTTTCACTATTGTTCAGTACTGTGTAGCCGTCTTTTATTGGCTATGGTTTGTAGATTTTTGTTCAGTGTCTGATTGTTAATGCTAGGTTTTATCTTCATTTGTTTTTCCTCTTTCTTGCAGATATTAGGGAATAATTCTGAATTTAAACAAGCTGTTCAACTTGTCATAGACAATGTTTCTTTTGATAACAACAGTACTGTTCAAGTTTTTGAAAGCACAATACGGTAAGTGCAGTAACTGTAGGAGAAGGATTTGGACTTAATACAAAGGGAATAATTAAGCATTTAAATTTTGCGTAGCAGTTTTGAAGATTTTTGAGGTCGTTCACACGTTGTTTGTGAAAATGCAAGCGTTATGCACACAAAAGATTGCTACACAATTTTTCGTTTGTGTAGTAACTTGGCCTGTTTGTGTAGCAAATTGCAATATGATACTGGATAAATTATTCCTTGATACACAGGATACATTTTAGCCCTGCAAAACTTGGCAGTGTCCTGTGACTTCATGTTGCAAAGTGAAGGATAAATAAACACTGGGTGCTATCACTGAATATTGTGGATTTTCACATTCTAGGTTGCAGGCCATGCCACTCAAGGAACAGAACATTGTGAAAAGTTCACTGTTCTTTGTAAAAGATGCATGTATTAACTTAAGCCCCACAACATGGTACAATATTATATTTTAAGACTACTTATTGTCAGAGTGATATATCTCACTTTTTTGTTTATAATTTTTCATTGTTTTATTTTTCCCTTTTTACTGCAAAAGATATTTTTTGCTCTGCCATAGTCACACCAATCCCCTTGAGTTACAACAGTTTACTTAAATGGATGAATCTGTGCAGTGTTATCCATCTTTTGTTGGAGGGTAAATTTATGACAATTGTAAAAACCAAAACATTTCATGATTAGTCAAACCATGTTTTAGCTGTCACATGAATGTGCTGTTTTCTCTGGAAGTTCAGCAGTATTTTACAGGTGTATTGCATATGAAGATGACTGTCCTTCTCTTTTAAAGAAGATTTAGTTCTTTGAGTTTGGGGTTGCACACAATATGCAAAGTACTGTAGCTCAGCATAAGTGGAATGCTCTATTAATTCCAGAATTATCAATTCAACTTGTGACAGTTGCTTCCATGGGTAAAAATGAAAAGAAATGGTTGGATTTCCCAATATGACTTTAGTAAGATCAACTTTCCTTTCAACAGGGTAATAGGAGGTCTTCTTTCTGCTCATTTGCTAATCACTGATGCTTCCCAACCTTTTGGAGATTTAAGACCGGAAGGTTACAGTAATGAACTTTTACTTATGGCATACGAATTAGGCTCCAGATTACTTCCAGCATTTGAAAACACCAGCACAGGCCTTCCACATCCAAGAGTAAGTTTGCTAGTTAATATTTTTGATGTTCTTGTCAACAAAATGGCTTCCCTAAATACATGCAGCTTGTTTATTTGACAAATTGCATGTGCTTAAAGGGGACATCAGTGTTATTTTTTTTTACAAATTTTCTACGACTTAACTCTGCACCACAATCATAGGTTGAGTTAGACTAATAAAAATGATCTGTCATAATGGACCAACACTTTGAATGGTCAAGGTACAGGAGTGGATCCAGACATTCCAAAAAGTGGGGGCTGGACCTAATAGAAAACAATGACAAGTGTGTGAGGGAGTTGCACTGCTAATTTCCCACATGCATTTGTTGTTGATATGGCAAAAAATGGAGGGCTGAGGCCGTGAAAGCCCCCTTTGGCAGGCTTCAACAAATCCCCTGCCCGACAGTCCGGGACAAGTAAAAAGTGACTCGGACAAGTGAACTGCTCAATATTGTAGCCCGCCGGGCAAGCAGCATGATATTCTTCTTCACATAGGAATTCAATGGCTAGTACTGCAGTAGATAATTAGATATGGACTCAGTGCATATTCATGCAGACAAGTTGACTTTGGGAATCCCTAGCCTGATGGACAAGTAATGAAAAAATGAATTTACCAAAGCCTGCCCCTTGTAACCACGCATGATGTATGGATGAGGTATGATGGTCGACTTTTGCATATGCGTGAATTTTTTAAACTCAAAATGTATTAAAAATTTCTAATTCAAAGCATAGTTATTGTACCTTTCCCTGGTTTGGAAACTCCGCGAACTGACTGCTTATGTTGAGATTCCAGTTTTCGTCAGTCACGTGACATTGATAGTACACAAGAACCTTGTTGTCAAACTCACCATACGTACTGTATATATGCAGACAAGGTAAACTGATTTCTTCGAGAGTGTCTTGTGAACAATTATCAAACTGTAAAGACTTCAATTAGGGCATATATTTTTGCGAAAGGTTTGATTAAGATTTCTGTCTTAAATTAGAACGGCTGTAAAGCGAGAAAAACTGTACCCAAACTAAAATAGTGGGACAATTGAAGGCTGGCCTACTGAATGTCCTCAGCGAAGGTCTCCAAACGCTAGCCTCAGAACCAGTATTTTATGCTTAAAAAGAAAAAATGAAACCTGAGAATATAGGATTTCTTCATTTATTCAAAAATATTAAAAACTTACTGATTAGGAGGCCGTTTGCAGCAGACTTTTAGCCCTTGGGTCAACTTAAATTTCACTTCCCAGCAGAAACAATACATCACTTAATGGAGCCATATCGCTACTGATCGATCTTGTGCATCCTCAAAGTGATGAACTTTTTGAAGAGCTCAACATCTTTTTACGGACAGTTGCGGATGCACCTTACAAAAACTTTGAACGTACACACAGCTTATACATCTGTGCGTACACAGTGTACATAAGGAGTTTCCCAACCAGGGAAAGGTATAATAACTATGGTCAATGCAACAGTTACACAAATTGCTTCATTTGAATTTTGGAAAGCTTGGATTAAAAAATTATTCTTGAGCAATGAAGAACTGAATGATTGTGAAACTACTATCCTTCCTCAATTATGAGCAATCTCTCATTGTGCCCATATATTTGGTATTAAAACATACTATAAATGTAGTATTTCCCTTTACAGGGCAGGAACATCACCCGAAATTTACCCTGAAAACAACAGTAAGGTCCCTTAGATATTTAATCTGATTTTGCTCCCAAGAACATCATCTTTCATGATATTTCAGGATTTAAATATTGCATATCTGTCCCAGGTAAATCAATGACTAAAAGCCCATTTGCACACATTGCAAAGTGTGGAATGCTTTGCAACTAGTTGCAAAAGCAGACATGCAACCAAGTTTCATGTGACGAAACATATTGGGTTGCATGAAACTGGAACATGCAGCTGACAACAATGACAGTCTTCTGGAATGAAGCCCGTGAAGATGAGTTAATCGAAATGGAAAGAACACATTCTTGTGTCTACAATGAAACAAGTAAAGAGCATGTTTAAGGTTAGAGTTTTGCGTGAATTGCTTCATGGACCTGCAACTTGTTGCATACTGTGGACACTAAGCTCTTAAAACTAGTTAGTCGTCATGTGCTCACCACGAGAAGACATTCTTGTCGCAATCAGATGCCCCGTAAAATGTGGAAGGGACTTTACTCTCCTAAATTTTGTTATTAAGAGAGAAAAATTTTCATATGACTGCCAATATCCAATCATGAAGCATGACAGACTGCTACACTATCCAAATTGAGGGGACAGCTCTTGCCCTTTAAAAGCCATATAATCTCACACCAGATGGTTCCAATTCTGGTAACCTAAAGCCCCTCTCACGACTGTATAAAACTCATCATGATTCAGACACAATCTCATTTTTTTTTATTTCATCATGAGTGTATAAGACTTCAATGTGTAATATATAAATACTCTCAGTGCAGTACATGCTGTGTATTAGCTACAGCGCTCTACATTTTTAACTCAAACCAGCTCAAAAAGCTGTTTGAGCTATTGTGATCTGCCACCATCACTCTGTCTGTCTACCTATCATGTCTGTTACAATTGCATTTAATGCTCTCAGGGGGACATTTGTTGAAAAATTGTAACAAAACTTGGACACATTGGTCATTGGACATAGGGGTACATGTTGTGTTCAAAAAGTTGAGGTCAAAGGTCATCTAGGGGTCATTAGTGGCTGTTTTGTGAATAGTTTTTAAAGTGTCACTTCTCCTTCAAATAGTGCTCAATGTCCTTGAAAGTTGGCCATAATATTCCTCAGGTAGTGGTTGTTGACTCTTGTACTTTACTTGTTTTTCTGAGGTCATTCAAGGTCACGTAGGTCATGGGTGTAAATATTTTGAAATGCTATTTTCTCCTAGATGCATTGCAAACTTGTCCTCAAAATTGTTCTGATGGGTGGCTGGCATGTGCTGATTACAAATTTTTTGTCTGTTTTTGGTTTCGATGGTAAGAGAAACCAATGCATTCATAATAGCTTGTGTGTGTATGTATGTGTGTATGTTTGTGTGTGTGTTTGTGACGCTTTGCACGTTAACAGGATATCTCAAGATAGGAATGTCTGACAGTTTTCAAACTTGGTACATAGATGAGCCATATTGAGGGGAAGAACCCTATTGTTTTTGGTGGAGGTCAAAGTTCATTTGGGGTCACCAGGGGTCAAAGTCTGAAAACCTTTTTAACGCGATATCTCAAGGTAGGAAACTTGGATAGACTTCATGTTTTGTATGTGGATGCATTATAGTCAGAAGATGGTCCCTATTGTTTTTGGCGGAGGTCAAAGGTCATCTGGGGTCACCAGGGGTCAAAGTCTGAAAACCCTGTTAATGCGATATATCAAGGTAGGAAACTTGTATGGATTTCATATTTGGTATGTGGATGCGTTTAAGTCAGAAGATGGTCCCTGTCATTTTTGGCAGAGGTCAAAGGTCATCTGGGGTCACGGGGGGTCGAAGTCTGAAAATCTTGTTAGCACGATATCTCAAGTTTGGAAGCTTGGACAGATTTCATATTTGGTATGTGGATGCATTATAGTCAGAAGATGGTCCCTATTGTTTTGACGGAGGTCAAAGGTCATCTGGGGTCACCAGGGGTCAAAGTCTGAAAACCCTGTTAACGGGATATCTCAAGGTAGGAAACTTGTATAGATTTCATATTTGGTATGTGGATGCGTTTAAGTCAGAAGATGGTCCCTATCATTTTTGGCGGAGGTCAAAGGTCATCTGGGGTCACGGGGGGTTGAAGTCTGAAAATCTTGTTAACATGATATCTCAAGTTTGGAAGCTTGGACACATTTCATATTTGGTATGTGGATGCATTATAGTCAGAAGATGGTCCCTATAGTTTTTGGCGGAGGTCAAAGGTCATCTGGGGTCACCGGGCGTCAAAGTCTGAAAATATTGTTAACACAATATCTCAAGTTTGGAAGCTTGTATAGATTTCATATTTAGCATGTGGATGCATTCTAGTCAGAAGATGGTCCCTATAGTTTTTGGCCGAGGTCAAAGGTCATCTGGGGTCACCAGGGGTCAAAGTCTGAAAATCTTGTTAACACAATATCTCAAGGTAGGAAACTTGTATAGATTTCATGCTTGGTACGTGGATGTGTTATAGACAGAAGATGGTCTCTATTGTTTTTGGTGGAGGTCAATGGTCATCTGGGGTCACCAGGGGTCAAAGTCTGAAAATCTCTTTAACACAAATCTCATGGTAGGAAACTTGTATAGATTTCATATTTAGTATGTTGATGTGTTATAGTCAGAAGATGGTTCCTCTTGTTTTTGGCAGCGGTCAAAGGTCATCTGGGGTCACCAGGGGTCAAAATCTGAAAATCTTGTTAACACAATGTTTCAAGTTTGGAAGCTTGGATAGATTTCATATTTGGTATGTGGATGCGTTACAGTCAGAAGATGGTCCCTATTGTTTTTGGCGGAGGTCAAAGGTCATCTGGGGTCACCAGGAGTCAAAGTCTGAAAATCTTGTTAACAGGATATCTTAAGTTTGGAAGCTGGGATATATTTCAGATGTGGTATGTGGATGCGTTATGGTCAGGAGATCGTCCCTATTGTTTTTAGTGGAGGTCAAAGGTCATCTGGGGTCACCAGGGGTCAGAGTCTGAAAACCTTGTTAAAGCGATATCTTAAGTTTGGAAGCTGGGATATATTTCAGATGTGGTATGTGGATGCGTTATGGTCAGGAGATCGTCCCTATTGTTTTTGATGGAGGGCAAAGGTTATCTGGGGTCACCAGGGGTCAGAGTCTGAAAACCTTGTTAATGCGATATCTCAAGGTAGCAAACTTGCATAGATTTCATATTTAAAATGTAAATGTGTTATAGTCAGTGGATGGTCCCTAGCATTTCTGGCAGAGGTCAAAGGTCATCTGGGGTCACCAAGGGTCAAAGCCTGAAAATCTTGTTAACACGGTGTCTCAAGTTTGGAAGCTTGGATATATACAGTATTGCATATTTGGTGTGTGTATGTGTTTTGGTCAGGAAAGTCTGAAAACCTTGTGAAATGCAATATCTCAAGGTAGGAAACTTGGATAGATTTCATATTTGGTATGTGGAAGTGTTATAGTAAGTAGATAGTCCCTATTGTGCTTGTCGGAGGTCAAAGGTCATCTGTGGTCACCAGGAGTCAAAGTCTGAAAAACTCATTAACACGATATCTCAAGGTAGGAAGCTTGAATAGATTTTTTGATATTTGGGTATGTGGACGCATTATGGTCAGAGGATGGTCCCCATTGTTTTTGGCAGATGTGAAAGATCATCTGGGGTCTCCAGGGGTCAAAGCCTGGAAACCTTTTTAAATATTATCTTTCAAGATAGCTGTTTGTCCATTTGTCTGTCTGTTGTTTGTATGTCTAGCTATGCATGGCTTTTATTAAGGTCAAAAGCTCATCTGGAATGACAAAATTATTTTTTGTACATGCTAGTATAACATTTGAATGAGAAGATAATGGTGCATTATGGCACTCTTTGAAACGGAACATTTATGTATCATCGAAACCTCAATGCATTTTTGCATTCTGGTTGGATAAATAATAATTTTGACGCCTTCCTGTCAGACCAATTTGGTGTCACCCCTCTATTTCTACCAGTCTCGCAAATTCAGTGTTTCCCATTGAACTGAACTCCCTTTAAAACTGTCTGGGTACAAGATTGTCAATCATGTGAGGTTGATTAGGTTAGTGTAAACATCTTGGTTGATGAGAACAGTAGTTTTATTGGTAGTGCATGCAGGGGCTTTGTAGACATACTCAACTTCAGGAGGATGAATTACAGTACTTGCTAAGTAAGGGTAGAGCTACCTTAGACTGTTTCTTAACTAGACTTGCTTGAAGTAAGGATGAAGAGGGTCAATTTTTTCTTTCAGAGAGGAAACTCTTGTTTACTAATTTGTTATCACAGGTCATTAACCTTGCTTTCTTCCTTGCTAAGTAGACTTCCTGATTTGTGTAAAAATAGAAAGCAAGGCAACAGAGACTTCTCACTTTAAGGCTCCACCTTAGAGAAAGGTAGTCATTCTAAAAAGTTTAAGTTCCCTGTCATTTTACCTGAGAGAAATTAAAACATTCTAAATTGTGGGTACATCTGTTCAAGAAATAATAGCCATGTACGACAAGTACAGTCCCTGTAGTGATTAGAATATCCATTGCTTGGGGAGTGACTTTCTTGGCACTGGAAGTCATCACTGTGCATTAATTCAACAGGTTTGAGCCATCAGCACCGATGGTGCTCTAGTTTAACTTTCTGTCAACCAAAGAGCTGTGCCAACTAAGAATTTCTGTGGACTACAAAAATTTTTGTTTGGAGTGAGAGTTGACTGCCTTTAATATTGCTTGCTGCAAAACTTTCAACACAGTTTGAAATCAAGTTGTCTAATTTGTCTAACTTTTGGCATATTGTACAGATTCATCTGCAACATGGGGTTCCAGAAGACGGCATCAAGGAGACTTGTACCGCAGGGGCTGGTAGTCTACTGTTAGAGTTTGGTCTTCTGAGTCAACTGATGAAAGATCCTGTTTTTGATGGTGTAGCCAGGAGAGCTGTTGATTCACTTTTAGCCAGTAGATCCAACACAACTGGTCTTCTTGGTGAGCTTTTCTTTTACAGAGTTTCCACACCCTGGAAAAGTCATAGAAATGTCATGAAATTTTATTTTCATTTTCCATGTCTCAAAAAGTCATTAAATATTGCTTTCATTTTCGATGCCTGGAAATGTCATAAAATTTTGCAAAAATGACAAAAGCCATGGAAAAGTCATGAGATTTAGCCCAGATCAGTCTTTTATAACTTTTCACAAGGAAAAAAAAAATCACTCACAAGTAAAAAAAAAATCACTCATTTATTTGTCACAATTGTCCAGTCATTAAAGTTCTATCAAATCTCAGATGATTTGGTCACGAAATAGTCATGTTGCACACTGGTTTGTTTCACTCCACTGTTTATGCTCCAAGTGAAATGGCAGTAGGTTCCATTTTTAAAGTCTGGGGTATGACCCGGCCATGAGTTAAACTCTAAACCTTCCAGCTGGAAGTCTACTATTCTAACCACTTGACCATAGACCTATTTCCAAATAGCAATTACAAAGGATTGTGGGATACAGTTTTGGTGTTTATCATTTTTGTCAATGGCATTTAACTGTGGTAAAAATTGACGTACACCCAAAACATATTCCACAATTCATTGTAATTGCTATTTGGAAATAGGTCTATGCAGTTGCAAGGATGATAGATTCAGTGAAGGATGGTACTGTAAGTAACTTCCTTAATTGTATTGCTCTGCATTCATTCTTAAAATTACATTCCCTGTGTAGGTTTTTTTTTTTTTTTTTTAAAATGACATTAACAGATAAAATACACAAAAATAGCTAGCAGGTCAGTCTAGTATGTGTTAATTCCTTTTCACACAGTGTGAAGTGAACACAATGAAAGCATCATTTAAGGAAAGAAAGATGATAAATTGTTTATTTTGTTGCACAATCAATTTCAATTAAATACTTTTTTGCCTTGATTTTGCTACAGGCAATGTCATCAACGTTTTATCTGGCAAATGGGTTGGCTTTCAGAGTGGACTTGGTGCAGGGTCAGACTCATTTTATGAGTATCTGCTCAAGGTAACATACCTGTAGTGATAATTTGTATAGGTTCCATTTGAAAGGGTACACAACTCATCATGCCATGTACCGAGCAATATTGTATTGGCATATTGTGAAATAGTTGTCTGTACTTTATGAACATTCATGTATTTCCCAAAGCCTTCTCAAATGGCAATCCTTTAGTCACTTTTTAGTTTTGGTGAAATAGAAACCTATGCTGACGTGGGTGTGTGTATGTTTGTGACTCTTGTCTCGTTAACATGATATCTCCAGATAGGAATGTCTGACAGTTTTCAGACTTGGTACATAGATGCCCCATATTGAGAGGAAGAACTCTATCGTTTTTGGTAGAGTTCAATGGTTATCTGGGGTCACCAGGGAACAAAGTCTGAAAACCTTGTTAACAGGATATCTCAAGATAGGTAACTTGGATAGATTTCATTCTTGGTATGTAGTTGCATTAAGGTCAGAAGATAGTTTCTATCTCTTGTGCTGGAGGTCAAAGGTCATCTGGGGTCACCTGGGGTCAAAGTCTGAAAATCTTGTTAAGCGGTATCCATGGATGAAAAAAAAACAGCAATTTGGGAATGTCAGTGCAGGGAAATTTGGGTATTTGGAAGGAAATTTGACTACTTTTTTATGTAAACATGTGAAGTCTTTGGGAAATTTTGATTTGCTTGCTGGGAAATTTGATTTGCTTGCAGGGAAATTTACATTTTTTCCAGCTCTTGCGGTATCTTAAGATAGCAAACTTGCCAGAATTCATATTTTGTATTAAGATGCGTTACATGTCATCTGGGATAACAAAAAATATTTTTGAACCTGCCAGCTGTATACTGTAACATTTGAGTGAGAAGATATGGAATGTGCTTTTATTTGAAATGTAACATTAATGTATCATTGAAACCTCAATGCATGCTTGCATTCTGGTTAAGCTAAAGTATTAACTTTCTTGTCCTGGGAAAGTGATATGTTTGCCATTTGCATGTGGAAGTGTGGTTACACAATTATTTCCTGTCATGTTAACCTGTGTTGTAAGAGGCACAGACTAGTTGGAAAAGATTCCTGTTGATATTTAAAGGTTCTTACCTCTCATTGCCAATTTCCTTCTTTTTTATTGATGGTGCTATTTTTAATTCTCAACAAGGATGACTGCTCTTTCCTTGAAAGTGGAAGGAAGTTTTGTGTTCCTCACTTCCCTGATTTTATCAAAATTATGGCCAATTATGGAAACATTCTGTCTCTGCCCCCTACAAAATGAAATATGAGAAAATGTATGCAAACCTTGTCCTGTTTCTACTGGCCACACATTCTGCCCCCCCCCCCCCAATAAAAAAAAATATGAGAAAATATCTGTGAATAGATTGCTTTGAGAGATGAAGGGCTTCTTTGTCACAAACCTCAAGTGTTTCAATTTCTTCCCATTTTTACCTGTTCCTAACCTGAAGATATATATTAGCTTCTGGCAAAATTGATGAACAATGCAGTTTAAACTGATCATGGGTAAAACTTATAATATGTGTGTGAAAAATGGTAAAGTCAGATTTGGGGTCTTATTTTAGTATGCTCGTTAACATAAGTTTTGATACCATGTTTTAGTACATACATAAGAATCCACAACAGATCATTAAGGAGTCTTGACAAAACATGTCCTGTACATGCATACCCCCTTAAACCATGGACTTCCTTACATATGCCATAATCATGCAATTAACCATGTTGTTCAATGTCTATGTGATAGTACATACATTGAAGGGAACCCAATCAGTCACGTACAGTTATGGGTTGGCTCTATTGTTGTACAGCCCATGTAGTTGTTCACAACATGCATCAACAATTAACCCCTCTTCACTGAGATCAAACGTTAGTGTAGTGAAGAAACAGAACTGAGAGAAACAAGATATTACACTGTGCATGGGGTTTAACCATTCCTTTTATTCTGAGGGTTTATCTCTGCTAGAAGAAACTAAGTCCATATCCTCGTAGCAGAACAAATTGACAAAATCTTGGTATCCTATTTATTATGGCAGCTGTAGTAGCATTGGCCTAAATTTTTCATCAATGGGGCATTGTATCATTTAAATTGTTCTTCTTGTAGTACAGTATTTAATGAAGTGATATTCTGAAGGTCAAGTATCTTTATGTCATCAAAAAGAGACTGTGCATAAATCTGGTCTTGGTAGTTGGTACACTTTTGACGGATTTTGTAGGCTACTTGTGTAACCTGTGTTGGCTTTACCACATAAGATTGCACAGAGCAGTTTGATGAATGGGTACAAACAGTTGAATATTGCAAAACTAGAAGGATTAGACTGTGTGTTTGATCTAACGGTAAGAGCATCCGCCTCTCACACGGAAGGCCCGGGTTGCTTCCCAGGTCGAGTCATACTAAAGACTTTAAAAATGGAACCTACTGCCATTGTGCATGATGCTCCGCATAAGCGATGGAGTAGGGAAAACAAGCCAGTGAGCCACAACTGGAAAAAAGGCCGTGGTCGGCTCGACTCAAACCAATACGTTGGAAACTGAGCAGTAAAACTCTATCTAACTAACTTACTAGAAGGTTGAAATGATTAACTACAGCTACAATTTTGGATAGTACTCTGTATATATTGTAGCATTCTATGTATCAGGAAATGCCCTTTTCAGATTTCTACAGAAATTGTACAGCCTTGCAATATATGCCTACTTCCTGAGTATCTCAAGCAATTATTCTTTACATTTCTTGCTTGCTCTTCTAATCCCTCTGGCTAAGCTGCACATATGATGCAAACAGAGTGACCTTTCATATCTATGCAGCTGGGGTAAACAGGCCTGATTAGCATTTCTCCCACATGCTCGATGTGCAAATTAAACTCCGTCATATACATTTTACTGAAAACCTGATGAAGGACCCATATGTCACAAATTTAGAATATGAAATGGTTCTCAAATCAGCCATTTCATTGCATGTTTGTTTTACTTTGTGGATCCTTATTCTGATTGTATAATGTGAAGATCAAGAAATGAAATTCTTTCTCAGTTCTGCAGGTATTATCCATTGTAATGCAATTATACAAAGCTGGCAGTGATAATAATATTTAAATGGATCAAAAGGACAAAACATGTCTTGTTTACGTAGAGAGATAAAATGCTGGCCGTAATAAACCACTTCAAATTTTCTCAATGTTTGGTTTTATATGTCAGAAGCTAATTGATGCAGGTATCCAGATTTGAAGCACTATTGCTATTTCAAACTTAAGCCCAACAAAGTTATTGATATTATTACACAGGAAAGTGCTTAGAGTGAGATAGACTGTTGTGAATACCTCTGTGAAGTTAATTTTTAGATATTTTAAAGGTAACAATCAGCCATTCTATAATGCTATTACCTTCACAGAAGTGGGAAACATGTCTCCCTAATATCTGAGAAATTGCCATTGACTTTTTTTACAGGAAGTTTTTAAAGCAGGTCATTGAAACTGTTCATGAAATTCCACAGATTTTTACAAAGCTTTTAAGTTTTCTTCCCATACCAGTGACAAGTGGTTAAACTTAGACAATCCCCATATAATTACATGCAAATTACTGTTTTATGAGAGAGTACTTAACCCTTTCATTCAGTTTTTCGTGACCAGACACTTTTTTTCAAATTATGCACAAAACATCCAACTCCCATTGTTGTAGCTTGTTACATTGTTGAGATATCAAATGTTTAAATTTATGCACTTAGAACAAAATAATCCGTAATCCATAATCCATCTAATAATTTCTGACTGTCTTGTTGTACAGCTCACATTACCTGCTTTGTTTCCTTTTTCTGAGTAAAATGTTTTTATGACCTGGAATGCTCCCTTTTCGCTTGCTACTTTGTTGTACAAAGATAGCTTACTACTTACATCACCCCGTAAGAGTAACGGTGCTTTCACAAAAGTTACAAGGAGCAGTAACTTTCAGAAAAACAAAGCAATACAAAAACTGTAATTTGAGAAAACACCAGCGACGTAACAAATTATTGTACAATACACCATTTTAAATTGATTGAATAAAATTCAACATTTTATATCTCTGCTCAAGAATGTCCTATGAAGATGGGAGTTGGACTTTTAGAATTCATTTTTCATGTTTATTAGTATATATTTTTTGAAATTTTAGACTTGAGATACACTTCGAGTATCTTTCATAATGTTGCAGAAGATGTTTGTGGTATTCTCAAAAAATGCCAAGGATTTGTTTTGAATTAACTACCAAAATAAGTTACAAGGTTGTTGCCACATGCATCAGTGTGTAGCCAATATTGTATCATGGGGGGGGGGGCACAACATGAGGGAAAATTCCAAGGGGAGGAGGTGAAAAAATGCTATTTTGGGTGTTTTTTGCATCGCAAGATTGGGACATGGGGGGTTTAATCCCCCCAAACCCCTCCTGTGGCTATGCTGCTGGCTACATGATATAAATACACTAGAATAGCAGGTCACTTGTCATTGTGTTTTCACTGTGAATCTGTTGGTTTCACTACATTTATAGGTGTATATGCCAATTGAAATATTAAACCTCTGTGTTTCATATATTTATTTTTAAGCTGCTAAGTACATTTTTCACAATTTGATCATGCAGGATTTGTTTTGAACAAGTTATGTAAATGTCCACTAACTTTGCACAATTTTTTTTTTATTTCCTTCCAGGCTTTCATTATGTTTGGAAATTCCAGTTACCTTGAGTCTTTCAATGAAATTTATAGTAACGTGAAAAAATACATGAGACGAGGGTAAGTAGTGTTTGTAGTGATAAGTAGTGTAAGTAGTGTTCCATGTAGTAATTAGTAGTGTTCATTTTGTTTCATAGTGATAAGAAGTTTTATATACTGTTCAATTGTGAAAAGTATTGTTCATAGCATTCCATAAAGATGTAGTTGTCTTCACAGTGTTCCAGTGATTGAAGTCTTTGCAGTGTTTCACTGCAGTTGTACCTTTCAACAGTAGCCTGTTCATACCTGACGTTCTTGCATGTTATAAGTGTTTGAAGAGTTCTGTTAGTTAGTTTAATGAGATGCAATTACACTTTAACATGTGGAAATGTGTTTTATAGTGTTATCTGGATGAAATGGTTCAAGTCCATCCCCCTAATCAACTTTTATGACTGACAGGAAATACCCTGGGCATATTCTAAGCCCCCCCCCCCCACCCCAGCCCACAGGGGATTGTGCAGTTTTGAAGTTAAGGTTGAATTTTGAAAAAGTATTGGTATGTAAGTGCAATGTTGGTAGGGAACAAAGCAATCAAACTTGAAAGGTGGTATGAGTTTTAAGTTTTTTTTAAAAGATCGGTACATCTGTTGAACAGTGGTGCACAGCAAGAGGCCTCTATCAAAACCCATCCTGGTCTTTAAAAGAGTGATTTAAGATGTGGAATACAGCCACATCTGTCAAAGGCAAAGGTTATGTTCCTTGCTGGTTTTGGAGTGATTGGTACACACCTGGTTCAGTGTTGAGTGTTGAGAGCTGAGTACAAGTCAGGAGGAATAGGCAGATATTGCAGGTGTTCTTCCTTGGATTCTTGATGAGCTGATTGGCTTTCTGTACCTCAAATGTAATAAATATAAGCATCTTGCTGAAAATGTGTTGGTTTTAATGTAGCATCTTTTTGCAGAAAATACACATATTGTGATAAAAGAAAACACAGATTGATTCATTTAGTTGGACTGACAGGATTGATGCTCTGCCAAAAGTTTTGATCACTTACAGAAAATTTATGAATTTCTTGTACTTTTTCATAGCCGATTAAAATGCGGTTCTGGAGTAGGGGACACGCCAATGTATGTGAACACACACATGGATAATGGCAAGACTATGAATACGTGGATAGATTCCTTACAAGTGGCATTTGCAGGTGTACAGGTAAGTGAATAAAAAGATATCTTGATGGAATTTGAGATGGTTAGTTAGATGAGGTTGTAGGACTTAGTTTCTAGCCAATAGGTTTAAGTTGGGCTGGCCATGGCCTTCCTTTCATTTGTGGCTCACTGGCTTGTTTTTCGTATTCCATTGCTTATGCTGAACACCAAGCACAATGGTAGTAGGTTTCGTTATTAAAGTCTTTGGTATGACCAGGCCATGACTCATACCTCATCTGACTGCGAGTCCATTGCTTATGATGAACACCAAGCACAATGGTAGAAGGTTTTGTTATTAAAGTCTTTGGTATGACCAGGCCATGACTCATACCTCATCTGACTGCGAGTCGGATGCTCTAACCACTTGACCTTGTAGTTGGTGGAGGGAATTAGAGATGGTACGAGATCTGTTAAGTGAAGTGTAATGCAGGTCAAGGAAAAGTATGAAAGTATAGGTCATTTGTAGTAGACCATCAATGAAGACTGGTGGTTATTAAGAAAAAGGACAGAACTGAAAATTTATTAAGAGAAAAGGACAAAACTGAAAATTTTATCTCTGATGCCACAGAAATTGGCTGTTCTGTCTTCACCACTTTTCCATGGCCAGGCATGAGATACTTCCTTTTTTAGAGGAAATTTCCTTTTTTTTTAGTTCTTTCCTCTCTTTTGCACCAAATACCCCAAAAGCTTCTGTCAAAAATGTCTTATAAATCTCAACTATTAAGTTTGTAAAAACAGCCCTCAGAGTTCTACCCAATGAGAAGTCCTATATTGTAATGACATCAATGCCACTAGGGGCCCTTGAGCGTGCCCCTTGCCCCCATCAATGGTGCCTGTGTCTCAATTTCCCCATTTTTAAAAGTATCAGTTTCATTTCGTCCTTTTTGAGAAACCTCATGCTCATCCCTGCATGGCAATTATGATTCATTGACCTAATACTGACATCTAGTTAAAGGTAAAGAGCATTCCCCCCAAATTTATTTTGAAGAAAAAGCCAAATAACTCAATTTTCATCTTATTTCTCTTCAGAGTATCTTTAATTACATTTTATGACTTTACTATTCAAGGTAAACCAAGAAGTTATTCCTGGTAAATTTCACATTTGAAGAGAAAAAAACATTGTCACATGACTCTCAACAGCCAATCATGAAACTGGACAGTCTACTACACTTCTTCAATTTGGGATGACTGCTCTTGCCCTTTAAGTGAAAATCATAGTTTGTTCTACAGTAAATATTTTTGCAATTTTAATTCTGCACCATGTTTGTGCTTTGACTTAAAACTGACAAAAATAATCTGTGATCAACATCTTGAACATCTTGATTGGCTCCAGTGTAGTAGGGGCTGTCTAGTTTCGCATCTGTGTGGGATTTTTTTACCCAAAAAGTATTCAGAAATATTCATGCAGCAGTAATGACCACAAAAGCAATGTTTTTTCTAACTTGAAAGATCTCTTAAATGTTTCTGCATTCTTATAGACGAATCCAATGAGCGCTTGTTTTTAGTGCCTGTGCACAGCCATTAGTGGGGTCCATCAGTCTTGAATCACCTTCATATATATCGTCTTTATGAGTTTCAATCCCTCATATTCAGTGAAATCGAAGGAATTAAGATACAATGTAGTGTACAACAATCCATGATAGAGGTAAGCAAGGAATTGAAAGATTAAAAGGTGATGGACCCCAGTCATGGCCGATTGAAATCAGACCATCACTTGCTGGCTGGATTGGTCTATACAACAATCAGTTGAAGTCAGAAATGAAAACAGGGAAAAAGGAGATATGGTTGACCAATCCATTGGAATTCTCTATCAAACTCGAATTACCTTCAACCAAGCTTGATATTTATGTGGGATGATTGTTGGAAGAAAAAAATGGAAGGAAGATTTGAAACTTTTGTTTCTGTAACTTTATGACATGTGTTTTTTCTCAGGTTCTTGCTGGAGACATTGAGGAAGCAGTTTGCACTCATGCCATTTTCTACGCAATTTGGAAAAAATACAATGCACTGCCTGAGAGGTTTAACTGGGCTGCCAAACAACCTGATGTTCTGTTCTATCCCCTCCGGCCAGAATTAGTCGAAGCAACATATTTTCTATACCAGGTAAATGCATGAGGTGTTTTTGTGGAAGGGAACCATGCTTGCACCTTTTGCTTGCCTCCAATGCTCTTTCTACATTGTAAATAACTCTGTAGTAATCTGCCCACTTCAATATAAAACAGTCAGGTGCTTGCTTTAGCCATTGTATCTGTGTTGGAGGGCTTGACAGTACTTTGTTTCATTAAACAGGAAGGAAGTGAGGAATTTTTATCTCATACTTAAATGAAGTACAGAAAGTCAGCTGATTGGGGAATATTGAAGTGAAATTTGAATACCGACGAAAGCACGCCATGATTTCATCATTTTCTATAGATAGACAGTATCAGTGAACTGCATTTTTGAAAAGGTACACTGAAAAGTTTCTGTTTCCTAGATGCAAATATTATCAAATCCATGTTCCTGTGGTTCAATGTTCCCAAGGTTTGATGTTCCCCATTTTGGTACGTCTCGTATATCTCTCTGATTACAAGGTTCATTATTCCCAAGGTTCGATGTTCCCAGAAGCGCAGATGTTCCAAAGATTGGGGAACATTGAGCCTTGGAAACAGCGAACCTTGGGAACATTGACAAAGCCCCCATAAGAAGACCTTCTGTTGTTTAGTGGTAAATATTGAAGTTGTGAACTTCATTTGATAGGTCTGCTGAAATTTGAAAAAAAAAATCAAACAACAAAAATATTTCAAGTATTTGGTAGTTGTTCAAGTTTACCTCAAGTGGTGCAATATACAGCTCTCTATGGCTGCAGAAAATAGGCTTTATGACATCATGGGACTCTTGCAATGAAGACATAGTGTCATTTATAGGAGCAGTTAGCTGTGGTCACTCCAGAGTGAATTTGGATTTAATTCTAATCTGATTTTTTTGTCTGTTTCTATTAAAATCTTCTCCCATCTCTGGTCCAAAAGAACCCAAAGTTTGCTAGCCTGTATAATATATTATTTGTATCACAGTTACTACAAAAAATTAAATTTATACCAATTATTTTGTGAGGTGACATGGTGAGAAACATTTTATCAGATGTTATATGTTTGAGAAAAGTTGTCTGTCAGTGTGATGGCTTTTTCTCAACCATGGAGGAAAATCCTAATTTGTTGTTGAGTGACCGGTGGCTGAAGAGAGGTATATGCTAGCTCCCAGTAAGTATTTAAAACCAACGGGCCTATGCTGCATGGCACCTCCACGTCCAAGCCCCAGGATTGCCAGCTTAGGAACTTGCAGCAGTTAGTGTAGCAAAGGAAGAGAAATTATGGCAAAAAAAAAAAGGTGTCAAAACTGAACCAATCCCATTAACCCTTTACCGTTGTTTGGGTCCTTTTGAACCCATGCGGAGAGCTCGGCTGTCACACATCTTTACTGTTTCACGCGGAGCTCGAAACTGCGAGTAGCTACCCGAAAATTCGGCCACAAGAGCGAGAGAGACAATAGTTTAAGGTCACAGGGTCAATGGCCTACAGAAGCCGATGCGGGGCGGGCTACGTCCGCTTTTCCGCCCAATCCCGAGGCGCGCAAATATGCCCCGATCGGAGCACAACGGTAAAGGGTTAAGCTAAAATATCTGCACCACTCGGCTAAAGGTTTACGTGCACACACGCAGAGACGGTGGCATCAGCTTTGCAGTAAACACACTCCACAGGCTTAGTTTAACCCTTTACCATTATTTGGGTCCTTTTGGACCCATGCAGAGAGCTCGGCTGTCACACATCTTTACTGTTTCACGCGGAGCTCGAAACTGCGAGTAGCTACCCGAAAATTCGGCCACAAGAGCGAGAGAGACAATAGTTTAAGGTCGTGGGGTCAATGGCCTACGGAAGCCGATGCGGGGCGGGCTAAGTCCGCTTTTCCGCCCAATCCCGAGGCGCGCAAATATGCCCCGATCGGAGCACAACGGTAAAGGGTTAAGCTAAAATATCTGCACCACTCGGCTAAAGGTTTACGTGCACACACGCAGAGACAGTGGCATCAGCTTTGCAGTAAACACACTCCACAGGCTTAGTTTAACCCTTTACCGTTGTTTGGGTCCTTTTGGACCCATGCAGAGAGCTCGGCTGTCACACATCTTTACTGTTTCACGCGGAGCTCGAAACTGCTAGTAGCTACCCGAAAATTCGGCCACAAGAGCGAGAGAGACAATAGTTTAAGGTCGTGGGGTCAATGGCCTACGGAAGCCGATGCGGGGCGGGCTACGTCCGCTTTTCCGCCCAATCCCGAGGCGCCCAAATATGCCCCGATCGGAGCACAACGGTAAAGGGTTAATCTGTATAACTTGCAAAATAGCGCAAATTTTTACACTGAAATGTGTGGTTTTTTTTTTGGGGGGGGGACATTTTTGGCTGTACTTAACATTACTCTGACATCACTACTCTGAGCAAATTGAGCCCCCTTAGTCTAGAGTAAGGCTCCTACGCAACATTAAGTGACTTTTATAGCCTACCAGAAGGCTCCATAAACTGCATAATTATTTTGCCAAGCCTGCTTGAGTGAATCTTGGACACAACACAAGGTATATAGGAGAATTTCCCAACAATTAAAGGGCCTAATTTCCAGTATTAGATGGTGACCCAAACAAGTATAAACCCTAAAACGAAGTGCCAATTCATCTCTGCAATTAGCAAGTCTCAAAAGCAATGTGTTTAGTTCATGCCTGATTTATTCTTTTCTCTCTAGCAATACAGGGTTGTGGGATAAGTGATATGCTCTTTTTTTGATTAAAGAATGGCAATTTTTGGTTTCAGTGAAGAGAGAAACCTATGCGTTCATGATGGCGTGTGTGTGTATGTATGTATGTATGTGCATGTGTATGTATGTGTGGATGTGTGTATGTGTGTGTGTTTGTGACACTTTGCTTGTTTACACGATATCTTGAGAAGGGAAGATCTGACAGTTCTCAAACTTGGTACACAGATACCCCATACCGAGAGGAAGAACCCTATTTATTTTGGTTGAGGTCAAAAGTCATCTGGGGTCACAGGGGGTCAAAAACCAAAATCCGTGTTTACACAATATCTCAAGATAGGAAACTTGGATTAATTTCAAACTTGATATGTAGATGCGTTATGATGTAAGGAAGAACCCTATTGATTTTGGTGGAGGTCAAAGGTCATTTGGGGTCACATGGGGTCAAACCCCAAAATCCTTGTTTTCACGATATCTCACGGTAGGAAACTTGAACTAATTTCAAACTTGATGTGCTGATGTGTTATGATGTGAAAAAGAACCCAATTTATTTTGGTGGAGGTCAAAGGTCATTTGGGGTCACATGGGGTCAAGCCCCAAAATCCTTGTTTACAAGATATCTCATGGAAGGAAACTTGAATTAATTTCAAACTTGATATGTTGATGCATAATGATGTAAGAAAAAAACCAGATTTATTTTTGTGGAGGTCAAAGGTCATTTGGGGTCACATGGGGTCAAACCCCAAAATCCTTGTTAACACTATATCTCAAGGTAGGAACATTGGATTCATTTCAAACTTGATGTTGATGCATTATGATGTAAAGAACAATCCTATTTATTTTGGTGGAGGTCAAAGGTCATTTGGGGTCAGAAGGGGACAAATCCTGAAAAAATTTTTAACACAATATCTCAAGGTAGGAAGCTTGTATTGATTTCAAACTTGATATGTTGATGCGTAATGATGTAAGGAAGAACCCTTTTGATTTTGATAGAGGTAAAAGGTCATTTGGGGTTATAGGGGGTCAAACTCAGAAAACCTTGTTTACACTATATCTCAACTGAGGAAGCTTGGATTTATTTCAAACTTGATATGTTGATGTGTTATGATGTAAGCAGCTTGTTTGCAGAATATCTTAAGGCACAGTATGAAATTTGGCTTTTTCAATGTAGAAATGTTTTGGTTAAAAGAAAAACCAGTTACTAACAGGTGCAGTCAAAGGTCACTTTGGGTTACCAGTTGTTACAAGAAATGTAGCATTTCATTGAAAAGAGCATGTATGTTTCATCGAAACCACAATGCATTTTTGCATTCTGGTTCAAATATCTTTGAACTAGTTTTGGGCCCCACAATAAGTGCTTCGCAACCCAAATTTTGTTCATTACCCTAAGATTAGGAAACCATGCTGTGAAGAGTTGTTCTCCATACTTTGAATATAAGATTGTTCAGTCTATTTATTTAGATATATTTTTCTGCATTTGCCTTCTTCTTTCATTGATTTGACTTGAGTTTTTGGGGTGTCTTATAAAATGCAACTCATTGTTGACTTTTTGTCAAATTTTATGTTTTTTTTCTTTTTTAACTTTGTTTTCTTCCTTTTTAGGCCACCCAGCACCCATATTATCTTCATGTTGGCAGTCATATTCTAGATAGTATAGAAACCTACTGTAAATCAAAGTAAGTATTTTGAAACTGTTTCCTGCCAGGGAAAAGTGGTCATAAATTTTCTACTATTAACAGTAAGAGAAATTGGAAATCAGATACAGTAGTACCAGAAGATTCACAGTGAAGACTTGCTCAAATGTAAATGCATAGATGGGGTTAATAGATGGAAGAATGGCAGGTATCTGAAAAACCAGGGAAAGTTAATGAAACTTGTGAGAATCTGAATTAAGAATGGGGTAGGTTAGGAATATGTGGAGCTAGCCACATTCTGGAAAATTTCGGAATTTACCCACGATGTAACCAAATGTTTTCAAAGTACAGTGACAGTGAAATGATGGAAGCATGTATACAAGGAATTCATGGCTTTCAAAGACTACCATATATGTTTGTGGTAAAAAGTCTTTTGTGAACAGCCCACTAAAACCTAAATTTGGGGTAAAGCACAGGTCAGAGAATGATTTATAGCTGGTATGTGATTTGGAAGGAAAGTGAAAAATTGTGATTGGGCAAGTCATACCCAGACCCCTACCAAATGTTTGTACCTTCCTGGTGCGAATTATCTGGGGAGTCAGTTGGGACAACACTGTTATGCTTCAAAAGTATGCTACAGTATACTGTACAGTTATTCATGCTACTCGTTATGCATTTGCTAACCTAACATGGGAAAGTAACATAAATTAACATAATTTCATTCTGCATCATTCTGCAGTTCTTCAAGCTTTGAAGCATTAATTCTTGGAACAGAACACATATAATTATCCTAACTGGGTGATTTGAGACAGATTATTTCAGGCAAGTTTTCTGGATAGGGGCAAGATGGAGAATTGTGTGGAGCCGATTATCATGAGGAAGTTTTCTTGATGGGGAAGGAAGGGGGTATTGACACAGGAGCAGATTATTGCAGGCAAGTTTTCTGGATAGGTGGGAGGAGTACCTGTCTGGCGAAGAAAATAAAAGCCAAGTTTTCTGAATTAGGGCAAGAGGAGGAAATTGTTTGAGTGGGAATAATTTAAAAAATCTCAAAACCGGTAGGTGACTTAATGTTACCTGATCATAACGTGGGGTAATGCTTGTTCTTTAATGAACTTTAAAAAATTGACTGTAAAATGTGGTTTACAGCATGGAGGTCATGGTGATTGTAAGAATTAAAGGAAGTAATATGCATTGTCTGATCATGCAGGAAGAGTTCTAGAGTGACTTCCAAGGTTTAGTCTCCCCTGTGTGGGCGGGGGCCGGGGGGTTGTAGAATATGACCATAGAATTCCCCACTTGTAGTAAGAGGCAACTAAAGGGAAACCAAACTTGCACTTGAACCTTTCTTGAAAATAAATTTAACTCTGAACCTTTTATCTAGTTGACTAACACTCTGTAGCACATTTGTGTTGATGTGCAGTTAAATCGCATCTCACAAACTCATCTCTAAGATGTAGCCTTATGAATGGAAAGAAAGTCTTTCTTGGCAGTTCTCTTCGCAAATATATGATAACTTCTTGACAAAATTTTAAGGAGAATCATGATTATTTCAAGCCTGTTTACATTTTGGTTTCAGATGTGGCTATGCTACTTTACACAATGTTATCACAAAGACAAAAGAAGATAGAATGGAGAGCTTTTTTCTAAGTGAGACCTGTAAATATCTGTACCTGGTGAGTTAAAGGAACAAAGTACTTGGTCATTAGCTTAGCCAGGATTGTGTTGGGGGGGGGGGGGGGGGGAGAGGTTGGAGAACGATATGAGTGAAAAATCTGAGGGGAGTGAGAAAAGACGGCAAATTTAGGTGGTTTTTGCCATTATTTTCTTTTCAAAGTTGGGTCATGGGGTGGTTCTAACCCCCTAAACCACCCCCTTGGCTATGCCACTGGAATTGGTCTCTTCAATAAAAGTGCATGCCAGTCTCATTCAGTAGTTAGTGTGTCTTATGGAGTGCCTTTTGTTTGTGAGGTCAAGTGGTGAGAGCATCCAGCTTGCAGCTTGGAGGTCTGGAGTTTGGCTCCTGGCTGGGTCACACTGAAGGCTTACAAAATTGAATCTACTGTCATTGTGCTTGGTGCTCAGTATAAGCATTGGAATAGGGAACACAAACAAGGGAGCCACAACTGGAAAAAGGCTGCGGCTGGTCCAACATATAAACCAATATTTAGAAACTGAGCCGGAAAACCCCATCTAACCAACTAAGTATTCTTTGTGTGTTCTTTGTGAATTTCCATTCAGCTGTAGAGTGTGAATACACTTCAAATCTTGGGGTGACCCCAAAATGCAGGGCAATTTCCTGCAATTGACAATGTGGTCCATAATCAAATCGGACAATATTGGAATGTGTCTTTTGACCAGTGTTATTTCTTGTATACAGCTAATACTGTAAAAAAACTTCTAGTAAGTATTTTGATCCTGTTATGTAACAGTCCACCCGTTGTCCAAAAGTTATGTCTCCATTTTGTTAACTTGGTCAACTAGATTAAGGAATATTTTGTAATAGTGAGTATAGTCCTTTGTTTACTCAAAAGAAGCATATATATCTCTTTAGAGGAGTGAGCTTTAGCTGCTTGCATAGATTATGACTCTTAAAATCGTTTGATCCATTTCTTTAAACCTGGCCATTAGAATAGAGTGTCCTTTGTCAATTACATGGTCATCAATCAAAACACAGGGCCACTTCTTTGCAGGTGTTTAAGTAATTTAGCCAATGAAATTACTGAAGCTTAACATTGCAAATAGCACAATTACAAGAGGGAATTTTAAGTTGACTATTAATTATGTTCTGTATGCAAATTTCATAAATTATTTGCAATTAAAAAACTATAAAAGCATATTCATGTGAGAATCAAATTTTTTTTCCGTAGCTCTTTGATAAGGATAACTACGTCAACAAAGCCTTTGACAAGTTCATCTTTACAACAGAGGGTCACTTATTTCCTTTGAGCAGTGAGTATCACAGCATGCCTTGGTGGTTTTCCTGTAAAGATGACAAGAGCTGCCCCCAGTCAAAAATCCGAAGCAATGAATCAAAGGTATGTGTCAAAGGTCATGCATGACCTTGATAAATGCATGAGACATGATAACTTGCTAAACTTGTGTTAATAATGTCTTAAAGTATACTAATGCAGGCACAAGATATTATACCATATTCTTAAATAGCGAGCAAAAGCAATATTTCCCCATAGACCAGCTAAAATTTTCCTGTACATGTTGACTTAAATTGTGGGTTCTGATCTTTGCATATATTGATATATTTTTTTCATTTATTAAGCAATTGAATGTGAACAACAAACATAAAGGGAAGGTTACACTCACCCTTATACCAGGTTCACTTCACTTTAAAAAACCCAAACCTTTCCATGTACAATCTACACACACCAACCACCCCACTGCTAACAATCAGAATGAAAAGTAGCTAAAAAATCTGGTTTTCTTATGTTCTGTGCAGTTTTTAAGCAAAATTTCAAGCATATATTGATATGCAAATGTTAAACTGTATCAACACATTTGTCTTTTGCTAGTTACAAAAAAGGAGGCAATTTTGTGCATTGTAGCTCGTACCAAAACTCCATCTTGGTTAGGAGCAAAATGTCCAAGTATAATAACTATGGTGTATTTTGAAGTTGTTTTGCAAAAACTTAACTGAACTGACTGCACTGTCATTGTTCACAACATTTATTTTTCAATTTTGCATTTGATTTCAAAGCAGGTAACAACTTTCACATCATGTGATTTGTAAAAGTCTTAATCTGGCTTTTCTAGAGCTGATTTGGCCATCCCTTGGTTAATCACAGATGATCAAACCAGTGTTGTTGCTGAGGCTCAAAATACCCTTCCTACAATTTGGGGCGTGGGAGGGGGGTGTGCAAGATACTTAATACCAAGGCCTGTACATGACCTGAATACTGTACAATTTTGTATGTAGGGAGTCAATGAGGTGATTACATGCAGACAAATTATCTCTTTTCAAGACTTAAAATTGAGTGCAGGATGGAATTGCACAATTGTGCACCCTAGTCCCAATTCTGGGTTGCATGCAGAATAAACATTTGGTAATAGAGGCAACTTGCAAGTTAACATAAAAGTAGAATAATCCTCACTGTTTTTGTCCATTTCTCCATTTGTTTTTACCATGTATATATTTCTGTTTTTATACCAATCTCTCTTATGAACAGTATTGTCAGCCCAACACAGCTGTAAAGCTCTTGTTCAATTACATTCATGAGCAAAATCATGATTCGTTAAATCATTTCACAATCTTGCTAATAAAAGAATGGTCTAAACTCAAATCAGATTTGTTATACCAGAAAGGTACTTAAGTTTTATTATATTTGAGGGGTACTTATTCTTAGCAATCTGTTGGAATTTTTGTCGAACCAATGTGTGGTTCTCAGGATACCAGCAGTTTAAACTCGCCTTTCCAACACAAAGTGAACTTAAAGCAAGCACATGTGAATCACATTCACATCATAATGGCACATTAATGCATAGAAAAATGGAAAGAGCTCATGTGTGCCAAAACCCAAATTTATATTTTGTAGGTCCTTGCTTATTTGGGTATGCATGTGCCTTTTTCGTCTGGTGTATGAACCAAACATAGCACCAAAAACAGGCTTTTAACATATGTTGTAAAATGTTTGATGATGAAAGTTTGGAGAAAATTAGAAAGTCAAAAACAATGTTTCTGAGTTGGGCTTGAAAGGCCTAGGCTAGCTGCATAGTTGATTGCTCAAAGGCAAGTAGGTCCTCATGTCTGAAACTGATCTTTCAATGGTGTGCTCACAAAATAATAACAAGATGGCAGTTATAATTTTTATTTATTTTCTTCTTTTTTTGTGACAGTGCCTTAATGTTGCTCAGGAGAAACACTTCCCGTTACCCCTCAGCAGTCATTACCTTGAACAGATCGATAAGATGGTAGGTCTGATATGATTGGTCAACATCTCATGTGGGAGAATTCATCGGTCTGGAGGTCACAAGGTCAACCAACTAAAATGGTGAAATTTTGAAATAAAATTTAGTGGCAATAAGAAAATTTTTGATCATTCTGACCATCAATGGTTACAATTATGATTTAGGAAGGCTGTTATTGGTTCATTTATTAATGGACCAAGTGCCTCAAGGTTTGCGCAGCTAATTTTTTATGGGTAGACTGGGTTTGTAATTTTTCTATAAAATGAGGGATATTTGTGGTGACAGAGACCAGTGATTTTCAAAGAAGTTGAATTGACAAAATGAAACAGAGTTACTAATTTTTGTTTTGTTATGAGTGTAACACAGGAATTTGTGTGACCAATGATAAGTCATATTTTAAGTTTTTGCTTAAAGTAAGTTGTTATCAAAACACAAGTAGAAATGAAAATTTACGACTTAAATGCAACCATGATAAAATTTAATAGTTAAAATGGCCAGTTGGCTGGTAAACCTGGCTTGTGTGTCAACTTGGTCAATGTGAGGTTAATTTAAAAGCGTCAGTGTGAGGTAATTCAAAAGGTTTTCATTTACAGTTCTTCCTGCCATTTTATTGCCAGTTAGAGGATACTAAGAATTCAAGCCTTTGGTTTTATTGCTTAGCTTTAACAAACTATTCATGAACAAAAAAAAAGAAAAAAAGAAGAAAATAGAAAATGGTGATCATGTTGTTTTGGTATTTGGAAGTATGATATTAATTTATTTAGAAATTGAGATTTTATTTGGAAAGTTAGAGGATGTGATTGCCATTGTAAATTGATGCTAAATGATAATATTAAATTGATAAAGAATGTAACCTAAATAGGTAGAAAATAATGAAGAATTAGAGAGAGTAAAGGGCTTAGGCTAGGCTTGTGATGCCTTTAAAGGTCCAAACCTCTCACCCCAAACTACAATTTTGGTACCCGGGTACTGAAATTCTCAATTGGCTCAGCTTTTTGATTGACAGCTAATTCAAACAATGCAGAGTGCCAAAGCTTATATTACACAGCATGAATTGTACTGAGAGTGTATTGTTTATATAAATTGAGTTTTCTATACCCACCCTGATGCAGTAAACTGATGAGTGTGTCTGGATGAGGATGAATTTCAGACAATTGTAGTAGGGGCTTCAGAAAGAAGGTTAGGAGATTTGGTACTGTGTGGGATGAGAGAACTGGGCCTTTAATCAACAAAAGACCTACCTAACATCAGTGAGTGTCCTGCAAACCTACAGGAGTTGTTTGCAATTTTTTTCTTATTGTGAGGTCGAAAGTTGTTTATTTTGGGCAAACAATTGTTAAAGAACGCTGAATAAACACTTTTATGGTAATCATGCACACCACACGGTATGGTGCATTACCAGTTCCAAATGTTTGCAAAATTCATAGGGACAGGTGATAATACTTGAGGGAATTTTCCCAGGATCTTGGGAACTGTTTGTTTCTGGCAGGATGGAAAAGGGCTGTTCTCATGTATCCGGTTACAAGTGCGTGGTAAACAATGAGGGGGCGGTCTAAGTTAAAGTGATTTTCCCTTGAAACCAACAGATATGGTTAATTCTTTGTGTAAATGTCAGGAAATATTACACAAAAAGGCATTTTTTGGCAATTCAATACTTGCACAAATTATCGCTTTTATTTGCCAAGCGTTCTCATGAAGCTATGCCAAGGTACAATCACTGCCAGCTTGCTTAGAACCTTTTAAAAGAAAAATGAACATATAGGAATTCTGGGCAGTTCTTCCGTTACACTCTTGAAATATCTCAGGCTCTAAAACAATGGAACAGTAATTTAATATGCAGTTTGATCATAGTTGCATTTCTGTAATGTTCATTTCTAATACTAAAAAGTCCTGCTTATTTACACAAATATTGGAACAGTGTTGGCAGACAAGTCTTCCCTGTGCAGATCATGACATGTTGCTATCATAATGCATTTTCCTTAAAATTCATTCTGTCTGTGGATTTCGGAAGCCAACTTGAAGCTATTAGCCATGCACTAATTTCTCCAATAAAAGATTCCTACTGTACAATTTGGTGGGTCTGCTGTGCAAGTATTATTGTTGAGTGATCACAAAGGAAATATGTTTCCTTGTCATGACAAACACAGAGATACATTACAAGATTCCTGCCTTTTTTAAAAGTGGGAACTGAAATGGCAGTTTTTACCCAAAAAGTGCTCTAATAAAATTCTGAACCTGACTTCCTGTTTCACACTTTGCTTCACCTTGTCTGTCTGTCTGCACCTAGCCTACACACATAAACTTGAAGACCATGCATATTGTTTGCACTCAGTTAAACTACTTTCACAATAGATCTATTACATAATAGTTAGATGCTCACACATCAACTTTTATTGATCCAGGCTAGCTAGAAGTAATCCTCCTAGAGGAACTGCCAGCTAGGGGATGGCTATCAGAAAAGATAAACATAAAATGCAACAATCTTCTGACGGCTTTAAGTAAAGACCACTGATTTCTTTATGAGCAGAAAGTTGAGTATCACAGTCTTGATAACATTTTTGGAGGTTATGGATTCATAAATGGTAATTGTGCACTGGGGATACCTTTCTTCCAAAAAGAAGAACATTTTTTTTACAAATTTAACAAATTTGTAGAGAACCTTTGAAAAATTTTGTGAAGGAGAGAAATTGATTTTAGTGCCAATTGACGAGGTTGTTTGGAGAAAATATAATTAAGTGTCCTACCCTTGTTTTAAAACATGAGCAAAGTTGTTGAAGTCTCCTATTAGTCCTGGAAGTTTCTTTCACTACATATGTAAGAACATTTTCCCTTCTTACTGCATGGCAGATATTGAGATGTGAAATCATGATTTGAAGATTTACAGAAACAAAAATATTTTCATATGACTAGATAGAAACATGCAATTATTAGGCCACATTTTGCACTATTTCAGAAAATGAACAACAGAGTAATACTCCCTCCAGAATTTTTTTTTTTAAGGAGGTGGGTTGGGAGGAGTTTGGGGGGGAATTTTCTGTAACAATGGGCAGATGAAGGAAAGTTGTGGGTGCCTTTTGCTTGTAGAGTGAAGTTGACCTAATGTTTGAACAATGACTCCTGCTTTCTGAGAGATAGCAAAGACTTTGAGGTAACTTAAAGGAATTGCAACATTTGTCTATTCCCTTCCAAGTAACCAGAACATGACGCTAGAAGCCAATAGCAAGTTTTAGCCATCTCAAGCTGGCAACTAATAATCCAGAGTCTATCAGAGAACTTCCTGTTCACATATTTTGAGATCAATAAAGTTAAAGGCGTTTGCCCCCTTCAAAGACTATTTGGCAATAGAGCAACAAGGTTGGTTTAAACGGGGTTAACTGCTGCAATTACAGAGACAGACGTCACCCAAGAAAACTCCCTTTTCTCTGGTAACATTGGCTAAAATGTCCTATTCAATTCTAGCAGCATGATTAATCCAAAAAATTTCATACAGTTGTAAAGTTCCAAAACCCACGGAAGTTTGCTTCTTTTAAGTGGAGCTTTTCAAAATTTGTATCTTCAAAACTTCAGTTTCAAAGTAACATTCCGATTACCCATTTCTGTCTTTGCAACATTTTAAGGAAAAGGGTAAATGTGGCAGCATTCCTAGTGTCCTAGATCAAGCAGTTATACGCCAAACATGTTATGCTTCGATGTACAGGTTTTTCATGCAATGTCTGCATTTAGGTATGAGACTTCATAAGGTGGGGTGGAGGCAGAAGCTGGGCCATTCACATTTAATCATTTCTTTTGCAGTTTTCAAATACTGACCTTAAAATAATTGTACATTTATTTCATCATGTTTAATTTCACCAGTGCCTCGTAAATGTTGGCAACGAAGCTGCTCCTTATGAGGGTAGCACTTGAATAAAACAGCTTGAATGGCCAGTATCATCAGTCTTCATACAGAAGTTTAAGTCAGGAATCTGTGAAATGCTTGCAGGGATGTGCCTCCCTTGGATCCCCTCTCCCCTCCCCCCTCCCAGAGACCAACTGCATGGTCAAGTGGTCAGAGCAGGTGAATTGCAGTTGGGAGGTCAGGACTCTAAGTCCTGGCCCGGTCATACCAAAGACTGTAAAAATGGAATCTGCTGCCATTGTGCTTAATGTACAGCATAAGCAATGGAGTAGGGGAAAAACCAAAAAATGAAATGAAACAAAACCAGTGATCCACAACTGGAAGAAAGGCTGTTGTCAGCTCGACTTGAGCCACTTGGTTGGAAACCGGGCTGTAAAACTCCATCTTACAATCTAGCGGTTAGACCCCTCCCCCGCAACAAAGGCACCCTCTCCCCCTCCCCCTCCCTTGCCAAAAAAGAAAACAAAGGCTACATTCAGACCACGCCTGTGTCATTTTTAAGGCAAGGCAAACTCCATGGTGAATGTTTGCAATTTAAGAAAACTTTGGGGTGCACACCTCTTCTTTCTTGGAAAGTGTCTTCCAATAAACCAACAAGTCTTCTTGGTAAAATGAATTATAAGGTACTAAAGACATTTGTTGTTTATGCAGTCACTGGAATACCTCTGTTTAAACATTGACACAAAGTGATAAGTCCAAGTAAGATTCATGAGCCTAGTGGCCTTTTGGCTTGGTTTGGGATAATAACTTGTCCTTGGGGCCCCATAATGGGACAGCTAATTATATATATTGCATTATGAAGTCAGATAACTGCATTTGTCTAAGAGACAAATATTTCAGGAGAGAGAGGGCCAGAAGCATGCAACCCTGAGAAATTATTAAAAGCTCACTTTTTTTCTGAGGTTTCTATTTATTTTCACAGCATTTTCAGAAATTCTTCAGGGTTAAAAAGTTTCTGATTGTATTGCTCATGATAGCAAATTAACATTCCAACAAGTAAGGAAATTTTTGAAAGTTCGGTCTGGAATAATAAAAAAAATTGGGAGTTGAAGAATGTTTTCTGAAATTCATTCAACATTATGATAACATAAACCTTATGCATTTGATGTCAGTTTGATTGGTAAACAAAGAAGGAAGACTGTACACATGATTAAGACTTTGAAACAGTGAATAAATAACCTCTGTCCAGCCTTTCCTGTAAATTTTAAACCTCCCCCTCTGGAAACACAGGCTGTTTCCTTCTCTGTGTCACAGTGTACCCCTTGAAAATCTCTGTGTGAGACTATCTAGCCCCTACCAGGCAAAACTTCAATCTTTGGGGAACACACAGGCCACTTACAAATCAAAATAAATAAAGGAGGGACGACAAATGGCAGAAAATTGCAGTTGATACCAGCTTGATTCTATTGGATGAACCATTATCTGTATAATGCCTTGTGAAAGGTCCATCTAAATATATACACTTACAAATATATCTGAATCTTGTTGTAGTAATGTATAAAAAGGTATGCAAATTCAGAAAACACTGATTGATAAATGTTACAGGAATTTATGTAAACTTTTGTCGGTTTGTTTGTGCCTAGGTCTCTCTCAAGTTGTCCTAAATGTATACTGAGTTTTTGGTAGCTTTTGTGTAGTTCTTGAATCAGGTATCAGTAATAATGTCAGAGTAAGATATCACTTATTATATTACAAGTGGGAATCTCCAAAATGGTCATTCCAAAGGAACTATTTACTTTGAGAATATCAGCTTCTGGCAAACCAAAGAGTTTAGATGCCAAGTTTAAATGGTTGTGATGGGGTTGGACAGGAGGATAATCTTTAGAGTACTGCCCCCTCCGAAAAATGCATTATTTAAATTTGGGAAATCCATGCAGAATACCAATTTTGTCATCCATACTCAGGCAAAGATTTTAAGGGGGAGAATGGGTGAGTTAAATGTTTTTAGGAGAAAACCAAAACTGTACTGATTCCATAGTACCTTTAAACAAGCTATGTGAAGAACTAAGTAGAAAGGGGATCCTCCTCCCCTTGCAGCTACATATATCATTTCAGTCAAATGAAGTTTGGATTTACCATAATCCACCAGTGTAATCTAATATGCATCACAGACCAAAGTGTTGAAGCAACTCATTTAGTTGGTTCATGAATTTCAACAATTTTTTCCCAACCTGTTATTTCTCACATTCTTACCAATAACAAATGGTCAAACTTAGACAATCCCCATATCCTGCATAAAAATAACTGTTTTGCAAGTTAGTACTTAACAGTTCACTTTGGTTTTGAAAATGTCGTGACCAAACACTTTAAAAGTATGCCCAAAACTGTCACAAGCACGTCAACCCAAAATTCAAACTTTAAAAACTTTTTCTGTTACTATTGAATATTAAACTTGAACTATTATGTTAACTATATGCATTGTCATTTGGTGGGGACCCTTTAACCCTCTCTTTAGGTTATCAATATCAATTCAAAGAGCCCCTTTAAAGGTCAGGCTTGTATCTGGAAAGTGCAGAAGACCATTCATTTTGTAATATGAGGTATTAGAATGTACAGTAAATCTAGTTTGGAGGAAGTTTACCAGAAGTTGAGAAAAGAGGCCTTCCAAGCAAGCCAGTGTTGATGATGGAATTGTAGTACCTTGAATGTTTTTTCTTTCTGATATTTTTTTTTTTCATTTTCTTTTCTCATTATGATTTTATCAGCATTTCATTGAAATCTGACAAATTGAAAGATTATAAGTTCAAAATCAGTTTTAAATGTCTGTATTTATATATATGTAAGGAGGAAAATTTTTATGTTAGATGTGTTAATCTTTATCAGAAAATGTGTGAATTATGTGAGTTTAGTTGTGAAGTCTCCTTTTAATTTTGAATATGTCTAGGCAAAAACGTCCTTCAGAAAAACTTACGGAATCCTCAGATTGTCCTACAGGACTTACCAAAATCCTGTAGGAACTGTACCTTTTCACTTAAATTAAAGGTAAATTGAAGGTCCTGTCCTTCATTTTCCTGCATTTGTCATGTTTAAGTCCTGTAGGTTGTCTTGCAGTTTTGTGTTTGTTATGCTGAAAAAGCGAGTAATATTGTTGCCAAAAAGCTGCAGGAATGTTTTCAGGTCTTTTTTGTCCTGGTGTATAGACTTGGAGAGATTGCCAGTCAGAGCTGCAAGAGATTGTATGCGTTTAAGAGTTCATACATCAAATACTTTTGAATCATGTACAACTAGTAAGTATATTGAGTAATCATTCCTGTTATCAAGCCTAGTGGGGAAGAATTTGTTGAACTTCTTTACAGGTCGAAAGCAGTCACTCCAAATGTTTTGAAGGCACAGCTACATCTGAAAATTTTTTTCTTATTTCTCTTTAGAGTATCTGTTTAAATGTTGAAGGTCAAGAGCAGTCACCCTAAACATTTTGAAGCAACAGCTTAATATCTCCTCAAAGTATCTTTTTTAATGTTTTAGGACTTAGTGTTGCATATTCAAGGTTAACCAAGCAGTGCCTTCTTGTAAATTTTACATCAAAGCTGGGAGTCACAGGGCTCTAAAGAGCCAATCATAAAACAAGAGGGTACACTACACTTTTTCAACTTGGGGTGACTATATTTTCCCCTTAAACTGACATATTTACAACTTATGCAGTTTGGTTATGTCTTTGAGTGGAAAAATTCAGTATTATACATTCTTGTGTAATGGATTAACTTTCTGGTTTGATGCAATTAAGCTAGGTGGCAAATTGTCTTCAATTTCAGCATAAGGCTTGCCTTTCATTGCAAAAGAAAATCTGAATGGACTTAAAAAATGTTATGCTGAGAAAGAAAAGAAAAGGGATGTGTAAGTCCTAATGCAGCATTGATAAAGTGCCAGCAGGAACTGGTTTAAAAGCACTCACTCATTTATCACTTGAAACTTCAATTTTTCAGGTAGTCTACAGAAATACTCAATTGGCACATCTCTTTGATTGACAGCAGATTCAAAAAATGCAGTCTGAGGGTAACTAATATTACTCGTTATGTACTTAGTGTGTTTTGATTACACATTATGGCCTTGAATGCTCCCAGACTGTGCCCTGAAGCAATACACTGGGATTGTGTCTGGATGAGGATGAGTTTAAAGCAGTTGTAGAGGTATAAGAGGGTAACTTGGGAGAATTGGAACTGTTCAAATCAGGGTGACAAATGACTGCATTTAAACTCAATTCTCCTATTGAACAAGACAATACTTTAGTTTTACCAACCTAAAAAGTGTCAGACATTCCATTAAGTATGCATACAGATAAGGTGCTTCTGTTGCTATGTTATAACATAATTCTATACTGTAGTGTATGCAGGACTGCTGTCTCCAAACTCACTTTGTTTTGGTGTGTATATGTTCTGATAAATATATACACTGTGATCAATTGTGGTCAGTGGTAGGATAAGGGTTAGATTATTGTAGTCGGTATATATGTAAGGATGAGAGAATAGCTTTATGTTCAAACCCTGTGACAATTTACTGTAGCCCTTCCAATTTTTATGACTTTTATGGGAATTTCTTCTAGAACTCTTACTGTAAACCTCTACCATGATCCATCAGCAGGAACGTGTCAGTATGCGATAGCTAACATACTAAACTGAATGCATACATAGTGGCAGAGACGTAATCAATGGGGTGGCTAGGGGGAAGCTTGTCCCCCAATGATCCCAGAAAGAGGCAAAAAATTGGGAAGGGAAGGAAGGCAGGACTAATGCAGAAAGAAGGGGAAACTGGTACTGTACAAAATTGAGAAACCTCCTGAGCCTCCCTTCCCCCCCCCCCCCCCACCATCAAATGGCCAGGCCAGGTTACCCCCTTACATAGTGGTTAGTTTTGATCTTTTTGAGATAACTGTATTAAGTCATACTTTGATATTGATGGACCACCACAGCTGGTTGAGGCAACCACTCACCTTTGACAAAAAATCTGCACTGTTGCTGTGAAATATATGATCAGGTGACAGTCGGCTTCCACTAATGGTTAGTCATGGGATCCTTTGAAGTCCCACCAGTTATTAAAGGCTTGATCATATTAGCTGTACTTCTATGAAGGCAACAGTTATATATTAATATATTAAAAGGCAGTTTTTTTCTGTAATAAGAAGTGTTTTGAAATATAGCTGCATAAATTATAATATATATTTGATATGGTAACTACTGTTAAAGCACTTTAATATCAACTGTGTCGTCCTTTACTATTGTAAAACATAAGAAAGTTAAATTTATTCATGAAAGGATATAATTGCATTTATCACTTGCATAACAGTTTGCTATTAAAGTCATAAGTAAAGGAAACCTGTGTTAGTCTTGTGTTTCATTGGATGTTGCCTTTGAATTGTGTCATAAGTCAACAGGAGGTAGGAATCATGCTTGGCACCAAGAATAAACGAAGTTATTGGCCTGTGTGGGTTTCATGTGTAGCTCTTTGATGCATTTATCAACATTGTATTCTCTAATTAATGATTTGTAAATGATTTCATCAGAATGCGACTCAACACATAGAATTATGTACAGAATTTTCAAAGAGTGAGGGGGATCTCCTTGCCCTCTCTCTCTTCCTAGGATGGCCATTTCAAACAGGTTTCCAGTAGTTGCTTAAGGAACCAGAGAGAATGCATTTTGGGTTAAAGGGCAAGAGCAGTCACCCCAATTTATTTAGAAACAACAGCCATTCCCACAAATTTCTTCTTATTGCACGTTCAAGCGTCTTTCATGATATAACAGGACTTCAAAATAGCATATTCAAAGTAAACACTGAATTATTCTGCAAAATATCCTAATTTTGTGAGAAAATATAACTCTCAAGATCTAATCATAAAAAATGACAGACTACTAATTCACTTATCCAAATTGAGGGGAGAGGGAACTTCTCTTGCCTTTTAATCAAAACAAGGGAAACAATGAATGTAGTTCACAGAATATGCATAAAACAGGGTTGGCACAGTCCTAGGAATCCTGGAAAGTCAGGGAAAATTAACAATAAAATTAACAATTTTAACAATAAACTCAACACTTTTTCTGAAGGTACTGAAAAAGTCATGTAATTGTAGGATATGGAATTATTCTCCCCCCAATTTCTCAATGTTCTGATATGTTCAGTGGGAAATGGGCAGAAATACAAGTTCTGACTGGAGGTATAAAAGGTTCTAGAAATATGTCAGTCGATCAAGGTCCTTGAAAGTCTTGGAACTTTGTTATTTTAAATGTGTAAAAACCCTGTAAAAATATACACTGTACCCCAGGGTGAATTAAACTGAAATAGTTTGATGAGATCGGTCATTAAAATACGACTTTACCCTTCAACTCCCCCCTCTCAGCCTCCTAACCCCCCTCCCCCTTCCAATTTGGTAAAATAAAAAACTAAATTTCTGATAAGCTACTTTAACCTTACAGTCTTTTGCGATAGAGGAGGGAATGCCAAGTACTCAATAGCAAATACCACAAAGAAAACAGTAGTTCTTCTGATGTAAATGTTTTATTTTCATGATATCTTCATTTAAACTTAGAAAATACTGAACTGAATAGCAAAGTTGAAGTATCAAAATGTCAATAGTTTCAAGAGCTATCAATGTATCTAGCAGCTCGGACACTTTAAAACCCAACTGTCTTGCACAAGTAGTACTGTGAATATGTTAAGGCATGAATGAAGTGGAATAATTTGAAAAAATGATACAAACAATGCAATACAATTTTACGAACACAGCTGTAAGCATGCCACGCTGAATCATAGCACAGGATGGTGCTGCAACCAACACCCAAGGATAGGATTTGCTGAGGAAAATATACGGATGCACTTACAGGCTTCAACAAATTCCCCGCCAGACAGCCGGGACAAGTTAAAAATCACTCGGGCAACTACTGTGCTTGATGTTGCAGCCCGCCGGGCAAGTACCCCCAGCCTTAAATTTTTGAGCTGCATAAAATGGCATTTGTACTTTAATATTAAATGTACTCAACAGATTTGAATTGGACAAGTAGATATTTATGTGGGCAAGTAGATTGAGGAAACAGCTAGCCCGTCAGACAAGTACAAAAAAAAAATTTTTTTCAAAGCCTGCACTTAGAATTAAAACTTGCAGCCTAGTGAATCTCTAATTTGTTGCAAGGGTTTATCAAAAAAGAACCTTGTTCTGCATCGTCAGGCACACAATTTTATTTTAAATCTCTGTTAATTTTACCCATAAAGATTAATGAAGTAGTCATGGGTCAGTTACCCATAAAGACAACACAGACGTGGTAAATGACTGTTATACTACAGGTACAGTTATCCTTTATCTAAAATGAGTAAAACGGGTACTTGTATGTCAAGGGAAAAAAAAACAAGGAACTGTACACCATAAGACAATCCCTTTCCATCTCTCAAACATCAAGACAACTTTGCTTTTCCTGCATTTCCAAAAATGGTCCAAATTGCTTCAGGTGCAGTTTACCTGATTGGGTAATGCAGACACACAGGTCTATGTCCAGCAGAAAGCCATCCGAGCCAAATGTCACAATCAGGACCACCAATCAGTTAGTTTAGACTTAACGACACACCAAAACAAATGTGTTATACAGTGTCAGCAAAATCAATAATAAGTTTAAAGTTAAAATTTATTTTACAGTATGATTCAAGTTTAAATTTGGTTTCCCTTTAGTTGCCTCTTACACTATGACAGACAGGGAATACCAAAGGAGTATTCTACAACCCCCTGCCCTTGCAGAGGGTGCAGGACCACCAATCAAAGTTAACTTTTTACCTACATTGGATGTGTATTTCTCTCATGTATATGGTTCCCAAAATACTAGAACAGTTCTGCAGACTGCACTTTTGTCATTGGTTTCATGATTTTTTGTGATGCTGCTTATCAGGTTTCTTCCATTCAAGAAAAAATTGTATAAAGTTTCTCCAATGTCAACATTATCTGGACATCTGTACATGGCTGAGAAATTACACTCATCACTAATGCAAGCATAGCTGACACTAAATAAATCTTCTCCTCATAATTATGATAATTAAAATCTTTTTAAATACTGCAGATATTCAAACAACTACTTATTCAACAAGACGGAATCAATTTTTTATGTATGAAAGTTTCAATGATTCTGGAAAAAGAAAAAATGATGAACTTAAAGGGCAAGAGCAGTCACCCCAACTTGGAGTAGCGTAGTAGACTGTCCTGTTTCATGGTTGAGAATCATATACTGTTACAATATTTTCCTCCCCAATCGTGAAATTTACAGGAAGTAACTGCTTGGTTTACCTTGAATATGATCTACTGCTTAGAAGAGAAATGAGATTAAAATGGTGAGATTTAGCTGCTGTTTTAAAACAAGTTTGGGGCGACTGCTCTTGCCCTTTAAAGTTAACTGGAAAGAAAATGGTGAACTTAAAAGACCCTCACATCTGAAATTTCAGTTTCATATATATCAAAGCATGAAAACTGAATTCAAATTGTCCAACCCATTCATCTTCACAAGACATTCCTAAGCTGAGATACAGACCTTTATAAAGTGTTGAAGTTTTTTTCCCGAAATTAAAAATGGTAGACAGTGTAATCATTTGTTGTGCTACAAAAGTTACCACCTTTGTATTTCATTGTTTTTTTGCAAGAGCTATGCCACCTTGCATCAAAACATGGTCACTTTGTCACTGCTGTGAGGTGACTTCAATTGACTTTTCAAGCCCTTTCTGTATACTGTATGTATATACAAGATCACAGGGTTCAAGAGATCAAAGCCACATCCCATTTTCATATCAAAAGAAATCAAAGCAAGTGTGACTTGTATAGACGAATCCGATTAGCACTTGTTTGTAGGGACTGTAGGTCACCATTAGTGGGGTCCATCAGCCAAAAACTGTCTTTATTTATTGTTTACATGAATTTCAAACCCTCATATTTAGTGAAATTGGAGAATTCAAGATACAAATTGGTGTACAACCAGCCATGATAGAGGTAAAGCAAGGAAATCGAAAGATTTAAAGGTGACGGACCTCAGTTATGGCCGACTGAAATCAGACCATCACTTGCTGTCCGGATTCGTGTATAAAAAGAATGTCACAAGTTGTTGTGCAATGGACAATTTGTATTTCTGGGAAAAATTTTCAAAATTTAGTATCTCAGAAATGGACTCGAATATGCTGTGACAATGGGAGTCAAATCTGTCACATTAATTTTGCAATTTCTGTAAGTGTGCAGTATACTTTCAAGATTCTAGATGTAATGTACATTTTAAACCTTACTTCCAACAATGATTTTTGATAAAAATATATGCAGTGTAACTCCTGAATCTCAACTGGTGTTCTGTAAACCTGAGATTAAAGGCCTTTCAAACAGTACCAGTTCTCCTAACTGACTTACTTAAGCCCCTCCCACAACTGTCTAAAATTCATCCAGATCTAGACACATTCTCAGTAAATAACCTGTACTGTTGATCATACAAGAGACCCCAATGTATAATTAAATAACTCCCAGTAGATTAAATGCTATGTGATATCTGAGCTATGGTTACTCTGCATTCACTTGTTTAACTTGCCTCTCAATTATGCTGCTGTACCAACTGAGAATTTCTGTGGACTACTAGAAAAATTGTAGTTTGGGGTGAAGATGTAGGCCTTTCAAGATACAGACAACACATTAATATGCATACAAGGAAGCAATCAAACCTTGTGCATATTATCTGTCTCAATCACATAGTGCTCAAATTTTCTCATAAGAAGTCCTTTGAAGTTTACAGTACTAACCATGATTAGACTAGTAACCACAATTCAGACAATAGTCCCCTGCAATCCTCTGCTTTTCCCCATCAGTGAGTAGGAAGATTGTTTACTTCAGCTGACAGAACAATTGATTTCCAAATCTTTGTTTATGCTTGGGTGACTTTCAGCTGAAATTAGTAATTCATACTAATCCAGGGTGGCCATCCAAATGCCTGATTCCCCAGGCACAGTATGTGGTTAACAGAGTTCCAACAGTTGTCTTTTATTCCTTCTATGTAATTGTGTCCACTGAGTATCTGCGCAACTAATTTTGACAAATTGTTTTTTCATTATTTGCTGATTGGACCACTGCTCTCTAAAAACACTGGATGATCAAATTATTTCAAAGTACAGGGTACAGTACATTAAGTCTAAATTTCAAAATATATATCTCAGATTAGAAAAACAAAAAATATTTAAATAAATTGATGTTCCAATTTGCAGGACATGAATTTCAGGAGCTGGAGTTTATTCTTTCCATAAAACTATAGATTACTCCATAAATATTAGATGTCATTCCAGTACTACAAAAATTTCATTCAGGCCCAGACATCTTTATTTGACTGAAAGTTACTGTAGCTGAAAAATGTGATCACTTCTTACAATTATGGGATCAAGTCACTTGTCAGATGTAAGTTCTCTCCATTCATGCATGCAATTTAAGAAAATAGGTGGCTGAGCAAATGGGCGTCCAAGGTCATATGCAGCAGCAGCAGCACTAAGGCATGTTCTTGCCCCAAGATTTTGTTCTTTCCCCCCAAATTAGGTCAGTTAGGAGTTGGATTAACACCAAAATATATTACCTCTCCAGAGACTTAATTTTTCCTCCAGAGGTACTGTATGCTGAAACTTCAGTTTCCATGGGCTTCGTCACCTGAAACCTCACCCCCAGAAACAGGCATTTTGGCTCGGTTTTGCTCTGCAGGTAAATATTTTTGCCCCCAACATTATTCTTTTCCCGTAGTTTTGCCCCCTCCCCCATTTTGACATTTTGGAGCTGCCACTGGTCATATAACCACTTTTCACTTCAAAAGGAAACAAAGTATGTAATATGAGTTGTATAGGGGCCATAATTATTGCATAATGGTTAATTTCCAATTAAGAGAACAAATTTCATGTTGGTGTATTAGGGGCACAAATATTGCACCAATTTGCAGACCTAAAATAAAACCCATTTTTTCCAAAGGGGTGAGGGATGCCTCTTCCCATTGATCCCTCCTATCACACTTCAAAAATCCCTCCCATTGCAAAATTGTGGCCTATGCATCTGATGTGCTGTATTATAAGTTCTACATTGAAAAGGAAGTATTGGGGATGTGCTTTCTTTTGGCTTGTTTACAGAAAAAAATAATGCATGCCAAAGTTGTTTGATTAAAATTCATCGAACTACCTTCCAAGCTATGTGTACTGCACTCAGTCTTTAAAGGGCAGGAGCAGTCATTCCAAATTGAAGTAGTGTAGTAGACTGTCCAGTTTCATGATTGGCTGTTGAGAGTCACATGACAATGTTTTTTCTCTTCAAATGTGAAATTTACTGGAAAAAACTGCTTGGTTTACCTTGAATTGCAATAGTTAAATCATAAAATGTAATAAAAGATACTTTTAAGAGCAATAAGACGAAAATTGTGCTACTTAGCTTTTTCTTCAAAATAAGTTTGGGGGACTGCTCTTTACCTTTACTGTCATTAAATTGCACACAAGGAATTTCAAATCTGGAGTCCTACTTTTGTTATGCAAAATTAAAATGCATGTCTACTGCAACAGGGAGTTAAACTGACAGAATCAAAGGAGATAGATACTTTGGCTCAGGGCATCCATCTGATTTGTGGATTGAGGGCGCAAAAATTTTCCAGCAGCCGGCCAAACCCTGGAACATGTCGGGGACAAGAGTTGTCTGTAAATAATCAACCCATATGAATGCCAGTGCATACATATACACAAACAAACATGCTCACATTGACACTGGGGTGGTGGCTGCCTCCCCCCCTTCCCCTGCCTCCCCCTCCCCGACCAGCACCTCTGCTTTGGCTCACTGAGACAAAATCAACCATTTTATTCAAACCTTTGAAGAAACATTTTGTCTCAACAAAATTTAGTTTTAAAGGAATACTTACAGTAGGATTGTCATAACCATGTTTGTACATTATGGTATTGATACTAACATTCAATTTCTCTTTCTCCTTGCATTTTAGCCATAACATTTTCAAAAACCTCATAAAAACTGGTTTTCCTTTTGACAGGGATGGTAAAAGTCTCCTCAATTGGTTTTCTATACCCCAGCCTACTTTTCCTACACTGGAGAGGGGAAGTCTCCTTGAGCGGTTTTGGATTGATTTCTTTACAAGACACAATGTCCAGTTTCTTCTTGTGTTCATGTATATCACCAGTCTTGACCCAGTGCCCATTTTGTTCTGCAGACTGAACATTCCACAGACTTAATGCATTTCCTTCTTCGTGTGAGTTGTTGTGTGAGCACCCTCTTTCTTCAAGAGTGGTTATTAATCTGACATCTTCACATTGTACAAGTTTGTCTGGTGTTACAGGAATCAAGTTTACATTTGTTTCACCTAATTTTCCTTCTGCTGTAACTTCAGTTCTCCTGGCACAAGTATTGGGTGCAACTTCGGCAAGATCTTCAAAAACAACCCCATTTGGAACCTTGCGCTTTGCCGTTTTTACTTTGACTTGTGGATTGCCTTTTCTCATTTCTTTCATACAGCAGCTTCCCGATCTCTGAAATAACTTAGCACACTCTGGTATTTCAAAATGTGACTGTTCCTCTTTGCTAAGAAAACAATCAAAGTTGCTGACATCACAAGTGCTCCCTCCATCCTGGACTATTGGTACAATCTTTTTGGGACAAAGGTTTGCTACAAATGTAACCAATTCTATGGAAGAACAGTGACTCGAATATGGAACAAGAAAAACATTCGGGTGACAGTATGCATTCTTCTTTTTGGATAATGTGTACAGTGCAGAAGGGACAATTACAACAGTTTTGGCTCCACCAGAGTTCCATTTGATAAGGTTCTTCCACGTCACTTCTGACTGACTGATGACAAAGATGTTGCTTGCCTCTCGGTCCGTCGTAAAGACATTGGGCAAATCTAGTAATTTAAGGGTTTCGTAACGGGCTGGGCTGACTACAATCCAGCGTTGAAACTTTTTGGCAATTTGAATAAGTAATTCCTCTTTGCCTAGATTATGTAAAGCAATGAAAATGTTAGTATCACTAATAGAACTGGTTATGATGGCCTCTATCATCTCGGCTGTTTCTTGCCCCCCCGGCCAGACGCATGCTTCATTATTGAAGGTATTGTCTAAGTACAACACATCAATATTTGGAGAATTCTGCAATACACTTTCAGAAAACATTGAAGGGGAATATTTAAAATCTCCAGTATAAAGAATCTTTCCAAAGTATCCCTCAAAGAGGAACATAACTGCTCCTGGGCAGTGGTTAGCATCAATCAAAGTCACTGTCATTGTTTCTTTGTTATCATGAGCCAACGGTAAGATGATTGCTTGTCCTAAGGGAAGTACATGGATCAAGGACTCTTTCAATTGGAATTTGGCTTTTAGAAGTCTGCTTGTCACCTCAGAACAGTAGAGGGGTCTTCTCCAAGACGATGATAGACCCTTGGTGTGATCCGAGTGCATATGTGAGAGAAAATGGACGTAAGTAGGGCTCTCAGTTGTCAGTCGCCAAAAGTCCACGGCTATGGGAGTATTGGCAATGATGCAGCCATTCATGATGGATTTTCATCAGTGCAGATACACTACAGGCTGAAAGAAAAAGAAAGGGAACCACATTAGTACTGTATATCACATGACAAACTACAACAGCAGTTGCTGCAGTCCTTTCCTTCTGATGTAATGACATGTTCAGTTTTTAATGTATTTTGAATACAGTATAAATGGTCTACACTACTGTACTCTAACTCATGTTAGGCAAACCAGCATAATGTACGTAAAAGTTGGATGTTACTGTCATTACTGTACACATTGCACTTAAAATGTAAGCAGTGCCGTTTTGTGTACTTCAAAAAGCGACTTGTTTCCTGAATTCTCACTGGGTCCTAAGTGTGCAAAGCTCAAATCTGCCAACATTCTTAGACTGTTCCAGCTATTAAAGGTCAAGAGCAGTCCCCCCCAAACTTATTTTGAAGCAATTGCTATAAATATCACAATTTTTTTCTTATTTCTCTTCGAAGTATCTTTCATCATACTTTAAGACTCCAGTATTGCATTATCAAGGTAAACCAAGCAGTTACATCTAGTAAATTTCACATTTGGAGAGAAAAATGTTGTCACATGATTTTCCAGCCAATCATGAAACAGGAGAGTCTACTACACTACTTTAAGATGGGGTGACTGCTCTTGTCCTTTAAAGCACACCATAAACAGAAGAAGTGATGAGTCAAATACAGGGCAGGAACTTCCTTGATGAACAATGAATAACTGACCCAAAAGAATACATACACAGTCACATGATTGTCAAGAGCCATTCACAAACAAGTATAGACTATCCTTGTTCAGATTGGGTGACTGCATTTTCCCTTTACACTCAAACATTGCTTTGAGGGAAGGATTATTCTGATACTGTTCTTGTCCTCAGTAAAAGTACTATGTACTGTATGTACAATCACATAATGCTCCCTACACATAGTCCTCAATACTACTGTGATTCAGCGGTTTCCAGTCTTCGCCATAATATTTCAGGACAAAACTATTTTCTCTCTAATAGCAAAGGTACAGTAGGATCTAAAATGCTATTTTGCTGTCACAAACTACCTTTTCCAAAGCCCATTCAACTTGCCATTTTTTTGATGACTTGACACCTCTAAAAAGGTCTGAAAATTTACAGTAGCATTCGAAATATTTGTTTACATTACAACACTAATGCATATTACTGTATGTTATATCACTAAGAACGTTGGATGATTGCTGTTAACATATGGTAAGTTCACTGTGCAAGTTGTCCACATTGACACAACAGTTAGTCAGCTGTTACACTTACTAGCATATAGTGTTGTAAAAACAAAGTTCCATAGTCACAAAGTAAAACTACTGTAGCATACAGTACTTAGCTACTGTCGCTCAGCCCTTCCCATGTTACCAGTCTAGCTTTGAATTTATCTTGAAAAAAATTTTTGTAAACCTTATATATACCCAGACAACTCTAGTTGGGCTGGCCAGCATGAAAACACTGATCACCTATAGCAGCTGGACTATGCCAGGGATAAATCTCTACAGGTAGTCCATCTCCTTAATATAATGCTGCCAATGAGAGCAGGAATCTGATACTTTAAAGTCATAGTGTATCATTCCTCCAGACCAAATATGGAAGTCTTTGAATCCTTGTTTGTATACTCTCTACATACCATACAACAGTTACTCAAAATGAAAGGCTCTGAGAATATCTTCCCTTGAAGATATTAAGCTTCAAACTTGTGAATTTATTTTACGAAAATGGTGAAAATCACATACTTTGGCCATTTGAAGGTGCTGTAACTTCACAACACAACAATGAAAGGGTGTCAGATTACATGTACCCATTGAATGGGGTCATATCTATTCACTAGTACCGTTACAAGTTGGTGTTATGTACTGTACAGTATGATTTACTGAGAAATGGTGTCTCAAAAATGAGAAAAATGCCAATTTACGGGGAATTTGCAGGATTTCAAAAAATTGTAAATCAGCCAAAATTCAAGTGGCTAAAAATTTCAGCATTTGCATATTTCATGCTTAAGATATTTCTAAATAATAAAATAATTTAAAAATTTTTATTTTAAAATATTCCTAAAATTTTTTGAGATGGTTGGGAGCAACAACTTTTTCCCAAATTTGGGAGGTTTGACATGACCCAATAGGTTAAAACGACCACTGAACATCCCGCTTGTTAAAACAGTTGGATTAAGGAATGTGTATAGGCTAGTAAGTACATACTGGGCTAATCATGAGTCAATCACTTAACCAATTTTGTGACAATAAAAATATGAAAACATCTATAAAAATTAATGAAACGTGATATTTATATTTTGGAATATGTCTTCCTCCTTGTGTTTTATTTATGGTGTTGTTTGGACTTAATCTGTAGAAAATGGATCTTGAGATGTTGGTGGCAGTACAAGTAGCAATGCTTTTGAAGTAATCTTGAGTCAATCACTTCATGACACAAACAATAAGCTTCCATAAGTTACCACATTTAAGGCAATTTTTTCAAATTATGATACTGAATACTCTCTTTTCTATCAGAATTTTTATTTAGAACCTCATACTGTAAAAGACATTCTCATCATCACTTTTAGTAATTTTGCATTCCTGGTTTATACTTTGCCAACACTTGAAAATCTGGACAGGACATTTTTGCTTTGGACATCAAAAATATGATGACAAATAGCGCCGTGAATATGTAGCGATTACTTGCTAAATGATTGCATGTGTAATAAACGTTTAGTACAAAGCTATAAGCTCTTAATCGCAAAACCTGTTTTTGACATTTTGGAGTATACAAATGGGTTAAAATATTTTTTTTTTATCCATTTGTATACTCTGATATGATCCCAGCTTTTTGTTAAATAGAACATTCTTGACATATTTGAACCTTGTAGGCTTCAAAGTTTCAGAATAATTTGATTTTACCATGCAAGATAACAACTACTTACTATGGGGTACTATTACTTCTGCATTACATTCAGTGTCAATCACTACATACTGAAACTATTATTTTTTTTTCTTTTTTTGTGATAAGGTAATGGCGATTAATTGCTAAACGATTGCAAATTTTTGAGGTGTTTAGTTATTTTGCTATTCACAGCCCTAATGACAAATAGGCCTAGCCTAGGCCTTATTGCCATGGTTTTGATGTGGTTTGAGGAAAATGCATCCCAGGTTGCAATCAAATGTTCACAATTTCAGGATGCACTGATGTTTTCAAGCTCTCGACAACTGTTTCTCAGAAGAGGTCTGAGGTCATGAGTGGCAAACTTGGCAAAAAAGGACTCTAGCCTAGGCCCTATAGCTATAGGCCTACCTGCATAGCTGACTTCATAATACCATCTTTGATTTCAGTAACAATTTACGAAGTGCATATTATTCCGAACACATGTAGACTCAAGTGACTATGGTTGTGGTGTGTGTTTATGCAAGGGCTGTGTTGTGACTGTGAGAGGAACAATACAATAGCCTGCTCAATACAATAGCAACGAAGGGCATAATACTACTAGGCCTAGGATAGGCCTAATAGCGCCTAATAGTACTTTTTCTAAAGTCCTCCCGACCCTCTGGCAAAGGGCCGTTCGGCGAAACCAAACTTGATACTGCTAGGATAGGCCTAATAAGTAATAGTAATACTACAGGTAGGCTAGGCCTAGGCCTAGTTATGAAGTTCGTGGAAAGGGTACAAATACCAGGAATACCAGAATAGCGAGCAAGTAACATACAATTAAATGAACCAAAAGAATAACGTTCGGTTGGCTTAAAAAATATTTTGAAAGTGATCCTGTATGCTAGAAATGGATTCCTGATGGCAGAATAGGCCTGGGCCTATACTCACACAGACTTACACAGGTAGGCCTACCAGGTTCCCTTGTTTTCGCAGTCAGGTCAGTACTTCGCAATCGCCGTATCCATGCATATGCCATATGCAATCACACGGCATTTCGCGGCTCAAATTTGATTCATTGCCCTCCTACTACCCCTATGGAACGCGAAAAAGGGTCAAGATTAGTATGCGGCTGTTTGGATAAGTATTGCATCTGTCCAGATATTGACGTTCTTTAGGGTGTTTTTCAGTAGAACTTCATCCTAGAAACGTATTTAGTTGTACAAAATCACATTATTGTCGTTTTTTGTGGTTTATCGGAAGGCATCAAAATACTTTTGAAGTCAAAATAGTACGTCATACGGCAAAATGTATGCCATGCAAAAGCAGCATGTTAAGGAGGGGGTTGGGCCACTTCATGATGTGAATGGTTCATTAGTTAGTGATCATCAGGATATGGCTAATTTGTTAAATGATTATTTTGTATCTGTTTTTACCAAGGAGTCATCTGTCATGGGGATTTGTAGGGGTTCTGATATCCCTTCTTCAATGAGTGACATTGTGTTCTCTGAGGAGCTGGTTCTGAAAAAATTAAAGAGTTTGAAGGCAAGTAAGGCTCCTGGGCCAGATGGGATCCATCCCGCCATCCTTCATGAATGCTCTGAGGTTTTATCAGTTCCACTATCAATTATTTTTCAGAAATGTCTTGACTCAAATTTTGTTCCTACTGACTGGCGGGTTGCTAATGTCACTCCAATTTTTAAAAAGGGGGATCGGAGTTCACCTTGTAATTACAGGCCAGTCAGTTTAACTAGTGTTGTGTGCAAAATTATGGAATCCTTAATCAAGGACTGTTTGCTAAAGCATCTCTTAGGTAATGGGTTACTCAATCTAACTCAGCATGGTTTCCTACCCAGTAGATCTTGTGTTACAAATTTGCTAAGCTTTCTTGAGGATGTTTTATTTGTCTCTCGATTCAGGTTCCAGTGTGGACGTCATTTACCTTGACTTCCAAAAAGCTTTTGACAAAGTACCTCTAGGTAGACTCATGGTAAAATTGCATAGGTTAGGCATCATGGGCAAGTGCGCTCAGTGGATCAATTCGTGGCTCAATGGTAGGTCTCAGAGAGTTGTTGTCAATGGAAATTTTTCTTCCTGGAAAGAAGTCTCAAGTGGTGTACCACAAGGTTCTGTTCTTGGCCCACTTCTTTTCTTAATTTTCATAAATGATATTGACAGCTCTATCACTTCCAGTATAAGTAAGTTTGCTGATGATACAAAGCTCTATAGGAAGGTTGGAGGAAAGGATGATTCTTTATTGCTTCAGAAAGATCTGGATAGGTTATTTTCATGGTCTCAGACTTGGCAAATGTCTTTTAATGCTGATAAGTGCAAAGTCCTCCACTTTGGTTCTAAGAATCCCCACCATGATTATACTATGAATGGTACTAATTTGAACAAAGTGACTTCTGAGAAAGACCTTGGTGTAGTTATTACAAGAGATTTGAAGTCATCTAGGCAATGTGCAGCTACTGCTGCAAGGGCAAATAGGGTGCTTGGGTTGATCAGGAGGAATTTTAAGAGTTTTAGTAAAGAAATTGTGCTAAATTTGTATAAGCAGCTGGTTCGACCCCATCTCGACTATGCTGCACAGGCCTGGAGTCCCTTCTTTGAAAAGGACAAATTGCTTTTAGAGCAAGTTCAGAAGAGAGCTACCCGACTCATACCTGAGGTTAAAAATCTACCTTATTCCCAAAGGCTTAAGCTGCTTGGGCTTACCACTTTGGAGCTGAGAAGGATTAGGGGGACATGCTCCAGGTATACAAATTTCTATCTGAAGGGAATCCTTTGTTAGCTTGCAGTTATTTAAAGGTCCAGAGTAATCCTCGGGTTAGAGGCCATTGCAAAAAGCTTGAAAAGTCTTTTGCTAGACTTGACATTAGGAAGTTCAGTTTCTCTCATAGGGTTGTTAGTGAGTGGAATAGCCTGCCTGAGTGGGTTGTTAACTCCACATCAGTGCACCGTTTTAAGGTTAATATTGACAAGTTTTTCCATGACTGTGGTAGAATCTAATCTTTCTGGGCTCTTTAGGTGTTGGTGGTTTGCTTTGTTTTGGGGGGTTTTTGGATTACAGGGCATCTTATGGGGCCTTTACAGCCCTCCTTTGCCCTTTAACCTGTTATGTTATGTTATGTGTGTGTGTGTTTGTCTGTGTGTGTGTGTGTGTGACCCTGTTTCGCGGACAGTATTCGCCAAAAGGTTCAAGGTTAAATACCGTTTCCCAGTAATATGCCACCTCCAAGTATACCACCTTCAACTTCAAGTAATATACCACTGACAGGTACTACCACTTTCTGGTGATAACATCTTCAAATGTAATAGATGCATTAAAGGGGATGGTTGTGAACTTGTGATTAATGAGCATGTCTGTGAAAGGGAAAATCACTAGCAAATAATTCTGCCCAAATTTTTTGCAGAACGTTTGAAAAGTTAATTCGAAAAATGACAAAGATTGCATGAGCTATTCTGAATGCTAAAATTCTGTCAAATATTTTTCAATTTCCAGAAAAATAACGACAAACCAGAAAGCCAGAAGCTAGGCTCAGTGATTTCTTGCCGCTGAAATGTTAGCCCCCCTTTTTTAAATAGACAGTGCTCCATAAGGTTTTTCAAATTAACAGTGCTTTGTAATGTACCCACAAAGTATGCATGCAAGGCATCTAAGCTAGGCATCCGAGCTTTCTACATTGAGATCCTGGATGACCTTTGACCCCCTGAAAGTATAGGGTTCTGCTCACTATATCACATCCACATACTATGTGTGAAATTTGCAGCATCAAAGAATCCAACCATGAGAAATTGTGTAACTTGAACATGATAATGAGACTTTCACCCCATGTGGACTCAAATAACAGGAATAATAGGAATAATTTATTCACTATGCACCATCTACATGCCAAGTATCAGGACCCTACAAATTACCTTTCTTGTAATACTGTGCGAGCAAGCTTGTCAGACTTCGAAGCTGCTGACCAGAAATGACCTTTAATTGACTTCAACGAAAATGGAATTAAGGGATCATCTAATCAATACAACAAACCCACACACCTAATTTGAGCATATTCACGTTACCGTTCTTGTTGTTTACAAGGTTTTGACCTTTTGACCTCTCAAGAACTCAAATGACATTGACCTCCACGAAAAGCAGTATAGATCATCTACTCAATAACATAACATAACAGGTTGAAGGGCAAAGGAGGGCCAAGGCCCCATAAGATGCCCTGAAGTCCAAGCCCTAATCAAAAGTCAAACCACCAAAGCTTGACAACAGCCCCAAACAATCAGATTCTACCACAGCCATGGAAAAACCTGTCAATGTCAAGTTAACCTTAAAGCAGTGAACTGAGGGGGAGTTAACTACCCAATCTGGTAGACAATTCCACTCGTTGACAACTCTATGGGAGAAACTAAACTTCCTAATGTCAAGCCTTGCAAAAGGCTTTTCAAGCTTTTTACAATGCCCACGCACCCGAGAATTACCCTGAACCCTTAAATAGCCACAAGTCAGAAGGGGATTCCTTTCACAAAGGAACTTGAAAACCTGGAGCATGTCTCCCCTAATCCTTCTCAGCTCCAAGGTGGTAAGCCCGAGATGTTTAAGCCTAGAATGATAAGGCAAATTTCTCAACTCAGGAATGAGGCGAGTGGCTCTCCTCTGAACCTGCTCTAAAAGAAACTTGTCCTTTTCATAGAAGGGACTCCAAGCCTGAGCTGCATAGTCAAGATGGGGTCTTACCAACTGCTTATACAAATTAAGCACAATATCCTTACTAAAATTGATGAAATTCCTCTTGATCAATCCAAGCACTCTATATATACTCTATATGGCCAAACCACACACTAAATATGAGATTAGCCACATTTACTCCTTTTCAGATATCGTGTTTACAAGCAATTTCCACGAAATTAATCATTTGACCTCTGGTGACCACAAATGACCTTTTGACCTTCACCAAAAACAATAGAGATCGTCCACTTAATATGGTCAGCCCACATAAACATGAGATTCGTCACACTTACTCTTCTTGAGATATCGTTTTTACAACAAAAGCCTCTTATACACACACACACACACACACACACACACACACACACACACACACACACACACACACACACATGCACACGACATCACCGATGCATAGATTCCTTGCCTGCCTTCGGCAAGGAATAAAAAATATAAAACTTGATAATGATGTCAAATCATTCCTAAGAGAAACTGGGATGAGAAAGAAGATGAAATTATGATATTTAGCGGTCGTTTCAAAACAAGTTTGGGGAGACTGCTTTTGCCCTTTAAATTCAGAGAAAAGGTAAGTAAAAGAAACAATTCAACCTTTTTGGAAGGGGGCCCGAGCCACGCCCTATAAAAATCCGTCCCTACAAAATGAAGCATTCTTAAATTTTGGATATTGGCCTATAACTTTACAAGCCTGTGGAATGCCTTTTTGGCCGTCCGGGTGCAGGTTCCACCTAATTTTCATTACTCTCTGGCTTACTGATGGCAGTTAGCTGAAAACTCTTTCAGGTGGGATTAAAGAATAACGACTGCTTAGATTCTGCTTACATGTCTGCAGAAGACCATTTCCGACTGTCTGAGGTAGCAATTTTTCAAAATGCTCTTAACGCTCCCACAAGCGGACTCTTCGCATAATCTGACGGTCATGGGTGGCATTCCAGTTAGATATATAGTCTTCCAGGCAGGAATGCATTTTTTGGGCACTGCAGAGAATCTTTTGTCCTCCTTCCCTAGGATGTAATGCATTTGTATGCCCGTTTTTAATCTCTCCATATGACAACATACACAGATATAAAACTAGTGTAAAATTCTGAATATAACTTTGAACACATCAGAGTCAGACATTCTTTGACTTCGGTGACATTTTCTTTTTACGCCAAGTGACTGGTCCTAAGATATAACATTTTCATTTAGTTATTGCATGCAATCAAAAGAAAAAATGACGTCATTTTTCATATTTTCTCATTCGGCCTGGAAGTGCCCGGTTCCAGCCATCTGGAGGGTGTCTATAGCTCAAAATTGTTGTGTGTGCTCCACAAATTGGTGGCGCTCCGCCTGTATTTTTGACATGCTCCTCTTTTAGCAAATCCTGGATCCGCCATTGGCGCAGGCAATTCGGACTCTGCTATAGTGCTGGTTCAAAGTCCTAGACAGCACGTTACGATCTATTGAATATTTATACCTTAGTACGTGCATTCTTAGTGGCTGAAGCAATCGTTTTCTGACATGCAAGACATACAAGAAAGGTCCGCATTCTCTAGAATACGTAGTTTCTAAATCTGAGCATTTACTGGATTGGGTGAAACATAGTCAGGGAATGATACAACCGAGCAGAACTTGTAAAGTCTATACTTGGGTGGTAATTTACCTTGTAACTTTTGACGGGTACTGTGCGCCACTGTGCGCCAAAGGGGTCACACGTATCACTTGAAGTTTGCAGTGTGAATTATTTTGACCTAGAAAATATTTGAATGCCTTTGAATGCATTCCGATACATCAAGAAACGACAAAGAACGTGATTTTGGTCAAAGAAATACATTTTTAGGATGCAGCATTACTGAAAAAGTATCCTAAAAATCGCCGAAATACTTGGACAGACGGCCTATCATCTTATTAATAGACTTCGTGATGTCCTGTCCCTTGCCCTGTTCGCGTTCCATATATGCCGATTGTGATCAGATGGACACATAGAGCAGGATATAGGAACCTATATCCTGCTCTATGGATGGATACGTACCTGGATCACCGATCTCTTTGACCTGGATCCCTTGACACTTCACGGTTCACCTGGCCATGAAGTTCAGTCACCAACCTAGGCCAAGCTCAACTTAGGCTACTTCCTAAATTGTTATATAATATCGTCACTGCATGCTGTTCATGTGGTTCCTTTTCTTCGTGCAGGCTGCTACTGACAAGGCTAAGTACAATTCACGACCGTGTGACTGACTGGAAAGGTGCGTTCGTAGGCTAGGACTAGTCCTCAGTAAAGGACTACGTATGGGAGCATATCCCAATTAGCAGGTGTATTACTGCGTCCATTTGTTCGCCCTCAGATAGAGTCCCTAAAAGGAGCACTTTTTTGATATGTTATGGAATGAGCTGGGGTTTCCTGTAAGTTTCTTCTGAAAGTATATTAAATGAAGTACCATTGGTGAAAAAATGGGCTTAATTGAAGCAATTTTGTGGAAATTATGGGCCTTAGAAGCTGGCGGAGGCATAACATAACATAACATAACAGGTTGAAGGGCAAAGGAGGGCCAAGGCCCCATAAGATGCCCTGAAGACCAAGCCCTAATCAAAAGTCAAACCACCAAAGCTTGACTACAGCCCCAAACAATCAGATTCTACCACAGCCATGGAAAAACCTGTCAATGTTAACCTTAAAGCAGTGAACTGAGGGGGAGTTAACTACCCAATCTGGTAGACAGTTCCACTCTTTGACAACTCTATGGGAGAAACTAAACTTCCTAATGTCAAGCCTTGCAAAAGGCTTTTCAAGCTTTTTACAATGCCCACGCACCCGAGAATTACCTTGAACCCTTAAATAACTACAAGTCAGAAGGGGATTTCTTTCACAAAGGAACTTGAAAACCTGGAGCATGTCTCCCCTAATCCTTCTCAGCTCCAAGGTGGTAAGCCCAAGATGTTTAAGCCTAGCATGATAGGGCAAATTTCTCACCTCAGGAATGAGGCGAGTGGCTCTCCTCTGAACCTGCTCTAAAACAAACTTGTCCTTTTCATAGAAGGGACTCCAAGCCTGAGCTGCATAGTCAAGATGGGGTCTTACCAACTGCTTATACAAATTAAGTACAATATCCTACTAAAATTGATGAAATTCCTCTTGATCAATCCAAGCATTCTATTAGCCTTTACAGCAGTGGCTGCACACTGCTTTGATGACTTTAAGTCCCCAGTAATTACAACACCCAGATCTTTCTCAGAGGTGACATTACTTAAAACACAACCATTCATGTTATAATCATAGCTAAAACTTTTGGGACCAAAATGAAGGACCTTACACTTATCTGCATTAAAAGACATTTGCCAGGTCTGAGACCAAGAAAATAACCTATCCAGATCTTTCTGCAGCAGTAAGGCATCATCCAAAATGCTAATTTTCCTATAAAGCTTAGTATCATCTGCAAACTTACTTATACGAGATGTAAGAGAACTATCAATATCATTGATGAAAATTAAGAAAAGAAGTGGGCCAAGGACAGAACCCTGTGGTACTCCACTTGTGACTTCTTTCCAAGAGGAGAAGTTACCATTGACAGCAACTCTCTGAGATCTACCATGAAGCCACGAATTTATCCAATCAGCACAATTGCCCTGAACTCCTAACCTATGCAGCTTAACCATTAGCCTACCTAATGGAACCTTATCAAAAGCCTTTGAAAAGTCAAGGTAAATGACATCAACGCCATACCCAGAATCAAGAGATGAAGAGACATCTTCAAGAAAGCTCAGTAAGTTAGTAACACAAGATCTGCTTGGCAGGAAACCATGTTGTGACAGATTAAGTAACTCATTATCTAAAAGATACTTAAGTAAACTATCCTTAATCAAAGATTCCATAACTTTGCACACAACACTGGTTAAACTGACAGGCCTGTAATTGCAAGGATTACTTCGATCCCCCTTCTTAAAAATTGGAGTAACATTTGCTACCCGCCAGTCAGTAGGAACAAAACTCGAATCCAGACACTTCTGAAAAATGATGGAAAGAGGAACTGACAAAATCTCGGAGCATTCACGTAAAATGGCTGGGTGGACCCCATCTGGCCCAGGGGCCTTACTAGCTTTCAAACTCTTTAACTTTTTACGAACTTGTTCCTCTGAGAAAATGACATAACTGATTGAAGTAGAGACATCAGAACCATTACATACCGAGATTTTAGTGAAAAACAAGGCTTGGAAAAGGTGGTTTGAACTTTGAGGTGAAATAGCAAAAAATCTTCACGGTCATGATATGGTAAATTGAAAGTGCCATGAATGGCCAACTTGTCAGCTTTCATATGAGGGGTAGCTTGACCCTGGCGAAAACTTCGACAAGCTTTTAGAGGCCCGTTTACTTTTTGAATTTAGTGTGTAAGTCAATGGAGGAATTAATGGGGATATGCTCCCGTATGGACGGTCGCGTAATTGCTCCCTGTGTATGGACGGTCGCGTAATTGCTCCCTATACATATAGGGAGCAATTACGCGACCGTCCATACATAGTCCTTTACTGAGGACTAGGCTAGGACTAGTAAGAGGCTAGCCTAGCCTAGGCCTACTGTACTTTCATAACTTACTGTATTCGATTAATTTCAGGTTAACGTTTAATCAGGCTTTTTCCTCCATTGAATCTGAAGAAACAAGGGTAAAGTGAGAGAAAAGCTGATTGGCATACCTAAATACGGTGACAGGATCGTTCTTGGCGAGCAGCGTGTGGTATATTGGTGCTGTGAGAGGATAGAACACACAGCCCTGTTCGAGGGTTAGTGCTACTGTAGGCCTAGGCCTACCCAATACAAAAGTAGGCTGGTCTCTGGCTGTGGTGCACTCAGGTTCTGGTTCTGGTGAGTTACTGCATAAACTCCACAAAACAGGATGTAACATGCAGGCACAGAAGGCTGAGCAGCAAACTAATTACTAAAATGAGCTCTTCTGAAAATTTCATCAAGACTTAGGGAACCCAATCCAGACTTAAATTTAAGCATCCACACTAACACATTAACACTGGGTGTGAGACAATTCCATTCAGCAAAAGTCATAGGGAACAGTGAATATTTATAGCAATCTATGTGGGATGAAAGTTTCACAAAAGAACTACAGTAGAGGTATGTGCTCTAGTAGACACACCTATAGGCTAGAGGGAACTGACTGGTATGGATCGATATCAGTTGCAATAAATTTATCAACGGACTTACTGTATAAATAAGATTGAATCTTTGGGCAGCCCTCCTAAGCTCCTGTGATTCACAGCCCAAACTAGAAAACATGTCTGTGACACTGGCCTTTTGTATTGCGTTTTTGCAGGCGAATGTTGCACTTCTACGCTTGACCCCCTCAAGCTGGTTTTTCAAATCTTTCTGGTAGGGGTCCCAGACAGAGGCGCTTGGTGTATATATAAGCCATGGTCTTACTAAGGTTTTACACGGCACTGCTTTTACCTCACAGCAACAACTGTACAAATTTCTCCGAAACAGACCAAGGATTTGATTTGCCTTTGAGGTCACTTTATGAACATGATTTGTCCAGTTTAATTTATTATTTTCAACCCCAGCGAAGTATGGTCAACAACCGTTTCCCAAATAGAGTCACCCATCTGATAAGAACGTTCAAGTACTTTCCTTTTATGGGTTATGTGCAAAGCGTAGCACTTCTTTTTATTAAATTTCGTCTGCCAGTGTTCTTCCCAAGTACAGAGTTTATCAATGTCAGACTGAAGCGCTCTAGTGTCATGATCATTTCTAATTTGCCTGTATAAGATACGGGCGTCCACTAAAAGACAAATTTCAGAAGATATGCCATCTGCAATATCATTAAGGTAAATGAGGAAGGGCAGGGGGCCAAGGACTGTACCCTGTGGAACACCTGAGGTCACACTCACAAGGGGGGAAGACACTCCATCAAGAGTGACCTTTTGAGTTCTTTTATAGTTAGAAAGTTTTTAATCCAACTATGTAACTCCGGTACAGAAAATAGCTCAGATGACTTCAGATCTTTTCTAGTCATTTGTGTTTACCTTTACCACTCACCCTTATTCAAATATGTCTTTCATATTTTATGAAATGACCCACCTAAGCACGTTCTTCTTGTAAAGAAGATTTATTGTGTAAATTCGGTAGTTTTAATTTTTTTAGACTCTTGAGAAAAAAACGAAGGAAAATGGTAAACATAAAGGTTCAGTTACCAGAAGCTCATGTATAGAGATGCCAATCTAAGCCAACTTAAACCCATTGTAAATAAATGTACATTAGGTACAATGACTGAATTTCCTTGAACGAGTGAATCCCACTCTTAAAATATGTCGAGGAGAAAAAGAGCAACCCCACCATGGCTGGAAAAACATTTGGGAAGCTCATTTCAGGGAAATTTTGGTATTTTGAGGGAAATTGGATTACAGTACTTTTGTATGTACAAACATATGAAGTCTTGGAAATTTTGGTTTACTTGCTGGGAAATTTGATATTTGCAGGGAAATGCACTTTTTTTCCAGCCTTGCAACCCACCTGCTCCTCCACCCAAATGAACATCATAGCAATTTTTACTTTTCTCCACAAACCTGAGAAATTTGTTTTCAACGCATTGACTGGCAAAGTCTCTGTCCTCACAACTCTCTCATTAACGTGTCCCGCCCTCTTTTTGTAGCAAGTCAATCATACCAAATGAATACCCCTCTCCTTACTGCAGCCTCATCCCCCACCCCCATCCCTTGTGGTAGCTTTAGACCAAATACAAATTTATTGTTTCAAACATTATTACCTCAAGCATGAATAAGTTTTCTTTAATATTCTTCTTGTCATAGACTCAATGATTTTATAATATGGATGTGGCCTTTAATATCCAAATCACAGATGATAGAAAGAGATTAGCCCCTCTCACCCCCCCCCCCCCAAAAAAAAATATAGCTTATATAGCCTATTTTTTGAAAGCTACAATTCAAGATTGACACACTGCAATTATCAATCTTGACCGTCCCCTTTTCTCCGATTTCTGCAGCCAGTGCAATTCAACTTAACTGTCTTCTCATATACACCCTATGATAGCTATATGTACCAGAGACACTCCCCGACAAAAGTAAATGAAACAAATCACCTTCCCCGCTCCCCCTTTCAATGTTGACTACAACCTTTTTCAGCTAGGACACAACATTGAAAGGGGGAGAGGGGTTTCAAGGGGAGTTTGAGAGATTGCGAGTGCATTTTGTGACGGTTCCAGCGACTTTGTTTCAGTTGTTTTGTCGGGATTCAGGGAATAATTTATCCAGTATCACATCGCAATTTGCTTCACAAATAGGCCAAGTTTCACAAATGAAAAAATGTGTAGCAATTTTTTGTGTGCATAACCTTTGCATTTTCACAAACAATGTGTGAAATACCTCAAAAATCTTCAAAACTGCTACGCAAAATTTGAATGCTAAATTATTCCCTGGGGGATTGTAGCCTAGGCATAGCCTAGTCCCCATTACTAAGGGGGGGGGAGGGGTTGAAGAGTGCAGCAGTAGGCTATGAAGCACCTAGCTGATAGGCGTAGGCCTTCGTACAGTTAGTAATTTGTAAGCTCACATTGATTTAGTGGCTGCGAATGAATAATCGCAGTGGGAATCATGCATTGCATAAAGGCAATACCCTCAGGTACATTGCAGATGGCAGACTTATAAAACCAATCAAGTTTAACTAACGTGCCACAAAGCCGCCCTCTACCTAGTGTTACAAAATGGCGGAACTTGGATGTACAAATTTTGTGGTCTCGCTAAGCGAGGATGAACTTGCTTAACTTTCAATTGGGACTCTAGGGATTCTACAAACAAGGTAGGCCTAGGTGTAAAACAAATACAGTAATAAATGTTTTTAATGGTGTGATAGCATTTAATTACTTCTTTTCTTGAAAGATTAAGCTTTCTATTCTACTGGACTTTGCCTTGTTGAATAGAAGTGCAGTCTTTCAACTGGATCTGGTTAAATACTGCACAACGCTCCTAGTGGAGTCAAACATTCAGGGTTGAGTGTGCACATATGGCTAGTCATCACGTCTGAGGATCCATAAGTCTGCTCTCTTAAACAGCGTGGTGTCCTCGAGATAGATCTGTGATATTCTGGGGGAGTAAGTTCCAGTCTCTGACGGTCCGAGGGAAGAAACTATATTTGAAGCAGTCCTTGTTGGTTGGTATATTTGTAAAGCTATTTGAGTGATGATGCCTAAAAGGCTGCCGGACCAGTTTTAGGTTGTTAATTGGCAAGGCCACAGGCACTGGCACCCTCTTCGTTGTTTGCTGTATATACACCACACACTATTTACCATAACACGGAAAGGTAAGTCACACCACTTCCAGCTCAAAAAATTAAATCGAAGTTTCTGACATAATTACCACACTTTTCTGACCAAATTTGTCTGCATGAAGACTTTCTGTCATTAGATAAGTCCAGGCAGTCCCCTTTCCTGATTTTTTGCACAAATTGCTGAAAAATCTGAATTTTTTTTAACTGAGTAACAGTTCTGTGTTGGTGGCTAATAAATGCGGCGGAGACGTACAATTCAGCGCTGCCAAACTTAAAATGTCCTTCCCATGTTATCCAAAGTTCTCCAAAATATCAAGATTTTTGATAAATTTTATGAGTTCACTTTACTTTTATTCAATGCTTATAAAATTATGATCTATAGACATAGATCATTACTAATATTAACAAATATTGAATACTTTGATGAATAAACTTTTCAACTTCCAAAGAAGTGGAAGTGTTATCATTTTCACCAAGCCAGTCACTGCTGCTGACCTAATTTCTGCTGTACTTCCGGTTAGAACTAGAGCAGTATGTGTCCTTTCCTGCTTTGAACATCTGTATCATATGCCTTTTAAGGTTTGGGGCATAATTTGAAGAGGGGGGGGGGATGGGGGATGGGGATGGGGATGGGGATGGAGGTGTTGGTAGCTGTCATGCTAATCATTGCCTGAGTTATAATGTTTTTACTGTAGCTGATTTTGATTGATACATTTAAATGCAAGAATTCTATTCACCTTACAGATTATGTGACATGCTGTTTCACCCTTGTACTACAACAGCACATGCTTGATGGCAGCAGCACGGAAATGCAACCTTATTGCAGTTTGTCAGCTTATGTGTAATTCTTACAAAGCTAAAAACCTCCTTGAGAGTAAAGCTCTCATTACCAAAGCAGCACAGCTTGGGGCAAAGGTATGTAGTCACTTTCCAGCTTAATCAGAGGCAAAATTTGAATCCTATTTAAACAAAACTTCTGCTATCTCTATGAATGTCATTCTTGGTGTCCCATAGACCCCATTACTGAAATGCAGCACCTTTTAAAAATCGAAATTTTGTGGAGTGGCTGCCCCAGCGGGATTTTGGACTTGCATTATCAGATCATGAGTCATCTGTGATCTCACTCCTTGCTTTCAAGCGATAAACTCATGATTAATAGCAGCAAGAAGTTCTGGCAACTTGTTGATTTGAGCCTGGTGCACTCTGCCATGACAACTAATGACACCAAGCGACGAGACATCACACTGGCTGTAGTCCTGGCGGTGTGGCCAGTTTCACCACTAGAGTTCCATTGTGTCTTAAGCCGTTAGTCCAGTTGGACATGTTCAATCATAGTTGGATGCAATCGGTGCGTTTTAATTCCGGGTCGCTCAGCCAAGACTACCAAAGAAGTGTTTACGATTTATGCAATTTTGTCCAAGATGGAGAGTCTTGGGTAGTTGTGGCTGTGTGTACCTGGCCAATAGTTGTTGTCAATAGTGTCTTATGAGTTTGTATTAGATTATATACTGCAAGTGTAGGGTATATGAGACTATGCTTTGCATCGAATTAAGTCTTCCTATAATTTACCCTACATTGTATCTAGGGTTTTACAATTCAACTTTTGGTTAATCATGGGGCACTTAAGCCTTTTTACAGTTGTGGGACACTTGACTTTTACCCTAGAAATGTAGTCTATGTTTTTTTCAAAGGGGCCTATTCAGATACTATCTAAAAAACTTAACAAGAGTTTCAAAGGGTCAATACCTCATATGGCAATGCTCATAGTTAGCATAGTAAGTCAAATTTCATATCCAATGATTATGCAAGAAGTTTAAATTTTGAATTTTGTATTGTCCTGACTTTTAACAGTCTTGTGCATAATTTGAAAAAGTGTCAGGTCAAGAATTTTTGAAAACTAAATTGAATCATTCATTACTTGTAAACCCAAGTATTTGTATCAAGGATATGAGTGTTGTCTAAGTTGAACTGTTTGTCATTGGTTTGGGAAGAAAACTTAACAGGTTTGGTAAAAATTGTTGAATTTCATGCACCATCTCAATGAGCTGCTGTTAAAATAACTTTGTGCGATGAAGTATTACATGTCATGCTTAAGTCAAAAGTACGTATGTATACCACTTCCCTTTTAAGGTAATAATGAAGAGAATTAATCCTAAAAGGGCTTGGAAGTGAAGAGTTAAATTGGTTTAAAAAGATAGTACATATCACTTCTGCTTGTAAAGTTTAGGTTTACCTTATAAGAACTTGCCATGCTCATAAATAAAACTCCTCAAGTAACCTTTTTTTGGACCCAACCACTGGCTGGAAAATAAAGGTGGGACGGTTTGTGACATAAGTCCCAACGAACAGCCCACTGAACATTTGAGGACTTATATAGTCTTGAACTACTTTTCAGATTTAGTAAATGTAGTTACAGTCTGCTGTAACCAAGCACACCACTATTTTTATACCGTAGTACATAATGCGTGAGGACATTTTAATCTTGTTTAGAGCAGTGATGGTGTATTGAAATCACTAAACATTTAACCCAGGCCTGAGCTTTAGATTCTAAATGTTTGCTACAAAAATCACACTCTCTAGAAAATAAAGAAGTGTGGTAGGTGTGCTGTTTTATTACACTGGAATAGATTTATATGACCTTCATACAGGTGTGCAAAATACTACACTCCTCACTGATATTTTAGATGTGCAATGGCTCTTGCACTCAGCCACTCACCTGAAAGCACACTGGCACAACTCAAACTTCAGCGCCTGTTAATCGCCAAAATTTGCAATCATTTAGCATTAAGTCACATGTCCAATGTTCTTTAAAGCTTGCTCCAAATTTTATCAGAATTTAGGCAACTCAGCCTAAAGCACCAATGTGCTGTTTCATTTCATCTCTTAATTGTAGTTCTACATTCTTAGCACTAACAGAGTATTTAAAATGATGAAACTACAAATAGTTAATTGAGTTGTGTAACTTGTGTACCTCTTAGTCAACCCAAAATGAGATAAGACACTAGCGTGGAAGTTCAAGAAAACACTTTCCAAGGACAACAGAACATGATTACTTGTGAGGGATGGTAAACTTAACTTTTAATCACAGGTGCAGTGGTTTAGCAGTTAATCACTACATGATCACAGCAATAATATCTTGTAAGCCTGCTGTGACAGGAAAGACTTTTTTTAATTCACTGTCAATCAAAGAGCTTTGCAAATTTCTGTGGGCTTCTACCAAAATTGTAGTTCCAGTTGAGAGTTGACTGCATTATTAGTGAACACTTGAACTCAAGGATGAGGCTTAATACTTTTCTTTTTAACTTATTGTGAGATCAAGTGACAATTTATTTCCCTCCATATTGTGTCGGGGACCAATTGGGCTGCATTGGTCCTCATGCTAGTCTCAGATGCCATGAGGAACTCTAGTGAATTACAATTAGGTAGCAAATTAATCCACTGCTTTTGCTGAACACCAAACACAATGGCAGTAGATTCCAAGTTGAACTCCATACATTAAGCTGCAAGTCAGATTCTGTAACCATTTGACCATTCAGTCAGTTTCATTGAAATGAGAGACTGTTAATTTACCAATACCATGGAAGTTCTACAGTACCTTGCTGAGACAACAGTGACTCTTTGATTCATGACAGTCCAGCAACAGGACAGTAAGTTTATCACACCTACAAGCAGAGTTCCATCCTGACTGTTAAGGTGTTTTTGGTTTGAAGACTGTGGTACGAGGGAAATTACCATGACAACCAATGTACTGGTGGATTTCTAGACTCGCTGTTAAATTGGCAAAAGATTGTCTTGAAAATGAGCTGGACCAAGTGATGTTTGCTTTAACTCCTGTGCATTCCATCCTCATTTTCTACCGTCATGAAAGCAAAATGTCCCTAATTGTATTGTTAGTGGTACAATAGACAAACAGTGTGTGTAGCCAGGCTTCAACAAATCCCCTGCCCGACAGCCCAGGACAAGTACAAAATCACTCGGGCAACTACCATGCTCAATGTTGCAACCCGCCGGGCAAGTACTGTACCCCCAGCCTTAAATATTTGAATTTCACAAAATGGCATTTGTACTTTTAGACTTTAAAAATTACATGTACTCCACAGATTTCAATTGGACAAGTAGATATTTATGCGGGCAAGTAGATTGAGAAAACAGCTAGTCCGTCGGACAAGTGCAAAAAAAATTTGTCGAAGCCTGGTGTAGCAGTGAAACTGCCTGATGAAGGTGTGAGAGGAAGCAAACTCTTTGCTGAGCAAACTCATTTTATTGGAAGAACCCATCCAGTAGATTGCCTGTGTTTGAGAGCTACCTAAACCTAATGGGAAGAAACTTAGCATAGAATTTTCAACTGCAAATTCTTGAAAACTGCTTTGAGTAATAAGAAGTTTCCCAAGGTTGCTAATAGTAGTGCTTTTGTAAATCTAGGTGTTACCTTAAATTAAATTCTAATCCTTTCTAGTAATTCCTCAACTTGGAGTCTTTAAACTGTTTTGTTAACATTACAGGTCATTTTCCTGCCAGAAGTAAGTGACTATGTGGAAGAAACTGCACAGCAGGGATTTGATCTGGCTGAGCCTGTTGATGGCCCGACGGTAAAGAGCTTCAAAGAATTGGCTGCTTCTCTAGGAGTTTGGTTGTCTTTGGGAGTTCACATAAAGGTACTAAAATATATTCAAAAGAAAATGATCTGTTCATGTTTTCACTAAAATATTTTCAAAAGGAAATGTTCCACCAGCTACAATCTTGGACAGGAATGTAGTCTGGGTAGTCCCTTTATAGGAAGAGATGCTAAAGCTGACTATTTGATGACATTGTCTACCAACCATAGAAATGTTATACATAGATGCAGTGTTACTGATTGGTACAACAGGGTTGAAAGTACTGTGTGGAGTAACCAATTAAAAGACAGTTTCATTGTTTCAAATGTCTCACTATCAGTCAATATGAAGTACAAAGAGGTATGGATGGGCTGAGAAAAGAGGACCTAGGGAACTCTGGTCATGACAGTCAGGAAATCTAATGAACAAGTGGTAAGAGCATCTGACTTGCAGTCAGGAGTTCTGGAGTAGTTGACTCCTAGCCAGCTGGTTATACTGAAGAACATAAAAATAGAACCTACTGCCATTGTGCTTGGTGCTCGCAATATGGAATAGGGAAACAAGCCAATGAGCCACAACTGGAGAAAAAAGCTGTCGTCAGACCGTCTTAAAAAATGTATTGGTTTAGAAACTGGGCTGTAACCTAACTAATTACATGAAAGCATACATGTACATCAAACTCATGACAGCAAACAAGAAGTAAGTAAGAGGATAACCATGCATAAGGATATTGGAACTGAAACGAACAAGTCTGCATGGCATGCAGGCAGTTGAAATATCCTACTTAAAGTTGATGCAAAATACTACCTGACACTTATTTAGTTTTGACTTGCTGAAAGATTCTTGCCACAATGTTTTTCTTTTCAAAATTTTTAATATTTACAGCTGGTGACATGCTTTGAACCTTTGCATATTGTGTTAACTTTGATTCAATTTCCTTGTTCTATCAAATTTCCTAGTTCTATCAAACTTGCTCATTATTTTTTGTTTTTCCAGACTGAAGAATCCGCCAAATCTGGTCGTGTATTCAATCGTCATCTGCTGATAGACTCCAATGGTGACATTGTGGAATACTATAATAAATTACATTTGTTTGATATCTATGGCGAGTCCCCTTTTGTGGAATCCAATCGAAGTGTCCCAGGGAAGAAGATTGTCCCCCCAGTTTCATCTCCTGTGGGGAATATTGGACTAGCCTTGTATCCTTTAATAAAATAATGATGGCAATATTGGGAAATACAGAATATACAGTACAGTACTGGTTTATTTGCATTAATAATATTATGCCTGTAAACTACTGTTTTGTATGATATTACACTTTCAGGCTGAACCTACCCGAGCCAAGGAAGATTGGTGGCACAAATCCATGATTTGCAGCTGTACAGTAAATAAATTTTCTCACACATGAAGAAACTTCCTTTCCTACTTCTTGAAACATCCTCAGATCTCAGCCTCATTACATCTTTTGTTCGTTTCATTTATTTATTTGTTTCCACAACATGTTAATTCAGTATTGTACAGAATAATTTCAAATTCAAAAATCCAAATACATGATGTGAAGGAAGTAAGCTAAAAAAACCCCTAGGGGCTTGTCGGGAGCTTACTCCCTGAGTAAACAAACAAGGAAGACGAAGGTACATCTTAGTACCACGTCAAGAAGGAATCAAAGCTTGTAACATACACACTTGATGTAGTCAGACTTCACATTGTAATTATTGTTTGGCAGTTCCAGATTTACCAAAATACACAACAATTTACATAACATTTGGAGTTAGCTAGCAGACCAGTCAAGTATGTTTTCATTGACAAGCCATTGAGCCACAGCTGGAAAAAGGCCGTGGTCGGCTTGACTTGAACCATTAGGTTGGAAACTGGGCCGTAAAACTTCATCGAAACTAACTTCATTGACAAATTGTCTTTCATGCAGTGTGAAACCAGTGAAAGCCAATCCTTTTAGGGCACTGATCATGTGACAAATAAAGTCTGATAGCAGTTAACACCCCACACTGCCTTTGATCTCATGTAGTTTTTTTGTTCAATTTTTAAGAAGCAAAGGTACAACACATTAGGCTAACCTCGGATGCTCTAAAAACCCGGATTTTGAGGCCTTTTTTCAGGGTATTTCCACTTCATTAATTGCTAATCAAGATAAAGACTCCCTGGCCCAGTGGACCATGAAATTGCAAATAGGGTGCCAGAAGACTCTTACTTATAAAGACATAGTGTGACTACATAAGGAAGCTTTGTGCTGTGTAGTCAGTCAATGAGCAGAGTGGTCAGTGGGAGCTGAGAGCATTATTATTTACCCTTCACTTAAGCAACGGTGAAGGTGCTATGTGGAGAGCATCAGGCTCGATTTTATCATGATGTATGATGGGGGTATGATCATTCCAATTGAAAGTACTAAGAAAAATGAACCAGATACTGCAAGCTCTTGTAATCACTCATCAATCACACACATTCTCTTTAAGTGCTATGGATACTCCCATATTATCCAGAAGTTTTTCACTGTGCCTGACCCGAACTCTGTATTTGAGTATGCAGATCTGTCCCTTCTTCTGAGCTTTTTCAAAGAAAGTAAACTGTACAGAAATTTTTGACAAGAATCACATATTTACCTGGACATTGTAGTGGAATTTGACCCCATCTTATATTCTTTTTTAGTTAATTTTACCCCACTATTCTACCATTTTCTTTTCTAGGTGACTGACACTACATAACACATGACATTGGTGTGTCATAAAATTCCACCTGTCTTGACATCTCTTTCAATGAGGTTGATCTGCATCAGATTTAGCATCATGAGTGCAAGAGTGCCTTTTACACAACTTTGTGCATTGTAACTCAATTGATTTTTGGATCTCCAACAGTCAGTGTGCATGGGTTTACGACTGCGACTGGTAGTTTTAGGATCAGTCAGGAAGAACGAACATGATGGTTCTTCCCGACTCAGTCGGGCAACAGTCGCAAGAGACTGAAAAATCTGAAAAATCAAAATTACTGATTTATATGCATGTGATATAAATACTGTGCAAGTTGTCTGATGCTTGTTCCAGTGACAACTTTTGACGTAACTTTATTAAATATTCAGTTGAAAAGATGGATGTATGGAATGAGTAAGGTGAGTAGAGATCTGACAAACTTGTAGAATGTGGGAGCAACGACATGTGCTTTATAACTGTTGAAGCAAAAGCTATTCCTATAGGAGTGCTTGGAAAAACCGTTGAAGAGATTGCTGAGGCAGTCAACATTACTGGTGAGCTGTAAACTTGCATAGGCCTAGTACGCTAGCTACACACTGAAAGTATAGTTGCAAACTGTATGCTGTTCTATGCTCTTGTACCGTAATTATATGTATAGCAGTAGTGTGCACATGGCAATCATTGGTGTGCATTCCCTAACCGTTCAACTGACAATGTGCGATAGCCAGTCGTATAGTGTGCATGGTCCTGTCGTGCGACTACAAATCGTGACGAGATTCAAAACTAGGTCACCACAGTTTAGTTGAGTTGCAAGGTGCAAAGTCATATAGTGTGCAGCTAGCTTAAAACTTTGTTAACTGCATACCTGCCAGCATGACAGGTATTTCCCATTTCCTTCTCTAACCCAATCTACAAATGGTAACTTTGGTAAAAGGATCAGGCGACCTTATTGTTTTGTTGGGGAGGGCCTCCTATTGGCCCAGCACAGTTCTCAGTGTGTCTTACATGGGTGACTTTCAAAATTACAAGTTTTCAGGAGTCATAACTGCCTGGAAGTTGAGCTGCACAGAATTTTGAGGATCAGTTGTGGTTTAAAAGAAGGGTTTAATGTCACAACAGGATTTGGTATGTTAGAGGAGTACTTATTCTGAGCATTTTGGTGAAATTTTCATTGAAATCCAATGTGTGGTTCTCAAGATATGAGCACACAAAGTTTTCACATTTTAATGGCCAGTCTTTTGTTTTTCTTCAAACTTTAGACTCGATTTTCTCCTCAACTATCCCATAGTGGCATGAAAATTTTACAAACTTTGCATCGCTCACAGGGAGGTTATACTCCTATTAACTTCAAGGTCAACACAACAGTGTAATAAAACAAAGGGAAACAAAGCATTCCTTGTCAATGTAAGGAAGCGATATAAGCTCTGCTGTCCTCAAACTCACTTTTCAACACAAATCTACTCACTTCATTTACTGATATCTCAAGAAATACATGTCCGATTTGAATGGAACTTTCACCACACTCTGTAGATTTGGTTCCTCTTTCACATATGAAAATTAAATTTTTGCCTAAACTTCCCTTTTAAGGTTTCCTAAAATCCAGCTAATGGACATTTCCTCTAATGAAATTGGCAGTTCAGACTTGGACCCTTGCATTGGTTTTGGTCAATTATCACTTAAGTTGGAAGGCACTCAAAGATGAACATGCAAAGATAAGGAAATAGTTGTCCCTCAAGTCATTAGGAAGACAAGTTTCTTAAAAACTCAGTGAATCACATACCTGGGGAATCAGGCATTTGGATGCGGACCTTGGATTAGTATCAATTACAAAATGTATCCAGAAGTCACCCACGCATAAGCAATGGTATGGAAATCAATTGGTCAGCTATAGCTGAAGCAAAAATTCTTCCTGCTTGCTGACGGTAGAAAGCAGAGTATTAGTATTTTAAATTACTCAGTTTATAAACTTCAAAAGATTTGTCCATCTCAGGGAAACCTTCTTTTCATCAGTATTAATTGGTAAACTGCAAGAATTTTGGCCTCTCCAGTAGTTCCCCAGTAGTTCTGTTTTGTAGAAAGCAGCTGATTATTTTTTTACTGTGTGTGTTTTATGGTGTGTTGGCTGGAAACAAATCATGGTTTAATAACTTCAAAGGACTTGTGAGCCTTAAATGTACATTAAACATTTTTGATATGTCTTCCTCTATATGGCAGTTCAGTGCTAAAACCTTATGAGAGAAACTTAAACTTTTCTTTTCACTTGGAAAAGTTCCCTTACCCGCACAGAAAAAAAGTAGTTAATTCCTAATGGTTGCAGAATCTTTTGTGTTCAGCTCTGTGCCATGGAAAAGAACATTGAACCCACTGCTTCTATTGTGCTGGTCCTTGGGCAATTTTTCAATTGCAGCTTCTAGGGTGGATGGATGCACATTCACAATAATTTCAGTACAATGCCTGATGCACAGGTGGATAATGTAATAAATGTGCAAACATTCAGGTGTGACAATAGTGACTCCGAGCTTCTGTTCCTTTACTATTCTTTTTTGCTTGATTGACTTTCCAGTTCTTTTCATCCATTAATGTTGTCAGAGGATTTGCTTACAAAAGAAATTGTATTTTTCTTGACTGTTTGGGTCTGCAAATATCAGGGTTTACAAAGTCTGTTTTGATATTTGTGGGCTGTTGCAGAAAGATCGGAATTTGCAGAACATAGTAGCTATAAAGTTCTTTTCTCAGAGTGTCTTGTCATAAGCTTGATGCAAATGCAGTTGTATAATATGGTACCTGTATGTGAATAAAATGCCAAAAGAAAGGTCTACTTTTAAATAACGGGAGTTCTGCATGAAGAAAAAGATCCTCAAGAAAAAAGAATAAATATTCCATTTATTTTGATTCAAATTTTCAGGTCTTAACATTACCCAGGATGCAATGCTGGAAAATGCACATAGGGTACATCTTCTCCAGTAAATTTTCTAGAAGGCTTATCCTCCCTTCCTTTTGACCACAAAGCAAAAGTCCATTTGACAGAAAAAAACAATCTCCCTTTGGGCCAGGGGTTGTAAAACATACCCACAGTATTTCCCACCTGCCTTTAGAAGCTACTATAAGAGAAGGACACTTGCACTATATTTGAAACCAAACTTAAACTGTTGTGAAACTGCATTTATACTTAACCTTTTAATCTAGTTGACACTATATCATACATTTGTGTTGGTATTACACATTGTAATTTTTTTCCCTCTTTATTTATGTTTCATATATCAGTTAAACATGTTCAACAGGTTCACTTTCACAGTTGCATATTATACTGTACCTAGGTGATGTACAGAAAAGGGCAATCAGAGTTTAATTTTACAAGTTTTCTTTGACTTGAATTCGATCTGCACCACATCATGGCTTGACTTTGTAATTGGTCACCATATGTATGAGGCTTTCCAGTCTTGCATCTGTGTGGAATTTTGTTACCCGAAAAAAATAATGAAAATACCATTCAGCAGGAACTAATGTGGGATTATTTTTTTTTTGTCACTTGAAAGACCTCCTCAATGTCTGTTAATTCTGGTAAATAATCAGTTAAAAGGGTAATTACAAAACAAAGTGCTGGAACAAATGGTTAATATTCACTGATGTGTCAAACTCTGATTGGACTTTCAAGGTAGAGTAGAAAGGCAAGGTAGTGGAGACATTAGTGTTCCATATTTCTATGTTTCCATCACTGTAGTGACCTTGCAGTCATTTAAAACAGTTGTACTTTCACATTTTATACATACCTTACAAAGATGTAGGCCTCCATGATGCTAAAAATGAAAGTTTTAATCATCTCTAGTTGACCATTGTTACTCCAGAATCTTCCTGTTCAGTTAGGGAAAGGCATTTTTCTCTGATAATATTGGCTGAAATGTCCTAGTCTATTCTTGCAGCTTGATGGCTATGAAAGTAGCAAAAAAGTGTAGTGGTGTTAGTCAGTCTTCAGTATTTCCAAACAGCACATTTTTCATCTCATTTATTGTAACCTTGACATTTTTCCTGCATTCAGTGCTATGACATGAGGTTTCCAGAGTTGTCCCTGTGTTTAGCAAAGCAGGGAGCACACATACTTATGTATCCATCAGCTTTTCTACAGACGACCGGTCTAGCTCATTGGGAGGTAAATCAGCGTCTTTCAGTTAACTTGTAATTTCTGTGAGTAGACCTGTCAAGTAGTGTAAATATAAACATGATGACGTTGCGAATAGCATCATGACTTGGCTTTTTTTTTAATAATATAAAACTGCAAATATCATATTTACACTGGTTTCGCTACCATTTGTTCACAGTCCCAACAAAGATTGTGGATTGTGGGTGTACTTTACTACTGAAAAATACCAAGAAAGAAAGCTTGTTTGTAATTGTTACCATGCTTTTTGTTAATTTGAAGTCTCCATTTGATATGTATTTTGTCCCAAACATAAATAGTTTGACGTGTTGGTTTTTCAAGTTTTCCCATGTTTTCTAATTTTATTTTGCTGCATAAACTTTACTGAATCTGAATCGGTTTTCATGGTTCAAGATTTATTTGATAACTAATTCACAGTAGCTGCTTAATTTGATTCCAGCCACATTATACATGGAAATCTTTTAAGGGTGGATTTCCACTAGGTAATGTTACCCACAAAAATTTATAACTGCACTGCTGTGGGATGTTAAGGTATGTTCACATAATCCAGAACATTTGGAAAAGCATTAAGGCAAAACAGGATTTTCACAATATTCATTTTTTTTCCCTGTATGATCCATTTTTCTAGTACAACTTTCCCCCGAAGTGCATAATGCCCGAATTAAACATATAGCCCAGTAAGACTTAACTGACATTTAGGGTAAAATTGTTATAGTAATAATAATAACAATATAACAGTTCTTATATAGTGCCTCACACAAGAAGGCACAAAAGCATGATCATCATAAGGCACGATCACCATAAGAATGGGTAACAGACAATGACACATTTAAAAGAGTCATTTGGGGTCACCAGGGTTCAAATGATAAATACCTTGGAAATTACTTGTAAACACGGTATCTCCAGAAGGAAAAATGTGAGTGATCTCATACTTACCATGTGGATTGCCCATATTGAGCAGGTGATTGTTTTTGGTGGAGGTCAAAGATCATTTGGGGTCACCAGTGGTAAAAAGGTCAAAACCTTGTAAGCACTGTAGCTCAAGAAGGGTAACTGTGAGGGCTCTTATTCATGGCATGTGAATTGCCAATGTTGAGTAGATGATCCCTATTGTTTTTGGTGGAGATCAAAGGTCATCTGGGGTCACCAGAGGTCAAAACTTTGTGAACAGTTCATCTCAAGCAGGGTAACTGTGAGGGATCTCATACTTAGCTTGTGGATTGTCCATATTGAGTCGATGATCGCTACTGTTTTTACCGGAGGTCAAAGGTCATTTAGGGTCATCAGATCTCAAAAGGTTTTGACCTTACTAGTATACCTCAATATTTGTGAGGGATCTCATGCTTGTCACATGGGCATCCATGTTCATTATTACAGTATATCATATGGCAAGGAATCACTAAGCCTTTTGGCTTTCTTGTTCCATGTTCCATTTCTGATGTACATACACTTTTTTTCAATGGCCTCTTGACATTTACATAATTACATTCTTTATATTTTCAAATCCTCTAAAATTTGACTAAATTTGGAACTCAGTATGAGAGATTCCATAGAGTGTACCACAATGCCATCACAAATTATTGGGCAATATACCATTTTAATATGAGTGAACAAAATTTTAACATTGCATATCCTTGCTCAAGAATGTACTATGAAGATCATCGGTGGTTGGACTGTTAGAATTAAGTTTTCATGCTGTTTAACATATATTTTTGAATTTTTTTACTAAAGGTACACTTCAAACAACCGTACTCTTTACTTTGGCAAAAGAGTGGGGTTTCTAACCTTTCTGCTTGATTACACACTAAACCGCATAAGTGATTGGCATACAGGGGATGATAAGAATAATTGTAATTTTTTCGACCCCTCTAACTAAGAATGAAATGGCATGTTTTTTGTTTGGTTACACCTGCACTAGTATTCAGTGAATTTGAAGCCATTCAGGCAAGAAATATACAAATTTGCCCACTTTGTTGATAGGCCCACAATGTTATAAACAATTTGGTTACAACTCCCCAGCAGTGAGCATTCTAAAGAAGGGTTTAAGGTCACATCAAGTTTTGGTATTTTTGGGGGGTGCTAATTCTAAGCACATTAATAGGTGAAAATAACTTTGAAATTTGATGTGTTTTCAAAAAGTTGTCTCATTTTCAACAAAAAAGTGGAAAAGTGGTATAACCTCTGCTGCCCTCAACTCACTTTGGAACACAAATCTAGTGACTTCATTTTACTGATTTCTTGAGAAATACAGGTCCACTTTGAACAAAAATTTCCCTACACTGTGTAGATTTTGTTCCCTTTTCACGTATGGAAAGAAAGGTTTTGCTTAATCTTCCCTTTTAAGACAAAAATGGACCTGTGAGTAGCTATGGTAACTTGCTAATAAGAGACCAAAAGGGAGAAAAGTGTGCACAATAGTTTGCAAGAATGGAGAGTATTGTTCTAATATCTGACTTGAAAATGAGAATTTTTGTGAAGAAAGTAACTTGTGTGAAAGTTGTGGTTCTGCAGAGAAAGCCATGTGTCGTATTTACAATGCTGACAAAATACTGATATTTACTCTGGGCTGCCATGACAAATTTCTAACACTGTTAGATATTTCACCCAAGTCCCAATCAAAGGGAGGGTTTGGTGGTGTAAACAAATTTTACCTAACTTCCTGCATGACTCACTCAAGCACATTCCAAGAAACCACAAGATCGATAAGAGACAGCTAGCATAAGATGTAACGAAAGGCAGAATAATACTTGTCAGAAGTGCCATTGTTTGCGAGGTGTGAAAGGCAAGCAGTATAGCAACTATTTATGTGGTTTTTGTTGACCTTCGTTCACTGATTCAAAAAGGTGTGGACAGAATTTTTATAGGTAGGGAAATTGAACATGGCCAATGACTGTCCCCCCTGTTGCCCTTCCCCAGTGTGCACTGGGTGTTGAAAGCAGGAAAAATATTTTTGTGAGGTTAAAAATACAATATACTGTACTTGTACGTGGGGTTTTTTTTCCATTAGATTTAGGTCGCTGCCAACATGTGAATTATAGTTTGAAAGTCAACTTTTTCATGTCAATCACCAAACTTAAACCATTTGAAAGATAAATGTTGGCATGACTGGTTACACAATTATATGCCTGAATTCCCCAGTGCTGGACGGAGTGACCATTAAACCCTGCTGCTCATTTTTACCATTTCATATTGTGCAAGAAACTTCAGCAGCCAAGCAGTTGACCAAGCAAACAATATCATTAGAACCTGTGAATGGATGCACAGATGAGCCAAGATATATTAAAGCTCCCTTGAATTTCATAGGAAGTCCTGGGCAGAGCTTCCTCAATTCCCTCATGTAGTTATACCAGGCATGAAGACTTGCTGACTCTGTCTGGTCAGTATTTCCAGTTGACTTCCTCAGCAAACTTCTCACAGCTGAATTGGACAGTTTAGCATCCACTCAATTTGCCTATTGTGACCAATAAAGTTGTCTCAGCAAATAAAAATTTCCTTGATGTTACTTTCAAATGAATTCTTGCTGTTCAATGAGCTTCTTCCATTTATAGAAAATATAAATCATTTGCTCAGTGTGTTTGCACGAGAGACAAGAGAGATCAAGTCACAGTGAGATGAGGACTTGGAGAACTCATGGCAAAATCTAGCCAGATTATCTCCATATAGCGCCTTCACGATTGATTTAAAGCGACGTGTGAATAATTCTCCCATGTCCCACTGACCGTTGACTGACTGCACTGAGATAACAGCAAAGAGCTTCCTTTTGTAGTCACACTATTTCTTCATGAACAGGAGTCTTCTGGCACCCTACCTGAAATTTTATGGTCTACTGGCCGGACCAGGGAGTCTTTATCTAAATGTGCAATTAATGAAGTAGAAATACCTTGAAAAAGACCTCAAAATCAGGGTTTTTGGAGTATCGGGAAAGTTGGCCTATCAAAAATTTGTTCAGTAGCTGTAAAGCCACATAAAGGTTTCCCTTGTGGACATTCATTGTTTGGTGCAGCTGCAATCATTGCTCTTCATGTGTATAATAGAAAGTAAGCATTACTTTATGAAACATGTGCCTCACAATTGCAGAACAAAAGGCTTTCAGTAATTGCCCAGCTTCATTTTGAACCTTTTGGAAATTCAGTAAACTAAAACATAACACTTTCTTTCTTTCAGGCATTGCTGCGTGCAAGGGCGATAGAAACTCAGTGTTATGTAGCAGCAGCTGCACAGACAGGCCAGCCATCTCCAAATTTGCATTTTTACGGCCATGCCATGGTAAGAATGTATTCACAAAAGCATGTGTTTGTAGTATAGATGGGACAGATGCTGTATTCAGATTTCAGAATTGACATTGTGTGTTATTATGTGAGACAATTGCTTCCATTTAAGTTTGATTTGATGAGAGACAGTTGTAACTGTCAACTCTGGTGTCAATTTTTTTGCTGTTATGCTCAATGTGGGTTGCAATTTTTGTTTGCTTTTAATTATTCATTACGCATTAAGCCAGATGCGGAATTTTCTAGCAGATATCGCGGACGGACCGTCTTTTGATGTTAACAAAACTGAGTCACATACCACAGTACTAGATAACAGTGCTTTGATCTCGCCCGCCTGGTCACGCCAGCTCATTTCCATTTTCAAAACTTGCGAAGTATGAACAGGGGGCTGTATCTGTACGTGTGAAAAAACTTTGTTCACTGTCTAGTGTCCACGGAGAAAGTTCTCTTACCAGAGGTTGTTCTCACCAAGAAAATGGATGGAGAGAACATGTCATGTCACGACTGTGTTTTTTCCTACCCTTTGCTTAAAGATCAAAATACATCATTATATTAAAATAAATGTGAAATGAATATTAAAATAAAAATTCATGGGAGAGAAATTTGATTCAAAAGAGAGCAATACACATCATTTTGCAATGACAAAATTAGTCTCAAAACATTTCCATCAAAGAGAGCCAAAATTTCTCCTAAGTATTCTCCAACATATTCTATTTCTTTTAAAAAATACACCTCTGCAAGGATAAATCATTTTTCAAATAATGAGGGACTTTATTTGCACTCTGGTATATTTCAACCTTTTTTCAATTGAAGATATACATTGTTACCAATGTGATTATCAAATTAGATATTTGGTCAGTATTACTACCAAAAAATACAGTAGACTCATCATTAAACTGAATTTAAATATATTAGAGAGAGTTTTGTAAGTGAAACCAGATTCTTGGAGAGAAGTACTGCAACAAGGGAAAAAAGTGCGGGATTGTCTCAACAAAGGCTGAACAGAAAGTGCATATGTTTATGGGGCAAACTTAAATTTTAGATAAATATTCATTTGTAGGGATAGTTCTAAGGAGAAAGCCATACTGAAATCATCAAACAGAAATAATGTTGGAGCAAGTAAAAAATTTATAAAAACAAACTCTGATCATGAGGTGAACATCTCAGTAGAGTTTGACAGTCAACTCCTTCCTGTCAGTTACAAAACTTAAACCTTGTGATCATTAAAAGTAAAGGGCAAGGGCAGTCACCCAAAACTTACTTTAAAGCAACAGCTAAATCTCATAATTTCCTTCTTATTCCTCTTCAAAGTTTCTTTATAACATTTTTAAGATCTCAGTATTAAACAGTCAAGGTAGACCAAGTAGTAAATCTAAGTTTCATATTTGAGGAAAAAAATATTGTCACATGACTCTCAAGAGCCAATCATGAAACAGGACAGTCTACTACACTACTGTACTTCAAGTAGTAGGGGAGGGGGCGAATATGGCACCCACTTTACACCAATTTATGTCGGTGTGCCCAAATGATTTGATGGTGTCCACTTATAAGGCCGTAAAAGTTATATCGTTGTGTTGTCTCACATTTCGAGTCATAATCTACGTCGTGGTGTCAACATTTATTTGATCTCATTTAATATTTGGCCATAAATACTAGGCCTAATCAAAGACAGAGTGACCAAACTATTTGGCAGTGTCAACCTGAATATTTTAACCTGAATATAGGGTATTTGGCCGTAAACGTGATTTCGAGTGTCCAAATATTTGGCCATGTTAATCAGAATACAGACTGCCAAAATATTTGATCTGGCTGCCTACTGTTACTTTCTGTTTGGCCATAACAACGCAAATATAGAGTGCCAAAATATATTGTCGTGTGAACGCGAATATGTTGTCAATGCAAATACAGTGGTAAAAGATATATGGACTGAAAAAATATTTAGTCCCCGAACATGTTTTCTGTTCGACCAGTCATCAACGCAGACGATATCCCGGTAAATTTGGCCACACAATGACACATATTGTGTTTGTTATCAGCTCAGAAGAGGCATGTAATTGACTGTCTCATCTGCTGGAAAATTCAGCATCAAAGAGGTAATGTTGAGTCTGGATATTGTGGATGTTATGGGAACTAAAGTATAATTGTCGTAGGATAGGACTAACTGTTTAATCATTTGTGGGGGTGCAGTGAGGTTGGGTGCAGATGCAGTTTTTTGAAAGGAGGGATACAAATATAGGGATGAGGACATAAACATGCTCATGAAACTGTCCACTTTTAGCCATAACACCAGGAGGAGGGTGGATTATTGGATATGAAGATGCAGCTGTTGTTCTCCAGCTAAAAAATTGCCAAAAAAACTTTGAGTTTACAATTGCTATGCACAATTATTTGTCACCAACATCAAGCCTTCCCTCTGGATATTGGACAGTGCCCTTTTTACCCCATTCCTAACAGCTGTGCATCACGCTCTTGGCTCATTTACAGTACCCCACAGACACTAAGTGTGATTCAGTTCAACCATAGCCGTTAGGGACGGGGGCTTGAATCCCCACCCCCCCTCCAATGAGGAAAAGCTGACTCGGGCAGACTTTGGTGCCTTAGTCGGGCAGAGATCATAGGTGTACGAGGCGGGAAGGGCTGCAAGGCAGATTGCTCCCCAAATTTTCGCAAAATCTAAAATTCAGACAGGAATTTGAAAAAAAAAACAATCGAGTAGGAATTTGGGGAAAAATTGGACTGTCAGAAATGCCATGATGCCTCAGGAAATTCCCAAGAGTGCCCCAATCTTTAAAATAAATCATACCCAAAAGGGGGAAAAGCGTCATAGTCATAAAATTTTTATTGTGTTAGTTATACTTCGTTAGATGTGATAAAACGAAACACTAACATGAATGTGTCTATATAGTGTCAGTTAACTCGATAAAAAGTTCAAAGTTTAAATTTGGGCTATTTTCAAGTAGGCCTACTGTTCAAGTGCAATTTTTATCTCCCCTTAGTTGCCTCTTATGACAGGTGGGAAATACCGTGGGCATATTTTACAATCCCAACCCATACTGAGAAAATTTTTATGGAAAATCAACAAGATCCCCAAAATTCCCTACACATTTGGGCAGCGCAAAAAGCTATTATTGCTGTCTTTGTGTCTATCCTGAATCCTAAACCTCACGGGTGTAGGAAAAGTGCATTTTGGACTGTGGATCTACACCCTTGCTAGCCTAACCCTTATAGTGCCAAACCTCTCACCCCAAACTACAATTTTGGTATGGGCTACCGAAATTCTTGAGTGGCTCAGCTCCTTGATCGACAGCTTATTCAAACAATGCAGAGTACCAAAGCTTATATTACACAGCATGAACAGTACTGAGAGTGTTTTGATTATATAAATTGAGTTTTTTATACTCACCTTGAAGCCATAAACTGAGATTGTATATGGATGAGGATGAATTTCAGACAATTTTGGGAGGGGCTTCGGTAAGAAGGTTAGGAGAATTGGTACTGTTTGGGGTGAGAGAACTGCCAGGCCTTTAATTTTGTTCCAAAAAAGAGTCGGTCCAGCCAGGAAGTTGAGTAGGCTTTAGGCTATTTTGCAGATCAGTACGGTACAATGTTTCGCGAGTCGGCATGGAATCCAGGTCACAGACCACATTTTCCCCTTTCAAAGAGCTTAACTGATCATGAACAAAACAGCACTTAGGGCAAGCTTTCTTGCATACATCTTTAAATCATACCCATGCTAAATTGATTAGCCTAGTGGTGTTTTGACCTAAAATTTCTGGCTAAGTCACCATGTGACACTTTGTTAGGTCTAATCAAGATCATGCCTAAAGTAAGGAATGATTTCAACATAAAGATATAGGGATGAATTCTTCCTAACTTGTTTTATGAAATAGAAAGTTAGGAATGTACCTAAAGTTAGGAACAATTCTCGACTTACTGTAGGAATGATTATAGTTCCTAAGTACAAGATAGGAATATTCTTAAGTTTTATGAAATGGAGCCCAGTTACCACTGCTGTTACGGTGTCTGTCAGCCAGTGGTGGCAACAGGATCAAAAAAGTGGGGGGGGGGGGGGAGGGGCAAATGGAGGGCAAAAGAAAATGCTGTGGGGGGGGGGCAAAAAAGGGAGAAATCTTGGTAGGCCACTATTATTCCGGAGCTGACTCGGGGGGGGGAGGTTCTGAATGGGGGAAGCCCCCACACCGCCCCCCCTCTTGATGCCGCCACTGTTGTCAACTCATAATCATGATTATGGGCGATAGGTTACGATATGATCTCCCTGTGCTAGCTTGTACATGTTATTAGTTAGCCAGCCTAACCTAGGACTCAGTCATGTATTTATACCAACTCAGGCCAGCATGACCTTCAGTCCGTATTCCTTTTAATTTTACAAGGCATTACAGGGCATCTCATGTGGCCTGTACAGCCCTCCTTTGCCCTTAAACCTGTTATGATATGTTATGTTAACTACATATTATTCGAGCCACTATACATTTTACCACCGCATTCGCACTAACAGGGCCAAATATTTTGTAACACCATATAATTCGTGCCATAATACATTTTACTGCCGTATTGGCACTAACACAGCCAAATATTTTGTAACGCCATATATTGTATTGACGCTGTCCAATATAAAGCCATACCAAATATTTTGACAGTCTATATTCAAGTTGACACGGCCAAATATTTGGTCACTCTATATTCGTTCATGTGTGGCCAAATATGAAATGAGATCAAATAAATATTGACACCACGACGTAGATTATTACTCGAAATGCGAGACAACACAACTATATAACTTTTACGGCCCTATAAGTTAACACCATCAAATCATTTGGGCACACCGACATAAATTGGTGTAAAGTGCGTGCCATAGGGGAGTGCTCTTTACCTTTAAGCGTGACTCATGAGACAATCATTTGCCTGATTTCCCCAGTGCAGGACAGGAGGACCACAAGCCCTGCTCATTTTTGGTTTCGATGAAAAGAGAAACCTATGCATTCATGATGGCGTATGTGTGTATGTATGTGTGTATGTGCGTGTGTATGTATGTGTGTGTGTATGTGTGTGTGTTTGTGACACTTTGCTTGTTTACACGATATCTTGAGAAGGGAAGATCTGACAGTTTTCAAACTTGGTACACAGATACCCCTTACTGAGAGGAAGAACCCTATTTATTTTGGTTGAGGTCAAAGGTCATCTGGGGTCACAGGGGGTCAAAAACCGAAATCTTTGTTTACACAATATCTCAAGATAGAAAACTTGGATTAAATTCAAACTTGATATGTAGATGCGTTATGATGTAAGGAAGAACCTTATTGATTTTGGTGGAGGTCAAAGGTCATTTGGGGTCACGTGGGGTCAAACCCCGAAATCCTTGTTTACATGATATCTTATGGTAGGAAACTTGGATTAATTTCAAACTTGATATGTTGATGCGTTATGATGTAAGGAAGAACCCTATTGATTTTGGTGGAGGTCAAAGGTCATTTGGGGTCACATGGGGTCAAACCCCGGAAGTCATGGTTTACACTATATCTCAAGGTAGGAAATTGATCCATTTCAAACTTGATATGTTGATGCATTATGATGTAAGGAAAAACCCAAGAAATTTTGGTGGAGGTCAAAGGTCATTTGGGGTCACATGGTGTCCAAACCCTGAAATCCTTGTTTACATGATACATCATTGTAGGAAGGTTGGATTCATTTCAGACTTGATATGTTGATGTATTATGATGGTAGAGGTCAAAGTTCATTTGGGGTCATAGGGGGTCAAACTCAGAATACTTGTTTACACTATATCTCAAGGTAGGAAACTTGGATTCATTTCAAACTTGATATGTTGATGCGTTATGATTTAAGCAGCTTGTTTGCGGAATATCTTAAGGCACAGTATGAAATTTGTAGAAATGTTCTGGTTAAAAGAAAAACCAGTTACTAACAGGTGGAGTCGAAGGTCACTTTGGGTCACCAGTTGTTACAAGAAATGTAGCATTTCATTGAAAAGAGCATGTTTGTATCATCGAAACCTCAATGCATTTTTGCATTCTGGTTTCTATTCATACTGAGCAAGAAACTTGAATAACCAATCAGCCAACAAAGCAAACAAATCCAATTTAGTTCATTTGAATTGAGGTACAAACAAGCCAAGTGAAGCTCCTTGGGGATTTCCAATGAAATACCAGGCAGAGCTGCCTAATGGAATTGTACACACCATGTTGCTGCTTAAAGAATTTATTTAAGTTCTAATGAAAACTTGTGGGGTTTTTATTGAAAGAGAATAGTAGACAAAAATCTGTAAAGAGAAGATTGAGGTAATGATCCTGTGGCTACATCCTTTAAGGGCCCAACCTTCTCACTGCAAACAGTACCAATTCTCGTACCTTCTTACTAAGGCCCCTGGCACAATTGTCTGAAATTCATCCTCATCCAGACACAATCCCAGTTTATTGCTTCAGAGTGAGTGTAGAAAAGTTCAATGTGTACAATCGAAACACTCTCATTACAGTTCATGCTGTGTAATAGAAGTGTTGATACTCTGCATTGTTTGAATTAGCTGTCAATCAAAGAACTGAGCCAGTTGAGAATTTGTGTTAACCCCTACAAGAATTGAAGTTTGCAGTGAGAGTATTGGCCCTTCAATTGTAAATAGCAGTTTTTTCCTTAAAACTGTCACGGTATTAGTCATTTAGCCACATCTAATTTCAGCGAAGTCAAATTTTATTCGACGAAAATTTTACAACGAAAGCAGTCTAGTGGTATTCATTTACCATAGCCTTTTAAAGAACCCAGCATGACAGGATCAGTCTTGTTTAAATCTTGTCGCCTTTCAAGTTTTCAGGGTCCTGCCCCCCCCCCCCCCATGGGTTTGTGGTTGTAGAACATGCCCACGGTGCACCCCACCTGATTTAAGAGGTGACCTAAAGGACAAACATAAATCATATTTGAACTGTATTATTTTTGAGTTACCTGTGGACTTTACTTTCTAATTAGGGTGATACTTCATGACTTCTTTGTGCCAGTGTGTTCATAACTTCTTTTCAGATTGTTGATCCATGGGGTCAAATTGTGGCAAGTTGTCACTAAGGGATGGATGTTTGTCTGGCAAATATTGACTTACACTATCTTAACAGTGTTAGAAAGCAAATGCCTATTTGGAGCCACCGCCATACAGATGTTTACATGGACGTTCTACCAAATACTGAAGTAGCTAAACTGAAAGGCCAAACAGCCAAATACTAAGTTTACATACTTGGGATCCAATTTGCTAAGATAGAAACTTTTGTAATCTGAGTGAAAACTATAGCTGAACTCCTGGAATGGAACTTGAGGCTTTGACATGATGTTATTAATCCTTTGGAAAAAGCTTTTTGACCATTGTAATATCCGTTCTATCCCACACAATAAGGGACAAAACTTCTTTAGATTTAGCAAGGGAAAAAATCTGCTTTGGTTTTATCAAGATGGTATGTTCATAGCAATTTCCTTGCCTGTTTTCGGATAATTTTTCAAACCCTTTTTCCTATAATGAAATGAGCATTTCTTTTTACATTGTGAATTACAAACCTTCTTTTTTTAACTATGAATAACAAACCTTTTTCCCATTATAAATATCAAACCTTTTTTACCGCTGTCTAAATAATAAACCTTACGAATAATGAACCTTTTTCTTAATTGTGAATAGCAAACCTTATGAAAAAAAAAAGCCTGTGAGAAGTTACAAAAAAACCATAAATGAATAGCAAGTTGTTCGCTGATGGGTAACACTAATTTATTTGATGAGAATGCAAATTTCCTCAATGGTGTTGAATGAACTGAAATGGTGACTCTTTGAAGAGCATGTCGACCTTAGTTGTATGGTAGGTAATACACTGGTGTTATTTTACTCAGCAATAATTCCTGGAAAGAGTTGAAATATTTGTCTCTTAGTTTCAAAAATTATCAGGAAAAATTTAAAGAAATTGCTATAATGTATGATCTTCACTGCTTATTGACCCCTCATTATGCAAAATGGCCTCTCTATGAAATCATAACCTGATATCTATCATTTCTTAAATTGAGAAAGTGCTGAAACAGCAAGTTCAATCTGACTTGGGATTATAAGATCTGTTTTAATAGTCCAGCTTTGTCCAGTACTTTTCAACTCTAAACAAACAAAGGAACCTCCATAGAATCTTAATTGTTCACACCCAACTTCAAAATCCTAACATTTGGTCAGATCTGATATATAGCCAAAAACATTTCAATGCAAGCCAAGTGTTGGCAAGGACACCTACCTCAGTACAGGCCAAGATAGAGTAATAAGGTTACCTGGGTACATGGATACCATCCAGCCATGTAGCCAGGATTATGTCATGGGGGGGGGGGGTTGGTGTCATGGGAGGTTTGGAGCATGACATGATGGAAATGTCTAAGGATAGAGAGAAAAAACACTATTTTAGGTGTTTTTTTCCAATTGCAAGGTTGGGTCATGGAGGGGTTCTAGCCCCCCCCCTTCCCTGTGGCTACGCCATTGATACCATCCTAGTAGTACCCATGATGAATTGTGTCAACAAACACTGCTACAGCAGCAAGTAGATAGCTTAATATGTCTAATCACATTCTGAAAGACATGTTAGATACATAATATTGAATTTCTACCTCACTATCTGCTCAAAAAGAAAATTTTTACCTCAATACAAAGATAGTCTGGCTAAATACAGGCCTACTGTAATATAAGTTACTAGCCTTTTCTTTACTATGTAATGGTTCTACATGTTCTCATTTGTTTTGATGACTGTACTGAAATACAACTGTAGCCAAATCTGAAATAAAATATACCATGGAAAATTTGCAGACACTCATCTGTTTTCTAGACATGAATATACAAGAGAATACATTCTTTCAATTTATGAAGAAAAAAAACTGTATGCCATAGCTTGCTAAATATATTGAAAGTGCAAAAGTAACATAATATTGAACACAAAAAATGCACACTGTTTTTTTGTCAATAATATAATCATGTTTTTACTTCCAACATTTTTAATGCTAAGCTATTCTTTTCTTTCTGTATATCCATTCCTATTGTTTCTTTTTTTTTAAATCTTTGTATTCATTTTCATGTATGATTTAAGACATTAGAACATAAACTTTGCACAAAATTCTCAACACCTTTGATTAAGCTTATCCAGAAAGCATAGTATTTTCTTCATATATTGTATATTGTATATATATTCAAAGTACCAGCAAAAATACAATATGTGAATAATGATGTAATGCAAAAAATACTTCAACATGCACCCTATAACATGACCTGGAAACTGTTCTGTAAAACTCCATCCAACTAGCAAACTAGCTAGTGAAACCTGAACTTGGTCAGGGATTAGTTTTTTGATATAAATATGAAATTTACACAAAAATTCATCAAGAGTTAGGACATCATCATCAGTCATTTTACCAAAAATGTAATATTTCATATCAAAAAAGTATTTGGGTGTCTTACTTCTAAAATTTATCCCAAACAATGTGAAAAAATTGTCATCCCCAAATACCCTGCTCCACATCCAAATAAAGGGAGAAATATTTCCAAATTCCCAAAACATGTAAATAAATATTGATTCCCTCCTGGTTTTGACAAAAGGTACAAAAGGGTCTTACTGTTGTATTTATTTGATGAAGAAGGCCATTAGTAGCCGGTAGAGTATGTAAAAATCTAATTTTAAAACATTTCAATTTGATTTCCCAGAGACAGGTAAAGGGGTTCACAAAATTCGTAGTATCAGTTATTTTGAGAAAGCCATCTTTCCTCTTCTTGCATGAAATGTGGGAGGAACAGAGCTATAACCTGCCGTGTAAATAATTACATACTTTGGGTAGAGAGGCAAACTGTCCAAGTACCCTCATTGAGTTATTTGGCCTTCTTGCCCCCTCAGTAATGATTTGATTCCAATGTGCTGGAATTGTATTGCCCTACCAGCCATAATACAAAATAATTACAAAAAATGGCCTATATGACAATAATTGATTGCTTAAATAGATCTTATGTGTAATAAACGCCTTTCTCAAACACATTTCTATTCAAGACTATGCTACGATCTTGTACAAAATTTGTTCATCCAAGCTCCCCTGCACAGTGTTGGGGATAATAAGGATAAAAGTTCTGGACCCACCAGTCTGGCTGGGACCCAACATTGTACATGGGACACAGGGGAGGGGGACTGTATTTGTGAACGGAGAATGAAAAAAGAGGTTTCTACATTGCACACCTCACTACAAATTACACAATGGTGGATATAGTGTGTCAACAATTTCGTTCAAGATTGTAGACCTCCAACTTTTTCAGGAGAGTAGGTTCTCTTTGCTTTTCTTTTTGTATAATAGCATCATGAACAGTAAAATCATTATTATGCAACATATAACAAAATATCCATTCTTTTTTAAAAGTTGTTCAATTATATATTGCCAAGAAAGAAAAATAAGAAATATATCATTTTGCTATCATGAAGAATACATACTTTTGCTTTCATAAGCGGGTGTTCGCTTTTTCATTCTGTTGTTTTGTTTCACCTTTGCCTTCCCCGCATTATTCACCGAAAAGGATACCCAAGGTAAAACATGACATTATGACACTTGTAATGCTTTCAAAATGGCTTCAATAATTTTTTGTAATATCTGTTATATGTAATCTGCGTTTGGTGTCCAGTTTACAAACTTTCGAACTATGACAATTACAAATTAGGAATAATTGTCTCAAATTTTTTATGTGAATCACCCTAACATAATAGGAGAAGGTGAAATACCTTTCAATTATGGAGTCGACTGGTTATGTCACAAGTTGACCTCCTTATTCACCGAATCAATTTTATCGTGTGAATACTATCAAGCCAATGAAGGAACGCCTCGTTGAACAGTGCGCATCAACCGAAGATTTTTCCAGCCTGTAACGGTTGTGTTTGACTCAAACGTAAAACCGTGGTCATACTACAACAAACTCGGATCGCTTTCGGATCCGATTTTTATTAAAATATTCGCCATCTCTTTTCGGAAAGAACCCAAAATCTGCTAAGCTACAGTGGCGTAGCCTGAATTTTATATGATATTAAGACATGAAAGACAGCAAGACAGCCAGGCTTTGTAGTAAACAGTAAATACACAGTAGTTTAAGATCATTGGCAACTCAACTGAAAAAGAGAAGGATGCTATACTGGGACTTAAAACAAACGTTACTTACACATTCATAGAAAATGTCAGTGCAGCGCAAAAGTGGAAAATAAAACGACAAAGGATATACCTTTTAAATGGTATGAACTAGAGTTTGCCTCTAAAATATTATCCTGTTTACCAGCACCTCGCTTTCCTGTCTAAACTGATCTAGAAGTATTGAATTCGAAGTCTTTCAGTTTAGAAAAAACCGTTAATTTTGTATGAAACACTGATGAATGAATATTTCTGAATACTTGTCGCGTAAAATATTCTTGAAGACGATACAACTCACATTACTCTTTAACCAAAATCACGAAGTTAGACCGTGATCACGGTTATTCTTTCCGTTTCAGTTCAATGTGTAAATGTGGTCCAGAATTAAATTATTAGACCTGGTAATTAACTAAACGTTAACTAAATAATGCGCCATCCTCTCCTGGGACTTAATTTATTCACCGACGATCTATTAAAACCTTAGAGTCCATGGACTTTGACCCCTGGACCCCCACCCAGACTTTGCCTGGTCCATACCTAGAGAAAAGCGCACTTCGCATTCGGTTTCAATCTGCACAAGGTATTTTCCCCCAACATTTTACTTTTCCCCTTCACCCAATTTTGACATTCTGGCATTACCACTCCCTCCCCTAGCAATACAGAGAAACGAACAGTCGCGTCAAGTGAAGGGAATTTACAGGATTATGATAACCACGTGTCTCCAGATTTTCAAGCACCAATGAACAGTGCTTTGCGAATAGAAAGGGAATGATCAGAGCATGAGAAAATCTGTCCGCTTGAAGAACGGCGGAACGATTTGGCCGACCAGGGAACGAACTGGCCGATTTTTTGACGTCATTTAACCACAAGAGATTGTTTGCTTAGTATGCGCAAATATTTACCCTGCTCGAAAGACAAGAACTGACCATTGTTCCGTTAGAGTTTTCGTGCTAAAAATTTTCCATGATTTCACCAAACCTGGACCGATTTTTCTGGTTTAAAATTCGTTTTAATGTCAACTTATCCATGAAGTTCAGTTTTAACGAATAATTTTCTACAACTCCGAAAATTACGTCATTATGCTCCGAGACACTTGCTGTCCACTGCAAGTAAGCTAACCGCAAAAATGTGACATCTGGAGATATAATCCCTAAAGCAGGCGAATGCAATTTTGTCGTTCCTTCAAGGGGACCAAATCTTCAATGGTAAGATTTTATCAACATTTGGCCTAGCTTCCGGTTATCTTACAATCGAACTGAGGTCATTTGCCTACCTGTAACTATGTACCTCATAAACTGAAAATTTCTTACGACATATAAGTGATTTTTACCTGATTTTATTTTATTTTCAATATTTTTTTTTTCACATTCTTCCCTCTGTCGATCTAAGGGGCAACCGGTGACGACCCAGCTGTCACTTCTGGAAGAAGGGCACTCGGGTCGATAGTTTGGACTCTCCATCTTCAAAAGATAGCTAGTAAAATCGCTGTTCCTGTCATTCGTGGCTCTTCCTGTCAATCATATTTCTACAGTAAAATTCAACATGAATAACAACATGGTAACGAATTGTGAAAGGCTAAAAACCCAGTTCGAGCTAAACCCAAATTCCATAATAATTATAATTTCAATTTGGCAGTTCGACCCTTGAAACAGAAAACTTAACAAAGTTTTTTTTAACAAAAAAATCTTGACACTTTCGTAATCCCAAGTATTCCTGTGGTTTTTGTCAGGCTACTGATTTGCTTAACGATTGGCTCTCAAGAAGCATGCGAAGGCCCAGTTAACTGAAAAATAAACGTCACACTTTTGTATGATTCTAAAACCCTGTACAAGTTACATAATCCCACCCCATATATTCCTGGGGGCTTTGTTAGATCACTCATTTGTTTAACGATTGGCTCTCAAAAGGCGTGGGAATGCCCAGGTTGCTGCGGTTCATTAACAGATTAAGTTGGTACCTGAAATTCAACAACTTGTTCCAAACCTCTTAACTTGTCTTCACATACCTACGACGAATGCTCAAACTTAATATCCCCGTATACAACTTACAAATAACTGTTTTACGAGTTAGTACTTCACGGTTCGATTTGGTTTTCAAAAATGGCCAGACTTTTTTCAAATTATGCACAAAACCATTTCAAGTCAGGACGCAAATACAAAATTTTAACTTTTTCCACAACTATTGGACATGAAACTTGACTCATTTTGCTAACTGAAAGCATTGTCATATGGTACTGCATGCCCCATTTAACACTCTTAACAGGTAATCGATATCAACTCAATGATCCCCTGCAAATTTAAAGTTGGAGAGACTGCTACATCTTGACAAAATTGTCGTCCAATTACATTGTTAAACTACAAAATTGCTGCGAAGTCGATTGCTTCTACTGTATATAGACAAATTCGGAGAGCAAGTAATGGTCTGATTTCAGTCGGCCATGACTGGGGCCTATCACCTTTAAATCTCTCAATTTCTTTTTTTGCCTGTATCATGAATGATGGTACACTGTAATGCCTCTTGATTCCTTCAATTTTGCTGTAAATGAGGGTTTGAAATTACATTTAGACAATAAATGAAGACGGCTGATGGACCCCACTAATGGCTGCCTACAGTCCCGAAATACAAGCTCAATCGGAATCTTCTATAGAAAAATCCTGACAGCAAGTGATGGTCTGATTTTAGTCGACCGTAGCTGGAGTCCGCCACCTTTCGGTCTGTCAGTTTCCTCGCTAACCTTTATTATGGATGGATGTACGATAAATTGTTTATCGATTCCCTCAATTTCACTGAAAATTAGAGTTTGAAATTCATGGAGATCGTTAATGAAGACGATATAAAGCTGATGGACCCCACTAATGGCTCCCTACAGTCCCGAATACAAGCTCTTATCGGTTCGTCAATAGATAAACGTCATATCTATACGGTATTGCCACACTCGGCCCACATCAAACCTATTTTTGGATCTTGTGAAGGCTTTTGAATTTTTGAATGGTTCTTTGTTCGAAAAACTGTCACGTGTTTCAACTTTGGTTAACCTCTTCAGAGGGGTGTCCATCGGGGCTGTCCCACTGGGAAGCCCTTATCTATTTATTTTAGTTATAGCAGGAGACCCTTGTCGTCAAAGTATTCACCTATCTAAAACTTATGTTTTCATTGACATTGTAATGATGAAATCAAGGTTATTCGATTATGTGAAACTGAAGTCTAAGGTAAAGCTAAATGCAGTACAACGATGAAGCATTTTTTCTTGATGGAAGTAAACGCAGTTTTAAGGCTTTAGCTTCTCAGCCCATACAGTTGCAATTTTCCTACTCCTCCAGTAAGCCAATCATTGCCAATCACACAGAAATTTTCGGTAATGAAAGTTGGATGCAAGACTAATCGTATGATCGGTGTAACCGTTTTCCCAAGTGCCAAAAATAATGAATTAATCGAAATACGTATCTTGTCTAGAGAAATATAATTTCAAAAATAAAGTCTACAAAGAATACCAATAGCTCAGTTGTAAACATTCTGAGGCAATGGCATTTGTAAATAACCAATTCATAAAGAACACAAATATACAGAGAAATAATGGAATGAAGCGTGATAAACATTTTCAAAAAATTTATAGAACTGAACTTAACCCACCGCAACGTTATGATTTGCTCCTTGTAAAATACCATTTCATTTCTGTATAATAACCCTGGGGAAATAAAGAAGTTATATTTAAAAAAGTAAAATTTTAAAATTACAAAGTATTGCTAAAAATAATACTGGTGTTGAATCTGACAGATAAGCAGACGTGTTAAAGTACACAAATTTAGTGTGACATTTGTTTCCAAAGTGAACATATTTGTTTTTTGGGTTTTTGTTTTGTTTTGTTTTGTTTTTTGGAGGGGGGGGGGGGTTCTGTGGGTTTTTTTTTTTTTTTGTCTTTTTTTAATGACCAAATCATTATGTGTAAATGCTCGATTTTAACGGTGTGAAAAAGTTGTTTAAATAAGAGAATGATTACATTTTAAAGAAAAAGGCAAAAAACATTGCATAACAATGTTTTTCCGGTATATTTAACAATACACTCCCGGGAAAAAATCCCGGTATATTTAACAATACACTCCCAGGAAATATCTTCAGTGGTTTCGTTGGTAATGTTAGCTGAGTTATATCTCCCCATAAACAGCAACAAATTAATTGATATGTCAGTCGTAATAATCCAGTGTAAAAGTTTGAACTGAAAATAATCGGAGATATATCGGCAGATCGGGGAGTTCAATGTAAAAAAATCTACGCCAGTCGTTCTCTGGTAAAGTGGCAATAATGTAGCACACGTTTCCCTCTTCTCGGAGTGAACTTCACTCTTTAGGCAGTGAAGTAATACTCTTACGCAGTAAGTTCACCTTTTTCACTGTATTCGAGAGTGACTAAGTTCACTCTCTTCTTTTTAGGGTGTACCCATGGCAGAGTTGTAGTCAAGGCTCAAGACCACACTATCCGAGTCTTAGACCATGACCGAGTCACGGGGATCCAAAGTCTAAGTCCAAGACCGAGTCTTTTGAATCCGAAGCAGAGTCAGGACCGAGTGTAACACATGTGAGTACGAGTCAAGTCACCGAGACCGAAAAAGGAGGGTGCAATCTTTATAATTAAGATTGAACAACTTCTACACCGCTTTTGCAAAGAAGTAAAAAATGCTAATGTACAGCTCAACATGACATCAACAAATAAAATGATATCTAAACGCAGTCTATCACTTTCCAGATCAAACTGACATATAGCAAATTTGATATTACGAATACCACTACGATGTACCAAATATCAGAAATGGTTCGACAATGCTGTTTGCATTATGGTGGTTGCTCAAGGTAGTGTTATGCAGTATGGTGCACTCTTCATGACCTTTAGCAGACGCCATCTTGTTGTTTTCGAGCAACTCGCCCTTCCTTTTGTTCTAGATTCCCAGGCCCTTCCTGTTTCCCGTCACGTGTTACCGGTGGACGTGACATATCATATTGCCGTAGTTCCACGTGCAAACTGTAACCCATATTTTCAAGGCGTGGCTAATTCCACCCTTTGCAGCCTCCTCATTGGTCATTTATATCATAATACTTATTTACATGGGTGCGTCATAACTTTTGACCAATCAGGGGACTGCAGGTGTTCGGATCTCGCACGAGGTTCTCAAGACCGAGCCCGCAAGCAGGAGACTCGTGCATAAGACTTCAGACGAGGAGCACTTGAGTGAGCTGTAGATATTGATTAATATTAAGCCGGCCGAATTAATTAAAACTTGATCATCTTTTTGCGGAACCAAATCATCATATACAATCATTTAAAATCAACTGGAAACTCTCTCCTTTTTGGTTTCTGGATACTACGCAGGATCCCCTACCTAAGCCTTCGTTATACGATTGGCCCATTATCTCACAGTAGCTATACCCTACAGTCCTAATAAAAAGGAAGTAGTGCGTTTATTTTGCTAGAAAAATTCGTCCTTTTAAAACTAATATTTATTGACACATGGTGATAGATAACCAAAAGTAAGGAAGTATGATAGCCTTCTTTCAAGAAATAGGTTTCCCACAGATAGAAATTGTCACGTCTGTTGCTCAAGAATAATTTGTTCACCCAAACTTTCAACATTTCAAATGATGCAACGTCCATGGCTCTGCTCGCACAAAGTATTTTGAAGAGATGAATCTCTTGCCGGGGTTCATGACTAAGACTAAAACGTTGGGTCTGAGCCATTTCCTTTGTACTCTTTGTTCAGTTGTTGGAGCATTTTAAACACAATATTTCCCTTTCAGTTGAGGTGATGATGTGTACTTTAAGTACTTAATTTTCTGAGGATCGTTATGCGTACTGTCTCGAGCTCAAGGCCCCGGTCCATGGCACCCTAGACCAAGACAGTCATTTCTATTCGATTCCAAGACCGGGCAATCCAAGACCGAGTCTGTGAGGCTTGACCGTATTCAAGACCGAGACTGGTCTGTGTAATTGCCAACAACACTTGTCCAAAGTGACTTCCCATTAGCAGCAATTATGAGAAATTGCCAAAATATTTTTAATATTGCAATTTAGGAAAATCCCAGAGATGAGGGGGAATGATTGAATACCAACTTCTTTTGAACGCATCACTGTGCGTATATGAGCATTATTACATTTTAAGCAACACTAATTAACGATATATGAGACTTGACTCGGACTTGCCACCCAATGACTTCTGACTTGACGTGACTTGCGACTGATTGCATGACTTGAGATTTAATTTGGACTTGCAAGAAATGACTTGTACCCATCTCTGTATAATAATCATTATTGTTGTGGCAGAGGAAATTTTGTGGACACGAGGTGTTAGGGAATGACTTAACAAATAAGGGGTACGGTAAGTTGATAAGTTTGGGACCGATGGTGTGACTGCGGCATTGTGTAGTTTTGTAATAAACTACCATTTCTACATGTTTGTTCAGCTGGTTTAGAAATTGCTAACAGTGCTTCTACTAATTGCCCTATATGGCTCAAAGAACAAACTCAATTGTTCAAGGCCACCGGGGTAAAACTTTTTGTATTCACTATGTAGCAAAATGCCAGTATCAACTTAACCAAGGGTGTTATGCCGTGGACAACCGTTTTGATTGAAAAATTAAGCGCGCCGCACTGAACCAACGATTGGCTGATGATTTAAACCTTTAATTCTGAGGGCTTTCCATCAATATGAAGCTTTATTCACCAAAGCACATAGTTTTGTTGATAATCTATGGGTAAAACAGATAGGCCTATCCAGACATTTCATGAACTTGAAGAAGATGCGTGTGGATGGGTTATGTATGGACGTGAATGCTCAAAATATGTATACCTGCTCCAGAAGACTGTCAAAGCGGAGCCTCCACCATTGGTTGGCGCGGAGTGAACAGAAAATTGTGAAACCTGGATACCCTTCAGACAGCCCTAAATAACATTTCCTAGTCTTGTACGTGGAATCTAAGCGGTCAATATTATTTGTTTGTTTGTAAAAGAAGAGGTTTGTCTGTAAACAAAACCACCTTCCATTTCTCGTAGAATTAGGCCAATGCCAATTTTCTCGTATTTGTTTACTATAAGAGGAGGACACGCGCCTGTTACCCGAGAGCAACAGCCACAATAAGATGTGTGGCACTGACGGTTTGCAACTCATTTCTCTATGCATTGTGTAAGGTTTGCATTATCAATCGTTACCTTATTTCTTTAACTCGAGACATCTCACGGGTGTATACTATAATAACCACTAGCAGGCCGCATGCGCCCGCCGGCCGTTGGTTGCCCATCCCCGAACTAAGCGCATTTCATAATGTGTGCAAAAAGTACCATGAAAATCATTTTTTGTTACCAGAATAACTATGGGCGACGAAGGGGGAGGGGACATCTACCTCCAATATTTGAGAAATCGACCAAAGACTTTAAATTTATGTGAGCATTATTTTTGTAGGGGGGTGAGGTAATCCCCCTCCCCGAAACAAATCGCTGCCTTTTTTCATAACAGACGATGAGAAACGTTTCCAAAAGGCAACGGTCTTTATGATCAAGGACAGCGATTTGTTCTCAATATCGAAGGTAGGGAAAACCTTGAACCATTTTCAAAAGAAAAATTATTGCATGAAAAAATCAAAGTCAATTAGTTATTTTTCAAATATTAAGGGAACATGTATTGAGGGGACATGTCCCCGACTACCCGGGATCTCCGCCCATGTTTCTAAGTGAAAGGGAAATATTGCGTTAAATGATCCAATTTAACATTAAAAGAAAATAGCTCTAGTTATTATCAAATAATTCGGTCTAAACAATAAACCCCAACAACAGATTCATCTCCCCAAAATGTTACGCACCATTAGAGTTATGGTAGTTGCATCTTTTGAAATGTTGAAAGTTTGGGTGAACAAACTATTCTTGAGTAACAAGCAGTTGAATTTCTATATGAGGGAAACTAATTTTGTGAAAAGAATGCTACCATACTGCCTTATTTTGAACTATTTATCACTCTTTGCCAATAAAAATTGGTTTTTAAAAGATGAAATTTCCAAGTGAGACAAACACAATATTTCCCTTTAAAACTATCTTACAGATGTTTACACTTGATTTTTTACACCCATTCTTTCTCACTAAACTTTCGGCATAGCAATGGTGTGGTACTTTTCCATAAGCTCTGATTTGTACAATATGTTACCTGGTCGTCTGACTCGGGTGATTGCATCCACACAGAGGCTCTGGTGCCGTGCCTATTTAAAAATACTGGGAAGTGTAAAGGCTAGATTTCATAAGGCACAGCCATATTTGAGTATAACAAAAACCTATTTGGTCTTGTCAAACAGTATACCAACGGTGGATAAGACCTTTCCCATCAATGCGAACAAGGTGATAAAGGCGAACCTACACATGTGTAGAAAGTAGAAGTATATTTGCTTTCGTTGAAATAAGATCATGGGAAGAAGATTGCAAAGCCAAAGACTGAAGCGTGCCGCGTTATTCCTGCTGGTCGTCTTCATTTGTGGAACTACCGTTTACTTTTCGGGAACAGAGAGGAACTATTTTGATTCTTACGACAAAGGTAATTGTTATTTGCAGTTGTGTTTTTTCTTAAACGGGTCGTTGGTACCAGTATCTTGCTCAATGGGAAGGGGCCATGCCTCTACCTCTGAAAGTAGGGAATTTAAGCCAGTCTGGGGAAATCACTCTGAAGCAATCAAAACCTGCCTGACCGAGCAACAGGGGCACGCCATACGCCATAATGCGAGATAAAATGTTTTTCAACATGCTTCAAAGAGCGTACCATTTTGCATCTCCGCCCTGTTTAAAAAGCAAACATTTTCCACGGGTAGGTCTCCCTTTTACACCCCGCCCTTTAACAGTGAAGAATCACACCATATACTCTGCCTTTAGAGTAGCATTTACCTTCATATTGGTCACTGCGGCTATCTTTCAAAAAAGAAAAAAATCGCCAATACCCTCTCTCATGTCAGTCGTAGATTTAACAGTCTTCCTGTGCTCACCACTGTAGTAGATAAATGCTGAGCTCACTGAGCTTTTTCTATTAGGTTTGGGAGAGAAGGTTTGATTTTAAATATTAAAAACTTCAAAATTTCATTTGCTATTCAACAGTTTACACTCTCGCGATCAGAAGTGGCACCAGGATTTTAAAATTGGGGCGGCAAATGAAGGGCACGAGAAACTGTTGGGGGAAAACAGCGAGTCCATAGGCATTCTGGAGCATTTAATTATTGGGGTAAATTTTTTGCCCGAAAAATTTATTCTGACCGAATGACTATCTAAGCGGAGGGCCACCATTAGATGGCGCGGAGCGTAAAGAAATTTTAGAAAAATAGAATTTCCGCCCTTAGTCAAATGTTATTCAAGTTAGATGAGCGAACTTCAAAAAAGTTTTTGCCTGAAAAATGAAATTGTTCTGGGGAGACTATCTAAACGTAACGACACCATCGGATGGAGCGAAGCGCTGACTGGCTGAGAAAGGTTTGAAAACCGAGACCCCTCAGACGGCCTGAAGTGACATTTTCCAGGCTTGTAAGTAGGATATAAGCAGTCACGAATTTTGAGTTTTCTTTTGTTAGAACAAAAAAATTAGCAACTCGCTAAGTGATCAGCAAATTACCAGATATACCTCTACCATTGGATGACATGTTCTTGTATCGTTTCGGGGTTATATATACAATAGCACTGAAAATAGGCCAATACGTTTTACCCTATTGGGACTCCTGGCTAAACTCAAGATGTACCGTACTTAATTGAAAAATTGTCAATGTGACTGCCTTACATTACTCTTGATGATAATGATTTTACTTTTAAATCCTTTCGCAGAAATGTCACGTTATGAGGTTGTTCTGAATGAACTCTCAGGCAGACTAATGATACTAAGACATTTTCACATTACATCATTATGGTTTGGAAAATAAACTGACCAATTTTTCATTACCGTCTTCCAATAGTAACTTGGCATCCTTCAAACAATAAACAACAAAACGTTTTACTTTTTGAATTTGGAGTTTTTGTTAAAATTTGATATGACTCATGTTTCATGTGTAAACGGGTCACCAAAGCTTTGGCATGTTAAAAAAATAAATGAACTGTCATTGCGTTGTTTTGAAGTGCATAGATAGCTTTAATATGCATTATTACTTTGTAGGTACATGATGTCATTTTCTCGTAATAAGTTTGATCGTTAAAATGCTTAGTTGAGCAAGTACATTGGAGCAGAGTTCATATGTTTCACCTTTAAACAAAAACCAAAATTTCGGTCTCATTCTCACGTGAATCATGTTGTGTGTTTATGGGAAAATGAAAAAATTTAAAAGAATGAATGACTTAAACATGTATGTATAATTTTTGGAAAGTCTCGAGTTTCCCGTGTAAATATTTTACCCTAGACACCAAAATAATGGTGTCTCGTTATACAAAAGACCATGAAATGGACAATAACCAAAACGCACATAATTTTTGCAACTAATTTAAGTGTACCAATGGTAATGAACAAAATGTAAGCATTGAACAGTTGAAGGGAATGCATCTCATAGGCTATTCGATATGGCATAAAATTCTATAAAAGTTGGCTTTGGTGTTCCGTTTACACGTGAAACACAAAATGCGATTTTATTCCAACGTTTTTATTTTCGTAATGCAATAAGACTGTAATTTCAGTGTTATAACTCGTAGGAGTTATACTGTATTATCGTTTAGCTGAAATATAACTGATTTGTCTTTCCTTCTAATGCAGTATCAAGTTTTTACCTAAACTGTCATAAATTGGGCCCCTTATTTATGGAAGAAGCCAAACATATATTTATTGTTCAATATGTTTTATTTTTCGGGCAAATTTTTAAACGAATTTGGACATATTAGGCCATTTCGGGTATTGTGTTCCGAATGACTGTGAAGTAATGCAACGAATGATAGCTTAATGCGCTGCCCGATTGTGAAGCGAGTTTTGTGACCATGTTAATTTTTCATGAAACTGTTACCACGACTACGATTTTTCCCCTTCGGACATATCCTTTTTAAATTTCGGGCACGCTGAAGAGTCTTCTGAAAACAATGTTTTTGTTTAAAAATTCAAGTGGCTGTCCGATTTTTTTTTCAAATTCCTGCCCGATTCTTTTAATTTAAGATCTTCCAATCTGCCCATGCCCTCACCTGCTCACCTCGTGCGCATATGCGCGATTCTTTTGGGGTAGTGTACAGGGGCCTGCTTTATTTAGGGCCCCAGTGGGGTTTAGGAGCCAGCCCGGGTGGGTTTCAGGTTTCATCATATCTTTGGGTCAAACATTAGTAAGCCTCTGAAAATGTATATTCTGGTTTACAATCCATCATCCAAAGCAAGGATTTCAAATGATTTTAATATTTTAGTCTATAATGGCCCAGTCAAATGACGGCCGAGCTCCGGCCGATGAGTAGAGATCTTTCGACTTATCTAACGGTCGCTCTTCATGTCGCGGGTGTTTCCGAGGTGCCCACCGATATACATCCGGCAGAGCACCGCGCCGTCACCCCGCTATATATGGGGCAGATGCATCGGCGATGTGTCTACAAGTGCCGATGTTTTACCAACATCGGCAATTCCTTTGAAAGTTTTAAACTCGTCTCTGAAACTTCACCTGGCGTCGACCGGCGTCTAAAAATTGAGCGGGAAGCAAATTCGTCGTCCGATTTTCTGAAGGGCGCCTACAGACTTTGCCAATGTCTTGCCCATTTGGGTCCAAAAGGCGTCCGGACGGGCGCCTCTCGGACATGGGTGGTAATGTGACTGCAACATAAATTGATGATATGTTGGCTGTATAAACGGATAAAGTTTATCAATTTTTATCAGATGCTAGTGGGCCACTGGACAGCGTAAGTAGAAATAGCCACCACGCAAGCTTGCTCTATACAGTGAACAGTTTCAGTGACATGAATTTTATAAAATATTGCTTGCATATTTTTACTTTGAAAATTTTCGGAATGGCTCAACCTGTTTTGAGGATTGTGATTTGCGTTTTGTTTCTTAGATAACTCCCCTTAAGCCGTTGCACTTTGTGTGTTGAGTGGGGAGGGAGTGCAACTGGAGGCAAAGGTTTCCCCATGCCCCTGGTGCCGCCGCTACTCGTGATATTCTCTTTTAGTTGCAGAACTAATTTAAGGCGCGGATCCAGACATTTCCAAGAAAAAGCAGGAAAGTGAGGAAGTTGCACTGCTATTTTCTTTCCGAAGTGTACCATTTAAAAACCCGAAAAAATTCCGTCCACAGGGAATTTTCAGTTGGGTAAACTCTTACTGATGACTATAATTTCCCACTGAAAGCTAATAAAAGTGTTGTCATTTTTTTTTTTTTTTTCATTCCGTCATTTTTTTTCAGAATGTTTGACATAATTAAATCTGTCTCACGAAATAAACACATTGTCGAATGAATAGAATCTGCTTATGTCTTAACTTTCGTTTTACGAACAGAGTCTGATTATGGTCACAAAAGAACAGGTTCAAGGTTGATGCCAGCAATTTACAACCGAAATGACGAGTCCAAACCCAAATTTTCTTCTCAAAAGCTTTCATATGGTTCACATCTCCAATTTCGGCAGTTGGACCAGGATTCAAATAATTTAAGTTCATGCCAGGCTTCCGGTGAGGGCTTGCACCATGCCAGAGTTGGGACTGTTGCGTCCCTAACTGTTTCCCTCGATGGGACAAGACTACAAGACTTCAACCAAAATTTATTCATTAATATTATTGCTGTTAGTAAGGATCACATATTTGTCGTTGATTTTCCCAGCATCCGAAGTGGTGTTCGTAACGTAAACGTTTCTTACACGCCCACCCTTCCGGGAAATTATGACCTTTACGTTGAGGAGATACTTTCCGAATCACCCTGGCGGAAACAGGTCCCTAGAAGTCCGTTTCGTCTCATGGTTCAGGGATCGAGCGAAGCAATTGACGAGTTCATTGCTCTTGCAGATAAATTACCATCTTGCCAAACTGTTCCTCAGTACGATTTATCATGGATCGAAGGGTCTTGGGTAAGTAGCAGACTAAAGGGAAGAAAGCATGGTACCTTGCCAAGTGGATGGGTATTTCAACCAAAAGGTTGTAGTTTTGACATTTTTACAACTGACGAAATACGAAAAGCGGCAACTTCGATATCACCAAAATCTATTGCAATTCTTGGTTCCTCCAGCGAGCGTGGCATTTTCCTGTCATTAATCGAAATTTTACTTACAAATTCAGAAAAGGAATATATTAAAGATTCATATTTGGAAAACTGCTGGGGTTATATGGAGGTAGAGTTTGGAAATTTGAGGATAATTTACAAGGATTTTCGCATTAAACAGTCACGTAGAATCTACCTAGTGAACGACACAAAAGCAAAAATTGTTTGCTATGAGCAACTCGAGTTGACAAGTGATAATGACTTCCGTGATGACGTTTTGGGCTTTTTAGACAATTTCATATTCAGTAAGCATCTTTGGCCAGATGTTATTGCAGTGGCAATTGAGGGAGATCCGCAATTGCGTTTGTTGAAAAGTGCAGTCCCTGATTCCTGGGTTGGTTTGATCTACCCGTTAAATAGTTTTACAAATAATTGGGCACCAATCAAAGATAGTGAACGGTATATCACAGCCCTAACTGAATTAGCCACTGTTGACAGCCGTGTGCATGTGTTGGACGGATTTATCTTAGCTGCTGGTGCCAAATATGTCACGCATTACAACCCTAGCTCAAGAAAGAACCGCTTTTGCGAAGATCTTACTGGAGATGCGCATATTTGTGAGGTCGCAATTGAAATGGTAGCTCATATTTTTATAGCTCAGATATTAGCACCTCACGGAAAGGATCCTTGGACATGACTCGCCTTCTTGACAGTCGATAGTGTAGAATCAATCAAGGAGCATTCTCCTGTATGTAAGATTGCCTCAAGTACCAAACTGAGTATCAGTACTTGGTATTAGTCTTCAGTAGAACCAGTTGCAGTACTAGTGCTAGTACTAGTACCAGTTGCAGTACCAGTACTAGTACCAGCATTAGAGTCTAGAATCAATACTAGTTTTACTGCCAGTACATAATTTAATAATATTGCGATTCATCATTTACCTGTTGGAGTCAACCAATAATGAAGCGATTATCTACGGGGATTTTTCCGTATACTACCAGATTGTGCTGTTGAAAACGATCGAAGGGAAAATGCCGTCCACCGACTTAAATTTGTGTAGCAGACTCTACTGCTTTATGAATGACTTTTGAAGATCATGTTACAGTGGTGTCTCTATTCACTTGTGAAATTCAGTAGTAATAATTGCTATGAATACGCATTAACATTAAAGTCCTGAAATATAACGAAGATACTTGGGAGTGAAATTGGAAGAAAATTTTGAGAGCTGTTGTCGTCTCGGAATAAGATTTGTCGCGATGATTGCTTGCTTTTGCCCTCAGTTAAAATCCTTATGAAATTTCCTTAATACTTTTTTCAGTAGCCTAATAGCCCGATGCCATGGGAAGGAAGCCACTTCAGAATCCACCTTTTATAGTCACAATGCCCTTGTCTGGATCATATATGTCACGGTAGTTTTTCTTTAGTAACAGTATCGCAGTATTGCACAATTGCGCAATCATTTCTCTTCATGCAACGTTGCGCACTGTTTAACAAATCTTTTTTGACTGGCTGTTGCCATTGTATTGTATCAATTATATTCTCTTTTCGGTTTAGGGATTAGGTTAGGGATGAGGGTTATCGTAAGCCAGTTAGAAAATTTCTTGTTAAGCAGTGCTCATCGCCTCCAATCGACAAGAATATTACCTGAGCCAGGCGCAAAAACATGACATGCGTTTGTCACCTGATAATATTTTTTTCATTCTGTCAAGTTTAAATTCTGTTAGGTGCTCGAATCGTACATGAGAAATTTTAGATTTTTGATAGATTTTCTTTTCCTCTTTCAAAGACGCTAAAAACTGAAGCTATTCATAAGGTGTTTCATGCCAAAAGTCTTTTCAAATTGCAGATACAATTTCTACCGATGCGACAAGAATAAGTGGCCCTCAAAACATTTTGTTTGCTTAAATTTCTCATGTACGATTCGAGTTTGGGATGGAGAATGCATGACGTTAAACTGCATCCAGGTTGTGGCTTCTGTTCTATTCAGCCAGTCTAGAGCAGGATCACTCAGTGTTTGCCCTTTGGAGGGCGTACTTGTCCATTTGGGAAGTTAAGCTCCTTAAGGGAGCAGAACTCCTCCGGGAGTAATCGTTTGGTTTTCGCCCCTTGGCTCTTCGCCAGAGAGTCGTGGGGACTTTTAGAAAAAAGCAATAGATTTTCTTTTTCCAAACAAAATATTTTTGGTTTTAGTGAAGGGAAAAATCATCCCTTCGATTTTCTTATGTTACATATGAAAAACTATATTTATAAAAACAGATGCAAGAAGTCACAACTATCCATTCAATAACTTATGTTCAACTTTAAGTTTGCAATAAGTTTCGAAAATTTTAACTCAACAAGGCGATCAGTGAGTTTTAAAAAGCAAGTTAATTATTGCGAGTTGTGTGACACGTTATGTTAATTTATTGATGCTTCGCCGTAATATTTACTAATCAATGCAACTGCTATGTAAATTTACAACCTTATACGGCCTATCTACTTCATGACTCTTGTAAATATCGTCCAATATTATTCATAAAAACTTGAAGTGTACATGCACTAACTGAAATGTGGAAATTGTTGATTCTGATGTGTAATAAATTGAAATAAAAAGGAAAAAATAATAAAAACTATAACTTTTTCAAAAATTCAACCTTGAATGTAATTAGATATGAACATGGGATCGAGTATAAAGATTATGCACGCACGTCACTGCGTTGCGCGTCTCTCTGTTTTGACATCCAGGGGTACATTTTACAGCAATTGTTACTGAGGTGTTGACGCGCGCGCTTATCTGTAGCACGCGTACTGCGCATGATCAATTCCATCCAGTATGCTTAACTGAGATGCGTTGACGTCACGTGCATAACCTCTATACACTCTTAAATCAAAAGAGTGAACTTGATCACTCTCTAAAATAGTGAAAAGTGAAAATTCACCCCTTTAGAGTGTAAATTCAATCCCAGAATAGTGAAATCCACTCCAAGACGAGTGAAAATCACTACAGGAAGAGGGAAAATTCACTCTTTCACGAGTGTCTGCAAGATCACCTTTTTTTAAGAGTAGGCCCTCCATCAAGAGTGGAACTTCGCTCGCTTGGAGAGTATTTCACTCTTTTGGGAGTGAATTTCACTCTTCTTGGAGTAAATTATCACTCTAATGAAGTGAATTCGCACTTTTCACTCTGTCAAAGAGTGTCTAAGTTAACTCTTTTGATTTCAGAGTGTAGGTGGGTTGAGGTTGAGGTGAAAATCCAGGAGTGGTACGCCCTGTTTAAAAATTTCCTAACTGGCTAACAATAGCCCTTACCTCCTAACCTTAACAAACAATATAATCGATGCAACAGAAGGACAACAGGTTAAACAGTGCGCATCTAACCAAAATCTACAGCTTATTCATGGTGTGACTTTTTAGGATTTGACTTCATGAAACTCCCATTAAAAGGTTAGAGGAACATATTCACTAATTTATATCTAGACATTGCTGAAACATTGGAGGGTTCTTGAATGTCAATACTGGCGAGGGTCCGGTTCCCATTACACAGTATAGTTAAGGTTTTGTGTCATTTAAGGCAGGCCGTTTGTGTGATAAATGAACCAATATCCAGGTAACGTAAATAATTAATGTATTTCGGGCTTGATGAGGTCATTAGACAAAGACCAAATCAATTGAAAAGTGCAACGCAGAATGAAAGCGTGTTCTTCAGGAAACCATATGAGATAGCAAGATTTTAACTTCATCCATCGATGGTGAAAATACACGAAACATTTTATATTTTCGAACGTATCGTTTCCATGTTAACTACGAAAGAGTCATTGACTGTATATCCTGTACATTACTGGCCCTCAAATGAAAGAAATGGATTTTTCAAAGATTTGTTCATAATTATATGTCAGTTAAGTGTGACAATTTCATCAGTTTCAATACGTACTTGTTACCAGGGGTAAAGTAAGGGTGGAAGTATTTGGCAAATTTCTTGTATGATGCTACAAAAAATGCAGCTTCAAATTTAAGTGCAAATAATAATTGGTGTTTTATTTATGTCTTTGCAATATGCTTTCACTGGTGTGTGAACATGCGATAAAATGCCTTAAAGCCGTGAAAATGAGTCACGGGGTGGATGTTCATCTTCCTCTATTTATGTCATGAAATGACGCTATTTTAAATTCAAAAGCAAAAGATTTGACTCGTTGTTTCTATAACCTGTTTTGAAAAAAAGTGATATTAGATGAGGTAGTTGATTCGTTCTAACAAACTACTAGTAATTAGGTCTTTGTACTTTGCCCGTGTAATCTACGATATACCATCCAACGTAACTTACGTTATCGCACAAAACATCGCCAAAAACATGTCCTATGAATTGTTTCTGCCCAAACGCTTACCTTATCTCAGATATACTAATAAAACACAGCAAACAATAATAATTAAAGCAGGCATTGGATCATACATTTGCTCCAAATTACTGCCAGACATCATTCACGTTAGAAAATGAAAATATAGAGAGAAAGGAAACCTCTACTTCTTTCCCAGAATTTTGGTACAATCTGGGACAGCCACTTTTTGGAAATAATTCTGACGTTTGTCCCACATTTATTTCCTTCTAATTATGTTATGTGGTAGTTACCTATGCTACACAGCTAACAAAATAGAAGTGTAACAAAAATTTAATTGTACAAAATTTTAATTATGATACATTTCATTTTGGTGATCATTTGGTTCAGACAGATCCTTCAAGATTTCGACTTACAAAAAAAAGGACAAAATTAGAAAAACTAAGTTCTTTTCGATTTTTTTATTTTGCATTATAGGCCTATATACTATTGGGCCTTATTTTCATAGCTCTAGAGAGTAGGTCAAGGCTAGCCAGACAAAAATTTCTTCCTTCTTGACAAATCGCAATAGGTTGACCCCATGGATGAACGTTATGTATTGTGAATTCAATGGGTTAATACAAAAGAATTTAGTAGCCTATTATTTAAAACCAGGTTAAAACGAGTTTCGGATTTTTTTAAATTGATTGATCTTGGCATAAAATGAAACCAAAAGAAAAAGAAACAAAGTCAAAAAGTTATACGAGACCTGTTTCAAACAGCTTTAAAAATCACATCGCATACTTTAAAGCAAAAGGTCTGCATTAAGATTCACACTTATTAACTGACTAATGAGTTGTTATAGAAACTCCTCCCTGATTTGACAGTGAAATTGAACCAAATTGTTGTGGATTCTATTGGTTGTGTGTGGGTCGCCTCGCAAATGGCGCCAAGTATTGCACAATTTTTCCCCGCAAGATCGAATGAAAAACCGTTTATATCTGAAAACAATGTCTGTCAAAAAGATCAAATTTTTAACAGTTCATAGAGCTTTCTATCTTTTGCATCACACAGTTAAGAAACATTTACAACCTCAGGATCCGAACTTCATGTGAGACAACCCAAAACACGGTGTGGGACGCCTCAGCAAACTTGAATCTGAAGTACGTCATTTGTGACGGGGCGCTTTCTGATTGAATGGGGAAGCGCTCTAGTGGCAGGCACGTCGAGCCAGGGAGTCTGTTTCAACTCCCTGGTCGAGCACTATTGGGTTATATTAACAAAATCGGCATTGTTAGCCGAAATTAGATTTTATCCGGTTTTTTATTTTCAACGTTTACCAATGAAAAATGTGTGTCACTTTTAGCCTTACGTGACAGCCTTTCCGTGTATCCCACGCCTTGAAGATGTCCCCATTTTCAGTTCAATTGTGAACTCAGAAAATACTGAACGGATAACCTACTAGTATGTGCTGATAAACTAAGTGCTGAATTGACAGCACTTCCTGTGTACTAACTCAAATAAGTACCTAAATTGCCAAAATTTGAGTCTATTACACTAACAATGTTGCCCAGGACGGATCTAGGATATCTTGCTTTGGGGCGCCAATGCCCGAAGGCCAGCATGTGTTTGGATCTTGATCATCAGTGTTTAAAAGAAGTCCTGCTGGGGCGGATCCAACCTCTAGTTCACGTACAGTTCGGAAAGGGGGAAGTTTTAGGGCAGATAAAATTTTATTCTGATCGAAACTGGACTACTCGAGCGGAGAGCAACCATCAGTTGGCGTGGGGAGTATATTTTGAAAATCGCGATCCCTCCTACAGCTGGAAATGGCTGCATTTTCCAGACTTGTAAGAAAAATCTAATCGATCGTTGGTTAAGGCTTTGTTTGCCAAAAGAGTTCACAATTGCAAACTCATTAGAAAATTCCTAGCTACTTCCATTTTGGGGCAAAACTTTCTACAGAAACGCAATAAGCTTGTGAATGGTTCGCATACATATCGCCATGTCTGTGATAGAACAATAGTCGTACACTAAATCTAACTGGGGCTCCACTGTAAGTTGGTGAGGAGTGAAGCGATTTTTTGGCCTCTAATACCTCCCAGATCACCGGAAGTGACATATCCGAGCCCGTTAAATTGATTGTTTTTCTGCTGAAAATAAATGTCACTTACAAACGTTGAATTAAATTACGGTACATTTGGAGTCAAATATAATAGGAGGGGCGCCACTATTGGAACATCTGCACACCCTGGCCGTGTAATCGGGTAATTGAAAACAACCCTAAACTCTTTTTCTTTCAACCTTCCCCCGAAAATTCTACCATTAGTGTTGGGCAAAACTATACATGAAGTGAGGGTTGTGTAAACATTGGTTTTCCATGTACAAGCTGCCAAAATGCGCACTGGATTTTTTTTCTTCTTTTTAAAGTTTCATCGAAATTTTACGCCGGTGACCATTACTTATTTTGTTATTAGAGTAAATATTTGAAAAAAATTATAGAAATGGGTCCAGAGTTTTCCCAGGCCCTGCATGCGGCAAAGTTTAGGTCTTTACTGCTCTTGGGCCCCTGCCTCATTCACCTATGGTTTGGGCCCTTAATATCGCTCCCAATTTATCTACAAATTTAAAACTTTGGCACTGGTGCTAATTACTGAATATATTGTTTAACTTCTTGCCAGGTATATATCGGTTAGGTTATTTGGAATAATAATCTCTTCCATTAAGAGCAGTGGCTGCAACAGCGGGGGGGGGGGGGGTGGGGGTGGGGCATTTACCCGGCATTCAGAGCCGTGGTATGTCCCCAATTGCCCCCGCCCCCCCCCCCCTCCCAACTCAGCCCCAAAGTACAGTTGCCTCGAGTGAGTTTTCTAAGCACAGTGATTAAAAAATCCTCCAAAGAGGTTGCACTTTTTCAAAAAGGTTTCGAAGTGAAGCAATTTTATAACTTTCTGTCATTGGAAGTTTTTAGTGAAGCGCACCAAAATTATGTAGTGGCTAATTCTACGCTACCCACTCCTCACATCAAAACTGCTACACAATGTGCGCTCTAATCAGCAACACTCACTCTGTCAATGTGAGTACAATTTTACTACAGCAGAATCACACTAGACCTATATGTGTATAACTTCACTTCAAGGACACTTAGCAAATACACCATCACATGCAGGCTATAAACATATATGGCGTCAATAGGATAGACTATTAATTGGAATCATTGAATTGGATGATAGATTTTGAACTAGAATACACCTATCCTTACGCTTAAGTTTTGACTCACAGATAAGCTAACCATTTGAACTTCCTGGGGCATAGCCCATGGACTCCACCACAGGCTCTAAAAGACGACCGTTGGACCTCTAGACCCTGACCGCATAGACTCGCGCTTTCCTTGCAAGTGTGTCAGTTTAGTGTTTGCCATGACTAGACATGCCATTCACCAATTGTTTTACAAAATTACGGTTTTGATTTCAAAAAGGATGTTTTCAGTCTGCAAGAAATGCATACTGACGCGGATACAGTGCCATCCGGTCAAATGGCCAAGGCAAAGAACTACTTACTTCTTGACCCGTCGGACAAACCAGGCTTGAACCCACCCCTTGATTCGGCAACAATCCTTAAAATATGAATTTTTCTGTATATGGCAGCATACACACACACACACATAAAGTCTTGGAGAAGTTAGTGTAGCACTATTAAGCGTTGATCAAGCCAGCACATATAATTCAAGAGAAATGTGTAGCTGTACATGAGCAGCAGGTAATAGGTCTTTTAAAAACTGCTACAAAATAGTCCTGTAAGGTGTGGCCTCAGCCTTTCTTCGGGGATAAAGGGACTTCCCCCGATTTTGTCCTTGCGACCCCCTACCCCCTCCCTCGTTAAATCAGTTAGGATTTGGGTTAACGGAAAAATGAATAATATACCTTTCCAGAGACTAAATTTTTCATCTTACTACCTAAGCATCGGGTCCATTACACCTGTGTGTGGTGCTCGAGTCATTTCCGAACAATTCTTTTATATAACGGTCCTGTTGCACCTGACTTTTTTTATCCAGGTTGTTTACGCATGACCCCTGTCAAAATTTTCACTTAGGTTAGGTAACATGGAGTTTTACGGCCCAGCTTGTAACCAATTGGTTAAGTCAAACCCGTCACTTGGGTAAAAAAAGACCAACGTTGGGTAATTTTTGACAAAAATACAAATTTAGGGTAACATTTTACCCAACAACTTTTGGCAATTAAGAGGCATACATGTCCATTTGCTGTTTGAGAGTGTTTATAAAGGGCACATACTGTGTGGTCAGGCTAGCTCCCAGAATCCGGTCAACCAACAGCATGCCAAGTGGTTGGAGCATCCGAATTGCGGCCGGGGGGTCTATAGCTCGACTCCTGACGCGGTCATATCGAAGACTAATGCCATTGTGCTTGGTTTTCACAAAAGAAATAGCCTAGAGTAAAACAAGAAATAGAGGAAAACAAGTCCCGGAGTCACAACTGGAAAAATTTTAACACCTCCATGAGTTCAACCAATTATTCAGAAACTGAGCGGTATAACCTCAACCAACCATAATTATACACTCTTAAAACTGTTGGGTAAAAAGCGTTGGGCAAAATCCAAAGTGCTCAACGTGGAAAATTTGTTGCCCTTAATTTACCCAACAAATGGGTAATCAATCTACCATATTTGTTGGGTAAATTAAGGTTGGGTGAAATTCAAGTGTTGGTAAAAGGTGTTGGGCAAGTTTTAAAGTACCCAACATTTGGGAAAAATTTAACTAACCAATCAGATGACTATTGAAATATCGGTTAAGTTTTACATATAATTATTTAAATGAAAGTGTTTCATTGAGATCTAATGGTTGAATACAATTGGATTCGGTAAATAAAAAGCTAGCGTGAGAATAGCAATAAAAATCTGGACGAAATTACTTGAAGAGAAATGGTCGTATAGAAAAAAAAGAAGTTTACACTACTACGAATTCAATGGGAGAAGAAATACGGTACAAAGTTACAAAGTTCACGATTGAGGTTGTTATTTCAAACTACTTCACTGCTCATTAATCAAGTAAATCGTCGCTGCTGCCACCAACCACTCTTGGAGGGCAAACGGGGTAGGTTAGGTTAGGTAAGATCGAGTTTTACGGCCCAGTTTCCAACCCATTGGTTCAAGTTGACGGAACCGGCCACGGCCTTTTTCCCAGTTGCGGCTCACTGGAAAACGGTGTAAGTGTAAGGGTTAAATGTCCTTCTTGCCCAAATCATATAATTATATATCAAGTCATATTGAAATCCAAACAAGCACCCAAGGGTACAGCTGTTGGGCAAACCTGTTGGTACCACGACCTTCCTATACATTGACAGAGCATACAAAACGGTAGGTTGTCGCTACCGTACGTGTTAGAAAAAGCGCACCAAGATGGCCGTCTGCTATGGTTTTGTGTGAAAGTTTAGACTTGCTTAAGTATACCACCATATTTTGCAAGAAATTTGAAATATTTTTGAAATATGGCAATGTAAGGTCTAAATCACTTCACGCATTGCATGAATATGATATTTTTCCCATTCAAGTTTAACTTTTCTTGAAAATACTACGTCGTCAAATCGGACGATTTATAGCTTCACGGCGACCATCTTGGTGCACCGTTTTTGTCCCTGTCGGTGGCGACCATCTGCGGATAGGACCTACACATTACATGCTCTGTCAATGTATATAAGTCCGTGGTTGGTACAAATTTTAACAATTTGTTGAGCAAAATTAGTTGGGTGATATGGTTGAGTAATTCCTGTTGCCCTACTAATGAGTTAAACACTTCACCAACTGAGTTGGACAGTTTTTCACCCAATTCCGTTCAGGAGGCATACTTGAACGGTTGGGTAACCATTTTTAGAGTGTATAACCCAGAATGTGTTCATACGTCAAATGAATTGTTTCCATGCATACCTGCCCAGATCTATTGTTTAGTTCTAGAAATATACTTGAAAAGCACCTGTTTATTTGTAAAGGTTGTGGACCTTTGGTTTAACTTACTTCAGCATTGAATGTTGCATGCACGCCGTGATTGACAAGAGTGTAGGCATACAGCAATACAGCAGACTTGGTCAAATGGTGGCGGACGTGCGCTACTCGTGACGTCACACCGTGACACAGCTTTTATCGGATTGCGCGATAAAAGCATGCGTCCCGAAATAATTTAACTTGCATAGTCATGTGCACGTATGCAAATCACATTTTTAACGTAGGATGGCAAATATCTGGTTCTTTCCGAACAGAAATGGAGAAACGCCAAGCTGAAATTCACAGAATCCATTCGATGTTTCTGTAAAGTGACCGACGCTTATAGTGCGTTCAAATTAGCGGCTCGAGCCAGCTCAACTGGCTGAGCCAGTTTCTTGACTAGACGACCTGGAACGTAAAAAGCGTCAGACAGCTCAACTATCTAGACCCCCATGGAGGTTTGATCGTTTTGGTCGGCTCAAGTTGAGACGTTTTGATGACGTTAAGATCATTTTTCCGAAAGATCGAAGCCGGCTAAGCCAGTTGAGCTTGCTCGAGTTTTAACGAACTCGGTTTAGAAACTGAGCCGTAAAACTTCATCCAGTTGCAACCTGTCTGATGACGACTTAGCACATTTGTAACATGACTCATCACATGCAAATCAAGCAGTGGAAGCAGTGGCGTAGAGAGGCTTTTTCCACGAGGACAGGCACCTAAGTTTTCCGATTTTATTTTAACGGGCAAGAACAGTCGCCCAAAGCTACTTTGAAGTAACGGCCAAAATCTCATATTTTTTTTTTTCTTGTTAATTCTCTTCAAAGTATCTTTTATGATATTTTCATTGCACACTGAAGGTAAACCAAGTAGTAACTCTTAGTAAATTTCACATTTGATGAGAAAAATATTGTCACATGACTCTGAAGAACCAATCATGAAACAGGACAATCTACTAACACTATACTTCAAGTTGGTGGTACTTCTCTTTATCTTTAAATTATATGATGACTATTTTTTTAATTTTGGGCAAATGCGCACTGTTTAGCTAGGTGTTTTTTGATTCGTTGTTGTCGTTGAATTGTATCGACTGTATTCTTTGTTAGGATTTGGGATAAGGTTAGGGATTAGGGCTATCGTTAACCAGTAAAGAAATTTCTTGTTCAACAGTACGCATCGCCCCGAAATTTTGCTCTTATAAATTAAATAGTAAGATGCCTGTGTTGCATAAGAGGTCGGATTCTTGGTTTCCTTTGAGGCAAATCAAAATATTTGTGGATTAATCAAGAATTTTCACTTCCTATTACTTAATCTGAGATTTCAAGGAAATTGATGTTACGTAATGTCAGCCTCAGATCTGATGATTGAGGCTCTCCGACCTACCGACGGCTTTTATCGTTTCCAATTCCTGCTGCCTTTTAAAACGAATAGTTCAAAATCAACCGCTTATATTGGAGAAAATTTTCAACTTTATGAAAGTGGGAAAACAGCACTATAGTTGGTTGGTGTTACTAAGTAATCTGGTGCCAGATTTTACGTTCAGAGCCAGCAGTAGTCATCTTTCTGCCCATGCATATGAAGCTACGCCACTTCCTGCAAGCGAAAAAATCGCGTTCCGCTTCAAGTCTCTGGAACTGTTACATGTGGAGACCAGACAAGTTTTTGTGAAATATTTTCAAGCACTTCTCCGGGTGCGTTTTATGGTCAAATCACCCTTTTTGAGCTCAAATATCATTTAATGAACAATGTTTCAAACTTCAAATATTAACGAAGACGAGGTCATGGTCAAATGTTCTCCCACAATATTTTGAAAAATACAAGTCGCGGAATATATCTTGCCATTTTTGTGTTAATTTTGAGGTAAGAAACTAGCATGAGTCCTCCGCTATAGAAAGTTCCATTAATATTTGCGATTATGCAAAGCGTTTTTAATGAAGAACCCTCATATTTGAACCAGACCCCAACCCTTGAACATATACCTTGATTGCCTTCTATTCTCTCCGGCCTTGGCTCAGGTTTAGCTGGGGTTTTCAAATTACCACTCGGTTCAAAGGCAGTTACTGATTTCCGCAGATACTTCCAATTTTCGCAAATTATTAACTTCCAGACAGCCAGAGGCGTCATTCAAAAATAAATCTAGGGCCGTCAGAAATGGCCAAGACAGTTTCAATGATCCTATATGTTACTTACTTCCACAAGCGTCATGCCAAAATAACTTTAGGGGTCATGAGAAGGGCATTAGCGGCTCGCCGTAGGGGCACGGGGGTTACTTGCCCCCCCCCCCCTCCAATTGTTTACAAAGCATGGTCTTCAATTTTCAAAAAATAGCGTTATTCGATATGACATGAATAAAAAGTAGCCTTTTTGTTAATCTGGGCAAAGTATCCCAGCCTTCTCTCCCATACAAATGTCATATATTATATGTAAAGAATTAACTAATGCGTAATTGTCAAGGATATAGTTCGTACTTGTATCTTGTATCAAAATTTTAGCCCCGTACCGGCCACCCAGAAGCGTTGATAGCGCTACGAGCATCAATAGCAGTACTGAATCAGCACTGGTCATATGAGTTAATATGATTCGAAAAGTTGTGATTTCAATTTATTTTCAACGGTGTGCAGTTCCTTGAAACAAAGTCCAGAACAAATTTATGTTTGATATTTTGAAGAGGAACATATTCTAGGCATAGCTTACTAGGGAAATTTCTACTCATTTCCCATGTTTGGTTCTCGGGATATTAGAACTGAAGTTGACATATTTTCTACAAAGAGTGAACTTGCAACAAGTTGACGTGATGTCATGCATTCACATTGTTGGAAATTTTTGGTTGTTTTTCTCTAAAATTTAACACCATATTTATACAATTTAACTGTGACAAGTTGTAACCATTAGTGCATTCCGAACAATGTCAAATTAAATACTTCATTTGCTTTAAGGGCAAGATAACATCCCTAATCAATTCAAGATCAAACAGCAGGATAAAAAATAAATGAAAAACAAAACATTGACCATCAATATGAATACATGACATAGCATCTGCTTGGTTCAAGTTTACCTTTTGTAGAAAATGTGTCAACTTCAGTTGCTAATATCTCGAGAACCAAACATGAGAAATGAAGAAAAACTTCACCAGAGTGCTTAGAATATGTTCGTCTTTGACATATTAAACTAAAATTTGGTTCTGGTCTATTCTTTTTAATGGAGATTTTACTTTGCGACAAAGAAAATGATAAAATATCACATCGTCCTGTAAAGGAGCCAGTATATTTTATCTGGTAATTTTCTGATGCTTTCGCAGTTTGATTTTCTTTTTATTGAAGTGAGGATTCCAGTGCAAAGGAAAGTTCAAAATAACGACTGCTTAAATTCTTCTTACAAGCCTGGCAAATGCAATTTACAGCTATCTGAGAGGTCGCAATTTTTTAAAATTTTCTTTACGCTCCGCGCCAACTGATGGTGGCGCTCCGCTTAGACAGTCTTTCGGGCAGTCAGTCACAACTTCTCTTGCCCCTCCCCCCTCAAAAAATATTTTTGAACGACATCCCCTGATACTATTTGAAACGTCTTGGTTTCAAGTTGAGTTTGCCCCCCCCCCAAAAAAAAAAAAAAAATCCTTATATCCGCCCTTGGGGAAGGGTGGTTGATACTTCATAAATCCCGAACTCTTTGCAATAAAAGCTCCACATTTGTAATTTATTTTTTGTTTCAAAAAGCCGCTTTGCGATCCCAAAATTGCGATCTCTACTACTCTAAGTGCTCGCTCATAAATCAGTCTGATATTTTTTCCGAGGCCCTACAGGGTCGTTTTTATAAATTTCTTCAATATGGGCTCTTTTATTTTGAAACATGTTGTCTTAAAAGGCAAACGAAGTTTCCGGAAACTTTTTAAATTTCCCGCCAGGAAGCCTCAATCCCACACTGTTAAAAATTTCTGTAAATTTACAGACTTTTTTTAACTTAAACTTTTTGTATTTTACTTTTAATAGAGATTTTCTGTATCTTTACAGACACTTTGTATTGCTACAACAAAAAAAGGTTGTTTAACATGTATTTTCTGTTTATTTGAAAAACCATTTCTGTCTGCTTTTTTAACCAAATTTTACTGCTTTGTAAAACTTTTTCTGTAAATTTACAGAAACTTTAACAGTATTTTGTATTTTTCTGATTTCACATAAATATACTGTCATTTAACAAACATTCATTTTGTTTTTAAGCTGAAAAAGAAACAAAAATAAGCCCAAACAAACAAATAAGAAATAGCCAGAAAATTTTCAATATATAACATGCATCGTTCTGCGAAGTTTCAGTTTAAAAAAAAACATTTTTGGCAAATTTATGGCCCTATTTGAAAATTAACTTACATTTATTATAAAAGCATACTTAGTTATTACGTTCTTAGTTATAAATATCATACAACTGGTGTTTTGTCACACATTTTTAAGTAAAAAGAAATTGTAAGGCCCTAATTTCAGAGCACTGACAATTGGTATACTGATGTCAACTCATCGCCACAGGCGCTCATGCACTTGATCGGAGCAAATTAAAAACGTTTCACAAATTTACTTGAAAGAGTCTGTAAATTTACCACTTTATGACGTAAATCTCATTTTGCATAAATGGGTGGAGCTTATTTTGTAGGCATTTTCCTAACTGTTGCTGTTGCTTTGAATAATATCTTCTTTGGCGTTTTTTAATCAGGAAGTGATAAACTTATTGTTTACCTTGTCTGGAAATGTTTGCAACCAATGTATTTGCATTCTTTGTCATATTTATTTTAAAAACAATTATTATATGGTACAAAAAATGTGACTTTCCAATTACAAAATTCCAAGAGATAGCAGTCTACTTGACAACAATATGACAACAAATCATCCTCAATGTGTTGTGATTGAAAACAACTTCGTAACGACACATTACGTTGATAAGCAAATACCTGATCTACGTAATGGTGAAGTGTATGTTACGTAATAACATATGAAAGTTAAAAAAGCGATCTTATAATAAATATTAAAACGTCGGGAATGAAAACAGTAGGCTGTAAATTCACATAAAATTAAGGTGAACAAAACAGACCAATTCTGTAATTCGATTTTACAGTAGACTTTTGTAAACTAATTTACATGCAAAAACTGTAAAGAAAAAACAAACCCTTAATGTGTTTTCATGATTACAGTCTGGCTGTAAAAAAACATTATTTGGTTGGAAAAAAATTTGCCATAAAAATTATGTAAATTTACAGAGAAATTTTTTAACAGTGCAAGGAGTCAGTATTATGTAACGACGACCTTCAGTCGCAATGCAATCTTAGCTATATTCTAGTACGAAACGCAGATTCTTCAATAATCCTAGATATTTTTAAATTTCTTTTAGGACACCGAGAATCTAAAATTTTCTGCAACTTAAAAAATATTCGTTTATAACAACGCAAACTTTTGGCGCATTTTAAGTTTTTAACAAAGCAGTGTTTACACTTCAAAAGTCGGAAAATCTGGGTGCTTCCCCACCCCCTTGAGAAAAATGTAGTATGCCACTGTATCAAACTATTAAGTGCAGGGCAAGCTTGTAAAGGGGCTTATTTTTACGTTTCTCACTGGTTTTTCACTAGCCCCAGGCCAAAACTGCTACACTTTGCGCAGTCATCGCGCAAAGACTTTTGATTTAGTTGCTTGCATTCCTGTATTCAGAGCCGTAACTGCTAAAGCAAGTGTTAGCCAGCAGCACTCAGTCACTGTGAATACACTTTTACAAGAACGGATTTCATCTTAGGCCTTTGTGTAAAACTTCACTTCAAGGACATTTGGCGCATTTACGCCACCACATGTATATCGTATATGACCACAACAGGATAGATTAACATCATTTGTAATCATTGCGTTGGATATGGATTAAGAACCAGGAAGAACCTAGAACCCTGAGACTTATTTCAGAGTCAGAGATATGCTAAACCCTGGAGCAAGTTCCAGGGGGACTCCCTCTGGGCAGGGGTGGCGCCAGGATTTGCCCGACAGGGGGGCCAAGCTCCCCGACGGGGGGGGGGGCAGCATTTCGAGTCCCCGACAAAGGCGGTGAGTAAGTCCCATTGGGACGTAACTTGGTAGACTCTGAGGCGGGCGTAATTTTGGTTTTTTTGTCAACAAATATTTAAAAATCTGGAGTTTTGTTTAGAAGGAAGAGGTTTTTTTTAAAAAAAAAAAATGGCTTTTGTAAGGACCATTAAAAGGTTGGGGTGTTTATTGAAGAATATGTCCTTCATAAAAATCAAAAACGTTGCATAGGAGACATCTAGAGCTCTTTGGGGGTTACGGATTTCATCGTTCAAGGCCTAGGTAATAAGGCTTTCAGACAAACCTGGAAATGTGCCCGAAAAATTTTTCCCCTTTTTGAACGAAGATTTGAAAATAAACAGCTTACCATATTGGATTATCATAGTGGAGAAAATTTAGAATTTTATGAAAAAAATTGCTTTTGGGTAAGGTTACAATGAAACGTTTGGGCTTTTTATTCAATGATATGCCTGTCAAGAGCGATTGTGGGAGTGATTAAAAGCGTTAAATTGGGTGTTTTACTGTACGGAGTATCCATGGAAAACGAAAAAGTTTATCATTTTTAACAAATAGTGGAGAATCTGAAGGTTATATTGTGGGAACTGTAATTTTATGACAGATTTGGGGGGTTTGTGGAAGAATCTGACCCTCTAATGAGAAACATCAAGAAGGGGGTGTTTTGTAGTTTTGTTGGGGTTTCTCAATTACATCATGGAAACGAAGGCCCTCGGGATTTTCCTCGCGGAAAAAGTTTGGCTTCTCATGTATTTCAAGTTTTATATTTTGTACATTGACATATGCGTACGGGAGTGTTTCAATTTGGTAGGAGGCAGAATAGTCCAGTTTGTCTGAAAATGTAATCCTGCCCGAAAAACTAACTAGAAGTGCACAGAAATTTTTGAAAAATTGAAAAGCCAAGACAGCCGGAAATGGCACTTCACAGGCTCGTAACCAGCAACAAAGCAGCCTTTATTTTCAGCTTTATCCGCTTTAAAATTTTCCCTTCATATTTCCCTCAAACGAAGAATAATTTGCAAGCATGCATTGTTCTGCTGAGTAATCTGTTCGACCAAAACGCAAAGCGGAGTGCCACACTAACTTGGCGAGGGGCGAAGAGAAAATTTTAAAAAATCTTACCCTCAGACAGCCGGAAATTGCTTTTTCCAGACTTGTAACTGGAAAGGAAGCAGTCGTTATTAATGAAAGTTTCACTTCAATAGAAAAAAACCAACTTGCTATGTGATCAGAAAATAACCAGATAAAAGGTACCGCTACAATTAAGTGAAATGGTCTTGTCTTTTCCTCGGGGAAAACTATGTAACCGAATTAAAAAGATACAATTTTCTTACTCATTTGAGACTCCTCGTAGTATTCAATTGCGAGGTCCACTAAATTTATGTTATTTTCTATAAGACTATCCGAATTCCCGATAATAAATGATTTTACTTCCCGCCGACGTCTTTGAAAATATGTCGCGTAACAACAAGGTGTTTGTAAATGATTTTCAGTCAGACTTATTAGGAGACATTCTCACACTTCTGTTCATCATTATACATAAATGAAAACGGCCCTGCCGATTGTCATAACCGTAGCTCGATTTCGGCTGGCGGGACAGGACAGATGGCAAACCAATTGGGCACTGCATGCACCTGAACAACTTCTCGTCCGTTTTGTGAGGTAAAACTAGTAAAGCAGAATCAAGAAGGTCGTCCTGGGACTACCGTTTATCGGGCTTACATCTTTTATCGTGGGCCTTTAGATGAAGGCTCCCCAACGAAACTAGATTTTCTCAACGACAGGGGAAGGGCAGCTTTCCCCGACGGGGGCATTGCCCCTGGTTCCCCGCTGGTGCCACCGTTGGTTACGTCTGCACGTGAAATTTCCAGGTCCCTACCACAAGTCTTGGTTAAGGATGACCTTGCGCGCACGGATTTAAGATGGGATAAGGTACATATAATGAGTTTTAACAGAGCTATGAACTATGAGCTATGAGAAGGAATTGAAAATCGATTCCTATATGTATTAAAATAGTGTTATAAAAGGAAAAATAGGCATATGTTCAAAATCACCTTTCCAGTAATTTCAGTCCTTGCGGATTTCTTTTATAATTCTTTTATATTTTTGGCCTCCCAGACGAAAACACCGGCCTTCCCCGACGGGGAGCATGCCCCCATCGCCCCCTGCCTCCGGGGCTTTGATTGCCTTTGGACCCCACCAGGGTTAGGACGGGCCCTGGACCCCACCCGCATAGACTCGCGCTTCGGGCGAGATTGTTGTCTGCCCCTCCCCCGCAACAATTTCTTTTGCCCTCCATTTCACCCTCTTTGAAATCCTGGTGCCTGCACTAGATGGCGTATATAGCATACTGTTTACGTTTGTTTACATCCAGCCACGAGCAGTGTAAACACACGTAAAATAAGAACGACAGAATGTCTTGTAATGTCTTTTATGCTTTCCCGTAGCAAATCGATTAAGGGATTCCCCTTCGTTGCACAGGGAGCACTTCGCCTAGGTTTGTACACATTTCCACAAGCTTTGGGCTTTATTGAATCTATTCCGATGGCACAAAGTAAACCATCAATATTGCATTGTAAACTTGAGTTGTGAAACGTACAAGTCAAAAGCTGCTCACGAAGTTCCTTTGTTGAAAAGGTAATTTGTGACTCGTGAAAAGCCGAGATTGAATCATCTGGCCTAGATCAACATTCATCGTGGAACAGGTACATGCATAGCTAGGTACATTTAGCACTTAGGCCTAACTGCTTATGCCATAACTCATAGACACATTCATTGTATCTAAATGTAATAAGTGGCTCCACGGTATTGGGAAAGTAATGGGGAATCAATTAAGTGCTTGACAGTGAGAAAACTAGGCTGCAATTAAAGAATATTACCCAGGACACTCTTGAACACCTATTAACCTATTAACATCTCAATGCATGGATGCATGAATTATGGCACTGCTTATCTTGGCTGGAACCATGACCCTGCATCCATGCATTTGTGCATCCACTTGAGAATATGTGGTGGTATTTCAGGCATGGTTAACAATGACTTTTTCTCAAATTAACCTTTTGTGCTGTAATTAAGCTACCCATTTTATTATGTCACACTGGAGCATCCACGCATCTACTCCAGGATATTGATTGGAAAAATTGACTCTGCATCTGTGCATCCACTCTGGCACCATATTGCTTGGAAAAACAGTGTCACATGTAGGAACATTTCAGACCAACAATGTGTCATTCTCAAAAGGAATTCATACATGTAAAATACCCTTATTCTGCATCTGAGCATCCACGTATCTACTCAAAAAAATTTTGAGCCATTAACCCATTTGGCCGTGCACAATTACCATTTTCAAATCTTCCTTTGAACATCCAAGCATCTAAATGTGAAGAAACAACCTTTGAATGGTCCTGTGTTCTAAAATTACTCCAAAACTAGTGAGAAAAGTGGAAAACTAGTTGTCCGTCAAACTGGAAAGGTCAAGTTCCAGGACGAAGTTCTAAATGTGAAATACAAACTCAGGCCCAGGCTACGTGCTGCAAAGGACCTGATCAAACTGGCCTTTGCTTTTGATATCTGGGCAGGCCTGAAGAAAAGTGGGTTGGTAGCTACTGATTTAGAATCAGTGTCTGCTGGTCAACGTTAGCTTTAGGTAAGTGATGATGACTATGGTACAGTACTGTATGTGTGAATGATGATTGTAAAGTAGCATTAGGATTGTGACGTACCAGAAAGCTGGTTAGTTGCTGTTATTCTGTGGATAGGGGAGGGGGGTCTGTGCAGGACATCACAAAGGCACTATAGATTTCCCACTCTTTTTCACTATAGTGAAAACAGTGGATTTCTTTATGTTTACTATAGACGAATCCAATTAGCACTTGTTTTTAGTGACTGTAGGCCGCCATTAGCCTAAAACCATCTGTATTTATTGTTTACATGAATTTCAGACCCTCATATTTAGTGAACGTGGAGAATTTAAGGTACAAATTAGTGTACAATGATCCATGATAGAGGTAAGCAAGGAAATGGAAAGATTTAAAGGTGATGGACCCCAATTATGGCCGACTGAAATCGGACCATCGCTTGCTGTCTGGATTCGTGTATACTGTACCAACCTCTTAAAGTTCAGGAAAATCATACATTGCAGGGAAATGTATTCACTCTCCTAAACTCACTTTAAATATATCATACTGTCATGTGCCTTATGTTTGTAAAATAAAAATTTCTTATCACCAAGCTGGCTAAATTATAATAAGCAACACGATTTGGTGGCTTGTGAATTTTTTCTTACATTTTTTTTTTTCATCTTCTACAGATAAGATTTTGTTTTGGACCTGTTCGAAATACCTCTTGCCATCCTGCATGTCTTTGTTACCTGTCTATACCTGCTTGGCCTCTATAGTTAGGGCTTGCTTTTGGAGATTCACGTTCCAAAGCCATTTAAGTAAATGAGAGAAATCAAGCTTTATTCAAATGATTCCAAATGTTCAAATTAATGTAATACACATCTCTATAAATGAAAAGTCAAGATTTTCATCATTTCATGTTCAAGTTGCACATGGACATTTATTTTAGATTAGGTCAACTTAATCACCATACTTTGCCACATACTTACTTCTTCTTTTCCTTTGCAGGTTTCCATAGATGAGTTCCATCTCCAAAATGGCCTCAACTGTGAGGACAAACCTTGTTGCAGTCTGCCAGCTGATGTGTAACTCTGACAAACACAAAAACTTTTCTGAAAGTAAAGCTCTCATCACCAGAGCAGCAAATCTGGGTGCAAAGGTTTGTTTGGAACTAAACATGATAAAACTTTCCTTCTTAGTTTTTGAAACATTCTCAGTTCTCCTACACATTTCATCTTTTTACCTCAGGGGGGAAATGAAGTCCATACTGTACACTCTTGTCAGCTTTCACATGTAACTTATTGACTGACTGTACTAGATACATACACATTACACAAAAGTTGAGGTTAGCTAGCATGTGGCAGCTAGCCAGTTAAACATGTGTTTGGATCTGTTTGGACTTTAAAATGTTGATAGTCCAATCAAGTATGGCACACAGCAAGGAATCATGTGATTGCTCATCATGTGAAGTCTCTTTTTGTTTCAACTGATGTACTGTAGATGTTTATTCTGACAAGTAATACAGTACCTTGATGCCAACTGAGGCTATAAAGGTCACAATTATCCCAACACTGACCTTCATGCTGACTGACTAGAATACTGTAGTTCAGTTGCAGGAAAAGTGAGATCTCAGAAAGTTAAAATGAAAAAAAAAAAAACTGTTACAAAATACTGTGACTTAGCCAGGAACAACTGCAACTAGTTGAGAGTAGAAAGTTGGGTTATTGCTGCCAGGTCATCCTTACTGATCCATTTTGTGGTTTCTTCCTCACAACTGTTTGTGTTTGGACCACTAATTGCCAAATGCTGAGCAAAATTGAAGGCCTTACAAATCTTTCAAAGGAATGTGTAGTAATGTTTAGCCAGACTTACTCATGGGGGAGGGGGAAAAATGGGGTGGGAAAGCATTGAGTGGTGGTGCAAGCAGAAATGACATCATCTAAGTGAAGTACCACCTGCAGCTTGTTCATAGCATCAGAGAAACTATTGGCTAAAAATGCCTCTTACAATTACCAGAAATGTACAGTACAGACTCTTAAATGCAACTTAAATTATAATTTCAAGGGATGTTTGTGAAGCATGTCCTAAATACATTCTGCCAAATGGGAATGATATCTGGGAAGGCATTTCCTCAATTTATATCTGGCTTGATATGGCCACATCAAACTTTATTTGTATATCTGGGAAGGCATTTCATCAATTATATCTGGCTTGATATGGCCTTATAAAACTTTATTTGCATATCTGGAATTGTATTTCATCAATTTATATCTGGCTTGATATGGCCATATCAAACTTTATTTGTATATCTAGGAAGGCATTTCATCAATTATATCTGGCTTGATATGACCATATAAAACTTGATATATTATATCAAGGCATCTAAATCTAGCTGTATATCTGGCTTGATATACAAAGGCTATATTTGACCAGATTCATCCAGATATCAATCCATATCTAGATTTGGAGTAAGGGTCCAACACCCTGCCCCTTCCTTCTGGTTTACACCACTGTGAGCAGTACAATTAACTTGCTTAAACAAGTTTAGTCTAGGTAAGAGTTTTCTATTTCACAGAATATGTCAGAGTGTTCTATTCCAGCTGCTGTGTACCAATGTGCTTCACATGTGCTGCATTCAAATCCCTTTTGATGTACATGGATTTCTCTCCAGGAACACAAGGGAAATCCCACTTGGCATAGGCTTGCCACTAAAAGTGGCCATCCAGCTTACTGAATGGATTGCGCACTGGACTGAAGCATGCACTATGGGTAGTGTATTTTGCTAGTTGATCAGTTGATCAGTAAGCAGTGGTCATTAGATAAAAGCAAGCTGCTTTTTCAGTAATTCTTATTCTTATCATCAAAGAAGTGGTTGTCCGTTAACATGTACAACCAACTTTATAGTATGTTTTGTTATGCATATGGAATTTAAGTTGTCCCCAACAAGCAGAGAACCATGGCAATTGAGCCTTACCTGGCCAATGCTTTTGGTGATATTGTAGTCACTTAAGTTGTGTGGTCTAGCACACAAGACTCAGATATTACAGTGTACTGTAGTTGGTACGATTGAAGACATATTTTTTCTTCCTTTTCACAGGTTGTATTTCTTCCAGAAGCTGCTGACTATCTGTCAGAAAATTCAAAGAAATCATTGGACCAGGCTGAACCTATTGATGGCCCAACTGTGAAGGGATATAGAGAGTTGGCAGTGTCACTAGGAGTGTGGTTATCTTTAGGACTCCACATCAAGGTACAGCTGATGGGATTTATAAAACAGTGTATTTGCCATGAACCTAGTGATATGAAAATGCCCATAATTGATGGTCAGGTACTTTCAAATTCTGTAGTTTTAGTCCAACAAGTTAATTGTCACAAACTTGCACAGTCCAGACATATCCCAGGCCTCAAAATTCATGAAGGCCATGAAGGCCATGGATGCAGTAAATTTTGTTTTTGCCTTCAACAGGCATTTTTCACACACTTACCGAAGACTCTTGGCTCACGATGTGGCCAAACGATTCTCACTTTTTGGTCCTTTGTCTGTCTGACAAATTAGGGAAAAATAATCTAGCTACAATCACACCCATTTACAGGAATTATTACAAAATTTACAGCAAGTTTCAAGCATACAGTATTTGTGCCCCTTTTCCAGTCTGCAAATAATCAGTTGTGCTGATCAGTTGAAGAAGCAGAGTTTTACTGATGCTGATGTTTACTGATTAAGAAATAATGATTGGCCTGATGCTGATTCTCCAGCAGATAATTGGTTGGACACTAAATAGCCTATCGTACAATCCCTTGGATGAGAGAATTTTGGTCCTCATTTAATCAAAACATTGATGGAATACGAAGGCCATTTTTAGCCTTAGAATGGGGCAAATGAATTTTTACGCCTGATATCTTGCCAAGCAGTGTACATACCCTGGAACTAAATCATTATTTGTTTGGGTGAACGAACACCTCTGATACAGTAAGACTTTTATTATCTTGTGTTTTGATGCAAGTGATAAATTGTGGTCAGCTTTGATAAGACTAAGAACTGCCAGGAGAAAATTCCAGTTGAAACCTGTTGAAAACGGAACTGTATTTCAGACCTTTAGGAGCATGCAATCGTTTTAAATATTGTAGTTAAGCAGTTTGGGACAATACTCAGTAAATATGGCTTGTAATTTTCAGCTGCAGGTCATGTGAACAACTCAAGAAGTGTACATCAAACTTGGTTGTTTTTGGAAAGCCAATTCAGATGAAAAAACAAAAGTTAAATCTTGGATGAGAAACCCTTTTTTGACTGGATCCAGGATGGAACACATATCTTCGTCATTGCTAAGCTTCATTGCTTCAGTTACAACTGGTCACCTTTTTAACTTAGCCCCAACACTTAAGTAATGGCAGCAACTCATAATGGTGCTCAGCCATGTCTTTTTTCATTACTGGCTAGGTCAGAAAGTATAGAAAGCAGGGCTCCGAAAATTGAAAAGTTTGGAATTTGCTATATGTAACACCAGGTCATCAACTAATCACTTTGGTTTTCCCAAATTTTCTTTCATAAAATTCTGAATTCTCTATTTGAAATTAATTGCTTAAAAGGAGCAAAATTTTCCTTGTTCTTCACCCTTTACAAATTTGCAATCCCTAATGTAGTAGTGGTCACTAATATTTCAGTTTTGGAAACTTTTTCTAGCTCTCGAAATGGAAATTTCAGAAATTTGTCCTGTCTGAGGCCTGATTATTTAGTAACACCCATCATTTGCAGTACTGTTCCCCTAATACAAGCTCCTCTTTTGTAGCTATTTGTTTAATAAAGCAAACTTGTTTTGCAAGTTTGATGTGCCACAAATTTTTTAAAATGCAACAGTGCCAGGTCTTTCCCTTTATCGATGCATGTTTCAAGGTGCAGACAGAGCTTTGAACAGTTTCTCGGAAATCTGATACTTCAAAATAAAAAACGAATTTCCTAAAATAAATTACAATAGATTTTGGTTCATATCAGGGTTATAAATAAGAAAACGTCCTTTGCTCAAGAAAACGTCCTTTGCTCAGGAGTGTACATTACATGAGACTGTCTCTGATTGTGGCATATAGTCCAGTGTCCTGGTTTGAAACTTTTTGTCCATGTTGAAGAAAAGTCACAAAACAGCCATGTAGGCTTCGTTCATACTAATGTACAGTTGCATTTAAAATAAGATGAATAAAATCAAATTTCCATGGCAACATTATATTGGTGATCATTAAACTGAAGAATGACTCATCTAGAAAATTATTTGCCTGACTTTCTCAGTGCAGGACATGAGGATCAGAAGCTCTGCTCATGAATTTTTTTTTCAAATTGGATGAGAAATTTGAGTAACCAACCAGCCAACCAAGCAAACAAATCAAATAGTACACTTGAATGGAGGCACAGATGAGCCAAATTAGGCTCCCCTGATTCCATTGGAAATTCCGGACAGAGCTTTCTAACCTCTTTAGTAGAATTGTGCACACCATCTGGGCATCATTTATTTTGTGGACAGTGTTTTCTTTTCATACTGTTTGCATCAGAGAAAGATATTTTCAGACTGAACAGAACTCCCCTTTTCTTATGCAAGTTTTGGGTTTCAGACATACCTCTACAGTCTCCATGGGACTGTTGTCCAGGTCTGAAAAGTGGGGTTGGAATCTCTGTTACACCCATGTTATCATTTTCTCTTGGACCTCAAGTTGCACATCTTCTCTTAACATATTCTGAAAGAAAACTTTCTCCTTTTTCCTCTGTAAATTACAAGTTTATTTATTTATTTTTTCGTAGAGTGAAGATCCATCTGAATCCAGTCGCTTATACAATCGACATCTGTTAATAGACTCAGGTGGCAATATTGTGGGACACTATGATAAATTACACCTGTACGATGTCTCTGTTGAGGGTCTAACACCAATTTTAGAATCCAGTTGGACTATTCCTGGAACAAATCTGGTTCCTCCAGTTTCCTCTCCTGTTGGTAACATTGGACTTGGCATTGTATCCTTTTAAAGGGTCACTCATCTTGTTTCAGGGCTTGCAAATGGCTGCTAATTATTTCAGTTCACTTTTGGACCATGCTCAGTCATTCCAAGTTGGACCAGTGAAGTAGTCTATCCTATTCATGAATTGGCCTTGGGAAACGTGAAAATATATAAAATTCAATACTAGGAATCACTACTTGAATTACACTGTATATGCAATATCTATATCATTTAAATGATGAAAGATTTCAAGGAAGTTAGGAACACTAGTAGGAGGATTTTTGTGAGATGTAGCTGTTGTTTTGAAACGAGTCTTGAGAGACTGTTTCTGCTCTTTAAAGTTGCCCAAGGCCACATTTTGCTCAGTAAACCATAGTGTGTGTTTTAAATGTCATAGCAGTCTACACTTGAGCAAGGTTACAGTGTTATACATTTCATTAAATTGCACATGTCATCACCAATCAGAGCCATTTTAATATCTAGAGCTATGGTTTTGATTTATGTTAGTGGTCTCATTACAGGGCTAGCCATTGTTTTTTTTTCTTTTATCGGTGTAAAATTCAGTTGAAACCAAGATAGGAGAGAACAACTTAAAGAATGTATTTTTTGTTTTGATACAATTTCCTTTCAGGTAGGTTTACAATTTTGAAGCCATGTTAAAATTTTGGTCTTTACAAATAGCAAACTCCAAAATGCTGAAATTTTGAACAACAAATAGCAAACTTCAAAATGTGTTCTTGCTTCACCCCAACTTCTCCTCCCAGGCTCTGCGGGCCTATTAACAAATGCTTTAAGGATCACTTTCACCCTTGAAAGCTAATACTGAGGGGGTGATCAGATCCGGATCAGATCCTTTCATCCAGATCATGGGTTTTGCTTGTATGCTTGATCCCCTGCTGTGAGTCAAAGCCCTGATCAAGTAATCAAGAAACCAAAAGTGGTATGGAGGGTTAGTTTAATAGGTTAGGTAGAGTTTTACAGCCTAGTTTCTAACCTATTGGTTCAAGTCAAGCCGGCCACAGATTTTTCTCCAGTTGTAGCTCACTGGCTTGTTTTCCCTACTCCATTGCTTATGCAGAGCATCACACACAACATCAGTAGGTTCCATTTTTAGAGTCTTTGGTATGACTCGACCTGAGAACCGAACCCGAGCCTTCTGCGTGGGGGGCGGATGCTCTTACCGTTAGACCAAACGCCCAGTCAATGAAGCAAATTAGGGATGTTGCATCATAGGTCAATGAGCATCTTGATATAAGGTCACCTTGACCCTCCAAGCTTTGAGACAAGGTTATTTGGTTGCCCATTGGTGTATTGAATTTCCTGGATCAGACCATTTGTGCCCAAAGTTGATCATATGGGTGGATCGGATCTGGATTTGGTCCTTTGCTCGACTTTAATTGTGAAAGTGAAACTAATGCCATTTCCCAGGGACTATAAATTCAACCACTTTAGAAATTGAAGAAGACACTTCTGTTTTAGGAAGTGAAACTGCATCTCAATAGCATGCAGCATTTGGAAGTGACATGCTTAACTCAGAATATGCATTTTTGGAGATGAACTACATTTTGAGAAATCTGTATTATCATTTTAGAAAACTTTTTGTTTTTATGAACGTTACACTACCATTGGGAATTGTGAACATATTTGCTTGCTACAAGTAGTGTGCATTTTTGCTAGATGTACATGGAAAGATATTTAAATATTTTAACAGAATGAAATTTCAATTAAAACAAGACCTTAAGGTATGAGAAAAACAAGCATTCAAATAGTAAAAAAGCAAAACATTAAATGAAAAACATAACATTCTGTGACCTGGATGAGGACCTGTCTTTTCACAGAAGTAATTAATATATTGCATTAGGAATAGAGTACATTGTTTAAGATATAGATGGAACATTTTGAGACCTTTGTGAAAATTGACTTGAATGTAACTTAAAATTTGTCTACTTAGTGACTTTCATTGGCTTTCAATTAGTGCTGCTTGTAGCAATTAAATTAAGGCAAATGTTAAATTAAATGCACAAACTTGAGAAACTGGCAAGTCCCTCGATGGTTGTCCCCTGTGGGCTGGGGGTTGTAGAATATGCCCACGGTATTCCCTGCCTGTTGTAAGAGGCGACTAAATGGGAGGACTTGAACAGTATTTGAACAATATGACACTATATAACACATTTGTGTTGGTGTGTTGGCAAATCTTATCAACTAACTAACTTTTTACAAAATTAGCAGAAGTTTTCATACAGCCCTGACTGGTGGGGGAGGGAATGCTTCTTTGGTGTGCTGATTGGACCAGAATGTTGTTTATCATTTTGTCCTTGACTTTGTATCCCCTATTAAAGTGTTATGATCTGAGATTTCCAGAGTTTTCACTCTGTTTAGCCAAGCAAGGAGCACACATTCTGACATATCCTTCAGCATTTATGCAAAAGACTGGACTGGCTCATTGGGAGGTAAGAAACTGGTCTAATAATTACCTTTGGCATGATATACAAATATTTAAATTTAAATATTTAAAATTTAAGAAATTAAAAAATTTGAAAATGAACATGTCTTACGCAGGTCAGTTTAGTTTAATTATGGAAGGAGACAAGCTCATCAGATTGTTTGTGCAACTTTTTTCTTGGTTTTTAACGTTTTTTAAATTGAATACCCAATATTCAGCCACTTTCATGTCCCATCACCTGTAAGTTAATAATACACATTTTCATGTGATAGTATATAGGCTTATTTTTCAGTATTCTTGTTTGGTTAATGATATTAACTCAATAATTATACATATGCCCCTTTAAGGTGTGAGTTCTTTAAGTTTCTCATTTAATGTATCAAAGTCTTGTGGACAGCATAATTTGAACCCCAGGACTGAGTTGATTGTTTCTGTATAGTATGACCTGTCTGTCTTAGTTTAATCTAATCACATTTCCAATAGAATTTGTGTATGTGACAACAGAGAACAGAAACTCATGCTCAGTAATTGCCACAGTACAAATGCCAGTGCAAACAACTGAGGTGAAAAATGTGCATTAGGCTACTTTGCACACATGGCAGTCATGGGAACAGGGCATGCTTCATTGCCAGCCCTTGATGACGTTTGCACGACGTCAGTCATCGCTGGATGATTAGACTTGTAAGCTAGTTTTTCCAGGAGCAATGTTTCCCCCACCCAATTTCCTCATTGCAAACATGGCTGTTACCTTCATACCCTTGGAATTCATAGGTCTGGATTCTGGAATTAGAACATGAATGTGAATGGACCTTATCGTTTCTCCACTTGTAGGCTTTACTACGAGCCAGGGCGATTGAGACTCAGTGTTACGTAATAGCAGCTGCACAAACCGGTCAGCCATTTGCAAACCGTACTCTTTATGGACATTCTGTGGTAAGCAATTCAGCAATGTATTCAAATATCAATTGGTCCTTCACAGCAGGATAGCATGTTCGGTCAAAAAGTAGAGCATCCGCCTCTCATATGTGGAAGGCCCGGGCACAATTCCCAGGTGGAGTCATACCAAAGACACTGAAAATGGAACCTATATACTGCCGTTGTGCATGATGCGTAAGTTCACAGCAAGAATGGTGAGGGCAGGACGTCCCCCTCCCCCCCCCAACATTGTTAATTGTAACTCTGAGATACTAAGTCAGAATTCAGAGATTCCGAGAATTCTGAGATACTATCTCGGAAGTCCGCTTGTCCCCCACTGTAGTGGGTGGCAGAGAGGGGAGAAGCAAAAAAATGTGGATTTTTTTCCGCACCTTAATTATCTCAAAATTCTTACTTAGTATCTCGAAATTCTGACTTAGTAAGTCAGAATTCTGAGATACTAAGTCAGAATTCCGAGAAACTAAGTCAGAATTCTGAGATGCTAAGTCTGAATTTCGAGATACTAAGTCAGAATTCCGAGATACTATCTTGGAAGTCTGACTTACTAAGTCAGAATTCCAAGATACTATGTCAGAATTCTGAGATACTAAGTCAGAATTCTGAAATAATTAAAAGATGCAAATCAAAAAAAAAAAAAAAATCCACATATTTTTTTTCTTTTTTTGCTTGTCCCCTCTCAGCCACCGTAGTTCTGAGTCCCACTCTTACTAAAAGAAACAAAAGCGTTAAACCCCAAGATACCGAGCTTCTAGTGTAGGACTAAAACTGGCAAGAAAAGTCGAAGTATGATTTGTGCAATCTGGTTATACTTTTCTGTTTTGTGTTCACAGTTTCTTGCAATTTGCTGAAGCTCTACTTATTTCAATCCTTCATACAGTATTATTCACATATCTGCAGACCAAGACCAGCTTATCACAGTCTGTCAACTTAAGTTAGCTTGTTGCTGGTCAGGGACAACTCCTTGACAACTCCCTGGTTAAACGCTCTATGGCCTAAATGCCCCCTTGGAAAGCGGGCCGGGACTGTTGAGAGGGTTTATCATGCAGAACGAGAATCTGTTACCTTTGAGATGCTGCATTACTGGCCAGAGCCATTTTAAGAAGATAAAATTCATCATTCTTTGGACCATACGTAGGGGCTTCAATGAGTTCGTGTGAACCCCTTTTAAAAATAAAACTTGTAGGGATTCGATTCAATACTAAAATTTGCTGTTCCATGCTTATCTCTCAAGACTCTCGTATGCCTGAGAGTTTACCGTGTTTCACTGTTTCTGTTAGTACCATATAGGGCTCCGTTTTTATGAACCGATTGCAATGTACCAAAACTTTTCGCGCGCTTCGCCCGCTCTTTCAGTCTCAATGATATATTTGCTGGAATATAGCCTAACAACACTCAAATGTATCGAAAATTGTTATCAGCCTGATTAAGTCGACTGTTGACTATAGATGAATGCGGATAGCAAGTCATGGTCTGATTTCAGTCGGCCATAGCTGGGGTACATCACCTCTTAATCTTTCAATTTCCTTGCTTTCCTACATCATGAATGTTTGTACACTAAATTGTATCTTGATTACCTCAAGTTCACTGAATATGAGGGTTTGAAATTCATGTAGACAATAAATGAAGACGATTTTAAGGCTGATGGACCCCAGTAATGGCTGCCTACAGTTACTAAAAATAAATGCTGATCGAATTTGTCTATATGCATTGGCTTTATGGCTAATAAGTGTGATTTTGATGGAGGACTGTCAGTATTCAAGAGTGTGAAATAAGGCATCCGTTTTCTCTCTCTCTCTTGTCAAATTTATGTTGGATGAAAATCGAAAGCTTCATTTTATGATCAGGCAACAAATTTACCTTGTAATTGACATACACATTTTGAGGGAACTGAACATGTCTAGTTCTTGGTGTTTATTCAAGTTTTTGAAAATTCAGTTTTGATAATAATAATGAAGGCTATAATTTTACTGTAATTAAGATCTATGGCAACAATGGTTTTGGACTGCCTGCCTCGAATCTGTCACGTTTTCATTTCATGACCATTCTTATGAATAAAATACAATTTTCCGTCGAAGTCTTAAAATTAGAGAAACATCGCCATCCCATTTCTGCAGGGAAGGCAACGGTCATTTGAAACAAAAATGGATTAATTTAATTGTTTTCCATCAAAATTCGTTTCCATGTAACACACCAAAATTTTCTAGAAGCACACATTAATCCTCGTTTTAGCAGCTTTCTTTACGACCTCATTCATTCAGATGGTTAAATGCAGTGAGTGTAAGAACAGTTACTGCAAAATTTCAACCCAATTCGCTTACAATTGCACCAAAACAAGTTCCAATTGCAAAATGGATTTCCAAATTCCACTTTTTTTCTTGTTTTTTTTTTAAAAAAAGCAATTTCTTATGAGATTGTAGCTGAAACAGCTTTAGTTGTTCAAATTACACATTATTATGGATACTTTGGTAGTATTGGATGAATGCTTGATTGTAGGCTTATCACGCCATCAAAGTAAAGGTAACACATACTACTACAACATGTACCAGATAGACAACAAAACACATATCTAATATTGTCAACCATTTTAATCAATCTCCCTATGACTTTACAACACAAAATCAGGCTCTATCTGAATAGAACATCCTGGTATGCTAGATTACTATGATGAAACCCTTTATAAATTACACAATACTTTTGGAGTTGCACCTTAAAGGTCCTTTGGCAAGAAGAAATCTGCACTGAAAATTCCATTTACAAGAGCTGTAATGCAAGGCTATTTTTAGTTCTTTTAGAAAGGATACCACATACATACAGTATTGTCACTGGTGCAATTGGGATTCAAGCTTGCTAAAATTGAGGCTATAAATTGTCAAACAGAAATTATCGTACCTGCGGATGAGACACAAGCTAGTACAAGACAAGAATTCATGTATAAACTTATGAAACTGTGGCACAAGTGTTGGGAAATGCAACATGTTAAGCTTGAGAACTATGAAAAGTACATATGATATTGTCGCACATACGGAAGTGAGTGAATGATTCACACCAAGCATTATCAAGATGGTTTTTAGAGGCTGTGCATCTGCAGCTGGAACTCCAGCTAAAGAACCCTAAAATGCGCAACTAAAAATGTCGCACCTGCGATAAGGTGTAGCTGCAACAGGGACTTTACCTTGCTTTAAAATAGGAGGAATCTGACAGGTTAATCAGAAATTGTCACATGCACAGAAGGGATAAGGACCATTGATCCAAACTTCTCAAAAGACACTGAAAGCTGCTAACAAGGTTTGCACTATTGATTAAAAAAGGGACTCTTAAAAGTAGATCATTAACTTTCACACCTAATGCATGCACTCAAGCAGGTTCAACTTCTGTAAGAGGTATTTTACGCTATCACACCTGTGTCAGGAACTACATACTTGTGTATGTGCCACAACTGTGACAGGGACTCCACATTTGTGCCCCTCACCTACAACAGGGACTAATTCTTGCATGTGTGCCACACATGTGACAGGAACTCCAATCTTGTGGATGTGCCGCACATGTGACAGGGACTTATTCCTGCATGTGTGCCGCACCTCCAACAGTAATTATACTCTTGTGTATGTGCCGCACCTGCGATAGGGGAACCCACACTTGTGCACCCCACCTGCAACAGGGACTGATTCTTGCATGTGTGTCGCACATGCGACAGGAACTCCACTCTGGTGAATGTGCCGCACCTGCGACAGGGACTCCACACTTATGCATCCCACCTGTACCGGGGACTCGTTCTTGATGTTTGCCCCACATGCAACAGGAACTCCACTCCTGTTTTTGTGCCCCACCTGCGACAGTATACTCCTTCTTGTGGGTGTGCCGCACTTGCAACCAGGATTCCATTCTTTGTATGTGATATATTTGTGGCCTGTGTTTGCAGGAATACGTAAACGGACAAGAGTGCCCTCATAGATTTACAAAGTAGATGAAATTTCTTCAAAGTTGTTCAATTTACGGACAACTAGCTGTTAACACGAACAGATGGTTGGCCATTGAAATAACTTTAGTTATACGTTTAGGCGTAAGGGCGAATTCCTATGTCTTATGTATTTTATTGTTATTTTTTCGCCCTTTGTACAAGCAGATATAACAATTTTCCCTTAAGGTGGGAATTAGTGTTATTGGTTTCGATGAAAAGAGAAACCTATGCATTCATGATGGCGTGCATGTGTATGTATGTGTGTATGTGCGTGTGTGTGTGCGTGCGTGTGTATGTGTGTGTGTTTGTGACACTTTGCTTGTGAGGGAAGATCTGACAATTCTCAAACTTGGTACACAGATACCCCATACTTAGAGGAAGAAGGCTATTGATTTTGGTGGAGGTCAAAGGTCATCTGGGGTCACAGGGGTCAAAACCCGAAATCCTTGTTTGCACGATATCTCAAGATAGGAAACTTGGATTCATTTCAAACTTGATACGTTGATGCGTTATGATGTAAGGTAGTACCCTATTGATTTTGGTGGAGGTCAAAGGTCATTTGGGGTCACAGGGGGTCAAACCCCGAAATCCTTGTTTACACGATATCTCATGGTAGGAAAATTGGATTAATTGCAAACTTGATACGTTGATGCAATATGATGAAAGAAAGAACGCTTTTGATTTTGGTGGAGGTCAAAGGTCATTTGGGGTCACATGGGGTCACACCCCGAAATCCTTGTTTACACTATATCGCAAGGTAGGAAACTTGGATTCATTTCAAACTTGATATGTTGATGCGTTATGATGTAAGGAAGAACCCTATTGATTTTGGCGGAGGTCAAAGGTCATTTGGGGTCACATGGGGTCTAACCATGAAATCCTTGTTTACACTATATTGCAAGGTAGGAAACTTGGATTCATTTCAAACGTGATATGTTGATGTGTTATGATGTGAGAAAGAACCCAATGTATTTTCGTGTGAGTCAAAGTTCATTTGGGGTCACATTTGGTCAAATCCCGAAATCCTTGTTTACACTATATCGCAAGGTAGGAAACTTGGATTCATTTCAAACTTGATATGTTGATGCGTTATGATGTAAGGAAGAACCCTTTTGATTTTGGTGGAGGTCAAAGGTTATTTGGGGCCACATGGGGTCAAACCCGGAGATCCTTGTTTACACAATATCTCATGGTAGGAAACTTGGATTCATTTCAAACTTGGTATGTTGATGCATTATGATGTAAGGAAGAACCCTGTATATTTTGGTAGAGGTCAAAGGTCATTTGGGGTCAAAGGGGGTCAAACTCCGAAAACCTGTATAGGACAGCTCAAGGTACGAAACATGGATGTATTTCACACTTAGTGTGTGTATGAGTTATGGTGAGTTGAAAGTACTGTACCTGTTGTTTTTTGTGTAGGTCAATGGCCATCTGGTATCACCTGGCATCAAACTCTCTAAACATTGTTTGCAGAATATCTTAAGGCACAGTAGAGATTTGGCTTTTTGAATATAGAAGTGTTTTGGTTAAAAGAAAAACCAGTTACTTGCAGGTTGAGTCAAAGGTCACTTTGGGTCACCAGTTGTTACAACAAATGTCGCATTTTATTGAAAAGAGCATGTATGTATCATCGAAACCTCAATGCATTTTTGCATTCTGGTATATATATATATATATATATCCCTTTTGTGCATGTGGCAATTTCTGATTAACTTTTCAAGAAATAAATATATATGCCAGATATTGGGGAAAGCAAAACAAATACAAAGGCTGTTATTTCCCTCCATAATAATTCTTTAAAAGGATATACATATAAATGTGCTATTTCCATGACCCTCACATGTTTGTGTGAATGGATACATGTGCATAAGTCAATATAAAAAAAAAGTTCAAGTATCCAAATAGACAAGAATTGAAAGAGTGAAGTACCTAGAAACCAACACTATTCCTTTAAAAGTGAGTAGTTATTAAGGAGGATTTAAAGACATATATATTTTTAAAGAAATATAGCACAATTTAAAGACATTTCCAAAAAATGTAGCACAATTTCAATAAAGAAGTAAATGAAAGTCAACTAGAAGATGAAAAGAATGGAAAACAGCATTTTTTATATTTTAACTACATTTTGCACCATACGATGCCAGTTTTCCATCTTTACAGCATGTACTTGATTTTCATCTTTTCCTTCATTGAAATATATATATATATATATATATACACATATAAATATATATATATATATATATATATATATATATATATATATATATATATATATATATAAATATGTATATATATATATATATATATATATATACACATATAAATATATCTGTAGTATGTATGTGCATTTTTTGTAATATAACCCAGACACCCTTCAACCATGTCTCCAAAAGATAAAAGCTTCATTCTGAAACCACAAACTCAAGTGATTGGTACTTCCTATCCATGTTAACAGTCTGAAGTCACACAGTTGACTGGCACTTCCACTCCAATTAGGGATGTTATATCCACTTCACACCTGCACAGAAACAAGTTGTAATCATAGTATGAATATTGCATGTTAACTGTCAGTGCACCAAATAGGCTGCATGTGGCTATGACAGTATATGAACTTTTTTAACAGTTTCCAGTGACTTAATTATAAATGAAGCAGGTACAACTTTTACTGATCATGACATTCATCTATAAAGTTAGATGTTTGATAAGACTCAACTTTTTCCCCCAAATTATATCAGTCATGCTGGCAAAAGAAGAACAAGAAACAGGGGCCAACTTATATCTAGGTGAAAATAATATACTCATGTTAAGAACAATAAAGACTTCAAAAAACAAAAGAACCATTAAGAGGCTCAAAAGCACTGACCTACTCAAATTCATCACTGTCAATGACATCATTTAGATGTGAGAGCATAAGAGTCATTTCCTCCCTTTTTGCTGTCAGAAACTTCTCCACTCCACCATTTACCGCAGGTGCGGACCGTGAGGAAGGAGTCCTCGTCAAATATGCAAAGGGGATACCCTTCTAATTTGTGTTGGAAATAGTTGGCAGTGTTTGCAGTGACAGTTCTCAACATGTTATGTGCAAATGCTATCTAAATCAACAGTTACTGGTTATGTAACAACTGCTAGTAGAGAAGGTAAAGCTACTTATCGCAGGAGAATATAAAAGTAAATGGTTTGGTGGCAATACCATGTATCTTTGTAGTGGTGACTCTTCGGTTGAATACATGGAATCTAATCCATCTTAACAATTGTGGTATAGGCTAGACTGTATGCCTTTTGTTCATAATGACAAAAATATGCATACAAACAGTATGCTGGGAAGACTGCAAAGTAGTGATCTTATTACATTTGCTGCTACTAATTGCAGTCATTTGTGCAATACTTGGCTGTACATAAAAAGCTGTGGAAGAACTGGAATGTTATGCAATAGGAATTGTCCATATTAAGATGGAAACTCCATTTTGAAATTGGAACTTGTTCCAATGTTTTAGTGGCACCGACAGTGGGAACGCTTGGGGACATCTCCCCTCCTTGCACCTAGTGGTGCATGGTTATTCCACTTGCAGTCGGGAGGTCTGGATTTCGACTCTTGGCCGGGTCATACCGAAGTACAGGCTATATTTGAAAATGGAACCCACTGCTATTGCGTTTCGTTTTCAGCATAAGCAATGGACTAGGGAAAACAAACCAGTAAGTCATAACTTTTGAAAAAGCTCTGACCGGCCTGACTTAGACCAATCTGTTAGAAACTGAGCTATTGAACCTTATCTGACTAGCCCCCCCCCCCCCCCTCGATTTCTACTTTCCCCAAACTAACGATTGAATTATATTCATGTAGTCGTAGTGATATGTTTGTTTCACAAATTCATGGTCAATCTTAATCATTTTCTTTCACTAATCGCTAATGATCCTCAAGCAACCAAAACTTTCGCCCTCCAGACCTTACTTCTGTGATATCTTAATTGCCGATACCCTCTAAAAAAGGTCAAGGAGAAACACCGCTGTAGCAGTCTAAATCGTTGTAGAGTACGGTAAACAACACAAATGATCTCTTTGTCGTTTGCAACCACGGACTTATGTACATGGACAGAGCATGTAATGTATACCACCTATCCGTAGATTGTCTCCACCATCTGGGACAAAAAGGCGCACCAAGATGGCCGCCGTCAAGCTATATATCGTCTGACTTAACGACGACTCTGTTATATTTTAAGCACAAGTTGAAGTTGAATGGGAAACAATGTCATATATCTGCAATAAGTGCAGTTATTTTGGCCTTACCTTGCCATATTTCAAAAATATTTCAACTTTCTTGCAAAATATGGAATTGACTTTAGCAAGTTCAAACTTTCACACAAAGATAATAGCAAGCAGCCACCTTGGTGCGCTTTTTCTCACACGTGCAGTAGGGCTAACGTGCAGTATGCTCTGTCCATGTATAGGAAGTCCGTGTTTGAAACTTAGGTCTTCTTGAGGGCGGTTCTCAGTGTATATCCTGAATACAAATTGATTCATGGAAATGATAGGTCTATGAACTGTAATATTTTAGCGCGCTTTACGCGCGTTTGTTGTGCTTGCACACCATATCTTGACTACCCTCTTCATTACCTTTTCTCATCTCCATAGACCAGTCAGACTTAACCAATTTTCCAGAGAGGCAGAGGTTTTGGGTAAATTGTATTCTCCAGTCGACCCTTTTTTCCACAGCAAAAATGCTCTGTTCGTGTACTTATTTCGAGGGCTTTCCCGCCTTTAGTTAACCAATCAGGAGCCAGAATCCAAGGTATTTTCTCTCACTTCCAAATTACACTATATAAGGACTGTGTTTTGGTGCTTCTGTGTCAGTTTTGGGATGGAGCATCTCATAGTAGAACTCCCATCCTCTCCAGGCTTCAAAGACAAAACTGATAAGAAACCACCCCCTAAAGGCTGAAAAAGTCCAAGGAAAGAACCCAAAGGTACAAAATACCACTGGAAAGCTTCAATAACTGGTTTCAAACCTGATGTTCCCGCCTGAAAGAAGGAAACCTTAGTGTATAAAGATCTGTCAAACTTCATACCTATAAGGAAATATAAGACTATACGTAGTCATAAATCGCCCATAACCTTTTTAACGGCGAAAGGATCACCCAAGTACATCAAGAATAATTTCCTAGATGAAACAAAGTTTAATAACCCCAAATATAACGGCCCAAATTAATGAGGTTCGTATTAATGAAATGCCTTAGAAGAGAACAGTCGTTCCCAGCGCTTTGCCAATAATGCATGCAAAAGCTTCTTGAGAACGACGCTTAGCCCTTACTTCTACTTCTACTACGAAAGTAAACGGGTATTTTGAGAACGACACTCTAAACCCCCTACAAATAATGTGGAAGGAATTGTAAGAAAAAACACCTCGTTAAAAGGAATCTCACTTAAAACTATTCAGCTGAAAAGGGGATGCAAGACCTACCGCAAAATCCCTTCAACGCAACATGTAACAAGGTGACCCTGCCGGGGATTGTCACAGTCCACTGCTCTTGTGCTAACATATATTAAAATACGAACTTGCCTCAAAAACGAACGGCAATTTGTTCACTCCCACATAAAATGTAATTCCCCAAGATCTCGTCACAGCTAAAAATAAGTCTCAGTGGTCGAGTGAAAGTTGTTCTAACTGAAACAAAACTCAATGTGCTTCACAATAAATCATTTCGTTTGAAACCGATTCCATTACGGTTTACTACTGATGAAGTTGGCCATTATTTGAGCCAATGCAACAAAAACCGGTCTAGTCTGGCCATAGCGACCAAACGAAGAATAATCAACCCTGGAAAAAAACCCTTTCAAAAATGCCTCTCAAGCCTTTCGATGAAATCACGTTTGCTAATTTCAGGCTTTTCCTTCAGATGTGCAAGGTTCGTCGATTACCCATGTGACGTCAGACAGCGCACCGCCAATCTTTCAAGAAGAAATAAATTAACGAATACCTCCAGGGCTCCTTTTTAAGAGTGGTTCCTGTTGACACTCTATCAAGAGTGAATTCGCTCTATTGGAGTGAATTTTAAAACTTTCACGCTTCTCACTAGTCAAATATCACTGTTTTTGTTTTTAGAGTGCATGTGTGTTCGTATTGTGCTTTTTCTACAGATCGTGGATCCGTGGGGCCAAGTTGTTGCTAGTTGCCACGAAGGTTTGGACGTTTGTATAGCAAATATTGACATAGACTACTTAGAAAGCGTTCGAAAACAAATGCCTCTTTGGAGTCAACGTCGTACTGATGTTTATAAAGATGTTCTTCCAAGTGCTACTTAAAATGCACTCGTGTTACATTTTATTCTAGAAAGGTGATGCTCTAAAATGTCGATCCATACGAGACATCCATCTTTGCATGTAACAGAGAAAAACGTCGGGAACGAGATTTGTATCATAGAATTTTGTATCGAAGAAACCGAGCAGCAAGTGAAGTCAGCCATAAGTAGGTCCATCAGTCTTAAATCGTCTCAATAGTATTGTCTATGTGCACTTTCAAACCCTCCGATATTCAGTGATATGAGGGAATCAAGACGTATGTTAGTGGACAATCATCCATGATACAGGTCACTCAAGCAAAAAATTTAAAAGATAAAAGCAGCTGGACCCCAGTTATGTCCGTCTTAATCAGACCATCACTTGACTTTTTGAATTCATCTATGCCGTACTCAAGAAGGACATTTGTTATTCATTCATGTCAGTTCTAATATATTTGGAGTTTTGTGTCATGAGATCAATCGAATGTTTCCTGAACTGCTAAAATTTTCGTAAGACTTTGAAACACACGATTCAATAGGTGTCAGATCAATATGTGTCAGAAGTGAAGGGTCGGGGTAATTTAAGAATGCCTTGGCCATTAAAATGTGAATGCTTTTTCTCCAAGTGGCGACAACTTTTTAGAACCTTTTCTGGAAATGGTTGGTTTTTCATACATAGCTAGGGGAGAACTTCCTGACAACACCCTACACTTGATGTGGAAGTGACTATTCCTTAGTGCGGTCCTGACGATTGTGCCTTTGTTATTCAAGGTTGCCTTTATGCACACTTGCCAACTGCCCAGTTTTAAGCAGAACTCTACCGTTTTCTCATCTTTAAAATTCATAAAAATCAGAAGGCTATGATTTTCAGGTTGAAAGTGTTATGGTATTATCTTAATATGAAAGATGGTCAGAATATTGCACAGCAACAGCTTTGCAAAAGTAATGCTAATCATTATATATACCTAAGTGGTTTTCACATATATCGTGAGCATTTAGATAGTAAAAGAGGGTTCGCCCCTGGACCATGGAGCCTTAGATTGATATTAGCGCATGCGGGCTCATTGGACTCAGTGGATAATCTGCTACATGTTCTGTTTTGCGAGATGACATTGTTGGCAAAGACGAAAGTTATGCCGTAGCTTTCGGACAGTAGTAATTTAAGTCCACCAGTTGCAGTCGAATTGCATCAAGTCCGATGCCATTGTTTTATGCCATTCATATAGGCAGGGAGGTCCCTGTTATAAGTCTGCCCTAAGGTCAAAGGTGTGCACGGGGTCACTTTCTCTCTCTTAATATAAAATAGAGGTGTAATTGTGAAAGCGTTCATAGTGGCAACCGTAGCAACCACACTGGACAGTCAAAACTTAGTGACATTGAGCACTTTATGCACCAAGAGTTAATTTTTCAAACCCCCTGGAACGAATTATGTCGGTCTACTTCGGCCCCTATATTCAGCCAATACTTAGCTGGAATTACTTGTCCTGGACTGCAATTGAGACTGTAGATGGATGCTGTACCACTGGGTTAACATTAAAAAAGTTTATACTGTATGATAATAAACTTCTTCCGCAGAGGTCAAAACAGAAGTTAAGACTTGTATTTAAGCTTGTACTGTTGTACATTAAAGAAAAACCAAATCTACACAGTGTGGTGGAACTTTCATTCAAAACGGACATGTATTTCTCAAGATATCAGAGAATGAAGTTGCTAGATTTGTGTTCAAAGTGATTTCGAGGGCAGCAAATCACTACCTCACAATCACAAGAAATATTTTGTTTCCCTTTGTTTTTGACACTGATTTGTTGACCTTGAAGTTAATAGGAATAGGACCTTCCTGCGGGGAATGCAAAGTTTCTACAGTTCTCATTCCACTTACGCAATAACATTCTGATAATATGAGATTGTTGGTGAGAAAATTAGCTGTTAAGTATTTAGGAAAAAAAGGCTGCTCATTAATGTGAGGATATGGCGTCATATGTACTTGCTTCAATTTAACTTACTGTGGAAATTGTGACATCTTTATTTGCTCATATCTTGAAAAACCGCACATCCGATTCCCATGCAAATTCCACCAAAATGCTAAGGATACGGACCCCCCCCCCCCCAACATATCAACATTTGATTTGATATGACCTTAAACCAATCTTTTAACCGACAAAACACAAACTAATTTTAGTATTGAATGTCATGTAAACAAGGTAACAATTGTAAATTGATAACCTGCTTATTTTTCTGAAAAGTAATTTCAGCCTTTGAAATTTCGTGTGTTTACTCACATCAACTCATATTCACATGCGAGCTAGGTGATCTTCATATATATGTAGGCTATGCTAATATTAAATATGCATACCCCTGTACTTCAGTATTGCAAAAATTCACAAGTGTAGCATAAACGTATAGAAAAGTTTGCCCAGTGCAAGTGCGAAGGAAGGCGATTTGCAAAGAGTTGTATAGCGCTTCGTACGAAGTAAATATGTGGCTTTGTTGAATCTTCCAGAGATGCCGAAATTGGCTCCAGAAATGATTAACAATACACTAGATCATATTGTTCCTGATGGAAACTCTTTCGTCAAAGTAAGAGGAGTTTTGCGGCCCAGTTTTCAACTAATTGGTTTAGTCGAGCCGGCCGCGGCCGCGGCCTTTTTCCAGTTGTGGCTCACTGGCGTGTGAAAGAGTTATGTGGCTTCTCTTTTGTGGTTCCAGCACGGAGCTGTTATTAGACCTCCCTGGTTCCAGTAACCTTAAAAGGAAAGGTACCCACGGACTTGCCACTGTGACAAATATACGCGCCGTATATGAAGGAGTGTGATTGTTTTAAACAGTAGTAAGTCTCTACGTTCATTGTTCTGAGAAGTAATTATTTTAGACACAGATACCGTGACGAAGAGTGTGATTCTCAGAGGAGAAAAGTAAGACAACACACGAAAAAGATTACATCACTCTGAAATCAAAAGGGCGAACTAAGTCACTCTTTGATAGAGTAAAAATGTGAATTCACTCTATTAAAGTGACAATTCACTCCAAGAAGATTGAAATTTACTCCAATAAGAGTGAAATTCTCCCCAAAAGAGCGAAGTTTCACTCTTGATGGCGTGCCTACAGTGATCATTGCAGGCACACATGGAAGAGTGAACTTTCACTCTTCTTGGTGCAGATTTCACTCCTCTGGTAGTGAATTAATTCTCTGGTGAAGTGAGTTAATCTCTTCACTCTATTAGAGAGTGACCAAGTTCGCAACAAGTCCTATGAAATTTAAATAAATAGTCTTTATAACACATAATTAGTTGTACTGACAAGGCTGTTTTTCATTCTTCTACGAATTAAAGGGGCAATCACATTTCGACACGGAATATCAATCTTTTGTTCTATCAGTTTGTTTTTCATTTTTAATCATGAGATATTTATGAGGTCTTTCAAGTGACAACAAACGTTATTTCTGTGTTAACGTACTTCTGTAAAGCGGACCAAGCTCCAATACTCGTGCCTGTGAAAATGTTTACTTACAGACAAAGTGCCTTAAAAATTTGATGGGATGTTGTTTCTGTCTGTGTTACTTACAGAATATATGGATTTTGGTTTTTTGGCAAAATTCAAGACATGGATCAAATTTAGTGCCATTTATTTTTATTGATTCCTTGCCGTAGGCAGGCAAGGAATCTATGCGATGGTGATGTCGTGTGTATGTGTGTGTGTGCGCGTATGTGACGCTTTGGCTTGTAAACACGATATCTCAAGAAGGGTAACTCCGAGGGATCTTATACGTGGCATGTGGATTGCCCATATTGAGTAGATGATCCCTATTATTTTTGGTGGACGTCAAAGGTCACTTGGGGTCACAAGAGGTCAAAAGGTCAAAACCTTGTAAACACGATATCTCGAGAACGGTACATGAGACTATGCTCATATTTACTGTGTGGGTTGGTCATGTTGAGTAGATGATCCCTATCGATTTTTGTGGAGGTCAAAGGTCATTTGGGGTCACGAGAGGTCAATAGGTAAATTCCTTAGAAGTTGCTTGTAAACACGGTATCTCAAGAAGAGTAAGTGTGACTAATGTCATATTTGGTGTGTGGGTTGGTCATATTGAGTAGATGATCCCCATTGTTTTTGGTGGAGATCAAAGGTCATTTGGGGTCACGAGAGGTCAAAAGGTCAAAACTTCGTAAACACGATATCTCAAGAACGGTACATGTGACTGCGTCATATTTGGTGTGTGGGTTGATCGTATTGAGTAGATAATCCGTATAGATTTTCGTGGAGGTCAAAGGTCATTTGGGGTCACGAGAGGTCAATAGGTAAATTCCTTAGAAATTGCTTGTAAACACGGTATCTCAAGAAGAGTAAGTGTGACTAATTTCATATTCGGTGTGTGCATTGGCCATATTGAGTAGATGATCCCTACCGTTTTTGGTGGAGATCAAAGGTCATTTGGGGTCATGAGAGGTCAAAAAGTCAAAACTTCGTAAACACGATATCTCAAGAACGGTACATGTGACTGTGCTCATATTTAGTGTGTGGATTGGTCATATTGAGTAGATGATCCCTATTGATTTTCTGAAAGGTCAAAGTTCATTTGGAGTCAGCATGTTCAAAGCCTGACAAGCTTTCCTGCACAGTCTTTCAAGAAAGGTCACTTGTAGGGTCCTGTTACTTGTCCTGTAGATGGCACATAGTGAATGCATGGTCCCAGAAGTTTTTGGTGGAGGTCAAATGTCATTTGGGTTCACAATGGGCAAGGGGGATCTCAATGTAGGAAGATTGGATGCCTTGCATGTGTACTTTGTGGCCACATTATGGAGCCCTGTTAATTGAAAAACATTGCAAAGCAATGTCAATGTGAAAAAAGGCCTTACATTTCAGCGGCAAGGAATCACTAAGCCTTTTGGCTTTCTGGTTGTATTACTCCTCTCTGTGAAATGCAGTTTTGACAGGGTTCGCACGGGGCCTTGAAAACCTTGAAAGTCCTTGAATTTAAATCATTTATTTTCAAGGCCTTAAAAGTGCTTGAATTTTGTACTTTTTCATCATAGTCCTTGAAAAGTGCTTGAATTTTACAAAACCACCTTTACCAAACACATGTACACAGACATCTTATCATCTAAAATATTGGCAAATTCACCTTAAAACCATCTAAACCCATTGATTTTATGATCAGAAAACGATCAGGCACTTAACAAAAATCGGCAAAATTTTCCGTGTATAGGCTCCACTTTGCCTATCATATAGTGTGTTAGGCTATGATGCCTTCAGGATCGTTAATGGAAAAGTGCAACACTTGCTTTGCACACAAGAAGCACAGAAGATAATGAATTTGACGGGAAGGGCTTTTCTATTACAAAATATAGTTAAAATCTGAAGAGGGTGCCACTATTAGCCCAAGGTGAGCTATGTTATGCCAGGGCCCAGGTATACCTTTTCTTATAAATAAAGCTCATACTTATCAGGCAGCATCACTCAATCCATCTATCTGTCCACACTTGTTTAAAATGTTTTTCTTCCAATGAGGTTTCATGAATGTGATTGAAAATTGGGCACAGTGCTCCTTGAGTGGTGAGGCCCATGTGGGGCGCTTAGGAATTTGGACGCAGGTCCCATGTGGCCTATTTTATGATAAACTGCAAAATGCTTCTCCTCCAGCAGTTCACTTGTACAAATGCTGATGTTTTGTCATAGTGCATGATACTCTATAACTAGTACCTTCAGGGTGTTCAGAAATTTTAAGTCCAAAGGCTAATATGGTCCGTAGGGTCCATGTTGTAAAAAAAAACACCATAATTTTTTTCTTTTAAATTTTTAAAACAGTTAACAGCCTGAAATAAGGATGCTTGCCTGGTGGATTGTTTCCGACATTCTTGAATTTTTGCCCAAGGGTCCAAATGCATGGGCCCGGGCCAATATGGCCCATTCCATGAAAGTTTGCAAATTCCTTTTCTGGACTACAAATTGTGTTTCACAATGTTGATGATTGGTCATACTGATCTAGTGATCCTCTGTTAATAGTTTTTTTTGGGTGTATAGAAAGTTTCTGTCTAAGGCCCAAAATGTGCCCTATCATGGTCCATATTGTGAAATATTGCAAAATGGTCAGTCCTTCCTCAACTTAATGTTAGACAGAGCTGCCAGCCTGATATAGTGGTACTAGATTAGTGATCATACAGTGTTCTGGAAGCTTAGGTCTAAGTTTCCATGTGGGCCTTATGACCCTTTTTTATAAAATTCTGTGAATTGTTTACTCTTTTAGATTGTCTTGTACAATGTTGATGGTTTGTTACAATGATCATGATTTCACTTAGTGGCACCTTCAGGTTAATTATTCCTAGTTCTTGAACAGGACTGTGTGCTACACTTAACAGTGGGACTTACTCTAGTGTGGAGTAAAACAAGGTGGACATAGCATAGAGTCCTGTTCAAGGACTAGTTATTCCTGACTCCTGAGGTGTTTGGAGACCAAGGCCCAAGGTGGACCATAGGGTCTATTTTGTGAAGTATTGCAAGTGGTTAACTTTTCCTCCAGGTAATTTTGAATAGAGTTGAAGGCCTGTGGTAGTGATGCTTGGTTAGTGATCTGTTTACATTTTGGGGCATTTTGGTCCAAGGTTCCATGTGGGCCCTATAGTACTTTTTATGATATCTGCAAAATATGTCCCTTCAACTACAGATTGTCTTGTACAATGTTGATGGTTTGCCTGAATGATTTTTTTCCCTGAAAACCTCAAAGTGTGCCCAAGTATTTCATACTAGGAAAAAATTTGGGAGTGCTCTGTTAAAGAGCAATTTGATGTCCTTGAAGAACCAAGTTACACCTTGAAAAGTCCTTGAAAAGTGCTTGAATTTTATCTTGAGAAAAGAGTACGAACCCTGTTTTGAGTAGCTGTTATGGCGGGAAACACAAAGCTATCATTCAAGGCTCTCCAGCTCAAACTTTCAATGGTCGTTTTTAGGGAATTAAAAAGTGCCATGAAAGCCCAGATTGTGAGCTTCGATCAGAGGGGTGTCATGTCCTGATTGAAAACTTCTACTGGGAGCTAGGGGCACGGAAGTAGCCTAATATAGTGTGTAATTCAATGGGACTTATAATTAGTGGCCCGCTATCTGCAGATTTTATAAAAGGTGGCGCCTTACTGAAAAGAAGAAACTAAAAAGAAATAGGCTAAAACAAAAAATTGAAGCCAAGCGTTCAAGGTCTCTGGCCGGCTATGTGTCCTGTCAACTACAAGAGATAACCAACTCAGGCGCCTCTCTAGTACCCTTCTGCATACAGTGACGCTCAGCGTGCTTTGTATACGACAGCAATTTTCCCTCGGGACTCCCCTCAAGGACCGGCGATACATTGGGGAGGAACACTTCTCGCCTCCCAGTGCAATCAGAGGAGGACCCAGAGTAGGATCATGTGTACTATCTGTTCTTTTCAGCCAGTCAAGAATGGAGCCGTGCATGGCAGACCAGTAATGTAAATGGTCTGAAGGCCTTGAGGTTGGTCAAGTGTTGTCCTTAAGTGGACGTATAGCTACTTCGGGAAGCAGTTTCAAGTTTGGTTTCGACGAACGGCCCTTTGCCAGAGTGTCGGGAGGACTTTGGAAAAAGAGTAGGACCGTGTGTGAACACTACTGTCTGGTTCGGCGTCAACGTGCCGCGCAGGTTATAGCGGAGGATGTCTTATATAGCTTGAACAACTGCACCTATCACACGTAAGGGTGGAATTTTCAAAGTACAAATTTCAGCCAGATGTAGTGTTAGCAGAAAGGAGTTATGTTTATCAAACATTTGTAGATAAAATTTTTGATTATTTTTGCATGTTTGTTGACAAGATTTTCGACTACGCCTGATGTTTCTTCTTAATGTTTCTCATTTTCGCTCCTAATGGAGGCTTATGTTACAGAAACGTCACAATCTTTCTGGTTCGTAGGAAATCTGGAAGTTTATTGTACGGTACGTGCTGTAGGATATTTTTATTGGGGACAGTTAAACACACTGAGGTAGCTGTAACTTGACCCAATGTTTCTTTTATACATCTGTCGAGGTTTATTTCGTTTTATTACTGAAACATTTTCTGGGATCTTGTCTCAGGTCTTCCTGATTTGCATTAAAGAGGGTGTTTCATTATTTATTATGAAATAGGGAATATCTTACTTTTTACTCATTTTTGTAATGATAGAAACTGGAGAGTCGTTCTCAAAAAGTGTTACCAACTTGTTTAATAAATGTTGAAATGTAATTCTAAACGCTTAATGAGTTATTTTGAGAACGACACAACATTTACAATTAAAATGACTACAATTAAAATAATCAACCCAATTAGTGTAATAGATTAGATCATTTTGTGCAGGCCTGCAAAGTTTGGGGCAAAGTCCGTTTTGTTGCGCAACTTACTTTGCCTAAAGAAGGATGAACACAACTATCCCAAAATTTGTATGGTTTCGTCGAAAGCCTCTCGGCTTTTGGCTGAGATCACGTGAAGTATCTGTTCTTTTCATCAAGTCTAGAACAGAGTCTCACATGATATGCTAATGATGTTCATGTGTCTGAGGCAAAGATATTATAAACATAGATACCAAACTTAAAATGGCGCAGTGACTCCTCACGGAGGCCGATTCGGAGGGGCGGAAGTGCTGATCACTGATCAGTCTTTTTGAAAGCTAACAGATAATTGATATCTTTCGGTGGTATACTACGTGTGATTTTAAAACATTGCAATTCTTGCAAACACCGCTCTTCAACTAAATTTCACTTACATGAAACAGTTTTAAGCTTCTTCGTCGGCTTTCTACTTAAGAACGTTTGAACATTAACGCACAACGACTGGTTTGAAGTTCATTGGCTTACTGATTGGTCAGTTTCTTTGGTACCTTCTTAAGCACACATCAATGCACGCGTTTACATTCTTACGCGCTTAACAACACAAAATCAACCACTGCGTTCTTTTTCCAAGCACGCGGAAGTACGCATTAATTATTACGGACTTCACACGGAGAAATGCAATGTGCGCCTACAGAACTCGCTTTGAAAATGCACGCACCCAAACATCTCGTCACAATGGGATTTTCTGTTACGCATAAGTAGTTATGCACGCAGACAGCCGAATAGAACTGTGCGCATGTCAAATTAACACTGCCGTCCCTCCGGTTGAGCCTCCGTGGGGAGTCAGCGCGTCTAACAGTGTAGGGATGGGAGTTTGGTATCTACGTTTATAATATCTTTGGTCTGAGGGCCGTGGGATTGTTCAAGAGTTTATCCTCCAGGTAATGTGATTTGCACAACAAAAAGTCACAACCTTTTATATCTCGGCTCGAGAAAGTCCTATGAAGTCCTGGGCATGACGTTAAACTGCATCGAGGGTGCGTCTTCTGCTCTATTCAGCCAGTCTAGAACAGGACCACACATGTTTGCCCTTTAGAGGGCGTACTTGTCCATTTGGGACAAAGATATTATAAACGTAGATACCAAACTCCTATCCCTACACTGTTAGACGCGCTGACTCCTCATGGAGGCTCAATCGGAGGGGCGGAAGTGTTGATTTGACATGCGCACATTTCTATTCGATTATCTGCGTACAAAATCACGTATGCGTAACAGAAAATTCCATTGTGACGAAATGGCAGCGGTGCGCTCATTTTCAAAGCAACCTCTGTACTGACGCTTCCGCGTGCTTGGAAAAAGAACGCAGTAGTTGATTTTGTGTTGTAAGCGGGTAAGAATGTAAACGCGTGCATAGATGTGCGCTCATGAAGATACCATAGAAACTGACCAATCACATTGCACCAGTAAGTCGATGAACTTCAAACCAGGCGATGTGCGTTAATGTTCAAATGTTCTTCAGAAGACTAAGCCTCGAAGAAGCCTAAGCTGTTTCTTGTAAGTGTAATTTATTGAAAAAACTGTGTTGCAATGTTTTAAAATCACACGTACACCACCGGAAGATATCAATTAACTGTTAGCTTTCAAAACGACTGATCAGTGATCAGCACTTCCGCCCTCCGATTCGGCCTCCTTGAGGAGTCACCGCGCCATTTTAAGTTTGGTATCTATGTTTATAATATCTTTGATTTGGGACATTTAGCTCCTAAGGGAGCAGAACTCCTCCGGGAGTAAATGTTTGGTTTCCGCCCCTTGACTCTTCGCCAGAGAGTCGAGGGGACTTTTAGAAAAAAGAAAGTCCTTTGAAGATAGGAATTGGACTATTAAAATTCATTTCAATGCTTTTTAAATTATATATATTCGAATAAATTGACTTGATGTACACTTTAACAAATCAAATGTAGGCTACAATGCTTCCGCTTTTCGGACAAACGTTTTAAAGCATTTAGACATATACTGTAGATGACATGTACCCCTCTCCCCGTCTGTCCGTCATTCTGCAATTGAAAGCGTCACGGATTGTTTTATTTTTGTGCACTTTCGCTTGAATATTCTACCATTTCGGGCAAAGTGCGGTGGAGTGGGGAGTGGGGCTGACATTTTTTTCTTAGTTTTCCCTAAAACGGAGCAAATTTTTGTAATCTTCTTTCTTCCTACAAAATTTGCCATGCCGACTATGAGTCTATCTAATTTTTCTGCAAAATGTCCGAATGGATTGGACGAGTCCTTTTGTGTAATAAAAATACATGTCATTTGTTTTTCTTAAAACTAACATGGTTGGCTCGAATTGCCCAGATACTGACCAAATTTCAGATCCCGAAGACATATGCAGCTTACATTAAGTTTTTTTCATTTGGAAAAGTGTCCGATAACTGATTTTCTGGAGTACGGCATCAGTGTTGTACAGGCGGTGCCATGGGTACATTATGTTACAGGTGAAAATATGGGAATCGCTAAAAGGAAATGTGAAGACCTTTTTGCTGTGTTATTCAGAAAAAAATAATTAATTGGTATGGAGTGAATTTAACATGTTACTTTCCTCGAATACGGGTAAAGTAGTCAACCAGTTTTTCTGATATTAAGCTAGATAGCCTTACGTCTTCCTTTTCCTTTCTCTTCGTTTTACCTTTTCTAAGCCTTTTTTTTTTTAAATTTGTGTTCTTTTCGACCCGCTGGTTTCAATTAATCATCCCTTTGGAATCCTGTCTTCGGGGAGGGGGGGGGTCTACGGGTTTCCACTTGCCCATCCCGGAAACTACGCTACCTTCTCCACGATAATTCCAAGGTGACAAGAAACTTTGTCCTTCTAATTTGTGCCACTGTCAGACTGTTGAACGTCGTCCTGAGATAAATGGTAGTTTGGGCCCCAAATTTTCTTCTGCCAGGGCCCAAAATGATAAATCTGGCCTTGAGTGTCTTAGCAGCACATATAAGTTTCGGATTCTCAGAGATAATAACTTATGATATATAGACAACACAACCGACTCGAAGTTTGAAGGTCACTATAAGCTGATCCATGGTTGCATTTCTTTTCATTTGTTGGGTTTCATTATATTTTGAAAGTAATTCTTATAGTTTACATAAATAATTATTGAACATTATATAATACGAAGACATTGTGAAAGTAAGCACTCTAAAACACCCAGAGAGCTTGTCTGTCGAGAAAGTTGCTGCCGAGGAAAAGGAGGTTCATAAATTAAGCTGAGACAGTACCCGAGGACGGTAAAATTACGTACAAACACGAAAAACCGTTCATCTTTGAACTTGAACACCTGCTCGATTTAACGGTCCTTTGATCCTTCCGTCATTATCATCGATTCTAGATCACCCTTGTCCACAAACCCTACCTTCACCCACACTACTCTGAACATGCATTACACATTAACCCATTCCCATGAAGGTCGTATTTGTTTGGAATTATAAGTCAAAGCAGCATCAGTTAAGACTGTTCTAAAAAGTTTTCAATTCAAACTGGGGCGTTTTTTTTCTTTTGTTCTCTTAACGTGCTTCTGGTAGCGGATCAAGCACTAACTCCAATACTCGTACCTGTGTAAATGTTTACTGACAGACAAAGTGCCTTAAAATTCTGATGGGATGTTGTCTATGTCTGTGTTACTTACCAAATGTGATCATTGTTGCATTTGGATTTTGTAGACATTGAGTTGAAATACAGACTGTGCAAAATTCAAGGCCATTTGATCAAATTTAGTGCCTTTTTATTGTATTACTCCGCTCTGTGAAACGCCGTTTTTGAGTAGCTATTATGGCGGGTAACACATACCTATCATTCAAGGCTCTTAAGCTCAAACTTTCAATGGTCCTTTTAAGTAAATTTGAAAGTGCCATGAAAGCCCAGATTGTGAGCTTCTATCAGAGGGTGTCATGTCCTGATTGAAAACTTCTACTGAAATATTGAAAAATTGAGTCAAAACGTGGACTTTAACATTAAGTGGACATTTTGGTGTCCACGTATTGTTCAGGCCTCTCGGAAGAGTATTTTCTATATATAAATCCTCTTTCAGTATAAGGCAATGCCTATGTTTGAGGAAAAAATGGCCTAAGGTCTTCATGCGACTATTCAATACCGCACTGCTTCACTTATATATATATATATATATATATATATATATATATATATATATATATATATATATATATATATATATATATATATATATATATATATATATATATATATATATATATATATATATATATATATATATATATATATATATATATATATATATATATATATATATATATATATATATATATATATATATATATATATATATATATATACATATATATATATATATATATATATATATATATATATGTATATATATTGAAAAGGTTGCAATAAGTTCTTACAACATAGCTTTACAGAACTGTTTCGTAAGGGCCAATAATGTGGGTCCTCACTCCTCAGAAGCCTGAAGTAGAATGATGTCAATAACGTTAGATACGTATATGTTCGCTGCTTTTGAACGTGTCCGTTTTTAAGCACGTGTTCGTTCCGTGTTTGATGTGAACAGGCACGAACGGTGTACAGCGAACCAAGATACATTATCTATTAGAATAGTTACACAGTAGATGTTTGTTCCTGTGTCTACAAGAGCTTACCAGTTCGTTTCTTTTATTTAGAGTTGCTAAGGAAGGTTTGAGTATAATGAAGAACTTTTCTTCCAGACAGAGATTACAAGTTTTAGATGAAGTGGAGTATGCTCGAGCTTTGTTCATTAGTTTCCATTTTACGGAGTGTTCTACATTTGTATCCTTTAGTTTCCAGATGTATTCACTGAGTGCAGTTGCGTGTCTTTTGTCTTTGTGTTTAAAGCTAGACTTGTGGGCGGTGTATCTTGTTTTGAATGTGTTCTCTGTTAGACCAATGTATGTTTCTTCGTTGTTGTTGTCGTGGCGTGTTACAGTTGCTTGGTACACAATGTTGTTCGTGAGGCAGTTGCCTTCCAATGGGCACTCACTTTGCTTTCTGCAATTGCAGTCTTCGTTTCGGGGCTCCCTTGGAATGACTGGTGCTAGGGGGTTGGGTCTCGTACTTTAGGTTGTACCCATAGCCACTTCTTTGTAATGCTTCCATTCAACGCATCATCACCCGTATACCAGGAAGCATTACAATATTACAGCTCCCTTCACAGGGTTGAGCACTTTACCATTGCCTGGTTGACATTACTAATTAATTTTTACTATTACTGTTATATATATATATATAAATATATATACTTATATATATATATATATATATAGTTAAAACTGGTAAAACAAGAGCATATATTTAGCTTTCAGGACCACCGGCCCCTTCCTCAGAAACGTGTTTAGACAACTAAAAGGCAAAACGAAAAACAGACACTATAAAACGGATGAAAGGCAAAAAGCACTTACTAGAAATCTAAAAACAAACCCAACCCAACACAAAAGATAAAATGTAAAAACTAGGACCCTAACAAAGGAGATAAAAGCTAAGTAGAAGCAGGAGACATAAAAGGGGATAAAAAGGCGGCTACAGTCTACGAGCATGTCGTTTTTTGGCTTGACAGTTAAAACCGTCATTTATGTTGAGACCCTTTGGGTAGACACAATCCAAATTCCAAATCCACTCCCTCTCCTTTTTATCCAAAAGATTATCCCTATCCAAATTGCGAGAAGAATGCACTACATCTAAAATTTGAAAATAGAACTTGGTAGGTGAATGTGCCTTGAGATGCTTGTAAAGCTCTGTGCAATGTTTAAAATCAGAACCACCCTTAACACATTTTGAAAGATCTGACTTATGAGCATTCATACGGATTCTAAAGTTATTAGTTTGACCCACATACTGATAATTACAAGTCGGACAAAAGATACAATAAATAACCAATTTAGCATCACAAGAAGTATTAAAATTTCTGCACTTGAACTTTCTACCAGAAGAGGTACTGACAATAAAATTATTACAAATAAGCAGACCGCACAACTGAGAGGGTTTGGTCTTGTTCTTATTACAAGGTGCGCAGGGTGTCCCCCGACTGGGAGGAGTTTTTAAGTTTAGCCCGGACTAATAATTTTTTGAGATTGGGGGGTTGACGGAAGCTAACAACAGGGGGGTGAGGAATAACACGCTTCATTAGTGAAGAACAATGGAGAAGAGACATATTTTTATGTAAAATGCCGCTAATATCAGGTAACCCCGGATGGTAGTCAACAGTAAAGTAAACCTTCTTGTATTCCTCTTCAGTTCTAGCTGGGGGATGGGTGGGGCTGGTAAAATTGGAACGGGCCCTTTTAATCTGCTGCATAACTTTACGTCGATTATAGCCGCGTTTTACAAGGTATGTGGCAAGATCATTGCAACGACGAACTGCAGTTTGAGGGTTAGAACAGATTCTAAGGATCCTCATAGTTTGACTATACGCGATACTACGCTTAATATGACCAGGATGACAACTGTTAGACAAAAGAAATTGATGGGTGTCGGTCGGCTTAATATAAAGGTCAGTGCTGATTAAACCCGCTTCATTTTTAACAATAGTTACATCCAAGAAGTGAACAGTAGAAAAAGAAAAATCAAAAGTGAACTTTAAGTTGGGGTGCTGAGAATTAAGAACCTAGTCCATAAACTCGAGAAATTTACCAGACCCCGCAGTCCAAACAACAAAGATATCATCAATAAACCTGAGCCACACGTCTGGTTTATAAGGAAAGGACGCAAGCGCTTGTTCCTCAAACACACTCATAAAAATATTAGCATAAGAGGGGGCCATTTTAGTACCTATGGCGGTACCTGAGGTTTGTAAAAAGAACTCTTCATTAAATTCAAAGACATTATTGTTTAGGACAAAATGAGCCATTTTACACACAGCACTAGCAACCTGATTTGGGAGTTGTCTATGGCTCAAGAAACTCCGAAGAGCTTCGAGCCCATCCTTATGAGGAATACTGGGGTAGAGAGACACCACATCTATGGTAGCGATGATAGCATCTTTGGGAAGGGGACCAAGCTTACGTAACTTATCAAGAAAGTCCATTGTATCCCGAACATAAGAAGGAACAGTAGGCACAAGGGGTTTAATAAAAAAATCAACTAATTCTGAAATCCCCTCAGTGGCAGAACCACACCCAGAAATAACGGGCCTCCCGGGCACCCCATTTTTGTGGACCTTAGGTAAAAGATAGAATCGGGCAGCTCTAGAATCAGTGGGGGTAGCAAACTCACACATATCATCAGATTTTTCTTTTTCTACTGTTCACTTCTTGGATGTAACTATTGTTAAAAATGAAGCGGGTTTAATCAGCACTGACCTTTATATTAAGCCGACCGACACCCATCAATTTCTTTTGTCTAACAGTTGTCATCCTGGTCATATTAAGCGTAGTATCGCGTATAGTCAAACTATGAGGATCCTTAGAATCTGTTCTAACCCTCAAACTGCAGTTCGTCGTTGCAATGATCTTGCCACATACCTTGTAAAACGCGGCTATAATCGACGTAAAGTTATGCAGCAGATTAAAAGGGCCCGTTCCAATTTTACCAGCCCCACCCATCCCCCAGCTAGTACTGAAGAGGAATACAAGAAGGTTTACTTTACTGTTGACTACCATCCGGGGTTACCTGATATTAGCGGCATTTTACATAAAAATATGTCTCTTCTCCATTGTTCTTCACTAATGAAGCGTGTTATTCCTCACCCCCCTGTTGTTAGCTTCCGTCAACCCCCCAATCTAAAAAAATTATTAGTCCGGGCTAAACTTAAAACTCCTCCCAGTCGGGGGACACCCTGCGCACCTTGTAATAAGAACAAGACCAAACCCTCTCAGTTGTGCGGTCTGCTTATTTGTAATAATTTTATTGTCAGTACCTCTTCTGGTAGAAAGTTCAAGTGCAGAAATTTTAATACTTCTTGTGATGCTAAATTGGTTATTTATTGTATCTTTTGTCCGACTTGTAATTATCAGTATGTGGGTCAAACTAATAACTTTAGAATCCGTATGAATGCTCATAAGTCAGATCTTTCAAAATGTGTTAAGGGTGGTTCTGATTTTAAACATTGCACAGAGCTTTACAAGCACCTCAAGGCACATTCACCTACCTAGTTCTATTTTCAAATTTTAGATGTAGTGCATTCTTCTCGCAATTCGGATAGGGATAATCTTTTGGATAAAAAGGAGAGGGAGTGGATTTGGAATTTGGATTGTGTCTACCCAAAGGGTCTCAACATAAATGACGGTTTTAACTGTCAAGCCAAAAAACGACGTGCTCGTAGACTGTAGCCGCCTTTTTATCCCCTTTTATGTCTCCTGCTTCTACTTAGCTTTTATCTCCTTTGTTAGGGTCCTAGTTTTTACATTTTATCTTTTGTGTTGGGTTGGGTTTGTTTTTAGATTTCTAGTAAGTGCTTTTTGCCTTTCATCCGTTTTATAGTGTCTGTTTTTCGTTTTGCCTTTTAGTTGTCTAAACACGTTTCTGAGGAAGGGGCCGGTGGTCCTGAAAGCTAAATATATGCTCTTGTTTTACCAGTTTTTGCTATTTGTTTTATGTTTTTACTGGTGTGGTGCCTTTCCATTTGGTTTATATATATATATATATATATATATATATATATATATATATATATATATATATATATATATATATATATATATATATATACTCAGTCTGCAGACAGTACTGTTTCGACCTTGTTAGGTCTCCTCAGTGCAGCTCAGAGTAGATTTGAAGACGGAATGACAGGACTAACACAGGCATAACCTGCGTCATATATATATATATATATGTATATATATATATATATATATGTATAAATATATATATATATATATATATATATATATATATATATATATATATATATATATATGTATATATATATATATATATATATGTATAAATATATAAAGTGAGAGTCCGCGTGTACTTTGATATAAAGAACTGTAATAACGGCAAATAATTGGTGCCTGGTTGACATTGCAAAGTACAGAGATATAATATAATATTGGAAATTTTCAGTCCCACCTGGGATCTTCTTCAGCCAGTAATGAAACACGAAAAAAATACTAGAAACTAAAACGAAATAGAAACGGTAAAGGGTTAGTCAAACTACAGATGCTAATGAAAAGTGTAATGGTGCAGTAGTCCTAAGTCCCTATTAAACCCATTTATGTGCGTTTTAAATCTTAGGATAAACTTAATCTCGGATATTTTTCTTTGTGAATGCACATAAATGTACTTTGTACTTTGCAATGTCAACCAGGCACCTATTATTTGCCTTTATTACAGTTCTTTATATCAAAGTACACGCGGACTCTCACTTATTTACTATGTTTGGACCACGCATTGACGGCGTACCTCTCCGCGCTAGACGACATCACGAGGTTATACTGAGGAAACTTTCTAAAACGAGATCGGACATCATATTTTTGTCACAGTGCAAACAACTTGAAATTTGTACCAAAGGGCCTCAAGGTTCGTAATCCTTTCAGTCGAAGGGGAACTCAGTCCAGAATTATCGCCCAACGTATTTGCGACAAGGTGTCGTCCCTATTAAAGAACCATGCTATTAAATCGGCATACTCTAGTCAAGCCACCTTGAACCAGGGATTACTCTCCAACAAAACTTGCCTTATGGAAAATCTCCCAAAAACTGTGGACGGCAACGAAGTGCTAAATGTTTTAGACCGTATCTACAAACAAGACCTTTCTAACAATTTGGACAAGAAGGTAGAGAAACTTAATTCTTTGATCTCTAATGACCGCCTACTAAATAACATTAATCACCAGAATCAATCGGTCCTTTATAACAAGTTTCCTTCACGCCAGTACCGTACTAAATCAACTCCCAACTCGAGTTTAGCAAACCTATCGGACCATGAACTCTCTCCCGGAGAAGTTTCTCTTCTAGAGAAAGGGTTAACTTTCTGTCCCTCCCGCTGATTAGATCCGGTAACAGTTTGCTTCGATCTTAAGGATTTCGAGCGGCATGTTCGCCTTAAAGAATATTTTAGTAAGGAAGATACCAGTACCTCCCCCAACGTTACAGGGCCACTACACCATACTGCCGCTCTAAATCGACTTCCACTTGGACCCCTCTTGAGGGTCGTTAAATTTATATTGAGAGTTTTGTCAACACTGCTCGAAGAAGCTTGGATTCTTTCCTGACGGGATGCAGAGATGACCCCTCCTCTTATAATAATCTTAACCGGTGTGAGCAAAAGGCCATCAATACCCTAAGGCAGAATACTGACAACACCATTCACTCGGCGGACAAAGGAGGCCTAGTGACAGTACTCAACACCAACGACTCCATAAAAGAGGCGGAGAATCAATTAATAGACATTAATTTTTATAAGGAAGTGTCATCTGTTCCGTCTTTGTCCTCTCTGGCTACTGCTTTACTAAATAAGTTATCTACCAATATTGCCCCTACTATCAAAAGTCTTGTTCCTGCCAACCCCAAAATAGGAACTTTTTACACCCTCCCTAAACTTCATAAATTACCATCCCTTTTAGCCAATGTAGACCCCAACCCTCTCTCTAGGACTCCCTCTAGAGAAGATATCATCCGATTAGCCAAAACCCACAAAGTGTTCCCCCCTGGTAGGCCAATTATATCAGGTATTGGCACCCTCTCTGAAGGCATGTCTGGTTATGTGGACTCCCTTTTAAACCCATTGCTACACGTACACTATCCCCAGCTATATTAAAGATACCACCCACTTCCTTAGAATAATCGATGCAAAAGATCAAGTAGGCCTACCTAATGACACTTCGCTAGTTACCATGGACGTTTCTTCACTATACTCTAACATTCCACATGGAGAAGGAATTTTTGCAATTAAAGATTTTATGTTAAACCATTCTTTTGATCAAATGACGGTTACCGACACCGGCCATATTGTAGATTTCATTCTAAACAACTACTTTTCTTTCAATAACAAATTCTACCTACAGACGAAAGGTACGGCTATGGGTACCAAAATGGCACCCAGTAATGCCAATATTTTTATGGACAAGCTGGAAGCGGATATGATAGAGTCCTTTGACCCCAAACCCCTACACTATCACAGATATATCGACGATATTTTCTTTCTATGGTCACACGGTGAAGACTCATTAGAAGCCTTTAAATTGCATGCCAATTCATCCCATGGTAGTATCAAATTTACGTTTGAAGTCTCGAATGCTAGTATCCCCTTCCTTGACGTTTTGGTCAAACTTGACCAATCTTCTTTTTTATCTACAAGCGTTTATTATAAGCCAACGGACAATCATCAGTATCTCAACTTCAACATAGCCCACCCTATTTCTCTAAAGAGATCTATTGTGTACTCCCAATGTCTTAGACTTAAACGGATATGCTCAGACCCCGATAATCTCAATGTTGAACTTTCTAAACTTGTCACGCATTTTCTGGCTAATGGTTACCCCATTCGTATTATTAAGGAGGTGATCCAAAAAGCCAGCAAATTTAAAAGAGCCGATCTTCTCAAATATAAAACCAAAACGGTGATCAACCGCATCCCCTTTACTTTAGAGTTCCACCCCAAATTCCCCCCTTGACTAAATCCATTTAAGGGAATTTCATGTCCATTAAAGCAGACCCCCAGCTACCCAAGCTTTTTAGACAGCCATCCTTACTGGCCTTACGCCAACTTCCCAATCTCCGTAGGTTACTTACCTCGTCCCAGCTCAGCCCCAGACCAGATCCCCCCATTGGTAATACTCCGTGTAAAAAATCCCGTTGTCAAATTTGCAAACACGTTGTCACAGGCGTTTCTTTTAGCTCACCTAATTTTTTGTCCGCTTTTCATCCCCCCAACTTAAACTGCGACTCTAAGAATGTAGTTTATCTCCTGTTCTGCAACAGCTGTGACAATGGCATGTACATAGGAGAAACTGGAACACATTTCAGACTACGTTTTAATAACCATAAGAAGTCCATACGTGACAATAGCAAGGGCTTTCCAGTGGCAGAACACTTCAACCTCCCAAATTACTCCCTTCTTAATCTCAAATGCCTCTTGCTAGCCTCAAATTTTAAGACACATTCACAAAGACAAATATCCGAGATTAAGTTTATCCTAAGATTTAAAACGCACATAAATGGGCTTAATAGGGACTTAGGACCACTGAACCATTACACTTTTCATTAGCATCTGTAGTTTGACTTACCCTTTACCGTTTCTATTTCGTTTTAGTTTCTAGTATTTCACTTCGTGTTTCATTCCTGGCTGAAGAAGATCCCAGGTGGGATTGAAAATTTCCAGTATTATATTATATCTCTGTACTTTGCAATGTCAACCAGGCACCTGTTATTTGCCTTTGCCTTTATTACATTTTATATATATATATATATATATATATATATATATATATATATATATATATATATATATATATATATATATATATATATATATATATATATATATATCCCTAAACCAAACCGAATGCAAGATCTTGTGAACTCTTTGGCTAATAGTCGTACCTAAAGGGACGTGACTTTGGGGCAGTCGACCTTAAGTAACTATTTTATCTGGAGTCTACCAAAATTCTCAATTAGTAAATCTTTTTTAGTAGCTCATATTGCACAGCATGTTCGGAGAGTGCCGCCTGATAACACATTAGCCCATTACGTTCACTGTGGTCAGTGTACCCTGAACAAATGAACTAGATTTGTGTCTAGATAAGGATGAAGTTTAGATAGCTGTGGGAGGTGCTAGAAGAAAGAAATAGGTTAGTAGAATTGGATTCGTATGGGCTGATGGGGTGTTGAACATCTGACTTAAACATCATCTTCACCTTTAAAGGAATTAATTGACTAAACTAATATCAACATTTCTTCATTTTCTCATTGTTAATTCCTCTTTATAGAAAGCGTATTTTAATAAAATAAAAGTGGCAGCATACACAATAATTTTCAAATTAAATCAATAAATTATTCAAGTGAGTGAATATTTCAAGTGAGCCAATATGTGCATTGAAATTTGTTTCAAATGACATTTTAAGGAAGCAAACTTACAGTCTATTTGTTCCCTTAAATGCTAACCGTTAAACAGATGGAATGGTATAAGTCTTTCAAATTCATGCACCCTCTTCCATGAGTGACTCTCCTCACCCAGGATATTTTTCCTTAAAAAACTCAAAGAAATTCTTTATTATAGACTCAAGGTCAAACATTTGGTGAAAAGGCGATGGGTGGACAAAGGTTGTGAACCACAAAGTTACACATATCGGTTAAATCTGCACATTCATGCGTATTGCACAAATTACCTATCGTCTTCTTTAGTTTGTCCTGTGCACAGCACATTGTCTTACATCAGCTGATCCCGATTGAGTTAGCACTCTATCCACGGGCTTTGTCTTCAAGCATTCCTTAGGGCATGGACTGCCGTCCCAGACTTTAAAGTTTTGTTTCAAAGTGACATGTAGACCGTCTGTTGAGTTGTAGCACACTAAGTCAGGTTCACTTTTGATGTGGAACGGCAACAGAGTCGCCGGACAATCATAACAAACACGGATGGTACGAGCCGTTGCTAAACCCTTTTCCTTTTGATTCTGATATTCTTTCGACTTCATCCAAACGTCCTTACCTTCTGGTGCTATGACCTGTCCGAGAAGGAACTGTGCAACCATTTCTGTCGGATTGCCACACACACGCATTTCTCCATTTAACTCATTGCACCAACGATGAAAGTGGTTAGCTTTGGTGATAAATGGTGACGATTCCGTCGAGTGCCTCATACCCGTGCTTAAGGTAAACCCATCCAACATGTCCACCCTAGGATCAAGAGAACGCAACATTTTCGCCTCACTTCGAGCATTTCTCAACGCATCAGCGTTGTACTGTATAATACGTCTGCTCTTAAAGTTATTAACAGGATAAATAGTTCCTTTCCAAGAAGGGGGTATTTTCTTCAAAAGATGACTAAAATGTTTCCTCGGTGAGGCAAGAAAGATAATGTCTGGCCATATTCTTGTTCCAAACAAAGTGTCTTCCAAAAACATCAATGCATCTTGAAAGAGATGCGTTCCTTCTTGAACTTTCTTTTCGTTATGACAAGTGATATTCACACTTCCACTACTTTCAGTGAAGTACACATCTTCTGCCTTCTCTACCCGAAAATCCTGATAAATGAAGTGAAGATTTCCAAATTGAAATTCGACAAAACCCCAACATTTTGCTAAATCTGATCGCATTAAATTGATCTTCTCTTCTTTACGTAATGCGAGATCCACCAATGAAAGAAAAATGCCCCTTTCCGTTGATGAACCCAAAATTGCTATCGTCCTTGGTCTATTTGAAGCGGCTGCAATTTCTATATCTTTAGTCGTAAATATGTCAAAACTACAGAGTTTGGGCTGGAACACCCAACCACTTCTTAATACACCGTGTTTTCTACCCACAAGTTTTCTCGTAACCCATTCGCCCTCAATCCATGACGAATTCCCTTGAGATATGGTTTGACAAGATGGCAGATTATCTGTTTTTACTTTAAAATCATTTGACTTTGTTTCATCTCCCTCAACAACAAGTCGGAACGGGCTTCCAGGAATCTGTTTTTGCCAAGGGGCATCCACAAAAATTTCTTCAACATATAAATCATACTCACCGGGAAAAGTTGGTATGTAAGAGAAATTAAGATAAAGAGAATTTGGGGCTACTGGGTGTGGATCTGCAGCAAATATATTGTCCTCGCTTACTGCAAGAACACTGTAGAAAAACTTATAAAAGTCCAGTTTCCTTGTCGGATCTAATTTGATTGCGATAGACGAAGTAAGTCCAACTTTAGCACGATATAAACCGTCACCAACAGCCTCACACGTACTTAACTGGCTTGAACCATTAACTAAATGCCAGACACGAAGTATTGGACCAGACGAAAAGTGTTCGATAGTATAGAATTCGGACGTAAAAATTTGAGGGACGGGTAAATCTTGTTTCTCTACAGTAGACGTTGTGTTTCTCAGGACAGGAACTGAAAGAGAACGTACATTAAAATTATTAATACCAGTTGTAGCTGTAACTAACTTTAGGCAAGACCAATTGGTTAGAAACTGAGCCGTAAAACTCCATGCATCCAACTAACTAACCTTTTACATTTTGGCTTTTTAACATTGAATTATTTTTCACTAAAGTTCAACGTTTGAATTTTTATCCTGTTCGACTAGGAATTTGGTTTTTCAGACTTCAAACTTTAAAGAAGTCAAGGCTTTCGTCAGTTTTCGATAGCCAATAGGAAGTGTGCGAGGACTGTAATGAGTTTCGTTCCTTCTACAGATTGCCACTGTTAACAACTGAGGAAAGAAATACAGAATGATATTTACAAGAAATGGTTCCAATACTTTCTATCTGTCCTAAATATTAAGTCTTCCCCTATAGGCGTATCTGACCAGCGCCAGTGTATAGCCAGCGTGCCATTAGTGAGGTTCATTAACCTTGGATCGTCTTCATTTATTGTCCAAATGTTATTTTAACCCTTTACCGTTGTTTGGGTCCTTTTGGACCCATACGGAGAGCGCGGCTGTCACCTATCTTTACTGTTTCACGTGGAGCTCGAAACTGCGAGTAGCTACCCGAAAATTCGGACACAACAACGAGAGGGACAATAGTTTAAGGTCACGGGGTCAATCGCCTACGGAAGCTGATTGCGGGGCGTGCTACGTCCGCTTTTCCGCCCACTCCCGAGGCGCGCAAATATGCCCCGATTGGAGCACAACGGTAAAGGGTTAAACGTGTACACGCTCTGTGCATGCGTAACATGTTCTGTGCATGTTTATATAGGAAGTCTGTGTTTGGGCCGTTGTGTTCAAGAAAATAAAATGTTGAAGTTAAAGGCGGTCGAAAATGCCTACGGAGGAAAATGGGATGAGACTAAGCTTCTCGTACCTTCGTCTCCGTAGTCCCGGACTTCTAGTATTCATCGGGCAAACTTTTTTTATGTTAAAGGAAACACAATTTAAAGGTCGTCAGCACCGTATACAAAGGAAAAAGGCCTTACTAATTGTGTAACCGTTTAGTCCCAACAATTAATCCCAGCATTAAGTCTCCTAACAGTATTATGCACTTTGGAGGGTTTTGTAAGTTTTCTTGAATTTTTGATAGCTTGGATGAAATCAAATAACTGTATTTCTGTCTGCGAGAAACGTTTTCCTTGAAAAGAATGTCCCCTTCTCTTACTTTTTAAACTCCACTGCTTGCTGTAAATTTTTTTTTCTACAATGCTTGCTCAACAATTCGGTTTTTCTACAATGCTTGCTCTATAACTCAGTCGGGTTTTTTTTCTACAAAGCTTTCTCTATAATTCGGTTTTTCTACATTGCTTGCTCTCAGTATTGTTCATTGCTCATTGTTTTTCTCTAGAAACATTTGGTTTTGGTGGGGCAAAAAAGAATGAATTGTATACTATAATTGAAACTATTAATATCTGTTTATGTAAATAAATCAGCATCTGTAAATTAAAAAAAAAAAATCTCTCCCATTACTACAAATTAAGTTGTTTCTTAGTTAATCAAGAAAAGTTGATGCGCAGGACCTATGTAGTAAATTTATTTGTCAAATATAAATCTTATAGTACAATCTGTCTTGAAAGCACTATACTTATACATATTTACGGTAACAACGACACAGTGTGTGCAACAGACCAGAAGATAGGTTTCCATAGAAGGCCGCCATGCTTCACAAAGTTTGGTTTTGTTTGTTGACCTTGAAGTCATCTAGTATTTACGGTATAGGATTACATATTGTTGTAGGGTGTATGCATAACTCAATACTAACATAACAAGTTTCAAAAACTGGTACATTTTCTACAGCAAACAAGACAGTGTTTAAGTTCCTTTGTCGTTATGGCCGAGGTGTATTTGTTCGTGAAAAGCTCGTGGATAGCTATGCAATTCGAAACACATTATACTATAATGTGTGACTGTCTTAATGAAAGATAATGAAGGAAATTAATCTTACATTTTAACACGCATATATGGGACTTAGATTTTAAATTGAAACAAGCTGATGCATGCATTTGAAGATCGTCTTTTATGGAAACTCACAGCTGAGTGACTAGAAATTGATTTTAAGGTGTGGGTGTGTAGTTAAATAAAAATTGGTAACATAAACGCTGATGTAAGTTCAAAGCTCTAACGTTAAAATTCAATTTCTCGAGTTCATCAAGTTTTTCTTCTCAGTTGCGCCACTTGTTATAACAGAAATAGGCCCTAGTTAAATTTATACATTCATATGAATGAAATATGCGGCTAGAGTTACATATAAAGGATTCATTAGATTACATTAAGGTAGTAATTAGATTGCACGGCTACTTTGAATGGATTGACAGGAGTACCTTTTAAAAGCCTTTGCTTGAAAAATGGTATAAATGTAGTAACGTTAAATAGAACTTACCGACGGTAGAAACAACGTTTCTTCTTTGTTCCAAAACTTCTCTCTCTACGGTGTAGCCATTGTTTAAGTGATTCTTGTATTTCGACGCCATTTTAGGAAAACTGGAGTTGCCGTTTTCAAAATCACTTAGAAATGTAGCAACATTGTAGAAAACTAAAAACAAAAAAATAACTGAAACACATTTTCCAATCCAGCTTCTTTTTGATTGATGCCAGCCATTGCAATTATTGGACCATCGAGGAGCCAATAACGTCTTTCGGCAAACACCCAGTGATTCCATACAACCAGTAGGTTAGAGTCTTGGCAATGAATTTCTACAAAATCGCCAATTTCAATCGGGTTTTCAGTACCTAACAAATCAGCGGACAAATTCAATGTCAACTTTTAGAACTTATTTCAATATCAAACTCTGATAAACACCGTTGTAACTGTCCATGCTTTCAACGGGCTCCATTCAATGAATACATCAAAATTAGTGAAGTATACAATATCCAACGTGACCTTTTCCAACAGTCGCTGGCAATGAAGTGTGAAACTGTTTCAATTTCAAACTCACTGATTTTGTGTGGCATCATGCATTTACAACACAACGTCGGTACAGCTATGATGGGGTTGGCAAGACCTTTAACTTAGATTGTAATGCTTCAAAGGGAAAGAACACTCAAACTTAATTATTTTGAAAGAAAAGATTAATCTCAGCTGTATTTTTATTTCAACTCAAATATATTTTCATAATATTTAAGAACTTCAGTATCCAAAATATTAGAGTTAACCATGCGGTTGCTACAAGTGAATTTCATAGTGGAGGAGACAAACTATTCCAAACGACTCTCAAGAGCCAACCTAGTCTTGGTCAAGACGTTCTTACACCTTTCCTACCAGAAATCAAAACAGAGGGCCTGCTTTAACTTGAATGTTTTTCTTAGAAGTTTGCCTTCAGTAATAACCTAGTACAGAGCTGAGAATTCCTGAAGAATAGCAGGCGAACTCCAAAAAGTAGCAGATGTTGTTTTATAAACTAGTATCCGGGTCTTTGACCAAGACTAGCGCCAACCATAAAACAGAACATTCTATTTCTATATACTTTTTTAAGTTGGGGAGACTGTATCCCCCCCCCCCTCCCCACTTTAAACTTTTTTCTCTCTTTTCAATGTATCAAAATAATATTCATGATATGTGTTTTGCAGCGTTGATACAACTGTTATAGGCTACAAAACTCTTTTGTTATAACTCCAAGTTATGTTGTCTTTGCCAATCTTTTTGCCAGTTTTCAGAAGGCGCTTGCTAACTGCAAGGGCTCATCGTGGACGAGTGTCTACCGCACTTTCCAGTGTGTTTTTTCAGTAATTGAGCATTTATCCCTTGCATTAGACAGTTTTACATGCCGGCCACTTTTCAATAGGACCGCAATTTGTTGAACAGAGACAGTAGTAGTGATGACAAGAAGTTTTGGAATGATGGGCCGGGAAATCGGTAATAGCACTGTCCACGGAAGTGTGACCACTGTTCAACGGACCGACGGCAAAGTTTACAGGCAATCCTAAGACTGCTAAATAGAGAGTTCTTCATACAAGGTCAAAAGAAGTCGTTTCATGTCAATAGTTCGAAAAAATCATTGATAACTTTGATTGCTATGTGTTTGTAAGTCTAATATTCACCACACATGATAAAGGTAACCGACTCTTAAAAGTCTTCCAGTGGGGCATGAAAACGTTGGTCTAAGGTCATCCAATTTTAGGCCCTAGTTGCCAATGTGTTGAAAAACCATTATCTACATACATTTCGAAATAATCTTTAAAAATGCTCAGAAGGGTATCCAATTGTGCTTATTGCAATCCGCTTCCTGAATTTGGAATGAAGACGCCAATGGGCACCGCCACCACAACTCTCCGACCAATACGTTTTGGAAATCTTAAGGAACACGAAATCACGAAATTAAGTTGTATGAATAGAAGTAATAGGTCTCAATCATCCAAAACGGCTGCTAAAAACAAAATACCAGCAAAATAATGAATATTTTGTGTTAAATTTTAATAGGAAAATATTTTTACGTAGAAGAATAATTTCGATACCATTCTAGGCCAATTCCCCCCCCCCCCGCCCTTCGATTTTAACCAGTCTCACAAAAACAGTTTACAACGTTATCTCTCTGTTCACTGCACTTCGTTCAAAGCTGTCTGTGTACAAGAAGTCACCCCTGAGTGTTTGCAACGTTATCCCACCTCCCGCTGTGTCGAAAAATTGTAAATTTTGCAAGGGAGATTGCAAACGGTGAAATGTTGGACCGGATTTTAGTCTGAGAATAAAAGAGGAAAAATTTGTGACGAATATGTTGCATGACGGTATTCCACGGGCACCACCACCACAACTTTTCGACTCAATACTCTTTGAAAAACTTATGGATCCATGAACACGAAATCGAGTTGTAACAATAGATGTATTGGTCTCAATTGTTCTAAATGGGTCCAAATTCAAAGTAGCGGCATAAATATTTAATATCTTGTATTAAAAACTAACAAAGACGATACTTGTAATAATATTTTGAGGCATTTTTAATGACATATCCGAAATTAATTTTGGGGACTGTATAGGCGAAATTCAGTTAAACCGAGAAAGCATAGAAAACAAAATGGCCGCCAAAAACAATGGAACATTTTCGAAGATTAGGTAAAAACATTGCTAATTTCTCATAATTCGTGATCATAATTATATAATTTGATGTTTTATAAGTAAGACTGAACTGTTAAATCCTTGGAGCAAGAGTGTTAAACAACAAGTAGGCCTATGGCCGACTAGCACCGAAGAAGTACAAACAATACAGTAAAACTTTCCGACAAAAATTAGAAATAATTAAAAGTGCTTACAAATTTCACAAATTAATCATTAAAAGTATATTTCGATTTAATTAATTTCAATAAAACATTCTAAATGTTTTTATATACTTGAACCATTTTTGTTTCGTGCTCAGGGGACCCCAAAAGTTTCCAAAAAGTATTGGGTTGAAGAGTTGTGGTGGGGTGCCCGTGATGTGCCTCTTGCCACTGCCTATTGTTACACCTCAAATTCCTATGAAAAAACCTTCCCTATCTTTTACAACCCTGTAGTCGATTCTGGACTCTTACTTGTGATTTCAGAATTTGAAGGACTCGGCCAGGAAGGTTGATGTTTTCCCCCGTCGAGAAAGTACAGGGACTCGAGTTCGGGCTCGAGTTTTTGAAGGTTAAAAATTGATGTAATAGCATCCAAGTATGATGAAATGGCAAGGCCCCTGATATCTCAGTGGTCAATGAGATCTTTTTAATAATTTATTAAATTCACTTTCTGCCGCTTGGATAGCTTTTGTGAAAGATCAAAGGGGGGAGAGGAGGCATTCCCTCCCTTTAGTGTCCGTCTTACTTTCCAAAAGGTTTCAGCCTCTGTAATTGCAGGTTGATTTTTCTGAAAATTGCTGTTCAGGTGCCATGTAAGGATGGCAACAGACATAATTTCATGGTTTATTAGCCTTAAGGCAAGTCTGCATGAAGCAAGTTCCCAATCAAGGCATTTTTAGTGAATATAGGCTTATTCTAGTAGTTGCCTGTGCCCATGAGTTCACAATCTGTAGAAATCTGTAGAAAGCACTATTTAAATTGGAATGTGTTAATAAAGGAGGAAACTTTCACTATGACAGAAAACTAGTAAACTTTTTCTTGTTAATCATTTGCATTGGCGAACTGGTAATCAAGAGCTGTGGTGCACATTATGTGACCCCAATCACTCATAAAATAATGTTTACCTATCTGATATGACAAACCATGCTGCAAGTGTTCCACAGTTGTTGCTGCACCCCCCCCCCCCTCCTTCATGAATGAATCCAGATTCCAGACATTATCATTGTACATTTTACCTACTGCCCACTCTTCTCAGTGGTGGCATAAGGATATCAAAGGTGTTTGGGGGCAAAAGAGAATGTTTGGAGCGAATAATTCCCATGCTGAAACTGAGCAAAAATGGCTAGATCTTCAGGGCAGGTATAGTGCCTGTTTCAGGCCCCTTGTGATCTCCAGGGTGCAAATGCCTTGGAAGCCAAACCCATAGCCGCCTTAAAGTTGTTCACTCCTAAATTCTTTGAAGTGTGCCAATGAGTCAATACATCTGTGTAAATGTGCCCTCTTAAACATTTTTCCTCTGGAAAGGTTTTACCCCCCCCCCCCCTTCAATGCGTTGTCTGGATATGGACCTGTTGGAAGCTTAGGTTTAAGCACATCCCTGGGTGAAAACTGAACTCTCGGGATAGGTGTATTTAGTTTGGGAGATGATTGGGGGACAAATGTTCTAATTTGGGGAAGGTGCATGTCTGCCTATGCCTCCGGGCACCTCAAATGCTCCTCAACCGCTGGTGTATAGAGGAAGCTGAAATAGAGGGGACACAAGGTTTGAATAATTGCTGACCTGGATGGGTCTAAGGAAAGGGTTTCCCTGTTCACCTTGGAAAAAATACGTTTGGAAGTAGGCTGGACCTAATATACATTATGATACTTCATATATGACATATTGTGAAGCATATTAATTATACACGGCAGCGAATGGGGAAGGGGGTATGTGCCCCTTCCCTTCATCTGCCACTATCATGTGATATCCAAATAAAACAACCCAACTTGAAAACTGAAGAAGGACCAGGTAAGTCCAACAAGCATCTACTGCGGTCAACCCAAGGAGTTCTACCGTTTGTTATTATTCGCTATGGGGTGGGGTGGGGTGTGGTCTTGTGATAAAGGCCAATGTGACTGAGTGAGCAATTTGCCACCAATTAAAAATAGAGGCAGGACGGATATGAGGTTTTCAACATAGCCAAGCAATGCACTAACCAATGTTTAAGTTTCAATTGCCTCCACTTATATACATAAATGTAACATTTGTAAAACTGTGACTAGATTTGGTAGTTTTCAAGACATTCATTTTAGCATTCAGGCCAATTTTATAAATTTCTTCACTCATGGCAACACGACTTCTTGTTTTTATGAAGGTACTCTGTTAAATTTTCCCTATGAAGCTATGAAAAACTATGTCACAGTTTCAGGACTGTAAATGCAGGGACAATCTACACATAAACCGCACACGTTACATGATCTGTCCATGTATATAAGTCCGTGTTTTTGACATATTTACGTTGTTTCCAAATGATTTGTTCCGGTCATAAATCCTAAATTTATTTCCCTAAGTTGCATTTCTAAGTCGTGTTTGTAACAGAGTTTTTTAAAAACCTATAACAACTAAGACTAAAACAACGTAAATCATGTGTCTGTTTTTCTATTTTTTATTCTCATTATCTCTTTATGGCTTACATTCGTTAAATATTAGCCAGCCACTGGCGTATAACTTATAATTTACTGTGTAATTTATCAATGCATTTCTGTGATGAGGTAAGCCTACTTTTTCTTCCAAAAAGTTTGTCAACGCAAGGTAAACAGGTAAATAAGGACCGCTTAGCCTTTGCAAAAAAGGGATTGATGATACGGGGCGTTTTCTGAGGAAGACAATTATAAGCTTGGATAATATCTAAATAAAATCCGTGATTTCTAGCTTATTTAATCTTCGAGATCCACAATAATGTTTAAACCTTTGAAGACATCAAAATTAATAGACAAGTATTTGTCCTTATTTTCTTTTAATCAGTTTCTCATATAAATGTAGTCATACATTTACTCATGAAAGAATACACTTGACTCTATTGAGCAAAATGATGCCTCCCTCTTCTGACAATAAATGAATTAACGTAGCAAAAGCTGGTAGGCTATTGGGTAATGATTCAGAAACTGAATACTCTACATTACTCTTCATCCATCACGACACAAAGGTACCAATTGGGGAAATAACATTGCTGTTTAGAAAATTAGTTTGACTTGTAATTTCAAGGTTTACAGCAGCAATTGTAGGGTTACAAAGTCATATGAAGAGAAATTTTAAAATACCACTATCATATGCCAAAACAGCATCATTGCAAGAGACGCTTGGGTGAAGCAGTCACAAAAAATGCTTAGATCTTGATGAATTATCATAGAATGTTAATAATTTTCTCTCAACTAGATCTTCACTATTGCAAGATTGTTGTACCTCCTAGTAAGCGTCCTTTCAGTTCAGTGTTTCGAAATTGTCACTCGAAGGACCAACATTATTCATTCAGTTCATGAAAGCTATCACCATATTGTGCAAATTCGTTGACGTCTTGGATTTATGCAAAAGAGGTTCCATTCGAAGAGATGGGTGTTTGTTAAGTTTTTATTTCCAAAAACTCAAGTTTAAACTTGTTTTAATCCAGAGCTTTCTTATGTTAAGAAATTGATAAAATGGGATATTTCAAAATTTCAGCTTAGGCCATTATTTTTATGCAAATTATAATGCATATTTTATTAAATAGATTACATAATATGTGTATCTTACATTTATATTTAGGGAATAAAGTCGATGGTGTCCTTGTCTCTACATCAGATTCGAACAGGCTATGACGTAACGTATATGGGCCAAGAGACCCGAGGCGATTCCTTATTTACCGTATGGAATATGCAAGATGGGCTTTAAAGGTAAGTGGGTAACGTTACCCGAATCCTTATTTTAGAAATGCATTCTCATCGTCCCAGAGAAAGGGTTCGAGTCGACCTGAGGAGAAGTCACTTAGTCCCATTTAGAATCCTTTTTCTTATCAACAGAGTACCATATCAATTACATAATGCCTATAGGACTAGGTGAACTTTTAAAAAGATAACAAGACCTAAACTCGACATTCTCTGAAAAGTCTGAAGTCTGATTAGGCCTCGGCCAATTGTTTCAGTATACACGTAACAGTGCAGCCAACCAAAATTATTTACATTTTAATTTGGCCAGACTACAGTCGTATGCCTTAATGTTTGAAAAAGTTGGTCAACATTAGGAACCAGTTGGGTCAGTACTATAAAGCTGTTGTTAGCTAACTGTATGTCACGTTAAAATATGTAGCCCACACAGTGTATTTATAAGCTATGTTTACAGTCATGTTAAATAAAAAGTTGCTCTTCATACATCCTATTTCAGTGAGCCACAACTGGAAAAAAGGCCGTGGCCGGCTCGATTTGAACCAATAGGTTGGAAACTGGGCCGTAAATCTCTAACTCACTACACCCTTTGTCTCTACACTAGATTAGAGCATGGTTAACTGAACAGCCACAGGCAAGCATCTTTAAAAAGAATTTATAAATGTGAAATGTTGCATGCATGTTGTAGAACGATTTAGAGCTCAAATAAGTTTTTAAGCCATCCTTATTAGCTTTCAAAAAGAGTGTAATCGATCCGGTTTTATGAACGAACTTGATAAAAATGAAATTTTATCAAGTTTTTGATTGATGCAAATGAACTTGCATTTGATATTAACACGTCTATAACTTTTATAACTTTTGTATCCAGCAATTAAAGTATAGCATTTAATTCCACTTCAATACTGCTCTCCTAAGCCAAGAAGAGACAAAAACAAACATTTTGAAATTTTATCGGAGGCCATTTTGCTTTTGCAAACTAGGAACTAAATCTGTGACTTTGAAAGGTCTATAAGCACGAATCTATTGAGGTTATATCGCAGGACAAGCTGATAGCCTTCAATTTTTGTGCCTCACCTTGGTACCAATGAGCCAAATTGTCCGAACTGACGCGTAGACTATTGAACCTATTTGTGTTCATTCGTGTGAAACGTGCACTTTTTAAGTTACTAAATTTCTACAGATACGTAGGATTAACCGAGGTAGCAGCTTCCTTACATTTGGTGAAGGAGGTCAAAAATAACTACAATTTCATTTCTATGCTATGCGCCGTCATTAGGAACGTTGCAGAAAGGACACCGAAAAACTTTACGCTTATTCAATTGCGATTGCTCAAATTCAACTGTGTTCAATACGTACAACATGATGTATCGATCCTTCAAAACTATTTTGGTTATCTCTATCGCTGCCTTGAACTTATTGTATCTCCTATTTCATTATGCCATCACAGACAAAAGTTTCATCTATATCAAGTTGGCAATTAACAATACAAACAGTTTTACTGATTATTTCTTTAAAGAAAGGACAACATTAGAAATGAACAAATGTGTAACGCCGCAGAGTGCGCCTGATAAGGGGGGTAAGTTATTCTTTCTTTTCACTTCTCTTTTACTCTTTGCTTTTCTTGACTCTTTCTGTTGTGTTTTTCTCATTTTCACTAATGCCCCAATGACTGTTCATGCAATACAGCCTTGTAGGCCCTTACGTCATTTGAGTGGTCCCTAACCCTTCTCAGTTTACACTCAGACTAGCAGTTGGTACGAAGGTCACAGGGAAAAAAATCACGATCGAGTCCTGTTAGACTGTCCATTGGGATTGAACGGGACATGAATAGGATGATGTTCCAATTTCCATGTTGAATCAATGGGACGATGAATTTCCTCTGTGACTCAATGGGATTTGAAGTTGTTACTGTCAAATTTCGTGTAAAATCCCGTTGACTCCAATGGGAGTCTATGGGAATTCAATGGGATTTCAAAGGGCACATATGGGATCCCATAAGATCCCATTCAGATTTACTTCGAATTTTCTTCCATATGCATGGATGAAAACCCCATCTCCACCACTACCATATAGCATAGTCGCACCATAATAGACCTTTTGCATATGATGTCACAGAGCAAAACGTACACCCTCCTTTGAGGGCAAAAGCAAACCAACACAGACAAATGCAGACAGCTGATTCGTCAACCAGTCGAATACATGCATAGTTTGCTACACGTGCAGGACAAATTCTTATCTGTGCGGTCACGTGTTCCATATTGCTTTGCCCCACCGATGACGTCGGTATGTCATCAACGCACAAGCCTGAAAAGATCGATAAAAATCTCGGAGAAGTACAAAAGCACTGTCAGTCACGGTTTGACTATATCCTACCTACTTAAACCTAGTAGATAGGCCTAGTAGGGGTTGCGGCAAGTGTGACATTGAAGAGAAAGAGTGACAAAACCGAAATTGACCACAAAAGCATTTTTGAAAACCCTTTAGTGATTTACTTAAAAGTACATTCAATTATTACCTGCAATTGCCACTCTTCTTGGTACATCATGGTCAGGAAAAGCCACAAATGTAAAAGCTACACTGAAGGAAGCAGTGGCGGGGTAATTTTTGCGCCATGGCGTGTACTGCGGCTGCGGCTCTAACTGCAAACGGTGGAAACCATCCTCGAAAAGACAAAATAGAGAATACAACACCGTTCCTTGCTTTATTGTGAAACTATAGCAAAACATTCCATAAACTAACTTTTGTATTGCATCTGACTAGGAATATCCACCACTCGACTTGGTTCGACTCCACTCGTCTCGTTTTTCGCGAATCAGTTTCAGAGTTCTGTTAGAGGAAACCCCCATAATCTAGTACTGCACCAGTTTCAATTGAATATGGCATTTATAAAGATCCCCTATTGCCACTCAGCTCCTATCCCGCTCATTCCAGACCGATAGGCACCGTTGCAAACCGCTGGTCCACTTCTTGGTAATTTGCATATCCAGTTATGGAAACGATCAATTTCAGTAAAACTTACCTCTTTTCCATTGCCGGCTGGATGGTAGAGTTTCAGGGAAGGATTTATGAGAAGCATTTCTATCCTGTCGCAAAACCGTAAAACGATTTTCTAAATATGTACAATTTTAATTAAAATTAAATGAAAGTGTACATCCTTTCAAGGAATCTCTTACATGATTCATATACTGTTTTCCTTTAGTTTCATACGCAACTGATGATAATTAAAGGAATGAATGATGGAATGAAGGAAAGAGAAGGGTATAGGAAAGGGAAGGAATATTCCTTCCTTCAGTCCTTCATTCATTCATCCATTCATTCTTCATTCATTCATTTATAAATTCATCCATCCCTTCATTCTTTATTCATTCATACATTCATTCATGATTCATGCATTCATTCATCCATTCATTCTTTATTCATTCATTTATTTATTTATTCATTCATTCATTCACTCATTTATTCAGTCATTCAGTCTTTATCCAGCATCCAATTTTGACATCTTGGCGCCGCCCCTGTCTGTACTAGACCTACCTTTATCAATTCACACTTGTAAGTTTATGATATGTTCTCTTCCAGTTAACATCTATAAGAACATGTCAGCCACGGATTTAATACCAGTTCCACCGCTTACTTCAACAATGCAAAATTTCGACAAATTTTCGTCTGGTCCAATCCTTCGGGTGAAGCATTTAGTCAAGAGCTCGAGTCATGTAAGTTCTTGTAAGGTTTTCGGAAAAGGCTTGCGACGTGCAACAGTGGGGGTCACTGCCTCCATAACAATTAAATTGGATCAAAAAATGCCACTAGATTTTGAGCAGTTTTTCTTTAGCATTGTTGGTGTTGGCCAGGACCACATATTTGTTGCAAATCCACACCATAAATCCGTCCATGGATCCAGAATAACTTTCACTTACTTACCAACTCTTTCTGGTGAATATGACCTATACGTTGAAGAAATCCTTGCCAGTCACCCATGGCAAAAGCAACTTCCAGGAAGTCCATTCCGGCTCATTGTTCAAGGTGATGGACCAAACACTGATGATTTAAAAGCACATACAGATAACCTGCCGTCGTGTCAAACCATTCCTAGGAATCGTTCCTCGTGGGTGGAGGGGGAATGGATGTCTAGGAAGCTCTCTGGGCGAAAACACGGTGTTTTAAGGAGCGGATGGATTTTTCAGCCTAAAATTTGCAGTTTTGACATATTTACGACTGACGATATAGAAATTGCGGCTGCTTCACAAGTTCCGAAGACAATAGCAATTCTCGGTTCATCGAGGGAACGAGGTATTTTCCTTTCTTTGGTCGATCTGGCACTACGTAAACAAGAAAAACTTCAAATTGAACAATCAGATCTTTCCAAATGTTGGGGTTTTGTCGAATTTCAGTTAGGTAACTTAACTTTTCTCTATCAGGATTTTCGAGTTTACAAAACAGATGATATTTCCAATAGCAGTGATGGACATGACAAGATCATTTGTCATAACGACAAAATAGCAATAGAGGGCGATAACCTTTTTCATGAAGCAATGAAGTTTCTTGAAAGAACTCTGTTTGGTCCACGAATATGGCCAGACATAATCTTTATGGATGCATCCAAACGACATTTGAGTCTTCTTTTGAAGAAAATGCCATCATCTTGGAGTGGCACTATATACCCTGTGCAAACCTTTAAGAGTAAATGTCTCTCATATTACAATTCCGATGGGTTGCGCGCGGCTCAAAACGAAGCTGAAGCTTCACTTTCTCTCGATCCTCGTGTAGATATTTTAGATGGCTTTACTTTGAGTACCGGAATGAGACATGCTACCGAATCGTCCCCTTTCATCTTAAAATCCCACCATCTACATCGTTGGTGTGATGAATTGAACGGAGAGATGCGTGTGTGTGGCAATCCGACAGAAATGGTGGCGCAATTCCTTCTCGGGCAAGTCATAGCACCGGATGGGAGGGATATATGGATGAAGTCGTTCGACTACCAGAAATGCAAGAAAGTGCGGTCTGTGACAACCCGTACCATTCGTGTTTGTCACGATTGTCCGATAAAACTGCTGCCATTTCATATCAAAAGTGAACCCGATTTGAGTTGCTATGAATCAACAGAGGGCTTAAAGGCTAATTTGCAACAAAATTATACAGTGTGGGATGATCGTCCATGTCCTAAGACATGCATGGAGTCACAACCGGTAGACAAAATTTTCAGTCAATCTGGGGCTATTTATGTTAGAGAATGCTATATACACTAATTTGAAGTGCAAATTTGATGATTTGAACGTAATCGACATTTGGATATCTAAAAAGCGTAAAAAGAATTGAAGAATTTTAAAGTCTTTAAAGCGGCTCATTGAGTTGGTTCAACAAACCTGTTCAATTTTCTTCACATACCAATGACAAATGGTCAATCTTAGACAATCCCCATACCCTATATACAAATAACTGTTTTATGATTGAGTTATTAACTATTCTAGTCGGTTTTCAAAAATTCGTGACTAGACACTTTTTCAAATTATGTACAAAACCGTTACAAGTCAGGACACTAGAAAATTCGAAATTTTACCGTTTTCTGTGACTTTTGGACTTGAAACTTGGCTTGTTATGCTTAGTATTGTAAGCATTTTTATGTGGTAGTGACCCTTTGAGACTCTCATTAAGTTATCGATATCAACTCAATGAGCCACTTTAAATGCAAATAAACGATCACAACAACTGCAGAATCTAGATTTTTGTGTAGTAGTTTTTGTTGTGTTCTCTTACTGTCGTATTGACTGTGAGAGAAGACCGACTGCATGGTCAAGTGGTTGGAGCATTCGACTTGCAGTCGTAAGGTCGCGAATTCGAGTTCTGACCGGGTCATACCGAAGACTATAAAAATGAAACCTTCTGCCATTGTGTTAGGTGCTCAGCGTAAATAATGGAGTTGGGAAAACTAGCCAGTTAGCAATAACTGGAAAATAGGCCGTGGCCGGCTCGACTTGAATAGATTGGTTGGAAACTGGACCGTAGAACTCTAACTAACTGACTAACTCACATTCGTATTGAGATTTGTATGCTTATTTTGTTTTTGGAAGCGATAGCGAGCACTGAAATTTACTAAAAAAAAGATGACAGAACAAATAAATATACAAGAAATCAAAATAAGAATTATCTAAAAAGAATATTCCACTGGCTTTTCACTTTCACTTACAGATCGCAAGAAAGAAAAAAAAATACACCTTGTCCTTCAAACTCTGTTGCTATAGCATGTCCTAACTCAAGATATCTCACTTCAAAGACTGATTATTTTCGTTAAAAAATACCTCTCCTTTTCAACAAAGCCCCAGAAAGTTTCCTAATGTGGTCTCATTGTGTCAGATTAGAGTCCCTTTGTTTTTCTTTATAATTGAAAACACTGTTTGTCCTTGAAATTTGATACTGTCAGAATGTTTGATAGCTTTTCCTGTCGATCTAGCATTACTCTACACCATTTCTGGGGCATAGCAAACAATGTCGCTTAATATTCCCTGCTGTGGCATCAAAATCAGGGGTGGCGCCAGGATTTGCCCGACATGGGGGCCAAACTCCCCAACGGACGTCCGCGTCGTGAAATCTAGAGCTCACTATTAACAATAGAGCGAGATCTCAAAGTGACTCCGATTACCGTGAGCTTAATACAGAAATAGATCTGTGGTCGGTTTAATTTTAATTATTAAGCCTATCACAATTTTAAAAAAATTGGAACTACACAAGCAGACTTGAGAGACTAATGAACAATATCTTGGTCACAAAATGGTTTAAATACAAGACTTACTGAAGTGCAAAGAAATTGAGGAACATATTTCACCACTGAGGGTGATATGCTGAACAGGTATGCCATTCGATTCAGCAACAGGAAGTTTTAAAAAATAAACAACCTCTGACTTCAAGAGCAAAAATTTTAAACACCTATCCTTAGACCCCATTCCCAGAACAGTGACGTATCAAAATTTGGGCCCCCCATTGAAATTTCTTGGATACGCCCCGTGCACTACGTTACAACGATAAAATTGTAGTCACACTACAACTAATTGGGATCGGATCATAATCCAATTATTCAGGTTTTTGTTGAAATCTTCCCCATCTCTGGTCAGAAAGAGCACAAACGTTGTCACCCAGTGTAAATATATGATTTTCATCTGATGTCTATGAAAATAAAATGTCACTGATTTTTGCGTAAAGTCACACCGACATATATAAAATCTTTCTATCGATGTGACGTAACGAGGTAATTGGTATAAATTTAAGCCCCCGGAAGCTTCTGGGTTTTAGCGTGTGTGGGAGGTACTAAAGTCGCTATTTATGTGTTCTTCTATTGACTTAACACTGGTCTCAAAAACACCTCCAGAGTAACTTCCAGTAAGACTTTTGGTAAAAAACAGTGATTCAACTACCAAGAGCAGATCCGGCTGACATTTTGAAAAAGGGCGAGATGAACCAATGAGAAAAGAATTTGATGGGCAATTCAATGTGTTTCTCGGTGCGGGTCCAGGAGACGAAGCCCCCGGAAGCTCCTGGGTTTTAAGGGCTTTGTTAGGTATTCAGGTCGTATTCAGGTCTTCAGTTGGCGAAGTCGGAAGTGTGCGGACATTTTCGAAAAAACGCAACCCCTCAGCCAGCCGGAAACGGCATTTTCCAGGTGTTTTTGCGATATTTTCAGTTGAAAAGTATGAAAATTACTGCCCTTTTCTTGTCAAAAGAAGAACCTAATCTTAAATATTTTCATAGTCACACTCTGACTAAAGAAGGCATAACGTTTTTTAAAAATCTCAAATCTTATTTGGGGGCACACGATTTTTCAGGGGGGCATGTGTCCCCCTGGCCCCCCTTGGTGACGCCAATGGTAGAGTGGCTATGGAGCAAACATTGCCACTCAACCCTAGCCGAGAGGCACACCGGGAGATACTCGTGTCCTGCATGCAGTTGAGTAGAAAACAGAGCCATGATCCAGCTAATAAGATTGAAGTTCAAATCACAAATAATAACTGTAAGAATACACTCATTGCAAGCATAGGCGTCACCAGGGATCGGGGGATGCGAACGACCCCCTTTGAGTTTTTTCTTTTTTTTACAGAAACGATTGAAGGATGTACCAAAAGCGAAAAGGGATTTCTTCCGCCATTACAAAGTATCGATTTCTTTGAATGTGTTGAATGCATAATTACCAATCGAGTCCCGTAAATAACTATTTCACCCCTTACTTTTTGTAAAGTGCCTTCGACTAGCAAGTCGTATTGGCATTTGTGTAGCTACACCTTTCCATAGTATTATAATCATATATCTAACAGTACTTTTCATGAAATATGACATTATTTTCAACGGCACAATCATTTTATTGGAACATTATTAGAATGATATGTGGAATCTCCTCTTGAATTCTGTTCATTTTGGGTGGGTAAACTGCTTCATGTTAGTATAGGCTTAGTATATCTAAATATATAAACGGAGGTGCACCTGAGGGCTATTTCAAATAGACTTAAAATCTCAATGAAAAAATAGTTCCAAAGATGATAATATTGTTGTAATATTCAACTGTTGGGAGGGTTTTAACATAACTACCCACAGAAAAACCTGTCTGAAAGTAGGATGCCCTCTCTAGATTTCGACTCCTAGTTCACTGAATGCATATGCCATATGCATGGAGTTTTTACTTGGATAGTCGGATAGTACTATATGAAGAGGTAGTTATCCAACCAACATCTGCCGAGGCAAAGACCCTTCAAATTAAGGAAATGATGATACCGATATTTAAGGAATAAATCGCTGACAATTATGGTGAATAAACCGTCGAGACTCCAAATTGGCAATGCAATGGAGGAGGCGCAGCCGAGTCCGTTATGTTGCTAATTTGGAGTCGAGACGGCTTATAAGAAAGCAATGGTCAGACAAATGTGGTTTATTCCTATTCTAGCATCGAAAAAGCGAGAAAATTTCAATTTATCACTCTTTTTACGTTTATTTACGTGTGTAGTGAAATAACAGGTCAGTGTTCAACCAATCAGAATGCAGGATTCTCAATAACGGATGGTAGAGATGGTAGAATTGAAAAATAACTTCCCTCTATCTATGCATGAAGTATCAAACTGAGTGATGGGCAAATCATTTTTTTTTTTAAATCTCAACTACCTTCTTTTGCTCTTTCTCCAATTTTTGCTCGGCGTTTTCAATTTTTACCTTTCCATTACCCTTCTTAAAGGGAATCAATGACACTAATTTCTAGGTCTTGAAGGACACAGGTTGAAAGTAAAAAAACAAAGCACATTGGTAAAATCACATTGTGCACAATTTACTGTTCCTGCCTATGGAGTCTAATATCTTAAGTAGTTTAATAGTCGCTGTTCATTGCAGATTTGAATGATTTTCTTGAATTTCTTTGCATTGCAGGGTTCAATTCGCTTAAAATTTCTTCATGATTTGTTATTTCAGGTTCGCTGTTTTACACTCCTTAATCTTGAATACTTCATTATATTCCACGGTCGCGAGCTTCAGTGGGGGTTTGTGATGGAAATCCGTTGCCTCTGGATGTTACCACTCCAGTTGGTTCCCTTTACCGAGCCCATGGATCCCAATGACAATGGCATCCCAACTTTTAAAGGAAAACGTTCTGGTGCCATTGTCATTTTAAGATTTAAAGCTTTCTCTCTAATCCCCATCCATTAGTTCACGTTTTGCTCTGAAACTTTATGAAATCAAAATTTTTGCACTATCAAACTAGCAATATTGACGATATTTCACCGCATTAAATGCATTTGAAATGTCTAACACCTCTGACCTTCCGGGGACTTCGCCCTCTGGACCCCGTCGGGGATTCGCCCCTGGACCCCACCAGAGGCCCTTAGGCGGGCTCCTGGACCCCTGACCGTACTGTACTGCTCGTGCTTCCGCGCTTTCGCGCGAGCATTGCCGCCAACGCGACAGTAACTTCCTTCTTTGCGCAAAATGCGACCCTCCCTCTTTAAAAATGTCTGGTGACGCCCATGACAAGAAATGGGGATTACGTAACACTTCTAAACAGTAAAAAATGGGAATTTCTAACCGACGTTTCCAAAACAAAGATAGAGGATGTTCTTTAGTAATAAAGACTCAATCAGTCATTTAAACACGTCGTTAAAAAGCGTACAACGGCATTCATTTTTTGTTTTTTGAGTAAATAATGCTCCACCTGCAAATAATATTTGAGTTTGTAATGAAATGCTGTTGCATCAGGTATCTTACTGCTTAATTTGTAACACAAGATGTAGCACTTTGAGGGAAGAAAAAGAAGTGGACAGGGTGTGTAGCTTTGTTTGCAAGGAGACCAAATTTAACGTTATCATAATTAAATTCGAAGTTAACCTTGGACATTTGCCGTTGCTTGGGTCCTTTTGGAGAGCGCGGCTGTCATCCATCTTTGCTGTTGCATGAGCAGCTCGAAACTGCGAGTAGCTACCCGAAAATTCGGCCACAACAACGAGAGAGACAATAGATTAAGGTCACGGGGTCAATAGCCTACGGAAGCCTATGCGGGGCTTGTTACGTCCGCTTTTCCGCCCTTTCCCGAGGCGCGCAAATATGCCCGATTGGAGCACAACGGTATTGAAGGGTTAAGGCACAGATTACCGCATTGTTTTCAAAATGCTTCAAATAAATGACATTCCCAATAAAGGTGTTTCAGCTTTTCATTCTCATTGTTGCAAAATGAATATAGAGAACAGTGATTAACGTTAATCTTTGGAAGAAACATAGTCGTGAAAAGTATTAGGAAACGGTACTGAAAATAATGAATTTTGGTATCGAAGACAGCCTTGTAAGGTAAAATAAAGATTCTGTCCCAATCATATACATCAGTACCGTAATTGTGCCAATTTTTAATTGCCTTTGGTTCTTCGGATTTTTCCTCAATGAAATACTTATAGGTATGTTTTGTGATTTGGGGTGACGTAATCGCTTTTATAAGACGTATCTCATTACTGTTTAAGTTTTCGGCATGAGAAATGCTTGCTTTCTAAGCTCTTCGAATTGCAGATAAAATATCAAAATAAGAAGTGAAGGGGAAACGATTTACACCAAAACTAGCACAAAATTGGGTTATAATGATTAGCATTACCAGTGTTATCGAAGAAGTCCTGCAATCTGACAGCACCACTTTCTTTGAGACACTGAATAAAATACCTTATTATCGATTTTCACAAAACAATTATTCCTAATACACTGATTAACGAAGTCTGAGACATCAGGGGTTCTGAAGCTAAAATCTGACCAGGCGTAGCAAACATAGCAGATGAAATTGTTAGAAATATTTATGTCATTTTTACGGAAGTTACATTTCAAATAAAAAAAAAACTTTTCCCATAACCTTAAAGATTTTCGTCAAATAAGACTTTTCAAAGTGCTTCATTGTCATCAATATAATGTTAACCAATTTACATTTTTAAATCTTGTTGCGGATGACCTCACATCGGTTACCTTTACATTTATCATTAATTAAAACATTTCGCTCTATTTTATCGTGCTTTTTACACCAAATGAAACCATAGAGAAAAAACTTGTGTTCTTAGATTTGGTAAAACGGTGAAAAAATGAACAAGTTGTGAGATGAGAACAGTTTTAACAAGAACAATTTCTTAGATCTCATCTCTCCATGACTAGAAATTAGTTATATTTTAATACGAGAAAGTTTTGGAACATAATTCAACTTAAAAAAGTCCTCTTGATGATGGATAAAGGAGATACCTAAATAATTGACAGGTTCATTAAATCTAGTATTGGAAAATAACGTGGTGGGGTGGAATACAATGGTCCTAGCGGTAAAACAAAAGATTTGTCAATATTTACTTTTAAACCGGAGACTTTGCAGAACTTATCGAGCAAGTGCAGAGTCTCAGAAATATCCTTTAGTGAACCATGATTACGGTATCATCGGCATAAGTCGAGATCTTTAAGACTAAATTTGAAATAACGATCCCTTCAATATTGGGGTTAGAATTAACCACAGCGCTGAAAATTTCAGAGTAGGTAATGAATAAATAAAGGCTAAGTGGGCATCCTTGACGGACACCTCTATAATTAAAAAGAAAACCATTATTTAACAATACACGATAACACATTATTATAAGGCTTTCTGATCCGGGATCTAAAGTCGTTGATAAAGTTAAAAACAGAGTGTATTTTGAATAAAATCCCAGTCAAGACGGTCAAAAGCTTTTTAATAATCCATGAAAATTAGTGCACCAGGAATATCATTATCATCACAGTAAGTTTTAAGAACTAATATTAATCTGATGTTCTCCCTAATCAAACGACCCTTCAGAAGGCCGGTTTTTTCCGAGCTAATGAGGTCAGAGAAAACATTTTCATGCGTATAGCAACAATTTTATAGACAGTGTTAAGTAGAGCGATCGGTATCCAGTTTTTTTAAATAACGATGAATGAACGAACGAACGAATGAATGAATACATTGATGCTTGGATGGATGGATGGATGGATGGATGGATGGATGGATGGATGGATGGATGGATGGACGGACGGACGGACGGACGGATGGAAGATAAATTAATCACTATATGATTTTTTGTTATATTCTTCTTCCGTTTTTCAATGGTCGAAAGGCAGTTGAAACGCAGACAGGCCAGACCCGTACTAACCAGTCAGGGTTCTGGATGTGTGAGAGGAATTTCCCACTTTCTGGGATCAAAATGTGTAAGATCGTATGAAGTCAATGGCAATCTTCAAACTCGTTTGGGGTGAAAGATTTTCTATAAAAGATTTTTCCCCCCTCCCTACCTCTTGGCTACGGGCCTGAGTCAGCAGGGGGCTTTGGTTCGAAAAATGAACTATGCTGAGAAATGTATGGGCTTTGGAATTACAGATTAGAGAATGTAAGATATTGCTATAACGATATTAGATGGTAATGGGTTATAAGCTAAGGAATACCTTACAAAGTCAACGGCTACAGACTTCATGGTCAAGTGGTTAGACTGGTCTGGAGTTCTACTCCATCCTGGGTCAAACAGAGGACTTTAAAAAATTGACCCCTCGGAACATTGAAGCTTAGCATAAGATGTAAAGGAGGAAAAACAAGCCGGTGATCCAAAACTAGAAGAAGGCCGAACGCGGCCCGATTTTACCAGTTAGAGCTAAGGCATGTAACAAAGGTACTAATTAAAGGTAACATTTACAACATAAAATGTTTAATATTTTAAAACCTTTTTTGACTGTTGAACTACCTTTTTGATATCTTTAATGAGAGCCTGAATGAACGAATAGTCTAAACAATTCATTTTTACACAAATTCATAGTTCATGATGAATACTAATTAAGGCTTTGTAGGGCAGTATGGTTCTATGACGTCAACCCGCCACGGATGTACTTAATGAAGTTAAAGTTTACGTCGGTTGGCTAACAAACTCAACAATTGAAATTAACACAATTGAGTTCTCCCACTTCTTCAAGACTAATTAAGAAAGGAAAACGTAGATTTTTCTTGGGTGAAACATCTACCTGTCGGCAAGACAAGAGAACGAACCTCTCCACATTTCCTGTTGCTTAAGACAAATGGCGTTCTTATCCTTGACTGGGAGCATCAGTTACAATGATTAGTGTCCATCTCCTTTCGCAATTTCCCCCGTGAGATATGAGCTCGCCCCAACTCCCATCGCTATAGACGAATCCGATCAGCGCTTGTGTTTAGTGACTGTAGACAGCCATTTGTGGGTCCATCAGCCTTAAATCGTCCTCATTTATTTTCTACATGAGTTTCAAACCCCCAACTTCAGAAAAATTGGGGGAATCAATGTACAATTTAGTTTACATGCAATCATATACAGGTAAGGAAGGAAATTGAAAGATTATATCGACCCCAGTTACGGCTGAACTGATATCAAACCATCACATGCTGTTCTTATTCGTCTATAGAGGCTTTTCACATGACGTCATAATACTCTCCGGCGGCCATGTTGGAGTACATGTAACTACGTAGTAAACCATACGGGACGCGCTTGCTCGTTGAATTTGTAAACACCGCGCATATCACAGTGCACGCTGTGCAGTGCGTTCGGCACAAAGCCACGTGTGTTTGGCATGAATGTCCTCCAGCATGGCGGTTCCGTGACGTAATTGCAAAGCCTCTATAGATAAATATACCTGCATGAAGTTCATGCCACTTCTTATCCAGCGCGAAAGGCCCATTGGGGTCCAATTGGGAAATCTGGGCTTAATTGGGCTTGGGCCTAGGTTGGTGATCCCAATTTAGCCCCAATTGGGCTTGCCAGATATGGAAGAGACGTTGTAAACTTTTTAGGGCGAAATTAGGACCGAGTGATGCTTAATTGGGCCAAGTTATCCTAATTGGGGCCTAATTAAAGTTCCATGACAAAACTAATTGGGTCTGATTGGGATCCAATATGGTTTACTGGCAGGGTAGGCGACCAATTACTATATCTTTGATAATGATCCAACAGAAATAGTGTTAGTCATTTAATCATACAGAAATGTCGAAGTAATTTCAATATAACAAGTAAGTAAGTAAGTGAGCAAGTGATCGAGTTAGCAAGCCAGCTAGTCAGCCAGTCATTCATTCATTCATTCAGTCAGTCAGTCAGTCAGTTAGTCAGTCAGTCAGTCAGTCAGTAAGTTACAATTCATTTCTCCATAACAGGAAATTGAAATACTCGCACACAAAAACATAGAAAAAATAAGACAGTATTATGTATGTACAACAGACTTTTGAAAATTTCAAATAATAATTAGACCAATTTTTAAAACTAACATAAAATAAAACGCTGACAATAAAACGAGAGATCCTAACCAACGTCTCAAGGAAACATTACAAAGTTGTATTGCACGAAGTATAGATGAGTTCTTATAACGGTTAGTTTTAAATAAAGGAAGTCTCAGTCTGCCAGTTCCTCTAGAGCTGATGTTGCTTTGAAACAAATGATGTAAGGGGTAATTACTGTCTTCCCACACAGAGTCCGTCTTGACTTGAAGCAGACACTGATACATAGAGTCAACAGCAGACTGAGAAATCCCTGGAAGTCTTCTTAGTTTTAATATCGATCTCTTCCACCTTAGTTACATTCCCATCCCATCAGACCAGACAATACCTCCAGACTCCACAAAAGGTAGCTTCATAAAACATACATAAAATTACGGAGCGAACGTTAAACTGCGACATTTATTAATTAAATAAAATGTGTAGCAACAGTTGAAATGTAAAAAACTCAAAATATTGTACATTGTCTCACATCTACTGTACCAGACTGGGTATGGACTTTATCCACAGGTTTCGTCTTCAAGCATTCTTCAGGACATGGACTGCCATCCCATACTTCATAAGTTTGTAAACTGGGACGTAAACCTTCCCCCGAATCGTAACAATTCAGGTCAGGTTCAATCTTGATGTGGAATGGCAACAAAGAAGCCGGACAATCATAACAAACGCTGATGGTACGAGGCGTTTCCAAACTCATTTTCTTTTGATTTTGATATTCTTTCGACTTCATCCAAACGTCCTTACCTTCTGGTGCTATGACCTGTCCTAGAAGGAACTGTGCAACCATTTCTGTCGGATTGCCACAAACGCGCATTTCTCCATTTAACTCATTGCACCAACGATGAAAGTGGTTTGCCTGCGTGATAAATGGGGACGATTCCGTCGAGTGCCTCATACCCGTACTTAAGGTAAACCCATCCAATACATCCACCACAGGATCGAGGAGAAGAGAAGCTATGCTTTCCCTCTGGGTCTCTAGTAAGCCATCGCGGTTATAAAATTTAAGGAACTTGCTCTTAAAGTTTCTCACAGGGTAAATAGTGCCATTCCAGGCTCGAGGTATTTTATCCAATATCAATTCCAATTGTTTTATAGGCGAAGCAACAAGAATGATGTCCGGCCACAGTCGTGGACCAAAAAGAGTCTGTTCCAGAAACTTAAGTGCGTCTTGGAAAAATCTTGATCCCTCCTCTACCTTCTTTTCGTTGTGACAAGTTACATTTACGCCTTTACTTGTTCTACTTGCGTAAATGTCTTGCGCCCTCTCTACTCGAAAGTCCTGATAGATGAAATGCATGTTTTTCAAACGAAATTCAGCAAATCCCCAACATTTTGAAAAATCTGATTCATTTAAATGATACTTTTCGTGCTTACGTAAAGCCAGATCGATTAAAGAAAGGAAAATACCTCTTTCTGTTGATGTACCAAGAATTGCGATTGTCTTTGGTACTCTAGATTGAGATGCCATTTCTATATCGTCAGTTGTAAATGTATCAAAACTACATCGTTTGGGCTGAAACACCCAACCACTTCTTAAGACGCCATGTTTCCTCCCTGTGAGTTTCCTCGTCATCCATGATCCCTCGACCCATGAAGGATCGTCCCTGGAAATGGTCTGGCAAGATGGTAGGTTATCTGTCTGGACTCTAAGATCATCGGTGTTTAATACATAATGCCCGTGAACAATCAGTCGGAACGGACTGCCTGGTACTTGTTTTTGCCACGGGGGCATTTGGAAAATTTCCTCAACGTACAAGTCATATTCACCAGGAATGGTTGGTACATACGTGAACGTAACGTTTGCAGAATGTTTGTCTACGTGTTGTGGTTGTGCCACAAAAATATGATCTTGACCAACAGCAAGAACACTGAAAAAATTCTGGTCGAAGCCCCATGTCCTCGAAGGATCCAATTTGACCGTTACCGAAGAAGTAACTCCAACTTGTGCATGATGCAAGCCTTCGCCGACAACCTCATGAGTGCTTAATTGGCTTGACCCCTTAACCAAATGCTGAACTCGAAGTATTGGACCAGACGAGTATTGCTCGATTTTATATAAACTGGGCTGCGTAGACCTAAGTTTGTCCGATGTCGAATTAGTACGTTGCATACTTTTGGAAACAACACCTGAAAGAGAGTACATTTAAAATCCGTGGAAATGGGTAAAGTTCGGAATTCGCAAATAAAAGAAAACGTTACTGCTTAGGCCTACCTAACATTTCAAGTGTGGGCATTGCCTATATGATGCCATTAACTCTACAATACTAATATATGCATATTAGTATTTTCCTTTTGCTCAAGATTAAAGGGGCTAACTGAGTTGATATCAATAACTTAATGATAGTCTTTAAACTATTTACCACATGAGAATGCTCATAATTAGCATGATTTGTCAAGTTTCAAATCCAGTATAGCTACGAAAAAGGCTAAAATTTTGAATTTTGTGTTGTTCTGATTTGTAACGGTTTTGTGCATAATTTGAAAAAGTGACTTGTCACAACTTTTTGAAAACCGAATTGAGCCGATAAGCAATCACTCATATCACAGCTATCTGTAAATAGTATACGGGGTTGTCAAAGTTTGACCAATTGTCATTGGTATATGAAGAAATTAACAGGTTTGGAAAAATTAGTTTAATGTCATTAACCAATTCAATGAGCGGCTTTAAGTTAATCCTCTTTTGAGTGAAATTTCTACAAAGAAATAAAGGAACCCCTAGATATTCTCATATCGCTTATCGCCGTTCCACGTCACCCCCACCCCCACCCCTCGTCCACTGCGACCCTTTTCAGGGTTTTAGTCGAGTCCGGACTCGGACTCGTGATTTCAGAATTCTAAGGAAACGGCCAGAGAGGTTCATTTTTCCCCCAGTGAGAAAGTACAGGTACTCGAGTCCAAGTCCGGACTCGGGTACTTGATAGCTGAAAAGTCCCGGACTCGTGACGTGGACCTCCCGGACTTTACTACAGCTTTGGAGTGGGGAAAACAAGCCAGTGAGCCACAACTGGAAAAGGGCCGTGGCCGGCTCGACTTGAACCAATAGGTTGGAAACTGGGCCGTTCAACTCCATCTAACTAACTTACTAATTCTACTGCAGCACTGGCTCTTTTAAAATGTTGCGATTTTGCTCCTACTGAAGAAACAATGACACACATGGCAAGCCAAGTGCCCAATAATTCGATAAACTCGGTTTTTCGGTTGATACCCACCAGGTTTATAAACTGAAAGAGCGTTTAAACTGAAAAAGCGTTCACTGCGTTGCGCATCTCTCTGTTTTTCCATCCAGGTGTTCATTTTTAAGGTGCTGTTATGCGCGCATTTCGGTAACACAACATCTGCCTTTGATCATTACCATCCAGTAGAACGCGCTGACGTCACGAGCATAACCTATATACATGAATCCGGAAAGCAAATGACGGTCTATTTCAGTCAGCCATAGCTGGGGTCTATCACCTTTTAATTTTTCAATTGATGGTTGTACACTGAAATGCCTTTTGGTGCCGTCAATTTCGCTGTATATGAGAGTTTAAAATAACATTTTGACAAGAAATAAAGACGATTTAAGATTGATGGACCCATTAATGGCTGTCAACAGTCACTAATCAGGTACAAGCTCTGATCGGATTCTTCTTCTCGCGCTCGAGCGCGTACGTCATTCAGATTCCATCCACATGCGTATTTTATTTCGTTACAGACGTACAAGCGTGCGACACTGACAATTTTCAGTTTATGCTTAGGGCGTCGACGCGCTGCACACAATACATGCGCGCACAAGAGCGTACGCATTTCTTCAGGACCTCCGAACTGGCTCTGAATTTGTGCACAACATACGCAGGCAAACCGGTTGAGTGGGATGTACGTTACCGAAAGTACACACATGAAAGAAACGACTGGTTGTTCAAGACACTGCATATTTTGACCTTACTTTTGCCTCCGTTCATGGACCAGAAAAATCCTAAGCTTTAGCTTAGAATTTCTATGACATGGGCATTCTGACATTTTGGCCTCGTTCTCTAGTCAATGAATACTATTAGTCGCAGATCAAAAACAATTCCCTCTTTTTAGGGCCAAATAAACCAATACCGACAAATGTAGACAGCTGCTTTGTCAACCATTCGAATACGAGCAGACTAGTCTGCTACACGTTCTGGGTGAATTCTTATTCGTTCTGTCGCGTATTCCAATGTTTTGCCCTCAAGGATGACGTCAGTGTCTCGTCAATGAATAGAGGCTTTGCAATTGCGTCACGGAACCGCCATGCTGGAGGACATTCATGCCAAATACACGTGGCTGTGTGCCGAACGCGCTGCACAGTGTGCACTGTGATATGCACGGTGTGTACAAATTCAACGAGCAAGCGAGTCCCGTATGGTTTACTACGTAGTTACATGTACTCCAACATGGCCGCAGGAGAGTATTATGACGTCATGTGAAAAGCCTCTATAAGGTCTATTACTCCGAATGAGTGCGTATTTTGGGGCATTGTGACGGCATATGCATAAAGCTTCTTGTAGGCTTTTACTTTTCATTCATTTCATTTCATTTGATTTGTATTTCAGATCATCATTAAAGTTATGCAAACATATAATACATCAATTTATTTCAATAAAGTATAGTATAGCTTAGTCCATAACTAACTTAGTCCTTTTATTTCTCTCACAAACTCAAAAACAACTTAATATAGTTGTATGAATTTCTTCTTCACGTGTAATATTTGCAACATTAGTCTAAACAAATAGCAACTTGTGGTTTTCAATGACCTTTCAATGGTCTTTTGTTTACCGAAGGAAAATAACAATACCCAGTGTTATAAACACAGCTGTCGCAGAGATCCTGCTTTCCAAGAAAATTCCGAGAATAAATACTTTGCTAAAGTAAAAAAAGTTGTTTTAATGTCAATAGCATTTTTGTGCCAATGTAAATATTACATTGTGTCAAGCTAAAAGTACGTAGATGTCCAGTCAGCAAAATGCAAGCTTTAAAAATCACGATATTTATATTGAAACTGGAGAGTGACATCCCCTATTGGTTGAGGCTGTAAAACCTTTCAGCACAATGTTCTCTTACACTTGTTGTTGCTTGAAAACTCTGCATAACTTATTCGTGAAGGGCAGTGGCTCTCTAGTCACACGACAAGATGACTAAAAACCTCCCACGTGACCCGCATTTCGCGGATTTGACCCGCATTTGAACACCAAAACCCGCTTACCCACCCAGTCCTCTGAAAAACCCGCATTTCAAATCGCCGAAGTATTCTTCATTAGAGAACCTCACAAATTTACAAATAATTCAGTTTACCAATAGCTACAAATTCAGTAAATCGTATCTCACGGCACATTCAACTGCTTGCGCTGCTACACAATGCATAGGCTTAGGCTAGGTACATACGGACCTATGATGTTCGCTACTGGCTAACCTTCGCAGCAGGTATGGAATATACCCCTCTCGCTGCGTGAATAGTGTAATAACATTGTGCAGTGCCGCGTTCGATAGCAAAAATAAATGCCCACTTTGCGGGTTAGAGGCGGGGCTTGTTTCAGAGTTTCGCGTCAAACGAACGTTGTCTTGACAGTTCTTGACTGTGTGTTTCCATGGTCAGAAAGCCATGCGAGATGTTCAAAAACATGTATTGGAAATAATTTGCAGCATGAAAAATTCAGTACCGTAGTTAACCTTTTTTGGCGGTAACCTAGCGAAATTGTGTTGACTGATTTGCCCCAAAAAAGTGCTACCATTTCGCGTGTAGACACTTCTAAAATTCAAAATTTTCCAAAAGGGGAGGGGGACCCCCTCTCCTTATACCCTTTCACCAGGCCGGCGATCCACCAATGGACAGATCAGTTGGACCCGCATCTAGCCTCTCGCAACTTGGGAGCTATGTTAAAATAAAATAAAAAAATAACTTCAGCCTACATGAAAGTTAGAGGGGTGAACTTTTCTAGGGGAAAACCCCGTTGGAATTATTTCAATATTTTTTACGATTCTCAAGATATACCTCTTCATAGTTCGAATGTTCCTGAAGCAACTTGTTGCTTATGCAAAAATAATGATGTGTTTTGCCCATTGATGGCATTTCTTTTTTTAACCCCATATTAATTAAAACTTAATTACTCTTCAGGCAGTCTACGGTTTTGTAATTGGTACTGGTGATTTTCAAGAACACAATTTCAAAAGGCACTTCGCCCCAAATGAAACTTCAATTTTTGACAGATTTTGATAGGTATTGTAGTTATTTTCTTGGTTAATAATGCCTTTGTCATTTTCATGCTACACGACCCTGTTAACCAGGTGCGGAGCCAGGATTGTGTCACGGAAGTCGTTTTGGAGGGCGACACTAAGAGGGTCTATAGACCTATTTCCAAATAGCAATTACAATGCATTGTGGGATACGTTTTGGGTGTACGTCAATTTTCACCACAGTAAAATTCCATTGACAAAAATGACAAACACCAAAACTCTATCCCACAATCCTTTGTAATTGCTATTTGGAAATAGGTCTATGGAGAGGGCTAGCTCTTCCTTTGGAGGAAAATGTATTTTTAGGTTTTCAGATACGAAATTGTGCAATATTCGTGTTTCAAACGCAGGCTAACAAACTTTAAATCATCCACTGAAAGACAACACTTGTTTCTTTGGGAAGCAGTTTTAAGTTTGGTTTTGCCGAACGGACATTTTCCAGAGGGTCAGGAGGACTTAAGAAAAAGTTTATAGTGATCAGTCTCCTTCCATTTTCTACATTTGATCATGGGGGGGGGGGGTCAATCCAAGAAACCCCTTCTTGAGTTCACGGCTATTGTTATCCTCAGACTTATAAGTTGACTTAAATTTTACATGCACCCTTTCCATTTTTCTAAATCTGAATCTCGGGTTTTCTCATCCACCCCTCCCCCTGGTAGTAGAGTGGCACGATGGTTTGTTCCAGCTGCTGAGTACCAATGTGTTCCACATGTGCTTGGGTTCAAATCCCGCTTAATGTACCAGGTTTTTTCCGGGTACTCCCTTCTTTCCTCCCATTCGGTACAGACTTGCTACTAAAATCGTTTTCCAAGCCGACGAAGTTGGTTGCGGGCCAGACTGAAGCACATTCAGGTGGACCAGTTGACAAGCTGACTTTGCTATTTTTTCTTCCCCTACTTTTTACAACTTCTGTCAAAATCGCCGCTCTTATTATTTATGCATATGTGTCCAATTATGTAGTTTGGGGTTTGTGTGATCGTTTTAAAGGCATATTCCAGTTAAGATTTTTCAAGAAAGAAAACAATTCGGACAATTGGTTTAAACATTTTCAAATTTTATGTAAGCAGGAAAAGTACTTTTCTTAAGGACCAAATAAATGTATGATACCTAAAATAAACTTACTAATAAGCCACGGGAAGCCCGATCCTGTATGACGTAAATCCTCGCCGATTAATTGCGGTCCAGGGCTCAGGAAAGGGCTCTTTTTTGAAATGTGACCCACTAAAAATTCCTTTAAAAAGGACATATTTATTTCATAAATTCGTTTCAGTTGTTCTGCCTAGCCCCCCCCCCCCTCCCCATCCATTACCACCACTGGTTACTCGGGAGTGTGTGATTACGAAAATGTTTTAACTCTGCGACCTGAACCACTGTTTTCATTAGCGATGAAATTGCCATTTCCTTACAATATCGAAACTGATGATGATGGTGTTGCAAGACATACCGAAAAATCATGAAAGCAAACATGCCAGAATGCAACAAATGAATATAAGAAAACCGCTTAAGAACAGAGCTCTCTGTTGGTTTGAATATACATAAAGAACGACGTCAGAAAATTACTGAGCAGCCTCCGATGGGACCAAAGAATGTCCATGCCTATGGAGAAGCGGTTGGGTTATGAGAGTATCTGTAGAGAAGTTATAGCGCCCTCTTATGTGGTTATTCTATTGAGTACTGTGTTCTAATTTGAATGTTATGTTTACAGACGCTATCAAGAGCCTGATATACATAAGAAAACAGAACAAAACGAAAGACCAAGCAAGCAAGTTAGTATATGTCGTTCTCGGTGTAGCACAGGCCCGACACAACAATATCCTCCCATATTTTGATCCCGCAAACACTACACATTTTCACAAATGCATTCTGGGGATTGTGTTAAGTTATTAAACTTTTATTTTCCTCGACTTTGCAAACACGTTTAAATTCTTAACCTGTTTAATTATCAAATATTAAATGTTTGTCGATTAGACGTTTTAAATAGCAAAATGTTTAGGAATCAGATATGTGTGTTTAGCATCTAAACGTATTTACAAACTGAGGGCAAAAAGTGTTTTAAAAAACGTTTTTTAATTCCTGAAGACCCTTTTTAGAGTGTAAGAACAAAGTGTGTAAAAATTTTATAATCCTGTTGTCGACCAAATATTGAAGATGAAATAAAAACTAAAATAACAAGTTATCCATCTATTACTCCTGTACATCTCAATCTAATTGACCACACTTGCCATATATTCACTATAGACCTTATGCATTGACGACACACTGACGTCATCCTTAGGGGAAAAACAATAGAACACGTGGCCTTAAGTTTGGAGACTGTTTCATTCAGTGGGTTAAAACACTATACCGTAATGGAAATTCTTGTGTCTGTAATAACGGTTATTCTTCTGGAAATTTTGTGTTAAATAGAGGGGTGAGGCAAGGCTGCCCACTCAGCCCTTATCTTTTCATTCTATGTGCGGAAGTTCTTGCACAAAAAACTTTTGTCAAACGAGTTAATTAAAGGTGTTTCGGTCATGAATAATGAAATAAAGTTACTACAGTATGCAGATGATACTATCATTTTCTTGGATGGTACCGAAGGCTCCTTCAAGGAAGTTCTTCTCGTCCTATAAGATTTTCGCCTTGCTTCGGGCTTGAATGTTAATTATGACAAGTGTAGTATTTTCCCACTGGGACCTTCTGTTAATGTTAAGCCTCGTTTCATGGATGATTCTCCAATTAATTGGACTCTTGGACCCGTGACCCTTTTAGGTGTCTCCCTTTCGAACAACAGGGACGATTTATTTACTCTAAATTTCCCTCCAAAGTTATCGCGTCTGAAAAAGCTTCTACACCTGTGGTCTTCTGGAGATTTAACCCCGGTCGGTAAGAATATAATTGTGAAAAGTTTTGCTATCTCCCAGTTGGTGTTCCTCTTCCTTGTTCTTCCCAATCCACCTTCCCATTTTGTAAAGGAGTTGAATACTTTAATTTTTGATTTTATATGGTCGGGTAAACCAGAGAAAGTTAGGCGTAGAACGGTAATTAACCCTTATCATCTTGGAGGACTCCATATTATTCATTTAGATAGTTTCATTAGGGGTCTTAAATGCACTTGGGTCCGGAGATATACAGATAATACACATGGGTTTTGGAAATTGTTCTTTGGCTTCTATCTGGAAAGATATGGAGGGGCTCTTTTGTTTAAGTGTAATTGTAACTCAAGAGACATTTCTAATATTAACAATGTTTTTATTCTACATGCAACTGAAGCATGGCTATCTTTTACTCATTCACATCCTGATTGTGATTATGACGTGGAATAATTCACATATTAAGGTAAATAATGAAGTAATATTTTACAAGTCCATGTTTGAGAAAAAGGTTATGTATGTCAAAGACATCTTGCATGAGAATGGAAATGTCCTTTCTTACAAGGAATTTTTAGATAAATTTAATATTAACCATTGCTATTTTACTTTATACTGGGGTTTGGTCTCTGCAGTGCCCAGAGAGTGGAGAAATTGCAACCTTCTTGACACACAAAATACAAGTAAAGGAGAACGCCTCTTAGACAGTATACAGAATAATAAGAAAGTGTCAAAGTTTGTTTATTTGAATTTAGTCAAGACAGTGTCAACTCCTGCTAAAGCCATTTCAAAGTGGTCTGATAATTTTAAACTCAGTGATGATGATTGGGAAAACATTTTCTTAAGTCCGTGGCCGGCACTCTGTCAGGGAGGTTAAGCTACAATACTTCCAATATAGATTTCTCCACAGAAGTTTGGGGACAAATCACCTGCTTTTTTCGATGAATATTCGGGATAACCCATTATGTTCCTTTTGTAACCTCCATGACGAGACACTTGAACACTTATTCTGGGAATGTCATGTAATCTCTTCCTTTTTGCTAGAAGTTAAGAAATGCTTATTGAATAAACAGTTTTTCTTTTCCAAGGAGGATATTTATTTTGGTTTCAAGTTACTTCACAAACACCCATTAAATTTTTTAATGTTTCATGTCAAATATTTTATCTATCAATCGAAGCAAAACTGTTCTCTCCCTACAATTGACAATTTCACTTACAAGTTTAAGTTTGCAACAGAAGTACAAAAAAGGATCTCTAGAGGTGTCCCCGGTAAATCAAAACGCTTTATATTATATGAGGAACTCAAAAAAACATTTTCCTCCTGCCAATTATTGTTCGAAGACGAGTAGGCTGTATACACCTCACTATACTAATTATTATAATTTGAAGTAATTGATTGTTGTTTTAAGTTTCGTCCTGTAAACATTGTAATGCTTAAGTTCTAAATAATGACTATAAAATTCGAAATAAATGAGATGGGAAAAAAAGAACACGTGGCCTGCATTTGCTGGTGTTGGTTTGTTTAGCCCCCAAAGGAGGTTTTACATTTTGCTATGTGACATCATATGCATAAGATCTATTGACTCATTCATGTTTACAAACAAATGACGTCATGATTGCTTGGTAACAGAGTTGGTGAGGTACGCGAACTTTTCGTCACAATGAAGTGTCTACTCTTATTCGCCTATATTCTGCGTGCAATCGAGAGTTCACTGTACGCGCAAAACCAAACGTGCACGCAATTGTTCCTGCCCGTGTTCTTTGCCAACCAGTGGCAACCAGTGACGTCAGCTTGAATGAGTCTATAGACGAATCCGGACAGATTTTGATGGTCTTATTTTAGTCGGCCATTACTGGGGTCCATCACCTTTAATCTTTAAATTTCCTTCCTTACCTGTTCCATGGATGGTTGTACACTGAAGTGTATCTTAATTTTCTCAACTTCACTGAATATGAGAATTTGAAATTCACGTAGATAATAAATGAAGACGATTTAAGGCTGATGGACCCCACTAATGGCTGCCTACAGTCGCTAAAAACAAGCGCTAATCGGATTCGTCTCTAGAAGCTTTTCATAGGACGTCACAATCCCGGCGGCCATGTTGGAGTACATATACCTACGTAGCACTTCGGCGGGGGCCGCGATTGTTAGGTAACACTAACCTAACGGGGGTCAGTGTGGGGTTGTGTGGATTAGGATTGAAGTTGTGATTAGGGTTATGGTAAGATTAGGGTTAGGGATGAGGATTATAGGGATAAGTTAGTGCTCCTAACATTCTGCGGAATATTCACTCTCCGTAGTAGACCACACTCGACGAGCTTGCTCGATGAGTGTGTACACATACACCGCACATACTACAGTTCTTAATGTTCAGCACAAAGCCACTTGTATTTGCCATTATTGTATTCTATCATGGCGGATCCGTGACGTAATTGCAAAGCTTCTAAAGCCTCTATAAACTACAGGAATTCCGCACCAAGTGATTAACTCCCTCATATCGTCAACCTGTGCTCCCCCTATTTTTGTGGGGAGATAGATATTCACTGTAGATGGGCATTGCCTAGCAAAATGTTCCGGGAGTTTCCCTTCGATCACGGGAAAGTACGTATATGATCGCCTTGACATTATTATAAATCATTGGAGCAAAATGCTCAAATTGTCCATGCAGTCACGTGAGTCCGATGGAAGTTGTATGTATGCTCATAATAGTGTAATAACAATAATAATGGTTTTTCACTTTAAAAAACGTGGTTATCAATTAAACACTTACTTCTTCCCCGGACCCACTTTGTAAAAACACGTGTAAATTCTAAACTTAATTAGCTGCGATGAAATAAACACTAAACGTTTAGCAATTAAGAGTGCGTATTGCGAAATGTTTAGAAATCAGACTCTTAAGTGTAGCATCTAAAAGTGTTCACAAAGTGGGTGCCATAAAAAGTGTTTGAAAACGTTTAATTCCGAAACGCCTCTTTTAGAGCACTAGATTTATGTATGGCGCCTTTATATCAACCATCTCAAAGCTTTTTTCTGTCGTCATCCGTCCCTGGTCATTGCTGTAACTTATCACACCCGCCATACATAGTGCACATCACTTGCAAGTGATGTGATTGGTGGTTATCCCGACGCACTGATACCACTTTGGAGTAGCCACATGGTACATCATACTACATCACCGGCACCGATGAAGTAGACCGTCTTGTTTTAAGATTGGCTCTTCCAAGTCAAGTGACAATATCTTTTTTCCTTCTCAAATCTAAAATGTAATAGGAGTAACTGTTTGGTTTACCTTTATTATGCACCACTGAATACCTCAAATATTATGAAAGAAACGTTGAAAGGAAATAAGAAAAAAATGTTAAATTTAGCTGAAACTTCAACTTTAGTTTGGGGCGACTGCTGTTACCCTTTACCCCCCCCCCCCCGGTGGAGAGAAATGATTTAGATAACAAATCATGCCCAATGACACACCGTAATGAACACGTCAGGATTCAACCCAACCAATCGTTGGATAGATAGGCTGAAATATTGAACACATTAGTCCTCTCATTAATTTCCTTGATAGTTCATCGGTAATTGAAAAAAAAACAACACAAAAAACAACATGACTTTTGATAGGCCTACCTATCTTTACTTTTGGGATGTATGAAAAATATGGCATTTCCTCCTTGTTGTACTGTAATATTGTTTCCTGTACGGAACAAGGTGTAACCTTGAGCACGACAGCATACAATTAGTTCTAAAAAACTTGCGATAGGTAGGTTAGTAGGTTAGTTAGTTAGATGGTTAGTTTCTTGGTTAGTTAGTTGGTCAGTTAGCTAGTTCGTTAGTTAGTAAGTTAGTTATTCAGTTAGTCATTCAGTCAGTCATTCAGTCAGTCAGTCAGTCAGTTAGTAAGATGGAGTTTCCAGCCTTATGGTTCAAGTAGAGCCGGTAACGCAGGGGTGGCGCCAGCGGGGGGCCGGGGGCCATCCCCCCCCCCCCCCCCCCCCGTCGGGGAAGGTCGGCGGTTTCGTCGGGGAGGCCTGAAAAATAAAAAAAATAATAAAAACCCCCACAATGACTGAAGTTACTGGAAGGGCGATCTAGAACATATTTTTTGTTTTGTAATTCTATTTTAATACATATCGGAATCGATTTTAAATCACTTCTTAACTCTGTTAAACCTCATTCTATGTACCTTGTCCTATCTCTTCCCCGTCGGGGAAGTACGGCAATTTTTCAGGGAGGTCTAAGCATGAAAAACGTAAAGGACTGAAGTTACTGGATTGATGACCATGATTTTTTTTTCTTTTTGAACTATTTTATTTCTTTTGTAAGGCTATTTTAATGCATATTTTGAATCGGTTTTAATCACTTCTTACTAGCTCTTCCAGCTTACATCCATCTTCAATCCGTGCGCACAAGGTCATGTCTCCGTCGGGGACGGGCTACCCACCCCCTGTTCTTGAGAAAATCCAATTTCGTCGGGGAGCCTTCATCTTCAGACCCACGATAAAAAGATGTGGGTCTGAAATCAATCGGTCGACCTTCTTGATCTCGTTTACTAGAAGACTATATTCTTCAAGGAAACTCACAATTCCGAATTTTCCTTACAAAAACGGACGAGAGGTTGTTCATGTGCGTGCAGTACCCAACGGTCTGCCATCTGGCCTGCCCACAGCCGAATTCTGACAAAGGTAATGAATATCGGCAATGTCGTTTTCAGCTACACATAATGATACACAGTAGTGTGAGAAAATCTCCCCATAAGTCTGACTGAGAATTTATTTGAAGGCAACTGGTAACGTGACATATTTTCAAATACGTTGGGAGTAAGACCAGTCTGGAGTTCGGGCAGTCACGTTAAAAATTTCATCTATTTAGTGGACCTTGCAACTGAATTCAACGAACATTCTTAATATAGTCAAAAACATTATAGTATGTTTTCAATTCCGTTTCATAGTTTTCCCCCCGAAAAGAGACAAGGGCATTACATCTAATTGTAGCAGTACCTTTTATCTGGTACTTTTCTGATAATTAGCAAGTTTGTTTCTTTCTCTATTGAAGTGAAACTTTCATTTTAAAGGAAAGCTCAAAATAGCGATTGCTTCATTTCTAGTTACAAGTCTGGGAAATGTCATTCCGGCTATCTTAGGGGTTAGATTTTTTTAACAATTTTCTGTACGCTAAGCGCCAACTGATAGAGGCGCTCCGCATAGATAGTGTTTTAGTCGAATAGATAACTGAGCAGAACAATGCGTGTTTGTAGATTATTCTTCGTTTTGGGGCAGTATTATTAAGTGAAAAAAATTTCATTGCGAAAGAAATATGAAAGAAAGGACTTCTTTAATTCCAGTTACGAACCCAGAAAATGCCATTTCCTGCTGTCCGGGGGTTCTCAATTTTTCAAAAAATTCTGTGCCCTCGACTAAGATAATCTTTCGGGCAGGATTACATTTTTTCGGACAGAGGACAATTCTGCCCCCTCCCAAACTGACACGCTCCCGTACGCCTATGACAATAATAAAATATAAAACTTCAAATATATGCAAAGCCAATTCTTTTCCTCGGGAGAATGCCCCAATATGGTCCGAGGGCCTAAATCTGCATGATGATATTCACTAACCTCAACAAAACTACAGATCACCCCCTACTTGATGTTCCTCATGAGAACGTCAGATTCCTCCATAAAACCCCCAGATTGTTATAAAATTACAATTTTTCTCCAATATTAGCTTTAGATTGTTGAAAGTGGCAAAATTTTCCAATTTCGATGGATACTCCGTACAATAAATAAGCAAAGCCAATTGTGTTAATCACCCGACATACTACCTAATTTTGCTCCTGAAAGGCACATCACTTAAAAAAAGAAACCAAATGTTTCATTATAACCTTACCAAAAAACCAAATTTAAGTCCAAAATTTTTCCATTATAAAAGGCTCTTAATTTTCAAAGATTCGTTCAAAAAAGGCGAAAACTTTCCGGGCAAACTTCTAGTCTCGTCTCGAAGCCTTAGTTCGTAGGTCTTGTACGATTCAATTCGCAACCCCAAAAGAATTTCAGCTGTCACCCATATAACGTTTTTTTTATTTTTCTCTTATGAAGCACAGATTTTTCTATAAACACCCAAAATTTTTATAATACCAACAAATACCAAATTTCTTACAAAAGTTTTAACTTTTACTTCAAATGAACTCCAGATTTTTAAGTATTTGTTAATATGAAAGCCCAAAATTTCGGCGCGTTCCGCGCGCCTCAAATTCTGCCAAGTCACGTTCCACAGGGACATAACATCGCTTTTGTCAGGGCCTTGAAATTCTGCCCCCCTGTCGGGCAAATCCTGGCGCCACCCCTGCGGTCACGGCTTTTTTTTTTTTTTTTTTTTTTCGCAGTTGTTGCTCACTGGCTTGTTTTCCCTACTCTATTGCTTATGCGGAGCATCACGCACAACGGCAGTAGGTTCCATTTTTAGAATCTTTTGTATGACTTGACCCGGAAATCGAACCCCGGGCCTTCCGCGTGAGAGGCGGATGCTCTACCGTTAGACCAAGCACGCAGTGTTGATATGAGAATGCAAGAAGGCTGTCAGCTTATGTATTACTATATTATGTATGCACAGCAAACAACACCCACAACAATCTTATAGACATTCCTGGCCTTTGAATGTGTGAGTATTGAATATATTCCTGGTTAAACACAGTAAATTCGACCTTTTTATGGTCCAATCTGATCAAAAACTGGCAAAATTTAACCCGCTTATTTAGTTATTAAACTATTTGACTACTTTTGGGTCGGAGTATAGTTGACCCACTCCTAAGTCAATTATACACTCAGAAACGTTTTTAAAATGTATCGGACTCTTTACTGACCCTTTAAAGGTATTGATGGGGTTCGAGGTACACGTGCTTGAATTCAAATACTTATCTTTGACCAACAGGGTAAAGCATTTTGTCATTGAATAGCAACAATTGAAAATTTTAACTACAATTGCTCGTGTCCAGTGACACGACCCTCATTAATAGAACACAATAAATTGTAAATATTTTGTAAATCAGTTGTTTGATAACAAGGCCGCAAACCAACCGATTCAAATTTCTAAATCTCTGTCCACAAGTTTACTACCAGATATTTTTTCACCTGTGTCAATTAAATATAAACAAAAATTCAACAAAATTGACAAATTTGTCCATTATTAGTTAGGATCAAGACTTTCCCAACGCTTTTAGTAAGAAAGGTTCACGTTTCGATGGCAGGTCACTCCTTTATTTCTAAATGGGGGCATTTTCAACAAATTGTCCATGTTAACAAACCTTTGTGTTTTTTTGTTTTTTCACCTGTTAGATAACCGTTATCTTTCTCAGATCAATACTGATGCGTTTCCAAAGCTTTTCTTCTTCTACGATATAACTATCTTAACGATGTCCACAGCCCTCTGATAAACCCTCTAACTGGCACTGTATTTTTTCTTTTTCATTTTGGCAAACAGTGTGGATGGGAAGATCGCTGTCTGAAATAGAGGACCACAAATCCCTTTTCCGGCCTCGTTCACTCACCAAACTGATCAGCTATGCCAATTATACAAATTAGGGTGGTCTGCTAACTTTGTGGTTTCAAAAGAGGAGACAGGGAGATGGCACCCCTACCCCGTCTGTTTGACACCAATAGATCCCTTTTAACCAAATAACAATTATAAATGATTCTGAGATGTAATTTTGTGATCCATCCAAGGGCGAAGGAAGGGACAGCTCCAGTGAAAAAAGGAGGGTGGAAGGGCACTTCCGATTCCCCTTCCCGCTTCCTGTGTCATAAACCTTTCCTTTTTTTTCATTTCAAATCTCAATGACTTAATACAAATGATGATCAAAAACCTTTAGTCTGCAAGTGTTATGCTAGTGTTATGCAAGTGTTATGCTACTTCCGCCCCCCCCCCCCATTTGCACATTCTAAGATCGTCACCCTGAAATGTTATCACATAGGCGCCGCGACATGCAATGTTTATAAAAGAACATTAGTACCATACGTCGTTCACTGTACGAAACGAACACATAAGCTGCGTTACATGCCGACTTTCACAGCATGTGTAGGCCTACTGATCACAACCAGAGATCTGTTAAATAACAGCTCCCAGTGCAACAACAACTAGCCTATCAGAGAATGTCTCCGGTGTTTCCACCATCGGGAAATTCATTCGACATTTGAACTATCAGACGGTTTCAAAAGTTGGAAAAATTAAAGGGCAGGAGCAGTCATCCCAAATTGAAGAAGTGTAGTAGACTGGCCAGTTTCATGATTGGCTGTTGGGAGTCATGTGACAATGTTTTTCTCTTCAAATGTGAAATTTACCAGAAATAACTGCTTGGTTTACCTTGAATATGCAATGGTAAAGTCATAAAATGTAATGAAAGGTAATTTGAAGAGAAATAAGATGAAAATTTTGTTGTTTAGCTTTTTCTTCAAAATAAGTTTGGGGGGACTGCTCTTTACCTTTAAATTTAACGTTATCGTATTAGATAGCCAATGTTAAGTTGGAAATACCATACAAGGGCGAATTAAGGGGGATAAGGGTCGGAATTCCTCTTTCAAAAAGGTTGAACTTTTTTACTTCATAACACAACGATACCGCCCTATACCAGGCATACATGTGATACGTGTGTCATATTTGTTCATAGACAATGTTACCAGGCTTTTCGTCTCTTCTTCAAACCAAATATGTCTACCTCCTGCACATTACCAGGCTAACTACTGGTCATTTTGCACTACCCCTTTTTATTTTTCTTATTGATTTAAACATTTTATTGCAATAAAGCTCAAAATAAAGACGGCTTAAAAACTGCTTACAAGCACGCGGAATGCTTTTCCAAATTGTCTGTGGGCTTGCAGTTTCCAAAATTTTCTAAACGCTCGGCGCCAAATTATGGTGGCGCTCGGCTTAAATAGTCCTGTTGGCACTCTCCACCATTTTTTTATTCGGCCTTTATGCCTCCACAACTAACCTGCCCCTTTTGGCAAATCCGGCATTTCCCACTGTCACGTCTTCTCTTTGCGTCAAACTCACAGAGGCGGGTAGAGCCTTTTTCATGGTGCACCTGTTGATGCATCATTGATCAAACCCTACACTATGAAAGCACCCAAATGAAGGTCATCAACTGTTCAAGATTTACCGATTTGAGAAATTTCAGGGCCGAAATCAGTACACCAACATAAAAATCACTCATGAACCTCATTTTCCAGAACGAAGTACATTTTGGTGAAATACACATGTAAACTTTAAATTTTTAAACAGTAATTTTTGATGGAAATGGCCATGCCCCTCCCCCTCACACACACACACACACACACACACACACACACATCGGGGTAAGATTGACGCTACTGTTGTTGTTAATGTTGGGGAAGACTTCTTATACCACACACACACACACGCACACACACACCGTCTGTCTGTCGTGAGTTTAGCTCAAGTCTAGGAAAGCAGTTCGAGTTTTTGTACAAACACGGTTGGTAATACTTCTGTAGAACAGAACATTGCCAAATTTTAGAGCAAACATTTCTTCTAAGCGCTTGAAACAAAATGCTTTGCAGTATGCCTTTGATCAAAAAGCTTTACCATATACTAGTTCCTGTTTAGGTGACTGTGTTACAGTAAGGTGTCTAAAAGGACGGTGTTCTGATACAAAATTGTACTGAATGCTTCAATAGTTGGAGTTACTAATACTATTACAAAATTCAAAGCTTCCAAAAGTGGCCCTGAAGTGAGGTTAACAGATTACTTCGGCGGACCACGGTCGATCTAAATTTATGTGCCGAGTGTACTCTACAAGTGCCTACAATAACTCGTAAATTTGGTAAGATGGGGAGGATTTACAAAGTTTCTGATAGTTCCAGAGCAATTTGGATACACACGGTTTAAATTGATCCATGACGCTCTCAAAAACATACTTATGCCTGTTGGGGGGAAACGAAAATCGAAGGGGCCAGCGGGTGACACTCACAGGCACCGGTGCGAGTTGGTGTACGAATTTTGATTAAAAAAAAAAAAACATGAAAATACATCCATTAATTAAATATATCGAACTGTACCTACTCATAACCCCGCCGACAGTGGATCTACCTCTAATTTACAGATAAGTGGCTTACTTAGCAAAGGTCCGTGTGATTTTATTCCCCTAATAATCAGATAGTAGAGAGCTTCAGATTTCACGGCGCGGACCTTATCTACAACGAAATAACGTCATAAATGTCTATGCCAGAGAAGTCCTAAGCTTAGGATTTCTATTGCCTATGCCGTTTCGAGCGCAACGCGAAATAACGCTAAGCAAAGTCGTGAAATGTCACGGACAACCAGAGTGGGGTCATTGCGTTGGAGATGATGTCCACTTCGTGAAATCTAAAGCTCACTACTGATCATAAGGTGGGGGAATCGTCACCGAGATAGACGCGGGATTTTGCATTGATTTTCTTTCCTTTTTTTTTTTTTTTTTTTTGCATAAGAAGTAATTTATTTCCCAGGACAATGTTGCATGACACTAGGCACCGACAGGTTTTTAGTTACCATAAAATGCGTTGCCAATTAGAAGGTGACCCTGCTGCCTGGTCAATCACCAAGGTTTCAGTCTGTATTAAACATTGTTTCCAAAATATATGGAAGGTAAAAAATCCTCTGCTTTAAATTCTTCGATGTTTTGCTCAAACTCCATAACCACGCCTATATTAGCGTATTCACGGTACAAAAGACCTATTTATGCAGGCCGATCACTGAGTAATGCGCATGAATATGCTTGAGACGTTTATGATGGTAAAAATCGTCACTATGATTGCAAGTGCGCGAATCGCGCGAAAATTTTGTTGATTTGTACAATAAATATAGAAAGGAAGACATGCTTGCAAGCAACACCACTGTTAAATACTGATAAATTACCGTATCATATTCGGTTGTAACAGAAGACATCTTACATAAACTACATGTAATGTTTGCAACACGTCACTTTTAAGTTTCAGCAGGGAGTTGTCAGGAGCTGAAAACTCTCTGGCTTAAGGTTACATCCTTGTGAGGGGTAGATCCCCTCATCAACGTCTATGCTTTTGTAAAGCTTATGTTCTCAGTAGGTTTTCGTCATTTTTGGAAACATTTGGGTATCTCATGACATCATCCAGTCTAGAATGGAGTCATGCATGACAGACAAATAATGTAAATGTTTTGAAGGCCGTAAGGTTGGTCGCGTATTGTCCTTCAGTGGACTTAATAGCTTCTTCGGGAAGCAGGGAAAGTTTTGGTTTCGCCGAACGGCCCTTTGACAGAGGGTCGGGATGACTTTAGGAAACGTCTCATGACATCAATAGCATAAACACATACATAAAAGTATTCTCACATCTTCTGACAAAGATTGGGTGTAGACTTTATCCACCGGAATAGTTTTCATGAATTTTGTATATGTTGCCGAAGGCAGGAATTTTGTATTCCTTGCCGAAGGCAGGCTAGGAATTAATACATGATGGATAGATGAGGTGATGTCCGGTGCGTGTTTGTTTGTGACACTTTCTTTAAATACGGTAACTCAAGATAAGAATGACCGACACTTTTCATGTTTGGTAAGTAGATTTGCCATGTCAAGAGTAAGATCTTTATTGTTTTGGTAGAGGTCAAAGGTCACTTGAGGTCACCAGAGGTCAAAAACCGAAGACACGATGTCTCAAGGTAAGATTGACTGACACTTTCCATTTTTTTTTTGTATATAGATTTGGCATGATAAGGAAAAGAACCATATTGTTTTTTGTGGGGGTCAGGGGTCATTTGTGGTCATTGGCGGCAAAACTGCAAAAATCCGAAAAAATGGCTTATTAACAAGATATTTTAAGAAAGGAAGGACCGATATCTCTCATATTTCGTACGTAGAGTTTTTGAGAATTTCAAGAATGAGGAACCTTTTGTTTTGTTGGATTTTATAGGTCATTCGAAGTCAGTAGGTGTCACAACTCGAAAACCTTGTAAACCGTAAACACGATATCTCAAGCTATGAATGACTGACACTTTTCATATTTGCTATATAGATTTGTAAGTCTGAGAAGAAACTTGTTGTTTTTTAAGAAGGTCAGAAGTCATTTGAGGTCACCAAAGGTAAACTTTCCAAAACTTCAAAAATGGCTTGTACTGAACACTGTATCTCAGTTTACGAATGTATGACACTTTTCATACTTGATATGTAGATTCCTCATGTTGAGAGGAAAAAAGGCTATTGTTTTCGGTGGAGGTCAAAGATCATTTGAGGTCACTGGCTGTAAAACTGCGAAAACCTTGAAATGGCTTGCAAACACATTTCAAGAAAACAAAAGCCGACCCCTGTAATATTTAGCATATCACTTTTTTATTTTGAGAGGAAGAACGCTACAGTTTTAGTTAGGGTCAAAGGTCATTTTAAGATACGAGAGGTAAAACTGCAAAAACATGTAATTGGCTTCAACTACCAATTTTTTCACACCTAGCAGGGAGTTTAAAGTTTGTTTGAAATTTTCATGTTCATGCCCAAAAAAATAAGTTTGTACCCTCCAGTATCTTGCCTTGCTGAAGTTAAGACAATATCTCAAGATTGCAGTAATGGACTTTTTTCATTTTTGGTTTATCGTCTTGCAATGTAGACAGGAAGGAACCATATGCTTTGGTGAAGGTCAAAGGTCATTTGAGGTTACAAAAGCCAAATGTGCAAAAACCTCGTAAATGGCTTGCCAACATTATACCCAGGGGCGTAGCTAGGGTTTGTGGCGCCCGGGGCAAGAAACGAAATTGGCGCCCCTACCCCATCTTCGGGAGGGGGGGTACCTTATGAATACTTACACCACTCAAGATCTTAAATAGAACAAATGTTAAAGTCTGACCCAAAGGACTTCAATGATTGCATAAAATAGACAGGAAGTCTGTAGGGTGTATGGTTAGCCAGCGAGAATTCTCGTTCATTTGCCCCTTCTCTAGTATAGATTGACATTTAGTTTGTCAATATTACTAATATTTTATGAAAAGATGAAATTGATATCAATGCAAATTGTAGGTCCAACATTTTTTAAGTGATCTCGATTTGGTGCCCTCTAGAGGTGGCGCCCGGGGAATTTGCCCCACCCCTAGCTACGCCACTGATTATACCTCAAAGTGTAGCAATGGCTGACACTTTTCATATTTAGTATGCAGATTTGTCATGTTAAGAGGAAGGCCTATTGTTTTTTATGGAAATCAAAGGTCATTTGATTTCACCTGAATAAAATTGTGGAAACCTTGTTAAACACAATCATGAGAGGAAGACCTTCTTTCCTGGAGATCAGCCAGGTCACCAAAGGTCAAATGCCAGGTCACCAGAGTTCAAATGCCATATGAGTTCACCATTCATAAGAGGTTACAATCAATGCAGTATGGGTTAACTAAGAAACCCCTAATTGTTTAGGCGGAGATCAGTAGTCACTTGTAGTCACCAGCCATCAAAAGTTAGAATTTCCCCAGAATTTCCAACATAATCGTCTGAGGTCATCAGAGGTAAAAAAAACAAAATTTTTCAAATTTTCCTTTTAGCAAGGAATCAATAAACCCCCTTGGCTTTCTGGTTCAGGACAAGGAATGGTATAGAGTAATCCAAACAGCAAGTGATTTCAGTCGGCCACAACTGGGGTCTATCACCTTTTAATCTTTCGATTCCTTTGTTTACCTGTACCATGGATGGGTGCTCACTAAAATGCCTCTTGATTCCATCAATTTCACTGTATAAAAGGGGTTGAAAATACATTTAGACAATAAATGGAGATAGTTTAGGGCTAATGGACCCCACTAGTGGCGGATTTAGGCGCCCCCCCCCCCCAATTTTCCAAAGCTTATTTTTTACTTTCACTAAATAGATCATTTAGCCTACTTGTTTCTACATAAATGCTGTATTATCTTATAATTTTCAAACTATGTAATTATAATTGTTACAAACTAATAGCAATTTAGAGCACACAGTTTCATCGATCAAAACTTGGGATTGATTTCTTTTTTGCAGTACAGGCTATGCCATATTATCCACATTCACGTTCATTTAAAAAACATTCAACACATAATAAGACTTTGAAAGATGAAAATTACGTTACTGGTCAAGGTGAATAGAATGTATAAAAAGCGCATGGCCAAACTTCACATGAATTTAATGTCTATGTTCACTTACTTCATACAATCTGTGATCCCATTTCTTCCTTTTTTCATGAACTAGAGAGTATTTTATATAAATCTATTTGGTCACACAAACCAGACAATTATGGGAATTGTTCTGTTCTAATATGTGCAAAATGTGAAGGTGGTTAAGGAATGGTCGAATTATGTTCTTTTGCTTATAGCTTAAAGTGTAAATGAGGGCAAAATTATTTTCAGGATGGCTTTGCTTTTTGGAAAGTTTTGTTTGATAGTTAGCTCAAGAAATATGGCGGAATATATGTGTGTTTTAATGTAACCTTTCCAATGAATATGTTATCATTGAAAACAAGTGTTTATGATGTCTGTTGCTCTTGATCTTATTTTACGGATGTGTATGCTAATCAATATATTTTGAATAATTCTTATTAAAATTGACAATAAACTTATCTATGCCAGAGCTCTCGTGGTCACTAAAACTTACAAAGTAATTTTTTTAATGAGAGAGTCAACTGAGTGCTTAATTAGAATGATATCTGCGATAAATGCAATGTTACTGGTATTTTTTCCTTTTACACTTTACTATGGAAAAATTCTGCTATCCCGAGGGAGTGGAGACTGAATCTACATTACACTAATGAAATCAATGATAACGCAGAACGTTTAACAATTTTTATCTCTCATACACATAACAATAAAGTGGTATACTTCATCAAGCAAAAGACTTTAAAAGCTACTGCGATCTTAAATATGAATCTTACAGCAGTGCATCGTATTCTTGATCAGATGTTTTCACCATCGTCTTTGAAGCTGTTGGAGACCCCAAAATTCAATTTTTTCAGTTTTTTTTTTACGTTCATAGAATTATAAGTTATAACGAGTTTTTATTCAAACTTAAAAAAGGAAAGATTTTCCTCTCTTTACCTTGTGTGAGGAATCCCTTATCTTTAGACCGGACCAATAGCATTACGACATATTTTTGGAAAGATATTTCATCAAAAGTGTTTAAAAGTGATCTTAGCTTAAATCAAGATCAAGTAAATTTGCATTTAGTTCGTGAAGCAAGTTTTTGCAATTTTCTCACTTTTAATTGAAGGGAATATTTTTTGGCAAACAAAAGCTCAATGTAAAGACTGCTTAGGTTCTACTCACAAGCCTGGGGAATGCCATTTCCGACTATCTGAGGAGACACGATTTTTCCAAACTTTCTGTACGCTCCGCGCCAACTGATGGTGGCGCTCCGCTTAGATATTCGTTCGGGCAGATGATGGACCGTCAAGTATCCCCCTAACGAAAAATCCTACATCCACCCCTGGGCCCCACTAATGGCTGCCTACAGTCACACAAAAAAACACAAGCGTTGATTGGATTCTTCTACAGTGCGTCCAGCCGTTGGTACAGAGTTTGCGATCGGAACCTTCTGTCATTGTGCTTGGTGTTCAGAAAAAGCAATGGAGTATGGAAAACAAGCGAGTCACAACTAGGAAAGCTAGTGGCCGGCTCGACTTGAACCAATTGGTTGGAATCTGGGCCATAAAATTCCATCAACTTAACCTAACTTTAGCTTTGAAAAAATTGAGGGCGGGCTTTAAACTTGACAATTTTGCATGGGGATGTGAGTGGTTCAGTAAAAGCATAAGACAAGAGGTGATAATTTCCGAACTTCGTAGAAAACGTACTCTAGTACGAGTAGCAAATACTGTACTAGTTGGTATTAGAGTCTTTAGCAGGAATATGCAAGGAATTGCCTTTCCAAACTTTATAGATTTGTTTTGAACCGATTTGTAGACCTGTCCTTGATTCGTAGCAAATCAAATCAGGTTTACTCTTAATGTGGAAAGGCAGAAGTTTCGCAGGACAGTCGTAACAAACATGAACGGTGCGTGTATACGTCGATCGCACTGTCTCCTGATCCTTATCGATTGCTTTCTTCCACACATCTTTACCGTCTGGTGCTATTGCCTGACCTAGGAGGAACTGCGCCACCATTTCTGTTGGATTGCCACACACACGCATCTCTCCGTTCAACTCGTCGCACCACCGATGAAAATGATTGTCCTTGGTGATAAATGGGGAAGATTCCGTCGCGTGTCTCATACCCGTACTTAAAGTAAATCCATCTAGAACACTCACTCTAGGATCTAGAGAACCCGACCTTTTCGCTTGGTCTTGGGCCTCCAGTAACCCACCTGCCCTATAATATTTGAGTAATTTGCTCTTAAAGTTTACGACAGGGTAAATAGTACCATTCCAATCTGGGGGTATTTTCTCAAGAAGAAGACGCAGGTGCACTTCAGGCGAGGTAACGAGAACTATATCAGGCCATGGTCTTGATCCAAACAAGGTCACTTCCAGAAATTGCAATGCATCTTGAAATACGTTTAAATTTTCCTGAATCGTTTTGTCTTTATCATAAGTGAAATTTATATTTCTGACACTTTTGTTTAAATATCTTTCATACACCCTAAAGACTCGAAAATCTTGATAGATAAAATGCAAGTTTCCAAACTGAACTTCAGCAAACCCCCAACATAGCCCTGGATCTGATACCATAACATTGGTCTTCTCTTCTTTACGTAGCGCCAAGTCGATCAACGAAAGGAAAATTCCCCTCTCTGTCGATGAACCAAGAATTGCTATGGTCTTTGGCACTTTAGATTGAGATGCCATTTCTATATCGTCAGTTGTAAATGTATCAAAACTACATCGTTTGGGCTGAAACACCCAACCACTTCTTAAGACACCATGTTTTTCCCCTGTGAGTTTCCTCGTCATCCACGATCCTTCGACCCATGAAGGATCGTCCTTGGAAATGGTCTGGCAAGATGGTAGGTTATCTGTTTGAAGTTTTACATCATCTTTGTCTGATTCATGATGTCTGTGAACAATCAGTCGGAATGGACTGCCTGGAACTTGTTTTTGCCAAGGAGGAATTTGCAAGATTTCCTCAACATACAAGTCATATTCACCGGGAAGAGTCGGTACGTAAGTGAACGTAACCTTTGCAGAATGCCTGTCTACATGTTGTGGATGTGCAGCAAATATGTGGTCCTCGCCAACGGCAAGAACACTAAAGAATAGTTCATTGAAGTTAATTATCCAAGTGCGGTCGAATTTGACCGTTATAGAAGACGTAACTCCAACTTGTGCATGATGCAAGCCTTCACCGACGGCCTTATGTGTGCTTAAATGGCTTGAACCCTGGACCAAATGCTGAACTCGTAGTATTGGGCCAGACAAATATTGCTCAATGTTGTATAAACTTGACTTCACTTGTTTAACCCGCTTGGAATCGGTGGATAATATTTTCACTGAAAGACAAGATATTTCAAACTAATGAGAGTAAACACGGGTAACTTATTTGAAGAAATTGGATAATTATTCCATTAAAATTTGAAAAGGAAAAGAAAAACTATGATGCACAGAATATCCAGTGATGTGAGATTTTTTGTCCGAAAAATGTAATACTGTCCGAAGGACTATTTCAGGTTGGCGCGGAGCGTTCAGAAATTTTGAAAAAAATCAGCCCTCAGACAGCTGGAAATTTTAACTCCCAGACTTAGAAGCATGTATAGTCTAAACAGTAGGTACTCTTACGTTTCCCATTGCTAAAAATGTTTACTTCAAATTAATTAGCAAAATGCAAAGTAATCAAAAGGCTTATACGATTTTTAAGCCCGAAACAGGAAAAATATAATTCTGATGGAAGACTATCTGAACAGAGGGCCACCATTATTGGCTCGGAGTGAAGTGCAGAAAATTTTAAAAAAAATCGCCACTCCCTAGATAGCTGGAAGTGGCATTTCTCAGGCTTGTCAGTGGAATCTAAAACAATCGCTTTTTTGAACTTTCAATTGCCTAAAATGTTCACTTCAAATAAATTAGAAAACAGCAAAGATATTGGAAGGGACAGAGACTATTTACTGTTCCCATTGCTGACCCCCTTCCAAGAGGGAGAGCTATAAAATATTTTGCTTTCATGAAGGACTCGAATTCAAAACGTCATCATGCTGTGCTTCTTTTTCCACTTGATCCATGTTATGAAAATATAACGGTCGCTTTTTCATGTTACCAATGAATTCATAGAAACAAAGTTAAAACAAAATAACATCAAGTCTGCAATATAACTGTTCGACCAAAACACTTTCTGAGCGAAGCTCCACCAATAGTTGGCGTGGAGCGTACAGAAAATTTGGATTCAAGATTTAAGATCTATACTAAATTGATGTGATTGTCTATTTGGCTTGAAAAAACTGTCACGTTACAGAATGGATTAACTAAATCTATCAGGCAGACTTATGGGAAAACATTTCCAAACTGTATCAATGACTTTATGTAAATGAAAACAATCTACCCGACTTTCATTACCGTTATACAAATTTCGGCTGTAGAGGCAGGACGGAGAGCAAAACATTAGACACTGCAACTGAACACCGTTCTATCATTAATTTGGCAATTGAAAATATTGCAGAACTTTTTCTTCAACATCCACCCGAATAATTATGTAACCATATCGGGCAATGCTTTTGCAAGACTACAGAATGAAGTAGGGCTAGAGAAAACTTTTTCCATAAGCTGCTCTAATGCGTTGCAAATATGTATGATTTTTATTTTTCCGTGTAAATTTCACTTTGAAAGTAGAGTTTTCGCTTTTCGAGCAGTTTTGTAAGAATTCAGTTAATTAGCCACACTGGCCTAGCCACGGACGGATGGTTTGGGGTTTGAAACCCCCCTGACCCAACCTTGCAATGCAAATACACCTAAAACAGCTGTTTTTTCTCTCTTCCCTCTTGTCGTGCCCCCAACCCCCCCCCCCCCCCTTACTCACATGAGGCAATCCTGGCTATGCTACTGATCATCCATCGGGGGCACTGTGAGTTCCAAGATTTAAAAACACGCTGAGGAAAGATTGTTTCCTTGATATAATAGGCTTACATTTGTGTCGCGATTTATTTTTTATCTTTTTACTTTTTTCTTTGATATGTCACCCTTAAGATGGTGTTTTTTATTTTGGGTGCAAATGCTGCGAAAGACTGTAGAGTAAAGCTCACGAAGCTTTTTGCGCTGCCTTTATATATAGCCAAATTTTGTGAAACTTGTTGATTTTTCATGAAACTTTTATCGCAAGTATGATCGATGATGGTTTTTCCCATTTCGGGCATGTCTTTTTGAAACTTGAGGCACTCTAGGGAGTTTTCTGAGAAACTGAAATTATGCCAAATTTAAAAAGCTCAACTGGCTGCCCGATTTTTTTTCGCCAAACTCCTGCCCAAATTTTAGATCTTGTGGGCCTATCTTCCACTGCTCCATGGTACGCCTATGTGTGCGGTTCATTTATGTTTTACATAATCAACTAAAAATTAAGAGACACTCATTCCGAGTTAAATTGGGACTTTTGTCTAAATTACCAAAATGATGTATAAATTTGTAGAGATTGATAGTATAAAGCTCCTTAACTCCCGAATTCAAATTGTATTTTACAATTCCCCCCGTCTCTCTGGCGAAGAGCCATTCGGTGAAACCAACCAAATATTCTCTACTGTCACATAAGTGTGCACTCGAGTTCTGCAGATATGATAATTAAATGTATCTTACTTTCATCACAGATGAAAAAAGTTTGAAATGTTTCAGTGGCTCATCGGTTGCGGGAACTATACAAGCAGTGACTGCGGAACATGGGTGGGTTGGGGGACTCAGTCTCCCAATATTTGCAAAGTGCGCTGTCCAGAAGTGGCGACCGCGGGGAGAATTTCAAAGTGAGTAATGATGAGACATTGCAAACGTGAGATTCATAATGTAAGGCTTTGGGGTATATGCACCTTGGAACACTCGGAAAGTGCCTTTTCAGGCTATCTGGGTGTTTGCAAAGTTTCTAGTGTGGTCCCGGTCAACTGATGGTGGCGCTCCGCGTAAAGGGTCTTGCTGACCCTCCCATTATTTATTCGGCTCCCCGCACTTGGATGGTTGATGGACTTTCCATGTCGTCTTGGGTTGAAATGGACTGCGAAAAGTTTTGAAACCTTGCAGACATTTTTCAAATACATTTTATGTCAGTCGCTTTCTCATTTTTCCCTTCTTTTTATTTTAACATAAAAAATATAGGGACTGATTCGTTGTTGGCACCGATAAATTATTTCTTTTAAAGTGATGACGCATCTGTGCCATACGTTTCATTCCAAAGATGACAATCATACATCATACATCATCCCTGCCTCAGATAGGCCTATCTAGATATAACATACATAGATGTAATATACGAGTTCGAAGTCTATATCTGCGCATGGTAACAAAACATTTGAGCGCTGCGCCTCCCGTGCATAGCATGCTGTTCTACGTGTGCTTAACATCCCGCCATTTAAAAAAGTTGTTAACACACGTAAATGTGTTACCGGTTGAACTTTGACCTGTTGCGCAATAGCGTTCCTTGAAGAAACTTGGAATTGGTCTTTGTAGAATATGATCTTCATGGTTTGACTCTAGTAGTGACATCTGACCTCCACCGGAAACAATAGGGGACTATACTCACTACTGGATTTTCAAATGTGAACAATTTTTGATGTCTTGAAATTTTGGGTTTATCAGATTTTCAGTTTATTTCAAGTGACCTTATGTGACATCACTTTGGTGATTCGTTCATGTGTCGTATGGAATTCTGGAAAACATACGGGATTCCAAACCAACTTGGCACATAGTGCATTTGCATTTTCCAATGTTACGTACAATACAGGCATATAAAACTTAGCCTTCGCCGAACGGCCCTTTGCCAGAGGGTCAAGAGTACTTTGGAAAAACTTGTAACCAATCTAGCTTTAGATTATCGCTACTTTACGGACACCAAAGAGGCAGTCAATACGCTCTCAAAAGGCACAAACCCACATTTAACAGTGTAAGAATAACCTACATATTTGGAATGGGTTGAAACCCGTGGACAATTCGACAAACTTCTCATGTAATAAAAATTATAAGTAATGAAAGATGAGTTGTAAACACGGAATTAAGTGATTTGTTTATCCGACGATTTGGTGAATGTGCACATAATACTGCAAAGGAATCTACTACCGAACTCGCCACTAGCGTAGCCAGAATTTTTTATTGCGGTTGACCAATTGGTTGGACCTGATCGCCGCACTAGGGTAGGAATCCAAAAGAAGGGGTCCCCTCTCGTTAACCGCACCCCCTCTCCTGTGAGGTTTTTTTGAATATCTACTCACAGGCGTAAGACCGTAAGTCGATTGACCATAGCTGTATACCGACTTTAGCAATTGACCCAAAATGTGACCAAAATTTTTCTCTCTGTCCTCGAGAACATTTCTTTAAGCCTATATATATCGTCTTACTGACTGTTCAACAACATCGCCCTCCCTATTCTCTTGAAACCAGTTGGTAAAGAACAAAACTGTTGAAGGCTGAAAGCTACTGTAACATCCTGTTTAGAATCAAACGTAAATTAACTTCTCCATCACAATACAATCAATGGCTGGACAAATACTTGTTCAGACTAGACAAGATCATGATCTCATGCTTGATTTAGCAGAATTATGAGGCCAAAGGCAAGATAGCAGTCTAAATAAATCAAATGCATTGTGTGAAAAAAGGACGAACAATGGACTGTATCCCTGATAGTTTTTCCTCAACTGTTTGACCCCTTTTCGGCCCAAAAAATACCTAAAAAATTATCAAGATCAAATTCAAAGATTTATAAATTTTATACCATGGCACAGAGATTCAAGGTTTCATGATAAAAATGAAGGCCTAATTAACTGACTAAATCATGTTAAATCTCCCTATCGTGGTGATGCTGAACAGCATACTTAGCTATATAACTAATGAATGGCTAGTGTGTAAATATCTCAAAACATGTTAAATATTGAGATAGATAAAAATGTGAAGCAAGCGCAAGAGTCATTTCAAAAAAAAAAAAAAAAAATGCAAAGGTTACTTTCCGTGAGAAAGTCCGGATTGCGGGAAGGATCTTTCCCCTTTAGATAAACGATTGGAAAATCCGTTAAATTCCAAGCAAAGTGCAATTATATCTTTCTTTGTGTGGTCTCTATAACCCCACCTGTTTGACCCCAATATGCAATTACTGTGCTCAGTGGCGTAGCCAGAATAGTGTCATGGGGGGAGGGGGTGTCATGGGGGGTTGGGCACGACATGAGGAAAAAGTCTAAGGATAGAGAGAAACCCCTCTGTTTTAGGTGTTTTTTGCATTACTAGGTTGATACACCACTGACTATGAAATAACTGCCTAATCTATCATGACTTTGAACAAAAATATGGATACACAATACGTTCAATATTACCCACGAATCAGTTTACCTGAAGGCTATGTATAAGCATCTCCTACGGGTCGACCGTACTTGGTCTAACTTGGTCTATTTTTGTTTTTAAGCGGAAGTACTTTCGAAGTAACACTTTTTTATCTAAGACGTTCTATAGTGAAATTCTGAGGCTGTTTTTATTTTATTTATTTTTTCTTTGTTATCCAAGGGAAGCTGACGAGTCCTTCCCAACCTATTCCACAAAATATTTTCACTGTTTCCGGTCATATTCGATGAGTTTCCGGTTCTTACTTTTTTAGGCCGAGCTAATGAAAACGTTTTGCTGGTCTTTTCATTGTTTCTTTTTGGGGGGTTTCAGTACTTCCCAAGTTTGAAGTTTGCAACTAGTTTGTCTTTGACGTTTTTACCATCACTAGACACCAATATTAACGATACTCCAGAACGTATACGGTACAGGTTCAGTCTATGTGATGAAGTCTTCAAGAACAAATACCGGATTTCCACTGCTCTATGGGGTGGCCATTCCTGTATATATATGTTCTACACAGTGAATGAATACTTAAAACTATTTCAATGTCTGTCGATACTCAAAATTTCTGGTTATTTTACGTTTACATTTGTAAGGTCAAAAGTAGACACAACACATAAGTGCAGAAGCCGTGAGTTACTTTTATTTTCAATTATTACAACAGGAACCAGGGGCTGATCCAGGTTAGTTAGTTGCATGGAGTTTTACGGCCCAGTTATTGGGGCTGATCCAGGATTATTTCCGCGGAAAGGTCCGAACTGTGATCGCCGGCCAAGGGGAGGGGTATGAGGGCAGGGAAAGGGAATTTTGCATTTCAAAAGTCCTAAAATGCAATTTGGTGCGCTCTAGCGTATAAAAAGACAGAATTTTCACAGATATATTTTCAACTCTTGGGGGCTGGCTAGGTGGGTGAGTTACATCAAATTCGAAAGAGTACAGGGGGAAGCGTGCACAGTGACACCCAAAGCACGAAGTCCTTAACGGGTGGGGTCCAGGGCAAAACCTCGGTAGGGGTCAAGGGGAAAAGCTCCGGTGGGGTCCAGGGGAAAGGTCCGGTTGGTCCAGTGGGGAAATCCCTCGGGAGTTCTTGGGTTTTTAAGTAGAAGTCCACAGAAATCTGTTTTCAGGGGTAAATATCAGAGAGGTTACGTTGAAGAAGGGTATGAAGCCCGAGAAAATTTTGAAAGCCTTAAACTTCCAAAACCATTCGTGATAGAACATGGCTAAACTATAATAATGATATTAATATAAAATTGATTGAATACAGAGGAATATAACTTCAAGGCCTTAAGGAGTTTGAAGGAAATCGGAAATAAGTGAGAATGCACACCGCCCATTCAGTATTCACCCATGCGCGACCGAGACTATAGTTCAAACAGTCAATGGCGTGCGAAGTGAACAAAGTTTGACATTGTGAAGTCCACTACTGTTGAACACACTAATGCAATTGAGCTGAATTTACATTGAATGATCAATAAAGAAGCAAAGATTGAATTGATCTCAGGAAAACTGGCAAAGTGGAAAAATATTAGAAATTGATAAAGACACATGGATCCATTACTCGTTCGAGCAATATGTACCTCACAGAACTCTTGCAGACAGACGATGAAGATATTATTCCTTTGGAAATAGTCTGATACAAATAGCGACAAAATGAATGCGAACAAATGCGTACTGAAAAAATGAAATAGAAATCATTTATTTCCTTGACGGACTATGTGTTTACACATCTTACAAGGAGAATCTGCTGGCTGGACATCGGACATAAATTTAAAGGAATATTCCGGTGTCAACTTCATATGAAGTATGTGAGGTTTGAAGGGCGATAAAAATGTTCTCTTTTAGGGTCTCAAATAAAAGAGAACATTTTTATCGCCCTTCAAACCTCACACCTGAACCTTGTTCAATACTCAAGATATTCCTGCAAGATATGTGCTTCAAGGCTACAAAATATTATGAAATACCGGCCGATTACTTCCAAAATATTTTGTTGTCTTAGGCCCAGTTCTCTCACCCCAAACAGTACGAATTCTCCTAACCTTCTTACTTAAGTCCCTCCCACAATTGTCTGAAATTCATCCTTATCCAGTCACAATCTCAGTTTATTGCTTCAGGGTGAGTATAGAATAGCTCTATGTCACAATCAGAACACTCTCAGTACAGTTCATGCTGTGTGATATAAGCTTTGGTAATCTGCGTTGTTTGAATTAACAGTCAATCAAAAAGCTGGGCCAATGGAGAGTTTTTGTACCCCCGTATAAGAAGTGTAATTTGGGGTGAGAGGATTGGCCCTTTAAGATTGAAGTAATTATTTGACGCAGGAACTTCACACCATTGCGGCATGAAACATTAATAATCTTCATTGAGTCTGAGCTCAAAAAATTGTGAGCAAAAAGGTTGTTGTTTTAAAAACATTTGCACGTTTCATTTGCATGTCTATAATCATTAAAAAATACAAAAGATGATAAATTAAGCCACCGGTATGACATCAGATTTCTCACAATGCAATGTGTTATGTGGTTTGAATATTTCCTTCAGTTTAAAAATCATAACTTCTGAATAAAGCATGCTAACGGATGTAATTTTCAACAATAAAAAGAAAAAATGCCTTGATATTTTTGGAGCTGTTGAAATTTGTCATGGGAATACCCCTTTAAATTTTCATTCTTCAATTGATTTTAAAAAACGTGGAAGACAATTATAAACTCTTTGTTGTATTTTTTATGCTGTGTTCACTCCATAACGAAACCCATTAGCCTATGCAATCGAGCAACCAACCTTATCGGGTCAACCGCTGGTACACACTTAAAACAAAAGAGTTAACCTGGTCACTTTTTGATAGAGTGAGAAGAGTGAATTCACTCCATTAGAGTGTTAATTCACCCTCCCAGAAGAGTGAAATCTAGAATGAAATTCACCATACCGGAAGGGGGGGGGGGACTCACTCTTCTACGAGTGCCTGCAACGATCCGGCGTCAAAGTACATTGTTCTTGGTGCCAAAAGTACTTTTTCTTCGATGCCGAATTACATCATTCTAGGTACTGAAGTACATTTTTTCGGAGCCATAGTATAGTTTTCTCGGTGCTGAAGGAGCCTACGCTTTTTCAGTGCCAAATACATTGTTACCATCGCCAAAATACTGTGGTGCCGAAAAATCTTAAAGATCAGGAGCAGTCACCCCAAACTTATTTTGAAGCAACAGCTTAACACCGCGGACAATATTCCCCTAATTTCTCTTCAAAGTATCTTCCCTGATATTTCATAGCTTCTATACTGCATATTCAAGATAAAACAAGCAGTTACTTAAATTTTACATTAGAAGAGAAAAACTGTTGTCACATGACTCTCAACAGCCAATAATAAAACAGGTGAAACACGACAGTCTGGTAGAACACCTCAAGTTTGGGTGACTGTTGTTGGCAATGCCACGTCGAGATATGTATGTTAAATAGCAGCTATTACCTCCAAATGTTAAATGAGGCTATAAGGGTTGCTAATTAGGATCTATCAGTTTTTGAGGTTGTTTACACAAATTTTGTTACTTGGTGTATCTGAATGTTGTCTCAGTGTAAATTTTTCCCAATTTTTTTGCCAACGGAACCTCGAAACAGCCACTGCTCAGACCCCTCTATAAGCATAGGAAATGACATTTTTGGCCGTCGGAACTTGGTCAGATTTTTCAAAATTTCCTTTACGTTTCGCTCCAACTTATGGTGACGTTCCACTTAGACCGCTTCATAGCAGAATTTAAGTTTCAAGTGAACATTTTTTTTCGAAAGGAAACTCAAAATAGCCACTGCCTAGATCCCCCTACAGGCCCGGGAAATTCCATTTCAACTGTCTGAGGGTCGGATATTTCTAACCAATGGTGACGCTTCCCTTAGTCTTTCTGGCTTAATTTTAGTTTGAAGTAAACGTTTATATGCAATTGAAACTTAAAATAACGACTGCTTGGATCCCCTTTACAAGCCTGAAAAATGTCATTTTCGACTGTCTGAGAGGAACGATTTTTCAAATTTTCTCGAGGCTCCGCGCCAACCAGTGGTGGCGCTCCGCTTTGACTGTCTTACGGGCAGAATTACATTTTTCGGGCAAAAATCTTCTGCCCCTATACTGAAATGCTCCCCTACCCCTATGGAAATGCCTTTATCAGGCGTGTGCTGGAACAGTTGCTTGCAACGTACAAAAGAATTCCAGATTTACAATCTTATGATACATAGTCCAGTGGAGTAATGAACTGAGCTAATTGGTATCTCAAAAGTGTGTTTGAAAAAATCACAAATGTTTCTCACCAGAATTAAAGACAATAATATTAACCTGGCAAATGCCATTGCCAGCCATCTGGGAGGTGTTAAAATCTAAATTTTTTTTTTTTACACTCCGCGCCAAATAATGGTGGCGCTACGCTTAGATAGTAAACTCCAGCCGCTTCCTACAAAAGTATCCCGTCTCCCATAGCCCCCCCCCCCCCCGGAAATATCCTAGCTACTCCACTGCTTACCATACCTCAAAGAGACGAGAGGATCAGAAAGGTTAGGTCAGGGAGTTCTAGCAATTCCCTGGTTAGGTGTAGACTGTAGAGGGTACAAGTGGAACACCTTAGAGGGGCAATTCAATCATGATTTATTACTCTTGAAGCACTCTTGTCATATGTTTAGTTGATTATGAAAAACTGAAGGCAGTATCCAGATAAGCTGCAGAGCAAAATAGCTGCAAGGGGGCCAACACCGTTACGTGAATGCTGTGCTCCTCCATAACGTCAAACACTCAGCAAAAACACGAACGATCAAAATAAAAAACGGCCGATGAATAATGTGAATTCTTTTGAACCGTCTTAATAAATACGGTACATTGCAAAGACTACCAGGGGGGTCGAGCGCCAAATATTTGCTGGTCTGTGGCATTTGCCAAAGATCTTAAAAAGCGGTCCTCATCTGCTCATGGTGCCAACGTATATATAAACACAGTGAAAAACGGAAACGTTTCCCTGCAACATGGAACACCACCTGTGTAAAACATTTTTTGGTTAAATAAAAAAAAATGAATTTGATAGGGGTAATGCCCCCCTGGTCCCTCTGGGTTAATAAATGGAACTCGCTTAAGGTATGAAATACAGGACAGCTTTCTGTGAGGCATCCTTATGGTTTTCCCGCTGTTCCCAAAATTTTTAGCTCCTGAAAACGTTTGTATTGCATATCGTGTGCATATCGTATTGATAATGTTTTGTTACTAGACTAACAGCACGAACAACGAGGACTAATTTCAAGCCTTGGGAGTAAATTTAAGATGGAGAACTTTATAGATGCATCCTTCTATTAAATAAAGGAATATGTCATAGGATCTGTAATATTTCTTTTGCCTTCGAAACGAATAATAAACAATAAATGAGTATACTGTTTTACCCGGTAGCTGGGATTTTTTGTTTCGTTCTAATCGAAACTTAGCTGTACAAGGCTCACTGCATTTGGGATTTGTTCAGTGTGTTAGTGAAGTCTACCCTAAGCTTCAAAAACGTAGATAGACCGCCTTCATATCGCTTGATATGACGAAGCTAATCGGGAGTGAGACATGCAGAGAGGAATCGAGATTACGTAATGAATGTTGAACTTTAAGATTCATTTTTAACGCATTGTACCGACCATTTATTTAAAAACCCTCGGCTCGACTTGAACCAATTAGTAAGAAACTTGGCCGTAAAACTCCGTCTTATCTAACCTAACCTAATAATTGTTTTAGTATGTTGCATTATAAAAGCTTTGATCAATAGATGCGTGATAGATGTCAAACGCAAAGAGGGGAAATAAAATGTAAGACACCGATATAGCACCTCATTTTTTAATCGCTACAGGAGCTTACATTTTTTGGCTCTAATTTAGAATCAGTGGCCGGAACCTAAGTCAAGCGTGGATACGTACGCCTAGTTATAGGTATATGAACATGTAGGAATTAATACGCCGTTGCACATTTCCTATAGGCCTACGTTTAAATATATGATACGTATGCGTGCGCTTGCTTAAGGATATATTTAGTTTTAAGAACAGACGAATTGGCGTCTATGGTGATATCAAGGCCAATTTCGATGCTGATCTTGACTTTAAAATCTCCATAATATTCTTTACACCAACGATCGACTTTACAAGTATATAAAATGACCGGTTCTCCATTGTGCCCTCTATGTAACCTTGAAGTTGAAACTGTCCATCACCTTTTTATTCATTGTCCACTGGTCCACGATTTTTGGACTCGGTTGACTTCCAAGATTAGACCTATTCACTGCTGGGAGGAGACTACGCTGCTCGGGCTTGACGGGCCAGGAAAAATTAAAAGCGTGTCCTAATTGACTTCCTATTTAATTTTACCAGTCTGTAATTTGGAGCACACGCATTGCTTTTGCCAAGAGCGTCAACCTCCACTACAATATTAATATCCCCTTGTTCTACAATAATAGCCTAAAAAGAAAATGTCCTATGTGAAATTCTAATTTAGGTCCTTATGAGTGTGCATGCATTTGTTTTATATACTATTTAAGGCCCATCTTTACACCATCTTTACCTCAGTGCGTTATCCAAGAAAACGAGAGAATCTGTGTATGTTTTTATTCAGGGAATGTGCATTCATGTATTCGTTCAAAGTTATTTGCTTACTTTTTACATGGGTCGGTCGGTCAAATAAGTGCTATTATTTAAATCTTTGTCTTTATGAATCATACCTATGTAGGCCTATTTGAATTATCAATGGCTTACGTTTGTTCATTTTCATCTGATCAAAATTGTAATTTCTGTAAATATTGTACATATTGCTTGAGTTCTTATAGGCGAGCCAGTGGGTTCGTCTACCAAAAAGAAAAAAAAGCGCGCTTGTCTAGATGTTTTACCGGTGTGTCGGACGTTCCAATACAGGTCTATTGCTTTTCCTTCTTCCACAACACTAACCACTCACTTCTTTCCACAGCAAATACATCAAAGGCCTACCTGTCAATATATTTACTCTTCTACCTTTACATGCATTTATATGCTCAGGATAAAAAAGGTTCTCCCTTCATTACGTCATACTGCTCTTTTCGAGCGGAGAAAAAAAGAAACGCATTTTACTTTGGGGGGAAAATAAAAACAAAATGGTGAGGCTTTGTTTTTCAGTTTCCCTGAAAAATATTTAACTTTTCAGCGCCATCCTTTAAGTTTTAAGAGTCGTTTGAAACGTCATTTACGTTTTACTGATTCTAAATTAGTACTTACTTACATAACATACATTTCTATACGTGGATAAAAGTAATCAATTTCTTCCATTTTCCGTTGTACCTGTGCCATTCGACGGGAATTGTAATTACTTAATATAGTCTTGTAGCATAAGAACGACCTGTGACCACTGGAAATTGTTTTTCGCCCCAATCCCCAATTCACCAGAGAAATGGGTTTTGCATATAAGTTGCCCTCGTAGGTGTATGCAGGGGACGCTCGTCCTCCCAATTTCGAAAACAGTCCATTCGGCCAAATCATGGGCAAAACATGATAACTGCTGACATTGACGAAAATTCGGGCAAAATTTGTTCTTGCCCCCACAAAAATATCCCCGTTAGCTTATGGTATCCCTACCTAGCTTCTCTGACTCGTACGTCTTTGTCGCAATTATTTTCTTTTTAAATAGCCGAAGCACTTAACGATGAGATCATAGTGCATGACTTACTGTGAACTTTACTTACCGGAGGAGTTTAAATGACGGATCGCTAAAGTTGTTGGTCTTTTTGAATTTTCAGTGTCATCTGGAAGTTCGTCCTTGTAGTTTATCGCCATTTTAGGAGGCCCGAAACCATCGTCGGTCACTTGATTATTGCGTAACGATTCCGTGTTGTAGAAAATTGTAACAGAATAAATTATTAAGATGCCACAGATTATCCAGCTTCGACAATTTTTTCCGGGGTTGAGGCCATTGTAGTTGTTATTGACCTGGCTAGAATCCATTTCCATGTCCACTCAAGAGTCCGTCGAACTCACACACTGTGTCTAAGCTCTCGACCAGCCGAGAAGTTTGAATACATACACAGCATTCCACGGGAGCACACCTTTCATCAATAGATTATTTGTTAAAGACTATAGTCTTATGGTAGAGAATTCTACCTCGCCATTACACTACACTTAGGTCTCACGTAAGAAACTAAGAGCAGCTGATCGCTTCTGGGCATGACGTTAAACTGCATCCAGGTTGTGGCTTCTGTTCTATTCAGCCAGTCTAGAGCAGGATCACTCAGTGTTTGCCCTTTGGAGGGCGTACTTGTCCATTTGGGACGTTAAGCTCCTTAAGGGAGCAGAACTCCTCCGGGAGTAATCGTTTGGTTTTCGCCCCTTGGCTCTTCGCCAGAGAGTCGTGGGGACCTTTAGAAAAAAAGCTGATCGCTTCAGTGTATTATTGCGGTTGGAAGAGTGAACATCGTTCGCCGGTGCAGGGACTTGCGTCTCCAGTTATTCCTTTCTATTCCATGGTTCTACATCAGTGCCCAAAGTTGAGCTTGCTTTCATTTTTTTTTTCAATAAAGTTTCAAAAACATGAAGAATGTTTTTCTGTCATGCTTTGAACACTGCTCTAAAGTCTCACATAAAACCGCGTAGTGACGTGTAAATTGCCAAATTGGACGAGTCCGTGGGACGAAGTTTGATTAAGATTTTACCGAGTCATTACACGAACGAGGGGATTACGTGCCCTCCCTATTATGTAAAGTTCTTTTTGAAACCCTCCCTGGTGGATACGCAATATGGTATTCGTGCATGACAGCCTATAGCGATCAGCTGTTCATACTTTCTCTTCTTTCCCTTCGCTTGTGCAACTGTCTCGGCAGAATCTTCATCAAACTTTGTCCTATGGACTTGTTTAATTTGGAGTTAGACCTTTTCATATCATAGTCCGTGAGCACCCCCCCCCCCCCCGAATTGAAATAGGGATAGGAGTATAGTTTGAAGTGTAAATTTTCAGATTTTCTATGTTAAATTGATTTCTTAAAGATGAACAATGGTTTTTACAGGTTTTAATGTTGATAGTGTATGACAGCTAAGTGACTGCAGTTTGGGGGTAGGGAAAATTTAAAAAGCAATAACTCTGGAAAGAATTTTTACTTTTTGATAAATGGCCCATCAAATGTTTGCCTTGATCAACTCTACAACACGAAAAGTAAAAATTCAAATTATGTGCAGTATGAGGTCACCAGAGGTCAAAAGGTCACCAATTTTGAACAATGCCCAAAATGTGGTACACCCATCTTGATACAGCCATTTCTTCCCTGAATACTGTTAACAACATGAAACGTGTTCTTTAGACATCTCCTTGCATAATTAAACACCCAGTGTTCAATTATTTTTATACACTTATTTCTGTGAAAAACGGTCAAAAAGTGGAAAAAATTGAGAAGCAAAGTAAAAAAATACAAAAAAAATCATTAAAAATACATTTCAATCAAATCTACTAATTATTTTGCTATGGGATTATAACATATTTCTTAAACTTTATTTTTGATGGTTTTTGCAGGACCTCAACTTAACCAAAATGGCAGAAATAACAAAATGGCGGCCAAAATGACAATAACAATTTATGGCCCTGTGGTTCATGGAACTACTTAATCGAGCAGGAGATGTGAAGCCCCGTTGCTTACGTAACGTTGCCGGTTTAGGCCATGAGACGTTACCAGATCTTGACCTTATGCTAATGATGTCACGATGCTAAAAGTACGCACTCCTTTCGAGGGATAACGTACAAGCCAACCAACACCAACAACTTGATGCAGACAGCGGATTGGTCAGCCAATCTATATCACAATGCCAGAAGTACACCATCTTCTGGGGAGAATAATAAACGAACATCAACAAAAAAAATCGAAATCTGAGCTGATTGGTCGGCTATTCGAATACGGGTAAGTCTTCAACACTCGTGGGAAGAATTCTATGGCGTGCGGTTCACCACCTCATATAAGTACTATACAAAGTTCAGTGGCGCGGCCACGTGTTTCATTGCTCCAGAATGACGTCAGCGTTTCGTCGATGCATAAGGTCAATACAGCTGGGAAGCAGCTGACAATTGACGTGATAACCGCTACTTGTTGCTCGGAGTGGGTGTGGCTAACCACTAACGGCCAGGGTAGCCTAAATTGTAAGGGCCTGTGGCCTGTTTTTAAGCACAAGTAGAATATTCTTATTACAGTGGTAGTATGAATGCATCTTTTAATCACTACAACACAAAATGACACAACATCATAAACAACTATTTGACGACTGTTTATTCTTCTAATGGGAAAGAACGTCTTTCCAGAAAACTCCAGTTGGATCAACCCATTCAAAATCAAACAATATACTCTGATGGTAAGAGATACAATCTATATATAAGACAACATTTTGCACTCCACAATTTGCTATCACGGAACATGGCTGATACCATCAATGCAGGCGCAGCTCTCGACAGCCACGTCATAAAGGGCGTGCTGGATATTAAGTGAAGAACTTGTTGGGGTCAACAGGAAGCTGCCCTAGGGGTCAGGTTGTTGGTTCATCAACATCAGTGACTAGCGTTTTGCACTCGTTTTCATTCATAGTGAAGATGAAACTTCCAGTGACAAACATAAATATTTGTTTGAAGCAACTCACCATTGGTCTTTTTGAAGAGTTCTACCAATAATGACAATGATTTGACACCGATGTGAGGATACAAGCTGGTGAACATTCCTATTCTTGAAATGTCCCTCCACATTTGGGTCAATCTATGCCAAATAAACAATGTCTCAGGCAAGTCCCTAGGTAACCATCTTTGATTTTGATGATTTTGCATAATATTAATTGCTTCATGTGTAGTATCTGTTCTTTTCATCCAGTCAAGAATGGAGCCATACATGACAGACCAATGATGAAAATGGTCTGAAGGCCGCGAGGTTGGTCGTTAAGTGTTGTCCTTCAGTGGACGTAATAGCTTCTTCGGGAAGCAGTATCAAGTTTGGTTTCGCCGAACGGCCCTTTGCCAGAGGGTCGGGAGGACTTTAGAAAAAGAATATTAATTGCTTCATAAATACAATGAACACACCGAAATTCTGAAGGTGACTGCTCGAGCGGTTCTGAAGTTAGAGCCCCCTAAAAATATTGCACAATATCACATTTTCATGCCAAATGCTCCTTTTGTGATTTTCCATGACTTCTGAAAACTTTTTACAGAAAAGATGTACAGGGCTCAGATTTGATATATGATGTTTGGTGGCAACGTAATCATCATTCGATTTCAAGTTAGCAGTACCTAATCTCGGATACGTAGATCCTCAAAAATGCATTTTTTCACTTTCATAAGCAATTTCTTAAACTTTGTGAGTCACCTGGGCCCTCTGCCAATGGTACAAAGGGCCTAAATGTTAGATCTCAATAATATCTGGTCACTTTGACTATTAGCAGGAGTAAGCATTACAACATTGATGTAAAACAAAGATGTGGCAGAGAACTTAACTTGGTTCCAGTTAAAATTTTCAGACAAGGGCTCCTGTTTTGGAGAGGTTGTTGACCCCATGGGCAAATACACAGATCTTTAACTTTCACTGAGGAAGGAAACAAGTCCGATCTTAATGCTCACAAAAATTCATACAACTTATGTACCTAACCTCTCTAACTAAGAGGATAAAAACGGCCCACTGAACCTTAAAGGAGTCAATGTGGGCCCAACTGCCCTATTTCAGAAATTGTGGACTTTTCATCGGTTATGTTTTTGCTTGCACTCACAGTTAGAGGTCATGTGAAAAGAGAAAAAATCTGAGCTTTGGTTTTTATTTTTATTTTCAAGTGAGGTGTTTCTGTGTAGTTTGTTGTGACCACGTCATTTTAATTTTTGGTCTAGGAGACAGAGCTTCTCACTTTCATTATATTGCTTCCTACACCTATCATAAGTGAGGATTTCAATTCCTGAAATGCCACTCCACCTTTGTTTTTCTTTCAGACAGGGTTTTTTTTTTTTTTTTACAGTTTGTCCCCTAATCACATATTCATTTAATACTTTCTCCTATTGACCAACTTTGACTATGCAGTTGGTTCATAGGAGAATGTTTAGTGCATCAGACTTGCAGTCGGGAGGTTCAGAGTTGTGCTCTTAGCCGGGTCATACCGGAGATTTTAAAAACGGAACCTCCTGCCACTCTGCTCGGTGCTCAGCAATGGAGTAGAGAAAACAAGCCAGTGAGTCAAACAGGGAAAAGACCGTGGTCGACTCGACTTGAACCAATTGATTGAAAAATGGGCTATAAAACTTCATCTAACTAACTAACTCCCCTATGGCAGGGCGACCTGATTATATCTTAACTTGCTTTTGTAATCAAATGAGCCTTGAATTATTTGTCATCATGTGCCAGACATTTAGTCACCCTGAAGCTTTGTTCTACAAGTACAGATATATTGTGGAACAAACATCAATTTTAACATGGCTAATTTTAGTAGCAGAGCGTGCTCACATTGCATGAACTAGATCCAGACAAAAAAGAAATTAAAGCATCAGGCTATACATATTTAGGGATATCTCCATACCTCTATTAATATGTGATAACTCCACGTGGATGTAAATTCTGACAACAGAGAAATTCTGATCAATCAGTGATATTAAGTGCATTCAATGGAATTCTCATACCATAGCACACAGTGAACGGGTGGACTACTGTGTGGAAATGAAGGCCTTAAAGGGCAAGAGTAGTTACCCCAAACTTATCTTGAAACAACAGCTTATTACCACTTGTTTCTTTTTATTCCTCTTTCATGCACCTTTAATTATATTTTAGGAATTAAATATTGCGTATCCAAATTAAATCAATGAGTTTCTCCTCATAAAAGCCACAATTCAGTAAGAAAAATAGTGTCCCACAATTCTCCATAGCCATTCATGAAAAAAGATAGACTACTACACTAATGTAAATCAGGGAGACTGCATTTTTCCTTTAAGGAATTAAACCTAGTGTAAGATGGAGATGCACTACACAGGTTTTTCATTTCAACCAGTAGAGGACAAGAAACAAATTTGGAAGGGAGAAAACAGTCCGTATCAAAATTTGTTGCCCATCAACCATTTCCAAACCACTCAATCTCTTCGACAATCCTGCATGTTTGATTCTGGATTCTTTTGAAACTTGAAAGTTATCAGAGTCTTCAAATAAATGTTTCAAATCAATGAACCTCCTCGGTATCATAACTGCGCAAAACTTAATTTGACATACCTTCCAAAATTGTCACCTCCGAAAACAGAACATGTAGCACACAATCCACTTTGCACAGTGAGCACACAGGTGCTCGCATCGATGGGTCTCAATGGTCTGTATGGGATAAACTCCCATTTTTCCTGTCTGTACCTTTGCAATACCTATGGAAATCACTATACTGTATGCAAAGATATGTGTTACTTTTACGAGCTGTTGCTTTGCAATTCTCTGACCACTTTTAGTATAGTATTACAGTAATTTTTAGACTTTGAAGTCAAGACATTGGCGTGTTCTCCCTTTTCTTGTGGATGTAAATCTCAAAAACAGAACAGTTACTCTTTAAACAGATCAGTTGGAAAGTGTCCTAACCTGTGATAAACTTTCCAAATAAACCCTTTTACAAATAACGTATACAAAGGAATGTAGGATAGGGTTTTCATATGTGCTATTTTTGTAAATGGCATTTTACTGTAGCAAAAAACAATGCACCACAACATTTTGTCCCATAATGCTTTGTAAAAGCTATTTAGAAAAGGGTCTATGCCACGAGGAAAAATAACCAATAGATTTGAATCTATGGGGCCATGCAGTCTTTATTTTAAAACCCCTGAATGTATTACATGGAGAAAAGAAATTGAGAATGCTTTGATCATATACCAAATATTATTGTGAATACACCAAGCTATTATTATGCCAGCATCTTGGCCAATAAGCATGTGAGTTTTTTACTTGGAATTACTTATTGCACCAAAAAACATGTAACAGATATGTTCTGCTGATATTAAAGTTAGACAAAGTTGCACCCACCAGAGAACTGTTATTTTAAAGCTCTGTTTGAATAGAGGTATGCACCATCAAGAATATCTCTCTTGCCTTTCTCCTAGATCCTCTGCAAGACTAAACAATGGATTATGCAGTTCATACAAAATCTTGAATGATGATGCTAGCACATTGGTATCAAACAACAGACAATGGATAAAAGAAAGGTATTCTCTCAGACAAATAAGTGCCTTAATTTCATGAAGGATAATCTCCTCTGGTCTTTGAACATTATCATGAATTAAAACTTTCCCTTTCAACCTCCTTCCAAAGTAACTGCTCTGTGTAGCCTACCCACATAGCAGAATCAATTAAAAAACTTTCATTTTTGTTTAACATACTGGCAGTTTGTAATGCCCTGTATCAGTTGTTCTTATCACAAGTTGCTACAGCCAGTGTAACATTCACATCTGCCATATGCCACATGAAAACCTTTAAATGAAAAACTGGAAATTTTGTTTCACATCAATGCTACCAACTGGGCCACTAAAACTCAACTTTTATTATACCTCCTAAAAGTCTCAAAATCTTGATCACCACAATTGGAAGAAACCAAGCAATTGCAAGGAGATAAAACCGCTTAGTTTCTAGATCCCAGTGACACACCACCCTTGTTCAGTGTAGCAGTACCACTTAACCTTTACCGTTGTTTGGGTCCTTTTGGACCCACACGGAGAGCTCGACTGTCACCCATCTTTACTGTTTCACACGGAGCTCGAAACTGCGAGTAGCTACCCAAAAATTCGGCCACAACAACCAGAGAGACAATAGTTTAAGGTCACAGGGTCAATGGCCTACGGAAGCCGATGCGGGTCGTGCTACGTCCGCTTTTCCGCCCACTCCCGAGGCGCGCAAATATGCCCCGATCGGAGCACAACGGTAAAGGGTTAAGACTGTTCTCAAACTTGATTTTGGTCTAGGGTTGTTAAAGTGTCTCATGACCTGACCACCTACTGACAACCCTAAGTTTGAACCTAATCAGGCCCACCAACAACTTCTCATATAAATACGTAGTCAACCAGCAGGCTCTTTTAATCAAAGCAGTCCTTAACATCACAAGGAAAATAGTGCATGGCTTCACCAGGTCTTGATTTTCTGCAATGAGCCTGGGCATCTTCACAGAAGACCCCTCTCTTGCTATTGGGTCATCCTACTTCCTCTGGTTTCTGGAACATGTCTCTCACTCGCCGCAGTTCATTTATGTTTACTTGGAATGTCTTTTTTCTCTCTTCGCTTCATGGCAGCAGCACATTGTGGACAGAACCATTTTCCCTTAGGAGGTTGTGTGATACCCACACATCCATAGTGGAACCATTCAATCGGACACTAAAAGAAAAAAGAAATGAGGACAGTAGATATGAGCTGACCAATAGGTCCTTTTTTCAATGTCACCATATTTTGCCAACTGGACTACTGGACACAGGTAGATAGCTATAATGCATAATTCATAATAATACATGTGTCCTGGTGAAGGTGTGGATACACCTTCAAAGACAGAGGAGGGACTTTAAACCATTTGCGAATCACCCTCCTGGGGGAATGGGTTCCTCCCTTCCCTTTGGCAATGTCACCCATTCAAAGAGGGAGGAAGACTCTTGCCCCCCCCCCCCCATGCATCTTCATGTGAACTGATGCAAGTACATGGTATGGTGCATGTAACTTACCCTTACTGATACTGCTCAAATTTGCATATGCAGAGTTTTCAACATTTCAGATGTTGAAACGTTTAATCAGTTTTGGGGAGTGGACATGTGCACAAAGTACTTGACGAGTCCCAAACCAATAATGGGTAGGGTCCAGGGGCTTAGTTTGGAGCCCCTGGTGGGGCCCAGGAATAAGCTCAAGGAGAACAGGGTTCCAGATGGTGAAGCCCCAAGAAGCTCCTGGCTTCTACGTGACTAAGAGGCTTCAGAAGATACTCTCCTGAATACAGAAGGTTTTATGGAACATAAAATACAGGTGTGAGAATGGATGAACAAAGGGGAAAGATGGCAAAAAAGAATATGTTTAGGGAATTTTCTGCTCAAAGCAGGAGATCTGGGAGCTCTGTACATGCAACTTGCTCACTCTTGTAAAACAACAACCCTATATCTTTTATTTTTTTTTCTTGTTGTCATTTTAAACATAACAAGGTGAAATATGTCTGTGGTAGCCTAGGCAAAGGCATTGTTAGCAAGATTACTGCACTTTCTGAGAAATCTATTTTCTGAAGAATTGTCTTCCATACTTTTCCTCAACTTCTCAGGAATAAATACAGAATTTCTATGACCTTCCTCTTAATGTCTTTACAAAAGATTGTCAAATACCACAGCACAATTTAAAGTGAAGAGAATAACAAATCATGATATTACAAGTAATGTTTCATTTTAATTGATAGTGAGAATAAAATTATGTCAATTCGTGAACATTTTCATAACTTTTCAGAAACTTAAACAATTTCCTAAATTTTTAACCTTTCCCATACCTTGAAATAATTTTCCAAATCTGAATGACTTTTCCAGGTTTTCCATAACTTTGGAACAATGTCAAGAACCAACAGATTAATGACCAAGTTATGTCAAAACTCTAACATTGACTGCAATACCACTAAATTAGACCAGTCACAATGACTTCACGAGTTGACATGGAGCATGCGCAGGGCCAAATGCATGCATGTTAGGTTTTGCGTGCCCAGCAATCTCACAATTGCACACAGAAGACGAAGAAGAATATATAAACCTTTCATTGGGACCAAAATGTAAGTGCACCTCATTAACTCTCTTGTCAACAGCTGTGAAGCCATTTGGTTGTAAAGCTGCGGACACCCTGCAACAAATTTGGATCATATTCCGATCTGAATTTTGTAATTTTCTGTTAAAATGTTCTCCATTTCTGATTGGAATGATCCTAAAATTTGCCAACCTGTGTAAACATATGATTTGTACCATATACTGGGGCTAAGAAAATGAAATTTATACTAATTATTTCATAACCTCACACCAACGGACAGCTTTTAACGGACTACGCCTGCCCCATAAAAAAAATTGTCTGTTGCTGTGACACTGACATCACAAAAAAATCATTTAACACTTCATTTGCATTGATCTCTCATGCAAATCATTACATTGGTTGACAAATTTTCCACTTGTTCCAACCAGAGATGGAGAAGACTTTCGTGGAGAAGCACAGAAATCGGGCTGGAATCTGATCCCGACTGGTTGCAGTGTGATAGTGAAAGAAAGAGTCTATTAAGACAATAACTTACATTTGGATTATCACAGCCAACCATGTTGCCATAAGACACCTGGTTACAGAGGCAGTACCTAGGTTCATTAGGATCATATGTCCAATCTGCAGTCGGGTTTGTGTCATCTACGACAGCTTCTGTACTTGTTTCCTCACTAGCAGGTGGGGGGTTTGCTGGTGTGGTGGTGTTGGAACTAGATGTACTATGCCGAGATGAAACATTCCTGTAAGGGCAAAGAAGACCCCCAAAATGTGAGATATATCCTATAAAGACTAAATTTTGCTTTACCTAAAGAAAGCAGGGCCCAAGTGTTCAGTTCATTCTCTCCTAGGCTATTGTGATGATTTTGATATTTGGCCCAACAAAAGTTGGACAGATTTCAAGATGGGAACAAGTTTCTCAAACTTTTCTCTCCTCAACTGATACAACTGAAAGTCTGAAACCAGTGGTTTTGGTAAGCCACTATGACGTGACTTTGGTGTTACAAATTATCCCAGCCAGGACTTGAACTCCCAACCTCCTAGCTTGCAGTTGGAAGGTCAGGAGTTCGAGTCCTGGCCTGGTCATACCAAAGACTTTAAAAATGGAACCTACTGCCACTGCACTTGGTGCTTAGCATATACAATGGAGCAGGGAAAACAAGCCAGTGGGTCACAACTGGAAAAAAGGCTGTTGCTGGCTCAACATGAACCAATTGGTTGGAAACTGGGCTGTAAAAGTCCATCAAAGTACATAATAACTTATCCATTTGGCACACCAATGTTAGTGGGGACAGTGAAAAGAGGAATTTACGTTCCCACATTGAAGAAGTGTCAACAATGACACAGGCCCTGCATGTGCACAGTTCTGCATAACTTAACTTTCTAGCCAATCAATTTTTCTGTCTAAAACACCTAAAAAGAGCTTCCAAATCATTACTTTAAGTTTCACCTTTGATTCTTTTTTATCACCATGATCAATGATGTGCCCATGATGAGTGCCACTGAGATGTCCACCAAAACTATATAACAAGAGCAACAATGACGCCATGCCTCACCTACGATTTCTCTGACACACATTCACTGCTTTGTAAAAATTAAGCATTACAGCATCAGAACTAATGAGCTTTGCAAAGTCCACATAGCACATCCAATGCTGCACATGTCAATTCTTATAGCAGAAGCAAATCATGAGTTGTTCAGCTTGAGACAACTTTTCGAAAGATTGTAGGAACGATTTAGCCAGTAATTCTGCTGACAATTATGAAGGAAGTGCTCTTTATGCCCATTTCACCAGGCCCATATGAAAATGATTAATATAATAATATCATGCTTAAACCAATTCTGATTGAAAAGCAATGACATGTGTACCACCACCTGACCTTTTGTGACCTTAATAACATTGTGCACCAGCACAATATGTGACCCACCTATCGTCCACTGAATATTCTGACCATCATTGATGAGATTCTAACACAACTGACTGTTAATGCTATGGCTACACCCAATCCTCAGACAACCATTCCAAATTTCTAGCTCTTATCTCTCAGGGGAAATTGAGGCATTTTGGGGTGGAGGACATTCAATATTTGAACATTTCACCAGCCATACCTCTTTAAAACACTTCATTGCATTTATACCAACACTTTGAGCAAACAATGTGATGAACACTTACTTTCTTTTACTCTGGCTCCTCCCTGAAGATGACGATGATGATGATGAAGTTGACACCTGTTTACCATCAGTCATGCTTGATGCTGTTCTACCAAATGTGAACTCTGTACTGAGGGCATCCAGTCCAGCCATACCCGTAGCTTTGACTGCAGCATAACTAGCCTTTAGACTGGCGGTTCTTCTTCCCTGTTGCATCTAAGATTTGACAAAGTATACAAAAACAATCATTACCTACAAAAAATAACAAATACGAAATGCTCTACCTCAAATATACAAAGAGTCTGGTGAACAGATTGACCTACCCTTTTGCAATATTCCTTCAGCATAAACAATGGAGAAGGAAAACAAGCCAGTGAGCTATAACTGGAAAAAAGCTGTTGCCGACTCGACTTTAACCAATCGGTTAGAAACTGGGCTGTATACTCCATCTAATTAATTAATTTACTAACTTACTTAAAGGATTACAGAACAGATTTTCGGTGGTTGTCATTTTTGACAACACATATGAGTGACTTGTTACAACCCTTTTAAAAGGGTTGTAACAAGTCACTCATATTAGCAGTCAAATCAAGTCATTTACTTGCTAATTATAGACCAATTAAGAGAGCAAGTGATGGTCTGATACTAGTCAGCCATAACTGAGGTCTATTACCTTTTAATCTTTTGATATCTTTGCTTACATATGCCACGGTTAGTACACTGAACTGCACTGTATCTTCATTTCCTCAATTTCACTGTATGAGGGTTTGAAATTCACATAGACAGTAAATGAAGATGATTTAAGGCTGGTTGACCTCACTAATGGCTGCCTACAGTCACTAACGAGAATGCAAGAATGCATTGAGGTTTCGATGATATATACATGCTCTTTTCAATAAAAATGCTACATTTCTTGTAACAACTGGTGACCCAAAGTGACCTTCTCTTTTCAATAAAATGATACATTTCTTGTAACAACTAGTGACCCAAAGTGACCTTCTCTTTTCAATAAAATGATACATTTCTTGTAACAACTGGTGACCCAAAGTGACCTTTGACTCCACCGGTAAGTAACTGGTTTTTCTTTTAACCAAAACATTTCTATAGTCAAAAAGCCAAATTTCATACTGTGCCTTAAGATATTCTGCAAACAAGGTTTTCAGAGTTTGATGCCAGGTGATACCAGATGACCATTGACCTCCACCAAAAACAACAGGTACAGTACTTTCAACTCTCCATACTGTAACACATCCACATACTTATTAGGAAATCCATCAAAGTTTCCTAATGACCTTTGACCTCTGCCAAAATCAATAGGGTTCTTCCTTACATCATAATGCATCAACCTATCAAGTTTGAAATCAATCCAAGCTTCCTACCTTGAGACATTGTGTTAAAAAGGTTTCCAGGATTTGTCCCTTCTGACCTCAAATGACCTTTGACCTCCACCAGAATATATAGGATTTTTCTTTACCTCATAACGCATCAACATATCAAGTTTGAAATGAATCCAACTTTCCTACCATGATGTTTCACGTAAACAAGGATTTCTGGGTTTGATCCCGTGTGGCCCCAAATGACCTTTGACCTCCACCAAAATTTATTGTGTTTTTCCTTGCATCATAACGCATCAACATATCAAGTTTGAAATGAATCAAAGTTTCCTACCTTGAGATATAGTGTAAAACCAGGATTTCGGGGTTTGATCCCACATGACCCCAAATAACCTTTGACCTTCACGAAAATAAATGGAGTACTTTCTTACGTCATAACGCATCAACATATCAAGTTTGAAATTAATCCAAGTTTCCTACCATGAGGTATCATGTTAACAAGGATTTTAGGGTTTGACCCCACGTGACCCCAAATGACCTTTGACCTCCACCAAAATTTATTGGGTTTTTCCTTAAATCATAATGCATCATCATATCAAGTTTGAAATGAATCCAAGTTTCCTACCTTGAGATATAGTGTAAACCAGCATTTCGGGGTTTGACCCCATGTGACCCCAAATGACCTTTGACCTTCCACAAAAACAAATAGGGTTCTTTCTTACATCATAACGGATCAACATATCAAGTTTGAAATTAATCCAAGTTTTCTACCATGAGATATCGTGTAAACAACGATTTCGGGGTTTGACCCCATGTGACCTCAAATGACCTTTGACCTCCATCAAAATCTATTGGGTTTTTTCCTAACATCATAACACATCAACATATCAAGTTTGAAATGAATCAGTTTCCTACCTAGAGATATAGTGTAAACCAGGATTTCGGGGTTTCACCCCATGTGACCCCAAATGACCTTTGACCTCCACGAAAATAAATCAGGTTCTTTCTTACATCATAAGGCATCAACATATCAAGTTTGAAATTAATCCAAGTTTCCTACCATGAGATATAGTGTAAACAAAGATTTCGGGTTTTGACCCCATGTGACCCCAAATGATCTCTGACCTCCACCAAAATCAATAGGGTTCTTCCTTACAACATAACGCATCAACATATCAAGTTTGAAATTAATCCAAGTTTAGTGTTCGACCGATCATCTATTAGGTAATCGGTATCGGGCCGATTATTGCGTTATCGGTAAATAATGGGCATCGGTAAAATTCTGCCATCCAACCAATCACTACCAGCGATTATTTGCAAACTGGAAAAGGGGGCTAAATTTACTTGAAACTTGCTCTTAATTCCTTTAAAATTCCCCTAAATACTCAATCATTTAACTTCCCGCGAAAACGGGATGCACTGATAATCACAAACGTATACATTTTACCCCTGCCATGGGAATGATCGTTTGATGTTTCCCGCTATAACCCGGTAGTATTACTTGGAATTCGATTTAGAAGTGCATTCTAGGTGTGTTCTTGCTGTCTCGCAGAAAGCGCTGCGTAAGTTGCTGTACAAACTGTTCTGCACAAAACACATAGTCTGACTACCTAGCTGCAGTGTTTCGCCGTTTTTTCAAATCCCCAAGCTTTGCATACATATCTGTGCACGTTTTGTACACGTAGCACTTAGAATCTTGTGAAGTTCGGTGGTTATTACCTTGCATAAATTAAGTCATTCCCGGCATTCCTTCCGTAATGTTATTTACGGTAGGACTTCAGCAATGTTGTCATACGACGTCATTGCAAGCAAAAACAGTAATGCACGTGGTCTCTTGCAGCAAACTTCTTGGCCCACGCATGCACTAGACTTGCGTGCGTGTCCGTTTTTACCGCCAAACAAAGCATCATCTTTTGCTCGGTGACATCGTATGCAAAAGATCCATTGCAAAATTCAAATTGGCCCCTGCTTCGTGATTGGTACAATTGCCTTGATTCTAGGCAGCCAATCAAAACATGCGCCTTCGCCTATGTGATTTAGTGTGTGAAAATACTCGCTCTCGAGACAAATTTTCCCATTGAGTTTGTGTTACGACCATCGCGCTTGTAATGCCGGCTAGCTAAGCCGGGCGAGCCCCGTGCTAAATTCACCTAGAGACAGCATAACAAATCTCTGCGTACGTGGATTTTTCGGGGATCGGACTTACGTGCATTTCAGTTGCAGATTCTTTTTAAACAAGACGGAAGTTTTGGACGAGAACTGCTAAAAATATACGGGGATATTTATATCGGAAAGGAACCATAAGAAACGTTATACAGGTGCCCAGAACTGCTAAGATTATGATGATTGCTTTACCTGGGGTTCGTTAAAGCGGGAGAGTAGCTACAGTACATTAACGCAACTGCAATCCAGTAAAGTAAAGGAAAGCAATGTTCCGACATGATTGGGGGATGAAAACTAGACAGAGCATGATGTTGGCCTTTGAACTAAATTATCAAAGGGCATGTGACATCGACTGCAAACAATTGTACAGAATTAAGGGTTGATATCTCCACTTTTGAAGTGAAAATATTTCGCCTACAAAAATGATGTCCCGTTCGTGAAACGAACAGAACTATTCCCCAAATTTTACATCCTGAACTGGTTATGGTTATACGATATGCACGAAGCAAGGGGCACTTACTAAAGTGACAAACATGTGACTTCCCTCATTCTAATAATCGGTGATCGGTAATCGGCATCGGGCCGATTGTTAAATTAAATAATCGGTAATCGGGTATTACCGATTATAGCATAATCGGTCGAACACTATCCAAGTTTCCTAACATGAGATATTGTGTAAAAGAGGATTTTTGGGTTTGACCCCATGTGACCCCAAATGACCTTTGACCTCCGCCAAAATTTACTGGGTTTTTTCTTAAATCATAACGCATCAACATATCAAGTTTGAAATGAATCCAAGTTTCCTACCTTGAGATATAGTGTAAACCAGCATTTCGGGTTTTGACCCCATGTGACCCCAAATGACCTTTGACCTCCACGAAAATCCAAAGGTTTCTTTCTTACATCATAATGCGTCAACATATCACGTTTGAAAATAATCCAAGTTTCCTACCATGAGATATCGTGTAAACAAGGATTTCGGGGTTTGACCCCACGTGACCCCAAATGACCTTTGACCTCCACCAAAATTTATTGGCTTTTTCCTTACATCACAACGCATCAACATATCAAGTTTGAAATGAATCAAAGTTTCCTACCTTGAGATATAGTGTAAACCAGCATTTCGGGTTTTGACCCCATGTGACCCCAAATGACCTTTGACCTCCACGAAAATCCAAAGGTTTCTTTCTTACATCATAATGCGTCAACATATCACGTTTGAAAATAATCCAAGTTTCCTACCATGAGATATCGTGTAAACAAGGATTTCGGGGTTTGACCCCATGTGACCCCAAATGACCTTTGACCTCCACCAAAATCAATAGGGTTCTTCCTTACATTATAACGCATCAACATATCAAGTTTGAAATTAATCCAAGTTTTCTACCATGAGATGTTGTGTAAACAAGGATTTGGGGGTTTGACCCCACGTGACCCCAAATGACCTTTGACCTCCATCAAAATCAATAGGGTTCTTCCTTGCATCATAACGCATCAACATATCAAGTTTGAAATTAATCCAAGTTTTCTACCATGAGATATTGTGTAAAAGAGGATTTTTGGGTTTGACCCCATGTGACCCCAAATGACCTTTGACCTCCATCAAAATCAATAGGATTCTTCCTTACATCATAACGCATCAACATATCAAGTTTGAAATTAATCCAAGTTTCCTACCTTGAGATATTGTGTAAACAAGGATTTTGGTTTTTGACCCCCTGTGACCCCAGATGACCTTTGACCTCAACCAAAATAAATAGGGTTCTTCCTCTCAGTATGGGGTATCTGTGTACCAAGTTTGAGAACTGTCAGATCTTCCCTTCTCAAGATATTGTGTAAACAACAAAGTGTCACAAACACACACACATACACACACGCACATACACACATACATACACACACGCCATCATGAATGCATAGGCTTCTCTTTCATCGAAACCAAAAACAACTGCTGATCAGATTTGTCTATAATGTGATTGCAGTAAAATCAGCAACTCAAGTTATTGGTGTTACTTTTATGAGAAAATAAGTGACAGGAGTCACAACTTCTTACAACTCTCCTTTTAGTTAGGTCCAAAAAATAATGCATGCCAAAATTCTGTCCTGCAACACCTGACTCAGCATATACTTTTGAACACCCATGTACTCTTTTCAATATTGCGGTCTAATCCTACGGATAATTCTTATTGACAATAAAACAAGGGCTGAGCAACCACCATGTCTGAGAGCGAAACTGTGCATACATACTGGGGTTACCCTCACTAGGCTGAAACACTCCACATGAAAGGTTTCTATGATGTCGTGTGAGAACTATCAATAGATGTCAAACACGTAGGTAAGCCATTTTTACATTAAATTACATCCGACCTCTAGCTGTCCCTTGAAAGATTTGCTATTTGCAACTTTTCCATCTTTAATGAACATTTATTACGATTATTTCAAGACTTACAATGAAAAACTTTCAAAAATTTTATGATTTTTATGTCTACTAAGAATACAGACCACCTCACTCTGGTGAAAATGATAAGTGATTCCATTTAAGCAATTCATTTCCATATTCTTCCTATGTTTTATGTAAATCTAACAGTTTTTTTGAAGTTTGCTCAATAACAATTCTGAAAGACTGTTTGGCACTGGAGTATGTTTTAGTTTCATATTCCATTTTTCAAATCATAAAATTTAATCCCACAGTGGGGTCCTGCCACTATGACTAAGAGCATAAAATTTCAATCAGCCTGGAGTTAAACTAAGTTGTAATATTCTGACCCATATTATTAAACTTTAAAACTTTAAAATATCATACCTGTAATGTGTTTGTAACTGCTCTAGCAGCAGCAATTGCTATGGCATTACTGCCAGCCCCAACACGACCCAAGGTGTAAGACAGAGAAGCCCCTGCTTGGTCGTTGGAATTTGAAGAAGTAGAAGATGCCATCGAACTTTTCATCCCTGATATCTCTTGAGCTGCTTCCGTTGCAAGGTTGGATAGTAACTTGTCTGTGTGGATTCTTTTATCTGATGTGCTGTTTTCTGAAGCAAGCTTTCGTTCTGCAGAAAACAGAAATTATTTCAGACTAAATGCTAGATGAGCTTGTTTAAATTCATCAGGTTTTGTCAATTGTTTGAGGATAGGTGCTGATAGAAGATGGTAATTACACAGCCAATTTGCACTGATGTATCACACCATGCCTTCAATTTTTTATTGGCAATAAATTACCACTAATTACATTATGAAAAAGTACACATGAATATTTGACCTCCTGCAGCTTTTATCCTCTACTTTACTCCCCCAGCCCCCTCCCCACCCTCAAAAAAATAGTGAACTTATACTTTATGTGGTCCTGTTGAAATCTAAACCCGACATTTTAATATCAATATCAGAAACTGCTACCTTTTTGTTTACATTTTATCATACCTGATTTGAGAGAAGTGCCCAGACTTTCAAAATGTAAAAATTTCCCTGAAAAGGAATTTTTATTCAAAGAAATGGAAGCACAATACAAAATGACGCTTACTTTCACCTCTGGTACTGCTTTGTTTCGGAGGTCTGTCTAGTTCCAATGATCCTTGGAAAACAAGAAATGAGATCACATCCATTAAAAAACCAGAATGCAAAAATGCATTGAGGTTTCGATGATATATAAATTTTCCATTTCAAATAATGCCATCATGCACCATTATCTTCACAGTCAAGTGTTACACTAGCATGTTCAAAAAATAATTTTGTTATTCCAGATGACTTTTGACCTCCATTAAAGACATACATAGACAGACAAACATGCAGACAGAGAGAGACAGACAGCTATCTTGAAAGATCACATTTAAAAAGGTTTCAGACTTTGATCCCCCAGCTGACCCCAGATGACCTTTGACCTCCACCAAAAACAACAGGGACCATCTCCTGACTATAATGCATCCATACACCCAAATATGAAATCTATCCAAGCTTCCTATCTTGAGATATCATGTTAACCAGATTTCCAGACTTGGACCCCCACTGACCCCAGATGACCTTTGACCTATGCCAAAAACAAAAGCAACCATCTCCTGACCATAACGCATCCACATACCAATTATGAAATCTATCCAAGTTTCCTACCTTGAGATATAGTGTTAACAATGTTTTCACACTTTGACCCCTAGTGACCCCAGATGACCTTTCACCTCCACCCAAAAACAGAAGGGTTCTTCCTCTCAATATGGTGCATCTATGTACTAAGTTTAAAAACTGTCAGACATTTCTATCTTGAGATATTGTGTTAACAAGCAACGTGTCACAAACACACACACACCCACGCATACATACATACACACGAACGCCATTATGATCCCATTGGTTTCTCTTATCATCGAAACCAAAAATAAAAAAAAAGCATTCACCACTGCACAGCTTTCCCAGTTACTAGTTAGGATATTGCAGATAAACATCATATGTATAGGAATAGGTTCACAATGTACATAGGCTAGCCTAGGCCTATGTGCTATACCTTAGGCAATGGCAAAAGTGCCAAGACATGCTGAAGAAAATTATATCGTAGAGAAAAACTTTAAGCCTTAAGCTCACAAAAGTATTGCACATTGTTGTATGAGGGACTATTACACACGCCTTGACAATATTTTAGATGTTCTTGGCCACATGGATTTTTATTGACCCTTTTCAGTACTCGATCCTGCTTTGTGAAAGGAATGTAGGCTACTGCTGACTAGCACAAACGTATGCAGAAAGTACTAACGTTAGCTCACTTGCTGAATCAAACCATACATTTTGGGCTTAAATTTCTCAGTTAAGGGAGGTAGACACTTGGTGTTTTCAATTTTTCCAAAAGCCAAGAATTGACACTGTAGAATATCGTTAATTCATTTACCTTTTTCCCCTTTTATAATGGCGAACTTTTTCCCGAGATTCCATTGTCGAAATTTGCGAGATCCTTTAGCTACGCTGTTCACACTGAGAAAGCAGTGAATGTGCCGCGAGTAGTTGTTGTGATTGCGCTTAAAGTATGTGATCGATCATTGGTGTATGGAACAATCACAATTTCCACAAAAATTTCCTGTTGAAGTTCACCTTGTCTTCTTGGCAGGTGTCGAATGTGCACTTCTCCTTCGTTATTACGTAGTGCAAAATATTGAAGCAGTTGCCAAACACGTCCGCCAAGCAAGCTATATTTCAGCATGCATCTGCTCAAATCTTATGCCATCCACATGTGTTCAAACTGCTAATTTTAGCTTTAGGCTTAGTGCAAGAGAATTTTGGGCCGGGCGGCCAATGTTTTTGTTTTTGTGCCAGGGAGGGGGTGGGGGGCCTCTTCAGATTTTATCCTGGTTGTGCACCTGTGGTCAAAAACAGCTAGTGGAGAACACTGTTACCTAAAAATGACATTCATTCCAAGTTTCCCATCTCAAGATGTCGTAATAATTAGGTTTTCGGATTTGACCACTGGTGACCCCAAATGTACTTTGACCCCCACCAAAAGTTATATGGTTCGTCCCTTGACAATATTGCATCTACATACCAAGTATGACATTCATCTAAGTTTTCTATCTCAAGAAATAGTGATAACGATGTTTTCGGATTTTGACCCCTGGCGACCCCACATGACCTTGGACCCCACCAAAAACAGCAGGTTTATTCTCTTGATAATAATGCATCTAGATACTAAGCATGACATTCATCCAAGCTTTCTGCCTCATGATATCGCGTTTACAAGGTTTTCGGGGTCTGACCCCTGGTGACCCCATACGACCTTTGACCCCCAACAAAAACAATAGAGTTCTTCCTCCCACTGTGGAGCATCTATATACCAAGTATGACATTCATCCAAGTTTCCAATCTCAAGATATCGTGTTAACGAGGTTTTCGGGGTCTGACCCCTATTGACCCCAAATGACCTTTGACCCCCACCAGAAACAATAGGGTTCTTCCTCTGACAATAACGCACCTATATACCAAGTATGACATTCATCCAAGATTTCTACCTCAAGATATCATGTTAACAAGGTTTTCAGAGTTTGACCCCTGGTGACCCCATATGACCTTTGACCCCCACCAAAAACAATAGGGTTCTTCCTCTCACTATGGGGCATCCATGTACCAAGTTTGAAAACATTCAGACCTTCCCTTCTTGAGATATCGTGTTAACAAGCAAAGTGTCACAAACACACACACACACATACATCCACACACACACACACGCACATACACACATACATACACACACACGCCATCGTGAATGCATAGGTTTCTCTTTCATCGAAACCAAAAACTCTCCCAATAACATTATTAACATTACATTTTAGGCCACTTACATCACAATTACCCTGACTTATTCAATGAAGGGCTGTGACTGTAGCAATTAATCCCTAAATGAATGCATGTGGAATAATATTTAGAACAAACCTGGTTGTGGTTAATCCCACATTCTGTTTTCTGACTTTATTTATACATTAAACAGTTAGCTGCACAGAAGGCTGTGAGTAAGCACAACTTTACAGACCTTGAGTAAATGCAATACCTAGGGCTTATTTGTGTGAGTTGACTGTGCAGGCAAATTTGACCTGCATATACCAATACCAAAAAACATTTATATAGCGCCCTAACAATGAACACAGCGCTTTACAGAATGAAAACATAATGCAAAACATATACAAATATAGGTATTAAAATGACAAGAAACGAAAAATTAAGTACAAGAAAAGACATAGCATGCTAATTGATTAACCAAAAAGGAAAGATTTAAGTTGAGATTTGAAAATTTGAAGGGAAGTGGCCTCCCTGATGTTTCGTGGGAGATCATTCCATAATCGTGGAGCAGCTATCTGGAATGCTTTTTCACCAGTGACTGTTCGAGTCTTTGGAATTTGAAGAAGGAGTTTGTCACATTTGCAATGAAAATTGTGTGCATAATATCTTCCTGTAATATTTTCATGTACGTAGTATTTTACCATGTTGTGATAACTGTCCTTGTTCTGTCAAGTGAAATGCAATAACTAAAGCAAAGTCTGTGCATGCGTAGGTCCACAGTTGAACACTAACATGAGTGACACCTTAGGCAGTGCATCTGCTCCATAGAGAAAATATGGTATGCATAGCAAGAGTACTGAGCATGAAACAGGAAACTACAGATGATTTCAAGATCGTTTTATACATACCACTAATTAACCAGTAGTTATCTCAAAGTTTGCAGGCACTTTCATGTAAAACATACATGTTCCTTCAAATGTGCCTTGTAAATTAGTGATTTGAATGCCTAAACTTACCTAAGCCTTACCCCAATGAGCTGTACACAAACATTTAATGTGCCACTCGATTTTGTGTTGACTCACGTGTTCAGTGTACAGCGAGTACAGACAGTAGGTTAATCCAGTCAAACCATGGAGCTAATATTTCAGACTAGCTCCATTGATTAGGGCACAATATACACCAAACAGAAAATTTACACACTGATACATTGAACATGCATGAATAATTACCACTATGTTAAGCAGTTAAGAGACGTGTAAGCCTACATAAATGTAGACCTATAGGTAACGCACAGTAGAATGGTGTACAAAGCTGAACTGACATACTTCAGACTTCATATTAAAGTTATTCTGTTTGAGGCAGACTCATCACAACCACTTGCTAAACAATCACACATGTATGCATATTTGAGACAGCATTTTTAATTACTTTGCTACACCTTCACAGCGCTATCCAAATACAGATGAAAAATTGCAAGCTTTTAACTCAAGGAAAATACACTTTTGGCTCACAAAATTAGTTAAAAGTTATGTTTTCATACTGGACTTAAGGGACTATTTTGTAGAATTTTGAGCAAAATGTATGAGGATCCATGCATGTCTGGCAACCTGTTGATTTGGTGCAGAAAGACACTTAAAAGTTCCAACCAACTTTGCTGGTATGAACTTGTGCCTCCCCTTTCCTCCGTCTACCTCTAGACTAGTAGTACAGTGAGTTCCATCCCAGATCATACTTCACTAGTATATAAAGTCACTGTTATTCCCAGGGCTGGAGAAAATCTTTAATATCCAGGAAGAGAGTCAAATTTCCCACAATTCTCCCAATCTTCTCATAAAAAGAAAAGGGAATTTTCCCACAAAATGCTGAAATTTTGGCCCAGATGCCCAAATATCCTGTGAACAAGCCACCCAGCTTCCCTAACTTCGCCTAACAGGCGTACGAAACAGGGGAGCGGGCACTTGCCCTCTCAATTCGGGCAAAAGCAGTTAGTCTATTCAGGCAAAAACATGATAAATGGTGAAATTAATCGGGCAAAGAATGCTCCTGTCCCCACATAGAAAATTACCCCCATACTCCTATGTTTGCATGTTTAATTTAAAAGCTGTCAACATAAAACTAAGAGCAGTACTCACTTCTTTCCAAGATTTCTGTTATTCCAGAATGGTCAGCTTCTAGTTCCATTTTGAACCTACTTACTTCTTGATCTAATTTTCTGAGGTATCTTTCAACCTGTAAACAAAATGGTCAAATCTCATAAGCAATCTTACAGGAGAAGTTTAAGCAACAATAGCTTTTCAGATGTCAGACGATTTTCACAATTTGGTGAAAATGCCATTTTAATTGGACATGTATTTCTAAAGGTATCAGCATATGAATTCACTATTTTTGTGTTCCATAATGATATGCAGGGAAACAGAGAATATATCACTTCCTAACATAGCAATGAATGCTTGTATCCTTTTGTTCATTCATTCTTTTGTATACTGACCTATAAGGGTAGAACCACCCTTCAAGAATGCTACAATGGTCAAGTTTCATTCTACATAAGAAATTGCATTCTGATAACATAAGATTGTCCAGGAGGAAACTAATTGTAAAGTTTAAAAGAAAAACAAAAGACTTCATTAATGTGTGGATATTATTTTATGTGCATTTACTTTCACTTTTTGTTGGCAATAAATTAACTTTACCTGCTCATATCTTGAGAACCACAGAAAGGCTTCCTATGCAAATTTCACCAGAATGCTTTAAGTGAATACCCCTCTGACACAATTATTGAAACTTGATTTGACCTTTGACCCATCTTTTAATATTAAGACAACCTAAACCGAACACCAGTCCAGTCAACTCCTGGTCTTGTATATTCTTGTGAAACCTGGTGCCATTTTTTGATAACCAGGAGCCTTTGTTTATCCTTCAAAGTTCAAATATGAAACAATTTTTAGTATGATGGCTATACACATTTCCTGTAAGTCTCAAGATACACCCTGCTAATTTATTGCAGCCCTCAAAAATGCTACACAACTACTCTATATAAGGGTCAGTATTCACACAGAGTATTTTGCCACAAAATGCAGCATAAAGCAGACATATGTCCAACAGCACAGCCATACTATCAGACTTCTACATACACCACAAATATGTGTGGCATAATATTAGCAACTAAACATATATACAGCAGCAGGAAAAAGTTCCTTGTTGTGATCATGGCCATCTAAATGGAAGAGAAGGGTGGGTAGAGAATATGATATACCCTTGCCCCTCCCCAATTCAAAGACACAACCCCTCATTTGCTAAATCCATGGAAATGTCCAAAATCCTTGGAGTTTGCTCAAAATTTTCACCCAAAATATAACTAAGGACTCTCTAATGTTTTTAGACCCCTTTCAAGGGCAATGGTCAAAAACAGTGCATTCCCCCATATCCCACTGTAGAGTAGAACACTATGTCCTGGTCTTAAAGGGAAACATTGTGTTTAAAATGCTCTAAGAAAGAGTTCAAAGAAAAAGGCTCAGACATTGTCCAACAATTCAGTCTTAATCATAAACCCCGGCAATAGCTACATGTTTTCAAAAACTATGTGCAAGAAGAGTCATGGACGTTGCATCATTTGAAATGTCAAAAATTTGGGTGAACAAATTATTCTTGAGCAACTGAATTACTATCTGTGGAAAACTTATTTCTTGAAAAGCAGGCTACCATACTGCCTTATTTTTTTTTATTACATTTTTCTTGCAAAACAAATGCAATATTTCCCTTTAATCAAGCGAATCTTCAGAGACTTTGAAAGAAGGCTTTATGGTTATCTATTAATAAAGGTGCATGTAGTGGGTAAATATATAAATTGCATTACTGTGTGTTCAATTAATTTTAAGTGTTAAGTACCAAAATCACAGATATGATACCGAGCACAAAAGAAGATTTCATGTGAAGGTTGATCATGGCAAACTGTGAATGCCCCTACGTCTCTGACTATGCTATCATAACTATGAGGCATGATGGTTCTTACCAAATCATAGATCTGGTTGGCTAGTTGAACTTTTTCATCTGCTTCTTCAAGTACTTTGTAGTATTCCTGAAAACAAACAAGATAAAAGTGGTTGAAAATAATCTCATAGCCATTAATTATATCATACTTGACAAGTGCAAAGTATTCTGAAAAATTACAAAATGTTCAGGCAATGGCTGTGAACTTCACACAGACAATGACGGCCTATAGACATAGTTTGTCCCCAGTCTTTAGCCATTTTCCCAAAGGTTGGGAGAGGTAAAGGATATCAGTTTGCTCTGAACCACTGCTTGACAGCTAAACCAAGCAAAGTGGATGACTTCCTGGACTAGACAAGATTATAATTACGTTAAATCTAAAAATTGAGAAAACATTTTACCAGCTGCTGATTGGATCTACCTTTCCAGTAGGTTACCACAGGATAATCCACAGTCACCTCAACATAATAGACCAATAGGAGTTGAGGATTATGGCTGACATGTATGACTGAATTAAATGTTAAACAACAATGGACCTTGCATTATTGCAGGATAATGCACAATCAGGAATCGAAAAGATGCATGTGGGTGATTCATATTGATGGCCAATGTTTTGCATTTTTCACTTATCACATTTGTATTATTAAGAGAAATGAGTCCTAATTTTACAGCCAACATTTACAAACACAAAATGATAGAATATTCAAAATCAATCTGTACAGTAGTCATCTTTTCAAGAAATTAGGTTCTGGAAGATAAAAAAGTCAGTTATTTCATTGCTCTAAAATAAACCACTCAAACTTTTAAAGAATCAAACAAAGCAACTTGGAAACTCTTTTAATGCACAATGTTTTCAGTAAATGAAGCTTTGCTGGAATTTAAAAAGTTGAGACTGTAAGGTTTAATAATGACTATTTCATCCATTTTCATTGCATGCAATTTTTTTCAATGCATTATTTCCCATTCAAAGTACATCTTTATGGATCTAAACTCTGATACTGAATATTGATATGCAAAGTGCATTTTGAACAATGGAATTTGAAAGTTTTACACGAACATGAGGTAAGATAGCATCCCTAATAAATCCAAGCTAGGTCATAACAAATGATGAAAAATGAAGGAAGACCAAATATTCCTCACAGTGATTTGAGGTGAGGGATGGTGTGCAATTGGTCTCGCACACCTCAAAATTCAAGGCCTGAATAATGTGTCAAATTCAATTGCTTATATCTCAAGAACCCAACACGCAATATATGAACATTTCACCAGAATGCTGCTTGGGAATACAGGATATTCTTCTCCAATATGTCAAAAATAAATTTGGAACTGGAGTTTTCTTTCAAAAGCCTTGAGGGGCATGGAGAGAGCCATTATTTAATGAAGCTCCTGATCATGAGCAAACTGTCACATGAGCAAACTAAATTTTGCTCACATGAGCAAACTAAAAATAATGGTAGAAATTGTTTGACAATATTGCAACTCCTAAACCACTTGTCTCTTACACTCTCACCTTTCGTAGTTGTTCATATTGTTGCTGTTTCACTTCTGGTTTAAATTTCTTCACTGCTGTTCCTTCAAAAAACTTTTTCACTTTATCATCAATATTGTCTATAGCATCTGCAAACAAAAATTGAACAAATTGCTTGAAATTGCCTAATTAAATTAACAAATTGCTTTCGTTTTAAAATTACACATCAAACAAACGGTGTGATTTTCTGCACAATTTTTTTTTGAACAATTCATAATGGATAATACTACAGAGAAGAGCCACAATAAGTTTCCAAAACTGCTTTCATGTTTCAATGAACTGGAAAAGGCACTTCCCAGTTCTTGCAAATTTGTAGTTGATAAACAAATGAAAGTTCTATGGGTACATGGCAAATATTGGGAATGGGAAGGCAGGGGAAGAACATAAGACATGTGCTAAGATTCAATCATCAAGGGTGCTTAGGTAGAAAGGGCCTGGTGTCCCTTGTGATATGTCAGACAAAATAAGTCAAGACCCTTATAGCAACCTCACTGTCATCACTCAGCAGCAGCAGAATGAAGAGGGCATCATCTTTATTTTCATTTTGCTGCCACTTTTATACTACAAAGTATGCCAAACTTAGGACTGGACAAAACCAGAGGGAAACAAATACTCCCTGGTGCAAAAAGTAAGATATCATTTCTACCAATTTCAGAATTACTTAAACACATCTCTGCTTTCATAGAGGAAAATGTACAGTACCCTGGGCCTATTAATGCAATAATGTTTGTGGTCTACAGGCTAACAGTAGCCTATGTAGTCAAGTGTAAGGGAGGTGGAACTCCTGTTACCTTGAAAACACAAGATTACCCCTGACTTTTTTTAAAAAAAAAAGAAATTTCCTTGCCTCATTCCCAAAGTATACCAACCTGGAAGTTGATTCCCCCCCAACCCTTTAATACCTTGTCTGGCTATGGCCCTGCCATTTAGTGAGAAAAATTTCAGCAAACCACATTTCAATCACACTTTTAAGCTTTCAACCAAAGAAATTGTTTATAATTGCGACATAGGCCTATAATTAAGACATAACATATTTAACTCTGGAGTCAATAACTTCGCAAGTCTACATTCCTTGCTGTCTATGCAACATAATGCAAATTTGTTTCTTACTTTGTACTTGCAGGTCCATTTCTCTCATTTCTGTGAATCTTTCTTTCAAATCCATGGGCAGCTGCTCAATCACTGAAAGGAAGTAATCACATATTGCATTAAAAAATCCCTCAAATATTTTTTTTTTTATTTGATTGAATTACTGTACTGCTAGCAATACAGACCTTAACATGTTTTTTGGTTTTTGGGGAGACTACAGGGTAATTAATGTTGACGAATGATCACACGTTTTCAGGTGTGGATGGGCAATACACCTACAGTCCTGTGTATGGAGGTGGCAGTAGCCCTTCCCCAGCCCCCTTTCTGGGTATGCCAATGCAGTTACAGTATTTATAAACACCATCTGTCACAACCCTACAAGTGGACAGAGGGTACCAAAAAGTGCATTGTAAAGTGGGTACAGTACTATTTAGAATCAGTGCCCAGAAATGACATCATTTTAAACAACTCTCAACTTAAAAGAGGGCGCTTGGTGCTGAAACTTTATTTTTTTTTGCCAGAGAAAAAACAAAGTTTCTTTTTTATTTTTTCCCCGCAGTAAAATGCGTTTCCTTTTTTTTCCTCCACCTGAGAAGAGCAGTATGATGTATTTGCTGTGGAAAGAAGTGAATGGTTAATGATGTGGAAGAGGAAAAAGCAACATTTTGTTAGACATGGATTCGAACCCCTGACATACTGGTATACATAGTATAGCATATGGGCCTACTGCCCTACCTGTACTGTTGCCAATGGAGGGTTTTCATATAATATCAGTACTGCCTAACAGTACTACAGTACACACAATATAAAGACATATACACCTATATATATGTATATTGAGCCAAGTAATTAGACATACCTAATTAGCCGTACGCCAACATATGCATACATTTAACGTACAACAGGGTATATTCCCACATGTGCATACCTACATACAGCCCACCCTAACCTACTTATGTAGGTATACATACATTTTTGTATGTGTATTAAATCCCTAACCTTAACCCTAGCCGGGCTCTAATTTAGATTCCGTACCCGGAACTTGCGTCATAGCTGTAGGGTTAGAGGTTACATATGCATAGTAATAAGGTTAGAGTTACTTAGGCATAATAATAAGGTTAGGGTTACGTACGCATAGCAATAGGGTTACGTATATACGCATAGGGTTAGGGTGGGCGATATGCAGGTGTACGCATGCATAGGAACTGCAAATGTAGGGATGTTTACGTATCCCATACTTTACATATGTACACACTCTCATGTACATACATACTTAGCTTTAGGTATTCGTATATACGTATACCTATAGCTATATGTAATAGATAGTATTATAGGACAGCTTATTTTTAACCCATCCACCGGCAACGGGCAAGCGCGCTGGTCTTCATGCTAGAATCACTATACCGCTAGGGTCGAGGGTTCGGGTCCGGGTACTAAAAATGCTTTTCTTTCTTCCACAGCACTAACCCTTCATTTCTTTCCACAGCACACACTCATAGTGCTGTTTGCAGAGTGAGGAACAAAAGAAAAGGGTTCTTTACTTAAAAAAGGAAAAAAAAAAAACTTTAAAGTTGCAGCGCCCTCTTCTGAAGTTGTGAAGTCTGTAAAATTATGTCTACTTCCGGGTACAGAAACTAAATTAGTACCCCTAACCGTATTACTATGTGTACGTATCCACGTATGACATAAGTTCCACCCCCTTACGTTAAATTAGAGCCGTGAAGGGTATGTCTTAAGTGTAATGTTTACAATCAGTCAGTGTTTGGCGACTTGGTACCGAGCAACATCCGTACAAGGCTTCCGTAGATTAAGGCGACTGCTGTGAGACTATACAACAAAATGGCGACATTCATGATTTTATTTCAAAGATCAAAACATCCTAATGTGTTGATGTAAACAGTCCTAGATAAGGGTGACATGGGTCACTGTACCTTCTTTATGCTAGCATATCCTCGAAAAGTACAAAATTTGCGAGGAAGGGTGTCAATCCAGAACTACAATTACAGCGAAATCACCTCCGTCCGCGAAATCTAGGCCTAACTGTAACCACTGTGTTTATAGTGCTAAGATATAGCCTAACATACACGACAATTTCAGTTTCCACTGTGGCACGAATCGTGCCGCAGTCTAAACTGTTGAAGTGACAATGAAAAAGCAGTTTCTGCAAATCTTAAAAACTTACTCTCTATGTAATCTTCTAAGTACAACATTTTTAAGCGATTTGCGACTTGATTGGGCAGAGACTCGGTTACTTGCAATCCCACTGTTGTCTCTTCGCTCACCTTGTGCACGGTATGTGTATCTCTAATGAATGTCTTGGTTCGAACGTGATGATTGGCTAATACTGGATTTTAGGAGAAAAATAAACCAATAGAGTAGAAGCTCTCTTTGTAAAAATCTTAGAAAATTTTCAGTCGTTTCTTGTAATGAAAATATTTATCTGTACTACTGACGTTCTAAGTGGCCATTTTTGTTAGTAACATAAAATTTTCAGGTTTTCTTCTCACTGAAAGATATCTTTGCACCGGCAGGACCGTCATGAAGAAGCAGATGGCAGCTTCTTGTGGGCTACATGGAAAAATGTGGTTGTAGATTATAGGCCTACTTCGAAACGGTATAGGCGAGCATAACTGAAAGAGGAATACCGATTTTTATTCACAACCCGTGATTTTTGTCTTTTTGATGTCACAACTTGGGTGATTTCACCGAAAAATAAAGCGTAGTCATTTCATGCGGCCCCGTTGATCAAGGGTGGCGCCAGGATTTGCCCGACATGGGGGCCAAGCTCCCCGACAGGGGGGGCCAGAATTTCAAGACCCCGACAAAGGTGATATTATGTCCCGGTGGGACGTGACTTGGTAGAATTTGAGCTTTCTTTTTAACAAATACTTAAAAATCTGGAGTTTTTTGAAAGAAATCTGGCTTTTGTTAGTACCATGAAAAATTTTGGGTCTCTATTGGAGAATCTGTCCTTCATATGGCAAATATAAGAAACGTTATATAGGCGACAGCTGAAATTCTTTTGAGGTTACGCGTTCAATCGAGACGAGACTGCAAGTTTGCCCGCCGTTTTTCCCTTTTGAACGAAGATTTGAAAAGTAAGGGCTTGTTAAATTGGGTAATTTTTGGAATTTAATGAAAGAAAATTTGTTTTTTGGTAAGGTTCTAAAGAATGTTTGGCCTTTTTTTAAGTTATTTGCCTGTCAAGAGCAAAATTAGGTAGTATGATGGGTGATTAACATGCAGAGTTGGCTTTGGTTATTTATTGTATAGAGTATCCATATTGGAAATGGCAAATTTCGCCACTTTTAACAATATGAAGCTTATATTGGGGAAAAATTGCAAAGCTTATGAAAGTTTGGGCGTTTTATGGAAGAATCTTACCTTCTCATGAAAAAAATCAAGTAGGGCGTGATCTGTAGTTTTGTTGGGGTTATTGAATATAATCATGCAGATTCAGGTCCTCAGACCATATTGGAACATTCTTTCGAGGAAAAAGTTTGGCTTCGCATATATTCGAAGTTTCATATTTTATTTTATTGTCGTAAGCGTACGGGAGAGTTTCAGTTTGGGAGGGAGCAGAATTCTTGTCCGAAAAGTGTAATCCTCCCCGAAAGACCATCTAAGTCGAGCGCACAGAAATTTTTGAAAAATTGAGAACCCCCAGACAGCAGAAAATGGCATCTCCATGTTCGAAACTAGAATTTTAGAAGTCAGCTTTCGAGCTTTCTTTTGCAATAAAATATTCACTTCATTATACTGCCACAAAACAGAAAATAATTTACAAGAATACTTTCTTCTGTTAAGTAATCTGTTCGACCAAAATACTATCTATGCGGAGTGCCACCATCAGTTGGTGCGGAGCGTACAGAAAATTATTAAAATATCTAACCCCTCAGATAGCCGGAATGGAATTTTCCAGACTTGTAACTAGAAATGAAGCAGTCGTCATTTTTAGCTTTCCTCATGGCAGACCATCGGGCACTGCATGCACATGATCAACCTTTCGTCTGTTTTTGTCAAGAAAATTCGGAATTGTGAGGAATTAGCTTGAAGAATATGGTCTTCTAGTGAGAAAAATCAAGAAGAACTTCCGGGTGACTGAAGTTTATCAGACCCGCATCTTTTATCAGTTTACCGTGGGCATAAAGATGAAGGCTCCCCGACGAAATCGGGTTTTCTCAACAACAGGGGAAAGGCCGCGGCAGCCTTCCCCGACAGGGGCATGACCTTGCGGATTGAAGATGGGATGAAGGATGGCAGAGCTAGTAAGAATTGATTAAAACAGATTCAGATAGGCATTAAAATACCGTTACAAAAGACTAGAATAGTGCAAAAAGGAAAAAACAGTTCATAATCATCCATCCAGTAACTTTAAGTCCTTTACGTTCATTTTTAGGCCTCCTCGACGGAAATTGCCGTTTTCCCCGACGGGGGAGGAGTAAAGACACGGGTACATGGAATGTGGTATAACGGAGCAAAGAAAAAGTGATTGAAAATAGATTCCGATAAGTATTAAAATTTCATTTCAAAACAAAAAATAATGTTCACCCATCCAGTAACTTCAGTCCTGGTAGGTTTTTTTTATTATTATTATTTTTATTATTTTAGGCCTCCCCGACGAAACCGCCGACCTTCCCCGACGGCCACCCCTGCCTTTGACGTGTCAGCGGTGTATCCAAAAACTAAAGGCCTAGCAGATCAAAATAAAACCAACCCTGATCCCTCCGACTCTCCTCTCATACCTATGACACGCACACAGCTCTCAACTTGAAAACAGGTTTAGCCGTTGTAACTTGAAAAACATATTTACGGCTACTATATGCTTACAAGTATTATTCCTCTGAGGTAAGGAGTAGACTCCAGGGGAGCTTGGGCAAACTTTCTCCCAAATTTTCGAAAGCAGGTAGTTTGGGAAAAATTCGGGCAACCTCACTTGAGTTCTAAAATTGACATAATTTAAATTTACTGACAGAAAACTAATAAGAGCGCCAGCGTCTGAAAGAGATGCCAAAAGAAAAACCATCCGTAGTGGCGGAAAATTCCCATGAAATATTAATAAAATTACAACAATTCGCTGCAGGCTCATTCGGGCTTGGCAGTGCAAAAAAGGCAGTATTATTAATCAAATTAGTCGTACTACATACATACATACATACATACATACATACATACATACATACATACATACATACATACATACATACATACATACATACATACATACATACATACATACATACATACATACATACATACATACATACATACATGCATACATACATACATACATACATACATACATACATACATACATACATACATACATATATACATACATACACAAAAACTTTTATAAAGGGCAAATTCCATATGATCAATGCGCTAAGACACCAAGAAAAATAATACCAGCAAAACACAATCAACTAAATAAGTAAGTCTTAAGCTGTTTTTTGGACAGCGCAACAGATTTGGAATTCCGTATGTGGGGAGGAAGAAGAGAGTTCCATAACATAGGACCTGCAATGGAAAAGGCCTCCTCACCTACTCGCTTCTTGGAAGGAGGTTTGAGGAGTAGGGCCCCGTCCATTGCAGACCTAGTAACAGGACCAGATAAAGGTGTGGTTTTCCTTTGGAGCATATTAGAGAGATAGGCAGGAGGCAAATCATTCAAACATTTGTAAACATATAAACAAACTTTAAATTGGATTCTTTCGCGAATAGGTAACCAGTGAAGGGCACGTAGAAGAGGTTTGGGGCTATCTAATCTACCTGCCGAGAAAATAAAATTAGCACAACGATTTTGCAAGGATTGGAGGCGATTAAGGTCCTTTGATGAAGCACCATATAAAAGGGCATTGCCGTAATCAAAACGCGATAGGAGGAAAGCACGGACAGCAGAATGACGAGTCTCTTCATCAAGGTACCGACCAATTCGAAATAAATTCCTAAGATGATAATTACAAGATGATACTAGGCTGTTAACCTGTTTCGTCATTTTAAAGTTTGAATCAAACATAATTCCTAAATTACGAATTTCACTAGAGGGGATAATATGACTGGGTCCAACTTCTAAATGTAGTGAAGGAAGTTTTTGGAGACTTTGTTTTGTACCAGCTATGAAAAACTCAGTTTTGTCATCTTCGCAGTCTTTCACAACAGTGGCAATGAAAGAAATGGTCAAATGTCCAAATTCTTTTAAAATTTTTGCCCGAAAGAAGTATTAGCCAGTATAGTCAGCGTAACATATAAACGTAAAAGAGATAAAATACAGCGACACCGTTAAGGTCTTTCTCCAATCGTTCCTAAGTGTGTTTTTTAATCGTTCAAAAAGTTTTCCCAAATATCGGAATTCTTTGTAAATGTTGCCCGAAAAAATAAAAACCCGTTATTGTCAAAGTAAAATCTACCGTTGGAAAATCAGACAGCAACAAAAATTTGCCAAGAGATTTGCTGCATCTCAAAGTTTTCTGCATTCCCAGTCCACATATCGAAAAGCTTCGATCATAAACCTCTCAAATGCGTTACAGTGTGCGGGCGCATTTTGCATATTTAGGTTTTTCGCTTTATGTAGTAGGCATATTCGGGGTTGTGTTTTATAAGGTCTGGCTAAACTGGATTTGTGATGTTCATACTATTGCCTACCTAGTGAATGCTTTTTTGACTGGATGCACCACTTACTTTTGTCGTAAATCATTCATTTATGGGATTTGATGTCTATGGGCTAAAAACGTTTTTCATACCAACATAATTTTACATAATTTAGAGGATTAACACTTCTAGCCACAAATATATTGACACGGCTAAAAGCGTTCTTGGAGCTGCATGTCACAGGTAACAGGAAGAGGAGAAGAATTGGTTTTATTTGGATTTATATTTTTCTCTTAAAACGGGTGAAGTAAAGGCATAAAATGGCTCATTATCTGGAAGAAATCCCCCAAATTATGACGTCACCAAATTTTGAAATCGTCAAAAATCATTTATTTCGAATGTTCCTCTCACCTTGACATATCATTCCAGAACATTATCGATTTAGCTTACCTCAATTAGGCTAGATCATTGAAAAAATATTGATGTTGAATGAGCATGAATGATCGTTTTTGTACAAAGATTTTTGATATGAGTAATCCACAGATCTTGCAAAACTTCTGAACGAAATGGTAAAATAACGTAGTCGGGCAAACTGGTTGAAATTTAAAATTTTTTCAATTGCCAAATTAATTACTAGGTCAGACGGGAGCGTGTTCATTTGGGGTGCGTAATAGTTTGCCATCCATGCTACCCTTACAGCAAAATTTCGGACGGCAACGCCGGGTAACATAGTGTGAGGATGTTTTCAATTTCCCATAAGTCTGCCTGAAAATCAGTGCAGCTCGTAACATATGACATTTTATCAAAAAGTATTTGAAGTAAACCATTTACGGTCAGGGGTTCGGGCAGTCGCATAGAAAATGTCATCAATTCAGTAGATCTTGAGTTTAGACAAGTACCGTACTTGAGTAAACTTTTTGGGAAACCAGAGCAAAAAATACCGATTGCTTGGATTCTTCTACAAGCATGAGAAACTTCCGGCTTTCTGGGCGGTTGTTATTTTTCCAAATTATTCTGTGCGCTCCGCGCCAACCATTGGCGGCACTCCGCTTATAGAGAATCTTTCGGAGAAATAACATTTGCGCCCCGATAGCCCTCTGATCACTTTCCAATCTGCCAATTCACTTGAAGTTATGATTATATTGCAAACTCTCTTACTTCCTTATATTGAAAATCATTTAAAAGAGTAAAATCACGGGGACCAATCTAACTTAAGATTGTAAATTTTCAATCGAATAAGAATGAATTACATACAAATTTATTTTCAATCGAAAGAGAGCAATTCTCACCAAGTTAGATTGATTTTCAATCTATCAGACTGAAGTTTTTAATCGAAATTGCAGATTGGTCCCTAGTGTCAATCTAAAAAAAAATTACGACTGAGGGAAGGGTAGCTTCATATACCTATACTCTACTAATACTGGGAAATGTCATTTCCGGCTGTCTGAGGAGGTCCGATTAGCTCCAAATTTTCCGTGCGCTCCGTGTTAACCAGTGGTGCCGCTCCGCTTATAGATCTAGCTTCCACGTAGGTTGGGGTAATAGAATATGCCCACGGTGTTCCCCGCCTGTCGCAAGAGGAAACTAAACGGGAGGACTTGAACAGTATTCAAACAGTGTCACTATATAACACATTCGTGTTGGTGTGTCGTTAAATTTTATCTAACTGACTAACTAATTAACTAACTGACTAACTAACTAACTAACAAACTAACTAATAGATATAGTGTTTTCGGCCAGATAGCATTTTCGGGCGAAAATCTTTCGACGCAAACTGAAATACTCCCGTGCTCTAATGACTTGGAATGATGTAATGAGGCAGGAATGGCAAACTTTTTGCCCTATAGATATTGATCCCATAAATTGATGATTTCCTCCCCCAAGTGTGTGTCCAATCAAAAAATATTTACTGGGGCCTTACTGCAATAGACCTATTTCCAAATAGCAATTACAATGAATTGTGGGATATAGTTTTGGGTGTACGTAAATTTTCACCACAGTAAAATGCCATTGACAAAAATGACAAACACCAAAACTCTATCCCACAATCCTTTGTAATTGCTATTTGGAAATAGGTCTATAGTATGAGTCACTGCATGGTATAATCCAGCCGGCCAGCGGACCTTTAAAACACAACCCAAATACTACATAACGAAAACCAGCAGCTTGGGGGACTGAGCGTGTATAACCGAAGTAGCCAACAGGAGTGGGGCTAGGATTTGCCCGACACTAGGGCCAAGCTCCCCGACAGAGCGCAGCATTTCAAAGCCCCTACAGAGGCGATGAGTTGTCCGTACGTGGGATGTAACAGGCAGCATTTGAGAATTTAGGGCTTTCTTATTAACAAAAGTATTTAAAAATCCTGAGAAACTTGATAATTTTTGGAAGAAATTTGGCTTTTTGTTAGAACCATCAAAACTGAAAAACGGGAAATTTGCCCGAAAATTGTTACTCTTTTGAATGAAGATTTCAGAATTAAAGCTAAAAATATTTGGAAGGTTTTGGAAATTAATGAAAAAAATGGTTTTGTTATTTATTTGTAAGGTGAAAATGGGAAAAGGGGGGGGGGGGGGTATTTATAGTTATTTGCCTCTCGAGAGCAGAGTAAAGCGGAATGTCGAGGTGATTGAAGTTGGTTTTGGTGTACGGAGTATCCACTAACAGAAATAGAAAAAACTTTTCATATCATCTTTCCGTTTTTGACTAACATTTTGCTAAACTATGCAAAATAATATTTGCACATATAAAGGGTTGAGTGCCCAGGGCCGTCGCAATCGGGGCAGTGGGTTGTCAACCCCTAAAATTCAAAGCGATGATAGTTGGAAAATCTAAAATAAATAATTTTAATATTTCATGAAATATTCCAACACAAAATGAAACTTGGCCACAGCCACAGTTTTCTGGCAGGCTGTGAAAATCAGTTATACGTACTTCAATTTCACTTCATAGTTTGGGAATGTTTTTGCCCTGTAAAGTAGAATATCATTCGGGGGGAAGCTGCAAGACGTTGTGGGATGGGTTTAACCAGGGAGTTGTTACTACTGCCTGTTTTAACTTTTAATATTACACAGACAGATAGGAGAAAAACCAGGTGCATGTGCAAAGACTGAGCCCAAAGTTTCAGCCGGAAAAATTGAAGAGGTTCATTTTATTGGGTAATTTTCTGACCGTTATATAATTGTTCAGTAATTATTTAAGTTAAATTTTTATTGCCAAAGAAAGTTCAAAGTGAAGGCTGCTTGGAGTTGTCAAGTCTCTGTAGTAACGGATAAGTCCGGAAAATGTTATTTCGGAAATTCTGAGAAGTCGCGATTTTTCAATTTATACGCTCCGCGTCAGCTATCGTGGCTTTCCGCTTAGATTTTCAAGGCAATGATTGCATATTTTTGGCGAAGAATCCTCTGCGCATAACCTAAAGCGCAGCTCACTGTTGTTCTTAACTTTGTTGCCGTGACAATGCAATAAGATGATTATTAGATATTGTTTTTGCGACCAGTGCACCTATACGTATCCGGTTATTATAATTCCATTCCTTGGGAAAGTAAAGGTTCATTTATCTATTAAGGCAGGGTTATTATAAGAATAACCACTATAAAATGAAAAGATGGCCAAGGCTTTTCTCATTATATTTTCGTTCGTCATAATACTTTTTGTCTTAATTTCAAGCTTTATGACATCAATATTTCAACACATGCGATATTCCATTTTTAGCCAAAGGGAAGGGGCGTTTATTCAAGCCTAGAAAATTCCATTTCCGACTCTCTAATGGTTCGCGATTTTTCAAAACTTTCTGTAAGCTTCGCACCAACTGAGAGTGGCGCTCCGCTTAGAGAGTCGTCAGTCACGCCCTTTGAGACTTTCTCCACCAGGCTTCAGGTCTGCAATTTTCCACGTTTAGCCCCATGCTAAAAATGTCTGTTTTAGGTCATGCTTATACAAACCTGTGAAATGCCATTTCCGGCTACATGAGGGGCCGCGATTTTTCAAAATTTTCTGTTCGCTCCGCGCCAACTGATGATGGCGCTCCGTTTAGATAGTCTTCAGCATGGTCTTCTAAGACTTGCCCCACCAGACATTCATGCTTCGTACATACATATTACCCGCAAATGGTCTGCTGGCTCCTCTATTCACTTGGAAAAATCTCCAGGCAATAAGAATTTTGTACAATGACACCCTCTAAACATGAGACCCTAGGGACAGTCATGTGAGTACCAGCAGGATTATCTAAGCGGAGCACCACCATTGATTGGGGCGGAGAGTACAAAAAACGTTTTGGGCTATGCAAACCCTCCAGACGGCCGAAAATGGCACTTTGCAAATGAGAAAATATGAAAAATGGTGAAATATTTATTTCATTTTTACTAAGCTAAAAAAGAAAAATGCTGTGATCTCTAATAAATAGTCATGTCCCATGTGATCAAAGCTTTATTCAGAGTTATTTCACTATAATTATTTGTATGTTGCCAACAGAGGGCATAGACCAGCATGGGTCAATACCCTCTGTTGGCGACATACAGGGCATTTAAAGTGCCAATCCTCTCACCTAAGTCTACAATTTTAGTAGCAGTTCACACGGAAATTTTAAATTGGAACAGTTTTCTGATTGACAGCTAGTTCAAAAGATGCTGAGTATGGAATTTCATATTGCACAACATGTAATGTATTGTAATGTACTGAGAGTGATACACGTTTATTGGGATCTTGTATACATACTTAATACTGACCGAAAGACTACCTTAGAAGAGTACCACCATCAGTTGGGGTGGAGTGTATAGAGAAAACTTAGAAAAAAATCGCGATCCCTCAGACAACCGGAAATAACATCACGTCTGCCCGAAAAACTATTCAAGATTAGCCCTGTCATCATTTGAACGAAGCGTAAAGAAAATTTGGAAAACTCGCAACCTTTCATAAAGCTAGAAATGGCTTTTCCCAAAAGATTACATTTTAGCTAGGTGCCATCATTTTGCCAATTTTGGGAATTGCGATAACTCAAACAGGTGGAAATGCCATTCCCCAGCAAAATTTAAGCTGACGCTATTTTGAGCTTTCCCTTGGCAATAAAATGTTCAAATAAATAAAAAGATGAGAATTGCAAAATGATCAGAAATTTACCTAATAAAATACAAGGAATGGTCATACCCGTATATTTGCTGTGAAGAAGGGACAAAGCCAAGAAATATAAGGGGACGGGCATCATGAAGCAAATAGGACTCATCACATAGGTCTATTTAAGTTGCAATAGGGTTTTATCGTTCCATGAAGTTAAAAAAGTTAAACTTTTTTCAAGGGAGCCGGGCTCCGGTCATTCTTAATTTGATCCTCTAAATGAGCTCCTGCCGGGTGACTTGAAGTTGGATGGAGTTAGCTGTTTAGTGTCATGCTCAGGCTGATTATGCGGACAATGCTGAAATATTCCCCAAAAGTTTGGCTTCCGCCCAAAGGTGTATTTGAAAATCTGCGGGTTATACATTTAAAGGTCCAGTTCTCTCACCCCAAACAGTACCAATTCTCCTAACCTTCTTACTGAACTTGCCCCTAGGCTTCCTTAATTGTCTGAAATTCATGCTCATGCAGATACAACCTCAGTTTATTGCTTCAAGTAGAGTATAAAAAACTCAATTTATATAATCAAAACACTCTTAGCACCTTTAATGCTAGTTGTGTAATATAAGCTTTGGTACTCTGCATTGTTTGAATAAGCTGTCAATCAAAGAGTTGTGCCAATTGAGAATTTCGGTACCCCCGTACCGAAATTGTAGTTTGGGGTGAGAGGCTTGGCCCTTTAAAGGAATTTTATCGCAGAAGATTTGAAAAAAAAAGTTTTAATTTTAGGGGAGAATTGAAAAAATGTTTGAAGATCTATCTGCCCAAGGTAACATGGGCAAAATCAAGACTGAAGTTTGTTATAGCTTCATGATATGATTTGTCGCAGGGTCTTTTTCAACTTTCTATTGAGAATGTTCTTGAAGCTTATATCGAGTTTTGTTGGATTTCCGTAAGAGAAATTAGGAATCCTGAGAATGTCCTCGAAGAATATTTTCCTTTCCAAGTAATCAAAATCACTAAGATCGTCAGATCGTTGGGAGATTGGAGACTGAATTTTCATCTTATACCGGTATTCTATGGATGAATTCTCCCGGACGAAATTGGATCTTCTCCCGACTACGGGGGGGGGGGGCAGGGGGTCACGTGCAGAGAGCTTTTTCGAGAAAAACATTTACTCCCGAAGGACGGTTTTGATTCACGGCCAAGGAAGCTACGTCCTCTGAGGACAACTAGCTTTGAGCTTTCCACGGTGTTCTTATTGACTGTGAAGGTTCGCTACTGATGAAACAAGACTGTAATACCATATAGAGCAGAAGCCAGCTTTGATAAAAAAAAATCAAACTAAGTTTTACACCCCACATACTTAAACCGTGTCATTGTATCCAGCAATTAGCAAAAAAAGCTATTGCCTTACAAATTCCGGAGAGTAAAAAAATTCAGATCTCATGAGACACACGCATGTATAATTCTAGCTTTTCCCAAAAATGCCGGTGTCGATAGCTGTTACGTCATGGTGACGTCAGTTAGTGGCTCCATGCACACTGGTTTACTTCATAATAAAATTACCTACGATACTCTATGGCAAACGAGAAACTGTACGACTGCTCTTGAGCTCAGGGAGCTTTTATTTGAAAATAACTGCTCCATGTTGCTCTGATGAAAATTTATCATAGCAACATTCATAGTATTGAGATAGATAATGCAGAAGTGACACATGTCTCATCTGCTGTTATCCTTCATCTTACCATCATTGAGTTAGGCCTAACCTTTCTTTCATTTGCAACTATCAAGTTTGCCGTCTATAAGCAACTGACCACGGAGCTAGTGCTGACTAGTTCTATATCCTTCTGTTGAACATGATCTAACCAGGGAGCTGCTAATCGATCTAACTAACTCCACCAGAGGTCCCAGTTGTTGTCCAATTAAGTACCGAGACATTGCACTGACTCGATCATGAATGTAGACGAAATAGGTAATACAAACAGAACAAGATTATTCAACCACGGCTTGACAATGACGATTGTTACCAAAGTTTTCAAAAGATGACCGTATTTGCTATTGATTTTGGTTGGTGCGATCAATAATTGGCTCACTGTACGTTAGGGATGTTGCTTAGAGCTTCGATTAAGAGACTGGATTTACAATACTATGGGTCTACTTTCATCTGCCAAACGATGTTGAAGTAAGATAAAAAATGCAAAAAGCTTTACAACTTCAGGTACGCCCTGACACATCAATATACATAGAACACAAAACGTTAAACCTTTTTGGACGATGACGTGTTTGGAAAAACGATTCATATCGCGAACTTGTGGAAAATATACGTCCTCTTCATAATCGGCGAACTTGAGGATAGCACCCAAAGGTAAGTGAAATTACGTGATTATTCCACGGGGCCAGTTCAGTAAGAACTTAAGGTCCAACAGAGCGGAGGGGGGGGGGGGTTAAAAATGGATCATCAGCAAAATTCCAATAAAAATTCCCAGACTTAGGCTTCCCATGGCTTAGGCTTTGCGGTAGGTCATTTCATTAATTTACTCATTGGGTAAAGGGGGTATTCTAAAATCCGTGACGGCGTCACGGCCGTGATGCATACTGTACAGTTTGCCATGGTATAACCGTCACGTCGCATACTGTAAATTGCAATTACAGAAACGTTCAGCTATTCTCTTTTCAATGTTCTTTTGTGAGTACCAAAGATTCTTCAGCGCCACAATGGGCAAAATCCCTCAAATGCACTGAGTGTAGGGTGATATCACGACTGGATGTACCAAAATTTGGTTTGGAAACTGTGTTCCTACAAATACTGTACCGTCACGGGCAAACACCTACCGTCACGGCGTCACGTCACGGAATGTTAGAAATATTTGATTTAATAACTGTTGCGGCCATAATTTCGACTAGAAATCGTAACCATCACAGCAGCATTTACTGTAACTATTGCTACTGTACACAGTAGCCCTACACAGCCCTAAACATTGCTTGCTGTGAAGTGAAAAGCCTCTTCACACCGGGAGTGGCCTGAAGCGAAAGAAAACTTTTTCGTGGTTCAAATTTTATTTCATTCATTGCTTTTGCAAAAATTGATCCTTGACTGACATTGATATAATATACAGGGACAGGGACGCAAATCCCGGGGGCAAGGGGACCTTCGCTCCCTCAAGTGAAAAAGTGGGGGGACCAATTCGTAATTTGTCCCCCCCCCCCAAAAAAAAAATGAGTTGACCTAAAAAATACGGTCATTTTTTCGGGTTTTTTTTTCGTTCGAAACAGTTTTTCTGAAGCTTCGGAAATGCTAGAACACAACAGCTTTCGGGGACTTCGACCCTGGACCCCACAGGGGCTTTGCCTCTGGATTCCACCAGGGGCCCTTTGGGACTTCGTGTGCACTTCGCGCTCGACTAACGGTGCCGGCCACGAGTGCACAGTTTAATACTCGTGGGCACATCATATCATTTTTGCCCCACTCTCAATAATTTATGACTGTTGCTGGCCTAAAATTCACAAACTTCTGCGTTTCCTTTAAAAATTAAAAATGTTCATGTCGGACTTTGAACGTTTCCTGTTTTTTTTTTTGTTTTTTTTTTTTTGCATGTTGTACAGTGAGATCTTGTTCAGTCAAGTCACCCAATTTTTCGCAAGATGAAGAAGCTTTCAGAAAAATAAAGAAATACAAAGACTCATATTACTTAGAGTAGTTCAACAATGTGATCCGAAATTATACATGGCGAAATCTACCAATTTATATCGAGTGAATAAACCCTCTAACATTTTTATTTCTCAGCACATGCCGAGATATGAAACCATGTTCATGCTCAGATTTGTGAAATGTTAGACTTTAAGTGCACTTTAATTTGAGTCTCATACGCATTTGGCCTATTGTTTTGAACCGATTCAGGCCGGGTTCTGCACTGTTAAGTCAATTCAATTTGTGTTTCAATCTGGTTTAGAGTTAATCATTACATAGAAACCAATTATTTGATTGGTTGGTCAAATTACTTTTCATTGGCCGAACGTTTGAATACCAGTTAGAAAACTCGTTTTGTAGAGTCAATTATAATTAAGTACAATATTGTACTCAACACTGCACACATACTGTAGTCAATTCACAAACAGAAAAATAATTAAATAAAACAACAGTCTATGAAATACCCCATTGTTCAACTTGAAATGATTTGGGAAAGTCTGATAGAAAACGTATTTGGACGGTTGCATAAAGAAATTTCATTAAACTCTGAAAGAAGACAGTTGACTATTATTGAAGCATGGAAGGTTATGACATTCTAATCATTAATTTACGGCTCCTTGTCTCTCCTAACTTTGAACTGTTGTTAAAAATTTTACTAAATTTTATTTAATTGTGTGTGACGAGTATTATTTGTGTTTGTCTGAAAATGAATGAGTACTATTGAAATTCAGCAAGCGTTAATTGCAAACTACATAGCCTGAACTGGAACTAATTTGTACTTTAAGTCCTGAATTCCAATAAGAATTTTGCGTCATTTAATATCAATACAAATACTGCACAGTAAATGAAAATCAGGCGTCACCTTTCGTGATTTTGCCCTACTTTTCTGGTCGTTAGATTCCAGGTTTTTGTTATAATACTGGTATTTATTTTTTTTTTCAGGAGTTTTGAACAACGAATGGACGTCATTTGACGCCACAGATAAGCTTAAAAAATGAAACTGTTTTCCCCCAAAGTGGCGATGTTCAACATTATCGTCTTCGCGGTACTTCTGTCGTACTTCCTCTACGGATTAGTCGGTAACGAGGCAAATCAAAGTTCTATGTTGAAAGGGAAAAGAAGAACTGCCGGACATTTGAAAGGATTGCTTACTTATTTGCGAGAGGAAGCAATCAGCGAAGGGTTGATACCATCTTCATACGTGGGTGATGTTTTTCGACAAGGTTGTTACTTGTTTTTGTCGAATGGTGTTATAAAGCAAAAAGATGTCCCTAAATCTTTGGCTCGGATGTTACAGTGCAAAAAGCGTTTACCGACAGCATTTATTATAGGAGTGAAAAAATCTGGAACTACAACGTTAGGGAGGTATGTTGACCTGCACGAAAACATAGTGGTAGCCCATAACGCTCGCCTGTATACCAATAGATCTCATTTTACGGTAGAGCAGAGTGTCCATCAGTACTATCAGTCAATGCCATACTCGACGGAAGATGAAATAACTTTGGCCAATTTTCCTGGTTATTATTGGATGAACCGCGCTTCCTTTTTGAAGGCCTTGCCGTTTATGACTGAAAATCCCAAAATAATTGCCATCCTACGAAATCCCGTCAAAAGAGCGATATCCGACTATCGACACATGCAAGACACTAGGGAAAGTTATTCCGAAAGCCGACGCCATATTCCAGATTTCCTTGGTGATGACATAAGGTCAACCTTTGAGGAGACAGTTTTATTGCCAAATGGCTCTATAAACTCTTCATTGAATTTCATTCAACAGGGCATGTACGTGAAACATTTATCGGAATTTGCAAAAGTTATCCCCAGAAAAAGGATTCTCTTGTTAAGCGGCGATGAATTTGCTAAGAACCCACTGCTGTCACTTCGAAAAATCGAACAGTTTCTTGGGGTAAATTCATTTTACAAAGATGATTATTTCGTTTACAATGAAGAGAAAGGGTTTTACTGTGCAGAGATACCGTCTCGACCCGACTGGAATTGTATGAGTGATCTTAAAGGTCGTAGTCATCCAAATGTCTCGGAAGAAGTGTTGAAAAAACTAGAAGAATTTTACAAACCCTATAACTTGAAGCTGGGTGAGCAATTTGATCTCATGTCGTCTAGCTTTGAATGGATCCGGAAATGAACGATCAACAATAGTTACTAAAGAGCTTTCTTGCGCGCTTATCTACTGCTCATGATCAATTTCATCCAGTATACCAAATTCAAACGCGCTGATGTCACATGCATTACCTTTATATACCTAAAGCTTGTGTAATAAATGCATTTGTTCTGTGCTCCACTATAATTTGCTCTCATGGACGTATAATGTATGAAGTGTAACAACCTCCGACTTTCGTCACAACACCACTTTTGTCACACTCAACCACTTTCTGACTTTCATGACAATGATCGTCAGCGTTTGTTACATTTCCTGTCAAAAGTGGGTGACAAAAGCTATTAGCCTCCATTTTGACAAAAGTAGGCGACGGTTGTGACAAAAGTGGTTCCTTAGTTGTGGCAAAAGCGGGATATAATTGTGACAAAGGTGCGGGTTGGATGGGACAGAGGTATATATTAAGTAAGTGGTTGTTATAATGAAGTGTAATGAAAGTTTGCTTTATTCGATTGGACATGACGTATGATTTAAGTTTTCGGTTCCGATTCCAGAATAAGACATTAATGTTCGCAATCTGTGGGAATCAAATGAGTAAGAAAAGACAAACTTTCGTTTTTGCAACACGTTGTATGTGTACTGTACTCTCAATTTCATGCATGTTTCCACGGTCCACCTTTGCTCTTTCCCTAGTTCCCCTCTTAGTCATCCTCATAGGCGTACGAGGCGGGGGCAGGGGGCAGACTGCCCCCAAATTTTCTCAAGACCTAAAATTCGGGCAGGGATCTGGAAAAATTCGGGCAGCCGTTTGAGTCTTAAAACCTGGTTTGTTTCTACTTACACAGAAAACTCCTAGGCGCGCTCGAATTCCTTCAAACACTTGGCCGAAAAAATAATAAATAAAACGTAAAGGTATCGTGAAGATTTCATTTCGTTTTTAATTTTGTATTTCCTTGCCTAGGCAAAAGAAGTCTATGCGACTATGCCGATGACTTAGCCACGTTTATTTTTATTTAATGGGTACGATTTGTGGGGATCAAGTGTGCCAAAACCGTTGATATGGACTTAGGTCGTTTGCTCACTAGGAAATAATTTGCCCCCTTGTTTGTTTAAATACATATAAACAGGCTGCTACCTTGCTTGGGAATCGCGCGAAAATTGAGTTAATCGGTTTTAAGGGCCAATTCGTTGCATGGCATCCCCACTCAGGTATTTCGGGCCTCTGAATCTGAGCTAAACAGGTTGCTAAAACACGCGGGATCCTTGTAAAGTTCGACGAAACTTATATTTAATAGGCAGCCGGAATGCGATGCAATGCCATCCTCCCTCGAAGTTGAGAAGCCTTGGGATTTTCGAGGGTTTCTGAAGTTTTTCAATTTTCAAAATTATATTGATAATAATCTCATGCTGCATGACGTAGAATAGTTTGTAGAACGCGCAAAAAAACTCATTTTCCAATGATTATAGCTTAATGTAGTGGCAATGGTAGTGGTACATTTCATCTGGGAATCTTCTGACCTTTTTGTAGATTTGCTCATATTTGGTGAAAATTTTATTGCAAACGAAAGTTCAAAATATCGACGGCTTTGATTCTGCTTATAAGCCTGGGAAAGGCCATTTCCGGCTGTCTGAGGGGTTGCGATTTTTCAAAGTTTTCTGTACACTCCGCACCGACTGATGGTGGCGCTCCGCTTAGATAGTCTTTCGGGCAGAATTTCATTTTTCGGGCAGAGAATCCTCTGCCCCCCAAACTGAAATGCTCCCGTACGCCTATGGTCATCCTTTATTACTTAGTAACATATCTATACTGGAAATACGCAGGTATGTACAACACAGTACTGACGGTCATCTCTTCAATTAACTCTCACGTATTTTTAAACCTATTCACCACGGCATAAAAAGCCGCTGGGAAACTTGTTCTCATTGATATCGGAAGTTGCATTATAGTTAAATACTCAAACTCTATTCATATTCCTGGAAATAAATTACCGTCGAAAAGAAGACGATAAACTCGAACATTGCGTAAATACGTGGACTCCTTCCATATGTACATGGTTCTTTTCTAGGGTCTAATTGTAGAAACCAGGGGGCAATAAGGTCATGCTCCCTCACGGATGCCAGTTTTTAAAAGTAAAAATACGTCATTTATTAACACAGACTTAACTTTAAAAAGTATCATATGTGGCATCAGATTGCACGAAAGAACGCTCAATTTTTCAAAATTTTCAAAGGGGAAGGATATTCTCCCCAATGCTCCTTCAGTGATGCCATTTTTAATTCCCAAAAATACGCAAATTGTGTCAAATTCCAAATTTTACTCCAAAAGGAAACATCTGTGGCACTAGGTTGAATGTAAGGACACCTACTTTTTCAGAAGTTTTCAAAGGACAGGAGCCCATCCCTTGAACTCCATTCAAGACGCACGAGACGTGGGACAGGGAAGCTGAGGGTGTTCAGGTACAGTGAGCAACAGTTTGCCATTTATCATGCAAAAGATGTTAGGAGTAACATCATTTATAGTCGGCAGTTCGGGTAGTCATATCGAAAATTTCATCAATTCAGCCGATCTTGGATTTAGCCAAGAGTTACAATAGAGGAACATTAGCATATTTTCAATTCAGTGTGTGTAGTTCCCCCGAAAAGATTTAAGACCATTCAATAAAACTTAGAGGTGCATTTTATGTGGTAAGTTTGTGATCACTTAGAGAGTTGTTAATTTTTTTTACCGCAATCGAAACCTAGAAATAAAGACTATTTAGATTCATTTTACAAGCACGAAAATGCGATTTTCGGCCACCTGAGGGATCGCAAGTTTTCCAAATTTTCTCGTCGCTCCGCGTCAACCAATGGCAGGGCTCCGCTTAGATACGGTAGTCTTTAGGGTAAAACTACATTCTTTGAGTCAAGGTGTTTTAATAACTTTCTGGTCACTTTGCAGTTTGCGAACTTGAAGTGAGCATTTTATTTTAAACAACAAAAACATAACATGCTTAAATGCTACGTACAGTTCAAGTCTGGGAAGTTTTATTTCAGGGCATCTGAGGGTTTCCATCCGTGGCAATGCTGTCTATATTCCTTGATGAAAAACGCGTCGCAATTATTAAAAAGTTTTGGACATTTGTGAGATTTATTTTAGCTACAGGAGCATGCTTAGGGATTCGGGAGAAACTCGCAGGCGGGCAATTTAATCGTAGCGCCAGTATAAGTCCGCGCAAATGGCACAAGGAAAATTCGGCCAAAATTAAAATGTCTCCCACTCAGATCGTTGGAATGACACTCCCAAGACCTTTAAAGGTTCACTGTATGTGATGGTTTGAAATTACATTTAGACAATAAATGAAGACGATGTAAGGTTACTGGACCAACTAACGGACATTCAGTTATTGGAGGGCATCCCCCAATAACTTAATGTCGCAAAATAAAATTTTATATTTCGGCTATTCTTTGGCTTAATTATTACTTTCCAGAGTGCAAAAGTTACAAAGCTTCCGGGGCTCTGCCCCCTGGACCCCCACGTTAACAATAACCCGTAGGAGAGTTTAATTTCGCCATTTAAAAATTTAAAACAAAACTTTTTGCAAGCTATCTTTCTTTTTCAAATTATAGTTATCTTTCTTCTCCTCAAGTCAGGGCCTTTTAAACAAACTGAGGGAGGGGCATATCCCCAGTCCCCTTATTGGCCCAAATGACACACATTTGCCCCAGTAATATGTCCCTTTTCGGATTATTTGTAATACCTATACCAAGGTACTGTTTTGCGTCCATTAAGTCCCCTAAAGAACCAAAAATGTCAGAGCTTCCGGAGGCCCTATCGCGGGCCCTTGGACCCCATGCATACTGCCTCGGGATTTTATATTCCATTCTCGTCCCTTCCCTTACCCCACTCTTGAATTAAATTCATAGTTTAGAATCCTTAATTTGAAATATGATTTTCTACCATTTTGGAGCCTTTCAAATCACTAAAATTTGCTGAGCTTCCGGGGGTTTCGTCCCCTGGACCCATGCCGGGAGCCCTTTAGCGTGCCCCTGGACCCCACGCCGATGGGGTTTTGCGCATCGCCACCATTATGTCGGCAACCGAAAACTTGTGACCCACCCAGTAAAAAACATCTTCCGCCGCCTATACCTTTTACCATCTTAAAATTTCTCTTCCGTCATCAGTCGTGAAGTGCGAACTATAAAAGCGATTCGAAATCTCTCCTAATTGATTGGTACACGTGTCAGTACCTCATAAACTTTAAAGGCGATAATTTGAAGGATGGTGTGAAAAAGAAGTTAAGATATTTTGCGAACTGATGTTGATTTTTGATAACGGAATAAAGACGTAAACTTGCACTTTTAAAAGAGGGTACAGGGTTTTGGTAGGAGGGGCGAAACAGCGGCCTGCAGGGGTTGCTCAAAGCAGAATGTTTGAAACCTTAAAGGACGCCGTCAGGCAGTTTTGGTTCGCCAGGGTAGGTGGCCGTCCCCTGACCAAACGGTAGCTCCACCACTGCCCTTAGGTCCAACCAAAATAGGCTGACGTATACGCCGCAAGCCCACAACGCACAGGTGGTTCTACGGTTGTCCAAGCCATTCTGTTGAATCTATGATGAGCGAGACGATCTCCGCTCAGTTTGTTTTTCTCCTCCGTCCAAAGGAATACAACTTTCACCAACAGCTATATGACGTCCACCGTAAAGCATAGGTAACGTAGAACTGTATAATGGGGCTTTAAAGAACGGTTGACAGTAAGAAAATATCAATAAAGTCTATAGAAAGACGGTCAGTGGAGTTGAGAATGAAGTACGGAAAAATCAATAATGTAGCATCATTGTAAAGTCTGCTACTCTTGTTGTAGACAGCAGAATACAGCATTAGAGTTAAATGTTGAGTGTGATGAACTGCTTGCCGGGTTCTTATCGTTGATAGGCCGATTAGCAGTCAAGACATTACAAGAAGCAACACACCAACTTAACGCCAGTTGTACGCCAACGGAACTCTTTTTGACAGTCGGCACTGTGCATTGGAAATGGTGAGAAATGTAATTTTTTTCATTTTCATAACATATTTTGCTATAAGATTACGTGTGTAGGCTAGTTTGCTGCGTCTCAGCTGCCAGCTGCTCGGGGACCTGAGTGGCTGTATATCGGATAAAATTACGTAGCATGTAGACCTATAACCATTTAGGCCAGGTTGAAGTATTAATGTGAGAAAGTGTCCACAACTGACTAACTAATTGCTCTGCTTTCATCAAGTCTATGATGACTGCAGAGTCCGTCCCGCCTGGCGCGCGGGCAACCCACAGTGGATTCTGCGGTCTGTGTATTGGATCGAGGAAGCCGTGCAGCCTGGACCTGTCTGAGTTGAGAATTTCAGTGGATCTATAAAATAAAAAAATAATATTCTACAGAATGTCAAATGTAGACTAAGGATCATATTACATGTTATTTATGAATTGCTTTATTTAGTCTTTATGCCTACAATTATCTCCTAGTGACACTGAACTCAGTTTTCCCCTTACTCGATGAGGATAAAAAATGTCGGTATCATGTCCCAGTCGGTTGTACGTATATGCCTGTGATGCATTAATCAGAGCGGGACCGTCGATCACTGCAGCGAGTGGCTGTTATCGGAATTCTCAAACTTGAGCAAGGTGCACAAGGCGATGCGGCCATTCACTTAAAGGGTTCCATCGACCAAGTTTGTTTGTGTCTTTAGGTGGATATTAAGAGAAGATTAATGTTTAAGCTTTCGTTCACTAATTCAGGGGCCGCGGAACCGGGGGCTGGGAGCTTCAGTCCACCACTCTTTTTCCCCCGTAAGCATTTTTACACACAGTATAAAAAGTGTGGGCCTACATTACATGAATATTCGACTCTTATACTATGTCTTTACCCTCCCATTTTACATCATAGATTCATGTAGTAAAATTGAGAGGAATAATAGGGAGCCACACATTAGCACAAATTATTTGTAAACATTGTTTGGTAAGAGCCTGACGGAGTACAGTGCAAACACCATTTTTGAGTAAATCCGCAGTAAGCTTTCTGCTGCCAAATCCCACTCAGTTAATTTACATCCCTCCATATCTCATCCTTAAAAATTCCAGATCTCTACTGGGTTGACTGATTACTGGAGTGTGTATTTTTAAGGATTTCATGGTAAGGCTTACTGTGGTACAGTAAGAATTTGAAGAGCTGAGGATTAACAAGGCAATTTTTTGAAAAATGTCAAATTTCCGATTTTCACTATGTTTTAATACTTCAATTTTCATCCACCAATGAAGACACTTGCTTTAGTACTCCTTCCTCAGTTGTTTAATGGCTATTCCAAATATTTCTGCATTTCTGTAGTTTTTTTCAGTTTCTTCCAGTCAGTCTTCCGGTTTCTTCCAGCTTCTTCCGGAAGAAACTGGAAGAAGCAGGTTTCTTCCAGATTCTTCCCCTTTTCCGGAAGACACCAGTTTTTTTGGAAAGAAACTGAACCCTGTGAGTGAAAAGCATTAGCAGATTTTCAATTCTGTTGTGTAGTTTTTCCCCAAATAGGTGCAAAACCATTTCATCCAATGGTAGTAGTACATTTTATCTGATAAATTTCTGATCACTTAGCAAGTTGCTGATTTTTTAAATGGGAGTAAAAATTTTATTGCAAACAAAAGCTCAAAATAACGACTGTTTTGATCCTACTTAAAAGACTGGAAAATGCCATTTCCGACTATCTGAGGGACAGCGATTTTCAACATTGAGCGCGTTCCGCGACAATCAGTGGCTGAATGATGGCGCTCCGCTTGTACAGTTTTCGAGCAGGGTTACGTTACATTTTTACGGAAAAACCTTTAGCACCCCCCTCCCCCCTCTTTAACTGAATGATGACTCCGTACGCCTTTGTTTTCTGCCATAAAATTCATCTCATATATATATAAGCCTCAGTTTTTCAAATATAAAGTATAGAAGGAAGCCAAACTTTTTCGGTAAATTTATCAGTACCTTCCGAGGGTCTTCAGCATGATGATATTCAGTAAACCAAACAAAGTACATGTCACCTCGGCGACAAACTTGGCACTTTCTTATAAGACGGTCAGATTTTTCAGTAAAAACGTGAAAATCTATCTTTAAATAGCATTTTTTTCTCCAATATAATCTGCAGGTTTTCGATTATTTGTTCCAAATAAATGGCAGAATACTGTACAAAAGTTTCCCATATACTCCTAACAATAAAAAACCATGAAAAGCCAATCACCCGGCATTTTACTCTTAAAAGGGAGATCACTTAATAAAGCTCCCATTTTTTCCAATTTCACCTTACAAAAAGGCTACATTTACTTTCATTAAATTCCAAAATGTGTTCAATATGAACTCATAATTATCAAGTAAATGTTCAAGGTAAAAAATATTTCAAGCAAATGGAAGTCCTAGCATCGCCTATAGATATAGTTCATAGGCCTACAGTAAAATGCGTTACCCAAACGAATTTCAGTCGCCCATATAAAACTTTTTGGATTTTGAACTTACCATGGACAGTCTTCAACAAACGTCCCGATTATTTGAATAGCCTTTAAAAAAGCCAGATTTCTTCAAAAAACTTCAAATAGGCCTATTTTTCAAAACAAGCTCAAAATTTTTAAAAAGTTGTCAAAAAGCCGAAAATGTCGGCGCCTCAAATTCTGCCAGTCGCGTTCCATCGGAAACTCATCACTTTGTCGGGGCTTCGAAATGCTGGCCACGCTGTCGGGGAATTTGGCCTTGACGGACAAATCCTGGCGCCATCCCTGGTTGTTTCAAGCCTGTCAGGGGAGGGCCACCTTGACGGTTTCAGGTTTCTTTTTTTTTACAGTTGTGTCCCTCCACCCACTGGTTTGTTTTCCCTACTCTGTTGCTTATGCTGAGCATCAATCACAACTTGGCGATTGGTTCCATCTTTCAGGTCTCCGCTTTGACCCGGCCAGAAGTCAAACTTAAGGATTTAGCTATTGCTGGGGGTGTCCAGGGTTGCTGAAGTACTGTTTTGACCGCATTTATTTACATTTTCTTAAAATGAAAGCTTAGTCTAATATTATTTTAACCTTAAACTACAGTAATGAGAACGATAACCTTTCCAAACGCCGGCATGTTGCCTGTCACCCTCCTTCACCCCCACTCATGACGTGACATTGCAAAATAGTCATTCCTAAATCACTGTGTATGCCTACCAGGTAATATGACATCTCTTCTCGTCACGGGAAAGCTCAATCTGTCTCATCGTATCATTTGCTTAGGCTCTCCATCCCTGAGTAGCAAGATGTTCAAAGGCCTCTTTCAAAATGAAGGTTTTTTCTCATTGTCAGTAAAAGCTAATTGTTTGTTTTTAAGCAGGTATTATTTGACTGGTATGTGTACGGTTAGTATAACGGGTAAGGTTTAAGGTAGTGACCTCATCACAAGAAGGGTTAGCCTATGCGTTTATTCCTACCATTCAAATGAATGGCATTCTGGCGACTCGATGTAGACAAGCCACGTCCCTGGTTAAGCCTATATGACTAAAGCTATATGATCTAGGGGTCTATGATGATCTATTTCTATATGAAAGCAGTGTTATAGTCGAGACCACTTTCCGAGTCCAAGACCGAGTCAAAAGGGACCAAGCAAGGTCGAGTCTTAAAAGGACCCTCCTCCCCCACTCACAATCTTTAAAAGGACATTTATGCATGATGACAAAATAATGATTAAAGTTACTATATTTGAAAAGAAAAGCTATAAATATCACTTTTGTTATAGGCCTATAACTTGTATACAGCTCAGACTTGAACCTTTATTCTTCTTCCCTTCGCAACTCTAAAGCCATAAAACCATTCTTCCACCAATGTCGTATTATCTGATTATTGAAAATTCTCTCATTATACCTCCTTATCCTTATAGGTAGTTGATGACAAACTTCAAACTTCCTAAGGGTTCGAAAGTTTAAGAATGGGGGATTTTGCCCTTTCGCTCCCTTTCCTATTGCATTCGGGCCTGTACTCTCATTATTTTACTCACAATACGAACGGAGGTCATTTAACCTACTTAATTTCGATCTTAGAGAAAGATTTCCGAATAGCATATCGCCAGTTCTTGAGGAAACAATCACTTTAAACAAATATTTTCACCATTTTAAGTAATTTATAAGTGTGTAAATATAGATCCCCTATAAGCCCATAAACGGACGGGGATTTGTTTTTCCTTGGAGGGGTGGATGATGCAGAAAGATACAGTCATTTGGGTACCATTTCCTTTACAAATTGTTTGCTAAAATGCCAAATGGTGTAAAAATTCCATTTTCCCCGATATCTTCCACTCCCTCTCTCTGCTTTTATAAAAAAAAGAAAGTATGTTTGGTTTTTGCTGGAGCGGCCCCACTTACATGTACTTATTGAAGGTTTTAACCTGTTTTTCACAATTTCCTCAGGTACCCTTTCCATATCGTGAAGAGCTACGTTAAAGATGTAAAGGACACCAGGAATCTGGGAGGATCAAAAGATATCTTTTTAATCAGTTGGTTTAATTTGATGAGACCAACAATTTCTAGTGAAAATGCCGGCTTTAAGGAGGATGGAGAAAGTAGGGTGCCTGATACTGGCAGTTTGTATCATATACTTAATGATTGTTAGTTTTACAGAAGAGAAAGGAAGGGGCAAAGAAGAGGAAGATCTCAAACACGGACAAAGAACAAAAAATGCAGATAACTTACCGACCAGTCATGACAAAAACGCTATGTCAGCGTTACGCGAAGAAGCAATAAAGGAAAAGTTGATACCATTTTCGTACACGGGGGACATTTTTCAGCAAGGGTGCTATCTGTATCTCCCTATCGGTGGCCCAAGAATAAAAATACCGTCGTCAGCCGCTGATTATCATAAATGTGAAAAGAGATTCCCATCTGTTTACATCATCGGTGTAAAAAAGTCTGGGACTACGACCCTTGGAAGATACCTCGATCTTCACGAGAGCTTAGTTTTAGCAAATAATGTCCGTTTTGTCGCAAATAATGGATCTACCGTAGAAGAATTCGTGCAACAATACCTTTCGGAAATGCCTTATGCTACGGAAGACCAGACAACTGTTGTCAATTACCCTGGTTACTATTGGACCAATCGTAAACCCTTCTTCAAAGCACTGCCTTACTTACCTCCAAACCCCAAAATAATCGCCATTTTGCGTAATCCGGTCAAAAGGGCGTTATCAGACTACTGGCACATGGAGCTGACTCGGATACGTAACACTAAACTACACCGTCATGTACCTGCGTTTGCGGGTGACGACCTCAAACCCACATTTGAAAGAAGTGTGTTATTGGCTAATGGCTCGATAAATGCTTCCTTAGCATTCGTTCAACAAGGACTATACGCAAAACATTTATCGGCATTTTTGGAGTATATACCTAAAGAAAGAATGCTGCTGCTCAGTGGTGACGAATTTGCCAAGAATCCGCTACCATCGCTGAAAAGGGTTGAACAGTTCCTAGGGCTTAAATCGTTTTATAAAGACAATTACTTCGTTTACAATGAGGAGAAGGGATTCTTTTGTGCTGAAATACCCACAAGACCGGATTGGACTTGTGCCGGTAAATTTAAAGGTCGTAGTCATCCAAATGTTTCTGATGAGGTTATAGTAAAATTAGGGGAATTTTACAAACCTTACAACAGAAAACTCGCTGTGCAGTTCAATCTTTCTCGAGACAGGTTTGATTGGATCGATTGATCGAGAAACGATAGTCTTGCCACTTCAGTCGTTCATTAAACGAAATACTGCTTCCCATATACTAGTGTTCTTAAATCGAAAGGGTTCATATGTGAGCTATACAAATACAACTTAAGGGATATGTCCGAGCAGACTCATTCGCACCCATTTTTGGTAGTTGGTACAGAACAAATAAAATAAGCTGGAGTGCTGATCCAAAGACTAAATACTTTTCAAAAATTGTTTGGAGTAAATCGTTTTAAAAGGATTAGGACCACATGACTAAGGTGAATTGTGTGTAAAAATCCAGTCAAATTTCCGGAAAATGATTCAGAAACTGATTTAGGAAACGTTTTTCACATGACCGATATCCAAGAATTCGATTGGTCGGAACTGACAGACTGAGGAAAGACGAACACGTAGTATAATAAACTCAAGTTACTCTCCGCTGACTTTCGGTTTGTTTTTGGATAGAAAAACACGTGACACTTTTGGCAAACTTTTTGTTAATACTTAGCCCGTGAAACTACAACGATTCGATTTTGGCAGTTTTAATTTAAAGCTTCCCCATATTAGGTCAACACGAGCAATAAAAAGCCAACCTGCGTAATTACACTATGTGTATCATAGGACTAGAAAAATTCAAATACGTATCAATTATTTTGTGATGCCAAAACCAGCCGAAAACTTTTATTGGGGTACACGTGACTGATAAAAGCTGTTTGTCGATGTTACGGCACGAATTTAATAGTTTACATTTCTTTTTCGTATAGTCTCTTGATGCAGATAATATGTTTGCACAAGTAGTCGAATTTTAGCTCCTTCTGACCAAAAATGTGGAAGTTTAAACTAACTCGCAAAACTCGAATCGTAATCCGATCAGATGTAGCTGTAGTATGACCCGCACTTTATCCATTTATTGCTTTCGATGATAAGAGAAACCTATGCATTCATGATGACATGTGTGTGTATGTGTGTGTGTGTATGGGTGTGTGTGTATGTGTATTTGTGTGTTTGTGACACTTCTCGTTAACACGATAACTCCAGAAGGGAAAGTCTGACAGTTCTCAAACTTGGCACATAGATGTCCCATATAGAGAGGAAGAATCCTATTGTTTTTGGTGGAGGTCAAAGGTCATTTGGGGTCACTAGGGGTCAAAGTCTGAAAACCTTGTTAACGCCATATCTCAAGGTAGGAAACTTGGATAGATTTTATATTTGGTATGTGGATGCGTTATAGTCAGAAGATGGCCCCTATTGTTTTTGGCGGAGGTCAGAGGTCATCTGGGGTCACCAGGGGTGAAAGTCTGAAAATCTTGTTAACACAATATCTCAAGGTAGGAAACTTGTATAGATTTCATATTTGGTATGTGGATACGTTATAGTCAGAAAATTGTCTCTAATGTTTTTGGTGGAGGTCAAAGGTCATCTGGGGTCACCAGGGGTCAAAGTCTGAAAACCTTGTTAACGCGATATCTCAAGTTAGGAAACTTAGATAAATTTCATATTTGGTATGTACGTGCATTATAGTCAGCAGATGGTCCCTGTTGTTTTTGTCGGAGGTCAAAGGTCATCTGGGGTCACTGGGGGTAAAAGTCGGCAAAAATTGTTAACACAATTTCTCAAATTTGGAAGCTTGGCTAGATTTCATATTTGGTATGTAAATGCGTTATAGTCAGTAGACGGTCCCTATTGTTTTTGGTTGAGGTCAAAGGTCATCTGGGGTCACCAGGGGTCAAAGTCTGAAAATCTCGTTAGCACAATATCTCAAGGTAGGAAACTTGTATAGATTTCATATTTGGTATGTGGATGCGTTATAGTCAGAAGATGATCCCTATTGTTTTTTGTCGGAGGTCAAAGGTCATCTGGGATCACCGGGAGTCAAAGTCTGAAAACCTTGTTAACACGATATATCAAGGTAGGAAGCTTGGATAGATTTCATATTTGGTATGTGCATGCGTTATGGTCGGGAGATCGTCCCTATTGTTTTTTGTGGAGGTCAAAGGTCATCTGGGGTCACCAGGGGTCAAAGTCTGAAAACCTTGTTAATGCGATATCTCAAGGTAGGAAGCTTGGCTCGATTTCATATTTGGTATGTGAATGCGTTATAGTCAGTAGACGGTCCCTATTGTTTTTGGTGGAGGTCAAAGGCCATCTGGGGTCACCAGGGGTCAAAGTCTGAAAATCTCGTTAGCACAATATCTCAAGGTAGGAAACTTGTATAGATTTCATATTTGGTATGTGGATGCGTCATGGTCAGGAGATCGTCCCCAATGTTTTTGGTGGAGGTCAAAGGTCGTCTGGGGTCACCAGGGGTCAAAGTCTGAAAACCTTGTTAACGCAATATCTCAAGGTAGGAAACCTGGATAGATCTCATATTTAATATGTGGATAAATTATAGTCAGTAGATGGTCCCTATTGTTTTTGTCGGAGGTCAAAGGTCATCTGGGGTCACCGGGAGTCAAAGTCTGAAAACCTTGTTAACACGATATCTCAAGGTAGGAAGCTTGGATAGATTTCATATTTGGGTATGTGGATGCATTATGGTCAGAGGATGGTCCCCATTGTTTTGGCAGATATGAAAGATCATCTGGGGTTTCCAGCAGTCAAAGCCCGGAAACCTTTTTAAATATGATCTTTCAAGATAGCTGTTTGTCCATTTGTCAGTCTGTTGTTTGTATTTCTAGCTATGTATGGCTTTTATGAAAGTCAAAAGGTCATCTGGAATGACAAAATTATTTTTTGAACATGCTAGTATAACATTTTAATGAGAAGATAATGGTGCATGATGGCACTCTTTGAAACGGAACATTTATGTATCATCGAAACCTCAATGCATTTTTGCATTCTGGTTTAGAAATATTTCCCATGATGTCATGTGCATTCCACATAGGGACTGTGAGGAACAGCGGTGTTTATTTTTCACAAATATTCAAATTTCAATGAAATGATTTAAAGGCAGTCATTCGTCACCCGAAACTACAGTTTCAGTATACATATATCAAAACTCTCAATTGGTTCCTGTCTTTGATTGGCATCACATTCAAACAATGCATCATAGCTAAATTACACAGCATGGGCACTGAGAGTGTCTTGTTTACATATTATGGACTTGTATGGCCACTGGGACAAGCCATGAAGCAATAAACTAGGATTGTGTCTGGATAAAGATGGGTTTTAGATAAATGTGGGAGGGGCTAGAAGTAAGTAGGTTGGGAGAATTGGAACTGTTTGGGATGATGAAAATATGCCTTTAAAGACATAAAAATGCGGATGATATGTATATAGATACGCTATATAAATAACGTAGAAGAAAGTATGGGTGTAGGAAATATATAAGCACAACACCGCCTGTCTTTTAACAGTCTTGATTAGACAAGGATTTATGGAATGAATGGGCGAATAACTGACCTCCACCTCACCAGAGGAAAGTAAACGTAGCGGAATTTGCGACAGTTGTAAGATTATTGCTATAATGATATTTTTCACATACATTTCACGGGCAAGAGGCCTACAGTAGCACGTGTAACCTTTCTCCTCCTCAGATTGAAAGTCAATATTTCAAAATTATATAAGTGACAAATTTTAAATTCAGTCTGATTATATTTTGTCTAAATCTATTAAACCGGATAATTCGAATTTGCGGATTTAACACTAATTTAATATTGTCACATTTTGATAACGTAGGATCTAAATGGAAAACTCTGGTTTATTGCCCTTCTGAATTTTGCGTGAAGTATTATGAGTAAAGCAGTGTCATGCCCCGACCCCCCCCCCCCCCCCCAATTTCAGGATCTGCGAATGAGAAGTCGATATTTTAAAAAAGACTTACAGTGCCCGCGTTGTGACACCACAGTTTGCTTGCTATAAGTCACCACTTTCACAAATGGTGGTTCATGAGCAAACTTGTGTAACAAATGCTATATTTCCAACAACAACACAACAATACATTTTAATATAACAAGTTTAGACATTTGCTTGATATGTTTCACGTATTTTTTATTGTTCTTTTCTATGGGTTGCAAAAACATGAAATGAAGTTGTGCCGTCACTGCAGGGAAATTAATAAAACGGAAAAGATTCGCATATTTCATATATGTTTATTTTTAGATCTCATGCTTTGCCTTTAGTATATGTTATTCTACATTACCAAGCTATAAAATAATTGTTCAATTCCATTTTTGAATGTGTGGGTCAGGCCCAGTTTCTACGGAGCCCTCAAAGAAACATGCAAGAAAAATTATTTCGTATATTCGAAATAACTATTTCGTATATTATTCGAAATAATTATTTCGAATATACGAAATATTTTCTTTTCTTGCATGTTCCTATACGGACTCCGTAAGGTTCGTACAAGACAAGTGATTTTAATGGGGCAAACAAAGTTTGTTTTTCCCTGAAGTTTTTCAGCACTTTAATTCTGCACCACAACAATCATACATTGAGAAAAAATGATCTGTCATCATGGCCTGACATTGTGATTGGTCACTGTATGGATAAAGTCTCGTGTACACTGGACATCTTTCAGGACACATGTGTCGCAACATGATGCGAAAACATGCACCTTGTGTCCGAAAATGTTGCCAGTGTTTACTGAGCAGACACAATTAGCGGCAACATGTGTCGCAACTCGTGTTCGCGACATGTGTCCAGTGTATACAGGCAAAAAGAAAAACATTTGTGTCCAGTTGTGTGGGCAACTTGTTGCGACACATGTGATGACCTGAAATGTTTTCATTCGGTACACAGGCCAAGACTGTCTAGTCTTGCATCTGTGTGAATTGTTTTAACCGAAACATGGTACAAAGATCCCATTCAGCAAATTGATTAACACAGAATTAAAACGACTCTTCTTGCCCGAAAGGCCCAGTCAAGGTCTGTTAATTCTTGCAAATAAAAAACAAAGTTCTGGGACAAAAGGTTTTTATTTGCTGTCAAATTTTGATTGCCCCTTTAAGAAAAGGAATCTCCTACAAGAAGGAGACCATAAGTCGACGCCTTATGTAACAAAAAACCTACCCAGGTTGCCAGATTTCGGGTTCCGGTGACTTAAAGATTAATTTTAAAATTTACTTTTATTTCATGTTTATTTAGTCATCAAATCAAGATGTTTTATGAAGCAATTCTCTCGTTTGCATAAAGGAGGTAGTGCTATCCTTGGTATTCCACCGAGGATATTTTACTCGGTGGCCAAGAAATGTGGGGAGATTTACTTCAGAGGAGCCCCCATAATTGACGCGAATCGTCCCAAAAAAGTTTCGGTTTTACCCCAAATTGATGGAATCGGTCATCGGAAGCTGTTTTGGCACTTTGTTCTTGACTGATCCGGATCATGCTGAGAATACGGGAACCTCATCTGCGGTGTCAAACACTTTTATGGGTAAAAGCCACGCTATGTTTGTCGGCCTATCGTGCTACCGAACAGTGTCTTGCCTTCAACACTTATATCTCGTTTAATTTTTTTAGCAAGTGTAAAAACTGTATACTACTAATAATCTATCCCTCTAGAGCACATGTTCTGCTTAAGATCAGTCATTGTACTGCTGATAGTTCCTTACTCCGTGAGAAGATTTATCCTATCTTTCTTATCTTGTTTACTGTTCGTTCTCGCTGAACCATCGGCGAGGTAGTGTGAGATTTGTGTGCAAGAACAAAATAAGGAACGCATTCTGTCATTTTCGACTTCTGTAAGAACACGAAAATTAGGAGTCGAATACAGCGATAGGCTCAGAAAGCTCTCAGTGTATTTTCTAAGTTTTAAATAGGCCTATACAGATTGGTGACGTCTGTCCTGCTAGAAGGTCTGATAAAACGTAGAAGTACTACCTCCGAGGTGGTACTTCCATGGATAAAATTTGTAGACTAATTTTCCGATTGTTAGTTTTCTATGGACAGAACAATGGGATAAGACACTTTATTTCCCTTAACAGCAGTATGTTAAATCCAACGATACTTTCGGGCGGTATGCGCCCCTCGCTAGTCTCCACGAGGGTGCGCCGCTGGTTGACACATTTAAAAATAAAATTTTCAAAAAAGGACCATACTAGGGACGCCAAATGGGTTTACTGGAGTAGCTGTGCACGGGGCTTTGGATCATGATCCGGGCATGTTTGAGGACCTGTAGTTGGAAAAACAATAAAAGATCTTGGAAGCAAACTGTTTATATTATGAAACATTAAATATTTGTAACATTGAAACAACTGGAACCATTTCATTCTTGACATAAAACTTTTGAAACACTTAGTGAGAAACAGTGGAAGTTTTATGGAGTTCTTTCTGGAATGCCTTCACTTTGCGTGTCGGTGTTGGACACATATCTTGGTTACACTTGCATAATGTACAAATTTCGGAAAAAAGGCTCTTCGATTTAGGTGCAGATTGCACTGTCCGAAAATATACAAAACGCTCACCAACTCATGGCATGACCATCACATCTATGATAACCAGCATAAACAAAAATTCGAATAAAACACATCTTATTAAGTCGATCAAGGGCGTCGATCCTGGGGAACAGGAAATAAAACCCCTCCAATTTTTTTATTCGATACACATGATAAAATATTTCCCCAACTTTCCTCAACCTCTTTACATACTGTAATCCTTAAACAGAAACACAATAACGATAAACAATGAAAACATTTTTATTTAAGATTACTCAAAGTTTGAAGCATTGCTCTGAATGTATATCAATAAACAGCATACATAATTCGACAACATTCTTCAGCTTTGGTCTACTGCTTTGTCACTTAAATTTACCATACTTTTTTCATTAATCAGTGGTAGTTTTGGATCATTTTATAAGAAAAAAATAACTTCTATTAACGAAGACACAAATCTACAAAGAAAGAAGTACAAACAGCCCCCCTCCCCACACACACTTTTAAAAGTCGACCTGCCCCTAAAGTCTCTTGGTGTAGTAGTAAGCTTTGAACTGCATGCCACGGATGTCAGCTACAACGTAATGACGTCACCTCATGCGTTGTTGCTCTGTCATTTCACAACTTGGTATAATATTATTGCCCGTTGCTTTGGGAAACGGCATACACGCCAATGACGTCACTTCGATGTAGATGAGGTTCGCGTAGTGAAATTTAAAGCTCCCTTGTAGTATTATCATTCATCATTCTGGAATTTTCACAAATGGAGTGAACTTCAATTATCTCGGTTATTTTGTTCATATTTGAGACGAAACTACTCAAATGTCTGTGACATCTGCCATGCTGTCCTGTAATGGTGTAACTGTGCTTTGGTCTGGAAGATCATCATACTGAGACGGGACGGGAAGGGCAACTAGTTCATGAGTAGACTTTGCAAAGTCTTTCTCGACCATTTTAATCCCACTCTTAAAAATGTTACAATGTTCATCAGTATTAATTCTAGTGCACGGGAACGGGAGTTAGTCTAGTGTGTGCCCCTACACTGATCCCGTCCGTCCTGTGTGTTCTCTTACCCTTATTCCACCCATCCTGTTTCTGCGCGTCCGCCGGACGCTAAAAGAGGGAGGAAAGATATCCCTTGAAGAGCAATGATTGCAGGTCTTATTACAGAGGGAGTAAGGCTTGGATAACCCGAGCATGAGAGATATTTACACTATCGACCCTAAAGTTAATGGCTGTTCAGAGATTTACTGGGACAATATTCATTGACTTCGAAATATGCAGAAAGATTTTCTGCTTCAGAAGGTGAAAACTGTATCTCAATAGAAAATATGAGCGTTCGGAAGATACCAGTAATGCACCTTTTTCCTGAGATAAAGTGCATGTTGGGAAATCTGTCTTTGCCTCATCGCTGCACATTAATTTTATATTGCAATTTATGATCATTACGCCTCTGAATGGAATATTTAGCAACATTGTTCATTACACCCTTCATAATTACAGAGTCGTGTCATACTAAATATACTGTAAAAGATATTTAAACATTCGATCAGTATCAACTTTCAAAGACAAACAGGACATTCAATTATAAAGAAAAACAAAAGGAATCAGTGAGGCAATGTACCCACTTTTCACAACATTCTGTTAACTTGTTGAGAAGTGGGGTTATTTTTCAACAGATATCAACAGATATATACAATCTTTTAAATGAGATGTTTTGATTGGCGAAAATATTTCGTTAAAGGGCAGGCGCGGCGGAACAGAAGCCCCTAAGCCCTCAAAGTCCCCCCCTGTTCCGCCGCCACTGCTAAAGGGTCATCTAAAAGGCATGGTCTGGAATAAATTTTTCATATGAAACCGTAGTAGAAGCCACCAGAATATGAGTTTAAAAGGATGCCAAATTCTTGCTTATCAGGTTTTCATGAGGCCTGCGGAAATAGGCATTATCAGACTGTCAGAGGAGTGAAGGCAGGTTGATAGCTTAAAGCTGCGGTCGTCGGTTCGTACACAACGAATTTGGATTAGATTCCGATCCGATATTTGAGGAGTTTCCATCTCTGGTCGGAAAAAACCGAAAATTTGCCAACCTGTGTAAATGTATGAGTAGGTGCCGCAGGAATATGAAAATTATATTTATGCTAACTATTTCGTGACGTCACATTGATAGAAACATTTTATCGGACTATGCCGTAAGAATGAATGTTGGTGTGATGTCACAAAAATTTCAGTTGGCATTTTTTTTTCCATGTTTGACATCTAATGCAAACCACTCATGAACCCTGGGTGACAATATTTTGGCTCTTTCCGACGGGGCGGTGGAGAAGATTTTAACAAAAACCCACAAAAATCGTATCGGAGTCCGATCCGAATTCGTTGTAGTGTGACCGCATCTAAGGGTGAAATATGCAGGGATCCATGTCTACAACGAAATGAATGTCAGACCGTCAAATTGTGCAATAATGTCCCCTTTTTTGAAATTTTCGAACCGTACCACCACAACAATTCTAATGCCATAATGCTGGAAGTGTAGATTCTCTTATTTTTATCTCCTAAATATAAAAGACTCAATATTAGGCCAGAGAGACTGTGAAGCGCCATTTCCGGCAATCAGGGAGGATTTTTAGCCAAACTTTTCTCTGTACGTTACCCGCCAACGACTTGAATGCTTTGCCCCCAGCTCTCCAAAATGAAAAAAAAAAATCTGGTTACGCCACCACGAAAGGTGGCACTTCCAACAAAACACCGAGACAGCCATATTAACAATTTCTCCTTGGTACACTTATTTACATTTGACTATGTTATCGAGGGCCCCCTGCAAGGAAAGGCTGTGATGATCGGGCCAATAGATGGAACAGATTAAGGGACGAGGGCGAGCCAGCGATCCCCTCGGCCCCTCCCCTTCAAGAGTCTGAAGTTTGCCAGTAGTTTTCATTGGCCTACATTTAAAAATCGCGGATTGCGGTACCTTTCCTGGATGTAGTCATAATTTTATTCACGTAGCAGACGTACTGATCTTAGACAACTTGTCATCATCGATTTTACTTATTGTAATTACATGAGCGCTGCACTGTAGGTTAGATGCATTCTTACGCAAAATACCAGAGCAGTATTTCCAAATCACTCTATTGTAAGCAGCTCGAAATCTTTTATTCCTGTATAGCCATAAATGATTGGATTCAAGGTAGAATTTGAAAGATTTAAAAGTTCGGTTGTGACTTGGATGATATCTAGCGTCTTGACAGAATAAGAACCATAAACTTCCAAAAGAACCTTGATCATTGCTGGAGTCGAACAAATCACAAATGCTCCCATGACAATGGCCATCGTAACTGCTGCTTCAAGATGTTGAGACCTCGGACGCTTTCCTAGTCTTCCTTGTTCAGTCGTTCTAAGATTTTGTTGCTTAATGTGTTTTAAGACAATCTTTATTACTATGAAGTAACTGACAAACATAAAAGAAAACATTGACAGGATGAAAATAGTAACAATAAGAGCGAAATATGCGTACACACCCTGGAAATTGAATGCGTTATCGCATACCCACTCGTTGTTCTTAGGATAAAGGTGCCACGTTATGAAAGGGACCGATATTGCTATCAGGCACAACCAAGAAATTACTAGAGTCATTTTACATCGACGATTTGTTACGATTGAAGGGTACTGCAAAGGTTTCACCAAGGAAATAGCTCTGTGAATAAAAAATAAAATTTACCATGAATGCCATGGCCGGAGTATGGGGGAGAGCTGCCGCTTTCTTTACTGCAAACGAAAGCTCAAAATAAATGTTTAGATTCTACTTCCCTGCCTTGGAAATGCCATGTACATGTCCGGCGATCTGAAGCCCGCGTATGGGCCCAATTGCCAATCCTGAGGGTGGACGGTGACTGGCACGTCCCCGCGTTGATCGGATGCCCCCTACATACGCACACGATCATTTCGAACAAGGGTAAAAAATGCAAATAATATAGAAAAATTAGCAAAAGGAAGCGAGGATGAATAACGATAATATGATTTGTAGTTTGATATGGTTAAATTTCTCAATTTTAGTGGGGCAAAACATTTATATCATATAAATTCATGCAAAATGCGTGGGAGATTTCCCCGTCGCGCTTCGCGCACGTTTGAAATTCCTATGAAGGCATGCATGTTGCCTCTGGGTGCCGACGAGTGACAGAGTGTTCCAGCGCGGCTGTGTACCACTGTGTTTAACAAATTGTACATGGGTTCAAATCCCTATCAATATACGTGGGTTTTCCTCTGGCAGTCCTAGTTGTCCGGCTCCCCCCACCTCCCCACTTGGCACAGCTCGCCAATTAAGTTGCTTGCCAAGTCAAGCTGAAGCGCCTTGGGCCAGTAAACAAAACTGACAGACTTTTTTTCCTTTTTCTGAGCCACGCAGTTGTATTTTGAAGCTATGAGGCAATGTCACTGAACGTACTAATCATCAATAAAGCGCACATTTCCAGCATAGTGAACCTAACCGTGTATAAAGAGTAGGCACGTAGATTCAGGGGAGGCAAAAAATTTTAGCAGCAGGAACCTTAGACTTTGTCTGTGACCAGACTCTTCCATAAGCAATCCAGCCAAACGAACGTGAGCATATACCCGCCTTACACACACAAGCAAACACGCCATGCACACACACATTGACGTGCATAGACACAAAGCATAGATAGACAGATAGATGGCTCATTACATTCAAAATTATTGCTCAAATTGACTTTTTCTACAAGACCTTAAGTCATCTGTACAGAACAATGATTCATTGTTTTAGTTCTACCTTTGTGGTTGTTTTTTTTTAATTTGTCTGCCCGAATTATTGAGGGCAACACGATATGTTTCTCCCCAATATTTTCATTGTCGGGGCGATAACCCCTGCCCCCCTCCCCCCCCCCCCAGGATCGGCGCGCCTGATTAAGAGCCATGATTCTCGATAAACCACTGGCTGACTGGGCGTGCTTCGCCTATATATTTATAGTAGGTGATGTCTCATTAGTTTGCTGGGCATCGGAAAACTTTAGTAGAACTGCCAATTACTTCAACTAGGATTATTAAAGTGAATGAAGTTTCTATTTCCAAAACCCTCGCTACCAAGTTTTTCTATCTATATATTTTTGCGCGCTTAGTGCACCAAAATTTTCATTCCTTTTCTTGACGGCTCATCGTCTTATGTACAGGTCTTCAAATCATCGCCCCCTGTCGGTAAATCCTGTGGCCACTTTAAGCGCAGGTCACACAATACGGTGATATTGGATTGGATAACGCTCCAATTTTTGTGAGTTTTACATAAAATCTCCTCCCATCTTAAGTCGGAGAGAAACAAAAATTTGCCAAGCTGTAGAAACATAAGATTTGTATCGCAGGACTACGAAGTCGAAATTATGCTAACTCTACCGTGACTTCACATTCACATACATTTTTTTTATCTGATACGCGTAGTCCGATAAAATTTGTTTGTTAACGTGACGTCAAGAAATAATTAGTTTACATTTATTAATTTATGGTCTTCTCATGCAAATTACATATTTACTGAATAATAGCAAATTTGTTTTATTCTTTGCTACAACGAGTGGCGGAGATTTAAATTAAAACTAAAAAAATCGGAGCGTAATCCGATCCGATATCACTGTAGTGTGGCCAGTTCGTCTCAGTTTGTTGTTTCAGGGTGGGTACAGAAAAGCTGAATGTTTATAATCAAAACATTTTCAGTACAGTTCATGCTGTGTAATATAAGCTAAGGTACTCATATTTTGAATAAGCTGTCAATCAAAGATCTAAGCCAATTGAGAATTTCTGTTAACCCCAACAAGGATTGTAGTTTGGGGTGAGAGAATTGACCCTTAAAGATTCTAGAGAGCTACACATACAAGTTACTTAAACTCAACTTTGACCATGGGCGTACATTTTTCCAATATCACTACCACATGTCAAAATTCATATTCTGTTTAAAGCCGCGGTCACCCTAAAACGAATTCGGACCGGACTTCCATCCGATTTTTTTTCGGGTTTTTCTGCATTTCTGGTCGAAAAACCCCAAACTATGTCAACCATTATAAATAAATGATTCACATCGGATGGAAATAAAATATCAACTGATTTTTTTTCGTGACGTCACACCGACATACATTTTTACGGACGAAGTAGTCAAAAAAATCTGTCTAGTGATGTGACGTCACGAATAATGATCATAAATTCAATTTTCATAGGCCTACGGTTCAACTAATATATTTTCACAGGTTGGCGAATTTTTGGCTCTTTCCTACCGGAGATACGGAGAAGATTTTAACAATAATCTGAAAAATCTAATCAGAAACCAATCAAAAATCGTTGTAGGGTGACTGCGGCTTAGACTTTCTTATCAACAATAAAAAAATACCTGTCAAGTCCAATCAACATTAGATGAATCAGAGAGGATCCCGTCATCGTTGGAAAAGGAAAGAAAAGTAGAAATCTGTAGGCGTATTGACAGGTTACGTTACTCAAAAGCAAACGATTTACAGCATACAGTGGGAACGTCACTCCAGTTAGAAGGTCAGTGATGGCAAGACTCATTATCAAGGTGTTTCCCGGCTTCCAAAGTTTCCTTTCACTGAAGTATGCAAATATCACTAACAGGTTACCAAAGATGGCAGCTAGTACTACTGGGGTGTGCACAACTAAGTAAAATACTGTACCCCATTCAGTGAAATAGAGTTGCAGTTGAATGGTATAGGAAAAGTTCCCACTTATTGATTCCATGGATGTGAAATAATCTTTTTGCTAAATTCCGAACAAAAATTGTCAGCCAAGATTGTGGAAGTCTGGAGTCTGACAGCGAAATGTATAAGTCTGGACTGAGTGGTAGCCTGGCAGTAAGACTGCTATACTGTCATGCCCCGCCTATGATTGCGACAATCTGGATGATATCGATGACGACATGCCTGAACGTAAGAAAAAGTTTTCTCTGGTTTTACTCTTCATATTCTCCTCCAGCCTTGCACAACTCTACATCTGAATAAAATTCAAGACAATTTCAAGATCTTGTAAACTTGACTTTGACTGAGTCAATACGTGGAGTTGGATCTACCAAAATTTAGCTCAATTAGGCCTATTATTGGTACCAGTATTTATTACAAACAATATACTGGAACTGTTCACTCCGGCGACTTCCTTTCCTTTATGTTGGTTGTACGGATCGATAAAGAGAAGCATATCCCTGATATCCAATTTAACAAACAAACACAAAAGCTAAAATTGTTATCAATGTTTTTCCTTTTTTTTATTTGGCTTATTTCCCTTCTTGAAACGTTTTGCATGAACCTCAAAAAACGAATTCGAATTTTCTAAAGATTGCTTTTTAACGGAGTACGAAATCTCGGCCTCATTCGTACATTTAGTTTTGACCCTTTTGAAATGAAGAAGTACCAATGAATCTGACATGATTCTGAAAGAATTTAAATCTTCTTACAGAAAGCTATTAACCTCAAGGGACTGATAAACGGTTTCGTTTTTAAGCAAGTATAATTTTCGTGTTTCAAAAGTTTATTGATTTCACGTAAGGCTTTAACATTGGGTCATTATAAGTAGGCCATTAATTCATATCACAGTCAGAGCGCCTGATCATAGGATCGATGTAATATTGACTTTTGGTCAAAATAAAACTGTTTGCACGAAAATGTTTCAAAAGAGATGATCCCTTATTAGAATTTGCAAAACACGATAGACTTTGAAGCATAAAAAGTTGTGGAAGAATATACGTTTAGGCGAACGAACAAAAAGTCTCTGATGACAAATTTACTAAGACCCGGAACAAACTCTGCGCATTCATTGGGCAACGTATATGAAGTAAAATTATGTCAGAAATGGCACGTAGCAGGTGAATATGACCACAGTGACGTAGGAGAATTTGCAAATTTATACCTGTGTGCGAAGAAAGTTTTTCTGTCTTTTTAATCTTGATTGGCGCAGTGGCATTCCCAGAATAAAGGGGAATTACAGTCACCCCGAATGGAAGGAGTGTAGAAGACTGATGTCCTGTTTCATGATTGGCTCTTGAGAGTCATGTGACAAAACTGTTTCTTTTGGGAGTACGTTACTCTCTCTCCCTCTCTCACTCGGGGGGGGGGGGGGTATCTTTTTGCCCGTATCCACAACCAGGGCAAATCCTTCCTGGCGAGAGGCACCAAAGTCTGCCCGATTCAGCAATATTTTGGCCAATTGAGGGGCTGCAGACCCGTCCCTAACGGCTATGTTGTTTCTTCTCAAATCGGAAATTTGCTAGGAGTAATTACTTGGGTAACATTGAAGGTACGCTGCACCGAAGTCATAAAATATTATGAATTAACAACAATAAAAAAGACAATTGTGAGATAAATCTGTGGCTCCAAAAACTTTGAGCGATTGTTTTTGCCCTTCATTGTTGTGGAAATAGGGGCGTAACAATATGAAGAACAAAGAGGATAGACCGCCTTGAGCGGGTCCAGTAATTGGCATGGCACAGATAGGACCAGTCGAAAGACATCTGATGTGGGGTCCATGAAAAACGATGCCCAGCCTGAGGTGATTATGCAAATCAAGCAAAGGCGCCAAGGTACTTACAGAAGTATTCAACATAGGCCTATATCTATCCCCCTATGTTTGTGTGTTCAAACATGGCAACGAAATTAGAATTAGTGTCACTGGGCTGCTTAAAAAGCCTGTTGATAACTTTTGGGGAGTCCATTTGTAATTATCATTCTGTTGATTGGATGGTTCAGGTAAGGGCGGTTGTTAGTGGGAAGGGCTGATAATATTGAGGTGATAAGGACTTCAAAAGACGTTTATCCAAGTAGAAAGTAAAACTTCTAACCAGTTATGCCACTAAGAGGAAGCAGGCCTTCGTAGTCGAAGGTGCAACTATACATTGTAGATTCTGGGCCATTGGTGCTAAGTGTGAAAAACAAGAAGACGTTAGTATGTGATTAAGAGGTTCGGTGTTAAATTTTTATTGAAGTTAAAAAAGTCTGCATTTCTCTGTACTCGCTTCAAGATCAAGAAAGTGAGCGAGAATTCCGAAAATGTTATTACTTGTGTTTTTTTTTTCTTTTCTTTTCTTTTTGTGCAATTTTAGCCCTCCTAGTACGTACCTCGCACATTGACTGTAAATAACCGTGACCACGGTTCGTATGTGCGTGCAATATGTGTGCCCGTGTGTGCGTAAACCGCTGTATCTTGTACATTTTGCAACTCAAAATGTCATCTATTCAGTCCCCCCCCCCCCCAATTAATCAGAGTGTCATATTGAAACTTTTACATTATAATTTGAAAATCGGGTAACTAGGCGCTCACAACCAGTGGTCAAATAATGCCCCCAAAACCCGATCCTCACTTGAACCTGAAATAATTTATGGGGTTAGCTCGTTATTACATTTGGAAAATACTACCGGTAATATCCCACTGAACATAGAAGGGACGCCTACGAAAGGACATCGCCTTCAATATGGGCATCAAAAGTGGTCCTGGAAAACAAATGAAAGGGCAAAGCCTACCAGCTGCAGCCTGAGTACACCGGAAAAGGTTCAGTGATTTGCAAAACAACGACACCCAACATCAGTGGCGTATCTACGGGGGGGGGGGGGCTTGGGGGATGGAGTCCACCACTGAATCGCCCAGCCCCCCCCCCCCCACTGGCTACCTGGGCGAAAAATTATATTCATGCTGGCCGATGATAATAATCAATCAGGGCTACCCGGCTACCATGACATAGACACACTTGCGATACTAGATCCACGCAGTTCCCAGGTATTCTGCAATTGTGGCCCACTCTGAATTTCGGAATGAATTCTGGCAGACTGTGACAAGCTTCATATCTTCGGAATCTCTTTACTTTTACTCGTCAGGTTTCTGGATGGATAATTTTCTAGTAGATTTGGAGTGGCTGAAAGTGGCTACCTTGGTGTGGATTAAAGTGTGCTCTTAGCATTTGACCTGTTTCTATCCTCTGTATGGTTTTGTCAATTCCTGGGGATGCACAAAATTGTTCCAAAATCATACTTGGTGTGGTGGGTAGAATATTTGAGTCAAATATGGTTGGAAGGAATTTGCACTGTGCGAGGCTATTGCTGTCAGTAATTGGCCAGTGCAACATCCAAAACCATGTTGGGTCAATGCAGTCTCAAGGGTCGCAACCTTACCACTATTGCCTTACAGGACCTCACTTAGCTCTTGGGTGAAGTGGACATATCCAGTGGCGTACGATTTTGGCAAAATCTAAATTCGGGCAGGAATTTGGAAAAAATTCGGAAAGGTCTTTAATTTTGAAACAAAATGGGATGGTTTTACAGAAAACTCCTAAATGTGACCGAAATCTTAAACAGATATGCCCGAAGAAAGGAAAGAAACGTCATAAAATCGCAATAAAATTTTCATGAAAAACCAAGTCAAGATTCCAAAAAGTTGGTCGCTTCACCTTCGGGCAGCGTGAAAAGCTATTATTCGTGACTTTTTCTTCACAGATAATCACAACTTAATGCCCGAAATTGTCGAATATCCAAATTCGTTCAAGCATTTGCCCGAAAATGGGAAAGTATCATCGTAAGGTAACTTAGTTACTAAAAATCAAACCAATTAAAAAATCGCGACACACTTGGGAAGCCTGTGGCTTGAAAGAAACAGTTCATTCCTAAGTCTGTTTTTAAATCTTGTGTAACACAATACCGGAAATGGCCGATTATTCTCATTATTCAGCTTCAAATCGTTGCCGAAAAACAGAAAACGCTATATTTAAAGCAAAATTTTCATGGAAAATAACAAAGATCTACGGCACATTTGGGTAGAATGTAAAATAGGTCTTCATCGTCCCTACTTCATACTGTAGTCTTGTAAAAATTACCTGAAATGGTCAAATATTCGGGCAAAGGTTTAAAAGAATGCTGGGACGTTTTCAGTAGCCAAAGTTATTCAACAGACAGAAAGGAGGGTGTTCAGGTGTCCAAAAGTTTGTCAACTATCCTGCTCTAGAGCCAAATGCTGGCAATGGATATGAAAATCGATTAATTTGTTTTTCGATACTTTAATGATGCAACGTGAGAATTTCTTCCAATAAGTCTGCTTGAAAATTCGTTTAAACACGCCTTGTAATGCTACATTTTTCAAAAGTAAAATCATATTTGGTCGAAAGTTCGGGCAATCACACAATTTTATCAATATATGTTGAATTTAGCCAAGAGTCGCAATAGAGTTAAATTCATTAGCATGTTTTCAATTCCGTTTTGTAGTTTTCCCCCGAAAACATGCAGGACCATTTCCTCGATTGGCATTGATACATTTTATCTGGTAATTTTCTAATCAAATAGCGACGGCTTAGATCCCCCTATAAACCTGGGAAATGTCATTCTCGACTGTCTCAGGGGTCCGATTTTTCAAATTTTTCTCTTCGCTCCGCGCCAACCAGTGGTAACGCTCCGCCTAGAAAGTCTTCCTAGCAGAATTTTAGTTTCAAGTGCACTTTTTTTGCAAACGTAACCTCCAAAAATCGACTGCTTAGCCCCCTATAAGCACAGGAAATGAAATTTTTGATTGTCTGAACGGTCAGAGTTTTCACAATTTCCTGTACGTTTCGCCCCAACTTATGGTGGTGCTTCACTTAGACCGCTTCATAGCAGAATTAAAGTTTCAAATGAGAATTTTTTGCTGAAGGAAATTCAAAATATCGACTGCTAAGATACGCCCTATCAGCCTGGGAAATGCCATTTTCAACTGTCAGAGGGGTCGGATATTTCAAAATTTTCCATACGCTTCGCGCCAACCAATGGTGGCGCTCCGCTTGGTCTTTCTAGCTGAATTTTAGTTTGGAGTGAACGTTTATCTGCAATTAAAACTTAAAACAGCGACTGTTTGGGTCCCCTTTACAAGCCTGGGAAATACCATTTTCGACTGTCTGAGAGGTACGAATTTTCAAATTTTCTGGACGCTCCGAGCCAACTAGTGGTGGCGCTCCTCCTTGACTGTCTTACGGGCAGAATTACATTTTTCATGAAAAAATATTCTGCACCCAAACTGAAATGCTCCCCTACGCCTATAGAAATACCTTACTCAGGCGTGCACTAGAACAGCTGCTTGCAACATTCAGCAGGATTCCAGATTTGCAATCCGAGGATACATAGTCCAGTGGAGTAATGGACTGAACTAATCAGTGCCTCCAAAGTGTGTTTGAATCTGAGAAAAATAACAATTTTTTTCTTGCCAGAATTAGATAATTAAACCTGGCAAATGCCATTTATTTTCAGCCATCTGGGAGGTGTAAAAATCCAAAATTTTCTTTGTACCCTCCGCGCCAACTGATGGTGGCGCTACGCTTGGATAGTTAACTCCAGCCCTCCCCTTCAAAAGTATCCAGCTCCCCCATAGCCCCCACTCCCACGAAAAAAATCCTAGCTACGTACGCCACTGCACAACATGCGTAATTGGTAAGAAAAGGGCAATGCCAGCTAAGTCTTCGAGGATCTGCGTCGGTGGTTCACACGTATAAAAAGGGAGTTCATCAGGCTGTGTCAGACAAGGTACCAGAGGTCGGAGAGAACGCTACACCAATTGAGGCCCCGAGGTAAAAGTTCTTTGGGAGGAGGAAAATCGTGTTCAAAAAGTGAAATCAGGGGAAACATAAAATTTTCTTTATCAAGAGTTTTAGGCTGACATGTTACCCATGCAGCCCCTCTTTTTCCTTTGCCTTAAAGGGCAGGAGCAGTCATCCCAAATTGAAGAAGTGTAGTAGACTGTCCAGTTTCATGATTGGCTGTTGTGAGTCGTGTGACAATGCTTTTTCTCTTCAAATGTGAAATTTACCAGAAATAACTGCTTGAATATGCAATAGTAAAGTTGTAAAATGTAATTAAAGATACCTTGAAGAGAAATAAGATGAAAATTGAGTTATTTAGCCTTTTCTGTTATATAAGTTTGGGGGACTTTTTTCACCTTTAATTACTTCAACCAATTCCTAGTCCCTCCCCTCCCCCTCCCCCCCCCCCCCCGTACGAACTTGATTTTGACATGTACATTGAGGAAGTTGGTGCGTTCTCCCTGGTTCTGTTGCAGCTCCCTGAACGATTCAAGTGCACCGCCCGCCGCTGCTGCTACATTGCCCCGCTACGTTGTGATTTTTCACCAGGGTAACATCTACGCTTGCGCATTTTTCAGTGATTACGCAATCTCTTCCCCACAATGTTCCAGGGGTGGTATTACACCGTGTATGGCTTGTAAATACCTCACTCCCATTATATGTTGGCTTGGCAGTTCGTTGGAATGACCTAGGCTAGCCAAAAGGGAAACGATTCGACGCAATTTCTTCCACGAGTACCCACAGAGGCTAGCTATAGACCTATATCGCTGACTCTCAGCTCCAACAGTATTTGGACTTTTCACGTAAGTTCGACGTAAAACCACGTAGCCGTAAGTATAACGTAGCCAGTGCCACTGATTAGTCCACATATGCCACCCCAACAGTATGGCCTAAGTAGACCTTAAATAATGACCTGATACCTAATAATTATACTAGGTGGAATTCTTAAGCTGTGACTGTGAGGAATTCAGACCCAGGTTGTCACCAGGTCATATACTAGGCCTAGCCCACAGGTCGTCCTAGCGTTATATAATATATATATTATATATATATAAAGGAATTAGGACGACCTGTGGCCTAGCCTAGCTACATCTTGGGATTGGGTATGGTGCCTGAGGTACCCTTCTTCTTCTTCTTCAAAACGGTGAGACATCCAAAAGGACAATTTTACACCGCGTACGTGCCATGTGATCAGTCAGGCCCTCAAAGAGTTCATAATGAAATCCACTGGCTTTGGGTGGCTTATGGCCCCCGCAATAAGACTCTCTGGGAGGTTATTCCAATCCCGAGTAGTATTAGGGACAAAACTGTACTTAAAACAATTAGTCCTAGCAGAGGGGGGGGGGGGCGAAAGTGCAAAGCATGCATGTTACGAGAACAACGAGTAGGTTTACACAGATTAAACAGGGGGATGTTAGCTTGGCCGTAAATACCTTTGGTGAAAATTATGAGTCTGCAACGTCTGCAGCGGTCAGATAAAGTATGTGATCTTTGAGGAGTGCGGTCATAGAGCCAACTTCACGGGAGTACTCGCCGGATATAAACCTAGCAGATCTTTTTTGTACTCCCTCCAATCTATCTTGGAGTGAAATCTGATGTGGATCCCAGACGGAACAAGCATACTCCAACATGGGCCTTAATTAGTAAACCTTTATAGGCCGCCAATTTAACATCTTTGGAACAAAATGAGAGGTTCCTGCGTAATAGGCCAAGTTCACTCCTTTAAGAGCGTGAAGTGCGGCCCTACAGGGGTAAGTCTAAGGCCACTGGTTGAATCCAAGAGTAACTTGCCCTTGAACAGGACCGTGTAGTATCGTACCTCCCATGTGACCTGCATTTTGCAGGGTTGACCCATATTTGAACACCCAAACCTCCTGACCTGCCCAGCCCCCTGAAAAACCCACATCTCAAATTGCCATATAGTATCCAGTTAGAGAACCATGCAAATTTGCAGATCGATACAATGTACCAGTAACTACAAATTCAGAATCGTATCTCAAAGCCCATTCAACTGCTTGTGCTGATACACATAGGCCTAGGTATGTACGGACCTTGCTGTGGCAACATCGCAAATTTTGTAACCTTCGCAGCAAGTATGGAATACATTCCAGTCACTGCATAAATTGTGTGATAACCATTCAAATTTTACTTCACTAAGGCATATAACACTTTTTTAATGGAAAGTTTCTCCTTTTTGCTGGTAAAGATTTGTTGAAAACTTGAGTATTCTCTAACTTTTCACAAAGTTTAGTTTTGCGAAATTTTCTTATTCAAAACCTGTGGCGCCTTATACAGTGTATGGATGTACGTACGTACGTACATGAACCACTATAAAGAGCTCTGTGTCCTTTTGTAAGTGCTTCATGCATATGGACAGTGGATTTGGGAAAAAAACAACTCCTCCTCTGCATCACTTTAGCCTCAATTCATTTACCCCTAAAATTTCATTTTGAAACATGGAACATTAAAGATTCATTTAGTAAAAAATACACATACTGTACCTCCTTGAGCTCTATCACACCATAGAAGTTTCCCAGGTGAGTTAAGGTTTGCAGGTCAGGTTTTGCAGGCAAATACTCACAGAAAATGCTGTCACACTCGTGGTGGTCTGCAGGCTTTAAGTGTAAGTATGTTGACCCTTTGGAAGACAGTAGTGACCTACAGTGACCTACAGTATGCTAGCCTTTCAAGCTTTGGTGATGGTTACCGTGTGTTTGGTCTAACGGTAGAGCATCTGCCTCTCACGTGGAAAACCCGGTTCGCTTTTCAGGTCGAGTCATACCAAAGACTCTAAAAGAAAAAGAAACGAACAACCGTTGTGCGTGATGCTCCGCATAAGCAATGGAGTAGGTGAAACAAGCCAGTGAGCCACAACTGGAAAAAGGCTGTGGCTGGCTCGACTTGAACCAATAGGTTGGAAACTGGGCTGTAAAACTCCATCAAACTGACTTCAAGCTTTGGCTAACTACCCAACAATGAGCGTATACTATTAGCAGCCAGGGTCTGCATTCTTGAGAGGAGAGCAATGCTTTCGTGCTGTTCCTGTGCATGCTAAGTACTTTAAAGAGCAAGAACTGTTACGGAAAGGTTATTAATGGCCCACAATGTGCTGGACAGGTTGACAAGTCTGCGTGATACAAAAGTAAACAAGAACTTCCAGCTAGTATTTCCTATCTAAGAGAAACAGCTACTGTAAGTGTTGTTACTTGTTTCGTTTCGTTTATTTGATTTATCACATCATACATAAAAGAAAATAATTACAAACATTAGATGAAACATAGTAGAGGCATATATGCATGGCATGAAAGGAAGTACACAAAAAACCCTGTTGGGCTTGGAATATGGACTCCCTGGCAAAACAAAAAAAAAACAAAGCAACGTACAAAACCAGTAACAAAAAAATCAACAAGATGAGACAAAGAAAAAAAAAAACAACCATTGGAATAACCTAAACCACTAAAACAAAGAGGGTGACGAAAGAAAACATCATATCCCACCCTGACTGCAACCCCCTCCCCCCATCCACTCAATGTTCTTGCCTGCTCAGCAGATGTATTTAACTCCTGCATCTGACCTTACTCTACTTGCCTTCAATCTCTCTTTTTTCCAGAGTGTATTTGTGATTCCTTTACTTATTCACACAAACACATATAGTAGGCTATATACCTCAACCTGTCAAGTGCGTAATCCCTATGGTTCCCCTGTATAGTTTATGTAACATACATAACGTTATTACTATTTTAGTTCAGTCAGAAAAGAACTACTGTATGAGAATGATTGTATTCTTGTCATGCTGTTTTGATCTAAAAGGTGGTTTCCTAACCTCAGTAATCAGATGTCCTAGTGAGGTATATCAAGTTTCCAAACCCACCACTGGAGGTCTATTATCATCACTTCACAAAGCTTTTGTTCCACTTTGGTTGCAAAAAATTACACAGTACTATTGAAGGATTGTAATGAAAACTCCCTCTGCATGCACTGCATGCTGTGGCTTACTGTAGGTTTCTTGAGGAGGATTATATGTCTATATATTTTTAAATGACCAATTCATCATGGTCTTTTGCTATCACATTCTGTTGCAGTGTAACAACTATTTCCTTAATCTTAGCAAAAGAAAGCCCTGAATTGAATAATTTGAAAAAGATCTTTGTCTATAGAGTTCATTGAGATCTTCTCTTCGACATCCATTGCAAATTTAAATTTGTTTGTATATATTTGGCAACTTATTTTCCAGCTTTCATTGATAATTAAACAGTTGTAAGGATGCCATTAATTAGTTTCTTTCCTTTAAATAATTAAATGCCACTTTTGATTTTCATTTTTTATCTTAGGAAATTTGTCAGCTGTATTTATCTCATTAATCTCAGAAGATAGCAATGGCTGATGATGTAGCAGGCCTTGATGGAGATTTGGTAACATTAGCACAGATCCATACAGCTTACAAAGAGGTTCACAACAGTTTTCTCTGCACTAGGACTCCTATGCTTCAACATGTTCAGGGTCGTTTCCTTGAATCATCTTCTCTGGAGTTGTTTTTAAAACTGGAAAATACTCAAGTGACAGGTACTTTTAAGTCACACTTCTTCAAAAAATTTTACTGGAGTTCTTATGGGGAGTCTATAATTTAATGTGCCAGTGGTGCCCCCCTGAAAAATTCTTTCTTTGACAAAGGGTTTAGATATTCAAAATAGTGCATTTACTGTAGTTTTTCCAAGTTTTCTAACAAATTTTCCTGCAAAATTTTCTTGTTTGCATTTGTCAAGTCTTTGCTGTTGCAGATGTCTTTTTCAGCAAAAAAAAGTTTGTTTCCCATTGTTACCTTTTTCCACAAATGTTGGGGTCTGTAGGCTCTATGCTGCGTGTAGGAGTACGAGGCAGGGTTGCAGGGGGCACTGGCCCTCCCAAATCGGGCAAAAGCAGTTGGTCCATTCAAGCAAAACATAAACGGTGACATTTTTCGGGCAACAAATGTTCTTCCCCCTCGTTGGAAGTTACCCCCATATGCTTAGATGCTTTGCTGAAATATAAGGCATCAGAGCTTAAAGGTAAGGAGCAGTCCCCTGCACTTATTTTGAAGCAAAAGCTTAATATCACAATTTTCTTCTCATTTCTCTTCTAACTACCTTTCATAATAAATATTAATATTTTAATTAATATTTTTTTAATATTTTCATAATACTTCAGTATTGCATACTCAAGGTAAACCAAACAATTACTCTTACTAAATTTCAGATTGGAGGACAAAAAATGTTGTCACATGACTCTCAACAGCCAATCATGAAACAGGACAGTCTACTACACTACTTCAAGTTGGGGTGACTGTTCTTGCCCTTTAATTTGTTTAGGGGCTAAGGGTGATAATGAGGACCTATTTAAACTTCTTGCCACAAATATCATCAGGGACCCTATCAAAAATACAGTGGAGTTAATGTGACCCTGTGCATTTGTACAATGAAATACATAAAAATTTCATCACCAAACATCTGTATATCATTCAGCTTCGCCATCCAAACACTGAAGGTATTTAAAAATACATGTATTGCATGGGACCGTTCTGACATAAACCCTCTAAATTTTAATGTTGAAAAGTATGAAAATCAAGTTCCTCACTTAGTTCTTTTCATGTACATAAGGTAAATCCCTAGCTGAATAGGCTAATGGCAGGATAAAAGAAATGTTTATCCATTACAGAACTGGATAATGTTGTTAACTTTCAAAACACTGCATATGAATATGTACACGTGCTTGTACCTATTGCCTTACAGAGGGCCTATGCAATGTTACAGCTAGCTAAGTTAGCCTGTGCCATCAGAAGGGAATTTGTAGGGGGTGGGTTTAAGAATTAACTGAATAATCCCTCTGACAGGGAAAGGAGCTCTTTATGAACCACTATAGTGACATGGTTGTTCAGTTTTGCAATGAAGAGATTGTATAATATGTTTCTTCATCAGGATCTTTTAAAGTCCGAGGACTGTCCAATCAACTTGCTCATATCCCACAAACTGTCAAAGATGGACAAAAAGAGGTCATTACCATGTCTGCTGGGAATTATGGAAGGGCTATGGTTTTTGCCTGCAGCAAACTTGGTCTACAGGCAAGAGTCCTTACACCTGTAACAGCTCCAATGGATCGTACTACTCTCATGGAGGTAAACCCTTGTTTCGTAGTATAATTCAATTCTCTACACATATGTACATAATTCAAACCCTGCACACATTGTTACATTATTTTCATGATTTAATCATTTTCATACATACTTTGTTTGCTTTTTTTTTTCTTTTATTATGATAATTTTTTCAATTTCATTGTCAGAAATTAAAATAATGAAAGGCAGATTTTTCCCTCCAAGCTGTGTCCTTAGTCTTGTCACAGAGTAGCTTTTTAAATTTGTATGCACATTGTTTAAATAAAGGGTAAATTTTGTACTCCAGACAGTTCCAATCCTTCCAACCAATCTAGCCAATCCAAAACTTGTCTTAAAGGGAATATGCAGTCATCCCAGCTTGAATTAGAAAAGAAGACTATCCTGCTTCATGCACATTTAGAAGTGTTCATCCTATGCCTAACCTTGTCATGAATGGCTCTTGAGAATCATGTGATAATATATTCCTCCTCCATTAATTTTTAAGGAGTAACTACTTGGTATAAATTACCATGAACAAACATGCAATATAAAGTGCGTTCCCACTTGAGAACGACCAAGAAATCAGATCCGGTTCAGACCCTGCGCAGGCGATCGATTTGCAAGTGGGAACGCTTTCGTTCCCTGGATCAGATGGAGAGCTGGATCGCCCCTTCCGGGAGGATCAGACCGCATGCTGGCGGTCAAGAAAACAAGTGGGAACACAACAAGGGATCAAGGTGGCCCGAGATCAATGACGTACTTCTGCAGTGAAGCTCCTCACGCCACACAAACGTGTGTAAACAAACCTGACCTGCACACATAATTTCACTGAAACAACTTCCTGTTACTTGAACCGGAGGAGGGGATCAGATCTCGCGCAGGTGATCAAATGGGAACACTCATGCGGTTGGTCACAAAATTTTCCAGTTGATTGAACTGAAATCATAAAATATTATGAAAGATACTTGTAAGAGAAATATGAATAAAATCAAGGAGCAAACACAGATTACTCTCTTTCCTTCACTGTTTGGCCCATTAAAGAATGATCCTTGAATCCACTGCCGGTGTAACATGGCACTCAAAAGTATACTACTGTAATGACCAAACATACTCCTGGAAGGAGGATGTACCTTTGCGTGTCCCACACATTGGGCCTATTCAGACTCGGGCATTTGAGGTCAAACTCTTGCTCTCATGTCAGCATTTAGATATTTTATGCAAAACACAGGATGCTGAGGTTAAAAATTCTGCAATGTGTGATCAGTCTACTGGGTATACAACCTTTTTAACAGTCAGATCAGTCCATGCCTACATGTTCTTCCCTGTGTAGATCTCAGTAACATCACAACTAGGTTTAAGCAACCAGGGCAAACCTGTATGTACATGCTGGGGTTGTCCTCAAATGTGGCTGAAACACTCCACGTGAAGAGCTTATATGACATCACTTGAGAATTATCTGTACAGAAATCAGTCCTATGAACTGCCAGGTTAACTACTTCCACTGTACATGACGGCATGTATTTCCTGCTTACTCCTATCACTAACCAGTAGAACACCATGGCTAATTCCATTACCCTAATAAACACAACTAAACCTACAAGAATAATTTTGTCAAAGTTGAAAGTCTTGCATCACTTTGCATCTAGCCTGCATGTACTCCAATTAAAACGAATCCAAAAAATCATTGTTGAGGGTACGCCCCTTTGACACCCCCTTTGGGGAAACTAATCATAAAAGCTGCCTTTAGTGAAGTTATTTAACTCATATGGCACTTGTACAAGGCTCCATTATCGGTGCTCTAGTTTTTTTTTTTTCTTTGTTTTTTTTTTGAAAAAGAGCTAAATTTCACAAACTTTGTCTCTCTCTTCCAAATTTCGTTCATTATATTTATTACATTTTTATTTACTACACTTGACTTAAATTTTGCTTATTCATATAAACCCATGAGTTGTTACTTCACATCTATCTGTTTTAGTGAGAAAAGTGTTGTCACATGATTCCCAGAAGCCGTTCATAAGATAGGGTATGTTACAATGTTTCTGAAGAAATTACATCGTTTTTAAACAGAGTTATGGAGCTACAGTCGAGAGGGTGGACACTGCAGAATTGCAACCAAGAGTTGATCGTTATGTGGAGGAGCAAGGCATGCATTACCTTCACCCGTTTGATGACTTGGATCTTATTGCTGGACATGGAAGGTAAATAAAAAATTAAACATTTGTGGTGTACCAAGGGGTGTCAAGAATTGTTATTAGTACCCATTAGATACTTATTCCAGCATTTGCCAATAGCCCTGAAAGTTACTATCTTTGATTCCTTGCCATAGGCAGGCAAGGAATCTATGCGATGGTGATGTCGTGTGTGTGCGCGCGCGCGTGTGTGTGTGTAATATGGGTATGTCCTGTGTGTGTGTCTGTTTATGACACTAGCTTGTAAACACAATATCTCAATGTAGGAATGTCCGACACTTTTCATATTTGGTATATAGATTTGTCATGTTGAGAGGAAGAACCCTAGTGTTTTTGGTAGAGGTCAAAGGTCATTTGAGGTCACCAGCGGTAAAATGGAGAAAACTTCGAAAACGGCTTGTAAACACAATATCTTCAGATAAGAGGGACTGACACTTTTCATACTTGGTATGTAGATTTGTCATGTTGAGAGGAAGAATCCTATTGCTTTTGGTAGAGGTCAAAGGTCATTTGAGGTCTCCAGCAGTAAAATTGCAAAAACACAGAAAATGGCTTGTAAACATGATATCTTCAGATAGGAGTGACTGATACTCTTCATATTTGGTATATAGATTTGTCATGTTGAGAGAAAGAAGCCTATTGCTTTTTGGTAGAGGTCAAAGGTCATTAGAGGTCACCAGCGGTAAAATTGTGAAAACTTCGAAAAAGGCTTGTAAACACAATATCTTCAGATAGGAGTGACTGACACTTTTCATACTTGGTATATAGATTTGTCATGTTAAGAGGAAGAATCCTATTGTTTTTGGTAGAGATCAAAGGTCATTTGAGGTCCCCAGTGGTAAAATTTCAAAAACTTTGAAAATGGCTTGTAAACACGATATCTTCAGATAGGAGTGACCGATACTCTTCATATTTGGTATATAGATTAGTCATGTTGAGAGAAAGAAGCCTATTGCTTTTTGGTAGAGGTCAAAGGTCATTAGAGGTCACCAGCGGTAAAATTGTGAAAACTTCGAAAAAGGCTTGTAAACACAATATCTTCAGATAGGAGTGACTGACACTTTTCATACTTGGTATATAGATTTGTCATGTTAAGAGGAAGAATCCTATTGTTTTTGGTAGAGATCAAAGGTCATTTGAGGTCCCCAGTGGTAAAATTTCAAAAACTTTGAAAATGGCTTGTAAACACGATATCTTCAGATAGGAGTGACCGATACTCTTCATATGTGGTTTCATATGTGGTATATAGATTAGTCATGTTGAGAGAAAGAAGCCTATTGATTTTGGTAGAGGTCAAAGGTCATTTGAGGTCACCAGCTGTAAAATTGCAAAAACTTTGAAAATGGCTTGTTAACACGTTATCTTCAGATAGGAGTGGCCAGTACTCTTCATATTTGGCATTAAGATTTTTCATGATGAGAGAAGGAAGCCTATCGTTTTTGGTAGAGGTCAAAGGTCATTTGAGGTCACTGGCAGTAAAATTGCAAAAATGTCAAAAGTGGCTTGTAAACATAATGTCTCAAGATAGGAGTGACCAACCCTTTCATATCTGAGGTATAGATTTGTCATGTTGAGATGAAGAAACCTATTGTTTTTGGCCAAGTTCAAAGGTCATTTGAGGTCACCAGAGGTTAAACTACAAAAGCTCTCAAATGGCTTGTTAACACCTTTCGAACCTTCTAGTTTTTGATACAAACCAGAGGTCATGTCAGGTATTCAGAGGTTGTTAGAGAATCAAAGAGCCCTTTTGGTTGAGGTTAAAGGTCATCTAGGGTAACTGGGAGTCAGTGTTGTTGGGATTTGCAGGTTATCAACATGATATAAGTGTGTTTTGATCTTTCTTAAATGAATCTTTGACATTCTGTGCCTAAATCTTAAAGAAATATCTATAAAACACTGTCAATTTGAAAGAAGGTAAGGTATTTCATGGCAAGGAATCACTAAGCCTTTTGGCTTTCTGGTATGACCATTTTAATATCTCGGGTTAAACTGGAGATGGAAAGCGCAGTGATCCCAAACTTATTTTGAAGCAAATCTCACAATTTTCTTCTAATTTCTCTTCAAAGTATCTTTCATAATTTTTTAAAAACTTAAATATTACATGTTCAAGATAATGAAGCAGTGGCTTCTAGTAAATTTCACATTTGAGGAAAAAACTGTTGTTACATGACTCTCAAAAGCTAATCATGAAACAAGACAGACTGCTACACGACTTCAAGTTGGGGTGACTGCTCTTGCCCTTTAAATGCATCAGGCCTAATTTGATCTCCTTTTACCCATCACTCACATAAAAATTTCTTTTTAGTTTTTATTTAAACCTCTAAGTTGTTGGTCCTCTGTTGTAACAGAATTTTGATCAAAGCTGCTAATAAAAAGGAAAGAAGAGTTAAATACCTGTTACCAATAGCTCTGAACCTATGAGAGAGCTTCCGGGCAATCAAATCTTTTATGTCCCTTTCCAGGGCATTTCCTGATTCCCTAGCTCACAGTACCAGGAAGAGAGGTTGAAGGAATACCTCTGGATGATTGAGAAGGCCTGGTCTATTCCCCCAGCTTACAGTTCAGGAAGAGAGGTTGATAGAGTACCTCATTTAGCTGGTAGCTAAATGACAGATTTCAGCAGGTGCAAATTTTTCCTAATGTTTAATCCTGCACATGAGCTGGAATATTGTTTGCTTTAGCTATCAGAACAGATATTTATTTCCTTATTGGTTCCTTGCGGTAGCAAAGGAACCTATGTAGTCAGGTTGGCATGTGTGTGTGTATGTGTGTGCGTGTGCGTGTGTGTGTGTGTGTGTGTGACACTTGCTTCGGTACGCTCTAACTCAACAAGGGAAGCTTGGATGGAACTTTGATGTGGTACATAGATTTGTCATAGGAAGAAGGTGTGCCCTATCGTTTTTGGTGGAGGTCAAAGGTCATTTGGGGTCACCAGAGGTCAAAAACTAAAAACCTTCTCGACACGATATCTCTAGGTAGGAAACTTGGATAAATGTCATACTTGGTGTGTGGATGTGTTATGGTATAAGGATGAAATTGGATATGTTTGGTGAAGGTCAAGGGGTCATCTGGGGTCACCAGGGGTCATACACTGAAAAAAGTTTTAACACAGTATTTTAAGGTAGAAAGGACATACATCAAATCAATCTGTGTTTGGTTAAGGTCAGAGGTCATCAAGGTCACTGGAGGTCAACGGCTGGAAACGTTATTTAGAAAATCTTGAAAGCTAGGTAAAGATAGGTTCAATAGATTTTTTATCTCACCTGGTTTTGCATGCTTACAAACTCAAACACCATAGAAATTTGGCCCTTACGTTCTTTCAGTAATGATTCCTTCTGGTTGTGCACATATTTTGAATCATTCAAAGTTTTAAGAGGACAATAACTGAAATCTGTAGATTTCACTGAGCACAGGTCACTCTGCATTAAACTGGTCTCTATGCCAGTGGAAGCAATGCATGGATTATACTGTACTCTACAGTATGTCTCTTTAATACTGCTGTGCTATGTGGGGTAACCTAATCCTCATTCCATTATCACACCCCATTAATCACTTGCTTTCTGCTTAACTGTTGAATAAACCCTGTTTTCTATGTAGAGATAGCAAACAGGACAAATGGTCGACTGTTTTAAAGTAATAGCAAATTTTATTTGAGATCAGGTAAAATAACGTATGAGAGAAGTATAAGGGGTGTTTTTCTCTCTCTGACCACATTGTGTATTGTTTATTGGTGATAATGTCAAGTTTATTACAAGCATGGAAAATGAGGTAGTGTTTTTGAAAGATCACCAAGCAAATGCAAGTTGAATGTAGTAAGGCCACAAAAATTTAATCATTGATTTCATGTAATATTAGTACTAAAATTCCCCTTGTGAAGATGTTACAAACATTGACTATGAGCTTTTGCTTAGCTCTATTTCGGAGACTGGCTGTACAGTTCTTATAATATCCAGCAAGGAACCACAGTGCCCATTGGGCTCTTGTCTTTGTTGCATTTTCTAACTTCCTTTTGTATTTAGTAGTAATCAGTGTTCAAGGTTACCAGTCAAAATGCCAAATCAACTGATGTGTGCTTACTGGATGCTGTCTTTTCTTTCCCCGAAGTGCAGGGATTGAAATTTTGGAAGACCTTCCAGACCCAGATGTGATAGCAGTATGTTGTGGTGGAGGAGGTCTTGTGTCAGGAATTTCTGCTGCAGTCAAACTTTCTGGAAAAACCAATACAAGGATTTATTGTGTAGAACCAGAAACTGGTAGGTTTTTTTTTTTTACTTTTAAAGGTCTCATGAAGAGGTCATAAGTATGAATAATCATGAAGGCACTCCTACACACAAAAGGACTTTCCATTTTCCATGTCCAAATGTTGATGGTGCATACAAAACATTAAGGAAAATGTTAGAAGAAGTTCTGCCTTGGAGTCATTACAGTATTTAACCCTGGGGAGTTTGACTCCTCTGTTTTTCCATCCTTAATTACTTATTTGTTTATAAAACCCTCTGTGCTTACATCCATGGCCATGGTTATTATTTGTTTGCGTACAGTATATAACCCTGGGGAGTTTGACTCCTTTGTGCTTCCATCCATGATTACTTATTTGTTTTTTTATTAAGCCTTGTGGAGTTTGACTCCTCTGTGCTTCCGTCCATGATTACTTATTTTTTTGTTTGGTCTGCTGATAGACTGCTCAGATTTCTTGCACAATATGAAAGAAAAGAAAATGAGCAGGGCTTGTGGTCGCCGTTTTCTTGCACAGAGAAAGTCAGGCAGATACTGTAATTGCCTAATCCACCATTCCTATGTTTTTTCTGTCAAACTGGAAGGGTCAAATTTGGTGATTGACAGTGAGAAGGTAACTTCCAAACCCTAGCCAACATATTTGCCTCATGTTATGTGACCTTGTTTTTCTTTCTTTCAAACAGCCAATGTTATGTCTCTGAGTTTCCAGAAAGGAGAGGCTGCCTCCTTACCTACTTCACATTCAGTTGCCTCTGGTCTGTCTCCTCCATTTGCAGGTAAAGCAATTTTAACAATTAAAGGCAGTTATCCGTCACCCCACACAGTTCCATCCAGTTCTACCAACCTTATACCTCTAGCTGATCCTTCAGTGGTATAAAACTCATCCTTATCCAGATGCAATCTTAGTTTATTGCTTCAGGACCATGATGAGCATACAAGATCAGGCCTGTGTAATCAAAACACTCTCAATACATCACATTGAATATGAGCTACTCTACACTTTTTTTTAATTTGATGTTAATCAAAGAGCTGTGGCAGTTGAGAATTTCTGTAGTTTGGAGGGATGATGACTGCCTGAAAAGGTCAACCGTTTTGAAGCCACTCACCTAACATTACGTGTCCTGTAAAGTTTCCATTTATCCATGTACGTAAAATTGCTTTGTAGTTTTCAACCTCTTAGCTGAAAAGGGTGCTCTCCTAACTTACTTTTCAAAGCTAACAAAGAATCCTAAATGACATGTAGATACCAGAGACTTAATTCTTATTTTAAACTTAATTCTGCATCTAATGATAGTCTAACTGGTCTAACCTCTGAAATGAAGTATTTGTTGCAATTCCTTGGATGTTGATTAGCCTCTTATAAAATGTTGGTGATTGCTGGTTTTCTCAAACCATTACATGTTAATTCCATCTGTAGATGAAGATTGGCAAGGTCTCATATACTGTATGGCTGAAAGGAGGGGTAAATCTGGGACAGGCATCAGTAGTTGATCTGAGGGGTGGGCTTTAGCCTGAGAGGGATGGTCATGTGCAGCAGGCCTTCAGTTCTAAATTTTCTAGGTGTGCTACAAATCACTGAAAATCAAGGAGTGTGGCAGGTGTGCACTGGTTTTATCATACTTTGATACCTTGTAACTTCACCCTAGCACCATTTCTTTACAGCCAAGAGTAGGTGTGTATTTCGGCTGCTGTGTACCAAAGTGTTTCACATATGCATGGGTTCAAATCTTGCTCAGTGTAGTGGTGTTTTTCTCCGAGTAGTCTACTCAGGTTTTCCTCCCACTTGGCATAGGCTTGCCACTAAAATCTGTTGCCCAGCTAGCTGACAAAGTTAGATATGCACCAGACTGAAGCACCTTTGAGTGGACCAGTTAACTAGCACACTTTGCCTTTTTTCACCCATGTCAATAAACTTTGGGACAACCATAGTTTGTGGACACAGAGAATGAGATGTTTACACAAGAGGCAGGTCATTATCAGTTAGAAGCTGAATTTTTTTGAAGTTTAGTTAAAAAGAGGAAAACATGTACCTCATTAACATTTTTGAATTTTACCCATTTTATAGGTAAAAATACCTTCAAACACTGCAAGGCCTTCACCGAGGGTGTTATTTTGGTCAGTGACGATGAAATCATCGGAGCCACCAAACACCTCTATGATCGTGGGTTAGTTGTGGAGCCAGCAGGAGCAGCTGCGTTTGCTGCCCTCATGTATAATAAAATTCCTGATGTTGAAGGCAAGAAGGTTGTGATTGTGTTGACTGGAGGTAATGTTTTACCAAAACAGCTTGACGAGCTTTTCAGGGGGATCAAGAAATAGCATATTGAGTATACCTTCATACTTGCCAACTGTTCCATTTCAATATGTAAAAAAACTGTTTTATTTTCTGAGTTTTAAATCTCATGAGAAAGAAGTCATATATTCCAGTTTACCAATTTACTGTCTTTTTGTATTAAAAATCCACATATACTAGCAATTCAGAAAATCTCAAAGAAGCATCTTGAAAAAAAAAATGATGTAAATCTTTGCATACACCTTGTTGGTTTCCATATTTATTGCAAGCATGTAGAGAGAAAAAGATAGGTTTCCTTGCTTGAGTCCCACCAGTTGAAACAAGTTCTCATGCACTGCCATTGCAACCTATGGGCATGCAGGGGGTATCTACTACACTTTCCATTTTCCATGATGAAATGTTCCTTTTTAATTTATGTTTCATCCTCTTCCTCTGCCTGATTACTCCTTATCACTTCAGGGAGGAAATGAAGCTCACTCCATGCACACTTTACATAGTCACTACATTTCAAATCTGATTGACTGACAGTAACAGATATATTAAAATACACAAAAAGTTAGGTAACATTTCGGGTCAGCTAACAGGCCAGTCAAGCATGTGTTAATTGCTTTTCATGCAGTTTGAACACAATGAAAGCATAGCTCATTTGAGTGCAGATATCATATAACAAACTCAGATACCACTCACACCCCACACCACCTTTGATCTACTCAGGTGTCTATGTTGCTTTCCCAAGAAGCAACACCACGACATGCTAAGTTGGCAAGTTTGGCTTATGCATCTGCAGCCTTATGAACTCAGAATATGAGAGCAAAAGCAGTTCATGATCAGTCTTGGAAGGGGTCCTAACCTGCCCCCAGGTACCCTTTGACTTGGATCTGCCCATATCACAATGTCTTTAGGGTAAAAAAATGTCATCCATCAGTCTGATCGAAGTATTTTATTTTATTCCGTTATGATTATTTCCTACGAGCATTCACCTTGACAACCTGTATGTTGGGTCATCTTGAAACCTCTGTATAATACCAGCTAAAGTATCGCTGAAATGAATTTTAATTATACACATCATATCCAGTCTAAGGGTCTTAATTGGTATTTAATCAGATGTGTAATTCTGAATTGTTATAATATCATTAAACAACTTTAATAAATGGAAAAGTCGTGCTATATAGTTCTGGGACATTTACAAAGTATTTTCAAAGTAAATAAACGTAATGAATAGTTTCTAATTTGGTGTTTCATGTAGACATATGCAAAAGAATTGAATACCTCCCAAACTATAAGCACCTCGCAGCTATAATCAGGATAAAAACTAACAAAGAATCACACAACCTACTTGATTAGTCCCTCTTTGCTCTTTGCAAATTTGCATATTTAGGTTGTGTTCATTATTTGTGACATTAAAATGAGTAATTGTCTTATGAAATGGTCAATATTTGATGGATTTTCAAAGGGAATTGTGTCACGTTTTTTTGGTTTGTTTTTTTTTTTTTAGTTTTGTTCTGATTTCAACATCAAAGGGGAATTTCTGTTAGTAGAAAGCTACTCTTTCAGGGGTACTTAAAACAAAGTTAAAAAAAAAAAATTGTAAAACAAAATAAAAACAAATCTTAGCAAATAAGCAAGATTAAAAGAATAATGTAAAACATTTGAAACATGAACACAATATACAACATGCAGAAAAGTGAAAATGTCAAATATTAATCAATATTAAGACTAACTTAAGTTAAATAGAAAAGTCAGTGTTTATTCATCATATGAGAAAATCAGTTATTGTACTGGGATTGTAAGATAGTTAGTACTTGATGCAGCTGTTTTATTATTTTTATATGTACTTTTTACACCATACAGCCAGGAACCACTTTTTGGTTTCTGTTGATGACCAGAGATGATTCTCTGCATTCAAGATGGTGTGTGTGTGTGGTGTGTGTGTGTTTGTTTGTGACACTTTTTTCATCAGCACAGTATTTCAAGATGGAAAATGACAGATCTCATGCTTACTGCAGAGCTGTTTTATATTGAGAGAAAGCTTATGTCTGTTTTGGCAGAGGTCAAAGATCATCCAGTGTCATGAGGTGAGACTCAGAAAATCTTGTAAGCATGTTTCAACTACTTGGATAGAGTTCATACAGCATATGGATGCATCTTACTTATTTGGTGGAGGTCAAAGGCATGTGGGGCCATCTGGGGTCAAACTCTGAAAATCTTGTTGACAGGCATGATATTTTCAGGTAGAAATTCGCACATACTTCATATTTATTGCGTACATGGATGCTATACGATTCCAAAAAAGTATGCTATAATTTTTCTGTGGATGTCAAAGATCATCTGGGTCTCATGGGTTATAAAGTTAGTTTTATGGCCCAGTTTCCAACCAATTGGTTCAGTTTGAGCCAATCACAGCTTTTTCTCCTGTTGTGGCTCACTGGCTTGTTTCTCCTTCTCCATTGCTTATGCTGAGCAATCTGGGTCTTGGGAGTCAAACTCTGAAAATCTTGCAAACATGATATTTCCAGGTAGGAAGTAGGTGTTGTCATATAGGCCATACTTGGTATGCAAGGTTGGCAGTAGACCATTTTGAGAGCCGGGTAATTTGTGGTCACCGTCCCCAGGGAGTGGTCTAAGTGGAGTCACTATCCCACCTTCCCTTGGAAAAAATTTAGAGATTATAGAATGCTTACAAACTAGGAGTTTATCACTCAATTCTAAAGAAATCTAAGAATTTTGCCCAGTTATGGTAAGAAATTTGTGCTGGGCAGTAATGTTGATATTGATGGCAAGTACTGGGTGGAGATTTTTGAGAGCCAGCACCGCCCAGCAAAGTAAAAACCCTGTTGGTATGTGCTGAGAAGAAGAAGCCTGGTTTGGTGCAGGTAGCAGTTCATCTGGGCCCACCAGATGTCAAACTGAAAACCCTTTTGACAAGATATTTCAAGGTACTGTGGGAAGCCTGGATCCATCATGTATTACAACCAGTATATTGGTGCAGTAATATCAGATGGTCCCTATCATTTCTAGCAGCAGTCAAAATGTCATCTGGGATCAACAGAAGTTGCAAAGCAAAATTTCTGAAGAGTTCCCAAGATTGTCATCTGGCACCATTCAAATCCAAAACGCAAAGTTTTCCAAGAATTTCTTGAACCAAAAATAAAGTCAAAGCCATTTTGTCAACACATTAAGATAACATATTTGGAATAGAACATCCATCCGAACCTCATATTTTTTTTTTCTGGTTAGTTTGCTTGTCCACTTGCATTTGTGCATAATCACTCAAATCAAATAAATACAACCAAACTGTTTACAATGTTAGCTCACATTTATATTTTGGACATAATGCTTTTTGTACAAAGATGATATTTGATAAATAATTATATTAAACAGTACTATGCAACTTCATTATGATGAAAATCATATGATAATAAATACTACATTGCAAATTGAAATTATATGAGTTCGTGTTGTATTTTGGTGTTAAAGTATGGGTTTAAATTAATAATTAGGATTTCATGAGTTGAAAGGGGAACTATATCCACACAATTTGGTGAAACTTCCAAACTTCAAATCTGACATGAATCTTTCAAAATATCAGCAAAGTGAATGAAGAATTTTTTTTATAAAATTCACCCCTGGCAGGAGACTCTGCATGAATGCTAAGTTTACTTTGTTGTTTAGACTGTTGTGTTGCCCTTGAAGTTTCAAGCCACAACATTTCAAGTCACTGGCACCTGTTTGGAGGTTCTGCCATTTTCACTATGATCACCACAGGAACCCACTTCACTCTGAGTTTAAAATAGTGACTTATTGTCAGATCAGAGAATAACTTACCCTGCATTGTGCTTTGTGACGCAAGATGAACAAGTTGAAACACAGAGGCAAAATTGTACACATAACATACTTTATGCATACTGCATAAACAGAGACCCCAAACTCCAAAATTGCTTGGCGTATTTTGAACTCTTAACTTACATGCAGTTCATGGTGACCAATTTTGGGGTTCCGGTCATCACCACATGAAATAGAGAAAAATCTTTTCCATAGAGTGTCTTGATGTTATAGAGGGAGGGCCTCTGCAGAAGGATTGTTTGATAGGAAAATTGGTTTTCAAGTTTGAATGACTGCTCATTAATGTGAGTTTATGATGTCACATGTGCCTTTTCAATTTCCTTTTGTGTTTAAAATGTGACAACTAAAGCTGCTGATATCTTGGGAACTACACACTGGATTTCAATGGAAATTTCACCAGATTGCTTAAAAATGTGCCATGTTCTATTGAGCTGGTGAGGTGGTGAACTTGTGCATAGACCCTTTTGGTGTACATTTTATTTAGGATTTCAACTTACACGGGCTAAGTATCATATTTGCAGGTTGAGAGATCAAATGCCAGCTCAATGGGACACCTGTCTAACATATCAAAACATGAGCTTACAACCTTCTCTTTGTAATTTGCAATAGCACCACCACAATCACATTTCTTTCAATTCCAAATCTGGTAAAACATGAGGTGGCAGTTTTCCAATGAAGAAAGGTAGCATTTTCCACTTCGAACTTTGTGTTTTGGACAATCTTAATAAGAAATATTCCCATTGCTGGGACATGTTACAGACAGTAATTGGTGTTTAGCAATAGTCTTTTCTACAAAAAGTTGAATTTTTCTACAAAAATTTGAAACTAAATGTAAACTAATTCCTGAGGAGTACCAAAGAAAGTTTCACATTACACTACTACATTTCCTTCAGTCGCATGGTAACGAGAACAGAATGACTTTGACAAATCTCAGACAACACTGTAGAAATATATATTCATGCCAGACACAAACTTTCTCAGCTATAAACATTACAAAGTAAGAAACAAAGAAGTTTCCCCATTTCTATCCAAGTCCATGAGCTCCTAACATAAAAGGTGTATGTATGATTGGAACAGGAAATTGGAGGATGACAACCCAAACATTTGCGAGAAACATTGCTTTCGTAATGTTCCTCACTAGGACTTTGAAAAATTTTGTCCAACAGTCCACTGCAAGTAAAAAATTTACCCAAACATGTTCACTGCTCAGCTGGCAGTACAAGTTTCCCAGATAAATCTCATTCACCTGAAGATATTTGAAGTGGACAAGTAATATTGAGCTTAACTGACTGAAGAGCAAGGTAAAAGGAATTTGTTGAAGCCTGCCTCCACTCGCCAATGTTGGTCTTTGTTCCCAAGATTTGGTACTGACCCCACTTCCTGTCAGCTCTCAAGTCTAAAAATCTCACTCTTGCTATCTTGAAATTGCATCTGGCTTTAATCATGGGCATCCAGTTTCCCCCATACCCACTTTTTGGAAAAATACCCATAGACTTAACATTTTTACTTCACACATTTTTTTCAGAATTGGCAATGCCCCCCCCCCCCTTACTTTTTAGTGAACCACCCACAATTTACCAGATCTCCTTATAGGCTTATACTTAAACCACAGGAAAGAACACTTATGCCTTTGAATGTGGAATAGGCCACAGAACTTCAAAAGTGGAACAATTGCACAGATCATAAAATGAATACTTATTGGAATGCACCTTAGCACCTTTTGTAAAACGAAATGTAAAAATTCATTGCAAAAGTCCCACAAAATGATACACATCATTACTGTATATCTGGATTAGGCATAAAACAAAACAATTCTAGCTCTAATTTAGGGGAGAGTCATTAATCTAACCAGCCAGTATGGGCAATTGGGCACAGGAAACTCATGGGTGACTTGACAATAACCGCCAGGTAGATAAATGGCTCTGCCCTTACCACAGACTTCCTATACATGGACAGAGCATACTGCATGGTACATTGTCCCTGCCGTACATGTGACGAAAGAGCACACCAAGATGGCTGTCTGCTATGATTTTGTGTAAAAGTTTGGACTTGCTCAAGTCAATTCCCACAGTTTGCAAAAAAAAGTTGAAATATTTTTGAAATATGGCAAGGTAAGGTCAAAATCATTTCACGTATTGCAGGAATATGATATTTTTTCCCATTCTAGTCAAACTCTTGTTTAAAATATTACAGTCTTTGTCAAATCATACAAATTATAGCTTCATGGTGGCCATCTTGGTGCTCCTTTTTTGTCCCAGTGGGTGGCAACCATCTACAGATAGGACGTACACATTACATACTTTGTCCATGTATATAAGTCCATGGCCCTTACCTACTTCTCCCTTGCATCTCAAAATGCAGAACATATGAAGACATGATACGTCTGTTTGTCCTGATGATTTGGAAGGTGTTCACATGTGCATAGCCCCAAACACAAATCACAGAACTCACTTATTGATTTCATTTATCTCTTGAATAAATATGGTATTTAGGTATTGATCCTTTTAAACACTGGTCCACTTTAGTGTACCCTTCACCATGCTTGAGTAAAAAGTTCCAAATTACTAAAATTTCACAAGTTCACAAATTTCAATGCCACATTATTCTAAGCAATTCACATTTTGAAGAAACGACACAGAAATGTCGGACTGCAGTTCTCTTGTGCAGTTTGGGGCATTGACTATAATGTGTATAAAAAAAATAAGGCTACAAAATAAAATGATGAAAATTATTCAGTTAAAAGAAATAAATTCAGTTATTTCATCTGTAAATCTCCCTATTCATGCTTCCTAAGGGAGACACAAAATGACTGACATGTTCTTTTAGAGGGTATAATCATTGAAAATACAAGTTTGAATAACTAATTGGTAGTATATCTCACACACTTTTTCCACAATGATGATTTCCAACACCAGCTTTCATGATTGAAGTACTTTCAAGGACACTACTCTGAAGTAGCTAATTTGAAGCCAAGCTTACTTTTCCAGACTGTGTAACTAGACGGCATTTATGTTGAACATAACATTTCATTTGAACACATACTTGCCGAAATGAATGGCAAAATATTCCTTGCTGATATTCCTTTTCAATTTTGTCATCTTCATTATTCAATAAAGTCCTACTTATGTCTCAGACAATTGCAAGAATTATTGTTCTTGTCAATGCAGATCAATTTTGAATCTTCAAAGCACTTGTCCACCTCATGAGATTACATATTTGCCGAGCATTCTTTTTAAAATGGAAATGTCTTGTTTCTGAGCCTCAAAACCCACCTTATCAGTATTAAAAATGTAATAACAGTTAAAATGATCAGAAAATTACAAAGAAAAAGCTTGCCAAAAGATCTCCATGTACACTGGATAGTTTTAAGAGAAAAACATGTGGGATTGTATCATGATGAAAGCTTTGGTTTTGGTCATTGATAATTAAGTGCTGTGATCCAGTATTAAAGATGTGTGAATAACTTGTATATGAATAAGCAGTGTATATGCAAATGAAGTTTTGGTGCACCTTGGTTTGTGAAGCCTTAAAGATGGACTGATCAAACTGAGTCTGCCTCACAAGGCAGTTCTTCCAAGGAAAGCTGTTTCAGAAGAATTTTGAGTGATTCTTTCACTGTGACTTACTGAATTTTATACCACAAAATAATGAAGTTTCCTTCTATAGTGAACAATGAGGCATGTCAGCTTTATTGGAAAGAGCAGCAGCAATGATGGTGCTCAGATAAAAAAAACCGTGGGGATGGCAGGGATTCCCCCTTCCACTTTTTTTTTTTTTTTTTTTTGATGTCAGATGGTACAGTTTGAAGGCCTATACATGATCTGCCTACATCATGTGTGTTATGTACAAAGAATAACAGGGCAAGAATTTTCTTTGAACAACTTGTAAACTGAGTGCAGACATGTGTCATTTAATACCCACAAGTTATACTACCAAGATACTAACTTATTGAAATAATGAAGACTGGACGCAAATGAAGAAAAATTTGACTATTTCTTGCAAAAGAGCTGTGATCACAGTAAGGCAGGCCAGCTGCAACAATTTTACACGACATGTCCACCAAGTATTGTAACGTCAATAATGTTTGATTTTTTGACACTGAACTTTTAAATGTCACAACACAGGACTAAAGAGGTGGCAGAACAATGAACACACATTACAACATTCAATAAGCTGTATAATATACCTATGAATACCCATGTAACAATTGGTCCCTAATTAAAAAAGTGCATATCAATTTAAGCCACTGCCTGCAAATATACACCATCAATCAGGCCTTGAATTTTTGTGGCAGTGCAGTCGCACACTTATCACTAAAGTCGTATCCCTGTGGAAAGTTCAGTGCTTTTTGCACACATATATGAAGACTGGGAACTAGGGTAAAATGCATTATTAAAGTTTGATAAAACAGGTCTACCACACTCCTTCATTCCCTGATGAGTGTGAACTGTAACACACCTGGAAAATCTAAAACTCAAGGCCTGATAAATCGTTTCTAATTCTAAATTGACTTAATCCACATCGTAAAAAATGTAAACCCTGTCAACAAGTCACTGCTGCATGAACTGGTTACTTTCCAAACAATGAAATGATTTCATTGATTCTATAAAAGGCAAGATGTAACTCGGATAAGGCCATGTAAAAAAAAAAAGAAACTCCTGACCAGAAGAAAAATCTCTGACTTCCATTATTTTGATTTGTCAAAAATTCTAAACTGGATTACTGTTTAGTCCAGAAACTTTGGACACAGTGCTCTTTATTTTTTTATTTTTTTTTTGTTCTCCTCAATGAAATCACACTGTTTTTTGTAAAAAGGCCAGTCACACTACAGCGATTTTCAATCCAAAATCTGATCCAATGACCAATACCTTTTTCACAAACAATATTCTTAGATTGGTCATGCTGCATCAATAGCTGACCCTGATAAGCCTTATGATAAATTGCTCTGTTATCATTCTGTAACTTATATCTGGTAAACTGAGTGATGTATGTGTGACAACCAAACAAGTTCTTACATGCCAGTCCGATAAACACTGTTGAAATGATGCCACAAAATAATAAGATTATGTTTCATTTTCCTAGTCTTCTGATACAAATCATGTGTTTTAAATACACAGGTTGGCAATTTTTTCGCCTTTTCCACCAGAGATGGAGAATATTTGTACTCTCAAAAATCAGAATGTAATCCTATCCAAAATCACTGTATTCCCTGTAGTGTGACCACCTCTTAAATTAAGTGGACATTGGAAACTTTATTTGGAACAAATTTTCAGACTGCAGTTGAGAGCATTTCACTACAACCATATCAGACAGATAAGTTAAGACCGTTTTTTATATTCAGTTTCCATCTAAAGCAAGAACGCTAACTGCCCCTTCTGATAAAATTGAAATAGCCTGAAGCTAGACAAGTATATTTTTTTTACATGGCCTAATACCAGAATCCATTAACTTTCATCAAATTTCAATATGAGTTTTAAGGCCTTGAAGGGTCTATCATATGATATTGTGTGACCACATTTCTGCAACATATGCACTTCACAGTTGGGGAGGGCAGCCTTCAAAATATCAGCTCCAGATGGATGGACCAGCTTGTAATAAAATGAAAGAAAATGTTACCTTTTAATACTACACATCTTAAAGACTTTCTTGAATTCTCCAAATCTCAGATCTAAAGTAAACATCATGCAGAATATGCATGTAGCAATGCAGTGGCATTTAAGGGATTTTGAAGGAGGGGGGCCACAACCTGTGATCCCAAAAATTGGCACAGATTTTGGATGACCCTTTTTGTTTGCTTTTCTCTCCTTGTGGGCAACTGACTCACCTTGGCATACTTGTGCCATCCGAATTTTTGTGGACCTTTTTTTTTGCTTTGCTTTGACAACCATTTTTTGCCCCCACAAGGGCTGGTTTGTGGCTAAGGTTTGAATGCTCAGTGTGTCTCTTCAAACTTTTCATCTTCTTTGAACCTGTAAATCCCCTGACTATTGATATTCCCCAGACTGACTTCTGAGGTGGGGCCCTGTGCCTCATGGACTCCCAGTTTAAACAGGCTACTGTAGCAATGACTAAGCTTCAAGTTTTCCGTCAAGAAGGGGAGGGAATATTGATGGACATTGATTCTGTTCCTTTCCAGAAGGAGGGAAAAATTGCTCCTTTTCATTTCCATCAAAATAGACAAAAAATGTTTGAATCTGGATTCATATTTAAAAGGACACCTTTGCAGCAATGTTTAAAATTTCATAAATAAATAGCCTTAATAGCCCTTCAGGTTGCACCTTGTAGGAAACTAAGCACTTGCCCCCCCCCCCCCTCCCGAGGGCAACTTTGGCCAAGGGCAGTTTTAATTTGGACTTCAAGGTTTAGCAAAAGCAAATCCACCTATTTATTTTTTTATTTTGAGTTTCTGCAAAGATACCTTTAGTTTCCATGATATATTTCCCAACTTGCATCAGTTGAAACCTTGTTTCAAGTGTAACATTCTTGGGTAAATGAAATGTAGATTTTATGAAATTGCAGAAAACACCCTGTACCGTTAACTGTATAAATAAGACTTGCAGTAAATTTTAATCTAATGCCATTAACAGCAAAACCTAGCTACAATTCAGAAAATTTCTGTTCCAAGGTTCAAGATAAAGGAGTTGCTGCCAGTGTTGTAACAAGTCACAACTCGAGTCACTTCCTCTCAAAATGATAGTGACTCGATAAATTGCAGGAGTAATTTCCCCACTGAAATAGTACAATGACTTGAGTCAATGACTCGACTTGAGTCACTTAAAAGTTTGAAAACTGGTGACTCAAGTCACTAATCTAGTGACTCGATTACAACACTGGTTGCTGCACTGCTTTGATAAACCTGCAATGCTATTTGCATAAGGAGATCCCTTCCCTTCCATAAACTGGATCTGCTCCGAAATCAAATAAAGTTTAAGTCTGTTTGTGTTCAGTATTTTGTAATTCCTTCCTAACCTTAAACAATTTTTAGATTATGCAAATTTCTAGGTGCCATCATATATTCATTTTACAGCAAAAAGATCAATTAAAACAAAAAGAAATCGTCCAAGAATATAAACACTCACCCGATCATGCTTTCCCCATAATACTAGAGTTGGTGATGATATTTTTGAAAAGTACTTGTGTAAGGCTTTATTGTTCACATCTGCCATTAAGTCATTTGAAACTGTCACAATTTAAGAAAAACAAAAAATTTTGTTTAAATATTTCTCAGTGTGACAAAAAATGAATAAAGTACAGAATGAAGAAACTGATTCAAAACCACAGAGCTAAAAATTTTAAAAGCCAAGATTTCTTAATGGACAGTTTTGAAGAATTGCAATTCCAATGGAGGCACTTTAATACAGGAGAATGGCCAAGAGAGTGTGAACAAGGCAGCTGTCCCTTCCTTGAGCATGTTTTTGGCTATTTCTATTGTCTTTTACAATACAGGTAATATTTCCAACAACTATATGCAGTAAAAAGACCCAGGAAGTCATCTCCTGTGATCCTAGCAATTTAACCCAAAATTTTCTGTATGCTTTTGCTAACCATACTGGTGCTATGCTTTGTAACTTTGCGAAACTTGGCCCTCCTTGTCAAATTTCTGGCTATGGGCCTGCCCTAATAAGCATGATACTGATCTCTACAAAACTAAAAGAGATCAAATGTACTAGATAGCCTTCTCATTGGTATACCAGGTAGTTGTAATTGGACGGATAATGAATGCAAAGTTTTTAACATCCACTCCAATCATAAGGATATTATCTGTGCTAGGCTACTTATCCCACTGAGAGGTTCCTTGTTTTTATTTGTTGGCTGCTACTAGGTACCAATATGCAACGAGAATCATTCACGTCTATCACATATGTGTGACTGTGTTGACACTGCCAACAATTAAGTGGCAGGTCCTACAAAACTAGGAACCACTCGTTGACTGAAATCAGCCAATAAAACTTGTCCCTCTTTAAAGAACAAGCTCAATGCAAAAGAGCTACAGAGACAGGAGTTAGGACTTTTTGTCATAACAATTTGGGAAATTTCCAACATTTTCTAAAATGTCCATATAGAAGTCATGCATGTGATGTCAGCACGTTTCAATTTGGCACACTGAATGAAACTGTCCATGAGCAGTACTTGTGCTACAGATACAGGTGCACCACAGCACCTTGGTGAAAATTGTTGTGCAAAGGACGCCTGGATGGCAAAAAAGAGAGACTCCCACTGTAGTGACGTTGGTGCATAACCTCAATATAGCATCTCATTCACATTTTCAAACGCAGCATTACTGATACATTCTGATACGTGTCAAGAATTAGCATCTGACGATTCCTTCCACTTAGGTTCAATTAATAATGATGTCTTCATTCATATCTACTGCAGATGGTGTACACTCATCAGCTTCTTTACATGGTATCAGTACAATTTCAATAGGCTTAATCACAAAGAGACATTATTCCAGGTATGCAATACCTTGAAGATTTGTTCCCCCAAAATTATATTTACCTCTTCCATGAATGGGTCTCTTTGGCTTGGTGATTTCAAAGGCTAGCCATGAATACTAAAGGTCAAAAAATAAATTTAATTTATAAAATCTATGAGAAAACAATTATTCATGTTATTTATATTATTTTTAATAAAAATGTCAAATATTGTTGCAGTATTCATGATTTAAACAGCTAAAACATCTTGAGCAGAGTCATTAATCAATGATGAAATCATCTTCCAGTCCTAATCCCCATGAACAAATCTGATTATCAAGTGATTCTGAGTTTTCTTGGCCATTTTGAAGAAACATCTTCTTATTTCTTTTGTACCATAAATAGTTGTCCCCAGTCACTCAGTGCAGCACAGAAAAATAAATTACTTATTATGGGGTTTTGGACTGTTTGTAGCTATCTATGGTATTGATAATCAAATCAACTAATAAAATTTAGGCAGATGGATCACCTACACTTTCTCACCATTATTTGGCTGCTGGATTCATCTATAGACAAATCCGATGAGCGCTTGTGTTGTTTAGTGACTGCAGGCAGCCATTAGTGGGGTCCAACAGCCTTAAATCATCTTCATTTATTGTCTACATGAATTTCAAATCCTTAAATTCAGTGACATTGAGGAAATCAAGATACAATTTAGTGTACAACCATCCATGATACAGGTTAGCAAGGAAACTGAAAGACCAAAGGTGATGGACCCCTGATATGTCCGACTCAAATCAGACCATCACTTGACTGTCCAGATTTGTCTATATGATGTCTCACCAGGGAGACATGTATTTTTGTCATAAGAGGTAACTAAGGGAAAAGACTGCACCTTGTTTGAACTGTATCTGAAAACAAATTTGTACCATATTTGAAACCATACTTGACCTTTACCCTGTTATCTAGTTGACACTATAAAATACATTGGTGTCAGTGTGGTTGCATCTCATCTCACCTAACTAATGAGGGAGACATCATATAATATTTGAATTACATCATCAGATAACATTGGCATGGGTGGAAAAAATTGGAGAGCCTCAAAAAGTTGAGAAGCTCAGAGGCTCCTTCCCTGGAAATTTCAGCAATTGGAGGGAAATTTCCCTTTTTTGCCCATGAAAATATAGGGAAATTTGTGAGAAACTTTACTCCCTTCCTGGGAAATAAACATTTTTCTGGCACTAAACATTGGATTTCAAATGGATTACATGAAATGTCATTAATAAACAGCTTAATTTGGAGTAATAAAGAGTACCTTCATAATCTCTTACATTACAGCAGTTAAGCGAAAACATAGGCCCCCATTTTAATACTGAAAAAGTTGCTAAACATTCAAGAAATCTAAAGTCTATGCATAGAAAAGAATCTGTTTGCATAGATTAAACGTTTATATGTTTTACTACCCCAGTATATTTAAAATATCCCAACAACTAGGTGGTTTTGTTTAATAATTAAAAACTGACATTCCTCCATTCCCTCCTCCTCTGTTCCCCTGCCCTCTTCCCCCCCCCCAACAAAAACGCTAGTGTCAGTGCATACATATAAATGGTGGAATATTAGTTCAGTGATGTTTTATTTACAAGTGAGAGTTTGAGCGACAAATGAGGTGACCTTAGCTGGAAGCAAATAAAGAATAGCAGCTATAGCCATTAAAAGCAAGCATGAGATAGTTATCTTAAAGTGGGCATGACACGGCCACAGTAAGTTTCTTGATAAATGTTCTTTGGGTAAACCTTGCAAGTGAGGCTTGACATGAAGTGAATGTTTTCCCTACTAAATCATGTCCAATATAACCGAAATACGATGTTGTGAATTCCTACTTACAGGCCAGACTCAGCCCATTTGAAATCCGAAAGGGAAAAAACATGTGAGCATGTCTCAAGATGGTGAAGTCATTGGAGGCACGGTTAGCAACACTGTACCAGCTCACAATCATCGAATCATGTGCATGGTAACGTACGTGCGTTAGCGAGTACATCATGGCGAACACCGGTGCTACCATAGCAGTGAGCGTGGAAACTGACTACATTGTGAATTGTGCACTGCGTGGGGACTGCTTAGTATTCGCTATAGCACCTTCACCAAACAGCTCATACAGTAAAGATGCGCTCGTAGTAGAGACGTGCTTGCTGTGGACTATCCATACATGTTCACATGACTGTTCTGAATAGCGCCTGGACCGCGTCTTTCTTGCACAAAAACAGAACTGTTTTTACACTGGCACATATGCACATGAACATATTGGCCGATGATTTGCTCCGAATCCCCACCATGGTCTGCGCCTTTCGCTCTGTATGTTGGATGAATATTGTGATGCAATCGTTTTCATGAAGTTGCTAAGATAAGATAACTTAACCGAATGTTACATTAGTTCCACATCTAGATATGCGTTCTTAAATAGGGTGGGGTTTGTGCCGCTAATTGCGTCATAAAGCTCAGGTGACCTGTTGCGGCATTTTTCGAATTTGGATTTTTCCTTCGATATCATTTATGCCGAATTGTACAGGTTTTTAATGGGGTGTGAGATGATGTTTGTTAAATACTCTATCCAATTTTGCAATACACAAAAGTTTTTGTGGCTGTGTCGAGCTCACTTTAATCAGTAACAGATGGCACTTTTCTTAATTCAACAGTCTGTTTATTTTCTTCACTTCCTTCTACTGTCTGAGTGTTCAATGAATAACTAGGTGGAGCAAAACAGAAGAGGGGCTAGGGTTCAATGAAACATGACCATGTGTGCTAAGAGAAAACAAAATATAGAAAATTAACAAAAAGAATGGTACGGAAAGCTAATAAGATGGTATTATGACCTATGACATGAGTAAATGATTTACCATTCGGGGAAGCTTGAAACCTTTTGGCATGTAAAACATGTAACGGAAAGCTTTATGTTGTTCTTCTGCATTAAGCGGCATCTTCCCACTGTCAGTAACAATGCAACCTCTCTCGATATCTTTCATGTAGTCACTTTTTTCACTATCATGAAGGCCTGTATGGGTTAGCAGTGAGAGTGATGGATATGAGTAAATGATTGTGATGGGTTAAAAGCTCATTTTTCATCACCCCAAAGAGTTTCAATTCTCCCAAACTACATCCTTCTAGTCTCTCAAACAACTGTCTAAACCTCATCCTCATCCAGATATAATCCTTGCTTTATATTGTTTTAAAGGCATGCCCAGGTGAGTACACAAAGCCCTAATGTGCAAACAGAGGGGACAGCTCTCTATTCCAACATCTTTTTGTTCCAATTCCTCTATATTCTGACACTTCTGCATTGAGGTTAATGTTACAGAGTAGGTAAGGTTAGAACAAGCCCCCATATTAACGATGACCTCTACCACACATTCCGAATAGAGAAATTTCGGAACAACAAGACGTCAGAAGATGGAAAAATGACTGTAATGTGAAACCTTTCAGTGCATGCTGTGTAATATGAGCTACTATGCATATTTTGAATTCAATGTCAATCAAAGAGATGGACCAATTGTGACTTTTGCAGACTACCAGCAAATTTGTAGTTTGGGGTGACAAATGACTGCCATTCTTGATTTTTACCAGACTAGGGATCTTTGTCTCAGTCATGTAGAAGATGTATGGGATCACTTTTTCTTGTTCCCTATAGTTTAATGGCATCAGTCCCTCTGTAGTAGCAATGAGACCCTTCTTTACAGCTTGCATGTAGTCAGCCTTATCCAAATCAGCACATCCTGTACAATAACAAGTAGTGGTATGCAAGAAATATTGACATTATGATTAAATAAATACTGTGGCTGGGGCAAAGAGTAATACTGCATCAGTAGACTTGGGGGATTCTGATATATATTTAGACAAGTACCAGTTGCCCGAATCAGAATACTTGCAAGTCTGAAGCTACAATCTTGGACAAAACTGTTGGAACACGCCATGTCATTATATTATTTATGATGCTAAGCACTATCTACACAACCTCTATCCTCTATCCTCCTAAAGAAAATAGGGATTTACAAAAGCCCCATCTCCCCAGTACAATGCTGGATCCCCAAAAAGATGGTGTGTCATGAATTGGCCTTAATATCTCCAACATTGTGTGGGGAGCAGGGGTGATTCACCTAGTTTAGTCCAAGATTGTAGATGTGATTCATATTTTGGGTTTTGATGACATCATAACTGTCACCTCAAAACACATAAAGATGTACTTTATTTAGGCAGTATTTCCTTCAAGGGAGGGGGTTAAGAAGGGTTTGTATGCCCCAGACGGTCTTCCGGCTTACAAGATAGAGGATAAAACCCTTTTTCACTTCTATAAAATAAAAAAATCAGTATGTTGGTTTCTTATTTAAAAGAAGAGGACACCTTTGCAGAAATGTCCAAACTCAAATAAATAGCCTGTACAACCCTTCAGGTTTTACCTTATAGGGAGGGGTATTGAAGCAAGCTTTTGCCCTGTCCCCCAAACCCACCTGTAGCTTTGACCAAGGGCAGTGCTCAGTTTGCTTTTTGCTTTTCTTAAAGTTCATTGTACAATCCCTGGCAGGAATCCTCATAGATTATAAAGGAGGGATTGAAATAGTGTTGATGGTTTAAAATTGAACTGCTCACAAACAATCTCAGTTATTAGACAGGTTGCGTTTACCACTACATTTATTTATCAAACTTGCAAAAGTGAGTCATAACTGTTGAGCACACAAAGAACCATCTTCATGAATGGCTTTTTTAAAGTTTAAAAAAAATTCTGCCAGCATAGACACTCCAAGGAAGGTGGAGCAAAATCCTAACTTTTGGCCTAGAGTTGCAATGCTGAAGAAGATTCTAGGTAACCAGCTCAAGCATAGTTAGCTGTATGGGGGTCTATGCCAGAACTTAGTTTAAGGTAAAGGATATTTCTCATTTTAGGTGTCCAATTGTTTTAATATTAAAACGAACTAGCTAATTTAAGCAAAAAGAAGAGTCAGGACTAAGAGCCATTTATCAAGAATTTTATTTCATCTATGTAAATATTAAGAAATGGCCATGTGTGGCAAGTGATAATCTGAAGCAGCCTTATGGGTTGTACTGCCCTTTTACAAGTAAATTTCTCAGCCCAACGTAATATCTTCATATTACAACTACCATAGGTCTATTAAACTAGAACATTCACTAACACTACACACCAGGGATTCTGTCAGAAACACAAAAAGGAAATGGGGGGGAGAATTTATAACTCCTAAACCCCAAGTCTAAATTGATGCTGTCCTACATTAAGTTGCAAGTGGATTCAGGGGGACAAAAGTTTACTGCAATGCCCCTATAGGGTGCAATCTGAGGGGTTTTAAAGGCCATTTATTTAAATGCAAGTTGAAACATTGCTGCAAAAGTGTCCTCTTTTTAAGTAAGACATGAAAATATTTATAGTTTTTTTAATTTTTATAGATATAAAAATGGGTATTTCACCCACCTTTTTCTGGAAAGGGGGGACAAATCCCCCCTTGTCTGCCTCTAGTGGAAACCCTGCACACTGGAAAAGTGCAATTTTTTATAATAGGTCTTGGTCCCATGTTCCCAGTTTGAGTTTTATTTCAATGTTTGGTGATGACAATGAGGTTCAGTGTTCCTAGGGTTCAATGTTCTAGACAAAGTGTTCCCTGTTCCAAGCCTGGGATGATCTTATGGATCTCAGGAAACATTGACATGGCCCAAAGAATGTCACGTACCTGTTGAGATCTACACCCTTCCAATGATAATCCAAAAACAACAATTATTTGCTTTGATTGATATGTATTTTCATAATTAATTAATATGCCAATATTCTGTATGAAACCTACCAAAGGAAATGAGGGACTCAGTTAACTCCATGAATCAAAGCAGGAAATGAAGGCTATAGTATCAGTATAATATGAACCAAATCAGCAAAGGGGTGATATCGGTTATCTCTATCTAAGAGCTTTTATCCTCATTATGTGAAATAGCCCTCTACTACTGAAACTGCCTACCACGAAGCAGTCCAAAAACTTTTGGCAGTTTGGTCAGGTTTTAGACTGTTTAGTGGCAGGCAGTTTTAGTAAGGGCTATTTCATGTATGTGGTTTAAGAACTACATGCCGGTCATGGACTACAATTTAAAAACCATACAAATTTGCCTCAAAAGAACAATAATTTTGCCCCAAAATAGTAACAATTCTGCATATATAATTTTATACAGCCCAAAGATTTCTACATTATATCCCGCTAAAATACTTTGGGGGAGGAGAAACGGGAACAAAATGGACCTTTTTATTCCATAGCAAATCAAACTTTTATCAAAAAGATCTGAAATGAAGACAGAACTGAACAGTTTTACCTGCTGGACATAATAAGGACAGCTTGGATATATCTCTTGGGTGAGTGGCTGCATACGCAATGGCGACTCCTCCACCCATCGATATGCCAACTAGGTGGAAGGGTTTTGTACCAAGACCAGAAACAATGACAAACTGAAAAAGATAGAACAGATATACACATAGGAGAGCTTTGAAATCTTTTGACTATGCTACTGACTGCAAGCACAAATGTTGTATCCTTCTGAAACCTCTATGCTCCAACACTATACTGTAAATGCAGGTACAGTATGTGGCCTTGAAAGATAAACACAGTTTTTGTACTTAATGGGACATCTTCAATTGAAGGTGTATGTGGTACTGCCATATAACAATGCTTATTATTAGCATAACATGTCAAGTTTCACAAAAGATACTTACACAAAAGTTTTAAATTTGAAATTGTTTTTTTTTCTCTTTATCCTGACTTGTAATGCTTTTGTGAAAGTTTTGAAAAGTGTCTGGTAAAAAATTTCTACAAATTGATAAGCACAAAACATCTATTTTAAAGAAGGACATAGGGGTTATCAAAAGTACGACCACTGGTCATTAGTATGGGAAGAAAACTACAGGTTTGGAAAAATTTGGTGACTTTAATGAACCCATTCCTGAATGGCAGTTAATTTGCTGAAAATGTTTTTCCCCAAAATATCAGTGAAGTTGCAGAATTTTTAGAGGGTTTATTTTATGCCCTGATAATCTTGGAGTACTGAGTCATAACCAAATTTCTATACGTCAGAAAATACACGCACAGTAAACAGAAGTTTCATTTACTCCTGAAAAATGTGAAGGCTGAAACTAATGAAAAAAGCCATATTACCACTGGCTTCTTCTTTTTAAGGAAACATTTGTGCTAAAATTTAATTTTCATATGTGAAAGAGGAACTAGATATTCACAATTTGGTGAAATCTCCATTCAAATCAGACAGGCATTTCTCCAGATAGCAGCAAATGAAATTACTAGATGTGTTTTCAAGAGGGAGCATGAGGGCGAGAGAGCTTTCATCACTTCCCCACATTGGCCAAAAAGCTTTCTTTTTGTTTTGTTTTTTCAGATGATTACATTGATGTTTAAGTTACTGGGGATATGGGAAATGCAATATTGCCAAGCTCAAATGTCAACTATGCAATTACATTCTGATATGATAACACAGGACTGTTAAGGAATACTGTCAACTGCTTGTTAAGTTAAAGAAAAACAAAAGACCATTAATTATCAATTATAAGGGCATCATGTCATATGTGCTTACTTCAAGATCATATTTTTTTTTGTTGAAAATGTAACAACTTTACTTACTCAGATCTAGAGAGTCACATCAGATTTTAATGTAGAGTTCACCAGAATCCTGACCCTCTAACATATCAAAACTTGATCTTTTTTGGAAATATATATTTGTATAGTTTGTTTCAATTTTATGAAGAGCACCTATGTTCATTGCTTTGTGGAAGCAACCACTTAGTACATTGCATGAATACCGAAAAATATTTTGTATGTATAGGTATACATGAATCCGGACAGCAAGTGATGGTCTGATGTCAGTCTGCCATAACTGGGGTCCATCACCTTTTAATCTTTCGATTCCTTTGCTTACCTCTATCTTGGATTGTTATACACTACACTGTATCTTGATTCCATCAATTTCACTGAATATGAGGGTTTGAAACTCATGTAAATGATATATAAAGGCGATTCAAGGCTGATGGACCTCACTAATGGCTGCGCACAGTCACTAAAAACAAGCGCTAATGGGATTCGTCTGTATATAGGTAAGTGAGCCACAGTACCTCTGTAGTCCCAGTTGTGTAGAGAGCAGTGGTGTCAAGGAAGCATACAACACATACTACAGTATAATTATGCCTCAGTGCATATGAATTATATCTGCTATATTTTAACAGATATGACCTTGCACCCTTCTTTTATTAATTAAAGCCTTCTTTAAACACTTCTTAATATGCTTAGTTTGTAAGTGCACATTTTTGGAAAATGCAATACAACACAAAACATTACAAGAATAAAAATAGACAATGAAATAACTGTTTTACCTGAGCAACCCTTGATGCTTGGTTCATAAATGAGTAGTTGAAATCTAACTTTTGAGTACTTTTACCATGTCCTGGCATGTCTAATAGTACAACATGACGGTCAGGGGGGATTGCCTGAAAAACAAAACAATCACACAAAATCTGTTTCATAGGTTGAATTTCAGCCGTGTCACTTTTTCCTTTTTTGGTTTTCTCATTTACATTTTGTACTTCAAGGTTTTGGACAAAGCCACAGCTATCTGCAAAGCAATGTTTTGATTCCCATAATATTATAAAAAGGACTTACAGTACTTCAAAACTAATTACTGCAGTGACAACACCATTGCACTTTTGCTTGTAAATGTAAATGAAGTCACATTCAGAAAACAAATTTTGTACCCAATTCTGCATGCCTCCCCCCCTCCACCCCCACCCGAATGCTACATTTATGAAACATTTCTCTCCAAACTGTATGGCGCAATTCATGCAAAATAATTCCCTTTTCCATAGTTTGTATTCTATTAAGATCATGAAATAGAAAAAGTTTAAGTGGGATATAAAAAGAGATTGAGCTCATTTTTTAAAGGTTCTGCTTGTCCCCTTTAAAGACATAGGCATGCATTTTTGTAAAATTCAAGCAAGTGTCAAAGCCAATCAAAGAGCATTTACTAAAACACAATTTCACATAAGTTCCTAGAAGCCTTTTCATCACTTTTCCATTGCAAAGCTTTGGTCAGCCCATTGACCCACCAAATCTTAAATTTAAAAAAATATAATTGAACTGAGAAATGGTTACAAGCAATGCATAATGGGAATGGGTCAAAGGTGAATTGAACCACTACGAAACCTCTACCTTAGTGGTAATGGTCAGTTTGTAAACTGTTCTGAACTAAAACACTGTTTTTACCAATGCAGCCAATGTATATTATATGTTCAAAGATACAAATGGATATTATACACTCAAAACAAAACCATTACAAGTACAGTGTTCAAGATTAATCCTTTCAAAGTTCAATATTTAGCATAATTTTGCATCTAGGCTCCTTGAAATGGCAAAAAATTTTCTCAATTGGGATGGGAACACCTAATACCTTTAAAATTCTCCCAGGTCGGCAAACTCCCACATTGATTAACCCCCTTCAAAAAGTTCCTTAGTCTGGTCACAGGCATTTTTGTGATACCACCAGAAGTAAGAAATTTTCCAGCTCATCTAAAATATATTTGATTGTTTTACTACTAGCCTATTTGTGACATCAACTAAATGTCCAATGACAATCCCTCCCCATTCATGGTAGTCATTCATTGGTCACAGCCCCAAAATTTAAGTCTGCCTTTTGAGATCAGCAAAATTTTCAACTCACTGTCACCATAGGAAACCACATTTCCTTTGTTGCAGAGAGACCATGGAGGAAAAGAAATGATGGAGACGAATCTGACGGCTTGCCTCGCTCTGCATAGCAAAAAGTGAAATCCCCTACTTGAAGGTACTTGACGACAAAATTATTCTTGCGTAGATTAGTCCTGTCCAATAGAGGAAAGATAAAAGGTTGCTTCAAAAATTTTCCTGAATAACTTCAACATCTTTAAAATTAACAACAATTAATCTTTAAAGCAACCTGCAATTATTGAGAACCTATGAGCTGTTTTTTGTCACATCAATTTAAAACTAAAGTACAATATATTTAGTAGCCTATAAATACACATGAGAAAATGTACAATATATTATAATGAGAATAAAGAATTTCCTAAAGGGGCATAATAGTGAAAAACATTTCCTGCACGGCTCAAATTTTCTATTATAGCTGTAAGTTGTTGTCATGACTACAAATGTAGATAAATTTATCAATTCAAATAGGGTTTAGCAGAAATGTTGATTCCTTTACGTTTGCTATGTCATCAACTATATTTGAACGGTTTTAACTTAAAGGACAAATACTGTACTACAGTGAAATTGGTTAATACTGCATGCTGAGATTAGTTAAACTGCATGCATGCATGGATTGTTTTACCCACAGCACTTGATGACAGTACCTGAGGACAACAAATTATCCCATGTGACCACGCAAGATCTAAGCAGGGTGCATAGATCTACAGCACATTCATAGTTGCTTGATGCAATTTAGTAAACTCAATTCCAAGGCCTGACTTGTAACTGATGCTTTCTACCTAGGCTATGTCTAGGGCTGTGAACATTTAGAAAAATAATAAACGTTTAACTAAACTCAAAAGTTTGCAATTATTTAGCGATTAATAGCGATTACCTTATCACAAAAGAAAACATTCCAGTATGAAGTGATTGATACAGAATGTAATGCAGAAATAATGACAATTGTTATCCTGCATGGCAAAATCAAACAATTCTGAAACTTTGAAGCCTATGAGGTTCAAATATGCTCAGAATGTTCCATTTAACAAAAATCAGGGATCATCACAGTACACAAATTCACAAAAAACTGTCAAAGCAGGTTTTGCGATTAATTGCTTGTAGCTTTGTACTAAACCTTTATTCCACATTCATGAGATCGTTTAGTGATTAACCGCTACACTTTCAAGCCCTACAGTAGCTATGTCATTGATTTCTTAGATAGGGTTTTCTGATATATGCTTTAATCCAACAGCATCAGGGCTTGATTTTTGTGGTTGTCCAGTTGCCCAAAACAACTAAAATTCCATGGATTACCAAAAAGAAAAAAATTCTTTGGTGGCCAGAATAGGAATTATGAGGCTGCTTCCTTTTAGATGATTTAAGACTACTGCTTACTGATTGACTCTTTCAACTTTTATCATCAGACTTCAGGATAAAGTTTCTGTCTTGCAAACATCACATAGACCTAGAGCCCTATTTATTGTGTATAAATAGAGTAATACATGAACACACACACACCTTTTATTGAATCCCAGCAACAAAACACCTGATAGGTACTTGCAATACACACTGTTTTGTAGTAATGCAAAAAATGTGTTGGACAACCAAATGCCCTTGTGGACAACATAAAAAGGGAAATGGTTGTCCAAAGGGCAAACATTAAATTTTCTGAAAATCCAGGCCTAGGACCCACAGACCTTTTGTCATTTGTGTGCCACTAGATAGTTTTTCCTACTGTGTTGCTCATGCCGAGCATCATGCACAAGAGGTTCCATCTCTCAATTCTTTGATATGACTTGACCTAAATCGCATACATGTGTCTCCCAAATGAGAAATGGATTCTCTACCATAAGATCAGACATGTGGTCTGCAAGGCCACTGAATGCCAGGTTAAAAAAATTAAAAATTGAAGTACTAACCAGTTAGAAAAATCCATTATCCATGCTGGTCTCCAGTAAGTAAGAATGAACAGGAAGATGACCTGGATTAACACAAAATAGAGCAAGCTCTTCATGACAAGACCAACCAGTATAACAACTGGTGAGGCTATTAACAACCATCGTACACTGGATGGTTTACGAATGAAGATGAGTATCATCTCCAAACAACACTCCAGGAAGTCTAGCATCTTCTTGCTGCTCTATTATTCTTTTCAATCAAAATTTTTTGAGTCTGGTTCTGTGGAAAACAAAAGAAAGCTGTTACTCATGCTGCTAGAATTGAATAGGAAGTTTTAGCCAATGTTACCTAAGAAAAAGGCATTTTCTCTGATGAAGCTTGCCTCTGACATTAGGGCAGTTAACCCCATTTAAACCATCCTTGTTCCTCTATTGAGCAAATAAGTCTTCAAAGGGGGCAAATGCCTTTAACTTTATTGATATCAAGATACCTGATCAGGAAGTTCTCTGATAGATTTTGGATTATGAGTTGCCAGCTGGAGATGGCTAAAACTTGCTTCTCGCTTCTAGCATCATGTTAAAATTTGAAGGGCAAAAGTAGCTGCCAAAATCTTATTTTGAAACAACAGCTAAAATCTTACAATTTCTGTCTTATTTCTCTCTCAAGTATCTTACAATACATGTCAGGACTTAAAGCAGTTGTCCATAAAGTTCAACAATTTTTTCCAAACCTGTTAAGATTTCTTCACATACTGTACCAATGCCAAATGGTCAAACTTAGACAATCCCCAGACCCTACATACAAATAACTGTTTGATAAGTGAGTTCTTCACAATTCAATACAATTTTTACAAATTCATGACCAGACACTTTTCAAATCATGCACAAAACCGTTTCAAGTTAGGGCTGTCCCAAAATTCAAAATCTTCACTTTTTCTATAACCATTGGATATGAAACAGGACCTATTATGCCAACTATAAGCATTGCCATGTGATGGTGGCCCTTTAATACCGTATTAACTCAATGAGGCCCTTTAAACATTGCATATTCAATGTAGATTAGGTTAGATGGAGTTTTACGGCCCAATTTCTAACCAATTGGTTCAAGTCCAGTCTGCCACCACCTATTTTCCAGTTGTGGCTCACTGACTTGTTTTTCCTGCATTACCTACAGTATGCTGAGCATATTCGTCATAAACCAAGAAGTTACTCCAACTAAATTTCACAATTGGGAAGGAAAGATATTGTCACAAAAGGGTCATTCCGTGCCAAATCAACAAATTTTCAGGGAAGTCCCCAGGTGACCACCCTAGATTTTGATGATTTTCACACATTACGTTTTTGCATAGACAAAAAGAACACACTGAAATTTTGGGGCCCATAGCTAAAGCGGTTTGGGAGTTACAACATTCTAAAAAGTATTGCGCAATACCATATTTTCATGCAAAATGTTACTTTTGAGTTTTTTCATGAATTTGAATGCTGATAAATTTTCATACAAAAAAGGTATAAGGCCCAAATTTGATAAATGAGATGTCTGGTGGCAATATAAATATAATCTGATTTCAGATTAGCAGTACTATGATGATTTTTGGATATGTGGACCCTCAAAAATGCAATTTTTCACTTCCAGAAGCATTTTTTCAAATTTTTGGGACTACCTGGGCCCACTACCAATGATCCAAAGGGCCCTAATGTTATACCTCATTAATATTTGGTCACTTAACTACAAGCAAGAGTAAGTGTTACAACATGGATATCTAGAACAAAGATTTGGCAGTGGTTTATACTTGGTCCCAGGGAAAATTTTCAAAAAAGGGGCCCTCCTTCGCAGAGGTAGTTGACCCTGATGGCAATTATTCACAGATTTGAAACTTTCACCATAGAAGGAAACAAGTCTGATGCTGATGCTTCAAGACTTTAATTTATGTTTTTTGACCTCCTTCGAGGTCAAATTACAGGATGAAAAGGGCCACTGTGGCCTACTTAAAGGATGTACTATGGGCCCTTGAGCACTTTATCACAAAATATAAACATTTCGTCAGAGATGTTTCTGATTGCACTCATAGCAAGAGATTATGTGCACAACCACAACAAATTTTACTCCTTCGAGCCTTTAACTTTTTGAGAAATTAACACCTAAAGTTGGGTATCCAGACACATTCTTTGCTGAAACACTTTCAACCTATCATGGAACACCATATTCAAGGGCCTGTATCTTCTCAACCAATCAAGATACAACTGTGGGAAAAAGTAGCCTTAATTACACCATTCATACCCCAGAATGCAAAGATAGAAATAGAGGGGTACCAAGGGTGTAGAATTTTAAGAAATATTCGTATCAAGATTGTCATTTCTCATGTCACTGCAGTATTGACTACTGTATGGTTTTGTACAGTACTAAAAAATTTGATTTCACAATTGCAGAAGACAATCCAGAGGATAATCTAATATACTAATTCAAATTGGAGAGACTGCACTTCCTCTATAAGCACAAGATATTCAGGTAAACTGTCTGAATTGATGCTAGGCTTTGAGAGAGAAAAGTGAAAATCTTCAACATTTTTCAAGATTTCATCTTCAATTACACCATTAAAACATTGAGATGATGACTCAAACAATGACCAATCTGTATGCAATGTCCTCACACAGCAAAGAGCTGAGTAATCAGATACTGCATTGCTGTACATGTAGGTTCAGTTTGCTTTCAGTATGTTAGTCCCAGATACAGTATTACTTCCATACTTTTAGGAAACTCTGCCTAAGCAGACTTCAAGATTCCAGACCAATTGACCACATCCACTTCAGCAACAAACACACTCCCTCAAGATATTCATACCCAGAAAAGCAGCAGTGCATTACAAACAATTGAAACTGAGGGTACTGTAACTGAATGTTAAAGGAACACCAGCTGAAGCACTTTTTTTTAAAATATCGATACTGAACTAATTCCTCGACCAATCTTCTCCAAAATCATAACATCCTTTGACATGGTCATAATCCACCTCTTGTACAAAATACACCTTTATCTGAAGCGATTTGAAAACACTGAAACCTTTTGGAGAGAGATAAAGACATTTTGCCCCAAAGTACCACATGAGCCCTACCACAGTTCATGGGTTGACCCAATATTATATGCACAGGTATAGCCACCCAAACTCAAAATATTCTGAGCAACTTACTGTGTGTACTGTACCCTTGCCACTGTACAAGTAAAGTACTCATCAAACATCATATAAACCTTTTTTGGCAAGATTTACAAGTGGCCCAACATTTTTAGAAAACATTCCATAAGGTCCTGGGTCCTGGGTGTTAGTGGCTGCTGTACCTTAATCCAATACCCTCTATAAATGCAAAATTTTTGCAACTCACATAAGACATGTCTATATCTGGCTGTCTTTTGATGCATGTAGGTCCCAAGAAGGAAAACAATTTGATAAAATCATGATCATTACTTTTATGTGGGAAAAATCCCCAAATCTTCATTTTATCATTGGAATCTGCTTTTTTTCCTTAAAAGGGATTGTGATTTAGATAAAGATTGACATTATTCTGCAAGTGCAGAAGATACGTCTTGTTTTCAATTTGCTGCACTTTACTTTACTCTTACTGTACTGTTGATTAATTTGCTGTAAAATGTTGCTGAGTGGAAGTAAACAAGTGCAATATTCCAAAATATGAAGGGATCTTATTGTAAATCTTTAATAGCAAAAAACAAATCATGTAATGGTATACATGGATGTGTCCACTTCTTGTGTCCACTTTTAACACTGTACATACATCAGGTAGTGGCAGACACTGGGGGCCACTGGGCCTCATGCACCTCACAGATGCCAAGTCCTTTTTTTAGATCCTTAAAGTATTAGTAATGTACATTTTACTTTAAAAGATAGCATAGTTGGCACTGCATTGTACGTAGGGACACGCAATTTCTCTTAAATTTTCAAACAGGAGGAATGGTCTCCTCAAGGCTTCCTCACGGATGATAATTTTTTTGGAGTTCTGAGAAATACCCACATTTTGTAACATTCAGAGCTTGGGGATTCCCCGCTTCTAATTATTGAGGGAGGGTGTTATGTTATTGCCAATTGAAGTACACTCATTCTCTGAGCGCTTTTAGCGATACACACCGAGCAGCCAGCTGAAGGCAGTGCAGTGTAGATTATACTGTGCATGTACAGTAGCAGCGGGACGCGGTTAATGTGCTGGGAACGTACGTCTATTGACACAGACGGCAGCTTATAGAGACAACAAATGACAGGTGAAAACTACCAAGTCTAAATTTGATTGTAGCCTTTTATTGTTAGCTCTGACGTTTAATTTTGTACTGTAAACTTCAGCTAGGCGCTAGGCCTAGTTTTTGTTGTAGCTTCAAGCCACACTAATTTTTTTTTTTTTGTGGGGGGGGGCAATTAGAAATGAAACAAATGGCAAGTGTCAAAATTAAATTTATCGGAGTTGGTCCTTCAGCTGTCTGCATAGGGGGCGCGGTGGTGGTGAACAATTGCTGCTTTGCAATACTGAATGTTAAGAAACTTCATCTACTGTAGCTACATTACTGGTGTGTGGAATAACAATCCAACTAAAACCGCAACTTCTGTCTGAATAGACCTCGATGGAAGCAATTTTATAACTAGAGCAGCTACGCTGCAGAATCTCAATACTTTGTGGATGTTACGGAGACAAAGTTTCCATGTTGTTGCTGATGATATCTGATGTAAATGCAGTCCTCCTTTTTGCACTTTGCATTTAAAAGGTTATCCATCTATTGTTATGTAATATCCTGATGCATTTCATGCTCAAAAATGATCAAATTCATAGGGAAATTCATAGAAAAAACACACATTCAATACAGTATGTTACAGATCCTCAAATATACTTCTATCAACTCTTGAGGGTTAAAAAATTGCTTTTTATGAAATGCTTTGTTACTAAATAAGATAAAGGGGGAAAAAAGTTAAAACGGAATCTGCTTCAATGCTGACCTCTGCATTGTATTAATGCTAACTCAGTATTGGTGAGCAATTGCGAATTACTATACTACGGATTAACACACATGTAATGAAGGTTTATTACCAATATTTTCACGAGACTACACGGGTTGGTTATACATGTGCAAATGTTATCAATTGCTGAGGAATCGCAAAAAGATGCAATTAAACATTTAGTTCACTATAAATAGCAAACTGACAGCCCTACTTGGGTGGGATAGTCTCAAAGACAGATTTACTGTCAACAGGCTAGCAATTCTTCACAAAGCCAGATTGGGCCTCCTAGCCTTGCCATTTAAGGACCTACAACCATTCCAGCAGCCTTCTAGGCATAATCACTCAAATAATTTTACAAATATACCAACTGTTAGATATTGAGTGGTAAGGGATCTCGAGTTGCAGTTCCAGACGAAAAAACAGAGGAGAGTTCCAGTTGATTTTAAATTATTTATTTGGTGATTTTAGTTCCAAAATAAAAGATGATCAAGTTGAATTAATTTGACCGGCCTAATAATGATTCCTGAAATATTTACATTATGTACAAAGTTGACTAGGCTATATGTTTCTGCCTCAAGGTCTGCTGCACAAGTCCCGATGCAATCACAATTCTTGTGAATCGTGCGAGCTCTGAACACCTACAGTCCCCTAATTGGTCAAAAGTTATGGCGCACCCATGTGAATAAGTAGTATGACATAAATGACCAATGAGGAGGCTGCAAAGAGGGAAAATGGCCACACCTCGAAAATATGGGTTACAGCGTGCACGTGGAACTACGGCAATGTGATGTGTCACGTCCACTGGTAACACGTGACGAGAAACCAGAAGGGCCCTGGGAATCTAGAACAAAAGAAAGGGAGCGTTGCTCGTAAACAACAAGATGGCGACTGCTGAAGGTCATGAAGAATGCACCATACTACATGACACAACGAACAAGGACTGCTACAAATATAGTTTCTTTCCTCGGACCGTCAGAGACTGGAACTTACAGTACTCCCCCAGAAAATAACAGATCTGGAGGACACCAAGCACTTTAAGAATGCAGCCTTAAGGATTGTCAGACGTGAAGACTACAGTAACCACATGCGCACACTCAACCCTGTCAGCTTGACTCCACAAGGAGTGTTGGGCAGTATTTATCCAGATCCAGATCCATCAGCAAACTTACTTTACACAAGATGTTCAGGAGTTATAAATATTACTGATGAAAATTCCAAAAAAAGTGGACTGAGGACTAAACCTTGTGGTACTCCACTACTAGTGACTTCTTTCTAAGGATAGAAATCACCTTAGAAAACAACTCTCTGGGGTCTATCCTGGAACCACAAAATTATCTAATTAGCACAGTTGACAAGAATGAACCTACTGTATGCAGTTTAACCCTTTACCGTTGTTTGGGTCCATTTGGACCAATGCGGAGAGCTCGGCTGTCACACATCTTTACTGTTTCACGCGGAGCTCGAAACTGCGAGTAGCTACCCGAAAATTTGGCCACAAGAGCGAGAGAGACAATAGTTTAAGGTCACGGGGTCAATGGCCTACGGAAGCCGATGCGGGGCGGGCTACGTCCGCTTTTCCGCCCAATCCCGAGGCGCGCAAATATGCCCCGATCGGAGCACAACGGTAAAGGGTTAAAGGGCTCACTGAGTTAATATCAATAAGTAAATGAAAGTGTTTAAGAGTACTACCACAAAAAATGCTTACAATTAGCATTATTAGTAAAATAGTTGTGGAAACTGTTAAAAATTTTTAATTTTGTGGTGTCCTGATTTGTAACTGTTTTGGGTGTAATTTGAAAAAGTGTCTGGTCACAAATTTTTGAAAACCGAATTCAGCTGTTAAGTATTCACTAGTAAAACATTCATTTTTGTAGGATATGGGAATTGTCTAAGTTTGTTCATTTGTCATTGGTATGGGAAGCAAACTAAAATAGCTTTGGAAAAATTTCAGCCATTAAGTGTTCACTCGTAAAACATTTATTTTTGTAGAATATGGGTATTGTCTAAGTTTGTTCATCTGTCATTGGTATGTAAAGCAAACTAAAAGCAGCTTTAGAAAAATTAGTTGAATGTTATGAACCAACTCCGACCACAAGTCTACCCGATGGAACTTTATCAAAGGCTTTTGGAAAATCAAGGTTAGGCACCTTATCCAAATTATGCTATGCGATTTTCTGAGGCGGAACGACAAAGATCGCCTCAGACAATACCATGGTGGGATTCCGCGTTTTTCAGAGTCCGGCGCGAAGGTGCATTATGGAAACATTTCACTGTGGAAGTCTTGCTCTCACTCACTAAGTAGAGCCTGGCCGACCAAGGTGATCAAATCTCTGTTCCTCTCCATGATAAGCCCGAGTACTCCACAAGCCACTAAACATCGGCATAAACAATGCCCCGATCCATTGGTAACAGTTACACCTGAGATGTGATAGGAGATCGCAATGCATATAGTCTGCTATGTAATTATTGGTTTCTAGTGGGCTTGCCGGGAATGTCAAAACCCATTCTTACATAGTTGTGTATGAGCACTGCTGGTATAAATTATGATTTAACATGTGGTAGCAATGAAATATTGTATTGAAATATGGGTGCAAATACTGAGACAATAAAACATGTGCAAAAGTGCAAATTTTGTTTAAAATACGAGAGTACAAATTAAAGGTTTATAAAGTTTCTGTAAACTTGTAGACCAATTAAAGTGTTTATTCTTCAAAAATTTTAGTCTGAAATGAGTTTTATTCCTCCTATTATCTTTGACACATCCATTCTTAGTGTAGGGCAGCAAATTAAGTAATTATCTTTTCCACTAGGGCTCAGCTGATCGGATCGGCATGATTTGGCCAAGTGCACTTGCAAATGTTTACCCATGTTCCTATCCTGATAACTTAGTTGAAATTGTACAGGAAACATACAGTATTATACGTGGTCTTGCCTCCTTGTCTGCAAGCCATTTCCTAAACCTCACTTGAAACAAGTTCCCAATTTCAAGGAAGTTAAAGATATACATCATGACTCTTTGTGAATCTGACTTAAATGAAAGCAAACTATAGTAATGACTAGCAGCAATATGCTGAATGTAATATTTTACTTACTTCAGTTCCATTTTCCCTTTCACTTTTGTCCCATAGTTGTTTGAAGACAGTTTTATACATTCCCTTTGTTCAAATAAAGAATAAATCTGCTGTACATAAACTGCATGTTTAAATTTCTCTCAAGAGTTACTCCCTTGTTGTTACAAACTTTGCTCCACCTTTTTCAAGATGGGATGATCAAATATTGGCATGGGTTAGACCTGGTGTTTGCACGTGCATGGTATCAAAAAAAGGTTCTATAAAAAGGGTCCCGAATCGCAACACCCCTCAGGTACAGTGATAAGACGTTTTTTCTAAAGTCCTACCAACTCTCTGGTGAAGAGCCGTTTGGGGAAGACAAACAATATTCCCAAAGATGAATAAATTAGACCTACAGAAATGATTTGTTTATGCTCCATAGGGTACTGTGTATGCATGAGAAACTTACAACTGTATCGGAGAGGTAGTGATCACGTTTCACAAGTTCAAATCAAGTATAAGAAATATGACAGAAAAAAACCTTATTATGAAAATAAATACTTCTGCACACCTTTGTTTTTTGAAAATTCAATTTTTGAACGTTTTCTGACTCAAAAAGCAATCCTGCTTACTCTACCTTGAAACTGTATGTGTTAATTAACATAAGTTAAAAATATCAACCAATTACAGCCTTTATTTAATACAGTATTCTCTTGCACGTCCCAAAAGGATATCACTCTCGTGAAATTTGCATGCTCTACACGTGCAGTGGCATTTTTTTCACTGAAAAGCTATGTACAGTGTGTTCATCTGCCTACACCAATGCTATCATGGCCTTATTGGGAAGGCGCATGTACCTAGGGATGCTACGTAGGTTCATTCATAACACCCTGTCGTTAAGGTTGGGATACCCTTAAAATTCCTGTCGGAGAGAAACTTTTCCATCACAGGTGGGTAAGTGGCGCTATTTTGGTGCTCACAAGATAAAGAAATTTTGCTAAGATCTTTATTTTTCCAAACAATTGAACCTTAACATTGGTAGTCGCATCCTAGTATTTCATACATAACACTTGAGGATATTTTGCTTCGTGGTGAGAAATCAAACCAACAATCCTAGTGTCTTAAATTATTCATCAATATTTACAAAATCATTGCAGTCATATCTTAGCACTAAACATATAGAGTGGAAAAGTGTTCGTTTGCATAATAGTGACACAATAGACCATTATATCGGCCAATTAAGACTTGAATTAACTTCGAGGTTTGGTTTTCATTTCGGTATATTCTCAAGTTAGCGTGCTGTATTGAGTTGAAGACATAACTTTGTATTTTAGTGAATCATTAGTAGTATGCAGGGCAGGCTGGGTTTAGGCAGAGTTGTTACCGATACTTGCTAAGTTATAGCAACACCCTGATGGGGATCCAGGGGGAAAGCTGTGGTGTCGTACAAACCTGATGGGGATCCAGGGGGGAAAGCTGTGGTGTCGTACAAAATTACAGAAATTAGAATGAAGCTAGTAAATATTAACTGTGGAAAAATATAAACCATAGAAAAAGGATGGTTTTGTGCAAATACTGTACTGTACCTGCAAAAGTTCTTGAGAGTTCACAACACTCTTAAATTAAGCCCCTGCTCCCCACACACACATCCTTTACAGCCAAAAGGTTTAAGAATAGTTAACTACCTTGTTTGAGAGTTTGATTGTAGTACAAAAGTTTGAACCAATCCCTTTAAGACTGTAGAGTCATGATAATATTTTGCAATAGCACCATGTAACACTAATGTATATGGGAGAAATTTGTAAGTTTTCACCTACTGCAGATACCACCGTGTCAGTAAAATATGCTGCTCCATGCTTTATACCATGTTCTAGAGCAAATAAAATATTGGTACTGTAGGAACTTGAGAATAAATATAAGAAAACATTCACCACTGCACAGCTTGCACAATAAGGAAATTGCAGATAAACATGTTCACAATATACATTGGTGCTATATGTTAGGCAATGGCAAAAGTACCAAGACATGCTGAAGAAAATTACATCGTAGAAAAAAACTTTACACCTAAAGCTCATAAATGTATTGCAGATTGCTGTATGAGGGTCTTTCACACATGCCTAGTGAATATTGAGCAAGATACGTTACATAACAGACTTTGTACGGTACCAGATCGCAATCCAGTTGCACTCATATATAGTTGCTTCGAATGTGTTTTTTTTTTTCATGTTTTTGTTACCATTACGGACAATTTTCCATGGTTTTAATGATATACAGGCAGCATGATACAGGTAAATGAATTATTGCATGATGTTTTGGTCTAAAATTTATGTTGGCAGTTCTTTTAAACAGGCCATATTTCATTCCCGAAACTGCTTAGCAAGAGTCATTTTTCATTTGCAGATTTGTTCATTTTCCATCGCAGACTGCAAATGAAAGAACTGTAAGACATTTTCATGAAATGATGAAGATACCGTATGACTTGTGAGTGTTCTAGCACCTAGCTTGTGATAAGTGCTAAGTTTAATACATCATATATGCGCATTGTATCGGTTCCGATTTTCACAGTACACAGCACCTCATTGACAAAAGCTCCAATCAGTTTCCTATTCATGTACATTCTTCCCTGTACTACTAAGGACACTATCTGTGGAATCAGACTCATGAGAACATTACTCTTGTTTGCATGAATGAAAGACTGTCCGTCCGCAGAGTACTTAGAGTGGGTTCAGTGCCACGTGCCGGCTCTAGAAGATTGAGTTTTTGACAAAAGGACCATTTTTTCGCAGCAGCATTAAAATGTGTCCGGACGGCATGCGGAAAATCGTACAGCACCATTTGAATAAGGTCCCTTAATAGCATCCACACAGTGGCCAGAATCAAAAGACAAAGAGACATCCTCAAGAAAGCTCAATAAATTGGAAACACTTAAGAACAACTTTGCAGGAAGCCATGCTGAGTGAGATTTAGCAAGCCATTATCTAGAAGATTGTAAGAAAGCAACCCTTGAGGGGAACTTAACAAATAAATTTCACATACAGTACAAATAACAGACAATGCAATCTGGTGTGACTGTTGGTTATTAACTGTAACTTAAGCCTAGCCTAAGACTAAGCAGGCTTAGTCAATAGGTCTATATACAGTGCATATATGAAAAATGGAAAAATATCATTCTGTCAAATTGGAGTTTAACTGTAAGTAGCAAGACTAGGTCAGGTCTTTACAGCACACAGAAGATATTCAGTACAGCATACTGTACTGTACATACTTTCCAGTACGGAGAGTTGGGGAGAAGCCTTGTACTTGAACTTGAAGTAACGAATTAGGCTTGGCCTAGCCTAAAAAGTTATATGCCTGAGGCCTTGTAGGCCTAAGTCTAAGTGTAACTGTAAAGCCTTACAATAGTTTTGCCTACCCTAAATCTTGGCTAGCTTTTCAGCCTGATTATTAAAACAACCCTGATCACAAGAAAACAAACATGTTAAAACAGAGCCACTAGTGCTAGCCTAGGCTAGCATCAGCATATTGTTAGCCTAACACAAATCAAAAGCTAGGCCCCTTTACTTGGGCACTTATCTAATAGTTATAGGATTAATTTTGCTAAGGCATGTGCTAAAACCCTAGTCTAGACTAGCTCCCCTCCCCCCCCAGTAGGCCCAGCATTTAATTCACGTTAGGCTACGCCTAGCGGCCCATATGGAAAGTAGCTAGGCTATAGCCTTTCATAGAAAGATCTTTGGCTTACAGAAATATACACCAACAACTTTGGCATACAGCGTACCTGGCTGCTAGGGAAAATTACAACAGTTAACTGGCATACAATTGCAACGATTGGTGTGGCCTATAATTCCAAGCACCTCCAACTTGGCATGATTCTTTGGCATAGCCTATGGCAAATGTACTTTCCGGTGTGGGCCTAGTTTAGGCTAACGTTATTAATATTAAAGTTAATTAGCCTAGGCCTAACGTGGTGTGCGGTAAATTCGGCCCCTGAGACAACTCGGCCCGGTCATCTCAGCCCCTGGACAACTCGGCCCCTGAGACAACTCGGACCCTGGACAACTCGGCCACCGAGACATCTTGGCCACTATTGACATGCTGTATTAAGTGAATTGTGAGATTGTATTCTTGAGAAAATTTGCACAGCCTAACCTTCAGCTTACAGACATTGCTCAAAGTAAACCTAATTTCGACAATATAAGTGAAAATTTTTGAAAATGATTCACATTTCTTACTCTGTTTCTTAATTTTTTTTAATTTGACAACATCGCGATTTATTCAATGTCATTCGAAATTCGTTAAATTCAAACCCGGCTTCCTTTATAAAAAAGCCCAATATCTTTCGCATGAAATACATGCACAAGTTGATTTCGAACCTTTCCTAAAAAAAAATGTGCAAGGTTCATTGACTATGATAAAGTCAGATGGTGCACCTTCTAGCCTACCCGAGCCCTTGAACAGGACCCAGCATTACCTTCCTATGCTATACACTTCATTTCTGGGCCCTTGCCCGGTATACACAAAAACACAGCTCATTTGCCTACTCACACGTGAGCACAGGTCGTCCTAGCGTTATATAATATAGCTATATATATAATAAGGAAAAGGTAAGACACACCGCCTAACACCAACACAGTGCTTCGCACAAAACTGTTCATGATTTCTCACCTCATACTACATTTACCCCTTCAGATCTCTCGAGAACTTCCCATCATCTTCTTCTAAAGAAACACAACAAACTTTAAGTTTTCTTAAACAAAAAACCTCACATCAAATGAAAAAATCTTCTCCTCCCATTCAATTTTAACGACGGACTAGATCACTCTTCTCCAATTCATGACGCCACATTACGTAATGGGAATTGCCCTGTACGAAGCCGGTTCTCCCAATGTTGAGCCAGTGCATGTAAATGCTGAGAACGCCTGTTGTATGCATGCTGTACGTGAACGAAAGTGCCCCTGAGGAAGAAAATTGCTGAAAAATCTTTAAATCCAGCAAGTAAAAGCCTATAACATCAATCAGTACTTACCTACGAACTGGAGAGACGCTGTTGTAAACTTTTTTCAGGTAAACAGTTGGTAATTGTGATAAACTGGACCGCTAAAGCCTGGAAATTTGGTCGAAGCCAGAAGAGATTCCTACCTTTCCGTGTTTTATATATGTACAGTGTTGGCCAGCCTATACCAGTACCGAGCGCCTGTGGCCTAATTACTACTAAGCGAGACAGTACTTGTATTTCTTAAGGTTAATACTTATATTAATAAGGGTAACTTAGTGCTTATTCAATGGAAGCCTACTGTAGCCTAGTTGTCTGAGGGGCCGAGTTGTCTGAGGGGCCGAGTTGTCCAGGGACCGAGTTGTCTCGGTGGCCGAGTTGTCCAGGGGCCGAGTTGTCTCGGTGGCCGAGTTGTCCTGGGGCAGAGATGACCGGGCCGAGTTGTCCCAGGGGCCGAGTTGACCGTAAACCCCTAACGTTAGGCCTAGCCTAGGCCTAGGCCTACTTAGCTAAGCCTAACGTAAGCTAAGTTAGACATAATCAAAGTTTAGCCTAGCCTACGTTGAACTACCTTAGGACCGATTTGTAGATGAAAGTTGCACAACTTTCGATCTAGACCTAAATAAAAAAAGGAGAATGCACTTTGCATAAACCGCCTAACCAAATCAGCAATTCACTGACCTTGGCAATGCTGGTCTAACTTTTGTATGGTTGTAAGTGGTCGTCTTTATTTTGAGGGCGCAGCCATCTTAGAAATTCAGGTTGGCAGCATAACTTCCACAATCGTTGGTGGGAATTCCTGAAAGGTCATGATTTCCTTATACCTACCTCAACTTTTCCATAAAGTACGCTTGTCTATGCTCAGTAATTGGCACAAAGTGATGTACCACGAATATAAAGTTTTCTTTCTTCGAAAAGAAATCATTGCAAAAGATAGTCAGACTAGAAAGTTACTAAGTACGTCATTATTAAGCTCGCGGGGCGGACGAATTTTTTCGTCCAACTCATCGCTACGAAAAAAAAAGCAATCAATCTGAGGCAGCCTAAAGGGGCTGCAGCCACAGAGGCGCTACGCAGGCTAGTCATTATTCTACTTCCTATCACACTCACGAAGTGCTTAGCCTATATACACGAATCCGGACAAAACTATGGTCTGATTTCAGTCGGCCATAACTAAGGTCCGTCACCTTTAAATCTTTCGATTTCCTTGCTTACCTCTATTATGGATGGTTGTACACTAATTTGTATCTTAAATTCTCCAATTTTCCTAAATATGAGGGTTTTTGAAATTCATGTAAACAATTAAAACGGGCGATTTTAGGCTGATGGACCCAACTAATGGCCGCCTACAGTCGCTCAAAATAAGCGCTAATCGGATTTGTCTATAAGAAGAAAAGAACACATGCCAGGTTGCCAGCTGTCATGCATCCAGGGTGGATCTTGGGTTTCTCACTGACGGCGGAAGGGGCCGGAGGCCGGAGATTCAGTGATGGCCTGTAGGTGTTTAGAGTTCTTTGCACATTCCTATAGTGTGTAAGAGAAGTGCAACTTGGGATCCAGCCTCGCGGACTCGTCGTACGGCCTAGGCCTAGGCCTAGTTGGAAAACGGGGGGATTTTAAATGACATTACGTCCGTTTGAATTGAATTAGTGTCTTGTAAAACTCACGTACCCCTGTAAATAAATGTCGCAAAAATATCCCAAATAAAAAGTCTAGAACCGGGCCTGCCCAATTGAAAACTCCTACAAGGAGATAGGGGGGCTCGGAAGTAGCCTAATTTAGCGTGTAAGTCATGATACATACAATTAGTGGACAGGTACCCAGCTAAGGCGAACTTGACAGATAAACACAACAAAAATGTCGTTCATCAGGCATTCAGGACAAATTAGCACATTCATGAATAACAGCTTTACATCCAGCAACACTTTGCATCCAAGCTCTTCAAGAACGCAAAGAAATTTTACCGAAGGGGAGGGGACCCGGCATGGAACATATCGGGACGTACATTCCCACCCAATCATTTTTTAATTTTCAGAATAAATATATTTGAAAAGGCAGTGGCGTATGAAGCAATAGGAGAGGGGCGGAACAATTTTGGACCATGCACCTCCTCCTACTACAGTACTATAGTACCCCTTTAACCAAAAGATACATTTTTTATGCTAAATCGTTTGCTTTTTCTACAAGCAAGACCATTTTTTTTTAAATAAAAAAAATCTGATTTTTTTCTTAAGTGCAAACACTACTCAATGTGTTTGGACCGTAGTTTCGGGCCCTTTTACACATTCGTAAATATGGAGCTTGTGGTGCAGAAAATAATTTAGATTCAGGGTTTCCTGAAAGGAAACTTGAATATTTGAGGGACTATCGAAGAATTTGCGTTCCCTTTATCATATATCTGAGATATAGCATATCGTAGTAAAGGTCGCTGTTCAAATTGTAACATAATGTTATCCTTAAGTTAAGGAGTACGGATTGAGGCTTCTCGGCGACATCCCATCCAAGAAGCTCCCGAAACTTTGTTTCCTTTTTTTAGACAAAACATTAAAAAGTAAAAGCCTTTATTGAAGAAAATTTTAGTGGAACGACACTGTCACCTCTCGAAAAAGTTTACCACTAACTACTTTATGAGCGACCACTTATTGCATTAAGGGTTGTAATTTAGGGTGCGCCAAGCGCAAGGAAAATTTTGACGTTTTAAAACTGGAAGTTACAAATATGAAGCTTTTATTATTTTACATTAAAAATTAAGAGCCTATATTGAGAGAAAATTTTAGTGGAACGACACTGTCGCCGCTCAAAAAAGTTTACCACTAACTACTTTATGAGCGACCACTTACTGCATTAAGGGTTGCAATTTAGGGCGCGCCAAGCGCATGGAAAATTTTGACTTTTTTTGAAAGTAGTAGTTACAAATATGGAGCTTTTATTAAGAAGAATTCAGAATTTTATATGGAGGAAAAGTTGGGAAAACCGTACTGTATTTGATTGGTTTCTCAAATGGCAAATTCCCGAATTTTTCACTTTTTCGAGCCACACTGGACAATCGACCCTGCACTTCGTGAGGACAAAGAAGGACAAAGTTTCTTGTCACCTTGGAATTATCGTAGAGAAGGCAGCATATATACCGGCACGGGCAAATCGGAAACCGGTCCTCTCGAGACGGGATTCAAAAAGAATGATCAATTCAAGCAAGCGGGTTGGAAAGAGGGCAAATTTAGATACAATTTAGAAATTGTAAAACGGAGAGAAATGAAAAGGAAGACGTTATACTATCTGGCTTAATATCAGAGAGACTGCTTGACTAGTTTACCCGTATTCGAGGAATTTATGAAAGTAACATGTTAAATTTATTCCATTCCAATTTCTTTATGTTTGTCTGACTAACACAGCAAAAAGTTCTGCACAGTTCCTTTAAGCAATTCCCAAATTTTCACCTGTAACGTAATGTTTCCATGTCACCGCCTGTACAACACTGAAGTCGTACTCTAGTAAATCAGTTATCGGACACTTTTCAGAATAAGAAAAAAACTTTTAATCTAAGCTGAGGATATCTTCGGGATCTGAAATTTGGTCAAGATCTAGACAATTCGGGCAAACCATGTTAGTTTCAAGTAAAACAAATGCCATGTGTATTAATTACACAAAAGGACTTGTCCAAACTATTTTTTTTTTTTTTTGTAAGGGGAAATCAGACATCACAATATGTGCATCATTAGTATTGTCACGTGAGACTCCGTTCTAACCTGTATAAAAAGAACAGGTATTTCACGTGATCTCAGCAAAATCCGAAAGGCTTTTTTTTTCCAAAGTCCTCCCGACCCTCTGGCAAAGGGCCGTTCGGCGAAACCAAACTTGATACTGCTTCCCGAAGCAGCTATTACGTCCACTGAAGGACAACACTTAACGACCAACCTCGCGGCCTTCAGATCATACCATATTTACAACAGCTGTGCTCATCCCTCTTTATGCAAAGTTAGGTGGGCCACAAAATGGAATTCTACCCAAACTTGTCGGGCCTGCACAAAATGACCTGATCTATTACACTAATAGGGGTGATTATTTTAATTCTAGTTATTTTAATTGTAAATGTTGTGTCGTTCTCGAAATAACCCATTTAGCGTTTAAAATTACATTTCAACATTTATTTAACAAGTTGGTAACACTTTTTGAGAACGAGTCTCTTTCTGTCATTACAAAAATGAGTAAGCAGTAAGATATTCCCTAATAAATAATGAAACAACCTCTTTAATGCAAATCAGGAGGACCTGAGACAAGATCCCAGAAAATGTTTCAGTAATAAAATGAAATAAACCTCGACAGATGTATAAAAGAAACATGGGGTCAAGTTACAGTTACCTCAGTGTGTTTAACTGTCCTCAATAAAAACAAATATCCTACAGCACGTACCGTACAATAAACTTCCAGATTTCCTATAAGAACCAGAAAGATTGTGACGTTTCTGTGACATAACTAAGCCTCCGTTTGGAGCGAAAATGAGAAACATTAAGAAAAAACATCAGTCGTTATGTAAAATCTTGTCAAGAAACATGCAAAAATAATCAAAAAAATTATCTACAAATGTTTGAAAAACATTATTCCTTTCTGCTAACACTACATCTGACTGAAATTTGTACTTTTAAAAATTCCACTCTAACGTGTGATAGGTGCTGTTTTTCAAGCTATATAAGACATCCTCTGCTGTAACCTGCGCGGCACGTTGACGCCGAACCGGACGGTAGTGTTCACACATGGTCCTACTCTGATTGCACTGGGAGGCGAGTAGTGTTCCTCCCCAATGTATCGCCGGTCCTTGAGGGGAGTCCCGAGGGAAGATTGCGGTCGTATACAAAGCACGCTGAGCGTCACTGTATGCAGAAGGGTACTAGAGAGGCGCCTGAGTTGGTTCTCTGTTGTAGTTGACAGGACACATAGCCGGCCAGAGACCTTGAACGCTTGGCTTCAATCTTTTGTTTTATTTCTTTTTAGTTTCTTCTTTTCAGTAAGACGCCACCTTTTATTTATTTATTTATTTTTCTTCTTTATCTTCTCTATGTATATTTGTTTTGTTGTCAATAAAGTTGTTCCTTCTATGAAGGAAGGAAAAAAAAAAAAGATGCCACCTTTTATAAAATCTGAAAACTCGAAAAATCTGGTAGCGGGCCACTAATTATAAGTCCCCTTGACTTACACAATATATTAGGCTACTTCCGTACCCCCTAACTCCCAGTAGAAGTTTTCAATCAGGACATGCCACCCCTCTGATCGAAGCTCACAATCTGGGCTTTCATACCACTTTCAAATTTCCTTAACACGACCATTGAAAGTTTGAGCTAGAGAGGCCTGAATGATAGGTATGTGTTTCCCGCCATAGTAGCTACTCAAAACGGCATTTCACAGAGCGGAGTAATACAATAAGAATAAATGGCACAAAATTTGATCCAATTGCTTTGAATTTTGCACAGTCTGTATTTCAACTCCTTGTCTACAAAATCCAAATGCAAAAATGATCATATTTTGTAACTGACACAGACAGAAACAACTTCCCATCAAATTTTTAAGGTACTTTGTCTGTCAGTAAACATATTCACAGGCACGAGTATTGGAGTTAGTGCTCGGTCCGCTACCAGAAGCACGTTCAGAGAAAAAAAAAACAAAACTGCTTCTAGTTTGAATTGAAATCATTTTAGGAAAGTCTTATAACTAATGCTGCTTTGACTTCTAATTCCAAACAAATACGACCTAAATGGGATAATGTGTAATGCATGCGCAGAGTATTGTGGGTAAAGGCATGGTATGTGGAACAATTAAGGGTGAGCTAGAACCAATGATAATTATCAATTGGCAAGGGACCGTTAAATCGAGCAGGTGTTGAAGGTCAGAGGTGAACAGTTTTTTTGTGTTCGTACGTAATATCACCGTCCTCGGATACTGTCTCAGCTTAATTTATGTGTCTGTTTTTTTCTCGGCAACACCTTTCTCGACTGACAAGCTCTCTGTATGTTTAAGAGTGCTTACCTTTTTAATATCTTCGTATTGCATAATGTTCAAAATTATTATTCGTGTAAACTATATGAATTACTTTCGAAATATAATGAAAACCAATAAATGAAAAGAAATGCAATCATATAGTGACCTTCAAACTTCGGACTTGTAAAATAAGGTAAAGTAAGGGTAGGCGGTGCAGCATCTGACGTCACAGGGGTATTCTGCAAGCTATAAGCACATTTGAAGGAAAGGCCCGAAATCTTTAGTGTAGATCTCATACAAAAGATTTAGGTGGCATTGTAGATTATGTGCCGGGGACGGGGGGGGGGTGACTATTATTGGTTTGGTCTCTGTGCCCAAAAAGGCTAGACAGGTTTCTGTTGCTTTGGCTCAATTTATGGCCCAACTTCATCAGTAACGAACCGTTCAGAGGGTTGCTGTAAATAATCGACATTGTCTCATGGTGCGGACAATATAGTAAAAGTAACAGCTGAAAAAATTTCTCGTAGATTCCATGGAGTGTCGCTTTTGGGAGCGCAACTTACACTTATCACAGAGACCTTACATTGGCCGGGATAAGATCTTGGGGAATACATATTTGTAGGTTGAATAAGATGCCATTTCATTATAGGCCCGTTCATAACATAAAAGGTATAATAAATGTGCCGTAGACTGTAACAATTCCCGGCGGGTGTTGCCTTTATTGCCAGTAGTGTGAAAGGGGAGTGTAACAGTTAAATTCCGTATCCTCTCCTCAGTAAATTCGCTTTACATGAGACAAAGATCCCACGAGATACAACATTTGACGACAATTTTTATATTTCCTTAAAGCTTTTTATGCAGGAGTTTAGGATCGTCGTTCTCAAGAAGTCTAATCCCTCAGGTGCGATAGACTGAGGGTTAGGTGTCGTTCTCTCAACGCAACCCGTTTTAATTTTTTTTGGGGGGGGGGGGCTGGGTGGGGAGTTAGAGCCTGCAACACAATCACGTAGGGTCCCACAAGGCATGAGGTTATGAACTTAATTAATTCGGAGCCTTAATTTGATAGGCTCGGGTTTGAGTCTTTATTGCTATCGATAAATTAATCGTGAGGTACTTGGGACTCTTTTGCCATTTTAAAGGGTTATGGGCAGTTTATGACTACGTATAGTCTGTATTTCCTTATAGGCAAGATAATGACACTTGTGTAACTTAATGGTTACGGTTAAGTATAGGCCTTTATTTCACTGTAGGCGGGTTTAAAGCTTAAAATAAGTGAAGTTCCTTAGAATAAAAGTACACGGACACAGAGCATGTTTGAAGAGTAGAGGAGCCCACTCTTTTTGAGTGAGTGGCACCGCCTGTACAACACTGATGCCGTACTCCAGAAAATCAGTTATCGGACACTTTTTACAATAAGAAAAAATCTTTTAATCTTAGCTGCGGATATCTTCGGGATCTGGAATTTGGTCAGGATCTGGACAATTCGGGCAAACCATGTTAGTTACAAGTAAAACAAATGCCATGTATTTTAGCTACACAAAAGGACTCGTCCAATCTATTCAGACATTTTACAGGAAAATTAGATAGAGTCATAGTCGGCATAGCAAATATTCCAGGGAGAAAGATGATTTCCAAAATTTGCCTCATTTTACTTGACGTAAACCTATGAAAAACAATGTCAGCCCCACTCCCTACTAAATAGTTTTGCGTGTCGTACTTTGCCCGAAATGGTAGAATATTCAAGCGAAAGAGTACAAAAAGGAAAACAAAATCCGTGACGCTTTCAATTGCAGCTGGATGACGGACAGACGGAGAGAGGGGTACATGTAATGTGTATATGTCTATATGCTTTAAAACTTTTGTCCGAAAAGCGGTAGTATTGTAGCCTACATTTGATTTATTAAAGTGTAAATAAAGTCAATTAATTCAAAGATATAATTTAAACAGCATTAAAAATGAATTTTAACAGTCCAATTCCCTTCTTAATAGGACTTTCTGGAGCCAGGTAAAAAAAGAAAGGTTGTGACTTTTTTGTTTTGCAACTCACATCACCTGAAGGACAACACTTGATCAATCTTATGGCCCTCAAACCATTTTCATCATGAACATGTCATGTGAGACCCCGTTCTAGACTCGATGTAAAGAACAGGTACTTTTCGTGATCTCAGCCAAAAGCCGAAAGGCTTTCGACCAAACCATACCATATTTCCAATAGCTGCGCTCATCCTTCTTTATGCAGAGGTAGGTGCGCCACAAAATGGAATTCTACCCAAGCTTGGCGGGCCTGCACAAAATTACCTGATCTATTATACTAATAGGGGTGATCATTTTAATTCTAGTTATTTTAATTGTAAATGTTGTGTCGTTTTCGAAATAACCCATTTAGCGTTTAGAATTACATTTCAACATTTATTTCACAAGTTGGTAACACTTTTTAAGAACGAGTCTCTTTCTATCATTACAAAAATGAGTAAGCAGTAAGATATTCCCTAATAAATAATGAAACAACCTCTTTAATGCAAATCAGGAAGACCTGAGACAAGATCCCAGAAAATGTTTCAGTAATAAAATGAAATAAATCTCGACAGATGTATAAAAGAAACATGGGGTCAAGTTACAGTTATCTCAGTGTGTTTAACTGTCCTCAATAAAAAAAATATCCTACAGCACGTACCGTACAATAAACTTCCAGATTTCCTATAAGAACCAGAAAGATTGTGACGTTTCTGTGACATAACTAAGCCTCCGTTTGGAGCGAAAATGGGAAACATTAAGAAAAAACATCAGTCGTTATGCAAAATATTGTCAAGAAACATGCAAAAATAATCAAAAAAATTATCTACAAATGTTTTAAAAACATTATTCCTTTGTGCTAACACTACATCTGGCTGTAATTTGTGCTTTAAAAATTCCACACTAACGTGTGATAGGTGCTGTTTTTCAAGCTATATAAGACATCCTCTGCTGTAACCTGTGCGGCACGTTGACGCCGAACCGGACGGTAGTGTTCACACATGGTCCTACTCTGATTGCACTGGGAGGCGAGTAGTGTTCCTCCCCAATGTATCGCCGGTCCTTGAGAGGAGTCCCGAGGGAAGATTGCGGTCGTATACAAAGCACGCTGAGCGTCACTGTATGCAGAAGGGTACTAGAGAGGCGCCTGAGTTGGTTCTCTGTTGTAGTTGACAGGACACATAGCCGGCCAGAGACCTTGAACGCTTGGCTTCAATCTTTTGTTTTATTTCTTTTTAGTTTCTTCTTTTCAGTAAGACGCCACCTTTTATTTATTTATTTATTTTTCTTCTTTATCTTCTCTATGTATATTTGTTTTGTTGTCAATAAAGTTGTTCCTTCTATGAAGGAAGGAAAAAAAAAAAGATGCCACCTTTTATAAAATCTGAAAACTCGAAAAATCTGGTAGCGGGCCACTAATTATAAGTCCCCTTGACTTACACAATATATTAGGCTACTTCCGTACCCCCTAACTCCCAGTAGAAGTTTTCAATCAGGACATGCCACCCCTCTGATCGAAGCTCACAATCTGGGCTTTCATACCACTTTCAAATTTCCTTAACACGACCATTGAAAGTTTGAGCTAGAGAGGCCTGAATGATAGGTATGTGTTTCCCGCCATAGTAGCTACTCAAAACGGCATTTCACAGAGCGGAGTAATACAATAAGAATAAATGGCACAAAATTTGATCCAATTGCTTTGAATTTTGCACAGTCTGTATTTCAACTCCTTGTCTACAAAATCCAAATGCAAAAATGATCATATTTTGTAACTGACACAGACAGAAACAACATCCCATCAAATTTTTAAGGTACTTTGTCTGTCAGTAAACATATTCACAGGCACGAGTATTGGAGTTAGTGCTCGGTCCGCTACCAGAAGCACGTTCAGAGAAAAAAAAAACAAAACTGCTCCTAGTTTGAATTGAAATCATTTTAGGAAAGTCTTATAACTAATGCTGCTTTGACTTCTAATTCCAAACAAATACGACCTAAATGGGATAATGTGTAATGCATGCGCAGAGTATTGTGGGTAAAGGCATGGTATGTGGAACAATTAAGGGTGAGCTAGAACCAATGATAATTATCAATTGGCAAGGGACCGTTAAATCGAGCAGGTGTTGAAGGTCAGAGGTGAACAGTTTTTTGTGTTCGTACGTAATATCACCGTCCTCGGGTACTGTCTCAGCTTAATTTATGTGTCTGTTTTTTTCTCGGCAACACCTTTCTCGACTGACAAGCTCTCTGTATGTTTAAGAGTGCTTACCTTTTTAATATCTTCGTATTGCATAATGTTCAAAATTATTATTCGTGTAAACTATATGAATTACTTTCGAAATATAATGAAAACCAATAAATGAAAAGAAATGCAATCATATAGTGACCTTCAAACTTCGGACTTGTAAAATAAGGTAAAGTAAGGGTAGGCGGTGCAGCATCTGACGTCACAGGGGTATTCTGCAAGCTATAAGCACATTTGAAGGAAAGGCCCGAAATCTTTAGTGTAGATCTCATACAAAAGATTTAGGTGGCATTGTAGATTATGTGCCGGGGACGGGGGGGGGGGGTGACTATTATTGGTTTGGTCTCTGTGCCCAAAAAGGCTAGACAGGTTTCTGTTGCTTTGGCTCAATTTATGGCCCAACTTCATCAGTAACGAACCGTTCAGAGGGTTGCTGTAAATAATCGACATTGTCTCATGGTGCGGACAATATAGTAAAAGTAACAGCTGAAAACATTTCTCGTAGATTCCATGGAGTGTCGCTTTTGGGAGCGCAACTTACACTTATCACAGAGACCTTACATTGGCCGGGATAAGATCTTGGGGAATACATATTTGTAGGTTGAATAAGATGCCATTTCATTATAGGCCCGTTCATAACATAAAAGGTATAATAAATGTGCCGTAGACTGTAACAATTCCCGGCGGGTGTTGCCTTTATTGCCAGTAGTGTGAAAGGGGAGTGTAACAGTTAAATTCCGTATCCTCTCCTCAGTAAATTCGCTTTACATGAGACAAAGATCCCACGAGATACAACATTTGACGACAATTTTTATATTTCCTTAAAGCTTTTTATGCAGGAGTTTAGGATCGTCGTTCTCAAGAAGTCTAATCCCTCAGGTGCGATAGACTGAGGGTTAGGTGTCGTTCTCTCAACGCAACCCGTTTTAATTTTTTTTTTGGGGGGGGGGGCTGGGTGGGGAGTTAGAGCCTGCAACACAATCACGTAGGGTCCCACAAGGCATGAGGTTATGAACTTAATTAATTCGGAGCCTTAATTTGATAGGCTCGGGTTTGAGTCTTTATTGCTATCGATAAATTAATCGTGAGGTACTTGGGACTCTTTTGCCATTTTAAAGGGCTATGGGCAGTTTATGACTACGTATAGTCTGTATTTCCTTATAGGCAAGATAATGACACTTGTGTAACTTAATGGTTACGGTTAAGTATAGGCCTTTATTTCACTGTAGGCGGGTTTAAAGCTTAAAATAAGTGAAGTTCCTTAGAATAAAAGTACACGGACACAGAGCATGTTTGAAGAGTAGAGGAGCCCACTCTTTTTGAGTGAGTGGCACCGCCTGTACAACACTGATGCCGTACTCCAGAAAATCAGTTATCGGACACTTTTTACAATAAGAAAAAAATCTTTTAATCTTAGCTGCGGATATCTTCGGGATCTGGAATTTGGTCAGGATCTGGACAATTCGGGCAAACCATGTTAGTTACAAGTAAAACAAATGCCATGTATTTTAGCTACACAAAAGGACTCGTCCAATCTATTCAGACATTTTACAGGAAAATTAGATAGAGTCATAGTCGGCATAGCAAATATTCCAGGGAGAAAGATGATTTCCAAAATTTGCCTCATTTTACTTGACGTAAAACTATGAAAAACAATGTCAGCCACACTCCCTACTAAATAGTTTTGCGTGTCGTACTTTGCCCGAAATGGTAGAATATTCAAGCGAAAGTGTACAAAAAGGAAAACAAAATCCGTGACGCTTTCAATTGCAGCTGGATGACGGACAGACGGAGAGAGGGGTACATGTAATGTGTATATGTCTATATGCTTTAAAACTTTTGTCCGAAAAGCGGTAGTATTGTAGCCTACATTTGATTTATTAAAGTGTAAATAAAGTCAATTAATTCAAAGATATAATTTAAACAGCATTAAAAATGGATTTTAACAGTCCAATTCCCTTCTTAATAGGACTTTCTGGAGCCAGGTAAAAAAAAAGGTTGTGACTTTTTTGTTTTGCAACTCACATCACCTGAAGGACAACACTTGATCAATCTTATGGCCCTCAAACCATTTTCATCATGAACATGTCATGTGAGACCCCGTTCTAGACTCGATGTAAAGAACAGGTACTTCTCGTGATCTCAGCCAAAAGCCGAAAGGCTTTTGACCAAACCATACCATATTTGCAACAGCTGTGCTCATCCTTCTTTATGCAAAGTTAGGTGCGCCACAAAATGGAATTCTACCCAAACTTGTCGGGCCTTCACAAAATGACCTGATCTATTACACTAATAGGGGTGATTATTTTAATTCTAGTTATTTTAATTGTAAATGTTGTGTCGTTCTCGAAATAACCCATTTAGCGTTTAAAATTACATTTCAACATTTATTTAACAAGTTGGTAACACTTTTTGAGAACGAGTCTCTTTCTATCATTACAAAAATGAGTAAGCAGTAAGATATTCCCTAATAAATAATGAAACAACCTCTTTAATGCAAATCAGGAGGACCTGAGACAAGATCCCAGAAAATGTTTCAGTAATAAAATGAAATAAACCTCGACAGATGTATAAAAGAAACATGGGGTCAAGTTACAGTTACCTCAGTGTGTTTAACTGTCCTCAATAAAAACAAATATCCTACAGCACGTACCGTACAATAAACTTCCAGATTTCCTATAAGAACCAGAAAGATTGTGACGTTTCTGTGACATAACTAAGCCTCCGTTTGGAGCGAAAATGAGAAACATTAAGAAAAAACATCAGTCGTTATGTAAAATCTTGTCAAGAAACATGCAAAAATAATCAAAAAAATTATCTACAAATGTTTGAAAAACATTATTCCTTTCTGCTAACACTACATCTGACTGAAATTTGTACTTTAAAAATTCCACTCTAACGTGTGATAGGTGCTGTTTTTCAAGCTATATAAGACATCCTCTGCTGTAACCTGCGCGGCACGTTGACGCCGAACCGGACGGCAGTGTTCACACATGGTCCTACTCTGATTGCACTGGGAGGCGAGTAGTGTTCCTCCCCAATGTATCGCCGGTCCTTGAGGGGAGTCCCGAGGGAAGATTGCGGTCGTATACAAAGCACGCTGAGCGTCACTGTATGCAGAAGGGTACTAGAGAGGCGCCTGAGTTGGTTCTCTGTTGTAGTTGACAGGACACATAGCCGGCCAGAGACCTTGAACGCTTGGCTTCAATCTTTTGTTTTATTTCTTTTTAGTTTCTTCTTTTCAGTAAGACGCCACCTTTTATTTATTTATTTATTTTTCTTCTTTATCTTCTCTATGTATATTTGTTTTGTTGTCAATAAAGTTGTTCCTTCTATGAAGGAAGGAAAAAAAAAAGATGCCACCTTTTATAAAATCTGAAAACTCGAAAAATCTGGTAGCGGGCCACTAATTATAAGTCCCCTTGACTTACACAATATATTAGGCTACTTCCGTACCCCCTAACTCCCAGTAGAAGTTTTCAATCAGGACATGCCACCCCTCTGATCGAAGCTCACAATCTGGGCTTTCATACCACTTTCAAAGTTCCTTAACACGACCATTGAAAGTTTGAGCTAGAGAGGCCTGAATGATAGGTGTGTGTTTCCCGCCATAGTAGCTACTCAAAACGGCATTTCACAGAGCGGAGTAATACAATAAGAATAAATGGCACAAAATTGATCCAATTGCCTTGAATTTTGCACAGTCTGTATTTCAACTCCTTGTCTACAAAATCCAAATGCAAAAATGATCATACTTTGTAACTGACACAGACAGAAACAACATCCCATCAAATTTTTTAAGGCACTTTGTCTGTCAGTAAACATATTCACAGGCACGAGTATTGGAGTTAGTGCTTGGTCCGCTACCAGAAGCACGTTCAGAGAAAAAAAAAACAAAACTGCTTCTAGTTTGAATTGAAATCATTTTAGGAAAGTCTTATAACTAATGCTGCTTTGACTTCTAATTCCAAACAAATACGACCTAAATGGGATAATGTGTAATGCATGCGCAGAGTATTGTGGGTAAAGGCATGGTATGTGGAACAATTAAGGGTGAGCTAGAACCAATGATAATTATCAATTGGCAAGGGACCGTTAAATCGAGCAGGTGTTGAAGGTCAGAGGTGAACAGTTTTTTGTGTTCGTACGTAATATCACCGTCCTCGGGTACTGTCTCAGCTTAATTTATGTGTCTGTTTTTTTCTCGGCAACACCTTTCTCGACTGACAAGCTCTCTGTATGTTTAAGAGTGCTTACCTTCTTAATATCTTCGTATTACATAATGTTCAAAATTATTATTCGTGTAAACTATATGAATTACTTTCGAAATATAATGAAAACCAATAAATGAAAAGAAATGAAATCATATAGTGACCTTCAAACTTCGGACTTGTAAAGTAAAGTAAAGTAAGGGTAGGCGGTGCAGCATCTGACGTCACAGGGGTAGTCTGCAAGCTATAAGCACATTTGAAGGAAAGGCCCGAAATCTTTAGTGTAGATTTCATACAAAAGATTTAGGTGGCATTGTAGATTATGTGCCGGGGACGGGGGGGGGGGGGGGTGATTATTATTGGTTTGGTCTCTGTGTCCAAAAGGGCTAGACAGGTTTCTGTTGCTTTGGCTCAATTTATGGCCCAACTTCATCAGTAGCGAACCGTTCAGAGGGTTGGGGTAAATAATCGACATTGTCTCATGGTACGGACAATATAGTAAAAGTAACAGCTGAAAAAAATTCTCGTAGATTCCATGGAGTGTCGCTTTTGGGAGCGCAACTTACACTTATCACAGAGACCTTACATTGGCCGGGATAAGATCTTGGGGAATACATATTTGTAGGTTGAATAAGATGCCATTTCATTATAGGCCCGTTCATAACATAAAAGGTATAATAAATGTGCCGTAGACTGTAACAATTCCCGGCGGGTGTTGCCTTTATTGCCAGAAGTGTGAAAGGGGAGTGTAACAGTTAAATTCCGTATCCTCTCCTCAGTAAATTCGCTTTAGATGAGACAAAGATCCCACGAGATACAACATTTGACGACAATTTTTATAGTTCCTTAAAGCTTTTTATGCAGGAGTTTAGGATCGTCGTTCTCAAGAAGTCTAATCCCTCAGGTGCGATAGACTGAGGGTTAGGTGTCGTTCTCTCAACGCAACCCCTTTTAATTTTTTTTTTTTTTTTTTGAGGGGGGGGGGTGGGGAGTTAGAGCCTGCAACACAATCACTTAGGGTCCCACAAGGCGTGAGGTAATGAACTTAATTAATTCGGAGCCTTAATTTGATAGGCTCGGGTTTGAGTCTTCATTGCTATCGATAAATTAATCGTGAGGTACTTGGGACTCTTTTGCCATTTTAAAGGGCTATGGGCAGTTTATGACTACGTAGCCTGTATTTCCTTATAGGCAAGATAATGACACTTGTGTAACTTTATGGTTACGGTTAAGTATAGGCCTTTATTTCAGGCGGGTTTAAAGCTTAAAATAAGTGAAGTTCCTTAGAATAAAAGTACACGGACACAGAGCATGTTTGAAGAGTAGAGGAGCCCACTCTTTTTGAGTGAGTGGCACCGCCTGTACAACACTGATGCCGTACTCCAGAAAATCAGTTATCGGACACTTTTTACAATAAGAAAAAAATCTTTTAATGTTAGCTGCGGATATCTTCGGGATCTGGAATTTGGTCAGGATCTGGACAATTCGGGCAAACCATGTTAGTTACAAGTAAAACAAATGCCATGTATTTTAGCTACACAAAAGGACTCGTCCAATCTAATCAGACATTTTACAGGAAAATTAGATAGAGTCATAGTCGGCATAGCAAATATTCCAGGGAGAAAGATGATTTCCAAAATTTGCCTCATTTTACTTGACGTAAACCTATGAAAAACAATGTCAGCCCCACTCCCTACTAAATAGTTTTGCGTGTCGTACTTTGCCCGAAATGGTAGAATATTCAAGCGAAAGAGTACAAAAAGGAAAACAAAATCCGTGACGCTTTCAATTGCAGCTGGATGACGGACAGACGGAGAGAGGGGTACATGTAATGTGTATATGTCTATATGCTTTAAAACTTTTGTCCGAAAAGCGGTAGTATTGTAGCCTACATTTGATTTATTAAAGTGTAAATAAAGTCAATTAATTCAAAGATATAATTTAAACAGCATTAAAAATGAATTTTAAGAGTCCAATTCCCTTCTAAATAGGACTTTCTGGAGCCGGGATAAAAAAAAAAAAGTTGTGACTCTTTTGTATTGCAGCTCACATCACCTGAAGGACAACACTTGATCAATCTTATGGCCCTCAAACCATTTTCATCATGAACATGTCATGTGAGACCCCGTTCTAGACTCGATGTAAAGAACAGGTACTTTTCGTGATCTCAGCCAAAAGCCGAAAGGCTTTCGACCAAACCACACCATATTTGCAACAGCTGTGTTCATCCCTCTTTATGCAAAGTTAGGTGCGCCACAAAATGGAATTCTACCCAAACTTGTCGGGCCTGCACAAAATGACCTGATCTATTACACTAATAGGGGTGATTATTTTAATTCTAGTTATTTTAATTGTAAATGTTGTGTCGTTCTCGAAATAACCCATTTAGCGTTTAAAATTACATTTCAACATTTATTTAACAAGTTGGTAACACTTTTTGAGAACGAGTCTCTTTCTATCATTACAAAAATGAGTAAGCAGTAAGATATTCCCTAATAAATAATGAAACAACCTCTTTAATGCAAATCAGGAGGACCTGAGACAAGATCCCAGAAAATGTTTCAGTAATAAAATGAAATAAACCTCGACAGATGTATAAAAGAAACATGGGGTCAAGTTACAGTTACCTCAGTGTGTTTAACTGTCCTCAATAAAAACAAATATCCTACAGCACGTACCGTACAATAAACTTCCAGATTTCCTATAAGAACCAGAAAGATTGTGACGTTTCTGTGACATAACTAAGCCTCCGTTTGGAGCGAAAATGAGAAACATTAAGAAAAAACATCAGTCGTTATGTAAAATCTTGTCAAGAAACATGCAAAAATAATCAAAAAAATTATCTACAAATGTTTGAAAAACATTATTCCTTTCTGCTAACACTACATCTGACTGAAATTTGTACTTTAAAAATTCCACTCAAACGTGTGATAGGTGCTCTTTTTCAAGCTATATAAGACATCCTCTGCTGTAACCTGCGCGGCACGTTGACGCCGAACCGGACGGCAGTGTTCACACATGGTCCTACTCTGATTGCACTGGGAGGCGAGTAGTGTTCCTCCCCAATGTATCGCCGGTCCTTGAGGGGAGTCCCGAGGGAAGATTGCGGTCGTATACAAAGCACGCTGAGCGTCACTGTATGCAGAAGGGTACTAGAGAGGCGCCTGAGTTGGTTCTCTGTTGTAGTTGACAGGACACATAGCCGGCCAGAGACCTTGAACGCTTGGCTTCAATCTTTTGTTTTATTTCTTTTTAGTTTCTTCTTTTCAGTAAGACGCCACCTTTTATTTATTTATTTATTTTTCTTCTTTATCTTCTCTATGTATATTTGTTTTGTTGTCAATAAAGTTGTTCCTTCTATGAAGGAAGGAAAAAAAAAAAGATGCCACCTATTATAAAATCTGAAAACTCGAAAAATCTGGTAGCGGGCCACTAATTATAAGTCCCCTTGACTTACACAATATATTAGGCTACTTCCGTACCCCCTAACTCCCAGTAGAAGTTTTCAATCAGGACATGCCACCCCTCTGATCGAAGCTCACAATCTGGGCTTTCATACCACTTTCAAAGTTCCTTAACACGACCATTGAAAGTTTGAGCTAGAGAGGCCTGAATGATAGGTGTGTGTTTCCCGCCATAGTAGCTACTCAAAACGGCATTTCACAGAGCGGAGTAATACAATAAGAATAAATGGCACAAAATTGATCCAATTGCCTTGAATTTTGCACAGTCTGTATTTCAACTCCTTGTCTACAAAATCCAAATGCAAAAATGATCATATTTTGTAACTGACACAGACAGAAACAACATCCCATCAAATTTTTTAAGGCACTTTGTCTGTCAGTAAACATATTCACAGGCACGAGTATTGGAGTTAGTGCTTGGTCCGCTACCAGAAGCACGTTCAGAGAGAAAAAAAACAAAACTGCTTCTAGTTTGAATTGAAATCATTTTAGGAAAGTCTTATAACTAATGCTGCTTTGACTTCTAATTCCAAACAAATACGACCTAAATGGGATAATGTGTAATGCATGCGCAGAGTATTGTGGGTAAAGGCAGGGTATGTGGAACAATTAAGGGTGAGCTAGAACCAATGATAATTATCAATTGGCAAGGGACCGTTAAATCGAGCAGGTGTTGAAGGTCAGAGGTGAACAGTTTTTTGTGTTCGTACGTAATATCACCGTCCTCGGGTACTGTCTCAGCTTAATTTATGTGTCTGTTTTTTTCTCGGCAACACCTTTCTCGACTGACAAGCTCTCTGTATGTTTAAGAGTGCTTACCTTTTTAATATCTTCGTATTACATAATGTTCAAAATTATTATTCGTGTAAACTATATGAATTACTTTCGAAATAAAATGAAAACCAATAAATGAAAAGAAATGAAATCATATAGTGACCTTCAAACTTCGGACTTGTAAAGTAAAGTAAAGTAAGGGTAGGCGGTGCAGCATCTGACGTCACACGGGTAGTCTGCAAACTATAAGCACATTTGAAGGAAAGGCCTGAAATCTTTAGTGTAGATTTCATGCAAAAGATTTAGGTGGCATTGTAGATTATGTGCCGGGGAGGAGGGGGGTGATTATTATTGGTTTGGTCTCTGTGCCCAAAAAGGCTAGACCGGTTTCTGTTGCTTTGGCTCAATTTATGGCCCAACTTCATCAGTAGCGAACCGTTCAGAGGGTTGGGGTAATTAATCGACATTGTCTCATGGTGCGGACAATATAGTAAAAGTAACAGCTGAAAAATTTCTCGTAGATTCCATGGAGTGTCGCTTTTGGGAGCGCAACTTACACTTATCACAGAGACCTTACATTGGCCGGGATAAGATCTTGGGGAATACATATTTGTAGGTTGAATAAGATGCCATTTCATTATAGGCCCGTTCATAACATAAAAGGTATAACAAGTGTGCCGTAGACTGTAACAATTCCCGGCGGGTGTTGCCTTTATTGCCAGTAGTGTGGAAGGGGAGTGTAACAGTTAAATTCCGTATCCTCTCCTCAGTAAATTCGCTTTAGATGAGACAAAGATCCCACGAGATACAACATTTGACGACAATTTTTATAGTTCCTTAAAGCTTTTTATGCAGGAGTTTAGGATCGTCGTTCTCAAGAAGTCTAATCCCTCAGGTGCGATAGACTGAGGGTTAGGTGTCGTTCTCTCAACGCAACCCCTTTTAATTTTTTTTTTTTTTTTTTTGGGGGGGGGGGGGGTGGGGAGTTAGAGCCTGCAACACAATCACGTAGGGTCCCACAAGGCGTGAGGTAATGAACTTAATTAATTCGGAGCCTTAATTTGATAGGCTCGGGTTTGAGTCTTTATTGCTATCGATAAATTAATCGTGAGGTACTTGGGACTCTTTTGCCATTTTAAAGGGTTATGGGCAGTTTATGACTACGTATAGTCTGTATTTCCTTATAGGCAAGATAATGACACTTGTGTAACTTAATGGTTACGGTTAAGTATAGGCCTTTATTTCACTGTAGGCGGGTTTAAAGCTTAAAATAAGTGAAGTTCCTTAGAATAAAAGTACACGGACACAGAGCATGTTTGAAGAGTAGAGAAGCCCACTCTTTTTGAGTGAGTGGCACCGCCTGTACAACACTGATGCCGTACTCCAGAAAATCAGTTATCGGACACTTTTTACAATAAGAAAAAAATCTTTTAATGTTAGCTGCGGATATCTTCGGGATCTGGAATTTGGTCAGGATCTGGACAATTCGGGCAAACCATGTTAGTTACAAGTAAAACAAATGCCATGTATTTTAGCTACACAAAAGGACTCGTCCAATCTAATCAGACATTTTACAGGAAAATTAGATAGAGTCATAGTCGGCATAGCAAATATTCCAGGGAGAAAGATGATTTCAAAAATTTGCCCCATTTTACTTGACGTAAACCTATGAAAAACAATGTCAGCCCCACTCCCTACTAAATAGTTTTGCGTGTCGTACTTTGCCCGAAATGGTAGAATATTCAAGCGAAAGTGTACAAAAAGGAAAACAAAATCCGTGACGCTTTCAATTGCAGCTGGATGACGGACAGACGGAGAGAGGGGTACATGTAATGTGTATATGTCTATATGCTTTAAAACTTTTGTCCGAAAAGCGGTAGTATTGTAGCCTACATTTGATTTATTAAAGTGTAAATAAAGTCAATTAATTCAAAGATATAATTTAAACAGCATTAAAAATGAATTTTAAGAGTCCAATTCCCTTCTAAATAGGACTTTCTGGAGCCGGGATAAAAAAAAAAAAGTTGTGACTCTTTTGTATTGCAGCTCACATCACCTGAAGGACAACACTTGATCAATCTTATGGCCCTCAAACCATTTTCATCATGAACATGTCATGTGAGACCCCGTTCTAGACTCGATGTAAAGAACAGGTACTTTTCGTGATCTCAGCCAAAAGTCGAAAGGCTTTCGACCAAACCACACCATATTTGCAACAGCTGTGCTCATCCTTCTTTATGCAAAGTTAGGTGCGCCACAAAATGGAATTCTACCCAAACTTGTCGGGCCTGCACAAAATGACCTGATCTATTACACTAATAGGGGTGATTATTTTAATTCTAGTTATTTTAATTGTAAATGTTGTGTCGTTCTCGAAATAACCCATTTAGCGTTTAAAATTACATTTCAACATTTATTTAACAAGTTGGTAACACTTTTTGAGAACGAGTCTCTTTCTATCATTACAAAAATGAGTAAGCAGTAAGATATTCCCTAATAAATAATGAAACAACCTCTTTAATGCAAATCAGGAGGACCTGAGACAAGATCCCAGAAAATGTTTCAGTAATAAAATGAAATAAACCTCGACAGATGTATAAAAGAAACATTGGGTCAAGTTACAGTTACCTCAGTGTGTTTAACTGTCCTCAATAAAAACAAATATCCTACAGCACGTACCGTACAATAAACTTCCAGATTTACTATAAGAACCAGAAAGATTGTGACGTTTCTGTGACATAACTAAGCCTTCGTTTGGAGCGAAAATGAGAAACATTAAGAAAAAACATCAGTCGTTATGTAAAATCTTGTCAAGAAACATGCAAAAATAATCAAAAAAATTATCTACAAATGTTTGAAAAACATTATTCCTTTCTGCTAACACTACACCTGACTGAAATTTGTACTTTAAAAATTCCACTCAAACGTGTGATAGGTGCTGTTTTTCAAGCTATATAAGACATCCTCTGCTGTAACCTGCGCGGCACGTTGACGCCGAACCGGACGGTAGTGTTCACACATGGTCCTACTCTGATTGCACTGGGAGGCGAGTAGTGTTCCTCCCCAATGTATCGCCGGTCCTTGAGGGGAGTCCCGAGGGAAGATTGCGGTCGTATACAAAGCACGCTGAGCGTCACTGTATGCAGAAGGGTACTAGAGAGGCGCCTGAGTTGGTTCTCTGTTGTAGTTGACAGGACACATAGCCGGCCAGAGACCTTGAACGCTTGGCTTCAATCTTTTGTTTTATTTCTTTTTAGTTTCTTCTTTTCAGTAAGACGCCACCTTTTATTTTTCTTTCTCTCCTTTTATTCTTCAATATTAGTGTTCAGATTATATGCATACAGTACATCCATCGTGATAATATATACAAATAACATAAATGTGCTTCCCTTTTCAAATGCAAATGAAAATAACTCAACGAGTCTAAAATACAATGCCAGAGTTCTTCTGTTTTTGCAAAGCTACTCTGAAAATAAATTCCCACAGGAAGCAAATGCTTCTCTAATATCAAAAATATTTACGATATTCTTTTTTTTTTATTTTTTTATAGTTCCACTTTAACATTAAATTTAAATATACGAAAAAAAGCATCCACCTCTGGTATACTTTTTACCAGTCTACATTTAAAAATATAATGTTTCATATGTAGCGCCAAAAAATTGAAAGGGTGTTTGGCTTTGTCATACGTGAAAAAGAAGCTTTGTTTTGAGAAAACAGGATACTGATTGAAGAGCAAGTTTTCTACCCCTTTTATAAAATGTGAAATACGTCTGCATTCCCAGAAAACGTGATCAAAAGTTTCTTCTTCCTCCTCACACCAAGTACAATTTGGGGATTCGGACTTACCCATTAGAAAAAGATATTTATTAAGCGGGAGTACCCTATGTATAAACCTAAATTGGAAATATTGTAATTTGGCTTCGGACGTGGAAAACCAGGGAGTACAATAAATGCGGGTCCAGTCGCAATCTGTTAAGTTAACAAAAGAAACGACCCATTTATTAATAGCTGTTGGCCTTTCAGTTATAGATAGTAAATACTTGTTATAAATAAATTGTGAAGATCTATGTGCTCTCATATAATTTGCAAAAAATATTTCATTCACGTTCTCATTACCATTATCATAAGTCAACGGGTCCCTCCAACTGGTGGGTATACTTCGTATTATACCATAATACAACGTAAACGGTAAACTCGTTACATTTGTTTTACGTTTAAAGGCATCATAGGGTAAAGGATTCCCTTGTCTGTCAAAAAAATCTTTGACATACTTAACATTCTTGTCAAGCAAGAATTTATAAAATACAATTTCACCATTAATCTTAATATCTGATTTGTTCCAAACGATTTGGGCGCTATAATTTGTATTAGGGGGAACATACGAGATTTCACACCATGATTGCACAACCTGTCTAACAAAAATATTACAAATGGATTTAACATCATCTGGTTTACAGTTACAATTAAATAAAAGTTCATGACCATACTTCTTTAATGCTATATGGAAAAAGTTTTTCCAGGGTCCATTCAAGTCATTACAATAACGCTTAATCCATGTACATTTTAAACTTTTAATGAAACTAAAAATATGGGTAACTTTTAAGCCTCCTAAATTGATAGGATTGATAATTGTCGAGCGTTTAACTTTGTCTGGACTACCATCCCAAACAAAATCAAAAATAGTTCTCTCGAGTTCTTTGATAAAATTGCCTGGGGGGTTGGGTAACACAAGAAAAAGATACACTAGCTGAGAAAGCCCAAAAGTTTTAAGAATAATGTTACGGCCAATAGGGGTTAAGTCACGACTTGCCCAGACTCGAAGGGAGTTTTTTAGCCGAGAGAGCTTCGGCTGGTAATTAAGGCGAAATAAGTCATCTCCATTATGAGTAAATGCAATACCTAACATATTGACAGGACCCAAGGTGACCTCAATGTTCAAATCGGTGAGAAAGAGTGGCTTTTCGTTAACAAAAGGACCCAAAGGAAACAAATGAGACTTTGAAAAATTAATCTTTAGCCCAGATGCTTGATTAAAAATATCAAGAACAGAAAGCAACTCCTTTAAAGTTTCTTGACTACCATCAAGTATGAATGAAGTGTCATCCGCATACTGAATAACACGAGTCTCAACACCATTAATAGAGATACCTTTAATACGGCTTGACTGGTTAACTTTCAAGGAAAGTACTTCTACACAAAGAATGAATAGGAACGGGCTCAGAGGACAGCCTTGCCTAACTCCTCTTTGAATTGGGAAAAAGCCCGATGAATAACCATTATTACAAATGCATGCCTGGGCATTATTATACAAAGTATAGATCCAGTGTTTAAAACTATTGCTAAATTTAAAAAATGAAAGTACCGCCTGAATAAAATTCCATTCCAATTTGTCAAAAGCCTTTTCATAATCGATCAAAAATAAGAAACCTGGTATTTTTTTTCTTTGGTATAGTCTATTAAATCTAAGACAAATCTTACATTCTCACCAATAAACCTATCTTTGAGAAAACCAGTCTGACTTGGACTAACCAAGTTTTGGATAACTGATTTTAGTCTAGAAGCGATAGCTTTGGCTCCAATTTTATAGTCTGTATTCAAAAGGGATATGGGTCGATAATTAGTTAACAAAGAGGGATCTTTCCCTGGCTTAGGGATAAGAGATATAACACTTCGTACCTGCTCACACGAAAGCGAGCCTTGGTTATAACCCCAGTTCACAGATGCAACAACCAGATGGCCAAGCAAGTGCCAAAAATGCTTATAAAAATTTGTAGTTAAACCATCGCTTCCAGGAGCTTTGTCATTATTTAAGAGCTTAAGAGCAGAGGAGCATTCTTCTAAAGTTAGCTCCCCATCCAGAAGTGTACCCTGTTCCGCACTTACTTCGGGATGAGTTACATCATCATAATTAAAATCTATTGATGTTTTATCGGAACTGTATAAAGAGGTGTAAAAATACCGAATCTCCCTGAGAATCTCATTAGGTTCGTTTATAAGACGGTCCTCTCAATTTTTAAGCCGACGAATATGATTTAATTGTTTATTTCGTTTTTCTAGGTTCAAAAAATATTTAGTATTTTTTTCGCCCTCCTCAACCCACCTTACCCTAGATCTGATGATAGTACCTTTAAGCTTATAGTCATAATAAGAAAGTAAATCGTTTCGCGCAGCTTCAAGCTGAGAACGAATTTCCATAGACTCTGTGTGAAAGAGTCGTCGTTCTAGAGCTGAGATTCTCAGTAAAAGTAGTTCCTCGTTTTGACGTCTCTCAAAAGCTTTTTGCTTAGCATACTTCATAGAAGCCTGACGAAATTTAAATTTAAGAATTTCCCATCGGGTACTAGGGTTTTCAGAACTCGGGTTATCAGCATCGTCACGAATAATATCTTCAATAATTTTATTAAAAAGACTATCGTTTAAAAGAAAGTTATTAAATTTCCAATAGCCGGGACCTCTTTTCACAGGAGTCATCAAAATAGACAAGGATATAAAAGAGTGATCTGACTGGATCCCGGGCGAAAAGGAAACGTCAGTAACATTATGATCAATATTACGAGAAATCAAGAAAAAATCGAGCCTACAGTGAATTCCAGGGGTAACACTGGAACTCCAAGTAAAAAACCTTGAGAACGGGTTTCTATACCTCCATATATCTACTAAATTATACACAGACATTAAGGTAAGACATTCATCTCTAGCTTTAAAATTTGTCCTTCGTAATCCACCTACCTTGTCTACTTCTAAGTTAAAAACGAAGTTGAAGTCTCCAGCCATTATAGTGATATTATTTTGAAAATTACTTTAGTGACGTGATAGTTCGTTAAAAAACGATGGGTTATCTTCATTAGGACCGTATACTCCAACCACAGTGATAACAGTATCCATACACTTTAAATCGACCATCAAATATCTCCCATGCATATGAACAGTAAGCTTTAGAATGGTAGCCTGTAAACTTGGGTTTAAGAGTAAACAAACACCGCGACTGGTGGTGGAACCATGTGAGAAAAAAATCTGACCTCCCCATTCATTAGCCCAATATTTCTCATCGCTAAGACAGCTGTGAGATTCTTGTAAGAAAATGATATCCGCCTTACGTCTATGAAGGTATGCAAACAAACGTCTACGTTTTTGCGACTGTCTAAGACCCCTAGCATTGAATGACAAAAATTTTAAGGTTGCCATATTTTGTTTTTATAGTATAGTAAATAAGTAAACTTTAAAGGGACATCACGAATGAAGCTGTTAAACAACGTGTGACATACAAATATGCCATAGTACTTACACAGTAAGTAAACTTGCAATAAATCCAAAGTCAAAGGAGATGAGGAAAAAGTTAAAAAAACATCTAATCCGAATGGATGAAAAGGAGACTGATCCTCGTCGATAAGGACAATCCTTCTCCATCAGGAAAGGCTCAACACCAGATTGTGTTGAAGTTCAAGGACTAATGCCCGGGCTGGCAGAGAATATCTAAAAGAAGGATTCCAGTAAACATAAATACCTTCTGCATGACGTTTATCATCAATTACTGGTCACAGTAAGTTATAGATGTACGTCGCCTGAATATAAAAACATCGAAATCCCTGAAAGATACATACAAAGCGTCGATCAGAGAATGACCTGATTAAGCACTGAAGACATAAGGTTTCCCATTCGATGAACGCCAGAGCCCTGCTGAAAAATGGAGCCGGGTGCCTTGTTGGAAAAGCTCCGCTGCCTTCTTGGACCATTTGCGTTTTTCGGTCAAGTCAACCTTGGTAAGATCTTCTACCACATAGTAGGATTTATTTGGAAGAGCGTGCCTCTTATTTCTAAGAACTGTAACTTTATCTTGGTAAAAAGAAAGTTTTACCAATATGTGTCTGTCTCTTCCATTGACGGTTCTCCCGTCACGGTGGGCACGCTCAATCCGGCAGTCGGCCACCCCTGCCTTACGAAAAACTTCCCTTGCTATTTCCACGCAATTTTCATCGTTCTCAGTTTTGATTCCAACCAGTCTTAGATTGTTTCTCCTCGAAAAACGTTCATTTTTGTTGATTGACTCTGCTTGTTTATCGCGGGAAGTTTCAAGGTGGACAATTTGCAATCGTAGGGATTCATACTTCTCTTTGAGTTCAGAGTTTTCTGATTTCAAACTTTTAATTTCTTTTGAATGACGGTCTATAGCTTTCTTAAACTCGGTACGAACTTTGTTGAGTTCAGCAAAAATTTTCTCAATTGCAGCGTCTACCTTCTCTGCCAAAGTCTCCGTAACGCTCTCCACATCACTATACTCAGCCTCAGGCTCAACACACGTAGCTACGTTCGGTAGGCTCCGAGTTAGGCTAGTCAATGTTTGTTGGGCGTAGTCCGCTCCAACATTTTTCTTCTTAGAAGTGCCAGCAGGTCTTCCTCTTCCTCTTTTTTCCCCAACATCACTCATCCTTAGTGAAGTAAGAAGCAGGTGACGAAGATTTGCGTAAAGAAGGTTCACTGGAATATGGCAAATTAAGTAAAAATCGCAAGAGCCCTTAGGCTTGTGAACTTGTTAGGCCAACATCACAGGCTCGTCGGCCACCTTTTATTTATTTATTTATTTTTCTTCTTTATCTTCTCTATGTATATTTGTTTTGTTGTCAATAAAGTTGGTCCTTCTATGAAGGAAGGAAAAAAAAAGATGCCACCTTTTATAAAATCTGAAAACTCGAAAAATCTGGTAGCGGGCCACTAATTATAAGTCCCCTTGACTTACACAATATATTAGGCTACTTCCGTACCCCCTAACTCCCACTAGAAGTTTTCAATCAGGACATGCCACCCCTCTGATCGAAGCTCACAATCTGGGCTTTCATACCACTTTCAAATTTCCTTAACACGACCATTGAAAGTTTGAGCTAGAGAGGCCTGAATGATAGGTATGTGTTTCCCGCCATAGTAGCTACTCAAAACGGCATTTCACAGAGCGGAGTAATACAATAAGAATAAATGGCACAAAATTGATCCAATTGCCTTGAATTTTGCACAGTCTGTATTTCAACTCCTTGTCTACAAAGTCCAAATGCAAAAATGATCATATTTTGTAACTGACACAGACAGAAACAACATCCCATCAAATTTTTAAGGCACTTTGTCTGTCAGTAAACATATTCACAGGCACGAGTATTGGAGTTAGTGCTTGGTCCGCTACCAGAAGCACGTTCAGAGAAAAAAAAAAAAAAAACTGCTTCTAGTTTGAATTGAAATCATTTTAGGAAAGTCTTATAACTAATGCTGCTTTGACTTCTAATTCCAAACAAATACGACCTAAATGGGATAATGTGTAATGCATGCGCAGAGTATTGTGGGTAAAGGCAGGGTATGTAGGACAATTAAGGGTGAGCTAGAACCAATGATAATTATCAATTGGCAAGGGACCGTTAAATCGAGCAGGTGTTGAAGGTCAGAGGTGAACAGTTTTTTGTGTTCGTACGTAATTTCACCGTCCTCGGGTACTGTCTCAGCTTAATTTATGTGTCTTTTCTTTTTTCTCGGCAACACCTTTCTCGACTGACAAGCTCTCTGTATGTTTAAGAGTGCTTACCTTCTTAATATCTTCGTATTACATAATGTTCAAAATTATTATTCGTGTAAACTATATGAATTACTTTCGAAATATAATGAAAACCAATAAATGAAAAGAAATGCAATCATATAGTGACCTTCAAACTTCGGACTTGTAAAATAAGGTAAAGTAAGGGTAGGCGGTGCAGCATCTGACGTCACAGGGGTAGTCTGCAAACTATAAGCACATTTGAAGGAAAGGCCCGAAATCTTTAGTGTAGATTTCATACAAAAGATTTAGGTGGCATTGTAGATTATGTGGGGGGACGGGGGGAGGGGTGATTATTATTGGTTTGGTCTCTGTGCCCAAAAAGGCTAGACCGGTTTCTGTTGCTTTGGCTCAATTTATGGCCCAACTTCATCAGTAGCGAACCGTTCAGAGGGTTGGGGTAAATAATCGACATTGTCTCATGGTGCGGACAATATAGTAAAAGTAACAGCTGAAAAATTTCTCGTAGATTCCATGGAGTGTCGCTTTTGGGAGCGCAACTTACACTTATCACAGAGACCTTACATTGGCCGGGATAAGATCTTGGGGAATACATATTTGTAGGTTGAATAAGATGCCATTTCATTATAGGCCCGTTCATAACATAAAAGGTATAACAAATGTGCCGTAGACTGTAACAATTCCCGGCGGGTGTTGCCTTTATTGCCAGTAGTGTGGAAGGGGAGTGTAACAGTTAAATTCCGTATCCTCTCCTCAGTAAATTCGCTTTACATGAGACAAACATCCCACGAGACACAACATTTGACGACAATTTTTTTAGTTCCTTAAGCTTTTTATGCAGGAGTTTAGGATCGTCCTTCTCAAGAAGTCTAATCCCTCAGGTGCGATAGACTGAGGGTTAGGTGTCGTTCTCTCAACGCAACCCCTCTTAATTTTTTTTTTTTTGGGGGGGGGGGGAGTTAGAGCCTGCAACACAATCACGTAGGGTCCCACAAGGCGTGAGGTTATGAACTTAATTAATTCGGAGCCTTAATTTGATAGGCTCGGGTTTGAGTCTTTATTGCTATCGATAAATTAATCGTGAGGTACTTGGGACTCTTTTGCCATTTTAAAGGGTTATGGGCAGTTTATGACTACGTATAGTCTGTATTTCCTTATAGGCAAGATAATGACACTTGTGTAACTTAATGGTTACGGTTAAGTATAGGCCTTTATTTCACTGTAGGCGGGTTTAAAGCTTAAAATAAGTGAAGTTCCTTAGAATAAAAGTACACGGACACAGAGCATGTTTGAAGAGTAGAGGAGCCCACTCTTTTTGAGTGAGTGGCACCGCCTGTACAACACTGATGCCGTACTCCAGAAAATCAGTTATCGGACGCTTTTTACAATAAGAAAAAAATCTTTTAATCTTAGCTGCGGATATCTTCGGGATCTGGAATTTGGTCAGGATCTGGACAATTCGGGCAAACCATGTTAGTTACAAGTAAAACAAATGCCATGTATTTTAGCTACACAAAAGGACTCGTCCAATCTATTCAGACATTTTACAGGAAAATTAGTCGGCATAGCAAATATTCCAGGGAGAAAGATGATTTCAAAAATTTGCCCCATTTTACTTGACGTAAACCTATGAAAAACAATGTCAGCCCCACTCCCTACTAAATAGTTTTGCGTGTCGTACTTTGCCCGAAATGGTAGAATATTCAAGCGAAAGTGTACAAAAAGGAAAACAAAATCCGTGACGCTTTCAATTGCAGCTGGATGACGGACAGACGGAGAGAGGGGTACATGTAATGTGTATATGTCTATATGCTTTAAAACTTTTGTCCGAAAAGCGGTAGTATTGTAGCCTACATTTGATTTATTAAAGTGTAAATAAAGTCAATTAATTCAAAGATATAATTTAAACAGCATTAAAAATGAATTTTAACAGTCCAATTCCCTTCTTAATAGGGACTTTCTGGAGCCAGGTAAAAAAAAAGGTTGTGACTTTTTTGTTTTGCAACTCACATCACCTGAAGGACAACACTTGATCAATCTTATGGCCCTCAAACCATTTTCATCATGAACATGTCATGTGAGACACCGTTCTAGACTCGAAGTAAAGAACAGGTTCTTCACGTGATCTCAGCCAAAAGCCGAAAGGCTTTCGACCAAACCATACCATATTTGCAACAGCTGTGCTCATCCTTCTTTATGCAAAGTTAGGTGCGCCACAAAATGGAATTCTACCCAAACTTGTCGGGCCTTCACAAAATGACCTGATCTATTACACTAATAGGGGTGATTATTTTAATTCTAGTTATTTTAATTGTAAATGTTGTGTCGTTCTCGAAATAACCCATTTAGCGTTTAGAATTACATTTCAACATTTATTTAACAAGTTGGTAACACTTTTTGAGAACGAGTCTCTTTCTATCATTACAAAAATGAGTAAGCAGTAAGATATTCCCTAATAAATAATGAAACAACCTCTTTAATGCAAATCAGGAGGACCTGAGACAAGATCCCAGAAAATGTTTCAGTAATAAAATGAAATAAACCTCGACAGGTGTATAAAAGAAACATGGGGTCAAGTTACAGTTACCTCAGTGTGTTTAACTGTCCTCAATAAAAACAAATATCCTACAGCACGTACCGTACAATAAACTTCCAGATTTCCTATAAGAACCAGAAAGATCGTGACGTTTCTGTGACATAACTAAGCCTCCGTTTGGAGCGAAAATGAGAAACATTAAGAAAAAACATCAGTCGTTATGTAAAATCTTGTCAAGAAACATGCAAAAATAATCGAAAAAATTATCTACAAATGTTTGAAAAACATTATTCCTTTCTGCTAACACTACATCTGACTGAAATTTGTACTTTAAAAATTCCACTCTAACGTGTGATAGGTGCTGTTTTTCAAGCTATATAAGACAGCCTCTGCTGTAACCTGCGCGGCACGTTGACGCCGAACCGGACGGTAGTGTTCACACATGGTCCTACTCTGATTGCACTGGGAGGCGAGTAGTGTTCCTCCCCAATGTATCGCCGGTCCTTGAGGGGAGTCCCGAGGGAAGATTGCGGTCGTATACAAAGCACGCTGAGCGTCACTGTATGCAGAAGGGTACTAGAGAGGCGCCTGAGTTGGTTCTCTGTTGTAGTTGACAGGATACATAGCCGGCCAGAGACCTTGAACGCTTGGCTTCAATCTTTTGTTTTATTTCTTTTTAGTTTCTTCTTTTCAGTAAGACGCCACCTTTTATTTATTTATTTATTTTTCTTCTCTATCTTCTCTATGTATATTTGTTTTGTTGTCAATAAAGTTGGTCCTTCTATGAAGGAAGGAAAAAAAAAGATGCCACCTTTTATAAAATCTGAAAACTCGAAAAATCTGGTAGCGGGCCACTAATTATAAGTCCCCTTGACTTACACAATATATTAGGCTACTTCCGTACCCCCTAACTCCCAGTAGAAGTTTTCAATCAGGACATGCCACCCCTCTGATCGAAGCTCACAATCTGGGCTTTCATACCACTTTCAAATTTCCTTAACACGACCATTGAAAGTTTGAGCTAGAGAGGCCTGAATGATAGGTATGTGTTTCCCGCCATAGTAGCTACTCAAAACGGCATTTCACAGAGCGGAGTAATACAACAAGAATAAATGGCACAAAATTTGATCCAATTGCCTTGAATTTTGCACAGTCTGTATTTCAACTCCTTGTCTACAAAATCCAAATGCAAAAATGATCATATTTTGTAACTGACACAGACAGAAACAACATCCCATCAAATTTTAAAGGCACTTTGTCTGTCAGTAAACATATTCACAGGCACGAGTATTGGAGTTAGTGCTTGGTCCGCTACCAGAAGCACGTTCAGAGAAAAAAAAACAAAACTGCTTCTAGTTTGAATTGAAATCATTTTAGGAAAGTCTTATAACTAATGCTGCTTTGACTTCTAATTCCAAACAAATACGACCTAAATGGGATAATGTGTAATGCATGCGCAGAGTATTGTGGGTAAAGGCAGGGTATGTGGGACAATTAAGGGTGAGCTAGAACCAATGATAATTATCAATTGGCAAGGGACCGTTACATCGAGCAGGTGTTGAAGGTCAGAGGTGAACAGTTTTTTGTGTTCGTACGTAATTTCACCGTCCTCGGGTACTGTCTCAGCTTAATTTATGTGTCTTTTTTTTCTCGGCAACAACTTTCTCGACTGACAAGCTCTCTGTATGTTTAAGAGTGCTTACCTTCTTAATATCTTCGTATTACATAATGTTCAAAATTATTATTCGTGTAAACTATATGAATTACTTTCGAAATATAATGAAAACCAATAAATGAAAAGAAATACAATCATATAGTGACCTTCAAACTTCAGACTTCGAGTCGGTTGCGTAGCCTGTATATTTGGGAAACCAGAAAGAAGACCTGTCGAAAAAATCGTTTTACATCGGCACTTGTCATGGGCAGTAGTGAGGTATGACATAGGCCTACTTGTTAAGGATGAAGTAAGAATTATTCGAAGGCAGTACCTCACCCTTACGGCATATTTTTTGTATGATAAAGTATAGAAATGGTCGTGTAAGAATGGTCTCCAGTGTATGATTGCATTGTTTTCAGTAAATGAACCAGCCATCCGAAAGGCAGAATGGGTCTTAACATATATGTTAAAAATTTCTGTAAATTTACAGACTTTTTTTAACTTAAACTTTTTGTATTTTACTTTTAATAGAGATTTTCTGTATCTTTACAGACACTTTGTATTGCTACAATAAAAAAAAGGTTGTTTAACATGTATTTTCTGTTTATTTGAAAAACCATTTCTGTCTGCTTTTTTAACCAAATTTTACTGCTTTGTAAAACTTTTTCTGTAAATTTACAGAAATTTTAACAGTATTTTGTATTTTTCTGATTTCACATAAATATACTGTCATTTAACAAACATTCATTTTGTTTTTAAGCTGAAAAAGAAACAAAAATAAGCCCAAACAAACAAATAAGAAATAGCCAGAAAATTTTCAATATATATAACATGCATCGTTCTGCGAAGTTTCAGTTAAAAAAGAAAACATTTTTGGCAAATTTATGGCCCTATTTGAAAATTAACTTACATTTATTATAAAAGCATACTTAGTTATTACGTTCTTAGTTATAAATATCATACAACTGGTGTTTTGTCACACATTTTTAAGTAAAAAGAAATTGTAAGGTCCTAATTTCAGAGCACTGAAAATTGGTATATTGATGTCAACTCATCGCCACAGGCGCTCATGCACTTGATCGAATTAAAAACGTTTCACAAATTTACTTGAAAGAGTCTGTAAATTTACCACTTTATGACGTATATCTCATTTTGCATAAATGGGTGGAGCTTATTTTGTAGGCATTTTCCTAACAAAAGGATTGCTGTTGCTTTGAATAATATCTTTTTTGGCGTTTTTTAATCAGGAAGTGATAAACTTATTGTTTACCTTGTCTGGAAATGTTTGCAACCAATGCATTTGCATTCTTTGTCATATTTATTTTAAAAATAATTATTATATTGTACAAAAAATGTGACTTTCCAATTACAAAGTTCCTAGAGAGAACAGTCTACTTGACAACAATATGACAACAAAGCATCCTCATTGTGTTTTGATTGAAAACAACTTCGTAACGACACATTACGTTGATAAGCAAATACCTGATCTACGTAATGGTGAAGTGTATGTTACGTAAAAACATATGAAAGGAAAAAAAGCGATATTATAATAAATATTAAAACGCCGAGAATGAAAACAGTAGACTGTAAATTCACATAAAATTAAGGTAAAAAAAACAGAACAATTCTGTAATTCGATTTTACAGTAGACATTTGTAAACTAATTTACATGCAAAAACTGTAAAGAAAAAACAAACGCTTAATGTTTTTTCATGATTACAGTCTGGCTGTAAAAAAAAACATTATTTGGTTGGAAAAAAAATTTGCCATAAAAATTATGTAAATTTACAGAGAAATTTTTAACAGTGTAGTTTGTCGTCGAGACGTTCGTTTCATCTTCGAGGTGAAATGCAAGAAACGACATTGCAGATTATATACGGTATCTAATTTAGTGAAAGTAGGCATTATGAAGTTATTACTTGATTTCATACATGCGCACAAAATGTGTTTTACAAACATTCATGCATGTTTCCTTAATTGTTACACATTTACATTATTTACTGTTTTTAAAGGAAATACTTCAAAGTTTATTTGCGTTCAAACATTTTATTTTTTTCTCAATCACTTTATCAGGACGCAAAAAAAAATCTGGGGACTGGAGAAAATCTGGGGAGCCCCCGCCCCCCCCCCCCCCGTGGCTACGCCACTGCTTTAATCTTTCTAAACGTAGTATTAATAGAATAGCCCACACATTAACTGAAAATATTACCATGCCATTTCTCGGCAGAATGGAACAATTCTGTCAGATAATAATGGCTTTTCTCGGGAAGAATCGACCCATCTAGACCCCCCCCCCCCCCCGGAAAATGTCATGCATGATTTTTTCTAACAAAACCTACATGTCACTTCCTGAATCCTCCTCTTGAAAAATCAAAGAAAAATTGTTTTAGAAGAAAACTACAAGTTTCTTGTTACCATCCTCGCCAACCGATTGAGGAATCGTTCAAGTAGTGTCTGGCGTAGGCCTACAATGGCCCGTTCCATCCCTAACATTCAGTGCTGGAGATGCCCCTGGCTTTGTGTAAAGTGACTTACCTCTCATCCGCTTGAAACAGTGGTGTTGTCGTCAGGGACTTGAATCTCTTATCCGCGGGAGTTTTGTGCCGCTATTTTTAACTCCCTTTTACCACGGTCTTTTTCGCTCCACTTTCAGCCCAGAGCGGCCTGTGAAAATGTTGAAAAATCGTGATTGTCCTCATGCATCCAGCCGGGATGGCTTTCCCATGCGTGTAATCAACAGTCATGATTTCGAGCTTTCCAATAAAATGTTAACCTCAGTATGAAATAAGTAAAATCGAAAAGATCAGAAATGATACAATGGTCCATCATTTTCTCGGCAAAACTTTAGACACCGTTAGCCTCCCGTCTGCCTGTGTAATTTGGCAGTAGCTAGAAAAAATCCAGTACTATTTTGATTTTTTGCAGCGGAGTCTCGCCCCCCCCCCCCCCCTTCCTTAAAGAATTTCCGCAATATTTCCGGTAGCCTTCATACCTGTGAAAAGAAAGCATCGAGTTCGGAAGACTTGAACTGTAATATCAGCAGTGGTGTAGTCAGGGTTATTGAACAGGGGGCCAAACATACCGAAAGACTATCTAAGCGGAGCGCCACCATCAGTTGTCGCGAAGCGTACAGAAATTTTTAAAATATCGCGACCCCTCAGACAGCCGGAAATGGCATTTCCCAGGCTTGTAAGTAGAGTTTAAGCAGTCGTTCATTTGAATTATCTTTTTCAATAAAATGTTCACTTCAATAAAAAAAAAGGAGTTAATTGCAGAAATATCAGAAAGATTCCAAGTAAGCTACAGAGCCGTCACAAAGTTCTTGGTGTGGGGATGGGACAAAGTCTACAAATCGTCTCCATTCTTAACCGCCGTCTTAGTGGCTGGGGAATAAGGTAAAGGGGGTTTGTATGAGGGTAAATTTGATAAATTTAGGACGATTAGTGGGGATGATGATCAACTGCTGATAAAGATTTACCAAAGGGAACATTTTCTACACGCACAGCTGGATCAAATTGAGAAACATGAAAAAGATCTCAATCATGACTGTAACTTGAGAAAAAGTATAAGCATACTAGTTACAATCGATGTTAACCGACAAAATGTATACTGTCCACTTTTAGTCTCAGCTGGATAAGTACAGGCTGATTTTAAAATCCAAAGTCGAGACGTCTATGCGTTCCTTCACAAAAAAAGTTTCAGAACCTCGTCAGTATCCATGGTGCTTACCACCTCCCGTTTAACAGAAAGAAGCATGAGGGATATGAACCGTTTTTGTGCCATAGTTGAGGGAGATTAGATTTAATAACCCCCATATTTCAAAAATGCTCTTTCTGCTGAAGCTGAAGTAACTGGCATTGAGGCAAACCCTATCGATACTTTAGAGAGACATTTCTTTACATTGTCACGTCCTATTGTTTGCAATCGTTTTAACAGCCCTAGGCCTGGTAAGGATATTTTTGCTTGCCATGTACCTTCATCTATTTCATTCAGTTCAGATTCTGTTTTTAGTTTTCAGCTGGTGGTACATCAAATTCAGTGGCGTAAATAGGATTTTCCTCATTTGTGTAGGGCTGTGGGAGGGGGATACATTTGAAGGGGGCTGGAGCTTACCATCTAAGCGTAGCGCCAGATCGGTTGGCGCGGGGCGTAAAAAGAAAAGTTTGAATTTTAACCGCTCCCAGATGGCTGGAAATGGCATTTGTCAGGTTTAATTGTCTTTCATTCTGGTGAGAAAAATTTGTGATTCTTCTCAGATTCAAACACGCTTTTGAGATACTGATCAGCTCAGTTCATCAGTCCACTGGGCTATGGATCCTTGGATTGCAAATTCGAAATCCTGCTCTAAGTTGCGAGAAGCTGTTCCAGTGCACGAGCGAGTAAGGTATTTCCACAGGCGTAGGATCGAATCATTTCAGTTTTGGGCAGAAGGTGTTTTGCCCCAAAAATTTAATTCTGCCCGAAAGACAATCTAAGCGGAGCGTCACCACTGGTTGGCGCGGAGCGTCCAAAAAAATCGTACCTCTCAGATAGTCGAAAAGACATTTCCCAGGCTTATAAACGAGATCCAAGCAGTCGTTATTTTTAAGTTCTCAATTGAAGATAAACGTTCACTTCAAACTAAAATTCAGCCAGAAAGACTAAGCTGAGCGCCATCATTAGTTGGCGTGAAGCGTGCAGAAAATTTTGAAATATGGGACCCCTCAGACAGTCGAAAATGGCATTTCCCAGGCTAATAGAGGGATCTAAGCAGTCGCTTTTTGAGTTTCCGTTTGCAAAACATTTTCACTTGAAACTTAAATTCTGCTGAACTCAAGACGTCATTCTAGATGTCTGGTGAGGTATATCTGGTATTTCTTGTAGAATGCTCGAGATCTTTCTTTATCATTTTATGGGGTCTTCATTTCTCCCTAAAGTTTCAAGGATCTCAGGGAAAGATCCCTGGTCAATGACTCACCTCTTTCATCATGTCCCCTCAAGATACACTCAGTATATATTGCCCTTGATCATTACTAGTTGGCGGTGCATTTCACTACTTTCAATTTTTCAATACGTATTTAGTGACTGCTAAAAGGCAACAAACTGAATGTAGTCGCTGTCTAGAAAACTTGAAGAGAGTAAGATTTCCCTCAACGAGAACTTTAGCAAATTTTGAATGACGGTGGTTTTTCACAAATTTTACACTCCCCGGACGTTGATCAGTAAAACAGCCCTATTTTATTATTTGTAGTGGCATTTTTCCCTATTTTCCTACACATTTTTCCTGAAATTAAGAAATTTCATTCGATTCTTTTAATATCATATTTCTTTTACTAGATCACTACTTCACTGCTTAACAGTAAATGTATTTTGAACTTTGCCTGTAGCCTAACTAATTATCCCAGCTAGCCAGGAATATTTGATCGATCCTATGACGGCCCATTGTCGGCCCATCGTCGGAAAAATGTCTGGGTCGGGTTCGCTGACGGGCGTGAGGATGATTGGCAAAAACTTGCTACCCATCATGCACTTTTCACGGTGCCAAGCCAGCGGAACTCCGATGGCTTTCCATCGGTCAAATGACCGCCGACAGATCGACTGCTTACAGGGTATGATGCATCAATATACTGTGGGCCTACGTGACATTTGGTTGATTAGTTTCGGCGATCGATCGATCAACTATCGATTTTGGGTGATTGCAAGTGTTCGCGTTCAGCGTGCGTGCACCGTTGGGCATCAACAGAAATGCGGAACGAACCCTATAATGTGTTCACTAATTGTACAGTATGTCCCTTGGAGTGCATAGGGCCAGCCTAGGCCAAGGCGACGAACGCACCTCTTACTATAGTAATTTATTATTTATTTATTTTTCATTCATTTTTTTTTTGTCGGACATGAACAGTGCCCCCACTCCCTGTCTACGCCAGTGACTATCAGTAAAAAAAATGCTCAGGGTCAATATTGAGTCCTCCTTCGTTGTTTTCTAGTCACAAAATAATTAAAAAATAATTAGAGGCTGTGCCTCGACGTTGCACTCTTGGGCCTTTCTATTCCTATCTGCTTCTTTGAACCTCTCTCTTCTCCCTCATCTTTTCTCATTATCTTCTCTTCCTTTCTCCCTTTATCGCGTTTACCCTGTCTTTGCAAATTATAGTAGACTGGTCTCCTATACCCCGCACGAGGCACCGCCGGGCCGCCCTGTCTTCCAATCAAAAGCTAATACTAACAGACGACAAACACGCACCCTCGTTACATCCAATAACATACAATTCAAAATTGTCTAGCGCCCTCCGTTCGTGATTACGCAATAAAGTTCGCCGCATGTGTACATGTTTGATGTTTGAAGTCTGCATTCGCTGCAGAGTTTTGTATTTCGGAACTCGCCTTTAAATTTTCTCCTAGTCTTGTTGACAAGGTGTTAGAAGATGGCACTGGGACAGGAGGCTCACAGGGCCGGTCCTTTGAAGCAAAGGAACAAGGCCCACAAAACCGGAAGACACAGAAGCAAAGGACAAATTGACGATGAAATGAAAGGTGAAAGTTATCATCATGTCTTGCCTACTAACTGCATCATTGCATAGGCCTAGGCCTAGCCTAGGTTGGCCTAACGTTAGCCCTCAGTAAAGGACTAGGCCTAGGCCCTTTGTGTGGACGGTCGCGTAATTAATTGCACCCTATACAAAGTCCTGACTCCTGTGTATGGTAATAGCGGGATGATCTATCGTCAGTATTAACAATCCAAACAGTTTTTCCTCTTAAGATGGCTGCAGGTCTATTTTTTACCTTAAAACATATCTTGAAAACAAAACTGTGATGTTTCGTCAGAAGATTTACACACATTTAACTTACAAAATAAAATGAATTCAAAATCAGAAGAGAAACGTTTCCTCTTGTGCACATCTACATTAACATGAAGTGCGGCAAAAGTTTGTTATGTACTGAAAACAGGGGTTTGTAATCTGACTGGTTGACTTATCAGCTCTCTGTATTTGTGTGTTTTGGGTTTTTTCTTGCCCCCAAGCAAAGGCATACTTTTTGCTCTGTGACATCATGTGCACAAGGTCTATTACACTGTTGCGTTTGCCAGTGATATGAAGTGATGCCATCATTCCATGACGTCCTAAATAGCAAACGATCACGTGCAACTCAAACGTAACCAAAGTTGGGACTGAAGTAGTAAAGGTAAACTATGGGGACAAAGGTAAGCAACTTTATCCTTGATTTGGAAGACATTTGGCTGGTTTATAACCAATGATGAACACACCATCACTTTGGTAAAGTTTGTTTCAAGGAGACCAGACCGGTGAAGAGTGAGGTTAGATCATAAGCTAGCCGAAATAAGAAAAGCGAATTATGTCCAAAAATATTACGGTCAAAAACCAGCAACCATGGGATCACAGGAGTACGGACTGTGTATGATGGGGTGACCGTCGAGTATGCGGGCCCGTCCAGCGTGCAACTGCATTAGCATAACATGTAAAAATCAAGAAATGACAGAGTTCTTAGGTGCGCACTCGACAGTACACTGAGTATACAGGGAGCAATAACGCGACCATCCATACATAGTCCTTTACTGAGGACTAAGGTTGGCATAAAGTCACTTTAGCAGTTAGGATAAGGCCAATACATGAGGCTAGGAGTCTAGGGCTGCCAAAACTTTTTTTGAGTTCTGGCTGGAACCAGTATATTGGATGCATTACATAATGCCTACAGGTAATAAAGTTGTGTTGCTAACTAGGAAAGAATAACCTTCATTTCTGATGTCTACACAGTATGAAACTAACTTGTATAGCAGGTTGAAGCATTTAAAATCAGAAATCCAAAAGGCTTAGTGATTCCTTGCCATTGAAATTGTTTCTTTTAGACAGTATTTCATAAAACGGCCACATGGTATATATCAAATGTACCCAACCTTCCTACATTGAAATATTATGTAAATCAGAATTGGAGATCCGACACCTCAGATGACCTTTGACCACAAAAAACTAGGATCATGTTCACTATGTATATCACATTCACACACCATGAGTGGTATGAACACTATTCAAGACTCCCAACTTGAAATTTTGTGTAAAAATGCTACTGAGATGGTGACCTCATATTATTTTTAACCTCCACCCACAAACGAAAGGAATCATCTACTCAATATGAGCCATCTGTAAGTTAAGTATGAATAACCTGTAAGTTAATAAAAATATACATTCGAAATACAATGAAAGAAGGGGAGTGCAATCATGGCTGTACAGATTGGGGGTGCTGCAGCCCCCTCCCCCCCCCAAAAAATTGGCAAAATCCTTACTGATCAGGCAGACTACCGTCAGTGCCTCAGCAGAGCAGAGATTATGCCCTGGTTGGGTATCTGGAGTCTGGCAAAAACCACCTCTTCTCTGAGAGAAAGAGTCCAATATGGCCATGAGTGCAATAATATGTAGCATTTATGCTCAGTCTCAGGGTACTACTTTTTTAATCAAACATGGATGTCATCTTTACTCTTTGATGAATCGACTAAAATTTTACATTGTGTTGCTTTTTTCTCATTTAAATACTTTATGCTAAGAAAGAGGAAGAGGACCCAAGAATTTATAGTACAGTATTTGGGGGTCTTGATGTTGACAGTGTGATTTTTCTGCATTTTTACTTGCAAGAAATTCATTGAATAATTAATTGTACCATTCATTGCAAAACAAATCAATGTCAGGATACAACAACCTAGAGACCTAGCTCTGCCACTGCCTGCTATGGGTGAACTCAGTGTCAAGAGCGAAGGGGTCCGAATGTTATGCTAAATCCAAGATTAAAAGAAGTTAAAGAACTTGTATCAACGTAGCATTTATGCCTATTGTGTTGAAATTGAAGGTCACATACAGTACTGAATAAATTAGAGTAAGGAATTACAATGTAGTTTTGGATCGCAGTTTTGTCTATTTGTTAGCGCATGAAAATGACAAAGTTGGGTATTTGGTGTGAAAAGCATTAGAAACTGAAATATTCACATCAAATTTGATCAAAAATTGACCATTTTACTGTTACAGTGTAACTTCTGATTTGCACATAATTATGCATGTTACACATGAGTTCAGTAGTTCTTGGGATGTCTATAGGGAGGGACATGCCATAAGGCTAATGTTATCATTTGTTTTGGCAACTTTTTTTAAAGGACTGTAGTACCATTGTCCTGCAGGTTTTATTTTGAAAGTTTAAATTGGGTCCTTTAAAATCTTCAGTGTATCAATTACCAAATAGTAAAGTATTAGTATAGGGTTAATAAAAGAAATGTCAACATTGTACAACACTCCACATCATTATTTAAGCACAAAAACATTCAAACTTTGAAGAGAACCATCAAAGACACAGACATAATTCCAACTGATTTTTCTTTGGCTAGGGAAGTTAATTCCCTAACTGCCAAGTAAAATCAGGGGTCTTTGTTGACCTGTCAAGCTACCTTTAAGCTTAAACTTTTTCCTTTAATTGAAAATAAGGGAGCACTTTATTGCCACACATTACATTACATAGAGTTACCATCAGGCCTGATTAATCATCCCATAATTGTCCCTCTTTTGAAAAAATGTAGCCTAACAGGCTTGAACTGTTGTATCCCATTACATATTTGTGTAAGTGAGAATCCCACCAGGATGGGCAGATATATGGCAAATCATCCTGATTATTCTAAAAAACAAATATAGGTTTTACAAAGACTTATGTCAATTCCAGGCACTAATTATAGATAAGTACCTACAGGTACAGTAGCCTTATATCTTTCCTTGTGAATCAGTGTGTGATTTATATTTATTTTCATTTTTCTCATTTGCAGGAAGGGCAAGTGTGAAAGTCTTGTCCAAACACATGAGGAAGAAAATGAAGAAGGCAGACAGGAGAAATCAGGTAAAGTGTACAGTATTTTATGGTGAGCCATGGTTGGACAAATGTTCATATAATAACAGGGAACAATGACCTTCATTCTCTTTCCAATGGCAGTGTTTTCATGCACCCTGAAGTAACCTTTAATAAAGGCCATTTAGCTGTCTCAGTGGTATTTTATCTTTGGCTTTAGCTATGACCTATACTGTAGGCCTTTGTACCCTGTTACATAAGAAAATTCATTTTTAAAATTTTCCTGGACATTGGAGAATTGAAAAAACAACCTTCAGGTACACCTTACAAATTGACACTTTTTTTATTCCAGAGATGAAGGAATCTATGCTGTGGCAATGTTGGGACGATTGCTTCTAAAATTTATTTGAGGGTTCACACTTGAATTGTTGAAGGCCCAAAATTAAGTGATCCCAATTGTGTTTTGTATCTCTAGGTTAATTGTCAGTTGGGGTCACACCCCACAAGGTCACAAGCTCAAAAGTTTGTAATCTACTTTAGATATGACATCACAGGGAGTATATGTAAAGTAGCTCATTGGCATATGAATAGAATCATGATTGATAGATGTTTCTCTTTTTTTTTGGAAATGGTCAAAGTTCATTTGAATCATCAGAAGTCAGAAGGGAAAAATTTTGGTGATTGCTTGTTGCTATGGTTACCTCCAAAGGGATAACAAATGGATTATATAGAGATTGATATTGTAAGCCATAACCTGTATTATCCCTTTAAAACTTATATTTATTGACACAGGGTGAAAGATTATCAAAAATAAGGCAGTATGGTAGCCTCCTTTTCAAGAAATAAGTTTCCCACAGATAGAAATTCAGTTGTTTGTTGCTCAAGAACAATTTGTTTACCCAAACTTTCAACATTTTAAATGGTGCAATGTCCATGACTCTTCTTTCACATAGTATTTTGAAGAGATGTAGCTATTGCTGGAGTTTATGATTAAGACTGATATAATAGATAGAGTCTAAGCCATTTTCTTTGAATTCTTTGTTGGAGCATTTTAAACACAATATTTCCCTTTAAGTTTGTCATTGGGAGGCCAAAAGTCAAAACCTTGTAAACACGATAAATCTTAAATGACATGAATGGCTCATGAGAATCATGTGACAAGAAGTTTTCTCCCACAATTGGTTAACTTAATAGGGGTAATTTCTGGTTTGCTTTCAATTTGAAATATTACAAAAGATACTGAAAAGAGAAATGAGAGTAAAATTGTGAAATTTAGCTGTTGCTTTAAAATAAGCTTGAAGCAACTGCTTTTGACTGTGTAAAAAATTCATCTTGAGTGATCTTTCAAAGCATGAGGATGATCCATGTAACTGTGAGTATTTTATTACTTTTATTTTCAGTGGAGTCAAAGGTTATTTGGGGTCATGTCAAAAGGACAAAGCCATGTTAACACATAATCTTGAGAATGGTAACTTGGAGAAATCTGACAATTATGGAGGCGGTGCTGAGTGAGTGTCTCATATTGAAGGCATAAACACCTTATGTCTTTGCTAAAGGTCAAAGTTTATTTTAGTCTCCAGTGGTCAAACTCAGAAAAGCCTGTTAAAAAAGATGTAAAGGCAGATATTAGTGTATCTGTAATATTCTCCCTTAAGATTTTTGATGAAGTGCATGACTTACAAAATTTTCTGTTGCCTTGTTGCCCTTTCTGACAACCCATTTTCTATTAAAATAAGTGATTCTCGTCGTCCACTCGCCCAGTATAACTTGATTGATCCCTGTGTAGAGGAGAGGATTCAATGTTCAAGATCAAGGAAAAGATGCTTGTGCAGTACTGCAGGTATTTGTTTCTCTCTACAATGGCAAGCACTCAGAGTTTGTTGAGCACGTGAGGAATGTATGTGTACCAGCAGGGACATATTGGTAGTAGTGTTAAAGCTCTTTAAAGGATACAGGCAACATTCAGTGGGGTGAAAATGTGTTTGGATCTCAAGCACAATAGTTTAGAACAGGGTTGTCCAACCTACGGCCCGTGGGCCACGGTCCGGCCTGCGAAAAGGTTGCGTCCGGCCCGTCAGAAATAATCTATATTGCAAAATTATTCAGTAAGCAGATTAATTGATGACAACTTTAGGCTTCGCCGTCCGCTATGGCATGCTTACTTTTGAATAAAATAATTCAGTTCAAATGTCTGCTACATGTAGCTACATTGGAGCGTTGTCCATAGGGGCGGGTTGAGAATGATTCAGGAGGAATATGAAAAAAAAAACTTTGTCCGAATTTTCTGCCCAACACCATCAAATTTCGCTAAAATGTAGTTGTTTGTTCAATCAAAAACGAAAATGAATCAGTGTTCCCCACGCGCAATGATTTCATTTTGTTGCCTTGGGCGTCGAAGAAAAATTGAAAAAAAAAAACAAGCATAGAATGCGGCCCCTCATCTATCGTAATCATTAAATGTGGCCCACCGCTGCGAAAGGTTGGACAACCCTGGTTTAGAACATGATTTTTGGCTGGCTGGTATGGTCTGCAGTGCAATGAATTTTGTTACTCTTGCCAAAAGACAAGATGTCCTTGGGCAGTCACGCGCCCACCTGATACTTTAAACCTCGCATTATCTCAGATTGCCTTATCTGTATCAGTCTTGGTAGTGGTTGAACATTGTTTGAGGTCATCAGTCGTTAAAGAATGATCATATTGTATACTATACCCAACCAGAAACGTTCCATGGTCAACCAGGGATGTAGCTAGCCAAAGTTGAGTGGCGGTTAATTTCTTGATTTGGGAAAAGCACCTCACCCCACCTCATGGCATCTCCTCAATTTTTCAGTCAATAATTTTTCATTTTCCCATCATTTTATTTTAGAGAGGGAAGTTGGGACTAGTTTTAGTTCTAACTGAAAAGATTTCTGGTGGGTGGAGTAAGGCGCATTTGCCTGGAGTGCTGGGTGAGAATATGGAGTGCTGGGTGAGAATATGGAGTGCTGGGTGTCACCATCCAGCACCACCCAATGTAGCTACATCCCTGTGGTCAACCATGGTTCACCATGGTAAAACTATGGTAATATGGTTCTTACATCTGTCATACAATTTCAAAACTTTAATGCCAGAAACTGACTTTGACCAAATTATACATCTCCACTTTTAACTTTTGATATAGTACGTAAATCCAAGAACTGTCTATTCATGATGGAATTGGGTCGAGTTAAAATTGAATTGGGTCAAGTTAAAGCTATATATTCAAAGTTTTTTTTTTTCCAAGGCATTACAAAAACGCAAGAAGAGGCGAGATGAAGTCTTGGCACAGAAAAGAAATATTGGTGGTAGAAATGCTGCCCCTCATCTAGTGGTAAGTGTTGAATGTTGCTTGTGACATGAATGATATCAGTATTACTTGGACAAAAGAAAAATCTCATGATTGTTTTCAGTATTGCCATTGCAATTTACAGTGTTATCATTGCTTTCATTGTGGTCACACTGCCTGAAAACCAATTAATACATACTCCAACAATGTGTCAGCTAATCTTAAATTTTTAAATATTTTTTAACGCACTGTATATTTTGATTTATGTGGTTCAGTCAATCAGTTAATGCTATGTGAAATGTGTATGTAGTGTGCTTCATTTCCCCCCTGAGGGGTTTATAAGATGTAATCAGGCAGAGATTGAGAAGGAGGATGTTTCAAAAAGTAAGGAGAATTTTAAGTCATGAAGTCTAATACCAGTAATGATTCCCTTGCAGCTTGTGATTGGCTTACACTCAGCTCTGGATCCTAAGAAGCTGGTTCAGAAATTGATCGATTGTGACAGTGAAAACAAGGTTCATCCAGGGAGTACCGAAGGCTGTTACAATGTCAGGTAAAGTGGCTCATAATTAAAATAACAAATGTTGCTTGCTGCCCTCAGATCTCAGGGAAGGTGGGGATATTCCCAGAGGAGACATGAGGACAACAGTTCCTCTAAGACCATGTTAACCACATATCTCCCAAATCCGGTGTTTTTGATGGTATCCAGCAGTTGGGAATCACCCAAAAGTAAAGAAAGGGAATAATTGTTTTTCTTCTCCTCCTCCCTTAAATCCCAGCTCAATGCAGGGAGAACATGGGCTAGTCCCATTGGACTACCATATGGGTTGATTTAGAAGGCTAAATGAAGGGTTTAGAAACTCTGCCGAGTGATTACTACCATCTTGTTATGCTGCAAATGCTGAGTCAAGAAATATGTGTATAGGAGTGAATTTTGATGCCTGGAGAAAAGTTTGATATGCCAAATATGCCTGACCTCATCCTTTCATGGAGGTTGGTGGGGAGGGGGGCTCCTGACAGTTTTCCATCCTTCTTAAAGTCCCAGCCCATCCCCATATGACCAGAACATATCTTGGATATAGCTCTATTCTTAAACTTGGAGAGGAGTGAAGACTCATCTCAAATTTGTCCTGAAAAATCAGCTGAGTGTAGTAAATGTTCTGTTATTTATAGCTCACAAGCTCTGAAGATATTTTTTTTTCTTGGGAAGGGGATCTTGACAGTTTTCCATCCTACTTAAAAAGCTCCAGCCCATTCCCACAGACCAAAGTGTAGCTTTCACCCTTTATTTGTTGGCAATGGACTAAAGAGAAAAGGAGGGAGTCGGTGTTCCCCACTCTACTTGGTTTGTTATGGTGCTGCATGGGACAAAATTTTGAAAGGGTGTTTTAGCACCTGGACAAGTTGATCCACCATGACAAATACTATCTAAACCTTTCAATAGAGCAAATAACACTAGTATTAGTGTTACCATTGAGTAGTGATCATCAGAAATGTTCCAAGTTATCATTGAAAGTTTTTATTTATTATTTATTATAAAAATTTATAAAGCTCCACAACTATAAAAATATAATCTGTTGCGCTGTACAATAAAAAAACAAACAAAATACTAAGAACAAGAAAAAAATAAAAGTAAATTACACATTAAAAGCTTGTCTAAAAAGGTAGGTCTTAAGTTTTGATTTAAAAATGCCAATGGAGGGACACAGTCTAAGTTCATATGGAAGAGAATTCCAAAGGCGAGGACCAGCCACTGTAAAAGCACGTTCACCAAAAGAGGTATTAAATCGCGGGACAATTAAATGAATACAAGAACCCGAGGGCAGGTGGTAATTTGATCCCTCTCTCTTTGACAATAAGCCAGACAAATAGTTAGGAGCCAAATTGTTAAGAGCTTTATAAACCAAAAGAATAACCTTAAAACGAATTCTATATAAAACCGGAAGCCAATGGAGATCTTGTAAAATATGTGAGATGTGACAAAACTTCGGGGTTAGAGTTACAAGTTTGGCTGCTGCATTTTGGACTCTTTGTAGTTTGGTGATTAGATTGTCAGGGAGCCCATACAGCAAAGAGTTGCAGTAATCGAGATTACAGGACACAAAAGCATGCAGCAGAGTTTTACAAGCATCCTCAGAAAGCATCTTCCTAACCTGTCTAATCTTAAATAGCTGAGCAAATAACTTACTGCAAATTTTACTGATATGAGTGTCAAACTGAAAATTTTTATCAGACCATACACCAAGATTACGGACTTCAGTTACAGCTTTGATCGATGCATTACCAACAGTAATAGAGTTAATTGAAGTCTTGGAAAGCATTCTTTGGGAACCAATAATTAGTAACTCCATCTTGCTGTCATTAATCTTAAGCTTACTCTTAATTAACCAGTTTCGAACATCAGAAATACAACACTGCATGGCATTATAATTACATTCAGCATTGATTTAAGGCAACATCAACCAAAAAGAGACATCCTCTCTCTATGGACCACGTGTCAAGACAGCGATCAGTACTAACCTTCAACATTCGGAGGACGGGAAAAAAAATTTGAAACAGTGGAAACTACTGAGTACTGTTTTCTGACTTAGCACTAATTAGAAAACAAAATTGTCAAAGACTAATACAATGATCAGTTGTGAATTTATATGATTAGGTATGTCAATGGAAATTGAAGGGGGGACAGACTTTATGTTCCGTTTAAGTTCTGAAGTGGTCTGTGTCACACTGTCATATTTTCTCCAACAGTGTAATCAAATTCAAGCAAAGATTCACATTTGTTGTGCTGCCTGCCAACTTGACTGCAATATTAGACTATGCCAAGATTGCTGACTCACTCCTTTGTATGATGTCAGCAGTGGAAGCCTGGGATGACTGGGGAGAACTGTGTGTCTCAGCTTTGTTTTCACAAGGACTGCCAACCACAACAGTCACAACACAGGTGATATAATTTTGCACTGTGATGTCATTAGTGATGCCACTGTTGTCCATAATTTGTTTTGCTGTTTCCTTTTTCTAAAAATCTCTAAATGTTGCCATCTGGGTAAAGAGATATTTTGCAGACATGTGGCAAGAACCTCGTGTACACTAACATAATCTGCCCCTTCCTTGCTACATCTTATAGTCACTTAAACCCTTTTGGGACTGTTGTTGCCTTTTAGCAAAACTGGGTAAATACCACAGGTTTTTGCGGCAATCTTACCAGATGAAAGAGAAAATGAATTAATACGTAGCAGCATCATCACTGTAGGGCTGCAATCATTGCAAAGAGCCTAATCAGGACTTTCAAATGTTACATAGTTTATAAAGTTTATGAGAGACAGTGAATAGATAATATTTTATGGTATAAAATGAAAGATTATTGAATTTTAAACAGATTTTATGCTCACTATTTTTTGTTGCAAAATAATTTCTTACTAAAAGAAAAAACTGAAATCCCAGTCCCATATTCATTACCAAACTATAAAATGGTATTGGTCCTGAAGTATGGGTAGTCTGAAAGTTGATGGTTCTGAAAAGGCTAAGAAGGAAACTACAATGTTGGTAAGTTGATGTTAAAATTTGTATGAAACTTTTGTTTATCATTTTAAGCTGTGAATTCATACTTGGCAACATTGCAATTTTCTCACTTTTAGTATTAAAGATATAAATAATGCTTAAAGTGATCAGAAAATCACAAAGCAACAGGGTGGCAAAATGCTGATCCTTTGATGCACCTTAGTGATTCCGGATTCTAATTATGGAACCTACTGCCATTGTGCATGATGCTCCACATAAGCAATGAGTAGGGAAAACAAGCCAGTGAGCCACAACTGGAAAAAAGGCTGTGGCCAGTTGGACTTGAACCAATACGTTGAAAACTGGGCCATAAAACTCCATCTGACTAACTAACTTAGTGATTCCACACACAATGTGAACACCTTGATAGAATGAGAGGAAGTTCACCATATATGCCACTGTGCCCATTGAGGTTAGCAATTGTGGGCTGTATGCACACTCAGTGAATCATGTTCTGCTTTCTGAGATAGCAATGCTGGCAATTTTGGCAAATGTGTATATTTCTGTAAAATTTAATCTCATCTGCTCCAAACTTATGATTTTGTTTATTTCAAATATTTTCAGGGCTTGAATGATGTACCAATCAAAAAGAGGAATGAAGTTCGTAAAGCATTAAATAAAGCTGTAGAGAGAAGGTATGTACACTGGCAACACTCAGCCAAAATACAGGCTGAATGAGAAAAAAAAATTCACTTATAATGTGTATGTTTGTTTCAGAGTTTTACAACAATTTACACAAGCTGTGATATCCCAGAACTACATTAGTGAATTTCTGCCCAGTTCTTTTCTATAATATTTTTTGTAAACAAGGGCTATGTGCATGGGTCTATAACTGTGACTGGCAGTTTTACAACAGATTTTTAAGTTACACCCCTTCAACCACATTGGTTAATTCAAATAGAATCTGGGACAGTAAGGCTGAAGCAATTTGACCAATCGCATGGCAGCAATTTTTGCTTTAATAAGAACAGGGAGTATCTTATATTATAGTGCTCTACCTTTGCAATAGGCCAGCCAATCTGGAACAGTCAAGCACAGGAATATAGTATAGGTTATGTGAGTCTGGTTGAGTTTGATCAAACTAGTGACTAGTGACCAGCTTCAGACCTTGAAACCTGGGCAAGTAGACAACTCTAAGATTCAGGACCCCAAACATTTGGCTAGTGTCCACCCACAACTTCATTCATAAGAAGTAACATACCAGAAGTTTTGGTATAAATTTAAATTGGCATTTTGCTTCATTTTAGCAAGCCTACATTAAAAAATTTATGATGGGTCAATGCACAAACCAATGTAAGTCATTGTCTACTGGAGGAATACCAGTTCAATTGTAACAGATTGCAGTCACATAACATTTCATAGTGCACATTTTTCTAACACAGGTTTCCTGACAGCAAATTCTTTCCTTGTGACACTGATCAGGAGGGGCAAAACTTATTGCGGCAACTTTGTCATCAGAAGATTAAACCATTGAAGTGGAGGGAACCACGATCCCATATGCTCGTTCAAAACTCTGAATTTGTCCCCCAAGATGGAAATGTAAGTGAAAGTATATTTGTCTCAAAAGCTTTCATTAGGCAATTTCTTCCGAGCCAAAACTCTTCAGGACTTGTTATCAGTACCAGTTTGGTGTTTATCAAAGCCTTTGCCATAGCCCTTAAATATGCAATTTATCTCAGATTAAACTGAAAGGTGATCTCTTCCCTCAATGCAACATGAGTAATTTGATACTCCTTTTTACAGCACTTATTTTAGAATTTCCTGTTAGTTGTAAACTCACAAGTAGTTGAGCATCTATTGTAACATAATGGACATCAAAGTTGCTGCTCGTTGAAGCAGCTAATTTGGGTTATGAACCAGTGGGTGCCATAATTGGGAACCACAGTTTTACCTAAAAACTGCGACAGCCATGACAAATTTTAGCCAAGGAAAATTTTTTCTCATGTTGAAAGGTTAAGAAATGGACAGGCAGTTGTAATATGGATAACGTCATCTTTAAAATAAACACATTTTAACCAACTGCTTTTTTGATTCCTTTTTTGATGCCATAGGCAGTTGAACATTTCTTGTTGTATTATTGCAAAGTCATTCTGAAAGAGATCAAAATATTTGGTTCTTGAGATAACTCTTTAATTCATCCCAAATGTCACTTGACTGTTGAATCAGAGTTACCACACCTTCTCCATTGTGCCTTTATTTTAGTGGATTAGTTAATTTTTAGAGAGATTGATATAGCAGTACTTAACATTCACTTCAACTTTCTTTAATTCTTTGTAAAAGGAATCAGTTGGGACATTGAAGGTTACAGGATTTTTAAGAGGACCATCTCTATCTGTTAATGGATTGGTCCATCTTACCGGCATGGGAGACTTTCAAATGAAACAGATCGATGCTGTCCCAGACATCTGCCCTTTGATGCAGCAGAATCGAAAACTGTCAAAGAAGGATTCAGTGTGCATGGTGAGTTCATGTGTTGGAAAGAAACAGATTTAGTTATTACTGAATGATGAATGCTGATTGAAGAAGGTCACCTTAGTGCAAGTCTGAAGTCAATTTTGTAAAAGTGAAAAAAACAGTTGTCTGAGACATTTCAAAATAACAACTATTAGGGTAGAGGCACCAATTCTAAGCTGTGTTCATCGAGGAACTGAATTATTAGTGAATGTTTAAAGATGGGTGACTATGATCACATTAATGCAAGTCTAAAGTAGTGTTGTAACCATTTAAAGAGCAGAAGCACTAAACCCAGACGTTTATCAAAACAACAGCCAAGGAACAAGCATAAATTATCAAGAAACAGATTTATTTCTGAATGTGAGGAAAATAAGTTGGTGATGGTCACTTTAATTTAGTTCTGAAGGCAATATTCTAATTGGTTGATTAGTAAGTTAGTTACTTAGATGGAATTTTACAGCCCAGTTTCCAACCTATTGGCTCAATTCAAGCTGGCCACGGCCTTACAATTGATAAGATTGTTAATTTGACATATTTCATCCTCAGGATGATACTACCAGTTGTGAGATGGATGAAGATGTCACAGTTTTAGAAGTAGCTGATCCAGCCAATCAAGAGTCATTAGATGCAGAGGCAGAGGTTGATCCAATGGACGGAGAACAGACATGGCCAACTCAAGAGGAACTGGATGCTGCTGATGGTAGGCTCCACAGTTGTAAAATGTTTGTTTTTAACGGATCGTATAATCTATTTTAATGCAACCATATGGGGTAAAATAGCATTCTTCAGCTCATCCTGGTTCAACATGGAGTTCTCTCTCATGGACTGCAAAGTCACATGAAAAAATTTAGAACTGGCATTATTCTTTAATTTGTGAAATCTAATGTTGCTTAAATTAAATTTTGTTTCATTTGATTAGGATATAAATATAAGTGGAGCTTTGTTTTATGACACAGCTTGGGAGCATGTGCTCCAGGTCCCATGTTGGCTAAATGCCCTGTAATGGACTACTACCACCCTACAACCACTTAAACTCTAAGTCTTTATGCCTATTTTTTACCATGTTTTGATCTCAAGCATCGATGAAGGAGACAGAAACAGTTGTCAAGAAAGTACCAAAGGGAACATCAGATTACCAGGCAATGTGGATTGTGGACAGTGATCAGGGAGAAAGTGATGATGAAGATGAAGATGAGGATGGAAGTGATGGAGAGGATGAAGATGCTGAAATGGCACCAAAGGACATTGACACAGAAGAAGATGATGCAGTTAGTGTTGCTAGGACAGATAACATGGAATCCGAAGCTGTGAGTTTAATAGGCTCTTTTACTGTCTCACATTGTTGCTTTTCTATGATTTGTTTTTGGTTCCTTGTGTAACAAAGGAACCTATGCAGTCACCTTGGCGTATGTATGTGTGTGTGTGTGTGTGTATGTGTGTGTGTGTGTGTATGTGACGGATTGGAATGCGAGGTATGTGGTGCGATAACTCAATAACCGAGTGATCAATTTTTTTCAAACTTGGTATGTATGTAGATGTTGTGGAGTAGATGTGCCCTATCGTTTTTGGTGGAGGTCAAAGGTCACTGGTGATCACCAGAGGCCAAAAACTGAATTTCTGTTATTAGCTGTAACTCAGTATCCGTTGTTCAAGCAGTGGCATCATTTTAGGATAAGTTAGATTGGTAGGAGGTGAAAATGTTGGTACATTAACCAAAATAATTGGAAAGGGTCAAAAGGTCAAAAAGTAATGTTTTATTGATATCTTGCCACTAAAAAAATTTTAGAGGGGTGGTGTAATGGAGATTTGTGTTCGTCTAAGTGAAATGCACGTGATGACCCCCCTTGACCTCACTTGACCTCATTTGACCTTTTTGACCTTTGTGACTTTTTTGTGACGTCAAGATTTGTCTTGATCAGACGAACCAAAAAGGCTATTACACTACCCTCCTACAATGTTCGTTACTTGAGTTACTGACATTTAAATGACAGGCTAGTGTGTACATGTAGGTCATATGTAGGCCTATTGCAATGCCAGGTATGCGGTGCAATTACTCAATAACCAAGTAACATAGTGGAAATAATGGAAAGTTGTGTTCGTCTAAGTAAAGTGCACGTGAAGACTCTTTGGGTCTTTGTTCAATTGGTTTAAAAGTCCAGCTGAAGTGTAATGCCTTTAGACAAATGCAATGTATAAAAGAAAAGAAGAATTATAACCCCTCTCAGTCTAAAAGCAGTTTAGTTAACAATCAGGACAGTAATGCAATTATTATTAAAAACAACCTTTTCCTCACATACAGTATTGAATAAAGTTATTCACAGTGCAAGCTAAGATTCCAATTTCAATAGTAAAATATGAAAGCAGTTTCTCTTCTTTACCTCTGCTTTTACCCTAGGGACTACAATGCTGTTTCTAACACCCTCTTTAGGTTAAAAGGTCAAGTTGAAAGTCATTTATTAGATTCTACAGAGCTATGTTTGTTTCTTGGTCTTCTAGCCAAATTGTGAAGAAGAAATTGGTGGTAATAAATCACTATCGGGCTGCCTTTAGTAGCAGAATTGTGGGCTTTTCCTTATTTTTGCTTTTCAGGCAAACACATTGGGTAGTCTAAAGGACAACCATGACATAATTTCTAGTCATCCATCATAAATTTTGGTGGTCAGGAATGACCAGATGACTGTTAAATTTCTTTGGTGCAGAAGAGACTGTGTTTATTTAAAATCAGTTTTGATCTACTTTGACTGTATTTGACCTTTGTGACTTCTTTTTAAGGTCTGGATTTGAATTGTTGAGATTGACCAAAAAGGCAATTAACTAACCTCCTATACTACCCCAAACTCAAGTAAATGACATTTTAGTGAAAGGTGATGAATGTATTTGTCGCATGGAAGTGGGCAGTGTGCAGTGTGATAATTTGAAAAGTTTAGTGTTCGATTTCTCTCAAACGGCAAGTGCTTGTATGATTTTGAAATTTAATGTGCCCCTATGTTTTTGGGTGATGGCCAAAAGTCATTGGGGTTAAAGGTGCAAATTATGCCTTACCTTGGGACTACCTTAATACAATATCATCTTTAATGCAAGGAACCATAGTGCCCTTGGGCTCTTGTTTCAAGATGAAATTGCACAGTAGAATCAGAGGCAGTGAGTTTAAAGGCAGTCAACTCTCACCCCTATTCATGGCTGTACTGGAAGCTTTCTCTCAGAGAAAAGGCGACTTCTGCCTGACTCCAGATCCCCAACAAGGGCATAATCCTTGTCCAACTGAGGCACCAGAGTCTTCCCAGTTCAGCAAGGTTTTGGCCAATGGGGGGGGCTGAACCCCTCCCCCTTCCCTTCCTGTACAGCCATATCTGTAGCTCATTTTACACAGCATGTACTGTTCTTACAGTGTTTTGACTTCAAATTGGGGTCATCCATACTCCCCTTAAACAATAAACTGAGATTGTATCTGGCTGAGCATGAATTAATACGGTTGTGGCCGAGGGCTTAAGTAAGTAGGTAAGGAGATTTGGAACTGTTTGGGGTGAGAGGTTTAGGCCTGTAATGGATTCATTTACTGTCTTGCTTTGTTGCTTACCTATGACTTGGTTTTCATCATAACACAGCACAAATGTTCAAATCTTTTTCTTGCTCCTGAAACTGTTAAGTAAAATACCAATTCACCAATATTAGTGTATGCTGTATTAGTTTTTAAAGGCCCAGCTCTCTCACCCCAAACAGTACCAATTCTCCTATTCTTCTTATACTGAAGCCCCTCCCACAGTTGTCTGAAATTCATCCTCATCCAGACACAATCTCAGTTTATTGCTTCAGGGTGAGTATAGAAAAACTCAATTTATATAATGAAAACACTCTCAGTACCGTTCATGCTGTGTAGTATAAGCTTTGACACTCTGCATTGTTTGAATTAGCTGTCAATTAAAGAGCTGAGCCAATTGATAATTTCGGTACCCGGGTACCAAAATTGTAGTTTGGGGTGAGAGGTTTGGCCCTTTACCTCTTTGCTTGGAGTGGAAAGGGTGTGTGACCTTGATTTGCATCGCTTTTGCACAAATTTGCTGAACAATCTTAAGCAGACAAGATTTGAAATGGGCAACACTTGAATCATATTACCATGGGAATGCAGGCCTTCAATAATCACCAGTTTGTCTCTGTGTCTTTAAGACTCCAAAATGTAATGTAGACAGCTTCATTTACAAGAGATGGTTTCAAGAATGGTAAATAATAAAGTAAAAACAAGTTACTTTAAAAAAGATAAATAAAAACCAAAGTAAGAAAATAAACCTGTAAAAATTTATAAGGGACAAGTCACATGGAAGAAGACTGCACAAGAGCTACAAAATAAAACAGCCCCAGGCATGTTTGCATTTGATGTGTCATATAGGGCTTAAATACCACACTTTCAATGGGACTTGAACCTTTTTGCACTGCATTTAAAACCAAATATGAACCTGAAATTTTTATCTAACATTATTTACACTGCTGTTGGTGTGTTGTTAAATCCTATGTAGCTAAGCCATACCTTTCAGACTTACCCTCACTGTTTGCATTAGTTTGTAATCAGTGTTCCATAAGATCGTATTTAGTGTTTGCACGGGTACTAAAAATTAGGACCCGGGTACCCGATCGCCATACCCGTCGGGTACCCGGGTTACCCGGTGTTACATACGGTGACTAAAAGATATGAGCATTTTGTAAGGCAAACTCCATAAGACATGCATGGTAACATTAACATCTGTATTGGATAGGTATAGCGATCACAGTTCCCAAGTTAAAAAAACATTTGATTTGTTAGAAGGTTTAATCGTCTCGTTTTGTTTTAGATCAAAATGACAAGTAAAAAAAAAAAAATGTAACAGAAAACAGTCAAATAAGAAAATTATACTTCCCAAGGCCTATATCAATTTGATATTGAATTTTGGGACGCTTTCCTAATCGAAAAGCCAGCATAGTATGAGCTCGAAGATTCTCCTTATAAACCACTGATTTAAAAATATCAACTAATCAGAGCCCTGTATTATGGTATTCTCTTGCACGTCAAAAATTACTGATTGTAAACAAACGACGTCATGTTTGCGAACTTCCCTCATACTACTTCGCAATGTGTGTTGGAATTATCACTAATGGGGTATGTACGTTCTTACGTAGCTAGCCTCGTGTCGACATCCTGGCACGGTAACATAACTTTCACATAACTTCGTAGTCTGCTCGAGCGCCATTTTGGGGCAAAATAACGTAATATATACTGGCCTATTTTAAAAAAAAAAAAAAATTGTGAATGTTTACGGTGTTATTACATTGATGTCGTTTGACTTTGCAGATAGTAGCTAAGTGTTGATTTGCGTAAAACTGACACCTTTGAACATTAAGAAATGTTCGAGGATTATACTCGAGGTGGCATACCGTATTGATGACATGATCGTATATACATGCAAGGCTCAGTTTACCTAGCATGCTGAACGTTACGTGCACTGTCTTTGCGAGCTGGGCGGGGGTGATACAGTATGTCTTGCTATGTCGGCTTGAAACAGTACGATGTGATTTTGAATCGGCCGTCAGATAGCTTGCTTGCGAGTAAGTTTATAAGCGATATACATGTGATGTGTGAGAAGTAACCCACTACGTGACGATAGCGCCATCGGGCCGCACGCTGATAAAAATTTCAACTTCAGAAACGAAGTACAGACAACTATCAAACTTCCACATAATTTCTAGGGGCTCTCTTCATTCTCAGTCTCGGAGAATGTTTACCAAATTGGCAAAATGTTTTAGTCCATTACCATGGGCAATGGCGTAAATGGGATGATCCTTTTGCATGCATTTTTTTTTAAGATTCGGGTAGTAGATTTGGAACCGGGTAATACGATGGCGGGCGGGTACCCGGGTACCCGGGTTACCCGTGCAAACACTAATCGTATTGTTGCAAGTTGTTGTTTTCTGTCAAATGCTGCAAGGGTAATGAACAGGATGACCCGCCAACCACACTAGGACAGTACTGGTACTCACGTGATTCTATACTAGGGATGCTTTTATTAGACATTCCCTTGTAGCAATGGGGACCATGTGTTTGGTCTAACGGTAGAGCATCCGCCTCTCACACAGAAGATCCGGGGGTTCAATTCCCAGGTTGAGTCATACCAAAGACTCTAAAAAAGGAACCTACTGTTGTTGTGTATATATAATGCTCCGCATAAGCAACAGAGTAGGGAAAACAAGCCAGTGAGCCACAACTGGAAAAAAGGCCTTTGCCAACTTGACTTGAACCAATAGGTTCGAAACTGAACCGTAAAACTCTTGTCTTTCTAACTTCTCTTGTAACAATTGAAGTAGCTAGGACTGAATGACACAAGTTTACTTTCTAATTGCTCTTTAGGCTCTTTGTATTTTCCACACATTTTTAGAAAAATCAGGATATATGTTTAGGGTCCTTTTTTAGAAACAGGAATGTATGTATGTTTATTTAATCTCAATAGATGAGTGTTTCTGGTGAAAATAAAGCAAACTACGATGTCACATTCGACGAAGAAATGGAGCTTGAAATGTAAGTAGAAGATTTTGTAGAGTTTAACAAGTCATGACTTGCTCCACCTATTTTCAAAAGGAAATTGATGTTAAGAATTGTATCTGGACTTTCTTCATTAAAATATTATTATAGTGACCTGAGTGGCATTTAAAGTCGTAAAAGGGTTTAATCAACTGCAAATTGGGTGAATCATTGCAACTTTGCTTTCGTGAGCAATCTTCTAAGCTTCCTCTTTATATGATCATAACCTATTGACACTGATATTATGTAGAAAAAGAATATTTACTTCTGTGTAGATTGTATAAAGGTTAGGATAGCTTCATTTTGGCTTGACAAAATCACAACATTTTTGTATGGTATTTGTTACCATTGAGAGCCATATTCTTTGATTGTATGGAGTGAAATGCATGAAAAAAATTAATATTCAGCACCAGTTTTATGTCACACCATTCTAATATTTTATGTAAATACCAAGTGATGCTAAGATTTACTGGCAGTTGCTGTTCTTGCCCAGTTCACAAAATTTGTTATTTGCTTTACTAATGAAAGTCCTGTGTATGAAACCTGGGCAACAGGCTCAGGATCGAGGAAACCTCCCTTTTAAATGTTATTCCTTCTGGCAAGCTGCTGATGTGTTCTTCAGTTCTTGAGAGAAATCAAATGTCAATGTTCCTAATATGCTTTGTAATTTTAGGCTGAAAAAGTATCGAGAAGAGAGGATGAATGAAGCGTTTCCCGATGAAATAGATACACCAATGGACATAATGGCCAAAGACAGGTTTGCAAGGTAAATGTACATGTTTCTGGTTGCCATAGCAATTTTCGTGAAAGTCAAGTATTTGGTCTATTCTGCACTTCCTGCTTAAACTAATAATTTGTGCATTTAAAGATTTGGTTAAGAGAATTTTATATTACCCTTGGAGACAAAATCTAAGAGGGTATTGAAGTTTAAACTGGTTTGCAAACAATTGTCATATGATAACATGTTCTCCTCTCCTACCTCCTTGTCCAAATCCCTACCATCTTGAAAAAGTGTTTTTACCCCCCCCCCCCACCCCATCATCTTAAAAAATGTAGCAGTGAGCATTACGATGGTGTTAAGGTGGATTAATTTATCAAATTTCTTGTGGTAGGATGTAGTGTTGTTTTCGTACTACACATTGCAGGTATTACCAATCTTGATACTTTAAAGAGGGCATGACATGGCCAAAGACAGTTTCTCTGTAAATGTTCTTTGGGTACACCTTGACATAAAGTGAATGTTTTCCCTACCAAATTATGTCCATAAATACGGAAATACAACGTTGTGAACTCCCAATAACAGGCCAGGCTCAGCCCAATCGAAATCCAAGAGTGAAAAAATGTATGTGAGCGTGTCTCAACAAGGTGACGTCATTGGAGGCACGGTTAGCAACACTGTACCAGGGAGCTCACAATCATCGAATCATGTGCATGGTAACGCGTGTTAGCCAGTACATCATTGCAAACACCGGTGCTACGATGGAGTGAGCGTGGCCAATGACTACATTGTGAATTGTGCAGTGCGTGGTGACTGCTTAGTATTCGCAATAGCACGTACCTTCACCGAACAGCTCGTACAGTAAAGACGTGCTCCTAGTGGGGACGCGCTTGTTGTGGACTGCCCATACATTTTCATAGCTGTTCTGTGTATAGCCACACGAACTGCGTCTTTCTTGCACAAAAACAGAACTGTTTTTACAGGCGGGCATATACATGCGAACATATTGGCCAATGATTTGCTCTGAATCCCCATCATGGTCCGCACCTTTCGCTTTGTATGTTGAACGAGTATTGTGATGCAATCGTTTTCATGAAGTTGCTAAGATAAGGTTACTTTACCGAGCATTAGATTAGTTCCACCTGTACGTACGCGTTCTTAAATAGGGCGGGATTTGTGCCGCCAATTGCGTCACAAAAGTCAGGTGACCTGTTGCGGCATTTTTCGAAATTGGATTTTGAACATTTTCCTTCGAACTTCATTTTATGCCTAATTTATAGGTTTTTAATGGGGTGTTAGATGATATTTGTAGAATACTGCATTGAATCTTGCAATACACAAAAGTTTTTGTGGCCGTGTCATGCCCACTTTAAGTAATTTATACTTGCCAACATTGATCCTATAATGATCTTTAGAAATGGGCTTTAAACCACAAACTGTTCAGCACTTCTTCTAATTATGCATTACTGTCACAAGGTTTAAAAATTGGACCTAACAGCTGGGCTCTCTAAAACACTTATAAATTTCAATCAATTATAAGACTGTAAATGTCAGTTTCATATCATTACCATTTGTGGTAAATTTAAATGATACAGATGATTACTGACACAGTTTGGATGCTAATACAGATTGAATACCTGTAATAGGTTTGACACCAGTAGATAGTGGTTGATTCATCCAGAAAGTTTGAAATCATTGCTGTTGTATAGGCAAGTCAGTATACAATGTATTGACATATGAGGAAAATCACCTGAGACCTAGACACATGAGATGAAATATCAGTCCAAGGTTACAATGATTTTACTATTTATTGGTCTTATGCCACAGTGATTTCTGGAATAACCTTTCCTAAATTCCAGTTGTGAACAGGGACTGAATGTAACAGTAAGCACAGGGTTTGTGCAGGTCCTGGAAATCATGGAAAGTCAGGGAAAAATGACATTTGAATTTCCAAGGCCTGGAAAACCAGGGGAAATCAGCAAAGTTTCAAAAGGTTTTGGAAAAGTCTGGGGATTCTTGGAAGTGAACTTATTGCTTCAATTTTCTCAATGTTCAGAAACATTTTATGGAAATAAGAAATATGGAAAAGAGACAGAAATACGGGATCTGATTGATTTAAATTAAAGGTCCTGGAAATTTCAGTCAAGGTCCTTGAAGTCATGTAAAAGTCATGGAATTTTGTGGTTTTGAACATGTATTAAAATCATGCAGTGAATGTGTCTACCAACTGTATGGCAGGCCAATTATGTATGTGTACCTGAAGGGAAATCCTGCCATTGTCAGAACTTGTAATACCATCAAGTTTTATTTTGTATCATGGCTGGAATTGAGGTTGCAACAGGGTAAGGCCATTTCCTAATCAGTTTTAAGGACATGCCATGTGAATGGGGGGGGGGGGCAGGGGAGGGGGCATCAAGGCCATACAAGTGATTTTGCACAAACCATAATGTACTCTTATAGGTAGGGCTCAGAGACCAAACAGCCAGGATGGTCATCAGATTCTATAGGTCAACAAGGTCATTGCCAAAATATACAAAAGGCCATGGCCATGGCCTTCGTGACCTTCGATTAATTCCAGGCCTACCTCTAGTGAGTTTGAGGCATGTTCTTTAATGCTGCTGGATAAGTCCTGCATAAAAACAAGTAACTCGTATACCTAACTAAAACTCTCCAGTATTTTTCATTCCACATCAGGTATAGAGGTCTGAAAAGTTTTCGCACATCACCCTGGGACCCTATGGAAAATTTACCAATGGATTATGCAAGGATCTTCCAGTTCCAGGATTTTGCTCGAGCAAAGAAAAGAACGTTATCAAAACCAAGGGAGGGACTTGCAGAGGTAAATCTCAAATTGCCCTTTCCTTGTATGGTTAGACGGACATAGAGTATGTTATTGTTTTGTAGCTTGTGTTCTTTCAAAGAGGGCATTGCTATTTATCTGTGTATGAATGAAGGTCAGGCTGAAGAAAATTAGTAACATAAATGTAGTGCTTCTACTTCACTGAGGTTTTCTTATTCTCATCATGCAGGTACAACTATATATATATATATATATTTTATTGCTGGAAGCATTTGGCAGAGCAGTGTTATAAGAGTTTTCTTGCCTGTGAGAACATTCTCATTGCTTTAGGTCACTGTATTTTCAATGTATAATGGTGTAGTAATATTACCAAGTTATGCATCACAAAGAAAAATATAGACAAATCTGAGCAGCAGTAGTGTATAGTGACTGTGGTCAGCCATTGGTGGGGTCCAGTAGCCATAAATCGTCTTCATTTATCGTGTAAATGTAATTTTAGACCCTTGCATATGGTGGAATTGAGAAAATCAAGAGGTCTTTCAGCATAAAACAATCCATGATACAGGTAAGCATAGAAATTGAAAGGTTAAAGGTGATAGACCCCAGTTGTGGCCAACTAGAATCAGACCCTCATTTGGTGTCCAGATTTGTTTATAAGGGTACCTTTACAAGTGTGAAACTTTGGAAGGAAAAAAACAATAGAACTCCACCTGTGGTGGTTACCACAGTGAAATTCATTACAATAATTTACACTTTAAGCTAGAAGAATTTATTTTATTGTTGCTTTTTATTTTCTTGCAGCATGGAAACTGCATAACAGTTCACATTACTAATGTACCAAAAGCCTTTGTAGGTGAGTACCTAAGTCTAGGTTTCCATGTTAGTGTGAGCATAATCCAACTACCAAGAGGTGGAGAAATTGCCAGTGGGTTTATTAACATTTATGCCTTGCGATTCTAAGGTTAATTAAGACTAAAACTACCTGGTAAATTTTCAGATACAACAAAACATTGTATTTTCTTCAGTATGTGTTTTATCTAGGTGACACTATATAAAACATTTGTGCTGGGATGTGGTTAAATCTATAATAATAATAATCAGGCCTTGAAGGGCAGTTGTTTTGCGACACTAAGCGACCACGAATGTGAGAGAAGCCATTGGTTTATGAATTACAACTTCATGTTGGGTGGCAACCAATTCAACAATTTGGATCAAATTTGGTATTTTTTTGAAAGGCCAGTTCAGATGGGAAAACTGTAGATTGCTCTTGGATGAAAAACCCACCTTACTTTGACCCAGCCAGGAATCTCATCTGATTGACAAACTCATGGCCTGTTAGAAATATTATTTAAAGAAAGTTTTGGAATTTAATACTGAGAAAAGTATAAATGAAAATTTTTAATTGGGTTCTATGATTTTTTTTTTGTTTCCAAACTAGGACCAAAATGAATGCCCTGGTGTGTAGTACTGCTATATATCTAATGAATTTACTTTGTATTTGGCAGAGAATCACCCTGCTGGTCATCCATTAATCATGTTTGGTTTGCTGCAACATGAACAAAAGATGTCTGTCATGCACTTTGCAATCAAGAGACACTACAGCTCTGAGGAACCAATCAAATCAAAGGTAAACAAAGTGTTTCCATGGTTACATTTACCTTTGAGCATGCTTTGCATTCACCCTTGGTTGGAGCAATAGTTTAGGGGTCATGATACATGTTTTTGGCAAAGTGTGTTAGACATGAAAGATCAACATGTCTTTAGTTTTATAGCCTGGGCCTGAAGTCATTATCTAGGGATAACTGCATCTTTTGGGAGTTGGGGGAAGGAGTGAAGAAGTGAAGTCTTTCAATTGTTGCCATAGACTTCATTTTGGGGGATCCTTCGAGTAAAAATACCACATCCAAATGTCTTGAGACTGACTGTAACCACAAAGTTGACCTCTTGAGTTCCAGACTTTCCTCCTTGATGTGTGCCTGGCAATACAAAATTTGAAGTAAATTTTGTCTGAAAAGGATGGATGAAACTTTGAAGTCATGCTAAACACCTGTCACACTTTACTGACTGCATGGTCAAGTGATTAGAGTAGCCAAGATACAGCAGATGCTGTGGGTGTCTCAATGTAAAACCAGAAAGTTATAAGATAGTATCAAATCCAATCAAATCTTACGTAATTCTAACCCTCTGTTTTCTACAGGAAAGGCTGATATTCCAGGTGGGATACAGAAGATTCAGTGCTTGTCCTATATTTTCAGAACATACAGTTGGAAATAAACACAAGGTAGGTTTCCAAAGATTCCTTAACCCTTCCTTAGATGTTAGTTTTAAGGAAACGTGAAGGGCAAGGATGTTTAAAAAGTGGTTTGTAAAAATAGAGGTAAGGCTGGCATCTTTACACAGTTTAGTTACAAATTTCACTATCATGAAACATATGTACCCCTTTAGAAGAGACATGATGCTGTGATGTCATTACCAATCAATTAAATTGTAGTTGCCATGAAATCCTCTTGATTTATTAAAGGGGCAGTGATAGTTGGTTTTTATTATTTTTTTTTTTTTCACAACTTTCATTTTGCACCAGATATGTAGATTGACATAAAACTAATAACAAGTGATTGGTTACAGTGTAGTGGAGGACATGTAATGTTGTGAGTGTTTGAAATTTTGTTACCCCAAAACTATTCAGAAATTTTCATTCAACTCTAATAAACAAAAAACTGACATTTCTTCTAAATATATCTGTATTCTGATAAATGGTTCAGAAAGGGTAAATTAGGTGCTGGAACAAAAGCTTAAAGGCCCAGTTCTCTCACCCCAAACAATACCAATTTTCCTAACCTTCTTACTTAAGCCCCTCCCACAATTATCTGAAATTCATCCTTATCCTGACACAATCTCAGTTTATTCCTTCAGGATGAGTACAGAAAAGCTCATTGTGTACAATCAAAACACTCTCAGTGCAGTGAATGCTGTGTGATATAAGCTTTGGTATTCTGCAGTGTTTGAATTAGCAGTCAATCAAAAAGCAGAGCCAATTGAGAGTTTCTGTTAGCCCCTACAAGGAGTGTAGTTTGGGGTGAGAGGACTGTCCCTTTAACATTCTCTGTCAAAATGTGATTGCTTCAAGCAGCAACATTGTGCAACTAAATTGTGCTTGTCATTCTGGAGACTCTAGTGGTGTTTAATAATGCAATACTTTAAGAACAGTTTATTATTAAATGAAATCATCCAGTATCTTCTGAAAAACAACCAAAGTAAAAGTTTATCATAAAAAATTGATAATATAATGTTGATTTAATTTAGTTTGTGACTCCATCAGTAACTAAAACCAACAGTCATTATATGTACTGGTGATGTTGTCAAGTGGATGGGATGTAGACAGTAACATTGCAAGTAATGAAGGTTAGGTGTTATTTACTAGGAGGGTTGGAGTTAGATTCCTAGCCAGGGTCAAATTAGGGTGAGTTTTTCATCCAGAAGCTATCTGCAGTTTTCCCATTTGATTGGCCTTGAAAAAGAAACTTAATTTGATCCATATAAGCTGCTAAGCCACTCAACATGAAGTTGTATTTCTTAAGCCCTACATATAATATGGACCTGCATTTTTGTAATTGCCTAGTATCACAACTCAACTGCCATTCAAGCCAGTTAAGGCCTGTAGTTAGTTTGTTAGATAAGAGTTTTACGGCCCAGTTTCCAACCTATTTGTTCAAGTTGCACCGGCCACGGCCTTTCTTCCAGTTGTGGCTCACTGGATTGTTTTCCCTACTTCTGCTTTTGCAGAGCATCATGCAAAACAGCAGTAGGTTCCATTTTTAGAGTCATTGGTATGACTTGACCTGGGAATTATTTTGTAATAAACATAGTCACGAGACCTAATGAAGCCATGACGAAATGTCATGCATCAATCTGGCACGTGTTCCAATAGCTACCACAATTGTGAGTCTCTAGTTTGGGAATTTTTGAAGTCCAGTTCTGTGGTTCCAAGATAAGATCAATTTCCCCAAAAATGTGCAAGTATAAACAGATTTCTCATCTTTTTCGACCTTTTTAAGGTAAAGGAAATGCATATTTTGGAATGGCCTTATAAGGTCTTGTCTGTATATTTAAGAGACTGACAGTTATTTCATCTTTTGAAAGTATTGCTGCATGTTGCCTCTTTCCTTACAGTATGAACGATTTCTTCCGAAGGACAGTAGCATTGTGGTTGCCTCTGTCTATGCACCGATATGTTTCCCCCCGTCATCTGTCTTAGTCTTTAAAGAGAGCAATTCAGGTGAGTGTGTGGCGCGCTGTATCATGCCAACCTTGGAGATCTTTATTTGTTTTGGTAGTATGATTTGCTGTCATGATAGTGACTTGCTGCTACAAGCATGGAATTGTGACCACATAATCCACTTAATAAGAGCTACGCCCTAATTCTACATAGCCAGTTTCATATCCGTCTTTCAAGTTTCCTGTTTTGTACTTAGCACCCATGACCTCTGTAATAATGATGATGACACTACTCATATGTCTTACAAATTCTATTTTAATCTACTCTTCCACAGGCACCCATTCCCTAGTAGCTACAGGTACTACCCTGGGCAGTGACCCAAACCGAATTGTGGTGAAACGGGTAGTACTTAGTGGACATCCTTTCAAAATTATCAACCGCACAGCTGTAGTGCGGTACATGTTTTTCAATCGAGGTGAGATTTGCATTTCAGCTTTAGGTAGTATTTGATTCTAGGTATTGGTGTCCTGTTTTGTAGTCACATAAATCCTTTTTGGGGGGGGGGGGTAGGGGGTGGGGTGGGGAAGAGGAAGAGGAATCAGAAAAAATTCAAGGGTTAAGGGCAGTGTTCTAATGCCAAATGGTCAAACTCCTGGGGGGAGCAGGGGGAGTAAAAACTTTCAGTACAACTGTCATCATATTATCAATTGGTACTTCCGTTCTTTGTCATTGTTTTACAAATTTTTGTAAGTTTTCTCTTTCCCTCCACTCCTGGTATTGATGCCATCTGTCTCACTGAGCCACAACTGAAAAAATGCTGTGGCTGGCTTGACTTCAACTTATTGGAGCTGGTCTGTAAAACTGTGTCTAACTAACTGTCTCATTTTCCCACAGAGGATATCTTGTGGTTCAAACCGGTAGAGCTCCGTACTAAATGGGGTAGAAGAGGTCATATAAAGGAACCATTAGGTAAGTTTAAATCACCCTGTAAACTAAGGAATTCTTGGTGATTACTTATAATTTGCATTTATATTAATTCTGTGTATTATTTTTATTTGTCTGCTATCATTTTAGAACATTATTGGATGCTGTTATTGCTTGACCTCTCATAGTTCACAAAGATTTAAGCAACAGGATTTCAATATTTAGTATGAAAGGACAAGGCATATTAACAAAGTACATCAGCAGATTATTGCAAGTCTCCAGCACCACATAGTATGTTGAGCATGTGCTATTTTAAACTTTTTAAAGCACCAAATTTAGATTGTTCTTGAAATTCACCATTTTTTTCCAAACCTGTTCAGTTTCTTTCTCATACTAATGACAAATTGGCAAAACCCATATTCTATGTAAAGAAGACTGTGTCATATGTAAGAAACAAAGGATATTAATTTGGTATTCAAGATAAGTGACCAGACACTTTTTAAAAATAACACACACTATGGTTTCAATCCTGGTACAAAAAGGTAGAAATTTTAACATTTTGCAACACTATTGGGAGTGAACCTTGACTTATTTATACCAATTATAAGCCTCCTTGGTCAGTTGTTGATATCAATACAATATGTCCCTTTCAGAAACTTTCCCATCCAATGATCCATATCAATACTACGTAGCTTTTGGGAGATCGTATCATTCAAAGATATTTAATTGCAACACTTCTCCAGATACAGCACTGATTTTCCTTAGGATAAATATTGATGGTGCTGCAGGGAATATTTAATTTTTGAAATGTACAGCATGCTTTACCTGCATCAGAAAAGATATTCAAACATTCCAACAATATCAAGTATAAATGAAAGAAAGAAAGGGCATTCAATTGTAAAGAAAAACAAAAGAAATGTTAGGCAATATACCCACTTTGCATAAAGGTTGTCTAACCTTCAAGAAACTGGAGTTACTTTTCACTTTATTATATCTGGAGTAAGGAACAGAGAATTGCTACAGGGTCTGGGAGACATGAAGTGAGTGGTAAGAAGCAAAAATTTGCAGTTTGAACAAGGAAGTAATCCTGTTTGCATCCAGTGATGGTTTTCAGTCATGATACATAAATTGTTTGTTATGGCACTATTAGTGTTTCTGCGTCGATGCAATTTTGACACAAAGGCTTGTCAACTTGACCCACTGACTCTAAAAGTGGAATCTACTGCCATTGTGCTTGATGCTCAGCATAAGCAGTGGAGTAGGGAAAACAAGCCAGTGAGCCACAATTGGAAAAAAGGCCATGGCCAGTTTGACTTCAACCAATAGGTTGGAAACTGGGCTGTAAAACTCCATCTAACTTACCAACTAACTAACCCACTGATGTTTGTGGCGAAGGATGAAAAAAGGGGGTTTGATTTTTTTTTCCCACATTTGATGAGTGTGCAGTGCAAAAAGAATTTCCAATGAGTCAATTTTTTTCAAACTTAGTGTATTAACCCAAAGTATAATATTTTAGAGAAATTAGTGGGTAGTATAAAAAAATTTTTCCTTTGGATTAGTTTGTCTAGCATTACATATTATTTGCTGTGCAAGCTGCTTAAACAACTGTGAAAATGTGTAGCAACATTTTTGTTGAGACTGTTGGGATCCATTTTGTGATGGAAAATGATTGGACTTCAAAACCTCCACACAATGCTGTAGGACAGTGTTATGTCCTGGCTTTAGTGCAACATAAATCTGGCAAATCATTCAAATCCTCTTGAAACCAGTTAGGGCATTGATGATTTTATGCAGTTAATGAAATAATACCCATTTAATGATGGGAAGTAGAAGACTTGTTATCTGTTACATTTTGTTAGTTTAGTTTTACTCTTTCCAGCAGTGTAATGGTGAACCCAGCTGAAAATGTACCATGATTTTACCATGGTACATTACAACACTTTTACCACACTTTTACCATGGTAAAAGTGTGGTAAAAGCATGGTACTGTACCATGGTATACCATGGTATTTTGGCCCTATGGTCATGGTAAACTGTGGTTTACCATGGTACATTTGTAGTAATTACCACACTTTTACCATGGTAAAATTGTGGTACTGTACCATGAAAATACCATGGTATTTTGATTCTATGGTCATGGTAAACAATGGTTTACTACGTTATAATGAGAGCTATTTTACCATACTTTAACCACCATTTTCCCACAGAGTTACCACACTTTTTCTACACAAATTTACCACAGAGTTTATGGTTTTACCCCAGATAATTTATCACACTCAAATTGGGGTTTACAGTAACTTTTAGAGACAAGTTCGGCACTGGCACCTGAGGAATTTTTTGCAGCCAAGGTTGGTCTATGTTATTTTCACTTGCACAAAGTACAAATGTAGTCCCCCCCCCCTCCCCCTTCAGTTTACCACCACTTCACCGATGTAAACAATAACTTAAGGAAATATATAAAAAGTACAATGACAATTTCATTTCATTTTTATTTGTTTATTCATTCATCAGAAAAAATGGAATTCTCATTGGCAAAATGTGCACACATGTCAAAAGGAGGAGGAGAAGGATACTTGGGATTTATATGGAATTAAATTGTAATGCAAATAAGGTCTTAAAATATACAATGACTCGAATTCAATTTTAGATATACATGTATAATTTTTATAAAAACTATATTAAATATTTTGAACAGATATTCAGTGAGCTTTGGAATTGATTAGGCCTCATGGTCTGTCTGATGGCTGCCATGAATTTATTTTCTTTTTAAGGTTTTGGCAGAATTTGCCAGCTTCTGTCGGATAAAATATTTTATTTCAGAAGGTTTCTTGGTAGGAAAGAAGATTGCTACTGTTCCTGCAAAGGAGGAAACAAAAGAAAAGAGATGTTATTAAAAAAATTGAACCAGCAAGTGAAAGTGCTATGGGCCATAGTCATGTATACCTAGGAACATACAAACCCTAATTCTGTCATGAGACGACGTATTAGTGAGCAAACTGGCACAAACCTATGCCTGTATGCAAACACACATACCATTATGACCATTTCTTTATCTTGTCATTGTAACCAAAGGTACATGAGAACGAAAATGGGGTTGAAAAGGGATTCACCAGACAGAAGGTTTGCAAGACCAAACACAAAGTAGTGTTTGGGAGACCCAAAGATGCGAAAAATGCAAGACCAACATTAAAAACCTGCTCACCTGTCACGGTATACATTTTAAGGCTTGCAGGCCTTTTCTTCTTTTGTTTTGCTGACCTTTTCTCATTTTCGGTCTCCCTAACCTCGCCACCTTTCGGTCTCGCAAACCCTTTCACATTTTCGGTCTGGTGAACTTTTTCTTATTTTAGTTCTTGCAGATTTCGCAAACCTTTGGTCTTGTGGGATGCCCCATTTGCAGCGGCGTAGCCAGACCTGTCTGTCCAAGGAAGGGGGGGGGGGGATACTATTTTGTTAACTTTAGACGACTAAATGTATGTTCACATATTTTTCCAAATGAATGTTCATATATTGACCAAAACAGTGTTCCATGGATGCAGATCAATCTTGCTTTTGATGTTATAGTTGGCCAACTTTCTTCCTTTCCTCATTTCTCTCTCTTTTCCTTTCCCCTTTCTTTCCTTCCGCCTTCTTTTCCATTTTCCTTTTTTCTTCTGCCTCTCTTTCCTTTCCTCACCCTCCTTTTCTCTTTTCTCTTCTTCCCCCTTTTCCTCTGTTCCCTTTCTTTCCTTCCTTCCCATTTTTTATGCCGGGGGGCAGCTTGCCTCCTGCCCCCCTCCCGCTGGTTGCGCTTACTGCCCATTTGACCTTTGAGCAGGTCATTAACGAGCTTGACTGGCTCAAGCTGGTTGCACCTTTTCACGACAACTCCTGTGTTGGTTATTTTGGCCGTGTCCTTGTGCTTCTTCAAGAGGTCACCCCTCTGACTACCAAACGTGCTACTGACAGATGTCCCCCTTAATGGGTGCTACAAGCCTGGGGTAACTCAACTCATTCTTGCACCCAGGGACCCAAGTCAAAGGTACACCACTAGCTAGTGTTAATATCATATTAATTGTACCTGGTCGTTAGTCCCTTCAATGCTTTCTTTGTTCAAAATTTATTCCATCAAATCTTTGTATATGGGTCCAGCCACAGCTGTCTTTTTTAAACAGCCTTGCTTCTTTGTTTTGTTATCCTGAAATTCAATTAAATTATTTTTATCAATATATTCATTTATTTCTTTCATAATAAAAGAACTTCAAACATTTGGGCATTGCCTATCAAAATCATAGCAAAATTTTCAATTTTTAGTATGTAATTAAAATAAGATCTCTTTAGAAAGATTGCTTGAAGTAAGTCCTAACAAATAAAACATTACACTTGTACATGTTCAATGCAACATTTGTACAGAGGTAAGCAGTGGCGGCGGAACGGGGGTTTGGGGCTTAGCCAGCCCAATGAAAAAAGTGGAGGGGCTAGAGGCATGTTTAGCCCCCCCCCCAATATTTGTAAGGTGCGCTTTAAGAAGTGGTGACCGGCGATGGCGGGGAGAATATTGAAGTGGGTGGTGAACATATTCTTCATCAGTCTAATGCACAATATAGGCCTACTAATAATTTTAGGGGAACTGTTTCCTATCAAAGATATCACTTTCTTAATTCCAAATTTTTTTTCTTTCAATCCCATCTACCTCCCAACCCCCCTTCTCCCAACAGCCCAAAGAGAAATAATTATTTTTTTAAAAGCATAAAATCAGGAAAGACCAATCTTTTTCTCAGTTTTAGGGCAGTCTTTTGATGCATAGAAAACACAAAAAGAAGACGCTTTTAGTGAGGTCGTCATTTGCAACATTTACATTTACTGTTCGGCTTTTCTGGCCAAGTGAAAACACTGCAAATTATACTTCGGTAAAGTTGATGCCCTTCAAACTGTACCCTTCTTGCATTGTAAACTGACCAGTACGTTGTCTAGATGTCCAGTAGTTATAAGGTGACATATACCTACATTATCTAAAGAAATACATTAGGTTATACAGTTCAGTGGGTTTACATAATGCCTTGAAACTACTTCAACTAGAATAATATACATTTGTCGCAAATCAATCACTTTAAAATGGTTTTTGGGGCTCTCAAGATAATTTTTGGAATCAAAATCACTTTCTCTGTGTGCATTGTTAAACATTGTTTTTTAAGGGGGCCGATCGCAACTTCTTTCAAAGTGCTTAGAAAAAAACAACACATTCTACCCTACTTCTCTGATTAATGTCAAAATAATTCCTTTCATACGGTTCTGCATAATTGTTTATTGCTATCAAACCGTTCTCAATATTTTCACCGTGATATATATCTGGGAAAAAGGGCAAAACAGGGCCTTAATTTCAAAATATATTTAGCTGAAACCCATGGGTAAAGTGGAGCGTTCCATAGTCGGCTCAAGCAATGAACGAACGTTCGGTAGAAACCCAGTACACAATGGTCACGGCCCTAATATACTTTGTCACACACTACTTATTGATATCAAAGTCAAGAAAATGGAGCATCAGTAATTAGGCCTAGACCTTGTCAGTGATTAAAAAATTACAACTGAAAGCGGTGGATTTTCGAGAAGAGTAACAGCAAGTGTACACAGAAATTTGAACGAGTGGTTTTTAGCCCTTGTAGTACTGTAACACCAATACAGGCGAAGTTATGCCGCAGTGACAGTTGATTTTTATAATGGACCTGCAACGGTCACCGTACATTGAAAACGCAGCCACACTATGAAAATTTGGCTGCACATCGCAATTGTTAGGTCGTTGAACTTCACGAACATGTACCTCGACCTACCGAAAATAACTGAAACTGCACAACGGGAAGTTTTTATTCAGGATAGCCTACACACAAAATATAACAACAAAGAACAAAAAGATATAGTTCCGTCTAAGCTGGCCCACCAATCAAATTAAAAATTGAATTGTTAAATACGAACCTGAAATCCACAAAACTTTTGCGTCATAAACCTCTGATCCAGTGTGTTTGGAAGCTTGTCCTAGATGTCCATCCGACTTTAACGATGTCCTTTTTATTCCAAAGGCCGTTGGTAAATGTCTCTTTTTCATAGTTAGGCCTACTGACAATCCAAGATTGCTTACCTATCCCGATCTCGTTTCTTCCAAAAATATCAAACAGCACGTAAGTCATCTTTTCCGAAATATATCGCAGCTCGTTTGAACATAAGCGGATGTTTCTGTCGACTGTACGCCGCTGGGCTCCGTACATCTGTTCTATTTTAGTGCGCGTGGAATTCGAAAGTCAGTAGCGCGTAATTTTTAACGAAAACCGGTCAAAATTAGTAATGGGCTGAAGTAATTTAAATGCATAGTAGCGGTGACAACAGAGTCAATATTCAGACAAACTTCACAAATGTGACTTACAGAAGTAGAAAAACTATCGTTTAAAATATTATAACATTGAAACAGTTTTCAAGTCACCAACGATCCGTTCATGGGTTGTAAAGCAAGGGTATATTATATCTCTACGCTCAGCCCAGGGACGTGTCAACTTCAAACAGGGGTTATTTACGAGAGTTTCCGTTGTTATGTTTCTCCGGTACCGTTGCTTCATTGGCACGGCTGCTTGCTGAACATTAACAAACACTCATTTTTATGACTCCTGCTTAATAGTGCACCGGAACACTTATGAAATTTGTTCCAAGAAATTTGAAAATATTTTCCTAAACACTGACAGAATAAGTTTGTCTTTTTAAAATACGCGAGCGTATTATTTTTGACCAATTCTCGTTGCGCGTCTTCCTGCTTGATAGCTGCGTTTTATCGAGAGACAAAATCAAGGACGCAGGTTGCGCGTGAAATAGCACCGGTGCTGACGGCATACATACACGCTCAATCCTGCCCGGGAATAATCGACGGAACGTTCATACGTACCGCACCGTGCCGAGGCGAGGCTGCTGTATGCATGCATATATCACCATATTTCCTTGCAAATTTGATACATACTTCGTTTTTTTTTTAATGAAGGTACCTTATAATCGCGTAAGTCTTAAATTAATTAAACAAAATGACGTGAGTTGAAAGAGAAAATGTGGAACTCCGTGGGAATAACAAACGATTTTTTTTCAAATGAAGGCGAAGAATTTCCAAGAAACACGCAAAAATTGTGGTGAAGATGACGTTAACGTTAACGTTAGCCTCTGGGTGTATGCTTGCACGATCTAACAAGGCCACGGAAATAACGGAAACAATTTTTCATTTTCCTTGGAAAAATCTGAAGTTATCTAAATATATCTCAAGTTTGGGAAAAGCTGTGATAAAAATCTATATCTTCCTTATGAGATTCTCTGGAAGATTTGTAGATACAAACAAATATTCCCTTCCAATGAACGCGGCCTTATAAGGTTTTGTCACTGTAAATTAGGTTGATTTATCCTAATTGAAACATAGCCCCGACAGGATTTAACATACTTATATTAAAATATGTGTTATAAAAAATATAATAAATATTTGTGTACCGCGAGCTACAAGCCTACTCAAGAAACTAACTGTTTTGTTGCTCAAATTACGATCGTCTCAGTTAGACAGGCTATAGTCCCTAAACATAGATGCTTAATGTCAAATCGGCTATTACGATAATTGCTGAAGTGCCATGTTATACGTACAGAACGATGAACGTTATTCTTTCTTTTTCTTTCCATTTCTAACCTTCATGTTAATTTAATATTGTTACTTACTATCCAGAAATATTTAAAGTATTAAGTTATTGAGTAGGGCTACTGCAAAAAATATTTCGAATTAAGTCTAATTCACTGTGAAGTATTGATGTAGTTCAATTCTTTAACTGCTGCAGGCGACCAATATCAACGGGTAGACAAAAGCAGCGAATGCAAAAGAAGGAAAATGTCATGGAACCCCTATTTTCTCCACAAAGAGTCGTTTCTCTCTCAAAACAAAATATTACAAAAACTCGAAAATTTCTAAAAAAAAAAAATCTGGATCATATTAGAAAACGACAACTGTTTGAATGGAATGAAAGTACTGACATAACCCTCCCTGACTCGCATTCTGTTTTGGTTCGTTAAAACAAGCTTGTTTTATGAGAAAAATATTTTGTGAAAATTTGGGGTTCCTTGCCAATTTCCTTTAATATCATAGTTGAATTAGTCTTCCATAGCAGGAGCAAATTATTTGTTAATTATTGAAGGTGCACCCAATACTTAAGTAAGTTGGAGAAATGATTTGAGACAGGCACCTTTCACGCTTTGACACTGAAAAATACCCATACCGCATGATAAAAGGATGCAGGAGGGGACCGATGAGAAAAGTACTGTTTTCTCTATTTTTATTTGGCCTCAGAGTCAGCATGCTTGATCTACGGTACCCTGTCAGCATGTACCTTTAATCTCACTATTGACAACAAAACTAAACCATCTAGCTCATACCTCATTGTTTGAACTGAAATTTTCTGTTTATTACACCTCATGTCACTCCTACATAAATAAATGCTGCTTTCACATAGAGTAACCTGATATTAGTTTCAAGTAAATTTAATCTTGTCTTTTGAAATACCATGGGTCCATTACATACTCCCATAAAGTCAAAATCTCCCAATCTTGTCACCTACAAAGTTCCTTCATTTTGTGGGTCCCGCTCAGTGTACTGTAAAACAGGATTTGGGGCCCCCAGGCTATTTAGCCTGTTGATGTTGGTTTATCTTCCTTCTTAGACACTGTTTCGACAAGAGTGAGCTGAATAATGACTTAAGAACAAGGAACCTTCAGCAAAATGATCCTTACTAGTAGTATCCTCAATTGGGAATAACGAACCATCAGAAAAACAAACCTTTCGGGCAACAAACCAAAATCAGCTAGATACATTTGCTAGCTAGTATGCAGTCTCTAATTAAACATCAGTGACCTTACTTGTACTTTCGGCACAATAAAGATGTATCTGGGTACTACTGGGCGTACAATTGTTTCCAGCAATGCGTGTAGGGGGCATCACATGATACTGAAAGTCCGCCAGACTGTAAGTTTGAATAAGAAAGGGTCCACGAGACCGAAAGTAAGAAAAGGTGAAGAGGGTGAAGAGGTTCCATGGACCCTCTGTCATTCTAACTTTCAGTCTGACTGAAAATGTACGAAAATCAGAAAAGGGCTGCAAGACCAAAAATGAAAATATAGGCCCCGCAAGCCTAAGAATGATCATATACAGGTGCACAGGTTTTTTAACGCCAGTATCATTTTTGATCTCGCACACCCTAATTCCTTTTTGGTGTTTTAAATCTCCAATCACATGAACCCCTTTTGATTTCAAGTCTGGCGAACCTTTGGTTTTGTGAACCCTGTTACATTCTGCAGTCTCGCAGATGTTTGGTCTTCTGAACCTTCGGTCTTGAGCGCTGTAATCCATTGTGTGCACCATCAATGTTTCATGATCAAAAAATAAAAGGAAAACTTGCTAATTTTGGTTTTGATGAAAAGAGAAACCTATGCATTCATGATGGCGTATGTATGATGTGTGTGTGTGTGTGTGTGTGTGTGTGTGTTCATGACTTTGCTTGTTAACGCAATACCTCAAGATAGGAATGTCTAACAGTTTTCAAACTTGGTACATGGCCTCCTTATGTTAAGAGGAAGAACTCTATCGTGCTGGATGGAGGTCAAAGGTCATCTGGTATCACCAGGGGTCAAAGTCTAAGAAGCTTGTCAATGCTATATCTCAAGATAGGAAACTTGGATAGGTTTCATATTTGGTCTGCGGATGCCTTATAGTCAGGAAATGGTCCCTATTGTTTTTGGCGGAGGTCAAAGGTCATCTGGGGTCACTAGGGGTCAAAATATGAAAGTTGTTAACAAAATATCTCAGGACAGGAAACTTGGATAGATTTCATATTTAGTCTGTGGTATTGTTTTGGCAGAGGTCAAAGGTCATCTGGGGTCACCCAGGTATCAAAGTCTGAAAAGTTCATAAACGTGATATCTCAAGATAGGAAACTTGGATAAATTTTATATTTGGTATGTTGATGTGTTATGGTCAGGAGATAAGTTAACCTGAGGTCACCGGGGTGAAAATGTGGTTAATGCCATATCTCAAGGTAAGAAATTTGGATAGATTTCATATTTGTTATGTTGATGCATTAAAGTCAGGGGATGATCCCTATTGTTTTTGACAGAGGTCAAAGGTCATCTGGGGTCACAAGGGATCAAAGTCTGAAAATCTTGTTAATGTGATATCTCATGATACGAAACTTGGATAGATTTCATATTCGGCATATAGTTGCGGTATAGTCAGGAGATAGTCCCTACTGTTTTTGGTGGAGATCAAGGGTCCTCTGGGGTCACTGGGGGTGAAAGTGTGAAAATGTGGTTAATGCCATACTGTATCTCAAGATAAGAAATTTGGGAGGATTTAATATTTGTTATGTTGATGCATTTATATTCAGGGGATATGGTCCCTATTGTTTTTAGCAGAGGGCAAAGGTCATCTGGGGTCACCTCGTTTCAGTGAGTTGAAGTCTGAAAACCTTTTTAAATGCATTATTTCAAGATAGCTGTGCATCATGTAAGTTTTATGTCTGAATATCTATCAATCTATCTAGCTATATGGCTTTTATGGAAGTCAAAGGTCATTGTGATCGTGGGTCACTCGAGGTGAAAATGTGAAAACCTTAATTGTTAGGTGTCAACACATCTTAAGGTGGGAAACTTGAATAGATTTCACATTTGGTATGTGGATGCAAATTACGTTGAGAAGATGATCCCTATTTTTATTGGTGGAGGTCAAAGGTCATGTGGGATAAAATTATTTTTGGAACATGCCAGTATGACATTTGAGTCAGAAGATAATGATACATGATTGAATTCTTTGAAATGGAACATTTATGTGTCCATTAATTAATGCATTTTTGCATTATAGTTGATTTGTCCTCCTTTTAAAATGTAAAAACAATGATAATATATGTCTGAAAATAAGTAAAAACATGTATTTCTCATCATTGCTCATGTGCGAACAAATCGATCTTTGAGCCCCAGGCCAGCTAGCTCATCAGCTTCATTCCTCATTTGGCTTCTCTCCCCCTCCCTATGCTCAGGTTTCTCTCACCTCCCCACTCACCTGTTGCTAGCAATGACTTAAGAGGTACGCTATAAGCTCTAACTGGAAGGTTCAATTTATATAAGTTGCGACTTGTGTGAAAATATTCATTCACATCAAAGTCATGCATTCACTATTTGAGGACCCTTTACATATTTCCACACAGTAACAAAAACCTTTACTGAGTGCATGGAAACATGGGATAAATTCTTGAAACTTTGTAAGATAGTACAATCAGATCACAAGCTCTATTCTCAGAGGGATAAATTTAAATGACTGCAACATTAATGCAGAGAATTACATGCAGCATGACAATAACTGCAGTTACACAATAAATAAACTCCTCAGAGTTAACGATATTTGAGGTAAATAAAACAGGCACATGTACCATATACCACTATTTAACAATAAATTAATGATGGAGTAAAATTGTGGTACATTTACCATGGTAAGCGTACCACACTATACACCATGAATGTGCTATGGTAAAATAATGGTAAAATTGTGGTACATTTACCATGGTATATGTACCACACTATACACTATGAATGCACCATGGTAAAAGTGTGGTAAATTTGTGGTGCATTTACCATGGTACATGTACCACATATTTACCACACTTTTACAATGGTAAAATTGTGGTACATTTACCATGGTAAATGTACCACATATATACCACACATTTACCATGGTAAAATGATAGTATATTTACCATGGTACATGTACCACAGATTTACCACACTTTTACCATGGTAAAATAATGGTAAAATTGTGGTACATTTACCATGGTAAATGTACCACATATATACCACACATTTACCATGGTAAAATGGTAGTAAAATTGTGGTATATTTACCATGGTACACTGTACCACAATTTTACCACACATTTACCATATCTTCACCATGCTTTACCTTAGTTACTATGATTTTACCATGGTATACCATGGTAAAATCATGGTACATTTTCTGCTGGGAAATACATAACATTCCCTGTCATTGATGATATCATTTGTTTTTCCACCGTGCCCCCAACTGGGGGTTGAAGAATACACCTACAGTATTTCCCGTTGGTTTATAGAGGCAACTAAAGGGGAGGACTACTTGAACTGTTTTTGAAACAGAAGTTGAACTTGAACCATATTTCAAACCATATTTAAACTTAAACATTTTCTCTAGGTGGCACAATACCACACATTCATGTTGGTGTGGCAATTAATTTCATCTAACTCCACCATGAGGCATGAGTATGATTGTTTCAATACAGCTGTAGGCAGTGATATTGAAGCATCTTTTAAACCCAGTCATTTGGTCTCCTGTAATCAGGTCATGCAGTCATTAAGGTGCTACACCTGGGTGGTGTGAGTGGGATGATTTATTGTTCCTTCAAGTTTGTAATCATTTCAATCCAACTTAATGTTTGGTTTACAAATGTGGAAGAACTTCAGGTTCCTATGTGTTGGTATCTCACTCTGTAGCATTGTGTTATGCTTCAACCCAACATCAGTATGTGTGTGAGTAGGCTTGAATTAAACAGCTGGCCTCTTTTTGATAAGGTCACACAGTTAATCCAGGTATACACGTGGGTGGCAGGAGTGGGAAGTTTTATGATCCTGTATGTATGTTATCACTCACATCAAACCTTTTGTGTTTTCAATCGTTATGTGTTTCTTTGCCAGAGGTAGAATGAATCTATTTAATGATGGTGTCATATATGTGTATATGTGTGTGATTTTGCCTTTTGGTCTGCCATTTTAACTGTTCCCTTGGGCACTGGGGTTAGTAGAATATGCCTGCAGTGTTTCCCACTTGTTGAAGGAGGCGACTATACAGAAGAACTTGAACTGTATTTCAGCTTAATCTTTTTATCTTGCTGACGCTTTATAATACATAGGTGTTTGTGTGTTGTTAAATCCCATCTAAATAACTAAATAGTCACCCTAGCAGCCACACTTCTAACCTTTGAATCTCTGACCATGGGAGATTTCATTCGGACTTGCAAACACCTTGTTTGGACCTTCTATCATCATTTTGTGTTTGGTCAGTCTTAATTTTGCTTAAATGAAGGTCACTGGATGAAAGCTGAGAAAAAGAATTTTACCCAAAGTAGAAAAATATATTTATATCATTTTAAGCAAATTCATATTACGATCATCTGTCCATAAAGATTACCAGGGAGATTAAATGTCTTCCTGAATTGGTAACATTTTATTTGTTTCATCACTCAAGTATATACAATGACGTAGTTTAACATATTTACAGAAGGTAATATCAGACTGAAAGGAAGTGCAGCTAAAAGCCAAAGACTAGTCAAGAGTGCACTCAAAAAAAAAAAAAAAATATGCACATAAATACTTAACAATCAAACAACAAACAAAAATTACATAAACCATCCCATAAGCAGATATACCCTTCCCACAACAGCATAAGTAGACACCCCCACCCTACCAAAGGTACTTGGGTAAAATGCACTTAAACTAGGAGCAACTAGGTAATCAGCATTACAGCTGGAGAGTGCAACTGTCCAGTGGCTGGGTCAATTAATTTTGTGCGCTCCTACTTTTGACAGAATTTATGATAGTTTGCTATCGAGTGTCAAATTATTGATTCCTTGCCGTAGGCCAAGGAATCTATGCGATGGTGATGTCGTGCGTGTGTGTGTGTGTGTGTATGTATGTGACGCTTTGGCATGTAAACACGATATCTCAAGAAGGGTAAGTGTGACTAACCTCGTATTTGGTATGTGGTCTGGTCATATTGAGTAGATGATCCCTATCGTTTTTGGTGGAGATCAAAGGTCATTTGGGGTCACAAGAGGTCAAAATGTCAAAACCTTGTAAACATGATATCTTGAGAACAGTACGTGTGACTATGTTCATATTTTGTGTGTGGGTTGGTCATATTGAGTAGATGACCTCTATCAATTTTCGTGGAGGTCAAAGGTCATTTGGGGTCACGAGAGGTCAATAGGTGAATTCCTTAGAAATTGCTTGTAAACACGATATCTCAAGAAGAGTAAGTGTGACTAATTTATATTTGGTGTGTGCATTGGCCATATTGAGTAGATGATCCCTATTGTTTTTGGTGGAGATCAAAGGTCATTTGGGGTCACGAGAGGTCAAAAGGTCAAAACCTTGTAAACACGATATCTTGAGAACGGTACATGTGAATATGCTCATATTTGGTATGTGGGTTGGTCATATTGAGTAGATGACCCCTATCAATTTTCGTGGAGGTCAAAGGTCATTTGGGGTCACGAGAGGTCAAAAGGTCAAAACCTCATAAACAGGATATCTCCAGAACAGTACATGTAACTTTGCTCATATTTGGTATGTGGGTCGGTCATATTGAGTAGATGATCCCTATTGTTTGTGGTGGAGATCAAAGGTCATTTGGGGTCACGAGTGGTCAAAAGATCAAAACCTCATAAACACGATATCGGCAGAACAGTACATGTAACTATGCTCATATTTGGTGTGTGGGTCGGTTATATTGAGTAGATGATCCCTATTGTTTTTGGTGGAGGTTAAAGGTCATTTGGGGTCACGAGAAGTCAAAAGGTCAAAACTTAGTAAACACGATATCTTGAGAACGGTACATGTGACTATGCTCATATTTGGTGTGTGGGTTGGTTGTATTGAGTAGATGATCCCTATCGATTTTCGTGGAGGTCAAAGGTCATTTGGGGTCACGAGAGGTCAAAAGGTCAAAACTTCATATACCCAATATCTCAAGAATGGTACAGGTGACTGTGCTCATATTTAGAGTGTGGATTGGTCATATTGAGTAGATGATCCCTATTGATTTTCCCAAAGGTCAAAGTTCATTTGTCAGCATGTTCAAAGCCTGACAAGCATTCCTGCACAGTCTTTCAAGAAAGGTCATTTGTAGGGTCCTGTAACTTTTCATGTAGATAGCACATAGTGAATACATGGTCCCAGAAGTTTTTGGTGGAGGTCAAGTGTTATTTGGGTTCACAACGGGCAAGAGGGATCTCAATGTAGGAAGATTGGATACCTTGCATGTGTACTTTGTGGGCACATTATTGAGCCCTCTTAATTCAAAAACATTGCAAAGCAATGTCAATGTGAAAAAAGGCCTTACATTTCAGCGGCAAGGAATCACGAAGCCTTTTGGCTTTCTGGTTAAACCTCCAGTGAATTTTAGGTCCACCCTTCAATGGGCTAGACTGGTCGTCATGCATGCTCAATATTAAGTAGATTCCTCTTGAATTGGGTGCAGTTGGGTCACCTTTGATCATCAGGGGTCAAACTGAACATCTTCAGAAGCATAATCGATCCGAAGTCATAGTTAGCATCATATCCAGTAGCAGTTATCATATATGCCTCCATTGTTTAAAATGGGTTAGGTTGAGTTTTACAGCCCAGTTTCCAGTTCAAGTCGAGCTGGCCATCGCCTTTTTTCCAGTTGTATCTCTCTGGCTCGTTTTTCCTACTCCATTGTCCAGTGCACCACAACTGGAAAAAGGCTGTGAACACCACTAGATGAACCCAGAAACCCTGTCCAACCCATTGTTCACAATAAATAAATTGCTCATACTGTTTAAGCACACATCACAGAAATCAGCATACTGCCCCCAACTGTGGTATCACCATCACCCTTGATAGGTTAGCTTACAAGTGTCTTTCTTGAAGTTACTTTGGTGACCCCTGCAGTTACTGTGCATGAATTTTTGTTTGTAATTCGTAGTAACACAAAACACAATGGAGTAGGGAAGGCAATCCATGGCCATCGACCCACAGCTGCAAAAAGACCATAGAGGCTGCAAGATTAAACCGACAGAAGGGTATCAATTGGGAATTAAAACCCGAACAATCCGAACAATCCAAACCAAGCCAGTAACACAAAAATTATTGTCATATGACTAATTAAAGGGCAATCTGAGCAGTCACCCAAACTTGATGTAGTGAAGTAGACTGTCCTGTTTTATGATTGGCTGTTTAGAGTCATGTGACAACATTGTTTCCCTTCAAATGTGAAATTTACTTCTTGCTTTACCCTGGATATGCAATACTGAAATCTTAGAATATGATGAAAGATTCTTTGAAGAGAAATAAGAAGAAATTGTGATATTTTAGCTGTTGCTTCAAAACAAGGCTGTACATGAAAAAGGATAGCAGGGTGAAGATTACAGTTTGCAGTTTGTCCTTTAAACTAGAGGGCCTCGCCTGATAATGTCACATATTTCATTGAGTATTCTATACAGTTGCTATGAGTTTGCAGCTGGTATAGGTTTTAACTCTCCTCCCACGTCCATAATTCTTACAGTCAAAACTTCTGTGTGCTACATCAAAGCTTTGCGTGTCAGCCAGTCGTATGGTGGTCACCTGGTACATAAGTGATATGAAATGAGGCAGGTGATTTACTAATCTTTTAGCTGAGCAAACTAATTGACAGCTTTTACATACTGGTGATCTTTCAATGATGTAGATTATCAGGGCATACATAGAAGTGTCAGTCAAGAACATAAAGGATTACCCCCTTGAAATAACTGTTTTGTGTCAAAGAGATTTGAGATGTTAGAAAGATGTTAAAAAGGGACTGGAGGTGGTCTTCCTGAAGTTCTAACTCTATTTAACAAGAATATAATGCCAAAACAAGTGAGTTTGAATAAGTTAAACCTTTCAGACAGCTTTGTTGTTGGTGTTCTTGATCTTTGGATTGGCAGGTCCTTTGAGAAGTTTTGAAACCATTATGTAGCCCAAAACCTTACTCCAAAGGAAAGGTCTCCAGAAGTCTTCTACTTTCATTAAAATATGCTCGCAGAAATCGCATAATTACCCATTTCTTGTTGTGTACCAGTCTTAAATAGTAACTAGCTTTGTAACTGCTTTTGTGTTGTGAGCTCTTGTCTGACAGTGGTCAAGGGCAGACCAAAATGTCAAAAAGAATATATTCTCAGGAAATACAGAAAATGAATCCCTACCATAGGTAGGCATACTACCCAGGATGCAGGGGGGGGGACTGGCCTTCCCACTTTGGGCAAAAACAATTGTCCATTGGGTCAAAACATACACAAAACAGGATAATAAATGTTATGGTGCAATTGATCAATATTTGGGCAAAAATTGTTTTTGCCCCCCTCCTCCCCGTGTGCCTATGCTACCATCTATACTTCTCAATATCATCCTTAGAGTGGGAATAATTTGCAACTTCTACAAAATCAAAACAGATTAAGTGTGTCTTATATCTTTGCTCTCTCACCAGGAACACATGGTCACATGAAGTGCATATTTGATGGAAACTTGAAGTCACAAGATACAATACTAATGAATTTATACAAAAGAATGTATCCCAAATGGACATTTGACCCTACTGGAGGTAGTAATATCAGTTTGACACCTGAGATGTTCCCATCTACTCAAAGGAGTGAAATGGACACAGATTAATGTTTTGCGAAGGAATGGGTAAAATATGATGAGCCTCTTGATGGTATGAAACCTGGAGTGTTGTGTACCACTGGAAGTCTAGTGCTGTCAGATGAATAGGCTAGCATGCTGTCACGATCAGTGGTGTGTATCAAATAGCACAGGCAACCCAGCGGAGTCATTACACAACAACTGGACTGGAAGCTACATTACAGAGGAGGATATAACATATATAATTAGGTTATTACTTCTTGTCAGGGAGCTGTCATGTGGAAGCAGATTGGACTCTTTGAATTGAGATTTACACCATCAAGGTCACACAATAACCTTTCTCTTGGAATCATCCTGAAATACTGCCCAATACTGCCTTGCTGCTCTTACCACCTATCCTCCACCCCATGCCCCTTTTTATGTGTTTTATGTCCCATAAAAGCTTCTGTACTTCATTCCCAGTCAACATTATGGATCAATGTGTCACTTTTGTGCATCACAGACTGCACTGAATGCAGTTATTACCCCTTCAGAGTGTCTCATAAAGCCATGAGTTTCAGAGGGGGGGGGGGGGGGGGGGGCTTTGCGGCATGAAGCGGACTTGGTTCTTGTAGTGAACATTTCTACTCTTCACGATTGATAATTCCCATTTGGAATTCTGAAATATTGGGAGCTGCTTATAATGGATGAAGTAGATCATTCAACATCAGTTGTTGTCTGCTACATTTGACGTCGGTCTGAAAGATTTTGCTGCTGCCATAGTATAGCTATAATTCGAAGCTGGAAATAAATTTTGCATCTAGTATCAAGCGGTTTGGTGGGTCACAGTGTACCACTTATACTGAATCTGAAAGTGTTAAGATGATGTTATACTTGGCCATTCGAGGAGATTTCCAAATTGAAGAAATGGTAAAGATTAGACTACTGTCTCTGTAGCTCATTTGCATGAGGCTCCTTCTTTTTGTAGGAAGGTTCAAACCCCATTGACAAATTTCAGTTTACCAGTCATCCTTAGTTTTGTAGCACCTGCCTCTAAATTGGTGGAATTGTCAACCTGCCTGTCAAAGCATTTTTTCAAGGAAACTAATTGTGATAGAATTATGAGACTTGAATGATGCTGTTAGAGATTTGAAATACAGTAATGGATTAAAGAAAGGAATTCTCTCAGCCAAATATGTAACTTATCAAGTGTAATCTCTTCAGGTTTCAGAGCATTAGCATGAATTAAAATTTGCCATTGAATCACCTTCTTAACCAAGGGCTCTCTGCTCTAGACCTTGAAGTGGGACAATTTTGACACCAGTGATAATTATACATTATGAGGTGATACAAACTCAGAAACATCTTTTCCTTCCCAAGGAGGCAGTAAAATTGAAAGTAATACTTTGAGCCATCAATGTTCTTGCTCTAAAATCTCATCTCCTGTTATTGGTTGAAAAAAGATGTCAGTGACTCTCACAGCTTCATACTGCATGTTTCATCATCTCCTTTTTAACATGCTCTTTACAAAATAGCAGAAGGGACAAGTTTTTTGCATCAGCTCTTTTTCTGAAAGTCATCATCAGTGCAGCCTGTCATGTTGTTGGTTTATTATGCCTAGTTGTCTGTTGAAAGGATCGGATTGCTTAACTGTCAACTTGACAGTGATTTCCAGCTATCCAAACATATAAGTAGCAAGATTCTGGGGAAAGGAATCAGTGTCTCAGTTTCCCTCTGAATTGGGTAATTAGCAACCAAGTATAAGTGCAGATATTGAACACCCCTGTTCTGCACTTTGCAAAATGATGTAATGGTAAAGTGGATGTGTGCCAAGTCTTAAGTTAACATGGATATTAATGCTTGAGGTATTATTCTTGTTTTGTGATCTTTAAGAACAATTTCCAGAAAATGAATGTTCATAGATCATTGAAAAATACTGGGAGGGTGGGGTGGTTAGTTATAAGTGTTTTATGGCCCAGTTTCCAACCTATTGGTTCAAGTCAAGCCGGCCACGTCCTTTTTGCCAATGGTATATTTTCCCTACTCCATTGATTATGGGGAGTATCACGCACAACGGCAGTACGTTCCATTTTTAGAGTCTTTGGTATGACTAGACTTGGGAATCCAACCAGGGCTTTCCACGTGAGAGGCAGATGCTCTACCATTACCCAAACATGCCGTTTGGTGGTACAGGAATTAAGAATTGGTAGATACAACTAAAGACCAGGAGTCTCTCAGAATTATGGGAAAAACTGCCTGGTACCATAAAATTGACATAATACATATTCTATATAAGCCTACATTTCTCACCAAAATTCATCAAAGATTGACTAGTTTACAGGATTATTTCCATGTAACACTCTTATCATGAATAATCATACTCTATGTAAAATGTAAATTTGTGACAAAAAGTTGGGGCTCCCCAACAGATGATGTGTTTTTCCAACCTTCATATTAAGAACAATTGCACACATTGGTACATGCCCTGGGAGATTTTCTTTGGAATTTTCCTGAAAAGTATAGTAAAGTGTTCTAAGTTTTTATCATGTATATCATACCATTTTGTGAGAGTAATAAAGCCATCTTAAGGGAGGGTAAATTCCAAGTTCTCATATTAATGTCATATAAATTACACATTTTGAAGGAAGTGTGTACCGTATAATAAAATGTTAAAACTATTTAATTATTCTTGAGGTATTATTTGTATTTGTTTGGTACAAGGATACAAAACTTTCACAGAAATTGAGTTTGTCTGATCTAATTAGATTTTGAAGAGAGAAGCAAAGTTAAAATAGTGGTAGATACCCCATGAAACACAGAGACATTGTAGTAAGGTGAAATGAATAAGCTGAATGGCCTGAAGTTAATGGAATATAAGAGGGGTGCAACTGCTCAGACAGTAGGTTAGGGTTAAACAAATTTAAAAATGTGTGCTTTAACAAGGACCCACCTACAACTTGGAGACCATGCAAACTAGCTGTGCAGCCTGTTATAAACTGGTTATTATGGCAACAAGAAAGGGCAGTAAATGTTTTTGTTCTACCACAAGAGCACAACACTTTGCTTTTCATGGAAATTATGAAAAAATTTTGAATACAGTTTAATTGGGTTGAGAAAAATTCCCAAGTTGACAAACTTGCTTGGCATGGAAACTGTGAGATCTTTCTAGTTTTAAATGAAATATGAAAGCTCATACAAGATGTTTTCAGGCAGAAGACTATCTCCATGAATTAGCACAATGGCAGTAGGTTCCACTTTTAAAGTCTTCAGTATGACTGCATGGGGCCAGGAGAAGAACTCCAGACCTACCCACTGTACGGTGGATGCTGTATTAATCCACTTTCAGTGGCAACAGAGGACTCACCATTCAATCATCAATCTGTAATCCCTAGAACAACTAGGGAAGGTCCCAGTTTCTCAATAGGCTTTGTCCTCATTGATATCCACAAACTGGGTGTCCTGGGGCAAGAATGGTATGGCTTGTTCATTGCAAACATAGTTTCACCATCAGTGCCAAACCCACTAGGTGCCTGGTAGGAATACAAGTTGTGCAAGTGCACTGGAGGAGGGGCAGCGAGGATATCCATGTCCCTCCTACTAAACATGGTCTAACAACAGTAATCGGAATGAAGGGCTTTTTATTGACCATTATGAAATTACAGACTTTTCTCTTTTCTCTTCTGTATGGGAACAATGAAAATAGAACTAGGAGGACATGAAATAGCTTGGTTAGACCTTTTTTTGCCTTTCCCACTGTGGATAAGTAGTAAGGGACAATATTTGGATGTGATCTGCACTCTTGGTTCAATAACTGGAAGGTATTTGATGATAAAACAGGTTGTTGCTGACTAAGGAATAATGTCACAGACTGTAAGCTGCAGAGGCCTCAGCCAAGCTGCCAGGGCTGCAGTCATGCTTTGTTCCTAAACACACTTCAGTAATGAAATCAAAGCCAACTGGCTATTGTAATGGACATGGAAACAATATACAGCTGCAAATGTTGGCAGTGTCAACCAAGGCAGCTGCAGACTAATGGGAAGGTCACACCATGGCAATATCAGATTGGATTACTCTCCCATTTTTGTGAGTTTTACTTAAAATCCCCTCCATCTTTGGTTGAAAAGAAACAAAAATTTGCCAACCTGTGGAAATAAACCATTTTTATCCCAGGACTATGAAAATTCACAATTATGCTAATTATTCTGTGATGTCACATCTGCAGACAGCTTTTATCAGATACGCATAGACCGATTAGCTGTTAGTCAACATGAAGTCATGAAATATTTAGTTTATATTTCATTTTGATGGTCCTTCTCACAAATCATACATTTTACACAGGATGACAAATTTTTTGTTCACTATGACAATAGATGGAATAGAATTTTATCAAAACTCAAAAAAATGGCATTGGAATACTACCAGATATCTCTGTAGTATAATGTGACCCGTGCTTGACTATTTCAACACGATGCCAGAGGGTTATATCTGAACAGCTTTCACTCTACAATAACTGGGGAATAGGAAAGGGATGACAGATTTTTTTGGTTGGGGTTTTCTTGACAAAATGAAAGCATGTCTATTTGTTTTTTGTTTGCAATGCTGCAATTAAAATTGAAATTAACAGAGGAATCACTCACAAAAATTGTGTGCCCACTTTTGTTAATGAAACATTTTGAGGGAGTATTGCAGATACACAGCTGTCCCACAAAAAATTTAATTTAATTTAATTCATTGGGGTGACTAGGTTTGGCTTTTTTTCAACTCAAAACTTGGGAAAACACAAGCAACATTAAAAGAAAATCAAAATTGTCCGTCAAAAGTTTTGTTTGTATTTCATTTCTATTATTTTGTGTAGACGTTGGTGACATGAAGTGTACAAGATAAGCCAGTAGCAAGACAAGGTCTTCCTTTGTTAATTTTTTTTTTTTTTAATTTTTGCCATAGACACCATCCAAAACATTGTAAATGGACATCATGCATGTATTAATTTTTCCTTGCCTGGCAGTGTGCGATTCTCAAACCGAAAAAAGCAAAAATAATAATACATTACAAATTCGGACAAAGTAAACTTGTCAAACTTGCGTAGAAAATGGCAAACAGCCTGTTATAATCTACCCAAAGGCCTTGAATACATATACAAAAAGCGATAACAACAGAAATATCCGACTTGACATGGCTCCTCGTTATAGATAAATTACTTTTTGAATAAGAAAAAAAAAGAGCAAAACTTTATATTAAAATATTAGGTCATAACAAAAGCTTTGTATAACTGACACTTTGCAGCAACAGTGGCAAATAGTACTAAAAATTGTTCATTTTCAGAATAAAGAGCATTCCTTTGTTTTCTTCAACCTTATTGCCACATTCCAAACTACAAAAAATTTCATATAAGCAAGGGTTAACTCAATATAAAAGATCTACAATATTATTCATAAACATATGCATTTTCAACTTTGAAAAACTAGCTAATCCTACATAAATATGTGCACACTGTATTTCGGCCAAAACGTAAATAGGAATTGTTGATTTTTTGCATTTTCACATTTACTTGTCTACCCTACATACTGCCCTCAGCCTCCGTCAATCTTTGTAACCTTTAATAACATGTCATATTATTTAACGACAGCTGGTTTATATACTCAAAGCCTACAAAATGTGCTTCAATTCTAATCCTAATTCATTATTTTTTTTTATCTTACAAAAATTTCATTTCTATTGCTTTACTATCTATATAAAAAACACTTCTTTCTACGAATACCACATAATTTCATTTGGTATTTGTTAACTGGTTTCTTCCTTTGGTAGCGTTCATAATTTTGCAACGTCAAAAAACTCCACTTCAAGAAATATCCCCATGAAGAAGGAAAAAACGAGAAAAAAAAGGCATTTAAAAATGTACATAGAAGTCAGTATAGTAAATTTCTTAGAAAAAAAATGAATTATTAACTGAACTATTTTAAGATGCAGTTGTAGTGATCCATTTCAAGGCAATTACACTTTTATGATAAGAGGAAGATTTTCTCCAGTCTTTCTCATTTTTTTTAACTACAATTGATTTGGAACGGACTTCCTGGTATGTGTTCTTCACCCCACTTCACTACCAACCAATAATTGCCTTTTTCTTTGAGGGTGTAGTTGACGTTGTACCTATTTCGTCCTGTGTGTTTCACAATCAATTCGTCACATGGTGTTTTGGGACCAGCAATGCCAATGATGAGCATGTTGTTTCCTGAAAAGAGAAATTTGAACAAAATTATAGTCTATGCCTTTGAACACTTTAACCTGACTTTACGAAGGAAAGGTCAAGTGTGATAAAATTATTTTTAAGTCCAGGTCACACTACAGTGATATAGGATGGGATTACTATCTGATTTTTGTGAGTATTAGTTGAAAACTTCTCCATCCATTGCAGGAAAAAACCAAAAATTTGTCATATTTTGTAAATATTTGATTGGTATGAGAGGACCACAGAAATGAAATGTAAACTATTTATTTTGTGATGTCACATTGACAAATAGCTTTTATCAGACTATGTGTATCCGATAAAAGCTGTCTGCGGACGTGAAGTCGTGGAATAATGGGTATGACTTAGCATTTTTAATTTATATATCTACACAGATTGGCAAATTTTCCTTTCTTTTCGACCAAAGATGGAGGAGATATGAAGTAAAACTCAATTAAATCTGTAGTGTGACCTGGCCTTTGTGGTTACACAACAGATAAAACTGTCATCATTTTTTCCCTTTGCACAGTTAATTTTTTATGGGTGGTAACCATAGGAAGTGCAAGACATGTTAGAATAGGTAAAAGGTAAACAGTTTAAATGGTTACAAAAATTAGTTCATGAATCTTTCAGCAGTAGAGTTTCTAATCTGCATGAGAAGCAGTCAATGTATGAGGAGGCAACCAATAAAAAAGGGCCTAATAGTGTGTACCAGGTTAATAATTATAATTACTCACCAGCTTCCGATGCATTGACTTGGAACTGTGACCTCTTGTTGACGAAGGCTTTCTTGAGACCCAACCCATTGCTGTGGACCTTAGAGGCATCAGAATCAAAGGCTGGCATCTGTTGTGTCATCGTGGTAGTCGTCGTTTTACTGACTGTCTCTACCACAACGTTGGCAGATTCTGTACCCTTGCTGGCTGGGGCTTTAGCAGTGCCTGGGGACAGAACACAAATATAAAAATTTTTGCCTCAGGTATGTTAGCGACTTGAATTCCCACATATAGAATTTAAAATACTGGATAATACAATACATCCCCAACCCACACTCCAAAAAACTTCATTTGCTAAGGGTTTCTTTCAAATAGCTGCTAGTATTTTGCACTCTCAGCAGCATACAGGACACTGCATATAAACTGCAGATATGACTTAGCATCAAATGAAAAAATACCAAATTACAAGGGTATATTTTCACCTGTAATTTTCCCCTTACTTTAAAAGTTTCCATGGTTCATGACCATTTTCAAAGTTTCATCCGTTTTTCTAAGAATTTCTAGGTTGGTAAAAAGATTTTCAGAGTAAGTGAATACCTTGTGTTTTCCCCATCCCCACGATCTTCCCCCGTCACACTAAAAATCACCATACGACACCAGAAATGTAACTTACTATAACTGAATAATTTTGCTACACTTACCCTTAATATGTGCCAAGAATGGACTTCCACCAATGTGATTAGGGCCGCCATATTTGATACTAATAAGATACTCTCCAGGTAAAGTTGGGTAGTAAGTGCACTTGTAACCTTCCGCGACTTCTTGGACATCCAATTTGACCTTGTTGGGTCCATCTATTTGTACAATCAATAGGGCAGAGCCAGCACCACAGGTGTTGATGATAAACTCAGCTGGTTTAGCTGCAAAAAGGGAAGAAATGCAAAAAGCACTTAGTAAGATACTAAAAAAAAAAAAATTAAAAAAAAAAGAAATAGAGAAAAGAGAAAAAGAGAAAAAATACGGTGAACAGAAACTGACGGAGATGAATAGGGGAATGACGGGATGGACAGTTTGGAGGAAAAGTGTCTATTCAATTCAGCTTGAGGAAATAGGCTGTAGATGGAAAATATAATAAAATACAAGAAAACAAACCTTGGCAGTAATTTACTGCATCATGCAATGAGCATTTAATGGGTTGGTCAGGGTTTTATGCCTGAACTTATATTACAATAATTATAACCTTCTATTTTAAGCAGTAGGGCACTGGATAAATTTCTCATTTCCATTGCTTATGTGAAACATCATGCACAACGGCAGTTAATACATTCTATTTTTAAGATTTCAAAATGATGTCAAAATTTATGTCAAGGCTAAGGCAAGCCAGCCAGATAGGTCCTGTGCAGCCAAAGCCAAACAACAATACACCCAGCATGTAAGGAATGATAGCAGGCCTTGAACTTTGAGGCATGCAAGTGTAATCTTACTCCATCACTCACCTCAAATCAGTGTGATAAGCACAATTTTTTTTCCACTCCTTCGGAAAGAGTGGGAACTTTGAAAAATGTATCAAAGTATGATAAAACAGCACACCTACCATTCTTAAGGGGTGTGATTTGTAGCACCCCTGGTGAATCTAAAACTTAAGACCTGCTAAATTAAATTTAACACAAGAGATGTTTCTTACTTGTTGTGCCTTTCTCAAGACCCTCTCCGTATGCGTGAACAAGACCAGGGTCACCAATTTCCTCTGGGGCTCCAACACGGACCTTGAATGGGCTGCCAGGGATGGGTGTGTCCTTGAAAAACACATGAATAAGATGAATACCATTTTCTTTGGGTAAGAACCTAACAGCATAGTTTCCTTCATCGACCTCAGTGATGGCGCACTCTTCATCATTACCTGACGGGGAGGTGGCTTTGGCTCTGAGGTCCCCTTTAGCTCCGTTCAGCTGCACAACAAATGATGCTGGCTGTCCAGCTTTAAGGCCATGATCCTGAAAACAGGGAGAAATATACATTGAGTATTCAAATATTCACCAATTTTTAAACATTTTGAACACATTTTAACAACCATTTCTCTTTTCCGAGTAAACTTCAAACAGTTCTTTTGCAGTCTTCTCTGGTCCAGTTAGGACCACATCCGAAATTCTGCATTCTGTTCAAAAATGTAGGAACATCCCAAAAAGTTGTAGTATTTCTCCACATTTATCAGTCAAGCAAGAAAATCTGTACAAATATTTTCAACCATGCTTTCAATTTTTACTCTGACTTTCCCCCCCTTTTTTGGGGGGGGGGGCAAATGAAATTTAAAAAATTAAAAGAGATATAAATTTGAAAACTCCTATAAATTTGAAAACTCCTAAAAACTTTTCACTCTTTGACTGCAACCCAACGAGGCTTTGTAAACCTACTTCTCAATATTTGCTTTTTAGAGGATTTTTTTAGTACATGTAGAAAGCACACATATAGTACTCACATGCAGACTAGATACACTAAGACGTCTTGCTTCTCCTAGATGGGGTGTGATAAATGGTCTGAAAGGACTATCTGGGATTGGATGATCGTTGAATTTGATATCCACTTGGTATTCACCTGAAAACAAAGAAGGATTAGCTTGTGAAGGCAAGTAGTCCAGGATTTCAACTAGAAGGATGAGTGAGTGAGTTAGTCAGATGGAGTTTTAAGGCCCAGTTTCCAGACAATCGGTTCATGTTGGGCCTGCCACAGCCTTTTTTCCAGTTGTGGCTCACTGGCTTGTTTTTCCTACTCCATTGCTTTGAGGGTGAGTGAGGGACGATAATGACTAACAATGGTTTTTGCAGGCCATACTTGGGCTAAAATAAGAACAAATCAACCATGAAGTCTCCAAAAGAGTAATACTGAACTTGCCCAGGCCAAAATTTGTCTGTACACTCTAAGCCAACTGATGGTAGTGCTATGAGAAACAGCCTCCTGGCTTATTGGCTGAAGTGATCCAAGTGATCCAAGTGATCGCCTGTTAATTTCCTGCACAAGTTATTAAGATATATCCTTCAGAAAGATACTTTCATCTCAATTGCCTCTCTTCACGCAGGTGAAAAATGGGGCAGTGTGAGGTTAATAGTAATTGCTGGTTGGTTGTCAATCTTTCCAGGGTTCAATGTTCCCAACAACAGATAGATTCCAGTGAGAGCTTACAAGCTACACTAGGGAGATTCTCAGCTCTGTGATGATTTACATGCATTTGATTAACATTTGCCTGGATATTGGCCCATTACAAATGCAAATATTGTGACTTAAATGAGAGGGTAATTTTACTTTAATAAGTTCCTTTTCATCACTGACCTGGTACTGTAGGGAAATAGGTGACCTGGTAAGAACCATCTTTGTTATCTTGGAACTTAATTTCAGCCTTTGAGGGACCAGACACAGCAATGCCAAGCTTGCCAGGGCCAGCTTCACGGGTCCATACTGTAAATTCAGCTGTGGGGTAGAAAGGAATGTACCATTAATAACCATGCAATTAATAACACAGATGGATAGAACTTTACACAGGCAATTCTAAAATATAGTCATTCCAAACAAATCTGTACTTGTCTTTCAACAAAATGTAAACTATGAATAAAAATTTGTGATTTCATATCCAATTTCACACCCATCCCTATCCTCCCCACCCCCTTCCTAAAAATATTTCTTTTCATAACATCTGACTTGCATTCACAAGACACTGTGACTGAGTACCAGGTTTCTGGCATGAAACTACTCAAATATATTTAACCATTGGGATGTTTGATTACCACGACAGGACTTAGTAACAAACCAGGGAGAACTACACTGACAGGGAAGACTGCTAGGTTTAAAACAAGTATCATTCTTTCAATTGAAGCATGTCTCCTACGAAACCAGCTGCTCGGGAACAATCTTGTAGCAGCACCCATTAGGAAGTATCTAACCACACTTGTTCTGCACACTTCCTGAAATCCTCACCCCCCTACTAGGAAGTATCTAACACACTTGTCCTACATCCTCTTGCTAACATAGCATTCCCGCCCCCCCCCCGGTTTTGACATTCTCTGGCAACCAACGTGCACCCTCAACCCCACATAAACAATGGACCCTTGTTTTACTACCAATTCAAATCTTCCTCACCTGGTTGATTTACCTCTCCCCTTTCTAGACCTGGACCACCAGCATGGACCTTGTGCGCACCACCTTCGCCAAGAGGACCGACTGTGAACTGGAAGGGACTTCCTGTACACAGGAAAAAAAGGAAGAAAAACAGAGTGGTTAAACACAACACATTCACTAATTTTTAAACATTTAAAATACATTTTAACAACCATTTCCTTTTCACGGTTAACTTCCATGAGTTTTCTTACGGTCTTCTACGATTCCAGCTTAGGAATACATCCAAAATTCTGCATTTTGTTCAAAGGTGCAGAAACACCCCAACCAGTTGTAACATTTTGTCACATTTATTGGTCAAGCAAGAAATCCTGTACCAACATTTCATCCACATCCTCTTAATTTTTACTCAGATTTTCAAATTTTTGCACTAGAATAAAAAAATATTTTAATTTGACTATTGCTAGGAATTCTCACCTGGTACATGGATACCCTTATTCTTGACGCTGACTGTGTGTACACCATCCATGGTTGGTACGAAGCGTACAACGTATCGGTTGTCATCTTTATCTATGATCTCAGCATCCTCAGTCCTTCCTGCAGGGTTTGTTACCTGGGCAGTCATGTCAAGAGGATCCGATCCTGTTAGGTAAAGATTAAAGAAACGTTGAATACATGAAGCCTTTGATTGAATTGCTGTAGAGTGAGAGGGTTCACTAGACTGAACATAACACAACCATTACCCTAACCGAAACCTTACTAAAACCTAATACTACACAACGGATAATCCTAATCCTTATTCTACCTGATCCTATACCCTACTCTGTGTTTAGTCCAAATCATTACCCTCCTGCTATTCAGGATGGATCTGCATCCAAGGGGCACTTTGGTCTTGTGAACATTGGTGCAAAGAAATATCAGAGATTCCTGAACTAAGCAGTCAGGGGGTAAAATGTGCTGGGAACTCATGATGAAGGCTGTGGCATCAGGAACCATACAACATTTACATATAAAGTCCTCAATAAGCAACGATGAAAGGGAGAGTTGTCGATGGCCAAAATGGGAGGGAGGGGATATGGCCAAAACAGGGACATGGACCAGGAATGTTTAATTTAAATTATGTTGATTAAAATCATGATTTGAAGTGGAAGAAATCAACTTGTTTGACTTAAACCACCGTTTGAAATCGTAACTTCTTTGCAAAAATAAAAAAATTACCAACCCTGTTGTGAACAACTAGAGAAGGCAAGGGTTTTTTGAAGCCAAACTCCATTTTACTCCATTTTCTAATCTCATTTTACCAATTACTTCCATTAAAATAGTATAGTACTGTTAGTAGTTTTATTATTTTGCAAAATGTGAAATTCTTTCCACTATTTAAAATTGTTGCTAGCTCAGTTCAAGTTTCCCTCTGAGTTCCTCACCTGGTATCTTCAGACCAAGGTCACATTTAGTGCCTTTCTCTGCAATAGGTACTGACTGTACTGGTTGTACCTTAGACTCCTGGATCATTGGTTCTCCACCTTCACCAATCACCTGTACTCTGAATGGACTTCCTGCATGGGTAAAAGAGAAAATAATATTTAAAAGTACTTATATCACTTATATTAACTTCAATATAACATTATACTTCAAACAATTTTACAATATTCCCCACTGTCCTGTCTCCAGTAAACTGGCTAAAAAAACATGCATGTTACAACAACCTCCTCATAATTCTTGACCCTATCCCCCTCTCCCCCACATTCTCATATATGCACTCTATAATTCTACGAACGCCCCACCGAGTCCAACACATGCTCATGTATCCAAATTTCACCGGTCACATCGAGGATTTTCATCGACGTCACAAGCCCCGCCCATTTCTCGGCTGCTGGGCTACAATTGTGTAACATATACAACTATCAGAGAAGCAACTGATATGACAACCAACATGATGATTGTTGATTTTTTGCCCAGCAGTGGGCATGGCTAACCAATGACAACGTTGAGTGGAAACACTTTACCACAGACTAAGTCTCAGTTAAAAAGAGACATTTTTTGATCCAAACTTTACAATTCAGGGATGTCAACAACCCTACCCCCTCCCCAATCCTCTCCTTTTATGATAAATCATTTTATGGTAAATCATTTCATGGTAAGTGGAACAACATAGTGACATGCTTATTTTAGTCTTACCTGGAATCTCTTGGTCAGCATATTTGACATGAAGGTCATAAATTCCAGGTGCTGTAGGTTTGTAGGTGACACGGCAGGTACCATCGCCATTATCTTCGCAGTTTATTTCAGCAGTTCCTGGGCCACCAATTGATACGCCCAAACCTCCAAACCCTACAGAAGTGGAAAAAGGAACATATCACTAAACTAAATTGTCAGATAAAAGGTAAGGCCACTCCCCTCCATGGATTCAAACAGTAAAAGATATTGCAATTTTTCAGAAACTGGAACATTTAATTTCATTTGCACAGAATTTCCTACTTTTATAAAATTTCATCCAAATACTTCATCAGAAGCCGAACAATGAGTTCTCATGCTAGAAATACTAAAGGTTTGCCAATGGCATACATGCCAACATTTTTATCATCTTAGAAAACAGAACATGCAACAGATAATCCACTTTGAACATTAAATGCTGAAGTTCTAACCTCAACATGCTTAATGGTCCCCGGGGGTAAAACACCCATTTTCCTCTCAGTGTGTTCACAGTATGTGTTGAAATCATTAAGGTGTATACAAAAGATTGATGTAACCTTTGCTAAGCTGTTGCTTTGCAATTTTCTGATCATTTTTAGCACTACTATATTTTTAATACTGTAAGTAAGAAAAAAATGGAACGTTTTGATTTTCAAAGGTTTTTAATCTAAAAAAATGCTTAAAGGTCAAGATCAGTCACCCCAAAATTATTTTGAAATAACTACTAAATTTTGATATTTTTCTGTCATTTTTTTTCCAAAAAGATTTCAGGAAATTTTAAGGCTTACACATTCAACATTCAAGGTTAACCAAGATATTACTACTTGCAAAATTTCACAATTCAGTTAAAAACATTGTCACATGATTGTCAAGAGCCATTCACAAATTAGTATAGACTACTATCCTTGTTCAAATTGGGGTGACTGCATTTGCCCTTTAAAATTTGTCAGCTAAATCGAGTGTTATGACCCAGTTTCTAACAGACTGAGTTAAGTTGAGCTGACCCTGGCCTAACTTCTTATTATGACTCAATGGCTTGTTTTCCTTACTCCATTTATACTTATGCTGAGCACCAAGCACAATGGCAGTAGGTTGATTAGAATGCAATTTAGTCATAAGGTGCCCAACATCACAATCATCTCCAAACTGAACGGTAGTAATTTCAATCTCACCTGCTTCCCTTGTGTCTACGGTGAATTCCGCTTCTGTATCAACATGTGCTTCTTTGATGCCGGGTCCAAAAACTTTAACCTTAGATGCATCTCCAACTTCTTGTGAACCGACTACAATCTTGAATGGACTATTAGGGATATGCCTACCGTTCTTTGTGACACTTACTAAATGCTCTCCGACTTCCTTGGGAGTAAATGTGATACCTGTAGGTTTGGAAAAAAAAACATTACCTGATACATTGAGTGCCAGTTCAACCACTTATTTCAACTTGTTCAATTTTGAAAAGGGCAACTTCTCCTGACACTAATGCAGGACCTGTTTCCCCCCTCCCAGGCCCTTCTACCTCTCTCTTCCCATCTCCTCTACCAAAGGCTACGATCAGGGGAAGAGAAGAACACATCCCCCCAATATTTGAGAAATTGTCCATTGACTTGAACATGAGGTAATGCCCCACCTTTCCCAAATATTGAGAACAAATTGCCACCCTTGCCCCCTTTACCTCCAATATTCACTGGTATGAAATCACTAAGGATTAATTACTCACCAATATTGCCATTTGGCAGTCTCTTGAGGGTACATGGTTCCTCTTTGCCTGATGGTGATTTGATGGATGCCCTTAAAACATTTAAGTTTGGCTCATCTATCTTCAGAGGCACATCACTTGGTTGACCAACATTCATGGTGCTTCCAGGTTGATCTGACATGAAAACAAGAGAGAAATTCTTGAATGATAAGTTTTTTTTTTACCTTTGACAAACGCATTACTTTTTCAACCAGCAGACAACTTACTGTCTTTACTGAGACACAGTAAACCACTTAAAACTACATCAGACCTACATGAAACTTTAAATGTTTGATGAGCCACCTTTTGTATTGTTTTTATTGTTTGGGGGTAAGGGGTTCTTATGAACTGACAAACATTGCTTCACATTAAAGGGCACTAAAAGGAATCTCAACATCCTGGGCATAAAGAAAATCTCAAAATTTGCCACTATTTTTTTCTACTAATACGTTGACAAGATGAAATCACAGTGCTCTACAGAAACCCATAAGGATTCCTCCTATTTTACATAACACTATTACAAGTGCTCTTAATAGTTCTAAAATATAGTTTGTCATACCAATGATATTAGCTTTGAATGGACTTCCGGCAATGTCCTTATCAGCAAACTTGACGATGATCTCGTAAGTTCCTGGTTTGGTGGGGAAGTAAGTGACAGTGCAAGTGCCGTCTTTGTTGTCTACGCACTTGATCTCGGCCTTGGATGGACCTTCGATGGCAAGGGAGAGTCCACCTGCTCCAGCTTCTTTGGTGTTTATTGTAAACTCACAAGGTTCCCCGTTGATGCCGTGGGTCAGACCAGGGCCGTAAGCTGTTACCTGGCCGCTCTTAAGTTCATCCACATGAAATTGGAATGGACTTCCTGTAAAGACAGAAAAAATGACAAAAACTGAAGACCATTTCTTGCACTCTGAACAAAGCCATCAATAACAGCTGCCAAACAGCTTACTTGCATCTCATAGACTCAGATTTGAAGAAATAGGGCATAAACGTAAGAGAAAGTTATGAAGATTAAATTCTAGATTTGTTCAACATAGCTAGGGACCAAAGCAAAATGATGCAAAAAGGAAAAAACCACCATTACAGGTTAAGGTGTGGTTTACTAAAGAAACACTGTTCTGCAATTGCAACGTAATTTTCGATGAACAAACATAAAAGTAAGCAAAGTGTTCATACCTGGTACGTGTTTGTCGTTGTACTTGATGGACAACTCATGCAGACCAGTTTCTGATGGTGCGTATTTCACAGTGATAGTACCGTCTTTGTTTTCAATAATATGTGGGGTTTCAATTCGTCCAGATGGTGTCTTAACTTCACCTAGATAAAAGAAACAACAAAAAGTCATAAAATTTGCAATTTGCAAGATTCAGGTGCTGTTAATATATGGAAATCAGTCCAAAATTTGTGAATATATCCAATCCATTTCCATTACCACATCATACACAGTACCTGAATGTTGATGTTACTAACAGAAAAGTATATACAAGAATCATTAGTCTCTCTAATCTGACTAAAGACATTAACAATTCTTCCATGTCAGTTTTCTTCCAGCCACTCCTCCAATTGACATCTGCATATGATGTCACAGATCAAAGAGACCGCGTGTCTGTCCTAGCAGTTGAGCATCCCCCTCTAACACGGAAGGCCCCGGGTTCAATTCCCAGGTCGAGTCATACCAAAGACTTGCAAAATGGAACCTACTGTCATTGTGCGTGATGCTCCCCATAAGCCATGGAGTAGGAAAAACAAGCCAGTGAGCCACAACTGGAAAAAAGGCCGTGGCCAGATCAACTTGAACCAATAGGTTGGAAACTGGGCCATAAAACTCCATCTAACTAACTAACAAAGATCAAAGAGTATGCCCTCCTTCGATAGGACTAGTGCTTTGTTGCAAGTTATACCAACAAATACAGACGGCTGATTTGTCAACCAATTGGATACAGATGTAGATCTAATACATGTGCAGGGTGAATTCTACTGTATTCAGCCATGTGCTCATCGTTTCGCCTCCTAAAAGGACATGCGACACCAATCCCCATGCTCTTTTAAAATCCTTTTCTTCTAATGCCCTTCCAATATGACTCTAAAATCCATTTTATATTTTTTCCAGCTATCAATTTGGTGAGGGGGAGGAGGGGGCATTGTTACAAATATGACATCCACACTTAAAAAAAAATTTTAAACAATTTATCCTTCTCATCCCAACTTCTCTTACACTAATGGGTCAATTCTTAGATGTATTTTATACCATGTGAAATGGGCCATTGTATTGTGGGATTTCACAAAGTATTTGAGGACAGCCTCACCTCACTAATGCATGGCACTGCAGAACATTTAAATCCTGTGTTACAATAAAACTGTGCAGACCATCTTCAATAGTAGTATATCTTAATTGTTCACTTAGATGATGTTTTATGGCTCAGTTTCAAACCAATTGGTTTAAGTTGGATCGGCCACGGCCTCTTTTTCAGTTGTGGCACACTGACTGTTTTTCCCTACTCCATTGCTAATGCCGAGTAGCAAGCAGTCACCTCCCTTTAAACCTTACTCCCTGACAGCCATTCTCAGAAGCATTAAGTTAAGTCTATAATCCAATGTTTATTCTAAGGATAGGTTTCAACCTCAAAGATGCTATTCTGAGGTGTTGATTACAATCAGAGTATAAACACAAACATGAAGGTCTAGTTTTTCAACTCCACCAGAAGATGATACCATCATCAACTGCTCATCTACAAAAATTTCACGATTACTCTGATATACAAACACTTCAACTTGGAGAACTAATCCTGTCCATTGCTATTGATGTATTCTGTTAGGGTGAATGCTACAAATAAAACGCCTCCTCAGAATGCTAAGAATTTCAGGCCATTGGCAAAACAACTTAAAAGTCAACAATTATCGAGGGGAAGGGGCTCCAGGGTGACTGAGACCTAGAGATAACTGATGTCTGAAGTTAACATGATTGGCTGGCTAAATCAAATGTTGCTTCTGTCAACAGAAACATTTAAATGGTGCCGAGGCAAGAATGATTTTCATGCAGTTAACATTCCAGGGTGGATATTACCACCTCAACTGTCTGCGAGGTACAGTTTAGCAGACTATTATTGTTGATATTGGTGTATGGAGTAACACCTCCATTTTCTAATCCATCTGCGATTTGACACTTCTCGGTCCTGACACATATAATCGTAACCCAAAATACTCGATAAATCCTAAATCAAACCTAATTCAAATCATAAACTGACCTCAGCAAAGATTTATCAAAACAGAGGTACATGAAAACACAGAGTGCTTTCCCAATGCAAGGTACAGAAATAAAAGACGATGTCTATATTGCTAATGCAAAGTACAGCATCACGGAGACATGTACATTGATGCTGTAGTTAATTAGTTAAATGGCATTTTAGGGCTCAGGACAGCCGCAGCCTTTTTTCCAAGTTGTGGCTCCCAGGCTTGTTTTCCCTGCTCCACTGCTTTTGCTGAGCATCAAGAACAATGGCAGAAGGTTCCATTTCAAATTCTGCCATATGATCCTGCCTGGAGTCAAACTCCAGACACCCTCCAGGTAGCATGGGGACATCCCTATGTTCTGTCCCTATGTTGACATTGATTGTATAAACACTGCTACTGTGTAGTTAGTTACATGTTACATGAGGTTTAAAGGCTCAGTCTCTTTTTAACCAATTGAAGACAGGCTAGCCATGGCCTTTTGTCCAGTTGCGGTTTAATAGCTTGTTCTCCATATGCCATTGTTTATGCTGAGCACCATGCAAGGACAATGGCGGTACAGTAGGTTCTATTTTTAAGTCTTCTGTTTGTTCCTGTCAGGCGTCAAAACTCTTGACCTACAGCATGCAACTCTGATATTCTGACCACTTAACGATGCAGTATGTTGATACTGTGTATTGTTATACTGACAAAAACTGTATGAACATTGCTACTGATTGCAATTCTTCTTTGTGACACTGACTCCAAACACTTGGTTAAAACATACATTCTCAATACACCTCACCTACAGTATCCCCAATTCCAATCAAGTTGTTTTTCAGGTTCCACCAACTTCTCTCAACAAAGCAACAGAGATGGAGGGGGGGGGGGGAAGACCCACTGGCCACTAGCAACTAACAGAGTACGTGCATGCCTTAAAGGACAACTTACATACATTGCAAACCTCACTATTTTCTGATAGTGCTTTATGTAACATAACTCTGTGACACAGGCCATCCCCCCCTCACTCCGATAAAAAAAAATTAGAAAAATGTATGCTGTACTTATACTTATCTTACCAAAATTTTTAAGCTTTCTTAATTCCTATTGGGAGAAATTGTTCACCTTTAAACACATCACCAGATGGAATGACTGCTCTCAATTTGCCAACTCTTGTAGTACTTCAGTTATAATTTTGATCTCATAAAAGACACTTGCCAGATAGTATACTTTATAGTAGAGGTATATCACCCCTAAAATTAAGGATTTATTGCACAAAGTGAACACACCCAAAGATGTAGTATACTACACACATTCAAAATTAGGCTATAGGAATACAGAAAAAACTTACCAGTGATCTGGCCAGTACCAGCTCCCAGGACAGGGATGCAAAGGTCGAGAGGTCGGCACTCCTGATCCTGAGCTGTGGGGGCAGCAGCAAAAAGATTTGGAGCAGATTCTTGTGGGATGATCTGCTCAGCATCAATCAGATCCTCTGGGGGTCCAGGACGAGCCTGCAGAAAACAACAGAAGTTTCTCTTTCACATTTGCTTCCAAAGTTTGATTTAATATTTGACTGTTTGCTTCTACATGTAAAACCATTGACTACTTTCCCTGATGAGAATCCCTCTTCCCCAAAAAATGTATGATCTTTTCAGTATTCAAATACTTTATGGTAACTATTTTGACAGAGCAGTTATTGGGGAGAGAGAAACCACATCACATACCTAGGACACTTAGACTGATGGAATGTCAAGAGAACCACTCCTCACGATAAAACCAACAAATTCAAAGGGGTATACATATATACAGCTATCAATTGTGTTGGAAAACTTTGTTGACAAATAAATACAAGTGAAGTGTTAAGTAACTTTTTTCCCCTCATATCTACAGAACTTTTCAAATTTTTATTGAATTCAAGTAAATACTGTACAAAATGTTTCTAGTTCTCACCAATAAACTCCATTATTATCTTACTAACGCAACATCAACACATGTTTGTGGTTGAGAAAATAACTGGGGGATAACTTTGTGGATATAGCCTTCCCCATAGATAAATAAGAAGTTTTATCAACCATGTTTATTGAACATTAGGGTTGCCTGTCTTGTCTCTTGAACCATATTACCATGAACAGATGAACAGTTTCAAAAACAAGTTTACTGTGAGGGAAGAACATTTGAATTAAATTTTGTATCTGGAGGGTATAACCTCCATGGTAAGTAAACAGAATGATTGGAAAAATAGCTGGAGTTTAAAACTCAACACAGAAGTCTTTAGAATGATAAGTTCACATTACAAGTAGGATGGGATGGATTAGGGGACAATGACAAAAAACTGGGGAGTGGTTGGGGGTAGGGAAGACAAATTACTGTGGGGAACCAATCTAGGAGAAATATTCAATCAAGAAAGTTCAAGAGAAGATGACTGCAGGTAAAACCTAAGAATGTACAGTTGATCTATCTCAGGGTACCTACGGAAACATACAAAAATGGCATACAACAAAAAAAAAAAAAAAGTAAATTTTTAAAAGAAACAGTTCCAAAGGACCAAAAAAATAAACAAAATCCAATGTTAAAAATCTTGAAAGTTAAACTCCTTTTGGTTAGAAAAAGAAAAAAATTGTCACAATTTTCATCAAGACAGACCGACAGATCAAAAAAAACTCAGTTCAATATTTTAAAAATGATGGGAATGACTTGTGGACAACGCAATGCTCATCATTGTTTGTAGTAAATCATGATGCCGAATAATAATTACCCTTCATCTGGACAGTTTTATGGCAGACATTTAAATTACGTTTGTTGAGTGTTTCCGGGTCAACCCCACTAGCAATGAGATTAAATCAAAGCTACATGAAACAACTTCACAGACAGGAGGTAAGGTTTCAAAATATTTGGAGCACACAGCCCCTTGATTGATACTAAATATTATTCACAGCATGGTCCACCTCGTCAGCTAGAACCTGTAACACCCGCTATTTTTCTTGCAGTTAAGTCACGCTACCCCGCAAGTATTTCACAACCGCCAAAGAGGCATTGCTAAAATGCTTTGCTGAAACCAAACCCGAACCTGCTTGAATGTTAGCAGGCTAAGATAAACGTAAAGAATCAGCGGTAATTAAGCACTAGAGGCCTTAAAATGTGTTGTTTCTTGTTAAAGGTTTGGCTTAAAGTTCTTTGTCAGATGATTAACAGTTTCCGGATAGGTAAGTTATGTTGTCAACATTTGTACATCAAGAAGACTTATTAAATGCCATTTCCATGGGACGGAAAAAACAGCATGTTAAATCTTTCTTGAAAAAGTACGTTAAAATGATTGACGCTAAAAGTAGGGTCGCACAGAGTTCACTTTACTCTGGAGAAGTTGAGATATATTCCACTGAAATGAGGTCAATTAAAACATGGGTGGAAAGATCACTGATCTGGAAATTAAATTAACACCATTTTCAATAACATACTGTAACATTACCTTTCAACAAAGGTTTTTGCTTGCTTCATTTCCTTTTTATTTTCCTAAGTACTACACCATAATTGCCATAACCTTGATTATACAAAAATGATACCATTTATAGCTTATTTACACCATTTTACAATCAGTCCCCTTCCCCCCTTGCATTAAAATAAGACCTTATCTGTAAAATGTGCTCACAGAATTTTAAAAAATTTTTAAAGCATGTTTATGTTATCAGCCAAGCAACCAGATATCGGGTATGAAGTGTTCACCCCCTTGCAATCCTCAAAATATCAACTAAGTCTAGCACTATGTTGACATTTCCAATCAACTCTGGAATGTGGAGAACTTTTTATATCTCTCTGTAAATTATACAAAACTATCAAGCTGAAGGTATCATTTAGTGGGAGAGGCAGAGCCGTAAAGCTTAGGGTTTGGCATCCCGACCATAGTTAGGCAGCTGTAATCATCAAGGAAAACAACATCCATGTCCTCTGTTTCTATGTGGAGTATGAAGCTAATCAATTAAAGAGTGCAAAGGTAACACAACACGATCCAAACATTCCTACCAACTGACTTGTGATGGAAGACCGTTTCTTAACAACCAATGATCATTTTGTTGTCATTTTAATTACGTGGTCATATCACATAGAATCATTTTTATGACCACTTCAAACAGAGAGTCCTGCATTCATTTGATTCAGCGAATGTTAAATGAAACACTGATAGACAACAGCTGCAAGAGGAGCAAAAATTACAAAGATGGGTGTCACATGAGCAAGCAGTGAGGGTAATTTATTGACACTTTTTTAACAACAAATATTTTTCGCTTTCGTCCTCCCTCCTCCATTCTTTTATGATGGCCCTGGTTTCAAGTAGTTTTTAGGAGTTCATATAAATGAGCCTTTTGCAAATGCTGCGCATTTAATGTTGACATCTTCAGGATGGTACCTACACTTCAAATATTTGTTGGAACCCCAAATTTCCGTCTTAAAAATATTAACAGGTGCAAGTAGTAAAGGATGAAACACTATAAACTGTTACCTATGTGAAAGAAATAAAATAAGCTAAATTTGATGCATCAACATTCCTAGCAAGAAAAGTACAAACAACTTTTTTCACAAAACCAAGTTCTCTAAAGCATAATAACAAGACATGCAAACAGCGCCCTCTATTTTTTAAAAATAATACAACAATACCACAATGTCTTGCACAACAATTCCCAAATTGAAATGTCTTAACAGAGAAATTTTCTGCCAAACTGAAAATTAAATTTGTCAATTAACTACAAATTAACTGAAAATATTGGTCTAAGATGTTAAAATAGATTTAGAGTTCTAGTGCTACCTTTAATGTGAAGTGTACTATTAATGTAGTTAATGTTCTCTTTTACAACTTGATAGGAAGTAGCTTGTACCAAACTTTAAAAAAAATATATAAATTTATACAGCCAAAGCAATATAAATATATGCCATTTTGCATTAGCATCTGCTATACCAAAGACACCTAGAACTAAATGACATGCTAAAAAGAATAAAATGCTTGAAATTGTTACTAACTATTGAACTGACACAACAAACTTTATGGACATAAAATTCTGTCAAAACAAGGCAAGGTACCTTTGCAGATTGTATTCAGTTTGGCAGATAGATCCAAAACTTTTAAATATCCAAGAAAACAAGAAAATCACGCAATTAGCTGGTTATTAATCCAATAAGAGAAAGACAGCTTGATTGATTAAAATTTCCAGTGTATGAGAAATCCCATCTACAGTAGATGTGACACTGGATGATCTGTCCAACCGAGAAACATTTGCCACTGACAACAAACAAGCATAGAAAAAAACCATCTACACTGGAAGACTGGTCTTCCCCTGATAGAACAAAACAACCAGGAAGACAAGACCCAGTGATACTCTTAGCCCCACCCCTACCAATAGGCAACATCTCTGTGTGGGAGTCAGCTATTGGCCACCAAGGGACGCAGACAACCATATTAGTCCAATGCTGTGAGTCCTTAGAAATATAGGCACAGCTGGTGCTAGGAATAAAGGTTTAAAGAAATATGAGAGTGGTGAGCTGGATTCTTGGAATGCCATAAGAAAAAATAGCACCAGACGAACTGTCAATTGAAGGAGGAGTGGCCTGAGATAGTGAAGCTTCTCGAAGGCAAATGTAAGAATGAGCTTCATTGGTGCAATATGGGAAATGAGATACAAGAAACCTTGGATGTGAAGAGTACAGACACAGTAGAGGGAAGAACAGCAGAGGTCCATGTAGTGGAACTAGTATATAAACAAACAATATGGATTATATTACATTTCATTTTCTTCTTCCTTCTTTAAACCCTGATGAGGAAAGTTCCAGCCACACTCTGTGTTGAGGATTTAATTACTACCACCAGCAATGGTTGCATTTAGTGACATACTATATACATTAAGGTTGGTGTTGAACTGATTCTTCGCCAAGATCAAAGGCTGCCGAGAACATTCCTCAAGAATAGTTATTAACAGATGAAATTGCCAATCATTTGAAGCGAAAGATCCAAGAAACTTACAGAGTAATGTACTAATGCTATGACAAAAAATCAACAGCATTTGACCACACTAAACTTATCTGTAGCAGTCTCACCCTCATTTAGGGTTCCTGCACCTTAGTAAAAAAAATAAATTTCAGGACTTTTTCATGACTATTTCATGACCAAATTATTTTGAGGTTTGATAAAACTTTATTCGTGTGACAATCATGTAACAAAATGAGTTAATTTATACACTTGAAAAAGTTAAAGGACTGATCTGGGCTAAATTTTGTGACTTTTCAATGATTTCTATCATTTTTAGAATATTCCGTGACTTTAGAGGCCTGGAAAATGGAAATAGAATTTCATGACTTTTCCAGGCCACAGGAGCCTTGCATATTTTTGTTAACAGCATAAGCCCCCCTTCATCCCTGTAAAGAAACCAATTTGGAAAAATATTTTCTTTTATCAAGGGCTGGCAAACTAAATATAATCAGCTATGTTTATTATCATCAGCCATTTAAGATTTTAACACTACAAATTGGCCTGTTCAGGTTGTAGTTTGAGACACAATCCCTGTCTAGCCCCCCCCCCCTTTTTCCAACTGGGCCCTCCCCAAACCAAAGGAGACTTTTCTACAAATGTTTCTATTAACTACATCCATCAAAGGTGGATGAATTCATTCCAGCCTTCACTCACTGCACTTGACAAGCATATTTTTTTCAGTCTTCATAAATATTTGTTCTTATAGGCTTTACACAGACAAGATATACCTTTGTTAGTTGAGTTTTTTCCCCGTGGCTCAGCTTTGGGCTCATACTGTCCAACTTTCATATGCACAGTTAAAACTAAGTTACCCTCAGTCAACTGGAAAATATCAAACCTAACTGCCTACATTTTCTACCCACTTTAATACTGCCCACTTTCTAAATGTTACAGTCAATTTAAACATAAGCCAGAGAAGTGGCCAAGAGCCATAATACTTCAAATATTTAGCTCATGGTTAAACACCGGTACCTACACCTTATCATCAAAACACTCTCCACTTGCATGTAATTACCAATGTTCCAAATGGACTTGCATAAAGCAAACAAAGGGACTCATTAAAAATTCATTACAAGACCATACATTTTATTCTACACAAGAATATATTTCCTCTAACCCAAAAGAAATATAAATCCATTTGAAATCCTCCATACATGAATTTATTCTGACCCTCAAATCAACTCTTGTCAAAGGAATTAAAACAATAACTCAATTAACCCTATAAACACTTCATCTCCAATACAATAATACATAAACAGAGCCTTAGTTAGAGCCATCAATTTCTATTTTCAAAATGACTAATGGTCCAGAATAATGACTGACATGGCACTCGGAAAGTATCGAGGTGGCTCTCTAAATATTTTGATGGTCAATGTACGATTGATTAATTACTGGTGACCTGATAATTGAATGAGGTTGGGGAGACGGAAAGACAAGCAGCACAGGGCATGTTGTAAGAGTTAATCCAGGCCTATGATTCTGATAAACTGTGTTGGTAGAAGAGTCAAAAGGTCAGACTTAAAGAGCCAATCGTCTCACTCCAAACTACAATCTTTGTAGTGGTTTACAGAAATTCTCAATTGGCTCAGACCTTTGATGGACAGCTAATTCAAACAATGCAAAGTACCAAAGCTCATGTTACACAGCATGAACTGTACTGAGAGGGTTTTGATTATACACATTAAGCTTTCCTATACTCACCCTGAAGAAATAAACTGAGGTTGTGTCTGGATGAGGATGAATTTTAAACAGTGGTGGGAGGGGGCTTACTAAAGTAAGAAGGTTGGGAGAATTGGACTGTTTGGGGTGAGAGGATCAGGCCTTTAAATGGTTAAAGGAATCATGCAGCAATCCTAACTGGTAATAGAAAGGAGTATGAGATAGAAACCAATAAGTTGGAGGTTCCACAAGCACCCCACAAATGTGTGGTTTGAAAAATAAGCCACAAAAACTACAGAAAATTTGTAAAAAATAATTCAATGCCTTTGTTGATAATAATTTGCATTTATGCAAATGACAAAGCTCTATTTTGAATCATTTGTGTCATGTCATTTCACTGGAAAGACTCAAAAACTCTTTTTCTTGGTTGCAATGGTAGGAATCCACCTTTAAGAAAAGTACACCTTAAAACTTATCTTGTTGCATGTGATTCCTCCTGAACTTTGTGCTTTTGAGACCTTTCAAATGATTGTAACAATGACTTGATGACTAAGCTATATGTCATTTCCTAAGATCCTAAAAACACTGTTGTCATGTGTTTTACTTTCGTCACTGCAGTATAACATTAATTAATACATGCTCCCTTCATCAATCAATGCTGTAATGGCTTGCCATAAAGCTTTCCCATGGCCCTTCGACATTCATTAAGTGTCACAGCCCCAAAGACGTGACAAAGGGGCCCAATCCAGACTCCCCCATGAGATGAGTACTCAGAACATGATTGCCAATTGCCACCAAGATTTGTGAAGCAGTAATCTGATCGAGGCCACAGCAGGTAGGGTACACATTTGCTGTTTCATTCACAGCAGAGGGGAAAACTAGGCATAGACATCTGGGCCACATACTGTATCTGGGTCATCAAGGATTTGAGAGATAATTTTAAATGTTCCAAAAGCTGGCTAAATATGAGCCCCAAAAAATGAAGTGGAAGGATTTAGCCAAAAGCTTATTCATATCCTCTTCCCCTACAATGGCAGTTTATTGTCACAGTTAATAAAAGTTTAAGATGAACATCTTCAAGAATAATTCATTCCACACAAACTTGTTAAAGTTCCAAATAAAGTAACTTCAATTATTCTTCTTCCTCAAAATATTTGAGGAGATTAAAGCGATTGGTGGGGTATATTGTTGAATAGTTTGAGGACAACTGGAGCCATGTCTTTTGTTTGTCATGTTATTTTAATTTTTAATTTTTTACTTGCAATTTACTTCTTTTTACATACCCTAATTAATTATCCATTTCACAATACCTATCACCTGCCCTCTACCCACTTCTCACCCCCTTCACCCAACACTTGTCCCCTCTTAACAAGGCTGTTTATAGTATAAGTCAATTTACTGTCAAACTTATGTACACAAAATAATCCACAAAATACTGCATAGCTAGCTATCTAAATCTAACCAGACTTCCACCAACTGTGACCATGATTTAGTATGCAAGCAAAACATCAAATGTGCCCCTGGGAGAGAACGTTACAAGTGACACGTAGGCATCTGTGTTCTCCATTCCAAAGGGGAATGCCGGAATGATTAGCTACGATCATATTTTATGGGTGATGACTTAAGCAGCACTAACCATGATGGTATGCTTCAGTCTAATATCGACTGTTAGGTCCTCCCGGTCTGAGACAACTACGAACAGATTGAAGGCCTGAAAAGTTACAGATGGGTCTGGGATATTACCCTTTAATGAGCCTATCAGAGGCCTGATGACTGTCTCTAAGGGACATGTAGTGGGAAAATTGAAAGGGTTGCCTGTGCAAGACGGATAAGCTGGGCTTCTCCATAAATGGACGACAGGAAATCTACCCTTGATGCATAACTCAAATGCCAACCAATTTCACTCTGAGCTTACTGCCTGCAAAATAAAGCTGTTGTGCAGAACGATAATGTAATTGAATCCCACTGAGATCAGAGCAAAAACAAGAGAAAATAAGAACCATGAAAAAGAGTTCAGGTCCAGTCGTTGATTGTGTCATATATGCCATCAATTTGACATCTCATAAATTCCAATTAAACAATTGACCAGCAGGGATCTGCCACAAACCGTCCATAAAAGCCAGCTGGACTTCTACGTGAACAGATAAAATTAGAAACTGGGAATTGTGAAGTTTAAAGAGAACCACGTCTGTCCAGGGTCATAAGTGACAGACCATGTTAGGCAGAGTCAAGTGAGGACAAAATTTGGGAGCAACAGGCAATTCATGTGATTTCCCAGAATTTCATACTTACCAACATTGTTGTCTCCAAAATCAGACATGCAGCACAAGATCAAATGTGAATGGCAAGTGCACAAGGGTGAACCTCGATAGGTCAGAGGGGAAGGGTTTTCCTCTCCCATGCTATGAAAATGCCGTAAGCCTATAGTCCCAAGTAGTCTTCCAAAGCTCAGGAGAGTTGTATTAGTGGCTGTCAGTGAATTGCACATTTTGATGTTTTAGTCAATCCTGTCATGATTACAACACAACTGGACAAAAACCACAGAATGAGAAAGTTACTGACCATCTCTACTGGGGCGAAATATTAGTTTCACCTTAACGTTTCCACACACTTTTTCTGTAGGAATACGTTAAGGAACAAGGGGGCCCCTCCTAGATTTACAAAATAGATACAAATACTTCAAAGTTGTCAAATTTACGGACACATAACATGAACGGATGGCTGGCCATTGAAATAACATTAGTTATACGTTTTTACGTTGAGCGAATTCTTTTGCTTATGTTTTTTATTGTTATTTTTGCGCCCTATCTACAGGCAGATATAACAATTAAGGTGTGAATAAGCATTCTATGTTCAATGTAATGTACTATTGATACAATGTCATATATTATAAGTTTAAGGTCATGTAATATAATGTGTTACGTAATACTATAAGTTTTATATGTTGAAAATCGGACAGTCTGCTGTCTGGGAGTTCAAAGCTAGGAAAAATCAGACACTTCCTCTCATAATGGAACAGTGGGCACATGTGGGTTTGATTGAATTCCATTCTTCAAAATGAACCAAGAAACAGCATCCCTAGCATGTATAAGAAGTGCAAGCATAAACCTCACTCTATTACTGAGTACCTGGCAAAGCTGTATTTTAAATGCACAATTCTCTCACCCCACACAGTACCTATTCTCCTAATTACCTTCTTACTTTTGCTCCTCCCACAACTCAGTTTGTTGCATCAGCGCCAGTATAGAAAAGCTTGACGCGTATAGTCAAAACACTCTCATTACAGTTCATGCTGTGTAATATAAGCTTCCGTACTCTGCATTGTTTGAATTAGCTGTCAATCATCAATCAAAGAGTTAGTTAGTTAGTTAGATGGAGTTTTATGGCCCAGTTTCCAACCTATTGGTTCAAGTTGAGCCAGCCATAGCCTTTTTTCCAATTGCAGCTCAACAGCTGAGCCAGTTGAGAATTTCTACTAACCCCTGCAAGAATTGAAGTTTGAGGTGAGGTGACTGGCCCATTAACCAAAAGAACAAAAAACAAAAAAATAAGTATGGTCTCTACGTGTCATATTTCACTGTTCCCTGGGACACCAACTCATACCCTTAACCTGCTTCCACTAGGCTGCAGCTAACTCGGCCACGCTTTGTTGCTATACACATTACCAAAAGCATTACCAAAGCATAAGGTGGACTTGTATGTTGTATTAAATGTGTATCCTAACATAGAGTGGCTGTAGCTGTTTTGATGTGAAGCCTAACCATTTTGTCATACAGTTATTATGAACATTTGAAAATACAGTGCGACTCATATTTAATTTAACAATGAAACAGGGATGGGCAAATGGCCCAAATGTGTATATTAAGCCCATTTTACTGTGCCACTTTTTTTTGATTTACATTATGGTAGTCAATAATTTCAATCTTGAATGATTTAGAATTTTCTTGTCCATTTCTACAATGTAAAATTTCCGTGTTTCTTTTGATTTACCTATTGTAACATTTTTCATAGGTGCAGCATATAAGCCTTCTCTTTTAAAAATACAGATAATTTGCTTGTGTAGGTTAAAATAAGAAACATCAAGTGTATGTGTATATACCAGAACAAAGCCAAACCTCGCTTAAGGGAATTAGGGGGGGTGCAAATATGCGGGAAGGGGTACCCAAGGTTTCAAATCTGAATCAATTATACTCTTTGTTGGCTTGGAAAACAAAATGTTCAATATTATTGTTGATAAAAAATTCAATTTGTATCCAGTAGTATTTTAAACACATTCCAGAGAACTGGATGTCTGTTACATAAAATGAAGTTATTTCTAAAGTATTAACTTGATACTTGAGTGAATAGGCAACCCAAGTATGCTCTCCAGGAAGTATACCATAAAAATATTTAAAGACTGTCAAAAATAAATGGTCTATAGATAGCACACACAGTGATAAAAATAGTTTAGAACATTGTTATGACAAACATTCATTGCATGCACACTGTGGAGTACGGTCAACAACCGTGATGCAACTGTAATATAGGCTCTTACACAAACAGCAGGGTTGATACGTATTAAATCAAACTGCTACCTCATTCTTCAATGGAATTGATTAAGTCAAATCCAACTCCTAAATTCTCTGGATATTAAAGCCAGATGGTAACAATCCAATACTCTTATGCAAACTTACACCTTTTTTCTTTGCAAATTGTTCCTTCTAGCCAACTCATCCAGGCCTACATATTTTTTCTTATCACAGAGCCCTGTGATGACTCCTCTAACTTCGAATTCCTTTACTATGAAGGTACTATAGGAAAAAGCTTGTCAAGTCGGAGGATGGGGTGGCAGAGAACAATGACAACTTGCAGCCATGAACAGCAACAGCAAGCAACAGATTAATGAAAAGTAAACATAACACCAACAGCATTTCCCATGATAATTAAACAGCTGTCTGAACAGCCAATCAAAATTGCCTAACAGATCTTTTAAAATCTTTGCTTACTTTATATCATAGATGGTTGTACACTAAAATACTCCTTGATTCTCTCAATTTCACTGACTATGAGAGTTAGGAATTGCACGTAAATGATAAAATTAACATGATTTCAGCCTCATAAACCCCACTAATGGCCAACTACATCAACTGCTCGAAATGGTCGATTGAGCAAGCATAAATGCCCTACATTTAAAATCAAACATAGCTAATTTAATGTATCTCCAAATCAGGGATGTAGCTACAGTGGGTGGTGCATGGTAGTGACACCCCGCACTCCATATTCCCACCCAGCACTCCAGGAAAATACACCCCTCCCCACCCACCACAAATCTTCCTAATTAGACCCAAAACTAGCCCCAAATCCACTCCCTAAAGAAATATGAGGTAAAAATGAAAAATTAATTGCTGAAAAATGGGGTAGATGTCATGGGGTCGAGTGAGGTGCTTTTCCCTGATCAGACAATTACCCTGCACTCGAATTTGGCTAGCTACATCCCTGCTCCGAATATATACACCCATCAATTACTACCACAGTGGAATAACACTATAAAAGAGAGACACCCACAATAACTCAACAGAATCCCTCCACATAGTCATGTCTGCATAATATGGACTAGAAATAAATTTTATATTCCTCATCAGAAATGGTTTCAATAAAGAAATAGCAAATCCACAGCTGGACTAAAAAATCCTGTTGGTTCTGTTTATTAATTATCGTACAGGAATACAAACTTTACGTGGATAGCGTACACATTGAACCCTTATCAATTTGTCCTAGATTGCGAATGTCTCAACACTGCTCTCAAAAATGTAAATCAATTTCAACGTATCTATCTTAAAAAATTCTCAATGGACAGAGAGAAAGCTGGTGACATGAATTAAATGTAACCGGAGGGATTTGTTAGCTAATGTAAAGGAATGATAAAGGAATCTATTACTTTGTCATTTGTGGCATGTTTAGAATCATCTCGAAGGGATCGTTGAATGTAGAGAGAGGGCTTGGAGGTCCAACAGAACATTAAACAAGTTCAAAGGGACAAGAAATATTGAATCCTGATAGTATGTACTGTGTGTTCATCATCAATCACAGGAAACAAGAAGAGGTTGATGATGAAGTTTCAGAGCTATAGACGAATCCGATAAGCGCTTGTTTTTAGTGACTGTAGGCCGCCATTAGTGGGGTCACTCAGCCGTAAATCGTCTTTATTTATTGTTTACATGAATTTCAAACCCTCATATTTAGTGAAATTGGAGAATTTAAGATACAAATTAGTATACAACCATCCATGATAGAGGTAAGCAAGGAAACTTGAAAGATTTAAAAGTAAAGGACCCCAGTTATGGCTGACTGAAATCAGACCATCACTTGCTGTCCGGATTCGTGTATATGAATGTAGTTGGTTTGATGGAGTTTTTATGGCTCAGTTTCTAAACGACTGATTTTAGGTTGGGCTCACCACAGCCTTTTCACTAGTTGTGGCTCACTGGCTTGTTTTCCCTGAGAATGTAAGTCTGAGATAAAAATACACTGGGCATGATAAATATGATGGTATGAGAAGAAATAAAGCCAGTAATTGGATCATGGAGTTGCATTTTCTAGGCGGGAAGGGGTTGAGGATGGTTGTTTGAAACAATTCCCCCACACCCACCTGAAAAGATTACACATTTGACCTAAATAATCATTGTCAATGGATATTAAATATTGTAATTGAGAAATTCTATGTACTTCTTCCAGGTTTGATGGTTCATTTCTGCTCATATTTATAGTCTGCAAGAGTTTATAATTTCTGACAGTAGCTAGAAGCGGCCAGAATGATATGACCTGTTCTTTAACCCAAACTGTCAAATACTTCTAACAACTAAATGTTACAAAACATTTAAGAGGGAAAAGGCAGAGATACCCCAATTTGGGTTAGTGTAGTGGACTATCTATCCTATGTCATGAATGGCTTTTGAGAATGTGACAATATTTTTCTCTCTCAACTTGTAAAATTTACAAGGGATCACTGCTTGAATTATTCTTAAGGCCAGGTCACACTACAGCAATATCGGATCGGATTACTATCCGCTTTTTGTGAGTTTCAATTAAAATATCTCCTCTATCTTTGGTCCAAAAGAAACAAAACTCTGCCAACCTGTGAAGACATATGAATTGTATCACAGGACTCCGAAATTCTAAGTTATACCAATTATTCTGTGATATCACATCCGCAGACAGCTTTCATCAGATACGCTAGTCTGATAAAAGCTATTTGTCAATGTGACATCATGACATAAATAGTTTGCTTCACTTCTAGGGTCCTATCATACCGATCAGATATTTACAAAAATATGGCAAATTTTTGGTTCTTTTGGACAGTTGATGGAGGAGATTTTTACTAAAACTCACAAAAATCGGATAGTAATCCAATCCGATATGGCTGTAATGTGACCTGGGCTTTACTATGCAATATCTATGCCATAAAATATCAAGAAAGATATTTGAACGAGTAGTAGGAAAAATTAGCAAGATATCCCAGTTATTTTTCAAAAGTCTGGGGCAAGTACTCTTGTCCTTTAACATTATTTTGCAGAGGAAATGGAAGTTTCAAACACTATATCACTATCCCACAATGCCATAGAATAAGGTCGATTTTAATTTATTGGAGTGTGCCAGGATGGCACGTACTTACTTTCATGTTTCCTTTACCTATTCATGAAAGTAAAGAATTTTATGACTTACTAAGCTCAAAGGAATTTCACCAATAAGATTAGAACATTTCATAAGGCGCAGGCTGGTATTGGTGAATCCCTTGCTTCAACCCTAGTTTCCGATGACACATTTAGAAAGCTGTGACGTAAGTGCTTTATGACACCCTGAATTTGGCGTTGTTATACACCCCTATCCTGTTCCAATTAAGTGATACCTTCAAGTTTTACTTCTGACTTTGAGTGTCACATCTCAAACTCTGCATATTTATTTTAATTTCTGACAAACTGGTATAATGACTTTTTGGAAACATAAGCTGAGATGGGATTCTAGGCCAATGTGTGATACGATTAACACCCAATCCTTCCTTCATTAAACTGTAAACTGACGTCAATGACCCAATCAAGTCATTATAAGCTTATAGATTAATGACTGCCAGTTTCATGTTGCCTGCTTGCACTGCCCTCATTCTACCAGCCATTGACAATAACAATTTTTCCAATGCCTTCCTTCATTTAGCTCTTAACAACAAAAACATATTTGGCATACCTCCTAATCAAAAACAATTTCTCGAACATTGCAGAGCATCCAGAAGAATTAAGATAATTTTAAGCTGCAGAGTGACTTTATTTTCTTTAGAACAACTGTGAAAGTAACCTACTCAGCCCATGGGGTGGCACTTTTTGCCAAATGAACATTTCCATGCCTTGTTGGTGAGGGGTACTGTAGAGTTAAGAGTTAGGTTTGGTTAGATAAGGTTTTATACCAGAATCAGAAAGTTTATTCTAGCAGTGCCAAATGAATTTTTTACCAGTTATGGGGCATAAAATTGTTTTTCCTATTCCACTGAAGATCAGAGCATCATGTAATGGCAGAAGGTTAGATTTTTCTTTTAATCTTATGTACGACCCACCACCGACCTTCCAAGTGAACCCCCAACCTTCCGAGTGAAAGTCTAATGCTTTACCGATTACAAAGCACACTCAGGAAGGGATGGGATTAATATAACAAGGAAGGGACAATTGGCTGCATAGAGGATACTCACTGATGTCCAACACTTTTTTCTCCTGAATTGAAGCTATCTTCTTGACCTTTAATATTTTGCGGTTATACAACAATGAACTCATCCCACTAAATTGCAGTTACCTCCATCCCTTACTGCCAACTTCTCTCAGTCAGCCTGTAAAACCACAAACATTTTGCAGACAGATAGCATCATTCAAAACCTCCAGGCATTAGTGATTTACTTTCTGTCAATAAACACATTCTTTTCACTCATAGAGATTCCTCCGAATCTACCACCTCATTACAAAACAAAACACAATGGGTGCATACCTGTCTCTCAACCCTCAATGCTCACTGGCTACTCTTACCATATCCAAACTTACAACAGTTCCCATTCACTTATCAGCAAATGACAGTAATAATCAGTTTTCTTTTTTGCAGAATGTATACCCCCTCTTTTCCTCCCTCCCTATACTATTCTCTACTCATGCAGCTGACTCTCAACATTCTCAGATACTATGAAAATAAAAAAAAACTAAATTTAAAGTTGATATATTTGTTGTTTCACAATGCCCTGTCCGTATCTCTCCTAAAGCCAATCTATCAACGAACATCCTCCAAAAATATCTCACATTTTCTTTTCCAGAGAATTCCAGAAATAGATGGCTTCTACTAGGGTGGTAATGAGACGCTTGTCATTTATTAAAACGTCATCATCACAAGCTCTCTTCATAATGCTTCAAAATTTCAAAATAAAATTTTTTTGTATTCACAGCAGATGGGACAGCCCACCAAGTTTCTGTCAAGGTTATGACTTAACACATTAAGATCACAGTGGTGTTCGCCCGTGGCATGTATCAGAGGTAGAGTCGAGTGTATGTGAGTGGTAATTAAAGACAAGAAAGAAAGTAATCCAGTACATTGAGCTTTAAAGGGCGAGAGTAGTCACCCCAACTTGAAGTAGTGTACATAGTAGACTGTCCTGTTTCATGATTGGCTCTTGTGAGTCATGTGACAATTTTCCATCTCAAATGTGGAATTTAATAGGAGTTACTGATTGGTTTACCTTCAATATACAATATTATTAAAGTACTAAAATAGTAAGAAACATATTTTGAAGAGAAAGTATTAGAATATTGAGAGATTAATCTGTTGCTTCAAAATAAGTTTGGGAGACAGCTCTTGCCCTTTTGCATTTCTAGCTGGTTCTGCAACAATTACTAAACAAAATAACAAGTAGCTGGGTCTCACTGCAATGAAATACTCTATTGCTACTGACGCTTTCTACCAAAAGATCGTTTCTTTTGCTGACTAAAAATCAATTACACTCAAATTTTATGACCTAAAGTAATTGGCAAAAAATTGGCAAAAAATTTGTTCCTAATTTCATAAAATTCAATGGACCTCCAAAATATCACATTGAGGCACAAGCACAGCATACTTTGCTGCTAAGGCCATGTCCCTGTGATGTACTAAAATCAACAAACACAGTAAGAAAGAAGTAGTACTCACATGAATGGTGATAGGTCCTCCGGTCAGAGACTGGCCACCAAAACGAAGGTCCACTTCATAGTCTCCTGGAGCTGGGCAAGTCCAGATGATATCAAATGTCCCATCTCCATTATCCCTTACTTGCACATCTGGGACCTCTTGTCCATCGGGTCCAACAATGGTGCAAGTGACACGACCTGGTCCAGCATCCCTTGAGTTGACCTTAATGACTGTCTCCTCTTCCACAGTAACTGTTTTTGTGATGGTTTCCTCTGTTCAAATGAATAAATTGTTTCCACCTCCATGAATCTTCCACTCTTCCAAAAATTGAAATGCTACCCTGCTTGTTAGACAAGGTTTCCAACCTTCCAGCCCACACCACATTACTTTACAAAAGAGTTTTAATGAAATTATTGTCATGCAAGTGTTACAAGACTTCCCTATAGCTTCAGAGAATGATTTATCAGGTACAGGTATTTTCCTACACAAAATACACAGACTGCTGCACAAAAGCAAAATTGTGTAGGAGATTCTGTAAGTACAATATATGGGGCCCATTATATGATTCTGTAATAGGGGGGACCCCAAAACAACAAAATTGTTATGCAATTTTTGAACACTAACTTTTTACCTGAACTTAATTGTCCCTTCAACATTGTTTCCTTACTTTGTATATCTTTATATAATCCTCAAAACACAATGAAACCCCCTCCCATAGCATCCCTAGTTGAATTGCTTCTCCTCTCCTCTCCTCTCCTCTCATCTCCTCTCCTCTCCTCTCCTCTGCCCTCTCCCAATCCTTTCCTTTTTTTCACGACAAAATATTCAATATCTAACATTTTTCAAGGCAACCATCCATTCCATTAACTTTAATTTCATTATCAGAATTTCAAAGCTGGTATGAAGTCCTAATTTTTGAAGATAATAGTATTTCGACTACAGGTAGGGGAATGCCCTCCTGACACATTGCAATTGCTACACCAAACCCACAACAATATTCACAATAGCCACATCAATATACCAGTGACACTGCAACATAAATCCTGAATAAACAAAGAACACTAGTTTTTCTTCCATGATAATGCTATCTAAAGAATTTCTAGCTATGAGGACTAAAGTTTCTATGAAAATTTTCTAAGAAGTTTGAGCCTGAATAGATCAATATTGAAATACCACTTCTCTCTTAATTACACAAAACATTATCACGAAACATCAACTATGCCTGATACATGCCAGACTTACGTACACGACAAATGAACATAAAAAAAAACAAAAGTTAGTCTTTGCAAGGTTCCTGCACTTAAAAAAAACTTCCATGACTTTTCCATGATGATTTGAAAAATTCCATGACAGCATGGACTGTCTTTGCAATAGAGGCCCAAACTAAAGTAAACTTGTAATTGCATTTAAAAAGAAATAACCCTTTTAAGAAAATTACTTGAAATATGGATGAGATTTGGTATGCTTTCTTCTTTTTCAAAAAACAAACTATTTTTTTCAGGGCCTTAATTTAAAAATATTTGATGACTCATGCAAGGTGTTGGAACCATGTATTCACTTTTGTCATTACAAGAGAATATATATTGACAAATACGTCCAAGTTTTCACAAGACACAAGATACACACACTTTTAAATAGACCACAAAAAATCTACAAAACCAGTCACATCATAAACAATCAGGATATATTTAAAAAAAAAGTACAAAAAACACAAAAATATAAAAATCTAAATGAGAAAGAGATTTGTTAGTTTACCATCTGACATCCACGGAAAGCAAAATAAAGAAGAGTGACAAAAATGTTAGAGGAAGGTTGTTTACAGCTTTTGTTAGTATGAAACAGAGATAAACAATAGCCAATGTCACATGATTAGATTCCACAGAAAACGAAACTGCCACATCACCGATACCCCACCCCCCCTCTAATTCTGCATGAGTGTAGACTGCATATATATAACTGAAATGTAACCTTTAATGAACCACAAACCTCTGAGGTAAAGTTCACAAGCCACAAATATGACACTTAACTCTTTCTGCTTTCACATACAGACATGAATAAAGATACACAAGGTAATTCAAGCATCTACTAATTTCTGCCTTCTCCCTCCTCTAACCCCCTCAGTCCCCTTCCCCATTTTCCACTTTTTTTTTTTACAAAAAGGAATATTGCTGAGAATTAATTGCCCACAGTCTCTGGAATGTAAGATAAATATGTATATGAAGCAAAAAAAAGTTTTTAAGTCCCTCTTTTTCTCATCTCAATTTCTGTTTTTTGCTATCCCATTTCTTCTTTCTCACCATTCCTAAACCCCCAGCCCCTGTCAGAAATCTGATCATGTGACAGGACTGCACCATTAACAAAGATCACTTCACACGAGCAAGGCAGAAGAAGATCACCCACCAAGGACACCGTGAGCACCCTTTTTCGTTGTGGTGCGTGTGGTGGTTGTCGTTGTCTTTTTGGTTTTCTCCTCGCTGATACTGCCCCGTCGCACGGGGATTTCATAATTCCCGCTGCGAACACCTGCAGTTACGGGATTTATGAGGTTATTGGACAAAGAGGATAGAATGCTACTAGAAAGCAGGCAAGTGTGAAAAGAAAGATGTCAACTGGTTATTTTGATCAAAAAGAGAAAAGGGCGACGATGCTAAAAAAGATCAACCTGGCTCAAAAAAATTATTGAAAATGCACAGCCGTGGGGAAAAAACAATTCATTCATATGCGAAGGAAATTTTAACAGGGTGAAGGAACACGCTGGTATGGAGCCTGGCAATGAGTGACTTCTTAATTTTATTGTGACTTGAACTATCCCCCGCACTTGTCCACACTTGTCATACTTCACCTCAAGGATAACCCAGCCACTCTCAGAGGACCAGACAATACCAACTCCCCCCCCCCCCCCTACTCAAATGTACTCAAAACGGATGGAAAGCAGAAAGTGGCCTCAACAGATTCAAATGAAAAACCTCAGGAGTACAATCAACTGTGGTTGCATGATAAGCATGAATTCATACTCCAACCTGACCCCAAAATTCCCTCCTCCATCAATGCTACCCTTTCACTGCCACCTCTTCTCACACTATTTACATCCTAACATCATTTCTGCTTTTCTGACCACATATTTTATGATGTAATTTAAGTTTCAGTAAATATAATATACTAGAACTGTTTGAATGTAGCTTTTAGGTTCACTATGTACACCCAACTACTTCCAGGATCTTTACATTTGATCTACAAATAAAATTCCCATGTTTCAACTTTTTTGGTAATTTCATCTTAATAATGGTCCAAAATATAGTAGGCGCAACACTTTTCACAGTTCCTTTAGTACACATTCAAGAAGTCTTCCAATAAAACTCACTGCCATGATACATATTCACAGATTCAGCCACATCATGCAGTTGCAAGGCAGCTTGCACATCTTGCAAAATATACTGGTTTAGCTTGGCTGAAGGATAAGTGTGATTTTTAAGACATTTGCAAAATGAATTAGCATTCAGCACCTTATTGGGCAGTTTTTACAGCCTGACATGATGTTGAAAAGACGTCAACCTACCCACCCTAATCCCCCTCTCACTTGCAACTTGCACTCAAGAAATGGATACAACTAGCACAATGCCCAAATTCACAAGCCATATCATGCTTTAATGAAAGAATAGACCAGACCCATATTCATCATCCATTTAGAGAATTTGATCCTAAAAGAACTGATTGAATTTTCTATTTCTAAATTATGCTCTCCATTTTCAGACAGTTTTGTTTTGTCCCTTTGCCTGTAGATGAATGAAGCCACTTTTCACTCCAAGACATGAGAAGAGTCTTTCCCAAAGGTCGTTAGAAAAGCTAACAAAGCAGATGAAGTTTCTCGTCGGGTATTTTAAAATGGCTAAGACTGTAAACTTAGCCAACCTGAAACAGGGTATAACTTTTGAGTTTTAAAGTTGGCACCCTTTTCTGTAGATTGGCACAAATTATTTTGCTGAAAAGGTGTCTAACTTTACATATGTAAATAGGAAGTAAAAATGAACTGAATTTGCAACAACTCTATGATCAGAGTTTACTGACAGCATTAATGCACACATGTTTGAAGTAGTTAATAATTTGACATACATCTAACAAAAAAAACAAAGCATGACAACTATTCCTTGAACATCATCAGAAAACTAGGTATTTTCCACTGTTAAAATGTCAATAGAGAATTGTTTGTAAGTGGAAATTGACCCAGAGCAAAATTTTCCTAGTGTGATTTTTCCGTGAGGAGAGTTCTTCAGGAGTGATATAAAACAGGAGATCACACATGCTTTTGAGTCTATGTGGGGTGCATTATGTAATTGTATTCAATATATTTAAACATGATGTCTGGGTCTGGACTATACTTTTATGTCAGTTATCATACCCATTTTATCAGAATAAATTCAAGCCACACGTTAAAAACAGAGCCAAGTCCTTGCCAGCCTCCATTCAAAAAGGAAGGGCAGCATTTAATTTCATTTACGAAAATAAAACATTAGACAAGAGTTAGGTAGAAAAAGTAAGATCATCCTTTGAAACAAGCAAACTTTTACAACAGCACTGATTAACTCTGAAGATAGAGGAAAATTGAAGGAAAAAGTCGTTAAAGCAGAGGCTAGCAATCCTTAACCAACGAACAGCTGAAAAACATAGGGCTGACAGGAATGCCTGGTAAAAACACTTTGTCAGGCAAAATAGCACAGAAAAATACAATAATCAACACTTGGCCTAGCAACAACTATCATAAAATTAGATTTTTAAAGTTTTCATGTCTTTAATTGTTTATATTTTCCCATCCTCCTTCCTTTACTCCCCACACCTTTTCCAAAAAGAAAATTCTTGTCAAATGCCAATGGGTAGTCAAGTAAGTTTCTTTATCTGACAAGAAATCAAAAACATTTCAAGCTCCAAATTTAAACCCAATATTTTATTCCAATGAAGAAAATACACAAGAAAAATCTACACATTTTACCAATGAAACTGATGGTAATTAATCCACAGAAAATGTCAACAGTTGTATCAAAACTGCTTTTAGAAATACCATCCCCTCCATCCACACAAAAATGATTTAATATAACCAAAAATTTACCCATCACAAAATGAAACATTCCAGCAAGTTGGTAAAAGAATTAAATAAAGAACAGAAGAAGGATAAGTTTCTTTACATTGGCTGCAAAAAAAAAAATTTGGCAAAAAAAATATTCTCAAATATCTTCAAGATAACAGATGAGATGAGTTTTGATAAAAACTGGAAAGAAATTTGAAATGAGGACAAAATATTTTCTCTTTGAGTGGGAGAAATTGAAATTGTACATACCAATAATACTGCATTTACTGGCATCGCCTGTGGGTACCACTTTGACTTGGTATGGTGACTTTCCAGCATTGTCTCCACCATATTTGACTGTTACAGTGTGAGGTCCAACATCCTTGGGGACATAGCTGATTTTATATGTGCCATCTCCATTATCTACAATGTCTGGCTGGACAGGTTTGCCATCAGGAGTCTTTGAAAAAAATAATGATACAGCAAACATGATGGTGAGACAAATCTTTCCAAGAATCCAAATTTCCAAAAAAAAAAAAATCACAAATCAAGGAAGTTTTAAGTTCCTTTCCATGACAATCAATGACCTCACCAAAAGCATTCTAGGACTTTTTTATGACATTTCCACACAATGTTCAAATTTTAAAAGACAAAACTACAATTTAAGTCACTCAAGTAACAACATTTTTAAAAAAATTAAAATTTGAAATTCTGTGACTTACCACAACTTTCAAAAGAAGCTGACACTTCTCCATAATTTTGTTTTGAAAGCTTGGAAAAGTGACCATTGCTATGACCATTAACCCTGGTTGGGAAACAATTCCTTGTCCTCAGCTATATCTCTGAAAATGTACCCTCTTCTCCCCCCTCCACCAACTGGCAAAGTGAGAAACAAATCAAAAACTTACTGTGATAGCAATGGCAAGGTCGGCATCACCGGCATCTCGGGTATCTACCGTGAATTCAACTGGCAAGCTGGCTTTGACACCTGTCTTTTCCACTCCAGGTCCATCAACCTTAACTTTGTCTGGCTCGCACTGTGGCAGCACTTTGGTGTTGACTGGACTGTAGGCAGAACATTCAAAATTGTCCAAATAAACTTACATCTTCTCTGACTTTTGCCTAAATATTACATGGGATGATATAAATTTGAAATCAGTATTTCAAATTGTGAACTGGTTTGACAAGTTTTGTCAATGATCCCCCTATTCATAACTGTGGTCTTCCTTTATACGAATAGGCAAATGCCACTCCAATGTTTCTTTAGTACACATGTCCCCTATCTGCTACCCTCTTTCCTCCCTCCTTCCTCCCTCCCAACTCTCCATCAGTCTATCAGATCTTTTCACAAAACCCTTTACCTGTTAGGTATTTCTTTGCCTCCATACTTGATGTCAATTTGAGCCCGTCCCTCTTGTGTTGGCACGTAGGTGACATCGTATGTACCATCTTGGTTATTCTGGATCTGCGGCTTAACTGGTTGACCTAACGAGGAAAAAAAAAACACATTTTTACTTTTTTTTCCATTTCACACTTCAACTACTGAATAAGATCAGGCTCATCAAATTCATTTTTAAGTGGACTACACATGAACAAGATCCACAGCCTAAATTATGCAAACAGTTTCAGAATGAGCATCCCCAAGGAAGATTAGAATTAAAGCTAGCCAAGTGAACTTAACCGCAATTACATGACAAGTGCAAATCTATGCCCTGTAATTCTCAACTGCAAATATATAACCAAAATTCCTTTTTTTGCTCAAATTCCACAAAATAATTTGCTTGACCATTACAAATAAATGTTCCACTATAAAATTGGGGTCCCTGTCACTAAACTGCACATGTTGTCTGAGGTACAATTTTATCCTTCTTCAACAAACCAGTTAAATGGCTATTTAAACCAACTTCTGAATATCTGAAGGCAACTGCTGCAAGACACATATCTCCTTCTGTAATTGACAGTAAACCTTACTTCAGAAGCTTAAAAAATATCTTTAAGCAGAACCTCAGGTTGAAATGTGAAATTTACCACATTTTTCCAAAACAAAACAGTTCTCTTCACATAAAAATTAGAAATTAACAAACTTTGACAATCCCTATCCTTCTTACAGAGGTGAGTAAGTAAGAAGTCATTCAGTTTTTAAACATTCATTTTCAAATTGTGCACAAATTTTTCAAGCCAAGATACAAGGATGCTCACACATAATAGCTGACACTGCCATGAGGAGATGCCCCTACAATAACAGCGTTCCGTTATTAACACTACTGTAACTCAATACACCCCTTTAAACATGTCACTTTAGGAAAGGACATGGCATTGTTAAACATACCTCGGCCTTGAATTATGTCCACCTCCAAAGGTGCCTTTCCAGCCTTGCTGGCATCCACTTTGAATGTCTGAGGTGTATTCTTGCGTACTTCCTTGTCCAGTCCAGGGCCATTAGCTGTGACCTTGCTGGCATCCACATCATCGACAATAGTTGGTCTGAAGGGGCTTCCTGGTGTAGACAGAGAATTAAGTTAGATGAGGTTTTATGGCTCAGTTTCTAACCGATTGGTTGGAGTAAAGCAAGCCACATAGCATTTTTTCAGTTGTGGCTCATTGGCTTGTTTTCTCCACTCCATGTGTGTAGAGAAGAAAGTAAGGATAAAATACTTAGAAATGCAGCTGAACCAAACATACCTAATCCTGCCACACACCCATCCTACCATTTGGTGCCCGATGCTTACCACATGGTGCTTAAACCTCACCATGTGGTGCTCTTTCACACCAAACCATTAAGAAGACAAACTAAACAATTCAATTTTATGCTTAACCAAGTGATTGCCATGTTTCACCTTGCAATACCAACAACCCTCCAAAACCTAACAATGCCCAGACAACACCTTCCCATTTGGCACCCCTACCTTACCAATTGAAAGAGGTACCCTAACTTGCAACATGAAGTCCATAGGCTTGTTCTCCCATTTGATACGTATGACCAAACTTGTGGGTAAACTTGTCACCATTATTATGTCTCATCATACTTTACCATGTGGTACCCTCACTTTTTTATTTCTTACCAATACCTCATCATGCTAAGCTCATACATAATGATCTGGTATTCATCTGGTACCATGACATTTCTAGGTAGTACCAATATGCTTTCTCTCCCATTTGATACTAACTAGTAGTTCAACATGTAGTCACCAAACATTACCTTGTGGTACCCACACTTTTAACTCTTATCCATACTTCATCACACTATGCTCATACCTTATCAAAGTATACCCACAAATCACCATGTGACTTGTCATTTCCAATAGATTAGTCTTACCTGGAATGGGTTCATCAGCAAAGGCAATCTTGATGCAGTAGTCACCAGGTTTGGTGGGTACATACTCCACTGTAGCTGTACCATCTTTGTTGTCAGTACAGTTGACCTGGGGCTCCTCCGGTCCTTCAACTGTGATACCCAATCCACCTTTTCCAGCATTCTTGGTATCAACTGTGAAGACTGCTGGTTTTTTTGTGATACCACTTTCCAGACCTGGACCATAAGCCTTGACTTTAGTGGGGTCATTTCCAGGATATGAATTGACCCTGTATGGTTTCTTACCCACAGGTGCACCCTGTGATTTGCCCAAAGGTTGGCCGGCAAATGTTGGAGTGATCTGATATTCACCTGGAAACACAATGGAATTCAAATACTTTTGGACATGCCCCACATTATATATTATGAACACAAAAGAACTTCATAACATTGTAATATTATGAACCATTGAGGGCAGTGTTCATACTGAGGTAAGCATTACCTGGTTTCTAAAATCCCACAAAGATAAAACTTCTCTTAAGGAAATTCCTTCATTCTTTGTTTTTACAGTTCTTTTAACTAGCCAAAAGCCTCAAATATTTTCAATGTATTGTTTTCCCTACTTTAAAGTCCCTCCTAAAATATTTTGGAAGGAGACATTTTCTCCCTAAATTCTGACGCTTTGTGGATTCAGTAAGTCAGATGAAGTTTTACAACTCAGTTTCTGGTGTAAGATTTGACTATTTATAGAATATTGATAATACATGCAGAAATTCAAAAGATTTTCATCGATGATAAAGATCCGAAGCAGCTCACCTTGTTCATTTGGCACATAGGAGCATGTGACTGTTTCATCGCCATTGTCTTTCAGGTTGGGTCTCAATTTCTTACCGGAAGGTGTGGTGATGTCAGCCCCAATGAGATTTTTGTCCACTGGTATGCCTAGTGGTTTGGTGTCTACAGTAAAGTCTGTTGGACAGTCGGTAAACACATCTACAAAAATGTGAAAAGATGGTTCATGTCAAGCTTCTACCGGATGTCCCAACAATGTTAACTCAACCTATCATACCTTCTTACAAATGGACATTTGATTTTTCTCACATTTAATTACAAGAGCTGGGGGAAGTAATTTGTTTTAATCCTAAAAGCTTAAAGCCACTCATTGGTTTTCCAAACCTGTTATGTTTTCAGCAATGACAAAAGGTCAAACTTTGACAATCTCCATATCATACACACAAATAACTATTTTATGAAAGAGTACTCAACAGTTCAATTCGGTTTTCCAAAAACTGAGACCAGACACTTTTTCAAATTATGCACATAATCATTACAAGTCAAGACACCACAAAATTCAAAATTTAATTTTTTTAACTTTTTCTGTGACTATTGGATATGAAACTTGACTAATTATGCTAAATATCAGTATTGCTACGTGGTTGTGACTCTCATTGAATTATCGATATCAACTCAATGAGCCCCTTTAAAAACCTTGTCTTGTTGTCTCAATGAGCAAATATAAGCTCAGTTTTATTTACAAAAAAAGTTTTGCAGCAGATTCTTTGACAATCAACCATTACCATTAGCTTTGGACTTCTGCTTGACAAGGTACGATGAGCTTAATTACACCATAGACCTTTTTCTAAATAACAATTACAAAGTATTGTGAGAAACTTAGGTACATGTTATTTTGTGCATGTCATTTTACCGTGGCCAAAAATAACCCACGAACAGGTTCCCATGGCTTGACTAAGTGTACAAAATCCTTCAAAACCCCTCCTTAATGTAACCTGTACCAGCCTATTAATGGTACATGATAAAAGACTGTAAATTGGCAATACATAGGAGACAGTCCTACCAGGTGAAGACAGTCCCTCTGTCTACCTGATATCTACCAGGAACTAATTTCAAGTAGTCAAGGGAAATATATTAATATGGGGTTGGAGGCAAAACTTTGAGGAGGCCAGGACACATTAAGTGTAAATTGTTCTGTCCGTAGGAGTCATGCTTGCATATCCCACTCTGTTCTAGACATGTGGTGGCCTCCCCTTCTCCAAACATGAGGGCTTTTTTATGTTCCCTGAACCTCAGGTGTACGTTAAATAAATAACTGTGAGATATTTCTTATGTCTTCAACCTTGGCATTTTAAAATGAGTGTCAAAATAAATAGAAGTTGTTACACCAAAAATGATTGGAAGAAAGAATTGTCAGGCAGTGCCCCATCAGAAATAAATCTGTGCAAGGTAAAATCTAAGTGATAAGCAAAGTTTTATGATGCAGAATTAGATGAATGACTGTGATTGGCTGAGATATGAGGGTGACGATGAAGAAAAATATTAAGAGAATGGATTTGAATAAATTTAATGTCATGCTTGAAAATGATAAAGCATGCTATGCTAACTAACATGATGTGTTAAAACATGCCTAACTACAAAATGCACAGTAAAACTGAAAAACAAAACACTGAAAGTATAAATTATTTAAAATGAAGTGTCAAACTGCTATCATATATGTCATGAAAATGACAAAATTTTTGTGCTAATGATAATGCACAAAAAGTTTGTCTATACAGGGTTCCAACACTGTAAAAATAACTGAATTTTCCAGACTTTTTGAAATTTAAAATAAGAAAATTTAGCACTTTCCACAAAATGGCCTTTAATTTTACACATTTATGCTGCTTGGACACATGCTAACAACTATCAAATGTGTCAGGTTTTAAATTTGAAGACAGTATGGCAATTTTTCCAGATAAAACACAAAAATCTATGAATTTTCATGAACTTCATAAAATTCCAGACTTTTACCAGACTTTCAAATTTCATACTGCATGGGAACCCTATCCATAGATACTACTAGCTACTATTCTAGTGAATGCTACTTTTGATTGCAGAAACAAAACTAAACAGAAGAGCTGTGACTTTGCCAAAAGAGTAGAAGAGGATCATTGGATAGAAAGATTTGAAATGGTGGTGAGAAATATTTTCTGAATTTGGCCCCAAAATGAAAACCTAATCCCATCACCAAGATGGTGTTTAATGAGAGGCAGTAATGGTGATGAAGAGCAGAGCACCAGAAAGAAAGAGATTTATCAGCAGAAGGAACAAGAGAACCAATTTGAATGTAATCATACCCTTGTCTAAGCCACTACCATCGACCAGAATTTTATCCAGATCAATCGGTTCGTGGACCTCCACTTCCTTGGGAAAGTTTGGGAGGCTGTATCCTGCATAGGTGGGATCTATCGTGCAAGGTCCTTCCTCTTCTGGCGTATATGTCACTCTGTAAACACCTTCTTTTTCTGGGTGTGGTTCCACTGATGCTGGAAACACAGTGCCCTTTGGGGAGACCACAGTGCATTCAACAGGGTTTTCTGAGCACGTGATTGGAGGTTCTCCTGCATTCCTACAATCTACGTCAAAGACACATGGAAAATCTTTGAAACAACCATTTTCCAGGCCAGGTCCGTTACATTCCACACACGTGGAGTCAATGACATTAGCAGTGAATGGAGAATCTGGAATGGGTTCATCTGCAAAAAGTACATTGATGGTATAGGGCCCAGGGGATTTGGGAACGTAAAACACACTGCAGGTTCCATCGCCGTTGTCCTGACAGTCTACATCAGCTTCTGACGGACCTGACACATTAATGCCAAGACCTCCGTGGCCTGCTTCTTTGATATCAAGATAAAATTCAGCCGGTTTGTTTACATGTCCAGAAACGAGGCCAGGTCCACTTGCAACCACTTTGCCAGCATCTGGTTTCCTCACGGCATTGATAACAATAACAGAATCAAAGATGGCATCATCGTCGTAATCGATATCAACTGTGTAAGGGCCTTCCTCCTCAGGGGTGAATGACACTTTGAAAACATCCTCTGCTACCTCAGTTACTTCTACAGGCACGTTTTTGCCAGTGGGTGAAGTAACTCTGGCCTTCAAATCGGCCTTGCCCGCTTCACTTGCATCAACATTGAGATCACATGGCTCACCAATCTCAATAGCTACATGAGAGCGCAGGGTCAAGAGAGAACATTGAAAAAGGGGAGAAAAAGGCATGCACGTTAGTTGCAAATAGCACATGAAATAAGTGTTAGGTATAAACAAAAGGTCAAAAGTCAAATATCATTTACAAAAGAAAATATTCTACAATTGGGTAAAAATCTAGGAATACAAGAATGGATATTAAGACTACAGGTTCATCAAAATCAATTCATAGATTTTTTTTACCTACAGTTGGGAAACATTAAGATGGCATATTTTGAATTAAGTTTTTTTCAATTTTTATATTTTTTTTTCTTGTGGAGGGGAGTTATTTCTGGTGGGAGGGACAGGTGTAATACCACTGAAGCTTAAAAACACATAGTTTAATACATTATTCCAACCGGAATGATCTAAATTTCAAAAACAGTGGAAATTTGAAGTGAAAATTCTCAATAAACATTTTTGCACACAATTTGAAAAAATTACTGAGATAACATCATTTTAGCCAAAGCAAAGGCACTTTCTGAAGAACTACTGACAAAATCTTTATATTTGCTGTTTTATTCAAGGAGTATTTTAAATTTCTTAATTTGCTTTCTTTCTGTGGTGGTGGTGGGAGGGGGTCGTAATCGACTTCTATTCTGGTCCTTTTCCAAAAGGATCCTCATGAACCTACAAAGGCTTGTTTGTCTGTAAAAAATTTCCTCTCTTCTAAATTTGCTACTGTTTACTTCATGATAGCATGGTTATTATTCATATTGAAATACTAATTAAAATGGAGTTTATACATAAAATAGAAAAAAATATGTCATGCTTGTTAAGTGTTAATTTTAAATTTGCTGACAAAGACAATGATTTAAACACATATGATTCATGCTAAACACGAGATGCTATTAAAAGGACAATATTTGAAATATCTAACTTCTGATGGCATTCACTGAAATCAAACAAATAAGATTCTGACAAATCATTAAAAAAACACTGCAAGGCAAACTGCAACAAATCCTGTAAATCATTCTGGTAAACAAGTCACTATAACTTCTTCATGAGGGAGGGCAGAACTATGACTGACCACAGTGATGGTAAAAGGGAGTTGTATATTTCAAATTTGCAAAGGTAGCCTTCATAAAGGCTATAGGACAATGTTCATGTCACCATCAGACTGCATGTTTGGTCTAATGGCAAGAGCATGCGCCTATCACACCGAAGGCCCTGGTTCCATTCCCAGGTCGAGTCACACCAAAGATTCGCAATATGGAACCCACTGCTGTTGTGTACGATGCTCTGCATAAGCAATGGAGTGGGGAAAACAAGCCAGTGAGCCACAACTGGAAAAAACGTGGCCAGCTCAACTTGTGCCAATAGGTTGGCAACTGGGCCACAACACTAACTAACTGTGAGGCCAACTCTTTCCCCACATCCAGCTTTAGCAAGTCCCCAGCTCAGTCTTTGAGTGTTCATTTTTGCTTTATGATATTCTTTATTCCCCATTTCTGCCAAATCCTGGATTGTTCCTAATTCATCATGCTATACATTGTGGTCAATTTAATGCAACACATTATCAAAACAACTTAGTCTAACTAAAATGAGCAAATTCAAGTGTGTCCAATATAAAAAGAATTGGACCTGGTAACCTGATAAATAGGGTATTAATTGGGTTCTGATGCATGAAATATAAGGTTGCTTAGCAAAGAAGGCCCTCATCTAAAGACAAAACATGGAAGGAAAATACCAAGGGGGCAGTGATGAGGAGGGGGATACCCTTTGTTGTATCAAATGGGTTGGGCATCTTGACAACAAATTAAACTTACTGTCTTGAAGGTCGTTAACTTTGATCTTGCTAACATCTACATTAGGGATGGCTGTAACTCTGATGGGGGTGTTAGGAACATCTTTTCCTCCATACTGGACCTCAACCTCATAGTCCCCTGGTGCTTCTGGGGTATAGTTGGCAGTGTACGTGCCATCACCATTGTCTTTGAGTGTGCAAGGCATCTCCTTGACCTGTGGGCCATTGACACCTGGCTTGGACTTCACCTTGGCTGTAACTGGGGCTAGATGTTATAAAGGAAAAGAAAATCATTTATTTCAAGGGAAAATGCAATCTACCCAACTTAAATAAGTCATCCAGTCATGCTTATTTAGGAATCATTGGACAATATTTCCGTTACTTCTTTGCTAAGTTCCAAGGAGAACATCTACTCACTTTAACTATTACTAGCTATAGACAAATCAGTACAGCAGGTGATAGTCTGATTTCAGTCAGCCATAACTGGGGTCTATCAACTTTAAATCTTTCAATTTCCTTGCCTACCTGTATCATGGATGGTTGTACACTAAATTGTATCTTGATTCATTCAATTTCACTGATTAGATCGGTTTGAAATTCATTTCGACAATAAATGAAGGCAACTGAAGGCTAATGGAGCCCTTTAATGGCTGCCTACAGTCACTAAACACAAGCACTTTTGTAAAACACTATTTCAAAGCATTGTGGGACATGGTATGTAATTTTTTCCAATGGTAAAATGCAAGAGCTGTTTTTTACCACAGTAAAATGCCATTGACAAATATGACACATACAAGAAAACTTATTCCACAATCCTTTGTGACTGCTTCTTAAAAAGTTCTACTTTTAAATATCTCTAGTATTTTAGTTTTAGTTAATATCTTTGTAAGTTTTCTAAGAGAATCATTATAAGGGATTTTCAAGAATTTATTACTTATTTGCAAGAAATTTTGGAACAGGTTCCTTGTTGTCTTTCACAATTTTAAGATATTGGCAAGACATGTTCATTCACATTCCTGGTACAATGGAACAGTTCATTAATAGGTATGATCTGAACAGATTTTATTTCTATCTTACTACCCCTTTTAAGATGGGTATCAATCACAAAAAATTTGCTGTGTCAAGCTAGAAATAATGAAGCAAGTTTTTCTCCCCGCATAGTAAATGTGGAGATTGGCCCAGAGAATGGTTACTGTGAGAGGTGACATTAGCTTTAGCAATCCACAATACATCTCATATGCTCTTTTAGTAACAAATTTCATTCTCTTTTTTTCTCTTTTTCTCCTCTTTTTACTCAATATTGATGTGTAGTCTTCCCATCAAATCATTCAGAATGTGTGACACCTCACATGACCCAGTGTAACACTGCCCTCTATTTACCATTGCCTGCATCCTTAGCATCAACAGTGAAATGAGTAGGCTCCTTTGACTTGACTTTGCCTGGTTCAACTCCAGGTCCATACACTTTGACCCTGTCTGGTCCAGCTCCGATGTTGACCTACGAGGGAATGAGAAGATTGTTTATATCAATGTCAAATCCATATTGATATCAATAACAGCTTTATGAATACTATAAATATCTCTATGAATATCTGTAGCAAGTTTCATATATATCTGACACTTAGCTCAATCCCGCTAATGGAAAAACTGTCCTTACACATCACCCCCTAGGGTTCATACACATTCATATTCCATGATTTTTCCATGACCTGGACTGATATTGCCATGACTTTCATGACACAGATTCCATACTTCCCTCTTTTTACCACAAAATAATGTATCTGAACATTGAGAAAATTGGAACAGTGAGTCACTGCCTACAATTCTTCAATTTTTTCCAGGATTTCTTTTATAAAAAGGGGTTCATTTTTTTTTTTTTACTTCCTTGGCCTGGAAATTCAAATTTCAATTTTCACTGACTTTCCAGGATTTCCTGGACCTGTACAAACACAGCTTTGGTAACTTGTCCTTGTTATATTAGACACACATGACCAGCCTTTTGCTATTCTCTAACTCAATATTGAAAGTGAGAAATCCTTCTTCCTTTTTCTTTTAATACTTAATCACTGTCTAGATCTATTACTATTTAATGCACACTATTGACATCTTAAACATGACTTCAATTAGGAAATGTTTAATTGATAGCACAAACAGACAAAGCTGGGAAGAAACAAAGTATACAATGAATGCATCAGTTAATATTTGAACAGGAAGTAAATTTGTGTACAACTGTCAAGCAGGCGAGACTGTCTAAGAATCACTGATTCAGATCGCTAACTAACACAATGGAACACTTTTCAATTTTAAAATTTTGCAGGTCTTTGCACTTTTTTTTTTAACATTGATTTTATAAAATTGTCTGTACACTCAAAGGCCTGATTCTCTCACCTCAAACAGTTCCAATCCTCCTAACCTACTCACTTAAGCTTAACTGTTTTAATTTCATATGACCTCATCCAGAAACAATCTCAGGTTATTGCTTCAGAGTGAGTATACATGGCCCCAATGTGTAATCAAAACACTCTATGTACAGTGCAGGCTGTGTAATATAAGCTTATGGTACTTTGCATTGTTTGAACTAGCTGTATATCAAAGAGCTGAGCCAATTGAGAATATCTGTGGATACTACAAAAATTGTAGTTTGGGTGAGAGAGGTTTAGCCCTCTAAAAATTATACCATTTACTGTTAAAAGCTTCACAACGAAATGTCAGGAAAGTATTTGTTTGTCAGTCCCTATGACTGCCCACTTTATTCCAGATGAAACACTGCTGTTGACTCATCTCTTCAACACTACCAATCACGAAGTAGGGCAGCACATCTTTTAAAATCAGGTCAGTTGACAATTGTAGAAAAGTTGATAAGATAGTATGAAAGTTCCTTTGTTCTACACGACAGCTCACTCATACAGGCCCTTAGCCAAGAATTTGATTTAGTGAGCCTCATTTGCCTCTGGTGACAAACCTACAACCAGCTCCGGCTGGCACCATTCACAGGGGCCAGCCTAAGCACACACAGGAGCCAGCGCAATGTCCTAAAGCACAAAAGGTTGAAAATGGAAAATGGTATGATCCCATTGGGATTTATTTTTTCCAAACTACTGCAGATGGAAGAACATTTCAATTGTGTTTCTTAAATGAAAAGACTTCTGCCTTTTTAACTTATAGCTAATCATTTTTATGACAGTTTTTTTCTGGCCATCTCTAATGCCATTCCTTGTTATTTTGGCCACCAATGTTACATTTTGGCTATCTTAAAGATGGTGCGATGTATCCCAGGTCTAAGGCCTGCACAAAATTGCTTCATGAATTACTTACCTTGAAAGGACTGTCTGGAATACTGACATCCCCAAAGGTGACAGCAATGTTGTGTTTGAGTGGGGTGGGTGCAGCATACTGTACATTGTAAGTGCCATCCTTGTTATCCTTGATCTTTGGTTCCACTGGGTTACCCAATTGATCATTGATCATCACCTTCACTGGAAGCTCTTCAACTGGTGCACCTCCTGGGCCCACTGGGGCACCAGCTGGGCCACCTGGGCGCTGTCCTGGTCCTGCAGGCGCTCCGGGACGTTGTCCAGGTCCAGGTTTGCCTGCTGGGCCACCAGGACGTTGACCTGCTGGGCCACCAGGGCCTGCTGGACCACCTGGACCAGCTGGGCCACCTGGACCACTAGGACCACCTGGACCACCAGGGCCAAATGGAAGACCAGCAGCATTGGTATAGGATGGAGGAGGTGTACCTGCTCCTCTTGTGTCGATGGTAAACTCCACTGGTTTGTTGACTTCAATGCCATTCTTCTCAAGTCCTGGTCCAAAAGCTTTTACCTATGTGAAATGAGAAAGCAACAAGATATTTCAACATATTTGACAAGTGCCTGTTCCACTCTATTGATTTTTAAACCCTTGACAAGCAGTGGAAAAGTGTTGGTTTCTAGTCTCCCAAATCAAAAATATGACAGGAGAAAAAAATATTTGCTTAACGTTGCGCGAGCTACAGTTCAGCTCGGCCAGGTATGTAATCTGTTTAGTGAAGAAGCTTGCACGGCAACAGTTAGCTACCGGTGGTATCCCGGCAAAGTCGCCATGTTCAGCCGTGCATTTCCTGTACTACAAAATACATATTAGGTATGCAGGTACCCAAAGAGCCAGCAACGCATGTCCCCGATGTTTTGTGACATACAGAAGGGGGCATGCCAAAAATATTGTCTCAAAGCCATTACTTGTACATATCATCGTGTTTACGGTAGATTCTAAGGGAAATCAAGGGCGGTTATATCTGGACATCGTTTAAACCGTAAACGAACGTTTATTTTGACCGTTTAAACGTTTAGGTAATTAAACGGAAACTGACAGCCCTATAACTGACCAACTTCATTTTCCAACAAAGAACCAAGTGCATTGTGCATGATAATTTGGAGTGAAATGAAACACTGTCCTCACCTTAGAAGCATCAAATCCACCGGCATCTGGAATAATGCTTGGTGTGAAAGGACTCTTGTCAATGTCTTCTTCATCACAAGTTACATGTACATAATACTGGCCTGGTGCAGTTGGGAAGTACGTGACCTCACATGACCCATCGCCATTGTCTTTGCATTTTATTTCAGCTTGTGATGGTCCCTCGACGGAGAAACCTAACAAAACAAATAAAACCAAACATTTGTTGAATTGTTGAGAAGTACATGAGAAAGATGAAACATGTACATAAATATAGATAAGTGATGGAATATAAAATATTATGGATAGGTTCCATACTTAAAAGAAGAATGAACTAATACTTTACAGAATTAATTCAAGGTTAAACAGTTATGAATCAGGCATAGGCACCAGATAATGCATGGTAGGACAGCTGTTGCATGTGATGTATGAGGGTGCAGCCACAGTGCATCCAGTGACTGCATTAAGTGAGAGTGCATTTTCCAGTTCTAATTCACAGGTCCAGAGTTGTTAACATGGGTGGAAAAAGGTTGGGAAGCTGGGAGACTCCTTCCCAGGATTTTTTAGCGATTGGAGGGAAATTCCCCTTTTCTGTTTACGAAACTAAAGAGGGAATTGCTGGCAATTCTTCTATCTCCCTGGGAAATATTATTACTCCCTTCCTGGGAAATAAGCATTTTTCCCACCCCTGGTTGTAAACCATAATGGAATAGTATATGTTAGTTTTGTTCCCATCATATCTGAGGACTTATTTGCCTCTACCCTGATACTATAGGTTAAGTCAGATGGAGTTTTACGGCCCAGTTTCTGAACAATTAGTTAAATTCGGACCAACAGCCTTTTTCAGTTTTGACTCACTGGTTTGTTTTCCCTACTCCATTGCTTATGCTGAGCAACAAGCACAATGGCAGTAGGTTCCATTCTTAAAATCTTCCATATGACCAAATACGTTTTCAAATTATGCACAAAACCGTTACAAGTCAGGCACCACAAAACTCAAAAAGTAATTTTTCGGTACACTATTAGATACGAAACTTGACTAATTATGCTAATTGCTACCATTTTCATGTGGTAATATCCTTAAGCACTTTTATTATTCATATCATTTCAATGAGACCCTTCAAGGACCTTCCAAAAATTTGTTAAGCTTTTTTCAAACTCACCAAGTTGGCCAACAGCACCATTCATCTCTACGGTGAAAGTGCATGGCTTGCCCACAACACCACGCTCCAGGCCTGGACCAAATGCTTTGATCTGAGCATGAGGACCCGTTGCCTCTGGGCCAATGTTGACTGTGAATGGGCTCTTCTGGATGGGTTTCTTGCCATAAGTAACATTTAGGATGTAACGTCCAGGCTTTGTTGGGCTGTAGTTGACAGTGAATGTACCATCTTTGTTGTCTGTGATGTAAGCTGGCTCATCCAGGCCACCTGTGCATAGGGAATTCCCAGAAAGTTATAAATATCCCTTATGTCATAGACTATGCAGGAAACAAACAAGACCCTACCTGCAGGCAAAATACACTGAGAGAATGATCAACATGTGCCAATCACTGCAATTTTTTTTTAATTCTCCTTGCCCACATTTTCCATACACAAGGCCCACAATTTTATTTGCTACATTTAAAAAAAAAATTACTTCAATTTTCCAAAATGACAACTAGCAAATGTAAATGGAGAACAACAAGTTTAAATGATACACCCTTGATGCCAAATTTAAAATTATCCCCAAAGTCTGATTGACAGCTGATGGTGATGCCTACACTTGCTCAACAGAGTCTCCCTAATTTCATTTCTATTTCAATCTTTCCATTTCAATCATGAGTGGAGTACACAGTTTCACAACACAGCAAGGAAGCTTCTATTAACGATTTTATTAATCACTTCCAACAGCCATAAATATACACGCTCCAATTTCATCCGACCATTACAAAAGAGGACGTGAACAAAATCAGAGCACATAAGCAAGCATCATGTTGACAACTTTTGAAATTAAAATTCTTTTCCTAATTGTCATCCATTCTGTTCCTGGATAAATCATGTAATGTTGAAAAGATTGAAAGTTTTAAGACCCATTGGAATTCACTGTCATATTGAGCAGCCTCATGCAGTGTGCTAATTAAAACCATCAAGGCTCATTTCCAAAGAAATTAGTGCCTAAATTCAAAAGTACAGGTAGCATACACCTGAAATGGTATAAAAAACCAGCCCACATTCCCAAGAAAGTCATGCAATGCTTTCCTGGGCGATTAAACAAAAGACTTTTCTTTTGTCAGGTCATTATGTCACGTGACACAGCAAATACTTTAGGAACATATAACATTACTCTATTCAACTATAAAAATGATCAGAGCAGGACAATTCAAGCTGTCATTGTTAAAAACAGCATAACAAACAGATCACATAACAGGAAAACGGGAAGCTGGCGTCCCTGTAGAGGAAAAAACAGCCAAAACAATGACAGCAGGTCACAATGAACCTGAAGTGCGGATCGTAACACGCAGCAAGGCTTTCGCTCTGGACTACTGACTGGTGACAAGACGAATGATGACCAGAGGAGGTCGTGGACTACAATGCATGCGATTTTAGTTTGATGTTGACAAAGATTATAAACACATTTTAACTTTCAATGCTACAATGGGGATTACTGATAATGGAATAAGTGATTAAGCTATTCACTATTTTGTGTATGATTGTTATGAAAGATCCAAACTTTTGTTGTTCCTTGTTTTTCTGCAAGAGAAAAAACTTGATTTAAAATGATCATACTGACATCGGATATATAGATGGATCTAATAATTGATTTGGAAAATTATTTCATTGGCTAAATGATGTACGGTGAGAGAAAGATATTCCAGATTTACAAGTAGAGTGAAATGACAGAGGGCAGTATTTACATTTTACATGCAAAAACTAAAAACTAAGATGTGAGCAAGGATTTTGCTTTGTATACATTTTGCATAATAAGGTATAACATATAAATAAGTGGGGTTTATCAGAAATTGATATCAATACATGCCCACAATGGACAATTTGCAAGGCTTCCATTCTTAGCAGACAGGGAGTGCAAAGAATAGCTTACAATTGTTTTTTCCTTTTCTTTGGGTAAGGGTGGGGGGGGGGGGTGTTGGGTTGGGGAATGGTGAGTAGTACTGCAATACATGAGTAATCCTTTTAATGATCTATATGTTCTTACAGTTATATTTTTTAGAGATACAGGGGGAAATCATGTCTAATGTTATATGCAAGGATCAATTTTTTTTAAGATATTTTTATGTTCTTATGACACTTCGAGTGAAAATTAAACTGTTTAATTTTGAAGGCGACCGTATTTTGAAATTCACTGGAATTGATTTATTGGTCATCAGGTTTAACTAATGACCATATCTTAAGTTATTTCAGGTGTTGTACCTTAACTTGCTTTTTTCTTTTTTCGATTTTACTTGGAAAGTTATATCCTTGTATGATAGTAGGACTAGGATACACATTAAGTGAGATATCCCCGAACAGATGAAACCTGACAAGGTTCCTAATATAGTTCCTGTAAAGTTTAAAACAGCAGGATTTTTTTATTTCTGTTTTCATAACATAAACCCATGTATTCCTATATTTTGACTTCAAAGGGATCCCTCCCAATTGTGTTAATATACCACAGCACACCATAACCACATGCATTAATAGCCACTCATCCAGCTTCGGGCATCTCAGCAAGTCCCGTCGTAAGTCCTGAACCAAAGTCTCACCAGGTGCAATGATCTGCACTTTCAGTTCAGAGTGACCAGCTTCTTTTGCATCAACGTAAAACTCGCAGTTCTCTCTGATGCGGAGTCCCTTTGGTTGGAGTCCTCGGCCCCAAGCAAATGCTGCATTGGGGTTGAAAGCTGGAAAATAGAACAAAACAGAGAGAAAATTAATGAGGGATGTGAAAATGACGATAACTCAAAAAATTTTTCTTTTCACTCACCAGATCAATTATTTTCCAGCCCTTCATAATATTAAATCTTAAAAGGGTTAAGAGATGTTGCATCCTATACATTCTTGAAATTTCAGGCCAATAAATTCCCCTTGAGCAGCATGTGATTGAACTTTCAATTGTAATGAGCATATACCTTTAAGATAAAATTACTGTGTGTGTGAGATATTAAGAATTGTAAATGATTCTAATACCTAAAATTCAGTGGTTTCTAGAATATAAATCTGAGAGGAATGCAGATTTTCTGAACAAATATGCACTATTTTCATTTCATGCAAGCTGAAATAGAGAGACCTTTTTCCAAATAGCTAACACAAAGACTTGTGGGATAGCATTTGGCTGTGCCCCATTTTTGGTCATTGTAAAATGACATTGACAAAAACAATGCACACCAAACAATAATCACATAGTCCTTTGAAATTGCTATTTGGAAAAAAAGTTCTTTTTACTCTAAAATACTGGTAAAGGTCCATCTTTGAACTTGATCTAAAGAATAAAGTCACCCACCACCATTGTTAAAGAGGTATACTTTACCATGAGCAACAGACACATTGAATACACTTCCTGGGACATGATTGCCTCCGAATTTGACTTCTATCAGGTAAGTTCCCGAGATGGTAGCTGTGTACTCCACTTTATAGACACCCTTTCCTAAATTCTGAAGTTCCACAGGCAAAGCCTGGCCATTGGGGTCTTTCAGCAGTGCTGTTGGAGTGCTGTTTCCGGCACCTAGGCAGATGAGTTGAAAAATTAATTTCTCACTTTATTACATTAGATTTTTGGCAAAAGCCCCACCCCCTCCCCTCCACATGCACTTAATGTTATTTAAATGTTTTGGGATATTTTTACCACAACCTTTAATCACCAGAAATATATCAGTCAGGTAGGTAAAAATTGTGTCTTCACAGGGGAAAGTACCAGTTTTAATTTCCTCATAAAATGAAGACATATAATTTTAACTTGCTTAACCTCCATCCTCAGCCCAAGCTCAGACCCACACGTACACCCAAACTGTTCTTCATCCTAAAGATTTGCTTACACGTCCCCTTTCCACTTAATCAGCCTGAGCCCGGAAAGCTAGCAGCTGAACACGTGCATCTGAACTGCAAGCGTGACAATAGGAGGAACGAGTGGGAGACGTATTGAGATGGGCTAGGGCCCCACCTGTGTTAAGTGTCTGCCAGATGAGAATTGTTAGGCAATTAGGGAAATGCATTTGTAGGAGGAGAAAATAGACTTGCTTACCCATCCGCTTTACACTTAATCAGCCTGAGCCCAAAACAACACTAGCCTACTCCCCAAAACTCCCTGGCTTGGGGATCTGCGAGCCTCAATACTCACCTCCTGTTTACATTATGTAACCCTACTTGCTTGCAGTAATCGTTTGGCAAGTCTGCAGCATGATATGTTGGCTATATTGAAACCTGAAAGGTGCCCTCTCATTCCACTTGCCCTATGCAAGGTTGGACTACATGGTAACCTACAGGCGCAACACCAACCCTTCTTCAACTCAACCAATGTCCTTACCTGCTGTGTGAATTTCAAAGTATGTTGGTTGGTTGAGGATAACTCCTGTAGGTTGAATGCCAGGTCCAGTAACAGAACATTTGTTGGCATCTACCGAGACATTGCTGACATTGACAGTAAATGGACTCTTTGGTATTGCCACCCCGTTGAAGTTAACTGTGATCTGTAAAGACAAAATCAAAAGTAATATCTTTGAATAAATTCTTCCCATTACCTCTGCACCTCAAATCACTGCAATGAGTGTAATTTTTTGCACACCTAGATAAAGAATGGGAGCTCAGATAGATGTATTAAAGTGAAATAAACAGCACACCTACCACACTCCTTAATTTCCTTAGGAGTGTGATTTGTAGCACACCTGGAAAATCTACAACCCAAGGCCTGAACTCCCCTCCCCCCCCCAAATGTGGTGACCTTGGCAAACTGTTTTTCAAACAATCTGGATTTCCTAAAAATTTTGCTCAAGACTTCCAATGTGATGAAACCAGGATATTTCCCTAACTTTCACAACTTTGATGCCATTGAACCCTTAGGGCTCAGGATGTAACCACAATATTCTGGGAAAGAAGGTTTAGACACCTACGGTGTATTTTCCAGGGAGCATAGGAGTGTATTCTACAGAGTGAGTCTTGTTTCTGTCTTTGTTGAACCTCTGGTCAAATTTTACTGGTTTCCCATCAGGGCCCGTGATGGTCACTTCAACCTTTCCACTTCCAGCGCCAAATGTCTCCACTGTGAATGAAGTTGGTTGTGACACTAGGTTGCCATCCTCCAGGCCAGGTCCATAGGCACGAACCTGACAGGAAAGGGAAAAGAAATTAGATTAGAAGACCAAAAACATCAGTTTTTTGGGGGGATGATGCCTTATCAGATGTGATGAACATTTAAATACATAAACATAGATATAAAACTTTGGCTTTATTCTAAAGAAACTAGGGATCTACACAAAAACTTTTTCTCAAAAGTTTATGTTTTAGGGAGAGAGGAATTTGAGAAAGCAAGCTATGTTTGGCAATGGCCCATTCTTGTTGAAAGGCTTAGGACACAAGAAACAGCTCAAAACTGTTCCAAATGGAGTTTACATGTAACTCTCTCATCAAAGTCAGACTTATGCTTCTGTCCCCTGTGACATCTCATTTTCTTTTGGTTTTCATCCATGGCAAATATGATCATAATTTCCAAAATGTACTACACAACTGTAATCAGCACCTTCAAATTGAATGGGGCATTTTAAATACTATTTGGAATTCTTCCAACTCTTTGGAGAAAATTCCCACCGAGCCCCCCAAGACAGCTATTCAGGTTTTCTTGAATCTTTTTTCCTTGGTTTTCATTTAGATGAGGATTCACAGCTTAGTTTCTGACCAGTTGGTCAAAGGGAAATATTGTGTTTAAAATGCTCTAACAAAGAGTACAAAGAAAATGGCTCAGACACTATCCAACATTTCAGTCTTAATCATAAACCCCAGCAATAGCTACATCTCTTCAAAATACTATGTGAAAGAAGAGCCATGGAAGTTGCGTCATTTGAAATGTTGAAAATTTGGGTGAACAAATTATTCTTAAGCAACAAACAACTCAGTTTCTATCTGTGGGAAGTATATTTTTTGAAAAGAGGGACACCATACTGCCATTGACCCTGTGTCAATAAATATTGATTTTAAAAGGATGAAAACAAATACAGTATTCACTTTAAATTGGGCAGACCAGGCACTTTTTTCCCAGTTGTGGCTTGTTTTCACTACTCCATTGCTTATGCTGAGCACCAAACACAATGGCAGTAGGTTCCATACCGTCTTAGATATAACCTGGCTTGGAGTCAAACTCCAAAACTGAGAAACAGTTCTTCTAATTTACACTTCCAGGTTCACATACCTTCTTTGAGTTTGATTTGGGTCGGAGTGGGGCGCCTGGTTTAACCTTGCATTTGGGATACTGTGAAAGATAGGTCATCATACTAAGGTCATCAATGTGGGGATTTGTCATCTCTTCTGGTTTCACAACCTATAGGAGAAAAAAGCAAAAATTGCATTATGACATCACATTAAAGTGAAAAAAATATTTATTCATACTTTGTATACTCTTCACTATATACATTGTAGTCAGGTGACTGCGCCTTATCCCTCGATAAACTCATGGTAATGGAAAAATTTACAAAGCTTAAGCTACTCCATTTTATGCAAGGTTGTGCCGATTTAATGTAGTTTTTACAAATGAAATGGTATTTACTTTCTGTATTTTAAATCAAAATGTTGTTGTGTATGAATAGGTTAGACACTGTGCTTAGAATAGGATAGTGCATAATCAAATGGTTAATGCGAGGGATACAGGAGATCCTACAGAGGGCGCTGTTCAAGTACATTCTGCAAACCATTACGTCCCAAGAGTACATCATCCCGTTCTAATGAAAAGAGGGGGAGAGTTGTTTCAGCATATATACACCGTCCTGAATACCACCGTGAAGACTGCAGCTTCTAAGCCTCAAACTTCCAACACTGAATTTTGTTTACTTGAACTTTGTCTACATAAAACACCCAGCAATTCCAAAAAAATTTTGAAAGACGATTGTTGGTTATAGAAAAGCATGTGACGAGATCTTTGCCTTTCTTTGAATAGCTTTTTGTTCAAAAGTAGGTCTTACCAACAAAGAGTCCTTTTGTTACAGTATCCACTTCCATTGCTATTCCCTAATACGTTTTGACTGTAAACACATCTTTCAAAAGAAAGCAGCTTTGCTACACTAGATGCTTCACATACACCTAATCCTTACATAAGCCCACATTATTATGATACAGTAGAAATATTGGGTGTGCCTTGCAATATTTCTATTAATTTTCATGGTCTTGATGCCTGTTTGAGACAATTATTTTGCATATCACTGGAATGAATGATTTTCCTCACCCCATAAAAGTCTTAACCTATCCATAGCTACATGCATTAACAGTAAAGGACTACTTTAACTGGCAGCCAGTGTATGGCTACGTGCCATGTGAATCGATACTATCCTTTCAGTTCCAACCACAACATCGAAGGTGACATCCATGACAGTAAGTAATCTCATGCACATATACTATGCAAGGTTCTGTGTCAAGGGGAACTGTCCTTCTAACCCCCCCCCCCCAAACACTTCCCCAATCATTTTTTGAACTCCAAAGAGTATTATCTGTTGCAAAACTCAGGTAAAGGCCTATCCTACTAAAGAGGGGTGAGATTGTGAGGAGAGATCTTCCCACCCTTCCCAAATCAACAGGGAAATCAATAGCCTACATCTTATCTTGTGCTAGATTTCGACATAAGAGATACCTAACAGAGGGTTACCAACATTTCAGCTTTCCCACCAGCATACCATGAATTTATCATGTCAAACACATTCCTACCCTGGTGGACAGCCCTTTCACTATAAACGTTTCAGGCAATTAACGATAAAAAATTTGGAAAACATTGTAATTAGACGTTTTCCCAGGCTAGGTGTGTTACCGAGTGATGCAAAATATTTGACACCACATTACAAAATTGAGTTCCTCAATATTTGTGAAATTTTTCCATAAGCAATATTTTGTGTGATATGATTACAGAGTTAAAGAGATCACATTTTCAATAGGTAATTGGAATATCAATGGGAGAGTGACAAAAAATCCTCTTAAGTGTGAAAGGGCTGACCTGCATTAGCAATACAGGAAAATTTTATCACAATTATACTTGTGAAACCAGTTCAAAGCACAAAAAATAGATACTACAAATGATCTTGACCAAAAGCCTCTAAAACTTATACTAAAAGTTGTCTTCTGGCCAACAGACTGAACCTACAGGAAAGGCAACAGTGATTTCATCCTTACATTCTATTCAGTGTGTGAATCTTGGTCCCATTTATGTTGAACTAGTAATAACCTGTACAGGAATGTTCATTATGTTTGCCTTATTCCAACTTGCTCCTTAAAGGTCACCCACCTGACCTCTACTGTTTTTTGTTAGTCCCCTAGGAGTATCCAAAAAATCTAAATACCCATGCATACACAAGTTCACAAAACACCGGCAATACTGTAGCTGAAAGATACTGTTACTACAACGTCAGTCCAAAAGAATGTTTTACACTTCCCCTGGGTCTTGCCATTGGCATTTGAAAAAATATGTAAGGTATAGTATTATGTAGTGGGATTTTTATTTTTTTTCTGGTGATGGTGGTAGTGGTGGTATATAAAGATTTTCAGAGATGCCAATTAAATCCACTTGGCCCAATTTAAGGGCTATTGGGTTCAATTTTTCAGGAAATCATGGGATGAACATTCAAATTTTCTCTGATGCTGACTGTTAACCATCCAGTTTGAAATGTGGGTAAAGTACGTCTATATTTTTAGACCATAAGACCACAGGGTATTTGATACCAGACACACAGTTCAGACAGGTTATAATCTTCTTGTCAATATTCGTTTTAAATTTCAAGTGGTACAATTAAGTGTTGTACTGATATTGTATCCCAGGTATGTTATATACACATGGTATTTCATTTCTGCCAAGAATGATGGGATGCAACTTTCTGGGAAATGACAGAACAGCAAACTAAACTCGTGGTGATAGGGCACAACTTATTCCACGATATCAGTTTTACAATGTAAATTGTTATGTCAAAGGCTGTATTAATCATGTGCATATACATTAAAAAAGTATGGAGTACATAAGACATGAAATATTCATGTGGAGTTAAGTTCATACTTTTGGTGATTAAGATATATGATAAAGATGAAAAACATCAGCTGATACACAAAATGGATACTTTTAATCCCTTTACACTAGAAGTTATATGATGCTGTGATGCACTTTAATATGACACAACACAAAAAATGTAATTCCATGTGAAAATTTCTTCTTTTGTCACCAGGAGATATTTTCGTGACAATGTAAAGAAACAGATCTGCCACCTTTACTATGTCAAGTTCATTATTCAAAAATCAACTGCGAAAAGTCACTCCATGTGTGATGTACCCAGTTTAGGTCATTTCTTGAAGGTTGTATCATATTACTTCACACTATGTTACACACAGCATAAAAGAAGCTTACCAGTGGCATTGCATGAATTCAATAGTGCATGCCCCACCATCGTAACACAATACTGCTTGCATGATTGATACAGAATACTGATATACCGGAATGTACTTCCAAACTTCAACCCCATACATAAATGAAAACTTCCTAATTGTGCTTCCTTTCAAAAACACTTCTACTGTATGTGCCCTGTAGCAGTTACTGAGCCCATAGCATAAACAAGTGTACTATTCAGCTACATTCGAGTTCTGAAGGTATCTCCCCACTACAGGTATGCTGCCAGAAGACATGCTAATTCTCAGTTGCCATGGACACATAAAACCTTGTTTAACTCCTTTTTTATTAATTGCCATCTTCCAAGATTAGTAGATTACAGAGGAAGCCTTCAATTTAGCCTATGCCCCTCGGGGAAACTAATATCTATATGAATCCCTGATTCCCTGCCCTAATACCTTTCTCTTTCTCTGTGATCAACTCATCTCACCCCAGGGTTCTATACTGATATTAACATTTACATTCCATGATACATTAACATCCCATGATACATGCCAATGCATTATGTCAGTGATTACTCTAATGAGGGTGAATTTTCAAGCCTTTCCATCAAACCAGGGATTACATACTTCCAAAGAATTGTGTAGTTCTGCCAGGGAAAAAGTATGTGTTACCTTTCTTCTGGACATTTCTTCAACTTCTCCATGAAAAGTTAGGTCATGTTATGACACTGAGAGAGAGAGCAAACAACCTGTACTCCCCTATTGAAGGTATATTTGTGAATCTCGAACATCCATGAATATCAAGTGCTTCACAAGCCCAGCCCCCCCCCCTTCCCCTATTCATTTAACCTTTACCAGTTTTTCAATACCAACTACACCCCCCCCCCCCTTCATCAAGTGATTTACTGACAAAGGTCACACAGATTAAGGGGTCATTTTACCTGTGGCACATCCAGCCAATCCTCTGCAAGTTTCATGGCCTCTGTTGCATTCTTCAAGCCATCCTTAGGGCTCCAATCTTCCCAGTCTGGGCACAGTCCTACAGAAAAAAGATTCAAAACCATGATAGGAATTAAGACATTACATAAGAAAAGTAAAGAAATTTACACTAATGACCATTGCAACATTGACTACTATATAGCTGACCACAAGTAATCTTCTCCCCAAACCCTCAGACTAAATTCCCTTCCAAAACCCCACACTTCACTTGGCCTCCCTGTCATATTTTTGGAGCTGTACAAGGAATTGCAAATGTGTTGAAACTTGTAAAGGCAAAAAGAGAATGACATTTTCAACTACATACTGTAGGAGTCTTCCTGACTGGGATGGGCCATCCTCTATGTTAAGGAGTCTGCGCCTCGGAATTGCAGGCAATTATAGGGAACTACACATACATCGCTCATAGATGACTATAACCATAGGAAGTAAAACACATTAAAGTCCTTGCCACCCTGTACAAAATTCGATAAAACACATTTTTTGGACACAATGCAGTATCTAATGTGATCAGTTCTTCACACTACAACCATGTACCATTTCTCTATTTCTAAGTTTTGTTTCAATACCAGCAAGTCATATTATCTAACAAAACAGCCATCTATACCTCACATATAAATAGGAGGTACTGCAAGGAGAGGAACAAAATTGACACACAGGCCCTAGACCATGAGCTTGACCCACTAAAACTGCTTACCTGGGGCCATTGCATCAACGAGGGCACCAATGGCACGGCCATCGTTCCAGTCTGAGGTGAAGTTGGTAATGGGAAGATCGGGTACTTTGCTCTGAATCCACATGAGCAGTTTGTCCTTGGGGCTCTTCTTCTGGGTCTCCTCGTCCATGAAACCCTCGTCGTCCCACATGGGCATCGAGATGGAGTAGTGAAGAATAAGCAGCCATATCAATCCCAGGATCAGTTTGAGTTTTCCTTCAACAATATCACTGGAGTCTGAAAAGAGATTGAAAGATTCTCACATGAAATCTCAATGCAAACATTATGATTTGAGGTAAGACAAACACCAAAGAAAACATATTTGCAAAGAGATTTGATCATTCTACAGTAGGTATTATCTAAGGGCAAATCTAGTCCCTTGTGGACCATCTTTAACAAACCCTTAACCTGGCTGCCCTTCTTCCTATTGTGTATTTCTTCAATCATCATGCAGCATTATCTCGATAATTATTTTTAAACATGAAAGATAGTGTAGCCCCTTGATCTACTTTACACACCATATCAAAATTAGCTGATTCAGGTGTAGTTTGGTTATTTATTATGATATGGTGATAATCTGCAGCTGCTGCCTCAATCAAGATGCATGGGCTGCAGCAATGCTTCTGTTACTGACTTTAAAGGGACAGTGTTTATTTAAAGGTAAAGAGCAGTCCCCCCAAACTGAATTTGAAGAGAAAGCTAAATAACACAGTTTTCATCTTATTTCTCTTCAAAGTATCTTTCATTACATTTTATGACTTTAATATTGCATATACAAGAAAAACCAAGCAGAAATTTCTGGTAAATTACACATTTGAAGAGAAAAAACATTGTCACATGACTCCCAACAGCCAATCATGAAACTGGACAGTCTACTACACTTCTTCAATTTGGAATGACTGCTCCTGCCCTTTAATCCTCCTATTTTAATGTAAACACAGCATGGCCAAAGAACTTGTACTGTAGCTGTGCTGCAAAAGATGCATCTCAAGGGTTTGGAAAGTTTATTAGAAATTTAGATACTTGGTCTACCGGGGATGGTGGATTTTACATTTGAGACTGATCTTTTGGGGAAAGTTCCTATAGCAGGAGAGGAAATTTTTAAAGGCAGTTGACTCGCAACCCACACAAGTTTTGTAGTAGTCCAAAAAAATTCTCAATTGGCACAGCTCTTTGATTAACAGGAAGTTAAAAAAATGTAGACTACTGCAGCTCTCATTAGACAGCCTGTACTGTACTGAAAGTGTTTTGATTACACATTGGAATCTTGTTTACTCACCCTGAAGCAATAAACTGAATTAATGTATGGATGAAGATGAGTTTTGGACAGTTGTGGGAGGGGCTTATTAAATAAGTAGGTTAGGAGAACTGGAACTGTTTGGGGTGAAAGGATTTAGGCCTTCAGAAGTTTACACAACCAGACAGACAAAGGAACTGAATTGAAGGTTAAAACTGGTACTGAGTAGAAATTAGTCACAAGACAACCCAGTGTTGCCCAGCATAGCCAAATCTTATAAATGCAACTACGCCTACAGTATAAACAGGCATGACTTCAACACAAAAGACAGGGAAATGATTTGAGCTATTCCCGATTTGGCAATTGTGTTAGAGAAGTATGTGGCTTGAAGTACTTGAGTAAGTTTGTTCATCCCTTACTTCAAACTTTCACATTTCCTGCATCAAGAATTAAGAGTAGCTTGGAACAGAAGGCAAATGCACACATTCTAATGACACACAGCTGGAGATAATGCCCTGATTAAACAAATCTATGGTGAGTCACTGCAATGGCACTTCCCTGCTTCTGTAAATCCTTAAATGAAAGCCACCACAGGAAGCTCAATAGTTACTTCCACAGTAAGACCCCATTTGAGTTTATTATGAACTAGATTTTTAAATGAGTAGGCCCTTATTACAAGGAGGGCAATTATATTAGGAAGAAGTCTGTCTGTGCATAATTCATGAAAGGTGTCTGCGGTTGGGATGACTAATTGAAGATAAGTGTTGTATTGTTCTTAAACAAATTAGTTTATAGTCAGGAACAACTGGCTTTTCATGTAGGCCTAGTGTACAGTACCCACAGTAACAGGGATAAGTCAGTGTTCAGAAGTCCTGCGACTAAACTACACTAAGACTGGCCCCTCCACCTTCCATTTTACACTCACATCTACAATACCAACAGTAGCTCCAGTCGAGCTCGTGCTCTTGACAGTGAACAGGCTCTGTGCATGAAGTCATTGATGTGCATGACTCCAGAGCTATGTACCACAAATGAGCAGCTGAATATTTCAGTATTAATCATACGGCCAAAAGTCCCATCAAATGAAGTTCTGGTGATGGCAATCAAAGTCATTAATTAACTTAGTGACCGTGCTGAACTATCACAAGGCTTCTTTAAGAGCCCTCCTATGCATGTTCCTAAGATTATACAATACTGTACAAGGGTTCCGCTAGAAACACAAAAAGAGGGGGGAAGGATTTGTAACTGCTAAATCCCATTTCCAAATTGATGCTGTCCTAGGCTCAAGTTATAAGTGGGTTCAGGGGGTCAAAAACTTGCTTCAATACCCCTGTAAGGAACAATTTGAAAGGTGTTAAAGGCTGTTTGTTTATGAATGTTCAAACACTACTGCAAAAGTCAGTGTCTCCTTTTTATGTACGAAACCAGACAGATATTCACAATTTTCTTTATGGGAATGAATAGGGGTATTCTACCCACCTCCTTCTGGAAAGGGAGTGTAGGACAAATCACTCCTTTCCCAACTCTGGCAGAAACACTGCTGTACTACTGTATATGTCACATCTGTCAAATGTAATGATTGCACAACAACACAGTTACTTTCCAATAACCATGTATGTGTGGACGATCCATAAAAGTTTAAAAATAGATCGGTAAAATTGTAAAGTGGAAGTTGATTTGCATCTCACATTCCACTCGAAATTTCACAACCCAGATATCTCTCTGATTTAAATCTGCAAACAATATAACCTCACAACTGCAGATTTGAAAACAATTTAATGTCACAGCCAGCTTTGCAGACTGGTATGCTTCCTAATGTACAGCACTGCAAATATTTTCGGGATAGTATTATTTGTTATCAACTTGACCTTCACTCTGCTTCAACATGTTGATAACCGTAACCAATACACAAAAAAGAGGTAGATAAAAAAGGAGAACATACTTTTTGTTCATCACACTTTGTTCACACCAAGATACTCAAATTATCCACCCACGTATAGAAAAATACTCTTACATGTACCATACTGTACATTTGGGGCTTGCCTTTAAAGCACGTTGTGCAAATGTGCATTTAGGCCTACTACTAAAACTGTGAAAACAAATTAGTTAAGTAACATAATCACATTCTTTCACATCTATGAAAATTTGCTTTGTGGGCCTTCTATCATTGTGTAAATAGTATCTGAGATAAGTAACATTTATATAGGTACATGTTAAGTCATCAGTTGAACTTCTGAATAACTTAATATTGTAAAGAATAGGTGCACACAATTAACTGCAAGGTGTAGCCTACACATTTTGTCTAGATTGTAATTCTCACATCTAAATCTACACAACATTGATGGTATTCAATTTTGGAATGCTTTGTGCTACCTACTAAAGACTCCCAGAATCTGCACACAGGGTACTACAGTACAGTAAGCCTGTCCTGAAAATGCCCGTCCTGACAATAGATGCTGTAATATACTGTAGGCCTACAGTATGTGATACACTGGACATACCTTTTGCCCCAGTCTGCAGTTTCCTTTCACAGGTTGTTACCAGACAAATGCTCTCTGTACAGTAACTTAATTTTAACTAAAATATGTAGACCTAATAAACAATCACAAGCCAGGAACCCAAAATGTAAACGAGGCACAAAATATGAATTTTCATTAGAAATTAGTCTCATTTAGCAGTTAGCACTAAAAGACATTCATAAATGGCAGAATGTAGTCACTTCAATTTGGATTAATTAATGAAGGAGATTATCCTATTTCATGATTGGTTCTTGAGAATCCTTTTTCTCTCATTCAGAGCTTGATCTGCCCCGAACAGTCCTCAAATATCATGACAGATACTTGGGAGAGAATTGGTAGAAAAGTAGAAAAGATTTAGCAATTGTTTTGTGATAAATCTGTTGTGACTGCTTTTGCCCTCTAACAAGGCATTGCATTACCTATATCGAACAAAGTTGCAGATCACTGATTTATTAAAACAGAAGTATGGATCAGCTGCATTTTATGAAGCTCTGATACCAGCAAATGTTCAATGAAGCATTTACATCCAGATAAAGCCATGCTGAATATCGTTCAATATCAGACTTGCTAACTCACAAAATTTACAAATCCAAGGTCAGCCATCAACGATGCCAACTGCAGCCAAGAACACTATGGTTACATGTCTTAAAAGTTTCTGACTTGAACTCCCACGACTCACTATTTGATATTTAAATAAAGTAACCTGCACCACTGAGGCAAAGTATTATGGGCGGCCAAAAGGGCAAAAAAGACAAAGTGCAAAATATTCATTTTAATTTCAAAAATAAAGTTTAAAGGTAAAAAAATATTCTAAGTGAGAAATTTAAAAATAAAATAAGCAATGATTACATTTTAAAAAACGAGCAATATTTATTACGTCCCCAAAACAAATTAAAAAACACTAAAAGTAGTTATAATTAATCTTAAAATTAACACATTACCCTTTTATCCAAATGAAATATCAAAGCCCCCAATAAATAAAAACTGGAAAACAAATAAAAAGAAATAAAATAAAAACGCAAATAGAGACGCAATTTTGTGTTTTTGTTTTATCTTGTGTTTTCATTTTATTTCCCGTTTTCTTTTTTTTTTTTAATTCATTTGGGTTCCTTAATAGTTATTTGAAATCGTCTTTTTTGCCCTTTTGGCGCACCATAGGTGGCCAAAAGGGCAAAAAAGACAATTTGCGAAAAAGACAAACTGCAATAAAGACGGTTCGTGAAAAATAATGAGGGCGTCCTGAGATTGATGGATTCAGAGCACCTAAATATGCTTGGAAATCGCATTAGATATCCAAACCCGCACAACCAGCTAAAGCCAGTGCGAAGACTTAAAAACTGAATGCCCTCAGATGCTATTTGGAACAAAAAGCCAGAATTGCTAGGTTAGTTTCCTTCTAAAAATTTCGTTTTCCTGGGCAATAATTGCTGTTTGTTCCATCATTTTTGAAAAGTGAGGGTGCTTTTTGAAGATGTCCCCCTTCAAAAAAAGTGAGCAGGCGTCCCACGCACCTCCCGCCAAGGACATTCAAGGGCACTCACTTTTTAAAACAATTTCCAAAAGAGAGGGGGAGACTCCTTATACTTATCTCCGTCCCTTTAGACCCCTCCTTTATGCCAACGATCCCAAAACTTACCCCCCCCCCTCCGCGACGAAAATTCTGACGACGCCGTTTCCCCTTCCACCACAAATGGTTAAAAAGTCCCCCACACTTTCATGTGATTCCCTTCCCCACCTCTTAACTGGTTGCTTTGCGGGCGAGAGAAAACGTTATCACTCCATGGAGGTTTTGATAGCAAATAACACCTCCCTGATCGACTCAGACTGCCCACTGATGTGGGTACTGCCTTGCTACATGCTCCTCAACAAAGGGAGTGTATGGCTGCAAGCAAGTCTTCGCACTGGCTCTAACTGGTTGTGCGGGTTTGGATATCTAATGCGATTTCCAAGCATATTTCCAAGCATATTTAGGTGCTCTGAATCCGTCAATCTCAGGACGCCCTCATTATTTTTCACGAATCGTCTTTTTCGCAGTTTGTCTTTTTCACCGTTTGTCTTTTTCGCAAATTGTCTTTTTTGCCCTTTTGGCCATCTATGGTGCGCCAAAAGGGCAAAAAAAGACGATTTCAAATAACTATTGATGAACCCAAATGAATTAAAAAAAAAGATAACTGGAAATAAAATGAAAACACAAGATAAAACAAAAACACAAAATTGCGTCTCTATTTGCGTTTTTATTTTATTTCTTTTTATTTGTTTTCCAGTTTTTATTTATTGGATAAAACGGTAATGTGTTAGTTTTAAGATTAATTATAACTACTTTTAGTGTTTTTTAATTTGCTTTGGGGACGTAATAAATATTGCTCGTTTTTTAAAATGTAATCATTGCTTATTTTATTTTTAAATTTCTCACTTAGAATATTTTTTTACCTTTAAACTTTATTTTTGAAATTAAAATGAATATTTTGCACTTTGTCTTTTTTGCCCTTTTGGCCGCCCATAAAGTATCCCATGTCAGACGTAAAATATTCATATTGTAAGTTGCTTTATACCAATTGCTTGCATCAGATTTGCACATTTTTGTGAAAAAATATAAGTTAAATACTGTGTGAGTCAGTAAACTGTTGAATATGACTGTGACTTTCCAACTGGCTTTTGCAATGCACACTATCAAGCATAATGTAACAATGATTCCCACCTATACACATAAAGTTATGTAAAGAAGAGAAAAGATACAGTCACAACTGTAGATAGCCAAAAGTTAAACTGTAAGTTCAACAGCAAGTCTTATGTGAAAATACTTAAAATCAAAAAAGCAATTTTTTCACATCCCAAGTTAAACAACGCACCTCAAACCAATTATGTCAGTGTTTAAGTTACTCAGTATGATGTAGGCCATGCACACATCTTGAAAACTCATTGCACATTTTGCCAAATTCTGATTGTTCAATAGGAAAAACATAAGGGTACTACAGTACCCAAATGTACAAGGGTTAATAGATCTGAGAGTTGCTAAATATTTCAAGTGTATGACCTGCAATGAAATGCAACCAGGTAAAATATCAACAGGCTGACAGGGTCAGTCAGTGACAATCCACTTACAGTACTTCTGAGTTGAACTATTATACCTGTACCTTACTTTGTATTTTGTATGAATTCACACTTGAGAGGTTCATGTACAATATATACTGTATGTAGGAAGTTAGGAACTATTTAGAATAAGGACCTACTGTAGTGCTGAAAATAAAGTGAGAAAGTTTGCAAAGCCAACAGGGTCGGTCTGGCCAATTCATCAGTATCAAACCAAACCTGAGTACTGTAGCTACATTTGAGTCTGTTAATTAAAATGTCTCCTCAGGTGCTACTTTTCAAGCCTAGAAACATCTGAGTTCTCTTATTAAAGTAAATTTGTGACTACCAGTTTATTTTCTGTATGCAGTACAGGTGTAGAATGTATAATAATGTCAGTCCCTTGATATCTGACAACTACAGTCATATTATTATCCAAAAAACCTTTTTTAATGTATGGATTTAAGAAGTTCAGGCCTAAAACTCCTATCAGCCAACCCAAACTCATTTTATGGTTCTTCCAATTCCATGCCATACAATATGCTTGATTCCATACGAGCGATATTACGTACAGTATAAATATTGCAGCAAAGTGACATAAATAGAGCCTTATAACCACTTTTTATCTATGCCTGCATAATACACAGAGCCAGCACCTAGCTGACTGATGCTGTTTACCATCGAATGCAGTGTTATAACATCTCTACAGTAACCACTACCAGCCATAATGACTAAAAGAGATCTATATTCTGACAACCAATCCAACAACTTGGTATCAAGATCCCCCAGCACTACACATCTAAGTTGATGAACCATTAAATTCTACTAAACTACAAGTCTATAAAGCCGAGTTTTAACTACAGTATGTGATGGGACTCATTGCGATGAGACTGTCTCATGGCAGTAAACAACTGACTACCAACTAGTGCTGACTACCTTTAACAAAGTGTCCCTTACTGTACCATGCAAATAGTTGGCCGCAGATCAAAGGAAAGCAGAGAGACAAGGATAATTCTCCATATTTCAATTAAACTGATCTTCCATTAAGGCTTCATTCCAGTAGTTCATAAACACTGTCTGTTGCACGTTTTTGTCTCTTTGAGACTGAACACATCAGGTTACATGAGAATAGGTCCAGTGGGAGCTTTGCAACTACTTGCAAAGACTTTGCCACCCATCTCAATAATCTTGTCATGAGTAGTTGCATCAAGTTGGATAGGGCATTTAAGGTGCAACTTCCAAAACAAAAATGCCATGCCATATTTAAGTCCATTCCAAGTTTGTTCATAGCCCTAAAACATTTTGTCAATTTTTTTACAGACAATGATCATCTGCTTCCACTCTTATTTACAGTTTGAAGTACTTTAGGGTAGTAATAAAGTTCTCACTTTAATTATAGTCCAATTTTCTATTCCAAATAAGTGCATAATTGACCTACAATTTTAGCAAGTTCCAATTAGCCCTCAAATTCAAAAAGCACTTTTGAATTGTTGTAAAATGTAGTTGTTAAATGTCTCATTGTATCTATTCTAATCAACCATAACTAAGAGTATTGTGACAGTTTTATTGGATTTTACAACAATAAACCTGGACTTTGTTCCTTTGTTATAGGCAAGGCTAATAAAAATAGAGATTTCCTTTCTAACCAAACAGTTAAGGATTGCTAACAATAGCTGAAGAAATGTTTTGTTTCAAATTGTGATTGAAACAATCTCTTTTTCTAGCACATGGCATAATATCATTAGTTGAGGTCACCTGATGGACAATCAGAGGGGTCTATCGTCATTTCCATGGGTGGAGAAAGCTAGGAGGATGGTAATTCCAGGGAGAAATTTAGGAAATATTGGAAGGAATTTTCCCTTTGTTATACAAGATAATGTAGGAAAAAATTGCAGGAAATTTTGCTGCCTTCCTACTGTAGGAAATGATTTCACTCCATTCCAGGGAAATACTTTTTTCCAGCACTTATCCATTCTCAAATGTTCCCCAAAACTCCCTGGTTTGGGGATCTACAAACCTCTATACTTACAAGTTTCCTATTTACATCATGTAACCCAGCTTACAGTACCTCCAGTCATCCTTTGGCAAGTTATCAGCTTAGAATTAATCAAGAGGATAAATTGAGCCCTGCATTCATAGCAATTTGTGACATGGGACCCATTTTAATGAGAGGATTCTGGAGGTGACCTGCTTGTCTGACCTAACTTAAAAGAGACCTTGATCGGTTTTATTATACCATACCTGTCAACTTGAAAGAATAACATTGGATTTTATCTAACACTTTCAATGAAATCAAATACCATAATGCTCGTACTTTCAGGGTTGACTTATCACAATCCACTTGGCATTCATTACAGTCCACATTGTTACAAAAAAATTTTTTGTTCAGGCTACATTTCCATGTTTCAATGGCCGTTTGAAGTTTACAGCTAGCGCTCAGAACACAGTTGTTATAAGGATTTTTACAATCACAATACAAACCTACCTTCAATATAGTATAGTAGCAACATGTGTCTGTCTGACTGCCACAAATGAATAATATGTTGCCCTGGGTGCTTCTTACTAGACCTTTTGCAATTAAAGCCCTCATTAATTGACTGTATTTGACATCAAGGTGAAGGAGAAAGGCAGGGGCATTCAGTCAAATCCACCAGTTTTAGCAAATTATCTTTTTGTGCTTGGGACAAAGGAATCAATTGTAACGCAAACATTTAATATTAAAATCAAGGCTGCTAAAGTGCATCGCAACTTTAATAGGACTTGAAAACACTGTGCAGTACCAAGGACATACTATACACTCAACATTACAGCATTTGACAGGGCTCTTCTCACCAACCATGTACTGTAATCTTACCTCAACTCAGGTGAAGGTTTGCCCTGGAACAATCAAATATAAAGTTTCCAGGAAGCCCAGCATTTGGCAGGTCCTCTTAATAAAAGCAAGGTGTCGTCTGTTGCTTGCCCGTGAGGTGACTGTTGCAGTGATTTTAGATTATCTAGAGTTTTGCCTGAGGGGTTGCATTATAATGTGGGTTGCATGAGATCCCTCTTTTTAAGTGGCTCATTGAGTTGGTTCATGAAATTCAACAATTTTTCCCAAAGCTGTTTCTTTTTCTTCACATACCAATGACAAATTGCCAAATGTAAACAATCCCCTTATCCTAAATACAAATAACTATTTTATGAGAGTACTTTATGATTCAATTCAATTTTCAAAAATTTGTGACACAGAACTTTTACAAGTCAGGACACCACAAAATTCAAAATTTCAACTTTTTCTGTAACTATTGAATATAAACTTGCATATGAAACTTGACTAATAATGCAAATTATGAGCATTTTCATGTGGTACAGTACTGCAGTACCCTTCAACACCTTCATCAAATTATCCATATCAACTCAATCATCCCCTTTAAAACGGACATGTCAACAACTTACTGGTTGATCAATGCAAACTGTAGATACATTACACTGGGAAAATTTAAATTTTAACACTTCATGCTGGGAACTTCTGTACTTCAATGGGCATGTAGCATGTACTAGCTACTATACTGTCCCTCAGAGGTCTCGTACTCACTGCTTGGGGATCAGAATTTCCATGTGTTCTTCAAATATAACTCCTCAGGAAATAAGAGAGTATGGGGTAGGTGTGTGATGTTTCCCATAGATTTGAGTGAGCAAACATTCCTCACTAATAGGTACAGTGTGCAAAAACTCACACACCGAACGATGAGGTGAGTGGAAGATGTGGGATTACACTTGCACGCCTCAAGGCCTTACCTCAAAAATAAGTACATCACTGAGCAAATTCTCAAATACTGGGAGGTAATGTAGGTATATCCCCCTCTGTCCCCCAGGATCTCTGCAATGTACTGTACAGTACATGTCGGCCATTGTTCAAATTTTTTGCAAGCAGTCCTCTGCACATCTAATCCTCTCTTTTTTGGCATTATTTAAAAAAAAAATTGTTTTCTTTTTTCTTTTCTTTTTTTTTCCTTTTCTTTTTAACAAATTTACAGTATGGATGCATGGTTGACTAGACCTGTGGATTTGCTTCATCATTATGGTGCATGTATTCTATGATACACAAAAAACTTAAAAACAAACTGCCAAGTTACAGGACCATGGAAGTACTTGTAAAGGACCTCTGTGTAACTTTCTAAATAATATGGTGTCTCCAAGAACTTGCAACTTGTTTGCCAATTTAGATACCTTGCACTCACTACAGAAATATGGCATTATCACTGAGTACCTGTGGGGTATATACAACCGGTTTATAGAGCAATTAGTGCTAAATGTATAAACAAGCCTGAAGGATTTGAAGCTTTAAAAAAGTGTTTGAAAAGAGCCGTCAATTGCTAACGTAATTATGCATAGGACAATCTAGATTTTTCCCAGGCCAGCATTGCCAATAGGTGTTGCTTTGATCAATATTAACAAAGGAACATATGATCTTGAGCGTGACCTCTTTGACTAGCGGCATTCACAATACATTGGTTTGCACCAATAGACACAAACACTTCACAGTAAAACTGTTTACAGACACAATCAAGTTTTAAAGCCTAGTACAATATGCCTAATGCAGTGTTAAAGCCCTTGTGTATGCCTTCACATGTTATCCACTAGGCAGCATATTAAAACATTTTCCTCAAAGATATAAACTACATGCCTGTGACATGAATGCATACATTGCTCAATAGTACTGGTGTCCATGCAGGTGCCTTCATAATGGGCAAAAACAGTCATCCCAAAGTTACTTTGGAATGATATCTAAAATGTCACGACTGTCTTCCTACAGCCTACTGTAAACACTATGGGCCATATCGTGGTGAGCTTACTGTACAAGGCCCTTACCTGTTACAATCAGAGCAATGTATAAGTGCATGCTATAAACTAAGATTTGTGCTACTCTGAAGATTTTTTTGAATACTGTAGTTTGATTTCAATCAAAGAGCAGTCACCAATGAGGAATGAGGAATTTCGCTTTTTCATAACCCACAACCAATGATATACCCCCCCTTATGTACGTGAAGTGCTAAGATCCTAGTGTAGTGCAAGGAAGAAGTGATATGGCAGTATAAAACCTAGGAGTTTTAGGGATTTGAACTCCTCAGGCAGATGGTCTGCAGCCGGTTTCATGCATGGTGTACCCTTTAGTTACAGTATGTTCCCCTTAATTAACAGAAGCTTAGGGGTATTAATTGAATACTATCGGCCCACCAAAAATAGCTGCAAATGACATGAAGAGCTACAGACCTATACTGCAGTGTTATTTTGGGTAGTTGAGTGTACTTTCAAAATGAATACATTGTTCATTAATTTAAGTACATTGTAGTTGTCATAAGTACTGCCTGTAGAAATCAAACCAGACAGTAAAACAATTTCCCTGTGAGATCAAAAAACAGGGTAGATCTAACATGACAAGACTGGTCAAATCACTACCAAATAACTTGAGAGCCACATTTTATTTACACCACTACTATAGCACCATTGAAGAACCCGAATCTCAAAGTGAAGTACCGCCTTTTGCTAGTGCTAGCAGTAAACAAGCTTTGAGAGTAACCCTAGTCAGTCCAATATGTACCAGGCTATAGTACAGCCTAGGTACTATAAATATATAATGCTCAAACATTCAGCAAATACTCCCTACACATGACTTTTTTTTTTGAACATGTGCTCATGACTTTTTTTTTTTTCGAACATGTAATATAGCATAGAAATACTTCACATTTTTGAAAAGCTAAATTTATCTGTTAGCAGTTGGAGTGCCTCAGTGATGATGTTAGCGACCAATCATCAACAGTACAACTGCTGATATGTTTACTTTTATTGTCTGGTTAATATATTTACTTTGACGACAAACTGTATATTAAAATATGCATAAAACTGGCTGCGCTACTGCAGACTGGTTTAACATAGTTGCTATGGTAACATAACTAATAAAACAACAAAGTCACATTAAAAGAGGAATGCATTGTTAATGCTGTGACTTCGCATGACGTCTTAAATTGATTGTTAATAATTAATTTCCATTATCACACCAATAGATTATCACTATTTATTACATTTTAAATATTAACTTAGTATTACTTGCACCTTTGTTTGTACATTGACTTACAAGAAAGCCACACTACATACAGCTATATATCATTATCCTGAGAATACAGTAGCCTAAACACTGTGCAATTGGCAGGTTGGCATATTTCATTTGAAGGAGATACTGTAATAAATAATTAAGTTACAGCCAGGGAAGTAAATTTGGAACATCAAACCACCAAGGTTAAAGAACTTTCATAATTTAGCCTATTACCTTATTAATTATTGCATCACCATCAAGTTTCAAACAGTATCAAAGGGACTTGGCAAAATATGCAGACCTATAACCTACTGTATCTTGGTTACATGTACAGTATTGTATTCGCTTCCTAGGTGTCGCATGGGAGGTTCATCCCATGATGCATCACACCATCATATCACATGACTGTACAAAATGAATGATACAGTACTAAATGAAAATAAGAATTGCTTTTTCTTTCAATTGCTTCTTTAGATCTAGTCTCATCACTTTTTCAAAGTTTAGTCCTTACCACAAATTATGTAAACACTCAACATCCCCCCATGAAGCATGAAGCACATGGTCCCCTGGTTGATCCATAATTTTCATGCAACATCCTGTTTAACACAGTTCGCTTACCATGATTGTTTCAAATGGGCTGAAATTACTGTAGTTTGAAAAGTGGCACGATTTGGTTGTAGGTTTACAGTATGTTACACCACAACACATTCCTGAGGGGCACCGCAGCCATTGACAAAGGCCCAATAGCCGCTGTAAGTTATTTCGAACCCGAACACTATGTACAAACAACTACAATATCCTCAAACTGGACAGAGCAAATGAGCTACAATTTGACTTTCCCACCCAGACATGAATTCCCATCAATCTTAGCGACTAACTGACAAGATGGTTGCTAGAGATAAATTGATGTCACAGGCTTGTGGCATTGTCTACAGTCACAGTTTGTGACTATTTACCCCACTTGCAATCTGCACATTATTAACACACACCATGATTTATCAACCCAAAGTATAGGCTTCTTTCCCTCATTGGCAAAGGTATACTGTAGGTTGAAACATTCAAGACCTCAAATTGGGGGAGGAAAAAATTTTATCATGTGCTGACAAACAGACTAAAGTGGATGACTCAACAATGACAAAAGCTCTGTTTCAGTTTGCAGGAGTATCACTGAACTACTATAAACAATAGACAGAGCCACATTCTTCCATGTTCAAAAGACAGATTAAAATTTCAGTTTGACCTTTTGAAGGGCATGAACAGTCACCAAAAATTTATTTTAAACAACAGCTACCTTTCTTGTTATTTATCTTCCAAGTTCTTTTAGCTTCCATAATATTTCACACCTTAAAAATATTGCCTATTCAAGGTAAAATAAGGAATTACATCTTGTAAATTTTACAATTCTCTAATAGAAAGATGATTCTCATGAGCCAATCATGAAACAGGGTAAGCTAGTACTTTAAACTCTAATTTGGGATGACTGCAATTTCCCTTTAAGTTTAAGCATTCATCCCATGGGGTACAGGACATAACAAGTAATTCAGAAAAGATGAAAGATTTGACCTATTGTTCTTAGTAACTGTTCAAGCCCTGAGCCAATACAAGGAAAAGAATGATTTAAAATGTCCCTTAGCAAATAAGAATGAGTCAAGTGGAACACAGAGCTCTCAAATTGCATGTAATGTATCACAGCGAAAACTCTCTCAGGGTTGGAAAATTTTCTGATGCCTTGTTGTCCTCCCAGGTGACCCATCTCCTGAAATTAGTCATTTTTGTTTGCCTAAGATAGTTTGATTGTTGCCCCCAAAAAGGAAATAAAAGACCAAGGAAAATATGCTAGTGAATTATTATCATTTAGTACTTACCAGTTTGCTGCTCTCTGCAATGGCAATCATTAAAGTTAAACAGTGCGAGTTCCATGTGAAGTTGTGAACACAAGGGGTAAAGTTTTAACATAATGTTAGCTCAGTGACTTTCATTAATTCATGGTGATCTACAGTATCTCTGAAATACACAGTGGTTAAGACAATAACTTTTAGGTGCAAAGCTGTTCGCATTTTGCTCTTTAATTTTGGAATTTTGCTGCTAAGTCATTAAACAAGATGGCAGATGCCCTTGGGCACCAGGGCACCTTAATTTTCCAGCTCTGTTTCTGGTAACTGGATGTCATACTTTTGAGAAAGGCCTCATGAAAACAAAACTGAAAACTGAACTAAAATATTGTATACAGCTCAGGTCTGAGGCACCATTTAATCTGGTTTGCACAATCCCACATATCTAGGAGAGGACTGTACATGCCTCCACAAGCAATGTACACATCCAATGGCAAGTTTGAAACCTTTTAACAGATTGCCTTATGGGGCAAGTCAAGTATTTAAGTATAGGTGCAATTAGCCAATTACTTTTTTTCCAAACAAGAGAAAAACCTTTCTTCGGCTGCTCTGACCCATGCTAAAAACTCAAAGATTACGAGGGCTTGAGACTTGAATGTAAAATAAAATTAAATAGAGAATTTTGTACAGAAATGAATGTGCTGCAATGGCAGCAGAAACCGATTCCAACAAACCTAACAACTTTGAAGAGCTCTGATTATATTAGAATACTGTGTAAAACTACAGTAGTAAACCACCATTATGGAGTGCAGAAAATGCCGTATAGAAGTTGTGGTAGTCCTGGCAACCTGCAAGTCCAAGCTATCAAGAAAATTACAAAGGAGCATCCTTCGTCAGTTCTCATGTTTTGATGTAAACGTCTGTTTCAGGAACTGGAAACATGACTCAGCATTCATCATTCCATTAAAAGTTTGCACAGAGTGAAAGAAAAAACCGTCTCCCCCATGAAATTAGTAGTAATTAGTTTACTCAGCAAGTAGGACAGTACAAAACTCCAACAGGTAAAGGGAAGGCCTCATCGAAGGGCAGGCATGGTTGTCTAATCAAACATAAAAGAAGCATTGCTTGAATTTGCTGAATAAATGAAGAATGACGTTGTATGTGATTTTTAACACGAAACAACGAACCTTGCAGTCTGCCAATTTTCTAAGGCCAATTTTTTTTTATGACAGCATTCTGTCTTAAGTGGAGTTGCTGTGTGTAATTATGCGTAGCAAACCGATCTGGACTGAAATCAATTACAAAAGAAGCAATGACAGTGCTGTACAGTAGTTTACAGAGATATGTAATCCAATAGTAAACAGTTAACTTTGTGTAAAATAATATTTAGTCTGTTTAAAACAAAAGCGATGATCAAACTTATTGTGGGAAGGAGGAAGCACCATGGTCAAACATGAAAATGACATCACAAAAATACTGTCGCACTGGAAGCACAGAGCAGTTATCCCAAATTGAAGTAGTGTAGTAGACTGTCTAGTTTCACGATTGGCTGTTGGAAGTCATGTGACAACATTTTTGTTCTCTTCAAATGTGAAATTTACTATAAATAACTGCTTGGTTTACCTTGAATATATGCAATAGTTAACCATAAAATGTAATGAAAGATACAGTGAAGAGAAATAAGATGAAAATTGTGCTATTGAGCTATTTCTTCAAAATAAGTTTGGGGGTCTGCTCTTAACCTTTAAACATGTTATTTAGTTATCACTGTTGCTTTTGGGGAAGAGGGAAGTCTACATGGTGTGAAACATTTTAGCAGAAGAAACTAACCACTTTGGAGGAGTGAAAGTTGCGAATTGTGAGTCCAGAAACTAATGAGGCCCTGGCTGTAGGTTAATTAGTGCATATGCGGCTTAAACGATGTAGGCTTACTATGACCCTTCAAATGCAGTGTCATAATTTGACCCTAAAATACTTTTTTCATCCCAAGTCTAAACTGACCATCAATAAACCCTATCAATAGCTTGAAGCATATCAATCATTTTGTATACTGAAGCTATAGGACTCAGGAGAGACCCAAATTTCCCAGGCTCAAGATATTTGACCCCTTGAAAGTTAAAAATACAACATTAGCATGTTCCTATCTCTCCTATTTCCATAGGCTACAACATCAAAGGAGACATACACCTAAACATATTCACAGACCTTTTTCCAAACGGCAAAACTTTACAAAGGATTGGGGACATTTTTTTAGTATTCAATGTCATTTTTCTGTGGTCAAAATGCCCACCAAAACACTAACCCACTGTAACCACTTTTCAAAATGGTCTATGCACTTCCACGGTCTATGCAATTACCTGGCCACACACACTGCTGTCCCTGCTACAGTATTCAGTATGAAAGGCCTGAAACTTAAATTTTGATACCTTCCCTTTCATAAAACTTTCCTCAGTTTGATCACAAACTTTTGTGGTAGTAATATATTAAATTATGAAGCAAAATGATATCCTGTTGCCATGGTAATCAATGCCTGCAAGTTTAAAGGAATGACTATTGGTTTCACATCCTTAAGGAACTTCAGAGTAATCTGATCAAAAAAGATATTACTTTGAGGGAGATTGAACTTGACTGCTCTAAAAATAATCCTTTCTCCTCTAATTGAGTAACTGAGAAGATGACACACTATCAGGTAAATTTCTGAGGATACCAGCCTGAAGCAGACATAATATCATCAAGATAGCAGGATTTCTGGCCACTTTTATGGATTTTTGCTGGTGCATAAGGGAACAGCAAAACAACTTTGACTGGGTTGTGTCTGCCGAGCTGTGGTTTCACCAGAAATGACCCTCTGTACAACTCATGGTGACTGTCTGTTTAATTATGTGGGTTTTGCTTCACTGACCTCACACTACTACGGTGGCATTTCTCAAATTCCACAAGTTTTAGACACCGAATTCTTTGAATTTTGAAAAATCTTTCAAAAAGATCACAGTGTAGTTGGGGTAGTGGCTCTACTCAGCTATGTTGCAAACTTCCTAGGCAATGGTTGATACAAATCAGAGACAAGAAGTCTGGGGCATATTCCAAATTATTGAATGCATTGCACAGTCAACATGACAGGTTTACAAGTGGTATGCCTGTACAATGTATGGCAAAACACCTTTCTAATTTTGTGAGGAACAAAAGACAAAAACAGTGAATTGAAATTCCACAGGTATGCAGTTTAACAGGATGTTGCCAAATGCAAAAAAAAAAAAAAAATATTTCCTTGCAATTTAAGCCTTGTGAAACTAACCTTTGAACAACAAATTAAATGAATGTAAGTTTAGGCCAACCATATAAAATTACTTAGAAATAAATTCGACTTGTTTCTACATCGAAAACCACTTCCTATTGATGAAACAATTTTGGAAACCAGTTTATATACAGGTCAATACATTTAAAAAGGAACTAAATGTCTCAGCAGGCCATGGAGGAAAATGTTTTCTTCCTTTTTTTAAAAAATGTAATTAGAGAAGTGCAAAACAAGAGCAACAAATAACATTCAATACCACAGAACTAACCAGATACTGTAAAGCTCAAGAATACTCAGCATATTTATCTCAAACCTACACAAACAAACATCACAAGGGCAAATGAGGGCAAAAATGTTGCTCATGCTACTGTATGGGCCAGTGTTCCATAGCAGGAGAGGATGGTTAATAACAGAAATCATGTGAAATCATCCCTATTAACATGGAACTGACTTTCAAGTTCACTGAAGGTGACTGAATAATTCATAAACTCCTACAATATTTTTACAGCTACTTTAATGCAAAGGGCCCTGACTTCTTCAAGTTGAGGCCATGCGCTTGGGTCAACTAGCTTATATACTTGGCTATCAGACCCTATAGAGCTTGACTAAGTATCTAATGAGTGTTCCCATGGGGAATTCCCATGCAACAGTACATTCCAGTTTCAGTACAGTGCAACTTCCAGTTTGCCTCTTTTCTACGCCCTCTATCTACCTACAGGTATTAATTATCCCTTCTCATTGTTGAGAACTGCAAAAACAATATAATTAATGGACTGCTGGGGGATGAACTAAAAAAGAAAATGACTTAAAAAAGAAATGGTAAGGTGTACTGAGGTAAGGGAATTCTACAGAAGACATGCGTTTCGTCAAGATAGAGGAGAAATTGTGCCTCTTGTCCAGATGACAAAGAGTAGAATATCCCATTTGACTTTTGTAAAAATAAAAAAAGGTCAACATCAGGATCTTGATTTATTTTACAAGAGGTCACCTTTGCAACAATGTTTGAACTTTAACAAATAAATAACTTCTAAAACCCTTTAGATTGCACCTTATAGTGGCCCTTAAAGCAAACTCTCCCTCCCATTAACCCCAATAACCTTAGTTTCTGTCAGAATCCCTGGAAATAATTGTCAGCTGCTCCACAAGAGCAACTTGCCCAAGTCTATCCAGAACCTCCCCAGATTGACCAACGCTTGTTCACACCACCCACTTGCTTTGAATGTTATTTTCATTTGCTTTACTTGCACATTCCTGAGAATCAAATCTGTGTAAATTTCTCAAAACAAAATGGAGAGTTGGAAAATATTATTAACAACTCTGCAAGGTTATCACATCTAGAAAAATACATCCTAAGAGAGTTAAAAGTCTAATCTATAATTTACAGTTGGTAGGCACATTCTTGTTCAGTTGCCTGGGGAGTGGGGATGCTTTAAGACCTTAAAGGGGCAGAGAAAAGTCCTCTCGGCAGGTAACTCCACCAAAACTGATAATCATACCCAATGATACAGTAAAAAACACATACAGTACTAAGTACATGTATTGTATGCTAAATTACAACGTGCAAAGGTCATAAATTGACTCTGTATCCCTAAAATACAGCTTTTAAATCCAATGTTTGATAAATTCATTAGGAACATCATGGAATATACTGTACTTTGAGCTCAATTCTACCTCATACCATTTCAGCAAATAAGGTCTATTAGTTATAATTTGATCTTGACTAGACTTGATTCTGTTATCCTCTAAGTACTGAGGACAAGGAATATAAATATCATCTGAAAATCTGAACAAACATACATTCAATCATAAATGTCCCACACAAACACCTTTAATGAGTCCAAACTCAATTTAGTTGATTGAGCTCTCCCAACTGTACACTTGCCATATATGAGGTATAACATACGCTAGAATATAGCTCAAGCTTGCCAACGTACAGTAACTCAGTGTATTTGTAGGTACTGTATTAAGTGCAATTTCCATATGACCTAGTTCTGCAATGCTGGTAATCCAATTCTGGCTACAGTGTGATAATTATGTTCACAGTTAAAAAATTTGACAGGGAGTGTGATATATGTATCAGTGAGAGTAGGCCTACAATTTGTTATCCAGCTATTCATGTACGAGTATGATACATATCATATTTGATTGATGGCAAATTTGCTAACATTGAACAATTATATAGAGCCTAATCAATTGGGTAAAACCATGGCTGGAAAAAACAGCAATTTTGGAATTCATTGCAGGGAAATTTTGGTATTTGGAGGGAAATTTGACTGCTACTGTATGATAACATTTGAAGTCTTTGGAAAATTTTGATTTGTTGGCTAGGAAACTTGATTTGCTTGCAGGGAAATTTACATTTTTTCCAGCCCTGGTTAGAACCATATTTCTTTGTCATCTACATTGTAGTCCAAAGGTACTGGAAATGCCATTTAACAGAAATGGAACATCTATTCAGCTAATACAAATCTGCATGAACATATACAGCAGGCATGAACAGTCACGATAGCAACCAAACAGCCTACCTATTCTCCCTTCCAGTCACAAAGCAAAGAAGTGTGGGAAGAGGAATTGTCCAACATGGGGGCAGGGGTCAAGCTCCCTAAAAGAGGAGGACACATGGTGCACCACCATACCAGCCAGTCAGCTGTACCTGCTAAAGGTGGCAAATTTCCCACAAACACATTAAAGGAATTATGGAGCAAGAAACAGCTGACCAAATATATTTGCCAAACAACTTGAAAACATGGGACTGTGGGAAAAACACAGACCTGTCAACTCTCCCGGTTTTGCCGGGAGATTCCCGGTTTTTTCCCAAATCTCCCGGCTTCCCGGTTTCATATCCTAATCTCCCGCTTTTTTACTATTCCATTTGTAAATTGCAACATTTCTGAAAATAGCCAAAGTAATTATTACTAACCTTGGCTGATTAAGATTTGAACAATCGGCCATATTAATAAGCGTATTCTGCTTCATTATACTGTTTGCGCTCGCCTCTCCTCTGGTCTACATGTATACAGTACAGTACGGCGTACATGTACCTGCAACGTATGTAGACTTACACAACAAAGGCAACTTGCACTGCATTGTGCATGTCATGCACTTGCACTCAGTTCAATCCATACTTAACACATACTCAAGTTGTAGCGAATTCCTCATCGATGATATGACCACCCCTCGTAACTTTCTCCTAGGACGAATTAGGGCTAAGGTAGGCTACTCGTTTTCAAGTATTTATACCTTTCAGATTAAAATTACTGACCTCCCTATTTTTCCTCTAATCTCCCTATAATTTGGCTCTGAAAAATGAAATTCTCCCTATTTTAGAGTCAGATAGGTTGACAGGTCTGAAAATAGAGCCTGCAGAAAAAAAAAAGAAACAACTGCAATCTACTGGCATTGTATGGTTCCTACCTCCTCATTATTGCCACATGGGCACTTTATATTCCAGCACAGTACTGTATCCATCTAACACCATATAAAAAGTACTCTACTGTCTGAAAATAAACAGATATGACTGTTTTCAAGTGTTTTGACTATGTGAACAGTCAAAGCATGAAAGTACTACCTCGGAGGTAGTACTTCCATTGTCAAAGTGTATATATGTAAAATGAACTACCAGTATGTTATGCAAGAAGTCTACTTACAAATAGCCACATAGTTGTCAGATTTAGGTCATAATTAGAATTGTGATGGCATATTGGCATTGCGTTTACAAAATCACATGACATTAAAAATTCTGGGATACTGCATCCATTATGATAAAGAAGCAATTGAGTAATTATCCTGTATTTAGCACCACATACTGAGCACAGAATTTGTTTTCAATGTATTTAGAGCAATATTACTAGTTCAGTTAAGACTGAAATAAGATCTGATTTTGTGGTCAGAAATGTTGGCCTTGACCAAAGGGCTATGCTTTGTACCTTTGCAAAGTAGAGGTAATTATAAGAAACCTGACCAATCCTGTTCTAATTTTATTTCCTGCATATGCTCCCAAAATTACTTAGCATTAAATAAAGCAAAACTGATTTAATGAGAGCTTTGGTGGGTTGGGTTTTCTTGAGTATTAGAATGTCTCAACTTTTAACCTTTTAGTGGAGCCCACAGCCTTTTTACCCATCTTAAGTCACTCCATTATTTTCCCTACTCCACTGCTTTATGAAGTGCATCTCTCATCTTGGAAGTATGTTCCAGAGCAATTTACAAAAGGCTGGCATATTTTGAAACAAAATTGGAAATACAGGCCCAAATAGGAATGTAGCTATGAAGGGTGGCACTGGGCAGTGACACCAAGCACTCTATTAACCCCACCCCCAGCATTCCAGCTATAGGCAAACACACCTCTCCCCACACACCACATTCTGCCTAATGAGACTTAAAGGACCAATCCTCTCACCCCAAACGGCAATTTTGGTAGGGGTGTACCGAAATTCTCAATTGGCTCAGCTCTTTGATCGACAGCAAATTCAAACAATGCAAAGTGCCACAGCTTGTATAACACAGCATGAACTGAACTGAGAGTGTTTTGATTATACACACTGAGCCTTTTAATACTCACCCTGAAGCAATAAACTGAGACTGTGTCTGGATGAGGATGAATTTCAGATAATTGTGGGAGGGGCTTTAAGTAAGAAGGTTATAGGAGAATTGACACTGCTTGAGGTGAGAGAATTGGGCCTTTAAGACTAACCCCACATCTTTCATACTCCCTAAAGTAAAATGAGGTAAAAACGAATTAGTGACTGAAAAAAGGGGTATATAGATGCCATATGGTGTGGGGTACAGGAGACGCTTTCTCCAAACCAGATGATAACCTGGCACTCAAATTTGGTTAGCACATCTGTGAGCCCAAATGAAAATTGGAAAGACTTAAAAGGTAGTATATACCTTGTACCATTCAAGGAGTTAAAATGTTTCCAGGAATGAACTGAAGCAAGCACATAAATACTGTCCTGAATAATGATATAAATAAGCACTCTTTCCTATTGCCAAGTTGTTTAATCTGCAGATCATGTACATTGGTGTAAATTTAGCATTTCATTATCACATTTGTGTGAGCAAGGGATGTAATTTTACACCTAGTTTCCTTTTCTACTCTCATTACTAGTTAATTGCCACATCTGCATATGAGGTGAGGGAAGCAAGGATGTAACACACCCTACTTTGGTTTCATTTATAGTAATGAAAAACATACCTTGGATAAACAGCTGCAGAAACTAGGGTGGTAAATTTGCAAGCACAAAGTGAAAGGTTGCTTCTGCAATCTCACTGTTAAACCAAAAATGTGCATGATCTCCTGTTTCATTGCAGACAAGGCACTGCATTCTGCAAATTAACATCTGTGCTGGATTGAGTGCTCAATCTAAATGGTATCATAAGTCTACAAAGAGTTTAGATGAATCCTGAACTACATGCTAATAAAAAATTCACAAACCAGGTGATACTTCTGATCTATTAATTTCCATCAGCTGCATGCAGACTGTGTTTGGTCTAACAGTAAGAGCATTCCCCCAGGCCTCACACAAAAGGCCAGGGTTCTATAGATTCCCAGGTCTAGTCATACCAAACTCTCTAAACATGGAACCTACTGCCATTTGCTTCACAAAAGTGGAGTAGGGAAAACAAGCCAGTGCATCGAGCCACAACTGGAAAAAGGTTGTATCCTGGTCGACTTTAACCAATAGGTTGGAAACTGGGCAGTAAACTAATTAACCATCAAATGCATACTGTACCTGTAGCACACTTCTAGGCTTCAACAAAAGATTGGATGAGATTTATGACATAACGACTTCACAATGTAAACTTCGTTCACTGGCATTTCAGCACCTATTCTATACCCTCTGCCCTTGGGCCTTCCCCTTTGAATCCCCACCTTGAGCACCGCCTTTTGACTGGACAAGTGCCTATTGTTTATTTTCAGCAGAAAAACCAGATTAAGGGATTATCACATCAGGTGGACGAATCCCTCTTTAGCTATCATCAAAGGGTGCAATTACACCAAGCCTCCGATTCCTGGTTTTTATCAGTAGATCAAATAAATGTGTGCATGGGGCTTGAGGTGCATTGACCCTAACATTTTACACTTGCCTCATACTCTGATCACCCTCAAGTCTGCATTCATGAAGCCATGCAAAAGGATAGAAGTGACCTCCAAATGAATCACCAATGATCTAGGTCACCATTAATCATAGAGCATTAAAATACAATGCCTGCAGAGGACCTGACCCCCCTATCTTTCCAAATCAAAATAGGGATCAAAATAAGGAGATCAGATCTGGATCTGATTTGGGCTACAATTTTACCTCCAGCATTGGATCTAACCATGCACAGGTGATCACATCTGGATCATGCATGAGTGTGCCCCATATGTCCCTGAACTGGTAGGATCATTGTCATTTTGATAGCATTTGTTAAAGGCATATTTTCATCATCCCAAACAGTTCCAATTCTCCCAACCTACTTACTTCTAGCCCCTCCCACATTTTTCTAACACTCATCTTTATCCAGACACAATCCTAGATTATTGCTTCATGGCTTGTCCCAGTGGCCATGATACAAGTCCATAATGTGTAATCAAGACACTCTCAGTGCCCATGCTGTGTAATTTAGCTATGATGCATTGTTTGAATGTGATGCCAATCAAAGAGCTGTACCAATTGTGAGTTTTGATATATGCATACTGAAACTGTAGTTTAGGATGACGAATGACTGCCTTTAAAATTTAGCAGTAGCAGGTTCTGCTAGAGGGCTTCAAAACACTAGCGTAGCCAGCGGGGGGGGGGGCAGGGGGGAAGAGTGCCCCCACAGAAATTTTGGGGACGCGATGGGCGATGTTGAAAAAATGAAGGAGAGCAAAAAAGAAAAAAAAAAGGAAAAAAAAGATAAACGGCAAGGAGGGAGGGAATGAGGGGCATTTTTTACAGTTTTTCGGGATGGGGGGGAGGGTTGGGCTTTTAGTCGCTACGATAAAGTGTGCAGTCCCTGATAGCGACTAGTCTCCCCAATGGTTTACCTGTTTTTTGCTCTCAAGGGACAATTTTCCTAATAAGAACCCCAAATTTTCGGCGCGCTACGCGCGCTGTAGATTCACTCCGGTTTTTCAATACTTCCATTCACCAATCTAGAGAGTGTAAGTCCTGTCAACCTTATCAAGCAACAGGTAGGCAGAGTACACAGGTTATGTAGAGGTTGCAAATTTTCATCCCATATCACAAAGCCTAGTTGCTGTTCTCTTGTGTGTGTCTGCCATAGGTCAGTTGGTGAGCAACTCACTGAGCATAGTTTGGCTATTTTATCGGGTATTCCAGGTGGTTTCGACACAATATATGTTATCCCCGATACGGTCTACAACCTCTACAGTTTCTATTTTTTTTTTTCTTTTTGTTCTTAATGATCACATAGGCTATGTTATTTTTGCAAGCCTACCAAAAATTTTCACGTGCTTCGCACACTTTGCAATTTCACGATTCAGACTCAAAAGAACACTATCAGTGGGCAACTCGGCTTTTAAAATATTAGGTGATATTGTGCAAAATGTGCCCCATGCTGCAATGACATGGGATAGTTAGGCTCCTTCATATCCCCTTCTCACCACCCTCTTGACATAGGGGCTGTCGGAACTTGTGGTCGCTGGCATGGCCAGCCCCTTTCGGGAATAATCTGTCGCCTTCCCATGGTCGGTTTAGTTATCTTGGCTTTCAAAAGAGTTATTTCTGCGATAAAACCCAAAATGTTCAGTACGCTTTGCACACTCTTCCTCAGTTCCTTACCTAGAGCTAATAAAGTACAAACCCTTCCCATCTTTTCAAGTAAATTAATAAGTAGAATAAAATGGATTAATGTACATGTCAGGAATTTCATCTCATTTCACTAAACTTAGTTAATAATCTCTTGTGTCAGTCCTGCGGTACGGACTCGAAGAAGGAAGTACAGTATAAGTTGTGCCCGACAGGGCCCAAATGCCGGGACAATTGACCTGTATAAGCTTTAAATAAGTACAGATTCTTTTTTAGTGTAGGCTAACCCCCAAAAATTTCCCCGCTTTTCCACGGTTAAATCAGTGCGGAAATATCTTCCTCTAGCATATACAAATTTTATGTCGTATATGACTCGCAATGGCAGGTATAGTGCACAGGTTTTCTTCAAATCTCCCCACCAACTCATCGCCGGCATCCTGGCTAAGGTGTTCACCAGAGCGCTCAATTTTGATGTAAAATTGCAAATCTCCTTGGGGTTGGAGGGGGAGAACCACACTCTCTCCCCGTTCGGTCGCTCGGCTCCTCACTTGGGCGCTTCGCTCCCTCAAGAAAATGCCGGCACCCCAGTGACGGCGATGAAAAATGAAAAAGTGAGGACTAAAGGTATGTTCAGCCCCTCAACTTATTTGTCAAGTGCTCCAATCAGAAGCGGGGAGAATTTCGAAGTTGGGCTGAACATATTATTGCTTAGAACACTTGGGAAGTGCCGTTTCCGGCCATCTGAGGGGTTTGTAAAGCCAAAAATTTCCTGGTACGCTCCGCGCCAATCGATGGCAGAGCTCCACTTAGAAACATGTATTAACATTTTCCATAGATTATTATTATTTTTTTTTTTGCATTAATTGAGAAACTTCTGAAATGAGATCCATATTTCCAGGCTGGGAACATGCAGCATAAAACACTCGGGAAGTGCCGTTTCCTGCCATCTGAGGGGTTTCTAAAAACCAAAAATTTTCTTGTACGCTCCACGCCAACCGATGGTGATGCTCCGCTTAGATAGTCCTGTCGGTCAAGATTGGGGACGATGAGTCGGCTTTGCCCCCCCACAAGAAAATCCTGGCTACGCCCCTGCTTCAAAAACTTGGGTATCCAGAGCTGCACCTAGAATTCAAAAATTCTCTGGTTTGCTAGTCTATATTGGGCTAACACCAGGGCTGCTACTTATTTTGATCTATTCCAATTACTTGCACTAAACCATCTAGCAAAAAAGTCAATAAAAACACAGGATTCCCCCTATCAGGAGAGCTAGGCATTATAGGCAAACAAGTCTTGTGTGCAGGGGGCACCTCCCCTCCCAATTCCAGCCAAAATACTTGGTCCATTTGGGCAAAACATATGGGCAAAACAAAAAAAAAATGGTGTGATTTTCAGGCAAAAATTGCTCTCGTCCCAGCCCCTACAAAAAATGACCTTGTATGCCATCCAACCCAGCTTGTGACTGAACAGAACTGACTCCCTGCAAGCATTAACTAGGCCTTGTTAAGCCTAAACTTAAGCCTATATCTCGATCCCAAAGGCAATCAATCGAACAAATTTTAAAACTAAACGTCAAAAATTACATATGTATTAAATTTCTAGTTATTAGCTATACCTGAAATTACCAACAGCCATGTATTCTGCACAAATAGCCTACTGGAGACACGCTAAACAGCGAAAAGGCTGTATGTCAACACAAATTCTCTCACGTACGGGTGACCTTACCTCACCTTATACAAACAACACAACATTGAGCCAACACTGTGTCTATGCCATTGAGCGTCTGTGTCGCTGCTTTTCCAGTAGGAACTTTAGGCCTGTATACTTGCAGTAGCTTATACTACGAGCGCACACTGCAAGACCGGTGAAACGATGTGTATCTAATACTATGACAGTATTGCGAAAACTTTGCCAAGTCGATAAAAATGGAAATTTTCAAAGGGGAGAATACTGTGCAATGAAATCCTGTGCATACTTCATTTTCAAACTATTTTGGTAACTTTCCTTGCAGAGATAAAGTTCAATACTTTCTCGATTAATTCTTACAAAATTACTGTCGCTGAAAGGGTTCTCAACTTGTCCATTGCTCAATAACGATATCCTACGGTAACGTTAACTTAGTATGTTACTCTAAAAACCACCTGTTATTACTATGTTTCGAAGCTGACAGCCTAAGTTAGTGTCAACGTTAGTACGAAATAACTTATACTCACCGATATTGACAATTTTAATATTCCTACTCTCCAAATAGTTCAGTGCGATGGATACATTTTCAAGTTTCATAGACAGGAATGTCGGTCGTTTGTTGTGTGAGATTTTGTCATGTGCGAGAACTTCGATCAAGGCGACCAGTCGCAACCCATCGCGCAAATCCGTCTCTAAATTCCCTATGTGCTTTTTGACTGTCTTCAAATGCTCGTTACACCATCTTGTAAAGGTATTCTGTTGAATTTTTTTCCACGGAGCGTCGTCCGCGAGGTCTCTTTCGGCTAAAGGCATCTCTTCTTCGTCTTCCAATTCACGCTTCTGATCGGGGTCATCCCCCTCGCCTTGATATGTATCAGCTCCCGACATGATTCCGCCCTTTGCACCGTAGCGAAAAGCCTATCAGAAAGCGAGAATATAAAATGAATATGCATATATTATGAATATTTATGACAGAGTGAACTTTTTGTTGAATAATGTATTTATAACTGAATAGGTTTTCCAAAGCAAAGAAAGAACTTGAAAGTAAATCAACAAGATCGTACAAAAGGAAGAGATGACGTCACAGCACAGTCGGAAGTTTACTATCTGGCTAAATCAACACATGGCAGTATTTGAAATGTGATGGGAAAATGCATGCAACCCGCTACGTGTAAGAGAAACCATTGATGGGAAATTACACTGAGAAATTCTAAGAAATTTTAGATATCAAAGTAAACCATCGTACGTAGGCACAGCATAATTCATTGGTGAAACGTGCCAGTTTCAGTTTTGAACTTAAGGTCAAAGGGGTTACTAGAGGACCAAGACTTAAGTAGTTAAACTGATCTGCAAACGAAATTAAATTTGGTGACCTTGAGGGCCTTCAAAAGCCTAACTAAACAGCGAACTAAACAGGCCTGAATAAAGGAATAAAGAAGTCTAAGTAACTAAACCATGTATAGGGGTCTGGCCCTGTGTAGGAAAAATGCTTATTTCAAGGCACTGGTACTTTTATTTTCATGGCAAGGGGTAGTGCAGTGGACAGAATTTCAGGGCAAACACCCTCCGCCCCTGTAGGCCTGAATTATCTTCCAGTATTCCTATGAAATCATGAGTAATAAGAGGCGGTCCTCTGACAGTATCGTTTGCCAGGTGTAACCTAATTATAAAAAGAACCGTTGTGGACAAATTGACGATTGGGACCATCGGTCGCAAACGACAAGGACTTGTTCAAAAGCAATAATTATTCATTCTTTTAGGGGAGGGGAGACTTGAAACGTTGCTGTGACTATGCCAGGGGTGTCAACTGTATTCCGAAGTGGTGAGGAGGCTTGTGGTGGGAAACGAAAACTTGAGAGAAAAAATTGTGGGTGTAGAACATTGATTCTTTACATAGGCCTACATTGCGAATGATTTGAACAGCGGTACTGGGCCCCAAAGTGGGCAAATGTCTATGTAAGCTTCCATGTTGCATAAAAACGTAATGGATCATTAAAAAGTTCAGCAATGATTGAGTACCAAGAAGGAGATGTTTGCCTTCTAATCAATGTTAGACATCTATAACTAAGGAATGAGAACATTCTAATCTGAAGTGTAACCAGTAGGCTCAACCGGGGTCACCAAATAAGAAGATAAGAGGACATTGTCCATGTTACCAATGATAGCAAATAGAGAATTTTACCAGCCACTTAGAGCTAGATAAATAATTCTACTGCCAATGTTTTGAAGACATCGCAACTTCCGGTGTACATGGCTAAGGCTTAAACCGGTTATTAAAACATGTGAAGGAAAAGACTCATTCTTCAAATTGTTCCGTATTAGTGATGGCCAGAATTTCAAAATTGGGCGCAGGGAGGACCCACGGGGGTGGGGGCTTAACCCCCTCCCTCCTTTGAATTTTGAGGATATTTCATTTTTGTATGATACACTTTGCGTCAACTCATGGTAGCGCTCTGCATAGATAATAACTGTACCGTAACGCCCTCCCCTTTTAGTATAAGCCTGCATACAGTCTTGGAAGGGGGAAACCAGAAGCAAAGGAAAATGTTGAGGGCAAAACTTTTTGCGTGCAGCAAGGAAGCGGGTGCTCCTGCAGGTGTGGTCCATGCATGGCAAAGATCAGGTGGGAGTCTAGGGGCTAAATCCCTGGAAGACATGTGGTTTTTGGCATATCTCTGGATGAAAGTTTAAGTTTCAGAAGAGGTGTAAATTACAATTTTCTTCGGTTGCTCTAACTCCCAACTGACCTAACATGGGGAAAATTTGGAGGGAGGACAAAATTCGAGGGGAAGATCGAATTTTCCCCGTTGTCCCTCTCCCCCTCCCCTCTAGCGTCGCCACTGCTGTTTACTGTAAGATGTATCATTGTTACATATTGTTTTTCACTGTACGTCAGCCATTTATCAAGTACACAATATTCTCGGAAGTACGTTACAAGCATGGATGGGATCGTAACATTGGCCGATGGAGTGACAGGCAATTGCTATTATATTGGTCTGTCAGTGTGGTTAGTGTTCAGTAAACCCATGTAGTGATTCATCCGGTGTCCGCTTGTTCTGTTATCATGTGGTTTCCAATGGCAACCAACCAACTCTATTGTGTGACTGTGTCCCTGCTAGTCTGTGCAACTTCCGAAAAAGATTGCATAAATATGGGGCATTGAATGCACTTGTGTGTGTAACATTTATCGTGGAACTGACAATTCGTGACGTCATGAATAATGCTTTATTCACACAAACATTCTGCGGTGAAAAGGGAACAAAAACAATGACAAATCTGACGGACCAAATTTGTGGTTTCCAGTTAACAAAAAGGTGAAATATTGAAAACTTATCTCACATTAAGTAGTTAATTTAAATACAAATCAAAGGGGAATGACTTGGTTATGGACATTTTCACTAAGGGAGGTGTAGATATTGACCAATGACTGGGACATGAATCATTGATCAATAAAAAAAAATGTAAGCTGGAAACGTACAAGTAGCGCTGGCTACACTGTAAAAAATTACGGTACAAGGTTTACAGAACAACAAATTTAAGACATAAATGAGGATTAAAGAAAAGTTCTCGCAACTATGATCACGTTACGTTTCTTTTTATTCTTCTTCTGTAAATTTACTGCGATTTTGAGCCAGTTTTTCTTTCAGTTTTCTAACCTTATTATATAATTTACGGTGATATTTTTCGATCTGGGTCATTTTTGTATTTACTTTTTGCTGTTTTATTTTGATTTCGTTTTTTAAGGCTTCTCCTTTTTAAAGATTTTTTTAGGTGGTCCGTCCTCAGTTTTCTAGGAAATTAATATGGCAACGGATTTGAAGCAATCAGTGACAAAAAATAGTGAGCCAATGAACTCAAGGAGGGTAGGAGTCAGATCCACGTGAGAGGAGGAGACTTTGGGTGAACTCCTATTTTGGCAGAGAAAAGTTTTTTTTTTTTTTTTGTATTGGAACAATTTCATTCCGTGGGCTGTGGTCACTGCAGGCTACGGTGATCACTGTGGACCACGCCCCTCTCCCATTTCAACTAAGCTGCATTCGGTCCTGCTGGTGGGTTGGGATCTCAGTCGGGCGAATAATTGTACAGCTATAGAGGCTTAAAGGGCCAAATCTCTCACCCCAAAGTACAATTTTGGTACCCAGGTACCGAAATTCTCAATTGGCTCAGCTCTTTGATTGACAGCTAATTCAAACAATGCAGAGTGCCAAAGCTTATATTTCACAGCATGAAAGGTACTGAGAGTGTTTTGATTATATAAATTGAGTTTTTCTATACTCACCCTGAAGCAAGAAACTGAGATTGTGTCTGGCTGAGGATGAATTTCAGACAATTGTGGGAGGGGCTCCAGTAAGAAGGGTAGGAGAATTGGTACTGTTTGGGTGAGAGAACTGGGCCTTTAAGTCATGTAAAGATCACTGCCCTCCTTGACAAACACAAACCGTCACGGCTATCCTGGCAGCCTGGAAAGACAGTGAATGCAAAAACAGCAATTCTCGGGCCCTTCGGTGTTTTAAACGTTTCCTTCGAAGCAGTCTGGTATGTTCTCAGCTCTAGCAACTGATAATCTTGAGAACCCTTCATGTTTATTTCTAGCAGCACTTATACCGTCCCCAACATCTCTGTCCGCATTGCATCCACGTCTGCGGGGATGACCTCAGCACGAGGTAGTACTTCCATGGTTGGAGGGGGATCTACCTCTCGATCGGAAGGTCTGGGATTCGATTACCAGGCCGGGACATTCCAAAGACTCAAAGGCAGTCAAATCTAACCCGAATTATAATTTCTGTAGCCCACTGAAATTCCGTTCTCAATTGACACAGCCCTTTGATGGACAGCAAGTTTGAAAAAAGCTGAGTGTGGCTCATATTTAACAAAAAGCACCTTTACTGAGAGTGTTTTGATTTCAGTGAGATCTTGCATACTCACCCTGAAGCAATAAACTAAGAATCTAAGATCATTGTGTCTGGGTGAGGATGAGTTTTAGACAGTTGTAGGAGGGGCTTAAGAAAGTTAGGAGAATTGAAACTGTTTTTTGTGAGAGGATTAGAACTTCAAAAGTAGAACTTACCTGCCTACTGGCGTTGTGCGTGATACTCCGCATAAGCAGTGGAGTAGTGATAAAAATCCAGTGCCCCCTCCCCACAACTGGAAAAGGGGCCGTGGGGATGCTGGCTCAAACCAGGAGGTTACAAGTTGAGGATTGTCTTTCAGTGGACGTAATAGCTTCTTTGGGAAGCAGTTAAAGTTTGGTTTCGCCAAACGGCCCTTTGCCAGAGGGTCGGGAGGACTAGAAAAAGTATGTTACAGATTGAGTTTTAAAACCCGATATAGCGTGACCTAACCGGCAGGTCTTATTAAAGCGGAAATGAACTTTTCATTTGATAAAATATTATAGAAGCTGACTCTACAGAGTCTCATCGGTGAAAATTGAAGTAATCTAGACCAAACCAACCCACAACATTTTGTACTACGTAACCATTCTTCCCAAGAATCATTTGTAACAAAACAAATCGAAAGCAATTGGTACTTCTCTGTCATTCGTCGAGCATTGGTATTATTACCAGGGCATCAATAATGACTTTTTAATCAAACCTGACGATAGAAATGAAGACTGTTTGTGTTGAAACCTTAATTAGTTGATGACAAACAGCTAATGAATGGACAACTCTAGCTCTCAATGAATTCGGCATACTTTCGTCTCCCTATTTCAGTGAGCTTATTTGTACAGAAGAGTGATGAATGCGGCCGTCTGATAGGGCTAAGCAAGGAGGTTCGAAAACCAAGGAGCTTTGTACCAGGATACCAAAGAATAGCCTATGTTGAACAGTCTGCTACACTGTAAGCAAAGCTTGGGCAGGGGAAGTAATCTACATCCATGCACCAAGCATTACATAAAAGACACACTTGGCAGATTTATCAATAATGACAGTAGCTCCAATATGCTGGTATTAAGTCCATACTTTGCACATTTCAGCACCTGGTCTTGCAGATTTCGACAAAACCAGCTAAGTCACTCGGGCGTTTACATGACATGAAAGGAATTTACCAATGCCTCCATTCAAAAGCTTGAAAATGTTTAAAGGAAGATATTGTGGTTTGTAGAAGTAAAACCCGCACCTCAGTAGAATTTGGAAGACGCTTGAATTTTGAAAAAAAAAAAAAAAAATGATTTTTTATTGCTGACATTGTGAACTCCATTACTAAACTGCGAAAGGGACTACACTGCATTACTTACGGGGCTATGGCAATGCTTCGGAGGGTTCGAAATCCGTTGTCACGTAACCGAGGTTCAATGTTCCCGAATCTTGGGTTAAACTAGGTTAGATGGAGTTTTACGACCCAGTTTCCAACCAATCGGTTAAAGTCGAACCGGCCAATGCGATTTTTTTTAATTGTGACTTGGCTTACCAACTCCACTGCTTAAGCGGAGCACCAAGCTCGGATGCTGGGGACATCGAACTCTAGGAATAACGCATAACGCATATTATAATCATCGCCAACCCATTGAAATAATACGAAAACATGGAAAAACAAACCTTGGGAACGTTGAGCACAGGCAACATGGTGTTTACCCGATTATCGGATTATGGAAAATCCGTGACGTCATCACGGTGCATAGATTAAATATTGTATTTCTGTATGTTATTGTTACCCGGTGTGCGATTGAGGGTTATGGTTGGATAGGGTTTTGTAAGGCCCGATTCTCTCACCCCAAACAGTACCAGTTCTCCTAGCCTCCTTACTTAAGCCCCTCCCACAATTGTCTGAAATTCATTTTTATCCAGACACAATCTCATTTTGTTGTTTCTGGGTGAGTATTTAAAAGTTCAATGCGTATAATCAAAACACTCTCAAGACAGTTCATGCTGTGTAATGTAAGCGTTGGTACTCTGCATTGTTTTAACTAGCTGTCAATCAAAGAGCTGAGCCAATTGAGAATTTCGGTAAACCCCTACAAGAATTGTAGTTTGGGGTGAAGGGATTGGTCCTTTAAGCCTCAACTTACAACCGTCTGGTTTAATCTAGTGGCGCCAACGGTCCCTTTTCCAGTTATGGGGCACACGGGATGGTTATCCTACTGCGTTGCTATTGCGGAGCATCACGCACACAACAGGGCGGTGTCAGGGACAACTTCCTGCACACAGGCGGTAGGTTCTATGCTTTCCCGGTTTGGGTCATATTAAAAACCAGCTCGTGGAGCTGACGATGTCTTTTCGTTCAGCTCATCGCTACGAAAACTGATGAGGGGCGGCAGCCTAAAGGGGGCTGCAGCCATAAAGGCGCTACGCAGCCTAATTAACAACTTCATTTTCTTTTCCCACCACAGTAATATGATGCACTTTAATGTTATTTCAATGACAAATAAAAAACGGAACATTCAATAGTGTTCCGAAATTCCGAAATTTCCCCACATTACACGGTGTGACAATACGCAGTGATTATTGAAAAAAAATAAAAGTACCTTGCGTAAGAAATTGAGAAAAAGTCCATGTAATAACAACGTAGGTCTAACTATACACTGCAAGTGCATAATTAAGCGACTACAATGGAAGATTCCTTTGACGAGAGGTTTTTTTTTACGGTTTTGACTCACGAATCCTTCGAGAAAGCATATTTGACAAGAAACGTTTGAAAGAGGGCGCGCTTTTGTTTATCCTTAATATGAGCGAATGATTAAAGGCACGATCTCGGATCATATGCTAGTTTAAGTTTTGGAAGAGGCTCTGAAACGGCAATATTCATTTAAATGGAGGCAAGCCAATTAAATTAAGGCGATGAAGACAATTCATAGCCTACTTTACTTTCGCTTTCCCTTCTTTCTCTTATTTCATTCGTAATTAAAGAAATTCGCATGGGAATCGTCCGTATCCAAGCTGTCATAAATAAATAAAAAAAAAAACGTCTGGATCTTACAACAAAGGCGAGAAAATCCAGATTATACGTGAACCTGATCCGCACGATCTTTTGAAATGAATGAGGCATGGATTGAACGAGTATCTCAACTCACATTCTGTGTATCATTGTCACTTCTGTTTGTTATTACTAATTCTTTCTATACCTTTAATTATTAAAACCATACAGAAATGCCATTGACTCTATATTGTGGTTCTTCTATTTTGTTTGCGAAGTGCTTCAAGTGTTCCGTGAAACCCAACCTCACCAATATGCGCCACAGGATCACTACATATAGAAATATTCGGAAGAAAGTTCTTAAACGCTGATACAGGCAATTAATGTTCCGAACTTCATGAAATCTGACTCAACCAGTATCCGCTGTTTTGCACATGATTCGTTAGTTCGTAGAATCAACCTGAATACGGTGCAAAAGCCTACTAACCTCAATACTACCTCCACAGAGCACCAACTACCGTGGTTTTCCTAGAGTGATTAAATGATCTAAGGATAACTAACCCTCGTTTGGTACATGACAGTGCCTTTAGTTTTATTTGTTTCAGATCAGATGTGACCTTTTCATTATTTTTGCTTATATAATAGTATGGAAATTTATATTCCTGGACTTTGAAGAGCGCCGATTATTGCATTAATAGACTGGCTGATCAGGTGTTAAGTCGCAAAAATATTATTCTATTTCGTCAATGAACATATGGGGGGCAACCATATCTTCCCCCCTTGTTTCATACAGATTTAAAAAAACAGCAGGCATAATTAACAAACTATAACATTGTGGTATACCAGTGGCGCAGCCCCGGGGGGGGGGGGGTAGAATCCCCCATGACCCAAACTTGCAATGCAAAAAACACCTAAAACAGCGGGTTTTTCTCTCTATCCTTACACTTTTCCCTCATGTCGTGCCCCAGCCCCCCCCCCCCCTCCTTCCATCTTCCATAACACAATCCTGGCCACGCACCTGTGGTATAAAGACGACTTGGGGGCTTTCAGAAAACATTGATTTGGACCAATTTTAAATTAATAATACTGCATTTAAAATGTGCCATCTACCTAAATTTTGTGTATTTGAGTGTCAATGTAAGTGTGTATGCATGTTTGTGTGTTTATAGGTGCGCGGTCATGGACACGATCTGGTTCTAGCTACTGGAAAATATTTGCCCCCTCTCAATCCGCAAACCAGATCTACGTACCTGCTTCAGATACCCTTCGAACCGACTTGGAAAACCTATCAAACATCTTATCTGTGACCCCACTTTGGGGTAGTATGCTCATTCATTTGCAATGTACATTCAAATACCTAGCGCGGCCTGCTGGGGGAGAATATAAAACTAGAAAGCCAAAAGGCTTAGTGATTCCTTGCCGTATGATATATTGTAATAATGAACATGGATGCCCACATGACAAGCATGAGATCCCTCACAAATACTGAGGTATACTAGTAAGGTCAAAACCTTTTGAGATCATGTGACCCAAAATGACCTTTCACCCTCACTTAAAACAATAGGGAGCAAATACCTAAAAAGACCATCAACATGCTAAATATGAGCAATTCACAAACTGAGTATGAGATCCCTCCACAGTTCAATAACCACATTAAAATGTCACGTCTACAAGGTTTTGCCCTTTTGTGACCCCAGCCTTTGACCTCCACAAACAAGAGAGATCTCCCACGCAGTTATGATGCTGGTAAACTATGTTGTCTATTAACTTGATAAAGAGATATTTTTGAAACATGCTCCTTTAAATCAAAATTTCCGGTGCTCAGGATGGCTTTGGATATAATGATGTCTCTATGATCCAAAAAGTTGACTGCACTGAGGTTAGTGTTGGAACAAGCCCTAATCCTAATAGTCATCCATAAATTGGAACATACAGTAGAGACATCTCAACAGAAAGGTGTAACCTTGGCTATTAGTGGTGGTCCTTTTGTATTTGTTTTTTTGGTGTAATGCCCTTCCCAATGACTATGATGTCCTTGAAAATTAACAAAAAATGGGAACCCTATTAATCCAGAAATTAACAAGATTTGTAATTTGCCTTAAATTGTCTGCTTGTAGGAACACCATATAAGAGAGTACAAGTCAAGTGTCCTTTGTTTGATACACAGTAGATACTATTATGCTTGTTTTGATTACCTGAACTACAGTACTTTCTGAAAAACAAGCCTTACTGAGAGGGCTAAATAAGTGTTAGACACTATCTCCGGACAGGTAGGAAATGGTCAAATCCATTGAGCTGTATGATTCAATGAGAAAACCCCTCAGGACACCGTGGCAGTCAAATGTGATAAATTAGGTAAGATAACAGTGACCAGCAATTTTCACAGACTCTGGTGGGTCAGTTACAATTTGATTCATTCAATTAGACAATCTCACTTCAAGCATGCTCAAGGGTATTTGATCCAAATGATCAGTTATTTAGTTCTTTTTATAAAACTAATTACCCGTGGTGTATTTAATTATCTAGTTCCCACTTACATGTCCTTATGAGGACAGTGGCACAAGGTTTGTCTGTAACTTTTAACAAACTTTGATACTAAATTTAATGTTATATTCATTTTTTCTTTAGGGTTATGGAAGAAAAAATGTTTGTATGCTCTAAATGAAATTTTGTGCATCATACAGAGCCTTTGATCTGTTCAAAGTTTACACTTATGAAGTTCCCCACTGAACAATTCCTCTGCTTTGTGGGCATGGAAGCTTTCTCCCATATGTTCAGAGCTATGTCCCCAAATAACCCTCATACAGCCTTTGTTTAACCCACATGTTTAACACACTGCTAGAAACTTCCACTTAAGAGTAGGAAATAAATTTCATGAAAATCTACAGGCCGAGATACTTATGGCAAAATCAGCATACCTGTGACAGAGATAAATTAAATAACATGCCAGCCTGACGAACAGTTTTTTCCTTTTTAACTTATTAAGATTTGTTCTACCCACTTACTCTTATGCTATTAATACTGGCGCTAAATGTTATAGGGCAAAACATCAAACCAAAATCAACATAAATACTGTACCAAATGCACTTTTATTCACTTTAGACAGTCTTGATACAGTGAGATTGCTTCAGTACATATTTTGAAATTACCCAACTTGATCATTTACATAATGAAGTGGATTCCAAAAGCTTACCTATGCATCTTACATTACCCATGCCATTCAAAACTCTTAACCCGATGCACTAATGAATATTAACCCTAACAGTTACCCTTTTTGAGATACAGTATGTGCAAGGTTTAACCTATGATGACCCTAAATGACCTTTGACCTCCTGTAAAAACAATAGGGATCATCCACTCAATACTGACAATCCACATGCTAAGTATGAGATCCCTCACAGTTACCCTTCTTGAGATATACTGTTTAAAATGTTTTGATGTTTTGACCTCTGGTGACCCCAGATGATCTTTGACCTCCACCAAAAACAATAGGGATCATCTACTTAACATGTACAATCCACATGCTATATATAAGATCCCTCACAGTTACCCTTCTTGAGATACAGTGTTTACAAGGTTTTGACCTTTTTACCTCTGGTGACCCCAAATGACCTTTGACCTCCACCAAAAACAATAGGGATCATCTACTTAATATGGGCAAACAGCATGGTAAGTATGAGATCACTCACAATTTTCATTCTGGAGATATCGTGTTTACAAGCAATTTCTAAGGTATTAATAACCTCTGGTGACCCCAAATGAGCTTTGACCTCCTCCAAAAACAATAGGGTTCTTCTACTAAACGTGGGCAATCTACATGCCAAGTTTGAGATCTCTCAGAGTTACCCTTCTTGAGATATCGTGTTTACAAGCAGGCGTCACATACGCACACACACACACACATACACACACACGACATCACCATCGCATAGATTCCTTGCCTGCCTTCGGCAAGGAATCAATAATGGAGGTGGGGCCGGGAAAAGGTAAAATATCTACATAAATTAGGAAGTTTGGCAAACTTGACAAGCTGACTGTGTAGGCAGCATACGGTGAGACGATATTCTGGCACTTTCAAAGTCTGATGTTGTTTGCGCGCGAATAGTCCGTGGTGCCACGGAGTATAGAGTCATTTATACAAATCGTTTCTGGATTCAGAAGAAAATTCATACGTCAGAGACATCGGATGTTCAGAAGACATACAGGAAAACATTGGAAGCGTTAGCGTCCGATGCTCATAAAGTTAAGTTATGTCTATTGCAAGTATATAACCATAAAGAAGTACCAGTACTTTCAATGTACAATATAACAAGACATGCATTGGTCAAGATGAAGACCTGAGAAATACACTTCCAGTTTTGACCCTGTTCGGAGCCCGTATCATAGCATCATCGATCGCATTTCACGTTGTCCACCTAGTAACCCCTTTCCCATTTTGACCAAAACTATATAACTACTAACATAAGTGCAGTTTGCAGGGTACATACAAGAGTATCTGCATTTGTGATATATGCCAAGGACGGCGATACGTGTCAAACATTGGGGGGCATTTTCATGAAAAACATCAGGCGGGTAACCACTAACCCTGGGCCACTGATATGAAAGAGGCGCACCGGTAAATGGCTATTTTTTATTTAGTACTGACACCATGTAGAAACCTGCACTGTTTGCAAAAATTTCATATTTCAAGCTTGCCATGGATAGCCTAGGTGTTGGATGCGGCTCATATGGTGCGCACCTACGCGCGAAGCGCGCAATTCTTTTTTTTTTCTTCCTTGTGAGAATGTCCACCTCCCTTCACAATACACACGGAGCTTTGAGCAGGACATCGAATGGCAGAGTCACTCTTTAATACCAAATGGTTTTTTATATTTTTTCATTGAACGATTTTTTTTTCATGGTAAAGAGAAAGGGTAAATTTTGAAAGATATTTGTGGTAAGAGTATACGGACGCAAAATTAAGTGCCCCACCCATCATGATAAGCTAGTACGCTGGTAGGCTGGTCTTGTACTAAATGAGACTGCTTCATAAATCCCCATGTGGTGTTGCATGGATATTAATTTTGAGTACTGTATTTCCCTAACTTTGACTGCAAAAGTTAACTGCTAAAAGTTAAAGCCAAGTTGGTTCAACTTCGACTGTGAGTCCTGCATGCAAAGAATGCCAACTTTTTGCAAGGAACGTGTTTGCCATATTCAAAAAAAGGTAATGAAAGGATATACACGACAAGGGATGGGGCAGTTGTATCCCATTAAGGATCCAGCAACACGAATCTGTGCCAGAAGTGGCGGTTTTCCAAAACAATGTCCGGAACGAAACAGGTTGGATGCGCGAAGCGCGTCCAAAATTTTGAGGTTTTACAAGAGAAATACTGCAAATATTCGGCTCCTGATAATGAAATGAAATAAATTTCCTGCAGTTTTCATACCAGACAATTCCAATTTTCCAACTAACTTAATTCTAGTCTCCACCCCAGCCCCCCCCCCCCAAAAAAAAAAAAAAAATCTTGAGCTCTTCCTTGTGAAGATTCAAACCCTGTCACACACAGTGTTCTCAAAATCTTGAGGGGTAAGCATACTCCATAATACGAAATCAGCAAATTCTGTGTGCATGTTAAAAAATAGTAAGCTATCCTCAGGCTACACCTTTTGGCTTTGATGATAATGGAATGATCATCCAGCAAATTAAGAAGTTTGCTTTCTCATAAAAACCATTATTGGGGTGAAAAACCAAGGCACCGGATTTCGGGGGATTCCCTTCCTCTACAATGCACAGTTATCATTTATTTACTTAATATTTTTCCCTTAAATATAACGTTGTGTCTGAATAAAGAATCTTCCAAACAACAGCAAAAAGAGACCTTGTAATCATTTATGCTGGTTTGGTAGAACAAGGCCGCACGAACAACTTATACTTAGGCTAATTGGCTACTTGAATTCAATCAAAATGTCTGAAACTTGCAATGAACAGTTTAAACCAAATGTAACTGTGGAGAAAAGCGGGCGAAGCGCGCGAAAATTTTTGTACTTGAAGAACAAAATACTCTAGAAATTAAGACCATAATTATGTCACATCGGTCTTAAAATACCTACTGGTTGTAACAAAAAGTAAATTGGCTGTACATTTTTTTCTTCATGCCTGAAATATTGGGATGGTCGGACATTTGATATGATGTCCCCTCTGAAAAAATATTGGGGGACAGGTCCCCTGTTGACCCGTGATCGCCGCCCGTGATAGCTGTAATGCTAGTCACCTATAGCGCATGCTCAGGGTTGCATCATCTATTCTGTGGCGCTACATGAGTCTCAAGTAATCAGCTGAAAACAGTGTATATCTTTCCAACAGTTTCCTAACAGCTTGATTTGTAACTTTTTCTATTTAAGAATCAGAATGTCTTTTCATTGTCATATGATGTTCCTTTCCTAAAACAAGTAACCCTCAGTGGACAATACTCAACTCACCAATTTGTTCATGTAATTTTCCAATGAGACAGGGCTTTCGTACATTTCGGCCTTATGTAATAGACCAATGAGAAGGCCAACGGAAAATTTTCCTCCATGCGGTGACGAAAAAATGCAACTATTGTTTTAAGTTACGCAGTGATATTCTTTGAAGTAGTATGAAGGAGCAGCTTCATATTTCCTATAGGCGAATCCGAGCAGCTAGTGAAGTCGGCCATTAATGGGGTCCATCAGCCTTAAAGCGGCTCATTGAGCTGGTTCATGAAATTCAACAAATTTTCCCAAAGGTGTTTAGTTTTCTTCACATTCCAATGACAAATGGTCAAACTTAGACAATCCCCATACCCTACATACAAAAATAACTGTTTTATGAGTGAGTAATGAACTGTTCAAGTCCGTTAGCAAAATTTCGTGACCAGACACTTTTTCAAATTATGTACAAAACCGTTACAAGTCAGGACACTACAAAATTCAAAATTTAACGTTTTCTGTGACTTTTGGACTTGAAACTTAATTTGTTATGCTAACTAAGCATTGTTATATGGTAGTGACCCTTTGAGACTCTCATTAAATTATCGATATCAATTCAATGAGCCCCTTTAATATGTGAAATCCAACAAATTCAATCCCAAACTTGATATGTTTTCTCCACAATGACAATGACAAATGGTCAAACTTAGACACTCCCCAGTTTTTTGAGGGACCTTAACGGTTCAATTTGGTTTTCAAAAATTCGTGAACAGGCACTTTTTCAAATTATGCACAAAACCGGTACAAGTCAGGGAACTGCAAAATTCGAAATTTTAACTTTTCAGTAACTAAAAAAACCCAAACTTTTCAGTAATTATCGGATATGAAACTTGACTCATTATGCTTACTATGAGCATTGTCATGTGGTAGCAACCTTTTAACTCTCTTCATTAAGTTATCAATATTAACTCAATGAGCCCCAATGAGCCCCAATGAGTCCCAGTTCTAAGCCCCCATATTCAGCAAAATTGAGAAAATCAAGAGCTACTTTTCTGTTTATGATACAAGCAAAGAATTAGGAAGAGTGCAAGCTGATAGACCCCAGGTACGAAGGACAAAATTAGACCACCGCACTTGACTGTTCGGATTCTCCTATGCAGATCAAGTTCGATTTGTTAAAACCCCTCATTTCAACCATAGGCTATATAAGACAGATCAAAAAAATTGTTGCAAAACGAATTGATGTGATTGGTATAGACTAGTACCTTGCTGACTTCCTTGCTAAATGCTATTTTAGACATTATAACTATCTCTAAATATCCCCGGCTGTTGACTGACCGGAAGTACGTGACCCGGCACACACTGACGCGGTATTCATATAGCATTGCGATTTCTCAGCAAACAGACGAGAATAGACGTTGTATACACACAACGTAAAAAACGACATTGGTCCTAAGCTTCTCAACGTCCCGTTGGTCAGCTTCCGAAAGAACAAATTTCAAGTTTGTACAGGCTATTGTATGGGCGGCCAAAAGGGCAAAAAAGACAAATGGCAAAATATTCAATCTAATTTCAGAAATTAATTTTAAAAGTAAAAAAAATTCTAAGTGAGAAATTTAAAAATAAAATAAGCAATGATTACATTTAAACAAGCGAGCAATACATATTACGTCCCCAAAACAAATTAAAAAAAACCACTAAAAGTAGTTATAATTAATCTTAAAATTAACACATTACCGTTTTATCCAAATGAAACATCAAAGCCCCCCAATAAATAAAAAAGGAAAACAAATAAAAAGAAATAAAATAAAAACGCAAATAGAAACGCAATTTTGTGATTTTGTTTTATCTTGTGTTTCATTTTAATCCCCGTTATCTTTTTTTTTTTAATTTATTTGGGTTTCCTAATAGTTATTTAAAATCGTCTTTTTTGCCCTTTTGGCGCGCTATAAGTGGCCAAAAGGGCAAAAAAGACAAACTGCGAAACAGACGATTCGTGAAAAATAATGAGGGCGTCCTGAGATTGATGGATTCAGAGCACCTATCTCTATAAATATGCTTGGACAGCGCATTAGATATCCAAACCCGCACAACCAGTTAAAGCCACCGCGAAGACTTGCTTGCAGCCATACACACCCTGTATTGAGGAGCATGTAGCAAGGCAGTACGCACATCAGTGGGCAGTCTGAGTCGATCAGGGAGGTGTTATTAGCTATTAAAACCTCCATGGAGTGATAACGTTTTCTCGCGGCCCGCAAAGCAATCAGTTAAGAGGTTGGGGAGGGGAATCATATGAAAGTGTGGGGGACTTTTTCACCATTTGAGATGGAAGGGGAAACGGCGTCGTCAGAATTTTCGTCACGGAGGGGGAAATAAGTTTTGTGATCGTTGGCATGAGGAAGGGGTCTAAGGGGACGGGGATAAGTCTAAGGGGTCTTCCCCCTCTATTTTCGTTTTCCTGGGCAATAATTGCTGTGTGTTCCATCATTTTTGGAAAAGTGAGGATGCTTTTTGAAGATGTCCCCCTCCCAAAAAAAGTGAGGGCGTCCCACGTCCCCTCCCGCCAAGGATCCACGTCCAAGAATTAGCCCGCTTTAGATGGGTAGTTTGTCATACATAAACTGGTGGGCTGAGAATTAAGGTTCCTGTGAAGTCTCATGGTGCCCAAGTTCACTGAGCAGTTTTGTTTGATCCTTCCATATGGAACTAATGAGCGAACCCTTCGGTCCGTCGGCAAAATCTGTATGGAGCTCATGATTTCTGCAGGTAGCAAACCTTTATCGGATTCACAAGGGGCCCAAATGGACCAGCCCATATATGTCCGTATGACCCATATGGGATAGTTCAGGGTCCTACGTGGCAACTACCCCATTAGGGGCCAGATCTATCCCATATGGACCTTATGGGCATATGTGCTGGCCGGAAAAAATGAGCCCCTTACAAATTTTGGTTGCAAGTTCATATCATGGCCCCATACGATGGCGCATGTTAGGTCCCTAGGGATCCCTTATGGGAATGCTACCATGGTGACATAATGTTATCACTTTATTGGCCCCAAAGGGTCTAGTGTAGTCTATCACAGGTGTGGGACTCCAAAGGAAGGATGGAACACAGCAATTATTGTCCAGGAAAACGAATGTTTTAGAAGAAAACTAACCTAGCAAAAGAGAGGGGGAAGACCCCTTAGACCTATCTCCGTCCCTTTAGACCCCTCCCTCATGCCAATGATCACAAAACTTACCCCCCCCCTCTTCCGTGACGAAAATTCTGACGACGCCGTTTCCCCTTCCACCACAAATGGTGAAAAAGTCCCCCACACTTTCATATGATACCCTTCCCCAACCTCTTAACTGATTGCTTTGCGGGCCGAGAGAAACCGTTATCACTCCATGGAGGTTTTAATAGCTAATAACACCTCCCTGATCGACTCACACTGCCCACTGATGTGCGTACAAAGGGGGTGTATGGCTGCAAGCAAGTCTTCGCGGTGGCTTTAACTGGTTGTGCGGGTTTGGATATCTAATGCGCTGTCCAAGCATATTTATAGAGATAGGTGCTCTGAATCCATCAATCTCAGGACGCCCTCATTATTTTTCACGAATCGTCTGTTTCGCAGTTTGTCTTTTTCGCAAATTGTCTTTTTTTGCCCTTTTGGCCACTTATAGCGCGCCAAAAGGGCAAAAAAGACGATTTTAAATAACTATTAAGAAACCCAAATAAATTAAAAAAAAAAAAAAAGATAACAGGGAATAAAATGAAAACACAAGATAAAACAAAAACACAAAATTGCGTTTCTATTTGCGTTTTTATTTTATTTCTTTCTATTTGTTTTCCATTTTTTTTTTTATTGGGGGTCTTTGATATTTCATTTGGATGAAACGGTAATGTGTTAATTTTAAGATTAATTATAACTACTTTTAGTGTTTTTTTAATTTGTTTTGGGGACGTAATATGTATTGCTCGCTTGTTTAAATGTAATCATTTCTTATTTTATTTTATTTTTAAATTTCTCACTTAGAATATTTTTTACTTTGAAAATTAATTTTTGAAATTAGATTGAATATTTTGCCATTTGTCTTTTTTGCCCTTTTGGCCGCCCATACTATTGACCCTCGTGTTTTGATCATGATGTGCTCAGTTACCCTGTGGAAAGGAGCTGGGGTCTTTGTTCAGTTCATCTCTGCAGCAACCAAAGGGCGCTACGCGGTGTAAGGTCTGCCAAGTTATGACATAGATCCAGGGGCGTGATATGTTACTTCCCTGACATACATCACTCTCCCTCACCAAAGTCACTATCCGCATGATGGTGGTCGTTAAGCGGAACATAGAGCTGTTTTTCAGTCTGCCCAGACAGACAGGGTGGACACAGATCCCAAACTTGTGTGTGCGAGCCAAGAGAACAAAACTGAATCGTGATTTGGTGCATCTGATGAGAAACATTGCGTTTGCGCTTCAGATAATACTTCAGGTTTGGTCTCAATACTGAGAGCGTCATTTTTTTTATTTTTCAACAAGATTTACTGTGTTCAAAATCAAATCGGTCACTAGGCATTCTCTCAAATAGCGGGTTGACATGTCTCCCGGATAGACACCCATTGGCAAACTAGTATGTAGTTGGCTAACCTTTGAATGACTCTAATAGACAAACAAAGCAGATGAATTTAAGTGATTTGTGGCCGTAAAGTTGAACATTTTGACACCCCATCATCCAAATTTTGTGAATGGTGTACACGCACGTGGAAGTATTCCCATGTACAAATTACATGTTGACAGCGTACGGACTACTGGATGCGGTTAAACATGTTTACGAACTGTCATAGAATATATCCGCTAATTGGTTCCTGTTTTGAGCAAAACTAACCGAATGATCCACGTGGGTGGAATTCCACTAATGATCAGCTTATGCGTAAGAACGCACTGAGTCGATAAAAAAGCAACATCTAGTTCACTTCGCGGTCTAGGTTGAAATCCAAGTCTATCATGAACAGAAGCTGATTCCGCTCGGGGAGTATATGTGTGAAACAGTCCAGGCTCTGACCCAAAATTAAACTAAATCGCGATTTTATCTGGCACTGTGTGAAAGGGTACACTGCAGGCCATAGATTGTTCTGTTTCCTGCGTAACATTGAATTCTACTAATTTCACAGTACTTCAAGTTCGCCGAGGGTCATTGAAGGATACACGTGGGTCAAGCAAAATTAGCTTCGCGGGGTTCATTTGAGGGGGAAAACAGGGCACAACTTCATATGACCTGGAAACTCATTAGAATTCGACTGGGGAAATCCGATCGTGGGAATAGCTTAATGATTTGTGAAGCTGAAAAAATAATAAGTTCAAAGTTAATCAACACACCCTATATCAAATAGCAAAGGATTATGGGATAAAGATTCGGTGGGGAACATTGCATGCTGACCACAGAAAATATCCCTGATAAACACGACGCACACTCAAGGCTCCATCCAATGAGGTGTTGACAGGTTGCAGACCGAGGTCAATATAAATTTAGTTTTCGATAGATCTCCATCTAAATATTGGGCCTACTTTGCAATTGCTGTTTGGGAAGGGACACATTTATCCCTGTATAACTACCTTTGCCATAATTCCACAAGGCACTTATGTACATATATAGCCTTATCTTCTTTATAAAGCACGAAATACCTTTAATTGGTCCCTCAGTGAATAACGTCCGAAAGTTGCAGTGATTTTTCATTAATTTGCACAACATGGGGCACATAATTTCATCTAAAGGACCTCCAAAAATTCACGACCCCTCCATCCTATTTAGCCCCTCCCATGGACGGCGGTCCGGGTAAACGTTCACTTCCATTGAAAGAGGAAAACAGCTTAAGATACCGCAGTGAGTTCGATGACCTTTAATTTAATCAATTACTACATACCGCGGAGTAAAGCCTAGTATAGGCACACTAACAATAAATCACAAAAATATTCTTAACTACAGCAGCACACAACAGCCAAAAGCATATTTTGGAACAACCAGAGAGGTGGAAACTCCAAATGCAAGTCTTGGGCGAGAAATACGAGTTTTTGAAAGGAAATTATACTACATCTATGCATGAAAACATGTAAAGATTGCAGATAATAAATTTTCACTCCTGATCAAGAAACTGGAGCTTAATTTGCCAATTTTTATGTCAGTATTGACTTTGTACATCTTAACATATCTCTTCCCTTAAAAAATTACCTCCCTCAAGAAGTACCTCACTCGAGGCAATATCTCCATGTGGTTTTCAGCATGCTACTTATCATGGGCAAGTACTGTAGGTCCGAGTAGCATATTTTGTTATACTATCAATATCATATCGCCGCATATTTGATATGAAATATATTTATAGAATGTTATACAAGGACAAAAATCTTTGGGTGGTATGCGTCGAATTGGTATTACAAATGTTTAATTGGATTGATGTTACGAAAACAGATGTAGAGTGACAATATACAAGACTGGCGTTTTATACTTGCAAACTTGTAATTTGAAGTTCGGATGACGCGTGCTGGGAGTAACTTAAGTATCACATTTTGAGATACTTTTCGTACAATACTACTTGAGGCCAAATTTACCTCTCTTTGCAATTCCTCTGTAATTTTAGCGATCGTTTTAATGTTTTTTTTTTTTTAATTTATTTTTCATTACAACAACATATCGTTGTGGCTGATAAAATTATGAGTAAGATGAGCATTTTTGTGTCCTCTGTCGAAAAGGGGCCAAGAAAAGTCGTAAGACGTGGTACATCACTGTACATAGGTGTTTCACCCGCCCGGGAAGGTCCTCTTTTGAAAATGTTTGCTTTTTCAAGCAGTCTAAATATACAAAGGGTGCAAGATAGTCCACTAATCTGATAGAATTGGTGGCGTTTTAGATTTGGCGGTTTATCTGGGTAATTACTTTTATCCCTAGGTGCAAATACTTTTATTGATTTTTTCCTTGGGGATGGAAAGTCGGTACCACGTGCCCCATGTGACTATAAGGGACTGGGTAGGACCCCTCCATACACAGAGAAACTCGCCTTTGAATATACACAGATACATTACCATAATATAGGGTAACATATTGGCCATTTTCGATTCAATATCGTACGTTGAATTTTAATCCCCACCCTCTTCTTGGGCCAACTTCAACTCATACTAGACAGTATAGCAATCGTTTAAGTTAGTTTTTCCTAGATGGAGTTTAATGGTCAGTTTTTAACCAATCTGTTAAGCGGAGTCGAACCAATCGGTTAAGTAGCAGAATATATCATGTCTGTACTGTTGAAGACAAAACATTTAAAGGGGCTCATTGAGTTGATTTGGATAACTTAATGAGAGTGTTAAAGAGTCACTATCTCATGGCAATGCTTATAATTAGCACAATACGTCATAAGTTTCATATCCAATAGTAAATGGAAAAGCTAACATTTTTAATTTTGTGGTGTCCCGAGTTGCAACGGTTTTGTGCCTATATATATTGAAAAAGTGTCTGGTCACGAATTTTTGAAAACCGAATTGAATCTCAAAGTACCTTCTCATTAAATAGTTATCTGCACGTAGTATATGGGGATTGTCTTAGTTTGACCATTTGTCATTGGTATGTGAAGAAAACTTAACAGGTTTGGAAAAATTGTGCTGAATTTCATGAACCAGCTCAATGAGCCGCTTTAAGAGTGAGTGAAAACGGTTTGTCGAACCAGACTGAGAGGCATACACAAACCATTGTGCATGTTTCCAACAATACAAGGATATATTAAGCAAATGCTACCCACATCAGGACTTAATCTAAGTAAGGGGCGCGGGGAAGTGTAATACTTTCGGCAAAGCAATCATTTTTGTGACAGTACTTGGTTACACCTCCGAGTCCATGACAACCCGCTCCTTAGGACCACACACTTTTTGCACACATTTACCGGTCCCCTCCCCCACACAACACGGGTTCTCGTCAGGAATGTTTCCAATGTCTTGGATCATACTCAGGCTGGCCGATGTCTTTTCGTACTCAATAAACATGTCTTATATACTTATATAAGGACACTTACTATTTCAAAATTCTATGAAGTTTCGGGGCCGGAGGTGTTTTTTAACTTTTCTCATGAACTGGCCACGCTTCCAATTGAGAAGCTACCTCAGGTCTGTTGCACACACTCAGTATACATAGTTGTTCTTAGCCTCATAGAAGTTGCGAAATGGTTGCGTATTAAACCATATTATAAAGAGAGTTTTCCGATATTCCTACTTCCTTGCCATTGGTACGTCTCCCTATAGTTGGGTTTCTTCATAACCTTTAAAAACCAGTCGTTTCGGAAGGAAACAATTGAAAACGTAGCTTATAGAATAACTTCCTTACCTGGAAGTCGCCTACTGATTTATCACCACCAAAGTGAAATATAAACTTCACAAAATACAAAGAAAAATGGCCTTCACCAATAAGGACATTGTCTAAATTGTAATGTGATATAGAAAAATATGAATTCTGTCAAATTCACAAACTATACCAACCTTCTTTCAACCGGCCATACACTTATGTTAGGCCTTATCAGGGAGGAGCTCATATTCGCAATTGCTCATCAATAAAGATTTTGATAGCTCACGTAGTCTCTTATAAAGGAAATTCCAGATGACCTACTTGAACTAGAAAACTAATATTTCATATTTTCTAACACAGGGGGTCAAACAAAATGTAGTCTTGTTTCAAATGGAGACTGCAGCGTAGTGCATGCATGTGATCATTGCGATTCAAAGTCAGGAGATTTTTAAAAGCCAAATTCTCTCAACCCAGGAAGTTACAATTCTCATAACCTACTTACCAAAGCCCCTCCCTCAACTGTCCTCATCCAGACAAAATCTCATTTTATTGCTTCAGCGTGAGAAAAACACCCAATGTGTAATCCGCAAACTGTTTTGGTTAGGTTAGATGGAGTTTTACGGTCCAGTTTTTAGCTAATTGGTTTAAGACGAACCGGTGTAATCAGAACACCCTCAGTACAGTACATAACTACAGCTGAATAATATGTGCTACAAAATCTGCATTTTCTCCTTGTTGTCAATCAATAGTTCTGCAATTCAGAATTTCTGTAGGCTACTATAAAAAGTGTACTTGGGATGAGAACTGACAGCCTCTAACTGTCTTAACTTAAAACGGAATAATATGCTCAAATTTTTCGATAGAAAACGCTTGGATAGACAATAAAGGCATGAATTCTTTTGTGTTACAAGAAGATAAGTTAGTTTCCCTGTTCAAAGATTTTTTGGCCAAATCGCGTTCAAAATAAAAATAACTTATTTAGCAGTAACATTACATCACAATTATGTTAATGATATGGGGCAAACGTTACTATTGTATGAAATAATCATGATGGTTCTATATCTAGCTTTTATAGATGAAAACTGATGCCGTTTTATGCAGGGATGATAATCCACACATACGCGATCACTGCCCATAATTCAGCAGTGCTTCTTAAAGGACCATTTCTCTCACCCCAAACTACAATTCTTGTACGGGAGAACCAAAATTCTCATTTGGCTCAGCTCTTTGATTGACAGCTTATTCAGACAATGCAGATTACCAAAGGTTACATTACACAGCATGAACTGTACTGAGAGTGTTTTGATTATACACATTGAGCTTTTTATACACACCCTGGACAGCTGGAGCAATAAACCTGGATTATGTCTGGATGATGAGGAATTTCAGGCAATTGTGCGAGGGGCTGAAGTAAGAAGGTTAAGAGAATTGGTACTGTTTGGGGTGAGAGAACTGGGCCTTTAAATAGACAAACGATAGGCAATTATTTGGTCATGTACCGTGTTGCAGAAAACTCTGTTTAATGTTACATATACACGAATTGTACCATAATTCATGTTGGTCTCTGTGTGTATATAAGTGTCTGCGTGTGCTGAGTTGGACGATAGGCGTACTGAGTCACGCCCATGCTAATTGTATTTCCAAATGACAAGAAAACGGGAACTTCTTATTGATAATTTTTACATTATAAAACATTTGGAAATTGATTCCGACAAATGGTGTTGATGTGTGAGTGAACCCGGCTTTATAGGTTAAAACTACAAATAAAGAAAACGTTTGCGGTAGGGATATAAGTGGTGTGTGACGTCATTGACTAGTTCCGAACGAAAACCCTGCATATCTTAAGTATACATAAGACATGGGAAGTCGTGACGCCTATTCATGCGTAATTCCTCTGATAAAGAGAACCGATTCCAAAACAAACGATGGTCCGAACGATGTGATAGTGACATGAATAACGGTACTCATGAAGAAAACTTGAAAAATGATTCAGAATGGTACGTTTCGGGTAAGTATGGGTCAAAGGGAGTAAATGTCAATTAGGATATTCACGCTTACGTCACTGGTTGGCATTAGTTGGCATAGAGCATGCGCAGTCACACATGCGTGCATCTTGCTGGTTGTGCGTGTTAACGGTTGCGCAACGCGACTACACGCAGAATGTAGGCCAATCGAAATTTACCTGTCATTGTGACGACAGTGTAAGCGCGCCTTTCCAACTCTCTAGACACCCAACCGTGGTGGCATGTGTTTGTAAACACTGATCGGGTCCACTGATTCTGATTCTGTAGGAGGTAAACTTTGAAGATAATGCATTGGTAAACGCAACACACGTAGAATAGCGAGTAGGCCTATTTCTCGTGTTTTTAGGTAGACATAAAAATCTAGTCAACAGCTTTAAATTTTCCGTCAGATCTGATTTTATCCTTTGGGGTCGCGAATAGGATTTAAACCGGAGAAATTATAATTTCATATGCGAGGGAAAACGGCAGCATATATGAAGTACTTTGCGTTCATAAGTGTGTCATTTCACGCTCAAGAGACAAAGATAGCTATAAATTGCCTAGTTCACACATTCATGACAGGCTAGTTGCATTTATTTTTCTTCCAAGGGAAGTCTTCATCAACAAAACAGAACTTGTGAGCGTCTCCATACCTCTAATAAACCTTTCATAGCAAATGGTGACCACATTTGAGTGACAGTAGTTCAAACAATATGGTATGAGGCTTGAATTGTCTCAGTTTGACCAGAGAGTTGCAACTCCCTGTTTGACCAAGAACGACAATTTGTAAAGTCAGTTGTGTCACTTCAAAACGCACATAATGCAACTCACGCGTAGTAGTCGGTAGTCACGTGATATGGCCTTGGTGTATTGCCCATTAACTGTTCACTTCTTCAGTCTGGGGTATAACTTGAGGTAAATTTCGTCAGTATATGTAAACGATCGGTGAAAGAGACCATAAACAAACAAGTACCATTCGCCATACAATTCTGACACTCTCTGGCTGGCAGGGCTGCATCAAATGATGGCATTTTCGCTATCAACACTTATACTTGTTTTAGTTATTCATGCCGACCCACACAGATCAACGCCCCTATCACTGAGTCCTTATCCTTCTCACAAGTGTCAACCTATAATGTTTGGTCTACACCATCCGACTCTCGGTCGGTCCGGTCCGCGTTTTATGCCCAGGCAGGGTCACCATGCGTAATGCCATTATGCACGACATTCCACATTATCAATTATTAAGGTATAACAACAATATGCAATACCCCAACTGGAAAAGGGCCAGTAGATTAACCAGAATGTTCTAAGTTGAGGTTAACCTAACCTAACCTTATTAACATAGCAAAGACAGCTGAGCTTCCATGTATATGTATTTGAGAAATTACAACCATGGGAGCTGCATGTTTCCAAAATTCTATAGGCTTATTGAACAGAGTCAAATTTCCCAAAAGCGGATACATCAAATCGCCAAAACGATGTACATTATTACAGGCGGTAACCAGGAAGCAGTACATAGATACTTTCAATAATATATCACAATTGACCTCATACAGTAATATGAATTGGACCTTGACCGATAATCTCTTAATTGATTTTATCTATTGGCCATCTCATTGTAAGTATCAACTACTATGTACAATACCCATCCCGTTCTCGGCCCTGTTTCAGTTTTCTATTTGCGCGTTTCTGAGACAAGTATTCGAAGCCTGTAATCTTTTCAACAATCTAGGCTCAAAACGTACGTTTCCATTGCGTTATGGTAATTTGAGCTTCATTTCACATTCACTTACAAATTCTGTATTATGAGCGCGACCTTCTTCTTAGGGCTGGGGGTTGTAGGAAATACCCACGGTATTTCCCTCCTGTCGTAAGAGGAGACTAAAGGGAAACCAAATTTTAACTGGAACCATGACTTGAAAGCAAATTTAAACTAAACATTTATCGAGGTGACTGACACTATGTAACACATTCATGTCGGTGTATCGTTTAATTTCACCTAACAAAATAACTAACTATTAACGCGACCACCGACCGCTTTTACCGCCAAAACAAACACCCGGTGTTTATTTAACCGTTCCACCGTTTTTACTTTTTTTTACATGTTGAACTCATGCAACTAAGGCAACGCAACAAGTCTGTTGTATCCTATCCCTACCCAACTCCCTCCCCACGAGTGACGGTGCCAGACGATTTTGCACAATTTTCCATTGGTTATAAGGCTTGTATTACAGGCAAATGTTTCATACACGTGTGACAAAGGTTACCGGAATTATTTTAATATTTGTCCTGGTCGATATTTCTAATGTTTGTGTGATATCGATATCCAAAAATGCCGATGATATTAAACCGACTCCACTGAGACGTAAACTTTATTATGTTGAAGGAGCGGAGTTTTTGTTTTCTGACGTCTAAATTCTGACCATTGCTAGCTTATAACAATGTTTTATCTCATAATAATGCATTAGCCAACGTTGTATTGCACAGCAATAGGTCGGTGGTATACAGCATTGTATTCCCAAAATTACTGGCTAACAATAAGGTCGGTACTAAGACTTGATTCGTCGCATGTCGACACAAAACAACTTCTACGATGATTGACCATGCACAATTAACGACGGTGGCGCTCAACTGTGTCGCGTAAAATAAAACAGGCTGCTGTGTCGTTATGATTTATAAATCTTTTTGTCATATATTTTAAAGGAACGTTGCATGTTAGGATGATTTTGATGTTGATGAAGGTAGCCATCAATTTTACTAGCAATACTTTTATTACATCTACAACATAACGAAATGGCAGGTTTTATGTTGATCACGAATGAGGAGTGTCAATCAAGGAGTGTCAACCTTGGAGACCCATATACAGTATGAGTTAATCTGGAGAAAGCGCACCATCAATTTTGAGCAATGTTTCAACCGAGATTGTTAACCTACAAGAACAGTTCCTAAACTTTTTTTGGGAGCTGTTGTTAGGGCAAGGTTGCTAGAGGTCAGTGGCTTCACCAGACATTTCATTCTGTGGGGGGGGGGGCACTGAGGGCGAACAACGATTTTCGGTAGCGCGCCTCCGGCGCGCTACCGAGCGCGAAGCGCGAGGCTCAACGGGTGGGGTTCAGGGGCCCGCCTTAGGGCCCTGGTGGGGTCCAGGGGCATAGCCCCGGTGGGGGTCCAGGGGGCGAAGCCCCCGGAAGCTCCTGGGTTTTAGCGAGTTTGTGAGGTATTAAAGACGTTATTTAAGGGTAATTTTATTGACTTAACACTGGTCTAAAATTTACCTCTAGGGTAACTTCAAGTAAGCCCCTCGGTACAAAAAACCACTGACTCAACTACCAAGAGCTTATCCGGCTGAAATTTTGAAAATGGGGTAGATCATCTATAGAGAAAAAAAGTTGATGGGCACTTCAATGTGAATTTTGGTGGGGGTCCAGGCGGCGAAGCCCCTGGAAGCTCCTGGGTTTTAACGTGTTTTTGAGGTATTAAAGACGTTATTTAAGGGTAATTTTATTGACTTAACGCTGGTGTAAAAGTTACCTCCAGAGCAACTTTCAAGTGAGACTTTCGGTAAAAAACCACTGATTCAACTATCAAGAGCGGATCCGGCTGACATTTCGAAAATGGGGTAGATGATCTAAAGAGAAAAAGTTGATGGGCACTTCAATGTGAGTTTTGGTGGGGGTCCAGGGGGCGAGGCCCCTGGAAGCTCCTGGGTCTTTAGCGTGTTTGTAAGGTTTTAAAGTTGTTTTTTAAAAGGGTTGTTTTTACACAGGCCTAAAAAATTACTTACAGGGCAATTTCGAGTAATATTTTATTTTTGATAACAACACAAACGTTAGTGAAACTACTCTCAAGAGCGTATCAGGCTGACAATTTGAGGAAGGTGAGCTGCACCGTGACTATAAAGAGAAAGAAAGGCAGTTGATGGGCAATAAGATGTGATCCTCTGAAGGAAAAATGTAGGCTTAATCCTGCTTGAAGGGTTACCTGAGCTGTGCGCCACCTCCAATTGACGTAGTCGGAAGTGTGAAGAAAATTTTGAAAAAACGTAAACCCTCAGACAGCCGGAAATGGCATTTCCAAGGTTTTTTGCGATATTTTCATTTGGAAAACATGAAAATTTACTGCCTTTTCTTTTCAACAGAGGAATCAAATCCTAAAAAATTCATAGTCACACTCTGACTACACAAGACACACTTTTTTGAAAATCTCAAATCTCAGTTGGGGGGCACACGGGGGGGGCACACGATTTTTCAGGGGGGGAACGCGCCCCCTGCCCCCCCCCCCTTGACGACGCCACTGCTAGAGGTGCCTACTCAACAGGTGATACTTATGCTGTTACTGTGACTATAAAAGGAACAGCTTGGCATTAAAACTTTCAATACTGTATGCAAATAAATATTTGATTTAAACGTCTAGGGGCAATCTGTACTTTTTGAGAAAGATGTACGAGCTAACAATTTTGGCAACTGGGACTCTTCCTCATGGTATAGGGCAGTGACTTTTTGCTCGACTCCAAATCCGCAACCAGGGCGTAATCTCTGCCCGACTGAGGCAATGAATTCTGTCCAATTCAGCAATGTTTCGGCCGACTGATGGGAAGGGGACTGCAGCACTCCCCCCCCCCCCCGGTACCATACGGCCATGGCGATACACCATTTGACAGGGTAGATATATATTTATAGAAAAATGTAGAAGTTGTATTTTTGTTCCTAGTTATCTGTCAACCGAAATCTGGGAGGACAAAATTTCTCGAGACATCGCCACCAGATTTGGTGGAACATCCGAGTCGCATTCAAAAATTCAGAATATATGCAAGGTCATTGACCCAGTAAAACTACGGTCATGGTGTTGTCTTTTACACAAATATAATCAGCGCGTATAATGTTAGGCTGCATTCATTAATACTGTTTGGTCAGTTTGAATTTGAAACTGAAAATAGAGACATGAAATAGTAAATTTTCAAGCGTCTCTTTCAACAAATGTCATGGTAAAATATGACGAACAATAATTATTGAGAAGACCAGTCATTGAAATTGGCATGTCCGAACTATAGCTCGTCAAGTCGATTACGTCATATCTAGATGACATGTAACCTAACAGCATCGAAGAATATTCGTGCGATAAATCAACCCAGTTTGTAGCAGTTAAATGAGAATAGATAGTACATACTGCCCTCACACATCCAGGGACCTTTTCGCGCTCGCGCTGTCTGAAATAAACACATTGCAAGGAGGAGTGTGAATAGCCTGAAGTGACGCATGGACTTATTTGGTGGGCATGAAAATTCATCTATTTTGTGCACCCTTCATGATAAATTCAAGGGTACAGTTGATTTAGAACGTTATACGCGCACAAGGACACAGGGACAGTAATGATGCTGCACGACCGGCGTGGCTTTCTTAATTGACTTGTTGACCACAAAATTCCTTCAAACTGTTGTAGCCTCGAAGTTTTACTTCATAATTAATGCAAGGCCCCTAATCCTGCTGGGTCCAGCAACGTAGGTGTATTTATAACACCGTGTCAATCTCTTATAGACCACATACTGAGGGCACACTGAGAGGTTACGACAAAGATTAAGTCTTATTAATTCAAGTGGAAATGTTTTTTTCTTTTTTCCTCCTTTCGAACGTACAAATATGCAGGGGAGGATCCAAGACACAAGGAAGGGGCTAACTTCAGTTCTCGACGGCCTTTATGACGTCACATCCTCCCACGTGGAGATAGCTCAAAGAAGGCTCGACCCAGTGCACTATTTACCAAGGGCGTCCTATGCTAGTAGTATCCCGAGCCTTGCATATAAGGCTCTCGAAGTTAGTCGTCGTGTGGGGTCGTCGTCTTGGATCATAGGATAACAGAGTAGGTTACGGTCCCGTGTAGCAACGTGATCGCAATGTATAACTGGGGTAAAATTCTCCTAAGATAGGTGATTTTTCCCGTGGCACGGCACCAATGCTTTTCATGAAAATCGGGGAACCGACTACGACTTTGAAGTTGTAACCCACTGGCTGTTTTTTTTTTCATACTCCATTGCTTATGCTGAACACCAAGCAAAATGTCAGTAGGTTCCATCTTTAAAGTCTTCGGTATGACCCGGTCAGGACTCGAACTCAAGCCCTCCCAAATGCAAGTCGTATGCTCTAACCACCTGGCAGTTATCCACCTGACCACCCCCCACACACACACACGCACACACACCGCCCAAAACACTCACGCGCATTCTGCTTTTTAACCGCTTTGAAGCGTGCATGGAAGATATTTCTTTATTCAATTTGCAAATCACAGTTTTCCAAAAAATATATATTCGACTGCCTAAATAAAAAGGTGCTTAATGGGATGTCGTCTTATCGAGCCTAATTTGCATGGAGCCTATGTGTATTCATGTGAGTAATTTTTCCGTAACTTTCCAATTTGGGCAGGGATTTGTTTCTTTTTTTTTAGTTCAAAATGTTCCGAACAGCAAATTGTACGCGAAATATTTTCATGTTCCTAAGTCTTTAAATATCATGTTATTGATACACTTTACAGAGTCACCGCCCATCACACTTCCCCGTCAGTTGCAAGAATTACCACTTTCGCTTTCAAAACTAACATTCCTGCTTCCTGAAAACACAGCGAGTGATATACACGCAGCAACAATTTCCTTTCCATGTTATAAATGTTTACTGAATGCGGCACTGCCCTAGAAAAATGTTCCTTGGGACGATTAAACGAAACGGGCTTCCATTGGTTGAGGGCGGCAATCCCAAATGCTACAGGGAGATGGAAGGGCGTCCACCCAGTCGAAAAAAGACTCCTTTTTCGTTGTTTTACTTTGGACCATTTATTTTTTTTTGAAAGTAAAGAAAATGAATTTCAACAACAAAGACTTGACAGTTTTCTTGTGTAGAAAGGGCCCTTTCGGGTATGCCAGTACATGGACCATACTTTGGGATTTGAATAGGTCATAGGTAAAATAATTCCGTATCATGTCTGCCGTGTAAGCCCTTAGTTCACTCGTCTCCAATGTGGTTTGGGAGGGAGTTTCAGAAGTTATATCAGGTGTTTCGCTTCAATTTTGCAGGTCATGTGATCAAAATATGTCAATTATAGTAATGTAATAACTTGTCATACCAGATAATGCTACCTACATATCATGTTGATTGGAGCAACATTATTCCCAAGTAATATAAAATAATGTACCGCTTGGGACTTCGGAAAGGGCGTGAGGAATTTTTCACTTCTTGGCAAAAATAAACCGATGTAAGTTGTCTTAGTCTTCAAATGTTTAAGGATTCATAAATGATAATTATCACGTAAAAATTTAATGGTTTCTTTTGCATGAAGATTGAACTGTCATTAAACCAATTATTAAATTGCGAGTCTCGCTTACATAGTAGAAACTACTACACTACACTAAGGGCATTCATGTTATTTTATTACATCATTAATGTAAATATTTTGTTAGGTAATTACAAATGTCACGGTCAACGGGTAAATGTGCTACATTCACTTTTTATTTACACTTTTAGTCCATTTCTAGAAATTCAAAATCAACGCGGGCGTAACCGACCCGAAGTTTCTTTTAAATGGAAAAAATATTGTTCCCCTTCAAGATCGACGATGTCTCGTACGGAGAAAGGAAAATAGACCCCATGCAAACATAATAAAATAAACACACATTGAATTGTGACAGGGTGTACATCACACATAACAGCGTATATAGTCTGCGTTATTGTGCGTTGAGCATATAGTACGTATATACATTGATGCAGTATTGGAAAATGGACGGCTGGTATGTCCGGAATGTAAGAAATGTGGAATATGTTTCTACGGATATGTGAAAGTGTGACATACATTTTCAAAATCATGAAAAATGTTTAAAATTCAGAGAAAAAGGAAAGAAAAATGTTTGTTATGATAAGTGGCACTTCTTGCAATTTGTATGGATTGGAAACGGTATTGGATAATGTGCCAGCGGAGACGATACTGAAAAGAAAAATGCGGAATACTTACAGAAAAGGGTTAAAATCCCGAATGGGTCCTTAAAGGAACAAGCACAAAATCCGTCGATCTTGGAGGGTATATTCCTCAAGACTACAGCTCAAGTCGCCGATAGAGAGAAAAATTACCGAAATGAACAGAGGACCGCCGCCAATATCGACTAAAAGCCCGGAGTACTAACTACACCGCACTTACGAGCTGCACGGCTTCGACGAAGGCCAAATCGCAGCTAACCAGAGCACCGAGTTTACAAAGCCGTGTGTGACAAACGGGATTTTTGACGGATAGCGTCGCAGGGGGCGACTTCGGCTTCTCTGGAATCTCCGTCTAGCCAATTTTAGCAAATGACCGCACGGAGTCGTCCCGCGTAGGTCAGGTCGATGTGACGTCACTCATAAATAATTCATTTGATAAGTTTGAAGGAGAAGATCTAATTGAGGGAATCACCCGTCTCCTTAAAAAAGGGACTCGGGATCAATGAAATGAATACGTCGAGATTACCGATTGGATGTTACAATCGAGTAAGTTGCTGTACTGACCAATCGGTGAGTCCCATAGGTTAGATGAGAAGGGGGCGATTAGGTAATAAACAATTAACTAGCTATAACTTAACAGCGATCAACAGTTGACAACATAATTAAATCTCGATGACATCACTCACTATTTTTCGTCGAGTTTCGTCACCTACCTCAGTGCGGTTTTTGGTGAGACGAAAGTTGTTGATAAGATTTCGGGGCCACAAAGCAGTTCAGGGGTTCGACAGAGATAAGATTTCACACATATGGGCAGATAAGATTTATAACGATAATCATTTGCGAACGGTAAAGAAACATTAACCCAGCAATACAGGATTCACAGGATTACGTATTACTTTGGAGTAGCTATACAGGATTTTCATGAGAGGTTGCCTGTAATGGCTTCTTTTTTCAAAAAGTGACCCAATAAATATATAACTGAGTTTAATTTGAAGTGAATATAAACTTAAGGAAGGACCTGTAAAAATAGCAGTGACGAAAACCAATCGATAAAAATCTCTAGACCCACAGACCGGGGAGAAAAAACGTCTTACATGAAACAGAAGGGGATGGGGATGGGAGATGGGTTCTTCGAAGCCCTCCATGGACTGAGAGGGCGCCATTCCATAGAATAAAAGGGCGCCATCCTTTCCTAAAAGCTTATGCCAGATGATGTTGCAGGCAACTTACAAATAATGCAAATAGGAATTGATAAAATGCGAAAAAATCTTTTTTCTATTCGTCAAACTGCGATTTTTTATGACAGCGGCAAAAAAGTATTTCTTCAAATAGAATGAGCTCTTGAATAGGTATAAGGCTATATAAATCTATGAAAGTTAAAAGCTGAAGTTTGAGCTATACGTGTGTAATTGGACTGGCAGAGCAAGGGATACCAATGTACGTTTCTCATAGTTTTACAACGAGGACGAATTTGGAATTTTGAACCGGTCGCTTTATAAAGGAAAGCCAGGACACATTCTACAAATTATCGTTTGGTTCATATTTGGAAAAGTTCGTTTGTATTTTACAATGCAGCAACAAATCTAGATGTATGTAATGTATGTTCATAAGTAATGAAGTACGCAAAACAGTTTCATGGCCAACAACCGGAAAAGGGTCGTGGGCACAGCTAGATTAATCCAGAAGGCCATAAGCCTAACTACCTAGCACTGGCTATAATTCAGCGAATGCAAAGAGAACAGTTCCAAGTATACTAACCGTACGTGAGTTCATACGTTGTATGAGTACATATTTTGTGAGTAACAATAACCACACATTTTATTGATCAGATAAACATGCGACAGGCCTACTGTATTGAACAATCGCGATTATGAAGGACCTACATGATATTAGCTCCCCCCCCCTACACACACGCACACAAAATACTGAGGGGCATGGTTCCCTGTCCCCAGTTGCCATGTCATTGATTTAATTAAAATTGAACACTTACTAGTCTTTCCAAGAAGTCTGTTGTTTTTTGCATGCAAGGACAATATACAACGGGTTAAGTCATTCACAACGTCAAACAATATAGCAACGACATTCCGTAGACACAACACAGGAGCATGCAGGCAACTTGTAGAACAACAGTGAACACAGACTAAATATTAATATAAAAATTCACAAACAGTTATAAAGACCATCGTAAAATGTGACATAAACTACATTTACAGCCGACAACGGCTGGCTATATTGTTCATCGACCTTCATGTTCAGACAGAGGCTTGTCTGCAAATAAGAGTGTTTGGAAATTCGATATGGGGGCTACGCGCATGCGATCTTCCACCAAATCATCCGGATAAATCAATCCCGCACCTTTAACGTGTGCCCCAAAATTTTACTTTTCGTGAAAATTGCATGAAATCGTTCTGTAATCCATCCACAACATAAGAAGGAATCTTAAGTGGTTTTGTGCAGTGGACCGCGTCTAATTTGCCTTTCTAGTGTAAACATTTCATTTTAATTTGCCTTTAAGTATGTCTAATTTTCGTTGGCTAGACACTTATGATGTTGTATGTACCTGATGCACGAAAAAGGAACGTCGTTTATGTGATAAGCTTGGTTTGTATATCCCACGCTGTGACCACAATTCCATGCGCCAAAGAATTACCGAACTCGTGTATGGATTGACTATCAGTGACTAAGGGAAACCCGCTGTTTAACAGCAAAGAAGCACAGTTAAAACTAAGGCACTATACGCCATATTCTGTTTTACTATCCAGTCCTTCGTGAACAGATGAGTATGTTGTAAGATTTAGATGTAAAAAATGAAATTTATATGTAAAAGAATCTGAGTGAAACTGATTCCCTCTTTGACGATTGCCTACTGGAGTGACTACTCTTTTTTCGAATGGAAATAGACTGAACTTTCACACTGCTTGAAGTGGTAATTAACTCTAAATGAGTGAAAGTATTACTCGGAGGAAGGTGGAACGACGCTCGCAAAAAAGGTGGTCCCTGTAACCAATTTCTTTGGGTCGATTTTCACTCTCTCACATCAACAGGGAGGGGCAGATATGTTCTATGTCTACACTACAGACTAATTAACCGATCAGGGATCTTACGTTTTATTATTAAACCTTTGAACAATTTCTGAAAAAATGAAAAGGCAATCTCCCCGCAATGGTGCGTCAGTACCGGTATATGATATATGAATTAGCCTACATATTGTGGAACTGTATATTAGGCGTATATGAAGCCCTATGCGATAGACTGGAGGCCAATATCTGAGCAGTTTAATACGGTTGATTGTTTTGAATATACTTAGCACACTGCCAAGTGGCAAATTACTTCTACAACGAATAGAAATAATATTTGAATTAGCAGAAATAATGGTATGGCAAAATTTGCAGAAGAAATCCTGTCTTCTACAGTGCACATGTTGCATGGCTCATACCACGTTAGTAGTAACCAACACGGTTTTCTCATTTATCCCAAACTGCATGTGAGATCACTGGTCCCAAATTCCTGAACACCCCAACGGAATGAAATACTTCGGAAATTATCCCCGCGGCATTCAAGACTGCCATATGATCTACGGGAGGGGTATTACCAGTGGCCAAGGACTTCCTATATACATGGACTGAGCATGTAACCCATAAGTCCTATCCGTAGATTGTCGCCGCCGACAGGGACAAAAAGGCGCACCAAGATGGCCGCCGTGAAGCTATAATTTGTATGATTTGACGACAGCTTTGTGATATTTTAAAAAAAACTTTCACTTGAATGAGAAACAATATTATATTCCTGCAATATGTGTAGTGATTCTGACTTTGTCTTGTATTATTTCGAAAATGTTATTGTTTAACGTTCTTGCAAAACGTGTTGACTTACTTGAGCAAGTCCAAACTTTCACACAAAACCATAGCAGAAAGCCATATAGCTACCGTACGCTTTTTCTCATACGTACGATGGCGACAATGTACCGTGGTACATGCTCTGTCCATGTGCAAGCAGTCAGTGTCAGTGGCGTATTCAAAAAAGGCCCAGTAATGATGATTGATAACTCGTCCCCTAACACCTTCATTGAATCAATGAAATACTATCAATCTATTACTACGAAAACTGTCTCATCTCCAACAAAATCTGCGTGGTAGAAATGTTTTATTGTGTCCACAACATGACCCGTGTGACCAATGATTCCAAATCCCTGGCAGGATTCGGGAGTGCTTCAATGAAACGTGTTTGATGAATATTCATGACGAAAATCATGACCGTCTGATCCCCCAAAATGAAAAGGACAATTTAAGGGACCCCACAAGGTTGAAAGTGTCATTTGAAAGTTCTCTTGTTTTACGACCACATATGTCATGACCAAATTCCTAGGAGACACTCCGATGGTATCATAACAACATTTTCATTTTTCAATGTATTAAAAATTCTGAATGAAAATTGTTTTCGTGTTTTCACAAGTGATCTTTAGATGACATCTGACCCCAATTTGACACTCAAACTATTTGCTAAAAAATCCGCTGTAACGTAAATTGAAGAAGCGTTTTGATAGTAAATGGCCCCAAAGGATACCTAGATGGTATTAAACTCCAAACTTTTAATCACAGCTGCTGGTCTATCACCCACCCACCCATTGCTAATTCTTCAATTTTTATGGAAATATGTCTGGATTTGTACCCATTTAAGGAGCTTTGAAACAAAATACACTGTAAACACAAATTAGTCAAGTGGTGTCTGTATTGACTAACAGCGTTAGTCACTCATATTTGACTTATTTGAAATGATATCTGACCAATTTTGTAGTAATGGACTAAAGAATATCAGTCAAAACTTAGTCAAGAAAGCGTAATATTTGTTAGAAACTACTTCAACTGGGTCAAATATTAGTAAATATTGTTGACAAACGTGATTGGTCGATTCAGGCAATGTTTGACTAATTTGTTTTTATTTTACATTGTATTGAAAGAGAACACAAAAGCTCACAACTCAAATCAGAATAGAATCTTTCAAAAAGACCTACTTATTTATCATTCTTTTTCTTGTATAAATGAACTCCTATCTGGATGAAACGCGAAATAGACCTCAACAATATGATAAAACCAGAATGCAAAAATGTATTGAGGTTTAGATGATACATAAATGTTCCGTTTCAAAGAGTGCCATCATGCACCGTTATCTTCTCATTCAAATTTTATACTAGCATGTTCAAAAAATAATTTTGTGATTCCAGATGACCTTTTGACCTCCATAAAAGCAATACATAGCTAGAATGACAAACAACAGACAGACAAATGGACAAACAGCTATCTTGAGAGATCACATTTAAAAAGGTTTCCAGGCTTTGACCCCTGGAGACCCCAGATGACCTTTCATCTCTGCCAAAAACTATGGGGACCATCTTCTGACCACAATGCATCCACATACAGTACCCAAATATGAAATCTATCCAAGTTTCCTATCTTGAGATATTGCATAAGCAGGATTTTCAGACTTGGACCAGCAGTGACCCCAGATGATCTTTGACCTCCACCATTTCCTGACCATAACCCATCCACATAACAAATATGAAATCTATCAAAGCTACTTAACCTGAGATATCACATAAACAAGGTTTTCAGACTTTGACCCCTGGTGACCCCTGATGACCTTTGACCTCCGCCAAAAGCAATAGGGATCATTTACTGATTATGACGCATCCACATACCCAAATATGAAATCTATCCAAGTTTCCTACCATGGGATCTTGCATTAACAAGGTTTTCATACTTTGATCCCTGATGACCCCAGATGACCTTTGACCTACGCCAAAAACAATAGGGACCATTTAATGACTATAAGGCATTCATATACCAAATATGACATCTATCCAAGTTTCCTATCTTGAGATATTGCGTTAACAAGGTTTTCATACTTTGACCCCTGGTGAACCCAGATGACCTTCGACCTCCACCAAAAACAGTAGGGACCATCTCCTGACCATAACACATCCACATACTAAATATGAAATCTATTCAAGCTTTCTACCTTGAGATATCGTGTTAACGAGATTTTCAGATGTTGACCCCCAGTGATCCCACATGACCTTTGACCTACGCCAAAAAACAATAGGGATCATCTACTGACTATAACGCATCCACATACCAAATATAAAATCTATCCAAGTTTCCTACCTTGAGATATCACATTAACAAGGTTTTCATACTTTGACCCCTGATAACCCCAGATGACCTTTATCCTCCACCAAAATCAATAGGGACCACCTCCTGACCATAACACATCAACATACTAAATATGTAATCTATTCAAGCTTTCTACCTTGAGATATCGTGTTAACGAGATTTTCAGACGTTGACCCCTGGTAACCCCAGATGACCTTTGACCTACTCCAAAAACAATAGGAACCATCTAATGACTTTAACGCATCCACATATTAAATATGAAATCTATCCAAGCTTCCTATCTTGAGATATCATGTTAACGAGATTTTCAGACTTTGACCCCAGGTGACCCCAGATGACCTTTGACCCCCGCCAAAAACAATAGGGACCATCTACTGACTATAATGCATCCACATACCAAATAGGAAATCTATCCAAGTTTCCTACCTTGAGATATCCTGTTAACTATGCTTCCATACTTTGACTCCTGGTGACCCCAGATGACCTTTGACCTCCACCAAAAACGATAGGGACCATCTCCTGACCATAACATATCCACATACTAAATATGAAATCTATTCAAGCTTTCTACCTTGAGATATCGTGTTAACGAGATTTTCAGATGTTGACTCCTGGGGGCCCCAGACGACCTTTGAACTACCCCCAAAACAATAGGGACCATCTACTGACTATAACGCATCCACATACCACATATGAAATCTATCCAAGCTTTCTATCTTGAGATATTGTGTTAACAAGGTTTTCAGACTTTGACCCCTGGTGACCCCAGGTGACCTTTGACCTCCACCAAAAACAATAGGGTTCTTCCTCTCAATATGGCGCATCTATGTACCAAGTTTGAAAACTGTCACGCACTCCTATCTAGAGATATCGTGTTAACAAGCAAAGTGTCACAAACACACACACATACACACACACGCACACACACATGCATACATACATACACACGCACGCCATCATGATTGCATTGGTTTCTCTTATCATCGAAACCAAAAAATGATGTATCTTATGCAAAATTATGTTGAAGTGGTTTGTGCCGAATATAGCTCTCGTGAATGCACTGCAATCAAGACGAGTATTTCATGGTCGAATAATCAGTTTATAAAGGAAAGGGGTGATGGGTGTTGTGCACAGAGTTGAATGTATCTTGGCGAAAATAGGGATAAAAGCGGAAAGGAATGTCCATAAAGTTGATATTGTCAAGTGCACGGTAAAAACGGCACAGCTATTTTGTACGATTACAAAACAAAAATAAAGAAATACAACACGGATATGAAAATAGTGGTGTAAATTTTTGGAAACAAGTAACGGTACATTTTCCGTTTTCTTTAAGTAGTTCTTTATTTTTGTTCTGTAAATCTACAGATTTTTTTCATATTACAGTGTGGTGGCAAAGGAATGCGGTATGCAAAATGTAATCCTTTTCCTCTTCGCGTGAATAGTGTTTAAAGTTGGAAAGAGAACTGTACTCACATTTGATATGGAACGACGGTTAATTGGATCACGGTGAAAGGACGAGCTCGGATGACCCGATTAAATATTCTTTCATATTTAATTTAATAATTTTGGTCATCTTAGTCAGTAATCGAATAACACTTTCATTGTAAGTTGCTGGGTTGACACAAGAATCCATACCATCGGGGGAGGCCTACAAGAAAATACGATCAGATTATACGCCAAAATAGGTCCTTTAAGAAACCTATTGAGCGTTTTCTGATTGCCATGATCCAATAGAAAAGGGAGGACTCTACCCCCGTGAACCGTCATGTGCACGATATTAAATGTGAGTACAGCCTGTGTAAAAGAAAACGGGTTACATTCAATGATCACAGGGTTCAGTATACCATGACAAGAATGTGCCTTCAAGACTGACTTACCAACTTCGCAGTGCGAGATTGCATGCTCTATAGGGCAAAGAAAATAACAGTAAAACGTTAAAATGCGAGATGCTGATGGAATATTAAAGACAGGTAGGAATTCATCACCCATGAGTTCCAAAGCTCCCTAGCCTTCTTACTTTCTAGCCCCTCCCGGAGCTGTGTAGAACTCACCCGTATCTAGAAACAATCATACTTTATTGCATCAGGGTATACACGTCCTTGTGAGCAGACACTAACCTAATTTGAAATCAGAACACTCTACGCGCATGTTGTGCAAGTGAGCTACTCCCCCTTTTTAACTTCATCCCAAGAACTGTGCGAAATGAGGATTTGCGCACCCAGGGCACACTTGTGTTGGGGCGACAAGTGCCCGACTTTAGTGTGAAAATACACAGCGAGCCAACAAGACATAAAAGAGTGTCGTAACGGATACAACATTGCGTGATGACGTTTCACACGTCATACGGGACTTTTGTCTTCCAATCACCTAGTTCATAGAATAAAAAAAGTCCAATGCCGAAAATGGGAAAAAATACCTCTCTAAAACAGGTCTATGTATACCTGTATACGGCCCCTGTGGAAAAGGGTTGCAGAATAGCCCCCACGGTATTACCCCGCCTGTCACATGAGGGAACTTAAAGGGAGAGAATTGAATATATTTGCGTCGTATTTGAAACCGTCTTTTGAACTTAGCCTTTTTATCTGGCTGACACTATGTAACAAAACTCTCGTGTTGGTGCGTCGTTAAATTTCGTGTTACTTACTATGAGTACATGTCTAATGGTACACTCGCGAAACGTTTGGTGAAGATGGGGCAACATTTCAACATATACGTCAAATTGATTATGTTTTTACACATGAACCCAATAATAAGACTTTCATTTAGGCAAACACAAAGTGATAACGTTCATTCTAATGAAAGAATACTCTTGACAAACGGGTCTGTATTTTGTAAGGTTAACGCCGTCTTCCAAACCCTTTTATGGTCTGGCAATATCTGACCGCAATACTCGGAACGAAATATACATGTTGCATCTAACTAAAGCTATTCATACAATAAACAATAAATTGGCATTCCATACAGATAAAGTCAGCAAGGATTATGTTGGCAATGCACCACACAGTCATAAACCGATTGGACGTGCGGTCGCTGGCCGTAATATCCAGAGGATTATAATTGGCAGCAAAGTGAGATTGCAACCACACGAATTCGAAGAAAGAGTGGCGTTTTCATGTTTTGTTCTGTCTATGCTTCTAGAAGAATCGAGAGGAGTGACGTTACATTTGGGAATGGGAAGAGTACAGTTCTATTTTTATTTATTTTTTTTTTAATTTCATAGCTGCTATTAACAGCCGTTTTGTTTATATCTCGGTAGAATGCTTTCATGTGAGGTCACAACTGGTAACCCCACTCATGCTACCGGGCAAAAGTCAACAGTGTTTGAGTGCAACAGTCACATGGGGGTCGTCAGCTTCCTCTCACTAGTTGCGATACCAGATAGCGTACAACATTTAGGTTTTTACTCGTCGACTACTCGAAAGGGACGGGGCTTGTGACGTCAGTGCAAGCATTCTATAGACAAACACAACGTAATAGCGTCTGGATCATTGTGCTGAAATGCTTTCATGATCAAAGGTCAGTAGTTAAACGGGGTGTCTGGAGATTGATTTCAACAACAATGCAAACACGCACCGTCTACTCTTCATATAGCCACCTATGAGAAGAATTTCAGCTCGTCTACTGAGCGATTCCTTCCTCCTCTCCTCGGCAGGACCGCAGGCTATTCACATTATCTGCTAATTTAGTAAACAGATGCTAAAATGCTGCATAATGTATTGTTAACTCAGTGACAAAATAATGCGTGACAGGTGAAAAGTATCACAGAACAGAGACGGATGCGATGAGACCTAATTTTCGCGCACCCTCAGGATACATGAATAGTGCGTTTTTCAACGGCTTCATTATTGCATGACACTTCATATTGGTCTCAAAACTATTTCGATTTTCTACAACGTTCAATTAATAGAACTAAATTCCTGAAAAGGGAATAACCATGCAGCAGAAAATGATGCAGCCTCAAAACTACAAGGAGCCGAAGTTTACGTGCCGCACGGTACGTTGGTACTTCAAGGCCACCAAAAATTCGTCATAACATTCAAAGCTTAAATTCAGTAAAATGTCTTCAGAAGATGGTTCACTCGAATGAACCTAAAAAGAGGGATGTATACTCCCAACGAAACTCGGAAGGGCAAACTATAGATAGTTCTCAGTGACGTCACAACTAGGGGTTAGCAACCGCCATATCTGAGGGAGCCTGTTTGTAAATACTCGGGTCGTCCTCAAACATGGCTGAAATTCTCTACGTGGGGAGTTCCAATGACGTCACGTGAGAATTATCCAACTCATGAAAGCAAGGTGCCCTGATACATCTCATAAGTCATAACAAAGCGAATTTCACCCCAATAAAATTATGTTCAGTGACCATTCTTTGCAAGTGTAAATATCACCCGGAGTAAAGTGAAAATTCACCCTAAGGAGAGCATTATTTCACTCCATATGCGTGCACTATCACTGCTCCTTGAAATTGTCACTCTGTTTAGGGCGAAGTTTATTCTTCCAACAGTATCGAGAGGTCACCAGGCATACTCGTTTTTTTTTGAAGGAATTTCGCTCTTTTGTCCTCAGAGTGTATATTAAATGAAAATTTCAACATAATACCTGAATCTCAGCTCCTTAATTATCCTGAAACAAAGACAGAATTTTAACGTCATCAAATTGATTTTGTTAACTGGGCCTAATTTTGTTACAAATTTTGAACTGAGGTATGAAGTTTAAGAGCGAGACGGATATGAGGTGCCGGCTCAACTTTATACATTTCGATACATGTCTTATAAAGTCGAGCTGTATTGCATCCTGCATATTTTCCATGTAGCCTGATCAGGCCTTGATGGGCATAATAATGGAGCGTGCTGGTACAGTAATTACAATGCGACGCTTCCGTGGTTTTCATGACTTTGCGTATGTCATATTTACTACACAACCCGCACTGCATCATGGGAACTTAATGGATCGCATTCGTGGTAAACGATCGACGAGATGGTATACGCTGATTGACTTCATGCATAAAAAGACAGTTCGTTTACATTATCGAGGGTGATAAAGCCGGCCTGAGACGCAAGAGTATTGCCTCCCAATCACATGACTACATTCCCCAAAAGACATTATACTTCGTGTGAATCACCGGAGATAATCCCTGCTGACGTCACATAAACAACTTTCACAGTTTCAAAAACATTCGGTGCCGCGAAAAGTGAACAAAAACATCACGCTTCGATTTGCCTTGTTCAGCTCAAGCATGTCATATTAATTACGAACACATCCGATAAGACAGTAAGATGCTATCCTATTGCTATCTTGCTTCATACTTTTATTGTAGGGATATTTGGATTTGAATATCGAGGTAATCATGATTACACTTGACTTACCACTTCGCCGCGGCTCCAGATGCCATTTATGCGATTTGGTAAGGTTTTGCAGTCGAATAGTACAAAAATACTGAAATATTGCACACACATATTGAGGAAAAATATTGAAGTAGTAAAAAATATTGAAGTACTGTATATACATCTTGAGGGAAAATATTAGAGTGCTTCCATTCCATCAACATAATAAAGAAAACAATGTTTTAATAAATAAAGAGAAATTATAACATTTCATGAAAACTACAAAACCACTCTTTCCTACACGTGGTGATTGAAATTGTAAAACTTGTCGCCTCTCCCTTCCTTCCCTCCACCCTTTTTTGTTTGGGGGAGGGGGGGAATGTTCGACCTTTTCCTTCATATCATTGTAATTATACGTTCTTGGAGAACTTTTAAATTATTTACAAGAGTTACGTCAGTACAAAGGTTCTACCTGGAACGCTTCATCACCCCTTGTTCTTCAAGAAGAACCAACAAAACCTTTTTCTTAGAGAGAAGGGTGATATTCTCTCACCAACATTAAAGCTACTATCAGGGTTTTGTTTAAACATTTGTTTTTACAACCCTAATTCTGCACTACATCATTTCACATCGACTTAAAGGCCCAATTCTCTCACCCAAACAGTAAGAAATCTGCTAACCTTCTTACTTAAGACCCTCCCACAACTGTCTGAAAGTCATCCTCATCCAGAAACAATCTGAGTTTATTGCTTCAGGGTAAGAATAGAAAAGCTCAACATGTAAAATCACGAAAACACTCTTGGTACAGTCCACGCTGTGTAATGTAAGCTTCGGTACCCTGCATCGTTTGAATTAGCTGTCAATCAAAGACCTAAGTCAATTGAGAATTTCGGTAAACCCCTACTAAAATTGTAGTTTGGGTGAGAGCACTGGCCCTTTAAAACTAACAAATAATGGCAGGTGAACGTCGTTACTGTTTACAGTGTAGAGGATGTTGCCTAGTTTTGCATTTGTGAAATTGTTTTTATTTTACAAAGTCGAATCCTTGTTACACTTTGTGCTGTAACATATGAGTAAGAGACGTGGCCACGAGGAAGAAGATTATAATGCTATGTACAAATAATCCGTCCAAAAGTTTCTGTAGCACTGGTTGGCGATAGAATACGATAACTGACTTGAGCTTTAGCGATTGCAAACAGGACTTCGGAGATTTTGCAGTGTCAGTCGCGTAGCCAGGAATTTGTCCAGATGGGAGGGTGAAACCTGTTACCAGACCGTCCAAGAAAATCGGCGACATGGGATGACGCGAAGCAACAACGTTTTGTCCGAAAATGCCTCCCTGATCGGTGGAGTGGTTTTTAAGCATATAAGTAAGGGAAAAACCCTTAAGCTTTATATCTTGAAGGACATTAACGAAATACAACATGTATGCGTAAGAAGAGGACGGAAGTTTATGCTGCAAAAGTTGAGCAGCTTAACCCAAGGGCCAAGCTGCAAGATATTATTTGCCCCCCCCCCCTTCACCCGTGGCTACGGGCCAGTCCAGTGAATATATACATGGTTATATACTCACCAGTTCGGGAGATAACCTGTTTCGGGGGGATAACCTCTTTCACCCGATCGGGGGATTATTTTGCCATGGGTGGGGCCATTTTCAAATATCTCCCACGATGCATTGCGATCCTACCGCGCAAATTCAACGGAGATAACGTTCAAAACAGCCTTGCAGTTTTTATCGATTTTAGGAAAGAGAAATTCGTGCATTTTAAAAAACTCTGTTGATAGGGGAATAAAAAAGCTTTGTCATGTTTCACCACGCCGATTTTGAGAAATCGAGCAATTTTGCAACGTTCTTTGTCCTAAGCTTAATTTATAGACTCCACGCAGCCGCAAGTTTTGTACACCATTTTTCACTTAAAGGTGTGCAAGTTGATCGTGCTAGCACATATGTTTGTAAATACGTAGTTGAAGGTCCATGGTAATTTCTTCTTTATGTCTAATTTGAATATACACACATTTATTCAACAATTCGACGACTGTGAAGAGGTAGACACTAAGTGCTCATAAATATTCATACCGTTGAGACAGGCAAATTTTCCCCCAATTGAGGTAATACTCATTTTCTCCCGAAAGCGGTTATCTCTCGAACTGCTCACAGCGCCAATAGCCAATCACGTAGCTAAAGACACGTTCACGGATCTACTGTAGCTAACTGTATTGCTTCAATTGTATCTCCAAACCTATGTTATAGCTTGCATAGATCACATGAAACATATATAGAAGTATGACGACTTAAGTTAACAAGGGCAGATGATGCGCTCCAACTATTTCACCTAAGACATTAACCGTAAGTCGCATTAGCTCTAATTACAAAATGTCACACCAAAAGTATGATTTACGAACTGAAATTCGCAAGGCCTCTCTGTTCCTGCTGAAGGCTTATGAAGTGCAAGAATGTGGGATAGATACGCGGCCTCCGAGACACGTTTTACGAGATACCTTACAAAAAGAAGTTAATGGTTGTACAGTGGTTTGTCAAGCGACCCAAAAAACAACGGAATGTTGAGAAACGTTTTTTTCGTGGTTGTGGCAGTTTATGTATACTCAAAAAGGAGAAAAAGCCGTTAGTAAAGCATTTTCCGCGCCGCTCGCCTTAAAATCTGTTTACGTTTTAGGGCAGGGACTGTAGTCTTAGCTGTTTAGCACTACGTTTAACGATAGCCTTATACATCAAAGAAAAGGCTTATCTTCAGTGGATCGATCAGCGGAAAGGTTTACCTGTCATCGTAATGTCATAAATCACACGTCAATGCTGCCGATCGTGGTTGTCGTGAGATAGGTGATAAAACTCATTGCAAACTTTACGGAGCCAAAACAGATGGCGACAAGCAGGGAACATTCGGAACATGCGAATCGAATCGAGACGCCGTGGAGTTTAAATTTGTTCACTCACATATATACAAAGGCACACACACACACACACACACACACACACACATACTGATTATTCATCCCGCTTGGGAGTACCATGGTACTGTAACAAGGAGAGAAAATTGATTCACGCGGGGTATTTATAGCCTGTTGTCGCTTCTGTGAATCACGAGCTGTTCTAGCGTAGTGGTCATAGACTCTGCCCGGAAAGCGGAGGATGGTGGGTTCGGTCCCCCGTGCGGCTCAATTTTTCTCTCTGGCGTTTTTCTTCAACCGTTCCTTCTTTGATAAGAGTTTATACACTATCTTGGATCGGTATAAAATTCATGATCGAATTTATAACTACAACACCTACATATATATATATATATATATATATATATATATATATATATATATATATATATATATATATATAGCAATAAGTCCAAACAGGAACATCACCACAAACACTCAATATAAAACCATAAATGAAAAAACAAGACAACTTGTAGTTTCAGTTTCAGGAATCTATTTCAAATTTTCAGCAACACAGTGCCTTCCTCAAGAAAACAACCCAAAATGACAAGAAGACTCCAACACTCACTAACCAAATAGACCTAAAAAGAAGAATAGAAACTTACTAGACCGGAACTAAATAAGGTACCACTTATACATCATACACAGAAGCGTTGCACTGGACGAGCAAGAAAACAAAGAAGAAAAGAAAACTGAAACACCGGCCAGCGGCGAGAAAACGGGAATTAAAGAAACTCGTATTAGACAGCACGAGAGGGCCGTCTCCTCGGCTTTCTGTTCTGGCTGTCAAAGCCATCACTAGAGTTAAGACCATATAACAGAAAGCCGAGGAGACGGCCCTCTCGTACTGTCTAATACGAGTTTCTTTAATTCCCGTTTTCTCGCTGCTGGCCGGTGTTTCAGCTTTCTTTTCTTGTTTTCTTGCTCGTCCAGTGCAACGCTTCTGTGTATGTATAAGTGGTACCTTATTTAGTTCCGGCCTAGTAAGTTTCTATTCTTCTTTTTATGTCTATTTGGTTAGTGAGTGTTGGAGTCTTCTTGTCATTTTGGGTTGTTTTCTTGAGAAAGGCACTGTGTTGCTGAAAATTTGAAATAGATTCCTGAAACTGAAACTACAAGTTGTCTTGTTTTTTTTTCATTTATGTTTTTATATATATATATATATATATATATATATATATATATATATATATATATATATATATATATATATATATATATATATATATATATATATATATATATATATATATAAACACGCCAAATTAGAAGAAAAATAGCTGCGCTTCCAACACCAACAAAGACCAAAAAATAAGGAAAGATGGTACATTCTGCAACACTCTTTGCTTTGTTAAACGATAGGCAAATAGTTAACAATTACAGAGTATAAACATACTACGCTCAAAAAACGCTAAGTTGATATTTTGCCGCCTGATGAAGGGGTACGTGCCCGAAATTTTAGGACTTTATTATTTCAATCTGTTTACCTCCATATTTTGTCACCACATAACAGATTACATTCTCCTGCCAACCATGTCTTATCTTAAGGACATGCGGCATTCGTTCGGGTAATTTCGGCAATATTTGATGTGATGATAAAAGCAACCGGGTGGTTTGGGTTTCGATGATCAATGTCCGTTCGGAATTTACAGTACTGACAACTGAATAGACTCCACATGTTCGCCGTGTTCCTATAATGCTAGTCATGAACAAATCTGAATTTTTCTATCTTTCAATCATGATGTTTTCTCATTTGTGGTCGCTTAGTATCAAGAATGATTGTCCAATTAAATTTGCACAATTATTTTGTATCACAGCACTAACGGGAGGAAAGGGCTCACCTAAAAGCTCGCCTATAAGGGATTAGTACCTAGTGTACAAATCGTTTGTCTGGAGTGAGGTTTTCTCGATCAAATGATAAATGTGCACTTCAACGTTAAACGTTTGTTGGTGAGAGTATGGTACGGTAGGGTTCAAAACGAACATGACTACTGTCAAATGGGGAGGTTGCATACTTGTGCCAAATGCTACATTTTCAGTCCCAAATGGGGTTTAAACTCCGCCGTCCCCCCCCCCCCCACACACACACACATGCACACACTTTCATGCAAAAAATACACCACGGCCAATTTGAGAATATCCAAGAGGATAAAAAATTCCTTCCAAAGGGTAACCTCGATTGTGGCCCAAGATGCGGTTGCTGGCATTAAAGGAAGGGACTATTAGCACCTTCCTGCTTACAGGTAGACTCGGGCGGGTGGAAACGATCTGTGGAGGATTTGGTTTATGTGCAACGAAACATGAAGGAGATAAGAAGCAAGAAACAAATGAAAAAAAATGAAAAGCCACGATGGAATATCTTCAAGCTTTCCCATTTTCGACCCAGGAATTTTTAGTTTACCATCTGAATCTATAGCTGGCAATTCATGGCAAGCCCGATATTTATATAGTTGTACATGTAATTGTACCATTATAGAGTAATTGAGTTCATATCATTAACGATGGTACAGAAGGACAAAATAAGAATGAGTGAAAACGTTAATTTTATCTACCGACCCCATTTAAACCGAATGTCCATCCAGGGATAACCACAGAAATATGTTACAGTAGGTGGGCTTCTCGCCTGTAGACGAATCCGGACAGGAAGTGATGGTCTGATTTTAGTCGGCCATAACTGGATTCTATCACTTTTTAATTTTTCAATTTCTTTGTTTGCCTCCACCATGGATGATAATACAATAAGTTGTGTCTTGATTTCTTCAATTTCACTGAATACGAGGGTTTGAAATTCATGTAGATATTAAATGAAGACGGATTTAAGGCTGATGTACCCCACTAATGGCTGCATACAGTCTCTAAACACGAGCGCTTTTCGAATTCATCTACAGCTAGAAGGACAATTTGAGGACACTATGCCTTTCGTTGATATACGAACTATTCCATTTTCGCTTGTAGATTTTTTGTTTTAATTTTTGGGAGGGGGGGGGGGTTCTCTCACAAAGTATATCATCCATCTGCTGAATTGTTTATGAACATCGCTGTAAGATGTATGATCAAGTTCTGAATACGTGTACGATTATGTACCCGTAACTTTTTACATAGAACAGTCCAACCTTTTCCGATAACGTAGAAGTCAAATACTGCAAGCACCCTTCTGATTCCTGTCGACTAGATTTTGAACCTTTCGTGGGTGATATCCAAGTGCCCGCAGTCGATCCCCTAGAGTGGTAAAAGAGTAAAGTCTGGTGTGTCCAGGAAGCGAACTTCCCCAAAGGTCTGAGGTGTTAGCATATCTCTGCCCCAGGAAAGGAATATTTTTGTTTAGCAGATGGGTCCAGGGGTTACTAAGGTACTCTGGAGATCCAGGGGGCACAGTATCCAAGAGCTACGCGATTTGATAATACATCATGGTGAAAATTGAGTCTCATGGTGGGCACCGTTGAAATCTAGAACATGCGAAACTATTCCGTTGTATCCCATGGGAGGTAACGCCTCGATGTGGGCCCAGAGGCACCCCAGAGCCTCTAGCGCTGTCCAGGGGAAATCTCCCATGCAAGTCCTGGGGGCGAAGCTCATGGAAGCTCTGAGGTTGCAAGATATCTATAAGTGGAATATTATATTTCCGGACATTGGTTAAGAATTGGGGCATATGGATGGGCAAAGGCTTTGACTGAGGGAACATCCGTCCCATCTCCTTCTTCTTCCTCTGGTGCCGGCATTGGTTGAAAAACTTTAAGACGAACTCTATCCCTCAAAATATTCTGAAATTATTCCTAACTTATAAAATAGGTAAGGCATGTCTCTTGAAACCTTACACTGTAACAATTAAGTCGCTGTGCCATACTATGCATTGACTCCCAAGAAACATAGTTCTGTGGTTCCGCATTTGGTAGATGTCTAAAGCGCAGTCATAATCTCAAAATATATTCAGGAATAAGAACCATTATACTTTTGAGCAACCTTTTTTGTTCTTAGCATCTTACATAGTGCAGCAATTGTTGAAGACAGTTCATATCATTGGAAAGCACGTTGACACCTTGCGTTTGTTTTTCATTAAGTCTGATACATAAATGACATATTAAGGGGCCTTGTACTACTGAAAACATACACTGCCGTACACTTCATACATCTATTGTAAGGCGTCATTGCCATGCCGTGGTGTTGGCTAGCTTCTAAAACCATTCTATACATTTATAGCCAACGCGCTGTTATCCCTTTAAAGTATAAAATAACGATATTTTCCTTCGGGAATTCATCGCGCATATCAAATATGCCTTTACTGACGTGCAGCCGTGCTATCTTACCCCGATAGTCGCACACAAGAGTTTTACTACTGGGCTGTGTTCACGCAGGCTGTTAGGGCAGGCTAATGTCTAAGTGCTAACAGAGATATGAAAGTCGGGAGTCATTACTAACCGGCATACATCGAATGCTCATCTCACAACCAATCCATCCTCCGTGGGAACCAAATTTGGGCATCATATGCAGGCCACGAGAAGTTCACCGTTTTGTGATGGCGAGGACAGACGACACCAAGCGCCTGAAGGCGCGGGGTTTTTATCATCGCTATGTAATGTGCGGATTGTTACGTTGGCGAGCGATAACACACTGTGAGTTGAGCATTTAAGTACTGTGAGGTGAATTAGGCTCAACAACTCTTGTTTTTCGCCGAAGATTGAATGATCAACAAATTCACGGGGAGCAGTGGGTTGCAACTGTACCGAAGAAAGGGTGAATTAGACACAATTCCATTGATTCCTCACAGAAATTGCATTCTGTGAAAGACTCAACGGAGAATGGTATTTCAATTTGTAACTTTTATGACATCGTAGGACAAAGAAATTGAATATTTGTTTATTTTTTTTTTTCAAAGAATTTTGTAGCCAAAATACCGGTAAGATTTTTCATGATTGTATGATGGACGACTTATTGTAATACCAGTACGGTAGAACCAAATAGAAAAAGTCGAACACCAATGAAGTAAGTTTGATGGAGTTTAAGGCTCAGTTTGGTTGGAACTGGTTTTGTTGGGCCGGCAACGGCATTTTTTACAGTTTTGGCTTACTTGCTTGTTTTCGCTACTCCATTGCTTATGCTAAGCACCAAGCACAATGGCGGTAGGTTCTGTTTTTTCAGTCTGCGGTAAGACCCGGCCTGGAGTTGAACTCCAGACCTCCTGACTGCAAGTCAAATTGCTATGCAAATTTGGCCCTTGTCTCCAGTGGCCTAAAATGTATTTTCTTCATAGTGTCAACTGTTTAATATCTCGATTATAAACAATCGATTTACAAATACTAAAAAAAACTCGCTCGTTCCCTTCTTTGTTGGTATAAGTATGCTCGTGGTACTAATTTTAACAGATGAATACCATGATAGGGTATTTGTCCCTATCATATCTAAGGGTCTCCTATAAGGGTTTTGGAGAAATCCAATCTCAAAACTTATTTTAAGTGAACTAAATCTGCACATCATGGTATATTGTGTACACCTTCATATGTGAACTTGAGTCAAGCAGGTCAGACGCCATGAATTTAAATTGATTACAAATGTTTATTATTTCCTCTTTTCATCCGATTTAGGCGGCAAATTGAGTTGGTTCGTAAAATTCACCATTTTTACCAAAATGGTTTAGTTTTCTTTTCATACATAGAAAACCCCATTCCCTGACAATACAAGTTTTTGATACGACAAAAATCGCAACCAGACACTTTTTCTCCAACATACTTAAACTGTTACAAACCATGATAAAAAAAAAACAAAACTTGAGGGGTTTTTTTACGCAACCACCGAATCTGAAACTTGAGTGAGTATGCTGATAGCATTGTAATGTGGAAGTACCACGAACTTTTCATATGCATGGACAGAGCATGTAACGCGTACGTCCTTTCCGTAGATTGTCGCCACCGCCTGAGTCACAATGGCGCACCAAGATGGCCGCCGCGAAGCTATAGTTTGTATGATCTGACGACGACCCTGTTATATTTTACACAAAAGTTAAACTTGAATGGGAAAATGTCATATTCCTGCAATGCGTGAAGAGATTTTGACCATACCTGCCATATTTTATAAACATTTCAACTTTCTTGCAAAATCTGGGAATTGACTTGAGCAAGTCCAAACTTGGTGCGCCTTTTCTCACACGTACGGTAGCGACAATCTACGGTGCAGTATGCTCTCTGTCCATCTGTAAGTAGTCCGTGGGTAGTACCCCTTCAATATCCCCGTATAGTGACCTGAAGCAATAAACTGGCATTGTGTCTATATAAAGATGCGGATAAGTTTAATACAGTTGTGGGGGGTTAAAAGTAAATAGGCTGGGAGATTTGTCTGGAGTGAAAATAACTACTTTTAATTTTTTGAACTTAAAATGGGGCATTATTCCTGCTGAAAGTGTACAGAGTACTTTCAAATACCTTTGAACTCAGTATAACACTGTAAATTGGAACGCCTTTGGACTTGAACTGTTTACCTGACATTTTAAGATTTTCAAAATGGGTTTGAACTTTTGACCTCTTCGTGGCATTTCACCTTATGAAAGATACGGTGTTAATTTGTATCCATAACCCACGTATTCTTGCAACTACCAAAAAGAGACGGGAAAATAAAACTAGAAAGCACACAGGCTTAATGATTCCTTACCGATCATTTAATTTTTTTATTTTTTAATTTATTTATTGTGACCCCACATGACGATATTGGGGATTCGTGCGAAATTTTGATGAATTTTGGTAACCTTTGATGACGATTTTGGAAATTCTTGTTTGTTGATCTGTAGTGACCCCATATAAAGATCCTGAGAATTGTAAAATTCTCCTTTTGATCCCTCGTGACCACAGAAGAGGATCTTGGAAACTTGGAGAAAGTTTAACCCAATTACACGAACAGTGGTCAAGAACATGTCTTGCCTTATAGACATCAGTGCGGTGTAATAACTGAAAGTGTAACAAGTCAAAAAGTTCAAAAATATATATTTTAGAGAATGAAAAATGAACTCTAAAAGTCAAACTTCCAGCTCCATATGACATTCCTGAGCTAAGATATAAAATGTTGAAATTTATTCACTTAAAACAAGTTGGTCGATTGCGTAATAATTTTTGACTTTCTTGTTGTACAACTCACATAATATGCTCTGTTTCCCTTTAAAATTAAAAATGTTTTTATGACGTTGAACACTTCCCGTTTGCTTGCATAGCATGTTGCACAAGGAGGGCTTAATTAATTACATCACCCAGAGCTGCCAACTTTGAGGTCTTGAAATCAGGAAGATTTAATATTTTGCATATTTGGAGGTGAAATTTTCAGGAAGTCTTCCGCAGAATCAGGAAGACTTTTCAGCTCTGCATCATTTCATAAGTGTAAGTGTAATACATGAATTGTATTGTAGGACTACAAAATTCTAAGTTTTACTAATTATTCCGTGACGTCACATCCGCAGACAGCTTTTATCGGATACGCATAGTCCGATAAAAACTATTTGACAATGTGACGTCAAAAAAATCAGTAGTTTATTTTTCATTTCCGAGGTCCTCTCATACCGGTCATATATTTACACAGGATAGCAATTTTTTGGTTCTTCCCAACAATGGATTGAGGAAATTTTAAGTAAAACTCACAAAAATTGAACAGTAATCCGATCCAATGTCCCTGTAGTGTGACCTGGGCTTTACTATGAATTAACTACAAGGGCATTGTATCATAGTTACAGTAGTTACGTGGTGATAACTGGACGTTTGCTTTGCTTTGGATACTCAACCAATATATGCTTGTACCTTGCAGTGGTCATTCTATGGTCAAAAATATGTGGGTGTCCGATATGGCGGAGGAAGGTGGTAAAGTAATCAAATTGATTCAATCGATTCCAGCCCCCATCAAAATGCCAACTAGTCCCCAGTTGAACGAAGTATGTAAGTTCACCTGAATTAAAAAGTGTGTGACCAATTTTAGTATCGAACCATTTCGGTTGGTCTGGGTTTACCCGTCTCCCACGGTACAATGGATATGCTTAACTATGAAAGGCAACTGCATTTACGCCTCCGTACTAAAGATACTGACCTAGTTGCAACTAAGTTTCAACTTCAAATATAACAGTTGACAACTGACTTGGACAGGGATGAGCTGCAGTGGATGGGGCTGGGTTGTGATACCCAGCACTCCAGCAAAATACACATCTCACAATCCAACACAAATCTTCCTAATTAGACCTAAAACTAGCCCCAAATTCACTTCCTTAAGTAAAATGAGGTAAAAAATGAAAAATTAAAGGCTGAATAATGGGGTAGATGACACGGGATGGGGTGAGGTGTTTTCCCCAGATCAGGCAATTACCCGGCACTCAAATTTGGCTAGTTACATCCCTGGACTTGGGTTGGTTTGGTTGAATTTTACGCCTCAAACTTCTAACCATTCTGGTTCAGCTGACATTCGTACGGGATAATAACCTTACATACATTTAATTTATCACTGACAACGTTAAACTGGAACTTTACATCAAGTTTATCGTCAACAGGGAAACAACGGAGCAGGGTCACAGAAGAATCTTCTGGGATAGGGGTAGGAGTGATAAACGTAGGTTAGTTAGATGGAATTTAACAACACCCATTTAATAACACACATTTAACAACACATAGTGTCAGCTGGATCAAAAAGGCACAGATAAAAAGGTTCAAGTTTGGTTTCAAATAGAGGCAGAGATAGGTTAGGTCCTCCCGTGTAGCCGCTTATAACCGTCAGATAGATTGAAACTAACGTGGGCACATTCTACAACCCCCTGGGGAGGAGAAGTGGGGAATAGTTGGTTAGTAACATGGAGTTTTACAGCCCAGTTTCCAACCGATTGGTTCAAGTAGCGCCGGCCGCTGTATTTTTTTCAGTTGTAACCAATTGCTTGTTCTCCCTAAACCTTTGCTTAGGCTAAGAAAAAAGCATAGGAGTGGGCTACATATGTACGTTTGAGATGAAAGGTTCTGACAACAATAAATGTGACCAATTCTTGATATATTTGGCATGACGTTTTATAATGAACGTGACATATTTGTGTATGTCACATGCGTAAATGTATTTTGTACCAGAAGGCTTTATAGGAACCGTCACCATCAGCACTTCGGTCAAACCTGTTTTGCATCCGATCCCCCGCTGGTCCCCATCTACCCCCTTCGCTTCTCTTCCAAAGTCAAGCAACCAACTGTGTCTAATTGAACACTCTCAATCCCCTTTCGTGCATTCCGTTACCAGTGAACATTTGATATGAATTTATTTCAAAATCAAATTTGTACGACATTGACTTTCATGTTCTCTTAACTAACTCTTATTTTTAAAATGCTGAAAACACGACAAGTCAAATCAGTGCGGTTCACAAACAACTGACTGTAGGTTGTGTACTTCTGAAGTGAAGGTAATTCATTAAATTGCAAGCTGAGGGCGATATTTAAAATCTGTAAATACGACTCTTATCAAACTGGGGGCAGTATCCACAATTGTTGGAACTACAGTACTTACTACTTAAAGCAAACACGCAAGTTTTATAGGGTTTTTCACAACTGAGAGTCCTAATCATTTGATGACAACTGTCAAAATGACCTTCTTAGTTATAAGAAAATACATTTGCCTCCAAGAAAACCGGTTTGACGACCCAAATGCAATAATACTTCCCCAATTTATCACATGTCGTCGTGGCATGGAGTGCCAAGTGTAAGCTAATGGTGGGAGGAGTTACTCTGACAAAATGATATGAAAATTCAATGCGATATTAAACCACATTCATATAACTCTTCAATGGGACTCTTTCTACGATTGGTCTATTGCTAGTTTATAACTTCAAAATGAAATATATTACGTCTTAAGAAGCTTCAGTGCTGAACTTTATGAGAATAAATTTCCTTCTACAGAGAAAAATTAAATACCACCATACACTAGCAACCACGACATATGACACAAAAACATGAAATTCGAATACATCAGATAAACAACATGTTTGACTTTCATTCCAAGCCGGATGTTCTTACAAGTTACAAGTGCGAAGACAAAATTTGTGAAAAAGAAAAACTGTTTATCCTCGAGTTATTTAGTACAAAATATATTCCTTGGTGACGAAATATTGAAACGACTGTCAGGATATGAAGAATTCACCTCTTTCAGGTCAGGTGCTCCTTTTTGTTTTGTTTTTCTCAAAGAGCTTGTCGCACCCATAGACCTCTTTTCCACATAGCAGTTACAAAGGATTGTGGGATATGGTCTTGTTACGCTAACATTCTCTCCCACAATGTTTTGTAACTTGGAGTGATACTTAGAAAAGTGTTATGTTAAAGCATGCCACCTAGAGAATTATCCAATGTAGTGCTAGAGCGAATAGTTCTGCTGAGTTTATTCACGTGATGTTACAATATGCGTTCGTTTTGGTGGCTTTGCACATGCGTACATCTCAAAATCGTCGGGTTTAACAAACTTATTCCAACTAATAGCAGTGAAGAAAGGGGCGGGGCGCGTGACATCAGAGAAACACTCTGTAGAGCTTAAGAGATATATCTACATGTAAGAAGCTAATCAAACTGAGCCATGTTGAAGATGCGAAAACTAAGTTTTGAGTCAGTAAAAGTACAATGAAGTCAGCAAATAACTACCGCAGCTCGACACTAATAATAAACCGTGGTTTATTATTTCTCCGGAGGGAATTAGCTATAGAGGCAAAAGCACACTATTCGGTTAACGACTTAGAATACGAAACGATGATGGGGGTATTATCTAATTCAGCCATTTTTCTAAAAAAAATAATAATAAAATACTGTAATTTATTTGCAGATTGAGTGAAAGTGTACAGTCAAATTGAACTGAACAACCACGAGGCTGCGAGCAACCATTTTATCGCGGATAACGTCAATCTAGACCACCTTTATTACTTCATACAAAACGTTTACATAAACTCTTTAAATGGACGTTTCATCATTTGATTACGTTGACTTTTAAAAACGGAACCTGCTGCCATTGTGCTTGGTGCTTAGCATAAGCGATGGAGTAGAGAAAACAAGCCAATGAGCCATAACTGGTGGCCGGCTCGACTTGAACAAATTGTTGGAAACTGGGTCGTAAAACGTCATCTTACGTTACGTGGACAAAAGGGATTCGTATTACTATGATGCACTAATAGATGTGCAAGTGATGAAATTAAGGAAATACTTCCTAAAAATTAATAACGTAAACACCTGACGAAGACCATTGGGCTATTTGACAGAAGTCTTGCATTACTAAGGCACCGTTCCTCTGATGCCGTTGGCCCCTACAATGTGAATACCAAAATGGAGGCTGAGGCAAACGTTTCCCCTACACCTATCTACCTGTGAGGAGTCTGAGGACAGTATCCTTTTAAAGGGGTTCATTCAGTTGATATCGATAACTTCATGGGGGTATTTAAGGGTCACTAGCACATAACAATGCTCATAGTAAGCAAAATGAGACAAGTTTTATATCCAGTGGTTCAAAAAAAGTTAAAAGTTAAAAATTTTGAACTTTGTAGTGTCCTAACTCGTAACGGTTTCGGACATCATTCGAAAAAGTATCTGGTCACGACTTTTTGACAACAGAATTGAACTGCTGTACTCACTCATAAAATAGTTAACTGTATTTGCAGATAGGGGTTGTCTTAATTCGACTTTGTGTCAGTGGTATGTGAAAATATTTAATTTCTCGGACCAACTCAATGAGCCGCGTTTTAATGATTCGAATTCTCCCGAAAAAATTAATACTGTTGAGGTTTAGCAACTCTTTTTGCACTTCCCATACGGAAGCAATACCATTCCAATGGCCGATCCTCTACTATTTCTACCAAATCCGCCTAACACTCATCTGGTGGGGGGGGGGGGGGGGAGAGGTAGTTTGACAATCAGGCTGTGTCGCATAACGGTACAGCCACTTTGTTCATTCACTTTTGGGAGAATAAGAATGTTTTAATAAGGAAGACAAACGGCGAGATTTTCAGAAAGAAAACAATACCGAGTGTTATCATCGTCCTCTTTATTATGTTTTAAACCTCCTATTTTTTGCAAAATTGCTACATGTCACCTATACCTCCAATTAACACATCGGTTGCCATTATGGAATGGAATTTTCTGCCTGTAAGCACAACGGTCCCCAAATTCTAGTTCACCGGGCCCTTCCCCAGGTAACCAACCGCCAAATAATAAAGAAACAGAATAAAGTGCATCCCGGCTCTGAAAAGTCAAGCTCCCCAACCACAACAAATTTCTTACTCACTTGCAGTTCTACCTTACTATCTCCTTCACCACCCCTTTTAACTACCCCCCCCCCCCACCCTGCCTCCGCCGGCAAACTTCTCTCAACGCTATTGTCTTCACATCATCACAGCATGTTGTAATGTTCTCTCGTGTTCTTACGCAGATTAAGCCTACATGTATTCCCAAACTAAATCATTTCAAGATCTACTCAAACAAGGAAATAATCATTTCCTATGACGACAATGTGCCCCAACAACATAACCCGCTGTTCAAGCCCGGTTTTACATCCCTTCGATTAAGTTTGGCAATGATGAGATTCAACCATAAATAATTTGATCGTAATGTTTAAATCACCGTCTTCAGCACAAATTCTTTGCGTAGAGTAATGGTATTACAGCCATACCTACGTGTAAAGACAGTGTATGTCCGTTTGCCATTATTCATCTTTCCTGAAACAGTCTAACAGTCCCTATATAGAAAATAAAAAAATATGTCTAATTCGAGACATTAACATCCTAACGTTGTACATTTTCACGTTTATGTTCATAAGCGAGTGCTTTAAACTGGTGAGACTTGAAACACTGATTTTTAAAGGGCAGGAGCAGTCATCCCAAATTGAAGTAGTGCAGTAGACTGTCCACTTTAATGATTGGCTGTTGGGAGTCATGTCACCACGTTTTTTTCTCTTCAGATGTGAAATGTACTAGAAATAATTGCTTTATTAACCTTGAATATGCAATAGTAAAGACATAAAATGTAATGAAAGATACTTTGAAGAGAAATAGACGAAAGTTTTGTTATTTAGCTTTTTCTTCAAAATAAGTTTAAGGGGACTGCTCTTTACCTTTAAGTAACACTTAAGTAAAACGGTATTTTAAGAGGGCGCTCTTACAATAGGCTTCAAGACGTCCATGAGCTCAATGAGCAGGATATACCGTTGTTTCTATATCCTGCTCAGTGGTCCAGCTATTGTGACGAAGTTTCAGAAGACATGCACATAGGGTCATTAACCCACCTCAACAGGACGGGGAACATGAAACCAATATAAAAACACATGGAAAACATATTGAAACACTTTTATCACCCCAATTTGGGTTAGTCTACCCCGTTGTATGAATGGTGCTTGCCGAGAATGTACCATCCGTATATGGGACAAGGCACGTTATTAAAAGTCGCGGCGGCACTAGGGGGACTGAAGGAAAGGACCCCGATAAGAGTCACACTAATTGACCACCCAGACACTTTTGAACCAAGCATACCTATACTCACAGTCAATTTTTCATCCCGGAAAATGCAAAATTTCAGAGCTTCCGGGGGGGGGGGCTTCCCCTGGACCTCCCTTTGCCATGAATCCCCCACCCCACTTTTGACATCATGGTGCCGCCATTACACATTTGAATTAAAATCATAACGACACATCGGTTCCTTTTGGCCTTCCTCGGCACCCTCTTGTTATTTCATGACGTTGGCAACGCACAATGTCAGTTGGAATTTAACTTAATTTGGATTTCCTGACAACATTAAGAATATCCCCAAATCTTTGGAAATAAACAGCGATTCACATCGACGTTGATTACCATGGCAACTTGTTATGGTCGACTTTCTATCATGACGAAATCAAAGTAATCGTGAACAACTTCCAGAGCAACGACAAATCTCTAAATGGACACGACCCGCTTTTTGCTGTGGATTCCTATCTTCTTATTCATATGCAAATGAAGGCAGTATCTAATCGTTCTAATTATTCCCTAGACAAATCGAGGTGAAAAATAACCGAAAGTCGGGCTGTAAGTCCTTAGCGTAAGACGTCTAATCTTACATTCATATAAAACAGTGGCTGACAATGTGGGTTGAACTGTGCCACTCTGTACATTGGGTTGGTTCTGAAATTCACCAAATTTTTCAAACATGTCGAGTTTTCACACATGTTACAATAACAACTGTTCAAGCTAATTAGACAATGCCCAAATCATTCGTACCTCTTGTGGGTTGGGTTTTAGGAAATGCCTACGATATCCCCGCCTGTTATGCGAGGCGACTAAACAAGAGGACTTAAATCTCTTTGCACGGTATTTGAAACCAAACTTGTATTTGAACAAGCATTTGAATTTTACCTTAATTTCCAACGCGTTGGTGTATCGTTAAATCTTAACTAACAAACCAATATCCTTCATACAAATTTATTGTTTCATGAGTAAGCAACAGTTTAATTTGGGTTTTGAAAATTTGTGAACAGACTAAAATTTGTGAACAGGCACTGTTCAATTATGCGAATAGCCGTTTAACGGCATATTATCAAAAAATTCAAAATTCCAACTGTTTGCGTGACTTTTGGATGTAAAACTTGACTTAGTATTCTAATAGTAAGCAATGTCATGTGATAGTATCATCCTACAGTACCAACTTAATATCGCCCTCACAAGGCAGGACCAGTCGTCCCAAATTTATTTGAATCAACAGCTAAATCTCACAATTTTATTCTTATTTCTCTTTAAAGTATCCTTCTTAATATTGTAGGATTTTAATATTGTATTCAAGGTAAACCAAACTGTGACTGCTTGTAAATTTTTCACTTTAGGAGAAGATACTGTTGTCGCATGACTGTCAAGAGCCAATCACGAAATAGGACAGTGTACTACACTACTTCGAGTTGGGACCACCGCTCTTGCCGTTTAAAATAAATGTTCATTTGAAGGGAAATATTGCATTTAAAATGCTCCAACACAGCATTAAAAGTAAATAACTCTAGTCATTTTCAAATCATTCAGTTTCAACAATAAACCCCAGTAATAGCTTCATCTCCTCAAAATATTATGCACAAGAAAAGTTATGGAAGTTGCATCTTTTGAAATGTTGAGAGGTTGAAAGATTGGGTGAACGAATTAATCTTGAGCAACAAACAGCTGAATTTCTATTCGAGGGAAACTTATTTCTTGAAAAGATGGCCACAAACTGCCTTATTTGTAATTATTTATCATTCTTTGCCAATAAACATTGGTTTTCAAAGGATGAAATTTCCTTGTAAAACAAATCGCAAGATTTCCCTTTAACGTAGTGTTTTTATCATCGAACACTCGGCATTATGCCGGTGTGGCAGTTTTTTTGGTCCTCTGTCCGACGGGACCAAAAAAACTGGAGTTATTCAGTTTTTTTGGTCCTAGGACAAGAAAAGCTAGTTTTTTTGGTCTCGGGTAGGACAAAAAAAGCTAGATGTTTTGGTCCGGGTCTAGTTTTTTTGGTCCCACGAAATAGAAGCCTTTTTTTCGGTCAGCTTCACTGATCGATTTTGTACGGTGGCCGAGAGGGGACAAAGAAAATGGTGGTTGTGAGATTTTTGAGAGAGATGGTGAATTCTGAGACAATTAAGATGCTGACAAAAAAATCCACATTATTCTTTTTTGGTGGTTCCCTCCAGGCAAAATACTATAAATACAATGACAAATTATATGACGAAATACAAGATATTATTGGACCCCAATGACGCGATAGAGGCGAATCTTGACCGGACAAAATAATTGTAAAAATGGGAGGGGGACTAAAATTTATCCACATTCTTTTGTTTTACAAAGAGGCTGTGGCATTGAGAAAATAAATAGGGAACATCAGTTTATGCAAAAAGAGAGAACAAGTGGCGTGCCCCTGATAGATAGTTGACACCCAGGGTTAAACCGCCTCTTTTAGTTCAGAATGAGTCTAGTGTCATCCTGGTGTGGGGATTAAGGGTGCCGTAGGCATACATGGAAGGTACGGGTTACTGTGCTATCAGAGATTATGCGATCTGATTTATCAGTATCATTGTCATATTGTCATTCCTATTTGCTGGCTAAATATAAAACAAAAGTGCTTTCTATGAGAAGGCAGAATATATTTGTCTATGCGGAGGGCTGCTCCTTCAGCATGCGAATGGGAACCGCTTTCTCACTGCTGAAAGTGCAAGTAAATTAATTAACAAAAACAACGAAATACATGTGAATACCTGTTGCATATGCAGCAGAGATCCACATGTATGCCTTTTTATTTGTAGTTTGTTACTGTCTTTTTACAGGCATTTTTAACAGTTTGGTTTGCGCATAACGGATGATATGCATGGGTTGTAGGGTAATTCCCTGCGTAGGCTAGTAGGCAATCCTACAAAATGTTTCAGTGACTATTTCAACATACACAGCGAAACTTGAAAAAGTGCTCACTCTTTGCAATCACTTTGCAGTGAAATAAAACTGGAATACGAGGTCCATATGTATAGTCTACCGGTAATTTGAAAGCACTAATCTCAGGTTAAAGGTCCTTTTCATGAAATACCTTTAAAGTATGTTTTTTTAACAGAACCATTTTTATTGAAACTATATTAGAGCGATATGTTCATTCCTTGGATTCTGTTCATTTTGGGTGGGTAAACTGCTTCATGTCAGCATAGGCTCATTATACACTAATACTAAAACGAAAGTTCACCTGTGGGGTATTTCAAATTGACTTAAAATCTCAATGAAGTGGCGGTACCGATATTTAAGGGATAAGTCGCATTTGGCTGACTATATTATGGTGAATGAACCGTCTAGACTCCAAGTTGGCAAAATAAGGGTCGAGGCGAAGTCGAGTCCATTATGTTGCTAATTTGAAGTCAAGACGGCTTATGAGACAGTAATGATCAGACAAATGTGGTTTATTCCTACTTCTAAAAATGTGTGAAAAACTTTACCTTTATCAGTTTCTTTACGTGTATTGACCGTGAGTAGTGAAATTACAGATCTCTGCTCAACCAATCAGAATGCAGGATTACCAACAACGGATGGTAGAGCTGGTAGCATTGAAAATTAACTTCCCTTTTCCATGCATACGTATCAAACTGAGTGATGAGTAAACTATTTTTCTAAGTCTCAACTAACTTCTTTTGTTTTTCCCCCAATTGCTGCTCGGAGTTTTCAATTTCCCCCTTTCCATTTCCTCTTTCATTGGAATAAATGACACTATTTTCTAGGTCTTGAAGGAGAATGGTTGAAGATAACAACCAAGCATATTGGTAAAATCTCATTGTGCACAAATTACTGTTCTGTTTTATAGAGCCTGATATCTTAAGTACTGTGCTGTTCATTGCGGATTTGCAGTAGCGTAACCAGACTTTTTCAGTTGGGGTCTGAGGAGGGGGGGGGGGCAAAGGTTGATGTCGGGGGGGGGGCAAGCAGGAATAACACTTTCTAAGCGGAGCGCCAACATTGGTCGGCGCATAGTGTGCAGAGAAAATTTTGGCTAAAAATGCCTCTCAGATTTCGGAAATGGAACTTCTCAGTGTCTTCGGCCCTGTTAATTTCAGCTAAATATCCCTTATTTTATGAAACACATGGTTGGAAATTTATACTTCCACTATGAATGTTTACTACATGCCAAAGAGGGACCTGTTTGACAGCTAGAGTCTAAATAGGGTGGTCGAAAAGGTTCTCCACTGCGTCAAAGCGTCGTTTGTTCCTCCGTCTATTGCACCAGCTGGCCATTTAACTGTTTTATACTTGGAAATAGTCTTACCATGCATGCCTTAAAGGCCCAATTCTCTCACCCCAAACAGTACCAATGCTCTTAACCTTCTTACTTAAGCCCCTCCCGCAATTGTCTGAAATTCATCCTCACCCAGACACAATCTCGGCCTGGTTTATTGCTTCAGGGTGAGTATGTATGTATAATTATTATATTTTCTATAAAGTTTGATTTATGCCTAATCAATATCACGATTTGCCACTCTAAGTTCCCATTGAAATTGCTATTGTATGGAGACCTTAAGGGGGGGGGGGGATTTGCTTGCTTTTAACATCAACTGTATGCTTTTACTCTCTTGTTTTGGTCTTGACTTTTGCCCAGTAAAGCAATAAAACTAGGGCTATTTCTTTCGGTTTTAAGAAAAAATATATTAGTAGGAACAAAGCAAAGAAAATTTTAGTAACTACTGTACAATAGGCCCCGCCCTAGGCACCCTGTGGCTACGCGACTGACTTCAAAGTATCTGCGGTCTTTAATCCTACCCCATCTTACCAGGGAGATGTAACTAAATCACACCTCCCTGTTCGCACAAAGATGCTTCCTCTCTAACTACAAGACAGGATATCCGTTAAGAACGCATAATGAGGAAGTTCGACCACCGTTGCCATGCATTTACCAATAAAAGAGTTGTCTACGAAGGAACCCAGTGAATATTCACACAAAAAATTGAATAAATCTTATGCAAGCGATTTGTCAGGTCTTTGGGGTTTTCACTTGGCCTACAACTGAGAGTTTCCACAGTTTAGCATTTTCATTAGTATGCCACCTTTGGGTAATTGTGGGCTCGGAATCTCTGCAAGTGCCCTGTACACACATCGCCAAACCGGCCTGCCCTTACGGCAAAACCAGGATAATATCTGAGTTGAGTTTGAGTTTATTTCCACAGTTTAAATACAAAATGATACAACATTTAAACAAGGCGGTAGAGGAGGACTGAGAAAGTAAAGCTTATGCTAGTAGACCCCTTTACAAAAAGAAAAAACGAAAAACAAAACCAAAAACAAATAAAAAAGTCCAAATCATAGTCCCATACACACATAATATGGACAGTACCATGGAGGCATTATTTTTTCCCGCCAGTCGTTCCTTTAGCCCGCATGGGTACAGTGCACCCGGAACGAGGTACATAGACGACAGAAAATAGCTCTATTGTGCCTGACCACCCTAAGGTGTAACAAAAATGACACCACACGGAAAAAAATAGAGTAGAGAACAAGTGAGAACGAATTACCATAAAAGTTATAGTGGTGCCCAGTTTGACTGGCATTGTTCTGTTAAGATCGCGCAAAATGTGGGTTCGTTATTAATTTAAAACTTTACATGCGAAAAAGGGGCATTGTTTCATTTTTATCGTAATAAAGTTGTGAACATATAGAGGGTCCCGGTCCCACGAGAATGCCATCCTTGCAAGTAACGTACCCATCCCAACCATAGCCCCACCTTATAGAAATAAATTATCTGACCTTTTCGGGGCTTTGGAGCCCCTGTGAATATTTGCCCCGGCTCATCGGAAGCGTGGTGACAGAATGGATCTACCCCTACATGAATCATCCCCATAGTCCGGCGAAACATTTTTGAAATATTTACCATAATTACCGTTGAAAGTCGCAATGCCAAAATGACCGTTGAAAGTAGCAATTTGTACGCTATATATATATGCTACGCAAATTTTCGGACCTTTTCGGGGCTGTGGTGCCCCAGTACCAATTTCCCCCCGGTCAGCAGAAGCATAGTGATAGACCGGACTCACCCCTACATGAATCACCCTCGTTATCCCCCAAACCATTTTCGAAATGTTTTCGAAAATGACCATTGAAAGTTCGAAGAAACCCTCCGACCGACGAGATGGCACTTATCAACTTCCGTACAGCCGTTATTTGGTTCGCTTGTAGCGTTATCGTTCGCTGTCCACTGAGTAGGTTGCTGTGAGTTGCATTGGTACGTATTCGTGCATCTTTGTTCAGAGTGTGAACTCTCTGCACCTACGTGCGTGTATAGTGTCCGTATGCGTCACGGACCATTTCAGCTAGCATCAGACCAAAAAAACCGAGTACATAACCAGATTTTTCTGTCCTAGGACAGATTCCCAAAAAAACTACGTCACCGGACAAACAATGAGCACGTTGCGGTCCACTGGGTATATTGAAAACTGTGGGACTTTTAATGTGTCTTCGGGATACTTTACACAGTATATGAAAAATTATATTGAGTAAGCTAGTGACGTTTTGCGGTTACTAGTTTGACAAGTTCTCCAACCTCGTTGTCATGGTAACCACCGTTAAATCGCAAATAAAGAAACAATGTAAGGGTAAAAAAAGACAAATGCATTGTCGATTGATGGAAAACGGTGTAATTTGTCAGGTCACGCGTACTTCAAAGGCAATACCACTGTCAATACAAAGAATGTATCGGTTAATATAGTGGAAGCCTATGCTATAGGCCTATAATAGACCAGGGGCCCGTTCCACAAAGAGTTACGCACAATCTTAAGTATGATTTACTGTTGACCTAAGTATGGGGAATCAAACTTAAGATTGTGCGTAAGTCTTTGTGGAATGGGCCCCAGCTGGAATTAGTGTTGAGTTCTTGGACATGAGGGGTGTGTATAAAAGGCAAGAACAGTCACCCCAGCTTGAAGTAGTGTAGTAGACTGTCTTTTTTCGTAGTTGGCTGTTGAAAATCATGTGACAACATCTTTTTCCCCAAATGTGAAATTTACTAGACGTAACTGCTTGGTTTACCTTAAATGTGCAACACTGAAGTCATAGAGTATGATGAAAGATACTTTGAAGAGAAATCAGAAGAAAATTGTGATATTTAGCGATTGCTTTAAAATATGTTGTTTTTTGAGGGAGAGGGGGGGGGGCTGCTCTTGATCTTCAACTATAAAGCTGCACAAACTGGACGCCACAGTTTTTATTTTAATAGGTGTGTAACCTTGAGTTATTCGCTATGTTAACCTTTTTATAGCGCCACTGAGCATGGGTGCCGTCCCCTCGAAAGACTGCGGAAGTCCTTTGTTTTGTTCTTTTTCGTCGGGGTATCGATCATGAGCTGAGCAAAAAAGTTCGTCCTCCCCCTGCTGTGTCCTTTTGTTCTTTACCTAAGTTTTCATAGCAGGTCAACATTAGAGCTAGAATGACTTTTAAATGGTCAAGGCGATACATCAATCCTTCAGTTCATGAAGACTACCATCGTTTCATCGATGATCTAGCTTAGTTTCCATTGTTTGCAATAACGGGCGCATTTGACATGTTGCAACTCCCTGGTCAACCTCATAGGGCGCGTTTCAAAATTCAAAACTTTAACTTACGCATAACATGGCAGCATGGGTACCAAGCTGAAACTAACAGTGTGGTTACGTACAGTGGCCTAGTTTTGAAAACATAGTGCAGTGTGGTCTAAAATGTGGGCAGTTTGTTGAAATCATTGCAAAGGGATGCCGAGGTACAAGCCGTACAAGGGGATGAAATGATACAGTCCAGGAGCGATACCTCGTAGTGATGATCTTGTCATCCACCAGTGTACATCAGCACAGGCTTATGCACGAAGAAAGGGAAAGACAGAAGTACTGCCTGCCAGGTAGGATTTGTGCAACCAGGCTTTCTACAATTCGTTCACAACTAAGTTTATATCGTAGCCTGCACACTACAGGAACTCCTAAACTTGGAATTCACTGATTTATGAGCACTATAACCTATCCCCTCTGCAGCCTCCTTTTGACCTCTCACGTATAAGAAGTTAATTTCAAAAGATGGCAGATATACTTGGAAAAATCTTTTTACAAATTGAGAGAAAAAAGCGTGATCACCCGATTAAAAGGTCTGCAAGTCTACAATAACTGTGTAGGGGTATTTGGTGGGTGGATCAACAACCTACAAGGAGTTCAGACGGTATACCTGTTCGTAGCGATCTCGTGACCTCTAACCATATCAACTATGCGATGAACAGTGCCCCGCCGAGAGGTGTTGACTGTATGTTGTACCAAGAGAAGCATGTAGAGAAATATATGGCTTGATTTGTACCAGCACATCTTGTAATCATGACAAAAAGAATTACAATGCTTCGACAGCGTTTTGCTTTCAATACAAAGACGATGAGAGACACTTTTCTAATTCAATTTCAGAAGTAAACGCTGTATGGCCCAGCTGAAAATTCCTGTTGAATACTGTTGAGCAGGTTTTGAACACTGGTTTTTACCACGTACAAAAGGTACGGTAATAGAAAACAGGTTTCAACAGGGTTCACAATATAGGCCCTATATGTGTACTAAGAGGTACCAACGGTAATACGTAACTTTTATAGGTATAACACGTCGGCACCTGCTGACTTCATCTTAAGAAAAGGAATGGGAAAATTAGGCTGATCAAACTTGCCGATACCTGTTGGCACCTGTTGGATTTCAACAGGTGCCAACAGGAATTTCTGCAGGTAATACTTCCATGTACGTAATGTAATGTAAGTTTAATCCTGAGCTATGTGCGTCGTCTTAACCTTAACAGTTTTCTAACCTTACCTTGGTTGACGCATATGTGCCGTTTGCTTACGTACGTGTATACATTGTTAGCCCCCGGGTACAGACACGTATCATACTACGCAGCGGGCTACCGCTCGTATGCCAAGTAACTTATATACAGGGACCAATACCAGCGCAATGTTTTAACCCATGAAACTTTGCTCACTGAAAGTATTCTTGTAATTTATAGCCATGCTCTCTGGTCTTTGGTTTTATCTCGATAATATGTTTGCAAACAAAGTTTTATGACATGATGCATCATCTCGTAATGAAGCGAATAGTGATTCTACTACAGACATAACCAGCCAATTCCGGTGAGAACTTAAACCCTTTTACATTAGAGAGACGTCGTCTGCACCCACTAAACAGGTGGACTGGTTGCACACTGACCGGGACCCCGTGGGTTCAGGGGCCCGGGAGCCCGAAACCCGTGATTGCAAGGTTTCATCTTGCCACGTACACATCCACTGAGATGGAGGAAAAATAGTGTTGGGCACCTTTCTGTTTCTTTTCCAAGGGTCCCGAGGGCCAAGCCTCTCATTATGTCTCTACGCCAACCCAGGACAAATTGGCTATCTATTCTTTCCCATTAAGCCTTCTTTTCATGAGGGATCGGCGACACAACTTATTCTCTCAGCTGATAGCCAAATATCAGCGGAGATATTTGAGCTTAAGACAAAGAGGATCGCTACGCAGGCTTGGTAAGATCCCTCTTCCACCTATACATAAAGAAATTCCTGCTAAAACTATCAATATGATGGCTCAGAAATGCATGACTATGCCCACTTGGTAAGTCCCACTACCAAACACGCCTTTATTTCGACATAATTTACCCCTAATGTATTCGAAACTGTTGACAATGTCAAGGTGGATTAGGCCTCCAAAGTTCGTTTAAAAGCACCGGTACAGTATAGAACCTTTGAAATTTGGGCATGACAGACATATATATTCACGCTATAAACATAGGGCACGCGGCAGTAAAATAATAACGACTTCTTGAGCACGGCATAGCATGTCAATGTACGAGTTTACAATGATAAAATACTGTAATAAAGTCTCAGCAGTTTTTCATCCCAACGGATGTCAAGTCACTCAAACAAGGTATGGGTAGCCTGGAACATTGCCACTAAATTCTGGTCTGATCGAGGGTCTGTTTATTATACTTTTAACTTTTCACGGAGTTATGATGACAAACCGACGAAACCCATACCACTAGGCCTATTTATCAAACAGTTTTGGAAAAAGCAAAACTTATTAGGATTTGGAAAGTGCACGTCCCTGTATAAATATGAGAAATTTACACTTTTAAGAAGATACATCGATCTTGTAGCATTCCAAGATGAAGCACGGACCAGGTAAAATCGTACACCGGAAAAAGTATAGGCGATAGAGTTTAGATAAACAGGCCCGAAGCCAGAGTAACGAATTTGTGGGCACATCAGTACGGGGGGTTTCTCCGGCTTGGGGAGGGGTCTAAGGCGAGTATGAGACTCCCTCCCCTTTGCTTTGAGAACGTTTTTCTTTGAGAAAATTTTTCACGGAGCCTAGATGCAAAATGGTGCGAGTTTCTCAACAGTTTGACTGGATTAATTCTTTTTTATACCGTAGTTGTAATGGTTTCCTTGGAAAATTTTTAAGCAGCCCCCCACCCTTCCTTGGTGGCACTGTAAGAATTCTTACAATTTGCCCTCTACCGGGCACAATTTCTAAGAGAGAAAGGAGGATACCAGGTTGCCAATAGTATAACGCCCACCTTATTCCGACGAAACCAAAACCGACTGCGTGGTCTAGTAGGTGTGGTTCATCCGACTCTCACTTGGAAGGTCCGGGGTTCGACTCCCGGGCCGGTTCATATCAAACACTTAAAAATGAAATCCAGTGCCATGGTGCGTGATATCCCGTAAAAGCATTGGAGTATTACTCTTGGTTCGTCAAGTGGTGGTTATCCGAAGAAAATGGTATCTAACCACACATAATTCACCGAAAATATGGACAAGTTTTACTCAATTTCTTGGTGAAAATTTTACCCAACTGTTTTGAGTGAAGGGGTAGGATTCAAGTGCCCCACAATTGGACAAAAACCGTGGACGCCGATAGATTAAACCAGGAGGTCATAGGTTGAGAAGGTTAAATCCTATCTTGATGTAAAACCCCATCTAATCTAACAGAACCTAACAAGAGAACCAAAATACCGCCCATATATTGTCGAAGAAATCATGTACGGTGGTAAGTAGACAAGGAGTATTAAAGTATTTGAAGAAGTTACAATCTTTCTTCTTTCTGTCAGAAACCCTCTTTGTACTCTTCAACTGTCTGCCAGAGAATCGCCACACCCACCCTGGCTTACCCTCATTCACAAAAGCTGTTGACCTGTTCCTCGCCCTCAAGTATAAATGTCGGATGTGCACGAAATGATCGATTTGTCGCAGCTGACTCACGCCAACCCTAGACAAGCAGATCAACAAAGTTCTGTGTGATATTGATAGACTAAGAAATAATTTTCATATCTGCAAGGATATGGCCATTCCCTTGTCCTGCGTAAGCGGTCTTAAGTAATGTCTGGTGCGATGCCCATAGGATGGATACACCAAGTCCGCCCAAAAAAGAATTCTCACCGCATTAGAGTGGTGCAGTGGTGCCAGAAGCAGTCAGTGTACACTTTGCACCTGTCCGTGAAAGGCACGATGTGACCTTTGAACTGAAACTTGTCGGCATACACTCCTGGAATACCGATCAAATAAATGATAAAGTGTAGTAAGTTTCTTGTACAGTTTACTCCGATATTATCAGGCAGACTGCAACCGGTGCTGACGGGTAGTGAAAACGATGGGCGTTGAAATTGAGTCTTTGACATGGCTGGCATAGCTCTCTGAACGATAATGTACTATAACTTAGGGTGTGTTCCATCGAAGCTCAAGGTGATCCTCCGATTGGTTTAACGATCGTCAAGTCATGTTCAACTGGCAGCTGACACTTAAAGGGCCAATCCTCTCACACCAAACTACACTTCTTGTAGGGGCTAACAGAAACTCTCAATTGGCTCAGCTTTTTTGATTGACTGCTAATTCAAACAATGCAGAGTACAAAACTTCTTTCACAGTAAAAGCTGTACCGAGAGTGTTATGATTATACACCTTGAACTTTTCTTTACTCACCCTGAAGCAATATGAACAGAGATTGTGTCTAGATGAGGATAAATTCAGACGATTGTGGGAGGGGCTTAAGTAAGAAGGTTTGGAGAATTAGTATTGTTTGAGGTGAGAGAATTGGGCCTTTAAAGGCCTTATCTTCTCCATCTCAAACAGTTCCAATCCTCCCAACCTACTAACTTAAGCCCCTCTGATATCATCCTCACCTTGACACAATCTCAGTTTGTTGCTTGAGGGTGAATGTGCAAGACCCAATATGTCACCAAAACACTCTCAGTACAGTGCATGCTGTGTAACATGACCTACAGCACTCTGCATTTTTTAACTTGCCGTCAGTCAAAGAGCTGTTCCAATTGAGAATTTCTGTAGTCTACTACAACAATTGTAATTCGGGGTGACTGTTGACTGTCTTTAAGTTTTTCTACATACAACTGAAGTCAAAACGTAACCTTTTCAGAGATTACTGCAGTAAGATGAAATCAAAATAGAAGTTCTAAATGTTATGTAAACAAAGAGTTTACAAACTGTCTGGTGAAGTGCAATATTATGCGCTAATTTCTAAGACGCAACGCACCCTCTGTTCCCCGGGGAAGCTCGGCGAATGTTAGTTAAAAGCGTCCGCCATTTTTGTGCATTGACAAACGGTCACACACCTCTCTGTCAAACAATTATACCAAAATTCCATAAACTTTGACGGACCTCTCCTGCAAAATATGATGCACTGTCATGGGCGTCCTCAGGTAAGGGCAAGGGGGGCACTTGCCCCCCCCCCCCTGGAAAATCAAAAAATTGAAAAAACGTATAAAAATCAAAGCAAAAACCCGAACAAAACGTGTTTTCCAAGTTTCTATGCCAAAAATAGGCTTTAGAAATGCCATTTCCGGCGATCTGGGAGGCATTTTGGGCCGAAATTTTTGGGCGTTTCATGTCAATTCATGGTGACTCGGAGGTTTTGCCCCGTCTAGAAATTTTGCCCCCCCCCCCCCCCCCGACTTTTTTCTGCGGACGCCCATGTGCACTGTAATGCCGCAGCTATTAGGTTGCCGTCATACAATATTTGGAGAAATTTGACACACCCTCCGACACAACTCAGACGAACAAGACACACAGTTGACTCACCCAACCTTGAGATTTATACTATAAAAAACCATCTTGTCAAATGGGGCACGAACCAGAATCTTTGAAAATATTTGAAAAGATTCGTTTCAAAATTGACTAGAAATGGTTCAAAAATTAAACTATTCGTTTCATTTATCAGTCGAATCTAGTCAAAGATTTGACGAGACTCCGGTTCGTGCCCCCAATTGATTAGATTCTATTCAAATTTGACTAGAAAAGTTATAGAGAGTAGAAGGCGCGTCTTACAGATAAGTGCAAAATGTAATTGTAAGGTCTACCGTACATTGTTTCAGAAGTTTGGTCTTGTTGTTAAAACCAGCCACTCCGGCCGGAAAAAGCATACCGGGGTTTCACCAACTCAACTTTAAATTCGTTGTCTCATTTAAAAACCTTCCATGCAGACCACGGACTAATTTAAATGAAACATTACCAAACCACCGCAAATTGACCGTCACACATCTCATTCGTTTCATAGACGGACACTAACAGACAGTTACGCAGGCTAATCTAGGTCACTTTTCATGTGTAACATAAACATGACGCCGCTTTTTACATGCAGACAGAATAAAAACTCCGTGGTGAGTAGCTGCAACTTCAGGTTGATAAATGCAAAAATGACATGAAGTTCAAGACTGCAAGAAATGGAAAATTAAATGAAGAGCTGGCTTGGAAAACATAAAATATACTAACAACACAGCACCGCCTGAAAAGAACATGCTATATTTATTTATTTCTTCTTGAAACGACGCGGCATATACTGCGCTGCTTCGTGTTTTATTCCACACACCATAGAAGGATACGACTTTGATTCAGTCGATGTAAGGAAGGTTGTACAAAACCCATGGGAGGTTAGTATGCTTCTATAATCCCAACGGCAAAGTTTTATCAAATTGTACCTAATCTGTAGACACAACTAATTATGTTCGCCCTACTAATGTTTACTGTAGATAAAATGTTTAAACGTAATCAGAGCCCGCGAAAGACACATGCATGCTGGTCTCACAGGGATGAAACACACTGAAGTTTGCGTCACGGTCATTCTGAAGGCCTACCACTTTAAAGAAAAACAAGATAAGAAACATTTTTTCATGATTTCTACGACTTAGGCAAGATATGAGAGAATAAACTTAGACCTAACACGAAGATAATACATTCAAGAGCATACCAGCGCAAGTGGGAATCTAGCTCAACTTAGGTGTGGAAAATAACCGTCCCGCGAACCCTTCTACCCTGATAAGGTGCTGACGGGGGTGTGCAACAGTGTTCCAAGCAAAGGGGTACTTTCAGGGACCAGATACGATGCTAAATGAATACAAAAATATTCTAGATAGTCCCTCCCCACACGCTTTCGATGACACGTGGCAATACAAGTTGAACTATGAGACTACAAGGTAGATAATACCGTATCTAGGACTTTGCGTTTACATCATAAGTCATACAGTGCGCCACAATAATCTGATTACCGCCTCGGTTTAACCTCAGGGGTTCAGCGAAAAGCTCCTTGTATTTTATTTTCATTCTTATGCTTTTACATTGGGGCGTGTGAACTTCTCTGCTCCCAGTCTCTCTTTCCTTACAAGCACGCGTAATCTGGGGACTCGGTTAATTTAATACCGCGGTTGCTTCATTATCCGGGTCACCATATAGCCTTATGTGCCAAAATACACATGTTTCCTCTGATTGACTATTTCCTTTCTTCAACTGCCGACCCAAGTTGCCAACATGTCTATGTACCTGAAAATGTGGACTAAACTTCTACCTCTCTACACGCTTGTTGGTCTGTCTGTCAATTAAAGGCCCAGTTCTCTGACCCTAAACAGTACCAATTCTCCTTACCTTCTTACTGAAGCCCCTCCCACAATTGTCTGAAATTCATCCTCATCCAGATTACAATCTCAGTTTATTGCTTCAAGATGAGTATAGAAAAATTCCATTTATATAATCAAAACACTCTCAGTACCATTCATGCTGTGTAATATAAGCTTTGGTACTCTGCATTGTCTGAATTAGCTGTCAAAGAGCTGAGCCAAAATTTTAGTTTGGGGTGAGAGGCTTGGCCCTTGAATGAAATGGTTATTCACGTTGAACAAGCCCGATTTCAGAAGATGCACTGACCAATAAGACAACTTGAGACTTGTAAACAGGATGCGCTGTTACAGCATATCGAGTGGTACCAGCAGCAGCAAAAATTCCAAACAAATTAATTTGATAGGGAGTTTTCTGATAAAACATTGAAATACATAGGATTTTTTCACGCAACAACTGAAGTACAAAGGGTAAGAGTGAGACTAGCAAACAGTTAAAGATTCGGAGGCACTGACTAAAGTGCATGATGTCGATGAACTAATTCTAAGCTAGCATGACAAGTACCTGTGCGGTACCAGAGCTTTGGTATTTGAGCTTCTTCCGTGAGTTCCTCTATTAAGGTATTCACGCTTACGTCACTGGCACTGGTCCCAGTCATGGCCGACTAAAATCGGCCATGACTGGGGTCCATTACCTTTAAATAATTCAATTTCCTTGCTTACCTGTATCATGGATGGAATTGTATACTATATACAATGCCACTTGATTGCCTCAACTTTAGTGAATGTGAGGATTTGAAATTACATGTGGACAATAAATGATGACGATTTAACGCTAATGGACCCCACAAATGGCTGCCTACAGTCTCTAAACAGTCACTAAACACAAGCGCTGATCGAATTTGTCTATAGAAGAATCTGAATAGCTAAGTGATCGTCTGCTTTTGTCGGACATAACTGGGCCCATCAGCTTTAATCTTCAATTTTTTTTTTTTTTTTTTTTTTGCTTCACTGTACAATGAATGATTGCTCACTAAAGTAATCCTTTATTTCCTCGATTTCACTGCTTATGAGGGTTTAGAATTGTATATAATTTAGACAATTAAAGGTTAAAGGACCCTACTAATGGCCGCTCTCTCTAACTGCTCGCATTCGTCTACACATGAAGTATGGACATTAGCCTAGTCATTTCAGCTACCCTTCATTGAGTGGCTTGTATGTTTAGACACACTTTATAGACGAATCCGATAAGCGCTTGTTTTAGTGACTGTAGGCAGCCATTAGTGGGGTCCATCAGCCTTTAATGGTCTTCATTTATTGTCTACGTGAATTTCAAATCCTCATATTCAGTGAAGTTGAGAAAATTAAGATACGCTTTAGTGTACAACCATCCATGGAACAGGTAAGGAAGGAAATTTAAAGATTAAAGGTAATGGACCCCAGTAATGGCCGACTAAAACCAGACCATCACAATCTGTCCGGATTCGTCTATATAGGAATTATCACAATCGCATACACGTACCACACAGACTACGGGTATCAACAACATCAAATAGCCGGAGTCCTGGTCCAGGTGTGGTACGGAGAAATGCCCTGGTGCATGTTTAGAAGACGCTATAAGGTAATTTCAGAGGGCCGTCATAAGTACGCATATTTTTAAGGTAGAGTGACATGTCAGCAAAAAGCCCTGAAGGGCCTTGGACGTAAAGCCTGAAGAATCTTTCAAAAAGGAAGAATCTTTCAAAAAGGGAAAATCATTTGGAAGTACACTCTAAAATCAAAAGAGTGAACTTAGTCACTCTTTGATCGAGTGAAAAGTGTAAATTCACTCCATTAGAGTGATAATTCACCCCAAGGGGAGCGAAGTTCCATCCAAAAAGAGTGAAGTTCACTCCAAAAAGAGTGAAATTCCCTTAAAACGAGCGAAGTTTCACTCTTGATGGAGTGCCCACAGTGATCACTCTTTAAAAAAGAGCGATCATTGCAGGCGCTCGTGGAAGAGTGAATTTTCCCTCTTCCTCTAGTGAATTTCACTCTTTTTGGAGCGAACTTCACTCTTTTTGGAGTGAACTTCACTCCTCTTGGAGTGAATTATCACTCTAATGGAGTTAATTTACACTTTTCACTCGATCAAAGAGCGACTAAGTTCACTCTTTTGATTTAAGAGTGTATGTCAGTATCTTTTACGGTTTCTAAGATAAACAGTACCTCTTCAAAGTTTGAATGTTCCTGAAATATTTAATGAAGTGGAGTTATGCACAATGTTGCATTTCTTGTGCTAACCCTAATTTTCTCTTAATTACTCATCAGATAGTTTATAGTTTGGTAATTGATACTAATGATTCCAAGAACACAATTTAAACTTCCAAAACAGAATCCTCAGCATATATGTTAATGATACATTTGTCCTTGAAAGGAAGATTTTAACCAGAATGCAAAAATGCATTGAGGTTTCGATGATACATACATGCTCTTTTCAATGAAATGCTACATTTCTTGTAAGAACTGGTGACCCGAAGTGACCTTTGACTCCACATGTTAGTAACTGGTTTTTTTTCTTTTAACCCAAACAATTCTACAAATTTCATACTGTGCCTTAAGATATTTCGCAAACAATCAGCTTACATCATACACATCAACATGTCAAGTTTGAAATGAATCCCAAGTTTCCTACCTTAAGATATTGTGTTAAAGAGTTTTTCAGGATTTGTCCCCTTCTGACCCCAAACGACCTTTGACCTCTACCAAAATAAAAAGGATTCTTCTTTACATCATAATACATCTACATATCAAGTCTGAAATGAATCCAACTTTCCTATCATGATGTATCATGTAAACAAGGATTTCAGTGTTTGGACCCCATGTGACCCCAAATGACCTATGACCTCCACCAAAATTCTTGGGTTTTTCCTTACATCATTACGCATCAACATATCAAGTTTGAAATGGATCAAAGTTTCCTACCTTGAGGTATAGTGTAAACCAGGATTTCCCAGGTTTGACCCCACGTGACCCAAAATGACCTTTGACCTCCACCAAAATATATCCAGTTCTTTCTCACATTATAACGCATCAACATATCAAGTTTGAAATGAATCCAAGTTTTCTATCTTGAGATATTGTGTAAACAAAGATTTTGGTCTTTGACCCCCTGTGACCCCAAATGACCTTTGACCTCCACCAAAATATGTCCCGGTCTTTCCTAAACCATTACGCATCAACACATCAAGTTTGAAATGGATCAAAGTTTCCTACCTTGAGGTATAGTGTAAACCAGGATTTCCGGGGTTTGACCCCACGTGACCCAAAACGACCTTTGACCTCCACCAAAATATATCCAGTATTTCCTCACATTATAACGCACCAACATATCAAGTTTGAAATGAATCCAAATTTTCTATCTTGAGATATTGTGTAAACAAAGATTTGGTCTTTGACCCACTGTGACCCCAAATGACCTTTGACCTCCACCAAAATATATCCCGTTCTTTCCTACATCTTAACGCATCAACATGTCAAGTTTGAAATTAATCCAAGTTTTCTACCATGAGATATCGTGTAAACAAGGATTTTGGGGTTTGACCCCACGTGACCCCAAATGACCTTTGACCTCCACCAAAATCAATAGGGTTCTTCCTTACATCATAACGCATCTACATATCAAGTTTGAAATTAATCCAAGTTTTCTACCATGAGATATCGTGTAAACAAGGATTTTGGGGTTTGACCCCACGTGACCCCAAATGACCTTTGACCTCCACCGAAATCAATAGGGTTCTTCCTTACATCATAACGCATCTACATATCAAGTTTGAAATTAATCCAAGTTTTCTATCTTGAGATATTGTGTAAACAAAGATTTTGGTTTTTGACCCCCTGTGACCCCAAATGACCTTTGACCTCCACCAAAATCAATAGGGTTCTTCCTAACATCATAACGCATCGACATATCAAGTTTCAAATTAATCCAAGTTTTCTACCATGAGATATCGTGTAAACAAGGATTTTGGGGTTTGACCCCACGTGACCCCAAATGACCTTTGACCTCCACCAAAATCAATAGGGTTCTTCCTTACATCATAACGCATCTACATATCAAGTTTGAAATTAATCCAAGTTTTCTATCTTGAGATATTGTGTAAACAAAGATTTTGGTTTTTGACCCCCTGTGACCCCAAATGACCTTTGACCTCCACCAAAATCAATAGGCTTCTTCCTAACATCATAACGCATCGACATATCAAGTTTCAAATTAATCCAAGTTTTCTACCATGAGATATCGTGTAAACAAGGATTTGGGGGTTTGACCCCACGTGACCCAAAATGACCTTTGACCTCCACCAAAATCAATAGGGTTCTTCCTTACATCATAACGCATCTACATATCACGTTTGAAATTAATCCAAGTTTTCTATCTTGAGATATTGTGTAAACAAAGATTTTGGTTTTTGACCCCCTGTGACCCCAAATGACCTTTGACCTCCACCAAAATAAATAGGCTTCTTCTTCTCAGTAAGGGGTATCTGTGTACCAAGTTTGAGAACTGTCGGCCTTTCCCTTCTCAAGATATCGTGTAAACAAGCAACGTGTCACAAACACACACACATACACACATACACACATACACACATACACACACACATACACACGCACATACACACATACATACACACACACGCCATCATGAATGCATAGGTTTCTCTTTTCATCGAAACCAAAAACAAAGTATATAACATACGCCACATACGGAACAATGTCCCTCTGAATGACATCACAATTTTTTGCAAATTGAGCAAGAGCTCAATGCGCAAAAAATTGTGATGTCTTTACGGTTTATGCCTGATTAAGTGCAAATCAGTAGCTCCTGTCAAATGGTCAATTTCTGATGGATTTGATGGCAATTGCGGTAACTTTCCTGGTCCTTTACTCTTTTGAATCTTTTCACATCAAATACCCAACGTTGTCATTTTAATGCCAGACGACCTTTACCCTCGCCTCCAAGTTATAACAATAAAATATGATACATTGGTACATACCAAGTAATAGACAGTTCGGAGGCCTGGAAATTATCTGAGTGAGAGTATTATGCAAATCACTAAGGTATATCATTGTAAGCAGGGAGTTGCAACAGATGGAGTTCTGACTTCCTTTTTTTATTGCTTACATCACTCAAACACTACTTAACCCCCCATCAACTGCTTTTCTTAAGTCTTTACATTCCTCAGTCACCACACAGCCCCCCTGGGACCTAAAACTTCACTTTGGAGTGTAACTAGTAGCCGCCAACAAAGGTTTTAACCATTACGTAATACTTAGACTAGCAGAAGTGATATCTGTAGTGCTGAACCTGTCTCTATCAGAATACACATGCGCAAAAGGTAGGGGATGCATATGCATAGAATAAACACATGTGCAGTAATTGCTAACGATTTCCTCTAATTCATGCAAAAAACCGCATTTTAATCGAATTTGCCATTAAAATTCTATTGCAGACCGAAGAGGATATGTTTATACTCAATAAAGGTTCACAATTCGAAATTTTTTGCTCCCGAAAAGAGGGATTTTCGTGACATAGCGCATCGAATCGCATAACTAGACCATGTTCAAACGATAGCTTAAACACTACTGAACAGTACTGGCGTATTCGCGATCGCGAACACTGGCGACCAAAGTTTCAAAAATAGCTATCAAAATGTAACTTTTTTCGAACTTTTTCAGAGTTGTTACCATGGATACGCCATTTTACACTTTGATCGGGAGCCATCTGATGCTCTATTGGCTTTATAATCGGTCATTTTTGTTCGTTAGATATTCGGCAAAATACCTCATTCTTAGTGTATAGATGAAAAAAGGAGCTCTGTACTTACATTTTTCAAGCTAGCAAACATTTTCACTCTTAAAAATTCCTTTTTTCCCAGACTTTCTTAGATGTATCCAAACGGTAACAAAAATGAGTTAACAGTCAATAAAGCTGAGAAAGTTCGCATCGGTTTGCACCTGGTTTGCATGACCCGACTTTATCATGTCCGACTCCAAATTTTTTCCTTGCTCTTTGGGAAGAAATCAGTCTCTTTAAAAAAAATTTTGGATTATTGTAGCTTAGTGAATAATATTTCCTTAGGTATTCCTGTAAGACACGGATCAAAACATAACACATGGAGTTTTAGTTATACGGATGCAAATGCCTGCTTAAAAGTTATATCGTCGCTACACAAAAACTGTCAACAAACTACACAGTCAGGTACACATAATATACAGATACCATGGTACTAAGTAAGCTGCCATTGACTGCTGTACTGATTTATACATTACCATATACCACTACACACAGACCCACGTACAGCACAGTGTTACTCCCTGGCAAGAATAACACTATTACGTAATACTCAGGGCGGGCAGGAGTGAGAGCGATGACACATTGATATGCTAACGGACCCTCGGGCAGTAGGTTTATTACGTAGTTTACCGTCAATCTAACTAGTTGGATTCAAGGAAGAATTGAAAGTCAGAACTCCATCTGTTGCAACTCCCTGTTGTAAGGGAGACGCATCTCTTATTCTGAATAAGGCTATAACTTTATGAATATTGTAATAAATTTTATTCTCGAAATATTATAAACTTTATGTTTAATAAAATACATATCACGCTTCCCTTGAATGGGAAGGTCATTTTTGAAAATTAAGTTCATAAATTACGTTAATTAATTATGTTAATTAAGTTCTCCAATCCCTTATAACCTCGCCGCCCCCCCCCCCCCCTCCCTCCCTCCACTTTTGCTTAAAATTTCCTTCAACAATTTAAGGCCACAAGTCAATGCCCGGAGCAACTACAAAAAAAGTTCATTTCGCAAAGAATAGTAAAATTGGTGTCAACAGAAAAGTCAATAAAAAATGATACGATCCATTCGCAAAGTTTCATCAGTTACTATTTTTGGCCTAGGAAAGAAAAAATATTGTTTGTATGCATGATTCGAACGTTCCTAATTGTTTTGAGCCATTATTAAACCCTGCATTTTACGAACCGACTCTAGACACCTTGAATTTACACCATTGTCAACAACATTATTTCGTCACATGCTATTTAGTACGATCGAAGATTGATATTCAGACAAACGGGGCTCATTTCATTCATACAATTTTCACATTGACAATATGAATACACGTTACTAACACAAACGCTCTTTGAAAAACTCTGGTTCACAGGTGGAGGAGAGAGCTTTAGAAAAATAGCGTACTCCTATTGTGAGAAGCTGCTTAATTTTGTCGCGACATTTGGGTAGTTTGATAATAGAATCACCCACACAGTGTTTGTGTTACATTGCCATCAAAACATTCTGATTTTGTAGTATATAAATAAATTTAGGAGGTCTGCGTGGTAGTCTACATGTTGTTATGGGAGTATTCTTTGTATTCTAATTTTTCTGTGTCACGGGAGAAATGCTCCTCGGTAAAGGAATTGCACTCTTGAGTTGCTAATAGATACAGGCATGCACTAAGATGTGACCTTCTTAAAGGGCCACTTTGACAATGAAAGCACCCTTAGGCCTCTTCGTTTTGAGGTCATGGGTATGGCCTTGACGTGCCTTTCACTTTCGTGTATACGGTACAGTACCAAGAAAGTTACCTTTAAGGATAATCCTATATAAGAACCCTGGGGAACAACATTCATGTCAACTTGTTTATTTCTTCTTATTTAACTTTAAAGCCAACCGCAAAACGTTGCCTAAATATTAGGCCATGTAACTACCGGTATATCGCACGAGTACAACGTCATGGAGTGCGATTATCGAGTCTTATGTATCTCAGTATATACGATGTGCGATTCATTTTGCGAGTATAAAACCTGCAATACGAGTGTACCTTGTACAAAATCCCTCCAACAACTTATAAAAGCACTTGTCGATTCCGAACGTGCAGGTGCAAATGACGTCATCCTTCTATACATTACGCTAAGCATGATGGGACAGCAAGTTTTCCATTGGAGTCACACACAAAACCACAGTATTTTTCTTATCTCGGGACTCGATGAGAAATGGGCTTTTTAATTTCTGCTGCTATGAATATTATAATCTGTTTCTTCGCGAACTTCCCCTTTTGAAGGGATTCGAGTGGAAGATAATCCTGATTAATTGAAAAATTGTTAATTTAAAAAGAAAAAAAAGGCCTTGGCATTCGCCAACTACAATAGTTGCCGTCCGACATGGCATGGAATCGCTTGCTTTGCATCGCAATAACGTCATAATTATGACGTCAGTGCACGACCTCTATCGTCTATACAACTACCGATTGTGATTCACTGAGAGGTAGGTCTTATTATGTTACCTCCATGGATAAATCAAATGCAAAACAAAATTTCTGTAGTAGCATTTCAAGGTTAAAGAATAGCAAATAAGACTACACTCAAAGCTTGAAATCCATAACTAATGGAGCCTTACCCGCGTTCCAGACAATTAACTTCATAAATATCCCCATTAGTACTGACTATGAGACAATATTATGTTTGTTCGTCAGTTTGGGGACTTTTCAAAGATGTTATTGGAGTTCTTGGCTGATAACAAGCAATTTATTTTTATACAGGACTCTTTTATCGCTTTTCCTAATTTTTATAAACACACCATGTGTCCTAATTCCTGAATTCTCTTTTTAATCACGTGACAAAAATGTTAGACCATACGGTAACTTAATTCTACAATTTCTGCAAAACATCCCTTTTTACTCGGTTGAGAAATGCGACCTCTATCTTCTAAAAATATATGATGGGTACTTGCAACAGAGATAACGGCAGATTTTCAAAGTCATAAAGCTGCCACGGACTTATAATTCTTATACTTTTTCTTTTGGGAGGGAAATTGGTTATATAATATGAAGATGTAATTTGGGGGCGACTAAATCAGTAAATGTGCAACATACCTTTCTGAATAAATCGCTGAGTACCACTATAGCTTTTATAAAGTTTCCATATTTTGGGGGAGGTGGGGGCTGGGAACGTTTTCTGGTTATTCCCCCCCCCCCCGGTCCCCGACCCCCTGTTCCGTTGAACTTTATTATAGCAATTTTGGGGCAACTTCCACGCGTTTGCACCCTCAGGTTGGTTATTACACACGATGTGGAGGGTGTTAAATGCAAGAGCCATTTATTCATACGCATTCTCACTTAAGCGAAAACGGCTGTCTTCAACAATTTTCCAAGTCCACCCAACAATTCTTAAATGAGCAGAAATTGATCAGAGCTTTTTCTTGTGTGAACATCGTGATTAGTCTCAAGGGAGAAAAAGAACATCACACCATCACACGTTTCGTAGTAGACAGTTAACCCAAATATTTTACACGCAAGGCGTGGTTTCGCTACAAATCAAGGTTGCCTAGCAACCAGTATAGTAAACTGCCCTTGGACAGTAGTATGTACGAGGCGTGTAGTTTATCAGGTATAAGCATGACTTTTCATTACAGGAAAGTAATATTTAATGCGGCCGCGCAACTGTAGAAACTTTCGTTTTCAGGCTTTAAAATTTTATGAAGCCCATGAGAGTATTATGTTTTCTTTTACAGCAAACAAACAAATGATAATTTTTAAGGTAGTCATTTTTGAACAACCAGCTGTGACGATGAAATATCACTCTAAAACAAGTTCATCCTTAACAATATTTAATAGGTTTGACAACCTCCACGTTTTCAATTACCAAGTTTGTGTTGTTCTGAACCAGCTGGCGAAAAGGTTCAAAATGAACAGACGATGAGAATAAGTATGATAGCTGACAATGGATATACCAATAGCCGTGCACCACGCTGTATGCGATTGTCGGAAATTTTCGGTTTAGAGTGTTTCTCACACCTCATCTCACAACGCTTCTGTACCAATTTCCCTCAATTTCCTCACTAAAAGTAGTTCATAACCATACTTGATTCACCCGGCTGCCCAGACAGGGCGTGGGATTTGGGGTCTCCCCTTGAGTCCGTCCGACAAGTGGAAGGACGGTAATCTACCTTCCTAATTATAAACTGTGTTAAAGGATTTTTGGTGGTGAGCGACGGGCCTGATGAGAAACGTCTCATGGTATACACCAGGAGTACTTTGTAAGCTCTTTACAACACAAATCACTCTAAAAGGAGGGTGCAGGGTGGTACGTTCGCTGTGCCCCATGCTTACGAGTAAAACACAGAGTCAGCTTTCTGTTTTACTAAAATATAAAGCAGTTCCGATAAAAAGTTAACTTGGTAAGTGGGTACAACTCTTTACCGTTAGTTAAACAGTATAACATTCAGAGCACATGCAGCCAAATCTTTAAAGTCCGAGTTGGAATACACAAGGTCCGGATGGGCATATTTCCCAAAATTCGTCATTTCTATAAATACCAATTTTGACAATCTCTTCTCGAACACCATTTTACAACTGCAAATTACGAAACCGATATAGGCCTTCGGAAAATGTTTATCTTAACTTAGAGCACTGCTGTTGACGTATCCCATACAGAGGAGCTCGGTTGTAAGTAACTTGCTTTAATACTCCAAACAAAACCGAGAGTTAACCTGCGCTTCATCTTGTTTCATACGTGACGTATTACTGAGCGCCCGACCTTCAAATTTGCAGTTCAAGGCAGTTGCCATGGCAATTTTTGATGATTCGTGGGTTTTAACGAGAATTTTTACCACCTTCATAACATATACGGTTAGGAGAAACCCTGTGAAGACCTTAAACTGTTAATCCTCGTATACAACTTAACACCGCTATGATGTGCATGACTGAGGTAAGAAAATGAAACTGACCCTGGCTACCGTAACTATCAAACCACAAAGGACCTGACCTAACTCGCAGCAGGACACGTCTCGAGAGACCAAACAAGTATAGAAGCGGCACTTGCTGAACTTCGGCCAAGTTCACTGTTGACAATATTGTCAATGCTGCGTTTCTGTTCGGTAACTTACCTCCGAAATACAATTTATACGGTTCACAGAGTTGTTTTTTGTAACCCTGAGAATTTAATTTACGACTCCCTGTTTTATCTGGACAACACAGCGAAATGCCCCTTCACGCCATACAATACGATACGACAGGATGCGTAAAACGAATAAAATGCAGGTACTTAACTACTCTTTCACACGGGCGCGACATGAAAGGGCTGCATGGCATCTTTTCGCCCACTGGTGGCTGAGAGCACCATTTTGCGTCTATAAGCTACTTAAAAAATAATGTAAAAATAATTCCACCCCCCCCCGAAAAAACCTTGGAGAAAAATCCTTGAAGGACGAATCGCTTACCTAAATGTGCTGCTCACGAAGTAAAAATGATTGCCGGTACTCCAGCTATGGACCCAATTATATCGCGTGGAGGGAGTGAGCGCGTAGCCAAAGGAAAGGGCAAAGGGGAAGGCCCGTCCATCTCCTCTATAAATAAAAAACCTGCCGTGCCCTTTTGCAATAGGGGGACGTCACACAACTCGCTAAAAATGAAGACAATATTTTTACTTACATCCTTAGGCATTTTCAATGGACGCGATTAAATTAAGTTGAAACCCTTTAACTTTTCCCACATTTTAGTCGAGCATGTAGGCTATGGCCCTTTAAGTGCCATGCGACGCGATAAAAATGATTTCAATTGATTTCAATTTTACCCTGTTGCGACTAATGGAGAATTTAGTTACTGATGTTACGATAAAAATTTAATTGTCAATCTGTTACATTGTATGACCAATCTGCCATCGAGTTATCCTTATCACCGAGAAAGTAAAAGCCGCCATGTATAGCTAAAGTGTAAAAAGCCTGACGACATTTATAGATTCGTATCATCTCGCCAACTGTGAATCGGGGTTGTGTGCCACCGTCGTTCCCCCTGTGAGTTGGGACGATAGAATATGCGAACGGTATTCCCCACCTGTCGTAAGAGTCGAAGAAAGGGTTTGCTCCGAGTATGGACTTGAACCATAGACCTATTTGAAACTTTAGTTAAACCTTTTTTCCAGTTGACACTATATAAAACATTGGTGTTGTTTCGTCGTTAAATCTCATCTAACTTACTAACTTTCTTACTTAAAAAAAAGATATGTGTAATAACCTGTAACACCTCCATGATTGGATAGTACATCCTCTATTTGCCTACGTTTGTTTGTCTATACGTGCGTGGAAAGTGTCGACAAACCGCACCGGCCAATACTGGGAAAAATTTATTTTCCTTTCCAATTCGTTTCGATTTCTTATTATTCTCATCCCATAACCATCACAAAATAAGTAACAAGGGGAACATAAACGCCTACGTAAACACACTCATATCAATCAACAATGTACTACCGTGCATTTCATTGGCGAAACAGTGAATGATAGTGAATGCTTATCTTTCTTTTGTATCTTTATCAAGTGACAAAGACCACATCAGGGGTGTGTCGCAGATACCGTCAAGCACACAACCGACCCCAGAAAAAATTCATAAGAACTTTAACTGCACGAAATGAACTTTCCAGCGTTAGGGAAAATTACATGCATTCTGTTGCGATCTAAATTCAAGCACACGACACAGTTCGATTAGATTTCGTGACGAATACCAATCGTCTCACTAAGGCACTCAAAGTGCACTTTAATTTTTGGTACAACGCATCGTCAGATCAATCGTCGAAAACCGTGAAAAATGTGAACAACTAAAATGCTGAAACCCCACCCCATCCCCTTATCCGCAGAGCTCACTCTGCTTCCAATGCGCTCCCATTGAGGCTCACCGCGCTTCGATCTCACCCAGCGTTAAATTCGATCAAGGCCCCTGCAAACCCTAAAATCGGCGCCAGCAGGCATGTTTGCCCCCAGTCGACAATACTTAGTCTACCATTGAATCAAGGAGATGTTGGTAACACCTCCCTGCTTTCACGGCGATCTCAGACCATTTAATGCGACCTTTCCTTAGGCCTGTTATCCGTTCTCGAAATGCGGCGAGACCTGCCACCAAGAACGATGTATCGTTATTTTTACTTACTCCCAGAGCAAGTTACTGTGAGCATTGTGTGGTCACAGTTTTGTCAAGTTGCAGTCACCAAAACTCGTCTAAAATTACCAGGGCGCTATATGTACGGTAGCTGTCGTGAGAACTCGGCACAAGGCGGCGGACGGTGGATCTGTTTTCCGGTACGACCGCATGCATAAAACTCATTTGTCTCTGTTGCGCTCGCACTGAGCTCAGGTCGCTCGATATGCGCTGCAGCTACGACTGCAATGCGCCCTTACGGATATAATCTGGCAACTGGCACTCCCCTAAACTCGTCTGAGTTAAATTGTATGGTATGCACTATTTCTTTACTTTATTCTGTGTTTGTTTTTATAAAAGTGCAAATCAAAACCAGTCACGGTAAAAATACCTCTTCATTTCTCCAACGGACTTTAATCCTCTGTGAAAAATAAACTCTACTAAATGACAAACTTAAGCTAATGACTTGTACCTAGAGTGGTCAGCTATTGGGAGCTGTTTTATTCACCATCACACAGCCCCGAAAACTCACTTTACAACCTTTCACGGCAGGCAGCTATTGACTTATGGTCTATTATGTCCGTGTGGAGTATTGACACCAAGCGACTGATCAAATTTGAATTTCAGTTTAGGCAAAGGGTCTGAGCAAACACAGGGAGCGCTTGCACTTGATATAAAACTGGGCGCAGAGTCTATCAAGGGTGCAAATGACAAACCGTGTGTGGGTAGATCTATTTATTTACACCGTATGGACAGTCTGATTACTTTAACCCATACACGTTAAACCTACTCAGAAGCTTTGTAAAAGTGTAAGACTGAATATTCAAGGTTAAAATACATACTTCAGGACGCGATAGACTCATCACACCCTCACCAACCCTAATCAAACAACAATCAATGTGCATAAATCTTTGGAATGTGACATTGTTGAACCTTTAGTGGTTTGCAATCGTGCACAATATGCTATTATTGAGTATGAATAGACACATAATACGCTACATGAAGTTGTACGGACCACACAATTTAACAATCAATGAACTTCAATAATCGCAACGTTAAAGGGGCAAACCTCTCACCCCAAACTACAATTTTGGTATGGGGGTACCGAAACTCTCAATTGGTTCAGCTCTTTGATTGACAGCTAATTCAAACAATGCAGAGTACCAAAGCTTATATTAAACAGCATGAACGGTATTGAGAGTGTTTTGATTATATACACTGATTTTTTCTATGCTCACATTGAAGCAATTAACTGAGACTGTATCTTGATGAGGATGAATTTCAGACAATTGTGGGAGGGGCTTCAGTAAGAAGGTTAGGAGAATTGGTACTGTTTGGGGTGAGAGAACTGGGCCTTTAAAGCCGCGGTCAAAGCACAGTATTTCAATGTTTTGAATTAAGTTTGAAATTAAATAAAAAGTTGCGTTCCTTTTTTTCACTCAATGTGGTAGCAATTTTGCCTTAAGAAAATATACAATACCTCGGTGGTGGTGGTACTTCCATGCCCGAAGGAACAGAAATCTTGAGCAGTATTAATGTAAAGTAGAACTGAAATAACGGGTAGGCCGGGCAGCAAGGCTTGAACATTAATTCGATATTGTGCACCTTTCGAAACGTAAATCGGTTGAATTTCTCTTACGGATAAAATCATTTTGCACTACTCAGAATTGGCAGTGGAGTAAGGAAAACAAACCAGTGGGCCACAACTGCAGCCGGAGGAAGGCCATGGGTCCGACTAAACCCAGCTGGTTAGAAACTGAGCTGCAAAACCTTGCCTATTTAACTAAACTAAACCGTTCGGCTGGAAGAAAACTCAATGCGGACAGTTTGAAAGCATTGTACATCAACAAGGAATTACAGGGTCCTAAGCTTCTGAGATGCGTCCCAGTACCAAGCAGTGAACACGAACCCCCCCCCCAAAAAAAAAATAAATAAATAAATAAATAATAAATAACCCTCCCCCAAAAAGGAAAATTAATCATATTTGAAAGGAGTATTCGGGTCTCACAGGTGTTCCATGAAATTGAGCTGTTCCGATATTTTATATATATATATATATATATATATATATATATATATATATATATATATATATATATATATATATATATATATATATATATATATATATATATATATATATATATATATATATATATATATATATATATATATATATATATATATATATATATATATATATATATATATATATATATATATATATATATATATATATATATATATATATATATATATATATATATATATATATAAATATGTAAATAATCAGAAATAAATAGGAAACGATTGCTTTTCCCTGAGCATCGTATAAAGTGAAAAGAATAAATGAAATCAACCTCACCCAGTCAATTTTTCGCTGAGGTTGATTTCATTTATTCTTTTCACTTTATACGATGCTCAGGGAAAAGCAATCGTTTCCTATTTATTTCTGATTATTTACATATTTACTTTACAGTACACTTTCAATCACCCGGTCTCCGGGCTTATCGGTGCGATCAGAGTCGAAAAAGGACGAGGCGTCCACTGCTCTGTATAGCGCCCCCTCAGTGAGAGATTGTCATCTTTCTGTGATGAGAACAGCCAAGACCGGCTTCATAGCCTAATTGGTTAAGGCACCTGCACGTAAAGCAGGAGGTCTGGGTTCGAGTCCCAGTGAAGGAGGTCAATTTTTCGCTGAGGTTGATTTCATTTATTCTTTTCACTATATATATATATATATATATATATATATATATATATATATATATATATATATATATATATATATATATATATATATATATATATATATATATATATATATATATATATATATATATATATATATATATATATATATATATATATATATATATATATATATATATATATATTCATATTAATGAAGAGTTCTTTTTACAAACCTCAGGTACCGCCATAGGTACTAAAATGGCCCCTTCTTATGCTAATATTTTTATGAGTGTGTTTGAGGAACAAGCGCTTGCGTCCTTTCCTTATAAACCAGACGTGTGGCTCAGGTTTATTGATGATATCTTTGTTGTTTGGACTGCGGGGTCTGGTAAATTTCTCGAGTTTATGGAGGTTCTTAATTCTCAGCACCCCAACTTAAAGTTCACTTTTGATTTTTCTTTTTCTACTGTTCACTTCTTGGATGTTACTATTGTTAAAAATGAAGCGGGTTTAATCAGCACTGACCTTTATATTAAGCCGACCGACACCCATCAATTTCTTTTGTCTAACAGTTGTCATCCTGGTCATATTAAGCGTAGTATCGCGTATAGTCAAACTATGAGGATCCTTAGAATCTGTTCTAACCCTCAAACTGCAGTTCGTCGTTGCAATGATCTTGCCACATACCTTGTAAAACGCGGCTATAATCGACGTAAAGTTATGCAGCAGATTAAAAGGGCCCGTTCCAATTTTACCAGCCCCACCCATCCCCCAGCTAGTACTGAAGAGGAATACAAGAAGGTTTACTTTACTGTTGACTACCATCCGGGGTTACCTGATATTAGCGGCATTTTACATAAAAATATGTCTCTTCTCCATTGTTCTTCACTAATGAAGCGTGTTATTCCTCACCCCCCTGTTGTTAGCTTTCGTCAACCCCCCAATCTCAAAAAATTATTAGTCCGGGCTAAACTTAAAACTCCTCCCAGTCGGGGGACCCCCTGCGCACCTTGTAATAAGAACAAGACCAAACCCTGTCAGTTGTGCGGTCTGCTTATTTGTAATAATTTTATTGTCAGTACTTCTTCTGGTAGAAAGTTCAAGTGCAGAAATTTTAATACTTCTTGTGATGCTAAATTGGTTATTTATTGTATCTTTTGTCCGACTTGTAATTATCAGTATGTGGGTCAAACTAATAACTTTAGAATCCGTATGAATGCTCATAAGTCAGATCTTTCAAAATGTGTTAAGGGTGGTTCTGATTTTAAACATTGCACAGAGCTTTACAAGCATCTCAAGGCACATTCACCTACCAAGTTCTATTTTCAGATTTTAGATGTAGTGCATTCTTCTCGCAATTCGGATAGGGATAATCTTTTGGATAAAAAGGAGAGGGAGTGGATTTGGAATTTGGATTGTGTCTACCCAAAGGGTCTCAACATAAATGACGGTTTTAACTGTCAAGCCAAAAAACGACGTGCTCGTAGACTGTAGCCGCCTTTTTATCCCCTTTTATGTCTCCTGCTTCTACTTAGCTACTTTATCTCCTTTGTTAGGGTCCTAGTTTTTACATTTTATCTTTTGTGTTGGGTTGGGTCTGTTTTTAAATTTCTAGTAAGTGCTTTTTGCCTTTCATCCGTTTTATAGTGTCTGTTTTTCGTTTTGCCTTTTAGTTGTCTAAACACGTTTCTGAGGAAGGGGCCGGTGGTCCTGAAAGCTAAATATATGCTCTTGTTTTACCAGTTTTTACTATTTGTTTTATATATATACATATATATATATATATATATATATATATATATATATATATATATATATATATATATATATATATATATATATATATATATATATATATAAAGACGAAAAACAGAGGCCACCAGACACACGAAATATTACTGTCATCCATAAAAGTTTATTAAATGTTGAAAAGTAAAACAGGATAGGTAAATCTCAAAGCAGTTTGATGAAGACACTGGTAAAACGTAAAAAGTTAAAAGTGTAAAATTGTACAACGTTTCGAAAGGGTAGACCTTTCTTGATCACGTACACTTGATGTGTACGTGATCAAGCAAGGTCTATATATTTTTATATATATATATATATATATATATATATATATATATATATATATATATATATATATATATATATATATATATATATATATATATATATATATATATATATATATATATATATATATATATATATATATATATACACACATATATACATTTCATATATCACTGACCATCGTTCTGGACAGAAGACCATTCTCTCACCATTCCGTCCCTCGCGCCAATTGATGTATGTACTGTTGCCTTGACAACTAAATCTTCTATTTGTTCAGATTGAATGATTTAGTTTTGTGTCTCTACATAAAATCAGACAATGGAATTTTTACTACATCAAATCTCAGCAGAGCAGTGTACAGTACTGTGGACTTTGGCTATAAACGTTCTACAAATGTCAGGCTTCAACTGGTCACTCGCACTTTTTAAACGCATGTTCTACTTTTAGCCCGTAGGTATATGGCACGCAAAACAGAGACGCAAAATTGAAATCAAGACGATAGATCATTTCACAATAAACAGTGGCTGGTTCAAGATATCTAAAAAAATAGGAGTTCGTGCAAAATCAAAATTTTGGGGATCGAAACTGGGAGGCAACACTGGGAGGCGTGCGACAATGAAAAGTGATTTTTACTAGTTGTGATTCTTATTTTATCCAAGTTTTCGACATATAAGTTTTTAATACATTCCCAGTGAATCTTTGAAACAAAAGTAAGGTCTAGAGTCTCTCCAGGTCCAAACTAATGGACGTGAAGTCTAGATCTGATGTCAAAAGGAGGGGATATACAACTGTGTACACTCTAGAATCAAAAGAGTGAACTTAGTCGCTCTTTGATCGAGTGAAAAGTGTAAATTCACTCCATTAGAGTGATAATTCACTCCAAGAGCAGTGAAGTCCCCTCCAAAAAGAGTGACGTTTGCTCCAAAAAGAGTGAAATTCACTGGAGGAAGAGGGAAAATTCACTCTTCCACGAGTGCCTGCAATGATCGCTCTTTTTTTAAGAGCGATCGCTGTGGGCACTCCATCAAGAGTGAAACTTCACTCTTATTGGAGTGAACTTCACTCTTTTTGGAGGGAACTTCACTCCTCTTGGAGTGAATTATCACTCTTATGGAGTGAATTTATACTTTTCACTCGATCAAAGAGTGACTAAGTTCACTCTTTTGATTTTAGAGTGTACGGGCGTACCAAATGCAGTATTAGAAAGCATACTGTGTGGTGGACATGCGCAAACTAGGCTGAGGTACAGTGAATACAGCCTCCATCCTTTCCTGGCCCGGACTAGGCACGTAGGCACAATGCACTGTTCCTTGTAATATATGTCAACCCAGCTATTCCACACCTTGTACGTTGTACTGTATAGGCCTTCTGTTATCTGTAGGCTTGTAGTTTGTATGGCCCTATAATTCATGCTCGGAAAAATTGGGAAGAATGTTGTCATTTATTTAAAATGTTGTTTGTGTTATATTGTTGTTGCATATTTATGGCATGCTCTAAATATTGGGTAAAGGTGCGCAATTAATGTCCACAACCCCCTCCCATTCACACGGCCCTCCGGCTGAAAGTACTGCATGCTTGGTAAACTTCACTTATGGTCTCTCACTTCCCTGTCATACTTATTCAAGGGCAAGAGCAGACACTCTTTTGAAGCAACAGTTGAAGCTCACAATTTTCTTATTTTTCTTCAAAAAACATGTTAGAACTTCGGTAGGCCTATATTGCATATTCTTTGTAAATCAAGCAACCAGCTATTTACTCCTATAGTAATTTTCGCATATGAGGAGCAGAAATCTGTCACACGATTCTCTGAAAGAGCCAGTCATGAAACAGGACAGTTTGAGTGGATAAATTTTCCCTTTAAATAAAAAAAAATTGTAACATTAGCTGGACCTTTTCATACAAAGACATCCCTTGCACTGCTTCCTCACAACCATGGACCCTGGATTCCCTGGAACCATCCATGCCTTCCTTATTTCTGTTTGCTGTCAGGCTCTCTTTTTGGGAGGTCTGATCATGTCAGCTCCATGCTTTGATAAACAGATAAAGGTAAATCTCTTATGGTACAGCCAATTATAGGGCAAGAATTAGTAAAGATTGCTCAACAAATCCTTATAACACTCTGCTTTGGTGAATACGGTTCGGTTCTGCTTCACCAAGGGTGACTGAATGCATACGTGACTGCATCTACTGTTCTGCGTATAGATCTCTGCACAATGCCAATTGTAACTTTACTTGTTACACAGTAGCACCTGATACTAGAATATTGATTTATTTGCATTCAAAAGAAACACATCAAAGCTGTGAGCTGCATGGAATATTGGGGCGTGCCTTAACCTTACATGGAAAAAGGCACAAATGAGAGTTAAATTATGGGATTAAAACTATAAAGACTAGATTAAGTAGACTTGTTTGTGAACGTATTTAAAGAATTCAGGAACAAGGATAAGCCATATAAAAAATCTTTTGAATCCGAGAGAAGGTCGTTTCTGCGTTTTGAAAAGCTTTGTATACAAAGCCATGCGTCCTTTCAAATGCTGTTGCTTTTGTAGTACCTAATACTGTAATTGAATAGGCTAGTCCGAATGTAGATGCATGGTGAACGAGCCCTTATCTTAACTTGTGGGTACTAGTTAAATTCCTAATTTGAGCCAAGCTGTAAAAATGTTAACAATTTCCTGTATGTTTAACCATGTATCGAGTACTTCCATGGTTTAACGTCGAGTGCTGCTCACCGATACCCTAATCAGTTTGTTTTTATAATAACTTTTTGTATTTATACAAGGCACAATTTCAATTTGAGAGACTTTTTGGTTGTAGTTGCACGTATAGATGGACATGAATTAAAGTGTCACCGACATGTCACTTGTCAGCCTGTCAAACAGACACGCATACATGCAAGTGATGTTTCTTTGATCAAAATAATGAAGTCATACCCTCCAATTCTTATGTTCAACACATTACACGTTTTAGTGAGCGGGGAATACATCATTTTACAGCCTCCGTCGCAATTTATTGCAAGTGTGTACCCGCTAGTTAATAAGTAAACGTATTCCTTGCCCTCATTTGAAGATTATCGGACTTGAACTTAACACTATACTGTAAGTTGACGGCGCGACATCATTTCAACCTTATCATATCCGCCCTGCTGAGCAAGTGAGCGTCCCCGGCAACCGTGTAACCTTCATTATAAAGTGCAAGCTACAAATTACACCTGCAAAGATCGCACATAAACATTTTCAACAGCTGTACAATAACGATCGCCACGTACAGGAAAGTAAGAGAACACAATAATCAATTTGAAATACGCTCCACTATCCACATTTTAATAGTGTTCGATAGCATTCATACCATACACATTCACAAGAAAACACTTACCCTGCTCTTTTTCATAGGCATGTTGGCTGTTTCCTTTGGACTTCTAAATGAGCAGGAAAATAGTCCTTACGATAAAAAATCCAGAGTCGATTATTCGCAATGTTCCGGTCGAAAACAACGGCTAACGTTGCCGAAAATCCTATTTTAGGTAGCGACCTGGGCTTGAGGATCAGGAATGCACATACAAGTTGTACGGCACAGCTGATTACACACACAGCGAAGATATCAGCTCACCACAAAATGATCTAACAAGTGGTTATGTACGTACTTGCTTGCATAGCGTGCAATCATAGCGTAACAACACCGCATGCCAGAGCCGTATATTGTGTTTATGGTTAGCGCCGCAGAAAAGACGGTAGCTTGTAGGTGCTGTTGTTTACACATTATTTCAAATAAGGAATTTGTTAGTGATGAAGGTAGTCCAATAAGGAGAACTACTTGTTTTTATAGAAGCAGTAAATCCCAACTCCAAACTATAATATTGGTAGTAGTCAACAGAAATGTTTAATTGGCACGGCTCTTTGATTGACAGCGAATTAAAAAGGCAAAGTACTGTAGATCACATTACACAGCATGTACTGCATTGGGAGTGTTCTGATTACATACTGGGGTGTTGTTTACTAGCCTTGAAGCAATAAACTGAGGTAAGGCATGCATGAAAATGAATATAGTCACCCAAGTGTGAAAGAGGCTTAACTAAGTAAGAGATGAAAAACAGCATTTAAATGACAATTACACAATTAATTTCTAAGTTCTTAAACGTAACATTTAATTAGCCTAATAAAACTACATTCAGGGCCGCCACGACCGGGGGTGTCACTGTCTCATCCCAAAAATGTTCGTCACAGTAATGGTAGTTGGAAAATCTGAAGTTCCAGTTGGAATTTTCTCATACTCGGTCTAGTTAGTTTTTTCCGACTGGGCCTATGTCTGGCCTATGTCGAATGGGCCTATGTCTACTTTTCCAAAAAGCTTGATCAAGTGCGCTAGTCTACTTTTCTCACTTAAATTAGCGCCATGGGGCCATATTTTCGCAAATTCTTCATAACTGTAAAAATTTTCGCGCGCTCCGCGCGCTTCAGATCCATCGATGTAGTAATGATCACTCTGGGCATCTCAAACATATCTAAATTATGCATCAATCCGATAAGGGGCGATTGTTCGTGTGCATAGCCCGCCCCAACCCCCTCAATTTCCAGTTTACCACCAAAGGTATTACAGCTATATTTCTGTAGAGAGAGGGTGCGGTAGGTTTTTAGTGTTTTTCGACCGAAAATTAATTTTGACCATTTTCTCTCATAAATGATATTCAAACTGAGGAAATTCTTGATCCCTCCGCGCGCTCCGGATACTTTGAGGAGGTTTTAAAGCTCAATTTCTAACTAATTGGTAAGAAGGGCCGGCAAGGTCTTTTCCGCGTGCTTCTGACCTTATACTCAATGTTGTCATATGTGTCAGTATAGGCCCTACCTTCTGATAAACCAACTCATGCAGACGTATAGCAGCAAAATTAAAATACATTTTTACGAAATAGGAAGACCGGTCGCTTCGTCACCTCGTGATTTGAAGACAGTGACGTAGCCACGGGGGGGGGGGGGGCCAGATTTTCTTCAGGCCCCCCAGATTTTTGGCGTCCTGATAAAGTAATTGAAAAAAATAAAATGTTTGAACGGAAATAAACTTTGAAGTATTTCCTTCAAAATAGTAAATAAATAAAATGTGTAAAAATTAAAAAAAAAATCGATGAATGTGTGTAACTGCGCACGTATGAAATCAAGTAATAACTTCAAAATGCCTACTTTTACTAAATTAGATACCTTTTGTGATCTTCACTGTCGTTTATTGCATTTCACTTAGAAGATGAAACGAAAGTCTCGACGACAAACATTTATGTGACTTTGTTAGGTTAAGACGCTTTTTTGCCTTTCGGATGGCTGATTGATTTACTAAAAATAATGCATTCGTACACTGGAGACCACTCTTACACGACCATTCCTATACTTTATCAAACACAAAGTATGCCGTTAGCAGGTAAGGTACTGCCTTCGGATAATTCTTCCCTTCCATCCTTAACAAGTAGGCGTAGGCCTATGTCGTGCCTCACTCCTGCTCATGACAAGTGCCACTGTGGGACGATTTTTTTTCGGCAAGTCCTCTTTTTACTGGTTGGCACTGGCGTCCGGTGGGATTCGTAAAATGTCCACAAGGTCCTGATTTCATGTGTTTCCCACATGATCCATACTTCTGCTTTGCGGTTCAATTATTTTGAGAGATCTATTCGTACTATTTTAATTTTGACTACGTAATGTATCGATGGACAAATACTGCACCATTTTGCACATTGTTTCTTTGGTAGTATGTATGTCTCTTGTAAAATCTCTACAAAAACTAAAAATATTTTGATATTTTTCAAGCTCCCCAAGGAGGGAAAATCCTAAAACTAAGGCCTATAATTAGTTTAAAGTTTTGCCAAACATAGTACCATTTTGCATCTAGGAAATCAAACGCAAAGAAAGTTTCTCAGAGGGGGACACAACTACTTTTAGTTTTCCTGTAAAAGAGTAAGGTACTGCCTTAGGTAAGCTTAAATCCATTCAAATATTGCCGCATTTGCAGCTGAGTACATTCAGTTTAAAACACGTGGTAAGTGCTGTTTCCGGCCATCTGGAGGGGTTTTAAAGCCCAAAATTTTCTTCTACGCTCCGCGCCAACTGATGGTGGCCAGTGGCGTAGCTAGGATTTTTTCCAGGGGGGCAAAGGTATGAAATTTCCCCAAAACTTTTCCCGGTCAATGTGTAAGTATTTCATATAAAATATGCAAACTTACAAGTATAACAACATTAGCATGTCATTTTGTAATATTACTTGCATTTTAATCTTAAAGTATAACATAGAGCAATCGGAAATAACAAAGTATATTAATTTGGTAAGCAATATTTGGTTAATTTGTATTTACTAACGCAGTGGCGTACGCAGGATTTCTCTGAAGGGGAAGGGGCATGCAGTATGGTCTAAGGGGAGGGGTGTCCGCAAATTTTTTGACGTTTTCAAGAAGCCTGCATGCAAAATGGTGCAAAATTTTCGACTTTGACAGGAACAGTGTTAAAAGTTGAATCATGGTTCATGAGGATAAAACTGAAACTTTTGTGTCTTGACATGCATTTCTTTATGCCATTTATGCTACCTTACGAAGAAAAACTTGTCATTAAATTTGCACACTATTAGGAGTCAAAATAAAAGAGCACTGATCGGTATTTGTGGTTTTTCTTGGCCACAAAATGTTATTTTGTCATAAAGATTATCTAAGCGGAGCGTCACTATTGGTTGGCACGGAGCGTAGAGAAAATTTGGAAAAATTAGACCCCTTAGATGGCCGGAAATAGCATTTTCTAGGCTAATACGAAGAATCTAGCCAGTCGCTTTCTTCTTTTGCCGTTTGCAATAAAATGCTCACTTCAAAATATGTTCGCAAACTGCAAAGTAACCAGACAGTTAAGAGCTAATTTTACCCCAAATATGTAATTTTGCCCAAAAGACCGAGCGAAGCGCCACCATTGATTGGCGCTGAGCGTAAGGAAAATTTCGAAAAATCAGACCCCTCAGATGGTCAAAATAGCGTATTTATGCTTGTAAAGAGAATCTAAACATGTACTCTTTTTTATCGATGCCACCAGTGGGAAACAGATTCTACCTTTTCATTTAAAAATTGGAATTTGACAGAATTTGCCTAGGTCTATTTGTAGGAATTAAAAAAAAAATGGCATCACTGAAAGACCTTGTAGGGACAATCCTTCCCCTTTGAAAATTTTTGAAAAATTGGGTGTCCTTATAAGCAATCTGGTGTCACATATGCTATCTTTTGAAGTAAAATCTGTGTTAATAAAGTTAGACTGCGTATTTTTAAGAACAAAGAAAAAATGGCATCTTTGAGGGGGGCATGACCCAAAGATCTTCTCTTCGCACGCCACCAACGAGGCCTAATAGTGGCTCGATCACACAGGATATCCTGTGAGAAAAGCAGTCTGTTAAGTGTAGAAGGCTACAAGGTACTCATTGTCCATTTACTGTTACACTCAAAGTCAGCAGAAAGCTGTTTTCCCAAACTAGCTTGTAAGCATCGTTATGTATACAGAGTAAAACCGTACAGCTCTGCTAGCTTGTAGAAGAACATAACAACCTCGGGGGTCTACGCTAGTGACTTGTCAGTTTTCACATCCTTTTACTGAATTTCCCAAGTATCACCTGAATAACAGCTTCCTGTACACTGAAATGCACTGATCATAACCCCCGTGCGTATACAAGTACAAGGCCAGGGAACATTCAATCTGCTACGCAGCGACGACAATTCTGTGGAACGCGAATTGGGCCGGTTCATGCGACACTGACGAAATCTGAGTTAATTTGTTGCATGAAAATACGAATTATGTATGAGAAATGTCTCACAATTTCTTATTCTAACAAAAATTTTGAGAAATTTTCCTGAAATTTTTGTAATAATAAGATTCATCAAATTTCCCCATTTTCATCAAATTTTCCCCAAAATTTTTTCCAGGGGGGGGGGCAACTTGCCCCCCCCCCTGCCCTCCCCCCCCCCCCAGTAGCTACGCCACTGATGGTGGCGCTCCGCTTAGATTCAAATATTGCCGCATTTGCGATCTTCGTCCTTCTGAAGTTTACAATTTTTCCGAAGGTAAAGGGAGATACCGGTTCCCTTTAGTCTCATCCCCTATGCCACATATCAGATGTGCCCAGTTTTGAGGTCCCTAAAACGGGTATGTATTACCATTTTTCATAGATTGATTTTTTATTCTCATTATTTGAGAGGTCGCAGACATGAGATTCGTATTTCAAGGCTGGGTATACCCAGCTTAAAACACATGGGAAGTGCCGTTTTCAGCCATCTGGAGGGGTTTTAAAGCCCAAAAATTTCTGGTACGCTCCGCGCCAACCGATGGTGGCGCTCCGCTTAGATAGTGCTGCCGTGCCTGACCTTCGGAGGTACCACCCCCTTTTGTTACCTAGCCCCCCCCCCCCCCAAAAAAAATCCCATCCTGGCTACGCCACTGTTTGAAGATGGGTTTAGTTGTGAAATTCCACTGTCTCCAGGAGGGTTCTGAATCCGGCAACTTTCTGCTACTAAATGTAGGGGATTTCGCATTTCACCCCTTTTCAAAAAGCAAAAATTTTCCAATGGTGATTGTGCCATCCAGGGAGAGAATCTTCTCCCATTTACCCCTCTACATGACAACGATATATTACACTCTAAAATCAAAAGAGTGAACTTAGTCACTCTTTGATCGAGTGAAAAGTGTAAATTCGCTCCATTAGAGTGATAATTCACTCCAAGAGGAGTGCAGTTCCCTCCAAAAAGAGTGAAGTTCACTCTAAAAAAGTGAAATTCACTAGAAGAAGAGGGAAAATTCACTCTTCCACGAGTGTCTGCAATGATCGCTCTTTTTTTAAGAGCGATCACCGTCGGCACTCCATCAAGAGTGAAACTTCGCTCGTTTTAAGGGAATTTCACTCTTTTTGGAGTGAACTTCACTCTTTTTGGAGGGAACTGCACTCCTCTTGGAGTAAATTATCACTCTAATGGAGTGAATTTACATTTTTCACTCGATCAAAGAGTGAATAAGTTCACTCTTTTGATTTTGGAGTGTAGTCATTGGGCCCTCTATTGAAACTTCATGTATACACATGCGGCAGGGATGGACAAGGTGGGCGGAATAGACACGTGACCTTTCTATTGGTCGTCTAACAGACTTTAATTCTGTTAAGCAAGTTCGTCTGGGTGTTAAGATACATGGAGCACACGTTATCAAGCATTAGCGTAGCCGGAGGGAGGCAATGCTGCGCCATCCCACCCCTTACAGAATTTTTTAGTTCGTTACAAGGTGTTAAATTTTTTACACAAAATATTTTCATTTCAAATAGCTTATATGTTGAAAATTTTATAGAGAGACACCCAAAACTTTACAATGGAGAGAGTGAAAATCCCTCCTAGGTAAAGTGCCCTAGGCACATGGGGCAGGGAGAAGACAGCCTCCCGAATTGTTGCACACACATTCTGGTAGCCTATGAAAATTAGTAAAACGTACCACGTTTACACTTGATAGATTGGACCTATTTATTCATTTCTTACTGAAGAAGAAAAATTTTATTGTAAACGAAAGTTCAAAGTAACGAATGCTTGGAGTTCTCAACTCCCTGGAGTTAAAATTCTGGAAAATGCTATTTCGGGAATTCTGAGAGATCGCGATTTTCAACTTTTTTGTACGCTCCGCGCCAACTATCGTGGGGCTCCGCTAGATTCTCAAGGCAATGATTGCATATTTTTGGCGGATAATCATCTGCCCACAACCTACAGCGTAGCTCACTGTTAATGTTCTCAATTTCGTGGCCCCCAAAATGCAATAAGATGATTATTAGCAACTACTTTCTCAACCAGTACACCTACACGTATATATCTCTTTTCTCGTCAAAGCTAATCGTTCATTACAATCCCACTCTTTGAAAACAGTAAAGGTACACTTGTTTTAGGCATGGCTTTTTTAAGAATAGCAATTTTAAAATGAAAAGATGACTAAGGCTTTTCTCACTACATTTTTTTGGTCGTACTTCTTTTCTTCTTTATTTAAATGATGACATCAATATTTCATCAAATGCGATCTACCTCAAAAAATTTCGCCAAAGAGGGGGGAGGGGGGTCGCAAGGCCGGAAAATGCCATTTCCGACTATCTGACGTTCGCGACTTCTCAAAATTTTTTGTATCTCCGCGTCAACTATACTGTTGGAGCTACACTTAAATGATCGTTGGCCTTGTCTTCAAAAGTTTATCCCTCAAGCTTCAGATCTGTAATGCTTTACGTTTTCTCGTTCCATACCTGCTAAAATGTACCTTTGTAGGCCTCGCCTACACAAGTCTGGAGGATGCCATTTCTGGCTATCTGTCCGGTTGCGATTTTTCAAAAGTTTCTGTGCGGTCCGAGCCAACGGATGTTAGGGCTCGGCTAAGGTATAGTCGTTGGCCTCGTTTTCAAAAATCATCCTCCCAAGCATCAGATCTGTATAATGCTTCACGTTAATGTGCTGCGCCCTTACTAAAAATGCTCGTGTAGGCCTTGCTCATACAGGCCTGGAAGATGCCATATCTGGCTTTACCCGTGTGGGATCGCGATTTTTGAAAAGTTTCTATGCGCTCCGCGCCAAACAATGGTGACGCTCCTTCTTGATAGTCGTTAGCCTCGTCTCTAAAGGTTTATCCACAATCTTCAGATCTGTAATGCTCTACGTTAATTTGTTCCACCCCTGCTAAAAAGGACCTATGTATGTCTCCTCTGAGACTTAACCCACCAGGTTTTCATGTTACATATTTTCAAACTGTCCCAAGCTGGCCTGGTGACTCCTCCATTCAGTTGGAAAAAAATCTTCCAGTGGCAATTTGGGACCATGAAATCCCCTAAAAAGGAGACCCTAGCGACGTCCCGGATTATATTACGCACATTTTGTCTTAAGCATGAATAGTTTAGGGTGGAAAAGGGTAAAACGGAAGTACAATACTGATAGATTGTTTTACCTACTATCAACTAATGAATTGAAAAATTAGATGGATTTTACGGCCCAGTTTCCAACCAACTGGTTCAAGTCGAGTTGGCCACGACCTGTTTTCCAGTTGTGGCTCACTGGCTTGTTTTCCATACTCCATTGCATATGTCGAGCACCAAGCACAATGGCAGTAGGTTCCGTTTTTAAAGTCTTCGGTATGACCCGGCCAGGAGCCGAACTACCAACCTCCCGACTGCAAGCAAGACTGGCGCTCTTACCAGAAAAGAGGTAGTTTTGAACAAATTTAACAAAGCAAAAGATACAGTTGAAAAAGATGCTCATGTTAAAAAAGAAATGTGAAAGGAGAAGACTAAAAAAGAGGATACATAGATCACTGAAGCCCGAAGAAACAACTGACAAAGAGGCAAGCCCGTTTGCAAGGGCTCAGTGTCGTACTCAGAGGGGGGCCATTGGGCAATGCAGCCCCCATCGAGAATGTCAACTTTTTTAAGATTCTTAAATGTATATGATCAAATTTTACTTCAAAAGGTAACATATGCGGCAACAGATTGCATGAATAGACACCTAATTTCTCAAAAATAAAAAAATCAAAGGGAATTGATTTTCTTCCCCAGCCTTTCCCTTAGACCCCCAGGCAAGTGCGGGAGGAACGGAGGTATAGGGGTGGCCGAATCGTAGTGTTAAGTTACCCCCAAAATAAATTCAGTTCAGTGTTTTTGAGTTAAAATTGAAGAGGTTGGGCTAGCAGTGAATAAAAAGAGAAAAAGTCACTTCAAACGGGCTCGGAAATGTAAATTCCGGTAAGCTGGGACGTATTTCCTGCAGAGAATTTTCCGATGCGCTCGGCGCCCTCATTCCTAAGAAAAAAATCCTAGACCTGCCCAGTGTACGTTGCTGTACATCGAGAGCATTCTTCAGGAAGACACGACCAGCATACGTCATGCATAACGAGGTAAAATGGGTCATTTACAAATTTTCCGGACACTGAATTTACATCTAGCCTGTCACTTTTTTGTTTAAATTTAAGGGCAAGGGCCAAGAGAAATCCCAAAACAGCTAAATCTGACATCTCACATAAATCTCGTTTATTCTCATATCTCACCCAACAGCACTAGTGTCTTTTATGATATTTCTTGACTTCAATATTACATTCGAGGTAAACCACGCACTTACTTCAAGTAAATTTACGAATGAGGAGGAAAAATATTGTAATATGAATCTCAAAAAGTCATTCATGAATTCCCCCCCCCCAAACAGTGGATATTTATAATTTGACCTTGATTTCCGAATTTAGCAGTGTCGCAGGGGGCGTCGATTTGGGGGTGGACAGGAGGGACATGCCCCCCCCCCACTTTTTTAAGTGGAGGGAGCACTGACGAAAAAGTCCCCCCCCCCCTTCTCCCCACTTTTTGTGACGTGAAACTTAAAAGTTAGGTACTACCAAAACGACTATACATGTAGGTTATGAGAGGTGTACTCTATCGACTTCGATCGACTAGCTTTGTTAATCAATAATTCCACACGTTTACTTTGCAAACCCACAAAATTTTCCCGCGCTCCGCGCGCCTGCAGTCTCATTGATGTTCTTTTTTTCACTTGCATATCAAACATACATTATTCATCGGTCTCTATGATTATGTCGATTGTTTGTGTGCATAGGGCAGCGGGCGTGGTTATGAAGGAGCACAATATTTAGGAATATGAAGAAGACGAATCGTCCCCTACTATGTTTTTATGGAATATGTGGTCTTTAGTGAATGACCAGTCTGGCAGGCTAAAATTTGTCAACAGATTTTAAGGAAACTGAAAATGTTTCGGTGCACAGTCTGCATGCAACTTTTTAGAAAAATGTATGATTCTAATACAAAATTTCGACACGCCCACATCATTCGTTTGTATGGAGATTTGAACATTTCGTGTTTAGACCATTATAAGAGAGGTAAAATCACACTGACTTTGGCTAGAAAAGAGACTACAATTAGGAATTAGCGGCACACCTCCATCCTCTGTTTGCAGATGGTGTATGATGCGGTGTCGTTCGACAAAAAACATAAAAAACATATTTGTATCAACAATCGTACGCCGCTAGGCCTATGCAACGGTGTTTCAGTAGCACCAAACCAGTGGGTACCATTCTCTTCACTCCTCGATCAGTGATTTTTCCGTAGTAGATTGAAGTGTAATTTTGATCAATTCATGGATTTATTTTACCTTCTTTCTATTACAAATGGTCCCTTACTATTAGAACTTTTGCACAAATCTTTCGCTAACTATGACAATTTTCGTTGTGATTCTAATAACATATAGAGTACAACCTGTATTTAAATTCAAAATGACCTTATAGTCCGTTGGAGTAATTAACCACACTTTCAAGGTCATGTTTTGAGTTTCCTAGTAACTCAAAATGTTGATACATTTAGCACCAGTTTGCATCTGGGCCCTTCTCTTAGACACCCATTGGCGTAGCTACATGGGGCAAGTGGCTCTGAAAAATGAAGAATTCGGAAACTTGCAATTTGTGAAACCAGTCTACTGTGTGTTTTTTACAACTAATGAAATTCCGAAATCTCTCCATTAAAAGCTCCACATTCTCCATTATTTCTTTCAGAAAAGCAAAAATTTCAGCGTGCTTCTCGCGCCACAAATGTAATTCCCAAGGAGAAGTGCTGGCTCATGCCTAGAATAAAATTTTCAGAGCTCGAAAAAACGGAAATTTGCTAAATGTGACCCCAGATCATCAAGTGACACCAGTAAGTACAGTGCTATTTTCATAAATTTCCTTTCATAAAATTCAAAATTTTCTCAAATAGAAGCCATCGATTCAAAAAATTTCGCCTCATTTCGTAGGGGTTTGATAACATCATGTAGCAACAACGATCTTTTGGTCGACGTTCAATCAGAGGTGTCCTAATAACACCTCCCTGGGTCAATCTTGGGTCGATGCGCACTGTTCAACAAGGTGTTTCTTGATTGGCTGTTGGATTTGTATTGTATCGATTGTATTCTTTGTCCGCGTTATGGATTAGGTCATGGATAAGGGTTATCATTAGCCAGTTAGGAAATCTGTTGTTAAACAGTGCGCATCGCCCCGCAATCTCAGATTTGCCAATAGAAAATGCAAATTCTTCAGTAGTCCCCCAACTTTTCAAATTTTCTTACAGGAAACCCAGAATCCCAACTTTTCTGCAATACAATCTCGATATTTTCAAATATTTGAAAAAAAGGAAAAATGTCAGCGCGCTTAGTGCGGTGCAAATTACGGCCCTAGTACAGTGGTGTTCACACTTAGAAAAATCATAAAAGTTGAATGCTTGCCCCCACCCTTCCCGAAAAAAATGTCTAGCTACGCCGCTGTACACGTCTCACCAAGACAGGAGAAAACTTTAGGCCAGATCCCCCCCCCCCCCACACTTTAAAAACCAAATCGACCTCCCTGCAATGCAGTGACATTTGGGGGTTAGTCTTAAGGCACTGGGCATCAACCTTTAAAAGATTCTTAGGGATTGATTTTATTTCCATGCGTAATGTGACTAGATTCGAATTCTGTGGCTAAATTGGTTACCAAACGAATCTCGAACTGAAAAATCGGTTATAATTTAGTGCAATTACGTACGACAATGAAATTAAAAATTACAGGAAAAAAATTTAAAAAAAAAATGTCCATACTTCTCTGTCAGATTATTGATATTTGGGACAGAAACATAATAAATATGTACTTCATGTTCCAAAATTAACGCAAAACGTATTATTAATTACAAACGAGCATTACTTCAGGGTGTTTTCAACAGTAAGGTTCACCCCTAGTCATTGTTAAGTGAACACGTAATAGAAATCTGAAGGCCAAATCGTTATTTGCGGTTTTCTATGGTAAAATATCGCGGCCCAGTTTCAAGGGGAAGAATTTTCTCATGTTTAAAAAAAAGGCTACGGCATCGTCTCGTTTTCGTCGATAAAACCCTTTTGTATTACCCAGAGATAAAAACTATATTGAAAAGTATCTCGATGAAAATTCAATTATGGAAATCAGTCACAAAACTTTGTGTTTATAAATTAAACATTTTTCAAAACAATTTTCGCCCCACTTCCCGAAACCACGGTACACGCTAAGCACACGTGTCTAATTCCTAAACATTTCGTTTTTAAACACGTTTAATGTAATTGCTAAACATTTGGTGTTTTATTTCAGAATTCGTTCCAATGAAAATTGGAAAATCTTATATCATGTCCTTGAAGTCCTTGCTTGTTAACGAACTGACAAAAGGCCACATAGAGTACATGGTACAGTGAGTGCGTTTTGTTGTTTGCGGTTTTCTGTGGTTTAAAAATCGGTCAAGTCATGACATAGCAGCCAAGTCAAGACGCCAGCTTTCAAGAGGAAGAATACTCTTATGTAACAGCTTTAAATGCTTTGAATTTAGACAAGTATACAAAGCTGGACAAAATAAATGTAAATTGCTTAATATGTTTTTAGAGATTCATTTTCCAAATTATCCGGAGTTTACAGGTGCACACTAGAAACAGTTGGGTAAAATAATCACCAGCACCGGTCACGTATTATGACAATGCAATACTGAAATTTTTACCGAATCTTATAGTAAATGAGCTACGGTGACTTAGTGTCATGAACTCTTCCTGAAGGTGTTGCACATCTGCACATGCACCTATGATGGCCATCTCTTGTCACAAATTTAACGTTTTGGTTACCTCCATGTAACGTCCCCATATGACGGGCGTGAGGGTGTACCCAGTCTTTAGCCACTTTCCCAAAGGCTGGGTGGAGTGGATGTTATCTGCGCTGTACCACTCACTGCTTAACAGTTGAACTGAACAAGCGACCAGCTTCTTGAATCAGACAACCAAATACCCGATTTTGTAATTCAACTGGTTAAAACCCTCTCAGCATCACAATCCGGATAAGAACCTTCAGATTGAAAGGCAGTACGCTCAATTACCGAGACATCTCCATCCATTATACTGATGCAATAGTTTTAAACAATCTCGTTTCACAGCTTTCTCGGGAATCTTTGATTATTGAGTGGTTGAATCCAAGTTCCCAATTTTGTACTGCTTGTTGGACTTACACAGAAAATTATTTTAGAGCACCCAAACATTGGTCTTTTGGATCATCATTCGGCGTTTTTTTTTCAAAGATGGCACGGTTACAAGCTGTCTTTACACTGCAGTGCTCATTAGGGAAGTTCTTCTTTAGCGCGGCATGTAGCGCAGCATGAAGCCGCCAGTAACTTGAGTATTGCGCTTCATCTGTAAAAGTTAAATCTTACATTCAAAAGTGTAACCAAACACAACGATTTAAACTAAGTGTATGAAAGAGGTTCAAGCAGGATTAGAGAAATAAATAATCCCTCGGGAGCCGACTTTTCTTAAGTATATGATACAGTTACGTCACTTAATATATTTATAGGTCTTTTCAATGGTCCAGTAACTAACAATAGACTTTGAAACGACTCTTTACAATGTCTGCTAAAGAGTATAAGATTGGAATTTGGTCATTATTCCAATCGTTCAGTCACGAGATTTAATTGGAATTATGTTGGCTTATGCCTAAGTACAGGATATGGTGGAAAATTGTTCGCATTACAGGACAGGGGAGGTGGTATAAGCCGTAACAAAAGAAATATACCCACATTTAGGCTTTTCGCTGTATTCAAAACATGGGAAGGAGGCTTTAGGAAACCATCATCAAAAATAGGTACACGCCGTGAGAAGATTGGGTTGGAACAGGTGTTAAAAAGTAACGATATGGGCATGGGGGGGGGGGGCAAAATTTCTAGAGAGGTTCAAAACCTCCAAGTCACCATGAATTGACACAAAATATGCGAAAATTGTAGCCCAAAATGCCTCCCAGATCGCCGGAAATGGCATTTCTAAAGCCTATTTTTCGCATAGAAACTTTGAAAACTGGTTTTGTTCGGATTTTTGCTTTGAATTTTATACGTTTTTTCAAATTTTTGATTTTCCAGGGGCCCCCTGCCCATACCTGCGGACGCCCATGGATATGGGATGAGATTCAACTGGAGACTCAAACAATTTACAGGAGGCATAAAATTCTGGAGGAGACAGAGCCGTGTATAAACGGCTCTGGTAGGAGGCAAGATATTTTAGCATGTAGCCAACACAAACAGTAATTTGCATATAGTTTTAGGGTGTGTCATCTTCAGTTGTGCTCCCTTGGAATGAGGTGGGTATCAGATGAAAGCTTGAACACTCATACCCCGACGCGTATATTCTCCAGGGCTAATTAAGGTAAACCTGGACAAAAGACCTATTTCCAAATAGCAATTACAATGGATTGTGGGATAGATTTTGTTGTGTGTCGTTTTGTGCAACAATAAAATGCCCTTGACAATACACACCCAAAGCTCTATCCCACAATTCTTTGTAATTGCTATTTGGAAAATTGGAGATAAAACTGCCCACCCCTTATTCGAAAATGACAGCTTTTCTATCTCTTTGGCAATTCCGACCCCGGATTATGAAAGACTATTTGCGGCATGCAAATATCCGTGGTCCATGCCATGTTGTGCACCATCCCGTCAGGGAAATGAGCAGATATCCTAAGGAATCCCGTGAAACTTATCTTGGCTCATCTGTGTCCCATCAGTTGCGGCTCTACTGGGGCTTAAGGGGCGAATTTCAGATTTGTTCGTCCCTCAGTTGCGCCCCATATTAGGTCATGTTGGGGTCATGATGCAATCGAAAAAATGAATAATGTAGCTCTCCTGGAGCTCTTCATGCGTACTTATTGATTTCTTTGTTTGAACGGTATGATCGGCTGCTCAAAATCTTACCCAGTATGAAGTGAAAGAAATGAGCAGAAGTGCTCTGCACTGAGGAAAGCCATTGAATCAGTCACGCTATACGATTAGCGATCAAAAGGTTTGTGTTTCGTAATTGACAAACTGGAGCCAAGACAGTCGCCTCATAATAACCCTAAGCTTAATTCTGACACAAATCTTCACTTTGAAACAAATTTATAGATATTTTGGTTTTAGTGTTAATTTTGTTCGTTTGTTTGTTATTTAATGGATCAATCATCAGTCGTGATCATGAAATCAGGTCTCTGACTCAAGGGTCGGAAGGAAATCGGGCCCCAGGCTACAAGTGACTTACAACTTCTGGCACCGACTGCACGAAGTCATAAATCTTCAAAGTAATATTTTAGAAGTGGTTGAAGTCTATATATTTTGCCAACGGTACTCTTGATCCATTGACTCGACCAAAAAGCATATCATCTTACGTGAACTCTTTCAAAAGTAACAAAACAGTGGCGTTTCCCTTCCCTCAGGTCAAAATAAAAACAAACGGTTAAAGCTTCCTGTTTGGAATTACTGATGTAGGCTCCTTCAACAATCTGATTGGCATAATTAAGCCATTCTCACCCGTTGAGAAAAAATTTCACCGTCAGTTGAAAATGAGGATGCTGCTCTGAGGTTTTTTTTTTTTTTCTTGAAGGGGTGGAGTTAAAACCCAAACCTACCCCAGGCCGGGATAGGAGCCTGGGTCTACCACACCGGTCTGGGGTAGACCGTTAGACTACACCGACTGCGTGTTTGGTCTAACGGTAAGAGCACCCGCCTCTCACAAGGAATGCCCGGGTTCTGTTCCCAGGTCCAGTCATACCAAAGACTCTAAAAATGAAACCTACTGCCGTTGTGCGTGATGCTCCGCATAAGCAATGGAGTTAAAATAGCACCTCACCGTAGCCTATTCTTGCAGCCAGTGAAAGTTGAGCAAAGAACACTTACTGCGTGGTAGTCAGGCTAAACCATTGTTAATGTTTTCACGATAGGGCAGAGGGTCGGACAAGCTTAGAACGGAAACTGCCTTAATTAAAGCCGGCAATGATGTTTTAGTTCACTGTTCCAAAATTTCCCCCAAAATTCCCGGTATTTAACAAATTTTGTTCATAGTGACTGCTGTCCTCCAGTGGTCTTAGTTTGAAGTTTTGCAAATCCGTGGTAAACTATACATTTTTGCTTGAATTGTAATCAACTGTTCGTAGAACGACATTCTTCCGGTGTTCCTCAACGGAAAAGGAATATTATATGCCATGAATTAGCATTTCTTCCCGCTTTATCTATCAACTGGGAGCAATCAATTCCTGGAACTTCCCCGCCATGGACGCTGAGTACATTGTTATCAAAAGAATTAACTACTCATTGTTTCTGATCCGATTTGAAGTATTTTAAGAACTTTCCTAAAATGGCGTCTTAATTAACTATTGTGTACAGCGAAGTTGCTAGATGGCCAAATTACGACCTCTCCCTTGTACACCATAGGCTGCACATGCTTTTCTTACTCGAGAACAGATTTCGTTAACTTCAACATGATGGTCTAGTCAGCCTCCATCTAGAAATATTTTTCCTAGAAAGACTATTGTCTAAAAGATTCAGACGAGCTCCGTCTATGACAACTTCATCCGATTTTAAGTTTAAAAGGACATGGGAACCTCGATTAGATTAGCCAGTACAGCCATCTGGTAAAATCGTTAAAGTGACTCAAGACCACTTTAACGATTCGTTATTTCCAGTAAACTGGTGTGAATGCGCTGAATAGACCAAGGAGCTTATCTGGACTATTAACCCTGTTTTGGGGGCGGGTGTATACACAGTGCTATGCGTACAACTGAAAGTATACGATGACCCTGACGTCTCATTCTGAAATAACGCCCCAATCCCATACGCAGAGGAGTAAATGTGCTGGTGTATGAGCGTTGCTACCGAAAAGAAACGATACTGTTTCAAGATTTTGATCCCTAAAGCAAAATAGCGGCATAAAATACTAGGATAGCTATTGCCAGAAGTTAGCCACCGAATCAAAGAGCTGATTGGCATGATGAATAATAAATATAAGTGCATGCGAAAATAAACTTATTAAGAAAATTAATTGACAATTGTCGGCTTAAAATTAGATTTACAAGCAACCGGGTGCCTACAATTCCGCTTAATGTCTTAAATTTCTTACGCGCATGAATAAACTAATGGATGTAGTTGAGATTTGCTACGGTGAGTTCGGGACATGATGTTGCATGTTTTAGTAATACTAGGCTATATATAGGCATATGGACTATTGAGTCTGCGGGAACTTGCCCTTGTAAAATGCTGAGATCGGTGTTTAGGAATTTCTAGATGGCGAACACTGCTATACATTTATTATTTAATTGCTAAAAAAATCTATAGAAATCAAACGTGCTTATCAAGTGTGGGCAAAATAAATTATTAATTGCTTTAAGACGTTCTATAGAGTAATATGTTTGTTTGTTTTTTTCATTTGGACGGAATAAATGATCATAAAATGTTTCATTCGTTCCTAAACATACGTCTCATCCGATATGTTATTTTTATTTATTGTTTTAACTGAGTCACTAGCCTCAATATCAACATTCTTTGTTTTTGTAGTCTCCCTCAAATGATTTCTTGCTATTTTGATTTGTGTATCGATGTATATTTATGCACTGTTTGAAATCATTTGTGAAATAAATTTAACTTGAATTCAATTAAAAATTAACTTTCAACATTACAATGAACCACTCAAAACCATGCTAGCCCAGGGGATGTTTGCTGTCAATAGACCCCGTTCCAAATAGAAATTGCAAAGGTTACTGCATATGGTTTTGATATGTTTTTGGGGGTCAATAGCATTTTACTATGGAAAAAAACCCAACAACCTGTCCCAGAATCCTTTGTAATAATCAAGGAATTCTAAACTTAATTCTTTACAAAAGGGTTGGGTGAGTAAATGACCTACCTCTATTCAAATCCATTTGAGTGGTGAGTTAATGACGAGGGACGGGCTACAGTGAGCGGAAACGTGTGAATCGTTGGGCAGTGATGCTGGTCTATGGATCTGTTGACATAACCATGATGATGTATAGACGAGCCCTCACAGCTTGTGAAGTCGGCAATTACTGGTGTCTATCAGCCCTAAATCGTCTGAAATTTATTGTCTTTTTGCAATTATGAATCTTTATATTCCGTGAAATTCAGTGAATCAAGAGGTATTTTAGTCCACAAAAATCCATGATACGGGTAAGCAAGGAAGTTGGAAAATTAAAGCTGATGGACCCCAGTTATTATGCTCACCTATAATTCACACAATCTCATGACTGTTCGGATTCTTCTATACCATATACGCAGGGGGCACTTAATGACAGATACAACCAATTGATGTTGTAGGGTACAGGCATAGGGTTACAAGAAGCCCGGCTGGCAATGGGACGTGCTATTTTGCACAATAGCGCCCACAATACGGTTTGGGAGGCACATGGTTCCTTCCAATCTATATCAGTGGCTTCTACTGGTGAGCGCCCCTCTTTCGTTTTTTTTAACTTTTCAAAGGAAGTGGGACCTAGATACCTTTGACAAGAATTAATCGGACCTGGTGTCCCCTTGTTGAAACAATTTCCGAATACGCCATTATATTTCCAATCGTTTGTTAAATGAATTACGGTACTCAAAAGGCTTCAAAGCAACACTTCCATGTGATGTCGTAGGGAGAGGTGTTTTTGATTGGGAGAGTGGATTTGCTTTCACCATTTTCCTCCATAGATCGTTTGAAACCAGTTTATAGACTCACACTCTACATGACAGACACATTTTTGGTGAACTTGTGGTAACGTCTCGTTGCAAAGTCTGCGCCGAAACTAGTTAGGCAAAATATCGGCCCGCATTGTGCGCCGTGGTTATAGCTGGCAATATGCATCTTTACATACTTTGCGCAACAAAGAAGATACTATTCTAGCCAAAAAACTGTGTTTCAGCCCAGTCATCTCTTGGTTCTCTGCTCTGAGTAATGAGGTGTATGAGGGGCTAAGATGCACGCCTTACGATGACATTTATTGCTCTTATGATTATCATACCGATCCGGTTAGAGTCCCCAAGCTATGCCTTGTTAATCTAATTGGTTTAATAGTTAGCACCGCCGAGACGGATCGGCAGATGAGAGACTAGCGGCTACGGCACTTCTGCTGTGAGCATTTTGGGTCGCCTTGAATTGAGGACTGGGGCTTTCATTGTCTTGAAATTATATGTTGGAACGATTCGATGATTAGCACCCCTCTTCTCCTCCCGCCAATTCACATTTGGTGCTACGGTCCACAAGGATGCCCTTAATAAAGTTACACATATTGAAAGCTTTAGTTATAGTTAAATGTGAGTGTTAAGATACTTAAATGCAACAATACGTGAACCGGGAAACTGTTTCGACCTGCGCTTAAAGGAGGTTGTCAAATCGTCAAATTACAAGCTGATAAGTGCAAGTAAAACTATAAGGTTACTGAGTTGATGTATGTACCAAATGTGTTAATGACAATTCGCAAATGTATATATAAGTCGTGATCTCATTTCGCTTTTTGCCGGTTGACAACACTTTATAGACAAAGTACCCGATACAACTTACATATTAAACACGGTTATTTACACAAAGATGTCCACATTACGGGTATTCTCATTAACCATGGCTAAGTTTTACAGATTTTGTCACTATCAGAAGACTTGAAACCGTTCCCGTTTATTATTTTATGAGTCTGGTATCTGCCATCGCGTCCAACTGGAATAATATGAAGTTGTGAATTGATTCTAATGACCTACAGTAAAGACTTTCGCGGAAGATGACATTTCTGTAACAGTCCCTCCAACTCAAATTTGGTTACAGAATTTTAAAAGGTAAGAACAGTCAGCCCAACTTTCAATAGTGTAGTAGACTGTCTTGTTTCATGAGAGCTGAGAGTCAACATTTTTTCTCTTCCTATGTTAAATTTACTAGAAGTAACTGCTTGGTTTATCTTGAATATGCAGTAGCTAAGTAGTGTAAAATATGATGAAAAATATTTTGAATAGAAATAAGAAGAAAATTATTGCTTCAAATTAATTTTGAGGATTGTTCTTGAGCTTTAATACGATAAGTGTTTTCCATTATCGTTCATGCTGCAACTGATAAGTTAAACGTCAGATAGGATTTAAGGATGGCAGCACCACAAATGTATAATACAGTGTCACCAAGAAGGGAAAATGGTGCAATTTTGAAGAAAAATTAACTTTAAAGTAGTAGATAGGGTCAAATGTCCAGGCACAGTCGGAAGTTATGTCAATAAATTCTAAAAAGTTTACTTCCCTGGAGAAGGCCCAAAATAATGGAAGTATGTGTGTGCCAGGTCGGGCACAAAGTAGTGCTTCTGACAGTCTGGCGAATACATTGGTGGTCAGGATGATTTAATTAGGCTACACTTTGCTAAAATCATAACAGTCAACGAGAATGTGATCGACAGTGACATCACAATCACAAGGGATACAGCAGGAAGGTGTAACACACCTCATTGGATACAGCATGGTCTTCATCCCCGTTAAGTTTACATAGGTATGGGTAAGGAACTGCAGATGCATGCCCTGGTCACGACTAAGTCACCTCTCCGGTTATTTCTGCATGGTCTCCACTTCCTCCACCGTCTCCGGGGAAGAATTCCCGGCACAGTTTTTGTCATTTCGATTTTACAAAACCATAGGATGGACCGATTGCATGGTCAAGTGGTTAGGGCATTCGACTAGCAGCGAGGGGTTTTGAGTTCGACTCGTGGGTCATATCGAAGCCCTAAAAATGAACCGTCTGCCATTGTGCTTGGTGATAAGCACAGATGGAGTAGAGGAAACAAGTCAGTGAGCCACAACTGGAAAAATGTCCTTGGCCCGACTGAAACAAATCGACAAAATACTGAACTGTTAAAATCCACCTCACCTAACCTTTGGATGGTATAATTCGTCGTGTAATGCAAGGACTGGGGTGCTATATTTAAGAAACAGTGTTGCTCATTAAAGGAAGGGAAATGAGTTTCTTACAGAACATTGGGTTCTCAAACATAGGTCAATCATTCTCATGCGTTTTAAAAAAGTTCATTTTTTTTTATTTAAATTTGTTTTCTGCATTTTATCATAGGAAAAATCGCTCACAATTCTTCTATTTTTATACAGGAACTAAAAGCAGTCCATTGCGTCCTTATTATTTTAGATAAAGTAGGAATCAATTGAACATTTCATATTTTTTCTTCTTGCACTTTAACGTATTCCTGCTTTAGAAGATACTTTCCTACGGTAAAGAATTTCCTCTTTCCGCAAGAAGACATCTTTAAAATTGAACTGTCTAATCTGCCGCCAAGGACAAAAAATTTGTCCCGATTCAGTCAGGTTTTTGACGTTTGGGGGAACAGCAGCCCCATCCCCCTCTTGAGACTCACGCCGATGGAAAAGGCGGCCCCTTGACACATTGCCATTAATTTCAAATGATCTATGATGCTAAAAAGGTGCGTTACTTGTTAGAGATTTAAACTAACTAGGTCATTAACGGCCCAGAAAACGTACGGTACGATTTTTTACTGTTATCTGTAACGCCACCCTTTTGTGGAATCTCAGGGACAACTCACCCTTACACCCGTTTTTACGATCCTTGTGTCTCAGATTATCAAATTCAGTGTCTGCGTGTTCTAAATCAGTGACGGTAGGAAAGGAGGGGAGATTATTCCATCTCTCCCCGAAATGTGGTGAGAAATTTACCTTATCATGCTAGGCTTAAACATCTTGGGCTTGGCACTTTGGAACTGAGAAGGATATGGGGGGAGGGGGCATGCTCCAGGTTTACAAGTTTCTTTCTGAAAGGAATCCCCCTTTGACTTGTAGTTATTTAATAGTTCAAAGTAATTCTCGGGTGCGTGGGCATTGTAAAAAGCTGGAAAAACCTTTTGCAAGGCTTGCCATTAAGTTTAGTTTCTCCCACAGAGTGGAATTGTCTGCCAGATTGGGTTATTAACTCCCCGTCAGTTCACTGATTTAAGGTTAACATTGACAAGTTTTTCGATGACTGTGGTAGAACCTGATAGTTTGGGGCTGTTGTCAAGCTTTAGTGGTTTGACTTTTGATTAAAGCTTGGACTTCAGGGCATCTTATGGGGCCTTGGCCCTCCTTTGCCCTTCAACCTGATATGTTATGTTACATATTGTCACCATTTTTCTGATGCGATCGTTCAGAGGCATCTAGCAGCGAAACAATGTTATTAGCACTTACGGGGACAGGTGAATTGTTGCTCCTTTCCTTTTTCCAGTTTTCTTGGCTGTGACTGATACCATGAGCATGGGTCATGGGGGGGAGGGGGAAGTGCACCCTCAATTTTTGGGAAGATGTGCTACCTCCAAAAGTCGTCCTATTTTTCAAAATTAATGAAAACAAAAGCTGAAAGGAAATAGGCCCTAAAATTTTAAAATATAGAACATTAGTGTTTCCACTGTTCATAATATGTGGTAAAGGGTGAAAAATCTCCCCCCCCCCCCTCTTACGAGCCGCGCGCTAGAACTCGGTCACTTTGCTACCTCGCAAATGGTGACATGGTGAATAAGTATCCCCCTCTTACACTTTTGGGAATAGATCTGATCTACCCCCATGGACTGACACAACGTAAAATAAAACGACTCGCATACCCTGGTAAATGGTACCATCAATTATATTTATGTAGCTACCATAATGCATAGGTTTCGTTTTACTTTTAGTACCTTTTACGATTTTTATGTATAGTAGAATGCAGAAAGCTCACTTTATTAATACATATTTTATAACAATTACAACTATCACTGAGCGGTATATAGCCATGCAAGTATCTCATTGTCTTTATGTTAAAGTACTTAAATGTAATACTTGTTCTTTACAATCACTCTTTCACACATCACACGTTGCAAAAGGAATTTCTTCGGTGGTGAATACTCTGTACTCGAATGCATGTTTAGTCCTCCACATATACTAGTGAGAACGGCTTAGCACTTAATAAGACTTTAAAACGTTGGGCCTGATAAATGTTTCGCTTCCATACGCTTATAAAGAAAGCATACCTGTATTCGTATTCAAATATACACTAACATTATACACTAATCGCACGATGGTCATGTCATTGCTAATAATCTGATTTCGTCACAGCCATACGAGACGCTGGATACCAATCAACAATAAATATTTTTCACTTATAGTTTCATCGACAGACATCAAAGTATATTTAATTTTTATCTGTACAGTTATATTTGTCAAACATGAGAGGACGACGGTTGCCCAAGCTCCCCTCCCCCTCGATCACGACCTCACTTACCACCTTCCTTCCTTCCCTCTCTCTGATGGATTCCTTCCAGTTATTGATGAGGGAGGAAATTATGTTGACAAAGTACAATGTATTGTACAATGAATTTTACAAGGTATTTTCTGTTCAATATCACTGACCTTATTCCGTTCGGGCCCATTCTGGGTAAGAACATGGAACACATTCACAACAAGGAAACGCATAATACGCCCTATTTTGCTAATCAATGACAGGGTTTTCCTACTGCTGAATCCACAGAGCTGGACTTCGAAATATTTAAAAGTATAGCGACCGAGACGGGGGGGGGGGGGGGGCAAAAGTAAATTGAGTTCCACACCTGAAAGTCATTTGATATGACGACAGGTGGTTAAATTTCATTGGTAGAGCTTAAATATGAGTAAGCAATATGTACGAATGTGGGTTCGCGTATTGTAAGGCATTATCACACGCACGCATGCATTTATACATGTAAGTTATCACCATTGTACATAATAATGAGGCGACATTTAAATCAACAGAATGCTTCTTTAGCCAGTGGGTCACAACTTGAAAAAAACTGTGGCAGGCCTAACTTGAACCAACTGGTTGGAAACTGAACCGTGAAACCCTAAGTAACTAAATTTAGCGGTTTTACAGCACATTACTTAAAAGTTCTTTGACTTAACAAAGTACAACGAGTAAACGCAAGGGATCAAAGCTTCTATCGCAGCAATCCCTGTTACCTTTATTAAAATAAATAGATCGAAATGGCTGGTTATATGCGACTAGTTGGCTGGACTTGCAACGAAAGTGATCACACACAAAAATGATTTTAGTATTATTACACTTTTTATCAATATGTACTCAACTGTTACATAGTGAAACATTTTACACGACCTCAATAGTATTAACACCGAGACTATACACACGCCGCCAATGCTACATCCATATGAGATGAAGCTGTAGCACAGACACTCTCTTAAAACATCTTCATCTAATATAACCAGAATTTTACTAACCACTTTTCCATACATTTCCTGGTTAAAATGACAGGAAAATCCGTCAAAATGAGCTGGTCCTAGTCATGTTTAAGCAGGAAATGTACGGTTAATCCACATATTTCCTGATTTAACGACCAGGCGACCCTCGTCATAAATCAGGAGATTTATGATAACCGGTGATGCCCATATCTTGTTAAAATCACCAGGATATACAGGTCATTTCGACCAAGTAGTTTTGGGAAAATTTATATTCATCTTCACTTCTTAAAGTGTGACTCAATCAAAAAAAAAAATCAAAAAATATATGTTAAACAACATGAAAAATGAATTCTAACAGTCTACTTCAAATCTTTATAGGACATTCTTCAGCCGAGATGTAAAATGTTGAAGTTTATTCTCTCAAATTAAAATGGTGCACTGTGTGATAATTTTGTGATGTCATTGTTGTACTACTCAGATTACAATCTTTGTATTTCTGAAAGTTACTGCACCTTGTACAAAGGTGCGATAGTACTCTTATGGGTTGGTGTAATTAATAAAGCCCTCTATGTCCAACATGCTGTGCAAACAAACAGGAAGCGTTCAAGGTCATAATTTTTTTTGTATTTTAAGGGCAGGTAATGCGACTTGCACAACAAAAAAGTCACAAATTATTGCGCAATTGACTAATTTGTTTAAAGTGAATAAATCTCAACATTTTATATCTCGGCTCAAGAATATCATACAAAGATGGGAGTTGGACTGTTAGATTTCATTTTACATGCTGTTTAATATACAATTTTGATTTTTTTCTTTTATCTAAGTCTGCTAAAGTTCATCCTCTTGAACACTCTTTGGATCCTGCTATGTTGAGTAATGCAACCTCCGATGCATTGTGTTAAATTCGCCTCCCCTTAACTCACACCCGTAGTAATATCTGTTTAAGAAACGTTCGTTTTGAAACTCTGCGTCTTCGTTTATAAAGCTTCAACAACAAGGTTTCATTGAGAAAAGCCTCTGCACACATCTTCAGGTTCAGTGATACTGCAACTACAGTGAAATATTTATATCACTGAACGTACAGCCCCTTGAAATCAACTCTCAGTATCATTACGTGTGAAACTACCGACAACTCTTTCACCACTAATAGACTTTCAGCATACCAAAGAATAGAATGAGTGCCCTCTAAGCTGAGCAAGCGCGTATGGCTGCCAAATTGAACATACACAGGCAGGGAGCTAACAGTCCCGATGAAGGCCCACAGATTGCTAATTCCTGCACCATTAAACCACACAATTGAATTTACGCACCATGTCAAAATAGCGAAGCTGTGTCTCCCTCAGCCAAGCTGCAGACTTCGTTTCAAACAAATACTTTGCAGCCCTCCTTTGCCCTTTAACCTGTTATTTTATGTTAAATAATAAAAGCAGACCGCCTTAAGCCTGGGTCACACTAGTACAGCCATATCAGATTGGATTACTGCCCGATTTTTGTGAGTTTTTAGTTAAAATCTCCTCCACCCATTGTTGGAAAGAACCAAAAATTTGCCATCCAGTGTGAATATATGATCAATATGAGAGGATCACAGAAATGTAATGTAAACTATTAATTTCGTGACATCACACATTACAAACAACTTTTATCAGACTAGGAATATCTGATGAAAGTTGTTGTGGATGTGACGTCACTGCACAATTAGTATAACTTACATTTTCATAGTCCTGCAAAACAAATCATATATTTACCCACGTTGGCAAATTTGTTTGCCTTTTTGCGACCAAATAGGTAGGAGATTTTCGGTAAAACTCACAAAAATCGGAGCGAAATCCGATCGGATATCGCTGTAGTGTGACCTGGGCTTTAGTCTTGGACTGACCTGCTACTGTAATGTTTGTAACAACAAAGCATGACTGCAGCCTGAGGCTGCTGCAGCCTGGCTGAGGCAGTTGCAGCCTATGGTTTTAACACGTTACCCTTACTATACACCAGAGTAAGATGAGTACGTGAGTGTTTCATTTTTCAGCCTCCAAAATGACTGCAAGTGCAGTCAGTTTACAATGCCCATTATCATGACTACTTAAAGTGCACACCTTTTGTATATCTTACCTCAGTGCCAACACTAATATTAAAACCATCTAACTCCTATTACAATGACAGAAGCACAACCATCACCGCCACTGGAAAGAAAAGACGGCATTTCATTTATATATCACTGCAATATACAAGCAGGTAACACATATTATTGCAGCCGATGCAAACTCACACATTTGAAAATAAATTGCAAACATGACCCTAAACATAATTTTGTAAAATATGAAAACAAATAGTAAAACAATAGAGCACAAAGTGCCAAAGGCTTTCCAAAGTAGGCAATTTCGAGTAAAAAATGATAGGAAAATTAAACCTTTTTGTACATTATATCTCAATTTACACTCACATAATATATTTATAGTTTTGTTTATATAGAATACACATACATTATTTACGTGCTCAAAAGATGTGCATTATGTAAACTCAGCACCAACAAAGCTGACAGATGAATATTCAGTGTTTAACATAAATATTCAGTCTTTAATGATTCCTTATCACACTTGATTAATTGACTGTACATTACAATTTTTTTGCAGATATGCTTGAAAGAGTGAGTTTCAAGAAACATTTAAAGTTTTAATATATAGCTTCACTCCAATGAAATATGAATTTTTACAATCAATCCCCTGTAACTTATGTAACCTTAAACACCTGTTTTTAGAAAGTTATTGAATCTCTCAACTTTGTCTCTTGTGTATTGAAAAAACACCCCCCTCATCCTTTCACTTGTTACAGCGCCCCTTCCCAACATCATTCCCCACCCCTGCTTTACCTTTGTTCCTTACTCTTTTTATTACTTGGCATGAGGAAAAATAGTCCAACCTATACCCTCAGGGTTCTTACACCTTAAGAAGAATAAAATTTTATGATTTTTCCATGACTATTGGATGACAAAATTATATCTGAGATTTGAAAATGAAAACTACTAATGGCGCAATGATCATGACAAATGAATGAATTAATTTATTTCGTTGTAAAAAAATGAAATGAAAAGACTGATCTAGGTCTTAACTTCATGACTTTTAAGAAAATGCTAGGCAAATTTTCTCTTCATGTTGAGGAAATTCTGACTAGAATGCCAACGAAAATTATGCCCATTGTTATAACTTATTGATGCATCAGTGACCGAAAATCGTTCCTTGTGCTCCACTTATATTGAGCAAAAATAATAGCAAAAAAAAAAAAAAAGAACAGTTAATGAACAACATCCCACAGATTGGATATTAAATGCATCAGCATTTGTCACCAAAACTTTGCAGTAAGCTGGCTGAGGCAGGAATTCAATATCATGCAGCTTTCCTGTATGTTTGTACAAAAAGGCACTATGTCAAATCCGTCAGGCAGTTGCTGCCACAACACAGAGGTGAGCTGCAGCCTGCAGCCCACCTTCTGGAGGTACATCCATGACATTAGCAGGGTTAAAGGGCCAATCCTCTCACCCCAAACTACACTTCTAGTATAGGGTAACAGAAACTCTCAATTGGCTCAGCTTTTTGATTGACTACTAATTCAAACAATGCAGAATACCAAAGCTTATATTACACAGCATGAACTGTTCTGAGAGTGTTTAGATTATACACATGGAGCTTTTCAATACTCACCCTGAAGCAATAAACTGAGATTGTGTCTGGATGAGGATGAATTTCAAACAATTGTGGGAGGGGCTTAATTTAGAATGTTAGGTGAATTGGTAGTGTTTGGGATGAGAGAACTGGGCCTTTAAGTGGAATATTCACAGTCACTACTGCAATATGTGCTGTAGAACAGCATGGCCGCAGCTGGTGCAGCTCCTCTAGACAAATACAGCTTGGCTGAGGAAGCTACAGCTTGGCTGAGGAAGCTACAGCTTGGCTGAGGAAGCTACAGCTTGGCTGAGGAAGCTACAGCTTGGCTGAGGCAATTACAGTTTAGCTATTTTAGTGTTTTGACATAGTGTCTATTACAAAACAAGACCTGGAATAAAAAACAAAAACAAAAGAAAAAAATAGAAAAAAAATTGAAATGTGAAATGAAAAGAAAAAGCACCAATCACCAATACAAATAAGAAAGCAATGAAACTTCACAAAATCATACAAAATGAAAATAATTTGAATGTGAAAATTAGCATCTTAGGTATTTGTGGAAGCATTCTTCAGGTAAATGTACAAATTAGAAAATTTAGGACAGCATTACTCCAAGTTTACTACTGATTTAGAATGTGTGTTCTTTTTTCTTTTTTTTGGTCCCATTCATACAATACAATCTTAACCCCATCCTACAGCTGCAATTCTCTCTTATTGTCTAAAAGATGTTTTCTTTTTCTGTCAAACATGAATTTAAAAAAAAAAAGAGTTAATTGAAAAGAAATGAAAGGAAAGGGGTTCAAACAACAAATCACTCTCAGAATCCGTTCACCAGCTGCCATGAGTTGATGTCATGGAGACATCATTTGTCCCAAATATTAACATTTTCTCTCTAGTGGGTGAATTCAAAATCAATGAGTGTATCATATATTGTGCAGTGTATCATATATTGTACAGTGTTTTGCTGCACAATTAGGGAAACTGCCACTTCATAACAGTTTTTGGATGCATGTACATAAGGCTACTGTACACTTAAGGTGAACAGTTGAATAAAAGGATCGGGTAGATGCGCACTGTTTAACAAGGTGTTTCTTGATTGGTTGCTGCCATTGTATTGTATCAATTGTATCCTTTGTTAGAGTTAAGGATTAGGTTAGGGATTAGGACTATTGTTAGCCAGTTAGGAAATTTGTTGTTAAACAGTGTGCATTGCCCCAAAGAATCTGGATGACCCCAAACCTGATAAAATACACATGAGATGGGTAAGTCCTTTGAAGTTTACAAACGGTAGTAAATCTGAAATTGTCCCTTGTAATACTGTGCTTTCTTTCGTCAAAGAGAAGAAAGATTGTTTGCTTCAGCTAGCAGACTATTTGATTTCCTTATACTTGGTTGACTTTCAACTGCATTTGGTAATTGATACTAATACTAATTCAGAGCCACATCCAAATGCCTGATTTGCCAGCTATGTGGTTAACAGAGTCATAAGACAGTTGTGTTCCTAAATGTTTGAACAATAAAACTTGGGCTGGAAAATATGTGTTATCACAAGCTGAGGCAAATTTCTCACAATTTGACCATGTTTTCTAAAAAACATACTCAAAATCACCTCTTTTAATATTTCCCCTAGATACCCAAATACCACTGCAATTCCACTAATCTACCTGTTGACACTTTATACTCTAAGTCAGGCTTCCTCAAATAGGGGCGTGCGTGCCACTTGTGGTGGGCGATGTGGTTTGAAGTGGCGCCAAAAATTACTGGAAGAATATTAAAAAATTTAACTTTTTCATAACTTTTGACAAGAATTGTTTTGTCCAAAAATTAGGTACTGTAAATAGATCTAATACTTCCCTCAAACTGACATCACATACCGACAAGGATATAATAACATCCTATTAGTTCTCACAAGACAGTAAAATCACCATCACTGTTTACATTCAGTAGAGTCAGTGCTTTGTCACCAATGAATCAACCAAAATTGTAAAGTTTGTGAAAAATTTTTGCCAGGAAAATTGAACAAACTTTGCACCAGAAGCCAAAAAATGTTCACCCCCTCCCCTTATACCCCTGCTCCAGGACGGCGATCAGTGGTGCATTATATCAGTAACATTTGAAAATGTGTTGCTCCTGAAAATTTAATTGAGGAAGCCTGCTCTAAACCTTTTGACAGAGAGCTCTGAATAAATTTGCGGGCACCACCTAATTTCTTTCAGCCCAGTCTTCCTAATGTTGGAGTGCGGAAGTAAACACATGAAAGTCCACAAAGAAGAACTTGATGAAGTGTATTAAGTGAAGAAAAATAGAAAAATATTAGTGCAACAAGAATATTTGCCCATTCACAGATACTCACCAAAGTCAGATAGGGAAAGGAGAGCATAACATAGAAATGAAAAATAACAAAATTCATCTTACTTTGCAGAGACATAAACGTAGTTAGAAGTGTTGACAAAAACACAGAGAGGAATATGAGAGCACCTAACTTTCCACATAATCTTCTTTTAATTCTAAGTAAAGTTGCGGTTACACTAAAATGAATTGTGAAATTTTATTAAAATGTTCTCTATCTCTGGTCAGAAAGATCCCAAAATTTGCCAACCTGTACACAAATATGATCTGTTTGGCAGGACTAAGAAATTAAATTTACACATTTATTAAGTGACACCACATAGACTGACAGCTTCCATCGAACTGTGCCTGTTCAATAAAAGAGGTTTTCCATGTGATCTCACAAAAAAAAAAAAAATGTTAACATTTCATTTTCAAAGCCCTCTGATGCAAATCATATATATACTGCAGTTGACAAATTTTTGGCTCTTTCTGACCTAAGATGGAGAAGATTTTAAAACCTGATAAAAGATGAGATTGGAATCTGTTTCCAATTCATTGCAGTGTGACCAGGGCTTAAAGCCCTCTAAAGACTGATTTCAGTTTTTACAATCTATTGTACCATAACAATGCCAAAAACGGAATTGGCAAAATCTCAGTCCCATTCCACATGTTTTCAATAAACTTGGCTCTAAAATAAAATGGCACTTTCACATTATTTAAATAGCAGTGCCACACTTCAGTTTAAATTAGAAGACTGCAAGACTCCTGAAAAAGATTGAACCAAAATATCTGAAACCCATAATGGCACCTTTTTATCACATCCACATAGATCTTATGCATTGATGACACACTGACATCATTTTGAAGGAATAACAATGAAACCTGGTCGCACCATTGAACTAAAACATGTGTTGAGCGGTGAACTGCACGTAGTAGAAGTATTTGTTTCAAAGTAGTTGACCAATCAGTTGCTTAAATTTGTTGATGCTGGTTTGTTATTCCTCCAATGGCAGGCATACTTCTGACATTGTGACATCAAATGCATAACGTCTATTGGAGCAGATTTTCCTAATTTGAAAGCACAAATTTAAAATGTTTCTCCATGTTAAATACGTTGAACAAACTCTGTGACCTTTGTAATCAATTGAAAATACAAAATCCATAACGAAAAATGTAAAAAGACAAAAAACAAAGAGCACAGAATAATTTATAATCTTTCTCTGAATGGAAGAATTTAAATGAAAGAGTGCCCCCTTTACATGTTGCTATGCAACCAAACATCTGGTGAAGAGGTGGAATGTGGCTAAAATGAGTAACAACTTAGATGGCTGCAGGAATGATGCTGCACCGCACTCTGTGCTTTCCTGTGAAAATAAAAAAGACAACCTCAAAAGGTCATTTTGCCACTGGAAAATTAACTGGTTGACTGGCTTACATAAACATAGGGTTTTATCAACTTTAATGCCTAAATCTGACTAGCGTTGTCCAACCTATGGCCTGCCATGGTCAAGCCGGCCACAAGGTTGCTGGTCAAAAATGACCTTTAATGCAAAATTTCTCAGTAGGTAGATTAATTGATGACAGCTTTAGGCTGTCAAGTGTCAAGTATAGGATGCAGCCCTTTGTACATCATAATCATTACATGTAGCCTGCCACTGCAATGGACAACCTGTACCAGACTAATTCATACTGGAATAACTGCTCTTCTCCTTTAAGAGTGAGAGGTGAGGAGAGGAGTGGAATAGATAAATATTGGTTTGAAAAGGATGAAGTTTCCTTGTAAAATGAATGCAATATTTTCTAAAATAATAATATCTTTGGGAATTCAAATTAGGTGAAAACTTGTTACAAGTGAAAGGTAAGAAATTTTAAGACCCACTTTTCAAGGGCTTGTTTTTGATGGCTAGAAAAATAAAATCTCTGATTTTCACCAAAGCAATAAAGTTCTTTTTCTATTCATCAGTTCAACTTCAAATGTCCTTTGACCTCAAATGTCCTTTGGCTTTAGGCGCCTTATCCAAATTATGCTATGCGATTTTCCGCAGCAGAACGGCAAAGACCGCCTCAGACAATAACATGGTGGGATTCTGCATTTTGGGGAGACCGGCGCCTGGGCCGATTATTGAAGCAATTCACTGTGAGAGTAGAGCGGCCAACCATAGCGATCAAACTTCTATTCATCTATTCTACGCAACATCGGCGTGAACAGTGCCCCAGCGATTGGTAAATAATACACACGAGATGTGTTACGAGATCGCAATGCATGTAGTCTGCTATGTATTTATTGGTTTCTAGTGGGCTTGCAGGGAATGTTATAACCCGTTCTTAAGTAGTTGTGTGTGAGCACATCTTTTACAAATTATGATTAAACATACACATATTGAAATATGGGTGCAAATACTGTGACAATAAAGCATTTCAAAAAACTGCAAATAACTGCAATAGCACAAATTTTGTTACTAGAGTACAAATTAAAAGTTGATAAAGTTTCTGGAAACTTGTAGACCAATAAAAGTGATTATTCTTTTCAAAATTTTAGTCTGAAATGAGCTTTATACCTCCTATTACATTTGACTCATCCATTCTTAGTGTATGGGGGAAATTAAGTAATTACTGTTTCCACTTGGGCTCAATCCATTGGATCGGCATGATTTGGCCAAGTGCACTTGCAGATGTTAACTGATGTTCTGTATCCTGATAACTTAGTTGAAACTATACAGAAAACTTATTATACCTGGTCTTGCCTTCTCTATCTGCAAGCCATTCCCTAAACCTCACTTGAAACAAGTTTCCAATTTCAGGGAAGGTTAAGATATACTGTAGATGTGACTCTTTGTGTATCGGACTTAAATGAAAGCAAACGTTAGTAATGACAAGCCAGAAATATTCTGTATGTAATATTTTACCTATATCAGTTGCATTTTCCCTTCTTTTCATGCTTTGTGGAAGGAAGCATGCTATATTTGAGCAGATACGTAACATAACAGACTTCATACAGTACCAGATCGTGATCAAGCTGAACTCGTTGTAGTTGCTCAGAATGTACTTTTTTCACGTTTTTGATTATCCTTACTGACGATTTTTCATGATTTTAATGATATACAGGCAGCATGATACAGGTAAATGAATTATTGCATGATGTTTTGGTCTAAAATTTATGACCGCAGTTCTTTTAAAATGACCATATTTCATTTGCAAAACTGCATAGCAAGAGCCAATTTTCATTTGCAGATTTGTTCATTTTGCATCGCAGACTTTAAATGGGAGAACTGTAAGACTTTTTCATGAAATGATGAAGCTATGACTCATGAGTGTACTGATGTCTAGCTTGTGATAAGTGCTAAGTTTAATACATCATATATGCACATTTTATCTGTTCCAACTTTTGAAGTACACAGCAACTCATTAACAACAGCTCCAATCAGTTTCCTATTCAGGTTCGTTTTGCCCCATGATTTTTAGGACACTATCCGTGGAATTATGACTTGAAAGAAGATTACTATTGCTTGCATGAATGGAAGCCTGTCTGCCTGAGGACTTCTTTGAGTTGGGTTCAGTGCTGAGTGCCAGCTCTGGAGGATTGAGTTTTTAACAAAAGGAACGTTTTTCCGCTGCAGCATTAAAATGCCTCCGCATGGCATGCAGAAAATCGCATAGCAGATTTTGGATAAGATCCCTTACCACAACAATTAGCTTCTTCTCCCTAACATGACATATCTACATATTAAATACAAAGAGTCTCCACTATTACTACTTAACATTTATGCACTATATAAATGCTTAATTACTATTATTTTTATTAAATATATTGCTTTTACAAGACGTTTTCCTGATTTTTGCTGTTTCAATCATGTGACCTCAAATGACCTTTCAACTCCACCAAGCACTGTAGGGCTCTTCCGATCTACAAAGCAGAAGTATGTCCTCTCATATGAAATGTCTCAGACATTCCTACTTTGAGATACTAAAGTATAACAAACACACACATCACCATCACATGGGATCCTTGCTTGCCTTTGCAAAGGACCTACCTCTTCAAGCTCTGTTGGCGTGGACATGATACAACCCGGAGGGGGTCTCCTGTATACAGGAGTGTCATCCTCACAAACAGAATCATCGGTGCTGTTGCAGTTGACCTCTTCTACTTGGGCAGGTGCCTCTAGGCCAGTACACTCACAGTTACCAGCTCTTGTGATTACTAGGAGCGCCAGATTAGTCCCAGGCACCACCACCACAACATAAGAGCTGTAAATAACAAAACAAATGGACTTTGCAGGACAACTAAAAATGTGGTACCCACAGACTTCCTATACATGGACAGAGCATACTGCACAGTACATTGTCGCTACCGCGGTGTGAGAAAAAGCGCATCAAGGTGGCCGTCTGCTATGTTTTTGTGTGGAGGTTTGGACTTGCTCAAGTATATCTCCATATTTTGCAAGAAAGTTGAAATATTTTTGAAATATGGCAAGGTTAGGTCAAAATCACTTAAGGCATTGCAGGAACATGATACTGTTTCCCATTCAAGTTTAACTTTTGCTTAAAAATATTACAGAGTTGTTGTCGAATCAGATGAATTATAGGTTCTTGGCGGCCATCCTGGTGGACCTTTTTTGTCCCAGTCAGTGACAACCAGCTACAGATAGGATGTACACCTTACATGCTTTGTCCATGCCGGTGGTGGTACCATAAAATTTATACCATTCGGTTTAAGTATGGAGAGATAGGGATGAGTCATGCACTCAGCTGCAGGTCAAGATACAAATCACTGGTAAAAAAACACTGCTTTCACACTTGAGAGCTGATCTGGAGGGGGTGATCAGATCCGGATCAGATCCTCCCCTTGAGATCAAAGGTTTTGCTTTCACACTTGATCCCCCATGTGAATAAAGCCACAATCAACAAATAGGAAGTGTACTGTGCACAGTGTATTGTCTTTTGTACTTATATGAAAACAGAAATGACCCCACCATTTGGTATCTAAAGCATGCTCAGAGAGTAATATTTTTAAATGTGGGAAGGGTCATACCACTCCCTTACACCCTCTCAGTTAGGACGTCTGGCCATCACTCATCTCCCAAGCATCAACATACTTGCAAGTTTTACCATTCCAATCAAAGGGGCATGGCATTACGATGGCCGAGACAGGACAACCCCGTCCCCCCACCAAAAAAAAAACAAGAGCCCAAGGGCACTATGGTTCCTTGCATTTAAGATAATATCGTATTAGGTAGTCGAAATGGAAAGGCATAATTTGCACCTTTAACCCCAATGACTTTTGGCCATCACCTAAAAGCATAGGGGCACATTGAATTTCAAAATCTTACAAGCACTTGCAGTTTGAGAGAAATGGAACACTACACTTTTCAAATTATGACACTGCACACCACCCACTTCCATGCAACAAATACACAAATTCATCACCTTGCACTAAAATGTCATTTATTTGAGTTTGGGGTAGTATAGGAGGGTAGTTAATTACCTTTTTGGTCAATCTCAACAATTCAAATCCAGACCTTACAAAGAAGTCACAAAGGTCAAATACAGTCAAAGTAGGTCAAGTTTTACCATTCCAATCAAAGGGGCATGGCATTACGATGGCCGAGACAGGACAACCCCGTCCCCCCACCAAAAAAAAAACAAGAGCCCAAGGGCACTATGGTTCCTTGCATTTAAGATAATATCGTATTAGGTAGTCGAAATGGAAAGGCATAATTTGCACCTTTAACCCCAATGACTTTTGGCCATCACCTAAAAGCATAGGGGCACATTGAATTTCAAAATCTTACAAGCACTTGCAGTTTGAGAGAAATGGAACACTACACTTTTCAAATTATGACACTGCACACCACCCACTTCCATGCAACAAATACACAAATTCATCACCTTGCACTAAAATGTCATTTATTTGAGTTTGGGGTAGTATAGGAGGGTAGTTAATTACCTTTTTGGTCAATCTCAACAATTCAAATCCAGACCTTACAAAGAAGTCACAAAGGTCAAATACAGTCAAAGTAGGTCAAAACACATGTAAATGAACACAAAGTCCCACCAAAGAAATTTAACAGTCATCTGGTCATTCCTGATCACCAAAATTTATGATGGATGACTAGAAATTATGCCAAATTATGTCCTTTATACTACCTAATGTGTTTGCCTCAAAAGCAAAACAAAGGAAAAGCCCACAGGTCTGCTACTAAAGGCAGCCTGAGAGTGATTTATTACCACCAATTTCTACTTCACAATTTGGCTAGAAGACCAAGAAACAAACATAGCTCTGTCAAATCTGATACAATACTTTCACCTTGACCTTTTAACCTAAAGAGGGTGTTAGGAACCCCATTGTAGTCTCTAGGGTAAAAGCAGAGGTAAAGAAGAGAAACTGCTTTAATATTTTACTAAATGGTGATATATGTATACACAATATTATAAAAATTGGAGCCATAGCTTGCATTGCAAATAACTTTATTAAATACTATATATATGAGGAAAAGGTTTTTTATTAATAAAAATTGCATTACTGTCTTGATTGTTAACTAAACTGCTTTTAGACTGAGAGAGTGTTATAATTCTTCTTTTCTTTTATACATTGCATTTGTCTAAAGGCATTAAACTTCAGCTGGACTTTTAAACCAATTGAACAAAGACATATCACCCAAGTATTCTTCATGTGCACTTTACTAAGACAAACACAACTTTCCTAATGACATACTCCTATGTTACTTGGTTATTGAGTTACTGCAGTGCATACCTGGCATTGCAATACATATGACCTACACACTAACTAGCCTGTAACTTAAATGTCAGTAACTCAAGTGAGGAACATCATATGAGGGTAGTGTAACAGCCTTTTTTGTTTGTCTGATCAAGACAAATCTAGACGTCACAAAAAAAGTCACAAAGGTAAAAAGGTCAAATGAGGTCAAGGGGGGTCATCACATGCATTTCACTTAGACGAACACAAATCTCCATTACACCACCCCTCCAAAATGTTTCAGTGGCAAGATATCAATAAAACATTACTTTTTGACCTTTTGACCTTGTCCAGTTTTTTTGGTTAATGTACCAACATTTTCACCTCCTACCCAACTAACTTGTCCTAAAATTATGCCACGGCTTGAACAACGGATACCGAGTTACAGCTACTAACAGAAATTCACTTTTTGGCTTCTGGTGATCACCAGTGACCTTTGACCTCCTCCAAAAATGATAGGGCACAGCTACTTCACAACATCTACATACATACCAAGTTTGAAAAAAATTGATCACACGGTTATTGAGTTATCGCACCACATACCTCGCATTCCAATCCATCACATACACACACACACACATACACACACACACACATATGCCAAGGTGACTGCATAGGTTCCTTTGTTACACAAGGAACCAAAAAAAGAGAAAATTGTGGATTTTGGGGATGCACAAACTTATTATCTTGGAAATATTATCACAAAAGAATTCCTTTATCTTGAATTTTGCATAAAATAACAAATTTGCAGAGAGAAGCACAATAAAGATTCCTACCTATTACAAAAGGTGGTAAATTTTTATATGAAAAATGATTGTAAGAATGGGAAAAATGTCACATTGTAAAAAATTTTCAATTTTCAAACATTTCATGAAGTTCAAAACCTTTTAGGCCTTGAAATTTTTTGGCAAAGCCCCATTACTTTTTTCAGGTTTGCCATGACCTCAGGACATGAAAAGTTGAAGTGCAAACCTGAGATAAACTATCATTTCAGGCACCACTGCATTCGGAAGTGATGATTTATCACACCGGCCAGGACGGAAGAATGGGATCAGACTGTTCTCTTTCACATCCTGTTCTCCCAAATGATGTAATCAATGTTAAAGGCAGTCATTCCTCACCCTAAACTACACTTTCAGTATACATATATCAAAACTCTCAATTGGTACAGCTCTTTGATTGGCATCACATTCAAACAATGCATCATAGCTAAATTACACAGCATGGGCACTGAGAGTGTCTTGATTACACATTATGGACTTGTATGGCCACTGGGACAAGCCATGAAGCAATAAACAAGGATTGTGTCTGGATAAAGACAAGTTTTAGATAAATGTGGGAGGGGCTAGAAGTAAGTAGGTTGGGAGAATTGGAACTGTTTGGGATGATGAAAATATGCCTTTAATGTGTTGTGGTCAGCATTGTCTTAAAATAACACACAAATACAAAGGAAGGACATTCAAGCAAACAGTTCCTGCAAGGCTGCTATGTTAACAAAGTTTGGTCTGTCCTACAATGGAACACTGTCCCTGAACGTAATGTTCAAGTCTCAATGTGGACTCGTTTTGGCATGAACCCAGCATACAGCTCCTGTACTTACTTGATACAGCTTTGATCACAAGTTGGCTGTGCAATTATATATCCCTCTTTTCCTGAAGAAATCTTTGTGATATTTAGCTTGTAGTATGTATAATTCTCATCACAAGGCTCAAAAACTTCGTCATCCTCATCTGAAAAACAAAACAGGTATGTACACAAGTTATTTTCTTCAAGGGGTGATCACAGTTTGACTTTCCTTCTGAACTGCTTGTTTACCAGCTGTAGAAACGTTAAAGAGATTTTCAGGCTAGAAGAAATGTTAATTCTGTGTTTAATACTGTTGCATGAAAATTTCTACATACTTGTTGAATAACAAAACTCTACACAGAAACTCAGCCTATACTAAACTGTACCACCAATCACAACATAAGAATGTGATCATTTTTTACTTGAAGTCAGTCAGTGTACAATTGAAGTACAGAAATTGAATACTGAAAAGTTGTAAACACAAACTCTGATTGAAGCTGACATCTCAAGAACACAAGCAAGCCGAAAGGATTAGTATGTGACTGCTGAAGCGAACAAAAATGATCAACCTTTGTATCTCCTGCATTTACTATTTATTCCAAGTTTTTGACATTACATCTATATGGAGCTTTTATAACTTTTTGACCTCTACCAAAAAGGATGGGGCAACACGCACTGTTTAACAAGAAATTTCCTTCCTTGCCTAACGATAACGCTAACCCCTAACCCGAACAAAGAATACAATCGATACAATACAATCCAAACAGCCAATCAAGAAACACCTTTTTAAATATGCCCACCTACCAGAAAGGAGAGGGTCCACCCACCTTTGCATACCTCAAAAGCAAAGTATAAAAGAATAAATGCAACCTATATTTGAATACTGCATTAAGAAGAATTTTAGTCTGGCAAGCTTCTTTCTAACACTGTGTTGCATTGTGAAAAAGCCCTTACTCAAAGCAGCTCTCACTAACAGTCTAAAACAGGACTTCTGGGTGGCAAGTCAGGTTTTCCCTTGATGATCACACTAAAGCTAGACGCACACTATACGACTTAGCGCATTGCAACTCAACTCAATCGTCGGATCTCCAACAGTCGTGTAGTGTGCTTGACTTAAGGACTGTGACTGGCAGCTTTAGTACCAGTTTCAAGTCGCATCGCCTTCAGTCGGGAAGAACTAACATGTTGGTTCTTCCCGACTCTGTATGGCGACAGTCGCAAGTGACTGAAAAATCTGACCAATCAAAATTACTGATTTATATGCAAGTGATATAAATACGGTGAAAGTTGCCAGATGCTTGTTCAGGTGACAACTTTTGACGTTACTTTGTGTAAACATTCAGTTGAAAAGATGGATATACAGACCGAGTACGGCGAGTAGAGATAAGCCGACTTGTAGAAATGTGAGAGCAACGACCTGTACTTTCAAAAGTGTGGAAGCCAAAGCTATTCCTATAGAAATGCTTGGAAAAAAACCGTTGAGGAGATTGCCTAGGCAGTCGTTATCACTGGTGAGCTGTAAACTTGCAGAGGCCTAGTATGCTGGCTTCATACTGAAAGTATAATACTGTTGCAAGCTGTATGATGTTCTGTGCTGTTGTACCGTAATATGTATAGCAGTAGTGTGCATGTGTAATCGTTCGACTGACATTGTGCAATAGCCAGTCGTAAAGTGTGCATGGCCCTGTCGTGCGACTACAAATCGTGACAACGATTCAAAACTAGGTATCCACGGTTTAGTTGGGTTGCGATGTGCAAAGTCGTAAAGTGTGCACCAGGCTTTACAGTTTATAACCACTCCAACCCTCTAAACAACAACATCAAAAACAACAAAAAATAAATGATAAAATCCAAAGAGCCCTTGGGGTGGTTGGGTGGTAATATAAAATAAAACCTGACTTAAAGGCTGGGTTTTAGACTGTTTAGTAGTAGACAATTTGAATAAGGACTATTTCACGTAATGGACAGTATTCTAGCCATCCTCTCTTTTCTCCTTGCCTGTCAAAAAGATGATAACATGTTAATAAGAACCTTTGAAGGGACTTACTGAGGGTATGTAGATTACAAATGTAAATTGATGGTAAAGATGGATGATAAATACCAGAATGCAAAAATGCATTGAGGTTTCGATGATACAAAAATTGTACTGTTTCAAATTTGCCATCATGCGCCATTAGCTTCTCACTCAAATGTTATACTAGCATGTTCAAAAGATAATTTTGTTATTCCAGATGCTTTTTTGACCTCAACAAAAGCAATAAATAGACAGACAGACAGACAGACAGACAGACAGATAGATAGACATCTTGAGATATCCCTTTAACAAGATTTTCAGACTTTGACATCCCATGACCCCAGATGACCTTTGACCTCCGCCAAAAACAATAGGGACCATCTCCTGACCATAACCCGTCCACATACCAAATATAAAATCTATCCAAGTTTCCTCCTGACCATAACCCATCAACATACCAAATATTAAATCTATCCAAATTTCCTATCTTGAGATGTGTGTTTACAATATTTTAAGACTTTGACCATTTGTGACCCCAGATGACCTTTGACCTCCACCAAAGACTACAGAGACCATCTCCTGACCATAACCCGTCCACATACGAAATATAAAATCTATCCACGTTTCCTCCTGACCATAACCCATCAACATACCAAATAAAAAATCTATCCAAATTTCCTATCTTGAGATGTGTGTTTACAATATTTTAAGACTTTGACCTTTTGTGACCCCAGATGACCTTTGACCTCCACCAAAGACTACAGGGACCATCTCCTGACCATAACCCGTCCACATACCAAATATGAAATCTATCCAAGTTTCCTTTCTTGAGATATTGTGTTTAAAAAATTTTCAGACTTTGACCCCCAGTGACCCCAGATGACCCTTGACCTCTACCAATAACAATAGGGACTATCTCCTAACTACAATCCATCCACACACCAAACATAAAATCTATTCAAGTTTCCTATCTTGAGATATCACGTTAACCAGATTTTCATAATTTGATCCCTGGTGACCCCAGATGACCTTTGACCTCCGCAAAAAACAATAGGGACCATTTCCTGACTATAACGCATGTTCATACCAAATATGAAATCTATCAAAGTGTCCTATTTTGAGATATTGTGTTAAGAATATTTTCAGACTTTGACCCCTGCCAACCCCAGATGACCTTTGACCTCCGCGAAAAATAGTAAGGACCATCTCCTGACCATAACGCATCAACACACTAAATATGAAATCTATCCAAGTTTCTGATCTTGAGATATTGTGCTAACAATATTTTCAGACTTTGACTCCTGGTGACCCCAGATGACCTTTGACCTCCGCAAAAAACAAAAGGGACCATCTGTTGACTATAACGCATTAACATACCTAATATACAATTCACCCAAGCTTCCTACCTTGAGATATTGTCTTAGCAAAATTTTCAGACTTTGACCCCCAGTGACCCCAGATGACCTTTGACCTCCGCGAAAAACAATTGGGACCATCTCTTGACTATAACACATCAACATACTAAAAATTAAATCCACCCAAGCTTCCTATCTTGAGATATCGTCTTAGCGAGATTTTCAGAATTTGACCCCCAGTGACCCCAGATGACCTTTGACCTCCGCAAAAAAAATAGGGGCCATCTCCTGACTATAATGCATCAACAAACCAAATATGAAATCCACCCAAGCTTCCTATCATGAGATATCGTCTTAACGAGACTTTCAGACTTTGACCCCCAGTGATCCCAAATGACCTTTGACCTCCGTGAAAAACATTAGGGACCATCTCCTGACTTTAATGCATCAACATACCAAATATGAAATTCACCCAAGCTTCCTATCATGAGACATCGTCTTAACAAGATTTTCAGACTTTGACCCCCAGTGACCCCAGATAACCTTTGACCTCCACGGAAAACATAGGGGCCAATCTCCTGACTATAACGCATCAACCTATCAAATATGAAATCCACCCAAGGTTCTTATCTTGAGATATCGTCTTAACAAGATTTTCAGACTTTGACCCCCAGTGACCCCAAATGACCTTTGACCTCCGCGACAAACATTAGTGACCATCTCCTGACTATAACGCATCTACATACCACATATGATATCCACCCAAGCTTCCTATCATGAGATATCGTCTCAATGAGATTTTCAGACTTTGACCCCCAGTGACCCTAGATGACCTTTGACCTCCACGCAAAACGATAGGGACCATCTCTTGACCATAACGCATCAACATACCAAATATGAAATCTACCAAAGCTTCCTATCTTGAGATATCCTGTTAACGAGATTTTCAGACTTTGACCCCTGGTGACCCCAAATGACCTTTGACCTCTGCCAAAAACAATAGGGTTCTTCCTCTCAATATGGCGCATCTATGTACTAAGTTTGAAAACTGTCAGATATCCGTATCTCGAGATACCGTGTTAACAAGATTTTCAGACTTTGACCCCCTGTGACCCCAAATGACCTTTGACCTCTGCCAAAAACAATAGGGTTCTTCCTCTCAATATGGTGCATCTATGTACCAAGTTTGAAAACTGTCAGACATTCCTATCTTGAGATATCGTGTTAATGAGCAAATGTCACAAACACACACACACACACACGCACCCACACACACACACACATGCACATACACACATACATACACACACACACCATCATGACTGCATAGGTTTCTCTTATCATCGAAACCAATAAGAAAATATCAATGCAAATTAAAACCATCCAAACTATTAAGGTCTAAAAATGAGAACGTCTTCTCTGACCAGCCAATTCAGAAATCTACAGCAGGGACCATCACACTTTCCCACTGCAATATGAAACCTCTGTGGTGATGGAAACTCTGTGTTTTCCATGGCAGGAATTGAGCCGTTTGGTGTGAACACACCTTTATTGTAATGGTAAGTAGGATGAGGTTTCATGGTTATGGTTCTAACCAATTGGTTTAGGTCTTGTCAGTCAAAACCTTTTTTCCCAGTTGTACCTGACTGGCTTGTTTTCTCTACATACCTATTGCTTTTGCTGAGCACCCCGTTAAGTTGCAATGACAGTAGGTTCTATTTTTCAAGACTTCAGTATAACGCAGCCTAGAGTCAAACTCCACATCTCTCAGTTGTTATAGTCAGGTGCTCTTACCTTCTCTTTGATTGGACAATTGAAGACTTCATCTGTCAGCTGTGTTTCTTCAAGCTAGAACTCACATACATAAGGCCTACTGACAGTACTAAAATGTCCTTGGCAAGAGACCTTATGCATATGATGTCACAGAGCAAAAAGTACGCCCTCTTTTGGGGGCAAAACAAACCAACACTGACAAATGCAGACTGCCAATTTGTCAACAAGTCCAATACACGCATAGTGAGCTACTTGTGCATAACAAATTCTTATGTGTTGGACCATATGTTCCATTGTGTTGCCCCAAGGAGAAGTCAGTGTGTTGTTGATGCATTAGGTCTATTAAACTGCAGCAAATGTTACTGAAACCCTGACAGACCAGTGTACTAGACAGAAGTATTTGTTTGAATTGAGGGGGGAAAAGTTAAGTTAAGTGAGTGGGGTTTTTTATCTGTTGTAGGAGAATGGAGACTTAGCCTTTTAATTTGCCACAAAATGAGGTATTTTTATTTCAGTCCCACACGTAATAACTGCCTCATAAACTATATTTGATATTGAAACAGACTTCTGATCAAATTATCTAGTTTTTAAATGAAATTAGGATGACAACCTGTTGCTCCTTAACAATTTAAAATGAAAAGAGCAACTTACTATCAGATCCTGAGGCTGGTGGTGGGTGCAACATTGTTATCAGCCAGTCATACCAGCCAAATGTTGTAAGCATTCTGAAAGTCAGTTAGAAATAGAAATAGAAATAACATTAATAATAACCAAGAAATTACATTTTAGTAATAATCACACACAATAGAGGTCATGCACCGCTTCACTGCATTGCGTGTCTTCGTGTTTTGCCATCCAGGCATTCATTGTACACAAACTGTTACTATGGTGCATATGTGTACGTCTAGCAGTTAGACCCGTACTGCTCATGATCAGCCACATCTAGTATGCCTTAATGAAACGTGCTGATGTCACTTGCATGATCTCTACAGGAAATCAGAGTTGGTTTACTGTTTCCAACTGAAGAAGCCTCAAATCAGCGTGCAACTGACTTCATCGAAAACAAATGTTCTGCTGAAAACCAGACCAAAGGTCCACAGACTGGGATTTAAGAAGTGAGACTTTCTCCAAGTATAAACAGCAATCATGCACGGCCAAGCAGCTTGTGTACTCAAGCGTGATAAGAATCTTTGCTGTGTGTTGGTGGTGAGAGCTCCTCCAGTGAATAAACGTTCTGCCAAAAACCCGATCAAAGGTGCCTTTCTGTAAGGGGCTTTTTCATGGCATGTAGAACTAACATACAAACAATTACAACTGATTATTTCATTTTCTTTTGAGATAGCATTTATCACACTGTCTTGCGAAACTAATGTATGGATTTTGACACCTAAGTCAACCTTTGCAAGATATTTGGCCAATTTTTTCACACACTGTTGTTTTTGCCAAAGCTAACAAAATTGCACACAGAATCTGATCATATGATGGCTGACGATGACCTCATGGACATATGGATGCTTATGTGATCGCAGCAAAATTTGAACATTTCCTTAATCATGTGTGCATCTGATGTCAATATATGGCCAGTATGATGTCTGCAGTATCTGCCCCATTTAAAAGGCTGGGTGGATAATGACAGTGGCTTGAAGTTAGTATCTTAGATGAGGTTTTATGGCTCAGTTTCTATCCAACCGGTTTAAGTCGGGCTGGTCACAGCCATTTTTCCAGTTGTTGCTCACTAGCTTCTTTTTTCCAGCTACTCCATTGTTTTTGCTGAGGATCAAGCACAATGGCAGTCTATTCTATTCTTTAAAGTCTACTGTATGATTCAGCCACAAGTGGAAATCCAGACATCCCTACTGCAAGTTGGTGGCTTTGAAGCGATGAAGCAAAAACAAGGTTTGATTCCTAGTGGGGTCAAAGAAATGTGGGTTTTTTGTCCCAGAGAGATCTCTACTCTCTTCCCATGGGAAAATGAAATCACTAAATTGTTGAGTTGGTAATCACCCAACATGAAGTTGTAATTCATTTAGCACAGGCTTTGTCCATTTTCATGCCACTTAGCACAGTTAAATAGCTATCCTTAACCCTTTACCGTTGCGCGCGTCAGGAATGGGCGGAAAAGCAGACAAAGCACGCCACGCATCAGCTTCTGTAGGCTATTGACCCTGTGACTTTAAACTATTGCCTCTCTCGTTGTTGTGGCAGAATTTTCAGTTAGCTACTCGCAGTTTCGAGCTCCGCGTGAAACAGTAAAGATGGGTGACAGCCGCGCTCTCTGTATGGGTCCAAAAGGACCCAAACAACAGTAAAGGGTTCAAAAAAGACTGTGGATTGTGTTTACTGCAAAACTGATGCTGCTGTCTCTGCGTGTGTGCAGAGCCCCGTGGTGCAGATACTTCAGATTAACCCTTTACCGTTGTCCTCCAATTGGGGCATAATTGCACACCTCGGGAGAGGGCAGAAAAGCAGACGTAGCACCCCCTGCATCAGCTTCCGTAGGCTATTGACCCGTGACCTTAAACTATTGTGTCTCTCTCCCATTGTTGTGTCCGAATTTTAGGGTAGCTACTCGCAGTTTCAAGCTCCGTGTGAAACAGTAAAGATGGGTTACAAAAGGTCCCAAACAACGGTAAAGGGTTAAAGGTCTGATAATAGACAGTAATATCTCATTAACAGCATGGTTTTCTAAAAGGCTACCCGGAAGCTGGATACTTACACAAAGGTATTCTGGACAAATCCAACCACTAAATTCTTCATTTGACTCAGAGGCTGTTTGGAATGAAAAAATAAAAAACAATAATGTTTTCATTCAAAGTACTCATGCAAAGGTGACAGTTTCTTAACAATTTCTAATCAAGGAAACTTAGATAGGGGGTTTGGGGACATATTGTGCATGTGGAAATATGGTCAGGATAGTTTTGTCTTCTGTTAAGGTTTAGCAACAAAGAGAGCTTGCTTGGATGGTTACTTGATCAATGCATACAATACAGTTATGAAAATTACTAACCTTTCATAGATAGGGAGATGCATAATGTGCGACTTTCTCCATCAAAGTGTTTTTCAAATTTCAAACTTTTCATGATTCTTTCTAGATCAGGAAGATCTTTAATTCACACTTAATGGCATAAGCAGTGCCCAGTCAGAAGCTCACTTTACAACTCAATTTCACAGATCAGATCCAACAGATTTGAAATAATGAAATTCAAGACTTTTCCCAGACTTTTTAAAAGATCAAAATAGAACTTCAGTACTGACAAAGAATTTTGAAAAAAAAGTGCTCTTATTTTTACATGTTTACCAAGCATGGGAACACACTAGGCATGATAACAACAACAAAAGGTGCATGGTTTCAAATTCACGACCATATGCCAATTTCTCCAGACCAAACACTCAAAATTTAAGGATTTTCAAGACCATCAAAAAATTCTGCATCTTTTCCAAACTTTTTTCATTTTTCCTACTGTGTAGAAACCCTGACAGTCCCTTCTTTCATCTGTCTTTTGTGATACTTGAAAAACACATTGCATATTCATGATATAAAAATAAAGGACTCTAAAAAAAATTTTCAATTCAATTTAAGAAGAATGATAACATCACATGATTCTCAAAAGTCATTCATGTAATAAGTTACTAGGGTACTCTATAAATCCAAATTAAGGTGGCCGCATTATTACCTTTAAGAGTACATTCAATACACATGACAAAAACTTTTGATAGTAGTTGCTGTCATGAACAACAACAAAAAACAAAAAAAAAAACAAAAAAACAAAAAAAAAAAACAAACAAACAAATGAAAGCAAACAGAAATTGACCAGAACTTTTCTGGCACCTTTAAGCATGCACTGTGAGGACATTCATTACATGAAATAGCCTTTACTGAAACTGCCTACCCCTTAAAAGCCTAAAACCTGACTATTTGGTGGTAAGTTGGGTTTTTAATTGGTTATTATCACCAACAGTTTATCGCCAATCCAATGCTTATTGGGTTTTATCATATCTTTACTGATTTTAAGGTTGGAGTTAACTATAAACTGTAGGTGCAAACATCAAGTAAAAACCCGACTTAACTGCCTAAAAGTCGGGTAGTAGTAGGCAGTTTTACTAAGGGCCATCTCATGTAATGTTTGGGCAAGAGATAAGAGGTTGGGAGTGCACTACATGACCAAGTTCATCATGGATAACACAGTTTTTAAAGAATCCAACCAAAAATTCAATACCCCAATCAGCTGCTTCAATGAACAGCAGCTTTGAAGATGATTATGACTGTGGTCTCACATACCGTGCACTCAAGGTAACACTGTGTTATCCCATGTTGGACTAATAACATGGGAATATAGGTTAATTTTCAGGCTGGTGTTTAAATTTCGATTCACCTTTAATTGCAGGGCTCTGCAGTTTTAAATACCATGTTTGTTTTAATCATGCGAGGTCAGAGAGGTTTATAGTGCTGGTGACCCATATTTTCTTACATTTCAGAACAGCAAGTACGTGAAATATTTGTCCTCAATACTATGATAGCACACTACCTAATCGACCAAACTCAGGGTACCTGGAAACACAGACTGGAAAACATAGGGCTAACCTGTGGTTTTGCCTTGTCGAAAACACAGGGTAACACTGAATGTCACAGGGTGCATGAGACCATGCCTTTTGTACAGGCCCAACAACTTAGAAGTCAATTAAAAGTAACAATCGGCAACAAATTATGAAATAAAAGCTGGTGAAATGACTCATGATGAATTGAACGGTATTAAGACCATCTTTCAGTTTACTCTATACAGTAAGGATAAATGCTATCAAATGCCAACCTTCAAGGCTATTGTCAAGTGCCTGAATGGGCATGAAATTGGTATTGATAAACATGCATTAAAGCTTGACAAGCCTAGCCAAAGCCAGTTTTCAAATCAAGGGTGAGATGCAAGAGTGAATCAACACAAACCGATAGACTGACCAAATTCTCAACTTGAAAAATGTTATTTTCAAAAATAAAAAGAAAATAAAAACTGTTCTCACATTGAGTAAAATTGAGGCGGCAGACTGCGTATTTCGCGATGGTGTTTTCTTACGTAAAGCCTGGAAATCAACATAGTTCCTCCTGTAAATATAACAGATTATCTGTGAAGTCATATAACATCTCAATTATCTGCCTTGCCTCTAATATCTCCCCCTCCCTCCCCCACCTTACTTATTTTTATTTTTTTCATTAGCTTTAATGAAAATTGAGATACAAATCATTTTATAACACTTGATTAGAACAAATTCTACAGAAGCAATTTTTAAAGGGGCAATCAGAGTTTGAAAGAGAATAATAACCTTCTGTTCAAACACCTCAGTTTTCCTTTCTGCATTGATCACCAGACTATAGACGAATCCAATAAGCGCTTGTTTTTAGTGACTGTAGGCTGCCATTAGTGGGGTCCATCAGCCTAAACCGTCTTTATTTGTTGTTTTTATGAGTTTTAAGCCCTCATATTTGGTGAAATTTGAGGATTCGTGTATAGAAACATTGAGGAGGTCTTTCAGGTTTGAAGAAACATTAATTTTGTGTTACCTTACTACTGAAAGAGAGTTTCTAAATATTTGTTGGGTAACAAAATCCCATTTTGATGCAAAACTATAGATGAATCCGATAAGCACTTGTTTGCTTGTTTTTAGTGACTGTAGGCAGCCATTAGTGGGGTTCATAATTAAGGCTTTAATTGTTTTCATTTGTTGTCTATGTGAATCTCAAATCCTGATATTCAGTGAAGTTGAGAAAATTAAGATACATTTCAGTGTACAACCATCCATGGAACAGTTAAGGAAAGAAATTTAAAGATTAAAGGTGATGGACCCCAGTAATGGCCGACTAAAATCAGACCATCACGATCTGTCTGGATTTGTCTATGCAGTAATCAAGAATCATTTATGTTAGTTCTAATTTAATCCTCCAATGTGGTGAAGAATTCGAGTTGCAAGAAAAAATGTAAAAACAAGCTCTCACTGCCATTTTAACATGGATCTTAAGGATACAAAATTCAAATAAATACAGCCCTAAGGCAAAAACCAAACACTGATTATTACCTGATGAGAGTGATTTGCAGTACACATGGAAAATTTAAAACTCAAGGCCTGAGATTATTACGAAAGTGTTTCAACTCTACTTAGTTTTCAGCAGCTCAATAGAAATGCACTCATAATTAGTTTGATGTTAAATTCCTCTTTGAGTATAATTTTCACTTTTTAAAATAGTTTCTGGTATGTGCTCACTCAAAGATGCAAAACAAAAATTTGCTTGATTTCTTTACCTATACATTATCTTTTTATTAACAAGATCATTGAAGACAATAATGTCCACACAAGCCAGACGTTGACCCACCTGTAAAAAAACAAAACAAATGAAATAAGTTGCAGCAATGTACAAAAGTACAATTGTACCATGTATGCATGTATGTATTTAACAACAAATTAACCTATCAATAAAAATGAATAATCCACAGGTTCTTAATTACAGACTAAAATATTTTATATGCATTTCCTTCAAAAGGCTTTGTAACAATGTAGTATTTTTCCAAAAACATAGTGTTCCAGCTATAAAAAATATAGGACTTGAACAGTATTTGAACAGTATGACACTATATAACATGTTCGTGTTAGTGTGTCGTTACATCTTATCTAACCAACAAACTGAACCATGTAAAGCATTGCATCATCTGACCATGTTGCCCAGGCATAAGAAGGCTCTAGCCCAAAGTGCCAACCATTTTCGTTGTTTTGGTTGAAAATTAGTTACTTCCCAGTTTCTTCAATGATCTCCTTGTTTTTTTGTTTTTTGTGTTTTTTTTTTGTTGTTGTTATGCACAAGAAGAGATATGGATGTTGCATCTTTTGAAATGTTGAAAATTTGGGGTGAACAAATTATTCTTGAGCAAAAACCAACTGAATTTCTATCAGCAGGAAACTTAATTCTTGAGCAAAAAACAACTAAATTTCTATCAGCAGGAAACTTAGTTCTTGAAAAGAAGGTTACCATACTGTCTTATGTGAGATTATTTATCAGTCTTTACCAATAAATATTGGTTTTAAAAGGATGAAATTTCCTTGTAAAACAAACTCAGTATTTCTCTTTAATCTATATGTACATTTATCAATGTACTTACAGTGCTGCTATCATACCAAGAGGAGGCTAAGATGTAGCCATCGTTGTCCATTAACAAACAGTCCACACCCTAGAAGATAAAACAAAATAATCATAAGGTAAGGGGAGTAGCTATAGTTGGGTGAAGTTTCATACCTCAGTTTCTAAGAAATTAGTTTTTCTGGCCAGCCTCAGCCCTTTTTTTTTAAATGGACATGACAGCAATGTCCATTGTTGTGGTTGGTCGCATTTTCTGATGACCGCATGACCACATTTCTTTCGTTCAGTTTATAGGACCACTCCCATCAAGAAACAAACCGATCTTTTCGAAAGAGATTTGTACAGCAAAGGAGACGGGTATGTGACAAGATTGTGTGAAAAATGTCGCTAAGCACGAAATGCTGTACATTTTTCCTCAAATGCTCTACATTTAAAAATGAAGTAGGCTAATTACAATATTAAGTAGGCTAATTACAATATGAAATAGGCTAAATATGCTTGGTACTTTACATATGAAGCAGTCATGAACGAGGGATGCTGTCCTATGTGGACTGGGTTTCTTACTCTCTTTCCAGATCGTTAGTGTTTGCTACTGTTTTATATACATTTTTAAAATAAAAAAATCAATTTACTTTGAACCACATGATTACCAAATTTATTTCATAATCCATTTATCAAAAGGTTGTGAAGACAACAGTATAAATGTGAAAAAATGAGTATAATTCTTTCCGGCAATTTCCTGGAATTTAGCCATAGTGGTATAATAGGAAGTCTCCGTACATCATTTGAACTGCATACTGTTTACGAATGTACAATCTGTGTACAGTAGTAGCATACAGGCAGGTATAGTGCAAACCCCGGGCCACAGGTGAGAGGCAGCGTTCAGTAACGAGTCAGTATGTACATGGTCCATTGCACTAGTCAGTGTACAAATGATGTGACCAATTACACAGTTTTCTAACATGTTTAAACTAAATGTTCGTAATAAAAAAAAGGAATTATGCATAACGACAAACAGAAGTCAAGTGCAATCAAATCTCAAGTCTGAATTTTCATGCAAATCTTGTATTTTACCATATGTATAAGTTTGAGCTGAAATCAAACATAAAACGGCATACATTAACTGTACATACATTTGGTGGTTTGCTTCATTCCAGGCACTTATATTCTGAATGCGAGAGACAAAGTCTTATTAAAAACTTGCTGCACTCCTCACTTGTCGGACAGGGGCGTTGCGATCCGGGGTGGGGGAAGGGGCATGTGGGCAATTGCCAACCCATTGGAAATAACTGGGGGAGCAAACATAATGTTTTGCACAGGCTCCAATAATTGAGGCAGATTTAAAATAAACAACAAGCAGAATAAACAAAATATAATAACATTTTGGGATACGGATCAAGGGGTTCCAGAACACATCACTTGGTGTACATGTGCTTGTCAATGTGAGAGTGTGTGTATGTTGTATGTTTGAGTGAGCCTGTAAACAATACCTTGTCGGGTGCAGGCCGCTCACGAGAGCTGAAGCCTCGCACGTCTTTCCTCGCTCACGCGGAGCTTGTAACTGGTGTAGCTACCCGAAAATTCGGACACTGCAATGAGCTCTATCACGTGATATGCAAGAGCCTGCCCTCGCTGGTGGCATTCATGTGCCGTGTGACATGAACGGCTAAAGGGGAATTCCGACCATTTCCTTACGGGGAACAGTTCTGTGTACCCCGTAAGGCATTGAATACGGGTATGCCCTGTGTGTGTGTGTGTGTGTGTAAGTGTGCGCTCGCTTGAGTAAGGTGGATTGCTTATAGAGGATTCCAGTCCTGGAAACGATTCAGGATTCGACAGGATGTTGGATTTTGGAAAATATCCCCCCCTCCCCCCAGTCCACACACCAGTTCTATGTCCCTGTTTTCTGATTAACCAGGCAGTCGATCCTCACCTTACATAGGCAACCAGAGACTGGTACATGGTCATGTCCATTGTTGTTACTGTACGTTACCACATTTTCTAGTATCAGTTGTGGCTTACTGACTTATTTCGGTCCACCACTGGTTCTGATCAACACCAAGCAAGATGCCAGAAGGTTCCTTTTTTAAAGTCTCATGCTGCTAGAATTGAATAGGACGTTTTAGCAAATGCTCCCCAAGGAAAAGGCATTTTCTCGGGTGAAGCTTGTCTCCTAATTGCTGCAATTAACCTGTTTAAACCAACCTTATTGCTCTATTGAGCAAATAGTCTTTGTTGATCTCAAGATACCCGAACAGGAAGTTCATTGATAGACTATTGATTATTAGTTGCCAGCTTGAGTTGGCGCAAACTTGCTATTTGCTTCTAGCGTCATGGTCAATATGACCTGGCAAAGAGTCCATGTCCAGATCCTCCAGAAAGGGGAGAGGAATTCAAACCATATGAGTAATGAGAATCTTTTCCCATGAAGCAGTGTTGTAATCAAGTCACTATGTTGGTGACTCAAGTCACCAGTTTTCAAACTTTTAAGTGACTCGAGTCGAGTCATTGACTCATGTCACTGTACTATTTCAATGGGGAAATAACTCCTGAATTCTATTGAGTCACTATCATTTTGAGAGGAAGTGACTCGAGTCGTGACTTGTTACAACACTGCCATGAAGTGATAATATCTATATGAAATGACTTCACTCACCTTAGAAGTACAATGGTTGCACTCTTCTGAGGAATCCTCACACTGTAATGAACAGGGTAAGAGAAAAGATATATCTGTCATTTCAATTTTTAAAAGGTGAAAATATTCCTGATTTTATAGATGAACAACTTCATCATAGTCTGGTGTCATCTGACAGCTGAATTCAACTTGTGAGTCAATCTTGAGATATTTATGGAAGAAATGTTCAAAATACGCTTCAAGAAATGAACTTGCAGTGACGTGGGAGCCTAGGACCAAAAAAATTTGGTTAGCCAGATGAATGTGATGACATGCAGACATGAATTTGTTGTATGGTGTCAACTAGATAATAAGGTAAGTTTAAATAGTGTATCAAAATACAATTCAGTTCAAGTTTGGTTTTAAACACAGTTCAAATGCAGTTTAGGTCCTCCCCTTCAATTGCCTCTTAGCAAAGACAGATGGGAAATACCTTGAGCATATTCTGCAACCCCTTGCCCACAGGGGTTAGGAAAAAGGAGGGCTGTATTTTGGGGTATTATAACCCCAAAGACCCCATACTGTTCAGTGCTATTTGTACACATGGTAATTGTGATGAAATGCTAAGTGATTGCTAATTTCTGCAATTAAAGGTTAAGTGACACTACACTACCACAGCCCTATGCCTGGGAATATGGTGAATTTCATAATAGCTGATAAAATTATCCAAAACTCCCTTTATTGGGAGGTGCTTGGGCGGGAACAAAGATATTATAAATGTAGATACCAAACTCCTATCCCTAACACTGTTGGATGCGCTGACTCCTCACAGAGGCTCAATCGAAGGGGCGGAAGAGTTCATTTGAAATGCGCATATTTTTGTTCAGTTATCTAGGCGCACAATTACAAATGCGCAAAAGAAAAATACCAGAGTGGCAAGCTGTCAGCATGTGTGCATTTTCAAAGTTCGTTCTGTAAGCGCACAATGCATTTCTCTGTGTGCAGTCTGGAGTAATTGACGCATACTTCCAGGTGCTAGGAAAAAGAACATAATAGTTGATTTTGTGTTGTAAGCGGGTGAGAATGTAAACGCGTGCATAGATGTGCGCTTGTGAAGATACTATAGAAACTGACCAATCAGTTAGCCAATGAACTTCAAACCAGTCGTTGTGCATTAATGCTCATATGTTCTTCAGTAGAAAGCTTCAAACAAGCCTAAAACTGTTTCATGTAAGTGAAATTTATTGAAGAACGGTATTTGAAGAAGTTGCAATGTTTTAAAATCACACATATTTATACTACAGCAAGATATCAATTAACTGTCAGCTCTCAAAACGACTGATCAAGGATAAGCACTTTTGCCCCTACATTTCTGCCTCCGTGAGGAGTCACCGCGCCATTTTTGGTATCTATGCTTGTAATATCTTTGGGAGGAAAGTGCAAGATAAAAAATCCCAACTTCTTCCCTTTTTCCAAGTAAGTGGGAACCCTGTTCAAACATTTTAGGAAGGAATACTCAACCACTGTAAAAAAGAGATCCTGTAAAATGTTCCTGTCTAGCACCTTAAAAAACATTTTAGAAAAGAAATTCAGTTTCCACCGTTAACAGAGTGCCAACTGTCTGGGTAAAGAGTCTGGCAGAGACAATTAGGTGAAGTTTAAATTTAAATAGGAGTTATTTAAGTATTGAATTAGACTTGACTTACAGAGGAAGTTGCATTCCGAAATAGTTCTTCAAATTTCTCCACAGTCATCTGAATACCAGCGACTATAGGTATGATAAAAAGAAAAGAAAACAATTGGTGTAGATCGATTTTGTAAATTTTCACTTCAGCCTTTTGCTACTGAAGGGAATCCATCCTGCTACACTGCCCTATACATTATAATTATTAGATATACAGATACCTACGTCAGTTTCCCCAAATACTAAGGTTTTAAATTATGGCATGAAAAAAGGGAATATATTACGAAACAAATTTATATTATCAAAATGAAATAATATATTATGTATTTTGGTGGAAAATGCTGCTAGAAATTGGTTAGCAACAAAAATGTTTTCACAAACAGTATGTTCCAATAAACAGATAAAAGGTATTTCTTCAACGGGAAATATAGCCTACTTACTAAGGCACCAGAAAAAGGAATATATTACGAAACAAATTTATATTATCAAAATAAAATAATATATCATGTATTTAACAAAAAATGCTGCTAAAATTGGTTAGCAACAAAAATGTTTTTACAAAAATTATGTTCCAATAAAAGATATTTCTTTAACGGGAAACATAGCCTACTTCCAACCAAAATATTTGGAACCTAACCTTTGTAACTTATTTATTATGAAAAAAAAACATTTGTAATGAAAAAATATATTATCAACAAAAAATTATGTTATGAATGAAAAGATATATCATGAACAAAAAAATATATTTGCAAGGAATAAATTTATTTGCAAGGAAAAATATATTTGCAACGAAAAACATATTATTAATGAAAAAATACAATTGAAACAAAAAATATGTTATCCACGAAAAAATATATTTGCAACAAAAAATTATTTGCATGGAAAAATTTTAATTGCAATGAAAAATATACTTGCAACAAAAATATATTATCAATAAAAAAATATATATGAAACAAAAAAAAATATGTTATCCACCAAAAAAAAATATATTTGCAACGAAAAAATATATTTGCCAGAAAAATTCACAGAGCAGGTCAAGGCTTCTGAAACATATTAGTGGTGGTAATTTAGAATACTTAACTTTTGTTTGTGACAGAAAGTGTCATTAGGCTTCATGAAATGTAAATTTAGTGTGTTAATTCAACTCTAAACTTTGGCCCTAATGTTAGTTAGGCCTAGCCTAGCCACTGGTCTGTTGGCCAACAGGCAGTCCTTGCGTTATGCTCCTAGATCTTGCAGGCCTGAAAAGCCCTGATAGCTCATGTTGGAACACGAGCCCAAATTGGCTTTCAGAGGCACCTGCTCTAGGCCTACTTTCAGTATAGACGGGCTAGGCTCGCTTTGCAGTAGGCCTATGTACATACATACCATTCGTGTACGAGCTGAGCGCCGTGCGCCTCACCGCCTATCAAAGTGTTTGCATGCATACTTTTTTTTTTCACGTGCACACAACTCAGTGTATTAAATCTTTGGTAAAAACGCCTTTGTTGGAGACTACGTTGATAATATATTTTTGGGTTGCAAATAAATTTTCCTGTTGCAAATGATGTTTATTCCTTGCAAACATATACCTTGTTAGAAATATATTTTTTGATTGATAGTATATTTTCATTGCAAATATATTTTTCCATTGATAATATATTTTTGTGGCAAATATATTTTTTGTTACAAATAAATTTTGCCTTGCAAATATATTTTTTCATTCATGATATATCTTTTCGTTCATACCATAATTTTTTGTTGATAATATATTTTTTCGTTACAAATGTTTTTTTTTTCATTATAAATAAGTTACAAAGGTTAGGTTCCAAATATTTTGGTTGGAAGTAGGCTATGTTTCCCGTTAAAGAAATATCTTTTATTGGAACATAATTTTTGTAAAAACATTTTTGTTGCTAACCAATTTTAGCAGCAGTTTTTGTTAAATACATAATATATTATTTCATTTTGATAATATAAATTTGTTTCGTAATATATTCCCATTTCTCCCGTCATATTAAATGGAGGTGCCCACATTTTGCATTCAATACAGTCAAAGAGTTTGAGGGTGCACACATGTGAATGTATCTCCTCTTCAAGCCTATATTCCATGTTCAAAACAAGATTACACACCGTGGGTATAAGGGGCTATTCCAGGGGGTAGCAGTACAAATTTTGCAGCGAATCTATACACAAATCCGGACAGCAAGTAATGGTCTGATTTCAGTCGGTCATAACTGGGGTCCATCACTTTAAATCTTTCGATTTCCTTGCTTACCTCTATCATGGATGGTTGTACACTAATTTGTATCTTAAATTCCTCAAGTTCACTAAATATGAGGCTTTGAAATTCATGTAAACAATAAATACAGACGGCCTACAGTCACTAAAAACGAGCTAATCAGATTTGTCCATATGTATATAGATGTATATAATGACAAATTATGGTTTCACAGCAAAATCATGCATATAGCAAAGGGGTTAATGGGGTAAACAGATATCAAGCCCTGAAAACAAATGCTACTTTTAAGAAGTGCCCCATTATTTTCTGTGGATGTGATTAGATTTACGTCACCATTTCTGTGTTTTGTACTTTAGTTTTTCTAAGGGAATGCTCTGCATCTGATGTCAAATCCAATATATGAAGTCTAAGTCATTGCAGTCTTGAGAAAACATGCTCATAAACCATTCAAGAATGTAGCAAGGCAAGGAAATGAAAGAGGAAAAATTTTGTGGAGGGGAGGAGGAGGGGGTGAACCTTTCTCAGGGAGTCAAATGTCTTAAACTATATTAAGTCAACAGGAAACTTCACACTCTCTACGGTGCAAAAGAAATTAAAAAGTTAAAGACAATTGCAAGGTTTTGGTAGCTTTACTTATGATAACCTCAAATGACCTTTGACCCCCACGCAACACAAAGACTTCAAGACATGATGACTCTACATACTCTACAAAATATGAAAAGTGTTTGTCACTGCTACCTTGAGACATATTTTGATTACAAGTCATTTACAAGATTCAGTTCTTCTTTTCGTGATCTCAACTGACCTTTGACCTATAACAAAAACCAAAAGGTTCCACGCCCAACATAACATATCTATATACCAAAGTGCAGGGATGTGCCCATTTGATTCCGAGTGCCAGGTATTCTGAATCTGAAGACTTCATTGGGGAGAGGTCTAGGCCTAGGCTAAGGGGAGGTGTTCCCTCCCCCTTTGGAAAATTTTTGATATTCACTGTTATCAGCTATACACTACTGTGGATGTTTTTAGATGATTTTGAATAACTGTCAGAATTTTATAATGGTTCAGGAAACTGAAAACAGTGCCCGGTGCTTTAAGTCATTTTGGGAAGAGTGCTGGTTGAAATGCATGAGTGTGGGTTACCAACACCCTGTGCCGCCTAGGGTGGACACATCCCTTCAAAGTGTAAGTCATTTGTAACTTGAGATATTGTAATTTCACTAGATTTTGGTGTTTTTTGCAGGTTTACCTCTACAATAGTGACCTCAAATGATGTTTGACTTTACCAAAAACAATTAGTTCTTCCTTTTGACATGAAAACTCTTTATGCCAAATGTGAGAAGTGTCAATTCTTATCATGAGATATTACCATGGTTACAAGCAGTATCACAAATACACATACATTCAGGCACACACACATGCACACAACCTCATCATCACATAAATTCCTTGGCTGCCTTCAGCAAGAAAAAACATAAAATTGAACCAGAATGCAAAAATGCATTGAGGTTTCGATGATATATAAATTTTCCATTTCAAATAATGCCATCATGCACCATTATCTTCAAAGTCAAGTGTTACACTGGCATGTTCAAAAAATATTTTTGTTATTCCAGATGACTTTTGACCTCCATTAAAGACATACATTGGTAGACAGACAAACATGCAGACAGACAGAGACAGACAGCTATCTTGAAAGATCACATTTAAAAAGGTTTCAGACTTTGACCCCCCAGCTAACCCCAAATGACCTTTGACCTCTGCCAAAAACAAGCTGAAACTATCTTCTGACCATAACGCATCCACATACACCCAAATATGAAGTTTATCCAAGTTTCTTAGCTTGAGATATGGTGTTAACAAGATTTTCAGGCTTTGACCCTCTGTGACCCCAGATGACCTTTGACCTCCACCAAAAACAACAGGGACCATCTCCTGACTATAATGCATCCATATACCAAATATGAAATCTATCCAAGCTTCCTACCTTGAGATATCGTGTAAACCAGATTTCCTGACTCTGACCCCCCACTGACCCCAGATGACCTTTGACCTACACCAAAAACAAAAGGAACCCTCTCCTGACCATAACGCATCCACATATTAAATATGAAATCTAGCCAAGTTTCCTACCTTGATATATAGCGTTAACAATGTTTTTAGACTTTGACCCTGGTGACCCCAGATGACCTTTCACCTCCACCCAAAAACAAGACGGGTTCTTCCTCTGAATATGGTGCATCTATATACTAAGTTTAAAAACTGTCAGACATTCCTATCTTGAGACATTGTGTTAACAAGCAACGTGTCACACACACACAAACCCACACCCACGCATACATACACGCATACATACACACACGTCATCGTGAATGCATAGGTTGGTCTTTCATCAAAACCAAAAACAACTCCAAAATTTATATCCTGCAAAGTTGGATACTTTTTACTTACAAAGAAGTCTTACCTGCCACTGTTTTATTGTTCACTTTTACAGCTGAGTAGGCTGTCACTGCTCTAACCCTAGGAACTTTTGCTGTAAAAATCAAGAGTCACTCAAAATTAGTTTCACTGTGCTCAACAAATGTACTCTTGGTCTCAAGATGGACTGCATGCTTTGTTCATTTTCACAAGGTTCTCTATTCTATCAACTGCTTCCCCAGTCCCCTCTAAACATACATACATACATACAAACTTTTATAAAGCGCAAATTCCATATGATCAATGCCCTAAGACACCAAGAAAAATAATACCAGCAAACCACAATCAACTAAATAAGTAAGTCTTAAGCTGTTTTTTGAACAGCGCAACAGATTTGGAATTCCGTATGTGAGGAGGAAGAGAGTTCCATATTAAACATAGGACCTGCAATGGAAAAGGTCTCCTCACCTACTCGCTTCTTGAAAGGAGGTATGAGGAGTAGGGCCCCGTCCATTGCAGACCTAGTAACAGGACCAGATAAAGGTGTGGTTTTCCTTTGGAGCATATCAGAGAGATAGGCAGGAGCCAAATCATTCAAACGTTTGTAAACATAAACAAACTTTAAATTGGATTCTTTCGCGAATAGGTAACCAGTGAAGGGCACGTAGAAGAGGTTTGGGGCTATTTAATCTACCTGCCGAGAAAATAAAATTAGCACAACGATTTTGCAAGGATTGGAGGCGATTAAGGTCCTTTGATGAAGCACCATATAAAAGGGCATTGCCGTAATCAAAACGTAATAGGAGGAAAGCACGAACAGCAGAATGACGAGTCTCTCCATCAAGGTACCGACCAATACGAAATAAATTCCTAAGATGATAATTACAAGATGAGACTAGGCTGTAAACCTGTTTCGTCATTTTGAAGTTTGAATCAAACATAATTCCTAAACCACCACCCCCTTTCTGATATGAATCCATTGCAATCTATTTTACTGTTGTTCATAAAAAATTTATGTAATTTATGATGTGGTGTAACTGTCACATGAATGGAAAAGTTTCTTGAAACTTGAGAGTATGAGGATTCCCTGTTTTCTTTCTTAAAGTAAACAATTTGAAAGTGGAACTAAGATTTTAAACACAAACAATTTCACATCTAATAAAACATTGTTCCATTTCCAATGTTCTCTTTTGCCATAAACTAACCCTCCCCCCTTAAATCATGAGCTTCGATAGTACATTACAAGACAAGGTTTCACATGTGTTTACCCAAACAAAGACACTTTCAAGCGGCAGCTAAATTTTCTCTTTCTCAAAAATGCACAATGAAAGAAGAAATATCATACAGATCTAAAACCTGTACTACCTTCTGTGTCATTAGTTTCTTTCTTTTTTACAGGATCCTCTTCTTCAGGACATTTTTCTTTTATTGGAAAGGAGTAGACAAATCCATTGTCCATGACGTCGTTGACTGATCTGGCAAAGTAGTCTTCTGTTATAGTATTAGAATACTCATGCACAAACCTGTGGAAATAAATACATTGTATATTATAACAGAAATAGAACCCAGAGCAGTTATTGTTTCAGCAGCTGAGGGTATCCACAGTATACGTGAAAACACAAATAGGGTCTAATGTTTTAATTGCTGCACTGGGGGGGGGGGGGGGGGTGGGGTGCCAAAGTATACGTGAAGGTTAGGTTAGATGGAGTTTTACAGCACTATTTCTAACCAAAAAATTTATGTCAAGCTGGCCATGGTCTTTATTCCAGCTGTGGCTTCCTGGCTTGGTTTCTCTGTTTCTCTACTCCATTGCACATGCTGAGCACCAAACACAACGGCAGGCAGTAGGTTCTGTTTTTAACAACCCTGTCCAACAAAACCATTATGAACAATTATGTGCAAAATTTGAGCTACATTGCTGACTGACTACAATCCTGGACAAAAATGATGGGACACTTTTGCCCAAATGTAGCAACATGTATGCAAAGACTCACTGGTTTTCCAAAATCCCCTCCCCCCTAATTCAATGTTGTCCTCGGCAAAATATTCCCAAAATTTCAAAAATTGCAACATTGAGCGGGGGAGCGGGGGACTGTCCCATGTATTTTTGTCCAGTTATTGTTAAGGAGGGGAGAGGAGTTAACCACAGTTTATGCAAATTCAGAAACAGGGCCTGATATAATCATCACTAAAGGGAGGCATAACCACAATAAACGTGAAAACCAAAATAGGACCCAATGTGGTTACTGTTTAGAAGAGAGAGGGGGTAACCACAGTATACGTTAAAACAGAAATGGGATTCCATTTAGTTATTGTCAAAGGGGGGTGGACCACAGTATATGTGAAAACAGGGTAAACAGTGTAAACAGGGTGGGGTAACCACAGAACTCACTTTTTGGTCCTGTTGCTTATCATGTGTAGAATCTGTTCTTTTCTGCCAACTGGCAACCCTTCCAAAAAACATGTGTCGATAGGTTCCAAATTCTTAGGTTCAAACCTTTCTGCCACATGTTTCCAAGGGTTTTTTGCATGGAAACCTATGTTTCCCTGTGGAACAGACACAAGTATGCCAGTTGCTTGACTATACCATAGGTGTGCCACAGCTTTGACTTGCACAGCAGAGGCTATTAAAAAACTAATATTAACAAAGCATTTTAGTCAAAACCTGTGACTTCATAATGATGGCAAGAAAAGATGTGTAAAACTGTGTCACACCTGTGTCCAGGGGGTTCCAAATACACAGGTTTGTTACCCAGGAACATCTTGATTTTACACATGTAGATATCATGTGCATGAACATCTTTTTGTTTTACACATGTGATCACACATGGCAACTGACACATGTTGACACACTTTTTTGGAAAGGAATGAAGCTACACCTGATTGACCCTGACGTAGAGGTTCAAAGACCTTCCAATACATTTGTCACATTCCATCTTTTGTTCCTACAGGGAGAGGGAAGGTCCTCTTGGGAAAAAAAACCTCCTTTGGAACTGATGTTCAGTGCTGCTCTTAGGTTCTATGGCAGAGATAAGATGAAAAAGATTTTGAAGCAACTTTAACAGCCATTTTACTCACCCTTCTGTTCCGTTTTCTGAGAAATCATAGTACTGATTTAAACCACCTGCAGTTGCCAGGAAGGATGAAACCATGCCGTCCCTGCAGGGGAACGAAAACAAACATTTACAGAGACTTGCAATTGCCACTTTTTCAAATTATAACATTAGGTCGATCCTTTCTCAAGCTTTGCTGTAAGGTTATGTCATGGAAGTCTTGCTATCTTGTTTTTTTGAATTACCCTTGGTTTCTGTACTTTCTGGGGATTCAGTTTTTGTGACTTTTCCATGACCTTTCCATGTCCAATAAAAGAATTTCAATGACATCCCTTTTGACATCTTAACAGGTTCTCAAGTATAACAACAGAATTTGAGGTGATGAGAATACTTTGACTTAGCAAGTGAGACCAGTTCTTCGGCTAAGTGGGTGAAGGTGTTTGAAAAAGATCAAAGCAGTAAAACTTAGCGAAGAGAGAGGTCTGGAGTTCGATTCATGACCACGTCACTGAAGATGTGTTTTTCATCCAAAGGTGATCTGCAGTTATACCATCCAAACAGATCTTTCAAAAAAATACCAAATTTGATCTTAGTTGTTGAGCCACCTGAAGCTATAATTCATAAGTCTTAGGCTTCTCTCACATCTTCAATCACTCAGCATTATAACAACTGTCCTCCCAGGGTTGACTATATTGGAATATAAGAGTGAGATGGAACAATGTCACATTGATAAAATTTCCATGACTTCACAAAATTTCCCTCAGGCTCTTCATTTCTTAAAGGCATTGAAATAATTTTCCAAATTTGTCCAACTTTGGCAGGTCTTCCTTGACTGTGGGAACCCTGGTTTTACTAGTAGATGATGAAATTTTAAGTTACAACACTATAGTAGTGCCATATCTTAAAATTTCATCATGCCTTCCTATGTCATATTTTGAATAACTGCTTTTGAAATGATTCTCCTATTTTCACATATTTTAAAGGCAACCATTCATCACCATAAACAACAATTTTACCCAGATTCTATCAAAATTCTTAATTACTGCAGCTCTTTGAGTTGACTGACACAAAAGTTAAAAACCAGAATGCAAAAATGCATTGAGGTTTCGATGATACATAAATTTTTCATTTCAAATAATGCCATCATGCACCGTTAATCTTCTCACTCAAATGTTATACTAGCATGTTTAAAAAATAATTTTGTTATTTCAGATGACCTTTGACCTCCATAAAGGACATACATAGATAGATAGACAGACCAACATACAGACAGGCAGACAAACAGGCAGCTATCTTGAAAAATAACATTTAAAAGGGTTTACAACTTTTACCCCTGGAGACCCCAGATGACCTTTCATCTCTGCCCAAAACAAGAGGAACCATCTCCTGACCATAATGCATCCACTTTCCCAAATAGGAAATGTATCCAAGCTTCCTAAACATATGATATCACGTTAACAAGGTTTTCAGACTTTGACCATCGGTGACTCCAGATGACTTTTGACCTCCACTAAAAGAAATGGGGACCATCTCCTAACCATAACACATCCACATAACAAATATGAACTTCATCCAACTTTCCATACTTGAGATATCACATTAGGGAGATTTTCAGACTTTGACTCCTTGTGACCTCAGATGACCTTTGACCTTCACCAAAAACAAAAGGGTTCTCCCTTACATCATAATGCATCAACATATCAAGTTTGATATCAATCCAAATTTCCTACCTTGAGATATCGTGTAAACAAGGATTTCGGGGTTTGACAAAATGTGACCCCAAATAACCTTTGACCTTCACCAAAACAGATAGGGTTCTTCCTCACCTCATAACACATCAACATATCAAGTTTGAAATCAATCCATGTTTCCTACCTTGAGATGTCGTGTAAACAAGGATTTCAGGGTTTGACAAAATGTGACCCCAAATGACCTTTGACCTTCACCAAAACAGATAGGGTTCTTCCTCACCTCATAACACATCAACATATCAAGTTAGAAATGAATCCATGTTTCCTGCCATGAGATGTTCTGCAAACAAGGATTTCGGGTTTGGCCCCATGTGACCCCAAATGACCTCTCATGGCCAACAAAATTTAAAGGGGTTCTCCCTTGCATCAAAACACATCAACATGTCAAGTTTGAAATTATTCCAAGTTTTGTATCTTGAGATATCGTGTAAACAAGGATTTTGGGGTTTCACCCCATGTGACCCCAAATGACCTCTGACCTCCACCAAAATAGATAGGGTTCTTCCTCACGTCATAATGCATCAACATATCAAGTTTGAAAGGGATCCAGGTTTCCTGCCATGAGATATCGTGCAAACAAGGATTTCGGGGTTTGACCCCATGTGACCCCAAATGACCTCTGACGGCCAACAAAATTAATAGGGTTCTTCCTTGCATCATAACACATCAATGTATCAAGTTTGAAATGAATCCAAGTTTCTCACCATGAGATATTGTATAAACAAGGATTTCGGGGTTTGACCCCATGTGACCCCAAATGACCTCTGACCGCCAACAAAATTTATAGGGTTCTTCCTTGCATCATAAAGCATCAACACATCAAGTTTGAAATTAATCCAAGTTTTCTATCTTGAGATATCATGTAAACAAAGATTTCGGGGTTTGACCCCCTGTGACCCCAGATGACCTTTGACCTCCACCAAAATCAATAGGGTTCTTCCTTACATCATAACACATCCACGCATCAAGTTTGAAATTACTCCAAGTTTCCTATCTTGAGATATCGTGTAAACAAGGATTTCGGGGTTTGACCCCATGTGACCCCAAATGACCTCTGACCGCCAACAAAATTTATAGGGTTCTTCTTTACATCATAAAGTATCACCACAACAAGTTTGAAATTAATCCAAGTTTTCTATCTTGAGATATCGTGTAAACAAAGATTTCGGGGTTTGACCCCATGTGACCCCAAATGACCTCTGACCGCCAACAAAATTAATAGGGGTCTTCCTTGCATCATAACACATCAACATGTCCAGTTTGATATTATTCCAAGTTTCGTATCTTGAGATATCGTGTAAACAAGGATTTGGGGGTTTGACCCCATGTGACCCCAAGTGACCTTTGACCTCCACCAAAATCAATAGGGTTCTTCTTTACATCATAAAGCATCAACACATCAAGTTTGAAATTAATCCAAGTTTTCTATCTTGAGATATCGTGTAAACGAAGATTTCGGGGTTTGACCCCCTGTGACCCCAGATGACCTTTGACCTCCACCAAAATCAATAGGGTTCTTCCTTACATCATAACACAACCACGCATCAAGTTTGAAATTACTCCAAGTTTCCTATCTTGAGATATTGTGTAAACAAGGATTTGGGGGTTTGACCCCCTGTGACCCCAGATGACCTTTGACCTCCACCAAAATAAATAGGGTTCTTCCTCTCAGTATGGGGTATCTGTGTACCAAGCTTGAGAATTGTCAGATTTTCCCTTCTCAAGATATCGTGTAAACAAGCAAAGTGTCACAAACACACACACATACACACACACACACGCACATACACACATACATACACACGCACGCCATCATGAATGCATAGGTTTCTCTTTTCATCGAAACCAAAAATGCTCAGCAGCTCACACTACAAAGTATTAACTGAGAGTGTTCTGATGACATTTTAGGACCTTGTATGCTCACCAGTGTATGCTCTATAGCAATTAACTAGGATTGTACCTGGATACAGATGAATTTTAGACAGTTGTGGGAGGGGCTAGAGTGCAATTAGGGAGAAAGAATTGAAACTATACAGTGTGACAAATACCTGGCCTTTGAGGTTTTACTCACAATATCTCTGTACAAGGAACCAAGTTTAAATTCCTGCAAACTTTTTTCAAATTCTCTAAAGCATGTCATAGAAGCTGGAGGAAATGCTAATTTACAACCTTGCCTAAATAAGTTTAGAAAAAAAAAACTATCACCTTATTACAGATGATTTGTTCTCAATATTGGGGGGGGGGCATCAGCTCATTTTAACAATATAACTGAAAAAGTAAAAATCAATGGGCGATTTCCCAAATAAGGAACTGTTTCTTTGAACAAAGTCCCTTAAGAGCTATCTCTTCTATCTTGGAAACGCTTTTCATCTATGGGGACAAATGCATAATTGCCACCAATGTCATCTGAGAAAATAGATCATATATAGCAGATAATCCACTGTACACAACAAGTGCAAAACTAATAACATCCATGAGTGAGATTCAGGAGGCAAAACTCCTCTCTCTCTCTCTGAATGTTCACATATATGTGGAAAATACTTCGATATAAGCAAAGATGTAAGCAAAGCTTTTGCTTTGCACTATTTCAGATCATTTTAACAATTAGCATTTTTTTAATGCTTAAAGTCCGAAGAATGGAACATTCTGATTTTTATGGGATTCAAAGGCAAGAAAACAAAACTGTTCTGCTTAAAACACAATGGTTAGCAAGTATACAAATGATAACTTCAGTCATGACTTATCACTGCACCTACTATAGCTTAAAATTTTTAAGACAGGATTAATTCTGGGAGCAAATTGCTGAACATTTTTACCTGTAGGAGTTGGTATTCAGTTCATTACTGCTTGGAAAAGTTTTAAAAAGTTCCACCCCAAATGGATTTGCATGACTCTGACTATCTCTAGAACAGGAAAAGTGAAAATTCTGAAAGCTAATTAATATCAATCCAAAGTTAGTTCTCTCTCCAAAATTCAAACTAAGGATACCAAAGTTTACCCAATGAAAATGCCTGCATGACTCTACCATTACAAGCCACTTCTTTGAATTGATGTGCAACCCCATGCAGAGGAGACATATAACTGCAAGTGGCCAGGGTTACCATACTTTCAGGCTTGCCAACATTTGAAAGCTGAAAATCTTACGCTACTTTTATGAAGTAAAAGTGTATGCCGGCCTAGGGGAGGAGTCAAAGGGGAGGGGGTAAAAATTTTTGGCAATGCAATATGGGCTAGATACAAAATGGTGTAACATTTAGTGCTGGATTTGAATGAAATTTATCTTCAAAAAAATCAAATTTTGTAAGAAGGATTCTTATTTTTCTTGCCTGGTGAAAAAGTGTCACTGATATTATCCAGCTGCAATGACCCCGCAGGATTTCACAGAGCTCCATCCACTGATGTATTCTCTTGTACACAAAAGGTTCCAGTGATTAATCCTGATGACGTTATTTAAAAGATTTTCCCACAACTTGCAAGTTTTATTTTGTTCTCTTGCCAATTAAAAGTTGTCAGACACAGTATCCTAACATGCAATACATATTTACACAAATCCCCACTTGGGCCTAAGGTTAAGTATATTGCTACAGTTAACCCTGCCTGTATGTATAGGGCTGGAAATGTTTTTAGGCCTAGGCCTAATTTTAGTCCAAACTAGCTTGGAAGTCCTGTATATCACAAAAATTGCTTTCAGGCCTTTAACAAAATGAGGAGAAAATGTAGGATGGTCCGTATTGGCCACTATGATGGCCTACTGTACCTTTTGTTGATCTCCAGATCCTGGATCAAATGCCTGCCTAGGCTAGATCATAGATGTTCAGCCACTAAAAACACCGCAGCTAGCTAGCCAGCAGCTAACATTATCACAATTTTGTAGCAGTGCCAGGGCTGCCTGCCAGGCAATGGACCTCTTACGGCCAAACCTTCCTGACAGTTGGCCAAATCAAAGGTACTGGCCATCCATTCTCACCAAGAAGGATTTTCAATGGCCAAATAACCAATCTTTCATGCCAAAGTGCCAAACTTCAAATTTGAAGCATATGATATCTAGCAACAAGACCACCTTGAGACTTCAGTGCAATTCATGTGGTATTCAACTGTGCATGTAATGAATGGGCATATAATACGTGACAATGGGGTGACACGGTTTAGTTCATGGTATGTGCGGCCATATGTAAATGTACTTACATACGTAGATAGGAAGCAAAGCACACATTACTTTTGTCACACTGATTGATTCTACTTTTTGCACGTTCATTTCATAATTAAAATGGCCAGGTGCACACACACACAATGTTGAAAATTGCTTGTGTATGTATTACAGCAGAATTTTCAAAAATGGTACAGTTCCAATTTTTGGCCTACAGAAAACCCCCAAAATGGAACAAATACGATAAAATCGGACTAGTTGGCAAGCCTGCAGTTTGGAAATTCAAAAATTCAAGCCTTACTAGACTTTTTCAAGACTAAAATGGAAATATCTGGTTCTCAAAAATGGACAGTTTTGTGCAAAAATGGCCACTAATTTTACATGTGTACACAGCTTGGAAGGATACTTAAGTAACAATTACTAACAGCATTAAGGTTTCAAATATCAAGATTATTTGACAATTTTTCCAGATCAAGCACCAAAAATGCCAGTACTTCCGAGTCCAAGGCAAAATTCTAGGCTTTTCTCCGTTTTCCTTATGCGAGGGATGCCTGCGAGACAGGCATGTAACTCTGCAGACAACTGCTACCAACAAAATCAGCATTTACTTATCAGTAGGTCACAGTGTTTAGTACTTACCCTGTCCCACTTATATTGTAAAGGTAATTCCAATGCTCACTAAGGTTAGCTGTGGCTCTTAGATCAAGAAGAATTAAGTTTGTCCAGTCTATGTCACCTATTACATAAGACAAAAAATAAATTTATAAATAATCAACAGTAATGTTCACCAGAAAAATCACCCCTCCTGTCCAACAGTTCCCTCAGGGGCAATATCACCTATCAGGGAAGATAAAATATTTATATAGAATTTTAAATGGAAAGATTTAAAAATGTTAAAATTTGACAGACAATTCAACCTTGCCCAAAACATTTCCCACCAGGAAAATTCACCCCTCCCCCAGAGACCATATTGCCTATCATGCAAGCGAAAAATGTGACACAGAATGGGCAGCAAAATTATGGATTTTTGAGAGACAGCTCACTCCTGCCCAGGACAGTTTCCAACAGGAAAGCCGGCCAGGGCCTTTTTCCAGTTGTGACCCACTGGCTGTGACTCTCTTGGAAGAAGGACCAGGCCACCTTATTCATTTGCAGGGGAGGACCCCCTATTGGCTTAGCGCAGTTTTTCAGTGTGTCATGTATGGTGACTTTCCACGATATGTTTTCTGGAGTCTGTGGTTTTCCGCTATGATCTGCAGTTCATACTTGCCAGGAAGTTGAACTGCACAGAATTAAAAGGATCAGTTGCAGTTTGAGTTTTTTTGAAATTCTGACTAAAATGGCATTTCTTCAAATGAGTCCTACCCAAGACAACTACCACCAAGATTACTGCCAGTATTTGCTACGGTGCATCTGAGAAGTCTAAAAAAGGAAAAGGTAAAGGTAGTAGTCCATAGAGCTACAGAATTCACTCATTTGTGAAAGCAACATTGTTCATTAATGACACAAAGTGTACCATAAAATAACTTTTTGAAAAATGTTCAAAAAATGAATATTCCCACCTATTCACACCAACAGGGAATATGTATACTAGAACAGCAATGCTGTTGTGTAGCTCAAAACACATGCACCATTTCTTGTCTGTTAAAACCCCCCATGACCTAACTATGCATGCAAAAATCACCTACAATAGCTGTTTTTTTCTGTTTATCCTTACCCAAACCCACCCCCTCCCCCCATGATAATCCTGGCTATGCACCTGGTCAATAAACAGCCACTATACTCGGGCAGTAAAATTGAAGAAAAGCAACAAGATCCGAGAAACCTGGACTTCAAACAACAGCCTGTATTGACACTTGGCACCTCAACCTCATTACCAATATTGTAACAGGTGCCATTTAAATGAGTTAGTGGTAATAAGGTGAGTTTTAATTGCCAAGTTTTAAACCAAGTGATCTCAGGCAGGACACAGCCTTTTACCAGTTGTGGCTCACTGGTAGGTAAATGACATTTAACAACACAGCAACACAAATGTGTTTATAATGTCAATTAGTTTTCAGTGGTGAAAAAAATTAACACTTAAGCAAGCAGGTTGAAGTATTTAACCCTTTACCGTTGTGCTCCAATCGGAGCATTTTTGCGCGCCTCGGGAGTGGGCAGAACAACAGACGTAGCACGCCCCGCATCAGCTTCCGTAGGCTATTGACCCCGTGACCTTAAACTATTGTCTCTCTCGTTTTTGTGGCCGAATTTTCGGGTAGCTACTCGCAGTTTTGAGCTCAGCGTGAAACAGTTAAGATGGGTGACAGCCGAGCTCTCCGTATGGGTCCAAAAGGACCCAAACAATGGTAAAGGGTTAAGGGAGTAACTTGGAGGTGATAATTTTCCTAAATATAAAAGGATCATTATTTTAAGACAATTTGGCCACAGGGAAACTAATCCAATGGTCTCCATACACAGCTGTCTTCGTGGTTGATAGAGGGTAAATAATTCCTATCTGCCACTGCTCATTGACTGAAAACACTCAGATTACTCAGATTACAGGGAAGCCAAGCTGTTAAATACACTTGCATATTAGACACAGTAGCTCTATAGTACTGTGGCTTAGTGCCACAACACCCTAGCTGCAATTTTGGGGCCAGTTTGAGTCCAGTCAGTCACAGCATTTTTTTTGAATTGTGGTTCACTGGCTTGCTTACTCTACCCCATTACTTCTACTGAACATCAAGCAAAATTTCATTAGTTTGTAAGTCTTGGCCAGTTGGCCGGTTGGTCGGTTAGTCATTTAGTCAGTTAGTTACTAAGTTACTTAGACACTTAGTTACTTTGTTAGTTAGATTTTTGCAGCTCAGTTTCCAACCTATTGGTTTAAGTTGAGCTGCCCACAGCCTTTTTTCCACTTGTGGCTCACTTACTTGTTTTCCCTACTCCATTGCTTTTGCTGAGCAGTACGCACAATGATAGTCTTCAGTCTTCAGTGAGACCTGGCCAGGACTCAAACTACCGTTCTCCTAAATGAAAGTCAGATGCTCTAACCACTTATTTAGTGTTTTTTTTTTTTTTTTTAATACCTCCAGTTTATTGTCATTTGTCTCATCACTTATATACAATGTTTACATCAATCACTGTCCTTCAAACTTGTAAGACATCCGTCAACATAATAATTACATAACAATCTAGCAGATATCATGCAAAATACTACAATAAGAGAGGGACGAAATAATATCGTTGTACATTTTCTTACGCTTAGGGTTAACTGTGCTTTTTGAACAGATCTAGTGTTCAACTTTCAGGCTGAAAACAAGTTTACGGTAGAATTTATCTGGATCAGGGAGTACATCATTCAATTAACAATTATACAAATAATTCTTGCAGTGAAGGAAAATAAAATTGTAGGGATGGCAGAGTAAAAGCTTATAACCAAAAAAGAAATAAGACTTGGAGAGGTTAAATTGCATTCGAAACAACAGAAATTCTGTGTCAAGCAAAAAGTTGGAAGTTATATTACAACTCCAAAACAAATGGTCAATTGTTTCCTCCTCACTTTTACAGAAAGTACATAAAGAGTTTTCTACCTTGTTCATATAAAACAGTAGTTTGTTTGTTGCTAAAACTCTGTGGAGGAATTTGAACTGAAAGTAGATAATCTTAGTTTCAGATAAAGTTATTCTAGGGATTCAGAAAATAATTTTCCAATCGTCAGAAGTAAAGTTAAAAGAGGTGTTCCATTTTGCAAGGGCTCTAGGAGGGAGTACAATATTTTCTATAAAAGAGTTGTAAGCTGAGCGAGAAGTAATGTTTACAATGAAACTATTTTCATTGAGTATCGTACCTCCGTCAATGATCATATTTAGCTTCCAATCGTTTGGAATAGCTGATAAGAGCCCATAGTAACGTGTAAAAGGGTAATTCCTAATATTAAATTTGTTGCAAAATTCATTAAATGAAAGATCGACACTGTTTGCCTTGAAAAGATCCTTTACATAAAGAACTCCAGCCATGTGTAGTCTGCTGTCATAGGTAACACGACCATCAATTTTAATGAAACTATTATTCCAAAGAACTTGAGTATCGTAATTTTCAATCGTATCGCTAAAATGTAACAGGCTCCATGCATTGCATATTTGTTTAATGAAACAATTATTTATACTTGTGATGTCGCTACATCTAAAGTTACACTGGAATATCAAGGACTTGCCATAAGGAGATAAATAGTGATCGAAAAATAATTTCCACAAACCTCTGTCACTATTTAAATATGCTCTAACCACTTAACCATACAGTCGGTCCACTGAGACAAGGAACTAATATTTGTATACTCAAGCAATGTAGCAGAGAATGACCCTAAAAAGGGCCAAGAAATACAGAGTTTTGGAAATATTTTGGCAGTTGACAAAAGCTAATATGAAAAACTACCATTTTGACAAAGAAATTACTGTCCCAATATATCAAATCAAAATTTGCAAATATGAATAAACAAAAAACTTTTTAAAAAGTTGAAAATGTCTGCCTCATTTTGTAACCTCACACACTTTCATGTGTATGGGCTTCATAATATACATAGACCAACTAGAGAAGAAAGAGCATCAGAATATACTACAATATTGTGCACTTAAGATTAAGAGCTATGCTTACATGTTACTGTGGCCATGGCAGGATCAGTTTCGTTGGCAATCTCTTGTAAGAACATTTTGAAATACTCCACAGAGGATTCATTGGTATCAGTTTTTAATAACCAGCAAGGAAACCTGATGGAAACAAAAAACAGAAAGAAAAGCTAATAAATTACACTATGCATTTCTTTTGCTATTAGGCATTCCACCTGACAGCCCAGAAAAATAAAGTTTTAAGTAGAGAGACTAAATTTTACCTGAATCCATTCTTAGGGCAAATCCCCCCCCCCCCCCAAAAAAAAGGAAAAAAGTGGGAGAGTTCACCCACACAAAGATGTGCATCGTAGATTGTCCTGTATTAATTCACTCACTATGAAGAAAACAGAAGGGTAAACTTTTCATCTGGTTTTTGTTGATATTCCTCCAAGCAAAAGGGAGAACAGGATACGTCAATACGAGACAGATATCATCATGCAATTTGATATTACAAGGCATGAAAACTGGGTCAGATAAAGTCTTGAGATTTGGATATTACAGGGGTGCCACAAATCACACTCTAAAGGAAATTTTTAAATGTAGTAGGTGTGATGTTTTATTCAACTTAAAATAGATTTATTTGAGTTCCCATTCTTTATGCAAATAATCACACTCCTCACAGTGATTTCAGGGGAGCAGTGGTGGGCAATTGTACCAGCTTGCACAACCAAAATTCAGGGCCGGCACAGATGTGTGGATACTGCTAGCACCCTCACCCAGTTAATCACCAAATCATTCCTGGACCCCCCTGAGAAAGCTTTTATGGAGCTCAGTGAGACTGAATTGGGCCAAATCAACAATAAGCTTGTCTGACTTCGCTGGCCTGACTGATCCTACCAGTTTCTGGCATCGTGTACATAAATGTTCCAAGCTGTAAATGCCCAAAATTTTCTGCAGTCCTAAATTTGATTTATGTTTATCCTGTACTTCAAGTATGAAAACCAGCTACTGATGCAGTAGCTCAGAGCACTGTAGCTGACATGTTTTGAGACTATTTCTTGCACTGATTGTAAACATGACATTCAGCTAACCACACTGGGCAAACCAAAGGAGATGCACTCCTCTTTTTGCAGATAAAACAAAAGCAGTAATTGATACCATAGAAATAAACAGCAATTATCAACTGGGGAAGGGGGAGAACTGCCATCCTGTGGAGAATATTTGCAGCTTTCAGGGGATATTAGACAAAAAGTTGAGCAAATATTGTGGGAAAACACTTCCCTAATGTGTAACACACTTCTTTCATAACATTAATTCTTCTGAATAAAGGCATTGTCCAGTTTCAAATTTGAAATTGTATGCTTAATTAAACATGGCTAAAGCTAAATCTGTTACAAGATACGTTATGTGACTAATGAAGTGAAAACTAAAACTGTTTGCTCTTTTGACACAATAGACTCTTTGATATGGTCAGCGTACTCTTGTCATTTCCCGGTTTTAGGAGGAAGATACACCAAGCATGCATGAATTGCAAGTATTAACAGACTAGTGAGCTAAGAACTTTGCTTCACAGAACACTGAGCAGGACCAACACAAGTAAGGACTTTTGCAGGTGGAAAGAACAGTATCTATTATGAGATTTTAATATGTTTTTTAAATTATTCTTTTTCTGAAAAAAACACTATGTTAAAATAGCCAAATTCTAGAAGCTACAGCCAAGCATTGTTTTACTATACACACATTACAACAGCAGGCCAGTTTAGTCCTGCTATTGAACTTTGTGTGTGGTAACAAAGCATGTCACAGAGTTTTGACATGATGCCTAACTGACCAACATTTAAGAAAGTTCTTATCGGGCCAAAAAAGTTTTTTCCACTCAAGTATAAATCTGCTTGTCCTGAACCAATTATTCCTGGAGAGACATGTTGTGTAATGCAATCCCCTTCCCCCACCCAATGTCCTGCCCCACCTCATTCCCTGCTCCATCCAATTCTCTTTCCCTACCCAATTTCCTTACATAACAAATTTAGCCCATTCAATTCCCTGCCCCTCCTACATCCCTCCCCCACTTCCTTCCCTTACCCAATTTTCCGTCTGTCACTCCACTGCCTGCCTGCCATCCAACTTCCTCTTCCTTCCCTTACCCAATTTTCCGTCTGTCACTCCATTGCCTGCCTGCCATCCAACTTCCTCTTCCTTCCCTTACCCAATTTTCCGTCTGTCACTCCATTGCCTGCCTGCCATCCAACTTCCTCTTCCTTCCCTTACCCAATTTTCCGTCTGTCACTCCATTGCCCGCCTGCCATCCAACTTCCTCTTCCTTCCCTTACCCAATTTTCCGTCTGTCACTCCATTGCCTGCCTGCCATCCAACTTCCTCTTCCTTCCCTTACCCAATTTTCCCTCTGTCACTCCATTGCCTGCCTGCAATCCAACTTCCTCTTCCTTCCCTTACCCAATTTTCTGTCTGTCACTCCATTGCCTGCCTGCCATCCAACTTCCTCTTCCTTCCCTTACCCAATTTTCCCTCTGTCACTCCATTGCCTGCCTGCCATCCAACTTCCTCTTCCTTCCCTTACCCAATTTTCCCTCTGTCACTCCATTGCCTGCCTGCCATCCAACTTCCTCTTCCTTCCCTTACCCAATTTTCCGTCTGTCACTCCATTGCCTGCCTGCCATCCAACTTCCTCTTCCTTCCCTTACCCAATTTTCTGTCTGTCACTCCATTGCCTGCCTGCCATCCAACTTCCTCTTCCTTCCCTTACCCAATTTTCAGTCTGTCACTCCATTGCCTGCCTGCCATCCAACTTCCTCTTCCTTCCCTTACCCAATTTTCCGTCTGTCACTCCATTGCCTGCCTGCCATCCAACTTCCCTCTCCTCCCTTCCCTGTCTCTCCCTCCTTCCCTGCCCCCTCCATTTTCTTTTTCTTAGTAGCTACATGTAGAAGCATAAGGCATAGAAAAATTTACAAAATTTGCACCCATGGATAAAATCTTCACATTTAATGTAGAAAGACAGTAAATTTAATCAGAAAATATAAAGATTTCTCACCACTCTGCTAGCTTGACTTGATTTTTGGATGTTAAATTCATCAAGACTTTTAAAAGGAAATGAGAAAAATAAAAGCAAAATGACACTGTATAAATGTTCCTTCCAAATTTTATCACTACCAACATTTCTTTGTTTATAATATGCTTCCTCAGGAATGCATGTGTCTAGTGACATGCCCTTTTTAACAATACTCTGAATATATTGATACCATAAATTAAAGACAGAAATTTACAATTTTCTAATTTCACTAATTTGTGCGCTTATATTTTGTAAGCAGGGTGTGCTCCTAATTGTCAATACAGTGACACTCAAATACTGTTGCCACATATTTGATTCATTTTCAGGTTTCAAAAGGACATTTTATCTCCCTCTTATATACTTTCTATACAGGGTTCCTGCACCTTAAAAAAGATAATTTTCATGACTTTTCCATGACTATTTCATGACTTCCCCATAACTATTTCATGACCTTAACATGACAGTTCATGACCACATTACACTTGGGGTTTGATGAAACTTTAATGGCATGACAATCATCACAAGTTTATAAGTAAACCTTTTTTCTTGTTAAAACTTAAATGAATGATTTGGGCTAAATCTCATGACTTTTCCATGACTTCTGTCACTTTTACAATACCCCATGAATTTTCCAAGCCTGGAATATGAAAATAAAATTTCATAACTTTTCTAGGATTCAGAAACCCTGTTTATACTTTATCCCTAGTACCAATTTTTTTTTCTGTTTTCTGTAAAATGGTGAATTCCTGCCTTAACCATATAACTGCATTCAAAGCAATGAAATTTGGAAAAAGTAAATGCCTTATGGGGAAGATAGCAATAATAATTAGTTAAGCCTTGGATGAAGAATAAACAAAAAAGGAACATTGGTCATCAATGTATGTGAATCTATTACATCACTGCTGCTTGTTTTAAGTTCACTTTTACTCTGCTGAAAATGTATCAACTTCCATTCCTAATAACAAAGGAACCCAGTATGGAAAATAAATGAAAATTTCACAAAATGCTTACTATACAGGGAATAATTTAGCATTCAAATTTTTGCATAGCAGTTTTGAAGATTTTTGAGGTATTTCACACACTGTTTGTGAAAATGCAGTTATACACTCAATATTGCTATACAATTTTTCATTTGTGTAGCAAGTTGACCTGTTTGTGTAGATAATTGCGACACGATACTGGATAAATTATTTCCTGCTATATGTTCCTCTTAAATGCATTAAACATAAATGTGGCCCTGGACTATTCTTTCAGAAGATGGAGTAAGTAAAGTTTATGTTCAAGGTGCAGGCTGTTGTTCTTACCTCTCAGTTCATTGGATACATTGCCAGTTATTTTTTTAGTTGTGCTGTTAATATCCACTGTCTTCACTGGATTTATCTGGTATTCTCCATCCGCTGTTAAGACTACTGCAAGACTATCACAAAAATTTCAATGTTTTATTTTAAATTTTCCACCTTTTTATACATTTTAATAGCTGTTATATTGAACAGAGTGTCATGAAACAAGGGTGTTTTTGTAAACCAGCTGTTTCACATTGAGTTCTTGTGCAAATTTACATGGGGCTTGAAAACTTGAAGGTAAAGTATGATTACTAAAGGTATACACAGCTCATATGCTGAGTTGTAGTGCCGAGCTCACATCACACCTTCAAGCAGGCAGGACTTTGATTTGGGACAATTCAATTGCTACTGATGACAAAGTTACAATCTATGTCACAGGCCAGGCAAAAATCCCCAAAGCATTCTGTCCAAGCCTGTTAGCTTGGTTAGTTAGTTAGATGGAGTTTTACGGCCCAGTTTCCAACCTATTGGTTCAAGTCGAACCGGCAACGGCCTTTTTTCCAGTTGCAGCTCACTGGCTTGTTTTCCCTACTCCATTGCTCATGCTGAGCATCTGGCACAATGGCAGTAGGTTCCTTTTTTAGAGTCTTCGGTATGACTCGACCTGGGAAGTGCACCTGGGCCTTTTGCATGAGAGGCGGATGCTCTACTGTTAGGCCAAACACACAGTCTTTTAGCCTGTTAGCTTGGAGCACCTGTTTGCCAAGCCCTTTGTTGCGTGCAATGCATACTCTCTCCGGTTTGTAGCATTTTCTTGATCTACCAGCATGTGTTTTGTACCTATTTAATTTTTACCAGTCTTGTTTCAACTCTGCCTTTTTTCCCCATCTTTGAGGCCACCTTATGCCACAGTTTGGCCATTTACAGCTTGGCAGTGTACATGTTGTTTTGGCCTCCACAGAAACAGTGAGACAGATGGCTGGACTGAGAACTGGTTTACATGAAAATCAATATTAATGACCATAAGGCACAAACAATATACCTACCCAAACAACACCTACCCAAACAACTATTTTCAAAGAACTTAACTAGAATTCATAACAACAAAAATACCATCATCCATATCAAATAGTCAGACAAGATGCAAAGAAATCACTTTAGACCAATTTTGCACTTCTAATGCACTGTAATTCATGAAATTTGCTGTTGCCTTTCCATGTTTTCAACCGGTAAATATACATAGAACACTACATCTTATCAGTGGTCACTTCCTTCAGAGAGTTCAAGTTATACAAAATGTAAAAAATGTTATCTGCAAAGGTGGGCAGTTCTTACCTAAAAGGTGTATCCTGAATTTCAGTGTAAAAGTATTTCTGGGTCAGTTCTTTCAATCTCATCTGAAAGGTAAAGACAAGAACAAAATTCTTTACATTTACAAGAAGATGTTGTGAAGTAATTACTAGTTACATAAGATAGCAGCTTTGATAATTAACCCTTTACCGTTGTTTGGGTCCTTTTGGACCCATGCAGAGTGCTCGACTGTCACACATCTTTACAGTTTCACGCAGAGCTCGAAACTGCGAGTAGCTACCCGAAAATTCGGCCACAACAGTGAGAGAGACAATAGTTGTAGGTTACGGGGTCAATGGCCTACGGAAGCCGATGCGGGGCGGGCTATGTCCGCTTTTCCGCCCACTCCCGAGGCGCGCAAATATGCCCCGATCGGAGCACAACGGTAAAGGGTTAAGCTAAAACATCTGCACCACTTGGCTAAAGGTTTACGTGCACACACGCAGAGACAGTGGCATCAGCTTTGCAGTAAACACACTCCACAGGCTTATTTTAACCCTTTACCGTTGTTTGGGTCCTTTTGGACCCAGGCGGAGAGCTCAGCTGTCAAACCTCTTTACTGTTTCACGCAGAGCTCGAAACTGCGAGTAGCTACCCGAAAATTCGGCCACAACAGCGAGAGAGACAATAGTTTAAGGTCACAGGGTCAATGGCCTACGGAAGCCGATGCAGGGCGGGCTACGTCTGCTTTTCCGCCCACTCCCGAGGCGCGCAAATATGCCCCGATCGGAGCACAACGGTAAAGGGTTAAAGGTTAAACAATGGCAGACCATGCATGCATTACGGTCTCATCTACTTAGAGTTCCAAACTCTGGTTTTGGAATTATAAACTGGGTATCTATTACAAAATCCAATTAAATTTGGTTTCTTTGAACATGGCTGATTTATTCTCAGTGACATCTGAACCCTTCTTTGTGTAATTAAAGCAAACCATTTAACTCTGCAATCATTTGACATTTCAGAAGCTTGTCTGCTGTGTTAGTAGGCTGTGTAATCCATTGGAAAAAGTTCCTCACAGGCCATGGGTTAAGAGCTATTGTAGAGGTGATAGCGGTTTCTTACAACAAATAAATGAACAGATAAGGAGGATTTTATTAAACCCGACCTCCCCTTTGTGAGGTCTAGTCAGAGTGTCCTTATTTTTAAGCAAGTGAAGTCATAATGTGAGCTCAGAATAAAGACGATGAGAAAGTTAATGCAGATTATGTGGGAGGAAGTGGCCTGAGTGCATCGAGTGATAGCATTCACCCCATTCACCCGAGAGTACATTATTTTGTTCTAATTGCACAGGTCCAGATTTGTTTAAAAGACAGAAAAAGGGGTATGGGTACACAATTTCATCCGTGAATGAACAAATAAATAAACAATCTACATGCCAGGACTATGTATAAATTATCTGGATGAGGACACAATGACCTATTAAATATGCAAATATCATTTGATTCCATGCAAAGTAGCTATGAAAGCTCTTTTAATTCCTATGAAGAAAACCAAACGAAATAGCTGTTAAAGCATCCATTGTGGCATCCATTGTACAACAATTGTTACCACGGTTTTGTTGTGTGCAGGAGGTAAAGCGCCTTGCGTAGGAGGTAACGCCCCTACGGTGCATAATCAGTGGCATCCAGACAGGAGGAGAGAGGGAGAGGGGAAGGCCCACCATGGACAGCAATTCCCGGAGTCAGCACCGGGAACAAAATGGCGGTGCCAGACTGCTCCCTGCACAAAGCTACATAGCTACAAGAGGATCCTTGAGACTTCAGCTAAGACCAAAAAATCACCCCAAAAAAAGGCCTTAATGAGAAGAGGATGCTCATGGTTTTTGAGAGTAGGCATAGAAGGATTGGTCAGAATCATGAGAATTGGAGATGAAAATAGCAGAACTTGACCAGATGATTTTTCCACACCTTTAAGCACAATTAGGCAAAAACGTTTGAAGGAAGTAGCTAGGGTATCGTCCACCCTCTTTGAGTAGGGGTTACCCACAGTGTTATTAGGTTTTTACCAGACGGTTATTGCGGGCAATAACAATATACATAGGTAAATAGGAGGTAGTGAGGAGCTAAATAGACTAAAATGCCCTGACTTCAAGTGCATACCCTCTTTCATGTTTGATTAGTCCATTGTAAATAATGCCCATATGTCTAACTGACAAGGTTGTTCTTTGACTGACCATAGAGAGCTTTCACATGAGATCATAACTGGGTAGTCACACCTACTGCCAGGCTAAAAACAACACTTATCTATTGGTTCTAAGCTAGCTTCACATCACTTATTTTTGACTGTCAAAAGCAGTGCCACTTGCCATGTCTGTGGAAGTATGGTGAAATATTAACCTTTAAAGATATCCGTCATGACTAAAGCAGTTTTGAGGGATAAACTGCAGTTCCCAGTTAAAGTACCCAACCACTGGTTCATTACACTGATTGGCTGCTACAATGTACAACAGCTTTGATTACCATTCTTGTTTAACAGAAGCCCAACAGTTAGGGGTTCAAATAACTGCTGGCCAAAATAAGTACTGTCAAAAAGGGGATCAAAGTCCTGCAGCTAGGGTCCTCCACCCCCCTCCCCAACCCCCTTCTTGGTGCATTGAAGGGTTAGGTCCCAATTTTTAGTTTCATCTGAGATAAATTGCTGTCAAGTGTCAACCTTCAGGGCTATTGTCAAATGCTTGAGTGGGCATCTAATTGGTATTGATAACAGTTCTTGACAAGATGAAGTAAAGGATGAATTTTCCAAGATGTAACTTTATATAGACAAGCAACGGAAAGGTTTTTCTGTACTCACAATATAGCTTCCTGAAGAAGAGTCTCCTGGCACCCTGTCTGCAATTTCATGCACTGGGCCCGAAGACACCCTGAGGCACAATCTATGAAATAGAAATGCCCTGACGGAGACCCCAAAGTTCAGATTTTTGAAGAATTGGAAAAGTTAGTCTGAGAATATTTTGAAACAAGTTTGTGACCCTGCAATAAAAGCTTGGGAAATCATGCTCTAGTACAACACTTACTTTTTCTTTATAAGGTCTTTCAACCGCAAATTCCATACTACCAGTATTTCTGTCAATCATGTCTCTTCTTAGCTGCACAACACCAAAAGAAAAGACAAAGCTTATGAATATTCAATGGCAATTTTCCTTACACTCATTATGACTCACAAGGTGACCACTTCAATGCAGAATATATTCATACTTGCCATCATTGTCAGGTAAGAAAATGGAACATAAGGCACATAACCCACTGGGCCCCCACAGCTTGCCGGCCAAGCGAGCACTTGCACAAACTGGGCGGGGTCCAAAGGGCTAAACTCCTCCTTCTGTGCCTAAAAGCTCACACATAGAAAACCACTCAAGTACATATGAAGAGTGGTATCATCGTTTCTAAGCAGTTGTTTCACAATTTCTCTGATCATTTCTAGCATGAGTATATTTTAACACTAACAGTCATAAATTGGTATGTTCTGTTTTCTATGTTAGATGTGTTAGACAGAATTTTACAGCACAGTTTCCAACCTACTGGTTCAAGTCAAGCTGGCCATGGCCTTTTTTCCAGTTGTGACTCACTGGCTTTCTTTCCCTACTCCATTGTTTATGTGGAGTATTGCACACAATGGCAGTAGGTTCCTTTTTAAGAGTCTTTGGTATGACTCAACCTGGGAAGCGCACATGGGCCTTCTGCATGAGAGGCAGATGCTCTTACCGTTAGACCAAACACGCGGTCGCTCTGTTTTCAGTTGTATTTCTATCAGAATAGTTAGCAAGTATGTATATGCAACCTTCATGGTTTACATGAGACTTTGAAAGTTTCCAATATACTGTCCTAATACCTGGCAAAACAAATGAGGTAAACCTGAATATAAGTCAAATGTTGAGAAGTTTGTTTTTCTTTACTCTTATTCGCTAAGAATAACAATTAACACTTGTCTTGTAAACCTTGAGCTCCCTTCTACCCATAACCCCCATTTTATCTCTTCCAAACACTTTTATGTGCACCATTCTCTTGAAAGATACTTTTGCAAACAGTCTCAATGAAAAAACAAAGGAATATCAACTTATCAAGTATGTTTGACACAATGGCTTTTTCGTTTTGATTGAAATAAGAATGTGACGTTAGTCCACTACTTAAACTTAAAAAAAAAAAAACGAAAAACAAAATCAATTTAAGAAAAAAATTCAATATTTATGGCAACATGCACAACAAACACAAATAGGTTATTTCTAGAGTCTTTCACACTGTTAGAAAAATTATTATATAATACGTTTAAATCCACGGCAAACTAACATTTTTTTAAATTTTTAAATATTAATAAATAAAATTTAAACAGAGAGAAATAAAATTAGTGAGCAGCAAAAGGTTGGTTAACCTCTGGCCACAAACATTTGGAACTACACCTGAGATGATTAGACAAATAAACGGGATGGATTCCAAAAATATACCATGAGTGTCACTTCAAACGGCGAAAAAAAAAATTTAGCGAGACCCAAAATCACCTGCAGTTCCTCAAAGTCCCCAAAGTACTTATCATACTCAGATGTAAAACCGTCCATCGCCTGAACATAGAGTGTTAAAAAAATGGATAATTATCATAAAAGTGATTTCTCTGATAGAGGTGAACAGGAAATTGGCCCCAGGCTAGCTGGGACTGAACACCCAACCTCTGGCAACAATGAAGTAAAATATTAGTCGAACGGGAAGGAATACTCAAATGGTCACTTGCAGAACAGTAAAGAGCATACTCAATATTGATGAAATTTTTGAGAAGATATTCCTTTTTGATTTGTAAGGAGAACACTTTGCATGTGACAACTTGCATACAATTTGCATAAAGTGATTGTACAAAAAAAAGGGGTAAAAAAAAGGGGTAAACTTTTGAATATTTTTGTGTTTCATAAAAGAAGTTCTTTATACCTCGATTAACTGTGAATTCAAGAATACTTAAATTTAGGGAAAAAACTACAAAATACTGAAAAATTGGCAAGCTCTTCTAGAAAGAACAATTTCTGATTACAAGATGTTTAAACCATGCCTACTTGAGTTTAAACCATGCCTACAAACAAATATCCATTGTGTCACACTAGCTATGTTTCAAGCTGCCCAAGTATTACCTAGCTCAAAGGTAGTAATTTACCTAGCTCAACGGTAGTAATTTCATGATAAGCAAACCTTCCCACTCTTTGGGATAGATGTGATGTAGGTTGAATACTAACCGAGTAGGACTACCTCCAGTCTGGCATTTAGCAAACTAAGTAAAAAGACTTTCAATCACTTGTCAGTTGCAATAGACTGATAAATGGTCCTTCACAGTTTGTTGGTTACACACACAGTAATGTATTTAATCATGCTCTTTCTGAATGCAGCACAGATACTAAAACTTGCAGTATTCACTACGAAACAACAGTAGTCCAAGTCTCATATTTCACCACTTAAACCCTTTTGTGTGAGGTATGACTATGAGGAATTTGAGTCACCCACACTGACACCAGTGAGGGTTTGTTATTAGATCCTGGGGATTATATGTTACTGGAGAGTATAATAAAAGCTATAGCATTCCATTGACCAGTCCTGTGAATTTTCATTTTGTGAGCTTATGCAAATCACATTATGGAGCCCTTAAAAGTTAACCTTTCTAGCTATATCCCCTCCAGCTCTGGTGCCCACCCATTAAAAATAACACACAATTTGTCCATCCACTAGGTGACAGCACCAATACGTTGCATGAATTATTTTATGAACTAACAAAATGGTTGTGTGTTTTACGACTTTTAAGTAAGAACAGGAGACCACCGAAAGTCAACAACACTTGCTAATATCCCAGAGCATAAATAATATCCCCAAAACTCACCTATCGTTGGCAAACTTGTTAACTTTCACCCTCATCACATCCGAATTACCCTATCTATCACTACATTAAGCCTGTCACACTATTCCAGGCAAACACTGCGTGCAACTTGTGGGTGACAATTTTCGCTTTGTAGCAGCTGCAAGTCACCAGCAGTGAACCCGCCTGAAGAACATAGGTTGGTCATGAACCAACCTGAGCTAACCTGTGCTAGCATTGTCTGCAACTAAAACTCACAGAATATATGCACAAATAAACATAGCAAAACAAACATGGTACCATGTCAAATTAAGTTGTCAGGCATGGATCGGACATTTCAAAAAAGGGGGGCTGACTTAAGAGAAATCATGGAAGTGAGGATGGTTCGATGGGGTTTAACGGCCCAGTTTCCAACCTATTGGTTCAAGTCGGGCTGGCCACGGCCTTTTTTCCAGTAGTGGCTCACTGGCTTGTTTTCCCTACTCCGTTGCTTATGCGGAGCATCACCCACAATGGCAGTAGATTCCATTTTTAGAGTCTTTTGTATGACTTGACTTGGGAAGTGAACCTGGGCCTTCGGCGTGAGAGGCGGATGCTCTACCCTTAGACCAAACACATGGTGCATCGAAGTGAGGAGTTGCACTGATAATTTCCTGTATGTTTTACTATCGATCTGGCAAAAAAGGGGAGGGCTGAGGCCGTTAAAGCCCCCCCCCTTCCCTCGACCGTGCCGGGTTGTGGCTTCCTTGAGTCAAGCTGCAGCCTTTGTAGCAAAGCTGAGGGAGCTCCAGCTTAATGTGAGATCTAAACCACTGTCTTTCATTCGGAATCAGACTCACTCGCAAACATCAACTCTAGTTCCAATTTTTCCCAGCAACACACAAAAACAAAATCTGCACACCTTCCCTCAATTTCCCTTCCCAAACTTATCCAGGACAAATGTAGAAAAACAAACCAAGCCATGCCAATGTCCCATAAAATCATTTGGTTTTATGCAATATAACTATGAATATCTGTGGCAGACAAGCAGCATGGCAAGACCCTCGGAAGCATAATATCAACACAGTGTAAAGGGCTCACAAATTCATCTGCTTAAGGCACCTTCAATCTCCATTACAAGCATGGCGTAAGAGTGAGACCTAACTTACACACATCATCAGCTATGGGTTGATTGGAGGCTCCTGAACCCTCTGGGACACCAACATTGTCCAATCAACCCACCTGCTTTTTACCTCACTGTGGTAGATCACCATGAATGTTTTTAGAGAAAGGGAACACACCTGTTTTCTATAATGTGAAAATCACAATTAAACTAAGCAAGACACCATTTCATAGCATCATCCTATTGTTCAACTCTCAAAACTGATAAATACCTGATCAAATTCTGCAGACTGCTCCACATCTGTTATGTCTTGTGTTGAAATGTCAAGTAATAGTTGCCCTTTGTGCTTGGACTTGCGGTCAGGATGATGCGTGATAAACCCATTATTGGTGATCATGAACATGTACCCATTAACACCAAACTGTGGAAAAAAAAATAGAAACTTAATTCACTTAAATAAACAAATATTTGAACAAATTTAGTAACAACAATACCTGCTTTTGCAAGTTAGTCTAAAACATACGAAACGATCAGTTAAAATGGTCAATATCTCTATGTTTAATAGTTCACTACCACAGGAGCATGAGTTGTCTATCCAAAGACTACTCTATGGGAGTCCAGAGCATCAATTGTGTGGAAAATGTTATGAGTAAAAACCCTGAAAGATCTGGATAAAGTGTTTACTGGTAATATGCAACTGCATGCAGACATGGATGATGACAAAACATTTCAATAAAATTCCTTTTCAGTAAAAATTTCTAGATTTTTCCTTTATTCAATTTCTGGACTAAAAAACATTGCATTTAAACTGCCCTACATCAGGAAAATGTTTCCTTTGCTGAAATCTGTCACAGCCAACACAATTTGTAGGGAAAAACTGTGGTTTCCAAATAAAGAACCTGATCACTGGTCTTTTACCCTCAATGAGTGTCAGCATAGATGTCCATTCTGTTACAATAGAAGCTCAACAATTCAGGGATTTATGCAACTACTAAAAACAAATTCTGAAATAATAGCTTCAAGTTCGAACTCATCCTCTTCCAGACAAAATCCTAGTTTATTGCTCAAGGGCATATCCTGGTGACGGTACAAGGCCATAATGTGTAATTAGAAAACTCTCACTCTCCATGCATGCTATGTAATATGAGCTACTTTAAATTATACAATTTGATGCCTTGAAGTTTTAAGTTTCAGATGAGGTTTTACAGTTCAGTTTCTAACCCATTGAAATAAGTTGGGCCAGCCGTTACCTCTTTTCCAGTTGTGGCTCACTGGCTTTCAAAGAGCTGTACCAATTGAAAATTTTGGTCTCTGACGAAAAATTGTTTAAGGTGATAAGTTTCTGTTTTTAATTCTTGATCCTCTGGATGGCACTCCACCTGATTAGCTGTTGTTACTAGGTTAGCAGTTCTCAAGTCTTAACTGATGAGACTTACAAAATTCCAAACTTTTGGATGCACGTGTCTTTTCATACTAACCTTGTAAGGTGGCACAACCTTCTGAAGAGTTTTTATTGGTACATCAACACTAGCAACCCCAGCCACTGTTCCATTTTTTCTCTGAAATGATTAAGTGACGGAATTTAGTACAATTTTTATTCGGTACAGAAAACAGGAGGGGATTAGACATCCTTTACAAGAACTGTGATTTTGTTAACCCCAGAGTTCCTTGGTACTCAGAGATACCATTGCACCCCCTCCCTAGTAAATTGTTGGGCTATGAAACTGGCATGTGTTGTGTCTGTAATGCATGCAGAGTACACTAACAAAGTAAAAAGCACAAGATCACAGTGGGTCAAAGGACAATTCCCCCACATGGGAGTACCAGCCACCAAAAACCCTGAGGTGTGGAATGAGGCCAATTTCGCACCATTGCATTTACTTATCAGCTTAACAGACCTTACATGAGTTACATGTTTTTTCCTTTTTGACAAGTGTTGCAAGCACAAAATTCACATTTTGCTTTGTGAGGTGTCATCTTCATGTCTTGAGACATGTACATCATACTTGACACCGTATCTCAAAGTAAGATAAGGGTTAATGAGATGAGAAAAGCATGGATGGAAAAAGTTGGGAATCTGGGAGGCTTCTTCCAGGGAAATTTATTCATCTTTGGGAAATTTGGCCATCTGGAGGGAAATTTCCCTTTCCTGTTCATGAAAATATATGGAGAACTGTAAGAAATTTTACTCCCTTCCAGGAAAATTCTTCTACTCCCTTCCTGGGATATAAACATTTTTTCCAGCCCTGGAGAATAGGTTAGAGTTGGAGTGTCTTGAGACATAATATACTGTGAAGATTAGGTGGTTCCAAAGTATTACCTTCAGTATTGAATTCATATGAGCATTAAGTCATCACAAAAACTGGGAAAAGCAGTGCATCCCACTTGTCACACAATTTTAAAGATAGGAATCTGGGACTGTCCCACCAAGACCAGAACAGCTGTCGGAGCACGCTGGACATTCATACTAACTTACATATGAATTAATCTTTTGCATATTCATTTTTACACTGCAAATATTCATACTCACCCCATTAACTGTTGTATTATGAACTACTTGTGATACAGTAAATACCAACTCTTCGCTCTGTTTGGACAAACAAGAAGGAATGGGTTACAGAAGTAGCTGTATTCTATGATGAAATACTATCAAGAATTAGTTTTGCTTTTTGCAGTGGTTTGGAAAAGAGATAAATGCAAACATCAGCATATATTAAAGGAAGTATACCAACATATTCTTAAGTATCCACTGGACATATTGACAAAAACTTATCTAAAGGCCACCACCTTAAAGAAAAAACAAGAATACTGGAATCTGCTTAGAATCTGCATCATACTCAGATCAAACCCACATTCGTTCCATGCTGCTAGAATTGAATAGGAAGTTTTAGCCAATGTTACCCGAGAAAAGGGCATTTTCTTGGGTGAAGCTTGTCTCTGTAATTGGGGCAGGTAACCCTGTTTAAGCCAACCTTGTTGCTCTATTGTGCAAATAGTCTTTGAAGGGGGCAAATGCCTTTAACTTTATTGATCTCAGGATAACTAACCAGGAAGTCTGATAGATTCTGGATTATAAGTTGACAGCTTGAGATGGTTAAAACATGCTTTTCGATTCTAGCGTCATGCAAGGATAACCTAGACTGATGACCACGACTGTTAACTGGGTAATATATGATCCCTAAGCTGATAGGTCACATTCAAGACAGCAGAAAATAAAGACACTACTAGTTGCTTTTGCACATTAGTAAAATATTCACTTCCAATAGGATCTCTCACTCTCTTCACATCAGGGACAGATCTGAGGTCTATTGGAGCTGCCACAATTCTCATTTTGCTAGCATTTCCAAGATGATATCGGGCATGTAAATCTTTAGTCTTAACATTTGCCACAGCATGCTAATAATCATATACAGTTCCCATATCAAGGACATAGATACTCAGTATACATAAACCAAGCTGATAAACCTAAGAAGCTCAAAGCTCCACTAGAAATACATTTATTTTAAGACCTTTGCCTTTGAAAAAATGTAATCAAAGTGAAATAAATTTGTCTGCACATTTCTATTAAGAGATTTCAGAGCAGTTTAGTCCTTTAATTAATTCTGTTGTGATATAACATCTTGACAAAACATGGATCTATATCGTCAGGGCGAATTATATCAACAATATCCAGAGGTCTAGCCTTGCAGACAAGCAGACTATCAGGCTGTTGTATTAGAGATATGATTGTACCACCAGACAATGAAAGAAAGTACATGATATTAAACTCTTTTTACCAGAAAGTCTGAGTAAGTGTTCGACCACACAACAGGGTGTATATTCCTTTGCACCAAAGGTCTTCCTAATACAGGCAAGTAATCCTGTTGAAAATAAGCAGGAAAGGTTGACATGATAAAACAACAAAATCAGAAAACAAAAATTTCAAGTTATCCAAGTTGGTTAAAACAAAACACAGTTCACTTCATACCTATAATGATTAAAGTAAAGCATGCCTTAATATGCTCAAAGAAGGAAAAAGTTTGAGCCAAACTTTGTATCACCTCTACTTGTGGTTATTTCTCATAAAATGGGTAAGCTTTAGAGGGAGTTGAATCTTGTCTCTCACCAAATGTGGTGAACATATGTTACATTTTTCTAAAAAATGGCAGATAAAATGTTTTTACCCCTCCTCCCCTATTCCTAACCAGATTCTTGTGTGCGCTAAAAAGAAAAGGTATCTAAATTGACAAAATAGAAAACTCATGAAAAATACTCTATTAATTTTTGCAATTTTCCATAAAATGAATACATGACTGAAAGACTGGAAAGTATCAGATAAGTACAACATAACAGCTGAACATACCGCCACTTTTTCTGGAACATCAGATCGTACTGTAATTCGTGTGTATTTGCCATGATTGGTGCATGCCATTTCTTGCAATATGCGTGCATGTTGATTGGACTCTCCTAGAAGGTATGTAAAGACTCTGACCTGCCAAAAAAAGAAAAACAGAGTTAGTTAGTTGGATGGGTTTAACGACACACCAACACGGACATGTCATACAGTGTCACCAAGTTAGGCAAAGTTAAAATGTTGTGGTAAAACCAAAAAAGGTAAAATAGGAAAATGTGGTGTCAATTTCTACTAAAAAAGATAGTAAAGAGAGAGAAGAGTTCTGCTAGCTAGATGAGGTTTTACAGTTCAGTTTCTAAGTCAGGCTGGCCACAGCCTTCTTTCCAGTTGTGGCTCACTGGCTTGATTTGTCTACTCCACAGGAGGGATGGGATGGGATGGGATGGGATGGGATGGGATGGGATGGGATGGGATGGGATGGGATGGGATGGGATGGGATGGGATGGGATGGGATGGGATGGGATGGGATGGGATGGGATGGGATGGGATGGGATGGGATGGGATGGATGGACGGATGGATAGATATACTTTATTAAATCCTCAAAAAGGAAACTACATGTCTGCAGTAAAATGATACCAGCAAATAAAACAATAATATCCAAGAAACACAGTAAATTTCAGATTTTCTATTTCACATTTACTATTTGGTATAGCATACCAAATAGAAAGATCATACCTCCAGCTAATGGAATCTGTAACATATGTGTATAGGTATTTGTGGTTAAGCATAACAAACAAGTATCTCACAACAAATGATATGACTTAAATTAGGGTGGAGTACTTGCTCCATCGAACATGATACATATATCTTAACCCATGCTTCTAATTTAAAAGCATCAACTGTGCTGTGAATAAAATAATCATAGTGAGTTAGTTAGTTGGATGGATTTTTACAGCTCACTTTCTAACCAACTGGTTCAAGTCAGGCCAGTCAAAGCCTTTTTCCAACTGTTGCTCACTGGCTCATTTTCCATACATCCATTGCTTTATGCTTTAGCTATGCAAAGCACAATGACAGTATGTTCCCTTTTTAAAGTCTTTGATATGATCCTGCCAGGATTTGAACTCCAGACCTCCCAACTGCAAGTCTGATATTCTGAACATACAAAGATAAAGATTGTAAGGAAAACATAAGACCAAATGAATGAGAGGCAAGGAGTTTTGAGAAGACAGGACCATAGTCTGGGTAAAGACTCTAAGGGGCTGTTTACACACTGCCACCTGACAACTCTTTTACCACTAGGTGAATCTGAAAATCTCAGGGGTAGGGGTGGGGGTGGGGTAGGGGGACATTCCCCTTGCAGGCTAGGGTCCTGGAAGAAAACCTATTTTCTGTAGATGTTTACCAGCTGAATATATTAAACAGAAAATCAATGAGCCAACCACTTAATTTTAATAATCTTAATAATATAAACAGACTATGAACCCCCCCCCCACTTTCCTGGTGGGTGTATTCACGAGTGACTATACTTACCCCCTGCTACATCTTAACTGCATATTACTTGTGCACCACCCACAACTCAGAGAAGTTCTAGCACCCCACTCCAACTTCACCCCAATCGACTAGTACTGTAGATTGTCCTCATAACTCTGGAAATTCTAGGTCAGCGATGTGAATTTGAGCCATTTCTATCTAAGTAATTTGGGTAATGACCCACCCCACCCCAACTTCACCCCAATCGACTAGTACAGTAGATTGTCCTCATAACTCTGGAAAGTATATGTCAGCGATGTGAATTTGAGCCATTTCTATCAAAGTAATTTGGGTAATGACCCACCCCACCCCAACTTCACCCCAACGACTAGTACAGTAGATTGTCCTCATAACTCTGGAAATTATTTGTCAGCGATGTGACTTTGAGCCATTTCTATCTAAGTGATTTGGGTAATGACCCACCCCACCCCAACTGCACCCCAATCGACTAGTACAGTAGATTGACCTCAAAACTCTGGAAATTATATGTCAGCGATGCGAATTTGAGCCATTTCTATCTGAGAAATTTGGGTAATGAGCATGTGACGATATTATTTAAAGTTAAGATTTCTTTCTTGCAGATAGGGATACTTTGGAAAATCTATCTAAATACACATGCTACATGGTTGGGTTAGTAACATGAGGGTTGAGGGCTAAGTTTGAGAAAGGCCATTCACAGCTTTTCTTCCATTTTTGGCTTACTGCCTTGTTTTCCTCTACCCCATTAGTCATGCAGAAGACCAAGCACAGTGGAAGAAGGTTCCATTTTTTAAGTCTTCAGTATGACCTGGCCAGGACTCAAACTGGAAACCTCCAAGCTGCATGTATGGGACTGAATACAGTGGCAATTTGGGATAGACAATAAGAAGGGCAAGGGGGGAATCTTTGAGTGCTACTAGTGTCCCCTCCAGGTTTTGTCTCCTTCAATTCACACCCTCTTCTGTTACCAATGACATCAGAAAATGTTCAAAAATGGTTCAAAATTGCAGATGCCAATCTCAGTCTTTTCCCAGACAAAATGAAACCCTGCCTGCTATTGCCTGCTCTCCCCCTTACCTAAAATGTCACAAAAGTTTACCTATCCTCTAATCTAGGCTGGTCCAATTCAAAAGTAACTTTAATGTTGTCAAATATTCAATGATTTTTATCAATTTTGCATTATCTTTTTCAAAATCTTGTTAACTTTATCCAAGGGGCCAAAGTGTGGGTGTGAGGATTTCTTTTTCATGTGTGACTAAATTTGAAAATAATTTGTAAGAAGTTTCTAATTGGTGGTGGTGCTACACAACCACACACATACTCCATATATGAGGGTTCCTGCACCTTCTGGGGAATTAATTTTCTTTTATAGAGATGTACAACAAGAGGTCAATTTCCTGACACTTTGTCATTAAGGACTTCCAACAGTTACACTACTACAGTTCCAAATTACACTACTGGCCAAAACCTTAAGTCTAGCAACAAATGAATTTGCTGAAAGTTTGCTCAAGACTTCTTATTTCCTGAATTTTCCTGTATTCTTACGTATTTGAAAATCAGACATGATAAATTTGACAGCTATTTAGCTACAGCAGCTGTGTAAACAAGCTGTCCCTTTTTGTGGCAAGTCAAGTCAATTACACTTTTTTAAGTGGCTCAAGTCATGTCTGACTCGCATCACAGGATTTATTTTCAATAGTAGAAAGGGGAAATTGAACAGAATTATTGAAGTCAATCAATTTTGTGCCTCAAATCATTGCTTGAGTCATGATTTGACTTATTCAACTCTGGGCTTTATTACACCATGTTTTGTAAATTTTCCTTGGAACATTGCCTCTCAATCTCTAGTTAAGTTACAACATAGTTAAGGTAGTTACATGGAGTTTTTATGCTCAGCTTTTAACCAATTGGTTGTACGTTTGGTAAACCCTTTTTCTTCAATTATGGCCCACTTGCTTGTTCTCCATCCTCCCATTGTTTATGCTGAGCACCAAGCACAATGGGAGAATGTTCCATTCTTCCATATGACCCTGGCCAGAAGTCAAAATCCAGACCTCCCAGCCACATTCTCCATCTCTGGCAAATAGGCCTGTATCAAGGACACAGACAGGTGCATGGATACATACCGTCCTATTTTTGTTTCTTTCTTCAAAAATTTCGCCACAAGCAAATTCCACTCCATCAGTAAATAGCATGATTGATTCACTGCATTCACTACTAGGACCATCCCTAGCCTGAAGAATAAGAGAAAACACACTAATAGGCATATGAAGAAAAATAAAATAAATACCTCAATTAAAAAAAATACACAGGATACAAACATTGAAATACATATTTTAATTTCATTTTTACATAATCCTGATTTTCTCAGGAGGTTTCTGCCACCCTTCATCCTTCACTTCAACAATTCATAGCTATCTTTCAATCAAACCAAATCAAGAGTTTGTTAGATGAGGTTTTATCACTTAGTTTCTAACCAACTGGTTAAAGTTGGGCCTAATACACCTTTTTTCATCAGTTGTTGCTTGCTGGCTGGTTTTCCCTATTCAACTGCTGATACTGTGCCTAAAGCACAATGGTAGTGGTTTCCAAATTCAAAATCTTTGGTATAACCAGGCAAGGAATGAAACTCCAGACGTCCAGACTGCAAGTTGAATGTTCTATCACTTGACCATACAGGCGGTCAAGACGGTCATCTCACAATAGACAAAGGTTAATCCTATTGAGGTGTTTTACCAGCACCACTGCATGTCTATTTTGACAGCCAGGCATCCATCTTAACACAACTGTTGCTAAGAGGCTGCCAAGGTTAGGTTGGATGGAGTTTATGTCCCAGTCTATAACCAACTGGTATCCATGTCATTGTACCAGGAAGAGACGTACTGATGTCACATAAAAAGCCTCTATATGGAGTGGAGATAAACAGTCAGAGAGCATCTCCTTTCAGTCTTCATTCATTTTACACAAAATAAAAGCCGCAACCAGACAAGATCGCATTAGCCTACACTAACTCTAAATTATTCAAAGGCATACATCCAAACACACTGCACATGTAAGCTGTCTTTCATAAAATGAACAAATGAAACACATCATTGACCAATCATCATGTTACTGACCACTGTTTCATCAATAGAAGTGAAGCCACCAATAAATATTTGAGATATGATTTTAATCTTAAATACATTTGGGGTGATACAATAATAGCCCATTTAGTCCACAAGTCCAAAAGAGGCAGGGCCTGATAATTATGGTTGTCCGGGATAACTTAACTCCAGACAACTCCAAGTAAAAGGCTGGTTGTTCGACAGACAGCCATTTCTTTTTGGTTGTGAAAAAGAATTAAGTAGAAGGTTACTTTTATTTCACTGAAGATAACTGATCAATTCTTTCAACTTTTATCATCAGACTTCAGTGTTAATAAATTTTTTGTCTCTTAAAAATCACATGTTTATTCTGTAACTAATAAGACTAATAATACTTGATCCATCCCTAGTCCTGAAGTTGACAATGATATGTTGCCAATACATAAGATTGCATATTCTGTTCACCCTTTGCTATTAAACAAACTCCAATAGAAACATTCAGTGTTAACAAACAAATGCCATCAGGACTGGGCATCAAAGGTTGATAAGGCATGCTAACACTGTCGTCACAATGAAAGGTAGATTCCAATTTGTCTCCTCTCTGCATGAAATCCCGCAAAAGTTAACGCATGCAACACCTTACATACACAAACATGTTCTTGTGCATGCTCTAAACCAGCCAATGCCAACCAGTGACATAACTAGCGTGAAAACCCTAACAGCAGGCCCAATTCAATAAAAACAGCATGGCTGCAGCCTTTACAGCAGTGATTCTCAAAGTGGTCCCTACCGCCCCCTGGGGGGCGTTGAAAAGTTTCAAGGTGGCACTGAGGAGTTTGCAAGCAATAGGGGGGCATTGGCATTGACTAGGGGGTTCCTGGAGGTTCTCATACATTTGTGCAGAAAAGGAACCTAGGAGGTTGCAGAGTGGTTGACACAGATTGTCTTCTCTGAAAGGTTTAGAAACTACTGAAAAAATTTACCCAATATAAAACTTATTTGGCTCATTTTGGTGATGGAAATTGAAATTCAAAAGCTCAAAGTCAAAGACTTATATAAATATGATGGCATGTTGGGTGGGAGGGGGGCATTGGATCAGTCATAGATGCCTTATGGGGCGGTATTTTGAAAAAGTTTGAGAACCACTGCTTTACAGCATGGCCATAGGACAGCCACAGCCTGGCTATTTTGGCACACACATCATACTTTACAAAAAAAATAAATACCTTTTCCAGGACATCAAATACAGCCTTCACTGCATTGCAAATTCTGGATTCTTGTTGAGGTTTTATCTCCTTCAGTTTTGCTTTCATTCTCTGCAAAAGAAAGAAAAACCAAGCTTTAACAATTGCCTTGAATTTCATGACCACTGTAGCCACTGCATATTACATTCGCTCTTTGCCGCAATGCTATGATAAACTGACTAAAACCTGAGGCCCAAGTTGCCACTGTTACCTTCTGTGTGTGGCTTCCAAGTCTTACTGTTTTAAGTACCTGTATACAACTTATAGTTTTGTCATGTTTGCTAACTTTCTGAACATTTTTTTTTTTCAAATGGCTGTGGTCACCTTGTTAAGAAATGAGAATGCCCTTACTGCCCTGACTGATAGCCTTGACACCCTAAAAATCCAAAATGAACCAACACCAAATGTCCTTTCCGTTTGACAACTGAAGCAAAGGGCCTGCTAGAAGTAGTTTTGAAGCATTTTAAACAAGGTCGGTGGAAACAGGAATGAGATGGACAATCTTTCTCCCCCCTCGTCACTCTACCATCTGAATTTAACCTTAATATGGATCTCAAAAACTGTAGCACTTACCTCTTTATTTTTGTGTGTAGCCTGAAGGAATGTATCCTCATAGCACTTATCAACAAATTTAACAGTTTTGTTAAACTGAAAGAAAAAGAAAAGCCAACATTTTAAAGTCACTTATTCTAAAAACTTAAAGTTAAACTTTTTTCAGTGCAAATCTGAACTATGTAATAGCACACATTACAGTACAATAGCTGCATCCACTTACATAATGTTTGTGCCAAAGCATGGCTACAGCTACTGTTCTGCAGCTTCCCTGATACAGCTGTAAATTTTGATACAACATCCAACAAAATGAGATAAAAGTTGCCCATTCTAAATTTATAAGGCATTTGTTACAGATCATAACTTTAAAGGACCAATCCTCTCACCTCAAACTACAATTTTGGTACAGGTGTACCGGAATTCTCAATTGGCTCAGCTCTTTGATTGACAACTAATTCAAACAATGCAGAAGTCCAAAGCTTGTATTACACAGCATGAACTGTACTGAGAGTGTTTTGATAATACATATGAGCTTTTTTGATACTCACCCTGAAGCAATAAACTGAGATTATGTCAGTATGAGGATTAATTTCAGATAATTGTGGGAGGGACTAGTTAGTAGGTTAGGAGAATTGGTACTGTGTAGAGTGAGAGAACTGGGCCTTAAAAATATCTTGAATACAGCTCTAGATGAACCTCTTCCATTATTTTAAAAAAAAACCAGAATGCAAAAATGCATTGAGGTTTCGATGATACATAAATGTTCCGTTTCAAAGAGGCCACCATGCACCATTATCTTCTCATTCAAATGTTATACTAGCATGTTCAAAAAATAATTTTGTCATTCCAGATACCTTTTTACATCCATAAAAGCCATACATAGCTAGAATGACAAACAACAGACAGACAAATGGACAATCAGCTATCTTGAGAGATCACGTTTAAAAAGGTTTCCAGGCTTTGACCCCTGGAGACCCCAGATGACCTTTCATCTCTGCCAAAAACTATGGGGACCATCTTCTGCTCACAATGCATCCACATACCCAAATATGAAATCTATCCAAGTTTCCTATCTTGAGATATTGCATAAGCAGGATTTTCAGACTTGGACCAGCAGTGACCCCAGATGACCTTCGACCTCCATCAAAAACATTATGTACCATTTCCTGACCATAACCCATCCACATAACAAATATGAAAACTATCAAAGCTAGGAAACCTAAGATATCACATATACCAGGTTTTCAGACTTTGACCCCTGGTGACCCCAGATAACCTTTGACCTCCACCCAAAACAATAGGGACCACCTCCTGACCATAACACATCCACATACTAACTATGAAATCTATTCAAGCTTTCTACCTGGAGATATCGTGTTTAACGAGAATTTCAGACGTTGACCCCTGCTGACCCCAGATGACCTTTGACCTACGCCAAAAAGAATAGGGGCCATCTACTGACCATAACACTTCCACATACTAATTATGAAATCTATTCAAGCTTTCTACCTTGAGATATGGTGTTAAAGAGATTTTCAGACTTTGAAACCTGGTGACCCCAGATGGCCTTTGACCTACGCCAAAAAAATAGGGCCCATCTACTGACCATAACGCGTCCACTTACCCAATTATGAAATCTATCCAAGCTTCCTACCTTGAGATATTGCGTTAACAAGGTTTTCATACTTTGAACCCTGGTGACCCCAGATGACCTTTGACCTCCACCAAAAACGATAGGGATCATCTCCTGACCATAGCACATCCACATACCAAATACGAAATCTATCCAAGTTTCCTAACTTGAGATATCATGTTAACAAGGTTTTCAGACTTTGACCCCTGGTGACCCCAGGTGACCTTTTGGCCTCCCCCAAAAACAATAGGGACCATCTCCTGACCATAACGCATCTACATACTACTTATGAAATTTGTTCAAGCTCTCTACCTTGAGATATCGTGTTCACAAGGTTTTCAGACTTTGACCCCTGGTGACCCCAGGTGACCTTTGACCTCCACCAAAAACGATAGGTACCATCTCCTGACCATAACGCATCCACGTGCTAAATATGAAATCTATCCAAGTTTCCTACCTTCAGATATTGTGTTAACAAGATCTTCAGACTTTGACCTCTGGTGACCCCAGATGACCTTTGACCTCCACCAAAAACAATAGGGACCATGTCCTGACCATAACGCATCCACATACTAAATATGAAATCTGTTTAAGCTTTCTACCTTGAGATATCGTGTTAACAAGATTTTCAGACGTTGACCCCGGTGACCCCAGATGACCTTTGAAATACCCCCAATACAATAGGGACCATCTACTGACTATAAACCATCCACATACTAAATATGAAATCTATCCAAGCTTTCTACCTTGAGATATCGTGTTAACAAGGTTTTCAGACTTTGACCCCTGGTGACCCCAGGTGACCTTTTGGCATCCCCCCAAAACAATAGGGACCATATCCTGACCATAACGCATCCACATACTAAATATGAAATCTATCCAAGTTTCCTACCTTCAGATATTGTGTTAACAAGATTTTCAGACGTTGACCCCGGTGACCCCAGATGACCTTTGAACTACCCCCAAAACAATAGGGACCATCTACTGACTATAACGCATCCACATACCAAATATGAAATCTATCCAAGCTTCCTATCTTGGGATATTGTGTTAACAAGGTTTTCAGACTTTGACCCCTGGTGACCCCAGGTGTCCTTTGACCTCCACCAAAAACAATAGGGTTCTTCCTCTCAATATTGCGCATCTATGTATCAAGTTTGAAAACTGTCACACATTCCTATCTTGAGATATCGTGTTAACAAGCAAAGTGTCACAAACACACACATACACACACACACACGCACACACACACACATACATACATACACACGCCATCATGATTGCATTGGTTTCTCTTATCATCGAAACCAAAAATTGCGTATGAATGGGTGGAAAAACTATGGACCTGTGCAATAGAACAGGGCAATGGAACCTCAGGGGTGCTTAACATGACGTCATTTTCGGTTAAACGGTTAACCGCTGGTTAATAAAACCCATTAAACGGATAGTGAATTAATCCAAAATGCACAGCACAGGGTTAATGCTATGGCTGGTTGCCCTCAAGCAAAAGTTGGCATGATCCCTCCAACCATGTATTATTCTGTGTCACTGCACCACTGTCTGTCATTGTATAACCTCTACTTATGCAAGAGATAATGTACATGTATATTATATACAGTATGCTGTCATGAATAAATTGCAGGTTTTAGAATCCCTTCTTTAATCTGAGTGAAACATTCATGAAAAAAATTATCTGGCTGAAAAAAAAGCTTTCAAATAACGTCATTTCTGATTGCTTTGAAAAATAAATTTGTATGAAATTATGGACATTTATCCAAAATTGCCAGGGGCAAACACATTTCAAGAAAAATGAAAATCGATATTATCACAAAGGGCATAGTCTTCCTAACCACTGAGCGACTAAAAAAATAAATACTGCATGTGAGGGTTGATAAAGTTTTTATCCAAATTGTTCCTTAGAGTGTTTGCAAAGTATCTTATTTCGAAGGTAATGTTAATGACAGTAATAATAGTGAGGGGATAAATGCAGTGGGTATGGCTGAAGATGATGAAAAACATGGTAAATATCATTCATAATTTCTCTTCTTAGCGTGATTTTGAAAGTTATAGCAAGATTTTGGCCCTCATTAAAAACTCAAGATAAGTCTCAAGGGAAGTCACTCAAAACTCTTCATAAAAAAGTGACAGTCTTTTAAAATTTTTAAAATTAACCATTTGTTTTGCAAAATATATTAAAAATTTCATAAAATATACTTGGAAATTTCTTAAATTTCTTACAGAATCATGAATCCAAAAATAAACATTGCATATTGAAGAGCATCACCACAGGCAACACTGACACCTGACAGGTAAATCTCACAAATTTCTAGCTTCTCTTACCAAAATATCTCATGATATTGCTCAGAACTTCAATTATATTCCATATTTCAAGTAAACCAAGCAGTTACTCCAGGTCAATTTCACAATTTAGTGAGACAAGTATTGTCACATGATTCTAAACAACCAATCATAAAATAGGGTAGACTGCTTCACTAAATAATTTAGGTGACTTCACTTTTCCCTTCAACCAAAATCAAAGCCTTGTCTATATGTGATGAGTATCGTCTGTTTTGGGAAGGAACTTTTTGAATCATTGATTTCGAAAGCCTCTTTAACTGATAGTTCATTGAATTACTGTTACAACTGTAATTTTGATAGTTAGCAGAGTTTATAGAACAAATAGCCCAGCCATTTTGACAAGAAAGGGTCATTTTTTGCCCCATGCAATTTTTTTTTTCATAAGAAAACATGGGGAGACCCTTGAATCATTCCTGAGCCACAGGTTGGTAGTCCAGTATAATTTTAAATGGCAAGAGCATAGTCCTGCCCCAAACTTAATTTGAAACAACAGCCTCATCACACCATTTTCTCCTGATTTCTCTTCATCAGAGTATTTTCATATTTCATTATTTTAAGATTATATTTTCAAGGTAAACCAAACAGTAAGTCCTGGTTAATTTCACATTTCAGGAGAAAAAATATTGCCACATGACCATCAAAAGCCATTCATAAAAGAGGACAAGTCTTCTACATTAATTCAAATTTGGGTAACTGCATTTGTTCTTTAAGAATTTGAAAAAACATGCTTTCATATGATAAAAGACAGATTTATGCAAAATTCAGGATAGCAGGAAACAGCAATTTGAGTGTCAAGGAGCATGGCACCATGGCATTTGATTAAAATTAAAAAGTTAAAGTGGATCATTGCATTGGTTCATGAAATCTAACAAATTTTTCCACACCTGTTTAAGTTTTCTTTACCTGACAACAACAAATGGTCAAACTAAGACGATCCCCACATCCTAAATACAAATTAGTGTTTAATGAGTGAGTACTTAACAGTTCAATTCCGTTTGAAAAATTCGTAACCAGACACTTTTTCAAATTATGCACAAAACCGTTATGAGTCATGACCCCACAAATTTAAAAAAACTTTTGCCATAACTTTGGGATATGGAACTTGACTCATTATGCTAAATAGAAGAATACAATGTGGAATAATACTTATCTACAAACTTACTGTCATTATGTTGAAATAATCATTTTCTTCAAGAGAGTCTATAGTGTTCATAACCATTAGGTGGGTCATTCCAAGGGCAAGACCAGTTTGACTACCACTCATATCGACTAGGAAGAGTACTGTCTTCGGTGGCGCTATTGCCTGAGAATACCTGCAGAAAGGTAGATAACATAATGATGAAAAGAAACTTCTTTTCCAGAAATACACAGTACTGTAGTTCATATAAAGGTCTAAATTTGGTTCTCAATTTAATTCCTGTCAAAAAAGAAAAAAAAATCTGGAGCAACTACTCCCCCCAAAACATTAAGAGAGGTCACTCTTAGTCAACAGAGATGTGTTTCATACATTGTTGGCTTATTTCTAAGGAGGGGAGAAGAGCTGTATTACATTAATGTAAGACCACTTTTTACTAATGCAGCCTTTCTTTGTAAGCAAGTTTAGACACCAGCTGATGCACAGACTAAAGCTTGGGAACTTTTTGCCTTTCATAATGGCAAGACTGGTTTGCATTCAGAGCAGGCTGGCAGACACAAAAGATACTAAAGGGGAGAGGGAGTGGAATAGCTTTTGGGAAGGGGAAAATTTTCCAGGGGTGAGGTATAAAAATAACTGTTGTGGAAATGGTTTTTTCTTTATTTTCTAGGGAGAAAATATTTTCCAAAGGCATTTGCCCGATGCCCGCCACACTCTTTGACTATGACCTTGATTCAAGTCTTAATGTGGCTCATTGAGTTGATTCATGAAATTCAACAAATTTTTCCATTTTTAAGTTTCTTCACATACCAAAGACAAATGGTCAATCTTAGACAATCCCCCATAGCCTACACACAAATAACTGTTTTATGAGTGAGTGCTTAACGATTCAAGTCAGTTTTCAAAAATTTGTGACCAGACACTTTTTCAAATTATGTACAAGTCAGAACACAGGAAAATTCAAAATTTTAGAATTTTCTGTGACTTTTTGACTTGAAACTTGACTTTTTATGCTAACTATAAGCATCGTTATGTGATAGTGACCCTTGAGACTCTCATTAAGTTATTGATATCAACTCAATGAGCCTCTTTAAGGTCACTCTAGCACTACTGCTACAGTTTGGTAATTTGCTACCTTGCGCAAAATCTTCACTAAAATTCATCAGCACAGTTTTAGTCCTCCAGACAATACACATGTACCTGTAAATATGACATAGTGCAGCTAATAAAAATCAGGTAGATTTTGATTTGCACCTGGAAGAATAAAAAAATAATGGTCCCAACACCTTGAATTTATGTGACAACTAACAACCTGCAAAAGTTGCATGATTTATTTCCACTGAATTTTAACTTGCTTGAATCCAACCTGAATAGCCATAAAAACCCAAATTATTCACGGTGAATACTTATTGCTAATTTGCGTATTTTTTTTCTTTTGGAAATATGGTATGTACATTGATTCTATATCATTTTTGCTATACTGAATCCTGGACAAAATTATCTAGGAAAAATTTCCACAACCTGTGTCAGTGAGCTGGTATCGAGGGTGAATAAAAGCTGTGTGTTGAAGCAGAATAAGAACCATTTTTTTTTTTAACATTGAATCCAAATGGTTGCCCGTTAAACCCCAAAGTAGAGAGAGCTATTTAACTTTTTGAATGTTACAGTATATGGACTGATTCTATACCATTGTAGTTACCAAGCTCCCTAAAGAATGGATAATTAAATGAGCAAATAAGCAAACAGATGAGGCAACTTACAATATACAGTGTCTCCAGCAGAGGGGAAAGGTAGGGGGATTTGTCTCCTCCTTTCCAAAAGAGTGGGTAAAATCCCCCCTTTCCATTTGCATAAAAATAAAAAAAAAATTTTTGGTTTCTTTTTAACAGAGAGGACACTTTAGCAGCCATGTTTGAACTAACACAATTAAATGGCCTTTAAAACCTTTCAAATTGCACCTAACAGGGGCCTTAAAGCCCCCCTCCCCCTGAAGCCAATTGTACCTTTAACCTAGGACAGAACCTCTTTGGACATGGGGTTTAGTGGTAGTTAATTCCCCCACCCTTTTTGCATGTTTCTGGCAGAATTACTGATATAGGAATAAACCAACAAATTAAAAAAGAGACAAAGGAGTCAACAAACTTTTGGAAGAGAGAAGCAGAGAAGGGTCTGGGTATAAATGTCAATCATGGGGTTGAAATAAGGCCTACAACTATGGACAGCCAATGAAAAGGAAAATATTGATGTAGTACTTTAGCAAGATAATTTCTAAATGTGGTTTTCGTATTAACTTGTTGGTTTTCAACAACTGCAAAAGTAGTCAAATCAGTCAAGGTAGAAAAGGACAGCTTAGAATTTGAAATTAAGAAAGCTAGTATTGAAAAAGATCAGCCTTTATACAGGGTATAATTATAAACGCTCGTAAGATATTCCGCGATGATATTATAATTGCATTGAAATTAAAATATTTCACTATAATGATGAAGTCGCATTATAATTATCAATACAGTCAATCTTTCGATGAGCTTTCCTACCGTATTTACTCTATTAAACGCCCCGGGGGCGTGAAATTTTCGTTAAGGGGGGCGTTTATTAGAGTCAAATTTACGTGACTTTTCTTTAGGCAAGTGCCCCACAACTTGTTTCTTATCTGAGCCCTTCTGATAAACTGCTATGGCATATTTGTCCATTTGGTTGTCAGCTTCACAATCAGCTGTGAGCTCCTCCCCAATGATCGGTAACCAAACTTCCCTATAAATATGGTAGCCACGAACAGCACTCTGAACTTTGCAAGTGTGATCAACTTTCGCCGACATCTTGATATGTAACGTTACACACAGAAGTGACTTTTTTACGTGCCCGCGGCATGCATGCATGCATGCTGTGCACAGTATAGAGCCAGGCCTCACGGTACTACACTGACCGGCCGGCTATACGCACGTACATACGGTAATTGCATAATAGTTACCCTGAGTAGCACCATGCACGTACGTATTAGCAGTACATACGCGTTCACAGCATTTCACTGTTATTTATATCACTGTTATTAATTTGGATTTTCATGTTAGGCTGTTCGGATATGCTAGCGAATATTTGTATACCTACGGTATGTACAGTACCGCTTTCGAACCGCAAACGAAGCGGTACAGGTTCGCGGTATGTGATAGCGTGATTGATATCAACAGAAATTAGTTGCAGAAACATGCCTTTTACTTCAGGATATGGGACTTTATCGGAGATTTTGTGGCTTCAAGGTACAGTAGGACTATTTCATTTTCCTTTTACCATATTGTCTTTGGAATTAACAATTTCACTTTATGCAATGTGACGAAAAAGTTGGGGGGCGTTTATTAGAGAGGGGGCGTTTAATAGAGTAAATACGGTATTTTTCTAAAAGAAAGGATCATTCAAAATTTTATCAGTTGCAGATAGTACTTTTATCAGAACTTTCTCATTAAATCTAGGTACTGTACCATACTTGTTAAGGCTGGATTATAAAACTCACTGCTATCATATTAAGGCAGAAAAATATACCATCACCATTATGGTACTTCAATGAATAACAACTATTCCATCAGTATTTGTTTTAGTTATGATGTAAATACTTAAAGCTTATTTAACTGCTACTGGTTTGTATTCAGTAATATATACTGCAGGTGCTGTAATCAGATGCAGCTGTATATCACTGTCATATTATCTTTCCCATTAGCTTTTGATACCAGTCAATATACTGTTTCTATCCCAGATATTTTCTAGCTAGAGTACAAAAATTTTTTCATTTCCACTGGCTATGAATAATAGTATATGATTGCGATACTGTGTAGGCAATACGATTGCAACAGACATGAAGGCCATTTCATACTTCTAATTTCAATGTGCTGTGGTACTCAATAAGTAATGAAAACTTTTATGGCTTAGTTTCTAACAAAATGGTTTCTTATAAAGTTGGGCCAGCCACAGCCTTTTTTCCAGTTGTCGCTCACTGGCTTGTTTTCTCTACTTCATTGCTTACATGCTGAGCACCAAGCACAATGGCAATAGGTTCCAGTTTTTATGTCGACTCTGTGTGACCCATGTATACTACACACTAAAAAGAGAAGCAATGCTGTAAATGTGCATGGTGGTCTACTATCGCAGTTAGGCAACTGAGAGATGAGATTCAAGTGTTGTTGATTCAAATCCTGTCAGGTTCATTATGTTGTGTCCTTGGGCAAGGTCCACCCAGGAGATAATTGGATAGCTGTGAGGTAGCTTGAATACTATGCTCAGTCTGTATGTGGCTCCCCCTAAAGGCCTGGTCACACTATTCCGGGCAGGCTCTACAGGCTTGTTGCAGGCAAGAATTTTGTTGCACGCAGGGAAGGTTCTGCGGGCAAGTCAAGATTTGGGTGGGTTTTACATGGAATTTGCGTATTTAACCCATGGTACTTCCATGGGTTTTGCGTGTTCTAGGTGTGAAATGCGTGCAACAAGCAGGAGAGTTCTGTGTTAGCTCAGGGACGTTTACAGGCTCTCCAGTTACCGGCGTGCCAGTTATGTGTCACCTGCGTGGGAGTTGCCTGCAATGTGCGACGTTTACGTGTGCTTATTGCGAGCATATTAACATGGCAGATGTTTTTTCAGAATGCCAGCAACTTGCACGCCCACCACAAGCCCTAGAATTACCAGCAGGGAGACAGTAACTTGCCCACAACATGCCCTCAATTTCCTCACTCCATACCCGCGAAATTGACACTATGAAGTCAAGTTGTCAATACCAACACCGTTCCTTGCCCGTAAAACGCACATTCCATGCACGCATCTGACACGCGCTCTGCACAAAATTGTCACAGCTTCACGGCCAACCTACTTTCTTCAAGCGAGTTAACTGCTTGTGACTCATGGCCGCTACAGGCCCCCTGCGGGTGTTCTGTGGGAACCTCTGAGGACAAACTCAAGCAATTTACCCAGAACAAGTTTTGAGCATGTTCAAAACTTGGCTGGGGTCAACTCGGACTTGCGTGCGCACCTGCAACCAAGTACGGGCAAGTTCAAGGCGAGATGCTGTCAGGTTCATGCTAAATGCGGGGGCCTGCGGGCAGTTAAAATCTTCACCCACAACTTGCACGCCGTGCTTCCCCGGAATAATGTGACAGGGCCTTAAGGGAAGTTGTGGGTTATGATCAACAAAGCAATTAAGTATAAGTATGAATACAATCCAGTGTCCCACAACTGGAATAAGGGCTGTGTTCACTGCTAGATTAAACCAGATGGTTATAAGCTGAGCCAAGAACAGGATCATTTAGGACTTTGGGTTTAGCAATTAAAAATCTCTCCCCCCCCCCCCCCCCCCCATTTTATACTTTGGTCAAATTCCCTGCCAGGGGACAAAGAAAATGTGGTATCAGTGTGTTGGGTATGAACAGCAAGTGAGGTGCACTATACAGTGTGGGTTTGACAAGTAACCGATGACCAGGAGTAATGATAGTGAAGCACTTTGAGATGGTCTACATAAAAGGCCTATTTAAATCCAAATCATTGTCATAATTACTATAATAATTGACTTTTGATCATCTCTCATTCTTCTGAGCCAGATACAATTTTGATAAATGCAATACAGTGACTACACTGAAGATTGATTTGTCCAGGCTTTAAAGCTGTCAGGGTTAAAACTGTCATCAAAGTTAGTACCATAACTTATCATTGCTATCATCACTGAAATCATTCAAATAACAAAATAACTTGATGATTGGCTACCATCATATTTAGCTGTAGGTCCAAACTAAACATAAGAATTATTAGAACTAGAATTATTATTTAGGGTCATACAAACTTGCAAATTTTCATGCCATAATAAGCTATTTTATAGCATGGTATATTTTTGCTATCAGCAAAAAAGTCATTTACATAACACAATAATAATTAGCTACCCCTATATTTTACTATAGGTCCAAACTAAACCAAACAAGTTATTAGAATTAGCATTACTAGTGTGGGTCAGTTTACACTTCATAATTTTCATGCCATGTAAAGCTATTTCCATATGGTCGTCTTATAATTCTCCAAGGCCAATTGCAGACAGGCTGCATGGTCAAGTGATAAGAGTATCTGACTTCCAGGAGATCTACAGTTGGACTCCTGGCCGGGTCATACCGAAGATTTAAGAAATGGAACCTACTGAGATTATACTTGGAGTACGGAAAACAAGCCAGTGAGCCACAACTGGGAAAAGGCTGTGACCGGCTTGACTTGAACCAATAGGTTAAAAACTGGCTGGCTGGCTGGCTGACTGACTGACTGACTGACTGACTGGACTGACTGGACTGGACTGGACTGACTGACTGACTCACTGACTGACTGACTAACTGACTGACTGACTGACTGACTACTGAAGACAAACAAATGAAATTGTGCTTGATGTTCAGTAGAAGTAATGGAATAAATATGGAACCTATTGCCATTGTGCTTGGTGCTTAGCATAAACAATGGAGTAGGGAAAATAAGCCAGTGAGTTAGCCACAACTGGAAAAATGCCATGGTTGGCCCAACTTAAATCAAATGGCCAGGAACTGGGCCATGAAACCTCATCTAACCAAATCCAATTGTAAAAAAGACCACTGGTGCTGCTTGATTCAACTAGAAGGTTAAAAGCTGAAGCTTAACACTCCAACAAAACAAAACAAAACAAAACAAAACCAGAGTTGATTATGGAGGATGCATGGTTCAGGGTCACAACTTCCAAACTTTCCAAACTTGTCATCTTGGAAACGGAACATGTCACAGGTGATTCACTATGCACAGTGAGTGCACAAGTAATAATGTCAGAAAAAAAGGATTAAGGGAGCAAGACTGCTGCTCTCTTTCTAAATGTTTACTTTATATGTGGAAAATACTTGGTAGATCTAAAGATTAATTTTATTTTGGCTAACTTTTATTTTGCACTATGTCTGGTCATATAAAGTATTTTTAATAGCATATTTTTATTACTAAAAGTCAGATAAACAGAAAATTTTGATTTTTATGGGTTTTAAAGCTCAAAAAAATGGAACAGAATTCAGCTTAAAACAGAAAACAGAACAAATGCCAAGTATGCAGCCATATGTTTAACACTTCTTACACTGCTGTGACATACACAATCAAATCCAGATATGTAAAACCATTGGTTGGTAATAATTAGATCGGACCTTGAGTTTTAGATTTTCCAGGTGTGCTACAAATCACATTCATTAGAGAATTCAGGAGTGTGGTAGGTGATGTGCTGCTTTATCAAACTTTAATAGATTTACTTGAATTCTCATTCTTCATTTATGTGTGCAAAAAATTGCACTTCTCACAGTGATATGAGGTGAGAGATATGCGTGATCACTCTCAAGCCCAAATTCAAGGCCTGATTAGATGCAATGATGAAATCATAAGGATACATGCAATACACTGTTCTTCTGGGATTGGAAAAAATGTCCTTTTCCAGCATGGGAAGAGAATTCCATTTTCCACAAATCCATCTTTATTTTCATGTACAAAAAAAGTTGAATTTCCCTCCAAACATATAAATTTCCTGGGAAGTTGTCTTCCAGCTTCCCAGCTTCCTACTCACCCATCTTAAAGACACCATCATACAAAGGCTAGATTTCAAGTTCAATCATAACAAATTTAAAAATTCCAATTTATGCATACCTTTCACTATCACATAAAGTTAATTGTTTCATTATCATATTATTACACTCTCTTTTCCAAATGGCTCCTTATTTACTTCTTCCTGCTTCTCTTGAGAAAATTTTCAATGTACAGAAGTGCCCCCATCAACAATCAGAATGTCCACAGAGCAGTTACCCATCCAGGGAGACAATACGTAAATAAAGGGTAAGGAAGGCCATGGTACATCTATTTCAAAGACTAACCCTAATTTCTGCACCACTGTGGCCAAATGGCAACATTGGCAACCACAACAGACATTTTTCTTCAAAGAAAACGAATTGCTATAAAGCATCACCATTTTGGAGGCTGCATTTGACATAGAAGGCATATTTAGACCTATTGAATGATGGATATAGTAGTACAGTGTTTGTTGATGCTGAAGTTTTGCAAGCTAACATGCACTTAATATCATGCTAAGCCCTAATAGACAACACGTACAGTCTGTGCACAATTTTGCTGGTTGGTTTAGCAGGTTTTGACCATGGCTTGTTTCTATCCCCAAAGTCAATAAAAGATAAGAAATATTACACACCATATTATTTTTGGTAACAAATAAATGTTTTTTGAATTTTGAACAGAACTTGTGTTCACCACAGTTTTATATGAAAAGGAAACTGAAAAGGCATTCCCATATTCAGTACCACACTATACATACCAAAGACTCTAATATTGGAACCTACTGCCATTGTACTTGATGCTCAGCATAAGCAACAGAGGGAAAACAAGCCTGGTGAGTCCCAACTGGGAAAAAGGCTGTGGCTAGTGACTCGACTTGAACCAATAGGTTGGAAACTGGTTCGTAAAACTCTAACCACACTATACAAAGACCCTGAAATAAGGGTAGCATGTAAGTGTATGGTTCTGAGAGGGTCAACTATCATCTGACTTTTCTGGATAGGGCTGAATGAGGTGTTTAACTTGTGCTCCCAAACCTCTTCTTTGTCCAATTCTTTGCAAGCTTCTTGTGGAGTGGAGGATAGGGGTTTTTAGCAGGCTACTTGTCAGATCTGGTGAAATGTAATTAGTGCACTTACTGTAGCAGTCTCCACAATTGTGCAGTGTTTCCATAGCTCAAAATTTATTTCAACATTAAACACCAGTTTCATTCCTTTCTATTTTGTTTCATTTCCTTAACTTAAATCACCCCTAATGTAATGGGCAATTTCATTGTTGAGTTGAAGGAAATTTCCAGTGGCTTCACACCATTTTAACTGAGTTGTTCTAACCCATTGAACCCAAAAGACCAGTAAACTGGCAGCATAGACAACATGCACCCGGCCTTGCAGAAAGGACATTTTGTGAGATGTTTTTGAGGAATGATGATGAGTGTAAAGTATGTTTTACTTTTATCACCGCAGCTACCTTAGTATTTGATGTTTTGAGGTACTTTGATTCAATGGTCAGCATTATAATCATAATAGTAACCCTGAAAGAAAAATTAGAGACCAAATCAGAGAATAAGAGACTGAATGTGAGAGTGAAGCTAGTGTAGCTACACCTTTAAGTACAGGCATTGATTCTAAGAGAAATGAGTCATGTACAGTAGGCTTGCAGCCTATTTCTCATGGCAAAGACATTCCTGTTAGGGAACTGAGAGCCTTCTCCTTGGCATTTCATTGGAGAAACCAGGGAGGTTATTTTGGCTCAATTTGAGCCTCCTTCACATGTGATAATGAATTCCTACGCTTCATTGGCTGATTAATTAGAACCAAGTTTTTGCCTGTGAATTGGCCAGCGGACACACACTGCACCAACCTACGCTGTTATGCAATAGATTTCTTTGCCATGTTACAGTCTTGAAAAGTCTTGAAAAGACTGCTAAGGAAGTCAGACAAGCAATTGCCTTATTCTCCATGTACAAGATTGTCCATTAGTAAGGTTAAATTTAATAATTGACAAGGAGAGACTACCTAGCTTTCACATTAGGATCATCCGCGTCCATAATAAAGAATACCATGTCCGAAAAAATACCCAATAGAACTATCTCGTCAGGAACTGATCTCAGAACTAATTATATGCCCATTTAAGCATTTGAAAATGACCATGAAGGTTGACATTTGATAGCACTTTATCTCAGAATTTGACTCACTTTTTGCCAGCATTATTTCAGGATTTGTTGTAAGTTGTTATCTGAACCCCAAAGCTGTTGGGCATCTATTGTACCAGAATGTTAATCAAATCTGCTGTTCATTGAAGCAGCTAATTGGAGTAATGAACCAGTGGTCGGGTACTATAATTGGGACCCGCAGTTTTTCCCTAAAAACTGTGGTAGCCATGACGGATCACCTTAAAGGCTTATATCCCGTAATGCCACTCTACACCCATGTTTTTCCCTAAAAACTGTGGTAGCCATGACGGATCACCTTAAAGGCTTATATCCCGTAATGCCACTCTACACCCATGTTTTTGCCCCAAAATATCTACCCAAGTTGGTAACATTAGCTTCATTGAATGCTTTACAGCAAAAACTGGTCTCAAATAACTGCAAACTGATTTTCAGGAGTAATAGTGACCAATGGATTACAACTACAATTAAAATGTACTCGACAGTTTGGTAGGAACTAATTAATCAGTATTAGAACAAGTGAATACAATAACACAGTGGCTGGGTTAATTAATGTTGTGCACATAAGGGTAAATCCTACAATTGGCAGAACTTTTGGTAACTAAGTTTGCTACCAAGTGTCAAATTATTACACCTCCAGGGAATTTAAAGACCAGTTCTCAATAGGCTAGACTGGTTGTCATGCAACCTCTTCCTAGATGTTCTTTCTATGTATAAGACACCATACAAAATACAAGTGTTATGGGAAGTAAACATGGTGATGGTGGTTTGGAAATAATGGGAAATATTTCAAGGTTAAGGGTCAAGAATCCTCCAGAAATCCAGGGCTTAAAAAGTTGAGCAAAGCCTCACCTGCAAATAAACACAAAGATTGACAAAACATACCAGCAATTTACTCCAATATTTGACATTCACCTGCCATTCACAGGCTGTAGAACTTTACATGACCTGTCTAATAACCTCTTAAGGTTTAAAATTGCCACTGTAAAATGCTGCTTGCTGGTATACAGAGAACCCAATTCACAACTTTTTATCATGCAATTCAGTGTTGCTATTTGCAAGTTTATAAACAGGCTGTGTTAAAGAAAATGACTAACAGCCTACAGTGTATTTTTCTCCCTTCTGAGTTATTGACCAGTCACAGATAATATTACTTACTTTTAAACTGCATTTCTTCATTATGGGAGTGGTCTTAAAGTTTTGGGATTACAACATTTTTCAAGGACACATCCTTAAGCAAAGTCTCCACTTTAAAAGAAAACTCCAAGACCACATTAATGTTTGATACAGCCCTATACAATGAGACATATTTTAAGGATTTTGGTGACATTTTCATTCATTTCCTATGTTGTGTTCTTGAGATATCAGCAAGAGAAGTTTATTAACACATTTTCCGCAAAAGTGAACTTGAAGCAAACAGGTGTGATGTAATCGATGTTTTGTTTTCTTTTTCTTTTCATTTCTATTCATATTGATCTTTTATTGATTATGGATGCTATCTTGCCCATAAGGTATATTAAGTCTTCTAAATTCTATTGCTCCACACTGTATGCACTTACAGTATAAATAAGAGTTTTATTGTTTAAAATCAGTAGTAAAGAAAAAGAAAATATTGGTCATCAATGTGACTGAATCAATGACATCACACCTACTTGCCTCAAGTGTAAAATAGCAAACAACTTGTACAGCTTAAAATCTATGCAGTTCACTCTTTGTAGAAAATATATGTCAGTTTCAATTGCTAATACCACAAGGCAGAACATGTGAAAGAATAAAAATTTCACAAAATGTTATATTCCTCTTTAACAAAACAAATATGAATTTGGTCTTGGACTATTCTTTGAAGGAAATAAACAGCAAACCTACTCTTCCTTCAAAACACCAGTTATTTTTTTTTAAATTACCCTTTTTCATTTTCAAATTTTCAAAACACTGAATATCTGTGGTATAATAAAGTGAAGCTCTCCTCCATAAACTTGAATATTCAGTAGCAAATTTGAATATTCTGTTATCACATGATTAAAAGAGTCATTCCTGAAATAGCAAAGCACAATGAACTTATCCAAATTGGGATGATTTGAACTTCCCTTACAAGACAAGTTATGGTAACATAACATACCCCATTTGGACAAGAGAATAGTAGGCTTTCAAAAACTCTTGTTATTAGTACAACATGAATCATTAAAACTTCAAAAGTGATGAAGGTATGCATATGTTGTCTTAATAATAAAAATAATTTGTTTATCAAATCAGTGCCGGGGGGGGGCAAGATAAAAAGTTTCTTACCAACTTCGTTGTCTACAGTCAAATAGGTTTAAGCCACCTTTTAGAGTCCAGTTGATTCCTGCATTGAAATGATAATTAAAAATTATGATTTACACCAATTCCCATCATTTTACTGCAAGAAACTTGCCCACATCCTTATAGAAGACAGTTTTCAAATAGTTCCAAATCTACTTTCTTTTCATGTTATGGCACAGGTTTTTGTCACCCAGGAACAGGCATGATTTTCTTTGTTTGCACTACATGATCATGCTTGATATTTACTGACAGAGGTTGACAATCCCTTTCTTTTTAAGAGCAGTCTTCCCATAATTTGTCAGAAAATTTTAACAAACAGTACCACTTTCATAAATGGAGACACCTAAGTATCACAAAACAAGGGAAGCAAGAATACAAGAGATGTTTGTAAAATTTTCATAGTTATTTGACCTAACTATCTAATTTGGAGGTTTGATAGCTTGTATTACTTTTGTAGCACAACTTGAATTACAGAGAAACATCCACATAAAGAAGGAACATGTGGTCCAGAGTTTTAGGAAAGAGGATCCTTATTTTTACTCAACATATTGGCAAACAATTTAAATTGCATTTCTCAGTATATTGGTAAAGTATACCATACTGAACAGATGGGCAGTAACAAAGAAGGAGTATTAAAGGTTCCCGCTCCACAGAAGGTCACACTACAAGGCATTCTATCTCATGAAGAATAATTTCTTGGTAAAAACTTTACTGAAAGGATGAAACATCAATTATTGTTGAATAATGTAATACTTTTTAGGGAGTGTTTGCCAGAACTTGTTACTAAGGTAAATAGCTTGTAAAAAAAAAAAAAACAAATTATCCTATGTGAATCACACTGACAGTAAAGGATACCTCTTTTTAAATTTAAAGCTTGTGATAAGTCAAAAGGCAAAAACAGTTTCACAGTAATGATAATGAAAAAGAAAAAATCCCAGAGTAAATGACATGTTCAAGATGCATTATTTGCCTGTGATGAAAAAAGATTGCTGGTTGCGCTCCAGCACAGTAGAAACAGTGCCACTAGGTTAGGATCCACAGCACTGCAGTTAAATAAGTCTACACCAGCAGGAGTTATTCAATATGAATACAGGTGAGATCTAAAAAAGTGAAACAGATTAAAGTTTGCTGGCCCCACTTAACCCCTTCCAAACCCTCTAAAAGTATCTAAAATTGCTTACTGCATGCTTTGCAAATTATATTTACCTGGAAAATTCCTCATGAAGCCAACTTTGCTACCATAGTACTGCCATTTTAAAGTGTAATCTCTCTCAAAATTTTGGACAAATACACTTTCCAGTACATCTGAAGCTTCAATTTCTCGTAGGAGTTGGACATCTGTTCAAAAGAAAGCATAAGAAAAACACTTGATTATTTTGAAACGGGAATCATTACTAGATTTGGGTAGCCAAATTTTTTGCAGTCAGACACCAGTGGTTCTTTAAAGGTCAAGAGCAGTCCTCCCCCTCCTCCCCCCCCCTTACTTATTTTGAAGCAACAGCTTTTGTATCAGTATTTCCTATTTTTATGCAAAGTACCTGCCATCATATTTTATAACTTAAGTATTGCCTATCCAAGGTTAATCAAGCAGTTGTTTCTAAAAATATTTGCATTTAAGAAAAAAATTGCTGTCACAGGACTCCTAACCGCAAATCATGAAATAGGACAGTCTACTAAACTACTTCAAGCTGAGATGACAGCTCTTGCCCTTTAAGTTTATGAACTATATAAGTAGTAATGAACTGAATAGCAGCATTCACATCATAAACAGTTATCAACAGTCATACCAGATTATTTCAGCTTTCATACCATTCACAAGTACCAGCTATTCAGTCTCAGCTATTAAGTCACCACTTTGAACAGATTCAAGACTACCATGGCCACTTCGAATGAAGTTGTAACCTCCCACAAACAAACACAGTTAACTAACTGTATTGCAGGAACATATTTATATATCAGGAACAACTAAACAATATGGCAGAAAGCCTATTGGGGAGCCTACGCAGCTCTAGGCCTAAAAGATGCATAAAAAACATGAAAAATTCTTGATCAATAGCTTCATATCAAAAGGTGGCTTCAAATTTCTAAGAAGGTTCTGAATGATCCTGCTGAGGACTGCTGAGAGAATAATTAATAATTTACCCCAAAATTCCTCAAACCAGATAGCAGTATAAAACATATCTTACTTGAAGCAGGACAAGATGTAGATAAGCCCAGTGATGAAGGATCTTATGCCAGGAAGGAGGGGAATGGGGATGTATCTACAGTGGGTGGTGATGGTGGTGACACCCAGAACTCAAGGCAAATACACGTCTCCCCACACCATAAATCTTCCTATTTGACTTAAAAATGGCCCCAAATTCACTCCCTAAAATAAAATGAGGTGAAAAGTGAATAGTTAATGGCTGAAAAATGGGGTAGATCCTATGGAGTGGGGTGAAGTGCTTTTCACAGATCAGACAATTGCTGTACTGGGCACTCAAATTTTGCTAGCTACATCTGTGGAGGGATGTTACTAATGTAGGATGTGACAAGGATCAAAATTGAGTCACATCAAGAGCTGCAAGCTGTCCACCTCTGGGTTAAGTTGGAAACTGAAACACTACTAGACTTGTGAAACTATATAGGCTTTTCTATGCCTGGGGTGCCTTTATACTAAGAATGTTAGAGAATTGCAGCGCATTAAAAGAAAACTTGTCACTGGATGAAAAAAAGCACAAAATGGCTAGTTTTCTTCAAATTTCAACTCCAATATTGGTTTTTTAGATTAAAAGAGCATATCAGATTACAAAAATTGCTTCATGTGGAAACTAGCTGATTATCATAACCAAAAGTTTAATGTTCCATACTGTACATGACAAACAAATGTTACTATTAAACATTGAGCAGACAGAAGAAGAATATGGTAGGACTAACAGATAAAGAAGGACACAAATGAATGAGACATGTGAAAGTGCATGGCAAGAACCAATCAAAGTATTGTATTACTGTACCTTCTTCATACACAACTGTAGGCACATGAATGGTGCTATTTTCAAGCAAGACATTTTGTGAGTCAAACCGCAGATCCCATGAAAAACCCAAATCTGTATCATTTATTGGATTAATTTCTAGGGCATTGAGATACTCCACAGGAGGCTAAAAAAGAGACAAAAATATAAATTATTTTAATATTTTTATATGGAAATTTTAGCAGACTTGGACTTTCAAAAATATGTGGCCAGACACTTTCTTAAATTATGCACACATTACGTGTTTTCTCCGAAGGGCACTGAGTTTACACCTCCCCCTTGTCTTCACTGAACCATCTAATCAAGCATGTGCTATCAGTTAGATGATCCTATTTGATTAGCCCACAGTTCACCTGGTAATGAGGTTTGCTGCCTCAGTCTGTCACAGAGCAGTTCATTAGCCCACAGTTCACCTGGTAATGAGGTTTGCTGCCTCAGTCTGTCACAGAACAGTCCATTGTCTTGTTGAGAACAACCTCGGATAAGAGAACTTTCTATGTGGACACTACACAGTTTAAAAGTTTATTCACATTTCATGTTTTGTAAATGGAAATGAGCTGGTGTGCCAGGCGGGCGCTGTTTTCTAGTACTGTGGTATCTGACTCAGTATTGTTTACTTCAAAAGACCGTCAGTGGGCGGTATTTGCTAGAGAATTCCACATCGGGCTTAACACGTAATGATAACAGTTACAAGTCAGGGCATAACAAAATTCCAAATTTTAACTTTTTCCCTGACTATTGGATATGAACCTTGACTCATTTCACTTATTGCAGTAAAAGCATTGTCGTCATGTGGATGTAACACTTGAACACTCTCATTGTTATTGATATCCACTTAATGGACCCCTTTCAAATGCAACCGTTTCAGAGTATCATGATAATAATTTGTAGACAAGTAGTTGAGGGCTTGTCCCATTTCACAGGAAAATTCCTCTGAAGGTCCTGGTATGGGAGTCTATGAGGGAGGGACAACACCTACCTCCAGTCTCCCTATGTATACAATTTACACCCATACTTATCATCTGACAAATTCAAGGGAGGGCAGTTGTCCCAAATGTAATTTGTAGCAACAGCTACAATCCTCGACAAAAATGATGGGACAAAACAAGCAATGAACGGAACACCATCCCCACTCCCCCATTCAATGTTGCGGCAGACCAAGGCGTCCTGAAACTTCAACACTGAAAGGAGGAGCGGGGTTTGTCCCATGTATTTTTGTCGAGGATTGTAGATCTAACAATCTTCCCCTTTTTTATCTTCAAAGTATCTTCATAATATTTGAAGACTTCATAACTGCATATTCCCCAGGTACACTAAGCAGCAACTCCTTATGTTTTTCACACTTGAGGAGAAGAAAATTGTCACATGACTTTCAAGAGCCAATAATAAACAGGAGAGCACTCCATATGACTTCAAGTTGGGGTGACTGTATTTTCCCTAGAGCTGTGATTACTCTGCCAGCAGGGGGTGTCCTACACCATCTTGTTTCAATCTGGGTGTACATGTGCAGTAAATGAAATGGGTGATAGAAGGTAAGTAAGGAGTGAAATAGACTAATTAACTTGGCACTTTAAATGAATATTTGATATCCATGAGACAAATATGATAATTTCAGATGCCTAGAGAGTGACTAGTAAATATGGCTATTAAATGTTATCTTTTGTTTTTGCCTTAAAAATTATCAGGATCCACTTACTCAACTGTACAGTATTTAGTACCCGATTCTTAACAGGTAATTATTACTAGGTTAACAGAAGAAATGTCAACACGTGCCGGATGCTGCCAAAATTTGAAGAGGTATATCTTGAAAAAATGGTACGAGATATTGTACCAATCCTGTGGATGTTTCCTTCAAATATCTAGAACCCTTGACCTTTCAAGAAAACTCATGCATTTTTGCTGGCATGTTAAATACTTTATCCAAGGTCACATCACAAGTTTTGATATGTCAAAGAGGTACTTACTTTAAGAATTCTTATAAAATTTGCATTGACATCACCATGCATGGTTGCCATATATTTTCAACATCTTGAAAATGCAAACACCCAATCAAGTCACGTTCTGTCATCATATCCACAAATTACTAATGAATTTCTTTCAACTTAACACCAGTTTTCTTTGCAACAATTCCATGTTAAAATGCCATTGCATACAGTCATTTGCATGAGACATTTACATTTAGTTCAAGTTCAAAAGGTGCAAAGCAAACGGATAATCTCTGCTGCCGTCATAATTAATTTGAAATACTAATCTTGTAACTTAATTTGAAAACTAATATCTCTAGACCAAATGTCAGACTTAAATGGAAGTTTCACCAAATTGTGCAGATTTAGTTCTTTCCCATTTGAAAATCAAGTTTTTGCTTGACCATTCCTTTGAAGGGAAAATGCAGTCACCACAATTTGGATTAGTACTGTAGACAATTGTAGTTTATAAATGATTCTTTGAGTTAGTTAGATGGAGTTTTACAGCCCAGTTTCCAACCTACTGGTTTAAGTCGAGCCAGTCATAGCCTTCTCCTCCGGGGTTGGCTCACTAGCTTGTTTTTCCCTACTCCATTGCTTATGCCGAGAATCCCGCACAACAGCAGAAGTTTCCATTTTTAGAGCTTTGGTATGACTCGATCTAGGAATAAACCTTGGGTCTTCCACATGAGAGGCAGATGCTCTTACCATTAGACCAAACACATACTCTAAAATATCAGGTTAGATTCTTCAAAGAGTATAAACAGGAAGACATTTGAATGAGCTAGCTATTGTTTTGAAATTTGTCTGTGGTGACTGTTCTTGACCTTTAAGGCTGTGTGCCTGGGACAACAGATTACTTACTGAAAGCTTTGAGAACTGCAAAAGGCCTTGTGCATGTTATTTGCTGGCATCACCTTTTTCATTCCATAAAGTTAATTCCAAAAGAGCTGTACAAAACGAGTCATTACAGTACATTCATTTCTATTCCACTCAAAGACTTTAACGGAAGAAATTCCTTTGACGTAGAGAAATCTGAGACCTTATCTAGGATGATTTTCTGTCCTCTTGAGAATTGCAACATTACCAGACATATTGGAGACTGGTAATTTATTACGAAGGCATCAGACACATGCATATTTTCCAAATCAGCATTAGTAATTTTGACATTTCAATAGGGTAAATGTACAACTGATGTCTCCATGAGTAACTGGTGCTATACACAAATTCTTTGAGCTGAAATTGGACTGAATTCTCCAGGGAGGTTGGAAAATGTCACATCTATGGTATTGTGTGAGCTATGTGTAACAATCCTCATACTAAATTAAAAGAGAACTGTTTAGCCGCATGTGTTTCTTCAAGCTGCTGTCACAATGAACTGACTTTCAATATTTTTGCTGCTTGTTGAAACAACACTGCCAAGTGAAAATTGTTCAATCAAAGTGAGGTGCATGAGGAATTTCTTACCCTATTAGATATTTCACCCGAGTCCCCACTAAAAGCAAGGTTTGGTGGGGTAATCAAATTTTACCTGACTTCCTGCTCAACTCATTCAAACAAACTCCAAGACACCAGAAGCTTGATAAGAGACAGCCAGCAGAAGATGTAAAACAAAGGTGGAATAATACTGGCCAGATGTGCCCCTGATTGTGAGGTGGGAAAGGCAAACAGTAGGGTGACCTCTTATCTGTTTTTAATGACCTTTGTTCACTGGAGCAAAAAGGTGTGGACAGAGAGTATTTACAGGCAGGGAATTTCAACATGTTGATTTCTCATAAATGAGCAATCATTTATACTCTGAACTTGTTGCCTTGCAAAAACCAAATTTGATCCAGAAAGTAATTTGGTTTAATAGCCACTTGTGACACTGAAGTTATATTTTGTAGGTCACAAACATGAGAGTGTCTCCCCACATTGTGGTCACATAACATAGTAAAGCAATTTCCTTCAAAACCTGAATTATTGTTTTTTTCTGGACTGCAGGTTTATACATACAAATCCTGTCACTAAAGTATTTTGAGGGTTGTCCACCATTTCTGGGGTCCATCCTACTTGCACCATGAATAGTTGTATTTAATTCGAAACCTAAAACCATATTTGTGCATTATGGGGTTTTGGATTGTTTGCAGCAATAAGTGGTATTGGTAATTAAAAGATAACTGCAATTAAGAACCTAGCAACCTTTCACCTTCACCTGACTGCCTCATTAAAAGACGAATCCGGAGAGCAAGTGATGGTCTGATTTCAGTGGGCCATGGGTCTATCACCTTTTAATCTTTCAATTTCCTTGCTTACCAGTATCATGGATGGTTGTACAATGAATTGTATATTGATTCCTTCAATTTCAAGCACAACTCAATCAGATTTGTCTGAAGCATGTAAACTGTGCCAATCCATATTACATAAGCTTTCCTTTAAAAGATTGGTAAAGCCTTTAATTCCATTTCGTGATCAGTTGCCACTACACACAATTGACTTCAATTAATGACCAAGACAGTTATGACATTTAACTCTTGATACCATGGCAAGCTGTGTCTAAGGCAGTTGCTGGTGGCAGTCAGAATGCTTAAGTACTGCATAATTTGTACGAAGATCAGCTATTACATGTTTGCTTGTTGAAAGAAAATGTTACTGTGTAATTATCCCCCTTGTAGGCTGGGGGTTGTCAGGTAGGTCCATGGTATTTCCTGCCTGTTGTGCGAGGTGACTAAAGGAAACCAAATCTGAACTTGAACCATCCTGGAAAATAAATCTAAGGAGGAGATAGGGAGGAGCAAAATAGACTTTAAACTTTAACTTTGATTCAAACTCAACAAAATGAGAAAAGCCTTCTAAACTTTTTCTATTTAAAAATATCTATATAAATATCCTCCCATGCAACGAGGTGGTTTTTTCTGCATTACACAGATTTCAATCAGCCTTGTACAAAATTTGTTCTTTAAACTATTTCTCTATTAATCGGCCAAACTGCAGTAATTTTTATCCTTCAAAGACATATGTCACTCTTTCTCCATAGTATAAAAGAATTTTTATTTTTATTTTTTTAACTGTACACCGTAATGAAAAAAATTGCCTACATTAAAGTACAACTAGGAGTTTGCTCTGCATAATAATATTTGCAGGTATTATTACCTTGAACAGGAAAGTCTGCAAATGACAGCAAGGCCTTGCTATGCATGACTAATGTCACTGAGGAGAAATTGTATTCAATGACATGACTAATTTACCTAGGGAGTAAAGTTAACTATGCATTCTGGACAGTGGTAAAACATTACTAATTACTTCATAAAGCTGCATATGGTCTTGTGAACTAAAATTTTTCATGCCTGACTTCAAATGCATCCACATTACCAATCAGTAGCCTAGCCAGAATTCAGTCATGGGGGTGGAAGGGGGGTTGGGGGACACGACATGAGCAAAAAGTCTAGGGAAAGAGAGAAAAAAGGCTATTTTAGATACTTTTTGCATTTCATGGGAAGGGTGTGGATTTCAATCCCCAAAATCACCCCCATGGCTACGCCACTGTTATCAATCATCAAATACAGTTAATACCATATTTTTTTTCTGAAATAAGAAAATTCTCACCCAGGGTAATTTTCACTTTGAAATATAGCAAACTATGGGAATAAACCCCTTTCGCCACTTTAACATCTCTTAATTTTAATAGTTTTTAATACTTCTTTGTTTTGTGAAGGATATAATCTGCTAAAGGGACTGTTAAAGCATAAATTTTGTTTGTTTTTTTTTTTTCTGCAGGGATACGACTGGGAGTTTAAGTTTCTAAGTTGCTGTATGTTTTTTACTCTCTTTTCTTTTTATTAATGTTAAAATGTGACATCTAACTTTAATGGAGAACACTCTTACAGGGGCAATCAGAGTTTGACCGCAAATATTAACCTTTTGTTTTGTCTACCACTTTGTTTTTCCTTTTTAACTGATTTTTTTTCCCCGAATGATTAGATGTTGAAGTGGTTCCTAGTCGCATACATGCTTCTATGGTGATGAATTCACTTAACCAAAAAATTAGTCCCCACCCATAGCTTACCACCACGGTTCAAGCTATAGAGGATTCTGAGTGGCGACTTTGTCAGTGCAGTGAGCAAGTGCAAGTGTATATCTCCACGGTCTGCTGCAACCCTCACAGCTATAACTTTCCCAGGGAAACACTGCACGTGATGGAGGGACGGGGACATTCAAAAATTTTTTGCAAAACAAGAGGTGTAAAGGACTGATGATTGTGTCATTTGGCATACAATATATATTGTCGTACGTACATTGCAAAAATATTTATTTCCATGAATTTGGGGACAGTTTCCACGAAAAAATTATTGAATTTTGTGCTGGCTGGTATTTTGCAGATTTGCTCTTTGTGCCAGTAGGCAGGCATCAGGGCCAGAAGGCCAAAAGTCAACCAGCACTGGCAGCCTGGCAGGTGAGGTAAGAACCCTGGTTACCATTTACATTTATGGATCTTTTTCAACAGAATCCAAAAGTGGGTTGCAGTGATTTTAAAATCCTATGCCTGCCCTAATGCATGAAAGGAGCTTTATACCATACAATGTATGTCAGTATTTTCTGAAAATCACAGAAATCACTGAAATTGAAATAAAAATGTTATTGACCTTGTTCAAGGATATGACCAAGAACTAAGCACTACAGTACATTAAGAAATCTGGTTTTGAAGTGGTCATGTGATATTGAACCTGTGGGTTAGTTGGATAGAGATTTTTGCCCAGTTTCTAACCAAATTGGTTGAAAGTTGAGACAGCCACAGCTTTTTTTTCAGATGAGACTCACTGGCCAAAGCTGGTAACCTTGTGGGGCGATAGGGTCCGGGTCACCTTGGCTTACAAGGGCAACTACTATAATTTTAACCTACCGTATATTCTGTAATAAACGCTCCCCCTCTAATAAACGCCCCCTCCCCCCTCAAAATTTTTAACAACTGCATAGGCCAAGGCCTCCCGCACTACAGGCCCAAACCACGGATTAAGCTAGTGTTTGACCGTTTATGCATAATCAGGACTTAATTTAACAATCGGCCCAATGCCGATTACCGATTATTAGAAAGAGGGAAGACATGTGTTTGTCCCTAAAGTATGCGCCCTTTGCTTTGTGCATATCGTTCAAGTTGGAAAATATTGGCAATAGTTCCGTTTGTTTCGCGAATGGAATATCACTTTTGTAGGCCTAATATTTTCTTTTCAAATGTGGAGATATAAACCAATCGCTAATAGAGTAGGATTGTTTTCAATGTCACATACCCTTTGATAATTTAGTTCTTAGGCAAACATCATGCTCTGTTTAGTTTTCATCCCCCAATCATGTCGGAACATTTGCAGTATTTTACTGTACTGGGTTGTAGTTGCGTTAATGTACTGTAGAATCCCGCTTTAATGAGGCCATGTAGAAATACGCGATCATAATAATCTTAGCGGTTCTGGGGCAGCAAAACAATTGCACCCAATTAACGTATCCTATGGTTCCTGTCGGATTAAAATATCCCCGTAAATTTTTAGCAGTTCTTGACCAAAACTTACGTCTTGTTTGAAAATAATCTGCAATTGAAATGCGCGCAAGTGAGGTCCCCGAAAAATCCACGTACGCAGAGATTTGCGATGTCGTTTCTTGTTGAATTTAGCACGGGGCTCTCCCGGCTGCGCTAGCCGGTTTATCAGCATAGGAAATGTGATCGTCGTAACACATAAAAACTCAATAGAAAAATTCGTCTCGAGGCCTAGTATTTTCACACACTAAATCAGATAGGCGATGGCGCGAGTTGTGATTGGCTGGCTAGAATCATCGCATTTGAACCAATCACGATGCAGGGGCAATTTAAATTTTGCAATGGATCGTATGCATATGATGTCACCGAGCAAAACACGATGCCTTGTTTGGTGGTAAAAGCGGAAACGCACGTAAGTCTACTGCATGCCTGGGCGAAGAAGTCGGCTGTATGAGACCACGTGCATCACTGTTTTCGTTCGCAATGACGTTCACATTTCAAAGTCCTACTGTAAATAACATTACGGAAGAAATGCGAGAAATGGCTTAACTTCAGCAGGACAATAACCACCGAACTTCGAAAGATTCTAGGTGTACAAAACGTGCACAGATATACATGGTAAGCTTGGGACTTGAAAATACAGCCAAACACTGCAGCTCGATAGTCAGTACTTGCGTTTTTGTATAGAACAAATTGTACAGCAACTTACGCGGCACTTTTTTCCAGACTGCAAAGAATACAATTCCAGGTTATACTACATTGTTATGGGGAAAATAACGAACGATCGCACCCATGACAGGGGTATAATTTATACGTTTGTGCTTATCAATGCATTCCTTTTTGGCGGGAAGGATTGAGTACGGTATTTACAGGAATTTTAACGAAATTGAGAGCAAGTTTCAAGTATATTTAATATATTTTTTCAGTTTACAAATAATCGGTGGTAATGATGGGTTGAAAGGCAGAATTTTAATGATGCCAATTAGTTAATTTTTTATTTAAATATACCCTCAAATAAACGCCCCCCTTTTCAAAAATGTAACGCCCCCGGGGGCGTTTATTACAGAATATACGGTATGTTTTCCAATAAATGTATCACTGTGTCCATCTCCAACAAGCAGTTTCAGTAATTTGTTGCCACATAGAATTGTGGGGCATAGTGTGGGAAGCCCAAACCAAGCTTAGCAAATAGCATACAACGTTCTCTCGTTTCTTCAGTATGTGCAAACAACACTTTCTAAAAAAATAGGGATCTCAGCCCCACTTAAGCCAGCGGTTCTCACCAACCCAAGCTCCTGGGTCCCTGACGGGCGAGTTTGACTCGAGACGCTTGAAACAAAATCCTGTGCTTGCCAGGGACGCACCAAATTTGCTTGCTAAACGCATGTAAAATTTTGGCAAGAAGGCATAGAAAGTTTTGTGATAAAATGTTCACAAGAACCTACTGCCTTGAAATATTCATTGTCCATGTCACTTCACAAAATCCATGAATAAAACTTTTTCTGACTAGACCGATTGTTCGACCAATCATCTGTTAAGTAATTGGATTCGGCCAATTATTCCGTTGTCAGTAAATAATTTGCATCAGTAAAATTCTGCCATTCAACCAATCATTACCATCGATTATTTGAAAACTGGAAAAATGGGCTAAATATACTTGAAACTTGCTCTTAGTTTGGTTAAAATTCCTGTTAATACTCAATCCTTTAACTTCCCGCCAAAATGGGATGCATTGATAATCACAAATGTATAAATTTTACCCCTGCCATGGGAATGATCGTTTGATATTTTCGGCTACAGTATAACCCAGTAGTATTACTTGGAATTATATTTAGAATTGCATTCAAGGTATATTCCTTGCTGTCTCGCAGAAAGGGCCACGTAAGTTACTGTGCAAACTTTTCTGCACAAAACACATAAATGCAGACTATCTAGCTGCAGTGTTTCGCCTTTTTTTTCAAATCCTCCAGCTTTGCATACATATCTGTGCACGCTTTGTACACGTAACGTAGCACCTAGAACCTTGTGAAGTTTGGTGGTTATTATCTTGCATAAATTAAGCCATTCCCAGCATTCCGTCCGTAATGTTGTTTACAGCAGGACTTATGCAATGTTGTCATACAACGTCATTGCAAACGTAAACAGTGATGCACATTGCCTCATGCAGCAAACTTCTTGGCCCACGCATGCAGTAGACTTACGTGCGTGTCCGTTTTTACCACCAAATAAGGCATCACGTTTTGCTCAGTGACATCATATGCATAGGATCCATTGTGAAATTTAAATTGGCCCCTGTATCATGATTGGTGCAATAGCATTGGTTCTAGCCGGCCAATCACAACTCACACCTTCGCCTATGTGATTTAGTGTGGGAAAATACTCGGCCTCAAGACAAGTTTTCCCGTTGAGTTTGTGTTACGACAACCACACTTGTCATGCTTATATAGCCAGCTAGCGAAGCCAGGCGAGCGCTGTGCTAAATTCACCTACAAACGGCATCACAAATCTCTGCCTACGTGGATTTTTTGGGATCTGACTTAGGTGCATTTCAGTTGCATATTCTTTTTAAACAAGACGCAAGTTTTGGGCAAGAACTGCTAAAAATATAGAGGGATATTTACATCCAAAAGGAACCATAAGATACATAAATCGCGTGCAATTGCTTTATTGCCCAGAACTGCCAAGATTTTTATGAGTGCTCTACATGGGGTTCGTTAAAGCAGGAGAGTAGCTACAGTACATAACGCAACTGCAATCCAGTACAGTAAAAGAATGCAAATGTTTCAACATATTGGGGGATGTAAACCAGACAGAGCATGATGTTGGCCTTAGAACTAAATAATCATAAGGCATATAACATCAACTGAAAACAATTCTACTGTATTAACCGTTGATTTATATCTCCACCTACAAAAACAATATCCGTTGGTGAAACAAACGTAACTATTCCCAATATTTTCCACCCTGAACTGGTTATGGTAATACGATATATATGCACGAAGCAAAGGGCGCATACTAAAGAGACAAACATGTGACTTCCCTCTTCCTAATAATCGGTAACTGGCATCAGGCCCATTGTTACATTAAATAATCGGTAATCGGGTATTACCGATTATAACATAATCAGTTGAACACTAAATTTTTAATTTATTGATTTATAAAATTTAAGACCGTTTCAAGTAATGTGGCCCAGTTCTGCGATATCGCCGCTGCTTCATACATACTAGATCATCCGCCCCGCTGTTGTCCAGCTTTAACATCACTTTCCAATGCCAGACCAGTTTTACAAAGCGGCGTATTGCAAAATATCACGACAGAAAATCTGAAGGGAAATTGTGGAGTGTCACTGATTACGGCCTTTTGTTGATGCTTCACTTGGGACTCTTCCAAAAAATATGGGATCCTCAGAAATATGATGGGACTCTTCAAAAAAAAAGTCGAGGGTTCACGGACTCTTGGGTTTGGGGGCCTAATGACAACACTGCTTAAGGTCGGATTAAAATGAAACTTTTTACCCCCCAAAAATAATGTAGACACAATCCACTGCATAAAACCATACTTGAGATCTCTCCTCACATTATGGATGGTCTAAGAAAGAACAATTTCACATAATTTTTATGAAAACACAAATTTGGGAGTATGTCTTGTAGGCAGGATTAGTTTGTTAAATCCCAACAATTTGCAGCATGTGTGCAGCCAACAAAACCAATTACTCAACTAGCCTATCATGACAAAAGAACACCCCGGCTCGAAATAAACAAAAGCCAGGACCTTGTGATTGCTATCCAGGCTTTGGTATTGCACATCGGGCCAGACTTCTCAAGGTCACCATGGCATTCCTTATAAAATAGACCCAAACATATGTACCAGATAATTCCCAACACTCCCTGGATTGGGAATCTACGAGCCTCGATACTTACCTCCTATTTGGACAGGGGTGGGTGTCCTCCAAGGGAGGGCGCCCTTCTGTACTGTGCTATTAGTTTACCAGGGTCTAGTTGTGGTAAGTGGGGATTTAGACATAGGTAAATAGGAGGTAGGTGAAGGGCGATGTAGATTATATAATCTTCTATGTGGAGTTGCATAATTTCAATGTATGCAGATAATGGCCTAGCACTCACTTTGTATTATTTTCGCCCTTTGCCTACACACATCATGTAATGATTTGTAAGCTTTTGGGACACATTTGCATAACTAAAAATGGAAAAGGGCACAATGGCTAAACATATGGTGAATCCTTAGTTGACTTTCATACTCACGTCTTTTGAAAAATTGTATTTTGCTATTGATGATTCCAAAGATGTGACAATTTTCTGAAAGACAAAAGAATATGAAGAAGTAAAAAGAAAATATGGTATTATATGAGAGAAAGATTCCACAGCTTTAACATACAGTATCTTTAAATGCAGCATCAATTTTTTTTTAAAGAAAGCAACACAGAAGTTTGACAAATAAGCATGATCATCCACATTGGATGGACTCATAACAAATACCATTCATAAGCAACAGATAATTGAAATGCAGCAGCAGAATGCAAAGTTACTACTACTCAACAAAATAAATGACTTAAGAAATAGATCAAACTTTTTTCTTCAATGGTAGTTAGTTAGATAGAGTTTTCCAGCCCAATTTGCAACCTATTGGTTCAAGTCCAGCCGGCCACAGCCTTTTTCCCAGTTGTGGTTTTTTTTTTTTTATCAAAGATGTAAATTTTGTTATGCATGTAAGTCTTTATCAACATGAACTTTTATGTAGTGTTGTACATTTAACTTCAACACCATAGCAAAGCCAGTGTTTTTGTTTCCACTTTCACAATACCATAGCCAAAGCATACTCATTACCACACAAAAACACTCCAAGATCTCTTGACTCATAAGGTGGCGACAATGAGTACTGTATGTTGAAATTTTCAATAAGTATGATAGTTGTATAGTGGAATAAGATAATTAGTGTAGATCTCCATCCATTTGAACAAACTGAATATGTTCTTTGGTGTTGGTTTGAGGTTAACTGTGAATTGTACAATGCAATACTGACTGATTTGTTGCTGCAGTGCTGCACAATGACTAATCAAAGCTTTTTTAAATTTGACACTCAAGAGAACGAAGCACTATGATCAAATTTGATACATCAAGAGAAAGAATTAAAACAAAATTTCCTTTCAGAAAACATGTGAACCCAAAGTATTTGTCTAGAGAAAGTGACAAAACAGTAAGATGAAGGTTTCTTTTTTACAAAATTTAATCCTACAAATAACATATTATAAAAGGTCATTTAGAACGGTTTCAGTACGGCCCACCCACATTAGGCTGTGAACGTGTAGCCATTAGTCCCTAAACGATCGCATGTGGAATAAACCTTTGGTACAAAGCTACAAGTGACTAATCGCAAAACCTGTTTTTGACAGTTTTTTATCCATTTGTATACTCTGATGATCCCTGGTGTTTGTTAAATGAAACATTCTGGGCAAATTTGAACCTTGTAGACTTGTAGACTTCAAAGTTTCAGAATAATTTGGTTTTACCATGTTAGATAACAACTATTATTATTTCTGCATTACAATCAGTATCAATCACTACATACTGAAATTATTTTTTTTGTGTGTTAAGGTAATCGGGATTAATTGCTAAACGATCACAAATTTTTGAGGTCAAACGTTTAGTTATTTTGCTAAACGTTCACAGTCCTAACCCACATAAAGGGATGCAATCTACCAAAACCCAATGTATCCTGCAAGCATTCCATTCTGATAGTTCAAGGTATGAAACATGACAGACTATCATTCCAAATTGATTGCAATGATTCTAAAATGGTGAACCTAATTTTCCACTAAATTGCAGGTCACACTATAGTGATATCGGAGTACCCTCTGATTTTTGTGTGTTTTCACTTAATCTCCCCCATCCACTGACGGACAGAGCCAAAAATGTGCCAGCCTGTGTATTAAAAAACATGACTGCTATGAGAGGGAGATGAAAACAGAATGTAAACTAATTATCTTGTGACATCACAATGACAAACAGCTTTTATCAGACTATGCTAAAAAGCTGCTTGCAGATGTAACATCACAGAATAATTACAATTTAAATCTTTGCAGTCCTGCCATATCAATCAGGTATTTCCAAATGTTGGCAAATTTTTGTTTCTTTCAGACCAAAGATGGTGAAGGTTTTAATTTCATAGGAATGGGGGCTAATTGGTTTCTAAACAATTCAAGGCCTATTGTCTTATTGTCCCTAAATAAACCTCTCTATGTACCTCACTGCCTGTGTAGGCTACTTGATATACTGAGTGTCACATCGCTTGGAGAACGTGTATTTTCCTGCACCTATATTGATTTCACTCTTAATAACAGTGTCAGCAAATTTACTCAGGAAATCTTCAAACTGTATGAAAAGTATTTTATATTTTGCCACTTATTCATACTACTGTATACAATACACATGAATAGGATCAGAGCTGGCGTTTCGTGACTGTAGGCAGCCATTAGTGGGGTCCATCAGCCTTAAGTTATCTTCATTTATTGTCTTCATAAATTTCAAACCCTCATATTCAGTGAAGTTGAGGGAATTAAGATGCAATTCAGTGGACAACCATCCATGATACAGGTTGGCAAGGGAAATGAAAGACTCAAGGTAATGGACCCCAGTTATGTCCAACTAAAATCAGACCATCATTTGACTTTCCAGATTTGTCTATTCTATACAGTATACTTCCCAACATTGTGTCATTTCAAAAAACAGAATATGCAGCAGAGTATTCACTGTTTACACAAGCTCTAACCTCAATGGACTCAATGGTCCAGATGGTGGAACTCATATTTTTCTCTGTAAATGTTCACATATATGTGGAAATCACTTAGATAATTTATGCAAGGGCTGACATTAATTTTGTCTAGATATTGCTTTGTGAATCTTCTGATATTGCCTGTATTTTTAATGCTTTAAATCAGAAAATCTGAATGTTCTGATTTTTATGGGTTTTAAAGCTCAGAAAACAGAACCGTTCCACTTAAAACTGAACAGTTGTCAAGCAATTTATCACCATAACAAAAATAAATGATCAATATTCAACGAAAAAGCCTTCAAGTCAGATTATGATGTAATTTGGATGAACATGATGTGATTTTGTTTCAAATCCAGCACACAAGCTGAAGAACTCCCATTTTAACAAGTTTTACATTCACAAAACAAATGTACCATTGAAGCTTTGTGGTGGAAATGAATCATTTTATTGGTGGAGAGTCAATACTCGAACACCTAAATTGGCTCTGATTTGTGTCACGGCTTGCAGGTGTTACAGTACAGTATGTACAGTACTCTAAAGGAGACTTTCCATGTGTTCCTCACCTGCTGCGAAAATTATGGTTTCCCTCATCCTCAGAGTATGAGACTTTATAGCTAACCATAAATGTGTACAACTTACACTGAAAAAATACCTTAACCCATTCTTCACTATGTGTGATAATCTAAATGTTTGCAAATGCTGTAAAATGTAACAAAGTGTGACAAGTGAGTTCTTTCAGGTACATCATGCATTCAAATATTGTTTGAGGCCATGTGCTAGGATTAACAGATTCAGACTTTTAAAGTGCTTGAAAAGAAATGCATTACCTGGTTCCTCTTTTGTGACTGGCCAGTTAAAACACTACCACATATACTGGCAGCATGGACACAGCATTCATTACAATGTTACAGAAACACAGAGCTGTGGATCCACTCCATGAAAATAACTAGAAAGCCAACAGGCTTAGTGATTCCTTGCCATATGATATATCATAGCAAACATGGAAACAAACATGACATGCATGAGATCACATACAATTATCCTACTTAATTGAGATATAATACTTGTAAGGTCAAAACTTTTTGACCTCATGTGACCCAAAATGACCTTTTGACCCCTTAAAACAAATAGTGATCACCTTACCAACATGTCCATCAACATGAGTAATTCAAAATTAAGCTTAGTACAGAATGAGTATGGAAGTACTACCACCATGGTATGAGATCCCTCACGGTTATCCCCCTAAAAATATTACGTCTACAAAGTTTGATCTAATTGCCACCTCAAACCTTTGATCTCCACACACAAGAGGAATTTCTCACACAGCTTTAATATTCCAGAAAACTGTCTCATTACTTGATAAAGCGGTATTTTGAAACCATTTTTATCAAAAGTTTGGTCAATGGGGACAGCTCTCCATTCTGAAGTCTCTATGTTCTGATGCCTCTATGTTTCGAAAAGTCTGCATTGAGGTTAATGTTTAAACAAGCCCTTATCGACACACTCTTCTTCAAGTATTGGATCAAATACTGTGTTCTCACATACCCCGCGCTCGAGGTAACACTGTATAACCTCACACTCGAGTAACGTGGGAACGCGGGTTAACGCGGGGTTGGTGTTTAACTTTCGATCCACCTCAAATCGCAGGGTTAAGCAGTTTTAAACATCGTATTTGTTTTAATCAAGCAAGGTCACAGGTATTTATCGCACTGATGACAGGTATTTTCTTACATTTTGCTGTAATCTGTGTGTGAAATATTTGGCCTCGTTACTATGGTAACACTATCCAATCAACGAAACACTGGGTACGTGAGAACACAGACTGGAAAACACGGGGTTAGCCTGTGGTTTTGTCTGATTGTAAACACGAGTTAACACTGGGTGTTGCAAGGTATGTGAGACCAAGCCTAAAGAGACATCTGAACAGAGATGTGTAACCTTGGCTATTACTGATGGCAATTTTTGCTTTATGGGGGAAATGCCCCACCCATTGTCTACAGTATCCTTTGCAAATTAAAAAAAGCAGATATCCCTATTAATCCATAATTTAACAAGACTTTTAATTCGCCTTTTGTCTACTTATACTGTAGGTACAGCATAACATACAGTACAAGTTTTCCTTGTTTGATACACAGTATACAACATTATGCTTGCTCTTATTACCTGAACTACTTTTAAATGACAGCAGCAATGCAAAATAAAATCTTAATACTTTTGAAAAGTGTCATAAAGGGTAATCTTGAAGCAATGGTTCTATGCATTAAGCTTTATGGTACACTTTTTTTTTGGGGGGGGGGATAGTGACATGGGTAAAAATGAAATGTGAGACAAGAATTCCCACTCGATGATGATATTTGACATAACTATATAATCCTTCACCAGATATAAGCAGAGATGAGGCAAGTAGTATGCTTATACATTTTATGCTATCAAAAATTTAAAACAAATTCTAGAATGAAACTAAGTAACAAATAATCACTGTAGAGCATATTGTAACTGTAAAGCAGAAACACCAATCTAGACGGACACCAATGTTTAAAGTTGTGTTCAACAAAATTCCTTATACAAACACACTATTTGTTCAATTCCACCAGCTTCTATGTAAAGGACACTAATTTCTGAGGGTGTCAATCTACAGTATTTCTAAGATGACTTTCAGTTTAGAAACTTGATCAGTGTACATGAACTTCTCCATCTCCAGACAATGGCTAGGCAAACAACTTTTATTTGTGGTCAGATGAGACAAGATAATGTGGACAGTTATTTTATGCTGGATTTAACAGAGGTGTGACTTTCATGGAGGTCTGACATTTTGACCACAAACAGAGTACTGAATGCCTGCAGGGAATGGCAGGAAATAGGAGTATATACAAACAATGGGCTGTCATGGTTATGTACTGAGATAAAAATAAGCTTTCTTCAGAGGGTTTATAAGAGTCAATTAACACCACTTATACAGTAAAAAGCTTAAGTCAATTGAGCTGTATGTTTGTATGAGGTAATCCTTCATGACACTGTGGGGATAACTGGCAGTCAACTGTGAAAAATTGGGCCAGATAACTGTGACCAAATGGCAAAGAATGGGTCAGTCACAATTTGATTCACTCCATTAGGCAATGACAGTTCATGCGCGCTAAAGGGTATTTGATACCAAATGATCAGTGTAAATTAGGTTCTTTTTTGTAAAACTAATTAACTATGGTAAATCTAATTAATCAATTCCCACTTCCAATTAATGCATGCTTGCATGCACATGTCCTCATGAGGACAGTAGGCACAAGGTTTGTCAAATATTAGCACTTTTTGCCACTAAATTTAATGTTTTCTTTAGGTTTTCTTTAAGGTTATTGAAAAAGCAATGAAGGTATGTTATAAAAGAGATTCTTGTGCATCACACAGAGTACTCTCTGTTCAAAGTTTATTCTTATGAAGTTCCACATCAGTCATCTACTTAGTGTGCACAGAAGCATCTTCTAATATTTTCAGACTATGTCCCTAAATGACCCTTATACAGACTGTTTAAACTCACATGTTCCACATCAGTTTCATGAAAATCTATTTACTTGTGGCTGCAAAATCAGCATACCCATGAGCATTGAAGCATGTATGCCAGCCTGATGAACAGATTTTGCCTTTTAAGATTTTATATTTTACTCTGCCCACTTTTTCATGTATTAATACTTGGAACTTAATGTAATAACAGGGCACAATTTCATGCCAGAATCAACATACTGTACAGTAACTACCATGTGATGTGCCTTTTTGTGCACCTTAGACCTTCTTTCTATGAGTTTGCTTCAGTACTTTACAAATGCATTTTCAAAATTACCTCACTAAAGAATTTACATAGTGAAGTTAATAAACTGTTCCAAAAAAATTATATACCCTATGCCTATTACATTACCCATGCCAAATTATTCTTACCCTTTCACCCTAACCGCTCATGGATAATAACTTCAACAGTTATATTCTTTTGAGATGTAGTGTTTGTAAGGTTTAGATGTTTTGAACTCTGATGACCCCAAATGACCTTTGACATCCAATAAAAACAATAGGAGTCATCTACTCAATATGGACAATCCACTTAGTAAATATGAGATTCCTGGCAGTTACCTTTCTTGACATATGGTGTTTACAAGTTTTTGAGCTTTTCATCACTGATGACCCCAAATGACCTTTGACCTTCACCAAAAATAATAGTGATCATCTACTTAATATGGGCAATCCACCTGCAATGTATGAGATCCCTCACATTTACCCTTCTTGAGATACAGTGTTTACAATGTTTTGACCTTTTTCCCTCTGGTGACCCCAAATGACCTTTGACCTCCATCAAAAACAATAGGGACCATCTACTCAATATGGACAATCAGCAAGGTAAGTGTGAGATTGCTCACATTTTTCCTTCTGGAGATATCGTGTTTACAAGCAATTTCCAAGGTATTTACATTTTGACCTCTGGTGACCCCAAATGACATTTGACCTCTACCAAAAAAAATAGGGACCATCTACTCAATGTGGACAATCTACATGCCAAGTTTGAGATCCCTGGGGGTTACCGTTCTTGAGGTATCGTGTTTACAAGCAGGTGTCACACACACACATACACACACACGACATCACCATCGCATAGATTCCTTGCCTGCCTTCGGCAAGGAATCAAAAACTGCATGTGACTTCCTAATGAAACTGACAATCACTCATCCCTTCTACCTACATTGGGGCATGTGGAGTTGATGGGTTGAGTATTTTCAAGATAATTTTACACTAGAGGAGCTTGTCATTGAAAGTTTGAAACCAAGACATAAGTGGCTATGAGTTGGGTTGCCTGTGCTCACTGTGGCATCTAGATTTATTTTAAAAATGCCCAGATTTCATGTATTTCTCTTGAAATTGATTTGACAGGTTTTCTTGATTTGGCTGGAAATATCTGAACATTTTGCATTTAGACACACTTAAAACACTTCGACCAGCTTCCAACATGGCACTTCCTGTCCTTGTTTCAAGAAAATAAATACTCTAAGCCTAGCTTTGAGCCAGATCAATCACAAAACTGTATAATCTATTGTGTATGAGCTAGTGTTTGCACGGGTAACCCGGGTACCCGAGTACCCGCCCGCCATCGTACTACCCGGGTCCAAATCTACTACCCGAATCTTAAAAAAGAAAATGCATGCAAAAAGGATCACCCCATTTACACCATTGCCCATGGTAATGGACTAAAATATTTTGCCAGTTTGGTAAACATTCTCCGAGACTGAGAATGAAGAGAGCCCGTAGAAATTATGTGTAAGTTTGAAAGCTGTCTGTACTTCGTTTCTGAAGTTGAAATTTTTATCAGCGTGCGGCCCGATCGCGCTATCGTCACATAGTGGGTTGCTTCTCACACATCACATGTATATCGCTTATAAACTTACACGCAAGCAAGTATCTGACGGCCGATTCAAAATCACATCGTACTGTTTCACACAGATATAGCAAGACATACCTGTACTGTATCACCCCCGCCCAGCTTGCAAAGACACTAGTGCCCGTAACGTTCGGCATGCTAGGTAAACTGAGCCTTGCATGTATATACAATCTTATTATTAATACGGTATGCCACCTTGAGTATAATCCTCGAATATTTCTTAATGGTTAAAGGTGTCAGTTTTACGGAAATCAACACTTTGCCGCTATCTGCAAAGCAAAACGACATAAATGTAATAACACCGTTAACATTTACATTTTTTTTTTATTAAAACAGGCCAGTACATATTACGTTATTTTGCCCCAAAATGGCTCTCGAGCAGACTACGAAGTTTATGTGTGAAAGCTATGTTACCGTGCCTGGATGTCAACACGAGGCTAGCTACGTAAGAACGTACATACCCCATTAGTGATAATTCCAATGCACATTGCAAAGTAGTGTGAGGGAAGTTCACAAACATGACGTCGTTTGTTTACAATCGGTAATTTTTGACGTGCAAGAGAATACCATAATACAAGGCTCTGATTAGTTGATATTTTCTAATCAGTGTTTTAAAAGGAGAAGCTTCGAGCTCTTAGTATGATGGCTTTTCGAGTAGGCGTCCCAAAATTCAATATCAAATTGATATAGGCCTTGGGAAGTATAATTTTCTTATTTGACTGTTTTCTGTTACGTTTTTTTTTTACTTGTCATTTTGATCTAAAACAAAACGAGACGATTAAACCTGCTAACAAATCAAATGTTTTTGAACTTGGGAATGTGATCACTATACCTATCCAATACAGATGTTAATGTTACCATGCATGTCTTATGGAGTATGCTTTACAAAATGCTCGTATCTTTTAGTCACCGTAACACCGGGTAACCCGGGTACCCGACGGGTATGGCGATCGGGTACCCGGGTCCTAATTTTTAGTACCCGTGCAAACACTAGTATGAGCAATGAAACACAAAATGTTATAAACCTTTTACTTCATGTAATAATCATTTATTCCTTTGATCACACTCTGCTAAGTTATTTGAAATGGAAGGAAGTGTGTAATTGCACCAGCATGTCTCGAGTATAAACGCCTAGTTTATGAAATATCATCTGATCAAGACTGTGCACAATCTGTGTATAAATTTAAGAAAATCTCATCGACTCCATGAAATGGTGAGAAAAGATTCAACTTCAGGCTGTGAACTGGAAGATTATTAACAAAACAATACAGTGGCAGTTTGAAACTAAACACAGAGCCGAACAAGAGTTCAAAATAAAAATAACTCACCTCAACTGCCTCTACTTTCTTCTGCAAGAATTCACTTATTTTTGTCCTCACTGTAGTGAGAAGTTCATCTCCCTCAACACGGGCAACATTTAATTCAGCCTCTCTTTTTTCATATTCCTGATGATCAAAAAATTTAAAACAATAGAAAAGAAAAAATAATCTTCCACATTCTCTTTTGAATTACACAATACGAGCTTTTTCTGAATACAAATGTGAAATACTGTAAATCAATGAACAGTTAAATGCGTAGAATATGTTTGAATGTTCTTGTGTTGTACTTGTTGTGATATCTCAACAGTAAACTTCACTTCAAAATTGAAGTCCCACTAATGGAATGGACTAATTATGTTGAATCTAGCTAAAATTTCAAAATTTTCAACTACTTGATCTAACAGTAATCAACTCAGTGCAGGCTGATCTTTGTGGCAGAACTGTACCTCTCAGATTCAAAAGCCATCAAGAGTTCTAGGATAAAGCCAGAAGACAAAATTGTGCCCAGTCATTAGGACAGGCAAGCAGGAAAGAGAACCAGACTGGACACCCTCTGTCCATTGTGTCATTAAACTTGCCATGGTGCTATGGGTAAGTGGGGGTGAACAGTGTACTGTAGAAAAACTATCTAGGATAGATGAAAATACTGTTTACACTCTGAAAAGCCAAAGAGCCAGATCAACAAACACATCTAGCTCCAAGGAGGACAAGATGGAGAAACAGACCTGTCAACTCACACGGTTTTACTGGGATACTCAAATTTTTTTTCAAGATCTCCTGACCTTCCAGTTTCACTTGCTACATGGCATTTTAGTGCTCCATTTCATTTATGATTCTGAAAATAGCCAATGCATTTAGTACCAGGCCTCGGCTTACTTGAGCAATTGAATATGAATGAAGATATTTTGATTGTTTAAATATATGTACAACTGATGCACAGTATTAGTACAACAACATTTTTACAACAAAATATACAAGCCATATTGAGATTCTATTTTACAGGCACATGCATCTCTCAGCTGTACACTATAGCTGATAGTCCATGGGACAGAATCTTGCCAGGCTTTGACACCAAAAGGGAGGGAGAACTATGACTTCTACTATAGCTGGTATAGTGAAGATGGCAATTAGAGCAATTTTCTGTGAGGTGGCGGTAAAAATGTGTGAGGTGGCCGCCTCACAAAAAGAATGCCAGGGGAAACCCTGACATGTATGATAACTTACCATGTATGGCAACACAAAAAATAAGGGCAACTTGAGCTGAACAGCAAAACCTTTCAGTGGATGATACTTTCACCATGTTGCCAAGGGTGAAGTAGGCTTATACTAAAGTGTTGGTATTTATATTTTTTCAGTTGGCATTCCAAACTAACCATTTTTCTACTAATCTCCCTATTTTGTGACTCTGAAAAATGAAAACCTCCCTATTCTGAGGTTGGACAGGTTGACCAGTCTGGACTGGGGAAGAGTAGTGCTCACACACCACCCTATAGAAATGGGAGCTGGGTGCCATATAATTGAATCACTTCATGGAATATTACAACACAGCGCCTAAAATATTTCAATGCAGCCCATCGACTCTCACGTCCCATCCTTCCGTGAAGACAAGCATGACATTGACACGGTTGAATTGGCTCATACATTCGTGCTTGTACTTTTAAGTGTTAGTTCAGTATAGTTAAGTACTGACCCTTAAGATATACATGTACTGGTGTATGTCTAGTAATTTGAATGCAGGCACTATATCCTGTAAACATCCCCATTAAAATATCATGATATTCAGCTGCATGCTTTCAAAGTAACCTACCATGCAGTGTATCAAACTTTCCTGCAGAGCTCATTAGATCTGCATTTAGATGTCCCTCATTATGAATCATAATTGTAGCCTAAAAGGTACAATTTGTACAAATGAAAATCAGAAAAAGCTGCAAAATTTAGATGAGGTGGAAAACGAAATTGACTCCACAGTGTTTGGAACTCAGGACCTCCAGCCTTCTAGTGCAGATGCTCTAAACAATGAGCTATAAAGCCAAGTTGGTTGAGGCCTTTGTTCAAATGACAGTTGACGCAACTCGCAATTCACCTCCTGAGCAGGCACCTATACTTTGGAACAGGCACCTTCATCTTATCTCTTATGTTAATAGCATGAGAACATTAAGCTATAGCATGAGGGAGACGTCCATATAACTTTAATAAGGTTCTTAAATATTTCAAGAAATTTGGTTGAATTTAAGCACTTCTATCATGCTGGCCTGTTCAAGAATGGGGAAACGTTAACCACTTCACAAATGTTTCAACATATGTCTCTTGATTCTCCTGCATTAATACCTTTTCATTGCTTTTAACAAAGATTTTTCCTAGACAATGTGCAGTGTGTTAATAGTTTACTTTGGTATTAAATGTTTAGGGAGTAGTTTTGGCCTCTTTCAGTAAACAAAACCTTGAAACATCAGCCAACCTTTGTATTTGAGCCAACCGATAACTAGCCTGTCTTTTACCACAGTGTGTTTTCATACACGGAGCTGCCTCGGTACTGCGAGTGTGCCATAGGAGTTTATGGTTAGTTTTCTCTAACTCACAAGCCTGGGGTTAGAATTCTTACATTTCAAGTAGAAAGACGGCCCTATGATGATTTAAGATAGTCACATTGAAATACCAAGACTTTAATGGCAAATTTAACCATTGAATTTTTTGAAAATAAAACATAGTTTTAATGCCTCAATGTGTATACATGGCGCGAGCATACTGCACGGTAGATTGTTGCTATATGTACCGTACATGTGAGTATAGGCTTAGCAAGATAACTGTCTGCTATGGTTTTGTGTGCAAAAGTTTGGACTTGCTGAAGAAGGCTTTGTTTAACTTCATACAACAGATTTTGCATGAAAGTTGAAAAGTTGAAATATTTCAAAACTAGAGCAGCATAGCTACTGTCACTCAACCCTTCTGATGTTACAAGTCCAGCTGTTAATTAATCTTGAAAAAAATCATGGTGTACACCTAATACATACCCAGACAATTCTAGTTGGGCTGGCCAGCATGTAAACAGGGTTCATTGGTTCACCTAGTAGTTAGATTGTATCAGGGATAAATCTCTACAGCTAGGTCCATCCCCTTATATAAAGCTACCCATGAGGGCAGGAATCAGATACTGTACCTAAAGTCATGGTGTATCATAAATGTAACCAGTTTGTGTAGGTCAGTAGCATAAGCAATTTAGGGAAAATAGATATCAGATGTCTTTCCCACCCCCTTCCTCAATCTCTCTCTCGCTTCCCTTCCCTTCCATCAGATTTACTCTCTGTCTATCCCCGCTGCAATTCTCTACGAAATTTGAAAGCAATAAAGTACTGTAAGAAACTTTACTAAAACATCCATTTGATAGGAAATGCTGATTTGTGTACATTTAAAACTGTTATTATTCTAAATTCTAGCAAGGCTTGTGTGAGCACAGATCATACCTCTTTAACACCACTCTAGCTTGACCACTCCAGGGAAGCAAACTTGTGGTGATGAGCCAAATAGCAATTCTATGGATGAACAGTGACCCTACTGTATACAAGTGTCCTCACAAAACCACTACACATATTTTAGGAATATGATATTGTTCCCCATTGTAGTGTAACTTTAATCTGAAATATTACAAGGTTGTCATCAAATCATACAAATTAGTTATACTGTAGGTGTAGGTCTTACTTTAGGCCTAGCTTCGCATCGGCCACCTTCATGCACCTTTTTTGCCACAGGTGGTCGTGATAATCTATGCAACATAGCCTAGGCGTTACATGCTCTGTTCATGATGTATTTAAGTCCATGGACTAGATGCAGGGAAGACGATTTCATTGCACTGAGGGCAAATACAGTAACAGAACACTAAATGCATGGACCCCATAGCCCCCAAAGAGGGCTGAGAGTTTGTTATATGGCCTAGGCTCATTCCCTTCACATTTCTCTGTTGTCAGAGGAATGAGCCTACAATCCTTGACAAAAATGATGGGCCAAAACAAACAAAACAAGCAATGAATGGAACACCATCCCCCCACTCCCCCATTCAATGTTATGGCAGCCCAAGGCGTCCTGAAACTTCAACATTGATACAGGGAGTGGGGTTTGTCCCATGTATTTTTGTCAAGGATTGTCGGAAGCCTGTACAAAGGTATAGAAATTTCCAAATTTTCGTCAAAGGTGCTTTGAAACAAGCGGGTTACCATTTTATTCTTCAAGCTACACGAAATTAGTAACAGTTGAATTTGTCCAACCAGTATACTAGCGTGTCAGATTTGAGATGGGGGCTCTAAATATTTGCCTTCCTCAAGTAGCTCATATGAGGGAGGGAGAGGGGGAATAGTAGTGTGGTTAGTGAGAGATATAATTTACTTTAAAAATGTAATGTAATGTTATTGGGAAAAAAATAAATAATTTTTTTCCATCTTATTTTTCATGTTAGGGGTGGGGGTAACATTTCACAATGTACCCAACGGTTGACCACAAAATTCTCTATTTTTTGGCATAAATAAACATTGAATGATGATTCAAACTACAGTGTGGTTAAAGATTAAATTATAAGTAAGCATTTGGGTGACGTCTTACGTGAAGGTTTCACGAAATTGAAACGGTTAATGAAAAGTTTCCTAAAAAGAGAGATCTTCTATTTGCAAGATTAACCCTCGACATGCATTGAAACAGTGTGGAGGTCAATGTTTAATTGTGGTGAGGATCTGGATCTGGAAAAATACTGCACAACACTCCAGGTGGAGTCAAACGTGCAGGGTTGAGTGTGCGCATGTAGTTAGTCGTCTCGTCTGAGGATTCTCAGGGCTGTGCTCTTGAACTGCTTGGGGTCCTCGAGATCTGTAATGTTCTGGGACTGGGGGAGTAGGTTTCAGTCTCTGACGGTCTGAGGAAAGAAACTGTATTTGTAGCAGTCCCTATTGGTTGGTATATTTGTAAAGCTATTAGAATGGTGATGCCTGGAGGGCCGCTGGACCGGTTGTACATTGTTGATTGGCAAAGCTAGGAGGCCCAATCTGGCTTTGTGAAGAATTGCTAGCCTGCCGGCAGTATGCCTGTTTTTGAGACTATCCCACCCTAGGTCATTGAACATTTCGGTCACACTTCTATGGGGGGAAAAGTCGTTATAAACAAACATAGCAGCCCTACTTTGAATTTGCTCAACCTTCCAGACAATCCTCGACAAAAATGATGGCACAAAACAAGCAATGAATGGACCACCACCCACCACTCCCCCATTCAATGTTGTGGGAGCCCATTCCTGAAACTTCAACATTGATACGGAAGTGGGGTTTGTCCCATGTATTTTTGTCGAGGATTGTACTAGGCCTAGGCCCTAGTAGGCCCAACGTTAGGCCTAACGTTAGGCCCCTTGAGCTGAACAGTGTCCTAGCTACTGAGTGATGTACAGTAGCCTACAGTTTTAATTCTATTTCACTTCATTAGGCTTGTCTAACGTTTGGCTAATTCGCTTCAGCATTGGTTATAATCGATAGCACTCAGAAATTCTGCCTCAGCGTTCTATCTAAATTGCCAGCACTGAACTGTCGTTACTCGTTAGTGCTAGGCCTACAGCCAGCAACGCTTTAAATTCCACTACGAACAGCCTAACTTTATCCTTTAGTGTTAACCAACACTGTCCAAAAACAGTAACGTTACAATGCAGCTACTGTAGACTAACACTACAGTTAGGGCCTTGGCCTAAAGTTAGGCTTCGGTTGTAAAACAAATGTTAGAAAGTCGTTTCATGAACAAAGACAGAGCACATCTCTTTCTTCCACATTCCAAAAATCCCTGCTGATGCCATCAACAAGACATCATGAAATGTTTTAATACCTTGAGTGTTTTTATATCTTCAGTCTTAACAGGGAGTTGCAACACTCCCTGGTCTTAATCAGGTTTGCCGCGCAGCATTACAATGCGACCACGTCGTCTGCTTATGTCAACAATTATGACCATAGCATGTATCATTAACAACGCAGGCAGTGCATATGGCAAGCCGTTTTAACTTTTAACTCGCAATTCCACTAAAAAGTGAAATACATTTCACTTAAGTGGAATTCAATTCCACTTAAGTTAAATACATTTGACTTAAGTGAAATGTATTCCACTTAAGTGGAATACATTTCACTTAAGGGGAATTCAATTCCACTTAAGTGAAATGTATACCACTTAAGTGAAATGTATTCCACTTAAGTGGAATGTATTCCACTTAAGTGGAATACAATTTCACTTAAGTGGAATTGTATTCCACTTAAGTGAAATTACGTTTTGCTTAAGTCGAATAGCCTAGCTATTTCACTTAATTGAAATACAATTCAACTTAAGCTAAACGCAATTCCGCTTAAGTGAAATGCTATTTCACTTAAGTGGAATTCAATTTTACTTAAGTGGAATACAATTTCACTTAAGTGAAATAGCATTTAGCTTAAGCAAAATAGAACGACGGTTCAACATATTTAGCTTTATTGAAATAGTTTCCACTTGGCCATAGATTGACGTATGTTCGCGTGGGGTATTACGTAAGAACCAGCCACAGCTAGCCTCGCGCGATAAGTTGTTATGCAGGATTGCAGGGATGCATGCTCAAAATCCTGATATCCACCAGAAATGGCTGGTCACTCACAACTTACTTTGTTGGAATGTGATCGAATTATTTCTACTGCTAGAAATACTGTCCAAAGTGTGGTGACGTATGGGCGGCCAAAAGGGCAAAAAAGACAAAGTGCAAAATATTCATTTTAATTTCAAAAATAAAGTTTAAAGGTAAAAAAATATTCCAAGTGAGAAATTTAAAAATAAAATAAGCAATGATTACATTTTAAAAAACGAGCAATATTTATTACGTCCCCAAAACAAATTAAAAAACACTAAAAGTAGTTATAATTAATCTTAAAATTAACACATTACCGTTTTATCCAAATGAAATATCAAAGCCCCCAATAAATAAAAACTGGAAAACAAATAAAAAGAAATAAAATAAAAACGCAAATAGAGACGCAATTTTGTGTTTTTGTTTTATCTTGTGTTTTCATTTTATTTCCGGTTTTCTTTTTTTTTTTGAATTCATTTGGGTTCCTTAATAGTTATTTGAAATCGTTTTTTTTGCAAAAAAGACAAACTGCGAAAAAGACGATTCGTGAAAAATAATGAGGGCGTCCTGAGATTGATGGATTCAGAGCACCTAAATATGCTTGGAAAACGCATTAGATATCCAAACCCGCACAACCAGTTAAAGCCAGCGCGAAGACTTAAAAACTGAATGCCCTCAGATGCTCTTTGGAACAAAAAGCGAGAATTGCTAGGTTAGTTTTCTTCTAAAAATTTTGTTTTCCTGGGCAATAATTGCTGTTTGTTCCATCATTTTTGAAAAGTGAGGGTGCTTTTTGAAGATGTCCCCCTTCAAAAAAGTGAGGGGGCGTCCCAAGCCCCTCCCGCCAAGGACATTCAAGGGCATTCACTTTTTAAAACAATTTCCAAAAGAGAGGGGGAGACCCCTTATACTTATCTCCGTCCCTTTAGACCCCTCCCTTATGCCAACGATCACAAAACTTATCCCCCCCCCCTCCGCGACGAAAATTCTGACGACGCCGTTTCCCCTTCCACCACAAATGGTGAAAAGTCCCCCACACTTTCATGTGATTCCCTTCCCCACCTCTTAACTGGTTGCTTTGCGGGCCGAGAGAAAACGTTATCACTCCATGGAGGTTTTAATAGCAAATAACACCTCCCTGATCGACTCAGACTGCCCACTGATGTGCGTACTGCCTTGCTACATGCTCCTCAACAAAGGGAGTGCCACTGCAAGCAAGTCTTCGCGCTGGCTTTAACTGGTTGTGCGGGTTTGGATATCTAATGCGATTTGGAAGCATATTTCCAAGCATATTTAGGTGCTCTGAATCCGTCAATCTCAGGACGCCCTCATTATTTTTCACGAATCGTCTTTTTCGCAGTTTGTCTTTTTCACCGTTTGTCTTCTTCGCAAATTGTCTTTTTTGCCCTTTTGGCCACCTATGGTGCGCCAAAGGGGCAAAAAAAGACGATTTCAAATAACTATTAAGGAACCCAAATGAATTAAAAAAAAAAAAGAAAACCGGAAATAAAATGAAAACACAAGATAAAACAAAAACACAAAATTGCGTCTCTATTTGCGTTTTTATTTTATTTCTTTTTATTTGTTTTCCAGTTTTTATTTATTGGGGGCTTTGATATTTCATTTGGATAAAACGGTAATGTGCTAATTTTAAGATTAATTATAACTACTTTTAGTGTTTTTTAATTTGTTTTGGGGACGTAATAAATATTGCTCGTTTTTTAAAATGTAATCATCGCTTATTTTATTTTTAAATTTCTCACTTAAAATATTTTTTTACCTTTAAACTTTATTTTTGAAATCAAAATGAATATTTTGCACTTTGTCTTTTTTGCCCTTTTGGCCGCCCATAGTGACGAGCCTCAGCCAAGAAAATATTCAGCACACTGCCCACAAAAGAAGGCTCGAATCATGTTTGCGAAACATTGAAAGGATTCGAAACTTTGTAGATACCAAAAGCTCCCACGAAATGAAGTCGTCAATCCAGCACCTAATTGAACATATTTCGGTCATGGATGTCATGGAGAACCACCAAGAACATGAGGAACCCTGTTCAGACAGAGCAGTATTCGCGGCTGAACGCATACCACCAGAAAAAGGTGAAAGGACCTAGCTAGCCTAAGCTTAACTTAGTATTAATCCAGAGTTAGTGAGTTCTCCATTCATAAGTTAGTGAAAATCCAGTATAATATCTAGCTGCTACATGCAGGCCTAGCGTCGGCCCTTTGTATATTTTATATAGTGCACGTCTAGCGCGCTATGGCTTAGCCAAGCAATGCCTCATGGGAGCTGACCAACCACATTTCACTGAAGTCGAATAGAATTGGATCAATCACATTTCGCTTAAGTCGAATAGAATTGAATTCCACTTAAGTGGAATTCAATTTCACTTTAGCGGAATTCAATTCCACTTAAGTGAAATTCAATTCGAGTTAAGTGGAATTCAATTCAGCTTAAGTGAAATAGAATTTAGCTTAAGTGAAATACGGTAGCGATCCATGTCATTCCACTTAAGTGAAATTGAATTCCACTTAAGTCGAATTGAATTTCGCTTAAGTGGAATTGAATTCCTTTTAAGTGAAATTGAATTCCACTTAAGTGGAATACATTCTACTTAAGTGAAATGCATTTGACTTAAGTGGAATGCATTTCACTTAAGTGGAATGCAATTTCACTTAAGTGGAATACATTTTACTTAAGTGAAATGCATTCCACTTAAGTGGAATTCAATTTAACTTAAGTGGAATTGTATTCCACTTAAGTGAAATGCATTCCACTTAAGTGGAATTGCGAGGTAAATTTTAAAACGGCTTGCCATACGCACCTGCATAACGTATAAAAATCTTGAAATGACAAGGTTCTTAGGTGCGCATTCGACGGTACACCATACAAGTTCCCTGTTTGAAGTAAGCGCATTTTGCACTTAATAACATTGCGAGTTGAGAGCCTTTAATAGCCTTCCCCAAATCGATTAATTTACAGTTCCGCCTTTAGTCGTTTTTGCTTTGTCAAGAAAAATGTTTTTTGATGAGTAGATAGTGAAGAATATTGAAATGTAGTTATGCTTAATACATAAAGTCACAGTGCTGTTACGTTATACTATATCAGCGCTGCGGTGCGACTAAAAAACCTTTTCCTACGGTTATATTTTCCTCATTTCCTAACAATTTTTTTTTTGCAGGAATTTCTGTCTTTTCATATGCTAGAGTGCACCAACAGGATCTTTGAAAATGCAACTTCAAGGGGGAGCCCCTTGTTTGAGCAGACGACTCGGCATTTTGTTCGCTAGGGCAATTAAAATGGAAATATGGTAACAGTGTAGTTCCCTATTGAAGACGTGTACTGTGTTTGACTCCATATGGTCGCGATACAAGTGCGGAAACTGCATGTGTATGTAACGCTTGGGACAACAATCAGACAATCAGCATTCTACAAGGTTACCACGACTTTATTTCTGCACCACAATATCACTGTTATCACACATAAAGTCTGGCGTTGTGTTTGGTCACCGTATGGATAATGTTATGTGGAATTTGCTCCCTGAACAAAATTGCAAAATTCCATTCGACCGACAGTAAATTAACGGTTCTCCTCACTTGAAAGACCCTTTCAATATTTTTTGACTCAGTTAAAAAGGAAAAGTGAAGAGCTGGAACAAAAGGTGAATTCTCGATGTCAAACTTTAATTGTCCTTGCATTAATTATATTGGGCCTAGCTATTTACTTATATATATATATATATATATATATATATATATATATATATATATATATATATATATATATATATATATATATATATATATATATATTTACATATATATATAAATAAAAGTAAATAGCTAGGCCTATATATATATATGTATATATATATATATATATATATATATATATATATATATATATATATATATATATATATATATATATATATATATTCGTGCTAGATTTGGAATGGTTGGAAGGGTGCAAAAGGTAGTTATGCGAGTCGGTTGGCTTAAAGTGTAGGTTAGAGGTAATTGTACGGTTGTTGATGGACAGTTTAAGGTCGAGAAAAACAACAGATGAGTCCGAGATACAATGGGTACATTTCAAAAAGGGGCAAAAGGAATTAACAAAGTCGATAAAAGTTTCTAAATCACGACGGGATCCAGTGGCAACTCCTACAATATCATTAATATACCTTTTGTAAAGTATAGGTCGTGGCCCGGTATACTGAGAAAAAAGTTGTTCTTCAAAGTGATCCATGGTCAAACAGGCAACAGAAGGACCCATTTTGGTTCCCATGGCCACTCCTTTAACTTGACGGAAAAACGCCCATTAAACTGAAAACAATTTTGCGTGAGAACAAGTTCCGTTAAACGTAGGAAGGTGTCAGTCGGTAAAAGAGGATCACGCCGTTTGTCTAGGTAGTAACGGATAGCTGTTAAGGCAGCATTATGAGGAATGGACGTGTAGAGGCTGGACACATCCATGGTGAATAAAAGACGTTCTCCGCAATTTTCAGGAAACTCAAAGTCACGAATAAGTCTCAATAAATGTGGCGTGTCTTGAACAAACGACGGCAAAGCTGAAACTAAAGGGGAGAGCACAGAATCCACATACTCAGAAATAAGTACGGTGGGGCAGCTGTGTGAAGAGACGATAGGTCTGCCAGGGTTGTTGGCTTTGTGGATTTTGGGAAGCAGGTAGAAGTTAGAAATCTGTGGGCAAGGGTGGAGTAGAGAAGTAGCATTTTGGGGTAGTTGTTTATTGTTCATGAGTTGGTCAAAGTGTTTTTAACTAACTTTTGGCACTCAGGAGTGGGGTCAACGGGAAGTTCTAAATAAGCACTTTGGACGGATAGCTGTTTGTTGGCCTCAGCAATATACAGGTCCTTCCGCCAAACCACAGCTGGTTTAATAATGATATCCTTGTTACTTTTGAGGGATAAAATGGCATCTCGTTCTTCAGGACGAAATGTTACGCAGTGTGGTCATTTTAGGGGGAAGGAGATCGTTGACATCTTTATATATATATATATATACTTATCTCAATTTTGAGAGTTCCCACCCATACAGCCTTAAGACAGCCATTGTGTATTCCCAGTGCATTAGAATCAAACGTATCTGTTCTTCCGAATCTGAGTACAATAAACATATTTCCAATCTTGTTGGTCATTTCCTGCATAACGGGTACCCCTTTTGCATTATTAAAAGGGGGATTTCAAAAGCTTCTCCTCTATGTCGGGAAGACCTTCTCCTTGAAAAACCGAAAGCCACTAACTCTCGTATTCCTTTAGTTGTGGATTATTCCAGTCGAACTGACAAGTTACTCAAAGTGCTACGTCAAGACTTTGAAATTCTTAAATCGGACAGTTCTATTCACGATCTGTTCAAAGACCCCCCGCTCATGTCCCGTAGGCAACCTCCCAACCTTAAATCCATAATTACCTCTTCTAGGCTTCCCAGTGGGTCCGACATGGGCAACCGGAAATGCGGAAAGCTAGATGTCAAGTATGTAGTTTTTTGATCACTGACCCCTGTTTCACCCCTCCCGGTACCAATGCCCGCATCCGCCCCGGTCCTTTCAATTGTGACACCCCCAACGTCGTGTATTTGATTTTTTGTAATAAGTGTGTGTATGGTAATTACATTGGTCAAACAGGTTCAAAGTTCAGGTTCAGATTCAACAACCACAAAAAGACAGTTACAGATAAGGCCATCAGTTATCCAGTAGCCAAGCATTTCAATCAATGTAATCACAACCTCTCCAATCTCAAGTTTGTCCTGTTAGGCTCTAATTACCCCACTCTCAACAATAGACTAAGGTCCGAGAGTAAGTGGATTATGAAGCTTAAAACTCATATCAATGGTTTAAACTTGGATTTGGGTGTTTTAAGTGATTTTCCGTTTGCCACTCGTGGTGAAGCGTGACTATGAGCTTTTGCAATAAGTATACCATTGAGTACAGTGTACTAGGTCTCCATTATATTATTTTCACTTCACTGTTGGTGCTGAAGAAAGGCACAGGCGTGCCTGAAATATACACTGTTTTCTCTGTATTGGAAATTTGTGCTCTTATGATGTCATCTTTGTGTAACTCACTATTTTTCATCGCTTTTATAATTTTTGGAGCACACGTGGATACTTTTCTTAGAATATATTTATATATATATATATATATATATATATATATATATATATACATATATATGTAAATATATATATGTAAATATATATTTATATATATGTATATATATATATATTTGGTGCCTCGGTCTTTCTGGTCTTGCTTCCACACAGCGCCCTCTCCATTAATTTCAAGCTTGCGTCCGTGTGACTTTATTAAATTTTCTCTTTTTCTTGCGATCGGGATCATTTTGATTAGATTTCGAGGACACATGAAAAAATTTCTACCCAATGAGTAATAAGCGAGTACTAAAACGTTTGGTAACTTGTCAAATTGTTTACCTAAACATACTCTTCATACAAAATCAAACCTTAAAAAGCAAGTGTAGAAGACTGTCCAGTTTCATGATTGGCTGTTAAAAGTCATGTGACATCATTTTTTCTCTTCAAATGTGAAATTTACTAGAAATACCTGCTTGGTTTACCTTGAATGTAAAATTGTAAAGTTATAAAATGTAGGCCTAATGAAAGATACTTTGAAGAGAAAAAAGACGAAAATTGTGTTATTTAGATATTTCTTCAAAATAAGTCGGGGGGACTGCTCTTTACCTTTAAGTTCGTTATTTCTGGTTCAAAATGAACCCTAATCAAATAGTTTGTATCACGTGGTGCCAAACATACAGCAACAAGACGTTTTCTATAGCATGTGCAACATGTACCTGAAGTACGAACAAAACTAAAACGCAATACATCACTTTAAAGTCCGGGCATTCTCTTGTTTACCCTTCTTGTCAATAACAACAAAACATGCGCAGAACTCGTCCCGTCGACGTTCTGTTAAACTCCAGAACTCCCACGACAACGTAAATTGCTTGTGAAGCTTTTGTTTGAACAGAACTATATTCAGAGGCGAACTCATCAATTTAAAATGAAGCTCCGGTGTCGTGACGCCCGAGTAGACGTGGAAACCTTGGAATGATTTTCTAATTACCTTCGCTTTTAGCTACATCGGAAGAAGTTTCGATGGGTTACTCTCGAAGAGGAGAACAGTGCACGTACTTTTCTCAATAATTAACAAGAGGTTCACGTCATTCGCGGCAATAATACGAGAATGTTTGACTCATAAACCAGATCAAGAAGCTCAGGCTTATTAACCATAGATGTTACGTATGGTCTACAAACGTTTATCACATACACGCGAAGATGAGAAGCCCCGGAAAGTGATTTCAGAATTATATGCAATGCAAGTCAAATCAATATATAGGCCTAATAGATATTTTGTTAAACGGAATAGGCGAAAAAGCTTTTAAAAGTGATGCTTGGCGATTAAATACAACGGCTAGCAAAAGTCTACCCCGCAGAGAGGAATCTGTTTTTTCAGCTCCTCGGCTTCCAAATCCACCTTGTAAATATTCACTAACATTCTACCTATCTCGAGGCCACATATTTCTATGAAAAAACAAAAAAAAAAGAAATGGTTCAGTGGTCACTTTGGCAGGCGTTGGGGATATGACTGACCAAGGAGCATGTCGTGCATCCCGCTACGAAGTTTAGAATGGTAGACTGGAGATGAGGGTGCATTTTAATAAAGTTGCACAATTGGGGGCGTGGTCCTTACGTTTCATTTTGGGGTGGAATTACACTCCTCCCCTCTTTACTTTTCAAAAAGTGGCATTTTTGAAAGTTATGAAAGAACAGTTCTTTGAACAATTCATATGAAATCTGATATTTTGTTCATCCTAAAACAGTCATTCTCCGGATTAAAATAGGCCTACATATTGTGTAAGTACATTTGAAGTTACAGCTTACTTTCAAAATTCCAAGAGTTGTGTCATTTTTCTCGAATATCACAACTTTTGAACAAATTGAAATATCTCAGATTGCACATGTGCGGCTTTTATACATACTTGAAAGGGGAGATTGTCGATAAATTTTAGGGGTTTATTCCGACCCTTATTGTATTTATATCAGCAAAGACTCAGAGAATCCTCTTCCATTTTGAATTGTTTTGAAATATGATGTGTCGTTTTATGCAATCTGGTTCCACATGTGGTACCTGCCTTTTTGAGGTAAAATTGTTGTTAAAATATTGTACGTGTTTCCTGGAACTAGAAAATGCCACATAAAAAGGGGCCTCTGCGGTTACTCCAATAACAACATCACAATAAACAATGAAGTAGAAATTGCCAAAAAACAAACTGAAAACGAAACATCTTTTCAATTGAAAGGCAGCTGAGATGGGTGAACATTGGGCGAACAACTGATTCAATGTCACTTTCATCTATTGCTTTTCAGAGTTAAACCACACTATAAGTTATAGAAGGCAACAAGACATGGCAGAGCGACTGCGCAGACCAATATCAGATTGATAAAGAGTGTTTTAGTTCCCTGTGTTTACAAGTCCCCCCCCCCCCCCGACCCTTGGAAAAAAACGTTCACCCCCTATTCGATCGATATCGCAGTGTTCTAAAACCAGGACAATTCAAATTAACAGACCAGCACAATACATACGTAATTTAGACAGTTTCTCAAAACAGCAAATGAGATGTCATAAATGTCCCAGCTCACATGTCATAAATTCATATAATAATCCCTGTATTTGATGTACATCCAACAATATGCTGGTGCCATCAGTTTTATTGTGTACCTAAGCAGGCCTAAAACTGTTTCTCTATATTTCTGCTGCTGCCATTACGTCCTTTCATATCATTTATTCATTCCGTTTATATTTGTTTTATTTTATTAATAACAGTGTTTTCTTAAAATGGGCCAGTTTTCAAAGGTACAAGAGAGATAAAATTCAAACGGACATTTCTCAAAAAAAGAGAAGGAAATGAAAGAAGATAAACTCTACGCATTTAGTATAGAGGGTTCATTTGTGATCTGCTTCTCCTCAATATGCCATCGACGGGCTCTTCATCGTTAACGTAAGCAAGAAATGTCCTAAAATATTTCCAATAATAAAATTCTTGCAAATAGAGTCAAAATATGAATTTTACCTCAACAAGTCACCACAACTTAAAGGCAATGAATTCTCATCCCAAACTACAATATTTGTAAAAAACTACAGGAATTTTCAATTGGCACAGCTCTTTGATTGACAGGAATTTAAAAAATGCAAAGTGCTGTAGCTCATAACAGGTCTTGCACAGCATGTACTGTACTGAGAGTGATTAGATTACACGTTGGGTTTTATATACTCAACCTGAAGCAATAAACTGAGATAATGTTTACATGAGGATAAGATTTAAACAGTTTTGGGAAAGGTTGAAGTAAGTAGGTTACAAGAGTTAGAACACGGGTTAGGGTGAGAAATTTTGGCCTTTAACCTTTTCAAGATTCATTCTGTCAAATTCGAAAACGTCGCACCATTTTTCATTTAGGCCCCTTGGGAAAAGCACACACCCATTTTCCTCAAACCCTATATGCCAGTTAAACTCCCAAACTGATCTGCCTTCATCTACCCACCCCACCCTCAATTGGTTGGTATGGCTACATAATTAAGCTACAATGTAAGCTGATGTAAGTTTGGTAGACACTAGACGATAAAGGGACGTTTCGTTTGTTTCCCATGATACAATGAGTTGGAGTAAAAGCAAATGTATTACACGTATGCTGCACAAAGTAGTACTGGGATTGTTTTCCATCAGGAGTGTTAAAGAACTAATTCTCTCACCCCAAACAGTACCAATTCTCCTAACCTTCTTATTTAAAGGCCCAATTCTCTCATCCCAAACAGTGCCAATTCTCCTAACCTTCTTACTTAAGCCCCTCCTCCAATTGTCTGAAATTCCTCCTCATCCAGACACAATCTAGGTTTATTGCTTCAGGAGGGTGAGTATGAAAAGCTCAATGTGTATGATCAAACACTGTCAGTACAGTTCATGCTGTGTAATGTAACCTTTGGTAATCTGCATTGTGTGAATAAGTTGTCAATCAAAGGGCTGAGCCAATTAAGAATTTTGGTACTCCCGTACAAGAATTGTAGTTTGGGGTGAGAGGAATGGTTCTTGAAGCCCCTCCCACAATTGTCTAAAATCCATCCTCATCCAGACACAATCTCAGTTTATTGCTCCAGGGGGAATATAGAAAAGTCCAATGTGTAGAATTAAAACACTCTCAGTACAGTTCATGCTGTGTGATACAAGCTTTGGTATTCTGCATTGTTTGAATTAACTGTCAATAAAAGAGCTGAGCCAATTGAGAATTTCGGTAAACCCCAACAAGAATTGTAGTTTAGGTGGTAGGATTAGCCCTTTAAGTTTCCCCATATGGTCACATGCAATTAGGCGTGTTTTCACCCCAAGTTATAGGGTAACGAGTCTAGATGACCGATCCCGTGGGCAAAAGAGCTATAGAAGGTAGCATCATACTGTACCTGACGTAAGTACTGTACTCCGCTGTAATGTACACTTATTATATTGAGTCTTTCCCCTAGCGTATTCGCCCATCTTTCAGCACTGTAAAAAAGGGATGAAAAGAAATTATTGCTCAAAAATATGAAAGATAAATATGAAAAATAATTCAGACACGTAAAACTTTGAACATAAAATCCCAAAAGTCCTTTCCAAAGGATTACTGCAGGCATGGAGCTATTACTTTGTGTAATAGTTCCCTGCTGCAGGTAAGTAGGGTTACATAGGATGTAAGGAGGGTGATGTACATTTCACTTTCTAAACGTTATACATTAATGGAGGAGAGGACTAAGATGAAGGACGGTGAGTTATAGAACAAAATCCAGGCCCGTTGCCACTTGCAACCCCCCCCGCGCGAAAAAAAAAAATGAGAAGTCGTATTTCACTGAATCCTTTTTACGCAATTGGTCCCCATGAAAAAAGAAACCTTTGAAAATTTTTTGCCCTCCACGAAAGTGTAAAGCTTAGACCGCCGTAATAACATCACATGAGGCATCATCATCTTCACCAAATGGTGAATGGGGTATTTTAGCTTAACGTCAGAGCGTCTCAACTTTACACCCTGATCATGCCCAGAACATGTGTTACCGATATGCGTACACAAGAGCACCCTAGTAACGATTGTAATACTATGGACACTTGACAGTTAAAATAACAAGAGCAACGCAATGACATCCGTAAAAATACTTCTGTCTTTATCAAATAAGAAAAAGGAGAGGCCTACAAGCATTGTCGTTGTGAAATTAATGACATATTTCATTACACCCAAACGTTGCCAAGTACGCATTTAAGTCCATAAAGTCTTGGCCTAAAAGGGTTTTGATCACACCACTTGCTATTCATCTGCTAATGTTATTTGTAAATTTTGTGTTGTGATAAATCAAACGAATGAAATAACAAACGAACGAACGAACAAAAGAAAAAATAAACTTATCAAGAGGGTGATACGTTAAAGTTTTGGGACTGCTACTTTTGAAGAACTCCTTCTAATGAGTATTTTTCACTGACGTCACAACCGCATTTTGACTGGCAAACAGTAGTGTAGTACAAGATAGCTGAGAAGTAGCTGACGACCGACGTAACGACTATTGTTTTTTACCCGGCATTGGAACCAATTATCACGTCAAGACAAGAGGAAGCACGTTATTACGTCATTCGGCCTGCCAATCATAATCTAGAACTTACAGGTGGCCAAAAAGAACCCAAAGACAATACGCGCCCCCAATCAATAGATCGTGACAGGACGCTGGTGTTTTATAAATAAGAGCTCCCTGATTCTAGCGACGATCCTGCTCCCTTTAGCCAATACGTTATAAAAATGTTAGCAACTATTAGATAAGCTTTACGTAGACTTTTTTAAAATCATTTCTCCTTACTGTACTTACTTACAATATTGCAACTTGTTATTTTATTTAAAAAAAAAATGCCATCAAATTTATCAACCACAATACTATTTTTGAGTTTGTCCTCTGCCGCAATTCAGATATTTAAAAGTTTCTCGGGATATTTAGTTGCTGGTACTCTTATTTATGAAATATTAATTCATAATTGGTTACAAGGACTATAAACAAACCCGCTGACAAGGGTTTTGAACGTTTAAATATTACTTCCAAGTCAAACATTGCAATATGGTTCACTGAGACATTCAAACCACAAGGCTTTGTCTGCGTTTCTGTTTTTATGATCAAAGTTTCAAGGTTTCTTTCATGTATGGTATTTAAAGACGAATTGTAGATGTTTACTTATAAGCAAATTCGTTTTGGTGTCAATGCATATGCGCACATCATGCAAATCCTGTGGATAAACATATCAATCCCGCATCTACAATACGTGCTCCATAATTTGAGTTTTCGTGAAATTTCGTGAAATCATTCTTTCTCAATCCATCAATAACATAAGGAGGGGTTTTGGTTGTAGTTCTGTGCATTGGACTTTGTCTAAATTGTCTTTTGGTGTAAAAAAAAATGCATTTTAATCTGCCGTAATGAAGGACTGAGACCCGTATATTCGTTTGAGTTAGCCGGACACATAGTGTTGTATGCGCACATGTACTCACGAAAACAAGGGGACGTTGTACACTATGTGCTGAGCTTAGTCTCTGTATCCAACGATGTGCCACACAATTCCATGCGAATTACAGGACTCGCTTATTCGTTTACATTGTGAAGTCTTCAATAGATGGCTGTATTCGACACCCTGGTCTTGGATGTTTCCGAACATGCCGAGAACAAGGGAACTCGTTCTGCATTGTCGAACACTTGCAGGGACAGTTATCCTGAAAACCGTCACGTTATGCACGTCGGCCCAACGCGCAGCCGTACCTAATACTTTCACCAGTTACTTCATTTAATTTTCAAAATAAGCCCTAAAACTTGTTATTGTAGTGATTTATTCGTCTCTAGAGGTCATATTGGTCACATTGCTGCTGATATTTCCTTACATTCCCTCCGTGAGAAGGTATCTCCGCCATCTTGTTTTCTGTTCATTCTTGCTGCATCACCGACAAGGTGGGCTGAGATTCAAGTGCAAGAACGAGCGAACGTGTTTTTTCGCGTGTTTCAGAACAGGTTGAGAACATGGCTGAGAATATAACCAATGTCTCACAATAGAAATTTAATGAAATTATGATTAAAATCTAATAAACAGTCCTTCTCTTATAAGTACTTCTTTTTCTATAGACATGTTGAGAAGAGAGGAAAACACAAATATAATTTTGCATGTCGACAGAGGAAGCTACAATATTTATATTGACGATATACACTGAAATTTTCAATGTGAATTACACCTAATGTGAGCCAAATGATGATGGCAGAATGAACTCAACTTGTTAGCTGCAAACGACGGGAAGAGCAGTTTAAAGAGGACGGACGCCTTCTCTTAACATGTTGCATAAGGTAGTGTTGTGGATATCCATCTCCATTTTTTCAATCAGCACGTTCAAACTGACTAGAAATCGAGTATTTGAATGAAGTATTTACACCGGGTGAAAGGAGAGTTATCAAAGTCAACTCATTTATAAATTTATAAATTGTTCTCACTAGTATACGATGCGAAAGCTAGATTTTTTTGCGAGATGGCAAGCCACCAAATTTTCTGAAATTTTTGTAGGAACGAACTTTGCGGCCACTAAAATGCGCAGAAATTTTCGCCCTTTGAAACAAATTGCACGAAATTCTGGATTCTGTATTTTCTGTAGGTAAATTTGAAAGTTTTGAGATTATTGAATAATTTCCGCTTTCTATTAGGAAATCTGAGATTGCATGATGGCCGAAGATCGTTGTTGTTACTTAATCTTATCTATAAGACGTGTGTACTGATGCTCTTCAACGACATATAAAAAGTTTCCGAGCTTGTTGCCTTTTTAGAAAAATATTTAAAGCTTAGCAAGAGCTAATATTGAAGAAAATTTGGAATGTTATGAAAGAAGAGTAAAGAAAACAACACTGCAGTTACTTGATAGTCCGGTGGCACATTGGGAAAAAGTGATGATTTCCTTTTCATTTCCAGAACTTGGAAAAGTTCCCAAAACTGATTTATGAGGGAGCACTACAGCATTAGGTGTTGCCATTTGAGGGGCGGGAAGCTGGCGGAAATCGTTGCTTGTTTACCAGGCAAATTTCCAACTCGAGAAACTCCTCAAAGCTAATTCATAAGCGAACGTTTCTGCATTGCTTTGCAAGTTGCTTTTCAACTCGTCCTTGCAAGAAAAAAAAATTGTATGTTTGAAATAATATTACAAAATAATTACTTCGAATGCTCGAAATAATTTCGAATATTTCTCTATGTTTCTTTACGAGTTATGTACATGAATAAATATTAGTTTTAAAAGGATGAATTTTTCTTGCAAAAGCAAGCGCAGTGTTTCCCTTTATTCTTCGTGGATCATTTGAATGGAGTGATGGAAAGACTCCGTGATGTCAGGATGACTCAACGTCTAGTTGACATCGAGGGATCAAAGACGTTCGGCATAGCGGTCTTTGTCTTTTCAGTTCTGTAATGTCTCGAACCATTACTCTCTTAACTCGTAAGATTTAAAACATTGCATTTTAAATCTAAAAGAGTGGAATTAGTGACCAATCGGACGTTCGATTGGTCACGAATTCCATTCTTTTAGATTTGTTTTAGCTCTATCAGACTAATTTTAAATCTACTGAATTAAGAGAGTACACTATTGGCAATGGAACCTACCCGAACTAAATATATTCTGGCTAGAGGTGACTCGAAGTTATTCGACTCGACAGAGGGAAGACTCCGACATGACTCGGGCTCGATTGGAAATGAAATTTGACATGACTCTATACCGGAAATTTTACCACACGAGGTCACTCGAGATTCTATCGAGTGACTCTAATACAACACTGGTATTGGTGGTGGAAGAATGTCAAAGTTGGTTGGCAAAGGATAATGTTGGTGGCAAATATTTTCGGGCGCAGAGCGAAACCAAGCCCAAAGCACCCGTTCCTGAGGGTGGGGTCCAGAGGGCAAAACCAGGAAAGTAGTGAGGTTTTAAAATATTCCTGGATGAAAACTTGAGTCTCTGAAGAGGTATAGCATTTATTTTTTTCGGTTAACCCAATTTCTAACTAACCCAGCTTTGGGGTAAGTGGGGGGATGGAATATTCTGGAGAGGGGCAAATCGTCTCTCTTGCCCCCCCCCCTCCCGTAGCACCGCCGCTGAACACTGGCTCTAGTCGGTGGTATTAGAATTTGTCCGAAAGGAGTCCAAAATTTCCGACGAGTGGGGGCTATACTGGAAGCTCCGTCAATAGTGACGAGTAACAAAATATAAAGACCTATATAACAGAATGGGTTTTTTCATATACTAGAGGCTCAGTACGTAGGTAAATGACTTTTCGTTGAGCACTTGCAAGAAAGACCAAAATATTTCAGGCCATGTCCTCCAAACCCTCTCGCAATACCCTTTTCATATCTCAATATATCTCACTTTTAAGATTGGTTACTTTTGTTAAAAAAATATCCCCACTTTTCAACAAAGCGACAGAAAGTTACGCGATGTTGTTACATTGCGTCAGATTCCTTTTGGTTTACTTTATAAATAAATGTCACGTTTGTTCTTGAAATGTGACAATGTTTGAATGTTTGAATGTTATTTTCCTATAGATCTAGTATTTCCCTACACCACACGTGGGGTATAGCAAAGAGTGTTGCTTAGTATCACCTGCACCGGGATCAAAGTTATAAGTTAATTATATGCAATGTTAAGTGCCGCGATGACATCACAGATTTCCCATAATGCACTAAATCTAAAAATGCATTACTTGGAAAATTAATATCTTCCGAACGCCATATGCAATTGAGATTCAATCTTCACCCCCCCCCCCCCCCCAGCGATTTTTTTCTACATATTTTGAAATCAATGAATATTGTCACTGGAAATGTCTTACATGTTGCATGTGTCCGTTTGTCGGGGACAGCACATACTTCATCCTAGTACATGGGCGTTAACAGTACATGGCATAGGTGCGGGATTGGGTCAGATAATGGGGGAACTTACAGTATGACCCATTCATGGATTTATTGATGGCCATTACTTTATCCCCCACCCCTTCTCTTCTCATGTATATTAACAAACTCGTACTGTCCAAAATTTACTTTCATATTCGTACACCTGGTTTTTCCCATTTCATTCCATATGATTAAAGAAATTGAGTTAGAAGCTCATTCGAATACGCTTCACTTGGCCCCAATAGTTGTTTGTCCATATATTAGCCGACAGTGGAAAGATATTTTCGTGATCATCTTTCTTCACAATTATGTCACAATTTATTTGAGGCAGAAATAACCTCTAGATCAGTTCAAACAACCTCTTTAAATAGCCATCTTTTATTCAACCAAGTTGTTCACGCTTCACGAGCATCTTTGGCTCAATTTAAGTGCTGCGTGCAAGCAAGGTAGTTCAAATACTTCGAATACAAATGAAGTTTCTTTCCTCTTGAAAACAACATCCTTAATACTGTAGGTTTTTTTTCAGCCTATGGGAAAACGTTCAACGAACGTTCGCTCCGTCTTCTTTCTACGCAACAGGCTGGTTGCAGCTTCTATGTTCTCTGTAGAATGAAAGTGCTTCGCCCGGAGGCGCTATATGTATTCGATTGTTTAATTTTGCGTCAACCTTCGCAGTGACACAATGATTTATCTTACAAAAACTGATACAGCAAACGTATACGAGTATGGGCAATATTTTTAACACGTATCTCAGAATCAATATTCCATAGCTGTTTATTTACACGACGCCTTTATCGGAGAGACATTCATGTACATGTCTCAAACGGTACGTCGAGATGTATGCGTAGAATAATACTTTCCAGACGCCGGTAGTTCAATCCAGCCATCGTCGCTCAATAGTAAATGAAAAAGTTACAGGCAGACGGCATGATTGTATTGCTGTGTAACTCGAAGCAGTAGATTAAAATAATATTTGAGTTGTACAAGGTATATCCACAAGACGAAAGTTGCAAGTTTCACATTGATCATGAAAATCGAATTCTCATATTCTTAAATGGGTCTATGAACTTCGCAAAGAAATAAGGCATTACTTGTACTTTTACATGTACTTTTCCCCATTTAAATATACTTTATAATTGGTCTTAGTTAGATAATGAGATGAGTTCGCATTTATCAATAATGTATTTGTAAAACCGTCGTTAGAAGTTTACTTCCGTGGGCTTCTGACTTAAATCTTACGAGAAAGACAAAAGTACAGTCCACATCGTGACCTCCACATCCGGCTGTAATACCCTTTTCCTATAACTCAAGACATCTCACTGTAAAGATTGGTTATTTTGGTTGAACTATATACTTTTCAACAAGGTCACAGAAAGTTATGTAATGTGGGCACGTTGTGTCGGATTTATTTGTTTTTCTTTGTAGTTGAATGTCTTGCTTAAGCTTGTAATTCGATACCGTTGAAATGTCACGTAAAATGTCGGCCTATTTTCTTGTATATCTAGCATTACGCTACACCACGTGTGGGGTATAACAGATAATGTCGCATAATATTCCCTGCAGAGGTATCAAAACTGCAAATCATCACAGATTTTCCATAATGCACTCTATAAATGCAATTCTCACGTTCTACCTCAGAGGTTTTTTTTTCTGTTTTTTTTTTAAGTCAATGAATTTGCCTAAGTAAAATCCCTTTTTTGAAATCAATCGAACAAGACAGCTCAAAGTTTTTTTTTATGATAATACTATTACGACATCAATGTCATATCCACATTCAATCGAGATACATTTCAACAGATAAATATCATTTATTTCACTGGGAATGATAACACGAGAAATATCGTGGCACAAAATATGCAAATGGTTAGCTCCTTCCTTTCTATAATTTAGTAATGAGTATCTGTGGCAAGAGTTTGTAGCTATTTAGACCGATAAAACCTTGTATGATTGGCTCTGCCCAGCATGCCATCCAGCTTATATCAAGAAACATAAAACATGAGAAGTACTTGATCAAAGGCTTATTAAGGATATTATCTTCTCAGTCGAAACAGTCCAATTCTCTCACTTAAGCCCCTCCTACAGCTGTCTAAAATTCATCCTCATCCAGACACAATCGCAATTTACTGCTTTATAGGGCGAATATATCATGATGTATACTCTCAGTACAGTACATGCTGTGTAATATGAGCCTCGGCACTTTTTTTTCTGTCAATTAAAGAGCCGTGCCAATTGAAATTTTCTGTGGACTACCATGAAAATTGCAGTTGGGCCGGGGTGACATGATCAGGCCTCTCAGGCGAATTACGACTTCAAAGAACGTCTTGGATAAAGAGGATTGCTGAAAAATACTACCGAGAACTTTCTTGAGCCAACATGGAGCAAAAACCTGCCCTACTTTAGTCCAGGCAAGACAGTGATAGAAAAAGACGCCCTCTAAGAAGCAAGGGTGCTATCCCGGTGTTCAAAGGTCTTATGCCAGATGAACTTAAGGGAAATTTTAGGAATAACATAGGTAAATATGATACGAGAAGGCGCAATATGGACTATATTCACAGTACACAATTATATATTATCGATAACCATCAACGGACGTGTGTTCCGTATCATGACCTACTCACCTACAAGAGTCAGAATATATGCCTGACTTGACGTACCGTCACCAAGCTCAGTGGAGTTGCATGGTTCGAGTCATGCAGTCACGAGGCTGTTATATCAACTGAACATTAAGACCAACATGCCGGTTCATGAAAAAAGGCAGTCTGGAAATATTCACATACATCTTAGGAATGTGTCAAGAAAGTTGTACCTCTACCTTAGAGGCAGTTGTCGGTTATCTGGTTATGCACCATCTCGAACTTACTCACTGTTTTTATACCTCGCACACAGGGATTTGTAAAGGTGCATTTGGCCTTGTGACCCATCTGGAAGTGCCAACGTTTCCCTCCTGGGTCCAATATAATTTGTGTATAAGGATTGGGTGGAGGAACAGAAAATATGAATCTTAAAAACGCCTTCATCAAAAGTGGTGGGTAATTTTTTACCCTGACAAGCAACTTCCAACGTGAGTGATGTTTGTTCATCTCAGATGTAGGCTGATCTGATAACACATTACCTAACGTATAATAGTCATGTATACCGTATGCAGAAAATGAGACGAAGCAGCCATTGGCGTATCCAATAAATAACTCAAATCAATGCTAACTATGATTTCTTTTTGGCTTCTTGGATTTAAGTGAATTCTCATGTGACAAATTTTACGTAATTGTTTTGACAATAAATTTTAGGATCGAAGAAAACAGTTCCATTTGTAATTAAACAAGAAAATGAAAACCATTCGGGGAGAAAATTTGCAGTGCCTTTCCATCTGTTGAAAAACGTGGACTAAATTGGGCACCAGCGGAGGGAGTACATGACGTCAGCACATACGTCAATAACGGAGAGTGACAGGTGATGAGGGAGGTATACGTAGTGTTTTAGATATGTGAGCCTAATTAGGCTATAACTAATGAACGTAAGATACTGATACTCCAAAATAATGAAAAACAAAAGTATGGCAAACTTTCCCTGATAATAAACGTAATTATCACAAATTGCCTGTAGCCTACGCTGATGGTCGTGAATTATATGGGCATACATGAGTGAGTTCTGTGCGAAAGTGAAGATTATGAGACTATAACCTTCGCTGTGCATGGGTTGTTAACACAATAAAATTAAAAACGAGAGGCGAGTGTCTTCCTTCCTATCTGTTCTGAAAAGTAATTTACATTTCTAAGAAAATCCATGTAAATGGAAAGATGCCCCGTCAATTGTCCTGAAATTCTTTCCACATCAAGGAAACAGGAATTATGTGTCCTTTTGTGCCGTAAGCAAATTTATAATCCTGTTTGAAATATGGCTACACATGATCCTTACAGTCCCCACGCCCCGCACTTACATAATAGCAAGTTGGAGAAGTCCGGCTGGGTCATAAGGTCAAATGTACCTTTAGGTTGTTTACACACGAGTATAAATATATGCGTCTATCCAGCGAAATTTCATTCCCCTGTAAGCCTGTTTTGCATTGTCTGGAGTAAAAGTCCTCTGAATCCCCAATATCGTGTAAGGAAGACTGAAGACACACTTCACTCATTTCCCAAATGGACCTGTATTGTGTTTGACTTTGGCTTCGTGTACTGTGTGCAAAATTATTCTGCATAGATTTACAACGATTAAACTTATAGAGGTCGTAGACGTTACGTTATCGTTTGATCCACCACGCTTTAGGTCCACCTTCAATGGACGGCGAGTCATACAAAGTCAGGGAGAATTATTTTTCATATCTCGGTCGGTACTCATTACTCAATGAGTTCAAATGAGTTTTTAATTTATGTTGCATTTATAATACGATTCTCCAAAAAGGTTCCCGTACTGTTTAAAGACTTTGGACCAACATCATGATGGAATGAGTGATTGCGAATTAAAACCAAAAAATCTCACCATTCGCCTACAATTCACTTTAGCCATTTAATATGGCTGGGCAGCGCTTGCTGTTATGACGTCAGGGTACGATCTCTATTGACTGAAGGAACTTACACCATGTCAATGATTAGGTACTCGATTTTTCTAACCATTGCGAGAAGATTACAGACGAGATGGTGTAGTTCACAGCAATGACAAGTGCACAGATACGATGTAATAGCGCATGTATACGGTTGCACTTCATCGTAGTCACTTGGCCAATGTAATATCAGCACCGTATACATAACAGGAGGTCATCATACGGAAAGGACAATAACTTCGTCCCATAAAACCTTCCTTCAAGTTGGAAACAACAATGATATAACACTGCAGACAGGTCAAAACTTTTATGGGACTTTCAGTTGCCCCCTGGTTTACCCTAGCTACGGACTCGGATGTCGTCCCTCCCTACGCTCAATCGATGGTTTTTACCCCCAACGTTCCTTTCTACAATCGAACTCTTGTTTAAAAGAAAGAAAAACTCTGAAGTTTGATATTTCTTTAGTTTTAAAGAATAACAATCCCACTGCGACTATATTGTTCGAATTATTTTTTTTAGAATGTCCTTTATCCTATGATGAATCATGGTAGGCCTACCTTTACTGTTTAAGCAAATTCTACCACCTCTACTGACTGGTTATTTAGATTCCTGCATTCTGATTGGTTAAACGCTGACAGGTTATTCTCCAACACAGAGGCCGTTATAATGATTGCAGAAGCCACTAGAAAGTAAACCCCCAAAAGGACAATTTCTTGGGAGAGGATAGAAGAGGAATAAACCACGTTTGTCGGATTACTATAGGTGAATAACCCGTCTCGACTCCAAATTTGAAAAAATAACGGACTCGGCTCGACATCTTCCGTTTTTTTTTTCAAATCTGGAGTCTCGACGGCTTATTTACCAACAATAGTCCGACAAATGCAGTTTATTCCTTGAATATCTAGTGTGAGGGAAAAATTCGTTTGGTAATTGAAATCAACTCACCACGAAAAGGTTTTATACGAACAGACAACTGCTACGATAAGTTTATGATTTGCTATGTAATATTCACTAGTCACTGCGCCGTGCCCTCATTATAAGTCAGCGTGTCAACTCATTCAAAAAAGATGAAATGTTCTTTCAATTTTAATCATGGAGAGCATTACTGGTAGGTGGCAAAAAGAACAGAAGTGTCGTTTCCGACACCGATGAAAATTGAACTGCCCCTCCAAATCTTACAGGATTCGTAAGTTCGCGATTATGTATGATATAGCCTCTTAATGTACTTCAATTCGTGTTTATGGGAGTTCACTTCCATTCAGTGTGGCAGGCTGATTGAACCTCTCTTCTGACAAAATTCTCAAAAGCTTTCACAGATGACGAACGCTCGCGTGTCTGTAAGTCTAACCAAACACGTAGCTCTATACAGGCTATGCAAATAAGCAAACATACATACCGGTACTCGTTGTCGATAATACAAAACAGCTCTGGTTAAAGGCGGGCAATTATTTAATTTCTTTTTTGGTTTCGTTGAAAGCTAGAGAAGTTATTAACACGAGAGATACTTGTTTAAGAGGAGTGTGTCAATACACGCTGTTCTGCACTCATTTATTACCATGAAAACAACAAACTTAATAGACTGATAGAGGTAACGTTAAATCATCAAAGCCGAGTTTTATCAATACCGTCACTTGCTAGGGAGGGGGAAGGGTAGTATTATGCCAGACTGGATGTAATAAGTTGAAGGGAAGTGATGAGGAAAGTCTCCTTTTATCCTGACAATACTTACGGGAAAAAATTCATCAATTTTTTCGAAATACATTCCATATGTCAAAGAGGAAATAAAATCTACACAAGTTGGTGAAACTTCCACTCAAACCGAACCGAAATTTCTGAGATATCGGCAAATGAAGTTACCACAATTGTGACTCAAGCCGGGGTTATACCACTTCCTCGTTATTGTTATAGGTGCTTTGTTCTCTTTGTTCTTTATTACGTCTGTTGTGTTGACTTTGACGTTAGAGGCCCAATTCTCTCACACCAAACAGTACCAATTCTCCTAAACTTCCTAATCAAACCCCTCTCACAATTGTGTGAAATTCACTCTCATCCAGCCACAATCTCAGTTTATTGCTTCAAGGTAAGTATAGAAGAGCTCAATGTGTATAATCAAAACACTCTAAGAACAGTTCATGCTTTGTAATATAAGCTTTGGTATGCATTGTTTGAAATAGCAGTCAATCAAAAAGCTGAACCAATTGAGAGTTTCTGTTACCCTATACTGGAAGTGTAGTTTGGGGTGAGAGGATTGGCCCTTTAATTAGGGTAGAATCTTCCAATGGAAAATATAAAGTTTGAAAATTTTCCATGACTCTCGTGCTGATTGAAAATATGGGAAAGTTGAGGATAAAAATTGGTTATAATGTGAAAAGATAAACCAGAAAGTCCTATCATTCATGTGAGGAAATGACCACATATTTGCTCGTTTCAACTTAACTTGTATTGAAAATGTCACAGATTTAACAGGCAAAATTTAGCCGTCCCATATGCTATTCATAAGTGACACCTTAAAAATGTTTTTGGAAGTTAAACAATTAATAAACATGTTTAGATGCTTACCACACGTGTCATATTTCTACACATCGTGTTTAAAAACACGCTTTATCGCTAAACACTTACCAAACACATCAAATATGAAGAGTGTTGGTCTCTCCTAACTGAAGATATCATGCTTACAAGCCATTTTCGGTGTTTTCGCAATTTTACCGCTGGTGACCTCAAATGACCTTTGACCTCAACCAAAAACAATAGGCTTTTTCCTCTCAACATGACAAACCTATATACCAAGCATGAGAAGTGTTGGTCACTCCTATCTGAAGAAATCATGTTTAAAAGCCATTTTCGGTGTTTTCGCAATTTTACCGCTGGTGACCTCAAATGACCTTTGACCTCTACCAAAAACAATAGGGTTCTTCCTCTCAACATGACAAATCTATATACCAAATATGAAAAGTGTCGGACATTCCTATCTTAAGATATCGTGATTACAAGTAAGTGTCACAAACACACACATACACACATTTACACACACAGTCACACACACACATACACGCACACACGACATCACCATCGCATAGATTCCTTGCCTGCCTACGGCAAGGAATAAAAAAAGTCGAACGTTTCATTCGGTTGGGATATAAAACGTTACAGTAAAATAATATTTATGGGTTGTATAACCAAAATCAACTGCACGATAACAAAACAATTTACAACGTTATGATTGACTACAGATATTTTTCATAAAGAAACGGGTAGAAAATTTTCGGCCCACTGCAGACACCATCTTAATTGAGCCTTTAAATCATGTATTCGCTGTAAGTTATTTAAATTATTACCGTCGTAATACTAGAAAAACTGGACCGTAAATTTTCAGGGAATTTAATTTCAATTGTTTTTCAATGTCAGCCGGTCACGCTTGACAACGCTAATAGATTTGAGTGATGTCTGACTACGTTTACACTCTAAAACATTTGAAGGTGGGGACAAAGCAAGTGTTTAATTGCTAAACACGTTTATTGGAGTGTGGTCAAAATATTTTAGTCGTTCTCTACTGACCCATTTGGGGTCACACTAAACCGACCTATTTTCCATGTAGAGTCTCCGCTTCCCTTTTCAGTAAACAAAGTATATTCAATCCGAAAATTAAAATTATGAATTCACTAGAAGTTACTCAAATACACAACAAAAAAAAACAAACAAAAAAACAAACAAGGCTTAAATAAACAACCAAAAAAAATAACAAAACAGACAGATGTTTGAATACACAACTTAACCTGTTCTAAAAGTAACACCTAATTTGTCGTGTATAGCACTACACTCTTTGAGAATTCGTTCCGAAAAACAGTCGTGAACAGCAAACAGCATTTCAATAATTCGAAGCCCCTGCACCTCTTTTTAAATGTCTGCCCATCCCTAGGGTTTTACCTTTAGTCCCTTATTTGCAACGTAAAACTCTATAGATGCAAACATTACAGGAAGCCACGCGAACGATGTGAACTTAACGGGTAAGGTGGGAATCGCTTGAGAAAAGACGAAATTTCTCCGATTTCGTGTTTGAATTTGTTCTTGTGTGTTTAGGCCGGACGAAAAATCGATAAATCAATCACCAAATAATGTCTTCAGGAAATAGATATAAATTGCTACGCTTGATATGTGAAGTTATGACCGACTTATAAAAATAACGTCACAGAAATACGAAGGCTTCGACGGATTTTTCTCTCGCAATTAATGCTATAGAACGCGAGCGGTGCCTAGATTTTTTTCGCTTTTGTCTCACGATCGATTTAAGCTGGGGTAGGTATAGAATAAGAAAAATTTTAACAAAGGGAAATGCATTTTTAACAAATTTATATTTCATTGAGCACAATGAAGGCGCATTTGAGCGGTATAGTATAACTGTGTGATGTTCGTCAGATGCTAACTATTTAACATAAGTAGATTCTGTAACAGCCGGAAATCCACTCAAACTGTCGAAACTGTATCCAATATCCACGGAGGTCCTACGAAGGCATTGAACACACTGTTTATGAATCTTGAGGCTGGTTCGAGGGTTGTGATGCTTAGGTTTCTGTGAAAGCGTCAAGCTTAACAGAACACACACATGTTTGGCTATCGTCTCAGTATATTACTTGTAGAAAAAATACAACCAAGGTCGTAGAAGATCGACTTGACAGGTCTTGCAGTTGAATCTAAATTTGGTCAAAGACTGAGTTCAAAATGAACAGACTTTCTATACAACACGCCATTTCGTGTTCAGCATATTGACAGTATGTGACTTTCAATGCATCCTGCCGGGTGGTGGGGAGTTCGATTCCTAGCCGAGTCAAACCCAAGAATTAAAACGGAACCAGTACTGCCATTGTGCTTAATTGGTGCTCGGTTTAAGCGCCCTGATTTAAAGCCCAATTTTCTCACCCCAAACAGTACCAACTCCCCTAACCTTCTCGCTTAAGCCCCTCCCACAATTGTCCGAAATTCATCCTCATCCAGAGACAATTTCAGTTTAAATTGCTTCAGGGTGAGTATAGAAAATCTCAACGTGTATAATCAAAACACTCACGGTATACATGTACAGTTCATGCTTTGAAATATTAGCTTTAGTACGGTACTCTGCATTGTTTGAAATAGCAGTCAATCAAAAAGTTGAGTAAATTGAGAGTTTTTTATCCCCTATACACGAAGTGTAGACGAAGTGTAGTTTGGGGTGAGAGGATTGGCCCTTTAAGCAATGAAGTAGAGAAAAACAAGCCAGTGCCCCACGCCTGGAAAAGGCTGTTCATGGCGCCGCTAGAGAGCTTTATATGCCTATGTAAAACCCTATCTAACTGCATGACCTTTGGCATTGAAGGGGTTCATGGAGTTGACATCGATTACTCAATGAGAGTGTTAAAGGGTCACTACCACATGACAATAAGTTAGCATAATGAGTCAAGTTTCATATCCAATAGTTAGGGGAAAAGTTATTAAGTTTGACTTTTGTGGTGGCTTGACTTGTAACCGTTTTTTTTTTCATAATTTGAAAAAAGGGTCTGGTTACAAATTTTTAAAAATCCGAAATTGAACCGTAGAGTTCTCACTCATAAAACAAGTTATTTGTATGTTAGGATATGAGGGTTGTCTAAGTTTGGCCATGTTTCACTGGCATGTGAAGGCAACTCAGAAGGTTTGGAAAATTTGTTGTTGAATTTCACGAACCAACTTAATGTTTCAGATACAAAGCAACAAATCCAACTAAATTTAGTAGTAAACGTTGAACTTTTGAAAGTATTCTTGCTTGCTAAAAATGCACCAACACTGACTATCTCTATACAATAAAAATCATAAGCCCTCACCTAAATTCGTTGTGGGTTGGGGAACCAAAAAATATCAGTAATACAAAACATTTTTGACAAAAGGAGATAACCAATACAATCTTTCCAAAAGGGGCTACGCCACAGAGAGCACTTGAGACCGAGATTGGCCAATACTTATTGGTAAGGTACGCGAAGGCGTATTCGACGTACACATCGTTGTAGCAACAATATTAACATACCGTTTAGAAAGCCAGCCGCGCAGACATCTGATTCATACATTATACGGCATTAAGTCAGCAAACTAGACTAGACCTGTTCCACCACAACCACGGAATGCTCAGTTGCGTCTATCCCCACTGTTAAAGTGACAACAATATTTTTAATTGGAAAACCAAACTGAAATCATTTGCCATTTTGCTTTCACATTTCAACAAGATCCGATTCTTAATCAAATATTCCAGGGAAAAATCAAACTTTTATTGTTTGCTATGCCTTTGACGTCAAAATTTATTTAATGAAATTAAACGTCTGCTAACTTCGAGCAGAAGGAGAATGCAATGAATGATGAGTTGAAATTAGTGCAGTCGCCAAAAGGTCATCAAATATATCTTCTCGCAGGTATTAAGCGATGTTGATTTAGCGCAATCATTGAAATATTACAGCCGGCATCACTTAGTGTAAAAAATATGTGGCAATTGCGCCAGACTGTCTGAAAAGAAAGGTGAAATAAAACAAATAATTGAACCTTCTATGATTCGCACAGAGCGACAGGATTTAAATACTCTTAAGTGTGCACGAGATGATTTTCGTTGTGCTGAAGCTGTTAGAGGCTTAACATAAATTTAGTCTAACAGTGACCGAATCGACCAACCACTTCAGTCAACAATAGTGACTAATGATGTTTGGTCAAGATGAATTAGTTTCTCACAAATATTAAGCCTCCTCCACTAATATTTGATATTCTTTTATTCCATTACAACGAAATTAGTCAGATATCATCACAAATATGTGTGACTAACGTGGTTACTCGATTCAGACACCACTCGACTAATTTGTGTTTTCAGTGTATAGGCTATATCCAAATAGCCTTTTATATACTACAGGAGGCTAACATCTACATACCATTCCATTCTAAGCCTGAACCAAAGCTTCACTGCATTTAACGACCGTGTTTATACAAGAATAAAAAAGAAGCCTCATTCTCCCCAAATGTAATCTTCGGGGAAAACTTTTTCAATTTTCACATTTGCCCATGATCGATGGCAGTATATATATACAACAGATTTGTCTTTCATGACAACGTTTGCATTATGCATGCTTGCAGGCGTGTTGCTAATTAATATTGTGTGAGATGTATAATATTGCTTTCTAATGGCTGATAAAACCAGTCTCTGGCAGTTTACGCATGACGGTATAGAGAGCGTTGAAGTTTGTGTAAACTATTCATGCAGGAGAAGAATATAGCAAAATGCACGGTATGCAATACTTGTGCAACGTTACTGAGAAAGTATATGGCATACTGAATATACCAGGCCTTGAACCAAATTTGAATGGTGGTCTCAGCTGCTATATAATGACAAACTTACACGATCTACATCACAGTGAGAGCTCGAAGCCATAGAGGCGTTACAGTATGTCCTCGTCCGCCTTTGGGCCCCTGGTGGGCACCTATGTACCCTGAAGTTAGTTGGTTAGATGAAGTTTCACAGTTCAGTTTCAAACCGATTGGTCTTAGGTCCCCTGTAAGTCTGTCAAGTCAGATCATAAATATCATTTTAATACGATTGCAAATATTACGTCTCCAGATGCTGTATTTTCACAGTCTAAAGTTCGTTTACGCCGTTTTAAAAAATGGCAGTGAAGTCCCACAAACTGACATAAGCCAGTAATCCGAAAGTGTTTAATCGTCTTTGTGTAATTACTGTTTAGACGAATCCGTAAGCCAAGTAATGATGAAAAATTGCTAGGGTCTATTAGCCTTAATTTTAGTAATCATTTTGATTACCAAAACCAAATGCAATAAACTCGGAACCAAATGGTTAATAGCTTAAGTTCAGGCTTTAACTTAAAATATTGAGGTAGATAAAAGAAATGAGAAGACGGACATATGGCTGTCAAATCTCACGACTTTTTAGTTACGGAATCGTGCAACAGGTTAACAAAACATCACTGGGTATATAAAATGGGTGCAAATAAATGAATGAATGAACGAACGAACGAACGAACGAACGAACGAACGAATGAATGAATAAATAAATAAATAAATAAAGTGTGTATCATGGGAGTGTGTAGGCGTGATGGTCCTTTATCTGAACGTTATGCCACCTTTCAAATAAGGGTACGAACTGGGGACATCGTGACTTCTTGAACATACCCCAGTTCAAGTAATAAGAATAATCATCATTCGGCCCTTTAAAAAACACAACGGGCACTACATTGAAAATTGAAATTCGTACATTGAACATTCGTAAAAAGCCCGCTTGAGATCCAAAACCTTATCCGGTGAATCATTTCAAAGAATATATGCCATGTTGCATTCATGCTTGCGTGTGGTTCTGTTGGATGTACTCTTTTTACCTAAAACTTTTTTCTCCTTTTATTTTTCATTATTAGTGTTCAGATTATATTCATACAGTACATCCATCGTGATATAATATACAAATAACATAAATGTGATTCCCTTTTCAAACGCAAATGAAAATATCTCAACGAATCTAATATACAATGCCAGAGTTCTTCTGTTTTTGCAAAGCTAATCTGAAAATAAATTCACACAGGAAGCAAATGATTCTCTGATATAAAAAATATTTACGATATTCTTGTTTTTTACTTTTTGATATTCTTCCACTTTAACATTTAATTTAAATATACGAAAGAAAGCATCCACCTCTGGTATACTTTTAACCAGTTTACATTTAAAAATATAATGTTTCATATGTAGCGCCAAAAAATTGAAAGGATGTTTGGCTTTTTCATTCGTGAAAAAGAAGCTTTGTTTAGAGAAAACAGGATTTTGATTGAAGAACAAGTTTTCTACCCCTTTTTACCTAAAACTAAACCACGGTCATAACTTGCCAAGCCGACATTCCGTAAATTTCTCACAAATTTAGAAATGAAGATAAAAATGAGTGGCAACCAACATACATATATTATGTTACATATATTATATACGAAAGTTTACTATAAAACAAAGTTCTTACGTCAAGACTGACTCCATGGTCATGCGGTTTGAGCATTCGGTTTGCTGTCGGGAGGTCGGGGGTTTGGGTCCTGGCCGGGTCATACCGAAGACTTCAAAAATGGAACGCAACGTCATTGTACTTAACGTTCATCAAAGGCAATTGAGAAGGGAAACAAGCTAGTGAGTCACAATTGGAAAAGATACCAAAATGTCCAAACTGGAGTACGTTCCAGCTTACTCTGTTTAAATACCATCAATCAAGTCATACCTTCAGGAGACATCAATCCCTGTCATGGCTGACGTCGGGTTGGTAAAAGAAAAGATAATATATCTCCTGGTAGACTGATTACATCTGTTTTACATGGTGGACTTAGCAACCACCCAAGCGTTTACATCACTTGTTAGGGAGACTGGTCATCCTCTTCAGTCTGTCATCAGAAATACCACGAGTATTATGCTAATTTCCATGAATATGCAATAGGCAATGGAGAAGGGACACAAGCTAGTGAGTCACAATTGGAAAAGGCCCGAATTAAACCAATTGGTACATCATTCTTTATCATGACTGGAGTCGTGTAGGTAAAAGAAAAGATTATATATCTCCTGGTAGACTGATTACATCTGTTTTACATGGTGGATTTAGCAACCACTCAAGCGTTTACACCACTTGTTAGGGAGACTGGTCATCCTCTTCAGTCTGTCATCAGAAATACCACGAGTATTATGCTAATTGCCATGAATATGTATGAGAGGGAAAATATGTTCATATTAAACTTTTATATGATCAGCAGAACGAACTTGCCCCACATGTTTACTGTAACTACCGCCCTAACAATTTTGCACGGTCATAGATGTACGTCACATGACAGACACTACATCATCCAATAATGGAGTCTCTATTCGACTCTAATCAAACTGTAAGAGCAAGCTGGCAAGACGTAGAGGTTGGAAGTTGGTAGAGTCCATACCCGTAGCCAAGGGGAAGGGCAAGGGGCAAAGACTCTCCTTCAATTTTTTCGCCAGCAAGAGACTGAAATTTGCCATTGATTTGATAGATTTGTACACATTTGCCCCACTCCCTGAAAAATTATTTTAATTCGTTCTCCTGGAGAAATTTTGCCGCCGTTCTCCGTTCGGTACCTTGTCTAGTTACGGGCTTGAAAAAGTCTCTGGGGACTCTAATAAAGTCTGGAATGCCAGCGCGCCCAGCCCCCCCCCCCCCTACCCCCGTCCCGGCAAAAAAGTGACTAAGTGATAAAACTCTATTCTTTTCTATATTTTTCTTGGGCAAATCATTCTGTTTGTATACGCTGTAAATAAACATCAAATCTTTTAAACACAATAAAGCTTTTTCAATAAAATTTTGCTCCAGAAACTTCAAAAAATGTACCACAACAAAACATTTGCGGGAGCTACTTATTAACGGGTTTTCAAACGTGGAGCAGGAGAACCTTCTTAACTTGTTAAAGAATATGAATTAAAATGCTCGAAACCCAGGAGTAGAACAGCCCCTATACCCCCAATAAATGCTAAGACGGAATTAAGACACTGTCTAAGTTCTGACGTGGTATTTTATGCTACTGAATTCAAATACACATCAATAGTTCCAGAACACTGTAAAACAGCGTCATTCATGGTAAAGTTGATGTCTTTCCTAATACCGACTTCAGGTTTGCCAAACCGTGTTCAAATCATACGCGGCTAGAGATATTTTTCTTTTATCTCAATTCAATCGAAGATGACGGGTAAATCTACCCTCAAGACAAAAATATAAACCATAATGAAATTCAAACATTGACGCCAAAGACATGAGCTGGCTTTGCGAAACTCGTCCATCGGACTAAACTTTCCTCTATATCTGTCGTCGTAAAAACGCCGATCTAAAATGTTAATGAACTGTGCCAAGAAATTGATTCTGTGTAATGTCAACGAACGCATAACGACTTGTGGTCTATAGGCTTCGTTGCGCAAAGGACAAAATTTAAGACGATCTTCTGGGTTTAAAATTACATCTTGCCTTTGACGCACGGTACATATCCATTCACGTTGGAGAGACGCAGATGTTTCGTCGCTTCTCAAAGAGTGACTGATGCCGCGGATCGCGGCTCATACTGCTCAGTTTGCTATACATGTCTCAGTATTAATGATGGTTTCAGAAACATCACATGTTCATTTGAACAGCTGTGACGGATTTTAACAAGACGCCGTGATCCCCAGTATAGTTTGCGTTTCATTACCGAAATGCGGGTAACTAAATCAGTGACGTCATCACAAAAACATCCCTCTCTACATGGTTTGTTAGTACCTATTTTCATCCGAAATTTTGAATGTATATCTTGCCGTTCATGCTCATGCACGAAGGAATAAAAATCTAAATGAAGGACGTGTTTGGTTGTCTGGTAAAGAATTTCATAGACTGAAAGACCTGTAAAACTGCTTAAAATTATGCAATGACATTTACGCTTAAATCGCCTGAAGCAAATTTCAACAAGTTTATGTAGGTACGGTATCCTTATAACAGCATTTTGATTTGACGATCTTTGTATTATTCCGAGCAAAATGTCAATAATTATGAAATATAGAACAAATGGGAAAATGCAATCTCTCGATTCGACCTGGATCACGACACCTAGTCATACTGATCTCGGATTTGTCAGTTTCAACCATGTGACAACACTGTGTTTATTATTCATTAAATTCTCACCTAACCTTTTGTTTGTATAGGCAAATAGGTCAAAAAAATAAACATCATCAGAGGTGTATGTGCTTGTCAGGAGATTTGCAAGATTTTCCTTTTTTACAAAACAAACAATGCTTCTACTGTACCATTCCTGTTCATGTACTTGTACTTGTGTGGAAGAAATAAATGAAAATGAAACAAGGGGCGACTACGTCTAGCGTATTATAAATACCCGCCAACATACATGCTTGCTTGAAACAGTTTTACAATTACAATATGATTAAAGTCAGAAGTGCAAAGATGAGGTAATTTAGCTTACGTAAAGAGAATATGGAAAATTCATATCATGTAAGCAGTCACGCCATGGCAAAGCTGTATCATAGCGTAGGCCTAAATAAATCGTTCCTTCCCATCCTGAATACAATGCACAATAGTTATATCTAGACCAGGGTTGTCCAACCTTTCGCAGTGGTGGGCCACATGTAATGGTTATGATGGACGAGGGGCCGCATTCTATACTCGTTTTTTCTTCAATTTTTCCCGACGTCCAAGGCAACAAAATGCAATCATTGCGCGTAGGGAACACTGATTCCTTTTCGTTTTTGATCGAACAAATAAATAAATTTTAGCAAAAATTGGTTGTGTTTGGCAGAATATTCGGACAAAGTTTTTTTTTCATATTCCTCCTGAATCATTCTCAACCAGCCCATGTGGACAACTTTCCAATGTAGCTACATGTAGCAGACATTTGAATGAATTATTTCATTCAAAAGTAACATGCCATAGCGGACGGCCAAGCCTAAAGTTGTCATCAATTAATATGGCTATTGAATAATTTTGCAACCTAGATTATTTCTGACGAGCCAGACGCAACCTTTTCGCGGGCCGGACCGTGGCCCGCGGGCCGTAGGTTGGACAACCCTGATCTAGACCAATCTTGAATTATTGAATTCGGGTCTCATGTTCAGATGTTCTGCTATGATTTTTTTCTTTGTAACCACCGCGTTTGTATTCTGACAAACAACCATTTATTGAAATTAAATGAATGGTCTCAAATCACAAGCCTTATTGAACACTATTGTCAAACGCTAACAGTCTTCACACTACGAGCGAGCAATTTGGTATTTAATTTGCTTTGTTTTGGTCCGTTGGTCTGGTTTTCTTTACTGGCAGTGTAAGAGCACCGCAATACGGCTCCCTCTCAACACCAGGGCTGTATGTTCAAGTTTGTTTGCAGAATCTTTCAATTTACTTTCCAAATAAAATCACTTTTACTACTACAAAAAACATCATATACCTGGTAACTAATATCAAAGCACAGTCAAAGCATTATGTTACTTTATTGTAAAGTACCCAAACTTACTGGTTTTCTAGGCAGGGTAACTAATGTGATTTTTAAAGATGGAAAGTCGTCATGAAAACGATTCTCAAAACGCAAGCCTTCGATAACCATTTCACGGATCTCGTCGAGACCATGTGACTTCATAATTTATTTCTGAAATATTCATGTTTCAGAAATTAATTATGGAGTCATGTGGTCGTGATGTAATCCGTGAACAGATTACCGAAGGCTTTCGTTCTGAGTATTTTTTTTTTTCATGACGACACTCCCGTCTTTAATTGGCTTGTCAGATGATAAGTTTACGTGTAGGTATAAATGAATACGTAGGTAGATACGATTTAAGTGGAGACTGAAATGACAGATAATCTCAAATATTGATCAATGTTTACATCTTGATTACAATCCCTAAAGGCTACGTTCACATAGGGCTATACTATTTGGGTGCACGGTGCACGTTTTCGAGGGCATGCGAATAGCTTGAATCGAACAATAGGATTTCCTCACACCGGGTCACATAAGAGGGCACTATTCGAAATGTCGTATAGCCGCGTATAGTATAGTACAGTTGGAATCGTGCTTGTTCGATTTTCGTGCAGCGTATACCTTCTCCCACACTTGTCCTCGTGTTTACTCTGACCCGTGACAGTTTTTGAAGTTGTGCTTTGGCCAAAATGAGTTAAGTTACTCATTTTATTGGAATTTCATAGCACATGCCGTCATATGTCAGTTATCCAATGTCAAATGCCCCCCCTCCTTTTTAATTGAAAGAACAATATGCACATTCCATGAGTGGGCTCGGCATTTTTTTCTTCCTTTTTTGATCTTGAAATGCTCGAAGACACAAGGTCAAAATAGCTCAACTAACCCGAAGTTCCATGTTGTTGTGTATAGTCAATCCGTATTTCATTACTTAATTAATGATTCTTATAATAAGTTAAATAATGTGGAAATAGATTTAAATCCCGAAAACATTGTATCTAAAGTATTTTGACAGCACAAAAATAATATTAAAGTAGGTATCACGTGCTACCCAATGTGACCCGCCGTGCCCGTATAGCGTATAGCGAATAGCGTAGGCTATACCGAATACAGTATACCGTATACTTCTATGTGAACGCAGCCATAGATACATGCGTTAGCAACCGCCATGTTTGAGGGCAAGCCTGTACATACATACTGGGGTTGCCCTCGAATAAGGCTGAAATACTTCACGTGGAAAGCAACTATGACGTCACATGAGAACTACAGTATCTATTGAGTAATATAGAGAGCTATAGTTCCCCATGGATTATTTCGTTCTATCAAAACAGTTTATGTTTCATGTCGAATTTTAGTGTCGTATTTCATTTTACCTATAGTTTAACTTGTTAGTTTAATTTAACTCGTTAGTCGAGCGCTGATTGACTGATTCTAGTCGTGTGTACCTTTCTCAGTTCTGTTCTATGTTTTCTTAATTTCTTCTACACTTTTACTACTTGTGCAATCTCCTTCAAATTCGTGCATACTCTTTTTTCCCTCTGTGTACCCGTAGTGTCTTTAAGTTATGTTTTAGACGTGATTTTTTTTAGGTTTTTATTCTATTTTGTTGGTAGTTTTTGGCTATCTTTGTTGTTTTTAACTTATATTTTCATTCTTTTTGTTAAAACAATGTTGTGATGTTGAACTGTCGACGGAAAAGGATTTCCGTTTTTCTAAAAGGGACGATGAATTTGATCTACCTATCTTTAATACCCTTTAAAAGAGCGTCTTTAAAAGAAGAGTAGCATAGAAAATCTGTAGCCTACACAAAAATATCATTTGCTCATTTCACAGAAAAATCTTAAATTTTTCCAATAAACGTTGGTTGAATCTTCTGTACTTCGAAATTATATGTTTATAGGTACACTGTTAAAAATTTCTGTAAATTTACAGACTTTTTTTTTAACTTAAACTTTTTGTATTTTACTTTAAATAGAGATTTTCTGTATCTTTACAGACACTTTGTATTGCTACAATAAAAAAAGATTGTTTAACATGTATTTTCTGTTTATTTGAAAAACCATTTCTGTCTGCTTTTTTAACCAAATTTTACTGCTTTGTAAAACTTTTTTTGTAAATTTACAGAAATTTTAACAGTATTTTGTATTTTTCTGATTTCACATAAATATACTGCATGTCATTTAACGAACATTCATTTTGTTTTTAAGCTGAAAAAGAAACAAAAATAAGCCCAAACAAACAAATAAGAAATAGCCAGAAAATTTTCAATATATAACATGCATCGTTCTGCGAAGTTTCAGTTTAAAAAAAAATATTTTTGGCAAATTTATGGCCCTATTTGAAAATTGACTTACATTTATTTTAAAAGCATACTTAGTTATTACGTTCTTAGTTCTAAATATCATACAACTGGTGTTTTGTCACACATTTTTAAGTAAAAAGAAATTGTAAGGCCCTAATTTCAGAGCACTGGCAATTGGTATACTGATGTCAACTCATCGCCACAGGCGCTCATGCACTTGATCGGAGCAAATTAAAAACGTTTCACAAATTTACTTGAAAGAGTCTGTAAATTTACCACTTTATGACGTAAATCTCATTTTGCATAAATGGGTGGAGCTTATTTTGTAGGCATTTTCCTAAAAAAAAAGGATTGCTGTTGCTTTGAATAATATCTTCTTTGGCGTTTTTTAATCAGGAAGTGATAAACTTATTGTTTACCTTGTCTGGAAATGTTTGTAACCAATGTATTTGCATTCTTTGTCATATTTATTTTAAAAACAATTATTATATTGTACAAAAAATGTGACTTTCCAATTACAAAGTTCCTAGAGATAGCAGTCTACTTGACAACAATATGACAACAAAGCATCCTCAAAATGTTTTGATTGAAAACAATTTGGTAACGACACATTACGTTGATAAGCAAATACCTGATCTACGTAATGGTGAAGTGTATGTTACGTAATAACATATGAAAGGTAAAAAAGCGATATTATAATAAATATTAAAACGTCGGGAATGAAAACAGTAGGCTGTAAATTCACATAAAATTAAGGTAAACAAAACAGAACAATTCTGTAATTCGATTTACAGTAGACTTTTGTAAACTAATTTACATGCAAAAACTGTAAAGAAAAAACAAACCCTTAATGTTTTTTCATGATTACAGTCTGGCTGTAAAAAAACATTATTTGGTTGGAAAAAATTTGCCATAAAAATTATGTAAATTTACAGAGAAGTTTTTTAACAGTGTACTGTTAACTGGTAAAAGCAAATAACAGAATACCGATTCCGATTCAGAATATACGTGGATTTTTGAGGATTTCAAATTTTGTGACAAATGGTGGTATTTCCTCACAATAACGCTTCACTGCATACTCAAATCCACACGTGGTTAACACCAAAGCTATAGGTCCAAATAAAGACCAATTCTTTGATACCTATAGCGCTCAGCCCCCAGAAACACGTTTAGTTTGCGTAAATATATTTGTAGCTAAAATTAAGTATCAAGCTATCAACCATGGGGGTCCGCAGGTAAGGGCAAGGGGGCACTTGCCCCCCCCCCCGGAAAATTAAAAATTTGAAAAAACGTATAAAAATCAAAGCAAAAACCCAAGCAACACGTGTTCTCCAAGTTTCTTTGCCAAAAATAGGCTTTAGAAATGCCATTTCCGGCGATCTGGGAGGCATTTTGGGCTGAAATTTTCGCACGTTTCATGTAAATTCATGGTGACTCGGACGTTTTGCCCCGTCTAAAAATTTTGCTCCCCCCCCCCTGACTTTTTTCTGGGGACGCCCATGTTATCAACCCTCTATAATTTGAAAAGAAAAACGCCTTTACCTCCATTAGCATTTCTTCCATGAATTAATGATTCTCCACCAAAGGGGTGTATCCAGTGGAAAATTATTTACTGGGTGTATAGTAGTACGAAAAGCACAAACCATTTTAGTCAGAACTTAAGGCACAACTCCCAATGCATATCTCAAAAACCCTTAAAGTGCAACATTTGACTTCACACTTTTCATGATAGGCTTAAGATGGAAATTTTCCGATGCAGTTATTACAAATCATTTAACCAGTAAATAGACCAGTATGGGACGAGATTTTGCAAGAACACCCTTCTAAAAGGGTTCGATAAGACTTACATCCAGAGGGTGTGGCCGCAGGGTTGAGAAATATTTATTGAGGAGGCAAGATGACGGTGATTTGTCTCATAGGGGGTTAAATTTTTTCAAGCAGTCGTTCTTCCTTTTCTTCCTTATAGCTTGGTAAGCAGAAATTCCGCGGAAGCATGTCTTGTTGGTTTCGTGTGCCTAAGTTATACGCTTCTTACATTAAATATGACATGGTTTTCTCCGCTGCTTGTGAGGGTAGATATTACAGCACATATGTATATATACTCGGAAAACAACAGCCATCATATTACGGAACTGGGTGCAACGTGTCCGTTTATACCAAATTTTAGCAATAGAAATACGAACACATAGCTAAATTTAAACTCCAGTGCATGCTACAGTAATATCTTAAATACGTATTAGGCCCCTGCCCTGCAGTCTCTAACAGACATAAAGATGGCATAGGCCTAGTTGTAATGTTATCACTTTAGACGGAATTAAGCACGTGACATTTTCGTTTGCATTTGAGTATAATCCTCTTATCTCTCGTGTTGCCAATATATAAAGCCTTAATCATCTCACAAGTAGCACGTAACATATGCGCACAGTGTGCTCATCTGTAAATGTCACAAAACATAATACGTGCATGGATCTATCGTTCTAATGCAGCGGAACTCTAGTTTCTGCAGAGAATTTCATGTCGAGAAGGCGCACCTCGCGGAACTGAGTAAAAAAGACAACGTTCATTATTTATGCAAAAGCTCATATATCCTTTGAGTCAGAATCCGTCAAAAAGGGTTGGTGAGCTGCAGGTCTCGAGGCGACTACATACAGAGAGACCAATAGTTCTGCAAGGCGTAGGCTTTCACAGCTTTCATACGAAGATGGATACGAAAAGTATTCAAATGAGAATATTCTCTCCTCGCAGAATGTCGTCTTTGGCGACTGTGGGACTTTCATATCAAGGAAAAGATGACACGACTAGGTCAAGTTACAGTTTTAACAAGAAACAGACAAGCTGGCTATTCCCGTATCTCACGGTACTGATGTACATGTATATAGTCATACGACAAAGCAAATATGTCGTAATATGTTTTCTTTCGGTATGCATATACACACGTTACTCGTATTCTTTGGATCAAACCTGTTTTTATCGACTGGCGAAAGGCCATACAATAGCAGGATGTCTAATTTTTCCATTCAACGTAAGCAAAAGTAGTCAACCTTGTAGACCTAATTTGATTTGCTCAAATTCAAAATCGTTCCGACATTCCCTTAAAAGGGCACGTGCACATTCTTACATAATGTCGCCGTTCATGCTTTGTGCGTCAGCGATAATAATTTCTGCATACATTGTTCTTTTAGTAGACAACAACAAATGCCGAGATGTACGAGGGAATGTAAAAAAAGATCACGTAGTACTACGTAATTATGAGAGCGATTTTGCTTTGTACCTGATCATCGCGCAATATGTGAAAACTGGCCTCCTCCGTGACACCATTAATTATGTTTACATTTCCCCATTTTTTACGTTTGAGGAAACTCGGAATGAAAAAGGGGGAGTAATCGTTTCACCTCAACGCTTCATACAATGTTTTATATAGGAGTACGAACTGAACACGGGAGTCCTATTCTCCAGGCAAAGTATGTGAATTACTTCAATGCATAACCAATTCACGTACATGTATCCGTTAACGCAATGTATGACGGGAAATTGAAATACTGTCTGCGTGTATTTATTTGGCAGAAATGGAAAATCGACGACGAGTGATGTATATGTTTATGTGTTTTTATTGCTTCATTTCGCCCTGAGGTCTGGATTTCGAACCTGGATGGGTCATATCGAGGATTTTTAAAGTTGAACCTACTGCCATTGTGCTTAATATTCAGGATAGGCGACAGACTGATAGAGTATAGGGGAAAAGCCAGACTACAGTAATTCACAAATGGCAAAAGGCCGTGGGCGACCCCACTTAAACCAATTACCGTATTTACTCTATTAAACGCCCCGGGGGCGTGAAATTTTCGTTAAAGGGGGCGTTTATTAGAGTCAAATTTACGTGACTTTTCTCTAGGCAAGTGCCACACAACTTGTTTCTTATCTGAGCCCTTCTGATAAACCGCTATGACGTATTTGCCCATTTGGTTGTCAGCTTCACAATCAGCTGAGAGCTCCTCCCCAATTATCGGCAACCAAACTTTCCTATAAATATGGTAACCACGAACAACACTGTGAACTTTGCAAGTGTGATCAACTTGCGCAGACATCTTGATATGTAACGTTACACAAGTGACTTTTTTACGAGCCCGCGGCATGCATGCATGCATGCTGTGCACAGTATGGCCAGGCCTCACGCTACTATACTGACCGGCCGGTTATACGCACGTACATACGGTGATTGCATAATAGTTACCGTGAGTAGCACCATGCACGTATGTATTAGCAGTACATACGCGTTCACAGCATTTCACTGTCAAACAGTTTTCCTGTGGTGAATTTGGATTTTCATGTTAGGCTGTTCGGATAGGCTAGCGAATATTTTTATACCTACGGTATGTACAGTACCACTATCGAACCGCAAACGAAGCAGCACAGGTTCGTGGTATGTGATAGCTTGATGGATATCAACAGAAATTAGTTGCAGAAACATGCCTTTTACTTCAGGATATGGGACTTTAGGAGATTTCGTGGCTTCAAGGTAGGACTATTTCATTTTCCTTTTACCATATTGCCTTTGGAATTAACAATTTCACTTTACGCAATGTGACGAAAAAGTTGGGGGCGTTTATTAGAGAGGGGGCGTTTAATAGAGTAAATACGGTAGTTAGAAACTGAGCCGTAAACCTCATCGAAATAACTCAAATGGGAGCTACGGTTTCATCGTCGGGTATCGTCGGGGTGATGATGGCAGAACTGTGACCTGTTTGCAGGTCATATATCGATGTAAAATAAAGCAAAGAAAATAAGAACAATACATTTCAAAAGTCCTCTCGAGAAAGTAAATGAAACACCCAGCTGTATCTATCGACATCCTTCACTCCGATCGACCTACCAAGGAAACGTTTTTGCATCTTCTATTTACATTTACACGTGACCTGGTTGTCGTGGAAATTCCAAGCATCGTTCGCTGGGGATGGAGGCCTACGGCTTTGATAAAATTTCTGCTCTAATTCAATTGATAACACCCAACTTCTATGCTCATTACCCTTAATGTAGTAAATCACTATCGCTTTTCGTTGAGTGCACTGCCTAAGGTAAACCTGCAAATTGCTACTTGGTTTGCGTACGTTCGAAATCTTTATAGTTTTTGCTGATTTTTCAGGAATCACCATCATACAATTAAGACCTGCTTAAGAATGGTTAGGATTGCGGGGCAATGCAATTAGCGTGATAGGCGACGTGTTTTCTGACACCAGTATCATTCCGCGCAGATCGATAAAAATCTATGAAAGTCAAGTTATCGATAGCTGCCTGCATAATGAAGGTTTAATTTGACAAATCTCCCACCTCAAATGTAATTTAAAATCCTAAAACTGCTTATGAATGATGATTTACTATTAAACGTATTGCAATATACAAGGACAAAATATCCTTGCGCCTCATAAGCCAGCACCAAGGATAGGAGTAGGCTATGTAAATTGACTTGTAACGTCTTATTAAAAGTTTCGACCTTGGTTGAGTATTAAGTGAGGTTCTTTAATTGCAATTCTAAGCAAGTAACAGGCTTGGGGCGGTTACATCTCAATGTAATCGATTACGATTGCGATTACTTCATATTTTACGATTGCGATTATGATTACGATTACAGCTAAAATTGAAAGTTGATTACGATTGCGATTACATTGTAATGTAATCATGATTGCAATCGTGATTACATTTTCTTTCCACATAAACAATGAAGTAGGCAAAACAATCCAGTGCCCACAACTGGAAAAAGGCCATGGACATTGCTCTAAATAAGCCCGAACAGAACCAAGTCCTCCCAACGTAGAGATTATTGAACCCTTGCACTTCTCACTCATTTTAAGGTGGAACATACAAGAAAGAGGGACAATTAAATTTTGTCATTCTAACAGAAGAAGCAAGCACTGAAAAAATTGTTTAGTAACCTTACTTTGTTCAATTCAACTTTAATGTAATCAGAAATGAAACCACGATTGCGATTACTTTGCCATTGCAATCGATTACGATTGCAATTACTTCGCGATTTTCACAAAAGTAATCGATTGCGATTACAACTACTTCAAAATGTGTAATCGATTGCAATCGATTACGATTACTGATTACGATTACCCCAAGCCTGGCAAGTAACGAAATGAAGAATCTCTATTCCATATCTGGCGTTAGTTTCCCTTTAATCTGGATTTTGTCAATCATTCTTTGCATCCAACTTTAACGTGTGAAAAGTTGTGTAGACGGATCCGATCAGAGCTTTCGTTAAGTGGCTGTAGGCAGCCATCAGTGGGGTCCATCAGCCTTAAATCGTCTTCATTTGTTGTCTGCATGAAATTCAAACCCTCATATTCCGTAAAATTTAAAAAAAAAAACAAGATGCAGTTCAGTGTACAACCACCCATGATACAGGTAATCAAGGAAATCGAAAAACTAAAGGTAATGGATCCCAGTTATGTCCGACTAAAATCAGACCATCACGTGACTCTCCGGATTCGTCTATATCTGATAAGAGAAACAAGCACGTAGCCAATGGGCCACAAAGGACCACTCATATCTGAATTAAAAGATCCTTCTCTTAAAGGATCAGAGCAGTCACGCCAACTCGAAGTAGTGAAGTACACCATCCTGTTTCATGATTGGCTGTGGAGAGTCAAGTGACAATTTTTTCCCTCCCCAAACGTGCAATTTTTTTAGATATAACTGCTTGATTAACCCTGATATGCAATAGTTATAAAATATGATGAAAAATACTTTGAAGAGGAATTATAGGAAGAAAATTATGAGATTTAGCTGTTGTTTCAAAATAACTGTTTGGGAGACTGCTCTTGACCTTTAAAGATGCAAAGTAAACATCAGCCCCAATAAACCAACACGACTACACCAACAAGTTTAACCGTAAGTGGAAATCTCAAACCATTTTGCATCTCGGCTCCTACCAAGAGTGTCAAGTACATGCAGACATCCTTCTTGTTCGGACACAAACCTGTTTCATAGACCAGGTTATACCCTGGTCACCATGAATGTTCACTTTTCATGATTTAGCTGGTTAAATACGGTTTTACCGCTCAATTTCTAAACGATTGTTGTAAGTCAGGCTGGCCTTTTCCAGCTGTGGGCTGTGGATCACTGGCTTGTTTCTTACTTCATTGCTAATGCTGAGCAGCAAGCACATTCTGGCAGTACACGCTTAAAAAGTTGGGTAAAATTTTCTGGGCAATGTAGATGTTGGTTAAAGTTTACATTCATAGAATTTTTTTTTTTTTTTGCAGAACGTTCACGTACACTGTGGCAATTTTTCTAAGACAATGAGAGGACTGTCAATGTATAAATGCCATAAAATTTATCGGAACACCAGGTTAATATACCTTTCATCCGAATGGAGCATTCTGAATTTCTCAAATGAAATTTGTGTTTATCACCTATTGCAGGTCTAATTGAAATGAATTGAAGCTGCCGACACACTTTTCAATTGTACAATACAGCATAGAGATGGAGAACATGAAATATTATGAAGAAACGTACATTTTTAATCTTTCATAATAACATACAAATGTCCCTATAATAGTCGAACATGAATTCTCAATTGAAATCCTACTTTATAAAGTTGCTAGCATTATCAATGCCCCGGAGGACTTTAGAAGAAGCCCGAAACTTTTAAGACTTGTACAAGGTACCTTCTCTGAAATATTCCAGTGTCCGTTTCACAATAACAGGTAAAAAAATGAAACAACATCCAACTTTTGGGTAAGGAGAAATTGGTCGTTTTACCAATAATTGGTAAAGTTTTGCCCAACTGACCAGTTGGGTAATTTTCACATTATTACATATTGGGTAAAACAGATTGTTCAAAGATAGGTAAAGCAATTAACCTACCGAGATTGGTCAGTATTTGACCAGCAGTTGGTCGGATATATATATGTTCCCATTGTTTGTTAAAAGTTGGTCTAAAAAATTAAATTGCCCAACGTTTTAGAGAGTCACCAATTGAGAATTTAGGTATATCTCTAACCAAAACTGTAGCAAGGTAGATGAGAGTTCGCCTCTAAATCTGCTACTATGAAACAGACCGCAAACAGACAAGATACTACTAGGACCTCAGGGGTTCCCTCCTCTCCCGCTTCCTAGATGGTTTCTAAAGGGACCTGTTATGGAAACTTTTAGTCCATTGAAAAACCAAAACCATCTCAACAAACAAACGAGGGAGGAAGATACTTATGTACTTTGATGATGTGAAAAGTGTGAATTCGCTCCATCAGACTGATAATTCACTCCAAGAATGGTGAAACTCATTCCAAAAAGAGTGAAATTCCCTCCAAACGAGTGAAGTTTCACTCTTGATGGAGTGCATACAGTGATCACTCTTAAAAAAAGAGTGATCATTTCTCTTCTTGGGGTGGATGTCACTCTTTTGGTTTGGGAGTGTTGGCACCCATTGACTTATGGAATTCTAATGACACTCCTTGACTTATTTACCGAGTAACTTGGTGTAAAAACACTTTGTGCTTTATTAAATGTGAACAAGTGACTTGGTGATGGACCATTTTCAGTAAAATATCACATGTACGATGTAACACATATATTTGAAAGTCTGAAGCAGGACCTTTTAAAGTATTCATTATGTCAATTGCCACTTCCCCAAGTAGACAAAAAAAAAGGAAAAAACAGCCGGACAGTCCAGATGGTCGGAATCACGTGATCAAAATGAGTTGTACACTGACGTGACTCTGTGTGGGCAGACCAAGGAGATTTTTGGGACACACGGTATCTATTTCTTGGACAGACGTTATATGATGTAACTGCCCTCCCGTTTCTAACGGTATATCATTACGTAATGACCAGTACCAGTACAAATTCCTTTATGAAACCTTCGCTTTTATGCGACCAACAAACCCGCAAACATGACGAAATTACGTCTTAACTCATGGTGTCAAATGCTGCTGCCAGATGGTCAGTGGTTCGGATCAAGATAACCTGTTTCATAGCCCCTTTCATATACAGGCCCACCATTTCAAAGTCTCTTTTTTATACGGGCCCACTCAAACCACGGCTGGGCGAAATGGAAAAAATGATAACGATCTACAGCCGATGTATCACCAATCAAAATAAATAGGCCTACTAAACTTTCGGGCGTATAGTAAAGAGCAGTCCCCATAAAATTATTTCTGAAGCAACAGCTACATATTATAATTTCCTCTTCTTGCTCTTCAAAGTATCTCTCATCATATTTTATAACTTCAACATTGCATATTAAATGTAAAACAAGCAGTTGCTTCGAGGAAATTTCACATTTGAAGAAAAAAATTTTGTCACGTGGTTCTAAACAGCAATCATGAAACATGACAGTCTAGTACACCACTTTTTGTTGGGGTGACTCTTCTTGTCCTTTAATGTTTGCAGTACCTGAAGTGGTTGGACCTAGCAGGCCTAATGAATCAGTTCTCTTGCTCCGTGCACTAAGTTTCTTCATAACTAGAGCCCATGATTTGCCATAACACAATTGGGCCATTTTTGCCTCAAGTGAATTGGGAGGAAAAAGTTTCTGTTGTCTAGAATTGATTTTTGTTTTGTTTTGGTTTTAATTGATATAATGTACCATCGAAATTTTCAATCGGTTCAAAAACTGTCACCAGCAGTGATTACGCTAAGCTGCTATAACGCGATTTTGACACAGTAGCTTGTCAATTAGACGTACTGATATTTGCGGGGAAAATGGAAAAAGACGGTTAACTTTTTCCCATATTTGATGTGTGTACAGTTCCACAAAACTGAAATGTCAAATGAGACAATTTTTCCCTACTGAGTGTTTTTACCCAATTAATAATTTCTAAGATGAAACAGTGGTCAACAAGTTGGAATTCAGCGTTCTGTGTTACGTCCCCTTTGGTTGCCAACGGCCGTTGCCATTCGCTACCCACTTTGCGCTCTACTAGTACATGAACTTGTGAATATAGTTCACCAACTAACGCATTCACTACGTGAACATATGCAATCGATCCGGTTAATGATCGTATAGGTATTCAGTACATGATCGTGCAGTTCGTACATGAAGGTGTTTTGTTTGTACATGATCAACGAACGTCGGTGGGCCGTATAAAGTGCGTGCGTGGGTGCGTGTCACCATCTGTTTCGACAACGTGATTTCATAAGTGGAATAAGAATTGAAGAAGTGATACCGCTGTATCCTTCAAGCTTATTGTGGAATATTTGCGAATTGAATATCTCGAGGAATACTAGTGCGATTTGAATGGAAGTTTCACCAAATTGCGAATAGTTCTCTTTCACATATGAGTTATACAATTTTTGCTTAAACCTTTTCTCCAATCTGACCATCACTTAAATTGAGTTCGTCCTCACGGCAGGTATGATGGAAGGAGATCTAAAGACTTCATCATTCGTCACACAAGACTACCGTTTCCCCCAAATCCAGAGAAATTCTCAATTGGCACAGCTCTTTGATTGCCTACAAAAATCTTTCGACCTACTTTTATGTAGGAAAGATCCTTAAATATTTTTCCTTACGAATTTGCCCGTGCTCCGGATTTTTGATCAAATTAAGACTTGCAGAAATGGCTGATATAACAAAACATGTATGCATTGAAAGTGCTCATATTACATACCAGGGCCTCGCATGCTCATCAGTGCATGTCTGAAGCAATAAACTAGGATTGTACCTGGCTAAGGATGGTTTTAAACAGTTCTGAAGAGAGTCGAAGTGTAGGTTGGGAGAATCGGAACTGTCTGAGGAGAACTATATATGGCTTTAATCTCCATTGATTCTGCACATTCCAACCGTCGGGTTCGTACGCAAAGGCAAAGAAATTAACAAGAGAGGAAAGGCTTCCAGTGGGCCAGAGCTTTTTTCAGAGGACAAGATGTGAAAATTGTATTAAGCATTATAGAAGCCCCCTAATTCTGCGTACTGACAAAAATCACTAGACCCTACCCTACAGAAATTTGTTATATCCGTATACTGTACGTGGTAAGAAAAGCCACAATGTAGGCTACTGGATGTCCTGAGCCTCGTATGAATGAAAAAATAACTGCATATAAATCAAATTATTAATGGATCTTATTTGCGTGCTCTCGGAAGGGTGAAATTGTAGACGTGTCTAAAAGATGGTCGAATAGTTACCTTACAAGAGTTCGAATACAGGAAATTCTGTTCAGACAATTTTTTCACTCCAAATTCGTCCCTAATTTCACTCTTAAAAAGTGATATTTTAATCTTAAGGTTTCAGAGGGTATAAAATCTTTCATATTAAGTGTAGCGTATACACACACTTAATTCTTCTCGTAAAGGGTCAATTGCTTTTTCTATTAGTTGATTAGTTCGATCTACAAATAAGGGTATTTTGAGTATAATTTCTTCACTCTCATGACATGGGTAGCTTTCGATACCGGTAGTCTTATTCACGTGTAGGCATTGATCAACAGACAAAGGATTTAGTGACACTGTAATAAAGGCCCAGAACCAAATTTAATGCCTGATATGTTACAGAAAAAACATACTTTTAACATTCTGGTAAAAGTTTCATCCATTTACCATCATACATATCAATTCGGTTCTCGAAATGTCGCCGATCGAGTTGACACATTCTCTACAAATAGTGAAGTAAACAGGTATCTTAGTTAGTTTTAGTTAGATGGAGTTTTACGGCACAGTTTCCAACCAATTGTTTCAAGGAAGCATGATCGATGTCATGGATTTACTTAGTTGGCTAGTGTTTTGGTCTTCTCTATTTTTCATCCTATTGATTTGGTCTTGCCCGTTATGCTTTCACGGCATCAATATATAGGAGTTTCGTTGCATATTAAAATTGGTGGTAAATTAAACAGAGAAACAAAATATTGGCCAACAACGTGAATCCATGACATCCCTTAGCATCCTTGAAGTTCATTCTATGCAGAAAAGTTTTCACTTCCAATTGTTAATATCTCGAGAACCAAATATGACAAATGAATGAAAAAGTCACCAGAATGCTAAGAACACGTTTTTCTGTAACATATCAAAAATTAATCTGGTTCTGGACTTTTCTTTTAAGGGGTTAGGTATGAGTCTAACCCAAATCAATGGGTAACTGGGCGGGTTTTGTCCCTACCTATAACACTACATCAGAACTTCGGTTCTGCCCCATAGGTTAACATACATTCTAGAAAAAATACGAGGTTGCGTTTTCACCAGATGCCGTGTTTAGTAGGTCTATGTCACCTACTTTGTCCTAGTGTATTTAACCAAGAAATATTAGCTAACATAACTATGATGTCCTGGTGAAATAAACAACCAGGATTGTGTGCTGTAAGTGTCAGATAAACATAAACTGGTAACATTTACGCTACATGCTCTCTAAAAACAATTGGGTAAAAAGCGTTGGGCAATATACTGTACAATGTGCTCAACATGAGCAAATACTTGCCTAACAAATACGAAAAAATCTACATATATTTATGGCGTAAATTAAGGTTGGAAAAACTTCAAGCGTTTGTAAAAGGTGTTGGGCAAGTGTTAGAGTACCCAACCTTTGGGTAGTATGTAATTGACTAATCAGATGATTAGTAAAAGATCAGTTGAGTTTTACAGATAATTATTTTACTTAAAGTGGTTAATTAAGATCTCAAGGTAATTGAATAAGGTTTGAATCGGTGAATAAAAAGCTGGCAATAGAATACTGTAGCACCAGAAGTCTGGACGAAATTACATAAAGAGCAATGGTTGTATAGAAAAAAGTTTACACTAATTAATGGGACAAGAAATACAAAGTGCACGATTGGGATTTTTACCTCAAACTACACACTTTATCATTCATCAACCAAGCGCATTGTCAATGCCCCCCAACCACTCGGGGGGGGGGGGCGGTGTAAGTTCCAGGGTACTTTGTTATATATCCTTCTTGTCCAAATCATATAGTTACATATGATTATGTGGAAATCCAAACAAGCACCCAACCACAACACTACAACTACACAACACCACAACTGCTAGGCAAATGTGTAGTAAAAATTTTGACCATGTGTTAAGCAAAAATTAGTTGAACGAATGGTAGGGTAATTTTTTGCCCAAGTAATGAAGAAAACGTTTAACCAAGTAAACCAACTAAGATAGACAGTTTTTTACCCAGTTCCGGTCAGGTGGCATCCGGAACCAACGGTTGGGTAATTTTTAGAGTCTGAACGTTCTTTAGAGGGTACCGGTATATATATAGGACTTGTAACTCAAAACTTCATGCCGGATGCAGCCTGGATCAATTTTGGTTGGGTATACAGTGTACCACATAGGGCTTGTGACTTAAAACTTCATGTCGGATGGCAGCATGGATCAAACCTGGTTCTCTTGAAATTAGTAAGATGGAGTTTTCCAGCCCAGTTTCCAACCAAGTCGAGCCGGCGACCGTGCACGGCCCCTTTTCCAGTTGAAGCTCACTGGCTTGTTTCCCCTACTCCTTTGATTATGCTGAGCACCAAGCACAAAGGCAGTAGGTTCCGTTTTTAATGTCGTCGATATGATCCGGCCGGGTTCTCTTGAAACTTGAAAGACTAGTCCAAAAGAAGAAAAATGCTGATTGGTCTTTGATGGGCAAAAACATCTTTCTGATGGATCCCCTTTTGGTTCAGGAGTAGGCTGCTATCAGCTTCATCGCCTGGAACGCTGCGTTCACATGTACGTGGCCAAATGAGGCAGGAGGGGTCGGCCCGAACCGCCACCCCACTCTCCAATCCTAAAAGTTTTGTAAAGCAACCGAATAGACAAATAAAGTATAAACTCCACTAAGTATAGGGCTATATGTAGCATAAACATTGCACTCGCATATCTGGAGACAATTCTTTTTCTACAAAGGGAGAGGGAAACACCCTACTCCCATTGAAGACCCTCCTCAGTTTCACACTTCAACAACTTTCCTCCTTTGATGCCGTCCTGGCTGTCCACCTGCTTTACTTAACGGTTATTTTCCAAAATATATATATATATATATATATATATATATATATATATATATATATATATATATATATATATATATATATATATATATATATATATATATATATATATATATATATATATATATATATATGTATATATATATATATATATATATGTATATATATATATATATATATATATATATATATATATATATATATATATATATATATATATATATATATATATATATATATATATTTACAGTATATGAAATTAGGAAATGGACTACCCAACCCTGTAAGACGAAGTTTCAAGAGAAAAAGTTTGTTTTTCAATTTTCTGTCATTTTCTCTGGTCTGTAAAATTTTCTCGTCTATAGCAAGCTGGGAAGTAATTTAGCTAGCAGGGGCATTCCGTCAGAAACACTAAAGCGAGGATTTATTACTGCTAAACCCAAGTCCAAATTGACGCTGTCATAGGCTTAAGTTGCAAGTGCATGGGTTCAAGGGGACAAGAGCTTGCTTCAACCAGGCCCCTGTAAGGCGCAATTTGATGGGTTGTACGGCCATATTCCGGATACAAAATACATTAACTTCAAAACATGCAGAAAACTTTCTTTTTCAAGAAGTGAAATCTGCAGTGCATCTCAATGGCATGAAGGGTTCGAATGAAACACAAGTAATGCATTTTGTCTTGAGATTTGGTGCAGCATGGAAGATCTGTAATGTCATCGAGGCACATTAATTTGATATTACATTCAATTTACATAAAATTTTAATGCCACTGCAGTCAACAGTTAGCAACATTGGTGGTTGTACCCTAGGTATGGTGGAGGTAATGATAGATCTACATGAAAAGAAATTGATACAGTGTGCTTCATCAAACTTCAAGGGCAAACAGGATGCTCAATTATGAAGAAAAACAAAAGGAATCTGATGCAATGTGTCCATATTTTCAGGTTAAACAAAAATAACCAATCTTTAAATGAAGATATGTTGAGTTAGGAAAAGGGTATCGTGAGAGGATTTGAAGGTAATGATGTGGAATACTTTTGTCTTTCCTACAAGGCCCAAGTGAAGAGCCACTAGCATATGCCTTCAGACGTCATTAACAGTAGGCCTATGTATGGAAGGCGAATATTCAAAGTGTTTTCTTTGTAAGAAAGAAACCAAGATATTGAAAATATTGATAATTTTTATGAAAATGTAATGGCAGGGGATAGGGATTTAACTCATATTTTTTTGAAAAGGGGAAATTCCCAACGCAAACCATAGCCTGGAATATACCGTGCCCTTACCTACGGGAGAACTGATGTGCAAATTTGCCCTGCATTGCCCCAAATCTACCAAGGCTTTTAGTACTAAATTTTAGGCTAGACAATTGCAATTTGGTCTTCTTTTTGCTAAATTAACAACTAAACAATTTAATGGCATTTGAAACCTGATGCAACCCACCAGTCTTTTCGTAGTTAATTAAAAAAAATTTCAAAATACCCACAACGATAAAAATTGTGACCCTGCATATCTAAGTGTTCAAGTTCGGAAAGGAATACGGAAGGTAGGCCTATGTGTAGGCTATTTCAGTTAATCATGCCTATAGGCATGTATATAACGTAAGTCCCAATTCAGCCCGCGAAATTGAACTGTCCGAGCGGCCTTTCTTAAAATTTAGACTATATTTGAAATATGTACTTACTCTGTTAACTTTATGGTGATGGGCTCACTACTGCACGATTCTCTGAAGAAGCTGATAAGAAGAAGAACAAGGGCCACCAGGCTTAAACGCCAAGATCCCCAAATTCTTGATTGACAATCCATTTTGATGTAAGTTGACTACAGTGTCCGCCTATATCACTCTTCCTCTGTGTATAGTGTAATGCTAGCGGCAATGAAGCTGTAAATATATCCAATTATAAATCCAAAGCCGTGCTTTCCCAAACGATATCCTGAAGAAAATTTTTCCTTGCTCCTCGAACTAGCCCATGCGATGAAACCTTTTGGTTGGTTATGTGCGGGTGTTTCCCAAAATACAAGCTATTCATTCACACACGGTCATGATAACAATCGTCATAAGAATTTTAATTGAGAACCTGTAGTCCCTTCCATAAATGAGTTACATAACGACAAGCCTCAAACTTAATTGAGGGTAAATACATACATAAAGCCTTGGTACTTGTGTCCAGTTAAAGTAGCGACTTGAACATACACCGTTTTCCCGGTTGCCCTCAGCGACGTCGTATATCAGTCCGTCGCGGAGAAGTCTCCGTACAACACCGACCGTCAATTTCAAATGTGATTAAACTGCAAGGCGTGATTTGACGACGTTTGTGTACACATTTAGTTCTTCCGTACAAGAACTCTACCTTCTAATACATAGTGATTAGTCAACAAGCTCTCGTCTCTAATTTGAAATGATATTGTAGACCTCGAGTCCTGACAGAGAGCATTGCATCTTTCTGTTGAGGCTAGACTATCACACTGTTGACACACACGTCCTTACTGTGATCGCCCAACCGTGGAAAGCTTAATTCGTTCATTGCTGAGTTGTCAGGCTACAGCTAGCTTAGAAGGTCGCGAAAATAATTGGTAGGCTTTTGTGTGCTTCATAAAGAGATCGCACGCCCCAAAGAACGAGCCTTTTCTCCCCAAGTAAGTAGTTGAAAGAATGGGGCAGTGTGTAACCTTTGATAAGGCAACACTAATATTTTAGCGGTGTTCGCAGTCTTCAATTTATGAATAACTTTGGAAGATCATTTCAACTGAAGCAGAATGACTTTTACAGACACGTGATTTCTAAATGGTGTAATATTTGTGACAAACTTTTCACCTGTAAGGTGTATTCCCCCAAAAAGAAAAAAAATGAATTTCCACGTTGAATGTAGCCTAATTCTTTCCAACAAAAACGTAAAATGCTACTTCATACACAATCGGCGTTCCATCGTATGGTTAGTAAAACTTGGATTGCATCCGTCATTCATCGGGGTCAGACTTCCGACGTGTCAGATAGATGTAACTCCGGACGGGTCACTAATTTGATATATTGATTGGTGGTTGTTAAAAGGGCGGACCCGGTAATCTTCCCTGGTGAAAAGAAAATTAAAAAAAAATTATTTGACATCACAATGGCGCATACTGAGTTGCCTGTGACATTATGATGTATTAGAGGCGTACGGTCGGGTTTCAAGAAAAAAAAATAATCCAAATCCAACAGCCGGTCGTCGAACCCTGGATTGTGTCCGGAACCAGAATTGTATTTAACCAATCCACCCCAGGACGCACATGGACGCACACGTACGGTGATCTCACACACAAATATGGATACACATTCGCATTGAAACACACATAAATCCATATTGACGTTTTCTGGAAGCCATGTCACTTGTATACCACACTTTTACATTTCGTTTATTTTGAAAGTTTTTTCATCTAACCAAATTGTTTGTGGACAAACCCGTATTAATTTGCTCCCAATATTTCACTAGGCGGCAGTTCCCTCCCCGATCGACTCCTCTGTGATGTAGGCCTATTACCTATAATGCCAGTTTACTTTTGATGAAATTTGAGCTAGTAGGCCTACTAGAAATCAGTTAAGAATGAAAAGCCTATACATTCCACAGTTGCTTAACTCACACTAAGTAGATCTACCGGCATACAGTTTCATTCAGATCAGTGTGTGAAACACTGGATGCTAGATCGTTATCCGTGATTTCCAGTTTTTCCCGCTGATGAGGGTCTTCTATTGTAACAGAGTACCAACCCGCACCATTAGCTTTTGATCTTGAATCCTGCCATAAGATAGCGCGTCAAGATTTCGTCAGATGACGAAAGTACATCTTCATTGTATACGGAGAAGTAAACAGAACTTCAATATAATCTCTGAACTGCCTAGATTCATGTAACCCACCACCCTACCCTATAAACTCCACCCCTACCCAAGGCTTTTTCTATGCCAAAAAATGACAGGCTGTATTTGACTGAGGAAGAACCAGTTGAAATTTCTGTTTCGTTCTTTCATATGGCAAAATGAAAATAAAACATTGTATGGTAATATAGACTTTCTGTCTAGGAAAGGCATGGTTAAGTTTACTTACTTACGATACAATTCAGCTTTGGTCCATAATTTTTAAAATTTTGTACAGACAGACAGAGGAAATGTGAGTTAGATGTGCGTTACCGTACATAATAAATTTATAGTAACACATTTCCGGGGAATAACAAGGTCAACTGGAAAATACGAATGTTTGCTTAAAGCGGCTCATTGAGTTAGTTCATGAAATTCAACACATTTTTCCAAACCTGTTAAGTTTTCTTCACATACCAATGACAAATGGTCAAACTTAAACAGTCTTCATATCCTACATACAAATAACTGTTTCATGGGTGAGTATTTAAAGGTTCAAGTTGATTTTCAAAAATTTGTGACCAGACACTTTTTTCAAATCATGTACAACACCGCTACAAGTCAGGACACTAGAAAATTCAAAATTTTAACGTTTTCTGTGACTTCTGGACTTGAAACTTGGCTTGTTATGCTAACTATAAGCATTGTTATGTGGTAGTGATCCTTTGAGACCCTCATTAAGTTATCGATATCAACTCAATGAGCCTCTTTAATTTTACCATATTCATGAGTAGAAGTATCTAATGAGAAGACGCATGCGAGGCAGAGTACGAATTCGAGGATTCATAAAAAGAACGCCTCAAATTTTGCAAGAAAAAGTACATGCGTCTAAATATCCAACACACATTATTGACAAGGAGGTCACATGTCTCTAACAGATTATTTTAAAGAGATTAGGAACGGGGATATGTTCTCTTTTATCTACATGTACTCTTCCATGACAGGATCTTTAGAATCAGAGATTAGCAGACCGCAGGGTACGTATGAGAAGGAGTGCATGCATGGAGCATTGTGCCTCAGAGTGGAGGATTGTTCCCCACGAAAGATAAAATGGGGGCGATGCGCAGTGTTTTACAAGAAATATTCTAACCGTGGCTAACAATAGCCCTCATTCCCAGCCTAATCCTAACCCTAACAAAGAATACAATCAATACAAAACAATAGCAAGGGCTAATCAAGAAACACCTTGCTAAATTATGCTCATCTACCAGCAAAAGTTGTGAAACAAATGTAAATTTACATTTGGCTCACTCCTAATTAAGCTTGAACATTAAATTTGTTCATAGTTTAGTTTGTTTGTTAGTTAGTTTAGTTTAGTTTGTTCATAGTTAGTTCATCAGTTGCATGCAGCTCCCTGGTTTTATCACGCCTTGTCACGCCTAGCTTTAGATTGATTAGAAAACTTACATTTGTATGTTTACATTTTTCGCATCAAATTGTATCGCTACGTGTTATCCCAGTGCGAAAGAAACATTTTTGCAATCGAAACAAGAAACTATGAAGCGATATGAAACATCAAGATGCAGGACCTTTATTAAGACTTCGGTAGAAACATATTTGTGTGCATGTTTTGTTAGTCTCAAAATGTCTTTGGGTGAAGGGGCTCGAGAAGGAACAAAACCTCATGCAAGTATGGCAAGCCATTTTACCATTTACCTCGCCTTCTTTTTGCGACTATAGTGTTCAGAGGTAACGAGGCAGGCCTGTACTAATCCCTCCCAACCCTGCTCCCGAGACCGCCATGTAAAGTCCCCATCCGAAGGACGAGAGCATATCCCCAGTCTTTAGCCACTTTCCCAAAGATTGGGTGTGTTACTTGGTTACTTGTTCTGCACCACTGCTCAACAGCTGAACTAAGCGAGCGGGCAACTTCCTGAAACGGACAACCAAATACCCAATTTTGTAATTCACCAATTTTTAAACCCCCTTCAAGTAATTCCACCGGGGTTTGATCCGGGAACCTTCAGCATGCAAGGTAACACGCTCAAATCACCGAGCCAACTCATCCCTCCTAAGGCCTAAATGTGAAACTAAATTCTCTTAACCGAAATCTATTTCACGTCAGTGGAATTTAAAATTTGCTGAAGTCGAATCGCCTAGCTATTTGACTTAGATCTAGTGAAACAATATTCCACTTTAGACAAATTCAATTTAATTTCACCTAAGTGGATTTGATAGGTAACTGTTAAAACGGCTTGCCATACGTCAGTACGACCGAACTCTCCAACCCTCGTCTTCCAGGGCTGTAACATTACGGATTTGCCACATGTAACTCCATTTTAAACACTGTATGTATATATTGTAGCCTTATTCGGGTTCCGGACAGATTCAAATCCACTGACGCGGCCTTGGGTTTCACAGTTCACTACATCACAAATTTAGGTGAGATAAAAGACCTAAAACTATACCACATGGTGTGTAACGACTGTTAGACACTGACCTAGTACTTTGGTTTGGCTGCGTAAAATATGCACGGAAAGAGTAATACTCAATATTCGAATAATGTCAATCAAACCCTCTTTCGGATCAAGATAATTTTTCCATATATGATACTACTTGTGTCACAAAAATGAAAACAGCCGTAAATTATATTCAAGGTGCACTGGAATCACTGATAATACTTTTCTTCACTGTAAAATGTATTTCAACTTTAGAGGGATTATGTCATCAAGACCGTACGGGACACTTTAATTCAGGGGGCGGTGACTTTTTGCCAGACTTAAAGGTAAAGAGCAGTCCCCCAAACTTACTTTGAAGAAAAAGCTAAATAGCACAATTTTCGACTTATTTCTCTTCAAGGTATATTTCATTGCATTTTATGATTAAACTGTTGCATATTCAAGGTAAACCAAGCAGTTGTTTCTAGTAAATTTCACATTTGAAGAGAAAAAACATGGTCACGTGACTTCCAACAGCCAATCATAAAACTGGACAGTCTACTACACTACTTCAATTTGGGATGACTGCTCCTGCCCTTTAGAACCCCAACCAGGGTATGATCTCTGTCCGACTGAGACACCAAAGTCTGCCCTAAGCAGCAAGGCTGCAGTCCCGGCCCTATCCCATACAGCAATGAATGCCATGTAAATAAGTCTTTTTGTCTCCATTCGAACACGTGTTGATCGCAGTGGCCTCAAATTCCCCCTCAATCTTCACTCGAATGAGAGGGGGCATCGAACCATGTTTGTCAAAAATATAATGTGCAAAAATGTCAAGTAAACGGAAGTATTTGACTGTGTGCAAAATGTGGAGAGGACGTTTCCCCCATGATTCAACCGGGCCGGGATTAACTCACATGTTTGATCTTTATGTGTAATGTGTGACGTCAAAAGTGGTCAGTCGATAAGAATACACGATACTGAGAATTTGAAACTGGAAAACTTTAAGCTGCCTTTACACGTGACAGAAGTTCAATCCGAAATAGCAGAAGTTTACTCCAAGAAGAATTTAATGTCAATTAAGGAGATTTGCCAATTGAGGATTTCTGTGGCCTTTTCTTAAAACTGTAGTTTTGGGTTGAGATTTAGCTGCCTTAACGATAAACTGTCTATTACTTAAAGAGATGCCAAATGTTTAAGATAATACGAGTTACCAAAGTGAGCATGAAAAAGAAATAAATGAGACTGAAAGCATGGAATTACTACCTCCGATGTAGTACTTTCATGCTGAAAGCTTCTCGAGGAGTCAACATTTTCATTGGTCGAAGTGGGTCTTGGTCAGCAGGATAATGAATCAATGAGCAATGATTTACGTCGTACGTAAATCTAATTCTACCCGATTCCGTCGGCGAGAAATGTTCCCTGCAATTGTTACTTATGATGTGAGTGATCCGAATTCTGACGTCACATGAGCTTGAAGGGGTGTAAATCTTGAAGATGAAATGCTGTCACCCAACTTGAAAAAGTGTAATAGACTATACTGTTTCATGATTGGCTCTTAAGGATAATGTGACAATATTTTTCTCCTCAGTTGTGAAATTTACTCGGAATTTATGCTTATTTAACTTGAATATGCCATACTGAAGTCATGAAATATTATAAAAGATACTTGTAAGAGAAATAATAAGAAAATTGTGAAATTTAACTGTTGCTTTGTTGTTTAAGTTTGAGGAGACTGCACGTGCCCTCCATATATTACTACAAAATGGTTTAAAACCAAAACAATCTGACTTAAAGGGGAAGTTTAAGCAAAAATGTAATTTTCATATGTGAAAGAGGAACAAAATCTACACAGTGTGGTGAAAGTTCCATTCAAATCAGACATGTATTTCTTGAGATGTCAGTAAATGAAGTCAGTAGATTTGTGTTCAAAAGTGAGTTTCAGGGCAGCAGAGCCACTTCCTCACCTTGACAATGAATGTTTTGTTTCGCTTTGTTTTATCAGAATGTTGTGTTGACCTTGACGTTAATAGGAGTATGACCTCCCTGTGGGGGATGCAAGGTTTGTAAAATTCTCATGCCACTAATGCAATCATATTTTAATAATATGGGATTGTTCAATGAGGAGAAAACCCAGTATAAAGTTTAAAGAAAAACAAAAGACTGCCCATTAACGTGGAGATGTGATGTCATATGTGCTTGTTTCAAGTTCACTTTTTAATGAAAATGTGAAAACTTTATGTGCACATATCTTGGGAACCACACAACGGATTTCAATGCAAATTTAACCAAAATGCTCAGAATTAGTACCCCTCTTACATACCGAATCCTTTTGTGACCTTAAACCCCCTTTTTAATTATACATTAATGCATACATCCATACATATATCCAGAAAGTTTAAGTCTGTGATCATGCACAAGACTGTGTAGTTTTGGATTTGTACTAAGCAGGAATAAAATGTCTAATCGAGATAATATTTACATGCAAAGATGTACAAGATCTGTAATCGCCCAGTGTCAGCTGGTGACCGTACTATACGGATACACCGCGGTCCGGAAATGTGAACCTTTTACACTAAGCTGAACTGACATTAAAAACTGATTACTTTGAAATATTACATCTTCTATAATGCCCAATTGCCTTTAATATATCAGAAGGCTATCACGCATAAGGCAACAGATATATTAAAGTTAGCAAAATGGGGATGGGGAGGGGTCGCGTCAACGATAATTGTAACTATTGAATAGTTCAACCTTCATCGCTTTCGGCGAAAAAAAGTAACGGAAAGTAGCGAAAAGGTAACGCAAAACTGTCGGATAAGAAATAGAAAAATAATATGGCCTAGTCTCAGCAGAAAATGTGGACGACAACTTGCAAGTAGAGGGCGTGAGTACAGATTTATACCACATTTATTACAGATGAATTGAAGAGTTGTCAACATAACGATAACATGCCAGTTTTGGGTGAACGTATGTCATATAGTGTGTGCCCGTGTGGTTGGGTGAGCGGGGGTCATTTGTCATGTAAATGAGTGAATGCGTAACTGCTTACTTTATTATGCACACTATGGATACATGAAAAGAAGATGTTTAGTGAAAGGACAGCAGACTTTTGAAGTCAATGCAACAAAACTTTTGTAAGCATTTTATTTGATTGTAGTTATGGTCCAACCCATAGACATAAAGCCCAGGTCACACCAGAAGGCTGCTATTAGCAGCTCCCTGGTCACACTACAGCGATATCAGATCGGATTACTGTCCGATTTTGGGGAGTTTTAGTTAAAATCTTCTCCATCCACTGTCGGAAAGAACCAAAAATTTGCCATCCTGTGTAAATACATGATCGGTATGAGAGGACCTCGGAAATGAAATATAAGCTTTTTATTTCGTGACGTCACATTGACAAATAGCTTTTATCGGACTTCGTGTATCCGATAAAAATTGTCTGCGGATGTGACGTCACGGAATAATTGATATAACTTAGAATTTCGTATTCGTGCAATACAATTCATATATCTACACAGGTTGGAAAATTTTTGTTTCTTTTCGACCAAAATGGAGGAAATATTAATTAAAAGTCACAAAAATCGGAGCGAAATCCGATCCGATATTGCTGTAGTGTGACCTGGCCTTAGCGCTTGTGGGAACGGAGGGGTATCTGAGACATGCCAGACGCCTTTGGTCTACCCCCTGTTGGGAATAAATTGGGATTTGACAGAATACATGTTTCAAAATGATACGATAGTTTTTACTGTCAATCTTACTCTTGCACTTTAAGAATGTCACAGACATTTTACAGAATTACAGAACTAAAACACAGAAATTCGAAGCGGATATGGACAAAGCTGTCAATTTTAAAAACAAATTGACAGCACTTTTTCCATTTTCTTTATGTAGTTCTTCTTTTTTTGTTTGTTCTGCAAATCTACAGAAATTTTTAACACTGTACAAAATGTTAACCACCCCACCCCACTCTCATAAATGCCAGTGTCTTCAGGATTCAAAATCGCCGTAAATTTGCGGAACAAAACATTAGTTATGGTTACAAGTTTCTCAGAACTTTTCTGTAATCTTGGTTTGTCTTTTTTCTGTTTTGTCCTGTAAATTTCCCGTAATTTTTTACAGTGTGGCTTATCGTTACACCTGGGTACCATCATTCACGAGTAAGCCGCCATATTGAGTTGGGGTAAGGCTTGTTACTCGTCATGGTCATAATTTGACTTTGTTTTTCATGTTTTTTTCGTTTGCAAGAAAGTGACATTCTCATCAATTATAGCCACTGACAAAAATGTTGCGGCAAACATGCACAATTCCTGAAAGTACTTTGAAATAGGTGTTTCAATTCCATCGAGTAAAAAGTAACCCAGGCTTCCATCTTACATCCAGATTCTTCAACGAACAAGTTATTGAACGAGATCATTTTCCAGGAATGCAGGGACTACGGAGCTAATTCTGAAGTAGGGGCATTGGGTGATATGATCAAAAAAATAAAACACTCAATTCCTATTTAAAAGTGGCCCAAAAGGTTCAGCAGAAGTGCGGGGAGCTATACCATTTCCTCTGTCACTGTGTTGAGATAATTTGTGGGGAGTTTATATTACTACATAAGGGAAAAACGAAGATCTGGACAATGGGGTATAATATTCTCTGTCAAACACTGATTGTCTCTTTAAGATATATCAAACTTTATCAAAGTAATCAAAGATTTGACGTAATATTATACCGGCAGCCTACTAGCGCATTGAGGGTAGATGAGTTGGGTACCAATAATGAAGTATAGACAAATCCGATAAGCGCTTGTTTTTAGTGACTGTGCGGGGCCATTAGTGGGGTCCATCAGCCTTGAATCGCCTTTATTTATCGCCCACATGAGTTTCAAACCCTCATAACCAGTGAAATTGAAAAATTAAGATACGATGTAGTATACAACAATCCATGATAGTGATAAGCAGGGAAATCGAAAGATTAAAAGGTGATGGACCCAAGTTATGGTCGACTGAAATCAGACCATCACTTGCTGCCCGGATTCGTCTATATCAGCACGAAGCGAGTGACCTGGGGTGTTCAGTTATGATAGTCTGCCGTGCACCATCAGTTGCAGGTAGGTCTGGCAGCCATGTTATGGTATGATATGATACATTATGGAAGCAGACATTACAAGCCTTTGTATTCGCATCAAACATCATGCCATTGCGCACAACTGAACATCAAAAGACTGTCATTTATATGAAGGGTAGCTTGCTTCAAAATCAAATTTCAAATCTAAATTTTCCCCAAATTTTTCAAGTCTTCTTTCGAAAGGAGCAACAGATTAAGCTTCCACAAGTTGAGCTCGAAAACTATTCCAAAAAACCAACAACTCTATTTCTAAAGACAAATTTATTCAAATCTGAATGACACTGCTGTTTTTGAGTCTAAAAATTTGACCTCTTGAAATATCTCTCCTAGTACTGATATTTAGCATGTTAAAAGTAATATTAATGTCATAATAGTAGGCATCTTTTTTTATAATAAAACTTTGATAGAACCTCTTATCAATACGTGTAATGTGTTATATAAAAGACAATAAAATTTCTAATCGGATGGTACCATATATGATGGGTATGATGGCCAATTTAGTACATTTTGGGAGCAAAAAGAATATTTTTTAGCCAATTTTTCCCGAAATTTAAATTACATTAATTTACGTATTTCTTCATATTTTTTACAAATGTAATGATAATTCATTGAAACTTTCCTAAAAACGTTCGGCATTGTTGGTTACTATTGAGTCATAAAGACGAAAGTTGCAATCTTTCAAAGTTAACACTTTGACATTAAAGAAAATTGAGTTTTAAACCTAAAATGGTATTTCGCCCTGTTCTGATAACAGCTCCCTGCTATAACATCCAAGCTTGTTATTGCAAGATACATGCTTGTGTTGATTTGTCGACATCTTGTATCAAATCCAAGATGGCTGCCATTGATTAATTTATGTGACTGAAAGGTAAAGTAGAAGTACAACAAGTAGTATCCATGATATATAAAGCAAAACAGAATCTCTCTAAGTTAATTAATGTTATGGTGTGGGAGTTGTATTTGTTGGTCAAACAAATGAGTTCAGTATTAATTGAAAAAGTTGAATTCGTCACATTTTCTGTGCAAATTGTAACACACCAAGTAAAATAAATGTGCTTTTTCAAGAATTATTGTCTCTAATGAGTCACTGTGAAAAGTTATTCTCAAATCTAATTAAAGAAATACGGTCTTGACTTTGCAAGAAACATTCGATTAAACGCCCAAAATAATAACAGTGAAACTGAAAATGCTGAACTAATGGCACACCCATACCAATTTTGGGCTTGTATAGATACTGACATTCAACAACCAACACAGTTCAAATGGGATAAAAGGTAACTATTCTGACAGGATGTTTTTTTACAGATGACTTAAGAAGCCAGGTGAACGAAATTTTTTAAGTCATCATATTATGAAGCTTACTAAAAAAATCAGTGTTTTAACAAACAGAACTGCTTTGCGTGTCAAAATAAACACCATTAATGCAATAACAGCCACCCCATTCTTTTTATATACAAAGGGTAAGGATGCAAAGTGAAGTAACAAAATGTAAGTAAGCAAACCTGCAATATATATAGGCAAAATTACTTACTTTTTATATAGTTTGTGGAAACCGCATGGTGGACAATACATTTCTGGGTTCACATGACATGTGTCAAGCTCATTGCATTTTTTAAAACAGGTTTCTTTTTTAATACTTTAACAAAAACGACAGATTAGGTCTTTAATGTAGTATATGTTGACACCGAAATGAACTCTTGGGGTTGTTTTTGAGCATGTTTATATCTACCCGACTACCCATGATATTTGGTCTTAAATCAACCCTACTATCATGAGATGACATTCCTTTTGACTGGCAATTTGACTTTTGATTTTTGTCATTGGATATGGCGTATTAGCTCATTCCAATACGTGGACGTCTGCTCATTGTAGAAATGATATTTTGTGGAATCGTAATAAGGAAATTAATAAATAGAATCTTTCTCTTTCGGTACATTCTGTAAATCTTCGGGATGTTCTGTATATTCATGTTTAGCCCATGTAAAATTTTGGGAACCAAAATGGCATTTAAGATAAATTGAAAATGTTGAAATTTTCCATGTAAGCTAATCTCTCCTAAAATTGGGCAAATGCGGTGATACATTGAAACATTCATTGCTGTTAGACAAATGAAAGTCTATCATTTTGAAATTCAAAATGGCGAATTTACATGATAAAGTACAGTAAATGAACCCTGATCGTTTCAATTTGATAACACAAAACTAGACAAAGTAACATAAACAAAATGATTTGGAGAGGAATTGATTTCAGAGCCTGACAAATTTACTCTTTAATGGACTGTCCTACTTCTTAAATACGTACATTGACTCCAGACCGTCATCTTGGAACAGAAGCTGTGTATGCAATGAAAACGCGACTGTCCTTTAGAATTTATCCTCATTATAAAGTCGAATTTTGACAGCAACTAGTGGTCTGATTTTATTCGGCTATAACTGGGGTATATCACTTTTTAATCTGTCGATTTTCTTGATATTCTGTACCATGGATGCATGGTTGTACACTGAATTGTATCTTCATTCCCCCATTTCACTGTTTGTGAGGGTTTGAAATTCATTTAGACAATAAGTAAAGACGATGTAAGGCTGATGGACCCCTAATGGCCGCATGCCGTCACTAAAAACAAGCGCTGATCGAATTCTTCTATTGATAAAAGTTACTCTGTTAACTTAATGTCAAATTTATCTGTTATACAACAATGAAAGCTTCTGGAAGCCATCGAAATGAAATATGGACTTTTCAAGATATTGAAAGTACGGGTTATGTTTAACTGACCTGTGACCAACGTCTAAAATAGGTTCATGTACTGCAGCAAATGTTAGATATGCTGTAGACTGTATTCAATGTGGTATTTAGCAGGTGGTTATTGATTTTTTAATAGGGAATTTCCGAACGAGTAAAGAAATGAGACGGCTTAGTACATGAAACAATATGTACGGTATACATAGGTATTGGATTATTTAGCACTGTATACTATTTTTGAATCATCCTGCAATTGCTAATGAGTTGTCCACTTGTCCTAACACTACCAATGTGTCTGAAAACCATCGAAGTAAGCAATATGCTTGCATGGTTTATCTAATAATTAATGCCACTATGGGGTAACTGCCGAGGAAAAGGGTGGAAAGGTGGGGTGATGGAGTGCCCAAGTCAACTGACCGTTCGATAAGATAGATGAAAACTGACTGAACCAAGTATAGACGTGGTGTAAAGTGCATCTCAGTGCACTATACATACGAGTGATCCTTTCTCTCTTGATCGAAAATTCTGAATCAAAGACAGAAATAAGGGGAGTAGAGACAGTAGTGCGTTCACCTCTAGCGGCCATGTTGGTTTACGAATGTGTTAAGAAAGGAGTGATTTTGTCTTGGTTTGTATCTTCTAGTGCTTATTGATCAACAAACATCGCATTTTTTCTCATAGAAAATGAACATGAAATGTTGGAAATGAGGAAAATAGGAAAAACTGCATCGACCGAAGGCAGGATGGTGGCCATCTTGGATTTGATAAAAGATGTCTGAGAATCAACTCGAACATGTATGTTGAAACCACAAGCTTGAATGTTGTGCTTAAGACCTAAATTGTTCAACATTGGTTGTATTTAGGTCTTATCAGTTGTACTATTTGAGCTGATGCAAAATCAGAACAGGGCGAACTAGTAGGCCTATTTTAGGTTCAAAACTCAATTTTCTCTAATGTCAACTTGTTAACTTTGAAAGCCTGAAACTTTCTTCCTAAAAAGCAATAGCCGTATTATTTTTACAACCGTATTATTTTAACAAAGTAGAACATGAGCATAGGAAACTTTTTTTATGAAAGTGTAAATGAATTATTTTGAAATTTGTAAAACACATAAGTACTTAGATGTACATTACTTCAATTCAAATTTCCTGTGAAATTTGGCTAAAAATTACACTTTTTGCCCCAAAATGTAATTCAGTTCACAACAATACCCATCATTTATGGTACTATTTACAAGAAAATGTTATTGTCTTTCATATGACACCTCGCACGAATTGATCTGTCAAAGTTTAATTACGAAAAATAATTCCCACTAAACTGCCGCTGGACCCACTAGAACTAGCAACGGGTGGTTCACTGCAGACTATCATACCTAAACATTAACAGGTGACTCGTTACATGGTGATATACTTCTTTGTTGGTACCTAGTTCATCTACCCACAATGCTCTGGATTTCCGGACTATATTTTCCTGAAAAGAGTTAAAATATCATACTCTCTCGTTTCTTTATGTAAAAGGAGTAAAATTTCTTTCTCCACGATTAAACTTTTATTGACCAGTCTTTTAACGAATGGAAATACACTGAAATTCCACTCTGTGATACTATGTGGAAATATGTGCAACTCCATGGATGGAGAAATATCAGTCGCAAGAGAGAGGGAATCAGTGCCGGTGAGAAGAACAGCTAAGCAGGCCCATAGCCAAGGGAGAAGACAGGGGAACCCCTGAAAACGTCTTTAACTTGAGAGACTTTGCAGTTTACACTTGACTCAATAAATTTGTAAACAGCCCCCCCCCTACCGCCCAATAAAAACTCACTCTTACGAAGATTTGATCAACCTTCGGTGTTTTGTCTGTCTATACGGGCATGACGCTTAAACCATGCCCTTTTGGATACAGGCTTAATTGATGTCCTTTCCTGTCTGCTAAAACTAACCATATCTGCTTAAGTTTGGAAACGACTTGCAGAATAGAAATGTCCAGCGCTGTAGTCGAGTCCGGACTCGGACTTATGATTTTAGAAATTGAAGGACTGGGTCGGAGAGGTTCATGTTTTCCCAATTGACAGTGCAGGGAGGACTCGAGTCGAGTCCGAGTCCGGACTAGAGTCCTTGAAAGTTGACAACTGCCGGACTCGTGACTCAGATTGTCCGAACTCGGCTACAGCATTGGAAACGTCGATTTCCCGGAAAAAATAGTTACATAGGAAGATGACGTATCATGCAATTGTGTAATATCAATTACGTTTAATTATGTTGCTTCGAAACCTAAATCTTTCCTGATTGTTTTGTCTTACTAAATCACGCAGTGTCTCGAAAAGGCCTTCGTCTATCTGTCTATTTCCATTGCAACATTTTACGTTTGCTTTCACGGAGGAGGCATTAACCTACAGACAAAACCTAAAAATGTATTCTGCATGGGCACCAATAAAACTTTATATGTTATCTTATCCAAGACTGCGGGTAGACATTGAAATTAAACCAAACATTTTCCTTATGGTGCCTCTTATCGAAAGAGTGACCTTTACTTCGAGTATGCGTTCTATACCAGTTTTCAATTTTTGTGCATAAAGATTAATGCAATATTTGAGGCTTAACTTGTGCAAACCATTCTGAGTACGATTCACATGTATATACAGTGATGAGTCCTTCATTCGGGCATTGTAAAATGCTAAACAGACTTGGAGCTGCATATTCAGTGGCGTAGCCACGCGGGGGGGGGGGGTAGAACCCCCTGACCCAACCTTGCAATGCAAAAAACACCTATAACAGTGGTTTTTTCTCTGTATCCTTAGTCTTTTCCTCATATCGTGCCCCAATCCCCATGACTACCCCCCCTCCCCCTCATGATACGATCCTGGCTACGCGCATGTGCATGGTCAAGTGGTTAGAGCAGCCGACTTGCAACCTGGAGTTCTGGAGTTCGACTCCTGGCCAGGTCAGACTTTAAAAATGGAACCTATTGTAAAAAACGCCGTGACCGGACCGACTTAAAAACAATTGGTTGGAAACTGAGTGGTAAATCTTCATCTAACTATTTTACTGTTGAACAAGGAAGTTACAACACCATGGTTGAACAGACTTCTCGTGGATTCGCACGGAGAATAGGCAATAATCAATTTGTTCACTCGTTATAAAATGCGTTATCAATATACGGAACTTGGAGGTGCTTGGCACATCTGTTGCGCTTCACGAACAGGACGAGTTTTTAAGAACTTATAACCTTTAAATTCATGAGTAATATCGTAAAATGTAGCATTTTCCTAACCTCACCCAATTTGTAAAAACATGCCAGACCAATACATCTCGTTTCCTCAAACGATCTAAGAAATTCTCCTAAATACAGAACATGTTGCTAACAATACAATTGAAATAAATTATTAATACATTCATGTATACCATGTCGAATTGTAAGACTAATATTGTAAAGACTCGTTCTCAAATATAACGGCATGTACAACACGCAGCCATTAATTAACTTCTTGTGAGAAGAATACACAAATTGCATTTCATCACTGCGATATATCGTTTTGATTCTACACACACTTGGAATCTACCAGAAACTGGTATACTCCCCTTCATATCGAAATCGGTGAAATATATATTTTACGAAAATTCACAATATTTTTATAAACAGTTTAAAATAGTGCGTTTGATGGTTTTTTCGGTCGATGAATCGATCTGCATAAACGGAACATTATCGCACTCGGGAATCTACGTCCTTGCTATTTATGTAGCAATGTCATATGCTAATACGAGACGTCTGATTTTGTTCGTGTGTGCATTGAATCATAAGTTAATCCGAAGAAAAAATGTCCGACTCTATTTTCACAATATGCAGATATGTAGGGCGCTGTGTAAAAGTTCATCGCAAATGCGAGTGAAAGGTGACTCTTAATCGGAATATGGTTACAAATCGTAATGATCTGAAACTAAATAAAGGTTAAATAATATACTTGCCTAACATAGAGTCGCCAACGTTCCGATTAGCAAATGGAAAGTTGACCCTTCGATATCTAATATCCACATCCTGGAGTCATATTTCTGATTGTGATCAGCACTTTTATGGCGAGTAGTAATAATGCAGGAGATCGAAAGAATAGAGTTTTTCTAATCGTTACACGCGGTCTTCAAGAGGCCTAGTCCTTACAGCAAAATTATATTCTGCAGCTAATATCTTCCTTATGAAGTTCTTTTAAGGGGATATAGTTGTTTTTTATTTGAGAGTTGTTATTAATTATCTTTGTAATTTTTCTAGTACTCTTGAGGGTCCAATATGTTTCTTTCTCATTTACAGAGGTTTTGCATTTACGTCACAGATACGTCATGCTGGAGGACAATTGCACAAACATGCCAAATACACGTGGTGTTGTGTTGAACGCACTGCACAGTGTGCACTTTGATATGCGGGGTGCGTACACATTCATCGAGCAAGCGCGTCGAGTGTGGTCTACTACGTCGTTTCATGTACTCCAAAATGGCCGCCGGGAAGTATTTGACGTCGTGTGAAAAAACTCTTTAGATGCCACAGAGAAATCCTTAAGCTTAGGATTTCTATGAGATACCACTTTATGCCTTTTTTGCATGAGTTAAAGCATGGAACTAACAGTCTTCCCAACGGGGATTACTATAGCTCAATCGTCAAATCGAAGGCTACCAAATTGATGTTTGATGTGTAACAGAGGAACACAGCCTATTCTAAGCATCCTGGTGAAATTTTTATTCATTTGCTAAGCTGGGTTCATAACTTATAAGTAATCGAAGTTGATCAATTTTACACAAAAAGTGGATTTGAAGCAAGCAAGTTGTATGTTATGGATTCACATGAATTCAGTTCGCCCTCGATTTATACCAGGATATGTAGTTACATGTCATAGCTTCACAGCACAATGAATTTGTTCTTTTTTTAACAACCTCAAACCAACTTGCCAAACAAATTTTCTTAAAAATATCTATCTAATCCGAAAAACGTTAAATACGATTAGTTAATAGCATTTCGGGCTTAACATTGTTCTATTTGGCAAATTTTATTTTCTACCATTATTAACGCCCGTCTCACACGAAACAAATAGAACATGCAAATAGCGATTAATTCACACTCACGTTTACTCATCCTGTGCATGCATGATGACGGAAGTTTCTATTCATAATGCCCATTACTGTCCTCTAAAAGGATTGCTTTCCTCATCGCGCACAATCGCCGTCCACAACTTCGGCATTTGCAGGCGAAGATCACTGCCTAGCCATCAATGGGGGGTTTTAAACCGTTTCATTCAATCAAATAGACTTTACGATACTCCCCTGATAGTTGACTTGTCAATTCTGACCTTTAGCTGTAGGTTGGAAATTCAATAAGAAGGTATGTCCCATGCATATACGGATTAAAATTAAAAGGCTTTAGGGTTATGTGAGACAAGAGATGAGCTCCTCGGCAAGGCTTAGTAAGTCTTATCTGGCAACGTATTGGTCAAGAACATAAAGGACAATGTTAATATCGTACTGAATGACTTGACTGAAGTGTAATAACCCTCTTTCCAATCCCAACTTTTATTCAGGTCAAGTGGTTAAGGGGAAGGAGGTTCACTCTAAAAGCAAAACAGTGTATTTAATCACTCTCTAATAGAGTCAAAAGTGTGAATTCACTCCATTAAAGTGTTAGTTAATTACAACCAATAGGAGAGAAAATTTACTCTTTAACGAGTGCCGTCTGCAATGATCACTCTTCTTTTAAGAGTAATCACTGTAGGCCTCCAATCAATTAAGAGTGAAAATTCTCTCTTTGGGAGTAAATTTCACTCTTCTTGGAGTGGGTTTCATTCTTCTTTGAGTGAAATTACACTCTAATGGAGTGAATTCACACATTTCTAATCTATTAGAGAGTGATCAAGTTGACTCTTATGAATAAGGTGTGTATGGTCTAATGTTGTGATTGGTCACCATACGGGTGGGGCTGTCTACGTTTGCATCTGTGGGGAATTTTGTTACCCGCACGAAATTAAAAAAATACCAAAATTGCCCCTCTTTCCCTTCCACGTAACTGGGAACCATTGCAAAGTAGATAAAGTCCAGTAAAATTTACTGGATCCATTTTGCACAAGTAACTGCAAAAAGCCCCCAGAAAACTAGATGAAAGTTTAGAGTCTTGCTAACTCTTTGCCATAGAAAGTATTCGTGCACACGAAAAAGTGCTGTCCGAAGTGTTTCACAAATCTGAAGGTAGGGATGAGGCTCCCCACTGGAACATAAAAAAAAAACTGGAGGTAAGAAACGGTCTGCCTACAGTTTTTCCTATGGGAGCCCGCGGATAAATCCCCCCTTTTGGAAATACCTCTTCGTCCATTAGACTAGGTTATGTCCTTGAAAATCCTCATAACGTAAAACAGTGAGTGTGACAAATATGCTACAATGCTCAATTGAACAAACATAGCACAATTGTACAAACATAGCACAATTGTTGAGGAAGAAATTGCTAAAGGTTGGGTAAAACCATCATGATTCCCCCGCCCCCCCCCCCAAAAAAAAATAATATAACAATTGCCAAATAAATTTGACGAAGGTTTCTCAAATATTTATCAGTTTTGCAACTGCATTGCAACTATTCTTAGAATGAACTGACACCATCAAGGACCTTTACACTAGTCCTATATATCTACCAAGCTTAATTTCACGGCATCACGTATGCGGCTTAACAACACTCATTGACAAATTCCATCTCCTTGTGTCATCAAAAACGTTACAACTAATTCGTTTAAGGAAAATTTCATCAGTCAGCGTAGATTGCATATAGGTTTGGTTCATCCGCAGAAAGACGGTCATTTTGTATTATTTAAAGCAGCCTTACAACCGCTCTGTCAACCCTCACGCTGCATGTCGCATGCATGTCACATTATGAACATTCTCACTAACTTAATTTTAGGGCTTCATTCATACAGAACGGATCATTTTATTGGATGAATTCTTGCGTTACAGGAACTAGCTTCTGTTTACATTGTAACCTCAATTTGCATTTTCAGGCTTTCGTGAGAAGGCCGTCTGCTATATCTATTTTTGAAATAATATTTTCATCCCATTAGTAACATCGCATTGGGACTCAACACATTACGCATTCAACTCGTTCAAAGCCAGCCTTACTTGTCAAATATTGAGCACGATGCATCCAATTAAGAACGGGTAACGTCGGCTATTGGCACGATCTACAGAGCACCTGAGGTTGAATTCAATTGAATAAGTTTAGGAGCTAGGAAACTGAAGAACCAGTACCATTGATGAGAAGGTTACCTTACAGAGAATTCGAATTTTGAGAGGATAATTGGCTAAAACGTCTGCGCCGAGTTTATAAATTGAGTTATTCACCTACGGTATGAAATGTATACGTCTTTTAACCAGTCGTACTTTTATTCTGACGGTATACCTTTCTGTTTGTCTTTCAACATATGTTTTGACTTTATTGCAGGTGTGCGTGGGTAGGCCCGGAATGAAGGGGGTACCCCATAATTTCGATCATGCTCCCATTTTCATACTTTCATATTAGCGACTTTAGTGGTAGGTCATACATGATGGATCTATACAATAATACCCCTCTTTTACAAAGCTTCACCGTCCCAACAAAAAAAGAGCGCCAATGACATTTATATCGGTTGTGAGCCTGCGCAAGGGAAGAAAAAAAGAATTGCAGAAAATGATCGAATTGGCTTCACATATTATTGAAATACAGTTGTGGAAGCATATTAATGCCAAACCTATCCACGTACAAGACAAAGTAGCTATAGGAAATATCAGATTGAAAGGGTTCAGGTTATTTTTTTCATTTTGCTGCAAGATTCTCGTCATTTCAACTACTTGAAGTCAAGCCTGAACCAGCAATTCCCAGAGCAAAATAAGTATTACCTTTTTTGGACAATTGGGAAAGGGAAAGAATTGCAGTGCTGTAATCGAGTCCGGACTCGGACTCGTGATTTTACAATTTGAAGGACACGTTCAGCGGGGTTAATTTCCCCGACGAGTAAGTGCTGGGACTCGAGTCCGTACTCCGAGTTCGAACTCGAGTCCTTAAAAGTTGAAAATTGCCAGACTCGTAACTCGATGCCTCCGTACTTGATTGCAGTACTGAAAAATTCTTTTTATTGTTTGTCATGCAAATTAGCAAGGCCTTGAGGCAAACAACCAACAACTACAGACCCACAATATCCAATTAAAATGAAGACTGTTCTTTGAAAATGGAAGTTACGTCAAACACAGTAAAAACGAGTTCTGTAATTCGTTGGCACATGGATTTGTGGGGCACAGCGAGGGCTACACGAACCGAGCCGGTAGGCTTTTTCTTCAGTCCTCACGACCCTCTGACAAAGGGCCGTTCGGCGAAACCAAAACTTTCACTGCTTCCAGAAGAAGCTATTACGTCCACTGAAGGACAACACTTAACGACCAACCTCACGGCCTTCAGACCATTATCATCATTGGTTTGTGATGTATGGCTCCATTCTAGACTGACTGAAAAGAACAGATACTACACATGATGTTGGCCAAAAGGCCGAGAAGCGAAGAATCGAGCCGGTAGGCTACATAGTGTACAGCGTTCCCTTTTCCTTTTGTCAAAAGTCCCCCGACTCTCTGGCAAAGAGCCAAGGGCGAAAACCAAACAATACTCCCGAGGGAGTTCTGCTCCCAAAAAGGAGCTACGTCCCCAAGAGACAACTTAACTCAACATGACCAACTGAACGACCTGACGTGCTGAGTCTCGTTCTAGACTGGCTGAATAGAACGGTTCCCTTTTTTCGATATAGCTACAGTCTAAGCATAAATCTTTAGTGTTTAGTTAACCCCAAAGAAAATATTTTAAGGCAGATTCAAATGCAAATAGTTACAACGAAAATCAATTTAGAAATAATTTACTGTCCAAAACCACCTATAATTCCTCCTAACGCTATGGTTGGATTAAAAAAGAATGATGTCACCCAATTTTCATGTTAACTCAAAGTTTGGAACACTTGATGTAGGTGCGGGATTTGTTTGTATATGCAAACCAGTCGGAGAGGTGCGCATGTGCATAGTTACCATACTGGAATATCGAGTGGAAGTCGCTTTTTGACGAAGCGTTTTCAGGGGAGATAATTTTATGAAAGGGGGAGATATATCCAAACTCATTCGTCAAGGAAGACTACCATCACAAGCTAAGTAAACTTTCTCGACATGCTTTAATCTAGACCAGTGGTTCTCAAACTTTTCCAAAATAACGCCCCAATAAGGCATACATGACTGATCCAACGCCCCCCTCCCACCCAACATGCCATAGCATGCCATCATATTTATATAAGTCTTTCACTTTGAACTTTCGACTTTCAATTTCCAGCACTAAAATGACCCATGCAGATAGGTTTTATATTGGGTAAATTTTTGTCAGTAGTTGCTAAAGAAGACAGTCTGTGTCAACCACTCTGCAACCTCCTAGGTTCCTTTATTGCACGAATACATGAGAACCTCCAAGGACCCCCTAGTCAATGCCAACGCTCCCCCCTCCCTATTGCTGGCAAACTCCTCAGCGCCCCCTTGAAACTTTTCAACGCCCCCGAAGGGGCGGTAGGGACCACTTTGAGAACCACTGATCTAGACAGTGATACATCAAAGCTAGGAACCTATCCCCTCCTTCAGAAATAATACCTGATCCCATTATACTAGGTTTTCTTAGTGAGAGACGAGCAAATAATTTCTGTTCCAAGCAGTACTTTCCCTATCCATCCTGAAACAAATGGGGCGTAAAAAATGACTTAATAACTTTAAAGTACACCTCAAGTCAAAAAATTCAAAAATATATACAAAAACGCATGATAACTGAATTCTTAGAGCCCAACTCCCGTCTTCATAAGACATTCCTTAGCTGAGATATTAAATACTGAAGTTTATTCACTTAACACAAATTGGTCCATTGTGCAATAATTTAAGACTTTCTTGATGTACAACTCACATTACCTGCTTTGTTTCCCTTAAAAATTAAAAATGTTTTTATGACCTTGAACACTTCTTGTTTGCTTGCAGAGGATGTTCCACATAGAGGGCATAATCAATTACATAACCCCTGAAGAGCAAGAGGACTATCACATCTTGTTACAAGGTGCAGCAACTTTTAGAAAAACAAAGAAATACAAAGCTTGTAATTTGAGTAGTACAACAATGACATCATAAATTATTGCGCAATGTACCATTTTCGTTTTTCATGGTCTTTATTATATATTTTTGAATTTTTTGACTTGGGGAACATTTTAACGAGAAAGCCCTACTACTCAGGAGATTCTCGAAAAAGTCTAAAAATATCAAAGGTCATGCAGGGTAGAAGGATAAATTTTATATTATAGAGTGCTTTCACTGACGGTTAAAGTCCCTATAGGGTACTTCACGTGGCGTCACAATTGTTAAGTCACGTCCACTTCTGGGCAAAAATCAAGTGTTTTAGTGCAACAATCAGCGTGGGACGTCAGCAGCTTCCCAGCTATAGCTACACTAACTAGCGGACTACCTTAGTTTTTGCCTGTCTTGTGAAGTCAGTAAAACCACACCAGTACAATGTTTGTTGCAGATGTAAAAACAATAAGAAGCTTTATTTCAACTTTATACACACAAATATTGGAGGCGTGTTATACTAAGTGGTTCCTCATAGCAAATACCTATGTACGCCAGAGTAATTACTTCGTTCATTTAAAGAAAATGAAGGCACGCATACTGTTATGATAAAATGTAATATAGATATAATTTAAGTCACTATCGGCGATTGTCTATAATGTATATAAAATTGAAACAGAAGTTACAATTCTATGATTTAAACACCATCCACGAACACAATTTCAGTCTTTGTCCTTTTTTCTAGCCCGACACTACACTATGCACAGTTCTGATGCTCGACAACCGTAAGGGGCCAGTGTATTATTACAACCCAGTTGAGCGGACGAAGTTTTTTCGTTCAGTTCATCGACACGAAAAAACTACTTTGCAGTTTGCTGCATCACATTTAAGCCAAGGTTCCAGAGACGATAGCACAGTACCGGCAGCTTATCTCGCAAAATAACCAAAGGAACAGATTGCATTCCTTGCACAAATCCACGACGTGACCATTCTCTTTGAGAGATAATGGGGACTGTTAAAAATAATACAGGCCTAAACTTTATTTCTGAGTATCCGCTCCCATATATCAGGACTAACGTCCATAGGATTATTGGAACAAAATGTTGGCTACGTCCGCTATTTTCCCCCCTCTTCCACCCCATAGCATAATCTGCCACTCAGCGTTAACATTCTGCACTCCCATTGAAATACCGGAGATAAACAAGACTATACACAGATTCATCTGATGACGATATAATTTTTCTTCAATTAAAAAACGTCTGAATGTTTTATTGATTTTATTCCTTTTTAAAAAACACTTCTCAATCTGATCAAATTAGAGGTAGGATTGAATGTAGCTCTCTGTCTGTGTTACTTTGCCACGCATACCTCTGATCAGATGTCGCATAATTTCATGACGTCATTTTTGGAAAGATACATAAAAATAACCGTCAAGTTATCAAAATAATAAAATATTTGGACGGAGATAAATTGCGATATTATTTCACCTCAGGCTGGGTGGTTCGCCCTCCGTGTCACTGGCAGATATTTTCTAATTCAGTTCAACCCTTTGCCAGGTCACGCTCGTACAATTGTAGTTTAAACCAATTTATTCTATAATATGTGTCGGCGATAGTTACACACGCACGTGAGATTTGGAACTTAATTGGCTGAAATTCGATACGGCCTCTAGCTACATGCAGTCACGGGTGCTCCTAACGTTTTTCAGCTGGTATGGATAGATAGAGGATGGAAAACAACTCAAACATACACAGGAATGGGAAACAAGAGGCGGGAATATTGACGCATGAGATGACAGTTTTCCATCCATCACATCTGGATTATGACTGGTTGAATACAAGAACTACATTCAAAAGTGTTCGCACATTACGCCTATGCATTCGGTAGAACCGATTTACTTCAATTTGAAGTAACCTTTGCTGGCATTTAGTTAAAAGTATACTTTTCAAATTGTTTCCCGTTTCACCGCCCCTTTAACTTTATTCGCACTAATTTTTCGGAGCTATGTACTTATTCATTGTTGGATAATGTAATATGCAAATTAATTATTTGATTACTTAATAAAACTGTGGGAGTTAATAATTGTTTGAGCACGCACATACATTCGTTAAATCGCACAACAGGGAGGTTGTAGCTGGAACACCTCCCAATTTTTTGTCCGAAATTCTGCCCAAAAGATTACCTAAGGTGAGCGCCAACTGGTTGGCGCATAGAAAAGAAATAAATCAAAACTGAATTGTGAAACGTTTCCCGAATGGATGATTAAATAAAGGCTTGACCCACTGCATAGTCAAGTAGTTTAGATCCGACTTGTATCCGGTAGGTAGACGGCCATAGTTCTGGAATTCGACTCCTGGGCCGGGTTATACCGAAAACTTTAAAAATGGAACCTACTGCCATTGTGCTTGATGATCCGCATAAGTACTGTAATTGGATAGGGAAAACAAGCCAGCGAGCCATAACTGGAAAGGTCGTGGCCGGCTCGGAAAACCAATTGGTTAGAAACTGAGACGTAAAACCGCTTATCTAACTGACTCCCCCAACGATTTTTATATGTATGCCTGTCTTCTGTAATTAAGCCTTTTCTAGGCTTTCGTACGTTCTTAATCTCCCTTGAAACTTATTAGATACATTTAACGTCATTCAATGCTGGATAAAGACTAGAAACTTGTATTTCAAAGGAGGTGAAAGTATTTCTTTCGTCACATGTTAGCGTTCCTCAGAATTTCAAATGAACAGTAAACATGTAGTTACGTAAAATACATTGTAACCAAACAGAAAAAAGCTTCTTTTAATTCCAGACAATAATGCTATTTTGTAAAAGTAGAAGGCACAGTTGTCCACGTTAAAAATTATCTCGCCCGACGGAGTAATCACAAACAATTTCAAAAAGCACTGTGTTGGCTTCAGACAGTAATCAATAGGTCTATGTAGTCCTTCAGTAAATTAGGAGTACCAATGCCAACGTTAACAGGTTAAGAAAGTCAACGAACCATAGTATACGCCAACACTAAAGTGTACGATCCTACTCTGGTTTTGCAAAGATTACGACTGCATGACTCAATAGGTAATCCCTTGCGGGAAATCAAATAATCAGGACCCCTTGTATGACCAGAAATAGCATTTCCTACGCTTGTAAGAGCAATCTAAGTCGTCGCTATTTTGAGCATCCGTTTTCAAAAATAGAAAAAAATCAAGCAACTTGCTATAAGTGATCAGAAAATTACCAGATGAAATGTACCACTTCCATTGGATGAAAGCGGTCTTGTATCTTTTCTGGGAAAAACTATAAAACGGAGTTGAAAAAATGCAATATCCTTTACTCCATCACCACTCTTGGCTAAATTCAAGATGCGCTGAATTGATTTAATTGTCTATGTGACTACCTGAACTCCAGATTAATGATTTTACTTCTTACACCACGCTTGAAAAACTGTCACACTATGAGGTTTGTTCAAGTAATTTGTTAAGAAGATTGGAAGGACATTCTCACACCGTATCATTATGGGTATTAAAACAATTTCACGATGTTCATTACCGTTGCCCAGAATCCGGCTCTATGGGCAGGATAGATGGCTAAATTCAAGACAATGCCCCTTAAAAGTCTCCCGTCTGCCCGTATGATAAATTTGGCAATTTAAGCCTTCTCAGAACTAAGTCTATTTTCAATGTTCGCCCAAGTATTTTACCATTTCTGGGAAAGTTTATACTACAGTATATGAAGTGGGGTTGAGGTAATATTTTTTTTCACAAGCTGCCAGAATATGTCGCATGTATGGTTTTTATCATTTCTATTTTCCATTGAAATTTCATTTTGAATACAGCGTTTTCTGCTTTTCGGGCAAAGATTTGGAAGTATTCAAACAATCGGCCATTTCGGGCATTATATTGTATAAGATTTAAAAAAAGTTACAGAATGCATGTTATCCTGACTCTGTCACTTTTCCAGTGGCGTAGCTACTGGGGGCAGGGGGGGAAGTTGCCCCCCTGGGAAATAATTTGGGGAAATTTGATGAATTTTCTTACTTAAAAAAAAATTTATCAAAGTTTTTGTTAGAATAAAAAATGCTGAGACATTTCTCCTATATAATTCGTATTTTCATGCAACAAATTAACCTAGATTTGAGATTTCGTCAGTATTGGATGAACCGGCCCTACTCTCGTTCCACAAAAATGTCCTCGCCGCGTAGCAGATTGAATGTTCTCTTGTATACGCGCGGTTTTTATGATCAGTGCATTTCAGTGCACATGAAGCTGTTATTGAGGAATTTAACAACAGCTGATACAGTACAACTAACACTGAAAGGCTGTAAACCCGAACTTATCCCCTTGCACACAGTCTCTGCGTTGTACACTTTGGGAATTTAGTGAAAGGATGTGAAAACTGACAAGTCACTAACGTAGACCCCCCCCCGAGTTTATTATATTGTCATGCAAGCTAGTAGTAGCTATACCGATTTTACTCTGTGTACATAACGATGGATGGGGCTGAAACAATCCATGGCCAATGATTAACTTAAAGTTAGTCTAGAAATCAGAATGAACGGGATCCATTGTTATTAGTTCTAATAACACTTCTCTGCTTAGATTTTGTTACTTAGCCTAATCCTTGGAGGCTTACAGGCTAGTTCGGGAAAAAGAGCTTTCTGCTCACTTCGGGTGTAACAATAAACGGGCCCATGAGTACCTTGTAGCCTTCTTCACTTAACAGGCTGCTGTTCTAACAGGATATCCTGTGTGATCGACCCACTATTAGGCCTCCTTTTAGTGGCGTACGACGGGGGGACCATTGGGTCATGCCCCCTCACAGATGCCATTTTATCTTTGTCCTTAAAAATAGGTACTATAGTTAAACTTAAGTAACACAGATTTTAATTCAAAATATAGCATATGTGGCACCAGGTTGCATTTAAGGACAACCAATTTTTCAAAAATTTTCAAAGGAAAAGGATTGTCTCTGCAAGTACTTCCCTCAGTGATGCCAGTATTTTAATTCCTACAAATGGGCAAATTTTGTCAAATTCCAATTTTTACTTTAAAAGTGTAGGCTCTGTTTCCCACTAGTGGCATCAATAAAAATAAAGACTACATGTTTAGATTCTCTTTACAAGCATGAATACGCTATTTTTAACCATCTGAGGGGTCTGATCCTCCGAAATTATTTTTACGCTCCGCGCTAACTAATGGTGGCGTTTCGCTCAATCTTTTGGGCAAAATTACATTTTGGGGTCAGGTTACCCCTTAACTCTCTGATCACTTTGCAGTTTGCGAACATATTTTGAAGGCATGATCTTATTTGCAAACGACAAAAGAAGGTAGTGACTGGGTAGATTCTCCGTTTAAGTCTGAAAAATGCTATTTCCGGCCATCTGAGGGGTCTGATTTTTCGAAATTTTCTCTACGCTCCGCGCCAACCAATGGTGGCGCTCCGCTTAGATAATCTTTATGACAACGGAACGTTTTGTGGCCAAGAAATACCACAAATCCTATACCGATCAATACTCTTTTATTTTGACTCCTAAAAGTGTGCAAATTTAATGTCAAGTTTTACTTCGTAAGGTAGCATAAATGGCATAAGAATGCATGTAAAGTTTTATGCTCATGAACCACCACGATTCAACTTTTTACACTGTTCCAGTCAAAGCCGAAAATCTTGCACCATTTTGCATGCACCAATCTTGCACCAAATTTTTGCGTCAAAAAAATTCCGGACACCCCTCCCATCATACTGCATGCCCCCCCCCCCCCCTTCAGAGAAATCCTGGGTACGCCACTGCGTTAGTACATACAAATAAACCAGATATTGTTGACCAAAATAATATACTAAGAGCTGTTAATTCCGATTGCTCTATGTTATACTTTAAGATTAAAATGCAGGTTATGTTACATAATGATATGGTAATGTTGTTATACTTGTAAATTTGCATTTTTTATATGAAATACATACACATTGACTGGGAAAAATTTTGGGGAAATTTCATACCTTTGCCCCCCCCCCCCGGAAAAAAATTATAGCTACGCCACTGCACTTTTCTATTTTTCAGACATGTATGTTAGAATTCGGATATTATTTAGGACATTGTGTTGTCTTCTTGCGCCCCCGAATGAGCAACGAATTTTGAAATCTTATTGATTTCTCATGAAAATTTTACCGCGAGTGTGGTATTTTTCTTTTTTTTTCGGACACATCCTTTCAAGATATAAGGCGCGCCTAGGAGCTTTCTGAAAAATCATGCCAATTTGTAAAGTGAAAGTGGCTGTACTTCCCAAATTCCTGCCCGAATATTAAATTTTCCGGAAATCCCCACCCCTCCCGTCTCACGCCTATGGTAGCACCAAGTGTTCAAATGGGTGCCATTTTAATGACGGATACCGCGAGTAGTTGTTTCACACATTATTGTCTTGGCTTGTGCAAATGATTGGGGTAACGTGACTTATCTTTTTTTCCGAGATGAAGACATACTTTGAACATGCTGTGTTACTTTTCTAAGATTAAACCTACGGAGATTTTTTCCTACTTCTTGCCGACAGCCAACCCTGCATGAGAGAATTGATAAAAAAAAATAGGCCTAGTCCCAGCATGTCACCCGGTCATGTTGTGTCGGATTATTGATAGATTACGCTTAGCAGGGAGATGGTGGGAGCTCAACGATTTGTATGAGTCAAGATAGCAAGCACAATGGATGTATGAGCACTAACCGAGAGGGACAAATGGAAAAAGGGAATAACGGTACAATACGTCAACTTCCAATGTCAGCTTAACTTCTTTTCCTCTATAAAACCATTGAAACTCTCTTTCCATTGAAGGAATATAAGCCAACGTGCAACTTAATTTAAGCTGCCATGGTTGGCGTCAAGTGAATTTCTTTTTTGCAAACAGGGTTTCAGTTAAAATGTGGTTAAAGATACGCCTACATTACTATCCAGCAAGATAAATACTGTAGCCTATCTCAGTACTTTACATAGAACTGCACTCACCATTATACTGTTAGCTTTCTGAGCAGTCTTCCACTGAACCGGGCCGCTAGAATGACATTACACACAAAATTGAAATTTCTTTTCTCGGAGACCTTAATGAGACCAAACTGTAGAAATTAGCGCTTCCCTAAATCTACCACCCCAATGTTCACATTGCTGTTTGCGTACTGTCCTATTAAAAGTCAAAACCCTCCTGTTTTTAAAAAATGATTTCGCACCCGTGATAAGGAATTTCATGACAATGGACGAGAGGGTAACTTGCACAGGTCGCGACCCCGTACAAATACTTTTAAGTAGTGCTTACGTTATCGAACAAATACTATTAGGAATTCTTCGTCAAATTTAGTAAAAAAAAAATCCTTCATTATCCTCATTCAAACACAGTCTCAGCAATACATATTTCAAAAACTACTCTTTATGTGACTAATTCGGTGTTCTTAAGGGTTTCACAATGTTTCACGTAATGGTACAGTAATATGTTTAATATTCTATTATTACGGTATTGTTCTTTCTTCATTACTTGTTTTTCGTATTTCAGAGATCGGATTTATTTCTTAGGCCTTTTAATTTTTCGACCACCTCTTTTCTCTTTTGTTCATTAAAATGTTTTCTGCTCTATCTTGTATTTCAATTAAAAAAAAACTAATAAACGAAACAAAACGACTGCAATTAAATTAATTTAATCAGGAAATTGCCTAATGATCCAAACGTGGACTCGAAAATATCGTGGTTGTGAAATTATCCACACCTCAATAGACCTATTTCCAAATAGCAATTACAAAGGATTGTGGGATAGAGTTTTGGTGCTTGTCATTTTTGTCAATGTCATTTTACTGTGGTGAAAATTGACGTACACCAAAACTCTATCCCACAATTCATTGTAATTGCTATTTGGAAATAGGTCTATTGCCAGTCATCAGTAGCCATGCAAGGTACTGATGAATGGTGGGGAGAAATATCTCCCCTCGGTGGACCGGGGGTTGTATAATATACCCAGGTTATTTCTGCCTGTCGTCATGCAGAGGTGGCTAACGGGAAGGACTTGCAATGTCGTAAATGTGTTTAACTCAATACAACTTGAATATTTCCAGGAAATTCTTCGAAAAAAAATTTGGAGGGGGAGGGTAAGCTCCTATGGCGAGACCATTGGCATGCATATTGAAATGTTTTTGCACAAAACGATCATTTGTTCATTTTACACCAAAACATCTAAATTGTTAAAGTAGTTACTCTTAGAATTAAAATCCTCAGGCGAAAAAAATTATAAAATGCCGATTTTTATTCGAAATACTTGTTCTCTGACGATTTCCGATTTTGTGAATTTGTGAATCAGAAATAGGCAATTATCACACAATAATGCGTCATTTCATTCCTCAAACCACGCGGTTCACACCACAACAAGTTTAAATAAACCCAGTTCTTTGATACCTACGACACACATCTATGAAAACACATTTAGCCACTTTAGCCGTGTCGAAATATTTGTGGCTGCAAGTAATAATCCTCTAAATGTATCAATCTGGAGTGAAAAACACTTTTCGTCCAATAGACACCAATCCCATAAATTTAGGGTTTTCCACCCCTAAAGTGGGGTGTGCTCAATCAAAAAAGTATTCGCGGAGTGTCTAATAATATGATCATCACAAATTTAGTTTATAGCCAGACCTTTCATACAACCCGAATGCTACATACAACATGGCATGTGCCACATAATGTAACGCATCTCCGAGGTTTACGGTACTTTTCGGTACTACAACAGATGCGAGGGAGTGTAGCTTAGTGTCGCGCTGGGCGGCTTTGTATCCATAGCTTGACCTCTTTTTTCTCAGTCTAAGGTTGGTAATAAGCAATCACATGTGCTCACATCAACTGACGTATTTTCTTCTTACTTCTTTCCAAAGTGTATTTCAGTAAGCTTATACTCATTTTGGATAATAACAAAATTGCATTATGAATATTATTAGAGAGTTATTTTGCAAAGATTTAACAAATATTCAACAAAAATTGTCACGTTATGAAATGAGCTATTCTTGACTTGGTGTTGTAATTCAAATTATGACATAATTCTCGCTTTAGGCTACCTGACGCAAGACTCGCCCGCACACACAGGGCTAAGGCTCTATAATAAGTTATATTTATACTACATAGGCCTGCTTTGTACCTCGTAGTAATAAAATTGGTTTACCTGAGCAACATAGAAAAATAACTCTCCTTCGGGCATACAGTAGTCCTCTGATAAATTTCCGGGTACTTTAACGGACGAACAAATTACATTAGTGCTAGTACTGACAAATTCTGGTGATGAATTCCTCAGCCAATGCTTGCTGAAATCGATTTAATAATGCACTCAGCGGCACATTCAACAAAATATAGGCGGTAAAATCCCTGTTAAGAACTCACGTCTCTTCGAATCGGTCCATGTTAGATGACACTTGCTATAATGTCTTTTAAACCTGCTACAGCCCAGCCCAGCAGTCAGACTAGAGTGTTGTATTGTGGTACAAGGCATCTATTCATTATTCACACAACATGGTTGGAAACGATGACTGTGCCCCTTCTTTTAGTATATACAACACGGAGATAGGAAACAAACTAATCGAAGACACTTCGTTATTGATTTTTTACCTTCGCAACATTACATAATAGGCAAGTCAATCCACTGGGATAGAAACAACTTGCATGAGGTCTACATGAGTTTAACTGTCACAGTCAAGTGATTTGATCGTTTCCATCTACTTAACAGTCGCGTTTTCATATTGAGCAAAAATCTCTATGGCCAAAATGAACATCAATATTACTCATAACGCGCTGGGTGAAATGCGCTGTCTGTGTTGCCTAGACGAACTGAGAATTGGTAATGTTGTGTTTATAGTTTAGAAGCAAAGTGGGGTTTCAGACTGAGAATTGTGTAAAACCCCGTAGGCATTGCTTTATTTATAATATTTAATTCAATCATACTGACTGACAAGGAGAGAGTTCCAGAGAGACTTGAAATGTGTAGGCTGTGTGTCATATATGCATTAAGAAAGCTCGAATACCGAGAAAATTTCATGTTCTGCAAAAAAGAAATGCACGCTGCCAACCCCCGATGTCAATACCGGCGCGCAGGATATGTAACAGAGGTTGTGAAGCTTTGAAACCTGCCGGTGACTAACTTCAAGCAAGGGCTGTGCATCTCCATGCTTCAAGGGTTACTGATGGTTGCAGCGGACCTTTTGCATAAAGGAATAAATACATGAACATTGTATAATGGAATATTTAATAACATTCAAAATCTGGGAAACGATCTTCACTCGATTTTCATCAAAATTAAGCTTGAAATATTTTCCATTTTACAACGTTATTTCTATATACTGTTGCCTTATGAATAATCACAAGCTTAATTTGCAAATTTGTAACACGGGAAGACGAAACCTTGTCAAAATACGTCTAATGTTTTTCTTTGTTCATCCAACCTTCAGTCTGAGGACGCAAATTATTCAGTATTTGTCTTTAATATATACATAGGTAAGTTAAGGTCTGAATAGCTAAAGATTAATGTCAATGGGAAAATCTTGCACAGTTTTTTATTCTTTATTTTTATTTTACATAATTTAGACGATAGGCCTAAATACATAGAAAAGTCACAAATAGTTTTGCCCATGAAAATGTGTTTCTGAGATATGTGTGTCATAGATTTCAAGAGGAGTAGAGTTGGATTTATTTGGATCTATAATTCTGGCGTAAACCGAGTAATTTCGGCATGAATTTTACTATTCATTTGGGGGAAATTTTCTCAAGTTGTGACGTCACAAATATGAAGTGAAAAATGACGTATTTTGAAAAAAAATGTTTTTGATTAAATGCTTTCCTGTCTCGTATCCACATTATATCAATTGTTACAATTTTGGAAATTTAGTATTAGATGAGAAAATGATCATTTTGTGTTCAAACGTTTCGAAATGGTTTAGCGGTCTCAACATTATCTGACGAGTAATCAAGACATAATGAATAAATATTTAAAAAGTAACGGTATAACACTCCGCATCGTTATTTTTGCACAAGCAAATAGGTTGCCAAAAACAATCAACTTTGCAGAGATATGTTTTGAGAACAAGCTGACCCACACGCAAAGGGTCAATGGGTTCCCCCGATCCCCAGTCTTCCTCGACAAATAAAGCACCTCAGTGATTTGTTTATCACTGTTTATGATGCTGTTATGTGCACTTTTAAACAAGGAATTTCTTGATTGGTTGTTGCCATTGCTTTGTATGGATTGTATTCTTTGTTACGGTAAGGGATTACATTAGGGATGAGCGCTATCGTTAGCCAGTTTGGATATTTCTTGTTAAACAGTGCGCATCGGCCCCTCCCAGCGTTCGCCTACACTCTCAGTGATATTAGCCGTCAATCCAGCATCTCAGATGTATATCTCAATTATCCATCAGTCTCATTGGTCATTTTACTAACGGGTATATATGGTTATATGAAGGAGCTGGAAGCATTCAAAAATGAGGAAAGGGATATCGCTTCTCTCTTGAAACTCAAGTTAAATGAAAATTGACCATTTTTTATCGAATGGCCAGGCAGCAGATTTACCTGGTAATACGCAAAAGCATTTTAGGGAACTAAAGACAGATAGGTACAGGGTCTCAGTGGCGTAGCCACGGGGAGGGGTGGGTGGGGTTGGGGCTAGAACCCTCCATGACCCAACCTTGCAATGCAAAAAACACCTAAGATTGCGGTTTTTTCTCTCTATCCTTAGACTTTTCCCTCATGTTGTGCCCCAATCCCCCTTGACACCACCCCTCCCTCATGACACAACCTGGCTACGCGCCTGCAGGGTCTTCATGCAACTGTCATATTTGCCATATTTTTCTAACGCAGCAATTTGGCGCGCCTGTCACGCATTCGTCACGGTTATATTACAGACTACTACCAACTGCTGCACTTTTTAACGAAAATTAGATGAACTGGCTCATCTTCTTCTGCCGCGAAATGTGAAGCGTCGTCCGAAAGTACTAGATGTACTAAATTGTACTTTGTTAAAAGTTTCCCAAATTTAACAAAATTTTCATGTGCCAACTACGCTCGTTCCGTAGGGATGTTTTATTCTTTAATTAATCCCGTTGAAACGCATTCAGATATTGCAGTGGTTTTTACGGACTGTTCAAGCAGTGTTTTGGTTCGATTCCCTGGCAACTGCACCCCACGTTACAGTTGTAATATACACCGACATTGGAAACTTGACAAAGGTGTTCATGCCTCTTTTCAAATCGATCCCCAATTCCTCCAAAGGCGTTAAATTATATTTCTTCAGTGTATAAGGTCTGAACGTGAGGTGTGCTTTAACGGATTCATGGATCAATTTTAATTGTTCTTTACGTGTGGTTCTCAAGCTACCAAACCTTTCGTACTCCCGCACTTTAGACCTTATACCTCAAAGTTGTCATACATTAACACCCTCTGAAAACAACTCAAGGAGAAATAGTAAAAGTTACAACGATTTTCTTATGCAGCTAAGTTTTTTCGAGGAATTCAAACAGTCTCAATGCAGATCCTGGATACACATTTGATCATGGAGATGATGTAAATCGCAAAATTTCAATGCGATTCGCGCACTTGACGTCATAGTTACACACCATCTCTTAACCATTATTACAGTAAAAGCACAGCTCAAATATTTTCCAATATTCACCACCATTTTGCATCTAGACTTTAAATTTTCTAAAGAGGGATAAGTCTGGGAAAATGCCTGACCTCTGAATCTTCTTCACAGCATGAAATATTGTACTGGTGTGAATATTTCAAAAGCAGTAAAAACTACATGATATCCCGAAATGCATCACCATTATGGACGTGTTGTTGTACACCATGACCCTTCTAAACTTTTCTCGAGAAGCGCTCGAAAAATTTTGGTCACATTCTTTCGCAAGTCGTTGCAATCCTAAACATGTCCGTCTGGGACAGGGAACCGGGCCCCATTGGCCGAAACCTTGCTGAATCTGACATACTTCGGTGCCTCAGTTGGATAGAGATTATGCACTGATTGGGGATCTCGAGCCGGACAAAATGTCACTGCCCCTTTGAGAGAAAGACTCCCGTAATGCGATGGTCCTAAACCAAATTAGGTTCCGTATGATTTGCACTGGAGGTAGAACATCGACAATATTTAAGGTAAATTATTCATCACTCGGTAAATCATTCATTACTCGGTAATAATCCTCAACTCCTATTGGTCCAAAACAGTCATGTGACGGTGCATTATTATCCCCGTATGAACTCCTTTTGCGTGCTATGCAATTTTTATTTTACAGAAGTCACCACAATAGCGCCCAAACCCCCATTTTAGACAAGGTACACATCTCCACCATTTCCTTCTGGGTAGTGGAACAACATAGATGTAGGAGTTATTCATAAATTTTACTTACATACTTTTCCACTTGTGGAATTTTGAGAGTGAAATATTAGCCTATATAGTCCTGCCGGAGTCAATACTTTGATAATGGGGCGCCACTCTAACCTTCTTGACAGAGGCGTATCTGTCTACACGAATCCGGACAGCAAGTGATGGACTGATTTCAGTCAGCCATAGCTGGGGTCCGTCACCTTTAAATCTTTCGATTTCCTTACTTACCTCTATCATAGATGATTGTACACTAATTTGTATCTTGAATTCTCCAATTTCACTAAATATAAGAGTGTGAAATTCATGTAAACAATAAATAAAGACGATTAGGGTGATGGGCCCCACTAACTTAATGGCGGCCTACAGTCACTAAAAGCAAGTGCTAATCGGATTCGTCTATACATGGCTCTGCCATGCACGTGCTTCCTGTACATGGTGAGATCATACTGCAATATACATTATCGCTACCGTGTGTGTGAGAAAAGGCGTAGCAAGATGGAACTCTGCTATGGTTTTGTGCGAAAGTTTGGACTAGCTCAAGTAAATCAACAGATTTTGCAAGAAAGTCAAAATATTTTTGAAATAATACAAGGTAAGGTTACAATCATTAAACGTATTGCAGGAATACGATACTGTTTCTCATTCAAATTTAACTTTTGTTTAATATATGACTGAGTCGTCGTAAAATCATATACAAGTTAAAGCTTCACGGAGGTCATTTCGATGCCACCTTTTTGTCCCCTATATGGTGACAAAAATCTACCGTACCCATAGGACGTACGCGTTACACTGCGCTCTTCATGTATATAGGAAGTCCATGGGCTATGCTCCTTGAAATATGTGCCTTCTCATCACTTTTTGATGTTGGCGCTCAGCAGTGTTTGTATGTTTCTGTGTTATCATTGGTTCGGTATACAAGACTGGTGTGATAAGACTTATATTTTGAAAGACAATGCAAGAAAGAAAATAAGTTAACAGAATCTTCGACTGCAATGTATTTCGCCTTGCTACATTATTAATTTTCAGGTTTTCTACATTCCCTCTGCTAACTTTAGCAAAGTATAAATAAGTTCATTGCACTAACTTCTACGTAAAACAGCGAATGTTTTGCATTACTGAAGCATGCCCCTAGCGATAGCATACAGTTATGAAGATTTCTTTCTGATTCCCCCTTGATAAATGCAGTAACATTTGGTTACCAAAGTAATCAACCGTATGTTTACAAGAAAGTCTGCCTGGAACGGTTTTTCCAGAAATATGAACCAGTCACTCGTATATATACAGTAAAGGATAAAATGACGATATACCAGCACACTCTATAGCTTCATGCAGCCGCTTAATGCGATGGAAATGACAGTGTTGCTTGATTGAACAAAGTGCACTTACATGACACGCTTTCTTCTTAACGTATGAAAATAAGGTCTATACTTGTGGCTCGGTGAGCGAGACATTTGGCTATCTGACTACGTTCCTGTATAACATTGCACTGTCAAATTCATTGCCATTCTCCAGCATATGCACCATATATAAGACGGGCCAGCTACCCCGAGTATATGACGAATTTGTTCGTTCAATTTAACGCAGCGAAGAAATTGTCTAAGGGACAGCAGCCACAGAGGTGATGCGCAGACTAGGACCTGTGGTGATTGTTGCAAACGCCATATCTGTCGGAGACATCACTTTTCTGCTGTTGGTTTTCGTTAGTTTTTCATTTTATATGTGCAGTCATAAATGTTTGAAAAAAAAAAAAATAAAAAAAATAGTTTTCATTCTTTGTGAAATATCTTCTCCTAAGTCCATGCATGAAACTTGAGTACATCTGAGGTAGTACTTGCATGGTCTATGAAGAAAAGTGTAAACCCATGTCCCTCATAACTTTTCTCCTCGTCGAAGTGATGACAAAATTTTGAAAATTTGCAGACGCTTCACCCTGTAGGTGCGGATTCAGGAGGAGCGCACCAGGCGACGCTACCCCTTTGTTTTCGATGACCGATTGATTTTCAAACAACGACTCTTCTTTGTCCCGTATCCGAATCGTCTCCTTATCCCCCTGGAATGGTCTGGGATGATGGTAGGTCGTAACTAAGCTCATGTGGAATACAAATTTTCTTTGAGGAGAAACCCAATCCCCCTGTCATGGTTTCACACTTTCAGTGCTCTCTCGTTGGCCTTCGACCGTTGGGGTTTGCCTGCCTGCCTCCCTTCTCGAAACTTTTTAACCGCGCCTGTCCAGCATTGGAAATATCGGTTCTTATAAGTTTATCCGAAGTGCAGCTTTAAATAAATTTTTCTTCTGCAAGTGACGGTTGAATGCGATAATGTGCATACCGGATATTGCATGACTTCACAGCTTTTTATTTTTTCCTTTTTCCTAAATGTATAGAATTCGAGTAAGAAGTCCGATCTGTACATAAATACCGCTTTGCCAACAGGCGTGTGGGATATTTTCTTCTAGGGAGCCTTAAGGAGCGGGAGACGAAGGGGGGGGGGGGGGGGAGTCCGAGCATCGAGCCGCAAATACTATGCAATTCTCCTCACTTCCAAAAACTTTTGACCTGAACGGACATTGTCACATTGGTAACATGGGACGGACATGTTACCAACGCAACATCAAGTCCTCTGAACTCATCTATTATGCATTTCCTGTTGACTTATTTCATTTGCGGTACTTCAAATGACCAAGGTTAAGTGTTAAATCAGGGAGGTGTGATTAGAATCACACCTCCCTTGTTAAATCAATAGTTCATATCTAGAGAGCTTTGCTCGCAGTTTAAACATCTTCTGGTAAGATTAAGTATCCAGACGACGGAATAATCTCAAAATTTTACTCCAAATTGTTCATTAAATTTTGCAACGGATGGGCACCTTAAATGTTCATTTATCATTTATTTAATTTTTGCATAACCGTACAATTTATGAATGAAGACAAAATGTTTGCATGTGGTACGTCACATCTGCAAGGGCCCTTCTCGTATTATAAACGTAATAATGTGACACTGAAAAGTGGAAAAAATGGGGCAAAGCAGGCCGAAATTATTCCAAGAACAGCCTTTATGTAAGTACATTCATAAAATTGTCTTTATTTCATTTCATTTATTTGTTTCATAACATTACATATTACAATATGATGTGAAAGGAAGCCATCCAGAAAACCAAAATTGGCTAAACAAAGTGGATGACTCCCTATAACAAAGAAAAAAGATGACAGATATTTACAACGTCTGCAAAACAAACAGCAAACAAGAAACATACATACATACATACATACATACATACATACATACATACATACATACATACATACATACATACATACATACATACATACATACATACATACATACATACATACATACATACATACATACATACATACCTGCCTGCCTGCCTGCCTGCCTGCCTGCCTGCCTGCATGCATGCATACATACATACATACATAACTATGACATGTCTGCGTATTACGCACTCACATTTGGAAAAATTATGAGCATACCTGAAAGATATTAAGAATAATTTCAATGATTTCTCAAGAATAATTTCAATTTCATCAAGTGAAACTTAATAATTATCAATGATGCCGTCCTAAATCGCCTTCTTAAAGATAAACAGAGAGGCAGAATTTTTACTGAGTCTGTGAGGGTATTCCAGATTTTAGTGCTACGATTACGCAAGCTAAACGAACCAATGTTTGTACGATAGTTATGGCGATGGGCAGAGTTCGCGTGTCTAGTACTATGCCTATGAACAGAAATATTACCAATTATAAAATTATGAAATGTATCTGGTAGTAGTCTGTTCTAAGCCCCGTAAGAAAATACAGCAATGTTGAAATCAATGATGTCGGTAAATCTGAGTAATTGAAACTTTTTAAATAGTGGGCTGGTGTGGTCCCTGGGATCTGCATGGGCTAAATGGCGAACCGCTCGTTTCTGCAATGTAGTTAGTTGGCTAAGGTAAGAACGGTTAGCCCCGCTCCAGACAATGGAACAATAATTTCAGTGGGGAATAATTAAAGTCTGGTACAGTGTTATGAGTTTATTTCTTGGCAAAAAGTGTTTTAGTCTGGATAGTACGCCCACGTTCCTTGAAATCGTCTTGGAAATATTTGTAATGTGTCTGTGTAGCCCTCCAAGTATGAGGAACTGTAAAATCTTCAAACCATACTGACATCTTCCAAAATAGGCCTATCATTAAAGCAAAAAACACATGCTGAATATTTTCCTTTATTGTGGATAAGCCCAATTCTGTGTTCGTCTCGCACCTCCTTCCGGCTGTCCGGCTAAAGGTTTCCCAGTCCAACAAATTACACGAAATCCCCACATTTTTATTTGTAATGTGTCAGTGTCACGTTCATTTCTCGAGATACGGATATCATACCTGACATTTTGTCTAGAGGGTATAGTTAAAGAAATGGGGTTAGGTCAGGTTGGGAGGTTTTGGAACTTATTTTGTATGATAAACTGTGAGGACAAAATTAATGCTACATTTTTGAATAGTCATTTACATACATTTACTTATGAATATTGAAGGATTAGTTAGTTATCGTTGGTTAGTTGGTTGATTAGTTACTTAGCTACATTTATATGGTATCCCACCCAACTGCCCAATGTACACAACACCGACAGTCACTGCATGCGTCCGGGATATAGGTTAGGTTATACGGGAGTATTACGGCCCAGTTTCTAAGCAATTGCTTTAAGTCGGGTGGACATCGTTTTTTCAGTTGTGGCTCACTGGCTTGCCAGTTTTACTCTACCCCGTTGCTTATGCTGAGCATCAAGCTTTGGGGATAAAACCCTCAATATATATAAATATATCGTACAACCTGCTACGTTACCCTGGAAATTTTATAGACTTCTGCCCATGATGTCTTCATTCGAACAATCTTCAGTGAAGATAGCCCAAATTGTAACGAAAGAAATGTTACCACTCCGTCTTGTAAATTAATTCGACCTTGTGGACAAGTTTACATAACAAAATATGACTTATTTATTGTGTATAAGATTGTAAAAGTACATAATTTAGATGGAATTTAACGACACACGAACACAAATGAGTTACATAGAGTCAAGGTTTAAGGTTTACATAAGGCTCCAAATACCGTTCAAATAGTCGTCCTTCAGTAGGGCGGTAAATAGAATTTTGCCTTCCCGTCCCAAATATGAAATGACCTTGAAAACTTTACTACCCAATTTCAGTTCACTTTGCACGGTACATTAATCAGTCTCCGAGTTATGGCAGAGAAAGCGGGATGAAATGCAACAAAATAGGAAGGGAATAAAAAAAAACAATACGAAAAAATGGTTGCGCGGAATTATCCAGGCCGAGAGCCTACTTGCTTTGTTTAGCTAATCGGTTTGAAGAAAAAAAATTATAGTTCAATTTTCATCGTTCAAAACACGGTCGCATGCAATAGCCAGTGAGTTGTGCCAACTACCTGCAATAATGTCCTTGAACCTAGGAACGATCGATCTAATTTGGTTTGATTCATAACCGTATAGATCGATGGAGGGACAATAACAAAAAGTGACAAAGTGAATTATAGATGTCGAAATAATTGGTTTTTAAAAATTTTTTTGTGCAAGGATTTGTTCAGTCAGCTGTGTCACCGCTAAATGTCCTAACAACACTGAATGTAATACCAACCGTAGGTTAAATGTTATATAAATTTTCGCTTAAAGTAATATCAACCATACATTTTGTAATTTTTAACCCTAAGCTAAATGCAATAAACGTCCCGATATTACTGCAGGGCGACTTTTAACGCTAAATGTAATAAACCGGACTCATCGTCAATGTAACAACGCTAAATGATTTTTTTCTTTTCAATTTCCCGGAGAAGAAATAAAAAATGAATTTGGTATTGCATTTAATTGTCATTAACTCTTTCATTCATTTATTTGCTTCTTAAACGAATATAGAGGAATGTTAAGGCAATTAAAACAGACTTGACAAAGTAACAGAAAGAAGTAATTTACAAAACCCTATTGGATTTCATAAAGGCAGAATACTCCCTTAAAAAAGAGCAAAACAAGCATACAAAAGCAAAGCTAGAACTAAAAGTACTTAGGCACTCAGAAGAGGTATTAAAAAAAAAACAATATCAACAGAGAGGATATAAAGTGATTCTACATGCAAGAGCACTTTAAACAAAAGAAGTAGAAACCAGCTAATCCACCACCGACGCTACCCCAATGGTGGCGAGGCATGAGGGGGCATTTCCCCTAAGATTTTCCTTGCCCCCCCAGTTGTCCCCCAAAATAAAGTTGCTAGAATGGAGTGGCAGTGCACTGGCGCCTGGGTGCATGTGCAATTGATACTACATGCCCTTTAAATAGGCCTACATCCTTCCGGGTTAGGTCAGGGGTTTCCAATCAACATGTGGTACGAATATCACTAATGATACAAAGTTGCCCTGTCTTCGCAGTACGCGGTGTGTTACAGAGCCTTTTCATTTATTTTTCTATTGTTTCTTATGCTCCCTCATGCATTCATCATTAATTTCTGTCGGCTGCACGGCACGCCAACTGATGATTGCGTTCTGCTTAGATGGTGCCACTAAAGCTTAGCACTACTTCAACACTTTGCCCATCCCAGAACCCCACCCACATGAAAAAACTAGTTAAGCCACTGACTAGTATAGTGGTACTCGACGGCACCGCAAATGTGAAATGATACTCTCAAAGAAAAAAGTTCTTAACTTTGGATTTAGATCAACCAAAAAATCAAATGATATACGGTACCTCTCCTGGGACTTAAGTTTTTAAAAAGAGATATGCTAAGACCTCAGAGCTTCCGGGGCTTGGCCCCCTGCATCCCCACAGGGACTTTGCCCATGGACCCCACCGGGGCCCTAAAGAGGGCCCCTGGACCCCACTCGTAAGACCTCGCCCTTGGCGCTCGGTTTTTCGTTGCGCGCGAAGGAATCTTTTCCCCTCAAGCATTTTCCTTTGCCCTCTGTTTTACCCCCAATCTGACATTCTGGCGCCGCAGCTACCTTACCCTTAAACCTAAAGTCATGCCTCTTAACCCTAGCAAACCCAATCAAAGAGGATATAATTTATGAAAAAACCTTAATACATTTCGATGAAACGTTTTTGTAAGTTCCTCTTACAACTTAATATGAACTGCTTTTTTTTTTTTTTTTTTTTTTTTTTATTGTTTTAAAGCATCAGGAAGTGAATTCAACAACGTGCCCACACGGAAGTGTAATCTCCTCATTGAAAAGCTTGTGATACAACCAGGTAATCTGATTGCCAGGTACGGTGATAATAAATTTCTGAACTGGTTAAAAAAAGTTGTTGAAAGATGGTGACCATTGATTGCATTGAGATCGGTAAACAAACTTGGCCAAATTCAGGCTAATGAGGTCAGTGGATTTAAGGAAATTAATAAATTTAAACAAAAGATTGGTATAATCATAATACCCTGAGATGGTAATATGACTAATAGTTCTTTTTTGAAGAATTGTCAGCTTATTTAAGTTCTTTTGACTGGCCCCTGACCAGACTATACAACAGTGTCAGAAGAGGTACAATTAATATTTGCTACAAAGACCTTAAAACATGTGAAGGTAAAATGTGTTTTAGCTGTGATAATACCTCCTTGTGTCCTGGGTTTGGCCTTAAACTGCATCCAGGTAGGATGAGGAGGTCGTGTGTAGTGAGTAGTTGTTCCCGACTCTCGCCTATAAAATGCACACAAGAGGCCGTTATTACCCATCCTACAAATGGCGCAACAAAGCCGAGCAATCCCCTCTATGTTTGCCCATTTGGGCTGGGGTTGTAGAATATGCTGCACGGTATTTCCCGCCTGTAAGGGCGACTAAATGGAAACCAAACGTGAACTTGAACAAAACTTGAAAATAAATTTGAACTTTGAACTTTTCATCGAGTTGACTGACACTATGAAACACATCCGTGTGTGTGCGTCGTTAAGTCTCATCTCACTTACTAACCTTTGCCAATAGTAAAAAACAAAACCTTTTGCCGCTAGTCTAGATACCTGATTAATGTGTTCAATCCAAGAAAGTTTGGAATTCATGTAAACCCCAAAGAACTTGACATATTCAGCTCTCTTTAAGTAAGAATCACTGAGTTGCTTCATGAAATTCAACAAGTTTTTCCAAAGCTGGTTACCTTTTTTCACATACCAAAGGCGAATGACCAAACTTAAACAGTCCCCATTTCCTACATACAAATAACTGTTTTGGGAGTGATCACAGTTCATTTCGGTTTTCAAAAATTCGTGAACAGATACTTTTTCAAATCATGCAAAAAACCGTTACAAGTCAGAACACCACAAAATTAAAACTTTATAACTTTTCAAGTAGCTATTGAAAAGAAACTTAAAAAATCGTGCTAATTATAAGCATTGTCATATGGTAGTGACCATTAAATACTTTCATTAAGTTATCGATGTGAACTCAATTGAGTCCCTTCAATAAGGAAAAAACTTGCCTTACTCTTCTCCTTAAAAATGATGTCATTAGTTTTATCTATATTGAGTGAAAGCTCATCAATCGCAAACCAGTTAACATACAAAGCCAGTTCATAGGTTATAATACTTTGGAGTATGTAAAAAAATATTTGTGTTGTCGGTAAACAGCACAACAGATGCTTTGGACGAAAGATTACTAATGTCGTCATAGATGATAAAACGGAGTGGGGAGAGGATGGAACTTTGAGGGACACCACAACTTATGGTACGTATTTCAGCGCTACAACCATTCAGGAACACAAACTGCTTGTCTGTTAGATATCTAGTAAACCAGGGCAGAAACTTCCCACGGATACCGTAATCCTCTGCTTATGGCAGATGATTACGTGGTCGATCGTGTCAAACGCCTTTGCCAAGTATAGGAAAACGCCGGCTGTTGTTAATTATTTTTTACTCATTGAAGTTCTTGGTTTTTCAACTGCTTCTGATAGAGCCATTTCGGTGAAAGTTCAGGAGCGAAATCCATGCCAATGTTTGAAAAAGATTTTACGACACCGTTCTATCTGAGGTGTTCAAGAAACTTTTAGAAGCACGACAAAACAGATATAGGACGATAATTAGTGAAGGTATTCGAGTTCCCTTTTTATAAACGGGTTATTTTTCAATTTTAAGTTGATCGGGAAATTTAGACGTGGATAAAGAAATATTAAAAACATGGGAAAGTGGCTTGGTGATGGGTGGAATCGCCTGTCTTACGATAGAGGGTAGATATCATCGTATCCAAATCTCCAATAATTTTGATAAAATATTGTTAAAGTTATGCTAAATGTATTACATTTAGCGTTGTTATAATATTCAGTGGGTCATACAAGCCGTAGATTCCGACCCGGCTCTTCAAGAAAAAGTTATCTTTTTCAGTTTCAGTCAATTATTTACAAAATTACATTTAAGAAGAAAAAGTTTCTTGACCTCTTGCTTTTCTTCTGAATGTTCAGAATGAAGTCTAAACGGTGGTATGTTCTCTAAAAATATATTTGGAATAACCGGACGCAATAGTTCCGGAAGATAAAGTTCTTTGCAGTATAATGTTTTTTCTTTTCATTTCCTCTTATTTGCCAGTTTCCGTAGACAGGTAGAGCGAGACCATGGCAGACTCCTGACTGGAAGGTCTGATCAGCTAATGGTCTTTACCCCGCCAGCCCGCGGAGCGGACTCTGTTTTCTCACCTCCTCAGCTTCCAAGATCACCAATAGTGCTATGACTGAACCAGGATACAGCCTGCTAAGCAGGTAACTGACGGAGTTTCTTCATAGAGCAGAACCTCGGGGCACTTTTTGGTTTTCGACTCCTTGGAAGCCGAAATCTGGGTTATGCTCCCTTGATATGAACAGTGCTTCCTGAGAACACATTCCGTATTGAAAGAAAATTTAGATCGGTATAGAAATTTATTTGACCAGAAATACCTCTTCGTGGTTATTAGCTACAAACTTTTTCTAAACTGAGCCTTGCGTCAACTGATTTCTGGCCTGACTAAGCGTAGGAGTGTGTCAGAATTCGTCGCTCTTAATTAAGCTGGAAAATGCAAAAAATTGTAAATCGTGATTTGTATCGTAGTACCTTTCAAAATGTATCATATTTGACTAAGACACAACTGGAAAAAAGGCCGTGGCCGGTCGACTTGAACCAATTGGTTGGAAACTGGGCCGTAAAACTCTAACTTGACTAAGTAAGAAATAATGTATTTACTATGGTATGTAATGGGTGGATCAGTCATCATTGCTTCTACATATAACAAGATGCATCTAACTTATCCGTGGGTTTGGTGAGCAGTTTTGATATGGAAACGTAATTATAGTCTATGTCACCTTATCACGGACTGTATCTGACCAGCCAAAACTTTATTTGTATATATGAATTATATTAACTAACAGCGGATTGGTTCACTGAGGACTTAAAGGAAAGTTATTTCAAAACACCGAGATATCGTGAGTGTCGGGAAAGTCTTACAGTGGCTCGTGAATTGCGACTTCGGGCCGAGGGTGGCAACCAATTCAACAATTTACAAATTTGGTTTCATTACATAGGCCACATCAGATTGCAAAACTGTAGATTTCTCTTGTAAGAAAAACCCATCTCACTCTGTGACCCGGTTTGAAACCTAGAACATACAGGTTGCTATTAAGCTTCACCTCTTCAAAAGTCACTGCCTTTATCCAGTGGCGGTGCGTTCATATGGTCAGAGGCGCCCCGTCCCTGACAGACCCAAATTGCCTGCCGGCGCCCTTAAACGCTTCTAACAACCTGTTTTAACGCGCCCCTATAGGCCATTCTCGCCCCTCTGACCAAGCTTCCTAGCTCGGCCACTGTCGTTATCCGTTCGATCACAAACACAACAGGTTGTGCCTGACTACTACTATACGTCACTACACTACACTACACCACACTACAAGTCACTACCACTTAATGGGAAAATATTGTCAATACTGTTTAAATTAGTGAAAGTGGGTTTTGTACTTTATGAAAGGCTGTTGAGAATAATGCTACGATATTTTAAACACGGAATTGGCTCAATCCACAACCTAGGGGTCGAACGGGGTTTTTACTAACTTTGCCAACATAATGCTATGTTTCAAAAACAGGGAATACAACAAACCATTGCCTATGGTATTTTATTATGCTTTGCCAACTAGGCTACCATACCATATATAAACTAAATATCCGATGTTTAGTATTTTTTAGAAAATAGACTACTTTGATTTATTGTCCCTCGAGGTTTTGGAGTTACGGCTGAGACATAAAAACATACAAATTTGAATATTCAGAAAAACATATATATCACAGATTGAATTACTTTGTTCATGTTTCATGGTAAGGACATCACCAAAAGTCATCATTTCTAATAATATCAGCATTAGTGCTCCACCCAATTTTATAAACTAGAACAGCAAAGCTACTGTCGCCCAACCCTTACCCTTCTAATGTTTCCAGTTCAGTTTTAAATTCATCTTGAACAAAATCATGGTGTACACTGTACACATACCCAGACAACTCCAACTGGGCTGACCAGCATGTAAACATTGTTCACCCAGCAGTTGGGCTGTCAGGGATGTATCTCTATAGCTAGTTCATCCCCTTAAGGTGTACCTCAAGTCAAATAACTCAAATGTACTCAAGAACATGAAAAGTGAATGCTAACAGTACATCACCCATCTTCATAGGATATTCCTGAGCTGAGATATAAAATGACTTCTGTTTTTTGTGACAGCTGTTAATACTCTATCATAAGTGTAAATTTCAATCAGATATGATTTTTAAATTTTGACCTCAAGTCACACTATTGGACCCCTAGTTCATGGATTGAGCCAATTGTAAAAGTTAAGATTGTGTTTGCTATGAATAGGCAATATTTATGTTCTGACACATTCTGAAAGTTGTACTTAAAATGAAATATGAAAATATTTGTAAAAATTTAAATATATTTCCAAAATGGGTGACAGGGGTGATAGCTTATGCAGTCGTTTCATAAAAGTTATTATGTCTCTCAAACCAAAAAACAAACCAGACACTAATTCTTGCGTGTGTCAGTAATTTATTTTTCTCATTAAGTTCATTGTACTACAAAAAGACACTTGCGTCTCCGTTTTTTCCGAAATACGACCTTTGAGATTGTGAAAGTTCTACTTAATTTTATAACAAAAAAGTAGTTTGCTAGAAGAATAGAAGGAAAACAAAATACGATGAAGATGACACCCTTTTTGCCCTTGGCATTTAATAAAGAATATTAAACTGTACAACAGGCCTTAAGTTATGGGTTTACACTGGCAACTCAATCGAAGTTAACTTACACAAAATACATGAAAACAAAACAAAATAGTTTGGAGTTCAAGACTGGCCGAAATGAAATTAACCATAAGAAAAAAAAAAGACAAGGAAAAAATATATATAATAAATATCAGACAATTGGCAAAAAAAAAACAATTTGAAGAAAAAAGTTAAATAATAAACAAGATAATTACAAAGAATTTTGAAACGAATATGCAGCTGTTTCGTTTTTTGTTCTTAGAAAAAAATGTTTACATTTCTAATGAAAACAACAATTGATAAGGTACAGGGAACATACAAACATATTTACAAAATAGTAGCAAAGCGTAAATTATGCAAAAGTTAACTGAACGGAAATAAGCTGACAGGTATTTTTGCAAAATGGATTTTATTGTTGTTGCATAAAATGCTCCAATAACAGCAAAACAAATTACAATTTTGGTCGTTCTGAAAGGTTTTTAAGCAAAAATAAAAGAAAAAAAAAGACGCTTAATTTGTGTACAGAAAGCTGCAAGGAAGCAATGGAAGAACCAAAACTAACTTTTGCAACAAATAGAAACCAAGAGAAACATTAAATGTAGCACCACCCCTGTTGATATAACCACTCCCCTTTCCCACCCCAATCCTACAGAAGGGATATCCACATTCCTTGCTGCAAACTCTTACAAGGATAACACCTCTTATTACTGTTAATTGATATTCTTTTTCCACACATCAATGACGGTACCAGTATGCATGGTAGCACTATTGCCCCATCCATTGTGCTTGGTGCTCAGCATAGGCAATGGAGTAGAGAAAAGCCAGTGAGTCACAACTGGAAAAAAGCCATGAATGGCTTGACTTGAACCAATTGGTTGGAAAACGGGCTGTAAAACTCCATTTAACCTTACCCATTCACAAATTTCACATTATGAATAAAAGGAGCCTAGGTCCATTGCCCCAATCAAATAGCTGAGTAAACAGAGGCAGATCCAGAATTTACAAACGAGGGAGAAGGGAGTTATCATGTAAGTGTAACATACAAAGCAACACCCTTTAAATGTTTCACAAAACCAATGAGGTCTGACTGGGTTTGGTTTAAACCTTAACTTCCATTCTTCTGGTTTAATCCTAGGCCCTCAGCCTAATGGTAACTTCTGTTTTCCCAGATGTGGCTCACTTGATTGTTTTCCCAACTCTGTTGCTTATGAGGAGCATCACACACAACAGTCATTTTTTAAAAGTCTTTGTTGTGACTAGGAGTGGGAATCAAACCCAGGTCTCCTGAGTAAAAAGTAGATGCTCTACCACTATAGACGAATCCGATTAGCACTTGTTTTTAGAGAATGTGGGCAGCCATTAGTGGGGTCCATCAGCCTTTAATCGTCTTCATTTATTGTCTACGTGAATTTCAAATCCCCATATTCAGTGAAGTTGAGAAAATCAAGGTACACTTCAGTGTACAACCATCCATGGAACAGGTAAGGAAGGAAATTTAAAGATTGAAGGTGATGGGCCCCATTAATGGCTGACTAAAATCAGACCATCACAATTTGTCCGGATTCGTCTATACCAAACAACCAGACCAACAGAGACCTCTGCCTAAAATGACATAAATTTATAGTTACAGGTGCTCCAAATCTCTCTGCATAGTAAGATTTTTACTTTAAGATATCCTCTTTCAAGATTACCTCCTTCTGTGATGAAATATTTCCGGTTAACCACAAGTGTGAAGCTCACAAACTGTAATGTAAAGTGGACATGTTTCCTCAAAGTGCTCCTGCTTTTTTCTTTAAACCTTCAATTAATAGGCCCTTGAAATTTGATACCGTTGGACCATTCAAATATCTCTCCCAGCAGATTCATGATCAAAACTTGCCTTAGTCTGGGTAAAACTATCAAAACAATCTCACCTTTTTAATTATACAAACAGGTTGTAGCATATACAATAAAGCTTACAATGTTTAAAGCTTATGATATTATAAAGCTCCCAACTGAAGCATTAGCAGTTAAAAAAGGTAAAGTATGAAAGTGGTGTGATCAAACCCAGATGACATCTGAGCCTTCCCAGCTTGCACATGGTTACATGAAAATAATTGGTACATCCAAAAGGCAATATGCCACTGAGAAGTAAATTTAGACTAACAGGTCCCTTTTTTTTAAATATCAAATTTAATTTCTCTCTTTTACAGAACCATTTATACTACAGTATGAATTAAAGGCAGTTTCTCTTCACCCCAAACAGTTCCAATTCTCCAGACCTATTAACTTCTGTCCCCTCCAACAGGTGTCTAAACCTCATGCTCGTTCAGACAAAATCCTAATATACAGCTTCTGGGAGTACTCTGGATGTATCATTAGCAAACTCTCCTTGTATGCTGTGTTATATGAGTTACTCTGCATTTTTTAGATTAGATGTCAATCAAAGAGCTGTGCCACTTGAGAATTTCCATAGACTGAAATTAAAGTTTGGGGTGACAAATAACTGCCTTCAAATTAGCTACATGAATGTACATCATCTTTGAGATATCATTTAATATTAATCTAAATTTTCTCTTAAAAACGAACGTCTCATTGCATTAAAAAATTAAGGCTAATCCTCATCTGCATAATAATGAAAGGTATTCGTGATGTCATCATAGATTGCAATGTTTCACCACAAGAGAAGTCAGCAAGATAACTACATCTGAACCATAGCCACCTTCTTTCCAACAAGTTACAACTTATCTAATTTTCAACTCGGAAGTAATGTCTATGCTTGACTAGGAAATAATTCGCAACTTTTCCAATTTATGCTTCAAAACAAGCCCCTGGGGTGTAACATCTTGATGAAACCTGACCCATTGGTCACCAGAAGAGAGGGGAATCTAGGGAAGGCAGCATATCAGACAAATGTTTGTACCAAATGGAAGCTACCCAACAAAGTATCCTCCGGTAAGGTACTCCACTAAACCTCCACACTCGACGCCAAACTTGGGGCAATCTGTGAAACCTTAAAATGTAATTATGTGTAATAAACATTAGAAATTAAAATTTGTGAATTTGTTTAGCAAAAATTAAACATAATAAATAAGTCCTAGATATGTGGCTGCCCTTAATCTTACCAAATGAGAATATGGATTCCATTGTATTGACGTTTGTTGCTCTGTTTATCCAGAAAATCCTCACATAATCAGATGCCCATTTTCTCTTTTTTTTTTTTTTTTTCATTTTTTTAAGCCCTGAGCTGTCAAACCACTCCACGATGAACTTCTACTTGCCCCCTACTTAGTTTTATTTCAGTGCACTAACTCATACATACTCTATATAAGTTATTTATTTACATTGGAAAATTGCATGATATATCAAGCTTTAGGTCAAGCAAATGTTTTATTTTACGAAACAAAGAGGGACCCTCCAAGTTTTGGGAGTCTTTAATTGTAATTTTTCTTTCTCATTGAGAAACAAGAGTGGTTGATTTTCCCCCACTGAGAAAGGACAGGGAGTCGAGTCCTTGAAGGTTGAAAACTGCCATACTTGGAGCCTCTGGACTCCACTACATCACGGTCAATTACAATTCTTAACAATTCAATTAATATTCAATTACCTTATATTACTATAACTTATATTTTTTTGCCTGCAATTCAGAATTCTGCAGAAGAAATGTAGAAAATAAAATACCAGTTATAAAAGAATATATTGAAGCTATGCAGAGATTAACACTATATCCTGAGCAAAGTTAACCCAATTCTAAGTTTTGTGTTTTTTTGTTAATATTTATAAAATATTTACTCTATTCCACTAAAACCTACCGTAAATAAGGCTGAAAAAATAACCACACCAAAGTAGGAACTTATCTTTAAACGAGTTGAGTCGGAAGTCCCCAAATTACTGTTTTCTCTGTAATACTGTACTGAAAATATATATGTAAAACCAAAACATACAAAGCATCGCATGTTTCTTCACACCTAAAGCCTGGACAAAGTGCTTTTACATGGCCCCCAACCAAAAACTTCCATGCACAAGAGCAGAAACTTCCCCCCTCATAAGTGTCAAGCAGATATTTACCCACTCTCAACCCACATCAAGTAAAATTTAAGGGAAATGGCTATGTTCTGTATACCCCATTCTTCAAAAAATGGTATATTAACTGAGTTAATTTACCCCATCAAAATAAAATAACATGAAGTGCTATAGTGCCCTGTAGATTATGGTTTGGTATGCAGAATGCTAAATTCCATACATCTAAATAAGATCTGTGTAAGCCAAATTTGAAGATTGAATATGAGTATTTGAATGATTTGCTGTTTGCAATATCTATAGGCTGATAAGACATGTTTATGCAATAAGTCACTTACCCTTAAGAATGTACAAAACATATGAGAAAAGAGTAACTAAAACTCCCCAAATAGTTCTACAATACAAGTCAGTGTTTCTTCCAGAAAATTATCCATTGAGTCAATACACTCATTATAAGTAAGTTTGACACAAAAAATTTCAGTTTTGTGCAACTGGGCCGTGTGCACACATTGGTATTGTTTAAGGACAAAACATATGTTTTTTTTTTCTCATTCCTTAAGTTTCCACAAACATCAGGGCTTCATATTACCAAGCCATTGCATCAAAATCACATTCATAGCAGTTAATAGCAAAAACACTGAAGACAGTGCACAAAAACTTATGACAGAACCTTAGCAAAAGAATGCACCATTATGTGTGACAAAAAAATATCACCAACACAACAGTTCTAAATAGTAAACAGCATTGTTTTGATGAAAACAAGATTTGTTGAGGCCAGTCACCATTTCTTCAGAAAATTGATAAAAATTTTTCATAACATGTTGGCAAGTATAAATGAGGTTTCAAAATCAAGTCACTTGGTCAATGAAGCACAGTACCAGGTATGACACACAACTAAAACTTGATACTTAAGAGAAATTGTGAGTGTCGTGTGAAGCTTTCTTCCTTTTTCGGGTCATAATATAGAGTTTTTTTTTTTGGGGGGGGGGGGGGGGTGTGAAAACAAACCAAGCATTGATTGGTAGAGTTGTGAAAGTCTGTACATTAAATGCATGATAACTGCAAATCTTCTCTCTTGCTCTTACACCAACTGACACGATTTAAAACTTGCAGTAGGGTTGGGCGGTACGGTGAAAATATTGGTACCTGTATTGTAAAACACACAGAACCGATATTGGGAGAGTACCGGTCCTCAACTCTCAGGTAGGCAAGTTGGGCATTATCCTGCACATTAATGCATCTGGGTGTTTGACTGGCTTAATAACCATGCAGGAAAATGTGTATATATATTTTTTAATCATCCACACATCCTCATATATTTGCCAGCAAATATAATGAGTACTGGTAAATTTTCTTCAAGTACCAGTATTTATTTTTCAAGAACCGGTATTAATAACACACCAAATATCTTCGTTAATTTCATTACCTCTACCTTTAGTACTGGTATTAATGTCAGTACCAGTATATCGCCCAACCCTCACTTGCAGTGATACTTATGTGACAATGTTGACAATCTCTCAGGATGAGAAGAATGACCTCAGGGACCCAAGAATAGGAGGTATCTCAAGCCGTGACAGACAAGACATACTATATATGTATGTACCCCCCACAGTTTTGGTAAAATGGTAATGATTTCTTTTATTTCAAACTCATGACAAGAAATTCAGACCTCTAATGTTTAACTTGACAAATTTGTAGATTGACAAGTCTCCTTTTTTAAAGATAGTACTATTACCCATAGTCCAGAAGAATACCGAGGGTTCTTTTATCTCAGAATAAGAGGTATCTCAAGCCAGGGTAAATGAGGTGCCGGAAAAAAGGGTTAATATTCTCCACCAAACTATGATTTCCCTTTAAATTGCTTGAGGATATGTTGTCCCTCACACAGTGTGTGTACTACTTCTCACTTATAGTGTATAAAACATTGAAGGTCTACTAACATCCTGATTAGATCGATGCTATGCAACATCTGGACTACCTGCTATGCAATATGTGGGCCCAAAAGCAAACTGGTCAGCCACAACAAAAACAAAGGTCCATCAAATATGATCCACCAAAATGTTTCTTCAGCGATCCACTGCTGAATTCAAAAACAATTTGTGACCAATGCAAAATTTTCCATCATAAACAAAGAGTGAGTTTCATTTTGTATTCATCCCGTCTTCTGTCTACACAAATGGTTAGGTAGGTGACAATGAATATACACAAGGTTGAAAATGAAAAATCTCAAAATATGTGACAATCCACATATTATTTTTGCATAGCTAATGAACAAGCAGTCAAACTGCCAAGAGGGTTTACCTTGGAAATGGAGAAACTTGTCAACATATCTGAACAAGATTTTATCTTAATCTGTGACTGTCAAACAAAATGGCAATTTTGACTACAAATCTAAGATAGAAGGCCTCAAAGATAGAAGGTTATTAAATAGGCTTGTTACCTTTCAAAAAGTCAGACTGGGCCTCCTTGCCTTGAAAATCTCTTTCAACCAGTCTGGCAGCCTTCTAGGCATCACAACTCAAATAGCTACACAATCATTTAAAAAACAAGGACTGATATAAAAACAGCTTTTTCCTTGCACTGTCAGGGACTGGAACCTTCTTCCTCAGGATATTACTGACCACCAGGACCTTAAAATGTTCAAGACCTCTCCAACTAGAGGTTACTCAGACCGGAGGATTAACTCTTCTCAAGCACTTCAACCCCCTGCGCATTTGATTCCCCACAGTTGCACAGTATCTGCCCAAATTGACATCTTTATACTTTAAAAAAGAACTGTGTTTGTGTTGTATCATCTGCAGCATATGGCAATATGAATGTAACATGTATCAGTGCAGGAGCTGGATGAGATAAAACAACACCCCAACACCAATGTGTAACACAATGTAAGACAGACAAGAAAAGCTTAATTCAAACACAGTTCAAAATATGTTTCAAGTATGCTTCAATCATGGTTCAATTTTGTCCCCTTTAATCATTTCATACAGAAAGCATGAAACACTGTGGCACATGGGCTATTCTAAAACTCCCAGCCAACAGGGGGATTGAGTGCATGAGAGAAGTCCATTTGTTCTTAAACTTTGACTGGAGTGAAGCATAACAATTCCTATGCATACAACCATCCACTAATAATTTCTTATCATGGCCCTTAACCAGTCAAATTAAATATTCCATATTGAATCATAATTTCTAGGAAGCTAAATACACACAGACCAAAAGCACATAAACAATCCAAGATAAAACAATGACAACGACACAGAAAATGAACATAAATCCATTCTGACATTTTTACAAAAGCAAGGGTCACCTTTAAAGTCTCTTCCAGACTTTGAAATGCATTATATGCGTATGGTGCAGCACAATACAAGTTCTAGCTTTTAATTTGACAAAGTGTGTCACCAGATACAAATTCGACACAACATTTCACTTTGGATTTCATTTTATAGGCCATTGTTCTGGATGCAAAATTATGCAAGATTGTAAATTTCAATTTTTGTCTTTTATGACCATATGAAAGGCAAAATGCCCACTTTCAATAAACATCAATGTGATGTAGTTAAAAAGCAATGCTTTAATATCATACACACTCCTAACTATGATCTTAAAAAACCTTGTAAAGTTTTTCTTCACTTTTTGACCAGCCCCTGTAGCCAATTTTCTGTATAGGTTTCTTTCTGCAGTGCAAGTACTTCAGAATTATGTAAATGCAGCAAATAACCAATACAATGCCACACATGCAAAAAAAGAAAAACACAAAAGAACAGCCCAGAGCTACTGCCATTGACACAATCTTTTGTTTTATGAGGAATCCCCATAAGCAAGGGGGTTCCCCTTATGCAAAGGGAGCACCCCATGGTAGGATTTCACTGATGGCGGTTTCCCATCTTAGCCCTACTCCACTCAATTCATGCCATAAACTGTTCCAGATGTGGAGGGTTGACTTGCCAGACCACCAAGGAGTGCTTGTCCACTTACTGTTTATATTTCCATTTACTGTCATGAAAAAGCAAGACGAATTGGTCACCTTATGCAGAGCAGTGCCAAATTTACGTAGCCTCTCCACCAGCAGAGGGACGGTTTATGACTGACAGGGATTTTTTAAGGTTGTTGGAGGGTTGGATGGGTGTGGTAGCATGAGTGGCTTCTGGAAATCTGGTATGGTATCTTTCAAGTCTCAAAAATTTCACTGTTATCAGCTTTCCTGTAAAGACACAAATAAGGAGTAGAGAGCAGGTTAAGTTAGATCAAGTTTTACATTGGGTCTGCCACGGCCCTTTCTCCCAGTTGCAGGTCGCTGGCAAGACTAAGACTAAAACAGTTGGCAAAAAGCTTATGAGAAACACCAGTCCAATGAAGTAAACAACCTTTTATTTCTGTACAATTAAGGGTATTGCATTACCATAACAATTATAGGGAAAAAAATATAATTATTGCTTGAAAAGGCCCAACCATTCTCAGAAAGGATTAAGGATATCAGGCTAAACACACTTTGAAAAATTGGGGTGACTGCCTTTTCCCTTAAAATGCTGAGACTTCCCATCACTGTATGAACTAGTTTCCATTTACTCTACAAGGCTTTATTTAGTCATGGCTAACAGAATTTGCAATGGCTATTGGTTAGTGTTTGTAAAGTATACTTAAAAAGGTTACCAACTAGTTAGTTAAATGAAGTTTTACAGCTCAGTTTCAAACCAACTGGTTTGAATCAGGGCCGGACACTGCTTCTTTTTCAGTTGTGGCTCACAGGCTCGTTTTGCTCACTCCATTGCTTATGCTATACACCAAGCACTATGGGTAGTAGGTTCCATTTTTGAAGTCTTCCATATGACCCAACCAGGAGTCAAACTCCAGATGTGCTGGCTGCAAGTAGGATGCTCTAACCAACTGACCCTTCAATCACTATGCTTATTAGGACCGTCAAGACCCCTCACCCTCCTGTCATAATGCAGTGCATGCATCATGTACGCAGTATACTTCATTGTTTTTCCCTCAAATTGAAATGGTCTGACATCAATTTACAAGGTCTGTATTTAATACTACTTTTCCTAAATGGCTATTACAAGGATTTTTGGATAAAATATTGGTGTGTGTTGCTTTTTGCCACAGTAAAATCCCATTGACAAAAACACACATACCAGATCCTATCCTAAAACCCTTTGTACTTGCTATTTGGAAAGGGTTTATTACTAAAAAATTACATATGTTATTTTTCTGGGAGCTCCCCTCCTTTAAAATCTGAACATATGATATGACTCAACCTGGGTATAAAACCCAGAATTTCCACATGAGAGGCGGATGCTCTACCGTTAGACCAAAAAGGCAGTCTGGGAGGTTGGGTGAATTGAAATCCTTGTAATCCAACTGGTTACACAACAGATAAACTGTTGTCATTTTTTCCCATTGCACAGTGAATTTTTTCCATGGGTGGAAATCACAAGAAGTCCAAGACCAAGTTAAATTGGGTAAGATAAAATTTAAACAGTTATAAATTTGTTCCTGATATTGGTGGTACTGGAACAAAACTAAAGAAAACAAGTCTCACCATCAAACCAGCTACCATGAAGCTTTCTGAATCCCTGTCCTGCCATGGCTGGGCTCAGGAATTTGACATACACACAACCCTGAAAGAGATAAGTACACAGTAAAGTATTTAGTAATTTGTAATCAAATGTTTGAGTTGAGTTTGAGTTTATTTTTATAGTTAGTTAGTTAGATGAGATTTAATGAAAAACCAACATGAATGTGTTATACAGTATCCGTCAACTCGATACCAAGTTCAAAGTTAAAATTTATTTTTCGAGTATGGCTCAAGTTCCAGTTTGGTTTCCCTTTAGTGGCCTCATATGAGAGGCAGGAAATACCACTGTGGGAATATTCTACAACCCCGGTTACATTTTAATACAAGGTGATAAAGGTGGACTGATGAAGCAAAGGTTAAGAAAAATAAACATGGCACAAAACAAAACAACAAAAGGAATAAAGTCAAAAACCACTTATGAAGAATAATCACCAGACAAATGGACTTTAAAGCAGCTTATTGAATTGGTCCATAAAATTCAACAAACTTTTCCAATGCTGTTACGTTTTTTTTTTCACATACCAGTGACAAATGGTCAAACTTAGACAATCCCTTCATCCCACATACAAGTAACTGTTTTATGAGTGAGTCTTTAACAGCTCATTCCATTTTCAAAAATTTATAACCAGACAATTTTCTCACATTATGCACAAAACTGTTAAAAGTCAGGACACTATAAAGTTCATATGGCAGTACCCCTTAAAAACTCTCATGGAGTTGATCCTTTTCAACTTAACAAGCCTCTTTAAGTTTGTGCTCATTTAAGTCCACCTTTTGCTGAAAATGTAACAACTTAACCTGCTCACATTTTGAGAACAACACATCAGATTTTAATGCAAACTTTACCAGAAAATTTAGAACCAGAAATTTAAACCAAGAAGATGTCCAGTTTCTCAAACTTTGTTCTTAAGGATTCTCAGTAGTCTAAGGAGAGGGCTTTCCTTTCAGGAAATTTTCCCAGAGGAGGCCTAGGTACAAAATTGTTACCTTTTCTGTTTTTCAAGTGTATTCATGCTGTAAAAATATCTCTCAAGATTTCCAACGTCTTAAAATCAGGAAATTTCCTGAACTCTTACTTCTTTGAAGAACAAGCACCCTTCTGCCTGTCTTTTTTTTTTAATTGTAAGACCACAATACATACCTCTGTTGAAGTTTTATCTACAGCTACATGGACAATACCATTATCTGTACCGCATCTTTCCATGACTGCATCCTCAATCACCACTTCCCAATTTTCACTGGATTCTCTGAAAGGCAAATATATAACTTTTTTCACAACAATTCCCTGACGAAAAAATCTTCTTCAAGGTCTTTTGATGCAACACTCAAAATGACATGTCATTACGCTTGGGGTACTTACATATTTTTGGAGTAGGGTGCCCCTAGCCCAATTATTCACAACTCTAAAAGGTGGCCACTCCTTGAGTTTGTTTGTTAGTTAGAGTTTTACGGTCCAGTTACCAACCAATTAGTTCAAGTCGAGCCAGCCACCGCCTTTTTTACAGTTGTGGTTCACTGGCTTGTTTTCCCTTCTCCATTGCTTATGCTGCGCACCAAGCACAATGGCAGTAGGTTCCATTTTTTTTAATTGTCTTTGGTATGACCCTGCCAGGACTCAAACTCCCCCCTTCCCCCCCCCCCTTTCCCGACTGCAAGTCTGATGTTCCTTGAGAGAAATGGTAATATATCCAACACTTTCAACAAAGACAATCATGGCATTCCAAAGCATCCTATGCAACAGTAGACCTACATAATTAATATATGACCACCTGGGGTGTTGAGCCTCCCAAGACACAAAACGGTGGTCTTCTGATTCAACATCTAAATCATTAAAAGAGCGAATATTTTTTGACACTTCTTAAGAAGCTGTGAAGAAACACAACATGGAAACTCAAAAGTTTGATTCAGTGCACCTTTTGTATCATTGTTAAATATGCCTTAAGGGATGCAATTCTAAATAAGCCTGAATTGTTCCTCAATTCTCGGCCAAGAGCCAAACTCTGACTGGGGTAGTTACCCAAGCTTAAAAGGAACACTAGGTTTTAAATAAAAATTTATAGAGTGGTGCAAGCAAAGGTACTCTGAAGAAACACCCATGGTCAAGTGTACTAAAACAGCCATTTTTACAAATGGTTTCCTCATCTGTAGTTAGTTAGATGAAGATTAATGGTTCTGTTTCCAACCAATTGGCTTAATCCAGGCCAGCAGCCATTGCCTTTCTCAGTTTTGCCTCACTGGCATGTTTTCCGCTTTTCCATTGATTATGCCTAGCACCAAGCACAATGGTAGTAGGTTCTATTTTTGAAGTCTTTGGAATGACCCAACAAGGCATCAAACTCCAGAGTACAGACTCCCTTGTGTATAATGTAACATTGCCAATGTCCACAAGTGCACAAGCTTCTTCCAGGAAAATTTTGTCACTTGTAGTAAAAATTTGGCCATTGCATGCAAAAATTTTGCAAAACAAGGAAAAAAATCTGGCTTTTTGTGCACAGAAATAGTTATAGAATGAAACTACTTTTCCAAAGAGTGAATTTGACCAGCAATTAAGCATTTGCACAGTGTTTTCACTAATGTCCCAAGCCATGCACAGGCAAAATCTAGAGTAGTACATATTAAAAGTGTACCTCAAGTAAAAAAATTCAAAAGTATATACTAAACATCACGAAAAATGAATTCTAACAGTCAAACTCCCATCTTCGTAAGACATTCTTGAGACCAGATATAAAAAGCTGAAGTTTATTCACTCAAATTAAAATGGTGCATTGCACAATAATTTGTGATGTCATTATTGTACAAGTAAAAGTAAAATCTTTGTATTTCTTTGTTTTTCTAATATCTGCACCTTGTGCAAAAGTATGATAGCCTTCTTACTTTCATGAGGTGTTGTAATTAATTAAGCTTTCTGTGTGAAACATGCTATGCAAGCAAACAGGAAGGTCATAAAAGCATTTTTAATTTTAAAAAGAAACAAAGCAGGCAAAAAGAGTTGTCCAACAAGATTCACAAATTATTGTGACTATTGTGGACTAATTTATTTTAAATGAGTAAAATTTTGACTTTTTATATCTCAAATCAAGAATGTCCTATGAAGATGGGAGCTGGATTGTGTGAATTTATTTTTCATGCTGTTTAAAACATATTTTTGATTTTTTTGATTTGAGGTACACTTTAAGTGTAACTAGCATAGAAGCAGCTAAAGATCCACGTGTGATTGTTGCATTAAAACAATGTAGATTTTGCTCGGCATTAGGGGTGGCTTACCAATTGTGATGTCTCATGGAAGCACTCTTTAGATTAATCTGATCAGCGCTTGTGTTTAGTGACTGTATACAGCCATTAGTGGGGTCCATCAGCTTGAAATCATCTTTATCTATTGTCTTGAAGTATTTTAAACCCTCATATTCAGTGAAATTGAAGGAATCAAGATACAATGTAGTGTTCAATCATCCATGATACAGGTTGGCAAGGAAATTGAAAAATTAAAGGCTGACAGACCCAGGTAATGGCCTACTCAAATCAAACCATCACTTGCTGTCTGGATTCGTCTATAGACAAATGTGGTGAAGATGTAACTTACAAGGAAATATCAAACATGTTTCGGATCTTCAAGCATTCAGTGGGAGAATATGACCTCATCTTGACTGCTTCTTCAGGATTATCAAAAGCTGTGGAAATTAAAATCTCAAGGGTAAACTTGGAAGGAAAGAGATGATCTCAGATGAATATAACTTTAAATTACTTAAGAATGTTGTTTCTTTAAATAAAGCCCCATATCAAATATTATCACACCAGAAAATTCCAATCCCTTAACCTATTATTAACTTCTAGCCCCTCTAACAGCTGTCTAAAACTCCTTCTCACAAAGATACATATCCAAGTTTATTGCTCCAGGGAATATTCTGGTGAGCAGGAAGTTTAACATCATTCAAAATTTAGCAATGGACTGTTTTTCCTACTACATTTCTGACGCTAATGATATTAAACACACTATGGCAGTACATCTCATATTTGAAGTCTTTGGTAGAAATCAATCTGGGAATCAAACCTGGGCCTCCCACCTCATTAGCAGATGATCTACCACTAGATCAAATACACTACAATGGGAATAGTATCAACAGGAGCTTGTGAGGGTTGCAGCTGCCTTCTGTTAGCCGGGGTTACTGCAGTACTTTAAGTTTTCTACCATACATATTTACTGCAGTAATACAGCCGTGGTCCAGCCGTGGCCAGCTCGACGCTCGACTTGAAACAACTGGTTGGATACTGGGCTGTAAAATTCCAGCTACCTTACTAACTAACAAGTGATGTTATACAACAATGATATGTACAGGTAACTAGGTGGTAATGAATGAGGAGCAGAATAGACTGACATTATAAGCCAATAAGAAAAAATATGGCCTATTTCAACTCCTTACCTGTGCCTTGCCAAACTTTCACCCTGTTGGGATTATACTCCTGTGTTGAAAAATTCAAAGGAAAGATTTTAAAAACACTATATTTTTAAGCGCATGAGAGAAATTTTCCATAATTCAACATCTCAATACACCATAGTTCCTGTTCTCTATTTTCTTCTTGAAGACTGCACCAATGCACCAAATCTCAAGAAAAATTGCTTTATTTTAAAAATTAGTATCGTTTCTGAGAACTGCATGCCATTGAGTTTCCCCTCCTGAAAGAGAATTTTTTTCCATATTTTGAGGCCAATGAACTCTCCTTTAAATCCTTTTGAAATCTTTGATAAGACTCCATCTGGGAATCAAACCACGGACCATCCTTTCCTGAAAAAAGTCAATCAGCCTCTCGTGAAAAAGTGGTAAAAAGGATTATGCAACTTACAAGTTCCATAACTGGAGCAAAGGATGTGTGGTGTGGCGTGAGTGTGGCTTGCACCCATCTCCATACCTGGAACTCCTCTCCCTCGATACGTTGCGTCTCCACCCTCACCCTGGATTCATGGGTGTTGATGAATTGGACAGCTTTATTCCAGATTCTTTGCATTCTTTGTCTAGAAATAACAACAATGCAGTCACTTAACCATTATGTGCAAAATACTATGAAGAGTGCATGGAGATGCTTGGCGTGGAACAAAACACTTAGCAGTTGCATAGAACATGTGAGGCAACAATCTAATAGATTCTCCTGTGGTTCTTCAACTTTGCTCAACATGTTGGAATTTTGCAAAGTACATTATGTAGTGTCAACTCATTAAATACCATCAAAATGAATAAACTGTACATTGAACTCTAAGATTAGATGGGTGCTTTTTGACTCTTCATTCAGTAGCATTGTTAGTGTACTACTTTAAAGGTCAAAGGACGATGGACTGTGCATTAGCACAGGCCACAGAGGTTAAAGTGTACCTCAAGTCAAAAAATTCAAAAAAATATATTAAAGAGTATGAAAAATGAGTTCTACCAGTCCAACTCCCATCTGAATAGGACATTTGTGAGCTGAGATAAAAAATGTTGAAGTTAATTCACTGAACTTAAAATGGTATATTGTGCAATAATTTGTGATGTCATTGTTGTACTACTCCAATTACAATCTTTGTATTTCTTTGTTTTTTTGGAAAGTTTAATACACCCAAAATCAAGGTGTGATAGCAATCTTACTATTATAGGGTTATGTAATTAATTAAACCCGCTCTGTGCAACATGCTCTCCAAACAAACAGGAAGTATTAAGGTCATAAAAACATTTTCAATTTTAAAAGAAAACAAAGCAGATAGTGTGAGTTGTACAACAAGAAAGTCACAAACTGTTGTCCAATGGACCAATTTGTTTTAAAAGAATAAACTTCAACATTTTATATCTCAGCTTAGGAATGTCTACAAAAATGGGAGTTGGACTGTTAGAAATCATTTTTCATGCTCCTTAATATATATTTTTAAATTTTTGACTTGAGGTCCACTTTAATGCAAATTAACCCCCAAGAGTGCACTATTCTGTTCCAATGAACATCTCCAGACTTATTTTACAATGTACTTTCATATGCAACAACATTTTTACTTTAAAAGATGGAGCACAAACAAATCCTTGTTGGTAAATAACCACCCAAAACAGCATAAGGCATAGTAAAATGGAATTGTGCAAGTTTATTCCAAGAAAACACACGGTCAACTGATCAGAATGGACCAATAACAGTGACAGATATTTTGAAGTATTTATGAATACAACCTGAACTCCTAATATGTTTACATTGTCTACCAATGAAGATGTCAATCAGACATGTTGAGGACCATATACATTGAAAATGTTTCCTGCACTTGAAATCATAGTTTGTCAATAACATGGTCCTTAACATTGCAAAACACTAAATACAATTTCACTGGTTGTTGTTGTCAAAGCACTCTCTGACTTGAGGTCATTTAACTTTGCAAGATACTCCAACCATTTTTTAAATTTCAACAATCTAGGTCACAATCATGTGATGGTGCGTTTTCAAGAATTAAAAGTACAATGACATGGACCATGCATTAACATGTTTTAATGCACAGATCCAGAGTTGTTAAACCTTGTGCATTCATAAACAACAGTATTTTGACTGAAAATCAAAAAAAGTACAATCACACTTGTAAATAGCCCCACTTAAAGGGAAATATTGCATTTAAAATGCTCCAATATGACATTAAAAGAAAATAGCTCTAGTCATTATCAAATCATTTGGTCTCAACAATAAACACCAGCAATAGCTTCATCTCCTCAAAATATTATACACATGAGGAGTTTTGGAAGTTTCATCTTCTGAAATGTTGAAAGTTTGGTTGAACAAATTATTCTTGAGCAACAAGCAACTCAATTTCTATCTGAGAGAAACTTATTTCTTGAAAAGAAGGTTACCATACTGCCTTATTTTTAATTATTTCTCACTCTTTGCCAATAAGTATTGGTCTTAAAAGGATGAAACTTCCTAGTAAAACAACACATTAATTCCCTTTAAAACAGTACAACCATGGATAAAATAGATTAGCCTAGGATGAGTGTGTTTATCGTGAGTTTGAGACAGGATAATGCATGGTCATGTGACTGTGACAGATCAACGGAAGTTGAGGGTTATGACTACGTATGACTGATTAGACATTTACAACTTAAAGGACAAACCTAGTCTTCAATAAATGTCCCACATCAGAATGCCATGGACAAATAGGACACATACCAAAATTCTATCCCCCGTTCCTTTGTGATTGCCAATTTGCCATTCAGTAAAGGTTCTATGGTTTCTAGTGACAAACGACTAAATGACTGCTGTTGTTTTAATTGATGTATGACAATCAGGAATCTCAGTTATACGTACTGGTAATGATTGATTTGAGAGAGGGGAAGACAAGGTGCTGGAACATATTACCTGTCAATCTGAAAGATCTGAATAATCTCTGTCAAACTCTGATTGCCCATTTAAAAAGGCACCTCCCACTAGGGTTGGGGGGTATACTGGTATTGATGTGAATACCAGTACTAGAGGTACAGGTAACAAAAATACCAAAGATATCTGGTGTGTTTCTAATACCAGTTCTTGAAAAAATACTGGTTTCGAAAAAATTACCCTGGAAAGGTCCAGATAAGAAACAGGAGTATTAATTATGATTCTGCATGATTGTAAAGAAATGTGGTAAACAAAGTCAAAGCAGAGGTTTTTGCACAGTAATAATACAACCATATGCCCAGCTGCATCAAAGTACAGGATAACAGGGGTGCCATGCACATTTAAGGTTCCTTCCCACCTGACTTTCCTAACCAAGATTTGAGAATTGGTACTGCTTCAATACCGGTTATGTGAGCTTTACAGTAACGGTGCCAATATTTTCATGGTACGGCCCAACCCTAGCTCCCGATCAAAAATACACCCACAATTTGATTTAATTTCACTTATACCTATCTGCAGGAGGGATGATCGAGTCCCGTACATGGGGGATGGCTTGATACGCATTGTTTGCCTTTTTAGATGAATCACTCTGGCAAGCTCTGTGATGTTTGGCTAACATATCTGAAAGTTAAAAATATGAAAAATATGTATAAGGTTGTTACAAGAACTTGATTCTTGTGCCTCCACAGAGACTTATGTCATTAGTAATTCACAGTAGATAGGGTTTCATGTCTCAGCTTATGACTTTCTGTTTTAATCTAGCAGTGCCAACAGCCTCTTTTCCAGTTGTGGGGAGGGGGCACTGGAATGTTGTCCCTACTACATTGCTTAAGCAGATGATCACACACAACAGCAGTAGGTTCCATGTTTTAGGTCTTTGGTATGGCTCGACCTGGGAGGCAAACCTGGGCCTCCCATGTGAGAAGCCAATGCTCCACCGCTAGACTAAACACACACACAGTTATATGAGCACTATCACTTGATTCATTTTAAACAATGAAATGAATTATAAGGCAGGTTTCAAGATGTCTTGATACTGGCCATCAGCAAGAGCAGACACACAAAGGTGTCACAGGACTGTATTATTTGCATGTTCCCAAAAAGCAGGCGTTACCAATCTTTCTCTCTGGGAGGTTCAATTTGAGGTAACAGCATCAGATGATGACCCCAACCAATTTACTAACCCCCCCCCCCCACCCTAAAAAGAGGAATAAAAAATTCACCTTGGCACTTAATGCTTCTAGTCAGTGATCACATTTGACTTGAAAAAATTGTTTAAGCAATTTTAAGTTAATCTGGCCCCTTTAAAATCACAGAATTGCTGGATAAGTGATTGTTACTTTTTTCTTGCTAAAGAATGAAAATTTTCAAATACTTTAAAATTAGTTCACTAGCCCACCATGACAAGTGCTTTGTAATCACAAGGTTGTGAAATCATGCTCTAAACCCTGGTCATCAATCATCAAATCATTCCTGTTGTGACCCTCTTCAGTGTTACCCCTTAATACTCAACCCTCCTATTGACTCACACATAGGCTGATATAAAATTGAACAGGACACTGTAAAAGACAGTGGGAAGTGAGATGGGTAGGTTCCACTGACGGGTCTACCATCTTGTTACACACCAACTGCATGTACACCTCTATGAATATGTGTGTCCACTGTTTGCTTTCCTAAGGTGTCATTCAGCCTCAGGTAAGCATCAAAGTTGTCATGGAAGGACTTGCTATGTAAGCTTGGACAATAACACATTGCATTTCATTGTGCACCACAGTTCATTGGTGACCCATCAGAAAATATCTGGCTACCTTCTTTTAGGTCATGAACCCCATTATGTTGGAACTGTTGCCATAAAGGAATGTTATTTTCAATTATTTAAACTTGCTAATGATAGTGACTTTTGATTTCCTTAGCAATTACAAAATCATGTCACACATGAATTGCTCCAGGTCTGTGAATAATGTAAAACTTTTGAAAGGGTTGCAATAAACACATATTGGAGACTGAGTGCAGTTTAGTTGGTAGAGCACTGGACTCACCTGAAAGGTCTGGGTTCCATTCCCAGGCTGGACCACACCAAAGACTTTAAAAAGTGGAACCTACTGCCATTGCCAATGATGCTCTGCATAAGCAATGAAGTAGGGAAACAATCCAGTGCCTGGCAACTGGAAAAAAAGCCTGTTCGCACTGCTTGATTAAATCAAGGGGTTATATGTTAAGGCATACAACCCTACTTAAACCTCAACGGAACTAGTTGGGATTAAATCTAAGAAACTGAATTATCATAGTGGTTTAGGGCTGTCAGTTTCCATTTAATTGCCTAAATGTTTAAACGGTCAAAATAAACGTTCGTTTACCGTTTAAACGATGTCCAAATATAACCGCCCTTGATTGATATAACAATGTATTACACTGTACCTGCTACATAAAAAGCAATGCAACTGTGGGCTCAAACTCAATTGGAAAATATTAAGGTGGGGTACATTTCTACTAAAATGTCTACTCAAAAAATGTTGTCGGGAAAGTAGGTAGATGAAATACCGTTCAAGTCTTTCCGTCCTACAACAGATGGGTAATACCATGGGCATGTTCAATGACCAACAGCCCACAGGTGGCGTTAGTTGGCAAGTAAAAGGGAAACATCAGATTGCATGCAAATTAGTGGCAGCACTCTGCTCACTTGCAATCTTTGGACTTTATTCACAAACATTTGCCCACCACCCACTTTTGAAGGCTACCTCTTATTGGTCATTCCATGCAGTGAAAACTCTGAAACTTTATTGAAGCACTTCTGCAATGGTATTACATGAGAAGCACGAGAGAATTCCAGCATTCCTCCAACAAATCTAGTATGCCATAAAACCTTGTGGTACTGTTACCCCACAGTTTGACAACCAATGATAAGCACAGCTGACAACACTCCTCGAGCAAAAATATGAATTTTTAGATCAGAAAATTACTTTTGTCAAATATTCCTCCTAGCATGATTTTCTAAGCCACTGAAGGATTCCTATCATCATGACATGGAAAACAAACTGATCATACCTAAAATTTTTTCGACCATGTGGTGAACCTCTTCCCTTTCCTCTTCTTGTTTTCTCCAGTAATACCGCAGGTACACGATGATCAACCATGCAATGATGACCACTGTAATAAAGAGCGAGGGCAGTGTTATCCATATTATATAACAGACTGTATTGTGAAACTAGTAAGACCCTGCTTGGAAGGCCTGATATTTTAGATTTTCCAGGTGTGCTGGAAATCACACTCCTCAGGAAATTCTAGAATGTGGAGATGTGCTATTATTAGAGTTACAATTCTTTCCCTAACTGTTAACACAATCATATCTCTCACAGTGACTTCAGGTGAGTGATTTTGTGTAATTGCATTCACACACGTCAAAATGCAAATCCTGCTGCTATTACTTTCCAGCAAGAACAGTAAGTCAGGTACAGTATTATGTATATTGATCAGCCCACGAAAATTTAGTTAGCTAGATAGAGTTTTACCGCCCAGTTTCCAACCTGTTGGTTCAAGTCAAGCCCATTAGCCCACGAAAAACAGAGCAAGGCAATAATATTTTACCTAAATTTTATGTGACAGGTTTGTGCCTCCTGCAAGCAGAACCCGCATGGTTGGAGACGTTAGGTTGAAAAACACAAAGTAAGTACACAACTATACAGAAATTGTCTAGGTTTTTGTTAATTTTTACATACAGTGTAAAATTCATTTTCACATAACCAGAAGGTTACACTATAAATCTAGTAAGTTGCCTCCTCAAAGGGACCAATCAAGTGAGAGCAAAAATGACTCAACTTCATTCAATATAAAAATGTTGATGCTAAGAGGTACACACCAGATGCTTTCTGCAGCATTTTGGAATACTCTTACTGAGCTGTCTAGACAAATTGAAAACATGGTTGAAGATCTGGCAACATATCAACCATTTGAATGTAAACAACACAAGCAGGGGGAATACTTTAAGGTCGATGACTCTGTCTAGACAGGTGAAAATGAAAGAAATGAAATGAGTTTATGTAATGTGAAAGAAAGATTCATTGCCATGCAATACACAGACTTCATACAATCAAGTCTGAATCATTTCAATCTTAATAATCGTTGCTGGTACATCTCTTTCACATTATTGACACAATGACACAATACCACTGTTTGCACTAGGGCTAAATATATGTGTGGGACTCTCGCCCCTTTGCAAGTTTTTCGGGTGGATTTCAGATGGTACATAGGAAACTGTCTACAATTTTTGCAGAAAGATATTTTCTTTGAGGGACTTGTGAATTGAGTGAAGGAACCTTGCAACTGCATACTACAGTATAAACACTGCTTCGTATATTCTGATGGCTTTCTACACCCAATTTGCTACTTTAATAATTACAGCTATGGTTATCCTTTGAATTTCCAGACCAATCAACAATTTCTACCAAGCAAAACACCTGAATTAAAGCAATATTAAGAACATGAAAATGGTTTAGTTTTTCAGAAATATTGTGTTATATTGACCCCCATGACATGACTGTGTCGAGTCTTGTGCTACAGGACTTAATGCCCCTCTATAAGCCCCTTTAAATTTCCTCAGAGGATCTGACTCAATAGTAATGTATGTGAGAAAAAGTACTCAGGTAGGGTAGAGCAGGGGTATTGCCTAATGGCTGCCATTAGACTCCCTTTAACGCATAATTATTCACAGTTCAGCAAGTAAACATATTTACAAGTCGCATCACTCTTTCAACAAAGGAAAACAATACCCAACAAATGTAACAACAAGCAGGTGTGATCATACAACAATCAGGTCACTGATTACACCATTTAAGGTAAATTTCTCACCCATGAAAGTTTCAATTCTCCCAAAAAGTAATTTTAAGGTCTCCATTAAATAAACTGTTATGAGCTCCTTGAGCAGCTCAGACCTTGCATTTTGAGGCATGCTAGTGCAATTGCACATCATCAATCTCCTCAAAATCACTGTGAGAACAGAAAAGTGTGATTTTTTTGACACCTACAAAAAATGAGAGCTCATATAAATCATTAAAGTGTCATAAAACAGCACACCTACCAGAACCCTTAATTTCCTGAGGAGTGCGATTTGTAGCACACCTGGAAAATCTAAAAGTGAAGGCCTAAAAGCTGCAAACCTACTGCAGTTAATTGCTTAAGGACATCTCCTGTGGAGCATGAAAAGTTCTTATGTGAATCTTCAACGTTCTATTATATCAGCTGATTCTGCATAACATGTGAAAGAAATCAGCATTCTGGAAGGTTTCTTGCATTAAGTCTTGGTAACTGGGAAAAACAGGCATTTGTAAGGAAATGGGACCAGTTTTGGCTTGCTTGCTGAGAAAGAAACCATTTTTTCTAGCTCTGCTTGGCATCTTTTTTTATTTCTGAACCTTGATGTCAATCAAGGACCAGTCATGAATTAAGAATTTACCCCCCCCTCAAAAAAAAATGTAATTAGATAAAACGTTGGCTACTACAGAACAACCTCACAGTACATGGTTTGCATTTTCCCTCTTAACTTAACAAATGAGGTCTCCAATCTTAAGTTTGTTTCTTGACTGTGACTGCCCATGACTAATCACTTCCATATTCAATGGAGTAGGAAAATCAGCCAGCAAGTCACAACTGGAAAATGGCGGTGGCCGGCTCGACTTAAAACCAATATGTTGGAAACTGGGCCATAAAACTCTAAGTAAATTACCCATCTAAGCAAAAAAAGCAGCAAAATTCACACTCACCTAGCATTATGATAGCAAGGCGGAAAAGCACGAGTGAAGCTGAACGACGAACTCTACAGAGCCAAGGCATGGCAGCATGTTCTGACAGCAAGTAGTTACACAGTTCAACATCCGTCTCCTCTGTTATCTGTTCTTTGTTTACATTCAGCAATCTGATGAAAAGAAAAACGTGAATAGTTTTAGTCCAACTAATAATGGAAATGTAGTGACCCAGTGTGCCAAAAAGGGAGAAAGAGCAACCACGGTTGGAAACCAGAATGTAAAAATGTTCTATTACAAATAATGCCATCATGTTCTGTATCTTCTCAGCAAATTTTCCACAAGGTTTTCTTCATTTCCTTTTCGTATGAATTTAAATTTGTTCCAATTGGGAAAGACTCAAGCCTTTCCTAAGAGCACTCAAATTTTCTGAAAATGAAACTCCCTGCTACCAGACTTCTTCCACACCGACACAAATGTGTTATACATTGTTATTTAAATGAAACTGTTCAAGTCCACGCCCCAATCGAGTCTTACCACAGGCTGGGAATAGCGAGGGCATATTCTACACCCCCAGCCTACAAGGAAAACAACCTGAGGAGCAAAATTCGACATTTTTTTAAGTCCTTTGGAAACCACAGTGCCACACTTACCTTATTCCCAAATTGTTTTTAATCATGACCTCCATCACTTGAGTCAACTTGCTTTCAACCCAGAATGGTAAGTTGCCACGCTCTTCCTGCTGTGATAGAACAAGAGATTGAGAATGTAGTCACAGAGTGGTAAGTAAGTTAATTAGATAAGAATTAATGACACACCAACACCAATATGTTAAATAGTGTCATCCAGATAAAAAAACAGTTCAAGTCCATCCCGTAAGTTGCCTCTTACAACAAGCAGGAGATACCATGGGCATATTCTACTCCCCAGCACATAGGGGAACAACCACAAAGGAATATGGTCACTTATGTGACCCTGACAGCCATGGGATAAGTAACTAGAAAGCCAACAGGCTTAGTGATTCCTTGCCATATGATATATCATAGCAAACATGGAAACAAACATGACATGCATGAGATCCCATACAATTATCCTACTTAATTGAGATATCATACTAGTAAGGCCAAAACTTTTTGACCTCATGTGACCCAAAATGACCTTTTGACCCCTTAAAAACAATAGTGATTACCTCACCAACACGTCTATCAACATGAGTAATTCAAAATTAAGCTTAGTACAGTATGAGTATGGAAGTACTACCTCCATGGTATGAGATCCCTCACCCCTAAAAATATTATGTCTAAAGGGTTTTATCTTTTGTCACCTCAAACCTTTGATCTCCACAAACAAGAGGAATTTCTCACACGGCTTTAACATGCCAGAACACTGTTTTGTCTCATTACTTGATAAAGCGGTATTTTGAAACTATTTTTATCAAAAGTTTGATCAATGGGGACAGCTCTCCATTCTGAAGTCTCTATGTTCCGATGCCTCTATGTTTCGAAAAGTCTGCATTGAGGTTAGAGTTTAAACAAGCCCTCATCCAAACACTCTCCTACATGCATTGGATCAAATACTGTGTTCTCACATACCCCACGCTCGAGGTAACACTGTTACCTCACGCTCGAGTAACGTGGGACCACGGGTTAACGCGGGGTCTGTGTTTAAATTTCGATCCACGTCAAATCGCAGGGTTAAGCAGTTTTAAACATCATGTTTGTTTTAATCAAGCAAGGTCACAGGTATTTATGGCACTGATGACAGGTATTTTCTTACATTTTACTGTAATCGGTGTGTGAAATATTTGACCTCGTTTCTATGTTAACACTATCCAATCAACGAATCACTGGGTATGTGAGAACACAGACTAGAAAACACGGGGTTAGCCTGCGGTTTTGTCTGGTTGTAAACACGAGTTAACACTGGGTGTTGCGGGGTATGTGAGACCAAGCCTAAAGAGACATCTGAACAGAGATGTGTAACCTTGGCTGTTAGTGATGGCAATTTTTGCTTTATGGGGGAAATGCCCCACCCATTGTCTATGGTATCCTTTGCAAATTAACAAAAGCTGATATCCCTATTCATCCATAATTTAACAAGACTTTTAATTTGCCTTTGGTCTACTTATACTGTAGGTACAGCATAACATACAGTACAAGTTTTCCTTATTTGATACACAGTATACAACATTATGCTTGCTCTTATTACCTGAACTAATTTTAAACGACAGCAGCAATACAAAATAAAATCTTAATACTTTTGAAAAGTGTCATTAAGGGTAATCTTGAAGCAATGGTTCTATGCATTAAGCTTAATGATCCACTTTTTTTTTTGGGGGGGGGGGGGGATAGTGACATGGATAAAAATGAAATGTGAGACAAGAATTCCCATTTGATGATGATATTTGACTTAACTGTAATCCTTCACACCGGGGTTACTTTTTTGGTTCGGTTATCCAGATATATGCAGAGATGAGGCAAGTTGTATGCTGATACATTTTATGCTATCAAAAATTTAAAACAAATTCTAGAATGAAACGAAGTGATAAATAATCACTGTAGAGCATATTGAAACTGTAAAGCAGAAGCACCAGTCTAGATAGACACCAATGTTTAAAGTTGTGTTCAACAAAAATCCTAAAACAAATGCACTATTTGTTCAATTCCACCAGCTTCTATGTATGGACACCATTTCTGAAGGGTGTCAAGCTACAGTATTTCTAGGATGACTTTCAGTTTAGAAACTTGATCAAGTGTACATGAACTTTTCCATCTCCAGACAATGGCTAGTTGGTTTTCTTTAAGGAAAAAGCAATGTAGGTATGTTTTTAAAGAGATTCTTGTGCATCACACAGAGTACTCTCTGTTCAAAGTTTACACTTATGAAGTTCCACATCAGTCATCTACTTAGTGTGCATAGAAGACTCTTCTAATATTTTCAGACTATGTCCCTAAATGACCCTTATAAAGACTGTTTAAACTCACATGTTCCACATCTGTTTCATGAAAATCTATTTACTTGTGGCTGCAAAATCAGCATACCCATGAGCACTGAAGCATGTATGCCAGCCTGATGAACAGATTTTGCCTTTTAAGATTTTATATTTTGCTCTGCCCACTTTTTCATGTATTAATACTTGGAACTTAACGTAATAACAGGGCAAAATTTCATGCCAGAATCAACATACTGTACAGTAACTACCATGTGATGTGCCTTTTTGTGCACCTAAGACCTCCCTATGAGTTTGCTTCAGTACTACAAATACATTTTCAAAATTACCTCACTAAAGAATTTACACAGTGAAGTTAATAAACTGTTCCAAAAAACTATATACCTATGCCTGTTACATTACCCATGCCAAATTATTCTTACCCTTTCACCCTAACTGCTCATGGACATTAACTTCAACAGTTATATACTTTTTTCAGATGTAGTGTTTGCAAGGTTTAGATGTTTTGAACTCTGATGACCCAAAAATGACCTTTGACATCCAATAAAAACAATAGGGGTCATCTACTCAATATGGACAATCCACTTGGTAAATATGAGATTCCTGGCAGTTACCTTTCTTGACATATGGTGTTTACAAGTTTTTGAGCTTTTCATCTCTGATGACCCCAAATGACCTTTGACCTACACCAAAAATAATAGTGACCATCTACTTAATATGGGCAATCCACCTGCTATGTATGAGATCCCTCACATTTACCCTTCTTGAGATACAGTGTTTACAAGGTTTTGACCTTTTTTCCTCCGGTGACCCCAAATGACGTTTGACCTCCATCAAAAACAATAGGGACCATCTACTCAATATGGAAAATCAGCATTGTAAGTATGAGATTGCTCACATTTTTCCTTCTGGAGATATCATGTTTACAAGCAATTTCCAAGGTATTTACATTTTGACCTCTGGTGACCCCAAATGACCTCTGACCTTTACCAAAATAATAGGGACCATCTACTCAATGTGGACATTCTACATGCCAAGTTTGAGTTCCCTGGGGGTTACCCTTCTTGAGGTATCGTGTTTACAAGCAGGCGTCACACACACACATACACGCACGCACACACACACACGACATCACCATCGCATAGATTCCTTGCCTGCCTTCGGCAAGGAATCAATAACAGTCTTGTGTGCACATTGTATAGGCAATAGTCTGGAGCAAACTACTAGCCACACACTACCTCCTCACCACACCTGGGTTCTGTTTAACTTCATACCCAGGACCCTGCTCAGCAGTAAGAGAGATGTAAAAGGTACTGCTGGTAATTCTTAGTGTTTACAGGTATAAGTTTCTATACACCAGGTTGCAGGGATGCTAAGGTGTCTAATTTAATCAGAAAGCCCAAAAGCTTAGTGATTTCTTGCCCATCTTGTGAATTCTTGAGAAATATTTGCTTTTTACCCCTGATGACCTGAATGGCAATCTTGGGACTTCTTGAGAAATTTTACTTTTCATGACCTCAGATGACCTATGCAATCCCTGAAAAATTCAGCTTTTTGACTGCTGATGAGTACTGACAAGAGATATTGGACCTCTAGTGACCTGATGTGACCTCTGATGTACACCAAAACCACAACAGTTCTTTGTCTTCTGGCCTGTGAAACCATCATCAACATGCAATTGGATTATTTAACCCTTTGCCGTTGTTTGGGTTCTTTTGGACCCATACGGAGAGCGCGGCTGTCACCCATCTTTACTGTTTCACATGGCACTCGAAGCTGCGAGTAGCTACCTGAAAATTAGGCCACAACAACGAGAGAGACAATAGTTTAAGGTCACAGGGTCAATAGCATACGGAAGCTAATGCGGGGCGTGCTACGTCCGCTTTTCTGCCCACTCCCAAGGTGCGCAAATATGCCCCGATTGGAGCACAACGGTAAAAGGTTAAGGCCCAAACTTATCATCAAAAGGGAAGGTGTAAGTCACCAGCAAATATTGCCAGTCAGAGTGACAATATGATTAGATTGGTTTGATGAATGTAACAGTACCGGTGCTAAGGCTGAGCGGATAAAGGTCGTGGCATTTGAAGCCATGAAGATTAGCAACCAGGTGGTCTAGAGTTTGATTCCAGGCCATGTCAAAGTAAGACAGGTTTTTCATCCAAAGGCAATCTACTGTCTTCCCATTTGAACTGACCATCCAAAAAATACCAAATTTGATCCAAATGGCTAAATTGGTTGCCACCCGACCTGAAGTTGTAATTCATAAGACAATGGTTTCTCCCACATTCATGGTCAAATAGCGTCGTAAAACAACTGCCCTTCAAGGCCAGTATCATCTCAACAAGCTTCCGCAGGTGACTATGTTAGGTAACATATTTTAAACACTAAGTCTGATTTTCCTGGGTTTTATAAGCCAAGAAAACCAAACACTTCTGCCTAAAACAGAACATTTAGAAAGAATGCATCTAAGCTTCTATGAAATATAGAAGAAATTAAAGCAATAAATACTACTTACAAATTCCTTTTCCAGAAATTTGATCACATCTGATTTCAGCATTGTTTTATCTTCTCCATCACCAAGGTAACCACACTGATATAAACCTTTGAAAGAAAACAGAAATGTTGAATGATATACTAAACAAGTAAATGGGTGTGCCTGAGTAAATGGTTCTTAACAGCGACAACACATTTGCTAGGGCACAAAGGCAGCACAGAACAGCAGGAACCACATTACAGACATTAGCTCTTGAATAGTGACTGTAGGCAGCCATTAGTGGGGTCCATCGTCTTCATTTATTGTCTTTGTGAATTTCAAATCCTCATATTCAGTGAGGTTGAGAAAATCAAGATACATTTAAGTGTACAACCATCCATGGAACAGGTAAGGAAATTAAAAGATTAAAGGTAATGAACCCCAGGAATGGCTGACCAAAATCAGACCATCACAGTCTGTCCGGATTCATCTATACAGACAGGCTTCAAACATTACTCCCCCCCAGCCCCAACCCTGGGGCAATAAGGGACAAGGTAGAACTCACTTGGGCAATAGCACCACTCCAGGGTTCATACACATTCAAAATGACAAAATTCAACAACTTTTCCATGGCGTTCTTTGAAGAAATAAGTCCACTTCCTAAAGCTCCTAATTTTTCCATGACCTTTTCAGGCCGTGACTTTTAAATTTTCAAAGTGTGCTACAAATTGTACTCCTCGGGAAATTTAGGAGTGGGGTAGGTGTGCGAGAAATCACACAATTTGAGATGAATTATTGATGTGCAATTGTACTTGCATGCCTCAAAATTCAAGGCCTGCCTTCTAAAGAAATACTAATTTTCCCTGACTTTCCAAGAGCCTGGCAGTTCAAATTTCAGTTTTCCATGACTTTCCAGGATTTCAAGGACCTGTTCTAAACCTTTATTCAATATTAAAGCCTGCAAATTAATTGTTCTTGACTGAACCAATCAATATGCGAACAGTGTTAAGCATGATTGGACTGACAGATTGGCCCGTGGCCACTATGGGACTCTTATTTTGTCTACCCCTATTATTGTAATTCTCTACAAAAGCCATTAACTGGGGTTGTTACAGGGGTGAATTAAGGTGAACGGCACATGATAGTTTCACTAAAGCACCACAAATGTGAGTTGTTAGGTAGTTTTGCAGCCCTGTGTCCAACCTACTGGTTCAAGTTGAGCTGGCCACAGCCCTTTTTCCAGTTGTGGTTTACTGGCTTGTTTTCCCTCCTTGCTTATGCCGAGCATCATGCACAATCGCAGTAGGTTCCATTTTTAGAGTCTTTTGGTATGACTTGACCTAGGAATAGAACCCCAGCATTCTGCATGAGAGGCGGGATGGTCTTAGACCAAAAAAGCGGTATACCACAAATGTAAAATGTCCACCTAGCATTAATTCATACTTGCCAACATTGTCATCTCAGAAAAGGGAACCTGGGTGAGGTTCAGTAGGTAGATGGTCCACTGTGCACCTTTATGTGATTTTTTACTTTCGCCTCATTTTTACCAAGTCCATTCACACGGGGAGAAGAGAGAAAAAGGTTGATTATATAAATCCTCTCTTATCGAAGTGTGTCATATACATGTGCAGGCCTTAAGTTTTAAATTTTCCAGGTGTGCTAATTTATTAAACTTAAATAGATTTACACGAATTCCCATTCTTCATCTAGGTGTAAAAAACATCAACCTCCTCAGAGTGATTTCAGGTGAGTGATGGTGTGCCATCGCACTCACATGCCTCAAAATCCAAGGCCTGCATGTGAATAGATGCACTCAAAGTTTGAAATCAATTTTTCAATGCTACTGCTTTGTGTTTTTCCCAATTATTTATAGAATTAGAATATGTTTAATACAAAAAGTTGAAAAATCAGGACACATTCTGATTATAATCAATTTCAAAACCCATAAATACCACATAAAAAGGAATAGTTGGCAAGTACACAAATGATAAAATTGTACACCTTGCCTAGCATACTTTTATCTAGCATAAGAGCACATTTGCCAAACCCATTCCAGACCTCGCTGCCAAGGATGGTGATTGATGAGCTCGGCAATCAGAAATTACTGATTTCGTCCCCAGGTACTTACCAGCTCGTTCACTAAGTTGTTGCTGCAAAGCTTCAGCCATTTTTTTCAACATTTTTTCCTAAAAAATAAAAGATACAAAGTTTGTTAATTGGAAGCATATTGTATTCCCTTTGGGCAGTGCAAAGAATTTGGTATTTTCTTGGGAAATTGGAAAAATGTCATTTGCACTCTTCAAATACACATATGATACATTAATTTTTTTTTGCACCAAAAATATACTTAACCCTTTGAACCAGCCACACAGACAACATGCAATAATCAGAAAGGCCAGTCTGAAAGGCCAGTTCTCCAGCCTCAGAGGAGGTGACTATTATCACATGACTTAAAGTGGCTGTGATGTCTTGATTGCAATGATGTGTACCCGGCATCACCAAAAGACATTTTTCAGGATGTTTTTGTGTAATGATGGTGAGTGTTTCACAAGGAAATGAGCAAAGCAACCTTGTAATTTGAAGTTTGGACTATTGTTGACTCATTGATTAGCAATTTGATCATAAGGGTGACCTTGAAAGATGAATTAGAGACTGAATCCTAGTATGGAAAGACTGAACCTGAGAAAAGAGTGAGCGCAGAGAGTGTAGCTACATCTTCTAGTAAGTAATGATTCTTAGAGAGGAATGAGTAATGTAAACACACAGCCTAGTATATGATGGGTTAGTTAGTTAGTTAGATATTTTGCGGCCCAGTTTTTAACCTTTTAGTTCAAGTCGAGACGGCCACTGCCTTTTTTTCCATTTGTCGCACACTGGCTTGTTTTCCCTACTCCATTGCTTATGCAATCAGGCACAACGGCAGTAGGTTCCCTTTTTAAAGTCCTTGGTAGGACTCCACATGGGAATCACACCTGCATTTATAATGGGGTTATTAGAGGTGGACATGGTGATGATGGCTAAGCAATTAAGGGATATACAGTAATTCCTGTAATTCATGGTCAAGGGTCATGAATACAAGGCACAGAAATCCACAGTGATAATTGCAGACAATTTTTTCTAATCTTTTCAACCATTTGTTGACAATTATGCAAAAATATTCATTTCTTTACCTCTTCTTCATGACATATGTCTCCCCTTCCACAAGTTATAAGTAAGCCATCTGAGAAGAAAAAGGAAAGAATGAATGAAAATTCTCTGAAGTACATCTTTGCAGAGAGGTAGATGATGGTTTGATTTTATTAAAAAGAAATTGGTGATTTTTATTAAAATCAATCAATTAATATCATGATTTTTTTTTCAATTTAAATCATGATTTTAAAGTTTTAATCATGATTTTAATTAATTACCATGACTAAAATAAAAACAACCCTGTTTGCAGGGTTAACTGTAACAAGCAAGCTGTGTATTAAAGGTATGTACTGTATGTATTGCATTTAAAATGTACTAACATGACAAAAAATTTGAATGCTAAATTATTCCCTGCATTGTACTGCCTAACTTTGAATAATCTACCACTCTATGACATCTATGTCCTTAAAGGGAGAGTTTAAGCAAAATTTCAATTTTTATATGTGAAAGCAACTCTTCACAATGTATTCAAACTTTCTCTCAAATCAGACCTGCATTTCTCTCGATATCAGTAAATGGAGACTCTAAGATTTATGTTCCACAGTGATCTAGAGGGCAGCAGAAGTTTCATCACTCCCTCACATTGACAAGGAATGTTTTGTTTCACTAAAGTTTCTTCAGACTGATGTGCTGACCTTGAACTTAAGGTACTGTACAAGGCCTCCCTGTTGGGGATGCAAAGTTTGTAAGGTTCTTATGCTACTTATGCAATCACATTCTGATATTTTTTACTGTTTAGGAGAAAACTGATTGTGAAGTTCAACACTTAAACAAAAGTCCATTAATGTGAGGATTTGATGTTATATGCTTTCTTCAAGTTCATTTTAAGTTAAAAATGTGACAACTTTACCTGCTTGTATCTTATCAGATTTTGATACAAATTTTACTTAAATGCTAAGTATAAGTACCCCTCTAACATATCACAACTTGATGTGATCTTAAACCCTTCTTTTAAATATTAGTCAAAAAAGAAAAAAAAGTCTGATAAAACAAACAAAAACTATAAGATGTTCCAGGAAACTTCTTTCCCATTATCCTCCAAATTTTGTGCCTTGTCTGCTTGAAAAAACCAGAAAACCAAAAGGCTTAGTGATTCCTTGCCACTGAAATTTAAGCCTATCTTTTTTTTTTTTCAAATTGACAGAGCTTCTTAATGTTTTTCAATTTGACAGTGCTCCATAATGTACCCACAAAGTATATATGCTAGGAATCGAAGCTTTCTACAAGAACTAGGGTTCCCCTCATGGTATCACATCCACATACTATGTGTGGTATTTTGCAGTATCTAAGACTCCAACCATGGAAAATTTTGCCATTTGACCTCTCGTGACCCCAAATGACCTTTGACCTCCAGGAAAATTGATAGGGATCATCTACTCAATATGTCCAACCTACACACCAAATATGAGCATAGTCAAATGTACAGTTCTTAAAATATCGTGTTTACAACGTTTTGACCCTTTGACCTCTCGTGACCCAAACAACCTTTAACCTCCACCAAAAACGATAGGGATCATCTACTCAATACGGCCAACCTACACGCCAAACATGAGCATAGTCAAATGTACGGTTCTTGAGATATCGAGTTTAAAATGTTTTGACCTTTTGACCTCTTGTGACCCCAAATGACCTTTGACCTCCACCAAAAACAATTGGGTATGTACGGGGCTGGAAACATTTTTAAGGCCTAATTTTAGTTAAAACTTGGAAGTCCCATATATCACAAAAATTGCTTTCAGGCCTTTAACAAAATGAGGAGAAAATGTAGGATGGTCGGTATCGGCCACTATGATGACCTAGGCCTACCTTTTGTTGATCTTCAGATCCTGGATCAAATGTCTGCCTAGGCTAGATCATAAATGTTCAGCCACTAAAATCATCACAGCTAGCTAACCATTTGCTAACGTTAACACAATTTTGTAGCAGTGCCAGGGCTGCCTGCCAGGCAATGTACCTGTCACGGCCAAACCTTCCTAACATTTGGCAAAATCCAAGGTCCTGGCCATTCATTCTCACCAAGAAGGATTTTCTACAGCCAAATAACCCATCTTTTATTCCAAAGTGCTAAACTTCAAATTTGAAGCTTATGATATCTGGCAACAAGACAGCCTCGAGACTTCCGTGCAATTCATGTGGTACTGTATTCAACTGTGCATGTAATAAATGGGCATATAATACGTGACTATGGGGTGGCACGGTTTAGTTCATGGTACGAGCGGCCGTACATAGACGTACTTAAGTATGTAGAAAGGAAGCAAAGCACACATTACTTTTGTCACACTGATTGATTCTACATTTTGCACATTCATTTCACACTTCAAATGGCCAGGCCCACACACACACAATGTAGAAAATTGCTTGCGTATGTATTAAAGCAGAATTTTCAAAAATCGTACTGTTCCGATTTTTGGCCTCCAGAAAACCCTAAAAATGGAATAAATATGATAAAATCCGACTAGTTGGCAAGCCTGTGTACAGTTTTTAAGGTATCGTATTTACAATGTTTTGACTCTTCGACATCTTGTGACCCCAAATGACCTTTGACCTCCACCAAAAACAATAGGGATCATCCTCTCAATATGGCCAACCCACACACCAAATATGAGATTAGCCGCACTTACCCTTCTTGAGATACCGTGTTTACAAGCAATTTTTAAGGAATTCACAATTTGACCTCTCTTGACCCCGACTGACCTTTGACCTCCACAAAAATAAATAGGGATCATCTACTCAATATGAACAACCCACACACAAAACATGAGCATAGCCACATGAACTGTTCTTGAGTTATCCAGTTTACAAGCCAAAGCGTCACATACAAACACACACACACATGACATCACCATTGCATAGATTCCTTGCCTGCCTTTGGCAAGGAATCAAAAATGGCCAGCCAACCTCTAATTTCCCTACAAAGTGTCCAGTCATATTACCTCAAATTTCTTAAGTTGCCTGATAATATAAAGCGACTGATTTCAACTCTCCTAACTTACTTACTTAAGCCCATCCCACAATTGTCTAAAACTCATCCTCATTCAGACACAATCTCAGTTTACTACCTCAGGGTTATACAAGACCCAAATCAGAACACTCACAATACGATACATGCCGTGAATATGAACTACAGGACACTTTTTTAATTTGCTGTTAATCAAAGAGCTGTGTCAATTGAGAATTTCTGTAGAGTACTACAAAAATTGTACTGTAGTTTGGGTAGGGAATCGACTGCCTCTAATTTGGGCAAAGAACTGACATAAACTGACTTCATGCACATGACCATATCCCATGTCTATGTAACTTGTAAACCAGGGTTTTCCTCTGAACATTGTCATAAAGCTGAACAGCATACTTATTCAGTGCTTTCTGTGATTTTAAGAATTCAAGGCCCTTGGTCTTGAACTATGGCAGCTGTTTCTTCTGAGTAAAATCTCCAAGACCACTGGCCAAAACATAAACACGACTTACACTTGGTCCAAACAATTTAGAAACAGATATGTCAGAGACTAAATTTAAAAACTTTGCAGAAAATTGTTGTGTCTACAGAAAAGGAAATCTGAATCTAAATAGCACAATGAATTTAGTAGATCAGGGAATAATTTAGTTTCAAATTTTGCATAGCAATTCTGAGTTTTGTGTGAGGTTTTATGGTAAAATAGTTGGGAACCCTATGTTTATATGTACAAAATCTGCTTTACAAAATTGTATTTGTGTAGCATTTCAACCATTTTGTGTAGCAAATTGCAATGCGATACTGGATAAATTATTCCCTGTAGATACTAGATACCATTTTCAAGCTAATGCATTAGGTTGTTGAGATAAATTGCATTATGGGAAATCTAGAGTGTCATTTGACCATAAGGTTTCACGGTATACCGGTATCCTACCGGTACCGGAACGGTACGGTACCACCGACCTTAAGGTACCCAAGTATCGTGAGACTGAGTACTCAACTGTAGGGGAGAAAATCTTTTCTCAAAATTATAGCATTTAAATCAGAATGATACTAAAATGTAACAAAAATCCATTTGATAAATGCCCCTTGTCTCTAAACATCACAATATAAAGAGGGAATAGTCACTTGATAATCATTTTGCACCATTTCAGTCACAAATCCCCCCTAAGAATTTCAGAGAGTGCCGTTTAACGTTACTTTCGCAGAACTAGTACCCTTCACACTAAAAAGGAACTTGCTTTCTTTCGACATTCTGCACAATATCAGAACAATCCCTGCTCATCAACAAATGCCCTTCACATTGTGTATTTAGATGAACACGGTTAGTCAACTGTGGGGTGAAAATCTTCTCTCAAAAATAAAGCATTTGAATTAAAATGATTCTTGAATGAAACAAAAACCCATTTGATAAATGTGCCCTGTCTCTAAGCATTGCAATACAGACAGGGAACATTCACTTGATAATCATTTTGCACCATTTGAGTCACAAATCCCCCCTAAGAATTTCGGAAAGTGCCATTTAACGTTACTTTTGCGGAACTAGTACCTTTCATACTAACAGGGCCCTTGCTTTCTTTCGACATTCTGCGCAACCCCCGAACGATCACTGCTCATCAGCAAATGCTTTCACATGGTGTATTAAGAATAGTTACCATGCGTTGGTTGATTTAATTCACTTTGATTATGATAGCACACACAATTATACGAGTGAGAAATTGTAAGCAGACAAAGAATCATAGCATTGCAAGCTCTGACATGAACATTGCACCGACGACTATTAACACAGTGATGTAATGGGACTGCTCCATAATGCTCACTGTCTGTGGAAGAACAAAATTTTGTACAAACGCAACGAACATTCTTTCAAAAATTTACACAGTGAAGCAATGGGACTAAACACAATAATTCCCGCATAAGACATCAGCACGCATGTTCACCTGATCAACTCCCTTGCTTTGTTGTATTGTTAGCTACTGTACTGAAGAACAGTAGTGTTATTGTACAACAGATTGCTGCGTGATGCATTCGTAAATTCAATCATGAAGCACTTTGATTTAGTTTCGATTATGATAATTCGGCGGGAAGACAGCTTGATGAATCAATATTTTATGGAAATATTTTTGTAAAGTTCTACTTAATAACTTTTGGTTATACTTTAGGAGGGGGATTGTCATTATTTTTAGAAATTATTTTTGCAATCTTCATTACAATTCTGAGGGCTCGTCATCTTGTGGGGTCTAGCTCCGGTGCGGAATTGCAGTGCGGCACTGATTTATTGTCTGTCCCGTATTTATTGGCAATTTGCACAGAGGTTATTTCTTTTTTTGATTACCAATTTGTTGAGTGTGGGGTGACTAAATGTTATAAAAAATGGTGAAACGGGAGGCAGGGATTATCAGAAGACTTCACTTATGTCAATGCATGGTATTTTTACAAATTTTTTGCATGTGATAAAAATCCTACTTTTTTAATCTTCTGGTACCGGTACTACGGTATTACCGGTACCATTTGTGGCGGTACCGACGGTACCAATTATCAGAGGTACCATGAAACCTTATTTGACCACAATGCATAACAGTCTGTGACCTTGAAAAGGACTGGAGGTATTTTTTGCACAAAGTAAACAATGTTTAAATTAAGATACAGTATTTGGAGATAGGAATACTCAGGTAGAGTATTGTGACAGAATTTTGAACACATGGACTGGAGTATTTTCTTTTCACATGAGACCCATTTAATATATTTTATTTACTGGAATATGGCTTTTAATATAACAACAATTAATTCCTATGTTTTGAATATCTTTATTCATCTAACAGAAAAAGATATAAATATTCTTGGATCTCTAACAAAGAACTTTTAAAATGTCACATACCTTTTACAGCATTTGGCACTTCCTCACTTCCCACACTAATGTACAAGACCCCCAAAACAGCAAAGAATATAAAGGCACACGCCAAAAGCACCATGGAGATGACATGACTGTACTTGGAACCAAGGCTTGAACTTAAGTTTTCTTCTGTTGCAAATTCTTGTTCCAAAAGTGAGTTGGAGTTTTGTCTTCCATAACCCCTTGATGACACTTCATTCCCAGAATCACCCCTGCTGTGAAATGAACAGATGAGTAAACTGTTAAGGCTTTAGCCAAGGGGTAATTTCCAGGAGTCATTTGGACTCCCTGAATCCTTAACTGCTTCATATATAAAGCTTTATTGTGAGAATTTTACGAAAACTACTTATTTGGACTTCTTTGACTCACTATCTTTGGCAAGGACCACCCAATACTGAAACTAACTTTTCATAATATGCATGATAAATTGAATTTAATAAATTAAGAATACATTAAAGGGAGAACTGGAAGAAAGTGAAAAGGGAGAATGTAGAAGGAGAGGACTGCCCTTTTGGTCTGCTGACAATTACAAGTTCTAAGGAATGGGGGGGGGGGAGAAGGGCAAGAGGAGGGAGATGCAAGCACTTGTAGCATTTGAAAAATGTTCAGAATCTGTCTCTAAAGTTTTCCTCACATATAAACAGATAGATAGAAATGGAAAATATTGTTCCTAGATGGGTTGGGTACTTTTTCTGCCTACAGTATACAATTCAAGTTTACAAGTTTTGAACACCTAGATGAAGAATTTTAGCTCAGCATTAATCACTTGATGTTTAACAACAAAGCAGCATACCTACTGTACCATACTACTTCATCTTTTGAGGAGTATGAGACTACACTCCTTATATTTATGAGGAGTGTGATTGTAGTACACCTATAAATTCTAATTTACCCTCATAGTTTTTGTTCATGTAATCATGTTTGCCAAGAAAAGGGATAAAAGGAGAAAGGTTTAACAAACTCCAGTATTAATACTGAGAGTGCGGAGCACTACATTCATGTTAAAGAGAAAAAGAGAGAGAGAAAATAATTTAGAAAGTGCACATTCATGTTGCAGAATAATATCCTTCATCCCTGCTGTAGCTGTACTGTACATAACTTCCTAATCACTTCATCAATTTAAAAGAAAATTTATGACCTGTTTGATGAACAGACCTGCTGACTGACATATCTGTAAATGTATTGCATTTGTAGAAACTGGGATTATTAAAAATATGAAGGGAATAAGGGATGTGATGAATTCTGTGGAGGCTTGTTTCTAAACTGCAATTTGTGGTTCAAACCCTAAAAACAAGAAAGTAACCCAGTCACTACTAAAACTAGCTGGATTGTATCTACCAAAGTCATGGAATAACATTGATGTGCATTGCGCATTTTGGCACACTATTCCACTCATTGACAACCAGTCTATGGGAGAAACTTACTGAACTTCCTAATCCTAATATCAAGCCTTAATAAAAAAAATGGGTGCTAATTTAGAATCCGTGCCCGGAAGTAGACATAATTTTACTCACTTCACAACTTCCAAAAGAGGGCGCTCAAACTTTAAGTTTTTTTTTTTTTTTTTAAGTAAAAAACCCTTTTCTTTTTTTCCTCACTCGAGGAACAGCGCTGTAAGTGTGTGCTGAGGAAAGAAGTGAATGGTTAGTGCTGTGGAAGAAAGAAAAGCATTGTTAGTACCGGGACCCGAACCCTCGACCCTAGCGATATAGCGATTCTAGCATGAAGACCAGCGCGCTTGCCTACTGCGCTACGAGCGCCGTTGCCGGTGGATGGGTTAAAAATAATAAAAGTACTGTCTAATAATACTATCTATTACATATAGCTGTAGGTATACGTATTTACGTATACCTAAAGCTAACTGTATGTACTGGAGAGTGTATATATATGTACAGTATGAGATACGTATACGTAAATGTTTATATACCCCTACGTATACAGTTCCTATGCATGCGTACACCTGCATATGGCCCACCCTAACCCTATACCTATGCGTACGTAACCCTAACCTTATCACTATGCGTACGTAACCCTAACCTTATTACTATGCGTACGTAACCCTAACCTCTTACTATGCGTACGTAACCCTAACCTATTACTATGCATACGTAACCCCTAACCGTACAGCTATGACGCAGTTCCGGGCACGGATTCTAAATTAGAGCTAAAAAATGCTTTGTCTGATAGAAAGTAACAAAAAAAAAGCACATGCTAAATTCCTTGCAGCACTACTAGGTGTTATCAGTAATGTACCTAACAATTGGGAGAAGCACCCTCTCTTTCAAGGCAGTTTGTGAGCCAAATGTGCACTATGTTCACCTGACTTTTGACCCTGGAATGTGCCAAAGTTCTCTGAATGTTGGGTCACAGCAATTTAATTGGTGCAGCATACAGTACAGTGGTTGGGCCAAATTTTGAACACCAAGAATTTAAATTACACCTCTTATCTGAATCATTCATTAGTCATATGACAGTATTTTCTTACATAAATTAAAATACCAAATTTTGCCTCCTACGGTTAGGGCTGTGAACGTGTAGCGATTGATCGCTAAACAATCGCATGTGGAATAAACGTTTAGTACAAAGCTACAAGCGATTAATCGCAAAACCTTTTTTTGACAATTTTTTATCCATTTGTATACTCTGATGATCCCTGGATTTTCTTAATTTATGGAACATTCTGGGCATGTTTTAACCATGCAGGGTTCAAAGTTTAAGAATAATTTGATTTTTCCATGAAAGATCACAACTGCTCTTATTTCTGCATTACAATTAGTATCAATCACTACATACTGAAATTATTTTTTTATGTGATAAGTTAATCACGATTAATGGCTAAACGATCGCAAATTTTTGAGGTTAAACATTAGTTGTTTTGCTTAAGGTTCACAGCCCTACCTATGGTATGGGCAAACTGACAATTATTTTAGATTTATCAGTGAGTAATAAAGCATTTTAATGAGGTGTTCAAATTTAGAACCTAACATTAGTCAAACTTTGAACCAACCACTAACAAATAAATCATATCCTACAAAAAAAAATGTTTATCAAAGTCCAGACATTACTCCTGATTACAAGCAGACCTTGGCTATGCCTATGTGGATACTCTGTAATGCTAGATGTGTTAAGAGATAATGCAACAGCTCCTTTAGGCTTTTGGCCTAGGCTTAAGCCTAATTTCTGTAGTTTATGACAGCAAGTTACTAACTTGATACTACCATCCAATCTCTTCTTCTTAGCAGAACTTGACCCAAAGAAACTTCCAGCTTCTGATCTGTTTAAGGAATGTGGTGTTGTCTTCCTTGGTGTACTAGTCCTTGGAGTTGAGTTAAATGAACTTCTCCGTCTCATGCTGTGTGGTTCTTCTGCAGCATTCTCCTCGCCTGGTGGTGTAACATTAAAAGTTTTATTCCCACCACCTCTTAGCAGTGAATTACTACTATGTTTTGCATTGTAGCTGGCATTTGCTTTGGCATCATATGAATTATTGTCTCCTTTTGACATGGATCTACTGACATCAGAACGGTTAGTTCGCCCTTTAGTGGGTTCATGATCAACATCAGAATCTGAAAATTCATTTTCATTTGTTTGTGACCCAAACAGTTTTGACCTCCTAATGTTAGAAAAGAAGGATGTGTCTCTTTCTGGTCTTGGTTTAGTGAAAAGGTGATCATCTGCATCGTCGTCTGCATTCAAACTGGACTTGTTCCTTGCTTTATCATTGGGGGTATGATTGGAAAAGCGACCTTGTCCTTGCCCTATAGGCCTACTTCTATTCAAATTTGGCCTAACGCTAGCGCTAGGCCTAACGTTAGCCTCTGTGGTATATTTGTTCACATCGTTAGGCTGCGTTTTGGGTAATTTATCTCGGCTCAAAAATGAAAATGCTCGAGCATTGGGCAGATTGTTATCCACATTTTCTTCATCATTTGAGTCATTATCCTCTTCAAAAGCAGTAGCTCTTGAGCTTCTCCTGTTGTTTGCAGTAGTGAATCTACCACGGGCGGACCGTCGCCTTGTATTAGCTTGCCTGCCTTTAGCAGGACCAGTGTCATTCTCGCTTTCGTCTGAACTGAAGCCAAGCACTTTACGTGAGGGCAAACCTACCGACGCCCTTTTCGTTGGTTTCTTTTGTTCCGATCTCAACTTCTGCAGCTTCTTTTGTAATAGGGGTCGAGTTGTATCCGTAACAGGACCTGCTGGAAATCCTAATAGCTGTAATTCGGCTCGTAATTTCGCATCTGAGAGCGACTTGATGTCGCTTAACTCCGCCATACTCAAGTTGCTCTTGTCACCACATAACGAAATACGCGGTATATTGACTTGGCTGTGCATGCAGTGCACAGTAATTGACTTGGCTAGGCTGCCCTATGCTGCATTAATGAATGAGCGAACCATGCCCGTTGTGTGTAGCCTGTACGAGAAGAAACGTACCACAGATAATAGCTAAGGCAGAACGGAAACTGATTGATATCACGAAGTGCACGAACAGAGAGTAGCCCACTTACAGCATAATAATGACATTTGCGACACACGATTTTTCGATAAACTCATGAACCTGCCTATTTCGGAGAATCTCTCACGGTCCTCGAGAAAAACCGCAATGGACTCAAGCCAGGTCCTTTCCAACTGAAATGATGATGATTGATTTCATTGATGGGCTGCTATGAGCAAAAAGGTGGGGTGTCTGAAGTCATGGCCGCACATACTGAGCATTTTTTGCCCGGGCGGCAGCCCAAAAATGGGATGTTACTGATCTGTGACATGGGGGTTGTCTTAAAGATGGTGCTCTGTTTGGCAAAAATTGTTTTCTAAACTAGGAAAAATTGCATTTGTTGTGGTATTTCAGTGGATATCAGCATAGGCTAGTTGAAAATGAAGTGGAAAAGTGGCATTGACCCATCCGCATTGACTTACGGTTAGTTATCTTTTCAAAGTTGCTACTGTTCCCATTTAATGACTTTGTCTTACACTTATGAGCCTTCACTGTCATGTCACGGACTCCTGCAGGTCGTGGTAAACTTGGGACACCCCAGCGGACATGCCCAGTTGGGCCCCGACTTGGCTACTTGCTGGGCCCCAAGTGGGACTCATTTGTTTTTTCCGGTGTTTCCACGTGAGGCCCAACTGGGCTAGTTTTTCCCAGCTGACGCCCAGTTGAAGCCCAGCCTGACCCCTAGCTGGGCTCCAGCTATAAGCTTCATGGACGTCTATTATGGGGAGGAACAGGGGGACATATCCCCCACTTTTCTGAGTGGAGGGGACACAGATAAATTATGTATGTTTGATATGAAATTGAAAAAGGGACATCAAAGAGAATGCAAACGCGCGGAGCGCGGGAGAACTTTTGGGATTTGCAAAGTGGAAGCGAGTAATTATTATGACAGAAAATCGATCGTAATCGGTAGAGCACATCTTTCATATAGTATTTTGGTAGTACCTAAATTATAAGTTTTAGGTCACAAAAAGTGAGGGGAATTTTACGTTAGTCTCTATGATATGTCGATTGTTCGAGTGCATAGGGCAGCAGGTGTGGTTATGAAGGAGCACAACATTTAGAGCAGAGGCATCGTCCCCTACGTTATTTTAATGAAATTTGTAATCTTTAGTGAATGACCAGCCTGGCAGGCTTAAAGGCCCAATTCTCTAACCCCAAGCGGTACCAATTCTCCTAACCTTCTAAATTAAGCCCCTCCCACGATTGTCTAAAGTTCACCCTCATCCAGACACAATCTCGGTTTATTGCTTCAGGGTGAGTATAAGCTCAATGTGTATAATCAAATCACTCTCAGAATAGTTCATGCTGTATAATATAAGGTTTGGTACTTTGCATTGTTTGAATTAGCAGTCAATCAAAAAGCTGAGTCAATTGCGAGTTTTTTTTTACCCTATATTAGAAGCATAGGCTTACGAGGCGGGGGGCAGGGGGAAGACTGCCCCCCCCCCCAGTTTTCTCAAGACCTAAAATTTGGGCAGGGATCTGGAAAAATTCGGGCAGCCGTTTGAGTCTTAAAACCTGGTTTGTTCCTGCTTACACAGAAATCTCCTAGGCGCGCCCGAATTCCTTCAAACACTTGGCCGAAAAAATAATAAAAAAAGCATCATAGTCACGGTGCAATTTTCATGAAAACTCTGAAAGATACCAGAATTCGAGACACATTCGGGCAGCTTATGAAAAACAATTTTTCTTCAGCCTCACTTCATCTTATTGCTCAAACCTTTGCCCGAAATGACACAATATTCGGGCAAAAGTTGCAAAAAAGTTCTGGAATATGTTTAATTGCCAGATTACAAGGGGAGAGAGGATGTATACAATCCCTAAAATTTTGCCCGAACAAATCAATCAAAAGCTATCTTGTGACGCACCATATTACTAAATGTCAATCACCAATAGTCACCAGAAGGCTGAAAACGTCCTTGGTCGAGTGGTATTTGGTCAGCATATGAATAAGATGACGTTTTTGCACTTTTCAAAATGATCCTCTTAAAATTGTGCGAAAATTTTTAACCTGCAGTGCTGTGGAACCGAAATTCGGGCAATGGTAAACAAATCAGCGTAGCTTGTTTGCTCACACATACGAATTTAGTGTGAACAAATCTGCAAGTAGGTCTGCCCACAAATTCATGTAAAAACATCTAGCAACGTGACAAGCCGGGTTTTTCTCAAACGGCGTGAGCAGAAAAATCATTGATATATAGTCGGGAGTTCGGGCCGAGTCATATAGACAGTTGTATCAACTCAGTGGAACTGGAATTCGGGCAAGAGTCGCAACAGAGTCGCAGACATATGGTACTCGTGTTTTTAATTCCGTTCTACAGTTTTCCCCGAAAATATTCAAGACCAGGCAATGTTTATACATTCCCACAGTGGCGTAGCCACGGGGGGCCTAGCCCCCCTAGATTTTCTTCAGGTCCCCCAAATTTTTTACGTCCTGATAAGGTAATTGAAAAATATAAAAATTTTGAACGGAAATAAAATTTGAAGTATTTCCTTCAAAACAGTAAATAAATGAAATGTGTGAAAATTTAAAAAAAATAGACGAATGTGTGTAAAACACATTTTGTGCGCACGTATGAAATCAAGTATTAACTTCAAAATGCCTACTACTACTAAATTAGATACCGTTTGTGATCTGCACTGTCGTTTATTGCATTTCACTTAGAAAATGAAACGAAAGTCTCCCGACAAACCTTAATGTGACTTTTTTAGGTCAAAACCCTTTCTGCCTTTCGGATGGCTGATTAATTTACTGAAAATAAGGCAATCGTACACTGGGGACCATTACACGAACATTCCTATACTTTTTCATACACAAAAAATGCCGTAAGCAGGTAAGGGTAAGGTACTGCCTTCAGATAATTCTTCCCTTCCATCCTTAACAAGTAGGCCTAGGCCTATGTCGTGCCTCACTCCTGCCCATGTGAAGTACCACTGTAGGACGATTTTTTCGACAAGTCCTTTTTTTTACTAGTTGGCGCTGACGTCCGGGGGATTTCCACAAAGTCCTGATTTAATGTGTTTCCCACATGATGCATACTTCTGCTTTGCGGTTCAGTTATTTTGAGAGATTTATTCGTAGTATTTTAATTTTGAATATGTAATGTACCGATGGACAAATACTGCACCATTTTGCACTTGTTCCTTTGCGAGTATGCATGTCTCTTGTAAAATCTCTACAAAAACTAAAAACATTTTGGTATTTTTTCATGCTCCCCCAAAAGGGAAAATCCTAAAACTTAGGCCTATAATCAGTTTAAAGTTTTGCCAAACATAGCACCATTTTGCATCTAGGAAATCTAACGCAAAGAAAGTTTCTCACAGGGGGACACAACTACTTTTAGTTTTCCTGTTAAAGGGTAAGATACTGCCTTAGGTTAGCTGAAACCCATTCAAATATTGCCGCATTTGCGGCTGAGTACATTCAGTTTAAAACACGTGGTAAGTGCGGTTTCCGGCCATCTGGAGGGGTTTTAAAGCCCAAAATTTTCTTGTACGCTCCGCGCCAACTGATGGTGGCGCTCCGCTTAGATTCAAATATTGCCGCATTTGCGATCTACGTCCTTCTGAAGTTTACAATTTTTCCCAAGGGAAAGGGAGATACCGCTTCGCTTTAGTCTCACCCCCAGGCCACATATCATATGTGCCCAGTTTTGGGGTCCCTAAAAAGTGTATGTATTACCATTTTTCATAGATTGATTTTTTATTCTCATTATTTGAGAAGTCGCAGACATGAGATTCGTATTTCTAGGCTGGGTATATCCAGCTTAAAATACGTGGGAAGTGCCGTTTTCGGCCATCTGGAGGGGTTTAAAAGCCCAAAATTTTCTTGTACGCTCCGCGCCAACTGATGCTGGCGCTCCGCTTAGATAGTCTTGCCATGCCTGACCTTCGGAGGTACCAGGCCCCCCCACTTGTTTCCAACCCCCCCCCCCCCAAAAAAAAAATCCCATCCTGGCTACGCCACTGCATTCACAGGTGCGGTATATCACTATATTATGTTTTTTCACATCTCAAATGTTTTAAGGACGAACCTCAGTTACCGATTGCTGGATCGGGGAAGAATATATGAATAGTACCTTTTCAACGCCCTTTCCCCTTCCTTTCTTTCTGATTACACAACTCTATGGTAATACATCTCACCGTATTGATTCAACTTACTGAGTTGTGGTAACTCTTAAATAGCCTTGGAAGTGCCATTTCAAGCTATCTTGGAGGCGTTTTGGGCCAAAATTTTGGGGCGTTCCGGGCCAAGCCATGGTGGCGCGGAGCGCTGAGAGTCTGTCTATCGCCCTCCTTGACAATGCCTTGGGATTTTCGAGGGTTTCCGAAGTTTTTCAATTTTCCAAATTATATTGATGACAATCCCATGTTGCATGACGTAAAATAGTTTGTAGAACGCGCAAACAAAATCATTTTCCAATGATTATAGCTTAATGTAGTCATCCAGTGGTAGTGGTACATTTCATCTGGGGGTTTTCTGACCTTTTCGTAGATGTGTTCATTTTTGGGGAAAATTTTATTGCAAACGAAAGTTCAAAATATCGACGGCTTTGATTCTGCTTATAAGCCTGGGAAAGGCCATTTCCGGCTGTCTGAGGGGTTGCGATTTTTCAAAATTTTCTGGACGCTCCGCGCCAACCGATGGTGACGCTCCGCTTAGATAGTCTTTCGGGCAGAATTACATTTTTCGGACAGAGAATCCTCTGCCCCCCGAACTGAAATGCTCCCGTACGCCTATGATTAGAAGTGTAGTTTGGGGTGAGAGGATTGGCCCTTTTACACATTTTAAGGAAAATGTCTCGGTGCACAGTATGCATGCAACTTTTTCAGAAAAAGAAGAATTTCAAATGTAAAATTTCGACACGAGCACATCACACATTCGTATAGCCATTCGACCTTTTCGTACTTAGACCAGTATTAGAGAAATAAAATCACACTGAATTTTGCTAGATTAGAGACTTCAATCTGGAATTAGAGGTACACCTCCACCCCCTCTCTGCAGATAGTGCATGATGAGGTGTTGTTCTCAATTTCAAAAGGACATTTTTTAATGTTTTTGTATCAGCAATCTTACACCGGTAGGCCTACGCAACGGTGTCTCAGTAACACCAGTGGGCCACCCCGGGCCCCTCGATCTGTGATTTTCTTGCATGAAGTCAGTGTTGTAATCGAGTCACTAGATCAGTGACTCGAGTCACCAGTTTTCAAACTTTGAAGTGACTCGAGTCACTATACTATTTCAATTCAGTAAATACTCCTGATTTCTATCGAGTCACTATCATTTTGAGAGGAAGTGACTCGAGTCATGCACTGGCGGCGGAAGCGGGGGGGGGGGGGACGGGGGACACGTCCCCCCTAAATTTCTTAGCGAGGGGACGTCCCCCCCAAAATTCTTAGCGAGGGGACGTCCCCCCAAAAATCAGAGAAGAAGTAAAAGAAACTTGGGAGCCTTGAACCAATTCAAAGTTGAGACTATAGTTTTACCCACCACCAAACAGAGCAGCCGAAATTGACTTAGCCTATGTTCCGCAGTGCCATTGTTTGGCTGATTCTTGTCACGGTCCCCTGCGACCATGCTCTATGCCTGTGACCTAGTTTTTGGCTACAAATCATTACAAGAATCTGGCAACCTCGCCCGGTTCGCAAACCAGGTGTATGTAGTATATCACTTGTCCAGTGAAACCGAACCTTTACTGTACTAGTATTTTCCCTCCGCGAGAAGTGAAGCATTGTCATTGTCATCACGTGAACGAACAGTTGCCCAGTATTCACTCATCCATAGGCGTACGAGGCGGGGGAGGGGCAGGGGGCAGACTGCCCCCCAAATTTTCTTAAGACCTAAAATTCGGGCAGGGATCTGGAAAAATTCGGGCAGCCGTTTGAGTCTTAAAACCTGGTTTGTTTCTACTTACACAGTAAACTATAGGCGTGCCCGAATTCCTTCAACACTCATGGTCACGGTACAATTTTCATGAAAACTCTAAAAGATACCAAAATTTGCCACACATTCGGACAACTTATGAAAAAACAATTTTTCGTCAGCCTCACTTCATATTCTTGCGCAAACCTTTGCCCGAAATGACACAATATTAGGGCAAAAGTTGCAAAACAAGTTCTGGGATATTTTTAATTGCCAGATTACAAGGGGAGAGAGGATGTATACAGTCCCAAAAATTTTGCCCGAACAAATCAATCAAAAGCTATCTTGTGACGCACCATATCACTAAATGACAATCACCAATAGTCACCAGAAGGATGAAACGTACTTCGTCGAGAGGTATTTGCTAAGCATATGAATGAGATGACGATTTTGCCCTTTTCAAAATGATCCTCTTATAATTGTGCGAAACTTTTTAACCTGCAGTGCTGTGGAGCCGAATTTCGGGCAATGGTAAACAAATCATCGTAGCTTGTTTGCTCACTCATACGAATTTAGTGTGAACAACTCTGCAAGTACTGTAAGTCTGCCCACAAATTCATGTAAAAATATCTAGCAACGTGACAAGCCGGGTTTTTCTCAAACGGCATTAGTAGAAAAATCATTTATATATAGTCGGGAGTTCGGGTCGAGTCATATAGACAGTTGTATCAATTCAGTGGAACTGGAATTCGAGCAAGAGTCGCAACAGAGTCACAGACATACGGTGCTCATGTTTTTAATTCCGTTCTACAGTTTTCCACGGAAAGATACAAGACCAGGTATTGTTTTATACATTCCCAGGTGCGGTATATCATTATATTATGAAGCCTTGGGATTTTCGAGGGTTTCTGGAGTTTTTCCATTTTCAAAATTATATTGATGATAATCTCATGTTGCATGACGTAAAATAGTTTGTAGAACGCGCAAGCAAACTCATTTTCCAATGATTATAGCTTAATGTAGTCATCCAATGGTAGTGGTACATTTCATCTGGGAGTTTTCTCACCTTTTTGTAGATTTGCTCATTTTTCGTGAAAATTTTATTGCAAACGAAAGTTCAAAATATCGACGGCTTTGATTCTGCTTATAAGCCTGGGAAAGGCCATTTCCGGTTGTCTGAGGGGTTGCGATTTTTCAAAATTTTCTGGACGCTCCGCGCCAAATGATGGTGGCGCTCCGCTTAGATAGTCTTTCGGGCAGAATCCTCTGCCCCCCAAACTGAATCGCTCCCGTACGCCTATGCACTCATCATAGGTGAGTCATTCACTTACAGTAGGCTATTTCCTCTATCAAATGTAATTGATTTTACATGCTTAGGCTTATGTCGTTGCGTTGTAACTCGTTCTGTGACAATCAGGTTAGGATAGGTGAACTCGGACATTATTTGGCCTAGCTTATACGTAGGCTAGGCCTACGTTAAATTCTGCGTCGGTCAGAAAATAGCCTATAGGCTATATGTGAACGCAAATATTTCGCACATTTTTGTTCATTGAATTCACCGTAAAATGTTCCACAAACGGCTTAGATTGCAGGAGAGAGCTTGTAGAATCTCAGAGCTTCCAGGGTCCTAAGGCAGTGAGACTTCGCGCTTCGCGCTCGTGATGTGCGCTACGCGCACATAGGGTTCGTTTCACGAGTCCAACCATTTTATCTTGTTCACTGATTGTCCCCCCCCCCCCTAAATTTTTACGCTTCCGCCGCCACTGGAGTCATGGCTTGTTTCAGCACTGCAGCAGTAGTGTGAACTGCTTTTGATCAGTTTATGGATTTTAATTCTTTCATCAGAAATGGTTCCTTACAATTAGAACTTTTGTTCAAATCCTTCGCAAACTATCACATTTTTCGTTGTGATTCTATTTACTTATATAGAGTAAAACCGGTATTTAAATTCACATTGACCGTCAGTCCGTTGAAGTAATTACCGACACTTTCAAGACCATGTTTTGAAAACTTTGGAGTTTCCTAGTAACTCAAAATATTGGTACATTTAGCAACATTTTGCATCTGGTCCCCCTTTTCTCACAGCCAGTGGTGTAGCCACAGGGGGCAAGCGGCTCTGAAGAAATGAAGAATTCGAAAATTTGCCATTTGTGACAGCAGTATACAATGTACCTGGTTTCGACAACTCATGAAATTCCGAAATTCCAAATTCTCTCCAATACGAGCCTCCATATTCGTCATTAGTTGTTTCAAAAAAGCAAAATATTTCCCCGGCTTCACTCGCCACAAATTGCAATTCCTAAGCAGAGGTGATCGCTCATACCTTCAATTTTGGAAAACTTTTCCGAGCTCTGGAGGTGACAAGATCGAAAATTTGCTACATGTGGCCCCAGATCATCAAGTAACAACGGTAACTACTGTGCTATTTTTATAAAAATTTCTTTCACAAAATTCCAAGTTTTTCCAATATAAGCTCGATTGACTCAAAAAATTTTGTCGGAGAACCTCATTTCGCAGGCGTTGGATAACATTATGAAGCAACAACGACATTTGATCGCCGATCAATCCCAGATTTGCCAACAGGATATACAAATTCTTCAGTAATCCCTAATTTTCTTACAGGAAACTCAGAATCCAACTTTTCTGCAATACAAGTTGCATACTTTCAAATATTCGAAAAAGGACAAAAGTTTCAGCGCGCTTTGCGCGTTGCAAATTACGTCCCTAGTACAATGGTGTTCACATTTAATAAATCGTAAAATTTAGATGCTTACCCACCCCCCCCCCCCGCAAAAATATGTAGCTATACGCCGCTGTGGACACCTTACCAGGGGAGGAGAAAAAATTTAGGCCAGATGTCCCCCCACTTTGAAAATCAAATCGACGCCCACGATAGGCTTCAGCTAAGACATCGCAAATTTCCCGAAAATAGAAAAAATGTAACTTCCAAGGCCTGTGACTAGTGCCATTTTTCAGCCACCAACGGAACTTTACATTTTCTCCGAAATTCCTGACGTTCCTCTCAGGCTAGACTATAACCTGATAACGGCGCATCGCGGCACACATATAGTTTACTTGCCTATAGGTCTAAAACACCTCCGTCCCAAATGTTTGAGTTTGAGTTTGAGCTTGAGTTTATTTCCACTGTTTAAATACAAAATGATACAACATTTCAACGAGGAGGTGGAGGAGGACTGAAAAAGCAAAGCTTCTGCGAGCAGTCCCCCTTTACAAAAAGAAAAAAAACAAACAAAAAAAAACAAACAAACAAAAACAAAAAAAACAAACAAACAAATCATGACAAAATAGGACAACAAAGAAAGCCAAAACCACCTAAGAAGAGTAATCGCTAAGCAAATGGGATTTTAATTTAGTCTTGAAAGAAAATACAGATTTGGCATCTTTTAAGGTTCTGTGTAGTGAGTTCCATATACTGATGTCTGGCCTACATGTACCTTTAGGCTAGTGCACTGCGCGTCTGCGCCAATTACATACATTAGGCAATTAAGTTAGAGTTTTACGGCCCAGTTTCCAACGTATATTGGTTCAAGTCGAGCCTGCCAGTTGATTAGGCAATCAAAGCGCTATAGTTGGAACTAAAGACTGCCGCTGCGGTACCAATTACCGATTATTGATCAATCAAAAGTTTACCTTTTCAGTTCTGTTTTTCTGTATCATGTTTACTTCGAGTCAGGGCTCTAGGATTTCTTGTGCCCGGGGGTGGGGAGGGTTAGATGCTAGATTACCAGCATGTTTCGTTTCGTTTCGTTTATTTTTTCAATTGAAATGCATGAACATATTTACATATAAAGAATTATAGATAAATAAATGAAAGCGTATCAAAAGAAAAAATGGAACCAGATGAAGCTAAAAGCTTTTCCAGTCTGGTCCAAACCAGAGCTTTTCGTTTCAAAAAAATAATAAAACAATACAACAAGGATCTATGTAAGCATATAGAAAGTGCATATGTTAAACGTATAAGGAGTTTAAGACTCATAATAATTCATACATACATACATACATACATACATACATACATACATACATACATACATACATACATACATACATACATACATACATACATACATACATACATACATACATACATACATACATACATACATACATACATACATACATACATACATACATACATACATACATACATACATACATACATACATACATACATACAAGAAGAAGATTAGGAAAGATATAAGGAAAAAAGATGTCTTTTAAAGTACTTCTTAAACAAATTAATATTAGGGGAATTTCGTAATTTAGTGTCAAGGGAATTCCAAAGGTGCACACCATGACTTCTCACTTGAGAGTGGGCAAACATTGTTCGTGTGAAAGGTTGTACCAGATTATCTCTTCCCCTTGTGGGATAATTATGATGGGTACTGTTTGGGAGGAAAAAAGAATTCAAATCATTGGGGAAGTTGGTCATTGTGGTGTCTATATAGGAAGATGCCTAACTGGTATTTATAGTGGTCCTTTAAAGTGAGAATATTAAAGTTACAAAAATACGGAAGGGTGTGGGTGTAAGGTGGAATATTTGAGATTAAACGGACAGCCCGCTTTTGGAGAACAAAGAGTTTGTCAATGTAGCTTTGGGAGGAATCGCCAGAATAAAAAACTGTAAGTAAGATGAGGTACGATTAAAGAATTATAGATAGTTAACAAAATTTTACTGGGAAGAAGATATTTTAATCTATTCATAACCCCAACCATTCTGGAAACAGATTTTGCGACATTGTCTATGTGACTTTTCCAAGAAAGCTTACTGTCATTCGCAGTACCTAAAAATTGTGCTAAATTACTATTCTTTATAATTGTACCTTTAAAATTTAAGAAAAACTCATGATTATCCCCTTTGCTGTTGTTAAAAACCAAGGCTTTGTTTTATTAATGTTTAACGATAACTTATTAGCAGCTAACCAGTCAGACACATAGTTTAATTCTAAAGATGCAACATGAAGGGCTTCTTTTACATTAGAATTGTGACAATAGACAGTAGTGTCATCAGCGAAGGGTATACAAACTTGTCCGGCCTATTTGTGAGATAACTTGTAAACCAATTAAGTCCCACACCTCTTACTCCATTCTTACATAATTTTTTAAGTAAAATTCTATGATTAATAGTATCAAACGCTTTAGACAAATCAATAAACAGGCCTACAGTGGATGCCCTTTTTTCCAAATTACACACAACATCGTCCACAAATTTTAAGGCAGCCATATATGTTGAGTGATTTTCCCTAAAACCGTACTGTCCAGTATATAAGAGATCATGTGTATTGATAAACTTAAAAAATCTTTTATAAACAAGTCTTTCAAAGATCTTAGAAATAGCTGGTAAAACAGACACAGGGCGATAGTTTGAAATAGTATCAGGTTCACCAGATTTATACAGAGGTACAGTATTACCTTAGCAATCTTCAATTCATTCGGGAAATTCCCTCATTAAAAGATAAATTGAATATATGAGTAAGTGGATACACAATATATTCATTAATATGTTTTAATAATTCATTGGTTATGTCATCATAACCTGGTGATTTTGCTTCTTATAATTTCAGAATAGTAGAAATAACTTTCCCCTGCTTCAGGATATAAAACAAAGGTATTTGGCACATTAATGTCTTTTAAGTACGACTCAAAACTGACATTACTACAATCTATCTCATTAGCTAATTTTTCACCAACTGTTGAAAAAAAATCATTAAGCTTAACGGCATAGTCCATTATACTTGAGCCACTTGTAGGGGTAGGACTTGAACTTGGATGACATGAATCAGGCCCCTTTCTATTCAACAATTTATTTATACCAGACCATATCTTTTTACTATTGCCTTTATTCTCAGTAAAAAGTTATTATAGTGGGACTGTTTAGCATTACGAACTATTGTGGTTAATTTATTCTTATAGATTCTATACTTCAGAAAATTATGGTCAGTAGGGCAGTAGGGTATGTGTTTGGAGTCTGACTTTTCTCAGTAGTTTTGCAGACTGACCGGGGTGTCCATGCAGTCCCTGGCTTATGCACAGTCTGAAAAGACCCGCAGCATTTTTGGCTGGGGGAGAAGTTTTATGCATCTCCCCACGTTAGAATAGGCTTTTCTAAGCCAAAGACTAGGCACCTTCATGTTGGCGCCACTGGCGCACTCTACATTCAAGATGCTACCACCCAGACAAGCTGGAAATGTCCGCTTGAAAGTAGAACCACTGGTTATATTTTTGTTTGCAAAAGGTCCACTTTATAGCAGTGGCGTAGCCACGGGGGGGGGCTGGGGGACCTAGGCCCCCCAGATTTTTTCCATGCCCCCCCCCCAGATTTTTTTGCATCCTGATTAAGTGATTGAGAAAAAAACAAAATGTTTGAGCGGAAATAAACTTTAAAGCATTTCTTTAAAAAACAGTAAATAATGGAAATGTGTGAACAACTAAGACAACATGAATATTTGTAAAACACATTTTGTGCGCACGCCTATTTCTTGCAATGTACTTAATGACTTTGCTAGAATGAGTGATCAATGATGTAAATTACGTCAATTAATGTTTCTACGTGTACTTATCCTGATTTCCAGATACCAAATTTAGAACTTAAGGTGATTAATTTCTATAATCTCCCCCCCCCCCCTCCTGTAAGAATGTTTGCTATTTGGCTCTAGCAGGTTTAATCTTTATCTTCACAAAGTAGCCCACTACTACATTAGAATCTTAAATCGAGACCTGACAATAGCACAAAAGATAATGACCGCCTTCATACTAGAATGTGAAAGAAAGGGATAGAAACATATGGGCGTCCACAGGTAGGGGCAAGGGGGAACTTACCCTCCCCTGGAAAATAAAAAAAACTGAAAAACGAAGAAAACATAAAGAAAAAGACGAAGAAAAATTAACATCAACATTCCTTAAAAGTTCACTCAGTGTTTTCCCTATTTATATGCGGTAAATAGGCTTTGGAAGTGCCATTTCCAGCGATCTGAGAGGCATTTTGGGCCAAAATTTTCTTGCGCTCTGCGCCAACTTATGGTGGCGCTGAGCTTTATCCTACTAAAAAGCATTTTCGTTTAAGAATTTTGTCACCCCCCCCCCCCGAAAATTCTTTTTGCGGAGGCCCATTGACGGAAAATTAAAACATGTTTCATTATATTAAAAACTTGCTGAGGAGAAATGGCAGGGTAGTCTTCTACCAGGTGCGGAAAATCAAATGGAAAGTCTGAAAAGCCGTGGCCTCTATGGTCCTGCGGCTCAGGGTATTACTCCCTCGAAGCGCCCCTGCAGATCATTTTGCCCCCTCTGACCGAAATCCCTAGCTCCCCCACTGATCTGCACTGTTGTTTATTATCGAATGTGACTTTGTTGGGTTAAGACCCTTTCTGCCTTTCAGATGGCTGGTTGACTGATTTACTGAAAACAACTGGAGACCATTCCTATGCTTTATCATACGCAAATATGCCTTAAGGGTAACGTACTACCTTCGAATAATTCTTCCCTTCCATCTTTAACATGTAGGCCTATGTCGTGCCTCACTCCTGCCTATGACAAGGCAGGTGCGTTCTGTTTAACAAGGTGTTTCTTGATTGGTTGTTGTCATTGTATTGTGTCGACTGTATTCTTTGTTAGGGCTAGGGATTAGGTTAGGGATTAGGCTATCGTTAGCCAGTAAGGAAATTTTTTGTTAAACAGTGCACATCGCCCCTGACAAGTGCCGCTGTAGAACGATTTTTTCGACAAGTCTTCTTTTTACTTGTTGGCACCGGTGTCCGGGCGGATTGTAAAACGTCCACAAGGTCGGGATTTATGTTTTCCATTTAAAGGGCTAAACCTCTCACCCCAAACTACAATTTTGGCATCCGGGTACCAAAATTCTCAATTGGCTCAGTTCTTTGATTGACAGCTAATTCAAACAATGTAGAGTACCAAAGCTTATATTACACACCATGAAAGGTACTGAAAGTGTTTTGATTATATAATTGAGTTTTTCTGTACTCACCCTGAAGCAATAAACTGAGATTGTGTCTGGATGAGGATGAATTTCAAACAATTGTGGGAGGGGATTCAGTAAGAAGGTTAGGAGAATTGGTACTGTTTGGGATGAGAGAACTGAGGCTTTACACGTAGGCCTATAATCAGTTCAAAGTTTTGCCAAACATAGCACCGTTTTGCAGTGTTGTAACAAGTTACGACTCGAGTCACTTTCTCTCAAAATGGTGGTGACTCGATAGAATTCAGAAGTAATTTCCCCATTGAAACAGTACAGTGACTCGAGTCAATGACTCGACTCGAGTCACTTAAAAGTTTTAAAACTGGTGACTTGGGTCACTAATCTAGTGACTCGATTACAACACTGCCGTTTTGCATCTAGGAAATCTAAAGCAAAGAAAGTTTCTCAGAGGAGGACGCAACTACTTTTGGTTTTCCTATTAAAGGCATATTTTCATCATCCCAAACAGTTCCAGTTCTCCCAACCTACTTACTTCTAGCCCCTCCCACATTTCTAAAACTCATCTTTATCCAGACACAATCCTAGTTTATTGCTTCATGGCTTGTTCCAGTGGCCATACAAGTCCATAATGTGTAATCAAGATATTCTCAGTGCCCATGCTATGTAATTTAGCTATGATGCATTGTTTGAATGTGATGCCAATCAAAGAGCTGTACCAATTGAGAGTTTTGTAATATGTATACTTAAACTGTAGTTTGGGGTGACGAATGACTGCCTTTAAAGCTGAAATCCATTCAAATATTGCCACAAATTTTCCCAAGGGAAAGGGAGATACTGATTCCCTTTAGTCTCATCCCCCAGGCCACAGATCAGAAATGCTCAGTTTTGAGGTCCCTAAAAAGTGTATGTATTACCATTTTTCAAAGACTGTTTTTTTTTCATTATTTGAATGTGGCAGACATGAGATTCGTATTTCAAGGCTAGGCTGGGTACATGTAGCTTAAAACAGGTGGGAAGTGCCGTTTCCGGACATCTGGAGGGTTTGTAAAGTCCCACATTTCCCTCGCTACGCGCCAGCTGATGGTGCTTAGATAGTCCTGACGCCCCTGACCCTCGGAGGTACCAGACCGCCCACTTGTTACCTAGCCCCTCCCCCCTAAAATTCAATTCTGGCTACGCCACTGCTTTATAGAGCATGGGAGCATATAAATTGCGATCAGAAAATGACCATATAGAAATCGCGCTTCTTCAGACAAAACGGCACAGTTACAGGTGTCACGATGGTCCAATGAATATTGTATGTATATTGCCATATTGTATGTATATTGCCATATGTCTAGGTTAGGTTGGATTGAGTTTTACGGCTCAGTTTAATATAATTTTAGCGGAACGTCCGCACTATCAGTTGGCGGGGAGCAAAGCGGAAAGTATTTACAGTGCTGAAAATACCTCGCTGATCACCGGAAATGACATTTCTAAGCCCATTTGAATTGAATTCTTTTCTGGTTTTTCTTACACATCACGTCACCCCGACACCACTGCAAATAAATGCCGCTTCAGTTAAATAAGTTGAAGACAATTTATATTTGAGGTCAGGCTTACATGTGTAATTGGTCGGTATCGGTGCCACTCGGTACACCTTCCCGTCTGCCCATGCAGATCTGACAAAATTTACCGACTGCATGTTCAAGAAGTTATTGCATCCGACTTGCAGTCCGGAGATCTTGATGTCGAGTACTGGACATGTCATACCGAAGACATTAACATACCTACTTCCTTTGTCCTTGGTGTTCAGCTTAAACAATAGAGTGTTATAGGAAAACAAGCATGCAGTAAGCTACAGCTGGAAAAAGGCCGTGCCCGATTGTACTTGTAAAAAAGGCCACGCCCCACCGGACTTGAACCAATTGGTTGAAAACTGGGCCGTAGAAACTCGATATAACTCCATCTGTCCATCTAATCTGGCAATTGAAAACAACCCTTCACCGCCTTTTGCGACCCCGAATATTCTACCATATCGGACAAAGTGCTATGCAGGACTATATGAAAGTGAGGCTGAGTAAAATTTTTTTCCATACAAAAGTTGTCAAATGGGTGTTTTTTGAAATCCTATGAATTTTCATTGAAATTTTACCGTGGCAATACGCCTATGGTTAGACCTTTGATATCACCCTAAAGCTGCTAGACTACTAACATTTTATTTGTCTTTTTTGTTTTGTCTTGTTTTTTTTTTACTCTTTTTTTTACTCTGTAATTACTATCATAAAGTACAGCTTTAATACAATGCAACAAATGCACAAATGAGAAGGCAAAATGACCCACCTACATGAAAATAAAAAATTAATCTCGGGGAAATTTTAAGGGAGTGTGTTCCCCCTAAAAAACTAGTCTACTTTGTTTAGGATTAGGATTAATGAAGGATCGGATTTGTCGAAAAGGAGACTTGTCGACCGGTGGACTGGTGCACAGAAAATGCTAGTTTTGCACGGCATTTCAGGGCGCAGATCCAGGATTTTGAAAAAGGGCGCACACAACGTCAGCCAAAGGTCGACGAGCGAGCACCGAAGGAGCAAAGCCACGCCACGGTGATGGGTTATAACCCCAAAATTGAATTCTATAGATGCACTAAGATGCAAAGTCCCATTATCTGGGAAGCATATTTTTCAAAAGTAATTGTTGGTCAACCAAAAAACGGGGCGTGGGCCGGATGCCCCCCCCCCCCCATTGGATCGGTGCCTGCATTTTGTGGGGCTTTTGCCCTCATTTGCAACGTGTTATTTCACAGTGATGCAACATATACGTTTAGCTGAGTTTATCAAGCGGTGTATCAAACAATGTTTGTGCTAGTTTGCACATTTAGCAGAGGTTCATGTAAGCATTTCAATTTTTGGAGGACTGAGGGTTCGCTGCTCAAAGTATGTACTCCTGACCGAAAGTCTATCTAAGCGGAAGGCCATTACTGAGTTAGCTAGGAGTAAACAGAAAATTTTGAAATATCGAGACGCTCATTTAGCTGGAATTGTCATTTAGATTACTTTGAAGTAGAGTTGAAACAGTTATTTTGAACTCTCGTTTACAATAAATTATTCCCATGAATGAAATGAGCACATTGTAAAATTATGATAGGAAAATTACCAAATGAAAGAGGGCCTTTATTCGGGCAGCTCCCTGATTCGGGCAAAACTTTGGACACTCTGCACACTGCTACGTGGCATAATTCTTGTGCAGAGATATTCTGCACATTTATTACTTTTCCCAGTAAGGGTTGAAATATTAAGACGAGTTCGAACCTTCCTCAAGGGGCAGTATTGCGCAATATGTCAAAGGTCAACGGGTCAACGTCTGCTTACTTTGATGGCGGGTTGTAAACACACGTAAAACGGTATGCTGTGCGCGGCAAGCGCGGTGTTTAGATGCTTTGCTAGCATTTGACCAACAGAACCGACGCTTAATTGGCTGTTCTGTCCGTAACGGAACATAATTCCCTTCGGTCTCTGACCATTTTCGTACCAAAAGGAAACAACCGAAAAGATAGTCCCAGCTATGCATAATTCTGAACACCCGAAGCTCAACGGTGAATTTCGTGTCTATGAAAGATTTGTATGAGTATTTTTTACTCCAGTGTTTTCCATGATTTATTTAACGACCGCTATTCACTCCTTCAGTTATACGGTTGTAGGATTACGCCCAAATTATATTCATGGCCCAAGTAGCCCAATTAATGTTCAGCGGAAAAAGGAAACTTGGCTGTATTTTATATGGAAAGGAATAAGTACCGTACATTTCATGTTCATGTCGGGTGACTCGTCTGGAACTATTGAAACAGCAAGTCTTCTCTTAATGAGATAAAAACTGGTAAATTTGTATGTAACGATATCAAATAAGCACTGATATGATGAAAACAGGGTTTGAAGAGAATTAAAAATTTACCTTTAGATCTGTAAAAGAAGTTTTTCAATTTATTTACAAATTATTTGTGACGACTGGGACGACTTGATTTATAGTTATTTGTGGTGTGGATGGTAACTACACTCTAAAACCACACTGTTATATTTAACCCGTATTGTAGTCACATACTAAAGGTAAAGAGCAGTCCCCCAAACTTATTTTGAAGAAAAAGCTAAATAACACAATTTTCATCTTATTTCTCTTCAAAGAATCTTTGTTACATGTTATTGATTTGACTATTGCATATTCAAGGTAAACCAAGCAGTTATTTCTGGTAAATTTCACATTTGAAGAGAAAAAAACATTGTCACATGACTCCCAACAGCCAATCATGAAACTGGACAGTCTACTACACTTCTTCAATTTGGGATGACTGCTCCTGCCCTTTAACCAAGCCATTTCCACGTTAAAGTAACCGAGGAAGACTGGTAAAGATGTATCACAAAATGTTTTCATTTGACCACAATTTACAAAAAAAATCATTAATTTTACTAACGTAATGTTTATTTTGACCGTATTTTTTATTATTATTTTAAGTTTTTTAACCAGAGAAATGTTGGTTAATCGCGGTATGGGTTAAATGTAACCAAAGGATTTTATAGAGTATTAGAGTATAATGGTCTTAATGTTAAATAAATCAGCAATTCGATCATCGTACTGATTGTACGTCGATGTTAGGTTTAACTTTAAAATTTTGTTTTGTTTTAAAGTCACTGTAGGCCTGTAAAGGTACTGCGTTGCACATCTTCTTATTTTGCCATCCAGGCGGGCGTCCGTTGAACAACAATTGTTACCATGAAGCTGTACGTCGTACGTAATGCGCATGATCAGTGACGTCCAATATGTCAAATTTAAAAAACGCTTAATAGTTAAAACTCCCTTTATTGCTTAGAGGCTCATTTAAAAGTTAACCTCAAGTTTACTTTAACATTATCTAAACTATTTCTGGGTTAATTGTTATTTGATGTCGGGTTTTATCCAGCAAATTTAACTCTCTTTTCTGAATAAATGAAACATAGGCCACTTTGGCTTGTAAATTGCGTGATCTGTCACTAATACAGTAATAATAAAATCATAACTAGTTCTTGTAGAAGTAAAGCATTGCTTTCGGCTTTTTTCGAGTCGGTCCAAGATGGTTCAACTTTACAGCCACATCGGTTTGGACGGTTTTACTATTCCGAAACCGACGTCGGTTTGCCCTCCGGTGGTCTGAGTAGAAAGCGTTTTCGGTTTTGGGTGGTCTTGGTGTAAGTCTAATCCGACGTTCCCGTGGTTCCAACATCGAGAAACCTAGCCGAAGCATAGGCCTATCTTTAATTGAACTTGATGTATGAAAGTGGGGACAAACCAGTGACCAAATCTTAAACGATACCAAAGACGCCGCGAGAGAACGAATCGCCCCCTAACGGTATGGGGAGCAGAGGTCCGGCATAGGGTAGCCCGCGGAGCTCATCGCTACGAAAAAATCAACTTGAGGGGCGAACTCAGGGGCGGCAACCTAAGGGGACTGCAGTCACAAAGGCGCTACGCAGGCTAGCCATAGGGCACCTGCCACCTGGCGAGGTCCAAGGGCAGAACCCGGTGCTGGGTCCAGGGGAAAAAAGTTCTGTTGAAATAACAAAATTGAAGGCATTGAGATGATGATACGGTGGCACTTGACAAATCACAAAATCATAACCTGACCTTCTTCATTGATACTATCACTTCATATGACTATAACATTCGATTGAAATCGATAATGCAGAGTGCTTGAGGAAGAATGGAGAATGAATTAAGAGGTTTCCCGACCTTTGGAACAGACTTGAATGAGATATCTAGAAAAGACATTTTAATAATATGTGCACCTATGTGTAATAACAATTTAAGTGCTCGCAATAGGCCCTTCCCCTACGCCCAACTTCCCTTTGCTAAGCCCTCGCTTGTTACGGTGCGATAGGAAATGACACTCGTTCGTGCGTTACAACTCGCATCTAAATAACATTTATAAAAGTCGGTAATTTTACACCAACAAATCTATTTGGAAATTTTCAGAAAAGGGACAGCTTCCACTATGTACGGCTATGGTGGAACTGATCGTTTCAATGATAACGAGTTTGTGCGAAACTACAGGCCTGTGTCAAGCAAGATGATTTACATGCAGAAGTTACAACGATCCCCGAAACAATTCGCTTGAAGCGCGCAGAAGAAACAACATTGAGACAGTCTTTGAACCATATACTTATAGGCTATTGCTTCACTAAAGTATCATAATTGCAGAATTTTTATTGAATATAAAATTCTTTCTCCAGATACCTATTCTTTTCCCGGGCAGGATATAGGAATATTTTATCCCTCTTTACCGTCTAAATTTTGCCTTCTTTAATATTTCACGTTTTGGAAATTTCACGTTTTGAAAAAATTTCACGTGGAAATTACCGCAGAGACCGCGGAGCAAATTTTTAATTGAGGGGAAGAGGGAGAGAGGGGAAGGGGTAATTACCAAAACGATCCAATATGTTCAACAATATAATAATAATAATTAAAGACGGCCGAAAATGCGGAAAATTCCGTCTTCGAACCGTCGTTACTTGTTAAGGATGGTCGTATTTGGTAAAGAGGGAGAGTTAATTGAGCGAGAGTTTTAAGAATGGTTATTTTTTGTGAAAGGGAAAAGCAACGAAGCATTTTCACCAAAGTTTACCTTTACATAGTATACGCACAGCAGTATAAAGCATTGATATATAGGTAAGGCTTATGTTATTTAGTACCTCAATATTTTTCGAGACATGTGACTCTCTATAAATGCAAGGAACTTTGTCTACAAGGACCAATGCATGGTCAAGTGGTTAGATCATCAGACTTGCAAGTCGGGAGGTGGAAAGTTCGAACCCCGGTCGACAGTTCGAGCCCCATACCGAAGACTTGCTGCCGTTATGTTCAGTGGTGCTATGCATAAGTCAGTGAGCCACAACTGCAAAAAGTCCCTGCCGGCTCGACTTGAACCAAATGGTTGGAAACTGGTACGTAAAACTCCATCTATTCTAACCTAACAACCACATTTGTTCCGTAATTTCAGTGATCTTATGTCAAAGCTTAAAGTTACAATTGTACGGTGCGTATATGAACAGAGAGTACAGTGCTGACGAAACCTTTATTGGGACTAATCATCTTCTTCGGCGGAGGGGGGCGAAGCTAGCCGAGAAAAAAAAAATGCCTAGCATTATTATTACAAATTTGTACAAAATTTCTCCGTTCTCCGTTTAACATTGCAAAATTTAATCAAAATATCCGTCTGAAAACTCTTTAATTTTTCTAGTCTAGCTTTCTCTTCCTATCTTTATTTTTTCCATTGTTTTACTTTATAGACGAATCCGATTAGCGCTTGTTTTTAGTGACTGTAGGCCGCCATTAGTGGGGTCCATGAGCCTTAAATCGTCTTTATTTATTGTTTACATGAATTTCAAACCTTCGTATTCAGTGAACTTGGAGAATTTAATATACAAATTAGTGTACAACCATCCATGATAGAGGTAAGCAAGGAAATCGAAAAATTTAAAGGTGATGGACCCCAGTTATGGGCGACTGAAATCAGACCATCACTTGCTGTCCGGATTCGTGTATAAGCTCTTAAAAAAGGGGGAGGGCAAGTATTCCTTTTTCTTTCCTAATATCGTCTATTTCAGGTAGCCAGTTGTGTATCCGCTGGCCAGAATATTTGATACAGATAAAATAATTCGACATGTCAAACTTTTGGTGTCGGAATAGCAGGAAAGTAGCCCAAATGGTGGACCTTTTGAAAATTTCAAAAGTACTACATACCTTAATCTAATTTGAGCGCCGCTTCTAAAAGTATTTTAGCCTTTTGAGTTAATAAACCCACCCCTAACTTGAACTTCAGTACAGTACTTTGTCTTAATTAAACGCAAAGGACAGATTTTTGTGAAGTTAAATACAAAGCTGCAACTTCTCATCGTGTTTATAGTCTCCTTTGTATTGTAACCTTTAAGACTCAAGTTGGAAGCCCTGCCAAATATGAAACACAAATTTTCTGTTCTGATTTTTTCAGCTTAACTGGTGTCTTAGTTTTTCCCCATGTTTCATTTCCGACGTTCCATTTTAAATGACCAAGTGATTTAACATAATACATTTAATATAATATATACTCATAAAAGACATTTAATACAAAACTCATGAAATATATGAGATAAATAAAATACATTTAAAGACTCGGACGGTATTTCTAAAATGCAAGTACAAAATTATATTGCATTTATGACACCATGACTGTGAAATCAATCTGAAGTCTGTATTCGAGACCTTTGCAATTCGTAACCGGTAAAGTCTTTTAAGCGGCTTGACTTGTCCTAGAAAGTTCAGTTTCACTCCCAAAATGAGTGAATGGCCTTCCTGAATGGGTTTTTAATTTCAATTAAGTCCGGTGTTTCAGTTTAAACATCCAAACATTCATGAGTTTATATTGCAACTCAGTGCGTCGTTATAGATTTCTGCTAAGCTTTTTCAATGATTACGGGTTTTCGGATGGAGGGGGGGGGGCGATTTTCCAACAGACGGAACCTCAGCTAGTGTCCGTGATAGGACTCGTCTATTATAAGCTATCCACCTCAATGGAACGCGAGCATAAATGGCGCATTAAATACAGCAGTATTGCTAAACATTATTAGCAACACAAAATTAACAAGAGGGCAATCCACGGAGTTGCATATCTCATCGCTAACATGTGCACAATGGTTACAGAACTTGAACTATGTATGAGCTAAAAGTTTTATCTGTGCTGAATTTTATGCTTCAGTAGAATGTCATTGACAAAAATTACCATACTAAAACTCCGTGCCACAATCTTGAAGTCCAAGGGAAGCCATTTTTTTCGTTCCAAGGGACGGAAGTTTTTTTCGTAGGATAGCGAGGGGAAAGAATATGGCACAGAACAATCAAGTTCTTGGAACAAGCGCACCCCTCATTCCAAAAAACATCATTTGGACATTTAAATTCTGACACTGGATTATATAAGAACTGGAGAAATTGGCTACCAAACCTTTGTAACGCTTGCCCTTTTAATCCAGTAGGCCTACGTAAGATTTTGGAACAAATTTATTTTTTAAGATGCTGTTATTCCCTTGCAACACTATGAAAAAACAACGAGCTTGGCTGTTACACTAAACTGATACGATTAGATATGGAGGCAAAGATTATAAAAGTGAGACGCTTTCGGGGACGCGGCCAACATTTGGCCGCTTCTGATACCTAGTCATGTACAACAAAGTTTCCAGGTGCTCCCAGGTACCATGACACATGGTTTCACAAAAGAAGAGACAGGCAAAACTTTTTCCATGCTTTTCATTCTGGAATATGGCTGCATCCTGTACCTTATTAGGCAAATTTCTGATCATTTTGTACTTTTTTATTTTTAATGGTTTCAACTTTTCATTGCGAAACGAAAGCCCAACTAAACAACGACCTCTTAAATTCTACTTATATTCTCGGGAACATCATTTCTGGATGATGTCAGAGGGGTTGCGATTTCCAAAGTTTCCTAAACGCTCTGAAGAAACTAATGGTGGCGCTCCGCTAAGATAGTTCTGCTGGCACTCAGCCTCAAAAGACTATTTCCAACCGACTTCCCTTCTGGCAAATCCTGAATCCACCACTGCCTCGCCTGACGACCGGCCGATGGTTCAAGCTTCCCCTTTACCCCTGTCCCATTGGTTTCCACATCTGAAAAATTTAATGGAAAAAGGAGTCATGAACTGGAGATGGAATGAGTTGATCGGGGATAGGTACAGAACTGGGGCCGTGACTCCAATATGTGTACTTCAGTATGTATTTCAAAGTAAGCGCGTACTCACCAGCTGACAACACTTATAATCTACCAAAGCGGTTAAATGAATATTATGTGAAAAGTCCTTGAAAAGTGGCGTAAGGAGGCTTTTTCACTTGAGAAAGAGAAAGAGGACACCGATGGAAAAAAAATATCAAGTGGTGGGGCAAGCACTAACTACACTATCAAAGAGGGAGCGTAGCGTACAGAGAAATTTGGGACTAAAATACCTCTCATCAGCCTGTATCTCATGTTGTTGGATACGGCACTTCCCAGCCTCTCTGGTCTTTGCAGTTTTCTTCATTAAAAGAAAAAAGAAACAGGTGAGGGAAAATTACCTTTTCAACAATATGGCACGATCTTTAGAGGATTTAAAAGGTGTATAAATCAACTCATTAATATGGCTATAATCACCATTATTTACCCTGCATGCCAAAGAAAGGCCTACCAAAAAGCTACCAGAATCTTAGTATGTTTCATCATTAACATCACTGTGCCATATGTTCCCAACTGCTGTTCATTGTTCAATTTGGCTACCGGTCTGGTTATTTTACGGTAAAATCAACCGTTGAGGTTTCCAGACGTCCGATTTTACTCGGGCATGTGCTCTTCTTACTAGTTCGTGCTAGCGTCTGGATGGGCTTTTAAATAGGCCTACAATTTATGAATAAAAAAAAACTTAGAAAAACTGACGAGTTTTCCTTAATTTTGCGTTGCTGAATTAAAACTTTTCCGGTAATCTTACAGGACTGACCAAGTGCTATGTTAATGCCGCGAATTGTGAATAAAAAGAACAGTGTATCCTTACTCGCATATCTTCACAAATACGGGGACTATGAGGACTACGTACCGTTCCTCATTGGGTACAAAGGTGAAACGTCTCAGTGCAAATGGGGGCAAACGGTTCCTGGCAAGTCCAAGTCAAGTCACAAGTCATATAACCAGCTGCAAGTCAATTTTAGTCACAAGTCATTGAGTTACAGTCAGTGGTGTAATCAGGATTTCAAAAGTGTTACCTAACGGAGGACAAAGGACACTTTTCGCGCAACGATTTTGAGGGTAGGGTGAATTAGGGCCCGTCTCAAATAAGGGCCCATGGTAGGATCCAGGACGAAAGTCCCGTTGAGATCTTGAGCATATCTCTAGGTTAAAAATTGAGTATCAGGAAAGGTATATTTTGCATTAGCCAATGGCATGGGGTCCAACATGCTTGATAACTTGCCCTTTTGGATTTCATGCCGAACAAGCCTTGTTAGGAGTCAAAGGGGGAGAAGTTACTGGAATCTCCGAGAATTTAGCATATCTATGTGTGATAAATTGCACGAGTCTTAGACATTTTGCTTTTGCAGATGGAATCCAGGACCTGCTTAAATATCCTGTTGGATTCCCTGATGGACATGGAGCCATGTGGGTCCAGGGGTGCTGATCCATGTCCCTCTTTCCATTCCAACCCTAATAATCCCACGGGAAGCTTCAAGTTTGGTCATCGAAAGGGGGGGGGGTCTACTTCCCAAATGGAGTTCAATATTGGGTGACCCAGTATTTACAGAACGAGGGGGAAAAGATCCCCGAGATGGGGGGGGGGGGGGACCTGAATCTCCAATACAGTGAGTTGTCAAAAAATTTACCGAGGACGGAGGCACTTTCCGCAAGAGAAAAAGAAACTGCAAATGTAAGTTTTGTCAAAATAATAAGTTTGTGGCATCGCATGTGTGTCTATGTCAATACGTGGGGCTATACGACTACTGTTTATGTCGGATAATGGGCCAATCGTTGATATGAAGGCTTGTACGGGGATGTTGCAGAATGTGTAGGCGACACGAGTTGAGATATGAAGAAATAGATGAGAAGAAGATTTAGTTCTTATTCAAGATGATTGGCGGTTTCATTCCATTCTATTAACAGCCGAAAAAAAAGAACAGATTGACTCAAGTGCTCGTCATCTGAGGTCTGCTGCACCCTGGATGTGTGAGTGTGGCCAGAACTTGCAAGCTCTGAGATATGATGTCTCGGGGAGATCCGAACACATGCAGTCCCCTGATTGAATAAAAGTTGTGACGCACCAAATTAAATAAATATTAAGGAATGTGCTGATCTAAAAATGACCAATGAGGAGGCTGTAGAGGGTGAAGTTGGCCAGGCGGGGCAGGGGCTCTGAAAATGAAGAATTCGAAAATTTGCCAGTCGTGAGACCAGTCTACTGTGTGGTTTTGACAACTCATGACATTACGAAATTCCCAATGAAATCCCTAATACTGAATAAAAGCTCCATATTCGCAGTGGCGTAGGAAGAAAATACAGTCAGAGGGGGCAAAAATGGCCCGGGCGCTTCAAAGTTTGTAGATCAAGAATATTTGGTCAGAGGGGGCGAAAAATAGGCTGTAGGGGCGATTTTATGTAGGTAGATACATATGCCTCAATAGGGTAAAAAGGGTAAAAAGGGCGCTGACAGGCAATTTGAGTCTGTCAAGGGAGCGACCGCCCCCTCTGACTATATGGTAGCTTTGCCACTGCATATTCGTCATTATTTGATTCAAGAAAACAACATTTCCCCGCACTTCGCCCGCAGCAAATTGCAATTCCTTAGCAGAAGTGTTCGCTCATACCTTCACTTTGGTAAACTTTTCTGAGCTCTTTAAGTCACAAAATCGAAAATTTGTTACACTTAGCACCTGACACCGTTAACAGTGCTATTTTCATAAATTTTTTTTTCATAAAACTCCATACTTTCTCCAATATAAGCTTAAAAAAATCGTCGGAGAGACATTACGTAGACATTGGATAACATTATGTAGCAACAACCATCTTTGGTCGCCACCCAACCTCAGATTTGAAGATAGAAAATGCAAATTCTTCAGTAATCCCTCAACTGTCCCAATTTCCTTGCAGGAAACCCAGCATCCCAAACTTTTCTACAATTCAAGCTAAATATTTTCAAATATTTGGAAAGGGTGGAAATTTCAGCGTGCTCCGGGGCGCTGCAATTTTCGCTCCTAGTAGAGTGGTAATCACACTTTAAAATATGGTAAAATTTGGATGCTTGCCTACCACCCCATTTCCCATTTCCTGAATTCTATTAGACAACAGTCATACATATGGTGACGCTTCTCTCAGTGTAAATTGTGATGTCCCATCCACATGCAGACCCGGGAGACCCCCCAGCCCCACTGCAAATTCATGGATCCGCCACCAGCGGCGTAACCAGACCTGACTGTCGGGGGGGGGGGTAGCATACAGGTTTCCCGAAATTGTACTAGTTGAGCTGCAGTGTTAGTTTATGGGTGTCTTAGGGCCTTAAGGGGAGTGTTGGGAGGGGAGCAACCAAAAGGTACATTTTTATGCTAATTTCTTTTTGCTTTTTCTACGAGCAAGAACAATTTTTTTCAAATAAATCTGTTTTTTTTTCTTAAGTGTGAACACTACTGTATAAGATGAGTGCCGAAAATTTGGGTCCTTTTACACATTTGTAAATATGGAGCTTGTATTGCATAAAATTCAGGGTTTCCTGTAAGAAAATTTGCATTTTGGGGGGACTATCGAAGAATCTGCGTTTCCTATTAGCATGAATCTGAGATAGCATGTCGCCTGAAAATCGTGTTATCTCAGGAGAGCGGAATAAGGCTTCTCGACGACATTAAGAAAACTCTCGAAACTTAGTTGCCTTTTTTGGACAAAAATGAAAGCCTATATTGTAGAAAATTTTAGGGAAACGGCACTGTAGTGTAGCGGCTAGGACAAATTATCCAATGACTGCTTTATGAACGATCACTTACAGCTTTAAGGGTTGCAATTTAAGACGCGTAAAGCGCGGGGAAAATTTTGCCTTTTTTCAAATAATTATTTTGAATACGGAACTTTTATTAGCAAGAATTCGGGATTTTATGAAGGTAAACTTGGGAAAACCGCACTGTATTTAACGGGTGTCTCAAATGGTAAATTTTAGAATTTTTCACTCTTTCGAGCAAGGGCACAATGCTCCCTGTCTCCTGTCGCTACGCCACTGCTCTGCAACATTGAACATTCAATTTGATAAGACTTTGACACTTTAATAAATAAAGAATCCATCTACAAAGACTAAACAACTGACAGGTTTGAAAGGTATCTGATGACAGGTGTGTATGAGAGCATCAAAGTACGTTAGGCCAATGGTTCCCCTGCCTAGAATATGGAGTCTTGCTAGAAAGACTATCTTCATTTGGCGCGGAGCGAACAGAAAATTTTGAAGAATCGCGACCCCTCGGACAGCGGGAAATGGCATGTCTCGGGCTTGTAAGTAGTAGCTAAGTTTTTCGAATTTTCTTGCAAAGTGAACACCACTAGTATTAGTGATGTATTGCGGCGGGCGAAGCGCGCCGAAATTTCTGCCCTTTTGAAATAAAAATTTGTTGTGTTGATATGGAGCTTATATTGCAGATAGTTTTGAGTCTGGGTTTCCCGTCAGGGTCTTAGTTTAAATAGTTGGGGGATTACTGAAGAATCTGCCACACTCCCTTCAAATATTGGTGGTAAATCTGAGAATGATTGCTTTTCTAAAGTCCCCCCGACTGTCTGGCAAAGGGCAAGAGAGGAAAGTCTTTTCTCCGATAAAGTGGACATCACATATGCCTATTTTGTTAACTTTAGTTGACTAAATGAATGTTCATATATTTTTCTAAATGAATGTTCATATATTGACCAAAACAGTGTTCCATCGAATGCACATTAAAGGCAGTCATTCGTCACCCTAAACTACAGTTTCAGTATGGATACATCAAAACACTCGATTGGTACTCTTTGATTGGCATCACTCTCAAACAATACATCATAGATAAATTACACAGCATGGGCACTGAGAGTGTCTTGATTACACATTATGGACTTGTATGACCACTGGGACAAGCCTGCACGAAGCAATAAACTAGAATTGTGTCTGGATAAAGATGAGTTTTAGATCAATGTGGGAGTAAGTAGGTTGGGAGAATTGGAACTGTTTGGGATGATGAAAATATGCCTTTAATCTTGCTTTTGATGTTAAAGTTGGCCCACTTTCTTTCCTTTCTCATTTTTCTTCTACCTTCCTTTCCTTCCCCTCCCTTTCTCTTTTTCCTTTTCTCTTCTTCCCTCTTTCCTCTTTTCCCTTTCTTTCCGTCCCTTCCTATCCTTCCCGTTTTTTCTTCCCTTCCCGTTTTTTGCGTCCGGGAGGGGGGGGGTCCCCCTGCCGTCCCCTCCCCCGCTGGTTACACTCCTGTCCGCTACTGCCTAATTCCCTCATCCCTTCCACATCAGTTCCACTGCTCAGCACTCGATTCGGCCAAACGGAATGTTCATATGGCAATGAATAGACAACTTTGATTTTGAGCTGCCAATGCTAACAATAAATATACCATTAAAAATACAGTAAAGTAAGAAATAGTTTAAATTTGTTTTATCATAGCTCATAGTATTGCATATCTTTAAAAAGGAATTTATAAATCTTAAATGTCAAAATTGGGTTTCAAGTAATTTTTAATTACTTTTAAGAATCACTTGTAATAAGAGTTTCTGGGTTGGCAATTAGCATATCCATGTGAAATTACAAAGCAAATTGCCGTGAGTAGCTGTACATACTTCTTGTGTACAGTAAACTTCAATCCAGCATTTCCATTTTCACAATAATTTCAATAACTCGATTAATGCTTTATTGGAAAAGGTACCAAATTAAACACAAGTTATGGATTTAAATTTTTTTTAAAAAATTTCAAAATGTAATTGAACTTAAAAATAACCTTTTGAAGGAAATTTTTCTAGGTCTCAGGAATCAGTACAGTCCATGCCCGTACCAGACTTTCTTTTAGGTTACCTCTAAGTGGAAACAGAGGTATCTGTTTTGAGCTAGGTTTCAGCGGTTGCCTGAAAAACGAACTCCTGCGAAAGTTTATCCGAGAGTTCAAAGAAATTTACTCATTCCAATTCCGCAAGAAGCAGCATTCGTAGAAGGTGAGACTCAGTTTAACACTGGAGTTTTGATTTATTATACCTTTCTCATGATTCGTGAACCCTAATGGAAGTTTTGGAATAAGCCTAGCCTATGTGTAGTTGAGACCTTACAATGTTAGCCTAACGGCTTACTACCATGGTATGTGCAAAACCTAACAAGGCCTAACGTTAGGCCTAACGTAGCCTTAGAGACAAATTGCTAAGTCAGTGGCTAAGCCCTAATTGCTGTCACTGTCAGGCTGTGAGTTAGTTAGCTAGATAGAGTTTTACGGCCCAGTTTCCAACCTATTGGTTCAAGTCGAGCCGGCCACGGCCTTTTTTCCAGTTGTCAGGCTGTGAGAGGTTGTCCAATGTTTCTGCGAGTTTCTGTTACAGGGCTGGAATTAAGGCTGGAGGAGGGCACGGCCATTTGGCCTTGGTCGTTCATTAATTTTGGAGGGCACCACGGCCATCAGGTAGGGCACCAAGGCCAAATATTTTTGAATGGCAGGGCACCAAGGCCATTTTTGGAGGGGGTGTTTTTATCGGAGTGTTACACAGCACAGCGGTATACCAGGGTTTTCCCTGGATTTAGAATTGAACGTCGCGCATCTAATGTGTCCATGAGTGGATCGCCGGCCTGGGGGAGGGGATGTCCCTCTGGAAATTTTGGGACGTATGCAAGTCCCTAGACACAAAATGGTGACACTTTTGAGGCAAATTAGTCAACACAACTTCTGTAAGTTGACGCCAAAATATTGGCACTAAAACTCACATTCGTATTAATTTTGATGTACTGATATTGATAATTTAGTTCTTAGGCTTATTTTGTTTTTCATTCCCCAATCATGTCCGAACATTTACATTTTTTTACTGCACTGGGTAGTAGTTGCGTCATGCAATGTAGTTAATCTCCTGCTTTAACGAACCCGATGTAGAGCAATCATTCAGTTCATGATAATCTTAGCAGTTCTGGGCAGCCAACAATTGCACCCGGTTAACGTATCTTATGGTTCCTTTCGGATATAATTATCCCCGTATATTTTAAGCAGTTCTTGTCCAAAACTTACGTCTTGTTTAAAAAGAATCTGCAACTGAAATGCACGTAAGTCAGATCCCCCAAAAATCCATGTACTCAGAGATTTGTGATACCGTTTCACGGTGAATTTGGCACGGGGCTCGCCCCGCTGCAATAGCTGGCTATATAAGCATGAGAAGTGGGATCGTCGTAATACTAACTCAACGGGGATGCATGTCCCGAGACCGAGTATTTTCACACACTAAATCACATAGGCAAAGGCGCGAGTTGTGATTGGCTGGCTAGAATCAATGCAATTGAACCAATCACGATGCAGGGACCAATTTAAATTTTGAAATGGATTCTATACATATGATGTCACCAAGTAAAACATGATGCCTTGTTTGGTGGAAAAAGCGGACATGCACGAAAGTCTACTGCACACGTTGGCCAAGAATTTTGCTGCATGAGACCACGTGCATCACTATTTTTGTTTGCAATGACGTCGCATGACAACATTCCTACTGTAAATAACATTACGGAAGGAATGCTAGAAATGACTTAATTTATGCAAGAAAGTAACCACAGAACTTCACAAGATTCTAGGAGCTACGTGTACAAAACGTGCACAGATATGTATGTTAAGCTTGGGGATTTGAAAAAGGTGAAACACTGCAGCTCGATAGTCTGTTGTCTGTACAATGTGTTTTGTGCAGAACAGTTTGTACAACAACTTACGCAGCGCTTTCTGTGAGAAAGCAAGGAAAACACATCGCAAGCAATTCTAAATCTAATTCCATGTAATACTACAGGGTTATAGCGGAAAATATCAAACGATCACTTCCATGGCGGGGTAAAATTTTACGTTTGTGGTTATCAATGCACCCTGTTTTGGCGGGAAGTTAAAGGATTGAGTTAACGAGAGTTTTAAGAAACTAAGGGCAAGTTTCCAGCAGTCTGATTCGATCGCGCAAGTGGCGTATCGAGTTCATTTAGTATCCTTTTTTTTATGGTACTTAGGATATTTTATTGGAATCCTGATGAAATTTTCTCATTCAGATGGGAAGGCACGACGGCCACGTACTTGCGGGCATGACGGCCAACGTGGCCGTGAGAATTGGCTGTTTTTGTAGGGCTCCACGGCCATCCCCTTGGGCACGACGGCCATGGCCGTCGTGGCTGTCGTTTAATTCCAGCCCTGCTGTTACTAGGCCTAATACTAGGCATACCTTAGTGTTAGAATGATATGCTAGAGCTCTCAAATGTGTACGTGACGATAAACTGGCTAACTGTTCCAGACTAAGCCTAGGCCTATGAGGCTAGGCAAAGTTTTTGTTATTTTGGACCTAGCCTATGGCCTAGGCTAGACATAGGACCTAGGCTATTGCACTTTGGAATGCCTATCTATTAGTAGGGTAAATGAGGGGGTAATCACTATTCAGCAGGGAAGCATTTTCAGCACCCTGGTCAATTAAATGCCATGTGAACCTAAGGCTTTGATTTTAGTTTTTTTAGATGCATGAAATCAGGTGAAAGATATATACAGTATAGCTTACTACAGATAATTTTGTTTCCTTTTACCAGATGTTCAAGTAGACTAGTGCAGATTTAAGCTCATTTGTGATGAAAACTCCACAAGAAGTGTGAGTTTACCCATGTCACCGTTTTATTGAATTTTGGGCCTCTTAACTTCAGAAAAAGAAATTTACTATTTACAATACATAAAGAACCTATGGGAAAATGCCCAGTACCCGACTGCATAAGGATTTACTGTTCCAGTTTCCACAGTTTTAACTAAAACAGAATATTACCATCACTATCTTTTCTAGCTTTACTTCTCCTTTCTGTTTCATGTGAAAATTAAAATTATTTCCAAGGATTGGTATGAAGAAGGCCACTAGAACCTCAGACTCCAACAGCCCAGAATTCAACCTAGTATGACCAGTAATCAATTCATCAACCCAGAACCCGACCACAGTATTAGTTATTGTCAGTTTATAAGCCTGATTTTATTGGCAATTACTTTAAAAACAAAGTCTGAGATATTTTATCTAAATTATATGTAGCATCGTCTAATATCAAGAGAAAATTAAGGAGTGAATGAAGGAATTAATTTTGGGCGGTCGGATACTGGCTATCAAAATTTTTGCAGCCCACAATTCAACCACAACTGTGTTATACATATGTACGGTCGAATACTGGGCCCAACTTTTGAAAGTGGAGCCCAGTATTCAACCTCCCCCAGATCTGAAAACATAGCATTTATATTGAAATTCTTCTAGTCTGTGACTGGTTTGGCTAACCTCACTTCTCAGTTAAAACAAATATTGAAGAAGGCAAGATTTTCAATTGGGCAAAAATTAGGAGTTTTTATAACAGGATATCCTTAAAGTACCTTTTAAGGAAAGTGGCTTTTATGAACTTTATCCCACCATATACAGCAATAACTAAAATAGAGTTTCAATTTTATTTAATTGGGCTGGTTTGTTTTCATCAATTGGAAGTACAGGGATGCTTTCAAAGATTAGATGTGAATATATCAAAAATTCTATAATGGGATAGGAGAGACATGTAAATAACCAAAAGCGGTCGGGTTCCGGGGGGCGGTCGAGTATTGGGTATTTTACCCTAGGCCTAAGTGAATTTTCAGTACTTATTGGGTGTCTGTACCCAGAAGTGGCATACCGATGCATAGACCGGCAAATACATTCATCCTTGTCCCTGACCCTAACACTAACCCTAACCATGTACTACTGTGCTTGTATAACCCTAACCCTAGTATTTACTATGCGTACATAACCCTAACCTTGTTACTATGCGTATGTAAAACTAACCCTATAACTGGGTACGGAAACCCAATTAGAGCCAAATTTTCTTTAACTGTGAATACATATTTTTATCCCAAAGATGACTAAACTTTAAAAGAGTATTTTGTCAATAATTTTCATCAAAAATTTGTAACAGCTCAGGTATTTTCTTTACTTTCTGGGTTTGGAAGAGCATGGATGGGTGGAATTTCATGCATGCAACTTAAAAAATTAGGAAAATTCTACAACTGAAGTTGAAGGGGAATTGACAAAGCACTGACTCTAATTAACGCAAACAGTGATACGATTTTACTTTCAGATTGATAGAACAAAAAGGAAGTTATAATATCCTTGTCGGTATGTGATGTCAGTCTGTGGGAAGTATTAGATTTATTTACAGTACCTAGCTTTGAGACAGAACAATTCTTGTCAAAAAAGTTATATTTCTCAATATTCTTCCAGTAATTTTTTGCGCCACTTCAAACCATGTCGCGCGCCACAAGTTTTGCGTGCCTCCCTATTTGAGAAAGGCTTCTTTAAGGTATGTGCACTAATTCTGTGGTCTTACTGTATCTTGAATCTGATGAAATTTCAACCAGTTATCTTCAAAACTATGCTTTAAATTTGTGATATCATGTTGACTTGAATAACTGTTGTTTGTTGTAAGACTGCCAAATTTTACACACTAAGTGTATATTTGTAATGTCAGAAGTTGAAGTTGAACCTCAAAGTCAAACAGCATCCATCAGTTCCTTGGTGACAATTTTTCAAACTGAAAAAAATTACTGAGAAATTTTTTTTTGGCAGGGAAACATGTCTGCACAGGGACTACTGTAGAGTGCCTGTGAATAGTGAGCCACCTTCACTTGCAGTCCTCTGTCATTTTCTTCATTGTATTTGTTATGTATTTGCTATTTTTTGGAAAATTCTCTGTGAATATTCTTTTTTAAAATTCTCTTCTCATCCAAGCCTTAGTGTGCAAGTAGAGAAAAAAAATAATGGAGTGTGACAGCTAATGTTGTCAATCTTCTGAAATGCTTTGCATAGTCTGTAAGTCACTTCAGTTTCCTATTTGATGGATTTGCTGTATCCAGTGTCTCAGTAAGCATTTTTTAAATTTTTTTTTCAACAGGTTTTAAAGAGCTCATCAGGATGTTTCAAACAAGATCAGAGTACGACAGGTACTGTACATTGATCACATGCATTCAACTTTTTGGATGGAGCAAAAATTTAAAAAAAAAACAAGGAAACTGCTTGTATATAAGTGTTGCACTGAAAAAATGAAAGGGAAGGAAACATTTAGATATTAGTGGTGTATTAGTAAGGAGAGAATTATTAAAAAACCTTTTGGAGAAAACTGCATCATTGCAGTACAGTATGATGTTAATCAGACCCTGTCTGTACAGGAAGTTACCATTTGAAAAATTTGCAGTAGAAGGAGGGTCTCTCCCATGTCCAAAAATTCTTTATGCACGAAAAAAAGAATTCTGCACTCATATAAATTCTTGTAATACTGAAACTTGAACATTTGCCTGCAATTTCCTTCAATAACATGATCACAGTTTGTACAGTTTTATTTGGATAACATTGGCAATTGAAAGAATTAGGTTGGTATACATTCTTGTAAATTTTTCCTTTAGGTTGAAATAATCACACTCAAACATGATTAATTGAAAAGGGTTTGACTTACACTCTGTGTCAGTTTTATTTGTGGTGGACTGATGACATACTTATAATAAACATGTAAGTTACTAGGAAAGATGAAATTTGAAAATTTTCCCAATGCAGGTGGGACACCTTCCCAGGTGGGCAAGCCATGCTGCCTTTTGTCCCAGTCTGTTACCACCACAGTGGTGCTGGAATGTTTAAATTGTACTGTTACAGCTTGGTTGGGTTCAAAGTTCAAACCAGTAACAGAGAAAAGATCACAGAAAGACAAAGACGAGATTAAAATTCAACAACTTAATTCTTTTAGTTAAAGTTAACCCATCTTCCTTTTTCTTAATTCATGTAATCACTAAATTTTAATTCAGGCCTGTTTACAATTTTTTGCTTAATGTACTTATCCCTAGTCTTGCTGGCATTAATGTACATCAAAGGTGGTGAGCTGCAGCAGCAGCATTAGGCTTGATTCCGCAAAGACGAACAGTAATTTGGCCAAGGCAACTTTTGTGAATGATGATCTTGTAAAGGGTGTAATGCACTGTAGAACTGAGTCTACTGTCTTAAGTGTGCCCGGATGAGCTAACGATTGGTTGGAAGTAGTGCACATCTGGGTGCAACGTAATAACAGTGGAATAATAGCAAAGTACAGCACACAAAAACATGTAGTATAGAGCTGCCACTGTTGCAGGCATCTGATTCTTATGAAATTATTAGGATCTCTCTCTCCTATTGTTGTGTAAATGTCCTTTAATATTTGCTAGCCTTTATTCCAGAAACCTCATGAATTAACACAGTTTAGACCCTTCCAGTAAACAACATATATTTCCAGAGAGTAAAGTTCCAGCCATGACAGTTGCTATAGCTAGTGCCTTACGTTATAACAGTTTTCCAGAAGAAAGTTGATTGTTCTCATACAGTCTAAGCAATTTCTGGAATGAGCAACCAAACAAGAGCTTGAGTGTCCTTCCTTGTTGCTTGTCAATGGATTCAATCTGGTATTCATTGGCGAGCTGTTCATGTCCAGTAACATTACTTTAAGTATATATTTTAGAGATTGCAAAATAAATCTTACTCATCCAACTCTTATTGTCACAGCTCCTTCCATTGCTCCTATTCTAAATGTTGCAATTTATTCTTTTAAATCATAATAATCCATTCCACAATAAGTGTGACTCCTTTGTTGTACAACTCACATTACGTAACTTTGTCGGCATCACAACTTTTTGTGCAATGTAATAGTCTGTACAGAGTAGACAAAACTGCAGCATTTTATACCTCAGCTTAGGAATGTCCTGTGAAGATGATAGTTGGACTGTATGAATTCATTTTTCTTCCTCTGTAATATATATTTTTTCTCTCCATTTCAAAGAAGTGTATTTGTTCTATATTTTGATTTTTTCTTTTCCATCCATAGGGGTGTAAATACTTTCTCTCCAGAAGGCAGGATCTTTCAAGTTGAATATGCCATTGAAGCTATAAAAGTATGACTATTTTTTTGTTCACTTTGGTCTTTTTGCAGCTTTTATTCTCTTCAGACATATGTGCAATGTTACTTATCACATAATAATAGGTGATGGAGTTCTAACGACCTACGACCCAGTGAGGATGGGGAGGGAGGTAGGTGGGAATATGATTTTGTATGATGGATATTAAAAATACCTATCATGCAATGTGGAGAAATTTTTGACATCCACTAGCATTTTACCCTTTCAACACCACCGTCTCTGAATAGGAACACTTGCAAAAGGCCACTGCTGCCATTTGACAAAAACCAGACTTTACCTTTTTTTCAAAAGAAAATGAGTTTATACATAGTGCCACTACTGCAAAGGCTACATTCATTGTGTGGGGCATATTTATACCATTCGATTGATGCATAGTATAGTGTATATTGCCATAAAGAAATTTTGCAGTACAACTACATAGAGCACTGAGACAAGGCTGGGCCTTAACTATTAGGGCGACTGCATGGTCAAGTGGTCAGAGCATCAGACTTGCAGTCAGGACATGGTGAGTTTTAGTCCTGGCCAGGTCACACTGAAGACGTTAAAAGTGGAACCTACTGCCGTTGTTTTTGGTGCTCAGCATAAGCAATAGAGTAGGGAAAACAAGCCAGTGAGCCATAATTGGAAAAAAGGCTGTGGCCGGCTCAACTTGAACCAATTGCTTGCAAACTGGGTTGTAAAACTTTATCAGAACTGACCTAACCTAACTTTAACTAATAGGCAATATGTACAACGATGCACAATATAACTGGTTTCTGTAAAGGGGTTTTGGCCAAGGCATCTTCTGTCCAAAGTTTATATCATGGTGCCAAATGAAAGATTTTTTAGTTTTGAACAAAACATGTGCTCTCAACATTTTTGCTGGAAGGTTAATTCTTATAGAAAAGAAAAAATGATAATGCATTCCTTCATTCAGTTTGACTCTGTGCAAAGATGTTTGTGCTGACATAAACTTAAGTGTGCAAGTGTGTGATCTTGAGAGGTCAAACCAGGATCCACATCTGTCATTTGGTGAAATGTGTCATCCTAATATCTTTGTCATGTTAACAGGCAGTGGCTTGTGGAAGATTTCAAAGTGGGGGGGGGGGGGAGGTACCACCTGTGATTCCCCCGACTGGCACAGATTTTGAGGACTTTTCTCTTTTTTTTTTGCTTTTAGCACTTCAGTTCTTGGCAACTGACTCACGCCGGCATACTGGTGCTATCTAAATTTTCGAAGACCTTCTTCCATTTTTTTTGCTCTTACAGCCATTTTTCTGCCTCCACAGGGGCTGGTGTGTGGTCTCTTCAATCTTTTCCTCGTCCTTGGACGCAACTGAGTGATTTTCCCCGACTGACTTTGGAGGGGGGGAGGCTATGTCCCCTGGTTCCCCCTTTAAACACACTACTGTGAAAAGACCTCTTTAATATTATAGTAAATTCTTCAAAATTTTCCATCTGTTCAAAGTGTACTTCAGCAACATTTTTAGTTTTGTTTTGTTGTTTGCTCTTCCCAGCTTGGATCCACAGCCATCGGCATCAGAACATCAGAGGGAGTTGTACTAGCAGTTGAGAAAAGAGTGACCTCCCCTTTAATGGAGTCCAAGAGTGTAGAAAAAATTGTTGAAATTGACAGTCATTTGGGATGTGCCATGAGTGGACTTATTGCAGATTCCAGGACATTGGTAGATAAAGCCAGGGTAGAAGCACAGGTAATTAAACTGTAGAGATAAAGTAAGATTAACCCTAACTGAGCTCAGAGGAGAAGCATGATAATGTTAAATTGGGCACATTTCAGCAGCTTTTTGGATAATTTTCTTTGTACTCTCCTTTAGAAATGTAATATTCTTCAATTGGATAAAAATTGGAGAAGCAAATAATTAAAAAAGGCTCTTTTAGAATTAGAGGATTTTATTTTATTTTTTTACCTTATTTTTCTGGTCATGAAATTAAAGACCGAGGTATGTTTTTTCATCAGGCTCTCTCTGAACAAACTGATTTCAATTTCCAATAAGTAAATTTTGAAGCCAACACTCAATAAAGATTCTTTTTCATTTTAGATATAACTGTGTTTTTGTGTAAAAGTCATTTTTGATATGAATGTGAAGCGCTAGATGTTCTCATTTTCATCTCTGGAAAAAAGGCTGTGGCTTCCTTGACTTGAACCAATTGGTTGGAAACTGGGCTGTAAAACTCTATGTAACTTACTTACTCATTTCCATCTCATGAGGATTAAAATTAATTAATGGTCACTGAAAAACTTGAAATGTGTGCTTTTTTATTCTGCCAACCATTTTGTTCCATTTCTTGCAGAGTCACTGGTTTACATACAATGAAAGAATGTCTGTAGAGAGTGTTACACAAGCAGTATCTAACCTAGCGCTTCAGTTTGGAGATGATGATGCTGGAATTGGGGCTATGGTAGGTATTCTTGTTAATATGAGTTAGATCTTTCTTGAATAAAGAAATTTTGAAAGAAAATTTTGACAGGGTATGAATGAATTTAGGTTTATGGGCAATTAGCCCGCAAAACATGTAAACATAGCACCCAAAATGTAGTCACCAGGGTATAATATTCCTTATATTTAGTTGAGGGCAGTGCATTTTGAAGAGAAATATTGGCCAAAAAAAAAATAAAGAAAAGGGACACCATGAGCCAAAAAACTCATTGCAAACCTGTAATTACATTAATCAAGTTTTAAAGCAGTCTTTTAAAATCAAAATATTGTTGTGAATGAATGAACAAGGTTTCAGCTCTGGACCTCCGGTTATGAACTTTTTGGTTTAATGCTCTTGCTGGATTCACTCAGGCTGCACCCTTGTACATCACTTACTTCAACCCTGGGGTCATGCATCAACCCTGGGAGCCATGTGTTTGGTCTAACGGTATAGCATTCGCCTCTCACGTGGAAGGCCCGGGTTTGATTCCCAGGTTAAGTCATACCCAAAGACTCTAAAAATGGAACCTACTGTTGTTGTGCATGATGCTCTGCATAAGCAATGGAGTAGTGAAAGCAAGCCAGTGAGCCACAACTGGAAAAAAGGCCCTCGCTGGCTCAACTTGAACCAATAGGTTGGAAACTTTGCTGTAAAGCTCTAACTAACTAACCTGGGGACATGCATTATCCTGTACTAATGCATGGTTAATCCTTGTTAGCCTTTTATTCAGATGCAATATATCACTTACACTTTGAGTAAATGGAAACAAAATGGAGCGTAACAACTTTTCTCATCTATTTTAGTACTTTTGTTAAGAGTTCTCTTCATTTTAATCTTTTTTCATCTTCTACAGACTAGAATGTTCTCCAAACACTATTTAAGTTTTTGCCAGGTTTCAGGCAAATGAAAATAAGGTTCATAAAATAAAAAAGTAATTTGTGCTGCTTCACTTGACACTTTTAAAGCCTGTTCCTTAGTATGCAGGCCAAGAGTTTCAAAAGTGTTATGGTTGTTCTTCGGGCAACTGTTTTTTTTTTAATATTTTAGTTGTAAGGAAGGAAATTCGGTTGTCTGGTACATTCTTCAATACACAACTACAAAACTGTGTGTGTTTCCAAAGTGTTGTACCTATTATGCTGTATTTTTGCTGGAACTCAGTAGAGTGTGTGTCTTCATGTATCATTTGTCATGTGCAATAAAAGTCCGAAAGAAAATGAAAAAAAAAATGAAATGTTAAGTTATCAAAGTTTCATTGAGGTTAAGGATGTATCTATGATGTCATTATATCATGGTATAGTAACATATAATGAGTGGCCTTCAATTGGAATCCATCATATCACACCTGCTCGGCTTCAAGTTCACTTTTAGAAGAAAGTGTTTCAACTTCAGTTGCTAGTACCATGGACACTGAACATGGGAAATGAATGAAAATTTCACCAATATGCTTAGAATATTTGACTATTTTAGTTTAGACCTGAAACATTCTCCCAAGCTCTATTTCCAAGCTGTGTTCTATCATACAGAAAATGAAGTAATAGATCATGTGATATATCACATGATCCATGACTTTTAAATGAATCAAGTAGATTGGGGGGATGAGTTTGAGCATTTGAACCATGAAACAAGAGCCTGATGTCACTTTTTGGCCTGCAATAAATTCTATTTGGCTAGGTCAAGGACACATGCTACTGCAATGCAAGTCCCTGGGTTAAGGGCATGGACCTTGTAAAACAGACAAGAGTTATATCACATGGAAGGGTATGTTAAACTGAACAACATTTTTTATGTACAAAACTTTTTTGTAGGAGGTATTATGTTGGAAGATTAGAAATTCCAATGACCATTCATTCTAATGGTATACATTTATAATGTGCCTGCCACTGGGCTGAGAAATGAGGGTGGTATACAGTGTATGGTAGTGAAAGAGTTAACAACATATCAAACATAACTTTGGTTCTGGATTTTTCTATTAAGATAACAGCAAGTCAGATGGCATAAAATTAGCAGATTCAGTGATAATATATTAGTAAATCTAAAGTGTAGTGAGATCAGATTTAACTCAAGCAAGGGCATAGCAGACACATTCAGTTGAATTACCAGACTTTTACAGTTGAAACTGATAGTTGATTTTTCTTGTTATTACGCAGAGTCGTCCATTTGGAGTAGCACTTCTTATTGGTGGAATTGATGAAAAGGGACCACAACTGTAAGCATCTTTCTTTTTTTTTTGTTCTGTTTACATTTGATGATCTACATTCATGAATAAACAAAGATATTGTTTTATCAAGAAAAATGTCAATATGCTCAGTGCTGGAAAAATATTTTTCAAAAAAGTTGTCTGCCAGGATTTCTAGTAAATGACTGTGGTTACCCTACAGGATTTTTCTTGAGCCCAACATAGTGAAATTAAATTGTAAATTAAAATAAATGTATACACAACTCCCTGGTGTATGCCATTAGCCTGACTGGCCTTTCAAATTCAGTTATGAGTTCTGGTTGCCCAAACAATGCAGTAGGGACCAAGCACAGGATTTTTTTAGCCCTGAAGCTACCTCATTACCTCAAGTTTGTTTTGACTGACTTTCAGTTCAATCTTTCATTACAAGATTCTGTACCAATATTGGTATAACGTAGCTCATAGGTTATAGTGTGAGAATGAAGATTATGACAACATTGACAAAATGAAAGGGTTTTTTATTCATTCCTTTATTTTCTTCTATAGAATAGTCTACACAAAAATAGGGTATATACAGAATTCAAGATAATTGTAATTTTATTGAACCTAGTGCCTTAAAATAGAAAATACAAATAAGAAAATAACAGAAGGATGATGTAACAATAGGAAGCAGAGGAACCTGTTCTCATAACTTACTGAACAAGAAAGTGAAGTTTAACCCTTACGGTATCCTTAAAAAGTAGGGTAAAGTAGCATAGTCTCTACACATTTAAAAAATTCGGAAAAAAAAATCGAACTGTAGAACAGTAATCATTTGAGAGAGCAGTTTACTGTGTTTTGGCTGGTGTTTGCTGACCGAAAAAAAATGTGTTCTTTTACTAGTGTGAACATGGGGAGAAAAGCCAGGGTTCACAATATTACTTAAAATATGAGGCAGGTTTTCATTGCATATTTACAAATAAAGTCTTGAGAATTCCAAGTCTTGTTGACATTCTGAATCCTTGTACCCAATGCTACAGTTATGCAAAACTGTTTTCATATGAACATTAAAGGAATATTCTGGTAGCTTTTCCCATGAGTCATGTAAGGTAGACAAAAATATTCCTGACTGTGTAACCCAAACTCTATCTCCCTAACTCAAGATATCTCACTTTAAATATTTGTTATTTTTGTTAAACGTTCCCCCACTTTTCAAAAACACCACAAAAAAAAAAAAGTTATGGAATGTGGGCATCTTGCCTCAGATTTCTTTTGATTGTCTTTGTAATTGAATGTCATATTTGTTCTTTTAAAGGGAAATGTTGCATTTGTTTTGCAAGAAAAATTTATCTTTTTAAAACTAATATTTATTGACAAAGGGTTATAGATTATCAAAAATAAGGCAGTATGGTAGTCTTATTTTCCAGACATAATTTTCCCACAGATAGAAACTCAGTTGTTTGTCGCATAAGAATAATTTGTTCACTCAAATTTTCAACATTTCAAATGATGCTGCATCGGTGGCTCTTCCTGGGCATAATATTTTGAAGAGATGTAGCAATTGCTGGGGTTTATGATTAAGACTGAAATGTTGGATAGTGTCTGAGCCATTTTCTTTGTACTCTTTGTTGGAGCATTTTAAACACAATATTTCCCTTTAAATTTGATACTGTTGAAATGCTTGAATATAACTTCCTGTCGAGCATTACCTAAACCATATGTGGGTTATAGCAAAAAATATTCTTTAGTTTTCCCTGCTGCAACATGACATTATACATCAATTAAATGCAATACCAAACTAGTGCGCTGCAATGATATCACAGATTTCCCACAATGCTCTGATTTTCAAAAAGCAATGGAGTACTGAAAGCAAACCAGTGAGCTGCAACTGGGAAAAAGGCTGTGGCTGGCCCAGATTAAACCAGTTTGTTAGAAACTGACCCCCCAAATGTCATCTTACTAACTACCTATATAGAGTGAACTTAAAAATTCCATGTTATATATCCTACATAGCTTCTATTCTATACAGTGGCTCTATGCACAGTAGACAAACATCATTCATTGTCTGCTTGAAGTGGTGATAACATTCTTGCAATGTTGAAATGCCTGATACAGTGTAATTTGGACAGACATAAAAATGTGGTCTAACTTTATACCCAAGTTTTCCCATGTAAAACTTAATGCCATGCATTAGTCATGAGGCATAAATGAAACTATATTTTTGGTACTTATTTGTAGAACTTTTGCGTGAAGTGTGTGGTAAAAGTAAATGATTGACAATATCTCAGTCTTTATTTATTTATTTAGTAATAGATGTGCCTTCACAGGAGCTTTCGGTTTTGCTGCTGAACATAAGCATTTGCCCTTGTGGCTGTGATGTTAAAAAAATGTTAGAAAAGATGGAAAAATTGTATTGCTGAGTGGGGGGAAGGGGGTATTCCTGTGTGGTTCAGACCAAGTGTCAGTAGATTTGAATTTAGCTGTAAAGCTATGATTATTTGGCCTTGAGTTCTAAATTTTCCAGGTTTGCTAAAAATCACACTTTGTAGGAAATTTATGAGTGTAGTAAGTGTGTTGGTTCATGGAACTTTTATAGATTTATCTGAGTTCTGATTCTTTAGGTGTGCAAATAGTCACACCCCTCACAGTAATTTGAGGCTCGTGGTATGTGATTTCACTCAAATGCATCAAAAGTCAACACAAGATTATGAGTGGTCAAATGGTCAAATTTAACTTGATGAGGTTAATTGTGAGCTGCTCAGAGTGTCATCATATATTTGGACCTCCACTGTTGGATTAACTGTTGGTTATAACTTGTAGCCAGTATTTACTTAATCAAATTAAGCTTTTGTTTTAAAGAACCAGACCTAAAAAAGTTTTATCTTATTTCTGGTTCCTCTACTTCCATGTTGTATTATGCAAATCTTTTGTAATTGTGTTCATGTCCTTTTATACATTAATATATATATACTTATGTCAATGTAACAATTTTTTATGTATGGAAAGTGGAAATAAACTTGAAATTGAACAAATGCAATTTCCTTTTGAGGCTAGCATTTTATTTAGTTGTAAATTATGCATTATTTGACCTACTTCAGATTTCACATGGATCCTTCCGGAACATTCATAGAATTTGAAGCCAAGGCTATTGGATCAGGGTCAGAGGGGGCTCAATCACATTTACAAGAGGTTTACCACAAGGTGAGTAATTGTAATGCTGTCTTTCTTTTTTTTTAACACTTTAAGTGCTGATGTAGTAATTGTGATTTTGATAAGCCCATTCCTTTATGGTGGTGCACATATGTTTCTGCAAAATTGTGAGCTTCTATAGACACCCTCATGACTACTGACTTCAGAAATGTTTCTTCTGTATTAAAAGCAAAGATATAATGTAGTCGTGTTAGCTACATTACCACAACAAGTTACCATTCTCAAACAAAAGTTTGTTGACCTTGCTTTCTATATCTGTTTGATCAGTACATTTAATGAGTATTCAAGTTTTGAAACAACAGGTGTGTCTGCTCACAGACACAGGTGTTACTTGTGTACAGGATGCAAACAAAAGGAACACAATTGTTCGGGGGGGTCGGGTTAACAAAAGTCTTACCTCAATGTTGAGATTATAAATAGAAGTAGTTCAGAAGGGAAACAAAAGGAAGAACAAAGGATGCAGTATGTAGAGCCAGGTGCATGCAACATGAATGGGGTCAATGTCAGGAAGTTTCATAATCAGCTGTATCACACCAATAAACAGTTGTGTTGATGATTATTAAAAACATGTAAAGAAGATTAGTATACAGTAATGTAAAGGCTGATTGAAAAGAGACTTATGAATATTCAGTAGCATAGCAAGGAGGTAATGTATGCCTGACAGGTGTTTTGGTTCTTAGTCAAAACAAGTGGGGTAAGGGTTGCTGAAAACAAAAACAAAAACTACAGAAACAAGGGGTTCAGGAAACTCTCACAAGAGAGGCTTAAAAGTAAAAGACCTCCACTTTTTTACCCAAGGACCAGGCATTCACATGCTCAAGTATGCAGATAGACATAATATGGAATATGTAGGTCACTGAAAGGAAGTTCACCTGTTCTGAAGTGGGTGGCTGCAAACTTTTATTTTAGCATGTTAAACATTCAGTCTTTGTTATCCAGACACCCATTTTGAAGTCTATAGACATGAAAAGAGTCAGTCTTGAAATATTTGGGGATTTTTACATTATTTTACTAAAACATGGTTTCAGCAGCATAAACACAGTCAGCTTACATGCCAGGAATTTTTTCATGGAAATGTGGCCCAAGAAAGAGGGGAGGGGAGGATCCTTTCATGGGGCTGTGAGTAGAAATGTTAGCATTTTATTTCATAGCTTTTTCTAGGAAAGGGTGTATTTCCACCTGAAAATACAGCAGTGAAAAACAAGCCAGTGAGCCACAAGTGGAAATGGTCGTGCCCATGATGGGCTCGAATTGAAACAATTGGTTGGAAATTGAGCTGTAAAATGCCATTTAACCTAACCAATCCACCTGGAAAATCCTTGTAGAGACACTGCAGCTCTTTTGAGGGTGCCTTTCAACTTGGAGTTACAACATCCCAGCTAAAAAGGTTTAACAATAAATGAATATTTATGGAAGTCACATATGTAATGTTAATTGCACTGTTGTTTCTAATCTTCAAACCATGGACAATTATTAAAAGAAGGGAACTAGGTATTCACTGTACCCAATGTGTGATACTTAACTCACATCTATATTTCAGTCACAATACCCTATGATTTCTTTTACAGTCTATGACATTAAAAGAAGCTTTAAAGGAAGCACTGGTTGTACTCAAGCAAATCATGGAAGAAAAATTAAATGCCACAAATGTTGAGGTGAGAATGTATGTAATCATCTATTTGTAGAAATGGGAACAAATTTGAAATAGGTGGCAGTATTTACAGCCTTGTGGTTGAAAAACTGGGTAGTCATGCTTACCTGTACTGCATCCCATCAGTAATCTGACTCATTAGTGGTACAGCCCATGAGATGATGTTACAGCCTGCTATCTTACATTGGAAAAAGACAGATTGCATGATCATGTGGTCAGAGCATATGACTTGCAGCTGGGAGGTCTTGATTTAGACTCCTGGCCCTGTCATTCCAAACAATTGAAAAAATGGGACCTACTGCCATTGTGCTTGGTGCACAGCATTCGCAGTGAAATAGGTAAAACAGACCAGTAAACCACAACTGAAAAAAGGGCTGTAGCTGGTCTGACTTAAAACAAATGGCTAGAAACTGAGCCATAAAACATCATCCATCTAAATAACTTACAGTCAACAAGATTGTGTAATAGAGCACTGCAGGATTAAGAGGTAGGGGAGAGGGTGTCATTGAGCTGTCATACCAATGGTTTCCCAGTATTTCAACACTCTTGTAATCCTCTGTGGATTTGGAGTTAAAGAATATACCCACGGTATTCCCAGCTTGTTGTAACAGGTTACGAAAGGGGAGGAATTCAACCCTTTTGCACCATAGAGGAATCTGACAGCAAGTGATGGTTGATTTCAGTTGGACATAACTGTGGTCTTTTACCTGTAAATCTGTCAGTTTCTTTGCTTAGCTGTACCATGAATGGCTGCACACTAAATTGTATATTGATTCCTTCAATTTCACTGAATATGAGGGTTTGAAATTCATGCTGACAATAAATGAAGATGATATGAGGAGGATGGACCCCACTAATGACTGCCCACAGTCACTATACATAAGGGATGATCAGGTTGGTCTCTATTTGAAACTGTCTTTGAACTTCACCTTTATATCTAGCTGACACTATATAATATATTTATGTTAGAGTGTTGTTAAATTCAGTCCATCCAACTAATTATAACCTTTATGTTCCAACACACATTCGTCTGTGATCAGTTTGCTGTGGGATTATAGGGGTGTTGGAACAAAGCTGTGTTTAAATGGAATGAATTTGTCAGAATATATGGGTATTGTAATGTAGGGTTTTAGAACACATACATGTTGAGAAATAGGGATGTATCTGTTTTACCAATGGGCTGTTTGCCAAGAGTTATTATCCTTTGTCACTTAGGACCATTTGAAAGCTGCCCAGTTGCTTGAGTATTAAGCAACCATGTTTTTCAAGGGTAAGTGAAATGGACATATTGTGTAAAAACTAAGTGGCTGTTGACTTGCAGTCCATATCTCTCCCACATGACAAATTGTTTTCTACCTATGATCTACATACAACTGTGTTTTTTCCATCTGTAATGCAAATTCTTTTTTCTTCCTTCATTGCAGGTAGCAACTGTAACCCCTGATAAAAATTTCCATATGTTTTCAAAGCAAGAAATAGAAGAAATTATTGCGCAGATGTGAAACTTGGAACTTTAGTGTAAATAGTAGGAATAAATTTTGCATCGTTTTCATGTCATCCGAAAGGCTCCAATCGGTCCCCTTTACTGATGGCATCTGTTTGAGCAAGAAACAGCTCTTTTCGATGAAGTATGAGAAAGGCCCAACATGAATTCTTGTTACTTTGAATTGTTGGACTTTCCTGTTACTTAAAGAAATGTCAGTTCCAGTTACAGTTGGTTTTTCCATACTCAGAAGGCCCCATTATTTCAATCATCACACAGAACTGGAGAATGTGGTCTTTTACATAAGCTACTTGGAAGTTCAGGGGGCCGTTCCACAAAGAGTTACGCACAATCTTAAGTTTGATTCACCATACCTAAGCCAACAGTAAGATCCTGCGTAACTCTTTGTGGAACAGGCCCCAGGTCTGAAATGGTACTGATATGGATAATGTCAAGTCCTACATAAATCCTCTTCAAAAAGAGGTCATTTTAATAAAATGAGGGTATTCTCATTTAGACATACTGTATCACATGTCACATAGCACTTTGTAAGACATGCAGGTAAAATTTCCGCCTTTGCATTGTGATCATAACAGGTCTTTGTGCACAGAAATGAAAGGGAAGTGGAAGAAATTTGTACCAAAATATTTGGAGAAATAAGCAATTTTGCAAAATCTCCTTTCATTTTACCTTGGGCAGACATTTGCATAAAGGTTTAGAACATAGTTGTTGTGCTGAGACTTATGATGGAGTAATTCTGCATAATTAAAACATCTGTTCCCATGGTTTGCATTGTTTTCAGTTGTCCATCAATACAGATCGAGAGACACTTTTCATGAAATTGGGTTGGCTTTCTCATTAGATTCATATGTAAATCCAGAAAAATTAACTTCTGGTATTCAGCCACTTGTTATATTTGGACCGGTACATGATGAAAGGGAAAAACATTTTTATCAAATACATTAAGCTCTCATTCTGTGAAGGTGAGATATCTCACTTGAAGGCTATTTTCCAAATAAAATTTTTAATACCCTTTATTTACAAACAAAAGAATGTCTTTCCTTCATGTTTTTGAACATGACTTTGGCAAATGATGGCAGTCAACAAGAATAGGTCTGGTTTGTTCTGTAGATGTATCCACAAAAATGCTTCAAAAATTGAGACCTGCCCATATAAGTGTCAGCGTGATATGAGTTAACTAGGGATTAGAAATATCCAATTAATTAATTGATTAGTTAATTAGTTAATTCTCTGTCAAGTATGATTTACAGTGTAACTTGTATGTTGCATTCACAGGTGGAACAAAGGGCTTCATTTGAAAAGCACTTAATTCTTGTCACATAACATAAAAGAATCATTCATGAAAATAGATACCTGGGTATAGTAATTCCAAGTTTGTGGTGACGTCACTTTCCTTTCAAGGTAAACACTGCATTTGTCACACATAAAAATTTTTTTATGTCTTTGCAATCAAAATTTATTTAAACAGAATGAGGATATTACAAAATGGCATGCTGTTGTTGTTTTCTTTTCAAGTTATTGTTCAGAAACAAATCAGCTAGTGTAGTGCTAGAAAAGTAGTTGGTATTACTTCAAGAATATCAAATATTTCAACAAACATAACTTACATAGTTCATATTTTTGGGAAGATAATGCTAGGGCTTGAGTTTATTGATGAAATCATATGGCTAAATGTTGTTTATAGCTACTTTGGTTCTATGCCATGCTGGTGCATTGTAAATGCAATATTCCACTTAATGAGTCCTACTTGCTATATGAAGTTCTGGTGATTGGTAATTAACTATGAATGTTATTAGTTCACCCTGGGCAGGATTGTGCATTATGTTGAAAAACCTGGGCTCCTTTCACTTGAATTAACTTGTTAGGCTAACACTCATTTTTTTGCTCATTAGCCATTGGATCACAGAGAACAATCTGCCATGTCGCTTAGTGGCAATATTTTTTTCTCTAAATGTCACACAGATGACCTCTAGCACTCTATTTAGGTGTATTCAGTTTTCTGTAGAAGCTTTACCAAAAATATGTGGCATGAATGGATGAAAATTGCATCAACACTTATTGGGCTAGGAGTCATTTAGTATTTTGCAGAGTTCCAAGTCACATATTTTTCAGTAACTTTTGTGCTGGACTATTGTGTAGACAGTTAAAAGGCTTGAGCATGGGTAAACAGCCAGTACCAGCCATCCAGCACCCAGTAATACTGTTCCAATATCAAGTTTTACTTCAGTTGTACAGTGTACTGGCTCAGACTGTCTCGCTTTTTTCTGTGACAAGGGAAGGCATTTCTGGTAAGGCATTGTTGGATGGAAGGGCTTTGATCTTTGATGGCTGCAGGAAAGATCCAGATCATCATTTGTATGGCAAATGATCCACATCTAAAATAATACTAGAGTGCTAATGTTACAAGTTTTAAGTCACATTAAGCAAATGGCACTTGCCCAGAGGCTATCTTGGTGAGCCTAAATTGGTTCTAATTGTGGCAACCCTGTTGAGCACTCATGGAACTTTCATACTCATGCCCAATTGACAGAAAAAAGCTCCAGACAGCAAAATAACCATTCAATACCCTAATGATGATAACAGGATTATTTTCCTCCTGTAGTAGCCTACCGTCAGTGCTCAGTGGCACTTTTTGCCCCTCTTGAAAGCCATTTTGGTTTTATTTAGGTGTCCAAATCTTTTTAAAGAGTATTTCTATGATGTCAACTTTATTGGATAGGATCATTACACTAGTCAATGGGATGAGCATTATTGGTGGAACTTTCCTTTTACTACAGTGAGTATGACCTCCTGGCAGTTTTTCTTATATAAACAACACATAAATAAATTGTCAAACAACAATTTTAAATTTCTGAGTTATTTCTTAGCTTGTTTTATCTTGTGATATAAAGCAGATTTACTAAAAACACAATTGAGCATGAAAAAAGAAATATTGCTGGAAACAATAAACATATTCCACAGGTTTAAAATATCCTGTGGGGTTCTGACAGAATCCACAAAAAGAAAGATACCTGTCCCATAGCAATCTGAATATAGTATTACATAGCCATAAAAATAATGTAAGGACCACAATGACATTACTGCAAATTGAAATCCCTTTCCAAATATCCATGAATTTATTACTCAACCCTTCAAACATCTTTTATGTGATCAATTTTTTATCATATTAAAGCAATTCTTCAAAAACCTATTTTAAGGAAAATGTCAAGCCTCGAAGAAATCCTTTTAAGGGCAGTGAAAAGGTGACCTACAAAAGGTGGTTTATATAACTGGTGCCTCCATAACTGTAATTGTATAGTTCATCGTCATCTTATCTGTGTGAAATGTTTTAATACTTCGAAAAGTGCACAGTGTACTTTTTTCTTTTCATACTGCCCCCACCCTAATACTTGAAACCTCAATTTTCAAACTGGCACAATTTGAGCCATAGTGCTCGCTAAGAAATGTCTTGCTAGCTACTTTCCACAGCAGATGAATTTAAGACATTTTACTACTTTCTTAAAGGAGTCACAAACCCATCCTTCAAAACCAGTCTTAATAAGAAGACACCAAACATGGGAGTAAAAATATGATGAACTGAACTTCCAAAGAGAAGGTATAATGTAGTGTCAAAGAACTGAATCCATTTCATTAAACCAACCCCTGATCATTCTGTTACTTATCGTCTATCTCTCCCCCCCCCCCTTTTTTTTTAATCCATACCCCTTTGTGCTATTTACCTTTTCCTACTTCTTTCATATTTAAAAGAAAACAGGCCCATGATGGGAGAGGGAGAACCCTGTCAAATTTTTACCCTGAATTTAAAATAATTGACATACAATGTCAAGTCTTTACATTTCAGATCAACAATATGAGATAACATGGAAATGGACATTTACTCAACTGGAATTTTCTCTACAAAATTTATACACTTCATACAATTTTGATATCTCTAAATTAAAAAAACTTTTTACAAAAATGACATTAGATTGGAAACTCAATTTTGAGACCACAAACTATGTGGAATGATTGCTTTCAAATTTCAAATAAAGTTTTAAAGCATTGACACAGAGAATAATTATCTTCATAAACACAAACTGAATACAACAAAGTTTCAACCACCTAAAAAGACAGTCACATTTTAACTACAAAATTATACAAACAGGCAAATAAAAACTGCAATTGTCAATCAAATTCACTCTTTGCAATGAGGTGCAAAATAATTAACTTTCCTTGGACTTACAGTCTTAAAGGCACACTGGCCACTTCTGCTGATAACATAAAGACAACTGACCTCCGAATTCCAGCACTATCTGTAACACCATGTTAAGTCCCAAAATGACAAGTATGATGTTCGGTAATATATCTTATGGGGAAAATTTAACCAATTTTTCTTGTCAGGTGCAAGAAAATGTTCCATAATCCCATCACCCTCCCCCCTCCAAAAAAATGAAAACAACCAATGAACCAATGATATCTCACCATTGCATTAAAAATGTTTTATTGGACATTGACACAGCCAGGCAGGTAAATTCATAAATCAAACCTGCATTAATACAATCCACCTCACGGCTCCTTCCCTACCCAGCCCTCCTCTACTTACTTCACTATTTCCCTTATAGACGAATCCGGACAGCAAGTGATGGTCTGATTTCAGTCGGTCATAACTGGGGTTTATCACCTTTTAATCTTTCAATATCCTTGCTTACCTGTAAATCATGGTTGGATGTACCTTAAATGATATCTTGATTCCTTCAATTCCACTGAATATGAGGGTTTGAATTTCAAGAAGACAATAAATGAAGACAATTTAAGGCTAATGGACCCTAGTAATGGCTGTCTACAGTCACTAAACACAAACAAGCACTGATTGGATTAATCTATAGACTTGGAAAAATGCAACTCTCTTCATTCATCATAGGCTGGGTTAGGAATAAAGTTCATTATGGGAAAGGTTGGGGGAGGGGGAAGGGACAGGAAGAGGAGGGAAGGAGGACGAGCAAAGTTTTTCTTGCAAATTGTGGTTAATTTGAAAAGCGGGGGATGGTGAGACAATGAGAACGTGTCTAATAACCAAGAAGCACAAAACTACTAAAAGAGTAATTTTTACATGCAAATAATCTGATACAAAAATATGAAACTGATGTACTTAATGTAGGAAACAAAATACAAACAACACAACATTCAAATATTTAAGCAAACTAAAAGTGCATCATTCGTTATTAAAGCATGATTACACATCAGTGAGTATACCATAGTTTACCTCACTAGATAAGCTAATTAATGCATAGCGATTTTGTGATGAAGCGCATCCTCACGAAATAATTGGTAAATTTGTAGTCTCGTGAAACAATTTATATATCTATACAGGTTCGCAAACTTTGTTTCTTTTCGACCAAAGATGGAGGAACGAAATCTGATCCGATATCGCCGTAGAGTGACCTGGCCTTTAGACTGTCCAACAGTCCAAATAGCCATCTAGGTAAGGTTGACTACTTCACTTAAAGAGCAACATAACCTAAAGAGGTAAAACTTTCAAGTGGTCAGTGCAGTCCCAAAGGTATACATACACAATATAACACATCTGCATAACCAGATTGAAAATATTTTTTTCTGAAATTGCTTTCACAGGTCTTGAATTTTGAGTAAAATCCCATCACTTGCCTCAAATTACTGTGAGAAGAGCAAATTTTCGGCACATATAAATAAAGAATGGGGACTTAAGAAAACGTATCAATGTTTTAACAAAAGAGCATACCTACCACACTCCTTTATTTCTCAAGGAGTTTGATTTGAAGCACTAAGGGTCTGCTTTCACAACTCTTCGCTAGATTTCATATCTCACATCTGTCCCACTTTGAGCACACACAGACCTCCCCCTGCTTCCCATTGACAACACTACAACACTGTTGAGCCCTTATAAGGTATGAAAACATTTACTCTCTGTAAACATCTGACGGACGTATGAGTTAACCATGATTTTTACAAAATATCAAACCACATAAATAATTATTTAGTTGCTCATGAAACAGACTTTTCATTAAATTATTCCACTTTCAAGCATTTTCTTAACATGCTGCCCCCTATCATTGACAGACACTTCCGTAGAATGAAACATGATTACAAGGCTAACAAGTCAGTCTAGGCCTGCTTTAAATGGACAAGTAATTGTACAACCTTATAGAAAGCTACGACTATTTTGTATTAACACACCAAATTTTAAGGCACACTGACCTTTTATTCATTCACTAGATTAGAGGACTGCCTGGCTGCCTCTTTTTAACATTCAACATTATTAACAAAGGACACCCTGCTCCACACATAATTTATAACTGCTATGAGAGAGTCATGCATTGCAGTTAAAGTACCAAGCAAAAATTTCACCCAATGGTAACCTAGACAACTGACCACCAGAGGTATGCCTCTGTTCAAGTTTTCAAAAATAATTTGGAACATATTACAGTTAATGGATGGATGATGCAATAATTCTTAACTCCATATCTTTAATAGTTCATGCTGTTTTATCAGAAGATGCCCTTTTTCCCAATTGTGAGGCACTGTAAGGTTCCACTCCTGAAGTCTTTGCTAAGACCCACCTAACTATACCAACTAGACCACAGAGATCACAAAAAATTTTTCAATGCATGTAAATGTCCCTTAAGGGCAACAGAATTTCTCCTTGCTGTCCTCACTGCATTATCTTTATAAGTTATAAATATTAAACAATAAAATATAGCACTGAAGAAGAGCATAATAACTGTAAAATTTGAGGTCTATGTGAAACTACATTTCAAGAAGACATTTTTTTCAAAATGTCTGAGCTCATAATGCCACACCAAGTTGCTACCAAAATGTGAGAATGATAATTCAGCCTTGAAGGGTAGTTATCTGTTGATGGGGTGGTACAGCTTAGTGACCACAAATTTGGATAATAGACACTGCAACATATATATTTCTTTGTGTCAGGAGGCTAACCAACTCAACAATTTACATCAATTTAATTCTTTTCACTTTAAAGAATAGACTAGAAACAAGAAATGTTAATTGCTCTAAGACAGAAAATCCATCTTAGATACAATACCCATCTTACACAACTGGGATTGCACCCTACACCCCCTCGATTCTAAGTTTCACATTATTTCAAACACCACTACCACTATTTTTAGCCTAATAATGATATAACATACTTAATTCATCACTTATCTAGATTTATAGTCACTTCTTTAAACCAGCTGCAAGTCAGTTCCATCTTTTTAAATTTCAACTTTGTAGATTGGAAACTGGGATACCATGTAATTTATATAATACAAACACCTCTATGTCACAGGAGAAAGGTAAATAACAATTATCTATTGTTCAACTATTCAAATTGAATATTTTAAATTTTTACAATTATGCCACTCTTAATCAACTTACTATACTTTTTTCATAAGCCTCATGATTTGTTATATATAAAGGTCTTTTCAACATTTTCCATTCCTCTATCTTTGGTTTGCTTATCTAAACATTTTTCATCAGCCTTTAGTTCTGGGGTGACAGTGTGTCATTTCTCCCTCCTAAAGTGGGGTTACCCCCATTTTGTCTCTACCCTCCATCCCACAGGCCCGTTCCATCCCCAAATCTTTAATAATCTCTTTTGTTTCTCTGGTCACTATTATCATGAGTGAAAAAAGTTGGGAAGCTGGGATGCTCCTTCCTGGGAAATTTGGCCATCTGGAGGAAAATATAAGAAACTGGATGGTAATTTCCCATTTCTGTACATGAAAATATAGGGAGCATAGTTGCAAATTTAACTCCCTTCCTGGGAAAAATAATTTTACTCCCTACCTGGGAAATAATCATTTTTCCAGCCCTGACACGAAGACACACTGCTTTCCAATTTCTAAACAGAAAGTCATTTTAGCAAAGTGATTGCAAAGATTTAAGTTTCAAACCAGGTACCTAGGATAGGAGAATGAAAGAGAGGCTATTTGAAAATGTGTTCAAAACACAGTTAAACAAATTGCCTCTAATACCTTCTGACATAAAGGGTTTTAATATCAGAGCAAAGATAATTCCTTTCTCTTTCATTCAATCTCTTTTCATGCGTAAGAACCTCCTTCAGGTGTTCAAAGTTAATCCATTTTAACCTTACCAAAGTAACAAATGATACCCCAAGTAGTCTTGGAGTTCCCAAGTCCTTCATGACAAAAATTCTGATCAAGAACATCAGCTACTTAAAAGACAAAATGCAACCACTGTGTGGAAGAAGTCACCATTTTATGAATAAGACAATTCATGGGTTGACTGATCAACTCATTACTGAAGTAAATCCAATGATTTGGTTTCTTTTCAAGGACCTCTTCAAGTAGGAAAACTGTTGATTGCTCTAGAAAACCCAGCTAACTATGACCTGGCCGAGGTCAAACTCTAAACCACTTCCAGTTGCTAAGCTTCATTGCATCAAATGCATCCACCTTTTTCTTCCTTGCAACTGAGGGTGATGGTATTTATGGCTACCATACTTCTTTCATACTATATTCCCATTCAGGAATATGATTCCCAAACTTCATTTGGCACACTGCAGTCTACACCTGAAACTTTAAGGACAGACTGATTTCAAGAATGAGTGCTACACACTCTAGCCAACCAGCATGGGATTTGTGATGTAACTAGCATTATCATATAGCTGATAGACATTCTTACGAATCTACTAAAAGAAAATGCCTCTGTTTGTCATATTTTTAAATCCTTTTCTTTGGAAGCATTGTCTACCAATACACAAACAGGACCATTAAAGCCCAGTTGAAAGCCCAGTTTCCATCCTAAGATCCTCACATAGTTATCACTGAAGTTGACAAAACTACCAGTAGATGACCACACCTGTGATCTTAATCATAGGATCAATGTGAATCAAAGGAAAAAGAGGGAGAGAGAGAGAGAACAGATGCGGTGGACTACAGAAAGCTCATTGGCTGAAGCATACAGTACATGATCTAATAGCTTTGATGCTCATTTGGCCTCGTCAACTTCTGCTAGTTTCCTGATCTCACCAAGAGTATATTCTTTCAGCAGGACACCATTTTCAAAGACAGGTAACAAAAGATCCTGGAAAATGAGCAAAGATATTGCTTGAAGTTAGACCACCTTTACAAATAATGGTTTCAACCAATGTCTTCATATCGCATGCTGTAATCAAATGCAAGTATTGCGAAATGAGCACAATTGAACATTAAACCACACTGTGTTTGTCATCATCAATACAAAAGTCACTACCTAAGTTCAGTGTACAAAAAGTTTCAAATGGTACACCACAGGCATAAGCTGTAGAATTTAAAATTAGAAGAGCAATGAGGGTCGCCCCAATTTTATTTTGAAAAACGGTCAGATCCCACAGCTTTCTTCTTATTTTCCTCAAGCATCTTACACTAGGGTAAAAAAAAAAAAAGATAAATGGCAAGAGGAGGGAGGGAATCGGGGGCAATTTTTTACAGTTTTTCGAGGGGGGGGGCTCTTAGTCGTTATGATAAAGTATGCAGTCCCCGACGGCGACTAGTCTCCCCGATGGTTTACCTGTTTTCTACTCTCAAGGGACAATTTCTCTAATAAGAACCACAAATTTTCGGTGCACTACACGCGCTGTAGATGCAGTCCAGTTTTTTCAATACTTCCATTCCACATATCTAGGGATTGTAGGTCCTTCCAATTTACCAAGTAATGGGTAGGCAGAGTACACATGTTTTGTAGAGGTCGTAAATTTCATCCCATATCACCAAGCCTAGTTGCTGTTCTCTTGTGTGTGTCTGCGATAGGTCAGTTGGTGAGCGACTCACGGAGCATAGTTTGGCTATTTTATCGGGTATTCCAAGTGGTTTCGACACAATGTATGTTTTCCCTGATACGGTCTACAACCCTACAGTTCCTACTTTTTTCTTTTTGTTCTTACTGATTACATAGGCTATGTTATTTTTGTAAGCTTACAAAAAATTTTCGCGCGCTTCGCTCACTTTGCAATTTCACGATTCAGACCCAAAAGAACACTATCAGTGCGAAACTTGGCTTTTAAAATGTTAAGTGATATGGTGCAAAATGTGCTCCAGGCTGCAGTGACATGGGATAGTTAGGCTCCTTCTTATCCCCTTCTCACCACCCCCTCGACATAGGGCCTGTCGGCTGTGGTGGTCGCTGGCATGGCCCGCCCCTCTGTCGGGAATAATATGTTGCCTTCCCATCATCGGTTTAGTTATTTTGGCTTTCAGAGTTATTTCTGTGATAAAACCCAAAACGTTCGGTACGCTTTGCACACTCTTCCTCAGTTCCGTTACCTAGAGCTAATAAAGTACAAACCCTTCCCATCTTTTCAAGTAAATTGTTAAGAAGAATAAATGGATTAATGTACATTTCGGGAATTTCATCTCATTTCGCTAAACTTAGTTAAAAATCTCTTGTGCCAGTCGTGCGGTACCGACTCGAAGAAGGAAGTACAATACAAGCTGTGCCCGATAGGGCCCAAATGCCGGGACAATTGACCTATTTAAGCTTTAAGTAAGTACAAATTCTTTTTAAAGTTCGCACTTTCTCCCGCCCAGACCTAAACACAATTCCCTGGGGCCCCATTGATTCGTACAGTAACCCTCTTACAGCCACACACTAACTCTCAAGGGAATAAGGAAAATATTGATACAAGATTGAAAATGTCAAAAAATTCCAGCTTAGGCGTTCACCAGATCGCTCAATTTTGATGTAAAATTGCAAAATCTCCTTGGAAAAGGAAGGGGAGAACCACGCACTCTCCCCGTTCCTTCGCTCGGCTCCTCACTTGGGCGCTTTGCTCCCTCAAGAAAATGCCGCACCCCAGTGGCAGCGATGAATAATGAAAAAGTGGGGGCTAAAGGTATGTTCAGCCCCTTAATATTTGACAAGTGCTACAATTAAGAAGCGGGGAGAATTTCGAAGTTGGGATGAACATATTCTTGCTTAAAACACTCGGGAAGTGCCGTTTTCGGCCATCTGAGGGGTTTGTAAAGCCAAAAATTTCCTGGTACGCTCCGTGCCAATCGATGGTAGAGCTCCGCTTCGAAACATGTATTGACATGTTTCATAGACTGATTTTTTTTTTTTTTTTGGCATTAGATGAGAAATTTCAGAAATGAGATCCATATTTCCAGGCTGGGAATATTCAGTATAAAACACTCGGGAAGTGCCAATTCCTGCAATCTGAGGGGTTTCTAAAACCAAAAATTTTCTTGTACGCTCCGCGCCAACGGATGGTGGCGCTCCGCTTAGATAGTCGTGTCGGTCAAGATTGGGGACGATGAGTCGACTTTGCCCCCCACAAAAAAATCCGGGCTACGCCCCTGGCATCTTGCATAATATTTTAGGACCTAAACAATTCATGATCAAGGTAAACCAATACATCAGTTTCTAAAGTTTTATGATTTAGTGAGAAAAGCCTTATTAAATTTTTGTTTCTTGTGAGTCCCTTGAGGGAGTAGAGCACTTTGCCAAGCCTGTAAGGACTTTTGTTCAACTTCCTTTAAATCATTGAGGACTAAGTTATACATAATTGAAATAAATTATTATATGTTTGTATCCTTTTATGATGATGTGAAAAACAAATAAAAGAAATGAAATGAAAATAATGTCACATGACTATCAAGAACCAATTATGAACACTACAGATTTCTACACTAATCTAGATTGGGGTGAAGGTATTTCCCCTAAAGCAATTCTCTAGCATTGCACTGGGAGATGATGTTGTGCTATAAATATTGACTGATAAGAATCAAGTTTACCCCAAACTATAGATGTGAGGGTATACCACACAAAGTTGAAGGCCAACAAAATATTGCCACTAGGAAGTCAATTTTGAAGACAATAAGCCTATATCATTTTTTAATTGAACAATCTGGCCAAATATGGATTGTTCTGGCATTTCAGCATTATTCAATTGATACTGACAAAGTGTGAATAAGAAGAATTGTTACTAAACAGGGAATACTGTGGTAAAAGGGAGATAATGAAGTCTACCTATTATAGGGGATGAAAAGAACACTGATGAAGGGGAAACAGGGAGAATAGCTGCCAATTGCAATGAAACAGATAATTGTTGTAACCCTGCCATGGCTGGAAAAATCAGGAATGTGAGCAGCTCTGTGCAGGGATATTTTGGTATTTTATAGAGGGAAATCAAAGCATTGGAGGGGGAGGGGGGGGGGAGTGAATAGATATGACTTGTTTTGTACAAGAAAACATGTTGAAATGCAAGAAAATTGGGAGACTTGCTTAACAATGACAACTGCAACAATAACTGGAAAAAGGTCTTGGCCACCACGACTTGAACCAATTGGTTGGAAACTGGACCGAAAAACTTCATCTAACTAACAAATTGACAGGAAATAAACATTTTTTCTAGCTATGAATACAACATGCCAAAAACATCTGCCAATTATCAAAATACAAAAGACCATGAAGTGCACTTCAAAATAGGGCCTAACTGATGTGGTTTTTCACTGCCGATCCGATGTCCGATGTTTTTTTTCCCCAACATTGGCCGATATCTGATCCGATCCAATGTTTTCGCCACCCCGTCGTATCTATGCAATTAGGCCCACAAATTTTTTCCTGTTTACTAGTAGGTCTAGATTTCCTTGTTGTAACTATAAGCAATGCCTCTTTATGTACATCGCCCACACATTTACTCCTGTTAAAAGCCATCTTAAAAATGTCTAATAGTTTGCAAATTAGTATGAATTTAACCAAGACAGTGAATGAACTGATCACCTGAAATTATATTCGAGTTTGAATGTTTGTTTTACTCTATTTAATTAAGTTGAAATTTTCACCGGTGCGAGGGCCAATCGCCGATGTAGTGTTGCTTCTCAGATCAGTGTATGCTATAACGTACACTACCTTAAGAATCTGCATGCAAGCTATAGTGATTCATACCGTAGCAACGGGCGCACCAACACTGTAACTCAGTTTTCAAGTTATGTAGAAACTTGGATACAAGATGTACTGCGTGCCCTATATTCTGCAAAAAAAAGTTAACAACTCTGGCTAAACCGAGCCGATCCTGCGTACAGTAATACTAACGATTTCCTAAAATGCACAATACGGGACGCTACTTCGAGTATACCAACATGAAAAACAAACCTAAAAATAAATTCGAGACTTGTAAAGGCCGATATAATGGTTTATTGTGTGTTTTATTATTTTGCAAACGAACACTTTTCCACTATATGTTTAGTGTCAAGATATGACTGCAATGATTTCGTAAATATTGACGATAATTTAAGACACCAGGATTGTTGGTTTGATTCTTCACCACGAAGCAAAATAACCTGGTGTTATGTATAAAATACTAGGATGTAACTACCAGCACTAAAATTGTTTAGGAAAAATAACAATCTAAGCAAAATTTCATTATCTTGTAAGCACCAAAATAGCGCCGTTTACCCACGTGTGGTGGATAGTTTCTTTTCGATAGGAATTTGAAGGGTGTCCCAACCTCAACAGCAGGGCGGTTATGAATGAACCTACGTAGTACTCCTAGGTACGTGACTTCCTAATAAGGCCACGATAGTGTGGGTGTTGACGCACGTGTACGACAAATGCAGATTTCACAAGAATGACGTCATTTTTCGGACGTGATCGAGAATACTGTAAACAAAGGCTGGGATCGGTAGATCGGTTATGTTTTGAAAGAAGTAACACCAACAGCTCCAAGGTGGAGTTAGCAGGATTGCTTTTTGAGTCCAAAAACGTTCCAAAATTAAAATATGAAAAAGGCAAAGGTGTAAAGACGTATTGATTTTCTTAGAAAGGTTTTTTCTATCATATTTCTAATATCTGTCTGTTTGATTTGAACAAGTTTGTGAACGTGATCGCTACCTCTCCGATACAGTTGTAAACTTCTCATGTATATACAGCACCCAATGGAGCATGAACAAATCGTTGCTATAGGTCTACTTTATTCATCGTCGGGAGTATTGCTTGTCTTCCCCAAAAAGCTCTTCACCAGAGAATCGGGAGGACTTAAGAAAAAAATGTGTAATCACCGAACCTGAGGGATGTTGCGATCGGGACCTTTTTATGAAAGTTTTTTTTAATACCACGTGCTAACGCTAGGTCTAACCCATGCCAATACTGGATCATTCCATCATGAAAAAGGCGGGGCAAAGTTTGTAACAACATCGGAGTAACTCTTGAAAGAAATTTAATCATACAGTTTATATGTATTGCAGGTTTGTTCTTTATTTGAACAAAAGGAATGTATGAAACTGTCATCAAACAACTATGGGACCAAAAGGAAGCGAAAATGCAACTGAAATAAGTAAAATATTACATAGGAAATAACAATGTTGCTGGCTTGTTATTACTAATGTTTACTTATCCCTTAGTGGTGATTTACAGAAACTTTTTGCAGCTGAGGCTTAGGGAATGGCTTGCACATGGAAACATACGATCACGCAGTAAACAGTCTCTTTGTAATTTTAACAAAGTTATCAGGATACGGAATATCGGTAAACATCGGCAAGTGAACTTAGCTGAAAAATGCCGATCCGATATTTTACCGATGTTGGCGAATATCAGCCCGATCCGATGTCCGATCCGATTATCGGTTGAGCCCTACTTCAAAATTTTGTTAATCACCAAAAAAGTTTACCTTTTCAGGATTTCCAGTTCCTTCTTGTTTTGTTACATAAGTTCCATTTTCTATTTCCAGTGTCAACTTGCCTTTCTTACTGTTTTTGCCTGGATCTGTGATTGGAGCCTTAAATACATCTTTCTGCAAGGGAAACGAAGGAATGTTTTCTATGTTTGCTATGATGTAAAGAAATTGTGTAACATTACAAACAAAAAAATAAAGACTTTCTCATTTACATCGTGCTTATGATATTAAACTGCATCCAGGTAGAGTGAAGAGGTCGTGTGTGGTGAGTAGTTTGTCCTTGACTATCAAGTACAGACAAGACTGCAAATACGTGTTTACTACCCCACAACTGTCCATGCCACAAAACTGAGAAGTCTCTCCATGGTTGACCAACCTGTGGGCTGGGGGTTGTAGAGTATGCCCATGGTATGTATGTCCTTCCTGTGGTAAAGAGGTGTCTAAAGGGAAGGACTTTCACAACATTTAAACCGTACTTGAAATTTAATTTGGCCCATATTTAAAACCGTATCTAAAATTCAACTTTTTATCTAGTTGAAACTATATTAAAGATATGTGTTGGAGTGTCTTTAACATCGTCTTATTGACTATAGACGAAACCAATTAACGCTTGTTTTTAGGGACTGTAGGCCGCCGTAAGTGGGGTCCATCAGCCTAAAACCGTCTTTAATTATTGTTTATATGAATTTCAAACCCTCATATTTAGTGAAGTTGGAGAATTTAAGATACAAATTAGTGTACAACCATCCATGATAGAGGTAAGCAAGGAAATCGAAAGATTAAAGGTGATAGACCCCAGTTATGGCCGACTGAAATCAGACAATCACTTGCTGTCCAGATTTGTGTATAGCCTGCAGAGCAGACTCTGTAGTAGTTGAAAGATGGCGCTCTCTCAAAATCATAATACACCCAGGTCTCTAAACAGTATAATATACAGAGTCTGGAAACCTTCGCCCAGTTTCCATTTACAGGAACCCCCCATTTTGAGTGACCACTCAGTAAACATGAGATGGTCACGTGGTACACAAAACAAGTATGAATAGTGTATTTTCGTACATACAACTGATACAATGAATGGTGATCAACCCAATTAGCTTTTGTATGTGGAAAATATGTACCAGGCCGTGTGTCCCATGCACATATATTACCTATTACGCGAGATATAATTCAATATTTTAATTTTTGTCACAGCGTCATTTTTGGTGGTCGTTAATAAGATTCGATAGAAACTTGGCAGGCTATTGTATACCATAGGCATGCCATGTAACTTAGTTGGAAACGTCTACTGCTCAGCAGTGAAGCCATTGAAAGACTCATATAGTATTATTTATAGTAGCGAAAGTAAGATTTTTAAGTTTTGAATGTAGTAGTTGAAATGCAAACATAATAGCCTGCTTACAGCAGGCTATATTGCTATTTCTATCTCATTTAGTGTTTTTGCCAGTAAACAGAGATGCTTCAAACTTTTGGTAAGCAATTGGATTTGGAGTGAATGAACACAAAAAGAGAAGAAAGTATGAGATCTACATTTGTTTCACATCCCTTATAACCTCCAGTCCTCCACAAAGATGAACATAACATTAGCAGCATTAGACAGACATATTAATGTAATGAAATTGAGATAGTCTGCCATCCAGCTTTCATCCCCAAACACACACTGCCATATCCCTCTAACATATAAAGGGTGAGGAATGATTTGACAAGCACTAGACCTTGTAACCTTTCAATCCTTTGCAATAAATTGTTTTTTAAGAGTAATCCCACCAAGTGTAGGTGTGTTAGGTGTTATTACATTTTTAAAGGTAGTGTGACGGGTGCATATGTGTTAAATATCTCCTCTTCAAGCCTATTCAATGTCCGAAACACAGTCACACGCCATAAATTTATAATTAGCTATGCCAGAACGTAGCTCAGTGCTATGGTTTCACAGCAAAACCATGTGTAGCTAAGGGATTAACATTTGTAGGCAGTGGGTTTGCATGACTGACTGAATTAGCAATCATTCAGGTTTAAAATCATATACCAGAATTGTCCTGACCACTAAGAAAACTCATTACATTAAGAAGAAGTTGACTATTCATGTTGCAACTTACCAAAATTTTCCCTTCCCCATATATTGGAAGGGGAACTCCTCCCCCCCCCCCTTTCAATTCCCAACTCTGAGAGCAAATGCCTACACTGATCAGCAGACACTTCCTCTTTTCTAGCCATGACCTGGACATGCCATCAATACACAAAAGTAAAGACTTGCAGTGTTACAGTCAAAATATGGTAGGTAAAATTCTGACGGAATAAAACAGTGAGTAACTAAAAGATAAAATCCAATCAAGCAAAAAACAACTTACTCCTACACCGTTTATAACACAGTAACTACATTTGAAGGCAAATTTCTGGGTATCTCTGTGAACTTTCTGAAGTAATGAACCACCACAACCAAATGTAAGGTTGTCAGAACTCCAATTATTCTCTTTCACCCTGTCCAGAATTCCTTGTAATGTCTCGTAACTTATTCCATCTCCCTGAATGACCCGGAGGTACGGTGGTAGCATTTTGTAACCTTTGGAATTGACAGTTGACCCAAAGCATTTTTCTAAAATATTCAAAACCTGAGTCAAAATAAAAGAATATTAAAAAATATCGTTGGGCGAAAGTTCTTGAAGATTGACATCACATTCTTTCTCTTTGTTGTTGCGTTTCATGTTTTAAACAATGCAAAGAGGAATGTGTAACATTCAATGTTGCCTAAGATTTTAAAATCAGGAAAGTACAATGTGCACAGAGATTTCTATCAGCAGACTAGAAATGGAATAATTTTTATCACCAGAGTAGAAATGGAACTTAATAAACATGAGGTTTCTATGCATTGGAAAACCGGAAGTTTAATTAACCCTTTACCGTTGTGCTCCAATCGGGGCATATTTGCGCACCTCCGAAGTGGGAGGAAAAGCAGACCTAGCACGCCCCGTATTGGCTTCCGTAGGTTATTGACCCCGTGACCTTAAACTATTGTCCCTCTCGTTGTGGCTGAATTTTTGGGTAGCTACTGGCAGTTAAGAGCTTCACATGAAACAGTAAAGATGGGTGACAGCCGAGCTCTCCGTATGGGTCCAAAAGGACCCAAACAACGGTAAAGGGTTAAAATAAGCCTGTGGAGTGTGCTTACTGCAAAGCTGATGCCGCTCTCTCTCTCTCTCTGCGTGTGTGCACAGACCCGTGCTGCAGATACTTTAGATTAACCCTTTACCGTTGTGCTCCAATCGGGGCATATTTGCGCGCCTCGGGAGTGGGGGGAAAAGCAGACGCAGCACGCCCCGCATCGGCTTCCATAGGTTATTGACCCCGTGACCTTAAACTATTGTCCCTCTCATTGTTGTGGCCGAATTTTGGGGTAGCTACTTGCAATTTCGAGCTCCGTGTGAAACAGTAAAGATGGGTGACAGCCGCGCTCTCCGTATGGGTCCAAAAGGACCCAAACAATGGTAAAGGGTTAATATGATAAGACATCCCTACATGGGGGATTTAAAAGATGGTAAAGTTCTTATTCCACTTATGCAATTGCATCCTGATAACATACATGTGTTTAATTGAGGGGTAAATTGGTTGTAAAGTTTAAAAACAAAGAACCATTCATAAAGTGAGGAAATGATGTCATATGCCCTTGCTTGCTTTTCTTTTTTTGTTTACAATGTGACAACTTTTCTGCTTGCTCATACATTGAGAACCACACATCAAATTTCAATGCAAATTTAACCAGAATGTTTAGAATAAGAACCCTTTAAAAATTTGGTTTGACCTTGGAACGATCTTTTTACACAGAAAATGTTGCAAAAATGGAAACTATTGTTATCTGTACAACAGTTCTCATTTATTCTGAAACAGAAAGAAATGTCAAACAAGACCCCCCACCTTATGTTTGATATGTTAACGAGGAGCATACTCTAAGCCTTCTAGGAAATTTTTATTCCCAAGTTTAGTTTTCAAAAAATTCCAAATGCTAGGAACTGAATTTGACAATTTTCATACAAAAAGTGACTAGAAGCAAGAAAACAGGTGTATATGATAAACTTGGGTCCAGACAATCTTTTAAGCAGAATTAAACGAAAGTTTTTTTTGAGTTTCTGAAGTGTTTGACATTGTCAAAGTAACCATCCCCTATGGCAGACGTACGTTAGATTTATTTCATTAAAGACAGACATCATGTCCAAAAAACTAAGCTGCATTTTCCTCAGCCAAGCCTGCAGCAGATACAGCCATTTTTAATTGTAACAGACATTAATATAGCAGACCAGCTTACTCCTGCTTTTGCTGTACACATAGCAACAATGGATCCATGGCTGAGATAGTTACAGCTTAGCTGAGGCAGATGCAGCTTGGCTGAGGCTGCTAGAGTTTGGCTGAGGCCGCTGGAGCTTGGCTGAGATAGTTACAGCTTAGCTGAGGCAGACGCAGCTTGAATGAGGCTGCTACAGCTTGGATAAGGCAACTGCAGCTTATGGTTTTAACATATCCATACCACAAAAGATGATGACCACCCCATGCCTCTCATAAATGCAGGTATGACTAAAAGAAACACGCATATCACATCCCATATCTAAAGAGCGAAAACGCAATTAATCTCTCACCTTAACGACTATCTCTGGTGGATCCCCAGAGTCAGGTCTTATAACCAAGGTTGATTGGCTTTGCCCTCTCTTTACGACCATGTCTTTGAGTTCCTTGCCCCAGACGTTTTCACAGGCGTTGAAAATGTCAAAACTATCAGACACAACTGCGACCAGACCCTTGGGGAATTTGTGCAACATGTTGGCAAATGCTTCCTTTTCATGATTTTTACCCCAGGTTGTGATTGTACTATTAAAAAAAAAAGGAAACACATGAAGCAGAATGAAAAAAAGATAGGGTACCCTCCAGATAATCAAGTCTGATATTCATTAGCCTTCCAGGATTTGTGATAAAAACCTTTGCCCACACCTTCTGTGGTGAAACTTCTTTACAAAGGGGATGTATGGTAGAGCAACAATAGTGGTTTTCATGTACAAATTACACTTAGAAAGTATGGAAACATTAGTGAGGGCCATCATTTTCTAATCCCTCCCTCTTATTGACTCAATGCTATTCTAGGCCATGATATGTGGATTTATGGGGTACAGTATATGATTTAACATTCTGGTTTATTCTAGCAGTGGCCATGGCTTTATTCTCTACTTTTGGGTCACTGGAATGTTTTCCCAACTCCACTGCTTATGCAGGTTCAATAGCAATACATGATTCTGCCTTACAGATAACAAAACGAATTGCAAAGTTTAAGACTTGTTCTCCCCAAATCTTACAATCACTTGACTACTTAGATTCCAGGGAACTACAAAGTTTGCAGGCCAGCAAGGAGGGGGATGGGGAGGAAATGGAAAAAGATAGGATAAAATAATTGAAACAAATACCTGTGTTCAGCTGCTGGAATTGAAAAACCTGCCATTTCACATCCATAATATTGCCTAGCCATCACAAGACTTGCCACTGTATCTGTGCCCATGAAATTGACCAAATGGGCAGCACCCCCAATACCTGCAGACTAGAAGGAGAAAAATACAAATTTGTGAAGAAGTGAATGCATCCAACATGGATGCTCATTTCATTTTATTTCATTTCATTCTTTCAATTTTCACAATATACAGGAATGAAGATAGAATGTTACACAGTATCAAGATATTGCAAAGGAAGCAATCAACCATGAGGGGCTTGTCCAGAAGGGTGTTCCCAAGAAAAAGAAAGAGAGAGAGAGAAAAAAAAGGCAGAAAAAAATGAAGATCTTACAGTCTGAGAAAGTACATAGGGACAGGTGATATCAAATTTCCATCACAGAATGGTGTGACACAGGCCTTGAATTTTGAGGCATGACTTTGTGAGTGTGATAGTCCACCATCACTCTCCTAAAATCACTGTGAGGAGTGTGATTGTTTGCACACCAAGATAAATATAAGAGCTCGTGTAGATCTACTGCAGTTTAATAAAACAACACACCTACCACACTCCTTACTCTCCAGAGGGACTGGAAAATCCAAAATTGGCAAGGCCTGGTAACAGGTTATAGGAAGTATGTATTTCATACTCACACCTCAGCAAAACTGTCTGTTGATAATAAGCTTTACAAGAATTTGAAACCTTGCATCATTTGAAAAAGTTAAGGCAAATCCACCATACATGAGATAAAGAGCAATGAATTCCTTCCTGTAAGAATCTCAAGTCATAAAACAATGCTGAGCACTTGTTTTAATTGTTGTTATTGCATTTTTATTTTCAATATGGAGATTTTTTGGGACATAATAGCCATCAATTCAAATGCTTATCCTTGACAAATACTAGTTTGAGAAGTGATACACAAGTTGAATTATCTGGCACTATTCAAGGACTGAGGACAGTCCAAACTAATATTTTCAAGGATATATTGTCACATGCTTTAAAATCAGTGATTATGATACCAGAAAGTTGTTAACATATTTATCACTTGTCAAGGGCACCCCTAAACTAAATGTAACTCAACATAAAAACCATAACAACTTGTTGAAAACTTGCAAATAAATGTTGCCTTGGTAGAAGCAGTGTACATTTTCAGTTTCAAAAACATGTAAAATGTAACTGTGCTTGAATGTTTTTTGTTACTTTTTGAAGTTTGTGACCAAAACTGACCTATTTTGACCTATTTCATGAACAACTCTTGAGAATCATCTGACGATATTTTTCTCAATGAATAAAGACATTTGGGAGGAGTAAATCTCTAGGATTAGGGATGTAGTAATAACTATGAGAAGAACTTCTTTGGAGGAGTAAACCATTGTTTTACTTTGAATATGCCTTATTTATTTCTGGAAATACTGTATAATGAAAAGTAAATAAAAGAGAAATAAGAAGATATAAGTAAAAATTAGCTGTTGCATAGAAATGAGTTTGTAGAAACTGTCTTCCCCTTTAAAATACAGCTGTGGGAGGGGCTTGAATTGACTAAGCAGGGACAATTGACACTGAATGAAAGGAGAACATTTGCTTTTAAAAAGTAGCAAAAACATTAAATTGCCATATGCTCTAAAATGGAGTGCAAAAGTAAACTATGGTTTTGAACATATACCCTTTTTTTCAAGTAATCCCATGATGCCTTAGCTTCCAGGAGTTGGTGAACTGCTGTGTAAACATTTTTTAAAAATACACATTTGTGTTCATGTAATTTGGAAATTTCTTGGCAAACTTTGCTTTTTGACCTCTGGTGATCATAATGAAATTGACCTTTCCAAGCTATTTATACAGACCCTTTTCTATGAAACTGACGTTTCCAAGCAATTCATACAGACCCTTCTGGAAATAGCAGTTCTAAAGGATTGTGAGACAGAATTTTCCCAGTAAACTGCCAATTACAAAAACAACACCACTTATATGTTGTGATTGTAGTTAAAGTGTTAATTGTTGTTTGTCTCTTTTCTTTTTTTGTATAAGGTGGCCAAGCCTCAATAACCTTTGCTTCGGCTGGGTCTCCTTCACTTCATCTTGTATACCGTATATTCTGTAATAAACGCCCCCGGGGGCGTCACATTTTTGAAAAGGGGGGGCGTTTATTTGAGGGTATATTGTAATAAAAATTAACTAATCGGCATCGGTAAAATCTGCCAATCAACCCATCATTACCACCGATTATTTGTAAACTGAAAAAAGGGCACAAATATACTTGAAACTTGCTCTTAATTTCGTTAAAATTCCTGTGAATACCGTACTCAATCCTTCCCGCCAAAACGGAATGCATTGATAAGCACAAACGTATAAATTATACCCTGGAATTATAACCTGGAATTGTATTCCTTGCAGTCTGGAAAAAGTGTCGCGTAAGTTGCTGTGCAACTTGTTCTGTACAAAAGCACAAGTAAAGACTATCTGAGCTGCAGTGTTTGGCTGTATTTCCAAGTCCCAAAGCTTACCATGTATATCTGTGCACGTTTTGTACACGTAGCACCTCGAATCTTTGGGAGTTTGGTGGTTATTATCCTGCATAAATTAAGCCATTTCTCGCATTCCTTCCGTAATGTTATTTGCAGTAGGACTTATGAAATGTGAACGTCATCGCCAACGAAAACAGTGATGCACGTGGTCTCATGCAGGCTACTTCTTCGCCCACGCACTTACGTGCGTGTCTGTTTTTAACGCCAAACAAGGCATCATGTTTTGCTCGGTGACATCATATGCATACGATCCATTGCAAAATTTAAATTGCCCCTGCATCGTGATTGGTTCAAATGCGATGATTCTAGCCAGCCAATCACAACTCGCGCCATCGCCTATGTGATTTGGTGTGTGAAAATACTAAGCCTTGAGACGAATTTTTCTATTGAGTTTTTATGTGTTACGACGATCACATTTCCTATGCTGATATAACCAGCTAGCGCAGCCGGGCGAGCCCCGTGCTAAATTCAACAAGAAACAGCATCACAAATCTCTGCGTACTTGGATTTTGCGGGGATCTCACTTGCGTGCATTTCAATTGCAGATTATTTTCAAACAAGACGTAAGTTTTGGACAAGAACTGCTAAAAATTTACAGGGATATTTATATCCGTAAGGAACCATAGGATACGTTAATCGGGTGCAATTGTTTTGCTGCCCCAGAACCGCTAAGATTATTATGATTGCGTATTTCTACATGGCCTCATTACAGCGGGATTTTACAGTACATTAACGCAATTACAACCCAGTACAGTAAAATACTGCAAATGTGCAGACATAATCGGGGGATGAAAACTAAACAGAGCATGTTTGCATAAGAGCTAAATTATCAAAGGGTATGTGACATCGACTGGAAACAATCCTTCTGTATTAACGATTGGTTTATATCTACATTTGAAAAGAAAATATTAGGCCTACAAAAATGATATTCCATTCGCAAAACAAACGGAACTATTCCCGATATTTTCCAACTTGAACGATATGCACAAAGCAAGGGGCGCGTACTTTAGAGACAAACACGTGTCTTCCCTCTTTCTAATAATCGGTAATCGGCATTGGGCCGATTGTTCAATTAAATAATGATTATGCATAACCGGTCAAACACTAGCTTTATCGGTGGTTTGGGCCTGTAGTGCGGGAGGCCTTGGCCTACACAGTTGTTAAAAATTTTGAGGGGGCGTTTATTAGAGGGGGAGCGTTTATTACAGAATATACGGTATGTAATTTATGTGTTGCTATTATGTTTTGTATCAGAATATGTTAGTGTGGAAAAAAAGAACTTCAAACATAATTCAAAATTCAATCCCACAATCACTTCAACTTGCTATTTAGAAAAAGTTCTGTTGCATTAACATGATTTTCAGAGTTTAAGACCTTTAGACACCACATGACCTTTGACACTCTGCAAAACAAATAAAAGTTGTCCCTCTATAAATCACAATGCACATACATACATGGTATGTAATTCATACAGGCTTGCATTGAAATTTCATGTGAAAAATGTCCACAGAGTTTGACTCCTGGTAACTCCAGATGATTGCGAGCCATGAGGACCTAGCTGTGTAAACTTTGTAAACAAGAGCCCAATGGGCACTGTGGTTCCTTGCTGGATATTATAAGAACTGTACAGCCAGTCTGTGAAATAGAGCTAAGCAAAAGTTCATACTCAATGTTTGTAACATCTTCACAAGGGGTATTTTAGTACTAATTTTACATGAAATCAAAGATTAAATTTCTGTGGCCTTACTGACATTCAACTTTTGTAATGCTTGGTGATCCTTCAAAAACACTACCTCATTTCCATATGTATTTATGCTTGTAATCAAACTTGATATTATCACCAATAAATGATACACAATGTGGTCACAGAGAGAAAAACACCCCTTGTATTTCTCTCACAAGTTATTTTTACCTGCTCTCAAATAAAACTTGCTGTTACTTTAAAACAATCTACCACTTGTCCTGTTTGCTACCTCTACACAGAAAACAGGGTTTATTCAGCAGTCAAGCAAAAAGCAAGTGATTAATGAAGTGTGATAATAGAATGAGGATAAGGTTACCCCACAGAGCACAGCAGTATTAAAGAGACATATTGTAGAATCCATGCATTGCTACCACTGGCAGAGAGACCAGTTTAATGCAGAGTGACCTGTGCTCAGTGAAATCTACAGATTTCAGTTATTGCCCTCTTAAAACTGTGAATGATCCAAAATATGTGTACAACCCGAAGGAATCATTACTGAACAAACATAAAGGACAAATTTCTAAGGTGTTTGGGTGCGTAAGCATGCAAAACCAGGTGAGATAAAAAATCTATTGAAACTATCTTTATCTAGCTTACAAGATTTTCTAAATAACATTTCCAGCAGTTGACCTCCAGTGACCTTGATGATCTTTGACCTTAACCAAACACAGATTGATTTGAAATCTGTCCTTTCTACCTTAAAATACTGTGTTAAAACGTTTTTCAGTGTTTGACCCCTGGTGACCTCAGATGACCCCTTGACCTTCACCGAACATATCCAATTTCATCCTTACACTATAACACATCCACCCACCAAGTATGACATCTATCCAAGTTTCCTAACTAGAAATATCCTGTTGAGAAGGTTTTTAGTTTTTGACCTCTGGTGACCCCAAATGACCTTTGACCTCCACCAAAAACGATAGGGCACACCTTCTCCCTATGACGAATCTATGTGCTAAATCCAAGTTCCATCCAACCTTCCCTTGTTGAGTTAGAGCGTACCGAAGCAAGTGTCACACACACACACACACACACACACACGCACACACACACACACACACACATACACACACACACACGCCAACCTGACTACATAGGTTCCTTTGCTACCGCAAGGAACCAAAAAGTTACACCTCTTTTGACTACTTTTTTAATTGGTCTGTGTTTCCTGTCATTTTTACAAAACTCCATAACAATTCCATATCTGGTTAAAGAAAAAACAGTTTTGTGATTTTTTCTGTCTAGCAAACCTCTGCTACAGTTTGAATAGATCTCACAAAATATTTTTACATACAGTTCTGAGGAGCTCAGCATACCTCAACAGAGGACGTGCCTCGGAATCCAAAATCGTGGAGTTTGAAGGGGAGTCCATCCATAGTGTCTGCTGTTTCTGATAAAGTTTTTGCAATGATTGATTTCATTGCCCTTGAGTTTGTGGCGACTGTTGTTGGGTACCATACCTGCACCAGTAATGTCTGTCAGCGCAAGAGAGCAAATAGTGTGAGAAAATTGATTACCAATATTTGCTTAGGTTTGAATTGATATGTTATTATCCTGATGTAAAAACATAGCAGCAAGTTGACAATTAAAACATACTGCACACCTGTACTATAGGCAAAGCAAAAACAGATATTGATTTTGAATTTGTGCAACATTTATTTAAATTTATTCACAGCTGTGGGGTACGTTCATGGATTTAAAATTGTAACGCCAACAAGAATAATCCACCACTTGAAAGATGGAGAGTTAGGGAAAATTTTCACAAAGCTCTAGTACCTTACAATGAACTTGACAATAAGGAGTAAGTCTTCAACGATTCCCAGGGAATGAAAAAATGTTATATTATGAGACAGCATCGAGTCATTTATCATAAAAGCTTAAAACAAGTTATTAACATGTGAGAAATAAGGGCACCACAGACTGGTACAGAGTGACACATGATCCCAGTTTTCTGCAGTCACTAAACACAGGTACTTATTGGATTCATCTATAAATAATGTTCTATACTTCTAACATACTTATTGTAAAATACATTTCCTCTGTCACTTCCAGGCCATAGAATTTCCCGGAAATGAATTTTTTTAAGTATCCTAAAATATCCTGTGCCTGCAAGTAACATCTAGTGAGATGTAAAATTATTGCTACCCAGCATATCAAAAACTTCAAACTATAGTTTACTGTGTAATCACTCAGTCTGAGTTTCACCATCAAGCAGCCACCTTGAGCAATTTTCATTTTCATTTTGTTGGATATTTATTTTATTTTACAAGGCGTGATTAATAATTTCAAATGAAGAGAAGCCATTTCAATTTCCCTGTAATGTTTTACCCCATATAACGTTCAGCAATTCAAACAAATCAAAGATGGTGCTACAATAGAATTTACCTCAAACCAATTGGTTAGCCATGGGACATTAGGATCTGTATTTTCCACTGTGAACAAGACATTTTTGACAGGAACCACAGAACCTTCTGGTACAGCTTTGATCCTTAGGGGGATGTGGCCATTGTGTTTCTGGAAAAAGGAAGAAGAAAAATTTGAGTTCCTGTTTGGTACATAGAACGTTCGTCTTCTGTTGAATTACCATTGCCAAGTTTTGTGAAGTGCTGCGTAAGAAAGATTAATTGAGTGGTTTGAGACGTGCACGTGGCAGCGCACACCACCATCCTCAAATCACTATGGAGTGGGATCTTCTGCATACCTAGATAGGAACTGAAATCACACAAATCAATTCAAGTTTCATAAAAAATGGTGGTGTGGAAGAGGTCAGGATTCAATAATGATGGGGAAGACATATTTCACCTACATACCTTTTCATTTGTGTGTACCTGTTACCATAGGTCTGAGGCTAGCATGTACACTTATTATAATATTTTGGGGGCTCAAAATATGTATGAAAGATGGTTAGCAGATACATGAATGGTAATGATAGAAACACATTACCGATGACCTCATTTTTATCTTCAATGTGTTGCATCCTTCACCCTTACCTTGAACAACAGACACTCTTGTAAGATATAAGAGTTCTTTATCCATTGTTTAAAATAGCTCCCCTCCCCCCCCCCCCCAAAAAAAAAAAAGACGACAAAGCCATGTGTTCACAACCACTGCAATTACAGCTATCCAAAAATAGCACACCTGAACTGTCAAGGACAAAACACTACCTTAAACACCAGTACAGTAACACTAATGCACACATAGTTCTCCCAGTGAGCAGTGCTACCTGTAGGTTTTATAATGTGCCTATGGTATACCCCACCATGAGGCTTACTAAATGGAGGTTTTCAACCATTTCTGCACTTGGATGGAAGATACATTAGCTGCCTGCATACTGTTATGGCTTACATATAGAGTGATTTCACACAACATCAGTAGGTACTTTAAGCCACGCCTACTGCAAGGCAAAGATCAACAGCATTTTACTGCAACAGTCACAGGTGGATTTCAGCTGCTTCTCAGCTAGCTATGCTAGCTACTTAAGCACACTCTTGTTTTTGCCACTGGTCTAAAGCAGAGGGCTTGTGGTGCCAGTGAAAGCACTAGTTCTATAACATATCCACGTTGGTACAAAATACTCCTTTACTCAATAAAGTGAGGAGTCATACACCACTCTACTTGATCCAGACAACTGATACACTGTAATGTAACTTGTTAAATATTGCTACTGTATTTGCAAATAAATGTGAACTGGGAGCCAAGTATGAAACTGTTTGCATTTTGCACTATTGTACTGTACATTACACAGGTAGGGCATGAAAAGGTTGTGACTGAGTGTGGTGGGGAGCACAATGTTGTGGGAGCAGGGAAAAATCTTACCAATTGCTGAGCATTCAGCTACTACCCTGGGTAATATGGATGAATTGGTTTGGTGACAAGCCAACTCAGCAGGTTTTAAAGGGGACATGCAGTCTTTCCAACTTGAATTAGTATACAGTAATATACTGCCATACATGTCAAATTTCTTACCCTATTAAATATTTCACCCGAATCCCCATCAAAACTGAGGTTGCATGGGGTGCATGCACCCAACTTCCTGCTTAAGTCACTCAAGTAGGCTCCAAAAAAAAACCACAAGCTTGATAAAAGTAAGCTATCTGAAGAAGTCAACAGAGGTGGAAAAATACATATCAAATGTGCCTGTTTTTTGAAAGGTGTGAAAGGCAAACAGTAGGGCAACTTCTTGGTTTTAGTTGACCTTCCTCCACTAAAGCAAAAAGGTGTGGAAATTTGAGATGTTCATTATTGGCTCTTGAGAACCATGTGATGTATTTTTCCTTTTCAATTGTGACCTTTTCTATAAGTAACTGCATCATTTTTACTTTGAATACAACCTAGTCCTTAAATATTGTCAGATTCTTTGAAGAGAAACAAGATGAAAATTGTGGAATTTGGCTGTTGCTTCAAAATAAATTTGGGGCAATTGCTCTTGCCCTTTAAAAGAAGGGTTTAAGGTCACAACAGGATTTGGCATGTCAGAGGGATACTGAGCATTTTGGTGAAATTTGCATTGAAATCCGATGTGTGGTTCTAAAGATATGAACAAGTATTTTTCACATTTTCAACAAAAAGTGAACTTGAAGCAAGCACATATGACATCACATCCCCACATTAATGGGCAGTCTTTTGTTTTGCTTAAAACTTTATACTGGATTTTCTCCTCAACAAACCTATATTAATAAAATGTGATTGCATAAGTGGCATGAGAATTTTACAAACTTTGCATCCCCCACAGGGAGGTCATACTCCTATTAATTTCAACGTCAACACAACAGTCTGTAAAACAAAGGGAAACAAAGCATTCCTTGTCAATGTAAAGAAGTGCTAAGCTCTGCTGCCCTGAAACTCACTTTTGAACACCAATCTACTGACTTCATTTACTGATATCTCAAGAAATACATGTCCGATTTGAATGGAACTTTCACCAGACTGTTTAGATTTTGTTCCTCTTTCACACGTAAAAATTAAAATTTTGCTTAAACTTCCACTTTAAAGGACTGGGATGGAATTTGGGATGTGTTATTAAAGTATCACCTCATGTCAATGAAATCCTTCTTATTTAAAACAGACAACAGTTTATTGCATCATAAAACCATACTTGAAAGATTTTATTGCTGGCAAACATTAACAGTCAGAAACACATAATTTAGGATGTTGCTTTGACTATGAAACTGCTGCACATAGAAGGTTGTGGTATACCCAGACTTTTGACAGCTGAAGCACAGGCATGATACAGTATGTACAGAACTATGTGATATTGTACTCAGAGTTCAGAATATGAAGGGCTGAAGGGGAGAGGGTATTAATAGCTATCACTGCACACAGCAGGTTGGGTATGTAAACATCTTTACTGATAGAGAGGCTGAGGCACAGGCAAACAGACAAAAAAAATTTTACAGGACTACAGTATGTGCTATTGCATTCAGGGTGCAGAATATGGAAGGCGGGAAGAATCAACATCTGCTATGCACATTTCAGGCTGGGTATAAAACATCTTTGCCGAGAAAGAGGCTGGGGCACAGATACAATACAGTATACCTACAGGAGCATATGATATTGCACTCAGAATTCAGAATATGGGGGAGGAATTAAAATCTGTTACTGCACATAGCAGACTGGGTATGCAAATCTCTAAATGAGAGAGAGGAAAATACAACAGGACTACGTGATATCGCCCTCAAAGTTCAGAATATGGGAGGTGGGAAGAATTAACATCTTCTGCAAAAAGCAGTCTGGGTATACAAACATCTCTATTGAGAGAGAAGATGAAGCACATTCAAAACACTTATGTGAAGGACTATATGTGATACTGCACTCAGAGTCCAGAACAGGGAGGGAAAGGGGGAGACAAACATCTGCTGCTGCACATAGCAGGCTGGGTATACAAACATCTCTATTGAGAGAGAGAGGCTGAAGCACATTCAAAATACAGTATTTACACTGAACTACATATGTGATATTGCACTTGGGGTTCAGAAAATGCAGTGGTGGGGGTAGGTGGAAGGGAGGAAGGAATAAACCTTTATCAGATCAAATAAATACTGTACCCTGGGGATTTCAGATGTTTTAAATTAGCAAATCAGTACAACTTCTTTGTTTCCATAAATATTTTAGGAGTTGCATCTTCTTTACAGTTGCTGCATTACATTGTATGTTCAAACATTAGTTAGGGGCACATACTTTCTCTCAAAGCATTTAGGGCAAGTCTGGTGAAAGTTATGTTGATTTTTGTTACGGTATCAGCAGGAAACTCTAGTACGTTGAGAAAAAGTGTGCAGACATTTCCAGCAGATGAATGGTTTCTTCTCAAGACCTGTGAATTGATGTGCGCAGGAATTGTAAAACTGTCACATCTTTCATTAGTGCCAACACCATCAGCATTGACTTTACCACATTGTCAATGATTTAATACTTCCTGCATGTACATGTAACACAGACTTGCAAGCTTCTGCATGAACTTAACATGAAAGACAAAATCCGATCCTCGTACTTGGAGTGTTGCTAAATAAAACTGCCACACATCGGCAGGTTGGTACAAATACAGTACAAATTTTTATTGAGTGAGCTACCAAGAGGAAGGCATGGTGAAGGGCTATAGATGTACAGTATAGTATTGTGTGATCGTTCATCCCTCACATAAGAGTTACATGTATATTTATGAGACTGTTGCATGCTGTAATATTGAACATATCTGTTCTGTTATAAATTTCCCACTAGAAAGTACTTGATTTGAAGCACCTGATATAAACATGAACTAGAGAAGGATATATTGATTGAAGTACAGAACTCTACAGCTACACCAACTACATTCAAAATGAGAATGTGAGAATGGAAGTACAGTAGTTAAGTTGTTGGTAATGTTTGTACAGAGATTTGCCATTGAAGCAACAAGTACTATGTATACTGACGGCTACATTTAAAGAGAGAGGTTTTGTGGGTGGAAAGACATTTAGAGACTACGTATGCACTAGTGCACCGGATGCAAACTAGCTTATCAGGATGGGTGCATGTTTTTTTTCTTTACACTAATGATTGTGGATATTTCAAGAGTTATATCACCTACATGTTCCAGAGAGTTGCAATGCATACACTCAAATCAGATCTCCCATAAAAAAAATGATAGACAGTACCTTTAAAATAATTTTTTCCTGCAACTTATTTGCTGCAGTGTTACTGTATGAATAAGAGAGGGGGAGATGTCTATGTGTTGCAGTAAGGAACTCAGGGTCTGTAAGCTTCAAGCAGAATCTGATTATTTTTATACCACGTGGAAATGGTTTACTGAATAAGGGACTGGGAGAGGGGTTTAAGTGGATGGGGTTGTCATTCCATTTTGACCATGAGAAAGGTACAGATTAGGAGTCCTGATGAACAGGTTACATCATGTGTGCATTTAGAGTAACATACTTCCCAATTCTCATGTTCTCTAGGATCAAATTCAATGCTCTTTTCCATTTTGGTTTTACGCATGTTTGCAATCAGCATTGGTGGAAAAAGTTGGGAAGCTGAGAGGTTCCTTTTGGCAATCAGAGGGGAATTTTCCCTTTTCTGTACATGAAAATATAAAAAAAAAAAGCTTGCTTCAAGGCCCTTGTAAGGTGCTACTTGAAGTGTTTTGAAGACCATTTATTTGTGTAAGTAAAGGTATTGCTGCAAAAGTGTCCTCTTTTCAAAAAAGAAACCAAAATATTGAAAAAATTTTTATTTTTGTGGAAATGAAATGTGGGGGGTGGGGATTTTACCTCCCTTCTTTTGGAAAGGGGGAGGACAAATTCCCCCTTTTCCTCCCTCTGCTGGAAACCTTGACAACATTTTCCTTCAGAAGACAATATAAACAAAATATACCTAACAAAAAATGTTCAAGAGCAGTCATAATTTAAAGGTAAAGAGCAGTCCCCCAAAACTTATTTTGAATAAAAAGCTAAGTAACACAATTTTTACCTAATTTCTCTTCAAAGTATCTTTCATTACATTTTATGACTTTACTATTGCATATTCAAGGTAAACCAAGCAGTTATTTCTGGTTAATTTCACATTGAAAGTGTACCTCAAGTCAAAAAATTCAAAAATATATATTAAAGACCTTGAAAAATAAATTCTAACAGTCCAACTCCCATCTTCATAGGACATTCCCGAGCTGAGATATAAAATGTTGAAGGTAATTCACTCAAATTAAAATGGTACATTGCGCAATAATTTGTGATGTCATTCTTGTACTACTCAAATTACAATCTTTGTATTCCTTTGTTTTTCCGAACGTTTCTTCACCTTGTACCAAGGTGTGATAGCACTCTTACTGTTGTGAGGTGATGTAATTAATTGATCCCTCCTTGTGCAACATGCTTTGCAAGCAAACAGGAAGTGTTCAAGGTCGTAACAACATTTTTAATTTTAAAGTGAAACAAAGCATTTTAGTTGAGTTGTACAACAAGAAAGTCACAAATTATTGCGCAATAAACCAATTCGTTTTGAGTGAATCAACTTCAACATTTTTCTCAGCTCAGGAATGTCATATGAAGATGGGAGTTGGACTGTTAGAATTCATTTTTCATGCTCTTAAACATATATTTTTGAATTTCTTAACTTTAGGTACCCTTTAAAGAGAAAAAACATTGTCACATGACTCCCAACAGCCAATCATGAAACTGGACAGTCTACTACACTTCTTCAATTTGGGATGACTGCTCCTGCCTGCCATTTAAAGATTGCCTGTACTTGTGAAACTTTTCCAAACCAAGCAACTGTTTTGTTTGTTGAATCTAGTGCTTTTTTTTTGACAAAATGCATACTTCCCAACAGAAAATCCATCCAGCTAGGACAGTATTCCAAATCTCAACTTTCTAAAACTAAAGGCAAACATGGAATTGGTGTGGCACGCAGGAAACAATAGACCTATACACAAATGAATTCTATGCATGAGTGCAGTTTATGCAACTGAGCCAAGCAGTCTAGTTCTTACTGAGCTCAAGTACAGTACCAGCAACTGGTTCTGTTGGAAATAAAGGTAGTCACTGTGTGGTTGCTACATTATCATTGAATACCAAAAATACCAAATTTGGCATTTTTTTTTTTTGTAACTACACGGTACAAACACTTGAAAATATACAAGCACACACACAAAATGTGCAGTATAGGCTACTGTTCAGCCTGAAAAAATTTGAAACCAGCACAAAATAACATTCTTGGCAATCTTTCATCCACCCTCTAATTTTTCTTCAAAATGCTTCCTTTTGCAGGATTAAAAGAAAAAAGTCATGTTTACATATTTATACCTCAAAGGAAAGAAGAAAAAGATATTGATAAAACAACTCTGCTGGTGGTCACAAAGGTCTTTTGAGCAATTGGAATGGACGCCAATGGAATTTGCATAACATCTTTTTCTACATACTGTAAATACTGAAAGCCACATTTAGCCAATTGTCTCTCATAAGCTCAGGCAGCCCTGGGGGCCGTTCCACAAAGAGTTACGCACAATCTTAAGTTTGATTCACCATACTTAAGCCAACAGTAAATCATACTTGAGATCGTGCGTAAGTCTTTGTGGAAAGGGGCCCCTGGAGAGCTAAAGTAAGGCTCATGGTAAAATTTACTCAGTTGTTACAATGAGAACCTACATGCACATATAGCATTGTAGGGAAAAAGACCCTACTTTGCATTTTAACTTACAGTAGGTGAACATACTGTTTTTTTTTTTTCAAGTAGATTTTAAGGGACATTCCCAACTTGATTAAAATATCAAAATGAGGAAGTGTGGTATCCTACATGGAGAAAGAATGATGAGCTGAAATTGCTAATATCTACCATGATGAAAAAAAGAGGAAACAGGTGTTCCCATTAAAATGAAATCAAAGAGGGCTATAGAGATTTTGGAATATTTTGGGGGATTTCCAAATTCTTCTACATAAATTAACATTTTGTTTTTGTTTTAACATTTTGTTTTAAATAGCTGCCACATGCAATTTTAGAAAGCTAACTGAAACTTCTGCACTGTATACCTTTGAGGAAAATGAAATGGTTACGTCTGTTTGTAGAAAACAGGTTTGCAATTTATCTGATTGTTCCATTGGTTTTAAGGAAAGGACAGATTTTTAGCTAGATGAGGTTTTATGGCTCAGTTTCCAACCAATTGTTTCAAGTTGGGTCTGCCACAAACTTTTATCCAGTTGTGGCCCACATGCTACTAACTTTAAAATGTTTTCCCAGGTCTTGAGTTCTAGCTAGATTTGCCAGGAGTGCTACAAATTGCACTACCCAGAAAAATAAGAAGTGTGCTAAGTGCCCTGTTTTATTAAACTTTTATTGATTAATATGAGCTTTCAGCTTAATCAAGGTGTGCAAAAAATCACACTCCTCACAGTGATTTAAGGAGAGTGATGTTGGGCAATTGCACTCACACGCCTCAAAATTCAAGGTCTGGTTTTCCCTGTTCTATTTATTATGCTGAGCACCAAGCAAAATGGCAGTAAGTAGGCCCATAATTTTTAAAGCCTGTGGTATGACCTGGTTAGGAATAAAACTCCAAACCTCCCAGCTGCAAGTTGTATGCACTAACCACTTGACCATGCAGTCTGCTAGATTTTTAAAGGTCATGTGACATGAAGATGACAAAGTTCCATACTTGAAGTGTAAAGCATTATTAAAAATTGAGAAAATTGCTGCAATTTCCATCAAGACAAAACTGTAAAAAATTGACCATTTCAAAGGGTAATTTCTGATTTGAGCTGGATCATACATGAACATGAACTCAGTATGCAAATCTTGTGATGTCTTAGAAGGCAGTGACATTATTTTCAACACAAAATTCATCTACTCTATTAAAAATGTAATACCTACAGTGCTGCAGCCAGACCCAACGTGTCTATTCCCTTCCAGAAAGTTAGAAACATATCCCGTTCATAAGTTGACTTCTTTGGCACAGCATACAAAATGTACCACCATTTTGGGAAATTGTACAGTATCTTTTACACACCATATTAAATAGCAATTCATACGTACAATGTAACACATTGCTGTGTCAAGTACATCAGGGTGCCTTTTGTGCATGCATTTCAGGCATCCATACTTTTGTCTGGTAACGAAAAGAATGTCAGCTGGACACAGTTTACCAAGTCTCCCCTGTCCTTACCTTATTACAGTGCAAGTGCATAAGTCAACACAAACAGTACATCTTCATATAGTACAGTATTTGAACAATACAGTGAAACTAACAGCAGAACTAACAATGCTTCCCAAAATTGGAAAGTTACGCTCATAATTGTGAGTGACTCTTGTATAATTTTTAAAACAGAACCCTGAAGTTATGATGATATGGGGCATAAGCTGTCAGTCATAGAGAGATTTTACATAAAACTTGGGAAAAAATCACAGTGGCCCACTGTAACATTCCCCACCCATCCTTTCTGTGAATTTCTGGGGTATTCATGGTTTTATTATGCATGGTGCACATGTGAGTGGACACGGAAATACATTACCTCTAAAATATACCTCCAGCCTTCTTCGTTGAATACATCATTGCCAAAATGTAACTTGTAAATCTCTTTAGCTTCTTGTATTTTTTCTTCTGAGACTACCTTCCCAACCAGCCATTTCTTCAGCATGTACTGAAGGCCAAAGAATGTGACAGTTGGAAACTTCCCTCCTCTGCTTTCAAAATAAGAGTACACCTGGGTTGTTCCCTCTGGATACTGAAAATGATGCGTTACCTTGGAAATGAGAAAAAATTTCAGTTTAATTGTAACTAATATCCAAACTATTGTGAGGAAAGTACAGTCTTACGTGCATGCTATGCAGGCTAGGCACTTTTGACACAAATTGTAGCCGGCCTACATTTATACAGCTCTAGGCAGGCAGAAAGAAAAGTAATTGTTTCAATTGAAGTCAGGCTGGTGTGAGCGAAATTACTGTAATCTCAAGTTTTTGTGATTATGTTTGTGTTGGTTTTAATGAAGTCTGTAGGTTCTGGTAATACTTTACAATTGATAAAAATTTAAACCAGGAGCACAACTTTTCACACTGGGCGGATCAATTTCAAACCAGGCACTGAGAAGCAATATGAAATTCAAACGCGGTGCACCATCCGGTTAAAATGGGCTGGCTAGAACCCTGCCTTGACTTGTAGATTTTCCAGATGTATCAAAAATCACTCTCCTTGGAAAATAAAGGAGTGTGATACTGTAGATGCGCTGTTTTATTTGACTATTATAGGCCTAGATTTATGTAAGCTTCAAATCTTCATTTAGGCTAGGTGTGTAAAAAAACAGACTCCTCACACCTTTTTTTTTCATGCATACGTAGTCGTATGCATGTAGGTACACACATATTCGTATGTGAATTATATCCCTAACCCTAACCTTAACCCAAAATCTATGTGTTCAGTCTGCAGTTTGTGCATTCCGACATGAAGATCTTCAGCGTGAGCACAGACTCCTTGATGTAGTGGCAGGCAAGATGTTCTCCCGGTGCTCCAGTTAATTTCCCTCGTATGATAAACATACAGTATACTGTGCTATAAAGTACTTGCACTGCCAATGCATACGGATTGCTACTCACTGTGTGTGTGTACCATACGTGTGTATGCATTGCTAATGTATGATCATCATGCACAGTATGCGTCACCTACATGTATACTAGTCCTTGCACAGGACCGTGTACAACGCTTAATGGTAGGAGCAACTACTTAGCTTGCAGTATTTGAAAAGATAAATTTAGTGTAATACAATTTGATATGGTCTCCTAATGAAAATGCAACAAACTTAGTATATCTTCATGTTTCACTTTACTCTTAGGGGTGCCCAAAACTAAAGCAAAACACTTCAAAACTTTTAACCACATCTCTCACAGATGTAGTTTATTAAAGAAAGAAAAACAAAAACAATTTTAGGGAAATCACAGTCACTTTCATTTATCAACACAAAATATGGAAAAACTAGTAACTTCAACTGGATATCTTTGTTCATAAACACATCCCCATCCCTTTCTCTTAATCCTCATAAGCAATCATGGCAGTGAAACTAACTGTAGGAAATGATAGGTGTGACAAGTGTAGTGATCCCAATGCACAGAACAATGATAAACATTACAGGAGTGCGGTGAGTTGTTGTAAGTTGAGGATGGACTCTGTGGATAGTATTCCCCACAACACACATGAGTTTCACTGATGTTTTCTCACTTAATCACAGAATTAGATACTGAAAGCTAGCCTACTGTAAATGATAATTTCCAGTGATGGTGCAACACAATGGTACTGTAGAACCTTGATGTATGCATACATGTGATACTAAACAACTAATTTACATGAATGAGCACAATTTTGTTAAGTTGGACTTAAATTTTGGTAGATGGTCCATAGGGCTGTCAATTTGCGATTAGGGAACTAAACGTTTAATTGCATCTTTTTGCGATTTCTCGGCGATTAATCGCATTAGCGTATGCATAGCCAACCTGTGTAGTAACCTGTAGATATCGGTAATAGACATACACTGTACATATATGTGTGTATCCGTAGTATAGTAATTCGCAATCGCTCACCAATACTGAGTTAGCGTTAATTAATACAATGCACAGGTCCACCTAGAAGCAGACTCCATTTTAACTTTTTTACCCCCTTTGTCTTTAGTAACAAAACATTTCACATGAAGCAATTTTAGAGAATGCTTCCATTGGAGGTTGATATAGATCAGTGCTTCTCAAACTTTTTCAAAGTACCACCCCCATATGACATCCATGACTGATCCAACGCCCCCTCCCACCCAACATGTCATCATATTTATATAAGTCTTTGACTTTTAGCTTTTGACTTTCAATTTCCAGCACCAAAATGACCCAGATAAGTTTTATATTGAGTAAATTTTTGTCAGTAGTTGCTAAACCTTTCGGAGAAGACAGTCTGTGTCAACCACTCTGCAACCTTCTAGGTTCCTTTATTGCACAAATATGTATGGGAACATGCAGGGACCCCCTAGTCAATGCCAACACCTGCCTATTGCCTTCAAAGTCCTCAGCGCCCCCCTGAAACTTTTCAATGCCCCCTAAGGGGCGGTAGGGACCACATTGAGAGCCACTGATATAGATCGTTACATCACACACCAGTAGCTAGATGAAGTTTCAGTATTTCAAAGCAACGATCATTCACAAAGTATAGGCTAGGCCACAATACAGTACCCACGGCGAAAGTAGCAGATGAGCCCCTATGCAGACAGCTGCAGAACCGACTACAATATATTTAATTTTGACACTTGCCCAATCTACCCATTTGTTTCATTTCTAATTTCCCCCCAAAAATAGTGTGGCTTGAAGCCACAACAAAAACTAGGCCTAGAGCCTAGCCACCTAAGTTTACAGTACAATATGTAATGTTAGAGCTAACAATAACAGGCTACAATCAAATCTAGACATCGTACTGTAGTTTTCACCGGTCATTTTATGTTTAAGTTACCGCCTGTACTGTGAAAATAGCTGCATGTACATTCGCAGCACATAAACAAGACCCACTAGCTGCTAGCTAAACGCACAGTGCTATATACATACATGCCTTCAGCTGGCTGATTGGCTCGCTCAGCATGTATCGTTAAAAGCGCTCAGAGAATGGGTTTACACTCAATTGGCAATAACATGACACCCTCCCTAAAAAATTACGTTAGAAGCAGGGAATCCACAAACTTTTAAAGAAGCCACTTCATTCATAAATGCAAGAAGCCAATCAGTGAGTATGATTCTTTGTAACAGAAGTTTGTTTGATGTACAGCACGAAGCAGTGGCGTATAAACGATTTTCAGCCGACTGCTACCGTGTGCAACTGCTGCTACTGTATGTACGCTGTTGGTCTTGATAAACAGCGATCGGAACTTTTTTGAAAATTTTTTCAGTTCGTGACTTATAAACACTCCTACGTGATACAAGGACAGGAATAACATGGTTAGAAAGCTGAACTTGAAATTTTTTGAAATTTGTTGATTTCAAGTTGAAATTTTGGGAGCCGTACGCCAGTAAGGAATTCACATGTGGCTGTTGAAATTGAACTATTACGACAAAGTGCACAATGGCTCACAGGGTACTTAAAAGACACTGTGGTGTATGCATACATTTAATGCTTTCAAATTTCATTGTAAATTATGTTCATTACAAATGTATTGGTGGCGTTGAAGTAAAGCCTGTCACAACAGGTTCCGTGTTTGGGGTTCACAGATTAAAACGTCCCCCATGACACCGCACACAATCACATGTAAACCAGCGGGGGTTGGGTGGACAACAGGTGCATGTCAAAGCTTTGCGCAATTTTTGAGCTTGTTGTTCATACTGTAGACATCGTATGCTTTGTCAAGGCAGCTGAACTTGAGAAGAAGGAGGATACATTGTTTACTTAATGCAAGTCAGAGTCCCCAGCACATGAGATGCAATAAATCGCATGTAACAGTTTTCTAAACGATTACTTAGCTGGCGATTAATTGCCAATTAATCGCAAATCTCTGACAGCCCTAATGGTCTAATGGTCTACAACAGTCATAATTGAGGCATTTTTCACTTGATATTAGCTGCACTGCATAGGTGTCATTTAAGCAGACCATGTCTCCATCGCAACCTTTCAAAATCTGCATCTAGCCAACCATTTATCTTTCTAATAGACCAACATAGTTGCTTTAGCCAGGTTGATTTTAAAAATATTATGTGTGACTACATGTGAGAATGCTGGGAGGGATGAAGGTGGTGGAGAATGTTAATTAACAATGTATAGTTGTTTGGTTTACCTGTCCTGGTATTTACAAGAAAATAACAATACAGAAACAACATTTATCCAGAGAAAATTATCTTTTAAAATCTTTTTAAAGAGTTTCTGCCACTAATAAGTTTTGGACCTGTCCAAAACCTGTTTTTGACAGCTGGTTTAATCAGCCGGTTAAAACCATGGTTTAAATCACCAGTGCCCAAAACATGCGAACCCTGCCAAAAAAATACAAGCCTGTGACTGGACTAAGACTTCATTTTTAGAAAAAAGGTCATACAATTCACTCTTTCCGATGAGGATGTTGAAAAAGTTTTAGGCCTATCCACAAATTACATTGTTGTACTTGGACTATTTGAAATTTGAAGCCAACAGTTATTTTTATCAAATGCAGGCTAAGTCCAAACATTACTTTCTGCCCCAAGATTTTTAGGGGCGAAAAGTAATGGGCAGAAACTACCAAAGGCAGAAACTATATATAACAGACCCCATTCTAAATTACTGTAGGCTAGAGCCAAAAAGTAAGCTTCCAGAGTCAAGGTCATAACGTTCAGGTGACATTCACCTTGGCCCATGATAAACATTTAAGGTTAATGGTTCCATCTTGTTCCATAGACCTTATGCCATCTAGGCTAACTCCAGAAGTGCATTTTGGGAAAGATTATTCCACTAGGCCTAGGCCTAGCTACTTTTTCAATTCACAATCATGACACAATTATGAAAATGGCATCTCTGTGGTAACGATTCACTTCTGTGCTCATGTACTTGGGTTTATCCTTCCCAGGTTGCAGTTTTGAAGCGCCCTCTTTTTAATTGGCATAAGGTCTATTGCTTATGCTGAGCACAATGGCCTAGACCTAGGCATAGCCTAATTGTCTTAGACCTAGCCTAGTGTGGGCCTAACTTTAGGCCTACGTTAACGCGTTAGGCCCTAAGACTTAACAATAACAGACGAGATAGGCTAGGCCTAACGTTAGGCATACTTTCAAAACACTGAGGCAAATATTTACAGAGAATAAAATTTCCCACCCACGATAAAGAGAATATTTGGTTACCTTATATGAGTCTGTGCAAAGCAGAATGTTGTCTGAACACGCCATGTTATGAACCCTTCAACAGCTTCAGTTTCGTCTGAGGTTGTATTTATAAGTAAACGTTACGGCTGTGATCAACCTCACGTTACTATTCAGTCGTGAAGTGTATTTGTAGTTGTACAAGCCGAGACTATCGACTGGACTTCCGGCGTGTCGTGAAGTGTATTTGTACCTGAATACAGGAGACTGGACTTCTTGGCGTGCCGCAGCATTACATGCATACGATTCGTTTTCAGATGGCCCAGATCTGAGCTGAACGTACATACTTGTACGTATGAGTGCTGCTGCTGTGACTTTTCATGAGCTTGACAGACAACGTGTGGATGAGATTCACTTGCCGTACCGTGTTGCTGTATAGTGTCTACTAAATTGTTTCGGATCCCGATATATCCATAGCATGACGTAATTTTTTCAAGTCGTAGGTAAACATGTACGAACTCGAACAGTGATGTGACGTGTTCCATACGTACCAAATGGCAAGACTCGGCTATCGGAAAAGGGGAAAAGTTAACTTGAACAGGCATAGCAATCAAAGCGGACCAATATCCACAATATTATGGAGGGAGGGGGGGAGGGGGGTGTTGAATCTTCAGCTCCTCCGCTTCCGCGGCCGCTTGTTATGCTAGGCCCAAAGAGAGAGAGAGAGAGAACGGAGACGGGAATGCCCGGTGGGGAGAGAGTGTGAAACAAAGAGCGGGCGATCCAGGGCCGGGGGGGGGGGGCGAGGGGCGGACAGGGGGCGACCACCTTTTAAATAATTAACATAACATAACATAACATAACAACATCACATAGCATAACATAACATAACAACATAACATAACACATGACATAACAGGTTAAACGGTAAAGGAGGGCTGCAAACTTGGGCCGCATAAGATGCTCCGAAAATAAAAAGGAAAAACCCAAACAAAAGCAAACCACAAACACCTAACTAGCCCAGAAAGATTAGATTCTAACACAGTTTTCTAATGGCCTCTGGAAACGGTTGTGCGCCCGGGTACTCCCGAATGAGATTTGAAATGATATGTCTTCTGTAGTCATCCTTTGTGGACTAAAAGGCAGTATTTTATTTAGTTCAGCGTTCCCCTCCGCCTTTTCAAAATGTCTGCAGGGAGTACGCTCCTTAACTTTGTCTAATTACCAATACAATCTACTATAGCCCAGTATGGGACCCTTACGGGCCCCATATCTTGGCCCTTAAGGGACCCATATGGGTTTGCACCCGGGATTAATAAGGGGCCTATATGGGTCCCTAATTGACCCATATGACCCATATGGAATAGTTCTGGGGCCCATGTTAACAACTGAAATGTGGGGAAATATGGGTCTACCCTGTAATATCCCTCAGGCATGTGGGCTACCCATATGGGCTCCTAATTATTAATAGTGGGTGCAAAATTTAATAGGCCCCATATGGGTAAACCCATATGGGCCCATATAGATTTGTTGCCTGGGAGCATACATTCTGACCAGCTTTTAGTCAATATAATTAACTTTAAATGACGTCGACTCAGTGAATGTCCTGCCACAAAGCCTTACCAAGTGGCTTCCAAGGGATTCTCCCTTGGATCCCCACTTCACTTGACTGTGCCCCTAGACTAGACCCCACCAGGGAGCCCTAAACCTGCCCAATTGATGGCTCCTTCGACACTATGAGTGTGTCTAGCAGTGCCCATGGCTGCAAAATCCTTGTGCCCCTTGTGCCCCTGGAGGTCATACTAGTAGTCTGGCGAGGCCACTTGGTGGACTAGTGTAGAGTGAGGTGTGTACAATCAGTGACATTCGCTTGATGAAAACTGAATCACCTCTGGCGTACCAACTGTGACTTAAATGAAAGCTCATTCATTAGCAATTCGGGGCAAAAAGAAAAGGGGTCATTCCAAATTTTCGGATTCTCGTAACATTTTATTGTTCACTTTTTGCAAGGGATAGTCGATAATGCTGAACTGATCAATCCTATCATTTTAATCTAATTCGCATTTCATCATCTAAATTTCCAGTGACCTGTTCCTCTAGGACAGTGGCGTAGGAAGCAATATGAAAATGGGGGGAGGGGGGGAGGGGATTTAGACCAGGCTCCTCACCCTACCCGGGCCCATTGACCAAAAGGTACATTTTTTATGCTAAATTTGTTTCGCTTTTTCTCAAGTACGAGCAAGGACATTTTTTAAAATAAAAAATCATCATTTCTCTCAAGTGTGAACACTACAGTATTAGGAAAATTTGGGTCCTTTTACACCTTTGAAATATGGACCTTCTATTGCAGAATATAGTTTCGATTAGATTCGGGGTTTCCTATAAGGAAATTTGAATATTTGGGGGACTGTATGGATGAATTTTTAAAAATCGCGACCCCTCAGACAGTTGGAAATGGCATGTCTCGGGCTTAGTTATTGTAAGTAGTAGCTAAGTTTTCCGATTTTTCTTTCAAGTGTGACCACCGGCACCTCTGTGTCAGGGATCTATTGTGGCGCGCGAAGCGAGACGAATTTTTTTGCGTGCCCCTTTTAATAAACAAATATATGTAGATATGCAGCTTGTATTGCAGAAAGCTTTGGATTCTGGGGTCTCTGTAAGGAAATTTAACGCGTTTGGGATTACTGAAGAATCTGCACTTCCTTCATATATTGCTGACAAATCTGACAATGATTGCTTTTTCTAGAGTTCTCCCGGATCAAAAAAAAAAAAAAAAAAAGGGGGGGGGGGTCTTTTACGGCCTTACTGCCCCCAATATTTGGACTCATCAACAATATCAAATACACTGAAATGAGCATGTTTATCCCAAACTCAAAATAGTGATTGCTTAGATTCTTTACTTACAAGTCTGTGGGAAAGGCAGTTTTGGCGGCTGTTAAAGTGATCGTGATTTTTCAAAAATTTTTGTACTCTCCGCACCAACAGATGATGGCGTTTTGCTTGATTTTTCGGGCAGAATTAGATATTTCAGACAGAGAGTCCCCGTAAGTCCCCAGTACTCGCTTTCTCTAAGTTCAGCCCCCCCCCCCCTTTTGAAATGCCTGGTTCGGGTTGGAGCGGGTTGGACAAGCCCATTTAATTTCTATAGCACATACCCGATGCCGATATCACCCCAAAATCGGCCCGGGGTTGGGGCATTGGCGGGGAAGGGTCCTTGGTATGGAACAAGGTCCGAACGTTGGGGAAGGCAAATTGGGTGGGTGTAAAGTTGTATAAACATCAAACTAATAAGGGCTTTCGAGCACTCTGGTTTCAAATATGAGGATCCCATTCTTTAGTGATAGCCTGCGACTCTCGTAATTTTACGTAATTTATGTAAATTTATGCAGATAAAGGGTAGTTCGAGGAAAATGAGGATCATGTCATTTGATCCAACTTTTCTTTTGATATTGCCCCTTGCGGGTATACCGTTGCTTCATGCCACGGTGAGTTTTGGTTTTATGAGAAATAAAAGTAAGACATTCCCTAAATAAGAAAAAGGGACAAAGCATTTCAAATTTTCGCTTTTTTTCTCCCAATTCATTGCGAGTGTTCTGGTCACCATCAGAAGGGGATTTTTACAACACTGCTAGAGACAATCGATAATGGTAACTCCAATCATGGCTTTCCTATCTTAATTACATTTCACCCAGTTAGCAAAAATTTGCATTATTTTATTTCACTAGGACTATTTGCACTTCCCTGTCCCATAAAACCCTAAACGCATCATCTATATTAAGCATATCCCTTTACCCCCTCTAGAGATCTCAATGGAAATTCCAGGGTGTCGACATTTTGGCCCAAATCCGTGGGGTCACCCCTCTTTTGTGCACAAGGTGTTTAAGTGTTGTCTCAAAAGTAGTGAAGAGATCACAAAGTCGTATACGGCCACGCCTCTTTCAAATCTGCAATTCTCTTTAGCAAGCTAAATTACAAAATATGATCATTTTTGCATTTGGATTCTGTAGACAATGAGTTGAAATACAGACTGTGCAAATTTCGAGGCAATTTGATTAAATTAAGTACAATTTTTAATTGTATTACTACGCTCTGTGAAATGCCGTTTTTGAGCAGCTATTATGGCGGGAAACATATACCTATCATTCAAGGCTCTCCAGCTGAAACTTTCAATTGTCGTGTTAAGGAAATTTGAAAGTTCCATGAAAGGCCAGAATGTGAGCTTTGAACAGAGCCTGTGTGGCATGTCCTAATGGAAAACTTCTACTGGGAGCGAGGGAGCACGGAAGTAGCCTAATATTGTGTGTAAGTCAATGGGAGTTAAAATTAGTGGCCCACTACCAGGTTTCTTGAGTTTTCAGATTTTATAAAAGGTGGCGCCTTATTGAAAAGAAGAAACTAAAAAGAAGTAAAAGATTGAAGCCAAGCGTTCAAGGTCTCTGGCCGGCTATGTGTCCTATTAACTACAACAGAGAACCAACTCAGTCGCCTCTCTAGTGCCCTTCTGCATACAGTGACGCTCAGTATGCTTTGTATACGACAGCAATCTTCCCTCGGGACTCCCCTCAAGGACCGGCGATACATTGGGGAGGAACACTACCCGCCTCCCAATGCAATCATAGTATGGCCATGTTTGAACACTACCGTCCGGTTCGGCGTCATCGTGCCGCGCAGGTTATAGCAGATATCATGTGCTGTCGAGTCCAAATTGGCAAATTGGTGATAGGCCCGACAATGCGACATTTGAGGCCCGTAACTCGAGAAAAGACCATGACACGATAAACGTATTGCAAATTTGAAATAAGCTGATCGTTAAAGCTCTAGGTTCTCAATCTTTTTCATTCCCGGACCCTTTAGGTTGTTCTACATTTTTAAGGGCCCTCTCTCTGGACAAACAAAATCTTTTGACTGAGTTACGACGAACGAATTACGAGAGACGGATAGTGTTACTCAAGTTTCAAGAAATTTAAATTGACATTGACTTAAAAATAGAGAAATTGTTGCAAACGCATTTCCGAATTTTTATTTTTCAGAGCCAGCGGGGGTGGGGTGGGGGCAATCCCTCCTTGTCCCTGCAGCTATCCCACTGAGCTATTGTACCTAGACTGCTGTTTTAAACTTGCTGTCAATCGAAGAGCTGTGGAAAAATGAGAATTTCTGTGGACTATTACAACAAATGTAGTTTCGGGTGAGAGTTGGCTACCTTTAAGTTATTATTTGGTGATCAAAGTGGGATTAATCTGCTGTCATGACTAGCAAAAATTAGTCAAGCCACGAGAACGCTAACTAGCTTAAGAGTACGGGTTGCTGTATAATTTGTATTTTATTACGCCTAACATTTTTCGTCTCAATTTTTAAAAGTACTTTAGCAGTTTGCCGAACCCTAATATTTCTACGGACCCCTATTCCCCCCCCCCCCACGGACTCCTTTGCCCTTCGGAGACCCCAGACGAGCTTGACGGACCCATCGGGGTCCGCGGACCTTTGGCTGAGAATCACTGGTTTTAGCCACCGTATATTATTCTCGCAAATTTCCGAGGAGCTGAACACAATCCCCCAAATCGAGTTGGGAATAAAACCTTCATGGTCACGGGGAAAGAAGGCCCTAGGTAGAAGTAAATGTCTTCTCATCGTTACATTATTTTTAAAACATGAAAAACGGTTTTACGAGCAAGACAGTCGAGTTGTGGACCTCATACTGCCTAGATAAGCAAGGTGATATTTACAAAACCTTTGAAAAACAACCCGAGGGAAATGTGAAATCTTTCATTATAGACAGTTAGATCCGGCGTGTTTTTCCGCTTTTTTACCACCAATACCAAAAAATTTACCCAACGTATTATTGCTCTGCATAATTTCTCCTCTGTTGAGGGGGAGAAAGTTCTAGACGTTAAAGTAGAGGGACCTTTATTGGAAATTGCAGTGTTGTAACGAGTCACCATTGGGTCGGGTCATAAGTCAAGCTAAGTCATTTTCCTAAATTGAACAAATCAAGTCAAGGTAAGCACTTTGTCACGTTATGTCACGTCAAATATCTGCTGTAGTCTACTCAACCAGTTCAAAAGTTGAAGAAGTCAAAGTACGGTCTTTAACCTACCTCAACCCTCAGCCTAAAAATGATTTTTTACGGTACGTTTTTGTATTTTCTTTATAAATACAAAACTGTCACCTTACTCTAATGTAACATCAAGATGAGAGAAGCATGTGAGAACCACGAGAGGACCATGCAAGCTTTGTCCTTATAGGAGTACGGGACATTTTGATTTCAGCACCAATCTTAACGCGCTCGTAGGCTCGTAAAAATAGGAAAGGGGGAAAAAGGGAAAAGAAAAACGGAAAAATAAAGAATTTCAAAGAAAAATGATGAGCACAACCACAAAGTGCAAATTGTCTACGAAGTCTACATCCGAAGCAGGCACCTAGCTAGGGGTTTAGTGGAGTTAACCAGAAAAGAAAAAGAGAGTTACTGTGCAATGTTTAATAAACATTTCAGTGCAGACAAAAGCTCAAAAGAACGACCGCTTATAGGTTATGCTTCCAAGCCTGAAAAATACCATTTCCGGTTATCTGAGCAACTTAGTCGTGGCTTTTTTTCCCAAAATTTTCTGTACACTCCGCATCAACTGATGAAAGAGCTCATCAGATAATAAATAGTATGAATTCGTACTTATGGTCATGGAATATTTGCTCTGCTCGGATACCAATAAAATTCATTCAATGCTTTACTTGTTTTAGAAATTTGACAAAAAGTAGTTTTTTTTAAATAGGAACATAAAAGTATTTCAATTAACCTAAACAATTTAGGAACCATTGCTCAGTTGAGTTGATAGATGATAGTATATAAGTGTTACAAGATTTTTCTGATGTGGTCACCCCACAGCAAAACCCACGCGGATCACCCAGCGAAGTTTGAAGGAAAGAAAACATAACTTTTGGAGAAAGAATGAAAACTGCTAGAAGTTAGCAGCATTAAAGTTTTTACAGGTAACACACTAATGCAGTTGTTGACTGTCTGAGGTTAAACACGGTCATTTTAAAAAATAACGACCTACTTAATTGAACTATGGTCTTGAAACTGTTTATGAAATTGGAAAATAATATCCGCACTTTTCAAATATAGGGTGTGTGAAGTTGTGTGTGTATGAGAGGGGGGGGGGGCCTAAACTTAAGTTTAGCTACCCACTTTTTTCATTTTTCATTAGATCCTTTCGAATTTGCGTGAAAAATTGGGACAGAAAATTATAGCGTTTAGCACAAAAAAAAAATGAAAAAGAAAAGTAACATATTCAGGGTAACATATTACGAAAAATCAAAGCGATGTAAAAATCGCCTCGTATTTGTGAAACCAAGTGCATTTAAATAAAAGGTGTCTAAATCTTAAAAACTCGTGCGACATAGTGTCCGAAATGGACGGTTTTTTTTTTTAACTTTCAAATCTTTGCCCGAAAAACAGAAAACGCTCGATTCAAAGTAATTTCTTCATGGAAAACAAATTAAACAAAAAAGAATAACAAAAAATTATCACATACGGGCAGCTTGTGATTTTTTTTCGTCAACCTCACTTAATACCGCAGTCTTGCAAAAACTTTACCTGAAATGGTAAAATATTCAGGCGAAGATTGGGAAAGTCGGGCGATTTTTTTTGGTGTCGCTTTGCAAGCCAGCTCTTTATTATGTAAATGTACGAAAGTGCTGGGATAGTCCGAGGGTACGAAGAAGTCTGCCTAAGGGTTCTAGTCACTTACCTCGAGACGTCTATAGAGCCCGGAGAGGAGGAGAAGTCCCGCATGAGATGCCGTAAAAGTGTTTTAGTTAATTTTGAGTTTGTTAATCCTGAGTAGGATGCTGTTACTTTATTCTTACTTTGGAACCAGGTTCGTGATTATGAGAGAGTCCTAACCTGTAAGGTAATGTTGTATTTCTTCGTAATTCTAGGAACGTACACTAGTTGTGTCTCCATTTTTTGAGAGTATTTGATCGTACCGTTTAGCATATCGTTGAAACGTCAATGTAGCTTGTATTTTGTCTGTGGGACATGTTGCGGGAAAAATTATTCTTTTAAGTGGCTGTGAAGCCAAGCTATTCAATTTGTGGAAAAATGTGTTATTTCTTTGCTCAAATTGGGGGCTAAGGGAATTATTCACGTGGGAGGTTTGAACTTAGTACTTATTACGGTATGGCGTTCTATTCCCAGGGTTCCGGTTTCCGGTTTTGTTTCCGGTTTTTACGGTTCTGGTTTTGGTTTTGGTTCATTTTCCCGAGATATGATTCCCGATTCTGTTCCTGAGTTCTGTTCACGAGGGTACACGGTGTAGGCGCTGAGGCCACCCGACTAGGACGTGAGCCGCTGAGGGCCACGGTATCGACCCCGTAAACTGGGCATTGGGATCAAGACTGGGGATTGAAGGTTTCCTACTGGCGCATGTGACCACTTGAGGGGCACGACGGGTACCGCGTGAGCTACAGAGGGCCACGTCGTTCGTCGCTACATAGGGTCGAGGTATTTGAGGCCGAGACTGCTAAAGCCCGTGGGGAAGGCCAGAGGAGTCCAAGCGACAACCTGTGCTGCCGAGGGTACCGGTGGAATCCGCCGGGCAGTTTAATTTCAGAACAGTGAACCAGATCAAGGTATTGCGAGTGTACTTTTGAGGTGTGAGGTATTTTGGCCAATTGTGTGTGGGTGAGTTTTTTTGTATGAGGTGAGTTTGTGTGTGTATGAGAATGTGTGCCGGAGAATGTTTTGGGTGTTTATTTTGATATCTATAAGTGTTAAGGTCCCATTATTTGAGAAATTTTAGTCAGTGTTGACAGAGATGGGGAATTCACACTTGATTTAAAGCTTTATTGATGAATTTAGTGTTGTTTTTTTTCTGGACACGCAAGAGAAGTAATTTTCTTAATTATATTTTTTTTTTCTCAATTTACACCGATTGTCAGTGTGGTCTTTTGAGTCGGTTGTTGGTATTTTGATTGCCCCAGAGAGCTGTAAAATTCCCGAGGGTTTTGAAAGATCCTACACAGGGGAGTAATTGGGACGACCTTGTGACAACAAAAAAATCGGCGATTTGTTTTCAATATCATAATGATACAGTGTGAGAATGTCTCCCCACAAATCCGTCATTTAAACCTATTACAAATTTTTTGAACTCACAACTTGAATTTTTTCCAAAAGGTGTTAGAAAAAAAAATCATTCATAGTAAGGCAGTCACAATTTCATCAATTAAGCGTATCTTAAATTTAGCCAAGAGTTGCAATAGAAGAAAGGAAATCAGCATGTTTTCAATGCCGTTTTATAGCCCCCCCCCCCCCGGACAAGATACGATAAAAGACCACTTCATTCAGTTTTAGGCACATTCATTTGGTAATTTTCTGATCACTTAGTAAGTTGCTGATTTTTTTTCCTTATTACAAACGAAAGCAAAAAATAACGACTGCTTACAGACATGTGAAATGCCATCCGGCCATCTGAGGGGTTGTGTTTTTACAAAATTTTCTGTACGCTCCGCGCCAACAAATGGTGGCGCTCGGCTAAGATAGTCTTACGTGCAGAATAACATTTTCGGGTAAAAATTATTTAAGTTCTGATCAATTTGCAGTTTGGTTATTTAGTTTGAAGTGAACATTTTCGAGCAAGCGAATACTCTCAATATAGGAAATGCTGTGATTCCACTTTTAAGCCATAGAAGTGCCATTTTAGAACATCTGAAGGGGACCGATTTTTCAAAAATTTTTCTACGCTCCGCGACAGCTAATGCTGGCCCTCCCCTTACATTGTCTTCCTGAGCGAAATTTTCTTTGAAGTGAACAATTTTGCAAACATCGAAAACTAAAAATAGCAGCTACTTAGAACCTTCTAATAAGCCTGGGAAATGCCATTTCGGCTGTCTGAGGGTCCGTTTTGTGTGCTCCGTGCCAAGTGATGGTGTCTCTTCGCTTAGACAGTCCCTCGGGGAGTGTTTCATTTTCAGGCAAGGATCTTCTTCCCTCAGCTAAAATGCTAGCGTACGACAACATGTGGAAATAAATACTTTACATGAAATGGCTGTTCCTTTACTCTCATCTGGTCACGAAGATAGACCAATTGTGCACAAAGCATTATTGGAAACATTATTTTGCATCATAAAATTGTATATATTTCGAAGAGTAATACTGCAGTATTTGTCAATGATATCCATTAATCGCAATCACACATCGAGCAGAATATAGAAAAAGACGAAAATTCTAGAACAATTTGCCCACAAGAAAATTGAGCGGGAAAATTTCACAATTAAAGAAAACAAATTCCCCGTCATCTGAAAATTGACGATGCGTACTGACTAAGAGAATTAGTTTTGGTATTTTAAATCAATTGTTGTTCAGTGAGAGGTGGATTCTTATCAATTTTGGAGAAGGCTAACCATGAAGTTCACTTTCGCGAGTGGTCAAGAGAGGCAGGATGAAGGGGGAGGGGGTGACAGGAGAATGTTTCAAGTTCCAAAGACGAGAGCATGTGCAAGCGTTTACTTCTCAATTGCATTATATAGGCCCATAATAACAAGGATAAAAAAGTGACACTAGGGGTATGATCTTGAAGACAGCTTCAGATGTTGTTGACATCTTCTAATCCCCCCCCTCTCATATACTTATAGTCCACTGAGTTTCACCATGCATGTTTCTGTGACGTATTCGCAGTAATGACTAGGGACCCACAAACAGACTGCCAGTCTTATACGCTACCGGGATTCGAAACAGGCTTCATCGCAATACCTCTTTAGATAGTAGAGTAATAGCGAGCCCAGGCGGCGGATATGCGAGGGGAGTTTTCACGGGGACATGAAATCTAAACAGCAGAAACTATCAACTTAAATACTTTTATTAAGTTTGGTGGTAAAATTTATTGTTTGTAGAGTGACGCTCTAAGTACATTAGAATAGCGTGGTTTACAAACAAAAAAGATGAATACCCCCCTTTAACTGGGAGTATTATACAACAAGTCCCCGGTGCATGTGAAAAAGACGCATGACTGCCCAAATCCCTGATCACAAATCCATCTCTGGCACTGAACAGGGAGCCCCTTCTCTGGACATGGTGGACCCGTTACTTTGAGGGATATCTGGTCGATGAACCTCTGTACATTGCCAGCCTGGGAGTAAAAGATTAACAGCTGGCGCTATCCCTTTATTTTGAACATTTCCTTTCTGTATTGATGAAAATTTTACGTAGTTTGGATGGCATTTTGCAGCCTTCGAGTGACACGCCTAAATAAAGGGACTTAGAAAAAATCTGTTTACTTTAGTTTCAGCCGTATTGACTCTTGTGACTAAGAATGATGACTACAAAATGAATTGTAGTATCATCATCTTGTATTAATAAAATTTTTCGATCTTCGTGTCGGGACCCTCTTCAGATGATACATTGATAAATCTATTGAAAATTTAATAAAACAGCACACTCACTACATTCCTTAATTTCCTGAGGAGTGTGATTTCTGACGGAACTAGAAAATCCAAAAGTCAAGATTTGGAATTGGCTTGATTCGTTGGAAGTTCAGGGAGTGATTAAATTTGCTTAGGTAAAAAAAGACAGCAGACTATTGTTTCTCAAAATTATTCCTGGCAACAACTATTACGTTGTTACCGGTGTCGTTCTTCAAATTGTGCTTTCGTCTCGCCAATTTTTCGTCCATTGCAATTGCTTCCATGATGCCATACTCGGCTTTTGCTATCTGTGGGTCTGCCTGAGAACTGAAGTACACAGGCTGAGCCGACTAAAAAATTGTCCGCTTTGCAGGCCGACGGTCATTTTGAAAATGAGGAGAAGCACAAAAGATCGGGAACTGAAATGGGGTCGAGAAAGAATGAAGTTCTTTCCCTGCAAAGAGACAGCAGGGAAGGGCGGGATGGAGTATATTAAAGACAATTAAGTAGGAACTTTGAAGATGTTGACAAATATACTGGTAGAACAAATTCCCCTGTGTTTATTCACCATGAGGTTAAAGGGATACTAGAAAACATTGGCTCCCATAGAAAGTCTCCCATAGTGAGCCAGTCATGCCAACAAGCAATCTCGCATAGCCTCATGTGGGGCACTTTGAAAGGGAAAACGGAAACGTGTACTCCAGTCTTCTTGTGAGTTCTCAAGGTTAATTGCTAAACTGACACCCCCTTGACTCACGCTACATATTTGTGGGGAATACCATCAAAATACTGAAGGTTTGAAGAGATCCATAAGGGAATGACATTCTGACACTCTTACCATAATGGTAGCATTTTCGTTGTTTATTAACATTCATAAATGTTATTCATCACTTAAAGACATTGTCAGAAAGACCAGTTATCAATTCCGAGACGATATTGATCACTTTGTATAAAACAACAACATACCCACTAAGTTTTTAACATTTATAAACATCCACCAATTTCACAAATTATACACCTCGTATGTTACCAGAACAGTTCTTCACCGTGGTGCACGAAAAATCACGTTCTACTGCAAAGCTACGGAAGCCTTTAGTAGATCATCTATAAATTATTATCAACATAGTGATACAACTTCTAAAATAACCTTTTGAGGAATTCACTAATTCCTGTTGCTACACTTTGATAAAAGTATGATCGCACAAACAATGCGACCTTAAAAGTTTGTCCACAATTTTGGTTAATATGCAGTTGCTTGCGTAGGCATCAGGACAAGAACAAACCATACAACTGAGACTGGGTAAAAGGTTCCCCTCAGAATTTTAGCCAAATATTGGGATAGTGGAAAGGGTAGGTTCAGACTTAACCAAGTATAACCCAAGTAATCCCACGAGTTGGGTAACTTCGGTTAAGAGTGACTGGACGGGGGGGAGGCAAAATGCCATGAAATAGGTTAGGTGCCCACTGACCATTGCAATCAAAGTATCATAGTAGGTGACGGACCCATTGAGTGCCTCCCCAAGCTTGGATGGATTCCCCTCGTAAACCATGGGACTTGCACCACTGAAGAACATTTGGTCTTTGATCAATCATACAGCTTAGGCTACAAATGATAACCCTGGGTGATGTCCTCTTGATGTTTCAGAGTGCAACCACTTACTACACCTTCCAACATTCCTTGCTTTCAGACCAATTTGTGGGATAGGGTAGATATGACTTTACGCCTCAACTTACAGCCATCTGGTTTAACCTTGCAGCACCCACAACCTTCATTCCAGTTTTGAGCACTGGATTGTCATCTCAACTCAATTGTTTATGTAAAGCATCACACACAACGGCCCTATTGGTGCCAACCCTCTTTTACCTAAAGATGTTTTTAACCCACCACAAAAGGGAAAAAAGGGAGGATCACAGGCACACATCCATTTATAGAACCTTTCCTTTTAGTAACCTCTTGCTGATCCCTAAGCACCCTCAATTTCTTTCCCTTAGAAGGCCCCTAGACCTTTGCTGTGGGACAATTTAAAATACAGAAAAGAATTGCCTTTTAATGTTCTTGCTTTATACTAGTAACCAACCAAACTAAAAGAGAAAAAGATTTAAAACTATCAACAGGATGATTTTGAGAGCAAAACAGGTAGTCACTTTGTGAACGAAAATCATGCATGAATTTATTTTGCATTAGCAATATTGCAGTCAAATTGTTGAAATGTGAACGTTTAGCATTGTTCATTACGGTAATGCATTTTCAATATTCAGAAATCAAATCATATCACGAAATCATGCTTTAGGCAATGTAATCAATCAATGGTGTCCTGCAGCACAACAATAGGTTAAAAGAGTATGATCCCTCTTCCCCAGTGAAATGAATGTATTCAGGCCTGTGGCTGGACAAGATGCTGAAGGGAGCAAAATGAGTTGGGAAGGGGCAGGGGGAGAGGGGAGGAGACATTTTGCAAGAGGCCAAACCAACAAACCAAAACAAAGTTCATTAAAGCTATGGCAATGGCAATTTTGTATCTTCTAGGAAAAGCAAAAGAGGGGAAGGGACCTACCTGCGGCCTTCTTGGGGAGGGGCCTGTTTACATTACATGACTGACTGATATGTAAACTTATAAAGGACCAGTAGGAATGGCTGGACTTACTAACAAATTCTCAGGCAATAACAACATTAATAATTGTCATTGATGTTAATACCAATATTTATACTGACACAAATGTTACAACCAATATTCTTTTTTTTCACACTGGAACAAGCACTAAATTCTTCAAGCTTCCTCTTATCCTATTTCACTTTCTCAAAACTTGAGGACACCAGCAAAATATTGCTTCATAATTCATCATTTCATTAAACTAAATACATTACAGCAAACTGTTAGATTATGTCAATCTCTTAATTGCTTCACATCCATCTTGAACAAATGCGCAAGCGCTTCTCATTCCACAATGTGTTTTCACACAGAAACACAGCTACTCTAACCTAAAATACAACACATATGGGAAGCAGAAAAATAAAACCCATACCATGGTGGTTCACATGTGATATGTCACCAACTCACACAAGAACCTGCCTATGTTTTTGGTGTAAAACAGGGACATGAGCCTTTTTTTCTCCGGGCAAGTGTGGATACACCTGCAAGTGGTGATATCCCCACTTCCCAAAGGCAAAATTAGCCATGAAATTGAATTTTTTCACATTTCAAGCATGTGCCTCAGTAAGTTTGAAGTATTTTGGAGTTTCCCCCAATTTCCATGTGATGGACCAAACATTAGGTGACAAACCATGGGCTGATGCATGGGTGTGTGTGCATCTGCTTAGTACCAGTATCTGGGACATGAATGTTTTTCCCCTAGTCAAGTGTGGATACACCCAAAACATGTATGTGTGCATAAAACCTTCTGTGTACAAATCTTTTAACTAAGTGAATGGATATCCTTGGAAGAATATATATATATGTAAGCATTACAACTGAACAATGCTCCATCCTATACTATACACTCTAACACAATACAAAAAAAAAATATGAGTAAGACAGTTTTAAATGCTGACTAAAACCAAACAATTTCCTCATTTTTATATAAGAAAGTAAAAAGAAAAAAACATGTTACAAGAGGCTTCACAAGCTTCATACTTATTATATCTCTTTACATGATAGATACTAGTCAGCATAGCAAAAGTGTGTACATTCAAATAATGTTTAGCTTATAAAATTTTACGTCTTCTTCCTCTTTGAGGTATTAAGCTTAAAAACGTTCTCCATCAGCATGCTCCATCTGAAGCAGAACATTGCTTTGACATGGACATGCATACCTTTTAAACCCTAAAAAAGCTACTCCAAGTCGGAAATTTTGGTAGAATATATTACAAAGGTTGCAAAATGAAAACGTCAACAATTATTGCTCAAACTAATTACAGTAAAGTCAATAAATTTAGACATTTTACATCTTTGCAATTCATCAACTGAACCAGCTATGAAGGCTTGGTATGATATGAATGACCTTTCCAACCTCTGTAATACATTACTGTAATTTTAGCTTACAACACGGACATTTTAAAGGGAATGTTTTCTTGCTTGTCTGGAACAATGACAAAACTATTGGTTTGTTCTTGGCAAGATATCAATCAATTTGAACAGTACTGAGCACATTCTGGTTTTAAAGGTCTTGCAAGAACTTTTTTAAGAACGTAATTCTACATGCTTGCTGCTTTTTTCTGAAAGTCCCATACATATTAATTATTCTTACAACAGAGCTTTCTTCACTATGATAAAAGGCCAAAAAATATGCAAATGATCTTTCACACATGTGATACCATCAAGCTAAGGGCAACCAACTTGTCTGAACAACCCTAACAGAGACGGCAAAGTGGTGAAGGAAATGGGGCAACTTTTTGGTAACCATCTGCTAAGAAAATAACAGTCTTTCCACAGGAATGAAAAGACAGACATTTTTTTTTTGTCTGAGAATCTCTTTACAGCACATTTACTCACTCCTCAACAAATCAACTATTGCAATTGTGAAAAGTGGAATACATTGTGTCAAAAGAAATAGTGCTTAAAAACTTAAACTTAACCATATACTTACCCTTTTGCAATCCTAATTCCAGTACAATAGTATCTCTCATCTTTTTAATTAAACTATAACACAAAACACCAAATACATGTGCAAGGTTTGCCATACGGCTTTCACTAGAGAACAGTCCAGGGGTCATTTGGACTCCCAGAATCCTACATTGCCTCACATGTACAATAAATTTTTAATGCAAGAATTTCACTAGGATTAGTTTTCTGGACTCCCTGAGCTATCCATCCAAGTTACAGCCCTACTCTGCCTGCTCTTTCATAGTGCATCCCCTTGGTGTTAACTTGTCATCAGTACAGCCAGAATATCATGTGGTTTTTACTGCAAAGGATATGCCTAGTGTAAACATGACCTCATGGCAATGGAAGGAGTTATCTAGTCAGATTGAGTTTTGGGTTTCAGTTTATGACCAACTGGTGTAAGTCATGCCGACCACTGCCTTTTTCTTCCAGTTGTGGCTTACTGGCTTGTTTTTCTTATTCGTACCTAGTGCTGAGCACCAACTAAGCACAATGGAAGTAGGCTTCATTATGTTCAACTATGTTAATTTATAGGGAAATTTCAGACATTTCATTGAAAAACATTTAAAATGAACTCACCAAAGATTGGATGTTATTCAACTATTTAAATTAAAATTTTTTAAATGATAACTCCTATCTACCTTTAGCTACGATTCAACTATGCAGTGCAACTGAATACTTGCCAACATTGTCACCTCAGAAAATGGAACACGTAGGAGATGATTCATTTTGCACCCACATGGGAGAATAGTGGGCCACAAGTGCTCATCTCAACTGATGGAAATCCTCTGTCCTTTTGAATGTTTAAAGACATGTAGACATCACTTGATACATGCACACATTGATACAATTTTATCCAAGCTGTTTCTTTGGGATTTTTCTGATCACTTTGACCATCAGTACATTTTTCAAACTGCTAGTCAGGCAAATTTGGGACATTTTGGTTTTTAATTGTTTCAAAGCTCAACAACCAGAACAGTTCCACTAAAGAGAGAAAAGTTGGAAAGTATGCAAGTATGCAACTGCAAATGCAGAAAACTGTCATCAATGTTTCCTTAAGGAACTCAAGAGGTGGCAAGTCATTGGTCCCTCTGCATGGCAGCAACTACCACATGAAAGCAACTGCAATACTGTCCTGACTGACAAAATAAAAAAAAAAATAAAATAAAGAAATAATTTGTGTAAACTTCTCCTGCCAAGAGGTGAAATATCCATGAGTCTCCAACAATACTCTTTCCTTAATTCCACACGAGTTGCTCACAGAGTACTACATAGCTTACAGTATGCAGTACGAATGCTCTCCCAGCGAGTGGATTTGGATCAGTTCAGTAAGTTCTGTACAAAACATAAATATGCACAACTTCCGATTCCTGTGTGCAATACATTTCACTTTAGCGTGCTCCACCAGACTTTGAGTGCTGTATTAACCACTGGAGTGTTATATCTGTAAAAAAAAGAAAAGAAAATATGACAAGATGAAACATTTGTAATGGGTAAGAAGATCATAATATCTGAGATGCTATGATAAGTTTAAAGGGCAAGAGCATTTACCCAAAACTTATTTTAAAACTACAGCTAATTCTCTCATTTCTTCACACATCACTTCATTACATTTCAAGACTTCATACCAAGTATTGCAAATGTAAGCCAGAAAAATATAGTTACATGACTCTCTACAGCCATCATGAAATAAAATAGGATAGATTACTATATTAATTCAAATTGACATGACTTGCTCTTGTCCTTTGAAGGTATATTCCAGTGAGTTTTGACAGGTTTGACTTACGTCTCATAAGAATGACAAAAATATTCAATACTGTGTCTTCCAAACCTTGTTGCAATAATCTTTTCCTAACTCAAGATATGTTAATTTAAAGATACATGATTTTTGTTACAAAATACCTCTTCTTTTAAATTTCAACAAAGTCACGGTAAGTTATAAGTAATGTGGGCACATTGTGTCAGATTCCTTCTGATTTTCTTTAGCACTGAATATTCTGCTGATCCTCTTAATCAACTCAACTAACTTCAGAACTGCAATGAAACACTCACAAAATTTTGTTCCAACACTTCTGCTGCAGATTGCCCTTATTGTTATCATTTAATAGATATATCAGCCATGCTTCTCACAGATGTACAGTACAAACTGCCTCCCTCTCATTGCAGCGTTACCTTATCCCCCACTGCAAGTTCCAAGCAACCACAGAAAATGGTATGTAAGACACAAAAATACAATTTGCACTTCTAAACAAGGCAATAAAACAGTTTGGTTATTCCTTTTGGTGGCTCTGCACATGCCCACATCCTCCAAACCGTCAGGATAAACAAACCAATCCCGCCCCTGCAACACCAAAATTTGAGTTAACATGCAAATTTGGTGAAATAATTCTTGTCTAATCCATCCATAACATAAGGAGGGATCTCAAGTGCAGTCTCGTGCAGTGGATTGTGTCTAAATTGTCTTTTTTGGGTAAAAGTTTGCATTTTAATCTGCTGTAAAGTAGCACCCAGACTCCTATTTTTGTTTGAGTTGGAAAGACACTTAGATAGTCTTGTATGCACATACTGACAAAAACAACAGAACTCTGTACCATTTGTGCTGAGTTCAGTTTGTATAACCCATGTTGTGCCCCAAGATTCCATTAATTACTCAACTCTCTTATTGCAACACTTCCTTCACACAACAGGAGGTAGTTTCAAATATTTACTTGTTGGGAAGGGAAAATGAAACTTCCATGTAACATTGAAATGAGATTTTGATTCTAAAAATAAGAGAACATGGAGAAGAAAATTCGGTGTAGTGAAGGTGTGCAATTTAACATGACCACTCAATATCCTGTTACAATTAGGGGGATGGCAAATTAAGAGGGGGTGGCTAATGGGGGTATGGATTTTTGAAAAGGGAACCAAACATTTAAAAGTGACAATTTCAACTTAAATCTTTCAAGGTGAAAAATTAAGTCACCCATATGGCTACGAGATCTGCCAGTGCTGTAATTCTGTAATGGTGTAGAATGATGTGGCCTCTGCCAAGAAAAGGACACATGCCTAGCAAGCCAGAGCACTTAGGGTCTCCATGGATGGCTTTCCATAGACTAGTCCATGGATAGCTTTCCATAGACTAGTCCATGGATAGCTTTTCATAGACTAGTCCATGGATAGCTTTCCATAGACTAGCCTCATCAGCAACAACTCTGAATGGGTCCTCAACTTTCTCCAATGCCCACTAACCAAGAGTCCATTTGTGTTTTATCATACTAACCTCTTTGCTATGCATGGTTTTGTTGCGAAATCATAATTTACCATAACAACATAAGTGTGGTTTCGCTGCAAAACTGTAGCACTCAGCTGCGTCCTGGAGTAGCTCATTGTAATCCTCTGGTGTGTAATAGTTTTTTGGCATGGAATAGGCTTGAAGAGGAGATACTTTACATCGGTACTAGTGAGTGCAAATATGGTGGCATTCATGCAAAATCTTAATTATTTTGCGTACCCGCTTCATACTGTAAGTTTTGTGAATACATATTCTACATGGCTCAGTATGGCGGACTGGACCCACTTCCACAGTGAATGGGTTAAAAAGATGCACAAGGGGGAACATTCCATGAATGTGTATTTATGTATATGGTCACCCAGAAGAAGCACATTTCAAATCATTAAAATTAAGAACTTCTCCTCAAGGATTTCCCAAAACTATAAACCTTGGAAGTCTTTTCATGTCTTAAAAGTCCTTGTTTAAATTCAAGTAATCTCAAAATCTGCAAGGCCATGTATGGACCCTGTTCTACCCAATTCCAATATTTTGTGTTTGTTAAATAATAAAATTGGTTGGTTTTTTGAGGCAAGCTTGCTTCACAAGTTTTATTCCCATCACAAGTACACAAATAACCACTAACCATGGACTTCCTATACACATGGACAGAGCATACTGCACAGTACATTGTTACTACTGTGTTTGTGAATATAGGTATAAATGGCTGTCTGCTATGGTTTTGTGTGGGAAAGTTTGAACATGCTCAAGTAGTTCAAATCAACAGATTTTACAAGAAACCTGAAATATTTTTGAAATAATTCAAGGTAGGCTCAAAATAACCACACGTATTGCAGGAATATCATATTGTTCCCCATTCAAGTTTACATTTTGTTTAAAATACTACAGAGTCATCATCAAATCATACAAATTATAGCTTCACGGCAGCCATCTTGGTGCATTTTTTGTCCCAGTCAGTGGTGACAATCTATGGATAGGATGTACAAGTTCATGCTCCGTCCATGACTGTAGGAAGTCTATGCCACTTACCAATATTTTCTTTTTCTTTGCACGAAATGGAGTAACAACAGATCTCTCTGTCTTGCACTGCTGATAAATTCATCTTTTCAATTAGATCTTTTTCCACCAATGCATTGGGTAAATCTCTTTTGTTGCCGAGTACTAAAACCTGAGCAAGAAACAGAAAATAAATTTATCACATCTCCATGTAAAGCAGTAATGCCAGCAGCTTTGTCAAACACAATTAAAATATTAAAAACAATTTTGAAGGTAGTGTTACATGTCCCCAAGAAGTCTGACTTTATTGGCAGTAAGAAGTGAGCTTTCTTGAGGAATAGTCTGTTGGAAATATGAGAGTACCTTTTACGTTTCTCAAGATATACCACTTCAAAGTTTGAATGTTTCTTAAGAATCTAGTTGCTTTATGCAAAAACAATGATGCAGAGTGTTGTAGAGTGTTAACAATTCTTTTAACTACCCATCATTAACAAACTTCTAATTACTCATGACAGAGTATACGGTTTGGTAATTAACACTGATATTTGCAAGGATACAATTTTAATTCTTAAAGTAGAATCATCAGGACATATTTGTGTTAAATCTGTCCTTGAGAGGAAGAGTGCAAATAAAAGGATAATATTAGCATCATAGGACATGTCCCTCCTCTGACATCACAAAATTTGCTTACAGAATTCATGTTTATTCATTAAGTGCAAAAAAGAAATTACCCTGTACAATTTTCATCTTCTCATCAATTTTCTGCTGCTACTGCTGGTCACTTTAACTTTACATCAAAGTGGAATTTGAACACAAGCATGTATGTGTAACACAAAAATGAACAGCAGCCGCAATGGACAACACTTGTCACTCAACCCCTCCGCTCAAGTACAGAATTAATAACTCTTTTATTACTTCAAGACTCCTGAGGTCAAGGTATTTCTTAACAGAAGACTGATATGTCTTCACTTTGAAACCTCACATTTACATTTTCACCCTCGTTATCATTGAAGGCTCTCTCTATGGCTGACATTTCATGGTATAAAACAGATATTTCTGTCAGCACAGGTAAGTAAACACTCCAGTACCACCAACCATAAGGTACCAAAGTATTGTGGAGACTGGTCCTCAACTGTAAAGCGATAAACTTCACTTCAAATTAGTGCAATTGAATGAAATAATATTAAAATGTAACCATCAAAACCATTTGTTTATGCCTTGTGTCTGAAATATCATGATATAAACAGGGAATGTTTACTTTAAAGTCATTTGCACCATTCCAGTCAAAAATTTCACCTAGAAATTTCGGAAATTCCCATTTAGTTTCTTTCCCAGAACTTAACAAGGAACTTGCTTTTCCTTGACATTTTGCCCAACTTTCTAAACATTCCTACTTATAAGCAAATGCTTTCATATTGTGCATTTAGAATAGTTACCATGAATTGATCGATTCAATTAACTTAACATACAATAGCACAAGGCATTACAGAGAGTGAGAAATTCCTTGCAAGTGTCAGACAAAAATATATAACAAGCTCATAATAATCATAGCATGCAAGCTCTGGGTCTTCATCAATTTCTGACAAAGTGATGTAACAGGATTTCTCCACTTCTTTAACTTTGTGTGAGGGAGAAACATTCCAATAAAAGGGTTACTGCAAGATGCATTTGATGAATTCAAACATGAACCGCTTTGGAAATAGTTTCGATAGCAGTAATTTTGGTTGGAAGAAAACTAGATGAATCAACATTTTATGGTAACAATTTGCATAAGTTCCACCTTATAACTTTTGGTGATAGTTGGAGGTGGATTTCATTAATTGCAGTGAATTGATTGAGTCTCTGCCTTGCATTTATCAAACAGTAATTTCCAGCCAGTTTCACCTTTTGTTTACCAATATGTTGAGTGTAGGATAACAAAGGGTTTTAACAAATAGTGTAATGGGAGGCAGGGATTATTAGAACACTTCACGTAGTTGACACAAGGTCTCTTCCCAAATACTTGCATGTGTTGAAAATCCTACTTTTTCCTATCATAGTACCAGTACTACATGTACAGTATTACCAATAGAGGCATTTCACATGACGTCATAATACTCTCCGTCGGCCATGTCGGAGTACATGTCACTACACGGCGATTCATACCGGACGCTCTTGCCCGTTGAATTTGTACACACCATGCATATCACAGCGCACACTGTGCAGTGCGTTCGGCACAAAGCCGCGTGTATTTGGCATGAATGTCCTCCAGCATGGTGGTTCTGTGACGCAATTGCAAAGCCTCTATACCAATTGTGGCAGTAGTCTGACAGTGCCAATTGTCAGCAGTACCCTGAAAGGTTATCTCTGACCTATCACAAATTCTTCATTTCTGACTTCTGGCATCCTTTAATTTCCAAAAATCTCTACACCATTTTGCTGTAAAAGTATTGGAGAAATGCAAGAAAATGATCACAGAGAATGTCACGGTCAATGAAAAAAAGATGTTACTCACAGGAATGCCTTGCAACTGTGGTTTGTCCAGCAGATTGTGGAGCTCATTTCTTGAAGCTTCTATCTTTTCTAAGTCTGCAGCATCAACCATATACCTAGAGAGAGACATCATTCATCCAATCATTTGTAAGGAAATACTTGAGAGAAGGGGAATGGCTTCACAAGGAACCCTTAAACATGAATCCTATTAATGCTTGTTTTTGGTGACTGCCACCCATTAGCGGGGTCCATCAGCCTTACATCTCTTCATTTATTGTCTAAATGAATTTCAGACCTTCATATTCAGTGAAATCGAGGAAATTAAGACAAAATTTTGTACACGACCATCAATGGTACAGGTAAGCAAGGAAACTGAACGATTAAAAGGTGATAGAACCAAGTCATAGTCAACTGAAATCAGACCATCACTTGTGGGATTCCTGTATAAACAAAAACTTCTCTTATTAAAGGGGAAATGTAGTAACCATAACTTGAGGTAGTGTACAGCAGTACTCTGTCTTGATTCATGACTGGCTCTTGAAAGTCATTTGAGAAAATTTTTTCCTGAGATTTGAATTCACTAGGAGTAATACCTGCTTGCTCTCTACTTTGAGTATGCAAAAACTCCTAAAAAATTGTGAAATAGACTTTCAAAGGAAAAATAAGAAAACTGTGAAATTTAGCTGTTACTTCAAAATAAGTTTGGGGTGGCTGCTCTTAACACTATAAGTCTGACTTGAGTCAGACTTATACCCTTGCTTAGTTAGAATTCCTAAAAGGCCAAATAAATTGTTATTTTATGAAGCTGGAGCTGTATTGCTGTTAAGATACTGTGAGTAAACTTTGTATCACTGAAGTAAGATATTTACAGTTAGTTAGTTTGTCAAATGCAGTTTTATGAATCAGTTCTTCTAACCAATTGGTTAAGGTTGGAACCAAGCACAACAGCAGTAAGTTCCATAAGAAACATGCGGAAGGCCCGGGTTCAATTCCCAGGTCAAGGCATACCAAAGACTCTAAAAATGGAACCTACTGCCGTTGTGTGGGATGCTCCCCATAAGCAATGGAGTAGGGAAAACAAGCCAGTGAGCCACAACTGGAAAAAAGGCCTTGGTCGGCTCAACTTGAGCCAATATGTTGAAAACTGGGCGGTAAAACTCCATCTACCTAACTAACTATCCATAAGAGATATTTCCAATCTAACCAAACACCTTGACTGTACTATCCCCTTTCCTAAAAAATTTTACTCCAGACAATTTTCCTGCTGCAACTGTGCATGATGCAATGAGCAATGGAGTAGAAATAACAATCCAGTGCTCCACAACAACAGAAAAAAAAGGCTGTGGAAGCAGCTAGGTCACGCCAGAAGGCTCTATTCATGAGTTAGTTAGTAAGATAAAGTTTCATGCCCTTATTTCTAACCAACTGGTTTAAAGAGGCTCATTCAGTTGGTTCATGAAATTCAACAAATTTTGCCAAACCTGTTGAGTTTTCTTCACATACCAATGACAAATGGTCAAACTTAGACAATCCTCATATCTTACGTACAAATAACTGTTTCATGAGTGAGTACTTTGTGGTTCAATTTGGTTTTCAAAAAGTTGTGACCAGCCACTTTTTCAAAACAGGCACAAAAATTTCAAGTCAGGACATCACAAAATTCAAAATTTTAGGTTTTCCCTTAACTATTGCATATGTAACTTGGCTTGTTATGCTAATTATAAGCATTGTCAAGTGATAGTGACCCTTTCACACTCTCATTGAATTATTGAAATCAATTCAGTGAGCCCCTTTATGTCCGGTTATCCACACCTTTTTTTCCAGTTGTGGCTCAGGACTGGCTTGTTTCCCCTACTCCATTACAGAAGGTTTTGAGATAATATTTGGGTTTCCTGGAAATTTGACACATCTTGGGTCACATGCACGTCATATGACCTGCAAACTGGGTCACTTCAATACATAGGTACCACTCACACAATGCAATTTACACCTCGGCAGTATCTTTCCCACATACTTCTGAAACGTGGTTGTCCTCCGATGTCCCATAGCTGTGTGAAATAAAACAAGTGAACATTACCATGTCAGATAAAGTTGCAAATGACATGAAACAAAATAATCGGGTTTGCATCATGAATATCAACCAAATAGTTGAAATCTGAGTGAGAAATCTATTTCTTTAGAAGAAGGCAACCATGCAGAATTATTTTAAATAATCTATAATTCTGTGTACATTACTATTGCTTTTGAAAATATGAAAATTTCCATTTATTTAAAGTAGCAATTGAATGGCCACTGTACTTTGAAAACGTTCCACATTACACACCAAAGTAGCTTGTATGTAATTGACAGACAATTTACTAAGGATTTAAAACAAAAACAAAATGCTTCAGACACTGCACGGCATAATTTTTGGCACAGCACACTTAGGAATTTTATTTGTGCAAGTACAGAACTCGTACCTAGAGCTACATGAAGCATGCACAGAAGAACAAATTAAACCTTGAAATTTGAACACTTTTTTTTTTAATTCTGAAAGCAACTTATTCAGATCCTTGGGGGAAAGCTATTTTATCCAACATTTCATGAAGTGAAACTATCATTTCTGTCCTCTGATACTAACATGACTTGAAAAAAGTTTCAGTTTCAAGTGTGGACGGCTCAACAATTTTAATGTCCTCTAAAGGGAGAGAACTCATCCTAAATGGCATTAATAAAAGGTTGACCTCCCTACAAGCAAATGGTTTCACCCTTCATAACCATCAACTTTATGACTTGCAAAAATTAAGACAAGTTTATACTTTTAAATTTAAACGTGCATTTGTTTAAGGCTACCAGACACAGACAACACAGACAGAGCATGTAATGTGCAGGTCCTATCTATAGATTGTCACCAACGACTTGGACAAAAAAGGCGCACCAAGATGGCTGCCATGGAGCTAAAATTTGTATGATTTGATGATGACTCTGTACTATTTTAAACAAAAGTTAATTTGAATGAGAAACAATTTCTTATTCATACAATACATGTAGTGATTTTGACCTTACCTCATATTATTTCGAAAACATTTCAACTTTCTTGCAAAATCTGTTGAATTACATAAGCAAGTCCAAGCTTTAACAAAAGACCATAGCACAGAGCCATCGTGGTTCGCTCTTTCTCGCATGTCTGGTAGTGACAATCTAACATGCAGTATGCTCTGTCCATGTAAAGGAAGTCCGTGGGCTAGAGTTTGTTTAGTTAGATGGAGTTTTACAACCCAGTTCCAACCTTTTGGTTCAAGTCGAGCTGGCCACAGTCCATTTTTCCAGTTGTGGCTTGCTGGCTTGTTTTTCCTACTTCATTGCTTGATATGTGGAGCATCACCCAGAACGACAGTAGGTTCTATTTTTAGAATCTTTCGTATGACTCCACCTGGGAATAGAACCTGGGCCTTCCGCGTGAGAGGCGGTTGCTCTTACTATTAGACCAAACACACACTTTAAGGCTACAGGATAAGATCAAGATCCATCCTTGCTCCAGGGATGCTTATAAGGCAGTCATTCATCACCTCAAATTCTAATTTTACCTGCATCCTATCAAAATTCTAAATAGACACAGCTCTTTAATTGACCTAAAATTCAAAAACTGTAGCTCATATTACACAACCTGCACTGAGAATGTTTTGATTAGGGTCTTGTATGCTCACCACTGTAAGCAAGGAAGGTTGTTTAGATAAGGATGAGTTTTTGACAGTTGTGGGAGGGGCTAGAAGGAAGTACTGTACTGTACATGTAGGTCGTGTGCATTATAACTGCCTGTGGTGATGAATTGAACAATATATTCTCTATTCCAAATAATGACCAGAACAGTAGAAGTATGGTATGTTAAAGCAGCACAGGCATTATAGATAGGACTTCATTTGACATACCTTAATAGTGACATTTCCTTTTGTTACTTTCCTCATGTTGAAACCGACAGTTGGTATCATATCTTCATTAAACTGGCCAGACTGATGGGCAGAAAAAGAAAGTAAAAATTGAGAAAGTAAATAATAATGGATAAACTTAACATAGTTTCCATTCTTTAAGTACAACTTAGAGCATTACAGCAGAGTAAATAGAGAGGAAAGGCACACAACAAGGATCCTCCTTACTTCCAGCATTTTGGGAAATGTTTGAAACTGGGGATAAGCTCTTATCCACCAGATCTTAAATGCAGATTACTTGCAAAGGGTCGGCAAGTGGGGATAGGGGCGGGGGTAAAATCCCTCATGTACCTAACCTTCCTACTTTGGAATATAAAATTGGCTTCAAACAGGGTTCAAAATTAGCATTGGTTTATCGCTTGTCCGTCAGACTTTCATTCCTTGTCACTTGCCCGGACATGATCCCCCCGCCCTTAAGTTACTGTATCAGGCTCGTAACTAGCATAATGCAACGAACATGTTTGTGCTTGTGTAAAGTTAGGCTTATGTCCACAACTGGACGAAATGCATAGCAAGAATGAACCATCTTTTCACAAAAATACTTGGAGACTTTGAAGTGCTGTAAATGAATAATGTTTGGTAGAAAAACAGTTCATTTCGATGAAAATAAAAGTCTGCATTTCTTTCATATGTCTTTGTTTTTATTTCTTCGGTTACACAGTTTTCACTTCAGTTTACATTCATGTAGTCAATCAGTGCAGTTGATCGATACATAAAGAACAGTATTAAAGCAGAAGCCTTATCACTTCTAAACTTTCTATTTTTAACAAATTAATATATTAACACTTGTTTTGGCCTTCTCTTTTTAAAGAATAAGCAGCATTTGGACTTGCCCAACGGGCTTACAGTAGCTGACTGAAATTGTACTGGCCCGCACAAATGTTCAACTAGTGGGCTTACGCTAATTTCGAACTCTGGCTTCAAACCTATTTCTACAGTTGACACCCCTTGCTGCACGTCATCATCACCCTTGTTTGGGCTGCAAGCCTGCAATGGTCAACTCAGTGGTTTGCTTTTGCCCAAGTCACAAACAGCTGGCACCTGATCGTCCGCAACCTCCTGTGATTGGCTAAGAGTAAATGAAGCAATGAAGCATACCAATGAACTCATGTGGAAGCAGCTAACTAGCCCTCTTTGATTTGAACTTTGTTTAAGGTCACTTTGAAGTGCAATTCTGAGGTGTTTTCAAGGCAATTTTTTTGTGTAAATAACAACATTAGTGCAAAGATATCCTCTTTCGTAATAAGAAATAGATTCTACCCTTTTATGAGTTTTATGCAAAAATGAGACTGGGGAAGGTGGATTTTACCCTACCCAATTGTATCCTCAAGTGATGGAAAACCTGTCATGTGCATTACATGATAAAAAAGGTCCAGTAATGATGAATGTGCACACTTGTACAGTATCTTCTTTCTGCAGCAGCTAAAAATTCCATAAAGTATTTAGTATAAATTGTCTCACGTGTCTTGAAATTGGTACAGTACTATTTTTTAATCTTTTCAAATTTGAAAAAAATTTTCACCACAATAGAAACTGATCTCAGTACGTAGAGTAACTGGGTCCAAAGACCATTAACATGTTTCCTTGCTGCTGCCATCAAGTATGCAATTATGGGAAATGATCTGCAGTTGTAAGAAATTAATTTTACCAATTCCAATTCATCTTTACAATAGTTGAAACAGCAGACAACAGCCTTAATGAGCAGCAGCCATCATGAATGATGGATGAGCAAGCTCCGATAACATGATTTTCATGTTTACTTTAGATGAGCTCTATAGTATGCAGAAAATTGTACTTGAAGAAGCATTGAATATCCTTGGATGGCCTTTTTTGACAACACTTGATGTTACTGACAAAGTCATTTTTGGTTTTGCAGTAAGAGAAATATTATCAAAATAGATGAGGCATTAGGCTTCATCTATCTACCTTTGGTACATCTTGACATAATGATTTACAACACTCACATCGAGGATGAGGTTACTTATGTGTGGCTGAAAATCCAATGGAATGCCAACACACATTATCAAACTGGTGTTGCTGCTGCTAACAAGTGTGTATGGTTGTGGTCAATGTTCAAAATAACACATGCACACCTGCACCAGTGCATGTAACTTTTTGCCAGTGTAGGCAGCTTTGGATCACTTTACCTGCACATTTGCTTATAGACCTGGCAGTAATTTAAAAGGTGATATATGAAAGGTACAGTAACTGTTAAGCAGTTGAGAATAGAAATTTGAGATTGAAATGTGCTCCCTAAAAAATCAGATAAAAAAAATTTTATCAACATACAATGTGCATATGCTTTTGTGTGTTTTGAAAAAATCCACTGTTCAGAAAAACTAATGTTTGTTGTCCCAATCAAAACATACAGTAACAGGGTGATGTTATGGTATTCATATGATGCACTGTTATTCTGTAATAAGCATAGAAAACCCCCAAACACTTAGCCAACTTGCATTACAGGGCGAGATCTTCGTTCTGTTCAAGCACTAACATACTGTAGGCCTACAGTATGTACAGTAGCCCTCCAACAGGACTGTGTGCTCGTTACATGGCCATGGCTCATTCCTCTCACAACACAGCCCTTGCAGGAAATGTTCACAAACATAGTCACTAGCCAGGACGCCTGTGGAACGTTACCTCTAGCGTCCCCAAATAATAAAATATTCTCACCAAACTTCACAGAGATGATCTCTGACACCGCATTAACCTTTCCACAAAAGATGTTCACAAACTTTCATCAAAGAATGGCCCAATTTTCAATGTCAATTTTGACTGCAACAGTAAACCAATGGGCCATGTTTTTGACTTTTCAACATGTTTTTCTCAGAAGAGGTCAAAGGTCACAACAGGGGGAAATCCATGCAAAATGTGGTTAGCTTAACGTGTTCTGTCGAGGTTGGAGAGCTCTGAGTCCCCCACGTCTTCTTTATGTGGTGAAGATAGTCCAAATTTTGTTAACTTACAAGTCTGTTCTGCAGGAAAAAATGTGTACACACCATCGGCTTGGTTCTATCTTGAATAATCAGATCAGCGATAAAATACAACCACTGATATTCAAAAAAATGAACCCGGCAAAAACTTGATACTTGACCTGCCTAGATGTCTTCATAACAGGATCTTTCATTCAGTAATAGTGTGAAGTGACTATTAATATTTTGGAATGCCGCGTACGCTCCTGCAGCTTCTGTCGCTTAGCAACTTAAGTACCTTGCCATCATGCACCAAGGAAAATAGCCTCTACTCGTACAGATGACGACATGAAGCAAGGCCAGATTTTGCTTGATATCTTGTTCCAAATGATCCTTTTTTGCAATTATTTTGGTGAGATCTCAACAATAATGCAGTTTCCGTGCACTACTTTTTAGAAAGTATTAACCCAGGTCAGTTATTTCATATTTTGTGCCTCCTGGCTAGTGACTACGTTTGTGAACTTTATCTCCGCAAGGGCTGTATTGTGAGAGGAATGAGCCTCGGCCATGTAACCAGCATACAGCCCTGTTTGAGGGCAACACCTGGCCTTGCCTAGCCAATGGGCTCGGCCTTGCCCAGCCAATGTTTTGGGAATTTGTAACATCTTTGCCATGCTTAATTTAGAAATTCACTTGGAAAATCGGAGGTTGTGGGCTTAGGCTAAACCCGTCCTAAGTTAGGACCAGGCCTAGGCCTAGCCTGGGCCTAGCTTAGGCCATAACTATGCTGAGCAGTGGTGTAGCTAGCCCTCCAAAAGGGCTGTGTGTTTGTTACATAGCCTAAGCTCATTCCTCTCACAACACAGCCCTTGCACGGATACACTTCACAACCGTAGTCACTAACCAGGATGCCCACAGAACGTCACCTCTTGCCTCCTTAAATAACAAAATATTCTCACCAAACTTCAAAAAGATGATCTCTGACACTGCATTAACCTTTCCACAAAAGATGTTCACAAAGATTCATCAAAAAGTGGCTAAATTTTCACTGCATTATTGACTGTAACAGTAAGTCAATGCATCATGTTTTCAAGTTCTCGACAACTGTTCTCAGTAGAGGTCAAAGGTCACGGGTGGCAAACTTGACTAAACCGGATGCTACACCTGCGTAGCTGTCTTCATAATATCATCTTTGATTTCAGTAAAAGTACGAAGTGAATATTATTCGGAATAACGCGTAGACTGAAGTGACTACGGTTGTGGAGTGTATCCGTGCAAGGGCTGTGTTGTGAGAGGATCCAACACATAGCCCTGTTCGAGGGCTATGGTGTAGCCTACTTTAAGGGCCGAACCTCTCACCCCAAACTACAATTTTGGTATGGGGTAACGAAATTCTCAATTGGCTCAGCTCATTGATTGACAGCTAATCCAAACAATGCAGAGTACCAAAGCTTATATTACACAGTATCAATGGTACTGAGAGCATTTTGATTATATAAATTGAGTTTTCTTTACTCACCTTGAAGCAATAAACTGAGATTGTATCTGGATAGACCTTATGCCAGTTAGCTGTAATACTGCACTCTGGAAAGGATTATTCCAACACAGTTCCCAATCAGCATTGTGACCATTGGCCTTCTCCATGGTGACGATTCACTTCTGTGGTCTCATACGTGGAATAATCCTTCCCATGTTGCAGTTTTGAAGCGCCCTCTATTTAACTGGCATAAGGTCTATGAGGATGAATTTCATACAATTGTGGGAGGGGCTTCAGTAAGAAGGTTAGGAGAATATTGGTACTGTTAGTGTTTGCGGTGAGAGAACTCGATCTTTAAGATATTTTCAAGAGACGGAAATGTGCGAAATTTCCCCCAAACTTTTCCTGGTCAACGGTATGTATTTTATGTAAAATATGCAAATTTACAAGTATAACAACATAATGCTGGGCCTAGGCTAGGCTGTGACCACAGGCCTAGGCCGTATACATATTACTTCCTAACGTTATAAATTATTCAATACCCTAACATGTTAGGGTAAATACATACCGAAATAACATTAACAAAAGTGGTCTTCCCCGAGTACTGTAAGCCTACTAACGTCAATTCCATCTCTTCTTTCCAAAACAGGCTTTTTAACCAATCTAACAGTTTATTGAAAAAGGAAAACATGATGAAGAAAATTATTTCTACCACCTTCTGACAATATGGACCGTGGTCTTCGCCAACGTTGATCTGCAGTGCACACAGTATATTGCTGTAGTAAATGCACGAAAATGAGTGGTAGTATGGAACAGTCCATTACAGTCCTAAATGTAATGAGCTGATAGCTAGGCCTGTACAAAGCATTCGTAAACATGTTCCGTGCTCTCTACGCCTGCGCTCCGGAAGATCATATCATTATGTAGAATCCACACAGTTCTGAAGGCAATGCGACTTTACCGGGGTGATTTTTTTCGTAAATAACTGGGAATACAAAACTTTTTACAAATATTGCTTACACAATCTTAAACATTTGATTGTATAAATATCGTTTATTATGTTAACCAAACATGTAAAGTTATTCCTTTTTGAACTAAAATAGTAAAAAGTTATTTATTTTTTATGCATAACACATAGCTGTGTTACCCCGACGAACAGCAACAGTCATATGACTTTCTTTTCTGACACATCATGTGACGTAAACAATGAAGGTAAAATCTGCCATTTCCACATAATGGGCTGCATGAGTTCGTCAATTTTTGGAATCGCACCATCGATAAAAATGAACTCCTTCCTGATGATTTAGTGAAAAGGTTCGAACAAATATGAAATGAACTGATCATGGGCCTGTGTGTTGAAATGACGGTCTTCACTCTTCAGTATTGCCAGTTTGAAACTGCATACATTTCTGATTCAGTTTTGCGCTACTCGGTAACATTTAATAGTCATAAATGTTATCCGTAATTCCCCTTTGACCACGCACTGACACAAATCTTGCAATAGGCCTAATCATTTCCGTATCTTTGCAGAGCATGAGGCAGTCGCTCAACCCCCTGATTGAAACAACGCCTTGTAAACTCAAAATTGTTCAAGTAAGGCCAATCTTTTGTGATATTTAGTAGACTAGGTCCGTCTATCAAATAGGTCACATACATATTCAAGGCAGTACCAATGCATATCGAAAAGTTTCGATCATAAACCTCACAAATGCGTTACAGTGTGTAGGCGCATGGTGTACTGTTTGATTGTTCGCTTAATGTATTACTCGGCGGGGGTTTTGTTTTAAGGTCTGGCTAACTTGGATTTGTGATGTTCGCACTATTATATTATTGCCTCAAACCTTACGTATGAACCATTTTGAAATACATAACTTACTCTCTCCCACCCAGCACGCCTTTCGTAAGTCTCATAGTTGCGAAACACAACTTGTATCGATAATTGAGGACTGGGCTTCCTCCCTTGATGCCCATAAACAAATCGATGTGTTTATCTTGGATTTTGAGAAGGCCTTCGATACTGTTCCTCATGAACTGCTGAAGACCAAGCTGTATACACTTGGTGTTTCAAATCAGATTCTTCGTTGGGTTGATGACTTTCTTGTTGATCGTAAACAATCTGTTGTTGTCAATGGAACCCGGTCTCCCCCGATGCAAGTTCTGTCTGGAGTTCCCCAGGGGTCTGTCCTAGGACCGATTCTCTTCTTGGTTCATATCAATGATATCGTCGATGGTGTTTCTTCCAAGGTTCGTCTTTTTGCAGATGATTGTGTCTGTTACCGTATTATTGAGTCCGATGAGGATTGTCATAAACTTCAGAATGATATCAAGCAGTTGGGGCTGTGGGCTTCCACGTGGGGCATGAGATTTCAGCCACTAAGTGTAGCGTTATTACTTTTGCTCGGAAAAAAGTCCCATACTTTTTAGGTATGTTCTAAATAGGATTGAGCTCCCGAGGGTAGATAGTATTAAGTATCTCGGAATTACCATCACTAAAGATCTGAACTGGGAAAAGCATATCCAAAACATCTGTAACAAGGGAAATAAGATTCTTGGTATTTTGTATAGAAACCTATCTTCCTGCCCTGGTGATGTCAAGTTAATGGCTTATAAAGGTATCCTTCGGCCTGTGCTGGAGTACACCAGTAGTGTTTGGGACCCCCACCAGGTTTACCTGCTCGACAAGCTTGAGAGTATACAAAAACGGTCTGCTAGATTCATTGCCTCTGACAGTTCTAGGGAGCCAGGATCAATGACCAGGCTCCTTAAAGAACTAAACCTTCTGCCCTTAACTGAAAGGCGGAGGAAAAGTAGATTGATCCTTTTTTCCAAAGGTATGTTTGGCCTGGCTCAATTACCTGTTGATTGTCTCCAGCGGCCTACTCGTAGAACCCGTTTAATGCATGACCTTCATGTCTGTCTCCCACATACTAGTACTAACTGTTATAAATTTAGCTTCCTGCCTCGAACCATTAAGGATTGGAATCGTCTCCCCTTGAATGTAATGAGGGTTGCCTCTGTCCATATGGACCCTATTACCTATATTACTGGGCATATTTAGCCTCTCGACGCATGCGTGGTGAAAGAATGTCCTTTGGATGTGTCACCTTTATTGAAGAAGAAGAAGAAGTACACACCCAGTGAATACTTTTTTGATTGGGCACACCCTTTAATTTTGTCGTGAATCATAAATTTATTGGCCTATAAGCAAATATGTGCTTTTTACCCCAAATTTACATAATTTAAAGGATTAATACTTCCAGCCACATATAGAAATGGCTAAACGCGTTTCCGGTAGCTGCATGTCAAAGGTATCAGGAGGAAAGGAGTTGGTTTTATTTGGATCTATAATTTTGTCGTAAACCGCGATTATTTGACATGGAATGACGCATTATTTTAGGGAAATGCCCCCAAATTATGACGTCACAAAATTTTGAAATCATCAAAAATCATGTATTTTGAATAAATTCGGCGTTTAATGGGAAGCTTTCACCTAAACATATCATTTCGAAGCATAACTGATTAAGCTTACCTTAATTAGAACAATTTAGAAATTTTGGTGCAAAATGAGCAAGTGATCGTTTTTGTACAAAACTTTTCGATATGAAGCCCCTTGTATTTCCTCTAAATATTTGTCCCTTATTGTTGTAAAGCCAAACATTTTCTTGTTAGCCCCACTTCAACTAATGGTGGCGATCCGCCTGGATAGTCCTGCTGACGCTTAGTCCCCCGGCCCTTTTTTAATTCCACCACAACGTTACTGACCTGCCCACTCTCTTTCAGTCTAGCAAATCCTGGGCGCAATTAACACTGGCGTCTGCTGAGACAAGAAAGTAAACTCCAAATGGGTATTACAATGTCAATACGATTCATATCAAGTTCAAGTTCTAGAGCAACTGGGAGGTCTGCAGTTTGACTCCTGGGGTGTCCGTCTAGTAGGTCACTCCGGAGACTTTACTTAGAACCTATACTCAGTGCCGGTTGTGCTTGGTGTCCTGACCAACAAAGGCAATGGAGTGGGGAAAACAAGTCATACTAAATCAGCCACAACTAAAACCAATTGATTAGAAACTTCAAACTGAACAGTGAATGAAACCTTAGTAACTAATTCAAATATGTGTAAAGTGAACATGATCTACTTTTATAGAGATCATGGTCCAGTTTTACAGAGATTACGGAATTAGTGTGAGTGCTGGTCAGGATCACGAAAGGTCGTGGTTTTTTTTCAATGCTACACTAGTACATCAGTAAGAGTAAGTAACCACACATCGGGATTTTGATGTCTTAAAGGTAGTCAACCTTCACCCGCAAACTACAAATGTTATGCATAGAAATTCCCAATTGGCACAGCTCTTTAATTGACAGCAAGTTCAATAAATGCAGAGTGGCTGTGGCTCATATCACACACAGTGTGTAGGTTTCTGTAATGAAAGTGTTTTGATTACAAATTGGGGTTTTAAATACTCGCATTGAAGCAATAAACTGAAACTGAGATTCTGTCTCAGTGAGAATGAGTTTTCAAGTTAGACAGTTGAGGAAGAGGCTAAAGTAAGAAGGTTAGGAGGATTGGAAATGTTTGGAGTGAGAAAATTTTGCCTTCAAAGTTAAAATTTGGGTGAATAAACCCACCAAGCATGGCCAAAGAAACCCAAGAAAGCACAACTTGAGCTGGAACCCTAATTTAGTACAGTCAATCAGCGGCCCACTCAACGGTTTTTGGTGAGGTACATGGTCAAAGTACAGATGAGGTTCAGCAGAGGTGTTCCCAGGAGATTCATCTCCTGGGAACACAGTTAACAGTTAGTTAGTTAGTTAAATGGAGTTTTACGGCCCGGTTTTCAACCAATTGGTTCAAGTCGGTTGGTTCAAGTTGGTTTAATAGTTAAGAAATTGAAGGCATTTCCTCTGCATAGACTAACCCAATTTGATTTTTTTACTTCCGCTATATTTTAAAGCCGTGATCATATTGCAACGAATTCGGATCGGATTCCGATCCAAGTTTGGGATTGTTGTTAAAGTCTTCTCCATCTCTGGTCGGAAAGAGTCAAAATTTTGTCAACCAGTGCAAATATAAGATTTGCATGTCATGTACATGAAAAAATGCCAACTGGTTTTTGTGGCGCCTCATCGACACGGCAACCTACTTCAATAAAATGTGTCTATCGGTGTGACGTCAAGGAATAAGTATCATACATTTATTTTTCACAGTCTTGCGGAACAACTCATATATTTATACATGATGGAAAATTTGGGGTTCTTCCGACAAGAGATGGAGAAGGTTTTAAAGGCAGTCATTCGTCACCCCAAACTACAGTTTCAGTATACATATATCAAAACTCTCAGTTGGTACAGCTCTTTGATTGGCATCACATTCAAACAATGCATCATAACTAAATTACACAGCACGGGCACTGAGAGTGTCTTGATTACATATTATGGACTTGTATGGTCACTGGGACAAGCCATGAAGCAATAAACAAGGATTGTGTCTGGATAAAGATGAGTTTTAGATAAATGTGGGAGGGGCTAGAAGTAAGCAGGTTGGGAGAATTGGAACTGTTTGGGATGATGAAAATATGCCTTTAACATCAATCGAATCGGAATCCGATCCTATTGTGTGGTTTGACAACGGCTTTAGTCAGTTGGATATGGAACGCGAAATCTGCAAGCATCATGTGACCATGTGTGACTACATCGGAGGGGAAGGTAATAACATGATGTGACTATGTAAAAACATGGTGTGACTACATGAACACATGGTGTGACTACGTAAACACATGGTGTGATAATGTAAAAACATGGTGTGTCTACATTAAAGCATGGTGTGACTTCATAGCATGGTGTGACTACATAGCATGGTGTGACTTCATAGCATGGTGTGGCTACATAACATGGTGCGACTACATAGCATGGTGTGACTACATAAAAGCATGACGTGACTACATAGCATGGTGTGACAACATAAAACACGGTGTGGCCACTTAAAATTGTATTGTGAGTGGCAGTAGGTGATGTCAACTTTGCGTGTAATGACTGTGGTTGTGATGAGAAATCTGTACGTGACTGTATAAAATGGCTCTGTGAGGAGAAGTTGGCGAGTGACTGCCTAAAGTGAGGGTGTGATGATCTGATACAGTGCATTGAACTTTTCCTCGTGTCGCTAGTCTACTCAATGCTGAATTGGAAGAATTGTTGGAAGAATTTTTACTGAATAACAACCGAGGGAGAACCACTAGAGCGACTGTGCCCTTGCTAGGTTTTGGCGCGCTGTTTGTGCCATGTAATTTTATTTAAAAAAATCCGCCACCTCCGTGGACGAGGGGTAGAACTCCCTCCCACACACCTCTGGGTTAGCTAGCTAGGTGGAACGTTAAGGCTTATTTTCTAACCGTCTAACCGATTGGCTTAAGTCTGGCCGGCCACAGCATTTCTCCAGTTGTCGTCCACGTTTGCTCGTTTCCAGTGGCAGAGCCAGAATATCAAATGTGTATGTGTGTGTGTGTGTGTGTGGGGGGACTATGGGAAAAGGATAATGTTGGGGGAAAGTTTTCGGGCGCAGCGCGAAACCGAGCCAAAAGCACCCGTGTTCCTGGGGGATGGGATCCAGATCGCGAAGCCCCAAAAGATCTGAGGTTTTAGCATATCTCTGGATGAAAAATTAAGTATCTGTAGGGGTATATTTTTTAGTTTTTCGGTTAACTCAACACCTAACTGACCTAACTGGGGGCATGTGGGGGCAAGGATAAACTTGGGGGAGGGTAGCGGTAGCGCCGCCACTGCTTGTTTTCCCTGCTTATGCTGAGCGCCAATCACAATGGCAGTAGGTTTTATTTTAAAGTCTTCATGACTCGGCCAGGAGTCGAACTCCAGAACTCCCTGCTGCAAGCGGGATCATCTAACCACTTGCCCACAAACTCATGGGGCTACGCGCGATCGATATATGGCAGCTTAGCCTCCCCATTCTTCGTTCCCCTCATAGAAATAGTTGTTGATCGACCACTTCGGACAAAGATGTTTAGAAACTGGCCCGGACGTACTCAAGTAAAACTTCTTAGCCTACTGTATTAACAAAAGAAAAAAAAAACTACTTTGCAAGGTATAAGACTAGATTTCCATTATGTGGTCCTCAATTAATAAATGGCACCATTCACTGAGGATAAAAGCAGATACAGTGCAAACAGGGGTCCGGGGCACGCGACCTTGTAGAGAACGTTGGTGGAGGCATAAGGGGCCAGGCCCCTCCTCCTTGGCTTGGCACCCCTGTTCTGAAGGTGTTGCTAGGTCCATATGCAATACCATACCTGGTCAGTCTACCTGCTAATTGGCCCCAACCCCAGCCCTGCTCTCCAAGTCTCGGGAACGGGCTTTTTTTTTTCAAGTGGCATTCTTAAAGGTATTTTTGACCGTTCTCAAGTATATAGTTAATTATAATATTTGAAGAAAAACACGAAAAGCTCAAACTGCAAATTATTGGAATGAATGTAGCCCCCCTTCCACAACTCGGCTTCGAAGCACTTGTAATCCTTATCCAAACTAGCCCTATTTAAAGGTCAAGAGCAGTCATCCAAAACGTATTTTGAGGTAACAGCTAAATCTCCCAATTTTTCTTTTTATTTCTCTGCAAAGTATCTTTCATATAATATTTTGGAAGTCATTATTGCATTTTCAATTTAAACCAGGCCGTTACTCCTAGTTTATTTCACATTTGAGTACACCAGGAAAAGTTCAATGCACTATATCAGATCATCACACCCTCACCTTAGGCAGTCACTGGCCGACTCCTCATCACACCATCATTTTATACAGTCACGTACAGATTTCTCATCACACCCACAGTCTACGTACAGTTAACATCGCCTGCCTCACAATGCAATTTCAAATGGTCGCACCGTGTTTTATGTAGTCACACCATGCAATGTGGTCACACCATGCAATGTAGTCATACCATGCTACGTAGTCACACCATGCAATGTAGTCATACCATGCTACGTAGTCACACCAAGCTATGTAGTCATACCATGCTACGTAGTCACACCAAGCTATGTAGTCACACCATGCTACGTAGTCACACCATGCTTTTATGTAGTCACACCATGTTTTTACATTATCACACCATGTGTTTACGAAGTCACACCATGTGTTCATGTAGTCACACCATGTTTTTACGTAGTCACATCATGTTATTACCTTCCCCTCCGATGTAGTCACATGATACTTGCAAATTTCGCGTTCCATAGTTTTATACTTTCTAGCCATTCCAGTAAAGTATGTCGTATCACGGGTGGTGCCAGGATTTGCTCGACGGAGCCTGGGGGTGACCTAGACAAAGGCGTTGAGTTCGTGATGGGACGACGGTGACTGGCAGAATTTTGAGGCGCGTGTAGTACGCCGTAATTTTTGGTTTTTACGAGCGAATGCGAATTATAGCAGTCGCTTTATGGACTTGTTACAGTGTTTTCAATCTGTACCTTGTTGGTTTTGTTACTTTGTGTTTGTAAAAGGCGTTAACCATGAAAGCAGATTTATTTAAGGATGTCTCTGGTTTCATTACACGTTGAGGCATATTACTTGAGGGATATTTCCGATGGTTCTTGGAACGACTGTATGGGGTTCTCAGAAGCCCTTTCAATAGTTTTTGTCAACTGCCGTTCTTTATGTCATAGTCGTTACCCTTCTTTTCTTACAGTTTGAAACATCCGAGCAACCTGTTGACTTAAAAGTTTAGGCGTTGTTTTAAGAAAAACGTTGAACGGGGGATTTCTTTTCATAATGAAGCAACTTATAACTGTAACAAGAGCGACAAACTAAATTTATATTTTATTTTGTTCAGAACTGAAGACCGTCACAGAGGGTTAGGAATAGAGAACTGATAAGAACTTGAAAACGTAGTCTCCCGGATGCGAAAATTGCGCAATATTAACTGCGTAGTTTTCTTCTGACCTAGACGTTTCAATTGAAAGATGAATCGCCCTTACGAATAGGTGCTTGCTTTGCCGGTGACCACATGATCAGCCGAACGACATATCATAAAGTTGATGATATCAATTGCTACCTTGGCTTGTAAAAGCCATTTCGAGATTTTGATGTGTTTCAGTTGAAAGTCAAATGTGCCATGCGCAGGACCTATATACCTGTATGCTTAACCGCATCTAAATAAACTTAGGTAACATCAACCCAAGTTTTTGTTATGCATTTTGTAAATATTCTAACATTAGATTTTTTCATTGGTGGCTGTACTTGACGGCATGGTATAGTTAGATTTAGCAATCTTGTAAGACAAATTTGAAACGGTTCCTTTGAGCAACCGTATTCTGTAAGGGAAAAGACCACAGGCTGCGCACTTATCCAACCAAAGAATGAGGAGACCGGTGAGAAATTTCATACTATTTTTTGTTGTTGAAAATTAAAGTAGAAATGGGAAGAGAGATCTCTGATGAGGAGTAGCAAAATAAAAGACTGCCTAGTTATCTCTCTCTACCCTTTAACCTCATTAGCCAAGACGATAGTAATCTTGTAAGACAAATTTGAAACGGTTCCTTTGAACAACCGTACTGTAAGGGGAAAGACAACAAGCTGCGCAAGTAGCCAATCAAAGTAAGAGGAGGCCTTTGGGAAATTCTGTACTTTTTTGACAATTATAGAAAGAATAGGAAGAGAGATCTCTGATGAAGAGTAGCAAAATAAAAGACTGCGTAATTATCACTCTCTACCTTTAAACCTCATTAGCCAAGATGATATGCTAAGTTACATCTCTTCTGATCTGGAAGCATATGCTTGCTTTGTTGGTGATCATGCGATGCATTCACAGGTGATCTGGTTGAACTGCCGAACCGTAATAAGCACTGCCATCGAACAATACTGAGGTAAAAAATACTGAAATTGTCATTCGTGAGGAATTTTTTTTAAACTTCCAATAATATGCGTGAAATTGTGACAGTTCTGGCTACGGCCGGAAATTACTAATAAAATAATTCTTCTGCAATCTAAACACGTCTATTTTCTAGATCTAGTAGATAATATCATCCACTACTTGTTTTATTCAATCAATTTTAACATCATTATAAGCGTCGAGCTTGTATCATAAACACTTCTATTTCCCTCACCTCCCATCACTAATGTTTCACCTGTATAAATTTTCAAGACTGATATATTTTTCTGAAATGCTCAAATTTACCTCCTCATTATAAAAAAAATCACGTGTTTGGTCTAACGGTATAACATCCGCCTAACACGCGGAAGGCCTGGCTTCGATTCCCACGTCGAGTCATACCAAAGAATCTAAAAATGGAACCTACTGCAGTCTGGGAGTTGCTAAGTTAAGCAACGTTTTATTAATTTCACTAGAACCTGTAAAGACCGCCTCCATTCGCGAGTATGAATGCCTTGCATTCTGGTCTTTTTAACAAACATTTAAAAAACGGAGCTTGTTCTGGTAAAAATTGAATTGTTGGGGTGGTTTATGTTGGCTTTGGTTTTTCATTCTGAGGAGTGTTCACCGAAACTGGAAACTTTTCCGAGAGTATTTTGCCATTTTTTACAAATATTTTAAAACCTGGAGCTTACTTTGGGGAAAGATAAATTAAAATAAATTATAAGATATAAATTATAAATTATACAATTGTAAAATATGATAAATTTGGGGGATTTTCATTGACTTATCAGACCTCATTATCAGAATGATCAGGTAGGTCGTCTGGGCGACTTGTAGTTCGTTGGGCTTACAGAATATCATCATCACACAGATTTAGCTCCTTGGACACTACTGAAAATTTCCCGAAAAATTTTGGCTCCTTCCTGCACATATAATTGAATTAAGGAGCTTATATTTAAAAGAAATTTATGGAAGAAAACAGAAACGACGGGGGCGGGGGCTAAAGAGTTTTTGCCCGAGCGGACCACCACCACTGGTTGGCGCAAAGTGCACTGAAATTTTGAAAAGTTGCTACCCCTCAGACAGCCGGAAATAGCGTTTCCAAGGCTCATGATAAAGGCAGAATCTAAGCAGTTGTTATTCTGAGCTAGTTTGCGTTTGCAGTACAATGTTTCACTTGAAATTAATTAGCAAAGTGATAAGAAATAATTTCTTATGTTGATACAAAATGGAATACGATGCGCAATCCTTCAACGTTCGGTTCAGTATCGCTATCGAAGCGGAGCGCTACCACGCTTTCGAAGCGGAGCGCCAACACTAGTTTGGGCGGAGCGCTCAGAAAATAATGAAAAATTGGACCCTTCAGACAAGCCGGAAATGGCGTTTCCCAGGCTGGTAACTAGGGACGAAGAAGTCGCCATTACTAGTTTTCTTTTTCAATCAAATTTTCAATCTCATGGAAAAAATATCAGGAACTTACTAGGTGATCCAAAAATTATGAGATAAAATCTACCACGACTTTCGGATGAAATAGTTTTCGAATTTTTCGTGGAAAAATTATACAGCAAAATCGAAAACATGTTAATGACTTTCTATTGCAACTCTTAATTAAATTCAAGATCTACTACATAGATGAAGTTGTCTATAGTATGTGACTGTCCCACCTCCCTACTAAATGATTTTTCTTTTGACGCCTTTTGAAAAAAATATTAATCCCCCAACCCGGCCTCCTACGCCTTGGGCAAAAAACTTAAAAAAAAACTTTAAAATGGTTTATTTTTGGAGGAGAATTAAAGTATGAAGTCTATATTGAAGATCAATCTGCACAATTTTGTATGTACAAATTCAACACTGTAGCTGGTTGAGGTTTCATATTTGTCGTACGTTGTAAATGGGAAATTGTTCTATTTTCTTTTCAGAATGTTTGAAAATCTGGAAATTTCAATGAAAAATTCGGATTTTTGTAAGGAAAAGTTGATTTTTTTTTTTTTTTTGAAGGATATGGTCTTCTCGTTAGTGAAATCAACAAGTTCGTCGGGAAGGGAAGAGACCGACCGAGGGTAAGAGTGTGGAGACTTAAGTTTATCAAGCTTGAATCTCTAGGGCAGCCTTCCCCGAGGGGCGGGGCGAAGGCCCATCATCCCCACGTTGGCGCCACCCTTGTGTCGTATCATAGATTAGAAAGTAATTGCCCTTGCCCCCAAGTGCCGTCCCATGTTTTTACGGTACTAAGAATGAAACATACTCCTTGGCTTAGAACATGAATGTATACAGTCTGTGAAGAAAGTTGGTAAGCATACACGGATAAATTTTTCTTTGGAAGTTTCTGAGAGGGCAAAACTTCCCCTCCATGGAGTACGGCCACGGGGCATCGAGGGTTGCATATGAGAGTATGTGAGAAGCATAGAGGGACGGGAGGACAGGGGACATGTCCCCCACTTTCTTGAGTGGAGGGGACACTAACGTAAAATTCCCCCCACTTTTTGTGACCTGAAACTTTAAAGTTAGTTACTACCTTAGTACTAAACATGTAGGTTAAGAAAGGTTTCCTCTACCGATTACAATCGATTTTCTGTATCAATAATTCCGCATGTTTCAGTACTTTGCAAATCCCCAAATTTTCGCCCGCTCCCCTTGCAGTCTCATTGATATTATTTTTTCACTTGCATATCAAAAGTATTGGCCAACTCACATTATTCATCGGTCTCTATGATTATGTCGATTATTGGTGTGCATATGGCTGCAGCAGGTGTGGTTATAAAGGAGCACAACATTTAGGAATTAAAGAAGAGGAACCATCCCTTACTAAATCTAATGAAATCTGTCGTTTTTAGTGAATGATCAGAATGGTGGACTGAAATTGGCCAACACATTTTAAGGAAACTGAAAATGTGTCGGTGCACAGCCTGCATGCAACTTTTTCAGAAAAATATGATTTTCAATGCAAAATTTCGACACGTGAACATCACACATTCGTATAAAACGATCCGACCATTTTGTATTTATAGACCATTATCAGAGAACTAAAATCACACTGACGTTTGCTAGCTATGCTAGAATGGAAATTTGAACCTGAGATTAGAGGTACACCTCCATCCTCTGTCTGCAGATAGTGTATGTTGAGGTGTCGTTCGACAGGACATACTTTAAAGGCCCAGTTCTCTCACCCAAACAGTACCAATTCTCCTAACCTTCTTACTTAAGCCCATCCCACAAATGTCTGAAATTCATCCTCATCCAGGTACAATTTCAGTTTACTGCTTCAAGGTGAGTATGGAAAAACTCAGTTTATATAATCAAAACACTCTACTGTTCATTCTGTGTAATATAAGCTTTGGCACTCTGCATTGTTTGAATTAGCTGTCAATCAAAGAGCTGAGCCAATTGAGAATTTCGGTACCCGGGTACCAAAATTGTAATTTGGGGTGAGAGGTTTGGCCCTTTAATTTTTTTGGTATCAACAATCTTACACCGGTAGGCCTGTGCAACGGTGTCTCAATAGCACCAGTGGGTACCACTCACATCCCCCCTCGATATGTGATTTTTTTCTCAGTGGGTTGAAGCACCGGCGCGTGCAGGGGGCCTAGCGTGCCATGACCCCCCGTTGATGGGGGAAAAATGAGAGAGGAAGAAAAAGGAGAAGGAAGGGAAGGAAAGAAGAGAAAGAGAGTGAAAAGAGAAGGAAAAAGAAGAAGGGAAGAAAAGTAATGTAGCAGGGAGTGAGAGAAACGTTGTTGTAATGGTAGCAGTGGCGTCATTTAGCGAAGAGTATACTTTAACGCCTCTTTACAGACACAGGAAGCGGAAGGAGTAGGGCGGATACCACAACGGGGAGAGTAGGGCGGAGACCACTCTAGCCCCCAAATTGATGGATGAGCTAACATTATTCAGGGGTGAGGTACAGGTGTGTCGATTTGATTTTCAAAGAGGGAGGACATCCGGCTTAAATTTTTCTCCTGTTCTATTAAGGTGTCTACAGTGGCGTAGTTAGACTTTTGCGGGAAGGGGGTGGGCAAGCATCCAAATTTCACGATATTTTAAAGTGTAAACTCAATTTTACTACGTTATTTGCGGCGCGCGAAATTTTTGCCCCTTTCAAATATTTGAAGATATGTAGCTTGTATTGCAGAAAAGTTTGGGATTCTGGGTCTCCTAAAATTTGAAAAGTTGGGGGATTACTGAAGAATTGCATTTCCTATTGGCAAATCTGAGATTGAACTGCAACCAAAGATCATCGTTGATACTTAAGTTATCCAACGCCTACGAAATGAGGCTCTCCGACGATTTTTTTTTTTTTTTTTGAATCAAGAGCTTATATTGGAGGGAATTTGGAATTTTATGAAAGAAAATGAAAATAGCACTGTAGTTACTGGTGTCACGTGAAGATCTGGTTTCACATATAGCAAATTTCCGATTTTGTCACTTCCAGGGCCTGGAATACGAAAATGAAGGTATGAGCGAACACTTCTGCTTATAGAAATTGTAATTTGCGGCGCGGGAAATTTGCTTTTTTCAAAACAAATAATGACGAATATGGAGCTTTTCTTGGAGATGATTCGGAACAGTGGCGTACGCAGGGGGGAGGGGCATTGGGGCATGCCCCCATAACGGATGCAATTTTTTAGATCCTAAAAATACTTAAGAAACGCACAGGTCACCAGATTGCATGCAAGGTCACCCAGTTTCTCAAAAATTTTCAAAGGGGAAGGATTGTCTCTGCAAGGCCCCCTCAGTAAAGCCAATTTTTTATACCTAAAAGTAGGCAAATTTTGTCGAATTCCGAATTTTACTTGAAAAGGTAGATTCTGTAACTTCCTGGTGGCACCGATTGCCTCTAAGGACATCTACCTTTATAAGAATTCTCAAAAGCGAGCTGCCCATCCCTTAGACCCCTTCCCTAGCCGGCATAGACGTAAGTGACGGGGCATGTAAGCGGAGGGTTCAGGTGCGGTGAGCAATAGTTTGCCATTTATCATGCAAGAGATGTTAGTGGTTAAATCATTAACGGTCGGGAGTTCGAGCAGTTACAGACAATTTCATCAAAATGCGGGTCTTGAAATTAGCCAAGAGTCACAATAGAGAAGAATTAGCATGTTTCAATTCCGTTGCATAGTTTGTATAGTTTTAAAGAATCAAGACCATTTATATCATAGTGGTAGCTGAACATTTCCTGTGGTAATATTCTGATCACTTAGTATGTTGTTATTTTTTGTTATTGCGAGCAAAAGCTAAACATAAAGATTGTTTAGATTCTCTTTCGAAGAATGAAGACGCAGTTTCCGGTCTTCTGACAGTCTGAGGGGTCGCAATTTTTCAAAATTTCCTCTACGCTCCACGCCAAGTGGTGGTGACGCTTCGCTTAGATAGTCTTTCGGGCAAAATTACATTTTTGGGGTCAAGTATTTCTTAACTGTCTAATCACTTTGTAGTTTTCGAAACATATTTTGAAGTTATCATTTTATTGCAAATGACAAACGAAGATAGCGACTCGTTAGATTCTTCGTATAAGTCTGGAAAATGCTATTTCTGGCCATCTGAAGGGTCTGATTTTTCGAAATTTTCTGCACGCTTCGCATCAACTAATGGCGGCGCTCCGCTTAGATAGTCTTTATAGCAAGATGAAAAGAAAGTGACCGCAAACTGGAATACTCCCGTTCGCCTCTGCCGATCGACGTTCTTTTATTTTGGCTCCTAAAAGGATGCAAATTTTACTCCTATAGGTAGCGTAAATAGCATGAGATTGCTTGTAAGGCACAAAATTTTAAATTTTATCCCCATGAACCACCACAATTCAACTTTTAACATTGTTCCTTTCAAAGTTGAAAATCCTGCACCATTTTGCTTCTAGGCTCCTTGAAAAGACCAAGCCCCCTCCCCTTAAACCCTTCCCCAGGCCGGCGATCACTCAACAAACTGCGTGGCCCCCTTCAGAGAAATCCTGTGTACGCCATTAAGTTGGAATTTTATGAGTTCTCAAAACCACACAGTAAACTGGTTTCACAAATGGCAAATTTCCGAATTCATTTTTAGAGCCTCCTGCCCCATGTAGCTACGCCACCGGGCGTCTATGAGAAGGGGCCCAGATGCAAATAGGTGCTAAATGATTCAATATTTTCAGTTACTAGGAAAAATACAAAAGTTTTCAAAACATGGTCTTGAAAGTATGGTAATTGCTTCAACAGACTACGGTCAATGTGTATTTAAATACCGGGTGTAGGCCTACTAGAGTAGTAATTAGAATCACACTGAAAATTGTGACAGTTTACCAGGGATTTATGCAAAAGTTGTAAAAGAAATGGTAAAATAAATCGGTAAAATGAGTGCGTGAATTTATCAAAAGCACACCTCAATCCAAGGGAGTGTCTAGACATTTCTTCATGGGGGGGGGGGGGGGGCAAAACTGTTGTGAGGGGGCGAAGCGACGCAGGCCGAGCGCGAGGTGTGTGGGCAGGTGGGGGGGGGGTAGGTTGTGGGAGGAGGTTGTCCTCCTCCCATGATGTGAAGCTTGAAGGTTTTAATGTGAAAATACGTGATTTGGTGCGTGATTTTAGACGATATTTTGTATGCTTTAAGAGATCCATAATTATGTATTTTATAAACTATTTTCTAAACATACCGTATTTACTCTATTAAACGCCCCCTCTCTAATAAACGCCCCCAACTTTTTCGTCACATTGCATAAAGTGAAATTGTTAATTCCAAAGACAATATGGTAAAAGTAAAATGAAATAGTCCTACCTTGAAGCCACGAAATCTCCTAAAGTCCCATATCCTGAAGTGAAAGGCATGTTTCTGCAACTAATTTCTGTTGATATCCATCACGCTATCACATACCGCGAACCTGTACTGCTTCGTTTGCGATTCGAAAGTGGTACTGTACATACCGTAGGTATACAAATATTCGCTAGCCTATCCGAACAGCCTAATATGAAAATCTAAATTAATAAAACGTCTGCGAAAGCTCCTGTAACTTGCTGCTGATATTAAGGTAAGATTCCTTGCCTGTAAATTTGACTCTAATAAACCCCCCTTAACGAAAATTTCACGCCCCTGGGGCGTTTAATAGAGTAAATACGGTAACCGCATTGAAATCAAATGTGCGCCTATTGCTGGCAAATAATTGGGTGTGTGTGAAGCGCAAGAAAATTTTGGTCCAAATGCCTCCCCGACCGATGGAAAAGACACCTCCCAGGCATGTTTATCGTATATAAGTGGAGAAACAGTAGCATTATTGTAAAAATAAACATAAAAATATAAAAAATATGCTAATTGGGGGAACTGCCCCTTCAATCCTCATCACACTATGGCTACACGTCTACCTCGTTTTACTCTCCAGGACATCTTCATCGTCGTTTTTTTTTTTATTATTTTTTTATTTTCCCTCAGTTTCCATTCAAGGAAAAAATATTCTTAAAGATATATCCCAAGGCCAGTGTCCAGGAATTTCCGTGGTGTATGCGAAGTTACGAAATTTGGAATAATGAAAACCAGGCACAGGACAGTGTGTGCCAGTAGGCCCACTATCTAAGCGGAGTGTCACCATTATTTGGCTCGTAGCGTACACCAAAGTTTTAGTAAAGATGCTTTCCAGATCGCAGGATTTAACTGTTTAAATTGGGTCGGATGCTCTAACCTTGAAAGAAAAAAAAAAGAAGCGACGAGAGGAGGGAGCTAGGTAAATTGACGGAGTTGGGGATGGGGGGGGGGGGGTTGTTGTTATAGGGAAACATGGCTTCACAAGTGTGATCCTTTTATGATATTGAAAACTAATACGAAACAGATTAACAGCACAATTGAAACAAGGTGTGAAACTGATTTGAGGTTTCAATTGGCCATGCATGCCCCTGTTTCTTATACGCAGTGCCTATAAGAGTATGCGGCTAGGGGATGGGATCCTCAGCAGAACCGCCGGAACATTTATTTACATGCAGGATGCATTGGCAAAATTCTTCCGCGAAGAGTCAATCAAAACCTTGGATATTAACGATGTCATATATTCCGGAAACAGTGCTCCTGTGTTTTTTCCAACCTTAACGCTCAATTAAAGAAACTAAATCCCCAAACTGATGGTGTTTGTGAATTACTTGTATTTAAAAAGCCATATAGAAGGGACGAAAATCAGTTTCCATTTTGTGATAGGCCATTATCATTTATACACTTACACTCCCATACTGATATTCTTTAGAAATATTCATTATCGATACTGTTTTGTTTTACTTCCAATTCTTCATTTCATGTGCTAATCTATGCTATTCATAGTTCCATTCAATTTACCTGTATTCATGGTGTATACAATAGTAGAACTACGGATCATTGTACAAGAACAGATTCAGGAGGTACCTCGAGAGCGTATTTAATTTAAGAGTCATTGGTGGTTTCCTAAGAAAACTTGCCAAATCTTCAGAAAATATTTTCTGAGGTGGCTTTGAAAAAAAGCTCAGTGACCTGCTGCAACCTAATTGTAAAAATTTGCTTCCCTCACTAACTTGTACTTCACGTCGATACCATTCAGTCCATTTTCAAAGCGACAGTCATTCTTTTGTGTTTGATTGAAATTAAAATATTCAGGAATCAGTATTTTCGATGAGGTCAGTAAAATCCCTGTATTGAAAAAGCAGTATGAAAGACAGGAAATATTTTTTAAGTTCTGATAAATCATATTGCACACTTTCATGTACCTTGCTGTTATTCATTAGAAATGCTTGCTATCCATGCTGTTATGATTCACATTCAAATCCATATTTGTTATTATTTCAATGTTATATATGGCGTACAATGGACTGCACAGGCTATTGAAAAGTGGCTTTCAGGAGGTGACTGTATGGCCTAGGTCTTTAGTGCTTTCGGTAATTTAATGCAAAAATTTGTACAATCTCCAAAATATGATTGCATGGAATCAGGACATTTTCAGCACATATTGATCTAGTATAAAACAGAAGCATAATATAGCACCATTTTGCATCCATGGCCTTGGAAGCAGCCAAAAACTTTCCAAAAGGGGAGAGGGACACCCCAGGACGGCGGTCAAGAATAAGGACGATGGGTCGATTTTTCCCCCTCACAAAAAACCTGACTACGCCTCTGTAACCGCTTGACCATACAGTCGGTTCGTTGCACTTCCCAGACCTAACAAGTTGGATTTAAACATTTTCAATTTTGAAATCTCATGCTCGGCAAAATGAGTCTTGTCGCTATATTATAAAAAAAATGTATTTTTTCATGTTTATATTGTAATTTCAATTCGAAAACTTCGGTAAAGCAAAGAAGACAACTTTGGACCAATCATTGTGGATGCAGCAAGAAAATCAGTTACCATAATTACAGAACATTTCAAAACGTATGAATTTTCGAGAAGGAAATAAATACTTAGAAACTATATGGGAGGGGAGGGGGGATTGGCACGCAGGGCTGTCGCTAAGGTCTCGTATTAAGGGGTGTCATGTTCCAAAATTACGACTGGTTGGATGTTTTTTCCAATTAAATGGAGGAACCAGCAGGCCAGTTTCGGAGTGTGTAAGTACATGAAGAATGAAACCCTGGTGGAATAAGTCTAAGAGGACGAGGCTGACGACTCTCAAAGCGGAGCGCCACCATTGTTGGCGCGGAGTGCACAGAAAATTTTGAAAAGTCACTACCCCTGACAGACTGAAACGGCTTTCCCCGGCTGGTATAAGCAAGGTCTACACAGGCATTTTTAGCAGGAGTGGAAAAAAATAACGTAAAGCATTACAGATCTGGAGTTTCTGGGATAAACCTAAGAAGACGAGAACGATTTTCATTCAAAGTACATGATTCTTGAAGATTTCAAAATTTTGTGACGTCATAATTTGGGGGAATTTCCCCAAAATAATGGGTCATTTCATGTCACACAAACGCGGTTTACGACAAAATTATAGATCCAGATAAAACCAACTCTTTTCCTCCTGCTACCTATGACAATGCTCTACCAAAAATGCGTTTAGCCACCTCGATATATTTGTGGCTAGAAGTATTAATCCTTTAAAGTATGTAAATTTTGGGTTAAAACACATTTTTGCTTATAGACATCAGTTACCATAAATCAATGATTTACCACAAAATTAAAGGGTGTGCCCAATCAAAAAGTATTCACTTGGTGTGTAATAGTACGAATATCACAAATACAAATTAGCCAGACCTTAAAACACAACCCCGAGTACTACATTAAGCGAAAAACCGAACAATTCACCATGCTCCCACACAGTGTAAGGCATGTGTGGGGTTTATGATCGAAACTTTCGATATGAATCTGTCAGACGACCAATACAGTGGTCATGTGCGTATTTCGCCCACCTGACACATCCCTGTGTGCATACATGACGTTTCAATAGAGGGACACAATAACTGACATATCGTTGTCATGGGGAGAGGTCAACTTGAAGAGGAGGGGACACTCTCCCTGGACAAGCTCCCCATTTTGGCTTGTGGAAAAGGGATTAAATGCAAAATTCCTTACATTCGACAGCATTTTAAACACGCATGACCACCACTCTAGGCTCACGCACCCATAACAAAAAACTGCCAGTTTCAAATCTTCATGGACGGTTGAATTCCATAACAAAATGTATCTGCAAATCAGTAGGTAACGAGGCGATCCGTCTCCGAATGCTTAAAATGCTCCCAATTTTTGCTGCCATACGCCTGTGTGAGTTGTTACATCAGAAGGAATATTTGTATATATAACCATATTTGGTAAGGTAGGAAACTTGCTTAAAAAACACCGTATCCGGCCAGATTAAAACATCAATTGGCTAGAAACAGACCTCATCTAAGTGTTTAAAGCTCGCGAGGCGCGTGGAAATTCTGCTAATTTGATAGCCGTTTGTGGGGGAACATGTTCAAAAGTAACTCTTGGTCGAAAAAACGCTAACCCTATCTCACACGATCTCTACAGAAATGTAGCTTAAATGCCCCTGGAGGAAAACTGGAAATGGAGGGAGCTGGGGCCATTTCTGACAAACGATCAGCCATTATTGGACTGATGTATAATTTAGATATGACTGAGATGCTACTGAAAATTGCTAAATCGATGATACTAAAGCGCGAGGAGCGCGCGAAAAGTTTCGCAGTTTATGAAGAATTTGCAAAAATTGTCCTAATTGATGCGTGGGGCAAGGTTAGGTCATGGGGTGGGGGTGGGGGGTGTAACCCGCCCCAAAACCACGCCTGTGACTACTAGACGGGTCAATTTATGTCCAAAATGGCCCGAACCTCAAAAATATGCACCAAAAGGTTTTCCACTGTGTTTTAGTTCTTTGGGGTGTACTTTATAAGAGGAAAAATTTATCAAAATTTGACCTCGGAAAAGGTGTTAAACTGGTCAAATCCAAAATGGCCGCCATAGACCATGTGGAGAAGGGGGAAGGTGTCGTCACCCGAAGGCAAAATTTATGAGACCAAGTGGATTTGGTCAATTTTGGGTCGCTGATTCTGAAAATCGGAAGTATACTGGCCATATCCAGGCTTTTTTGTGCCATTTTGACGTTAAAAGTTCGAAGGGCGCCCTCTATTATCAAAAATCTTGTTTTCTCCATATATTTAGGCCAAATCTCACATCAGGCATTGACTGATGTGAGATTTGGCCCTTTTATGCCCTAAAGGGATGTCTACTGAAAAAAATGCGAAATATTAATATTCATAGTAATATTCAAATTAGATAGGGTTAAAAGCAAATTACAGTGTTAGCAAAAGAATAAGTCGAGGATTTGAGTCATGGGAAATTACATCAAACTTAACCTGCCTAACTAAAACCAGATCCTCGATGAAGAATATTGACATTGGTGACTTTCATTTTTGTCTTCATGTGCAGTAGTTGCCATAGCAACACAAAATTGTTTTTTATCTTTACTAAACCCCATTCGGCTTTCCTGAATGACAGGGATATCATGTATCTTAAAATCTCAGGTCTCTTTTTGAGAAGTACTATTTCTAACTGCGGCCTATATTTTTAAGTATCAGATACACGATTTGACCTTTAACCCTATGTAATTTTGCATATTAATATGAATATTAATATTTCCCAGTGCCTATCAGTAGACAGGCCGCCATCTCTATAGGGTCTCATATTTAGGGAGCACCATGGTCCGAAATTCCGACTGACTGGATGTTTTACAACTGAACTGAGGAGCCACTAGGTCAGTTTCGGACAGCACGAAGCATGAATACCTGGTGCGATGAGTCCTATAAAGTGTTTTCACGCTGCGTCACAACTGGGAAACCACGCCCACTGCCGAGCAAAATTAAAATTTCAATACTGTCTTAGTGCAACATTCTCACAGTGGGTCGTCAGCTGCTTCTCAGCTAGCGACACTAAATGCGTATGCCCGCCAAAAGGGGCGGGGCTTGTGACGTAGGTGAAATGACGTGGCTGAAGACCATCCAAGAGGAGCGCCAACATCATAGAAATGCCTTTAAATGTGGCGAGTGGGTGAGCGGAAATCCTATCAATTTGATAGGTCTCTGTTGGCTTTGCTGTTCAGCAGCGGCCTTGGGTTTCAAAGTTTTTGAATTTGAATATCAACATAGTGAGGTCTAAATATGTAGCCGATTTGTAGGACGCCTCCCAGTAAATTAATTTGAGGCTTGAATTTTATTTATTTTATTTACTAGACTAGTGCAGAGAGTTCCGAGATGTTAAAAAACGAAAGAATGTCGTCTCAATAGCGAAACCAGCAACTGTTCCTACGATCAGTCAGTACTTTGTTTTTCAAGTGAGTACCTAAAAATGTCTCATATTTCCGGCGAGGCTTGCCTCCCCCATGGCACACCCAATTTTGTAGATAAAATTTACCGTTATAAACCAATTTCTTGTTAGGATGAGTATAAAGAAGTGGCCGAGGAATGCAATTAGTGGAAGTTATTTTTTATTTCGTAGAGGCATTGCCTCGCATGTTTTATACGGGCTTCCCTGCACCTCGGCGGTTGGCCCATGCCAACTAACATATTGTGACAATCATTTCCCCTTGGGCTATAATGGACCTAATGACAGTAATGAAGAATAAGTTATCTAATTTAACAGTGACAGCTTAGTAAGTTTCAAGATGTGAGTTAAGCCTTTCAGTTGTTGACATGATGTCACCCAGTGCTATTGTATCAGTCTTGCTGATCAAATATTGTCCAATATACTGTATCTGAAGGGCGTTATTTACTAGTCAAGGTATGCAATGGCTAATGAGCCTATTTATCATTTGCTATGGCCTGAAAATAACAAATCAAAGTTGGTTTAACAACGTTTTGCATATAAAGAGGCTATACCAGAGCATCTGGTTCTGCCTAATTGCATCCAATTTGTTGATTTCTTAAAACTGACAGCGTCTTTAAACTGACAGTTAGTATAGTAACCAACGCAGTAATCGATGCAGATGAGGAGGGCTGCTTCTTCTTGAACCTCACTTGAGCAAATTGATCATCTGAGACCTAGTAGAAATTTGACACTGTTAAGTGTGGAGTTTAACCAGCAATAAAGATACTGCACTTTATTTTTTTTCAAAATGGCGGACGACTGCTATCTTGGATTTAGGAGTTAAATGATCGATATCAAAGCTACATCAGGTTTACTCCAGTGAATTTGTCATATTAGATGTAGTCAAAATAGACACTTTATTCATCACTCCAACCCATCAAGTGCCAGTTACATAACATTTTATAATTTTCAAAATGGCCGACAGCGGTCATCTTGGATCTAGGTAATGGAATGATACCAAAGGTACATCAAGTTTCCTCCAGTGCATTTACCATGTTAGATATAGTTGGGATCGACATTTTCTCATCACTCCAGTTCATCTGGTGCCAGTTATATAACATTTTTTCATTTTCAAAATGGCGGTCAGTTGCATGTATCTTGGATTTAGGGGTTGGAATGATACCAAAGGTACATCAAGCTTACTCCAGTGAGTGAATTTGTCATGTAAGAAATAGTCAGAATCGGCACTTTTTTCATCACTCTAACTCATCTTGTGCTAGTTATATACCATTTCGACTAATCATTTTCAAAATGACGGGCAGCCGCCATCTTGGATTTAGGTGTTGAAATGATGCAAAAGGTACATCAGGTTTACTCCAGTGCATTTATCATGTTAGAAATAGTTGGAATCTACACTTTCGTCATCACTTCAGTTCATCTGACGACAGTTGTTTAACATTTTCTCATTTTCAAAATGGCGGCCGATGGCCATTTTGAATTTTCTATTAAAACCACCTTTTCCGTGCTTCGAATTTGATAGATTTTTTTCCTCTTATTCACTGCATCCAATAGCATTGAAAGACCTTTTGTTACAATATTTTGGGGTCAGACTCTAAATGGACCCGTCTATACGCCAATGGCCAAGTTTCTAACCTTATTATTACAGGCTATATCGCTACCGTGCCGTCAGTATGTATGTGAGGGCTTCAAAACATCTTCCTTGTATCTAATGCTTTAGAGGATGCCTCATCAAAGCGAAATTCATTCCAACAACGATTGTTCAGGGCATATGATCTTGTAAGTCCGATCACCTCAGGTGACTTCTATATTGGGCATCCTAGTGCCTAGACTCTGCAGAGTCTGCTCAAATCATCTTTACAAAATCATATTTCACTCCCTCTTTAATAAGACCCGTGGATGTGGATACAGGGGGCCACAAATAGAGGGCATAAGATTTTGAAGAGTTCTAATGGCTAATCGGCTTGGATAAAACATTTTAAACGTTGGTGGGAGAATAATATCGCCAGGAGAGACTTTGCAAAGTCTACCTAGTGCCTAGTGCCAGGCTAGTGGCACGGTTGGCACGAAGCTACTCTAACAATCAAAGTAGTGGGTAATATATTAGATGAATGAAACCTTCAACACGGTCATTTCTTTTTGGGAAGTGATAAATCGCGCCCCTCTGGCAATCACTTTATATTAATGAGTTGATACGTCAATGTTTTAATATTCATGTCATGTCTTTCCGGTGAACAGTTCACAGCGATGTAAATAGAAACTAAGTTCGGAGTGTAACTCATGATGATAATAACATGTTTCACATTTCTTGTGCGCGATGGACGGCTGAATCTGAGTTTAACAGGACCCAAACGGTGTATGGTAATTGTCAAATTGCTTTGATTTTGGAAGAAATTATCAAACTTTAACAGTACTAACTCAGATAAGGCATTCAAATGTATATGTAGTGACTGCTCTGGAACTACAACTATCTATACAGTGGCACAGCAGCCATGTGGATAATCGTGAATAATCGTAATATAGGTAATATAGCTTCTTCGGGAAGGAGTGTAAGTTTTGGTTTCGCCGAACGGCCCTTTGCCAGAGGGCCGGGAGTACTTTAGAAAAAGAATGGAGAAGAATTTGACCCAACTGAAAATTCCATGACACCGACCATGTACCCTAGATAGGATATCTCCATTGGCGTACGAGCTAGGGATTGGGGGCAAGGGGAAGTCTGACCCTCCTCGCCACCCCCCCCTCCAAAAAATCCACACATTCTAAAATGTGGCGGGAAATTGGAAAAAATAGTACAAGGATTTGCAAAAAATCAAATAACCACTGGAGTTAAAAAATGGCATAGTTTTTTTTCCGAAAACTCCTTGACGTGCCCGCAATCTGAAAAACCCGCCATAAATCGCGGTACTAGAATTCATGAAAAGCAAAGACTCCAAAACTTTGCTACACCTCCGGGCAGCGCAAAAGTAGTACCGGTATTCGTGAGCCTATTAGTTTTTACTTCAGACTTTTTCACAACACAATACCCGAAATGGTAGAATATCCAAATTCTTTCAAGCATTTACCGGAAAACACTGGCACAAAAGTATATGATCATAATCAGGCCAGGGTAACATATTTCACAATAATCACAGAGATATAAAATCGGGAAACATTTGGGAAGCCTGTCGCCTAAAATCTCAGGCTTACTCCAAACAGTATCAATTCTCCTAGCCTAGTCTTACCACTGGCGTAGACAGGAGGGCACAAGGGGGCCATGGCCCCCTGTTCATGCCCGCAAAATAAAAAAAATATGAATGAAAAAAAATAAAAAATAAATAAATAAATTACGAAAGTAAAAGGTACTTTCGTCGCATTGGCCTCGGCTGGCCCTATGCACCTCAAGGGTCATACTGTACAATTAGTATACATATTCCAGGGTTCGTTCCGCATTTCTGTTGATGTCCAACGGTGCACGCACGCTGAACGCGAATACTTTTTCAATAGACTCAATCAGTGTTACAACAAATGCCATCACAGCTGGGCGTCAAAAGAGTTGGTAAGGCGCTCTCACTGAGCTGCTATTTAGCTCAGTGGGCGCGCTTACACTGTCGTCACAATGGACGGTAGGTTCCAGTTTGTCTACTCTCTGCGTGCAACCACGCAAGCGTTGACACGCGCAACACCAAATATACACCCATGTGTTCTTGCGCATGCTCTATGCCAACCAATTAATAATAATAAAAATAATAATGGAAATTTATAATGCGCACACATCCGCAAAAAGCGCTCATGGCGCATGCAGGGCTCAAAGAGAAACAAAAAAAAAAAACACACACACACACCCAATGCCAACCAATGCCAATCAGTGACGTAGGCGTCAACACTGTAATAGCATATAGCACTACAATCACCCAAAATCGATAGTTGATCGATCGATCGCCGAAACTAAACAACCAAATTCCACGTAGGCCCACAGTATATTGATGCATCATACCCTGTAAGCAGGCGGTCTGTCGGCGGCCATTTGACCGACGGAGAACCATCGGAGGTCCGCTGGCTTGACACTGTGAAAAGTGCATGATGGGTACAGAGTTTTCTCCAATCAATACCTCACGCCCGTGAGCGAACCGTAGACCCACACATTTTTCCCACGACGAGCCGACAATGGACCGTCAAAGGACCGATCAAATATTCCTGGCTAGCTGGGATAATTAGTTAAGCTACATACAATGTTCAAAATACAATTACCGTTAAGCATTCGAGTAATGATCTAGTAAAGGAAGTATGATATTAAAAGAATCGAATTAAATTTCTGAATTTCAGGGAAAATAGGGCAAAATTCCACTACAAATAGTAAAATGGGGCTATTTCACTGATCAATGTCCGGGGAGTGTAAAATTTGTGAAAAACCACAATCATTTAACATTTGCTTTAATTGCCGTTGAGGGAAATCTTACTTTCTTCTTTTCTAGACAGTGATTACACACAGTTTGTTGCCTTTTAGCAGTCACTTAATTATTAATGAAGAATTGAAAATAGTGAAATACACCGCCAACTAGTAATGATCAAGAGCAGTATATACTGAGGATATCTTGAGGGGGCATGATGGAAGAGGTGAGTCATTGACCAAGGGTCTTTTAATGGAGATCCTTGAAACTTTAGTGAGAAATGAAGACACCATAAAGAAACATCTCAAGCATTCTGCAAGAAATACCAGATATACCTCACCAGACACCCAGAATGACATCTTGAGTTCAGCAGAACTTAAGTTTCAAGTGAAAATTTTTTGCAAACGGAAACTCAAAAAGCGACTGCTTAGAGCCCTCTATAAGCCTGGGAAATACCATTTTCGACTGTCTAAGGGGTCCCATTTTTCAAAATTTTCTGTACGCTTCACGCCAACCAATGGTAGCGATCAGCTTAGCCTTTCTGGCTGAATTTAGTTTGAAGTGAACGTTTATCTGCGATTGAAAACTTAAAAGTATTGACAGCTTGGATCTCCTTCATAAGCCTGGGAAATGTCATTTCCGACTATATGAGAGGTACGAATTTTTAAATTTTCTAGACGTTCCGCGCCAACCGATGGTGGGGCTCCGCTTAGATAGAGTGTTTTGGTCGAACAGATTACTTAACAGAACATTGCAAGCTTGCAAATTGTTCTTCGTTTTGGGACAATATTATGAAGTGAAAATTTTAGTGCGAAAGAAAGCTCAAAATAATGACTGATTTGTTTTTAGGTACGAGCCCGGGAAATGCAATTTCCTGCTGTCGGGAGGTTCTCAATTTTTAAAAAATTACTGTGCTCGGGCAAAATTACATTTTTCGGACAAAGGAGACAATTCTGCCCCTCCGAAACTGAAACGCTCCCTCCCGTACGTCTAATGTCAATATGTAAAATATAAAACTTCAAATGTATGGGAAGCCAAACTTTTCCGCGGGAGAATTTTCCCAATATGGTCCGAGTGCCTTTATCTGCATGATGATATTCAGTAACCCTAACCAAACTACAGATCATGCCCTACTTGATTTTCTTGTAAGAAGATAAGATATTTTTTTTATAACCCGTAAAATCTGTCATAAAATTACAAGTTTTCTCCAGTATAAGCTTCAGATTGTTAAAAGTGGCAAAATTTTCCAATTTCGATGGATACTCCGTACAATAAATAACCAAAGTCAACTCTGTTAATCACCCCAACATTCTACCTAATTTTACTCTTGAAAGTCATATCACTTAATAAAAACCCCAAATATTTCATAATAACTTTACCCCCAAACCAAATTTTCTTCAATTAAATTCCAAAATTTCTCCAATATAGCTCTTAATTTTCAAAACTTGGTTCATAAAAGGAAAAACCTTTTCGGGCAACCTATAGTCTCGTGTTGAAGCCTAAGTACATAGGCCTAGTACGATTAAATGCGTAATCCCAAAATATTTACAGTTGTCGCCTGTATAACGTTTTTTATTTTCTCGTATGGAGGACAGATCCTTCAATAAACACCCCAACTTTAATGGTCCTCTCAAAAGCAAAATTTCTTTAAAATTTTTTAAAGTTTGTCTTCAAAATAAACTCCATATTTTTAAGTATTTGTTGAAAAGAGGGCCAAAAATTTCGCGCGCCCCGCGCGCCTCAAAATGTTAAGTCACGTCCCACCTGGACTAACTCAAAGCCTTTGTCGGGGCCTTGAAATGCTGCCCCCCCTCCCTGTCGGGGAGCTTGGCCCCCTGTCGGGGAAATCCTGGCGCCACCCCTGAGGCTGTAGAGGGTGAAATTGGCCACACCTTGAAAATACGTACTGGATACGGCGTACACGTTGAACTAGAACGAAGTAGACGCCCACGTTCACCGGTAACACATGACGGGAAAGAGTAAGGGCCCTGGGAAGCTAGGACAAAAGGAAGGGAGAATTACTCGTAAACAACAAGATGGCGTCTATGATAAAGGTCAGGGAAGGTCCACTATACTACATGACAATAAGCACTTACAACACCATGACAAAATGATGCAGCCATTTTTCTCTTGCGTACTATCCGTGTAAGTTACTATGGTATTTTCCTATGCGCAAGTAAAGATTTTTGAAAGCTTGAATAATGTGATGACCAAAGGGGAGTCCATTTCTCGGTCTTTGCATTTCTCTTGGCATTTCATTTGAATATCAACTTTTCTCACGTGCTCGTTTTTGTTAGAAATTAAAAGACCGTGCCCGCCCGATCCGACGTGTACTGCTTTTTTCGATTTACTTAGTTAATAAGCATGGGCGTCCGCAAGGGGGGGGCACTTGCCCCCCCCCCCCCTGGAAAATCAAACTTTTGAAAAAAATAAAAAAAATTTAAAATAAAAAAAATTAAAAATAAATCATCACAATACCTTCACTCACAGCGTCAGTTTTTACTCGTGAAATATGCGGACATTTGACCAGGAATAGCAAAAGAGAAGATGGTGCAGTATGCTGAATAGTAAAATCGTAATTTGGGGACCATCATTCGTGATATCTACTGGAAATTTGTAATTGTAAAAACTATGTACCAGCCTAGTTGTCAGGAATGTGGTGTGCATATGGCATCCGACCATTGATGAATGCGTTGGTCTTGGTTTGGTCCCGTGCTGATCTCAAGTGGTGACGCGCGGGTGTAAATTGGATATACAAGGTGAATACGGGGGTGGGGGAGGGGATGTATGCATGGTTCATAATTAGGTAACAGCCTATAGAGGCTGTTTGACAGTTGTAAGTTTTATCGTGCATAGGCGTGTGAGGTCGTTACCGAGAGGCAGATTTCCCTTCAACAATTTTTTGCATTGAAAATTCTAAAAATTTAAAAATTACAGACATGAAATTCCTGTTTCAGGGCTGGGTACATGCAGCTTATAACACTCGCCAAGTGTCGTTTCCGGCCATCTGGAGGGTTTGTAAGGCCCAAAATTTTCTTGTACGCTCCGCGCCAACTGATGGTGGCGCTCCGCTTAGATAGTGTACACAATTCAATCATCCATTAATGATTTTGCCCCCCCTTATAAAAATTTCTGCGGACGCCCATGTTAATAAGCCCTTCTACGGGAACTTTGTTTTCCACGAGGTTACAATTTTGCAGGGTGTTATAGCTGTGCACGCAGTACGTAACACCCTTTTTCGGTCAATACGTAATACCTTCTGCTTCGAGCCTTCGAAAGGAGATACTTTGTGGGTTCAAAGTTGTTTACAAGGGGAACACATAACGTTGCAAACAACGTGATAGTTTGTTTATCAACTTTGCAGTTCGTCCAATACTGTTTTTCACAAATTCCTTAGATTAGATTCCAATAATTCGCAAGATCAAGCTCAAACTAGCATGTTACGTTGTGCAACACGCGCAAATATTCCCAAGATCTTCGGGAACTTTCCAAACGCTATTATGCTTCCTCGTTTATGAATATTGAACTCCTTGTGACGTTAGTCTGTTAGTACGTAGGCTATGTCGTCTGGGTCATTAATATGAAGTGGTTGCCAGAGGGGTGCGATTTATCACTTCCCTATCTGCTTTTTGTTGTTTTTCGGTACCAGAAGGTTGGACTATTTTGCTGTTCGTCTCCAAGCTATAGCCTATATTCTATACTTGATGTGCACAGGTAACCAAAGGAAGTATTACTTGCAAAGTTGCATCCGACTGGTCAGTGACTATGCACCGTTCATTTACTGTAAGACGTCAAATGCCTTTTCTTTTCTTGTATGACTAGTTTTTATGCTGCTACTAGTTACGCGAAACTTTGTTTTGAGTTGTTTCAGCCAAGATGGTACAATGATGTATGAATATAACCCTCTTGATTCATCACACATTTTTGAAAATCAGCAAACTGCTGCCCATTTTAATATTTTTGTTTCAAATTATTTTGAAGTGAGGGGTTTTCATTTTTAGCTTTAGGCCCTAATGTTAGCCCAGCAGTAAACTTTTACTGTCCATCAGTTCATGAACAGAACTATCTGCTAGTAGTACAAAAGTGAGTAGCCTTCGACTGACCTGTTTGTACACTGTAAAGTAGTATCCTACCAAAACTAAGACCAATTGTAATGGCCTTGTAGCTGTTCCAAATTTTGGAGTCTTTGGGAACAATTTCATCTCAGGATTTTCATAAGTTTTGACGCATTTTCTTGTTGGTAGATGTAATATGAAACAAGTTATGTTCTACATTGTTGAGGTGATAAGTGATAACTTCCTTCAAATGTACAAAAGTTTTGTCCAAAGTTGGAACATTTTCATCTAAATGACATTGTGTGCTCTGCTTGCATTACTACTCGATCTACTTGAAATGCAGCTACTCTAGGGATAGGATATCACTGTATTGTTAACACAGGGTTTTTACAGAATCCAAACCAACAACAGTGTATTATGTGGAATTATTATGGCTGAAATTGAAGTGAATGAATCAATGAATGGATTCTTAAAAGAAAACAATGTTGTATATGTCAAAGGACTTTGTAAAACAGTTAATATTGCAAATAAGAGACTGGAGCAAGTCTCTTAAATTACACTAGCTATCTTTCATTATATCCAGTTGGTGTTTTCCTGAACGAAATTAGAACAAAGTTGGTTTACTTCTTGAAAATTTGAAGTTCTGTCTGGGTCTGTAGTTAAACAAATTCCCAAATAATAGAGCCATACTTCCAGGTCAATACTAGGCCCCACTTTTTTAACAGGGCTCATTGAGTTGATAGTTCTACAACTTAATGAGAGTGTTAAAGAGTCACTAGTCACTACAGTACCACATGGCAATGCTTATAGTTATTGTAGCATAAGGAGTCATTTCATATCCAGTAGTTAAGAATAAGGTTAAATTTTGAATTGTGTGCTGTCCTAATTTATTCTTGATTCAGCTTCCTCTTCTCAGAAAATGATTAACTAAATGAATTTGCTGGCCTTATACGTAATAATATACAGATTGACTCAAATGCTCATCTTCTGAGGTCTGCTGCACAAGTGGCAAAAACTTGCAGCTTGGGGCTTGCAGGTCTCTTGGAGATCAGAATATTAAGAATCTCAATGTCACCCAATTGGTTGAAAGTTGTGATGCGTCATATTAAGTAAATATTAATGAGTGTGTTGATCTAATTAGTGACTGGTCAACAACGGTAGGCTATAGAAATTGAAATGGCCATGCCTTGAAAATACAGGACACAAGGTACACAAACTAGTACACATGGAACTAAGGTACAGTAAAGAGGTTTGTCAACGTACACCGGTAACAAGTGACATGAAGCAGGAAGAGTCCTGGGAATCAAGGACAAAAGGAAGGGAAAGTTGCTTGTTAACAACAAAATGGCATTCCTGTCAGTACAGGCCCACTCAAAACAGTTGTATCTAGGATATGGGGATTGTCTAAGTTTGACCATGTGCCAAAGTATGTGAAGAAAACTTGACAGTCTAAAATTTGTTGAATTTCATGAACCAACCCAGTGAGCAGCTTTCATTTTTTATTCTTAAAACTTGAAGGAGGTTTTGACTTCTCACTGTTTCATGATTCAGCATGTACATGTAAGTGGTACCTACGAATGCATTCTCACAGAAATTCTACTTGTCTTCAATTTTTCTAGTTTACTGCTACAAATGTCGCTGGGTCTGGTTATTCTTCCAATCCAGATGAGATAACATTCGCAGGATGTACTTGCGGTGTGCCCTCGTGTCCTCCAGAGTGCCCTTGTATATTTCGATTCGGACCGAACTATGACGAGAGAGGTTCTTTGCTAAAAGTGGAACACGAAATGAAGAATTCATCCAAACCTGTCGTTGAATGTAATGGAATGTGTCACTGTGGGGAAAGCTGTTCAAACAGGGTGGTGCAGAATGGTATTCAATTTAATCTTGAAATATTCACCACAGAGGAAAAAGGACGAGGTTTGAAAGCAATGACTTTTATACCAAAACATCAATTTGTTTGCGAGTACGCTGGGGAATTGCTTTTTAGACCTGAGGCTGAAAGAAGATTTAAATTACTCAAGGATGAGGAAGCAAACTACATCTTAATTGTAAAGGAACATACATCTGATGGAGATGTAGTGGAAACTATAATTGATCCAACATATACGGGAAATGTAGGTCGCTATATCAACCATTCTTGTGAGCCCAATCTATTTTTGGTCCCAGTGAGAGTCCACAATGACATCCCCAAGGTTGCACTTTTTGCAAAAAGAGATATTGAAGGGGGTGAAGAGTTGACTTACAGTTATGGTGAGAAAACAGAAGAAATGCAACAGTCAGGAAAGTTAAAGAGAAAGCCTTGTTTTTGTAGGACTTATTCCTGTCAGAAGTATTTGCCATTAGAATTATCTTTGCATAGGTGACATCTCATACTACATACTGCACAGTAGTGCCAGTTTGTTGCCACTGGAGGAATATTCATAGAAGCAAAAAGAACAATTTAAATCAATTGCAAAATTTTGCAGACATGATGGCATTACTGTAGTTCCATACCTGGAACGTTTGAAGTGCAGGATTAAGACACATAACTTTTTTTGGGAGGGGGGGGGGGGGGGAGGAGGAGAGAGGGATGGAAAGAGGGGGAATTACAATTTACAATGGTTTAGGCAAAAAGTTATTTTTGGAAGGAATCATTAAAATTAATGGGGTACAACCAATGTTAGGAGATTTCATCTCACCATCACTGAAATGTTCTATATGTGTACAAACAGAAGCAACAGGGTAAAAACTACACCAGATGCCTACATTAACTAATACTTCTATCGCATTTAAAAGGTGAATATTTGATTAACTTCTCCTTTTAACAGGTGCTTTCATAGTACTGTTACAATATTATTTCACTGAAGTAAAGAACCACATTAGTGTTTTTTTTTCAGTACACTGTAGGAATTTGTCCCTCCAAAGTGGCTTTCATCCCTCCTATTTTGATGACTGTCTGAGCATCTTGTGTCTGGCCAATTCTCTATGAGCAACATGTAGCTTTCAAGCCCTTTCCAAACAGTCCGCCCTCAAAATTAGGGCCATTCATCCAGCTTTCTTCCAGACAGTCTGGCTTTTGAGCACCTCATCCTCACACAGTGCTGGACATTAACTGTTCCCTAAATCCTACTTTCAGAGATGATTCCATTTTCAGAAAAGGCATCTCAATTTCTTGACTGTAAATAATACAGCTTAGAACACTAGGAAGAGTTCTCCCAGGCCAACTGAGGAGGGTTGTGGAACCATAAATTTGCTGATATACTACACCCAACCCATGATGATACTCTGCTTGAATGGTAAACTTATTAAAGTCTCTAAAGGCAATAACATTCCCTGCCTAATGTTTTTAGCATTTCATTCAATCCAGTTAATGCTCAGATTTAAATAGCAACTACTGGTTTAAAAACTGCCTGCGCCATGTTGGCATATTGCCCTTTTTTCACATTTCCCGAGGATGGACACGGAATAAGGGAGAACACATATTGATGGAGGAGCAGCACTTGATTGTAGGTCTTATTTAAGAGGGAGTGAAATTATATTTGGTAAATATTACTCGAGCAGACTCTGCAGAGTCTTCTTAGATACTCGTTGAGGTTGTGCTCCCTTTTCTGTCATCAGGGAATGGCCACCCTACAGTACTCAAGAATATGGGGACAATTCATAAATTATATGGTGGTGCAATCTACCATAGCTTGGATCATTATGGACCAAGCCTTTTTGTTGATGTTCTCTTTATGGAAAAATTGTTTTTTAAACATTTCCTGCTGTTCTGATATTGTAAAAAAAATATTTTTTTTAATGAAATCATAATATACACCAAAGTTCAGATTTTACTGATTATTCCATACTGTTCATGCTCCACAGCACTCAGAATAAGTAAAACTTGGTGCTAAAACTGGTAGATGTCAACCACATTTCTATTGCAATAATCATTTAGTTTAGGGAATGATTAGTCCAGTATTATTCCTCAAGAGTGCCATCTATTTGGGAAACCTTTTGGATTATTACTGTTACACTCCCAGATGGAAGTCAACATGATCTATCAATTACTCATATAGATGATCAAATCTTCACCTTACTGGCATGTGTGATTCATTTGTACATGTCAGGGCACACAGAACTGGGAGAGGGTCTGGCAGCTTCAGCCCCAACTTCTCCTGCCATAGGCATTTTGGGTTGCCATTGCAATTATATTGTTGAACATACAGTACTAAGCTGCTTTGGTGGTTAGCCTGCCAGTTCTAAATGACCTCTGGGGTCCCTGCTACTACATGTACCAAGGTACCAATGGTGGAAAAAGTTGGGAAGAGGAGACGCTCTAAGCATCCCAAGAAATTTGGCCATATACAGGGATACTTTGGCAATTTCAGGGAAATTATCCTTTCTGTACATGAAAATATGTGAAGAATGGAGGGAAATTTTATTCCATTCCTGAATATAATTTTATTCCCTTCCTTAAAAAAACTCCAGCCCTGTTAGGAGCTGCCAAGTTAGGGTGTTATCTCCCTCCAGTTAGTTATACAATAACAATAACAAAAGGCTTTAACACTGTGCTACTGCACTTGGCACAAAAATTTGAAGTTATGTTTACAACCCCACTAGTTCTACTCCCCACCCTTTTCCAGCCCTCCCAGCTTCACCCTTTCCCTTTCCATGAATTTTGTGCACTTCTACTATTATCTTGATTATGAAAACAAAATAAATCACTACAGGAAGAAATATTTCTTGTTTTGAAACCAGTTTTTATTGATACATTTACTTTTCCCACCATTTTACAAATTTTGCAGTGTATGAACTGTATGAACATTCATTATTAAAATATGCAAAAAGAAAGAGGAATACAACAAGATCCAGGTCAGTTTTCTAATGATTTCTTCCCTGTCTTTAACTGACTCAGATAAAAACGAAAATGCCAAAGGGAGCCCAGTTTTGATAGCAAATACGCAGTCACCCTGCCCTCATTTGACCTTTTACCTTATCTCATTTACATTATAATGATGTAGTACCTTAACAGGGAATATAGCATTACCAAGAAGTTCCTATCAACTCTCTGTCCATACATATTTGAGCACAACCCACTAGTTTTAAATACAGTTCACACACAGTGTGTTGACAATATATATTCAAGCAAGGTTATCTGTTGCTCTGTCTGGCACATGTTTCATGGTTTGGTTAGAATTGAAGAAGTGCTTCACAAGAAAATTATAACAGTTGGGATGAGGGGGAGCCTTTTGTGATTTTGAAAATACAAAATTTCTCTTTTCCAGAAGTTTGTAAATTTGAAATGTATATAAACTTGTACCTATTCATACTTGTACTTATATGTTCTTGCACTTCTGTATACTTATCAGGCATGGATCCAGACATTCCAAGAAGGGAGGGAGGGGGGGGGGGGGAAGGGGCTGAACTTAGAGGGAGCAGGGGTGTGAGGGAGTTGCACTGCTAATTCCTGTATATTTTATTGTTGATGTGGTGAAAAAGGTAGGGCTGAGGCATTAAAAGCCCCCTTGAATCTGCACCTGCTTATGTATACTTGTGTATATAAATTTATACTCAGCTTAAGTAGGATAGGTGGCTAAAAATGCATCTGCTTATAACATGAAATTTCATTTGCAATTGCTACAAAGGAAGGAGGGGGTTTTACCCAATTATCCAGTCTATTGTATCACCCTGCAGGCCTCGATTTTCAAAAAAATTTCTGGTTGTCCTTCGGGCGACTATTTCACTAATTTTGGTTGTCCACAATGAAATTTGGTTGTCCGAAACATTTTGCACACAAATACAAAACAGTAATTGTGTTCATGTTTTATTGGTCTTGAAGAATAAAAAGCTGGGATATTTGAGAGACAGAAACACTTCAAGTCTGAAACATGGTACTGTAGATGAAAAAAGTTGAAAGAGTTTATCAATCAGCTTTACACTTTTTCAATCTAAGAGAAAAATGGTTGTCCATCGGACAACCAACCTTTAACTTTTGGTTGTCCATATGAAATTTTAGTTGTCACGGACGATCGGACAACCATGAAAATCGAGCCCTGCCCTGGTGTATGCTCAAGTTAAATTTATGTCTGTACTTAAAATTTGTGGTTGTGGAGATTTTAACTTCTCACTTCTAGGTACAGTAGCATGCATACATTGCTAAAATTAAGATGGGAGAAGGAAGGGGAGACATGAACCCAGTCTCTCTCCTCCTGAGCCATGTATATCTTGGAGAAATTAAATGCTTTTCACTACAAGACCAAATAATATTGCACATGAGGAAGGGTGACTGCATATGTATGCCCTTATTGAAAAATTGTTTTACTTTCTATAACAAATTATTGCACATTTGACACCTCTGGTATTTGTTTACTTTTAAAAGATTAAGAAAGTTTGCAAGAAATCAAACTGATTATAACAAAAAAAGCCAAAAGTATACATACAAATATCCTGCAGACACAAAAATTTGTACTGTTTCGAAGACATGTTACAAACTTAAAAGACTCCATATACAAAAAAAAAAGAAGAAGAAGAAGAAAAAAAAGCAGCCTCCAGTAAAAAAGGGAGTTGCCCTAGTGAACAGATTGATTTAAAATCAAAGATTGATGTGTTAGGTTTCGGTAATGCCTCAACTAATAACCTTCTGGTTCACTCTAGCAGTGACTGTGTTGACATTCATACCCACTTGTTACCCAAAGCATCATCATAATGACAATGGTTTCCATTTTTAAAGTCTTTGGTATGACCCAGCCTGGAAATCATACCCCAGGCATTGCCAGTGAGAGCTGGATGCTATACCAACTACAGACCACACACCATGTCTTTGATCCCAAATCCTGACTGATGGGATATAATTGATGGAAACTAAACTTTCAACAAGAAGAATGAAGCCTATTACATTTTTATGGTGCACTTATGGCCATGGTTAGTTATTCGGGTAAGGTTTTATTGCCTACAGTTTCTAACCCACTGGTTAACATCCAGCCAGCCAGAGCCCTTTTCCAGTTGTGGCTCACTCACTCACTGGCTTGTTTTCCCTACTCCATTGATTATGCTGACCACCAAGCACAATGGCAGTGGGTTCCATTTTGTTAAGTCTTTGGTATGACCCAGCCAGAACTTGACCTCCTGACCTCTTGACTGCAAGGTGGGTGCCCTAATCAATGACCATGCAATTGGTACCATTGCAGTTGGCCATGTTAGAAGAGCAAATTAAATGCTTGAGGACCATAGCCTAAGCAGATCCTTAGGGGGCCGCAGTTCTACACTACCACAATCATTCAGCATGTGGTACACTTATAATTTGGAAATAACAGGGTGGTTGCGGGCCCACCCTGTAGCTTATGACCCTGGCACTCTTTGATGGAATGACAGTTTTGAAGCATCACCAAACTAAATGTCACAAACATGAAACTGTTTAGGCACAGGGCCTTAGCCAAAAGAATCAAGAGGTTTTTTGTAAGTGATTTTTAAAAGGAGAAAAAAGAAGAATTAATTAAATGGAAATGAAAAGAGGAAAATCAATATCTTCCACAATTAAAATTTGTTCATGGAGACTTGAAAAATGCTGGAGGATAGAGCCTCAATGGTTTATTTACACCATCACCTTCAGTAAGCACCCTCATTATCAAGCAGCATTTAACAACTGCTACACATTTCTGCCTATCTCTTTGCCACGTTCATTATTTCATGTGGAACAGCTTTAGAAGCAGGTTTTTTGATCAAGGAATTGTCATGGTTTTGCACTTGTCCATTAACAAGGAATACGAGTAACTAAAAAAAATAATATTTGAATTATCATAACAAAAATCCCCTTTATAAACAGTTTTGATTAATTTCTGATTGTCAATTTTAGTTGCCTATGTACTATGACTTATTGCTTCATTCATATCCCAGGAAGATGCCAGAGCTCAGAGTCTGGGGCTTTGATTCAGGGGAGAAGGGGGAGGCAATTGTCCCATCAAAAACATATTGGGTGTACACATATCATTTTGTCCCTCCCCACAATAATTTGGGCAGATTTAAAAAACCAACTGGAAGGATAAGCAAAATGTAATACTGTGTGTAACACTGTGGTGTACAGATGACTTAAGGGCTTTTAGAAAACATCAGTGTGAGCCTATTTTAAAGCAATAATAGGCATTTCATGCACCACCTACCTATTTTTGGGGTATATGCTGTCATAGTGAGTGTGTGTGTGTGTTTGTTTGTGTGTGTAGGGTAGGTGCCTGCTCTTTCATTTGGGTGGATTGCTTATAGACAAATCAAGTCAGGGTCCTAGTTGTTGGAAAATTTTTGTCCCCCCTCCCCCAAATCCACAAACCAGATCTAGGCCCCTGCAGAGACTTGATTTTCCAGTACAATTTTCTTGTAACTAAAGCAACTCATAAAATAGCTCTGGTCATGAAAATAAAAATGTAGGGGCATACTGAGTTGATATCAACATCTTAACAAGGGTGTTATAGGGTACTAACACATTACATGAGAATTCATAATTGTTTCGTTCAATAGTTATGCAAAAAGTTTGAATTTTGTGGCACCTGGCTTATAATATCTTGGTAACTTGAACCAGAATGCAAAAATGCATTGAGGTTTCGATGATACATAAATGTTCCATTTTAAAGAGTACCATCAGGCACCATTATCTTCTCATTCAAATGTTATACTAGCATGTTCAAAAAATAATTTTGTCATTCCAGATGACCTTTTGACCTCAATAAAAGCCATACATAGCTAGACAGGCAAACAACAGACAGACAGATGGACAAACAACTATCTCGAAAGATCATACTTAAAAAGGTTCCTAGACTTTGACCCCCGGTGACCCCAGATGACCTTTGACCTCCACAAAAAACAATAGGGACCATCTACTGACTATAATGCACCCACATACAAAATATGAAATCTATCCAAGTTTCCTACCTTGAGATATCGTGTTAACAAGATTTTCAGACTTTGACCCCCGGTGACCCAGATGACCTTTGACCTCCGCAAAAAACAATAGGGACCATCTACTGACTATAACACATCCACATACCAGATATGAAATCTATCCAAGTTTCCTATCTTGAGATATCGCGTTAACAAGGTTTTTAGACTTTGACCCCTGGTGACCCCAGATGACCTTTGACCTCCACCAAAAACAATAGGGTTCTTCCTCTTAATATGGCGCATCTATGTACCAAGTTTGAAAACTATCAGACATTCCTATCTTGAGATATCGTGTTAACAAGCAAAGTGTCACAAACACACACACATACACATGCACACACACACATACACATACACATACACACATACACACGCACGCCATCATGATTGCATTGGTTTCTCTTATCATCGAAACCAAAAATTGTACGGTCAAATGTTTTTGGAAAACAAATCAAGTTTTTTTTCTCACTTATGTATGTAGAAAGTAAAGATTGTTTTAGTTTGAACAATAGACTAGTTAGATAATTTGCTGGCACATTGAATTATCAAACTTGGCGTGTGATAAACAAACCCAGCTCTGCACAGTGTACTGCATACCCTTGTTTCCATGCAAAAAGTGCAGTACAACACTAGACATAAATCTGAATAGCCAACCTGATTAAAAGTAGGGACCCAGCACTACTTCACAGCAGACTAAAATGCTGATTTTTACACCAAAAAGGCAGTTTAGACAAAAAGTCCACTGCACAAAACCACACTTCTGATTCCTCCTTATGTTATGGTTGGATAATAAGAATGATGTCATCAAATGTTCATATTCAATTAACCCAAAGTTTGAAACACGTGTTGTGGGTGGGCATGGCATAGCCCCAAAAATGATACCAAGTGCAATGATTGCCGTATGTGTGTGAAGGAAAATTCACAGGTTTGGAAATGTATGGTGAATTTCATGACTCAGCATACTGCTTCAACTACTTTTATGCAATAGGTGACAGATGCAGTCTTTTTTGCAGAAAATTTTGAACTAACCCATCTTTTATGTTAAAGTAGGACATGTGGAGATATTATCTATATTCAAATCCAGCTAAACCTCAATTGAGCTGGTGTCTGTGGCATTGAGTTGACAGTTTCTAGAATTTCCTTTCAATCTACAGAAAGATTTGGAAAGTAAGAGACTTCTGTAAACTGACTTTTGAAGGACAATAAGAGAAATATATTATAGGTCTAATAAATATTTAGTACTCTTGTAAATACAAACCAGAATGCAAAAATGCATTGAGGTTTCGATGATACATAAATGTACTGTTTTTCAAATTTGACATCATGCACCACTATCTTCTCACTCAAATGTTATACTAGCAAGTTCAAAAAATAATGTTGTTATTCCAGATGCCCTTTTGACCTCCACAAAAGCCATACATAGATAGATAAACCAACATCTTGAGATATCGTGTTAACGAGATTTGAAGACTTTGACCCCTGGTGACCTGAAATGACCTTTGACCTCCGCCAAAAAAGAAAAAGGGCACATCTCCTGACTAAAACGCATCTACATACCAAATGTGAAATCTGTCCAAGTTTCCTGTCTTGAGATATCGTGTTAACAAGAATTTCAGACTTTGACCCCCGGTGACCCCAGATGATCTTTGACCTCTGCAAAAAACAATAGGGACCATCTCCTGACTAAAACCCATCAACATACCAAATATGAAATCTACCTAAGCTTCCAATCTTGAGATATTGTGTTAACAAGATTTTCAGACTTTGACCCCCAGTGGCCCCAGATGACCTTTGACCTCCGCAAAAAATAATAGGGACTATCTCCTGACTAAAACGCATCTACATACCAAATATGAAATCCAACCAAGCTTCCTATCTTGAGATATCGTGTTAACGAGATTTTAAGACTTTGACCCACAGTGACCCCAGATGACCTTTGACCTCCGCAAAAAACAATAGGGACCATCTCCTGACTGAAATGCATCAACATACAAAATATAAAATCCAACCAAGCTTCCTATCTTGAGATATCGTGTTAACGAGATTTGAAGACTTTGACCCCTGGTGACCTGAAATGACCTTTGACCTCCGCCAAAAAAGAAAAAGGGCACATCTCCTGACTAAAACGCATCTACATACCAAATGTGAAATCTATCCAAGTTTCCTATCTTGAGATATCGTGTTAACAAGAATTTCAGACTTTGACCCCCGGTGACCCCAGATGATCTTTGACCTCTGCAAAAAACAATAGGGACCATCTCCTGACTAAAACCCATCAACATACCAAATATGAAATCTACCTAAGCTTCCAATCTTGAGATATTGTGTTAACAAGATTTTCAGACTTTGACCCCCAGTGGCCCCAGATGACCTTTGACCTCCGCAAAAAATAATAGGGACTATCTCCTGACTAAAACGCATCAACATACCAAATATGAAATCCAACCAAGCTTCCTATCTTGAGATATCGTGTTAACGAGATTTTAAGACTTTGACCCACAGTGACCCCAGATGACCTTTGACCTCCGCAAAAAACAATAGGGACCATCTCCTGACTGAAATGCATCAACATACAAAATATAAAATCCAACCAAGCTTCCTATCTTGAGATATCGTGTTAACGAGATTTTCAGACTTTGACTCCCGGTGACCCCAGATGACCTTTGACCTCCGCAAAAAACAATAGGGACCATCTCCTGACTATAACGCATCAACATACCAAATATGAAATCCAACCAAGCTTCCTATCTTGAGATATCGTGTTAACGAGATTTTCAGACTTTGACCACCAGTGACCCCAGATGACCTTTGACCTCCGCAAAAAACAATAGGGACCATCTCCTGACTATAACGCATCAACATACCAAATATGAAATCCAACCAAGCTTCCTATCTTGAGATATCGTGTTAACGAGATTTTAAGACTTTGATCCACAGTGACCCCAGATGACCTTTGACCTCCGCAAAAAACAATAGGGACCATCTCCTGACTATAACGCATCAACATACCAAATATGAAATCCAACCAAGCTTCCTATCTTGAGATATCGTGTTAACGAGATTTTCAGACTTTGACCACCAGTGACCCCAGATGACCTTTGACCTCCGCAAAAAACAATAGGGACCATCTCCTGACTATAACGCATCAACATACCAAATATGAAATCCAACCAAGCTTCCTATCTTGAGATATCGTGTTAACGAGATTTTAAGACTTTGATCCACAGTGACCCCAGATGACCTTTGACCTCCGCAAAAAACAATAGGGACCATCTCCTGACTATAACGCATCAACATACCAAATATGAAATCCAACCAAGCTTCCTATCTTGAGATATCGTGTTAACGAGATTTTCAGACTTTGACCACCAGTGACCCCAGATGACCTTTGACCTCCGCAAAAAACAATAGGGACCATCTCCTGACTATAACGCATCAACATACCAAATATGAAATCCAACCAAGCTTCCTATCTTGAGATATCGTGTTAACGAGATTTTAAGACTTTGACCCACAGTGACCCCAGATGACCTTTGACCTCCGCAAAAAACAATAGGGACCATCTCCTGACTGAAATGCATCAACATACCAAATATGAAATCCAACCAAGCTTCCTATCTTGAGATATCGTGTTAACGAGATTTTCAGACTTTGACCCCCGGTGACCCCAGATGACCTTTGACCTCCGCAAAAAACAATAGGGACCATCTCCTGACTATAATGCATCAACATACCAAATATGAAATCCAACCAAGCTTCCTATCTTGAGATATCGTGTTAACAAGATTTTCAGACTTTGACCCCCTGTGACCCCAGATGACCTTTGACCTCTGCCAAAAACAATAGGGTTCTTCCTCTCAATATGGCGCATCTATGTACCAAGTTTGAAAACTGTCGAACATTCCTATCTTGAGATATCGTGTTAACGAGCAAAGTGTCACAAACACACACACACACATACATCCACACATACACACACACACACATACACACACACACACACATACACACACACACACGCACATACACACATACATACACACACACGCCATCATGAATGCATAGGTTTCTCTTTCATCGAAACCAAAAAAAAAAAAATAACCATCCACTGTTTTGATAATGGTCATAGCATAGCATAAAGGGTATTCCAGAGTCTGTTTTACCAAGGTCAAAATCATGACAGGAGATAAGACATGCAAATCTACAAGTAGCTTTATAAAACTTATTTAACTCTTTCAGAACAACTGCCACCCACCGACAACACTAAACTGTTCACCTACAAACAAACTGAATATATACATAGCACCACCTCGCCTGAGAAATTATGCACTTAACTAGGCCAAAACTAATGAGCAACACATACTGCACTTGGTTCAGAGGATTTTGGTCAAGACTTACTTCTTTCCCCAAGTTTAATAAAGGTAATAACTACACCATATTTTCAGTACCAAATAAAAATTTTTCCAATTTGGAACAAAACTTGTGTTCACCATCTTTTTGTCAGAAAGTTAATTCTTTAAGAAAACAAAGTTCACAAATGCATTCTTTTATTTATTACCACACTGTGCAAAAATGTTTGTCCTGGGAAAGGGTAGCACATATTAAAGAGTGTGGCCCCAGGAGGTTCAAGTCCAAAAGTCAATCATGTATGCTATTTTTTTTACAATGGATCAATTTGTTTACACATTTCAAAGGCGAAGCATTATTGTGCAAACTCATACAGGTGTACCATAACACCTCAACTTCAAATGTAATTTAATAAACTAATACTCATGATGCAGTTAGTTATAAGTCAGGACACAATAAGCAAATAGCAAGTTTTAGCCATTATCTCAAGCTGGCAACTAATAATCAAGAATCTATCAGAGAACTTCCTATTCAAGTATCTTGAAATCAATACAGTTAAAGGCATTTACCATAACACCTCAACTTCAAGTGCTTAATTTGTCACATGATTGCTGATGGCAGATATAAACATAAAAGCGTAATACTTCAATGAAGACAGAAGGAACCTGATCTTATACGTTTTAGCCAATGTTACCCGAGAAAAAGGCGCTTTCTTGGGTGAAACCTGTCTCAGTAATTGTGGCAGTTGACCACATTTAAAACAACCTTCTTGCTTTATTGAGCAAATAGTCTTTGAAGGTGGCAAATGCCTTTAACTGTATTGATTTCAAGATACTTGAATAGGAAGTTCTCTGATAGATTCTTGATTATTAGTTGCCAACTTGAGATAATGGCTAAAACTTGCTATTTGCTTATTGTGTCCTGACTTATAACTAACTGCATCATGAGTATTAGTTTATTAAATTACATTTGAAGTTGAGGTGTTATGGTACACCTGTATGAGTTTGCACAATAATGCTTTGCCTTTGAAGTATGTAAACAAATTGATCTGTTGTAAAAAAATAGCATACATGATTGACTTTTGGACTTGAACCTTCTGGGGCCACATTCTTTAATATGTGCTACCCTTTCCCAGGACAAACATTTTTGCACAGTGTGGTAATAAATAAAAGAATGCATTTGGGAACTTGGTATCACATTCAATTAAAACAGAACTGCGTAAATGGGATGTAACATACTAAGCAACCGACCAGATGATATCTTTAAATTCAGTGAAGCAAACCAAAATATAAAGGTATTTCATTCATACTTGGTAATAATCCTCAACTGCTATTGGTTCATAACAGTCAGGTGACTGTGTATTATCCTGACATACACTAATCTTGGGTTATTCCATTTTAGTCAGGGTAGCACTACTTTATTGTGGTTATTCACAAATGGAATAGCATCCCCTTTACCGTCTTTGTATGAAGGAACAATATCAAACAACTCTGGACCTATGCATTAGAACAGAGTAATGCAATCTTGGGGGTAATGCTACAGTATCACTGGATGTTCTTTGGCTGCCTCCTCATCAACTACTGTACTTGAACTAACACCCCCAGTCCTGCATTAGTCAGGGCTAATTCAGTCCACTGTTGTTTAATCATTCATTTATTTTGATGTACTTTGTATTTTCAAAGTTTGTTACTCGATGCATAGAGACTCTCAACTTACAAAGCTACTCGGTTAGTTGGTCTTGCTACCACAATACATTTAAACAAACTTACCCTTTGGTCTCATAGATTTTTGTTGGGTGAAGATTGGAATGTGCTTCAAGTAGCATTGTCTGATTATTGTCAACACAACTTGATAAGATAGCACACTTGGCATCAATTTAAGGCAACAAACCAACACACTTCAATGCAACTTAAGTTTGTCAAACTAGACTCATTTCAGCTGTTTCAATTTTTTTGGCAAAATTTAATGATAAAGTATTGATCATATCTTCTCAGTCTACCCTACAGGAGTTTAAGCTTGAACCACATAAAAATTTTAAATAGATGATACCAGGGAATAATTTATCCGGTATCACATTGCATTTTGCAACACAAAACAGACAAATTGCTATACAAAATTGTGTAGCAGATTTTCTACATGAAACATATGGGCTGATAGTGATTTTGTGTCTCACATCAGTGTTGGCATTAAGGTACAACACTGTGTGATTCCCCACACTGAATTAACAGGTTCTGTGAAGAAAATATCCTGCATCAGGAAATTGCTGTCCTGTGGCAGGATTTATTAACATTTGTGTAAGAAGTTTCTTAGGTCAAAATACGTACAAACTGCCTAAGAATTGAAATTAGTCTTCACAAAATCAATTTATGCTGCTTATAAAGATAACGATGGTTATTACAATAAATACACATAAGCCAATACTGTGAGTGATTGCAGTGTGTGATGACACACTTCAAGCCAATCACATTTTCTCTAACCATTAAAGTATGACATGCATTCTTTTCTATAGTAATAGGTACGGATCACTAGAGAGTACCTTTTGTAATACTTACTCGAGTACTAATGACAACTCAGAGGTGTAACTGTAGTTCCACAAAATATTTAAGAAATTTTGCTTTGTAAATACCAACTGAGAGAGATGATGCAAGAGGTGTAAGTTGAGACTTATAAAATGTTTTGTTCAAAAGTAACCTTTGTGAATACATAGGTCTACGTATTATCTGAGAGACCCCCCCCTTTACTCCCCCCTGCCCCCCCCCCCCAAAAAAAAAAAATTAGACCAATACAAACTAAAATACTCTTTTAACTTTTATGATTAATGGTAAACAAGAGTTCATTATCTACATTTGGTAGTTTTTAGTTCTGAAAGCCAATTTTCATGCACAATTTAAATAGTGTCTCAGTGAATGTTCAACATAAATTGAAATACTCGGTTTGTTTTATCCAAAATAATTCATACTTTTTAAAACCAATGATAATCATGCACCATACATAACTTTTTTAATGCACAACATTTCTGAGGAGATGAGGTTTTTACTGGAATTTGCTGTTGAGAGTAAAAAGTTTGACTGGGGAGAATAACTTTTTCTAGTCCCCAGTAGTTTGCAGACAAAGGAATAATAGCCAATTTTAACTGTATGCAAAAAGGGTAAAATGTGTTCTACACCTGTGCTGGAATGAAAGACTGTTGTTCCCTGCTTGTAGTCTCTACCCTAAGGCTGCCTCACACCCTTGCCCAGTAGACTGCTTGTGGTAACAAGGTTGATCAGAATATTCAGTAGGAGAACAATGGGTAGAGTGGTAATCTGATGACTGCTGGGGACTAGAAAAAGCTATGCTCCCTAATGACTTCATCCACTTTCTTTGGATGCCATAGTGTCTTACATGTTTAACACAATATTTCTCTTTAAGGCACTTTAACACAGAACAACCTTCAATCATTTAATCCCGTTCGTCACAATTTCTGCATTCCACACCTTCAGGTAGCTCATCCCCAGCACAACGAAATCCCAGGTTACAAGCTGAGCTATCTCGTGTGTTCTGACTACGAGCTGCACACCTGTATCTATAGCAATAGCTCTGTTGTATGAAATAGAAACAAATTTTATTAAAAGAACACAATATCTAATGCATTTTAACAATTCTCCACCCTGTCTCATTGCACATTGCAGAAAGGTTTTATCAACAGTACATTCATTCTTGATAAAAATCCTCAATTTCTATTGGTCCATAACGGTCAGGTGACATTGCCAGCATGAGCTTATCTTATATTTTGCTCAGGATTGGGCTATTTTAATGTGGTTATTTACGAACAAAATTGCAGCCTACTTCTTTTTTCATCTTTTAAATCAAAATATTATTGTGTATGAATGAACAAAGTTGAACAACTCTGGACCAATTCATTAGAACACAAGAATGCACTCTCAGTGTTAATGCTATCGCTGGATGCACTCGGGCAGTGCATCCAGATTTTCCAAATTTTTGGCCTTTACAAATCCCCCAGATGTCCGGATATGGCCCTTCCCGGTGTTCTAAGCTACATAATTAGTCGTGAAACAGGGATGTGAGAAGTTTTAATTTTCAAAATGGAGGACTTTCAACATCGGTCGCCCTGTGAGCCCGAATGGAGGACAGGCAGGGTGCTCAAAAGCCGGATTGTCCGGTGAGGAGCTGGACGAATGAACACCCTAGTGCATCACTTTCAATAAACATCTGATTGTGCATTACACTGTGCCAATGCATGGTCCATCATTGTTCAGTCTTTAACAAGTTAGTTCGGTAGTTCGTTGCCGAATGGAATTATGGGGCACATCGTGGGATAAACAAACCAAGGTCATGCTACAGTCACATTACTGGCGATGTCCAAAAAGGCGCCGGCAGGACCTAAATCGGCCAGACATTGGGGACATCAGCAGGCGCTTTGCAGATGATCAGCCGACGAATTTGCCTCGCCAGCGATTTTTAGACATCGGGCGGCGCCCAGTGAAGTTTTAGCACGGAGTTAAAATTTTCAAATGAGTTGCCGATGGTGATGGGACATCGGCGCCGGTGGATACATCACCAAGGCATCTGCCGGAGATCGCGGGGTATGTATATCGGCGGGCACCCGACTAGACATCACCCCATGTGAAGGGCGACCGTCAGATGTCCGGTCGGCACCCTGAGGGCGCCCTGACAGGGGACTGCGGGGGACCGGCGGATGAGTTAATCAGCCGGGTGCCGGCCGATGTCCCGTGGGACATCTGCCAATGCCCTGCCGGTGTTCGGCAGGTGACCTGCAGACGTCCTAAAGGACACCGGCCGGAGCCCGGCAAAATTGATGGAGAAACCATCAGCCTGGCGGCGCCCGAGCGGCGACCGGAGCAATGTGACCACATGAAAGATGTCATTGAGATTTGGTAAAAATCCCCCGGCTCCCGGCCCATGTTAGACATCCGCTGATTTCTACTTATCGCCCGGCGCCTGGCGGTAATGTGACTGAGACATCAGAATGTAGTGTGCAGCAGCCCCTTGTGTATGTCAGTGCATACTTCACTATCTAATGTACAGCCAAGTGGAACGAAAAAAGGCATCTCAATGCTACTTTATGGCAGAATAAAATGCAAATTATAATGCCCAAAAGACAATTACGACAAAATCCACTGCACTAAACTACACCTGAGATCCCTTCGTATGTTATGGATGGATAAAAAAGAATGATTTCACCAAATTTTCATGTAAACTCAAATTTTCGAATGTATGTGTTGTAGGTGTTGATTGGTTTGTTTATCCCAATGACTGGAGTATGTGAGCATGTGCATAGCCACCAAAAGGAGTTACTGAACTGGCTTACTGAATACCCTGGTTGAGAAGAATTTGTCCCAGAGGACTTCTCCCTAGGAATGTGCTAATATATCTAGCACTGTGACTAATGCCAAGGTACCTTCAAAGAACTGGCTTATTGAGTACCCTGGCTGAGTAAAATTGGTCCCAGGGGACTTCTTCCTAGGTATGTGGTAATATGTAGCACTGTGAGAAATGACAAGGTACCTTCAAATATCCCATACCATAATACCAGGACAGAAAGAGTAGACTGACAATGAGTTGTGCAAGGACACATTGTAATGAATAAAGCAAGAACTATCCCAGTAAAACTCCAATGACTTATACCCTGAAGGAAATAAAATGCTGCAAAATTTTAAGACCAATGTTAGAGATGTCCATGGTTTTCATATTCTCATGAAGACACCAGTCCTTGGGGAGAAATACATACCGTGACTGTATTCCAATGCAACTATGATATTGAGTATTTATTCTCTTGCCAATTACACAAAGCTTAAGAATCTACATATTTGGTAAAAGATGCAGAATCATAGTTTCTCATTTTATGGCAAGGAGAGGGCAAAATCAAATAGTTTTTCTCACTTAACAATTTTGAGAACTTAAGGTTGCCATCACATGTTGACTGTCCTTCCAATTTACCAAATGCATTGTTACGGGATGCTCCCCCTTTCCCCTTCTTGATTGGCTTCCCCCTACCTGGGTCTTACAGACCTTGAGAGAGCTCAGTCCAGTGATTTTACTGTGATAGCCAGATCATTTTCCAATTCAATGCTCTGAATGGCACTGGGAAAGGAGAGGTATCCCCCTCCAGGTTGAAAAAAATGTCAATTTCAAGGTCCCATCCTCTCACCCCAAATAGTTCCAATTCCCTTAACCTACTTAATTAAGCCCCTCCCACAACTGTCTAAACATCATCCTCATCCAGACACAGTCTCAGCTTATTGCTTTAGGGTGAGTATAGAAGACCTCAATTTGTTATCAAAACACTCCAAGTACAGTACATGCTGTGTAACATGAGCTACAGTACTCTACACTTTTTGAACTTGCTGTCAATCAAAGAGCTGTGTCAATTCTGTGAACCACCAACATTGTAGTTTGGGGTGAGACTTGACTGCCTTTAAAAGATATATCAGGATGGTGCAACATTTGTCCCTTAATTGACTTTGCTAATAAAATGAGGAGTTCAAACTGTGCAACAGGTAATTATGACTCTTTTAATGCTCATTGAAGGTAGTTGTGCTCCAAATATTTCTGCATGTCATATCTTCCATTGTGTTACATTTGTCCCATAGTAGGATGGATAAACCACTAGCTATGCAACATCATTCCACAGGATCTCTCTCCTGACCCAAGTTCCCATATCTTGCATACACTTGAAATAATCTTGATAATAAAACTTACCACATGGCACATATAGGATCCTCCTTTTTTCACTTTGTCAGTGCCAGACTCTGGTCCAGTCTGTCAAAGAAATATAATTTTTAATTAGTAAATGACGATTTCACCACTGTTTGCAAAATATCTTGCTACACTAGAAGTAACTTATAATTAAGTACTAATATTACCCTGAACCAGTGTAAAGAGTGAATTAGGCTGACAGTGTCTCACATGCTGTCAAGTCTTGAAATGAGAATGGAGGGGGTAAGGTAGACAGAAAAACCTACCATTCACCCACATGGGGTCAGGTACCCAATGGCTAGTGTCATAGGGCCATCATACGTTACATGCAACTTATGGACAATACACAAAAGATTTGCCTCACAGATTGGGTATGGGCTAGTTAGTTAGATGGAGTTTTACAGCCCAGTTTCCAACCAACTGGTTCAAGTCGAGCCGGTCACAGCCTTTTTTCCAGTTGCTGCTCACTGGCTTGTTTTCCGTGCTCCATTGTTTATGCTGAGCACCAAGCACGATGACAGAAGGTTCCATTTTTAAAGTCTTTGGTATGACCCTGCCCTGCCTTGACTCATGACTTTTTCCCCCACAAAAATTCTTCTTGAAGCTTTCTTGAACTCTTTCAATACCCTGTCGGACTATAAGCCTCAGCCTGCTCTGTGACCCCCACCCAGGCAAGAGCTAAAGCCTTTGTTCATAGTTTTTACATCTTTAGAAGATTACCAGTTGCCACTGACTTAATCAATTTTACATTTTTAAAAATTTTGCTACCCTGAAAATTACCCTCCATGGAAATCATTTCACCCCCTTCATTATCTTGCCTTTCTACCACCCTGCCAATCTTTACTTGACAAACAAGTCTTTATCATTTCTTGCACATGACTATATACCATTCCTCTCTTTCTGCTATTTTTAAGTTTCAAAAATGCTAAACTAACATCCATCTGTTTGTATACTTTGTGACAGTGCTGTCACTGTCAGTCACATTCTCATTGACTGTTAACAATACCCCCATACCTGCCAGAAAAACTGTGCAGTGCCAGACCTAAAAAGTTTATTTGAGAAGACACTCTTCCCTAATTCTAGGCTTTCTCAAGGAAAGTTAGCCATGTAGAAATTTTTGAAATGACTTCATTTTTATCTCCCCAAATATTGGAGGCAAAGCTTTATGAAAGACCCCTGCTCCACCTGGCCATGTTGTTGATATAAGGTGTGCAAGGGACAGTAACAACTCACTTGCAAAGTTGCACAGTCACCACTCATGCTCTTTTTGCTAGAACTGTGATCCTAGATATAAACAATACAATCAAAAACAGAGAAGAAGAAGAAGAAGAAGAAGAAGAAGAGGAAGAACAGAACCCAACTTACTGGATTAGTTGCTGGCTCGCTGCTGTGTCTGATTGTCCACCAGTCCTGCACCCACTCCCAGGCATTACCAACAGTATTATGAAGACCATATTTGTTAGGAGGGAAAGCAGTCACCTACAGCGAGAGTAGAGGGCAATGAACATGGGTTCTTAATTGGTATTAATGTCGGGAAGTTCATAAAGTTACTACAATAAATGCAAAAGAGCCAGTCATGTGAGCATTTAAAGTTTTGCTGTCAAATTTTAAGCATATCACATTATCCCCAATCTTTAAACTGAACACACTGTTTTCTGTGGTAACTCATGCCGACAATGTGGAGCAGCAAACCACTGGTACAGCATGCCTTTGTGTCTATTGGTGTGGCTTTTGTGCATACAACAACTTTGAACCTTGATTTAATACATAAAAAATTAAAAAACTTTTGCTTTACTACTTAATCACAATGCAAATTTTTCAGTACAGAAACACCCTAAAAAGTTATGCTTCCTTCTTTTGCATGTAAATCCAATGTCTTGATGAGGACTTAACATTGCAGACTTGCCTGATCAGCTGATTTGTATACCTCCTGTACCTATATATATATATATATATTGGCTGAACTCATGACACCAACATATGCCAACTTTAACAAGAATTCTTGATCAAAATGCATAAATTCTGCACTTGTATGATCTCAGCAAACAAAATCCATAAATATTCAACACAAATCAACTAAAAGCAAGTCTAATTATGAGGCAGTCCAGATGTAAACAGTCAACAAGATTTAGTGTGTTATTTTGTTCTTTTTGTAAACTCATGAAATGAAGAAATCCCCTTGACTTACTGTGCATGGGTACTTTGGTCACAGAAAAATGTTACCATTGAAGCTTCATAGTGAAAAACGAATATTCAGTTGATAGAATACGTACTTCAAAAAGTATAGTTGTATACATTCAGCACCTGCTATAATATTCTGAATCCTGTAACCTCTTTCCAATTCTTCTAACCTACTTTCTTAGGCCCCTCCCACAGCTGTCTAGAAAACTCATTCTAATCCAGACACAATCTCACTTAAATTAATTGCTTCAGGGTGAGTACACAAGACCAATGTGTAATCCAGACACCCTCAGTATAGTAGTTTTTGTGTAATGTGAGCTCCGGTACTCTGTTTAACTTGCCACCAATCAAAGAGCTGTGCCAATTGACAATTTCTTTGGGGTGGGAGTATGAACTTTAAGTAAGCTTGAATTTTAATAGAACTTAATGTAACTCATCACTTATTATTTGAAGTATTTTAACAAACTTACAGGGGAAGTCCCTTCATAGCCATCCTCTGCTGTGTTTACTGTGGGAAATTCACCTTGCCAAACATTCATGAGATGATCTTCTCTAGGTTCTAATTTGTTACCCCACGGGAACAATCTGTCAAAAAAATCATAAACAGGCCTCATTATACTATAAAATTTGAACTTTTAATACGAAAGCATTACTTTCATGCAATGTTGGCACCAGGTCCAATCTTAAAACTTGAGGGGGTAAGGTAGTGGAAACAAGTTCCCCTGTCCAAAATATATTGGATGAAATGTTTAGTTAATGGGGGGAGGGGTTTCTCAATAAACTGCAACACAAATACTCAAATTTTTCTAAAACTGATTTTCAGGAGATTTTAAAAGTTGATGGGAAAAGTGTAGGAATAATGCAGTGTCATTGTGGGATACAAATACTGCAAAGATGGGGTGATCATGGTCATGCCAACTAGAACAGGGAATGTCAAAAACTCTTATTTTTGCATGCTGTTATGTCTTAGATATACACAATTTTATTTGTTTTTTTTTGAAGATTTACAGACCTTTATATGTTTCTGAAGCTGTGGGACTCACTGTTTTACAATGGTGATCAAAGCTCTTAAAAAAGCCCTTCCTCCTCAAGTAACAAAACAAGCCAGTTTTAATTAAAAACTGCAGTCATCCTCTATGAACTTTGGTGGCTATGACTGATTTCAGCAAAGGCAATGGGTGTCTCATATTCATATTGTTGGTGAAGCCAATCCAATACTCAACACAGAGATAGTGGCAGAGACTTGGGGAGGGGCATAATACTACATGGAAATATTGTCTGTGAACAACTGCAAAAAGTCACAACCCAATAAATTTCAAATTATACCAGACTACATCTGAGCGTACTTACTTGTTCAAGAATTTTTCAAAGGGAAGAAGACAACCTACCTTAAGCTTCAGACCTCCCCAAGGCAGCTATCAGGCCCTACAGTTAACCCAAAAGACTAAGGTACTGTCAACACCATAGTAGATAGTCTGTATGCTATCATACACATATGGCAATATGTGGCCCCAATCATGAGACCCTGGTGGTGCACCTGACCAGAGCACAAACGTAGGGCACACTTTTTAGTTTTCTACCAAGCAACTAACCCTGGACACTCCCAGAGTGGGAATTTTTTCTATACAATGGAACCCTGGTCAACTGGACCTTGTTTAACTGAACCCAGGCAAATGAATCCTGGACTATTCCCATTTAGGAAAAATCATCAACTTTGTGGGAAATTGACCAATCAGCAAAACTTGTATTTCATAATTTTGTGGATTTCCCATTCCACATAGTAGGATGCTATCTTAGTTGCAAGAAATTTGCTTTATTAATTATTTGTGTGTTTGGAAGTGTAGAAGAACAAGCACAACATCATTTCCCTTTTCAATGCTAACAAAATCGAATTTGGGCTAAAACTGCATTTAATATCAGTGTGCAAAATGAATAAATAAACATATGCATTAGACCATCACTATGCCAAAAAAGGGTAAAAATAACCAGCAGACAACTTCTAACATCAACAAGAGCCCAATGGGCACTGTGGTTCCTTGCTGGATATTATAAGAATGTACAGCTAGTCTCTGAAATAGAGCTAAGCAAAAGCTAATACTCAATGTTTGCAACATCTTCACAAGGGATATTTTATTACTTATATTACATGATTGTGGTCTTACTAACCTTCAACTTTTGTAATGCTTGGTGATCCTTCAAAATTATTTCCTCATTTCCATATGTACAGTATTTATGCTTGTAATCAAACTTGATATTATCATCAATAAACAATACACAATGTGGTCAGAGAGAGAAAAACACCCCTTGTATTTCTCTCACAATTTATTTTTACCTGCTCTCAAATGAAACTTGCTATTACTTTAAGACAATCTACCATTTGTCCTGTTTGCTACCTCTACACAGAAAACAGTGTTTATTCAGCAGTTAAGCAGAAAGCAAGTGGTTAATGGGGTGTGATAATAGAATGAGGATTAGGTTACCCCCACAGAGCACAGCAGTATTAAAGAGACATACTGTATAATCCATGCATTGCTTCCACTAACAGAGAGACCAGTTTAATGCAGAGTGACCTGTGTTCAGTGAAATCTACAGATTTCAGTTATTGCCATCTTAAAACTTTGAATGATCCAAAATATGTGTACAACCCAAAGGAATCATTACTGAACAAACCCAAAGGCCAAATTTCTAAGGTGTTTGGGTGTATAAGCATGCAAAACCAGGTGAGATAAAAAATCTATTGAACCTATCTTTATCTAGCTTACAAGATTTTCTAAATAACATTTCCAGCGGTTGACCTCCAGTGACCTTGATGACCTTTGACCTTAACCAAACACAGATTGATTTGATATGTGTCCTTTCTACCTTAAAATACTGTGTTAAAACTTTTTTCAGTGTATGACCCCTGGTGACCCCAGATGACCCCATGACCTTCACCAATCATATCCAATTTCATCCTTATACCATAACACATTCACACACCAAGTATGACATTTATCCAAGTTTCCTATCTAGAGATATCGTGTTGAGAAGGTTTTTAGTTTTTGACCTCTGGCGACCCCAAATGACCTCTGACCTCCACCAAAAACGATAGGGCACACCTTCTCCCTATGACGAATCTATGTGCCAAATCAAAGTTCCATCCAACCTTCCCTTGTTGAGTTAGAGCATACCGAAGCAAGTGTCACACACACACTCACACACACACACACACGCCAACCTGACTACATAGGTTCCTTTGCTGCCGCAAGGAACCAAAAAGGTTGCATCTGTCAGGGGTGAGAATGGTCCAGAGGAAAAATGGTGAGGTGGAGTTGTCTTGTGACCTGGAATTTTCCAAAGGAAACTGCGCCAGAGGGAATTGTCTATGGGGTGTAAGGGAACACTTTCAAGGGTAAACGAAGAAACCCCAAATTGAATTTTATTTCTAATATTATTTCTAATAAGAAATTAACCTTTCTTACTGAAATGCAGCAGCCTTAATTTGAGTTTACCTTGGTACATCATTGGTTCTTATTAAGTCCGCCTTGGTTTTTACACTGATCATGTAATAACTTTAAATTTTATTGTATACGTATGCCAACAAGTCACATGATTGACAGATAAATAGTGACTGGGGTCCCCAAATAATGTGCAGTCTGTGTCAACACTGCTGTTATGTATGGTCCAGGGTTCTATTTTCATACTGTATCAAATCAAAGACTAAAAATAATCATGCTTCTAGAATGCCCATAACTGAAATGCAGCACCTTCGGGAAACTCAAAATCCCGTCGAGTGGCTGTCTCGGCAGGTTTTTTACTTGGTTTATTTGGAATGTTTATTCTGAAAGGTTGTGCAGTGGTGCATATCTAGTCTCTCAAACAATAGACTGAATTGGTAGTTAGCAGCAAGTGGCTCTGGCAACTTGTTGATAAGAAAGTTGTCATCAATGGTAACTGATAGGGAGCTTGTTTGCACAATACATTATGGAGAGATAATAACTCTGGGGTTAGGTGGAGAGAGGTGCTGCATTTGGCTAATGGGTCCTCTTGTGACATGATGGAACCTACTGCCTTTATGTGTGAAACTGTGCATGATATATGAACAATCGTGTCTCCCCCAACTCTAAAATAAACCATACGCACTGCTCGATTAAACCAGAGGGTTATAAATTGAGGTGTTAAACTCCATTTAATCAAAGTCTAATATCTGTTTCAACAATATCTATTCACCTGTTTTCTAGACCTCCCCTGGAAGCATACTCCCATTCAGCCTCTGATGGTAATCTCTTGCCAGCCCATTCACAATAAGCAGTTGCATCATTCCACGATACATGTACAACAGGGTGATCCATTCTGTTTGGAAATAAAAAGAATAGAAACCTATCAGACTTTTTGTTTCATTACCAACAAAGCTCTTATCAGCCAATCATATACATTAAAGCCATAACTCTCAAATTGCCTACAATTAATCAGTGTAAAACCAGACCTTTGTGCAGATTGTTTAGATGGTAAGATGGAGCTTGACAGCCCCAGTTTCCAACCAATTGGTACAAGTTCAGCCAGCTACTGCCTTTTCCCAGTTGTGGCTTAATACTGGCTTATTTTCCCTACTCCATTTTTTTATCCTAAGCAGCACCACACACTTCAGAATGACCCGGCCAGAACTCGAACTCCCAACATCCCAACTGCAAGTCTGATGCTCTAACCACTTGACCATGCTTTGGAGTGCAGGCAATTTACTTCATGTTCACACCTTAAGTTAAAGGCCACTCCATCACTTGAATTTTGTAAAATCAATAAGAATATAAAATAGCAAATAAGTGTCTGAGCTGATAATTTGCAGGTTTGTGAACATGTCAGTAAAATCCTGAATTTTGGATATACTAGGCATTTTGGACTATTAAGTGGTAGGATAACTCATGTATGAATCCCATTTCATGTGTGTACATCCCCCTCATGATTTGGAGGTTGTAGAATATATTGCAGTGTCTATCACCTGTCATGAGATAGGACCTTCACCATATCTGAATTTCATTGGAAACTGAGCCGAGCTTGAACTTGAACCATATTTGACCTGTAACTTTTTATCTAGTTGATTCTTTATAACAAATTCATGTTGGTGTGTCATTATAGACAATCAGGACAGCAAGTGATGGTCTGATTTTAAGTCAGCCATAACTGGGGTCTATCACCTTTTAATCTTTCAACTTCCTTGCTTACCTGTATCACTGATTGTTGCACATCAAATTGTATCTTTATTCCCTCAATTTCACTCAAAATATGGGTTTGAAATTCATGTAGACAATAAAAGAAGACAATTGAAGGCTGATGGACCCCACTAATGGCTGCGAACAGTCACTAAACACAAGTGCTGATCAGATTTGTCTATAGGGGCTCATTGAGTTGATATCAATAATTAATGAGAAATGTCAAAGGGTCACTAACAAATGTAATTGCTTATGTAACAGTAGCATAAGGAGTCAAGTTTCATATCCAAAATTACAGAAAAAGTTAAAATTTGGAATTTTGGGTGTCCTGACTTATAACAGTTTTGTGCATAAAAGTGTCTTGTCACAAATTGAAAAATGAATTGAACCTTTACGTTTTCACTACTAAAAGAATTATTTATACTAAGGATATGGGGATAGTCTCAGTTGGACCATTTGTCATTAGTCTGTGAGGAAAAAATTAACAGGTTTAGAAAAATATGTTGAATTTCAAGAAACAACTCAACAAGCCCCTAACTGACTTAATTCATGTATTTATGTAACATACACAATGACAGCACCAAAATCTCTACAACACCATCTAAACTGTGGCAGACCAATATAATAAAAGAAATGGAAAATTGGAAATGTGGAGAATAGTTATTCAGGAATATTATCAACATGAGTTTTGAGCACTTTTGCTCAAAATTTTTAATGTGTCATGCTGATGACAGCCTACAGTAGGAGGTTTATGGAACCAAAGAGATGGGGGACTAATGACACAAGGTGCTAGTGAGACTACAAACATTATTTCATTTCAAGCCCAAGTTTCTGTCAAATGTATAAGTAAACGTACAACGACACAGTCAGACAGATAAAACATGAAAGAACAAGCCACTTTTAGAATTAGAATTAATGGCAGTCATCGTTTTTAGCATAAACTATAATGTTACCACTAGTCTACAGAATATCCCAACTCTTTGATAGTAGCTCAATATGCAGCATGCACTGAAGAGTTCTGATTATATATTAGGGCCTCGTATACTCATCAGGGTGTACCTGAAGCATGATACACCGGGATTGTGTTGACTAAGGTTGAGTTTTAAGAAGTTGTGCATGGGAGAGGCTAGAAATAAGTAAGTTGGGAGAATTCAAACTGTTTGGGGTGATGAATAAGTGTCTTTAAAACAAACACTATCATTTCACCTGTCTCTTCTAACAGTAGAGTCTGGACCTTCTGGATGTAACCAGTCTGCTCCCTTCACTGGCAGCCACCAGGGGGCTGCCTGTACCTAGATAACCAAGAAAAGGAGAACACACAAAAACAATTATATATGCAAACATAAGTTAAAAAAAACTTTTTTTTTTCTCAATCATCCTTTTATGGTACATATCAATTGGGGCTGATTATTAACAAGTCCCTGGTTGCCTATGGGAAGTAAAAAAAAAATAGGTATGGCAAGTTTGTTTCTTATCTCAATTGGTCAGGTGACAGATCATACCATAGGTACCTCACATGCATTATAATATAACAGCACACTGAAAACACACTAATCTGCATTGTCACATTGCCTGGCAGTGATTTAGCTAGTCCAATCTCCCAATGGGACAAAAATACAACTACCGCTAAACATGTTTAAGAACAAAAACTGTATTGCAAATTTGCAACTCTGAAAATAAATACCCCAATTGCCTGGCTGATTAACTTGATTACTTCTACAAAACTGAGTGGGATCCTGGTTCAATTGTCCACCATTGCAGGACAATTAAAAATTTCATCAGGGCTAGTGAATTCTGGAAGCTACTTGGCCCACTGGGCAAGGTGGTCTTAAAGTTAATGTCTAACTCTGTAGATTAACATTGAATTGGGTTACTTAAACCAAACCAAAGTGAACTACCCTCTCATGGGTTACTGCATACAGATAAATCAAAAGAAACGCTACTGCTCTGTATCCAATCCAATTTTGTGAGATTTTATTTTATGTTTATATTATAAATCTTCTCTATCACAGGTCAAGAAGAGCCAAAATTCCTTCAAACATAGTAAATATATGATTTACAGGAGAGTCTATGACAATGAAATGTTAACTAATTTTTTTCAGAGTTCTTATCAGATGGTCCTAGTCCAATAAAAGCTGCCTGTGAAGTTGCAAAATAATTAGTATAAAATTTTCATAGCACTACAATACAAATCACATTTTTGCACAGGTTGGCAAATTTTGAATTTTTTCTGACCAGCAATGGAGAAAATTTTAACTCACAAAATTCAGATCTGAAACCAACCCCAATTCACTGAAGTGTGACTGCAGATAAGTCCATTCACACTCCACGAAACCAACCTTTGAAAATCTGAATATCCGTGACATTTAGTACCTTTTCAACTATCAAGTTTTCAGGAAAAGAAGATCTCTGTTTATTGTTACAACAAAAAATAACAATTTCATCAATTGAAGATATAGTGAGGGAAAAAACTTCTGCCCCTCCAACCCCAAAGAAAAAAACAAAGCTTAAGTGGTGGGATTTATTAAGAATCATATTTATTTTTTATATCTAAGAGTCAAATTTTCGAGGCATGTAAAATAGTTTATCCAGGGTAAAGCAAAGTTTCCTTATTTCACTGTAACAACAATAATAATATCATTCCGACAAACCCAACAGAGCTCTTAGACATCAGCCACATTAAGCAGCTTTTAAAGAGTCAACCCTCCCACCCCAAACTACAATTCTTGTAGGGGTTAACAGAAATTCTCAATTGGCTCAGAGCTTTGACTGACAGCTAATTCAAACATTGAAGAGTACCAAATCTTATATTACACAGCATGAACTGTACTGAGAGTGTTTTGATTATACACATAGAGCTTTTCTATACTTACCCTGGAGCAATAAATTGAGATTGTGTCTGGATGACGACAATTTTCAGACAATTGTGGAGGGGCTTAAGTATGAAAGTTAAGAGGATTGGTACTGTTTGGGATGAGAGAATTGGGCCTATAAACTTAATGATGATATTATTTCTATAACTTTTTTCATGTACAAGTATACAGTAAGGGAAAATCTTCCTGCCAAAAATTCTTTCCAATGTCAAGGTTTTCCTACAGTTGCCAAAATTTCTTTCCCAATGACAAAATTTCCTCTAGTGACAAAATGTCATCCAAGAGCAACCCAAGTTTTCCCAATCTGAACTGACTTTAAAAAGATATCGAATTTGATCAAAATTTTTTGACTGGTTGCCACCCGAGATAAAGTTGATAAGCCCCTGGCTTCTCCCTTATTTGAGGTCGCTTAACAACTGCCCTTCAGGCCTCAATATAATTTGAAATAGTCATTTGAAAGGCTATTATACAATAAAATAAGATGAGATCTAAGATACTTTATTTCACATCTTTGATTCAAGCCCCAAAAGTAAGCTGGATTTTTTTTTCATTTGCTGTGCTGTACTTGTATTTCACCTTTAATTGATTTGTCGATACTTATATTTCAGACTTTGAACACAAAGTTGATTGTCAAAGTCATTTGTACTTTAACAAGAGAGTGTTGAGCTTTGGAACTAAGTTGTCAATTATAACTGCATATTAGCTGTCACCTTTGTGTTTGCATTAATCTCCAAATGATTCCCAGTGATTTGATGACTACACTTATCACATAATCTTGAGCGAAATACCAACAAATATTTACATTTAATACATTCAAACCTTCAACTCAACTGAGACTGCTCTCATGACAGACAAAACAAGTCTGGTAAATATTGGATCATTTGCATTTTTGGAACGAACACAGCCTGGTTCATGAAAACATTCACTTTGAAGTTTTGAAATGAAGACTAACATTCAAAAATCATTTATTTGCTAATTAAATTCTTCCAATAAGTTAATTCTTTGTGGTAGCCCTTGAAGTTGAGTATTATTAATCTTTCAAAGATGGAGCTATGTATGGTAGATATAGCTGGAGTGGATATTCATTCAAAGGGGAATAAAAGAGCTATTTAAATGAAACACAATTTTTGACTCTTTGGCTAAGATCCTGTGTAATATTGATTCTTTTCACACGTATCACGTCTTGAGTTCTAGACTTTCAGGTGTGCTACGAATCACACTCATCAGGAAATCAAGGAGTGTGATAGGTGTGCTGTTTTATCTAACTTTGATACATTAATCTTAGTTTTCACTCTTCATCAGATGTGGGCAAAAATATTTCATTTCTCACATTGATTTGAGTGAAGGATGGTCTGGGATTGTGCCAGTACGCCTCAAAATTCAAGGCCTGGGCATTGTTCAAATTTGTTGTGAAAGCAGTATATCAACACAACCATATGTTTCCTTTGAGTATCATTGTTCATAAAAACTGGTGATAAAAATTTGGAGCAAGTATTTCATCGTGTAGATTGAGTATCAATGATAATATAACACACAACACCTATGTAACATGAAGTTAGACCTATGTCACATGTACAGTACTTCATGCAAGTCTGCAAAGCTGCAAAGTGGCCAACTCATAGTACTATCAAACTACACTGAACATTTGAACAATAAAACATGCAACACACCTACAAAGGAGGCCTACCAGGGGCATTATCTTGCCTTAGGATTGTTGGGCAAATGTGTAACCCAACAAAATATGTCTATCCATTCAGGTACAGTACATTTGACACACCTGCTAAAGTTTTCCACTATATATATATGTAACCTATTCTTACTTGATCTACCTTCTATTGCAGCAATTTCATGCTTGTAATTATGCAAGATTGCAGTGTACCATGGTCAAATTTAATAATTCATACGATTAATGTAAATCTCATAACAGGCAGAAACAACTCCAGAGTAGCAGATTTTGTGGTTTACATTGTGGGTAATTTTGTTAGGGTAACAAAATTTCACATAGATGGAAGACAGAGAGATTCATCCACAGAGTGACCAATCACAACATCAATCCAATCTGACAGATCCCTTTTTGTTAGTTTTAATTCAATGCATGATTGTGGTGAAAAATTGAAGTCTTGGAAAACTTTTAAAAACAAACTCCTTTTTGACATTTTGAAGGTAAAACATATGTCTGATAGGGAACAAATGTACAAATGAATCACTATTATAAACTTACTGCAAGAGAAATGTCCTTCTTTATTTCTTCACTGATTCTTCCTTCTAAAACAAAAGAATCTCCAAAAGATTCAGCCTGCAGAAAAGAAAAAAAAATCAGTAAATGATATGGACGATTACACCAAAGCAAATCACCACACATTTACTGAGTATATATATCTCACGGTACTTTTACCATGACAGCCTACACTGAAATCGTGCAAGTTTTGCTTCTTTTACAGTATATTAATTCGGTTACCAATTGATCAAGACTTTTTTTGTTCATTTGTGGGGTCCATCTTTTTATTTCTTCTGTATACTTGTGCTATAATATTTGAATTAAATTCAAAACCTAAACTTAATATGCTTATTTTTGAACTTTTGTACTTGTTTTCAGCCATCTGTGGGTTTTGCAATAAAAATCATTGCTAAGTGTAAGGCTTATGGACCTAAAGTAAACATTTGGAAAGGGGGGGGGGCATGGGGGCAGGGGGCCAATTTTCCCACATGAAAATATTGAGGGGCAAACATATTATTTGGGCCTCTCAAACAATTCAGGCAGATTAAAAGAAAAAGGCAGAATAAACCAAATACAATATTTTGGTATACAGATACTTTAAAAATCACTTCAGTTCTTTGAGAGACATCCATTTGAGGTCTCTTTTAATAGAAGGTAAAATACTGCATTTTTAATGTGCCATCTACCTTTTTGTACGTATGTGTGTCAATCTGAAAGCAAGTTTGTTTGAATGCATATAAGTGTGCATGTATGCTTTTATGTGGGTGGATTGCTTATAGAAAGTCAAGAAGGCTCCAGATATTGGAAAATTTCTTTTTCCTCCTCCCAATCCACAAACCAAATGAATGCCCCTGAATGGGCCCAACCATTTCTCACCATGATCTGACTGCCGGATTTCTCCATTGGTGAAAGCAAAATCCATGGGGTAATTAATGTGCAATGTGCAACAAAGTCAACTAACCTTGACATGCTTTAGAGGACAAAACACCCAGGTAGTATTTATACTGAGCTTCCCTTACAAAAAAAAAAAAAAAAAAAACAAGTTATCAAGTGTGATTATACATGAAAAAACAAAAGAATTCATGTGTGTATCTGTGTGGCAAACATAATCTAGTTGGCCTATCATTTTAGTATTTTACTGTACCTACCTCTGTTGTAAACCCTGTGGAGTTTACAAACAATTCAAACTCTGCGTTGCTGACCTCATAGACGTCCATGTAGAATGGTTTCAGTGTGACCCTCCTGGCAGGTGATTCTCCATCAGCTGGTACACCAGGTTCATCAGTTCCCATGGTGAAGGTACCACCATCTAGGTAAACCATCTATTAATTCAAAATAACAACTGAATATTAATTTAATTTTGCACATTTATAATAGCAGTACCATTTTTTTTTTGCTCTGAGATTTTCCCCAACTGACTTCGGAGGTAGGGGGCCAGCGCTATGCCCCCCAGTCCCCCTTTAAACACGCTACTGGTTTCAAACGGATTGATCAGTGGGGACTGAGTCAAGATATGAATGTTGCTCAGTGTGTAACACACAGCTCACACATACAACTAAGTAATTTTTGGCTTTATCTGGGAGATGCATTAAATGGCAAAGTTTGGATTATATTGAGGAAGGGCAGGAAACTCTAAGATTGGAGATTTTTACTTTCTTGGACCAGTTAATTTTCTCTTACGTTTTTCGGAAGAATAAACTTTCATTCTGCATTTTAACTGCTCACAGTACTTGCGAAGGTCTACTTAAAGTTATGTCATTGTAACCAACATCTAAACATTCTGAATTTCAACATTCCTCTTTCCCATAGCACCGATTTTTCTCTCAAGGAGCCATCTCTAATGTGAAGCAAATAATAGTTCATATTGCACATAGTATGCACATTATGGAAGATGAATTTATGGACAGTATTGATGGCCACATGTATGTGTACTCTATGTGTTTGGTAAATGTGGTTTGGTGAAATTCAAGCCTTTTTCAAGTACTATGATGCCTAAGTACAAATTCAAGAACTTTCCACACCTTGAAAATAACTGATTTAAATTCAAGCACTTTCAAGGTTTTCAAAGCCCTGTACGACAACTGGCATACATAACAAAATTTTCGTGAATATTACACAATCAGGATCTTTATGGGATGGGCATCTTGCTATAACCCATGAAAGTTACTTTGTAAAACAATGGTATAGGTATGTAGAGTACCCACAAACTACCCTATTGATACAATAAAGTTTAACAACTGTGGTCACGGTCAAGTGCTCTGGCAAATCCTAGATGCAATCAAGGTAATTAATCTTTCCAAAAACTTCTTCAGGTGCTGGTTGCAGTTTTATTGACTGTTAACAACAGTTTGAAAAGTGTAGGAAACCACAATCAATTGTAGAATATAAATAGGTATTAGACAACCCTGGGAATAATGAGTGGACCTTGGAAACAGAAGCTGAAACCTCTGCCAACAGTTTAAACTTCACAACTCAAATTTACCTTCCACAATTTTATCTTTCAAGAGTCCATTCCACAGAGCTCAATCTGGGCTTACAAACAGGACTGTAAAGATAAACTGAATAGTTGACATGTCTTTACCATTAACAGCAAATGAATGTAGAGATTGGCTGTATCACTAATTTAGTAAACACCAATGGAGATTGCGACTGAATTCTGCCTATAAGGTAAATACATTGTCCCTGTCTCTGTTGTGATTTCTGTGTACGGACAATGGTTAATACAATACTTACTTACTGTTATACGACATTTACCAACCAACTTGTTATCTTTTATAGTGGACCTTTGTTAGGAGCTTAGTTATATTATCTTAGATTGCAGAGAAATGCTGGTATGAACTGCTTGATCCACGTGGCAGTTTCTCAAAGAACTAAGAGGGTAATTAATTCTCCTGAGAATCGAAGTATCCATCCTTCACAACAAATTGAGGGTTCTTGCCAATTCAACAGGTCTACAATATACACCACTACTACACAGATTCTCTGCATATTTGTTATATCAGAATTGGCCATTAGACTATTAAAGCATAATTGCCAACATAGTCTTTTCAGAAAACCAAACATGATCCAACGAGCTTGGTGCAGAAGCAATAAGCTATGATGGATCAGGTTGCAAAGCTACATTTTCCTTCTCTAAATGTTTGCAATTGGAGGGCGGGGGGTCACTTTAGTGTATGAAAAGCTTAATATTACTTTTGCAAAGCTGTTGCTTTGATATCTACTTGCCGTTTCTAGTACAATTACTATATTTTAAAATGTTTTGTAATTGAAAATTCAGTAACCCCAACTTGGAGTAGTGTAAGAGACTGTCCTGTTTCCTGGTTTGCTCTTCAAAGTCACATCACATCATTTTTTCTCCTCAAATGTGAAATTTACTAGTAGTAACTCCTTGGTTTACCTTAAATATATGCAACATTTAAGTCCTAAAATATTACAACAGATACTTTGAAGAGAAATAAAAAAATGATTGAGAGATTTAGCTGTTAATTCAAAATAAGCTAATTTGGTGCGAATGTCCTTGCCCTTAAAGTCAGTAAATTCCTAAAGTGTTGTGATTTTTATGGGCTTTCAAGGGCCAGGAATCAGACAAGTTTCACTTAAAATAGGACAACTGTTGGCAGGTACATGAAGTATGTGTAGGTCTACCAAACCAAAAAGTCACCACTTTTAAAGTTCTGTGAGTCAAGTCATGGCAAAGGTCTACCTTAGTTGCTATAAACTGTCACAAACAAACCTCATTTCAGTTAATTTGAGTAAACCACCAGGCCTACTCCACCATACTACTAGAATTGACAAATGAGATGATAGGTGTGCAGAACCTTTAGTCCAATAGTCGTCCCCACAAATGCTCTCACCAGCTGTGAAAGTACTACAAACCTGGACCAAAACTCCTTTCAAGAATAACAAATACAGACCACAGCTTGTCAAAATACTTCTCATTAGATCTTGAGGTAAATGACGGCATTCAACCCCAGAGAGGAGATAAAATTCCTCATGTACTGTAAATGGTCCACAATAAGTTGATTGAGGTTGATGGCACCTAACAGTTTAGTGTCTCTTATCATCACCTTCTCATATCCCTGAAGGAAGATGGCAAGATAAGAAAGACTCTACTAATCCACCTAAATGAATCAATGCAGGGTTTGCAGATAATGTGATGTTACATAAGATCAGAAAGTTACATCACAGTTTCGGGTTAAAATCTCAATCCACCTACTGTACTGTACAGTGCCTAATAGCCTTTAGCAGAGTAATTCAATACATAAGTAAAGACCTGGAAACTTATAATTCTTTGCCAAGGGAAAAGGCACCCCCCATGTCACACTACAAAACCCTCTTCCATGACCAAATCCTTGCTACTTCCTTTTCCATATATTACATTTGCATTTGGTTATTTGTCTACACAAGGAATTTACAGCAGATCAAATTTTCTCATGAAAAAAAAATATGATTTTCTGACTTTGCGATGAATTTTGATGCAATTAGTGGCAACTCTCAAACATTGTCAACAATTTTTAATAAATGCCAACGTTTTGTACACAGGATGTTTATAAAAACCACTTTTTAGTTATAAAGTAGCAAAAATATTGGACCAGCTTATTTGAGGGAAAAGAGATAATGAGGATTTTTGATCATTCATAACTTGTTATACATTTTAGTTGAAATGCCAAATATCAATTACAGTAAAAAATGTTTCATGTAATAAAAAAAAGCAAAATAAAGAAAATTACCATACCATACATAATTTCACCAACCCATTTGATCAGCATGTAAACTGCAAAACAACATCAACCAGTCAATCACACCTGAAATAAAGGAAACAAATCTTGATTATATATTGAATTTATTAGTCAAAAACTTAAAAAGAAGGGTTAATGTCACATCAAGTTTTGATATACTGTATTTGAGGGGTACTTAAAAATCTGAAGTGTGGTTCTTAAGAAAATGAGCAGGTACAGTAATTTATCACAATTCCAACAAAAAGTGAACTTGAAGCAAGTACATATGACATCACATACTTTTGTTTTTCTCTACATTTTACAATAAATTTTATCCAACAAAGTCCCACATTATCAAAGCGTGATTGCATAATTGCCATGAGAGCTTTGCAAACTTTGCATTCCCCAAAGGGAGGTCCTATCCCTATTAACTTCCAGGTCAAGAAAAAAGTCCGAAAAACAAAGCATTCCTTGTCAATCTGAAGAAGTGATATAACCTTTGCTGCCCTCAAGATCATTTTGGAACACAAATTAAGTATTTTCTTCTCCCTGATATTTCAAGAAATACATGTTCTATTTGAATGGAAGTTTCACCATACTGTGTAAATTTGGTTCCTCTTTCACATGAAATTTAAACCTTTGCTTAAATTTCCCCTTCAATTGATTTATAGCTTTGCAAACTTTGCATTCCCCAAAGGGAGGTCCTATCCCTATTAACTTCCAGGTCAAGAAAAAAGTCCGAAAAACAAAGCATTCCTTCTCAATCTGAAGAAGTGATATAACCTTTGCTGCCCTCAAGATCATTTTGGAACACAAATTAAGTATTTTCTTCTCCCTGATATTTCAAGAAATACATGTTCTATTTGAATGGAAGTTTCCCCATACTGTGTAAATTTGGTTCCTCTTTCACATGAAATTTAAACCTTTGCTTAAATTTCCCCTTCAATTGATTTATGTACAGAGTGCCAACTGATTATGAACTACAGTAATGTACTAATAAAAAATGGGTACCTCTAGTTTTATATTCATGTTTACTTTGCTAAGGTCAGCTAAAGAGTGGTGCCACAAAGGGGGTAGGGGAATGTTAAGAAAGGTTGGTACCCACCCAGATAACCAACACACACCAGATTACTTAGAGTGGGTTTAATGACATGCAAACATGAATGTATTATATGTCATCTAAGGAGAAACAATGCCATGGTGGGTAAAAAAATTAGCAAAAAAAGACCAAAGGTCAGGAAATTCTTCCAATTTCATTGGCAAGCCTTAAAAACTCCACAGGATTTTGGCCATAGCAAAGGGTTTTGTTCATAAGGAACCCAAATTTTCCTTAAAACTCAATTTTCCTTGTAATTCTTCTCATAATTCCTTCAATAAAACTCATAAATATTTTTTGATAATACAAGCAGAAAATATTTTTTTCCTCATCCATATAGGAGTTCCAGATTACTGCCCTCTGACCTGTCAGGCAAATCCTAGCACCAGTCCTGGTTTAGCTGTCAAGCAGTGGACCAAATCAAGGGTCTTCCACCCCTTCCTGCCTTTGAAAAGTTTCTACAACCTTCTGGACTTAAAGTTCTTACAAACTGCGGAATGTGGAAACACTCAACCAGACAGATCTCCCTGTCCAGAAGAATTGGAAATGATTACTAATCAGTACATTCCTACTTTTTTATCCTTTGAGCATATATAGTAGTAGGTGAAACTTGTGGGTGGTAATCCACCATCAAATTGAAGTTAAAGGTAAACATTTGTCACACCAGACTACAATTTTGCCCATAGCCTACAGATATTTTGATTGACATCTAATTAAAAAAATGCAGAGCACTTCACATTGCACTGAAAAAGCTGGAAGTGTTCTCATATGGCCCATTAGGCCCTTGTATGTATACCAGGGTATGACCTGCAGCAATAAACTGGGTTGTGCCGGGAGAAATTATAGACAGTTGTGGGAGGAGTTAGAAGTAAAATAGGTTGGAAGAATTGAATTTGTCAGACCTCATGGCATCCAGGCTGAACATGCATTCACACCTCAAACAAAATTACATTTGACTCCTGCTCAGCTTCTCATAACCCTTGGATCCACTGGCAGGAGCAAGAGGAAAACTGAGCCTTGATTTTCTTAGACATCATTTTTTGAGGGTGGAGTTGGCTTAGAGGTTGAGCATACTGCCTTTCATGCTGGAGGTCCCTGAATCAATCCTGATGGAACCACTTGGAAGTTTTCTGGGGTTTAAAAATTTGCCTTGTTCAGCATTGTTATCCACAGTGATGTTGAGGGGCTTAAAAACTGGTGAATTACAAAACTGAGTATTTGGTTGTCCATTTCAGGAAGTTGTTCACTTGCTCAGTTCAGGTGTTGAGCAGTGGTGCAGAGCAAGTAATACTCCCACCCAACCCATTCTTTGAGAAAGTGGCTAAAGACTGGGGATACGCTCATGTCTGTCGGATGGGGACTTTAAACGGTGTTCCTGGGAGCAGGATTGGGAGCTATTAATAAACACCTGCTTTGTGAACCTCTGGACACTAGCCAAAAAGAGGAGGCAAAGATTACGGGTGTTCCTCCATGCTCACTCTGGCATAGCATCTTTGATGAGCCAAATGGCTTCCAAACCCTCAAAATGTGAAATTATATCTATAGTCCGGACCAGGACAATGTACTACAAACACAGAGCTCCATGATTCAAACAGTGGACAATTAGTGTGGATCAATATTTAATTAATTGATCAAATTATTCAATCAATCCCAACTATTAACCGAAAGATAGTTTTCAGCATTTTGCAGAAAATGCAGATCACATCTGTAACAGAATTCAGCTCCCATACTCTACTGTTCTACTGTTTAGAGCAGTGGACCCAACAGAGAGAAGTGGCTGTGATATTTATAGCATACTGTACAGATTCAAGTGTAAAGTATTTTTCTCTTTGGTACAAAGTTTGCATCATAAAATATTTTGCTATAGGCCTACCATAAATTTGGATTTGTTGTAAGGTGACTAGAATCATGTGATAGAGCCTAGGCCACACGTCTCGAAATGTCATTTCATTGCTGATTACATCACTTTATATGATTACAAATTACCACTTCAAGGAAAGTTGTTATTCGTGTTTGCAGACAAATATTTCTTATCTCGACCTGCACCATAACCTGCACCTCTTCCATTTTCTGTTTAGGTGTTTCTGTGTGAAAATATTCATCTACTGTACTTCAATAAGGCTCAGTTCATTTAATAGAAGCTGGCTCGTAATACATGCACACCCAAGTCTGGATCCAGTGCTACGGTATTTGAGCTCAAGGTGACAAATTTTGCCAAACAAAGTTATTATATGATAACAATCTCAAAAATTCTAGGTCATGTGTTAAGTGCAAATTTACTGTCTGACTGTGTGAATAAAATGAGTATTCACGGACATTTTAAAACTAGGGCAATACCCAGACTGAGAGCTCATTGCACTTTTTTTATTGAACAAGCCAGTGCCTTCTTTTATTGAAACCTAGTCCATGTTTTTGTGGCTATATTTCACACTTTTTTGATTTTCATATGCATGGGCAAAATGTGTAATGTTTTCAAAAGGTGTATCTAGTTGAATGAAACCCAAACTCTAAAGTTGTACAAGATATATTTTCTCCCTTCCCTACCCCCTCCCCCCCCCAAAAAAAAACAATGATTTGTACTGTACATATGAAGTATATGATGTCATATCGGCCATCCTCCAGTTCACTTTGGTTTTGAAATGTATCACCATTAAAATGTTGTACTTCTGTACCTTGAACCACAAAGAATTTAATCGTTAACCACTGCATAAAACGTTTACAAACAAGCATAATTTCTGAAAACCAGCATTAAAGGACAACTCTCCTTTTCCCAGGCAGTCTAAATTGAAAGTCCCAAACTTGCAATTTGCAGCTCCTAATTTTTAAGGAGATATTCAGGTGGTCCAAATGACTTGGATCCAAAATTGGTTGTCCCAAAAAAATTTTTGTTGTCCAAATGAAAATGAAAAAAAAAACAGATGCCTCTGCCACAAAAAACATACAGTTCATCTATTTTTAATTCTCTGTTTTGAATTTTCTATGTTGCAATGAAGAACGGTGGTCCATACCATTGTACCAAGATACAAAACTGCTTCCAAATGTAAAGAGAACTCTAAAGCATGTTGCTTGCAGATGTAGTAAACTAGTCAACTCAACCATGGGCATCCGCAGAAAAAAAGTCAGGGCGGGGGCAAAATTTCTAGGGAGGGGCAAAACCTCCAAGTCACCATGAATTGACACAAAGCATGCGAAAATTTCAGCCCAAAATGCCTCCCAGATCGCCGGAAATGGCATTTCTAAAGCCTATTTTTTGCATAGAAACTTGGAAAACACATTTTGTTTGGGTTTTTGCTTTGATTTTTATGCGTTTTTTTCAAATTTTTGATTTTCCAGGGGGGGCAAGTGCCCCCCTTGCCCATACCTGCAGACACCCATGAACTCAACTGCATATTAAATCTACTCATTCAACAAACAAAGAGAAAATGATTATCAGATGCAACTTTTACCCATCATGAACTATTGACGAGTGCTTAATTTTAAACCATGATATCAATCACGAAAACAATTACTTAAAAATTTTGTGCAACGGTCTACACTAAAAATGTATTTTGGGGCAATGCTTAACCCTTTACCGTTGTGCTCCAATCGGGGCATATTTGCGCGCCTGGGGAGTGGGCAGAAAAGCGGACGTAGCACGCCTCGCATCAGTTTCCGTAGGCTATTGACCCGTGACCTTAAACTATTGTCTCTTTCGTTGTTGTGGCCGAATTTTCGGGTAGCTACTCGCAGTTTCGAGCTCTGCATGAAACAGTAAAGATGGTTGACAGCCGTGCTCTCCGTCTGGGTCCAAAAGGACCCAAACAATGGAAAAGGGTTCAAGTGTACCTCAAGTCAATAAATTCAGAAATATATATTTAAGAGCATGAATAGTGAATCCAAACAGTCCAACTCCCATCTTCATATGACATTTCTGAGCTGAGATATAAAATGTTGAAGTTTATTCACTTAAACAAATTGGTCGATTTTGCAATAATATGTGACTTTCTTGTGGTACAACTCACATTACATGCTTTGTTTCCCTTTAAAGTTAAAAATGTTTTTATAACCTTGAACACTTCCTGTATGCTTGCGTAGCAATAATAATTACATCACCTCATAAAAGTAAGAGTGCTATCACACCTTGGTACATGTACAAGGTGCAGCAACGTTCGGAAAAACAAAGAAATACAAAGATTGTAATTCGAGTAGTACAAGAATGACATCACAAATTATTGCACAATGTACCAATTTAATTTGAGTGAATAAACTTCAACATTTTATATCTTAGCTCAGGAGTGTCCTATGAAGATGGGAGTTGGACTGTTAGAATTTATTTTTCATGGTCGCTAACATATATTTTTGAATTTTTTGACTTGAGGTACACTTCAAATGGCTTGGCTTTATCCATAGACTTGTAAGTAGAAAACAGCTTAACTACAGATCCTACCTTAAAAATCCTGGAGTGGTCCAGTGGTTGATGAGGTCTGCAGCATGCTGGTCGAAAAAGGTTGTGAGTACTTAAAAACAGAAAAACATGATACTGTATCAGCCAAGTGGCAACTTACTGAACACTATTAACAGTATCTGCATATATTTTGTGCAAGCTAACCTCAAATATAAGTGAGTAGTTAACCGTATTAAACAGTATGGAATTCCAAATCTTTCTTTTTGGTCCGTTTTACAGCGGGTATGGGAGGCTGGAGCCCCTTGGTGCCCTAGTATGACTGCTCCTGGTGTCTACTCAGCTTATTTGCAGAACAATTTATGGCTTCATTCAACTAAAGGTACCTTCCAACATACAGTAAAGTTAAAAACTGCATCAAATGTAAGGATGATGGGACCAGTTTAAAGATTTAATACTTTTGGCATTTGGTTAGCTACTGTCTGTAGTGAAAAAGAAAGAGAAAGCTACAGTATTTCTGAAGAGACTTCGGCTTTTGATAGTATCTTATTACTGCAAGCAGTTGTAAATATCACAATTGGAAATTTCCAGGTCAATTCAACATTTAACTAGAACAGCAATGCTGTTGTGAAGCTCACATAACCTGTTTTGTCTGTTAAAAAGAGAATCTCCAAGTTGAACCAAATTTTATCTGTTATCTGTTTCCTAAACCGAGTCCTTACATTGCAAAATTAAATGCAAGTGAGTATAAAAGAATAGTGAAGACAAAACTTTTGTGATTTTGCATGTAGATCTACATCTGATATAGCTTTATGGTAGATTTATATCACTGTGTATTTTCTCAAATCATGAAAGCCTGGACTGTGTATTCTAGGCAGCAGGGAATACTTTAGCATTCAAATTTTGCATAGCAGTTTTGAAGATTTTTGAGGTCTTTCACACATTGCTTGTGAAAATGCAAGGGTTATGCACACAAAAATTGCAACACAATTTTTCATTTGTGTAGCAACTTGGCCTTTTTTTGTAGCAAATTGCAATGCGATACTGGATAAACTTCCCTGGGCAGTAAGATAAAATTAATACCTTATGTATGGTGTACAGGTCTGTAAACTGCTCAGGTATTGCAAAGTACACTCAGTTGCACCTACAAATCCACAAGTAAAAACTACATGGCTCTGTACTGATCAAAATAAAACACAGAAACTCAAGAAGTTCCTACTGTACTGTGCCTATAAGTTATTGAACTCAAACAGTTATGTTGGTATTGCTTGGCTTGGCCAATTCATGATAAATTGAACAGAACAGAATGGAAGGTATCTCCACGACAGAAAAGCAGGGAGGTAAAAGCAGGGAAGTGTTATTAACACCTCCTAACACCTCCCTGATATAAGTTACAACAGATTCTGTTGTAACTCCCTGGTTACAGAGCTCTCTCCACACTAGCTGATCACAGCTAATTACAAGACCACCTGCACAAGCATACAGTGACAGTACTGTGAATGCTTTGTTCAACCAGCTGTAACATAATTAAGAACCAGGTTCAATAGCCTGCATATATGTGCAAGATAAGAACTGAACACACAACCAAGCACACTGCTATTAGTGCAATAAATAACTAACCGCTCAGCAGGCAAATTGAACTCCCCCCTGCCCCCCCCCAAAAAAAACAGCTGTAAAACGACTTTAATTTCCCATATTAGAATGCAAGTAGGTAGGTACGGTATGAATGCTCTCCCCCATGACGCCATCTGACCCATTTGATAACCTCACACATGTGTACATGTGTGAGCTAAAAATTAATCTGTATTCATTTACAAATTTAAATGTTTAGGTGTAATCACACTTTACCATTGAGGATATTTCATTATTTGTCAGTTTTAATACTAGCATATGTTTGAGATAGTGCCATCATGTGTTTACAAATCTATAATATTTGTAATTTAAATAATAAAAATAACACCGTACAATGAGTATAAATTTCAAATATTAGATTTTAAATACTGACTAAATGTCCACTACTGGTACCCTTATTTGAGAAAGACCCATATAGTGTGCTGCCTATTAATTAATCTTGAGGGCATGTTAATAGGCCCTTGGGTCCAAAATCGGCCAGCATATGGGGCCTCTGAGGGTCGCATTCTTATACCTCGTTACTACAAATTTTTAAGTTGATTACGTCTGGTATAATGGGCAGCTTTATTTGTCAACTGCTCTTTTCAACTTGAGCAATATTCTCTTTTCAACTTGAGTAATAAATTCCCTTTTTTTAGATTTTGACGTGTAACTGTTTACCTACTGTATGTAAATTAAATCAGATTTAATAACCAAGAACACCACAGACCTGCCTTCCACATATTTACCAGGTACCAGCATCAAGCACTGTTTATGAAAAACACACATTTAAAAGGTATGCACAATTTAGTATCTCTAGCATCTTACTTGATTCGTTTTATGGATTTCAGCACTTGTACACGTGTACTTCATGTGTCCCATCCTAATTGCTGGCATATACTGTACAATTTTTTTCATACTGTAGATCTCTCAATATTGTATCATACCTGTATATTAAAGGTAGCATGACATGTCAGCAAAAGGTCCTGACTTTACTTGGCAGTTACGAAGCAAGCTTTCCGTAGTAACAATCTGCAGTAATTACGTCAGTATCTTTTACGGTTCTCAAGGTATACTTTTTCAAAGTTTGAATCTCTATGAAGCACTTGTTGCTTATGCAAAAATAGTAATGTGGAGTGTTACACAGAATTGTCATTTCTTATGTTAACCAATTAATTTATTTCTAAATTATTCATCAGATTGTTTGTTCAGAAACTGATACTGATCATAAAACTGATGATTTTCAAGGACTCATTTTTAACTTCCACAATGAAAACCTTGGGACATACTCATGTTACATCTGTCATTGAAATGTAAAAACAAAGGATGACATTTGCCATGTGTGCCATGTCCCTCTTTTGACTTCACAAGATATGTTTTGAGCTAATGTTTATTCATGATTTAGTGTAAATCAGCACCAAGTTCTCATGTTTTATTTTGTAAGGTTTTGCATTCCTGTCACGAGACATGTACATCATATCTGATGTACCTGATAAGGTTAAATGTAGGTAAGTGTTAGAGAAAGTAAGGAAAGGTTACGGTTAGAAATCTTGAGACATGTATAGTATCAGACATGATATCGTGTTACAGATTGGGTGAAATCAGAAATTTCCCCATAAAATGATCAATGTTTAATGGATTTTGATGGAAATTGTGCAGAGCTTTTCTTGGTTCTCAATGCTTTTTACATCAAATAATCTCCTCTGTCATTTTGAAGTCACCAGACCTTGAATTTTTGCCATTTGGCCGTCTGTACTTACAGTACTGGTACAACCCTGTATTAACTCATACATACTGGAAGAGATAAAGAACTACGTGTGTGCTATCTACTGCTGTACAGTATACTCTTTACTCTTTGAAGATCTAATAAATTCATTCCTTAATTAAAATTGTTCTCTCTCAGTTGGGAAGCCCCAAATACCTACAGTATACCTGCAACTTTTTCACACTCACTGGTACAACACCACTCTAGCCACCTGTAGTCTATTATAAAACAAAGAGCTTTATGTCAGGTGGCATATTAACCACAGTTTCAGGCAGCATGTTTTGTACAAACCTGTACAGTATGTACATATATGGTGGTTCAATATTTAGGTGGACACCACCTGCTCATGGGCCCACCCTAACATCAAACTAACTTTCCCCAACACCAAATGAACAGATTATTCTTCAGAACACTTTGTCAAGGTTTTATTGTTCCATTCACTCTTGATACATTAGGATAAACAGACCTGTAAAATAAAAATTATCTAACAACCTACGGTCAAAATTTAGCTGTTTGAAATATGACTTGGTTGACCTATCAGGCAGACATAATGAAATGCACTCTTTTTACTTATTTCACCTCCCTGCAATTGTATTCAAACTTTGCTTTCAATTCTTGTGATTTTCACATGTAGGATCTTTTTATTCTCATATAAGGGCAAGGAAGAAGGGAAATAAATGTCATATATGAACAAAGTAATTGATGCCATATACTTTACTTTGCAGAATGTTTTGAAAAAAAAAAAGGGTGAACAGTGGACTTACAAGCAAGTTTGCATACTGTACAGTGGGTTCTTTTCTGCACACAGAAAATCTTGAATTTTGAAGCTTATCACAACAAAAGAAGATAAAATGCTACTGAAACTCACTACGTACAATTACATATCGACTCTAAACATTGCTCACCTTCTGCCAACATTTGTGCACCTATCACTCAGAAAATTAAGTCTCTCCCAGTTACTGTAGGTACTGAAAATGACTGCCCTTATATGCAGGCTGGTAACACTTGAACACAACAGACAACTTCTTACAGTATAACCTACTCTGCTTGAAGTTTGCAAGTTTTAAGATCTCTATTTACATCTGACACAAAAACGTACTGTAGTTTGACATTATTATAGAAGAAGTAGTGGAAGATACCCAAGTGACCCAACAGAAGCAAAGCTTATGGCGGCTGCCTGGGCCACTATATCCAAGTAAGAACAAATAAAAATAACACAGCCCTTTTCCATAGCACTTAAAATATATCCCCATTTCCAAGACTGGATAGGTCCAGGGATCCCTCACAGCAGTAATGATTCTCCTACAATTACCACACTTGCCATGAATGATGCTGGTTTATGATGCCCCGTGCATTTTTGTCAATCAGTTCTCCCCAGATGAAGGTAAATATGTAAGATACAGTAGGTGAAATTCAGAACTAAAAATTGACGCTTGCACAAACTAATTTACTCCATCTTGAACTTTGAAGTGTAAACACTATAAAACTTTACTTCACTTCAATGTTTCAACTTGTTACAAAATTTCTTGGGTAAAAAATTGATTTGAATTTTGACAACTTTGAGGAACATCTTGGACATTTTGAGTGATAGTAAATAACTACTTTTTACTTAAATTCCTTAACATTTTTTTTTACAGTATCCAGCCCACAGTAGATTCAAGATATTTATCAATGGATCAATGGATTTGTTGTGGGTTCATTCCAGGAGGGGCTAGGGCTGTTTGAAGCTCAAAGTTTCATCAGAATTACATTTATTTTATGACCTTTGCCTTTAAAAAAGTGCCGTTTTTCATTTCTTGTAACAACATAAATTATGATCATTTTAGGATACTGACTAAAGATAATAAAATAAGAGATTTCACAGTGGTTGAGTCATTTATTTGATTCTGTTGCGATATCACATCTTGACATAACATGGGTTGATTTCGTCGGGGCAGAACTATATCGAAGATATGGCGATTATCATGGCAGTCCTAGGAGGGGCCATGGTGGGGTGATTTTTACATGAGTTGGGCAGGGACTGACGTGCAGAGTAAAACCAGAAGGCAAAAATGCATTGAGGTTTCGATGATACATAAATGCACTGTTTCAAATTTGCCATCATGCGCACCATTATCTTCTCACTCAAATGTTATACTACTGTAGCATGTTCAAAAAATAATTTTGTTATTCCAGATGCCCTTTTGACCTCCACAAAAGCCATACATAGATAGACGGATAGACATCTTGAGATATCGCTTTAACAAGCTTTTCAGACTTTGACTGCTGGTGACCCCAGATGACCTTTGACCTCCACCAAAAACAACAGGGACCATCTCCTGACTATAACGCATCTACGTAACAAATATGAAATCTATCCAAGTTTCCGATCTTGAGATATCGTGTTAACAATATTTTCAGACTTTGACTCCCGGTAACCCCAGATGACCTTTGACCTCCATCAAAAACAATAGGCACCATCTCCTGATCATAACCCATCAACATGCCAAATATCAAATCTATCCAAGTTTCCTATCTTGAGATATCATTTTTATGAGATTTTCAGACTTTGACTGCTGGTGATCCCAGATGACCTTTGACCTCTATCAAACACTACAGGGACCATCTCCTGACAATGACCCATCCACATACCAAATATGAAATCTATCCAAGTTTCCTAACCTGAGATATCGTGTTAACAATATTTTCAGACTTTGACCCCCAGTGACCTCAGATGACCTTTGACCTCCACCAAAAACAATAGGGACTTTCTCCTAACCATAACCCATCCACACACCATTGTAAAATCTAGTTTTCCTATCTTGAGATATCATGTTAACCAGACTTTTCAGACTTTGACCTCTGGTGACCCCAGTTGACCTTTGACCTCCGCAAAAAACAATAGGGATCATCTCCTGACCATAGCCCATCAACAGATTAAATATGAAGTCTGTTTAATTTTCTGACCTTGAGATATTACATTAACGAGATTTTCAGACTTTGCCCCCCAGTGACCCCAGATGACCTTTGACCTCTGCGAAAAACAAAAGGGACGATCTCCTGACTATAACACATCTACATACCAAATATGAAATCTATCCAAGTTTCCTATCTTGAGATCGTGTTAACAATATTTTCAGACTTTGACCCCCGGTGACCCAAGATGACCTTTGACCTCCACCAAAAACATTAGGGACCATCTCCTGACCATAGCGCATCAACAAACTAAATATGAAATCTGTCTAATTTTCTGATCTTGAGATATTGTGTTAACGAGATTTTCAGACTTTGACCCCCGTTGACCCTAGATGACCTTTGACCTCTGCCAAAAACAATAGGGTCCTTCCTCTCAATATGGCGCATCTATGCACCAAGTTTGAAAACTGTCAGACATGCCTATCTTGAAATATTGTGTTAACGAGCAAAGTGTCACAAACATTCACACACCCATACACACACTCACACACACGCCACATTGTGAATGCATAGGTTTCTCTTTCATCGAAACCAACAATGTGGACATGGACCTACACTCCCCGAGAAAAATAAATACAACAAGCCACCTTCCTAGCTCCCCTTTTTGTTGGCTACAATTTTGTAACTATCAGATAGTATACAACAATGATGAGAGGGGGCAAGAGAGCTCCAAAACGGTCATTGAGGGATCGCAAGTTTTATTTGTTACTAAATCAGTGATTTTGTTTCCTTTTTTTATTTTGTCAGGCTTCTTTTTTTTTTTTTGCCAGGGATTGTCTTTACGCCTTAACCAGTATCAATATGCGTGGCCATGAATATAAGAGAGCATCTCACCTAAAGTGGGCAAATGGAAACTATGTTAGAAGAGTGTTGGGGGGGGGGGGAGCAAGGAAGGTGAACATTACAGAATAGATCAATAACAGGTGGTGAAATTGCTGGACATGAAAAATTAAATTTACATTCCAAAAACCCTATTTCACTTCCTTATCCTGACACTAGAGGGAGTTGAATATACAGATCTTCCGTAACTTTTATACCCATACTGATTCATTTTGGCCAATCTAGAGTACTGTATTTTGGACGAAAGTGCTGTATTCATAACAAGTTTATTAACAGATTACCACATGTTAATAAATTTCACTGTAAAGGATAATAATATAGGCATACAAGTTACTGAAAACAATTCAACAATGATAAAAGAATATTAATGCATTGGCAAATGCTTGTATTTCTACTTGTTTTTATCCACCAAGACCAAAATGACTTGGGACACCTCATAACCCAGCAATATTTTTTCTTCTTCTCCTATTTTGTTTTTGCATTTTCTTTATTCGGATCCATGCCCTCATTATTGAGAAATTCCATGCATACACTGCTTTATCTTTACCTTTTTGTTTACCCTACAAACAGCATTGCTTTCAATGAAGAGTTTTACTTTACTGTCAGGTACAGAAATTGGCTCAGATGACTTCAGATCTTTTCTAATCTTTTAACTTTTTTTTTTTTTTACCTTTACCCCATAATGATAGTATGTTTTTTATTTATGAATTGGCTGTGCAGGCAATATTCTTCTTGTAAAAAGGAGTTTTTTTTTATGTACAATCGCTATTCTTACCTGTACTTCTATAAGACTTTTGAAAAAAAGGCCATGAAAAATGGTTAACATTTAAAAAGTCCATTGACCAGCAATTCATGTATAGAGCTGCTAATCTGTGTGAACATAAATGCATTGTAAAAAAAAATGTACATGGGGCACACTAACTTACTTTCCTTGAACGAGCAAATTCCATCCTAAAAATATGTCATGCATTATGATTCCTGACGTTGCGACAAAAATAAAACCCACACCTGCTACTCCACCCCTTTGTAATAAGAACAATAGCATGTACTTGTTCTTTTCTAAAAGAACCTGAGCAATTCCTTTACAATGCATTGATTGTCAGCTCTGTCTTCACAACTCTCGTATTAACCTGTGCCGCCCTTCTTTTGAGACAATTCAATCACACCAAATAAACAGCCTTTGCCCCTTACTGTAACCTCATTTTCCCATCCCTGTAGCAGTGTAGTAGCTTGAGATCAAATACTGTACAAACTAAATGTTCTGAATGTGTATTTGCAGATTGATTACATTTATTTAACACTCTTCTTGAAAGACTCAATGGTCTCGATGATCATTGTGGTTGTGGCCTTTAATATCCAAATCACATACATGTCTCAGAAAGAGCTTGAGATTCTCTGAATTAAAAAATATCACTTAGGCCTAGAACCTTTCTTCCGAAAGCTGCACTTCAAAATTTACACACTGGAATTCTGTAACGTTTTCTTTTTCTCTGATTTTTGCAGTCATTGCAGCACATCCAATTTTACTTCCCATATACTTCCTATGATAGCCATATATACCTGTAAGACACTCTGTGACAAAAGTAAATGAAATATGCCACCTGCCCCACTCCCCTTTTAATGTTGGCTACAATTTTCTAACTATTACAGAGATTATGTAGTATACAAAATTGAAACTAGAAGGGGCAAAGTAGCTCCAAATGAGGCTTGAGAGATCATGAAGGTATTGTGTCACTATATCAGCTATTTTTTCTTCTCATTTTTGTCAGAGATTGTAGGCTAAGCCTATATACACTAAACTAGACTTAAGACCCCCTTGCCTAGGTAGCATTAGTAACATTCAAGGACTAGCAAGAAGTCTAGCCCTTGAACAGGGCTGTGTGTTTGTTACATGGCCTAGGCTCTTTCCTCCCACAACAGCCATTGCCCGGATAACGTTCACAAATGTAGTCACTAGCCACAATGCCCGCAGAATGTCATCTCTTGCATCCCCAAATAACAAATATTCTCACCAAACTTCACACAGGTGATCTCTGGCACTGCCTTTCTGCAAAAGATGTTCACAAAGTTTTATCAAAGAATGGCCCAATTTTCACTGCCAATTTTGACTGTAACAGTAAGTCAATGGGTCATGTATTTGAGTTCTTGACAACTGTTCTCAGTAGAGGTCAAAGGTCACGAGGGTAAACTTGGTAAAACGGGATACTTCACCTGCATAGGTGTCTTCATATTACCATCTTTGATCCAGTAACAATAAGAAGTGAACGTTATTCAGAATGCCACATAGACTATGTGCCTCTGTCACTTAGCAGCTGCATTCCCATCCCATCATACACCAAAAGAAAATGGCCGCTACTCGTGCAGGCGACAACATGATGCAACACTAGATTTTGTTTTCTTGTTCCAAATGATCCCTATTTCATTGAATGATACTTTAAGTTGTAATTTATTAAACCAGGTCAGTTATTTCATTTTTTGTGCATCCTGGTTACTGACTACGTTCATGACGGTTATCTGTGCATGGGCTGTGTTGTGAGAGGAATGAGCCTAGGCCATGTAACGAACACACCCTGACACAGCCCTCTTCGAGGGCAAGAAGCAGTCTGGCAAATTTACAACTTGTGAATCTGTCTATGAGCTGTGTTGTTAACTTTAAATGTGCACCTTCCTTCTCAGTCGGTGATGAACATGCCATAGGCTACAGTGCCATCTGTACTGCAAGTGCATACATACCTCCCAAGTGACCAGCATTTCGCGGGTTGGACACGCATTTGGACACCCAAACCCCCTGACCCGACAAGCCCTCTGAAAAACCCGCATTTCAAATCCCCAAAGTATTTCTAGTTAAAGAACCGCACAAATTAGCAAATAATTCATCTTACCAATAACAACAAATTCAGTAAATCATATCTCACAGCACATTCAACTGCTCGCCGTGCTATACAATGCATACGTAGGCCTAGGTACGTACCAAACTATGTTTGCTGTCGCAACATTGTTATCGGCTAACCTTCGCAGCAGGTATGGAATACATTCCTGACACTGCAAAAATAGTGTAATAACGTCGTGCAACGCCTCATTCAATAGGGAAAATAATTGCCCACTTTGCGGGTCACAGGCGGGACACGTCACAGAGTTGCCCGAAAGTTCTGGACTGTCTTGACCGCAGTTCTTGATGTTCTTGGCTTATGTTTTCATGGCTAGAATGCCACGCGAGACGTACGGAAACATTTGAAATCATCGGCAGCACGTACGGTACCACCACCGGTGACATACAGAATTGACGTTTGCAAACTGTGTCGGTAGAGCACTATAATTTACCTCAAAAATAACGATTGAATATTGTGACTAGGAGAGGTTTTAGTCATTGGGCATTTGTGAGTATCTGCATACTATTATTTTTGCAAATCTCTCAAAACAATATTTTCTAGTTTACCTCAAAAAATTCAGTACCGTACTGAACTTTTTTGGCGATAACCTAGCAACATTGTGTTGACTGATTTGCCAAAAGAGTGCCAACATTTTGCGTGTAGACACTTCTAAAATTCGAAAATTTTCGAAAAGGGGAGGGGGGCACCCTCTCCCCTTATACCCCTCCCCCAAGCAGGCAATCCACCAATGGACAGATCAAATGGACCCGCATGGACTAACTTTAACTTAGGCTAAGGCAAGTCTTAATTCCTCCCGTTAGGCTTCATGCTACTGCATTAACCAAAGTGTGTGTACCACATAAGCGAAATTAGTTACGTTCTTAAGCAGGGCAAGTCGTAAACCTTAGGCCTAGGTCTCCTGATACATTACCTGGTTCGTCCTGGGGTAACTAGGCCTAGGTAATGACTCCTTGGGCTTTTCGTTTTTGGCTCGGGAATACTTATCGGCTGGGTTTTCTGTATGGTGATGGTGATGGTGATGATGATCGTGATCATTGTGTTTTCGATTCAAGTTGGAACCACAACCACAATCTTCCTCAGATTCAATTTCGTGGTCATGATCGTGTGTACCGGAGTCTGAGTGAGAATTTGCACCACCTTTCAAATTGCACACGGCGACAATAAAGAAAATCACAAAAAACTTCTTCATTCCTGAGGCCATCTTTGTTCGGTACAAACTCGCTACTAAAATTCGTTCAGTGCTCCACTATTGTTCGTGTAGCTAGGCCTAGCTCCTGGTACTGCAATGTAAAGTGATAACGTTGTGCGACGAAGCAAAAATCACGTGATGCAGGGAAACCACCTAGTGACGGTACCAACAAAACATATTCCGATACCCAAATGTAAGTCAATCTAAGTCAATGTGAACTGAAATCAACAACACGTTACATGACTGCAACGTCCAATGGGGTTCGGACTTAACCTGGATATTCTAGTTCCTCTCTGTGGCAATCAGTGTTGAAAAGACTCTGAACCCAACTTTTTTGCGGCAAGTCAAGTCATTATAGCGATGATATAATTGATGCGGGAAAATCGTCATGATGTCCACTGTTTCCAGTTCAGGTTGGTTGTGACTCGTCACTCGAGTCATTAAAGACCCGACTAGTCATATCACCCCAAACAGTTCCAAGTCTCCTAACCCACTTACTTACAGAATAGTCCTGGCGAACCAAATTTTTGTTTGATCATATTCTAGTAAGCATTCCAATGAAAGTTTCACTCATTTACCGTGTACGGTTCTCGAGATTTTAGCAATTTAAGTTGACCGTTTTCTATAACAAAAGTGAACTTGTAGGAAGAAGGTATGATGTTATGTATTCTCATTGTTGACCAATGCTTTGTTTTTCTTTATTTTTCATCTTATTAGTGTGACGTTGAATTGATGGGGATGCTATCTTTTCCCAAAGGCATGTAAAGCTTTCTTAAAATTCCATAGCTGAGGATGCACCTATGGCATCAACATATCAGAGTTTAGCCTGCATAAAACTGGTGGTAAATTGTAAATAAACACGAAACATAGGCCAGCAATGTATCAAAGGATGGCGTCACGGGCGCGATCTTTTAATACAAAATGTTTTGCTACAGGTTGTGACGATAAATTGAAAGATTCAAACATTACATAAGGAGGACAGACAGCTGCATATGTTTACATTTCACTTCAGAAACGAACGTTTCCATGTACTATTTTCCTCCCCTTCCGAGTCCAGTTTTTAAAGTGCTTAAATGTCAAAGATAAAGAGCAGCCCCCCCCCCCAAAAAAAAAAAAAAAAACTTATTTTGAAGCAACAGCTAAATATCACAATATTCCTCTTATTTCTCTTCAGAGGCAGCATCTTCATCATATTTCATGACTTCAAGATTGCATATTCAAGGTAAACCAAGTGGTTACTACTTGTAAAGTTCACTTTTGAGGAGAAAAATGTTGTCACATGACATTCAACAACCAATCATAAAACAGCGCAGTCTTCCACACTTCTTCACTCTTGTCGAATTCAAGATATACACAACTGGAAAAAGTGTGAAAAAGGTTTGACTCTCATTGGCCCTGTTTGCCTACTCGTTCACTGGTTTTGCTCTGTCTGGCTATTTCCATGCTTTATAAATGACACATAAGATCTCCAGGTAGCGGACCACTAACTCTAATACTCGTGCCTGTGAAAATGTTTACTGACAGAAAAAGCGCCATAAAAATTTTATGCCCAGGATGTTGTTTCTGACTGTGTAACTTACAAAATATGGTCATTTTTCCATTTGAATTTTGTAGACAATGAGTTGAATTACAGACGGTGCAAAATTCAAGGCAATCTGAGCAATTTTAGTGCCATTTTTTCATTGTTTTCATTGTATTACTCCACTCTGTGAAATGCCGTTTTTGAGTAGGGATTATGGCGGGAAACACATCCCTATCATTCAAGGCTCTCTGGCTCAAACTTTCAACGGTCAGGTATGGGAATTTGAAAGTGCCATGAAAGCCGCGACTGTAAGCTTCGATCAGAGGGGTGGCATGTCCTGGTTGAAAACTACTACTGGAAGCTAGGAGCATGGAAGTAGCCTAATTTAGTATTTAAGTCAAGGGGACTTATAATTAGTGGACCGCTACCACATTTCCATAGGGACTCAGTAGCCATTGTTTCATATAGTGTGATTGTTACAACTACATTCATCAAGGGACTATGACGTGTGCTAGTTTGAAGTTTCAATTGGTTACGTGCTTCAATTGTGTACTAATAAAGTTTGATTTGCTTCCATAACATGTTCATCCCTTTAAATAGTTCAAGTTACCCAACTTGAATTAGTCTAATATGCTATCTTTTTCTTCTTCTTGAGAGGTGACATGATTGAGGTGTTTAAACTTGTGTTAGATTTGTATGATAGAGATATGACGGAAGGGTTTCCAAAGTTAAGTGCTATTACTCATCCTCGTGGTCACAGTTCTGAAGACTCAACACAAGTGTAGTTTCAGTTGCGATTGTTTTACAGTTTAAGAAGGCTTTGAGCAGGTTTTGGGCTGGCCGAGAGGTTGTGTAAAGCTGATTTGTGTGTTAAGTAACTGACTAGTATGGCAGTCATCTATCTGCACATACCTTGCTATTGTTGCGTCAGTTGACGACGGTAGAGTGCGGGGTGAAGAAGGTGCGGACATAGAGGTCTTAAGACCAGTGGCGTAGCTAGAAATTTTTCCGGGGGGGGGGGGGGGAGGGGAGCAACTTACTTTCCGATTTTTTTTAGATGTTAACGTAATTGTCGTGGGGAAGTGATTTTTTCTCTTTCTAAACAAATATTTGAAAACAGACTGAGCCTGCTTGTACCTTACAAAACTGTTGGATTTGGGGTTTCCTATACATGGAGTTATGGAAATGTAAAAATTTTGGGAAGTACTAAAACTTCTGTTTTTCTTATTGGCAAGTCTGAGGTTGTACAGTCACAAAGACCGTTACTGCTACACAATGTTATCCAAGGCGTACAAAGTGACGCTCTCGGCCGACGACATCAACTTAAAAGTAAAAAGCTTTAATTGGAGGCAATTTGAATTTTATGAGAGAAAATTCATGAAAATAGCACTGCAGTTGCCGATGTTACTTGATGATTTGGTGATCTTTTCATTTCTCAAGTTCGGAAAAGTTTACCAAACCGATTTATAAGCGAATACCACTGCATCAGGAACATCAAATTGCGGCACGCGGAGCGAGCGGAAAATTTTGCACCTTTGAGACAAATAATTACATAATTGGAGCTTTTTTGCAAAAGAATTCGGAATTTCATAAAAGAAGAGTTAGAAAACTACACTGTAGTTTACTGATGTCACAAATGGAAAATTTCCGAATTTTCACTTTTCAGAACCATGGGGAAATCGCCCCCTCCCTGTAGCTACGCCACTGCGTTAGACCTGGGTCAACAGAGGTTCCTAATGTATAAAAGGCAGTGCTTGAGAACCATATTTTTGGATTTTGTGAAACTCGAGAGGAGTGACTCTTTGGATCATCTTGAAATATGTAATAGTAAATATTTAATACGTAAATATATATGAAAGATCATGAAAGACACCTGGAAGCGAAATTAAGAAGAAAATTGCAAGAATTCGCAGTTTTAAATAACTTTTGTGGAGACTTTTTGTGACTAGAGGAAAACTCAGCTACAATACGCTAGTTCGGTAATTCGTTGCCGCATGTAATTGTGGAGCACATCGTGGGATATACAAACAGAGCTCTGCACGTAGCGTGCAACAATCCCTTGTTTTCGACAGTACGTGCATACATCGATATCTTTCTAGAGAAGTCGAACGAAAATAGGTGTCTCAGTCCTACTTGACGGCAGATTAAAATGCAAATTTGTACAAAAAAGGCAATTTTAGGCACAATCCACTGAACAAAACCACACTTGAGATCCCTCCTTAAGTTAAGGATGGATTAAGAAAGAATGATTTCACCACATTTTCATGAAAACTCAAATTTTGGAATACGACGTTTTGTAGGTGCGGGATTGGTTTCTTTATCTAGACGATTTGGAAGATTTGCGCATGTGCATAACCACCAAAACAAATTACCGAACTGGCTTATTGAACTTTTTTGTCACATTGGCGAGCTACATAATGCATATCTCATTTTATTACCCTAGAATCTTTCATGGTATTTTAGAACATTGATTGGTTATTACATATAAACGAAATGCATATTCATTCATTCATTCCATTTATTTATTTCGACGGCCGTACAAATATAAACAGAAACACAAAAAAGGACAGGACTCTAGAAAAACAATTGTTTTACGAGCTAGTGCCCATGAATTTATATGACGTCATATGTACGCGATTGTCTACTACGGTACCTCCAAATACACCTTATGCATTGACGACATGCTGACCTCATTTTCGAGGAAAAACAATGAAACACGTGGTCCTACCCCTAAACTTTGTGTAGAACATACTGGGGTGGGGGCCTTAAAAAGTAGAATTTGCACCACGTGTGAAGAAGTACGGTAGATGACGAATCAGTTGTTTGCATTTGTTGATATTCCTCCAAATGAGGGTATAATAATGGCATTGCGACGTCATATGCGTAAGGACTATTGACTTAGTGTGACGTTACTGAGCATTGAAGCACCCAAGAAACTGGAGAGGTATATCAAAGGCATCTCCAAGAGATCTTTTTTGGTGATTCGGTTACCTCGTTTTAAAATTCTGCACAGCACTGGTTCTCGTTATAGTTTTTCAGTTTTAGAGATAATTACGAGCGAATGCGAAGTATAGCAGTGGCTTTATGGACTTGTTACAGTGTTTTCAATCTGTACCTTGTTGGTTTTGTTACTTTATAAGTGTTTGTAAAATAAAAGGCGTTAACCATGAAAACAGATAATTTATTTAAGGATGTCTCTGCTTTCATTACACGTTGAGACATATTACTTGAGGGATATTTCAATCACATGGTTCTTGGAACGACTGTATGGGGTTCTCAGAAGCCCTTTCTATAGTTTTTGTCAACTGCCGTTCTTTATGACATGGTCGTTACCCTTCTTTTCTTACAGTTTGAAACATCCGAGCAACCTGTTAATTTAAAAGTTTAGGCGGTGTTTTAAGAAAAACATTGAACGGGGGATTTCTTCTCATAATGAAGAAACTTCTAACTGTAACAAGAGCGACAAACTAAAGTTATATTTTATTTTGTCCAGAACTGAAGACCGTCCCAGAGGGTTAGGAATAGAGAACGGATAAGAAAACGCAGTCTCCCGGATGCGAAAATTGAGCAATATTAACTGCGTAGTTTTCTTCTGACCCAGACGTTTCAACTGAAACATGAATCGCCCTTACGAATAGGCGCCTGCTTTGCCGGTGACCACATGATCAGCCGAACGACACATGATACAGTTGATGATATCAATTGCTACCGTGGCTTGAAAAAGCCATTTCGAGAATTTGATGTGTTTCAGTTGAAAGTCAAATGTGCCATGCGAAGGACCTATATACCTGTATGCTTAACCGCATCTAAATAAACTTAGTTAACAGCATCTAAACCGCATCTAAACTTAGTTAACTTAGTTAACATCAACCCTAATTTTTTTGTTCTGCATTTTGTAAATATCCTCACATTAGATTTTTTCATTTGTGGCTGTACTTGACGGCATGGTAGCCTATAGTTAGATTTAGCAATCTTGTAAGACAAATTTAAAACGGTTTCTTTGAGCAACCGTACTGTAAGGGAAAAGACCACAAGCTGCCCACTTATCCAACAAAAGAAAGAGGAGGCCGGTGAGAAATTGTGTACTGTTTTTTGTTGTTGACAATTACAGTAGGAATAGGAAGAGAGATCTCTGATGAGGAGTAGCAAAATAAAAGACTGCGTAGTTATCTCTCTCTACCCTTAAACCTCATTAGCCAGGACGATAGCTAAGTTACATCTCTTCTGATCTGGAAGCATATGCATGCTTTGTTGGTGATCATGCGATGCAATCACAGGTGATCCGGTTGAACTGCCAAACCGTAATAAGCACTGCCATCGAACAATACTGAGAACACTAAGGAAGTTAAAAATACTGAAATTGTCATTCGTGGGGAAATTTTGATATTTTGAACTTCCAATAATATGCGTAAATTCTGACAGTTTTGGCTACGGCCGGAAATTACTAATAAAATAATTCTTCTGCAATCTAAACACGTCTATTTTCTAGATCTAGTCGATAATATCACCCACTACTTGTCAAGTTTGTTCAGTCAATCTTAATATCATTATAAACGTATCACTCACATATAGGCTACTTTTCTAAAACTCAGTCGAGCTTGTATCATAAACACTTCTAGTTTTCCCTCACCTCCGGCATCACTTATGTTTCACCTGTATAAATTTTCAACACTGATATACTTTTCTGAAATACCTGCTCATTATAAAACATTCACGTGTTTGGTCTAACGGTAGAACATCCCCCTAACACACGGAAGGCCTGAGTTCGATTCTTAGGTCGAGTCATACCAAAGAATCCAAAAATGGAACCTACTGCCGTCTGGAAGTTGCTAAGTTAAGCAACTTTTTATTAATATCACTAGAACGGGTAAAGACCGCCTCCATTCGCGAGTATGAATGCCTTGCATTCTGGTTTACTCTTTGAGTTAACTGCAACTTACACAAACCTCTTTGGGACCGGTTACTTAAAACAGATTTGACCTAGTAACATACCGCCACTTCCCGGATATTTGCAATTTGATCTTGACTTTATTTAAAAGTGTTAACAATCGTTTTTATCTTGGTATTTATACTATCAAGAGGATGTTCAATTGTCCCTTTTCAGTGCACGAAGAACAACCGATTTCACGGACTTATCTAACCGTAAAATACTAATAGGTTTGACCGAGATAAAAGACCGAGTTCAAACATGCTAAAACATCATCCTTGGAAAATAGTCCTCTGCCGAGGACGATCCGATCACATTTCCTTTTTGCATGTCATACGTTTGGTGTTTCAACTAATTACAACAGTTTTCAAAATCCGATTAAAACAGGAATATTTTTTACAATGATGCAGTGATTTTGACCTTACCTTACATTTTTCGAAAATATTTCAACTTTCTTGCAAACTGATCCGTTGTTTGAACTACTTGAGCAAGTCCAAACTTTCACACACTATACATATCCATTGCAGACAACCATCTTGCTACGCCGCGTGTACTCAAAAGCACAGGCGGCGGAAGAAGAGGGGGGGGGGGGCAGGGGGGCCTGGCCCCCAATAATTTTTTATGAAATTTTTTGAGGCCCCCCCCATAACTGAATGTCGCAAAATAAACTTTTGAAAAGTAATTTAACAAATTTAAGTTGCTTTTATTACATTTAGGCTATTCTTTGGCTCAAATATTACTTTTCAGAGTGCACAAGTTGCAAAGCTTCCGGGGCTTCGCCCCCTGGACCCTCACATTAACGATAAACTGTAGGAGAGTTTATTTTCACCTTCAAACAGTTGCAGGGTATTTTGCAATTGTGGCACACTCTGATTTTCGGAATAAATTCAGGTAGACTATGGCAAGTTTTATATCTTCGAAATATCTTGACTTTTTACTCGACGGGTTCCTGGATGGATAATTTTCTAACAGATTTGGAGTGGCTAAAATTGGGTACCTTTGTGTGGATCAAAGTGTGCTCCTAGCATCTGGCCTGTTTCTACCTCATGTAGGGATTTTTTTCAATTCCTGGGGATGCACAAAATCGTTCCAAAATCATACTTGGTGTGGTTTGTAGAACATTTAGGTCTTTTAGCTCAATATGACCGTTACTTCACAGATAATCACAACACCATGCCCGAAATTGTCGAATATCCAAATTCTTTCAAGCTTTTGCCCGAAAATGGAAAAGTATCATAGTAAGAGTAACATAGTTGCGAAAGGTTAAGAGATAAAAAACTCGAGACACATTTTGGAAGCCTGTTGCTTTAAAGAAACAATTATTCTGGAGACCGTAAATCTTGTGTAACACAATACCCGCCAATTATTTTAATAGCTTCAAATCTTTGCCGAAAAGGGGGTTTTCATCATCCAACCTTCACACTGTAGTCCTGCAAAAATGTGCCCGAAATGGTCAAATATTCGGGCAAAGGTTAAAAAATGCTGGGACGTTTTCAAATTTATTCAACGGATTGACAGGAGGGCGCTCAGGTGCCCAAAAGTTTGCCATCTATCCTGCTCTAGAGCCAAATACGGGAAATGGTTAAGAGGATCGGGTTATTTGTTTTTCGATACTTTAATGATGCAGGGTGAGAATGTCTTCCGGTAATGCCTCGGTCACATTACCGCCGGGCGCCGGCCGGTGAGTAGAAATCGGCGGATGTCTGACATCGGCCGGGCGCCGGGCGCCGGGGGACTTTTACCAAATCTCACCGACATCTTTAATGTGGTCACATTGCTCCGGTCGCCGCTCGGGCGCCGTCCGGTGACCGGCCGATGGTTTCTCCATCAATTTCGCCGAGCTCCGGCCGGTGTCCTTGAGGACGTCTGCATGCCACATGCCGAACACTGGCAGGGCTTCGGCAGATGTCCGACGGGACATCGGCCGGCGCTCGGCCGATTAAACTCATCTGTCGGTCCCCGGCAGTGCCCTTCCCGGGCTCCGGCAGTGGCTGACGGTCGCCCTTCACATCGGGCGATGTCCGGTCGGGTACCCGCCGATATATATACTTTTTTCCTTGCCTCGGCGATGTATCAACAGGCGCCGATGTCCCACCGACGTCGGAAAATCATCTGAAAATTTTAACTCCGCGCTAGAACTTCACCGGACGCCGCCCGATGTCTAAAAATCGACCTGCGAGGCAAATTCGTTGGCCGATCATCTGCAGGGCGCCTGCCTATGTCGAAGATGTCTGGCCGATTTAGCTCCTGCCAGCGCCCTGCAGGGCGCCTTTTCGGACATCGACGGTAATGTGCACTGTAACATAATAAGTCTGCTTGAAAATTCATTTCATTACACCTTGTAACTTGACAATTCTGTCAATAAGTGTTACTGATAGAAAAAAAATCATCTACTTCAGTTCATCCAGTGGCAGTGGTACATTTTTATCTGATTTTTCTGATCAAAATAGCGACTGCTAAGATCCTCCTATAAGCCTGGGAAATGTCATTTTCGACTGTCTCAGGGGTCCGATTTTTCAAAATTTTCTGTGTGCTTCTCGCCAACCAGTGGTGAAGCTCCGCGCATATAGTCTTCCTTGTAGCATTTTAGTTTCAAGTTAACATTTTTTGTGCAAACAGAACCTCGAATTAGCGACTCCAAAGACCCCCTATAAGCATAGGAAATGACATTTTTGACTGTCCGAAGTGGTCAGATTTTGGAATTGAATCTTTAAAAATGACTGCTTGGATCCCCTTTACAAGCCTGGGAAATGTAATTTTTGATTGTCTGAGAGGTACGACTTTTCAAATTTTCTGGACGCTCCGCGCCAACCAGTGGTGGCGTTCCGCTTTGACTGTCTTACGGGCAGAATCACATTTTTCGGGCCAAAATCTTCTGCCCCCAAACTGAAATGCTCCCCTACGCCTCTGGAAATACCTTCCTCAGACGTGCACTGGAACAGCCGCTTGCAACATTCAGCAGGATTCCGGATTTGCGATCCTAGGATACATAGTCCAGTGGAGGAATGAACTGAGCTAATCAGCATCTCAAAACTATGTTTTAATCTTGGAAAAATCACAATTTTTTCTCACCAGAATTAGAGCCAAATACACCTGGCAAATGCCATTTCCAGCCATCTGGGAGGTTTTAAAATCCAAAATTTTCTTTGTACCCACCGGGCCTACTGATCGTGGCGCTACGCTTAGATAGTAAACTCCAGCCACCCCCTTCAAAAGTATCCAGTCCCCCATGGATCCCTACTAGGGATTTGTCCCCTGAACCCCACCAGGGGCCCTTAAGCGGCCCCTGGACGCCACGACGATGGGGTTTGTGCTGCGTGCAAAAACGGACACCTTACGACGTCACCATTATGTCGGCTGCCAAAAATTTGTGCCCCCCAATAAAAAACATTTCCGCCGCCTATGACACGTACGGTAGCGACAATTTACGCATAGTAATAGTACGCTCTGTCCATGTACATAGGAAGTCCGTTGTGCAAAAAGGTCCTCATTTTTTGTCCTGAAAGTAAACAGTGAGGTAGGCCTACTGCCAAAAATCTACATGTAGATTACGTAACATCTTACGTACGAAAGGTGTTTTCTGTCACAATCGATTACCATCGATTTTCAGTATTCAGTAACGGTGTTGACCGACCAGCTTATCGCTCATGTACTACGCATATCTATTTTGCCAATTACCAAACTTTCCGCGCGCTCAGCCGGCTTGCAGTAGCATTGAGGGACTTATTATCCATATATAGCGTCTCAAATATATTCACATTTTCTATTGGCCTGAATGAATAGCCGGTTGTCTTTATGGTGTAATTGGGATCTGGAAATCTCAGGGGCTGTTTTGCCCCTGTCCCTGTCCCCTCCCTCAGGCTACAGTCGTGGCACTGCAGACCCCACCGTAACTTCTTATGCTCAACTCTCAGCAATATTGCATATCATGTTCCGGCAACAGTTGTGATATCCGCTAAATCAGCTGAATTTAAAATTATTCATTCTTCAGCCCAGAGAGCTGTACGAATCGGAAATTGACATGTCATATAGTACGAGAAATCACATGATATTCAAAAACTTCGTATTGTTCAAGTTCGTGTCCTCGTCAGACTGTCCGGAAAGGTGATAGCTAAACGGTTTCCGTTAACAAGCCAAAGGCTGATACTACACCAAAAGGCCTGGATATTTTCCTGGAAGTTTTAACAATGACATTTACCTGAGAATAATGACTTTTAAGAAACCCGCGCTTCTAATCGTGACCCATAGTACCATGAATTGACTATGCGTAATATAGTACTATTGATGCATGATTCAGTCAGTGCCATTTTTGGCTTGCCAAGCACCAGAGATTGCCATTTATTCGGATGTCTCAACATCCGACATTTGACAAAGAGAGATGGGGATCTTCCTTCCGTTAAAAGGTCAATTAAACAACAGTTGCTTCCGGTTTGAAGCAGAGTAATGTTATTGTTTTAAATGTAGTATGCAACGAGTTGCATCAGTAACAGTGACATGGCATCATAGTACTATAAGTGAAGAAAACGGCTGATTTATTCTATGTCTACGGGCGCCACATAATAAAGCTCGTTCCAAGGAGATCAAAGACCCGTAAAGCATGCCTCAGCTCTCGTCGCCGCGAAAACTTACTAATTCCGCTTATTTCGTGCCCCTTTCCTGGCCATATTTCAAACGAATCACTAAAATACACTCCTTTAACTTTCGAGAATAATACAAATTTCTTTCAACCTACAACCCGTATGCCTAGGACTTCAATAATATTGACGTCTTTTATTTATAGTTTGCAAAGTAGGAAGGTACAAGAGTGAAGAATAAGGGGGGGGGGGGGTAGGTGAAGGGGGGGGGGGTGAAGGCGGAAATCCCTCCTACCTCGCCAAGTAAGTTCTCAGTCTGTGTCTCTCATGCAGAGGGGTGCGCAGCATGGAGTTGGAACTCTCTGGTATTATCATTTCAAAAGGAGGGTGAAATGTTGCGTTCCGATCTTACGTAGTACACAAAAAGGATGTTTGTGCTTCACATTTTTTCTCACCTTATCAACTTTTCCATGACATCACTGCTGCTTATAAAAGATGCTACAATCATGTGACAAAGGATACTATTGCCGTGATTGGATCTGTATACCTGCAAGGTAAACTTCTAGATATAAATAAACAGCAACAACAAAAAATTCCAAAGGGTAACAATAAATGTTTTCCCCAAGAGAGTTAGGAGTTCTCGAGGTATAATTCCATTTTTAATTTACATTTTGAAGGTCAACGCATTGTAGATGATACCCTGAAATATTGCAGTCTGCCCTATGCGGCATTGCCCACGTTCCTGTACATTTAAAGAGTTTTCACGTCACAAGGTTTTGCCCCAGGTCAACCAAAGGGAGCTATGTATACTTTAATGTTCTTCTCAATAACAGATATAATCTGCTTTGCAACCAAAGCTGGCTTTTATCGGATCAAATTGAACAATAAATTAAGGTTTCTTGTCTCCCTTCAGAGTAAGTCCTTACTGGTTTCTATGACCGTTGTATTGCCACTCTTTGATTCACTGTGATTGGCGTCCCTGCATCTGACGTTTTTTACGTCACCGGACAGAAAGAAATGGCAACATTTGGATTAAAGAGCAAGATTAATCAATTAAAGCCGTGTGTTAGACTGTCCTGTTTTATGATTGGCTCTTGAGAGTCATTCACATGGTGAAAGTTTCTTTTTACTTCTTACATCCTCCTCTTCCGCCTGAAATTACACCCCACACGGCCTTTGGTCTATATACTGGGTGTGTGTCTATGTTGCTTTCTCAACTTGAAGGGACGTCATAGCATGCATATATTTTTCTCCTCAAATATGACATTGACTCGGAATAACTAGGCTACTCCTGCTATACTGAAGTCCTGAAATGTTATAATGGGTACTTTGAAGAAAAATATGAGGAGAATTGTTAGTTTAGCTGTCACGGCTTCAAACCAAGTCTGGGCTTTTGTCTTTTAAACTAGCAAATCTGTCTGTTTAAACCAAGCCGGACGCATATCCAAGGGGGCAGATTCATGGGTCCAGACTCCTGCTCGCGCTGGCCTTCAGACTTTTTAAAGGCTTTGGGGGAGGGGTTTAACGTCCAGTATGATCAATAATACAAAAGTAGTTTAAGATCTCAACTCAGTCGAAATATGAAAGCGGGATTATAAAATGGAGTCTATATTGTGGTTGTGATTGATGTCGCATAAGCAGTTAGAGTAGGGAATACAATGCAGTGACCAAATATTGGAAAAGACTCATTGTAGATCCTTTTAGACCAGAGTTGAGATGATTAGCTTCAGCAACTGATTTCCGTTAAGCACCCATACAAGACCGTTATGGTTAGTCTTACAGTACCTTCAAGAAGCATCCATTATACATAATTAAAGTATCAGACAGAGTTCAGAGATAACGTAAAAGATACTCTTTTAAATCATTTGATGTAAAAGAAATGTTGGGGATGTATACCGCTTTGGTTAGGGTACTTTGTTCCCAAAGTTGATTAGCTATTGTGTATTCCAATAAGCACCAAAGGTCGATTTGAATATCTTAACTTAGTTTCAACTTATCTGCGAACTTTAAATCTCTAGCAGAGAAAGATCAAACAGTTTGATCACTTTGGTGACTTTGCCACTGTAAATGGAAGTTTACGCCGTTGACACAGCGTACCTGGGTATGAATAAGTCAATCGACTTAAAATTCACAGTAGGACGGTGCTGATATATCGCATGCTGTTCATTCAGTCTTTTTTTTCCGACGTTGCAGTTATAGTGCTCATATAGGGCAATGAGCTCGTCATTAGTTGTCATTTTGGATATAATAAGGTGAGGCTAACTTCTCTACCCAGGACAGCTCCTCCGATCTGTAGCCTTTCGTGTTGTACCAATGGTTTCATTTGCGGCAGGTATAGATGTAGGCCTAGCACTGCGCATCAGAATATTTTCAGTTGGCAGATCAACCAGCCTGTATTATCCTAGTAAAGGCATGCTACCTTCTAATAAAACGGCACGCACTTTACTTTAAAAGAGATGTCGTAAGAATTTTGGAAAAACAAAAACATTTTATCGATTTTCTGATTCAACCCGTTTCTACATACATCTGTTTGAAACATTTTCCGGGAAGTCGCCCCAACAGGGATCAGTGCATACCAACTCGCGATGTCACCGGGTTTCTGCTGTTCGAGCTCCAAACTTACATTGACATGCCTACTAACCTGACACGATTTTCACCTGTTAGTTTCGTGTTGACCTCAATGTCTTTTCACGACTCGCTACCGGCAGCAGGCTCACCTCGGGAACTCTTTTAATCTTTGCCATTGTGTGCCTAACTCCCTATGTTTTGAATTTAGATCTAATACGAAGGGCTGGGAGCTGCTACTTTTTACCAGGGATAATGCATTCACCAGGTCAAAACGAGATAGTATATTGTTTGGTGGAACTGTCATAACCACTTCAGACCGCTTACCCTCGTTGGTATCTCCATTTTTCGAGGCTAACCTTCACAACGAGTATGTTTGTTGGATACGATCTTGTATGCGTCTGTCAAACTAGGTAAAATTTGCAAAAACGGTGAAAAGACCGAGGTTTCTTTTGTGCTAGGAAAAGTCACGGATGACTTCACCTTTTATTTAACTCTGTCGTGACGATCCCGGTGTGTAATGCTTAGTAATAGTAAGTGTAAAGTTTGCAAAATACGTTTGGAATGTTAACTCACAAACTTTTTGTGTAAATGTTTCCACAGCCCTCTTACCGATAGGTACGTGGGTTTGTCCGTTCACATTCATTTTCGCTCTAAGGTGTTCTAGAAGGGTTAAGTTTGAAGCATTTTCGCTTCCGTCCGGGAAAACATTAATGGACACATTGAGTTTGAGCTTATATAAGCCTACTCCTTATTTGAAGCTGTAGACGGACAACGGATAGAAAGGAGTCACTGTACCAAAAACATTTTTACCCGTCAGTGAATAAAAGGAAGCGTTATTCGGACTTACAGAAAGGTATGCGTTGCACTCATATGGACAATATAATACAAAAGCCTGTCAGTGCCAAAAGCAAATGAGCTTATTAAGACGTCGTTAGTTTACTGTTTCAGTTGTAAAAACTTTTCGCACTCGCAACCGTCTTACTTATGTATGATATTAACGTTTTATGGAATAATAAATTGGAAACTCACATACACCAATCTCCGTACGTATGTACCACTCACCAATTCCCAGTACGGAACTATATTGCTTATAGTTGCATGGTGGTGATTTGTACAAAAAACCCTTACAATATCAGGTAACACATGGAGGAAGTTTTTCGCACTAAATTCGTGCTAGAGCGCGAATCGATGACGTTGCAACGCTTGAATTCGATAAGTGAGGACGACAGTTTGAGTTGTGACTCTCTCGGTTCCGACGGGAACAGTGACAATGTATCTAGCGCCAGCTCGAGTCCATCATCTTCTTTCTCGCCTTCCAGCAGGGATGATTTTTACCTCGATTATCTTTTTTCACAAGGACTTGCCGATACTGTCGAGAAACAGCATGATGACTCAGAGATAATCAGTTTCATGAGCAGCTATGAAGATCATTTAAGTAAGGATGCGCAAGATGAAGAAGTCAATAAAATGGAATCCGCGCTTACTTCGGATCCGTTTTTAGGAAAAGTTGGCGATCTCATTCCTTCAAATGGTCTTAAATGTCATTTGGAGGAATTAACACTTCAAGTGCCGCATTCAACAGATGCCTCTGAAAACATTCTGAATGTTAACGAATGGAATTCTGAGGATGTTTCCATGTTGTATGATAACTTAGGAATTGGGGACAATTTTCTTGTGAACGATAAAGCACGATCACGTGATCACGGAAAACACGCTCTCAAAGCAGCTGCAGTGAACGATTTCGAATCTAATGGAATTGTAAAACCTGTGGAGAATAATATCGTCATGAAGAGACCTCATGTAAACTTGCAACAGAATTCTAACACCGTTGTAAACCAGAGATCGATGACCCACCATAAAACGGTCATTTCACCTACAACTGCAAGTGTCACGCGCGTTAGCGTAGACGCGCATTCCGCTAATACTGCGCAGCGAGGCAATGTCCTACCACCTTCCGGTGTGAGAATAACGCACATCCCAATGACGAAATCTATAACACTTCCACCGGGAAGGGGACATACATTATTGCAGTCAGTCAACGGGCATTTCCAATTTGTAACCAAACTGGACGCAAGTAATAGTAATTCGGACCACATTCAGCGTCTGAGCGCCATGGCAAGGCAATCTTCGACAATTACAGTGCCAAGAGCTAGGACTCAAAATAAAATAGCAGACGAACTGAAAATCCACAAATGTACGTATCCTAATTGTGGAAAGATGTATTCAAAAAGTTCTCACTTAAAGGCGCACTTGCGTCGACATACGGGGGAAAAACCATTCATCTGTGATTGGGAAGGGTGTAAGTGGCGTTTTTCGAGGTCCGATGAGCTGGCACGCCACAAGCGTTCTCATTCAGGTATTAAACCATACAAATGTACTATCTGTGAGAAACGATTTTCTCGTTCAGATCATTTATCAAAGCATCTAAAGGTTCATGCGAACGGTGTGCCACGCAGCTGCAGAAGTTCTCACCAGGTAACTGTTCGTTAACATGAACGTCATGGTTCCCATCAAGAGGCCCCGAGCCCACCGGGTCGATTCTTAAATATGGAACTGATAGCTGTTTTAATAACTTCTAACCAATACATACTTTTACCACTATATAACTTTGGAGTATATGTTCTTGCAAAAAGTTTACAGTGTATTAATCTTGATAGAATGCGTGAAAAGTTTCTTCGGACATTCCATTTTCGCCAGGGAGTTACAGCCTCCGTTTTGAACTGTTCTCTAGCCTAATTTGCCTTAAAATATAAGAAAGTCTATACGTCATAAAATAAAAAGTCTATCTCAATTTTATTATCATATTAGCATCACCGCAAGGCCTTCGGTGCTGTGTTGGGGATGATGAGGGATTACAACTAGGGTTAACAACTCCCACTTAAAAGAAAAAACCTCTTACCCCAAAGTACAACTCTTCTAGGGGTCTACCGAAATTCTCAATTGGCTCAGGTCTTTGATTGACATCTAATTCAAATAATGCAGAACATCAAAGCTTACATTACACAACATGAACTGTGCTGAGAGTGTTTTGATTATGCACATTAAGCTTTTCTATACTCACCCTGAAGCAATGAACTGAGACTGTGTCTGGATGAAGATAAATTTCAGACACTTGTGGGAGTGGCTTAGGTGGAAAAGGTTAGGAGAATTAGAACTGTTTGGAGTGAGAGAATTGGCCCTTTAAGTCGTAAAAGATATATCATTAGCTGTACTACGTTAAAGAACAGCCACTTGAAAATACCTCAGAAAATGCAACGTCTAGGAGCTTTTGATAACTCCCACCAAATGTAAAGGCCCGATTTTAATGGCTTCCATGAACTTCAAGTTGGTGAACACCAGATTTTTACTTTGTGACACAAACATTTTGACATGGGTGCATCTGCACACATACGATGGCGCTCAGTTTGTGTAGATCTACTTGTCGGAGACGTAAAACCATAAATCTTTCTACGGGTTGTCCTCTCACTGCAAAATACAATTTTTGTAGTAGTCCACAAAAATTCTTTATTGGCTCAGCTCTCTGATTGACAGCTAGTTCAAACAATCCAGAGTACCAAAGCTTATATTACACAGCATGGACTGTACTGAGAGTATTTTGATTACAAACATCGGACTCTTGTATACTCACTCTGAAGCACTAAACTGTGTCTGGATGAGGACGAATTTTAGACAATTGTGGGAGGAGCTTAAGTAAGAAAGCTAGGAGAATTGAAACTATTTGGGTGAGACAATTGGGCCTTTAAGTTTACCTAAACCTTGTATTCCTCGTGCTCGTGTTGTTTAGCAAGGAATATGTGCGGAAGGTTTTCAACTGAGGTATATGGCCCACTTATTCTTTGTGAAATGAAAAACACTTTAAAAGTAATGTCGTATTGGAGGGGGTAGTCAGCCCCTGAAAAGAGATAAGGTAGGCATTATCTTAATCCTTGAGAGAATCGTATTTGTTTAGTAATCATTGCGATTGATAACACAATATACTGTTAACTAATACGTGAGATAATGCATTACTGTTAAGTTGGTAACTTCGAGTGATACAGCCTTTAAATAAAGTTTCAAAAAGTCTGAGGAGCAACTGATTACGGATTCCGTAAGAAAATTTGCCAATTTATAACAATTGTAATGAATGTGTGTTTGCGATAGCGTACTGTACGTAAATTGTGTAAATGCACGCCGAAGAGCGTTCCCCTGGTAAATTGGTAAGCTACCGGTCAAAGGTCATACCTAGTAATAAATTATACAGCTTCCGGTTCCAGCAATGAATAAGATAATTTACTCCCTTTTCTTAAATTCCCGAGAAGAAGAAGCAATTCTAGTCTACAGTAGAGGTTGGCTTAACAAATTTACAGTAAGTAGAACACTGTGATATACTGACCCAGCGGGAGTTGGGGTATGCCAGACACGGAGGGGTGATTGCCGATTAGAGTCTTTTGAACGTTATTAAAGGAAGTGAAAGTGTAAGATGTTTAAGAGAAAGTTTACGAGTATTGTTTTTGTCCCATTTGCCTTTCCCCTGACGTCACCTTGTAAACAGGAGACAGTCATGCGATCAAGCCGCAGAGAAGGGCCCGACTAGTAGAGCGAGCACTCAAATGATTTGAGTCGGCACAGAGACAGGGAAAGGAAGGTAGAGTGCGCTCTCATCTCAAGCCGGCGGGATCAGGATAGTTTTAATTACCAGGGAGTTGCAACTATAACCGTAACTCTACTGCATAGGCCTAGAGTTTAGGATTGTGGTTAACGTTGGTTTGTGTTATGTTTGTTCGTAATGAAATGACAACGAAAAAGAGCTGGATCCCAAAACTCGTGTGTCCTACAAGTTTTTGTAGGACACACAAAGTCCTTACCACTGCGGTACTCTTTGGTAGGAAGTGGTACTTTGTAGAACACTTTTATAAAGAGCAAAATCGTTCGCTCCAAACTTTGAAACAACAGCTAAATCTCACAAATAATGTTTTTTCTATTTCCACTCTGTCTTTCATGACATCTTTTCATACTGTATATTCACAGTAAATCAAGCAGTTGTCAAATTGTTGTCCCACGACTGTTTCTTCGGTAAGAGCATCCGCCTAGTATCACGCGGAAGGTCGGTTTCTATTCCCAGTTCGAGTCATACCAGACTCTAAAAATGGAACCTACTCCCGTTGTACGTGATGCTCGGCATAAGCAATGGAGTAGGGAAAACAAGCCAGGGAGCCACAACTGGAAAAGAGCCGTAGCCGGCTTGACTTGAACCAGTAGGTTGGAAACTGGGCCGTAAAACTCCATCTAACTAACTAATCTCATGATTTTCAAGGGCCATTGTTGAAACAGAATCTTCTACTACACATAATCCTTTTCAAGTTAAGGTGACTGCATTTGCCTTAAAGTGAACCCACAAGGATCCATTTAGGGCAAGAATTCAATCAGTGATTACTCGTTGCCTAGCTGATACTGGTAAATATCGAAATTGTGCAAGTGATGTTTTGACTACATCCTCTGTCATGTTTGACAATAGAGGAAGCAGTGGGGTGATTGTCGCTGATGCGTAGGCGTCAATGCATGTGATGATTATGTTACTTTGTAGTGTAACAAACACAAGGCCATATCACGTTATATTTAACCCTTTCTGGTAAATATTTCAACTCCCTGGATTCCAGTTACGGACATTGATAGAGTTATCAACCTGGACCAAGGGGGAGGGGCGCTTACGGCTCGGGAGGAAAGTTAGGGACCGATCAGTTTTATTAACAACTATGATGGGTTCCTTTTTATGTTTTTAAAAGTTTGTAATCATGACTTTTGATACAGACTACTCAGAAAAAAAAAATTCAGATCTTCATACATCGGCATCGTTTTCATGTCAAACCCAATAAGGTTTTTAAGTCAACTGTAGGCCTGACTGTTTTGAATGTGATCTTTTATGTCACCGTGTTACGATTTTTAAGTACCTTGCAGCAACACTTCACATTGCGGCAATATTTCTTTGCAGTTATAAAAGCCATGCCTTTTATTTGAACTTGTCACCATAGCTTCTTCATGCAGCTGAAGTGGGTAATCCCTAACAGCCCAGCCGCGTGACTATATTCATTTCCTCTCCTGTGTATGTTTTGTCTGTGGCAACTTACGTGGTTGGTCGTTGGGTTTGTATGTCATGGGACTGTTCATGTTCTTTATGCAGCTATATATCAAAATGTATGGAATGTGAACTACCGTATATTACGGATGCCGAAAACAAATTTATTAAAACTAGAGCTGTTTAAATAGATTGCCTGAATCGATTTATTTTTTTCTTCTCATGAAGCAATGTACATTTCCTGATGCCTAAATAAAAAACTAACATTTGTTTCCTTTTTATGAAGGAAATAATAATAATATTTCTTTATTCGTTGACGGCATAAATCGTATCCGCGTCATCCTCGTTATCGTTCATATTTTATTGTTGTTTACCAAAGGAAGGCACCATCGTATATACATTGTTACTTGTGGGTACTCGAAGTTACACCACACCTGCTGCGTGAAGTTCGTCTAGTGGTAGATCATCAGCTTTTCATGCGAGAGAGTCCTGTATTCGAAGTATAGCAAAGTCTTCAAAAATGGAACCTTTACTGCCGTTATGGGCAATGCTTCCTTTAAGCAATGGAGTAGACAGAACTAATCCAGTGTCCCGCAACTGGAAAAGGGGCCGTGAGGCCGCTTTATTAAACTAGAAGGCTATAACCTGAGGCTTTATTAAACTAGAAGGCTATAACCTGAGGCTCAATAATATCTAACTAACTACCAGGGAAGCGTAAGGTCTAAAGACCTTCGACGCACACCACACCCATTCGGCGTAAAAGCAGGGGCGTTACCAATGGTGTGGCCAGAGGCGGCCTACCTCCCAGACGCCCCCCAAAAACGGTAGGGAAGAAACGCAGGAAAGAGAAAAGAAGGGAAAACTTGTACAAAATTGGGATATCTCTTGAATCTTGACCCCGGACGGTCAAGACTGGTTACATCCCTGTGCAAAAGTCAACCCTTCCGTAGGCCATTACCATTGTAACTGGGGACCCGGACACCCAGGATCGAATCTTTGATTGTTTTGCGTCATTTTTGTCCAGTACGATTTTCTGAACGAACTCTGAGCCCTAATATGGCTGTTAGGCAGGCGAGATACCGAAACTCATACACCTAGTGGCGTAGCTACTGGGGGGAATGGGGGGAAGTCCCCCCCTCCCGAAAATAATTTGGGGAAATTTTATGAAATTGGGGAAATTTGATGAATTTTCTTACTTTAACAAAAATTTCTCAAAATTTTTGTTAGATTAGAGAATTCTGAGACATTTCTCATACATAATTCGTATTTTCATGCAACAAACTAACCCAAATTTGAGATTTCGTCAGTGACGCATTAACCGGCCCTACTCGCGTTCCACAGAAATGTCCTCGCAGATTGAATGTTCTCTTGTATACACGCGGTTTTTATGATCAGTGCATTTCAGTGCACATGAAGCTGTTATTCAGGAATTTAACAACAGCTGATACAGTACAACTAACACTGAAATGCTGTAAACCCGAACTTATCCCCTTGCACCAGGGAGCTGCCACTAGAAGCTCCCTGCTTGCACACAGTATCTGCGTTGTACACTTTGGAAATTCAGTAAAAGGATCTGAAAACTGACAAGTCACTAACGTAGACCCCGAGTTTATTACGTTGTCCTGCAAGCTAGTAGTAGCTATAACGATTTTACTCTGTGTACATAACGATGGGGCTGAAACAATCCATGGCCAACGATTAACTCAAAGTAAGTCTAGAAATTAGAATGAACGGGATCCATTGGCATACTTAGATTTTGTAACGTAGCCTAATCCTTGGAGGCTTACAGGCTAGTTTGGGAAAAAAGCTTTCAGTTCCCTTGGGGTGTAACAATAAACGAGTCCATGAGTACCTTGTAGCCTTCTTCACTTAACAGACTTCTGTTCTAACAGGATATCCTGCGTGATCGAGCCACTATTAGGCCTCCTTTCAGTGGCATACGAAGGGTGGGGGGGGGGGGCATTGTACCATGCCCCCCCCCCCAACAGATGCCATTTTTTGTTCTTAAAAATAAGTAGTTAAACTTTAGTAACACAGATTTTACTTCAAAAGATAGCATATGTGGCTCCAGGTTGCATATAAGGACACCCAATTTTTCAAAAAATTTTCAAAGGAGAAGGAGTGTCTCTGCAAGTATGTCCCTCAGTGAAGCCAGTTTTTTAATTCCTACAAACAGGCAAATTCTGTCAAATTCCAATTTTTACTTTAAGAGGTAGACTCTGTTTCTCGATAAAAATAAACTAGACTACATGTTTAAATTCTCTTTACAAGCATGAATACGCTATTTTTGACCATCTGAGGGGTCTGATTTTTCGAAATTTTTTTAAGCTCCGCGCCAACCAATGATGGCGTTTCGCTCAGATAACCTTTATGACAAAATAACCATTTATGGCCAAGAAACACCACAAATCCTACACCGATAAATGGTCTTTTATTTTGGCTCCTAAAAGTGTGCAAATTTAATGACAAGTTTTTCTTCGTAAGGTAGCATAAATGGCATTAGAATGCATGCAAAGACACAAAAGTTTCAGTTTTATCCTCATGAACCACCACGATTCAACTTTTTACGCTGTTCCTGTCAAAGTCGAAAATCTTGCACCATTTTGCATCTAGGCTCATTGAAAGCGTCAAAAAATTTCCGGACACGCCTCCCCTTAGACAATACTGCATCCCCCCCCCCCTCCTTCAGAAAAATCCCGAGTAGGCCACTGCGTTAGCTCATACAAATAAACCAGATATTGTTGACCAAAATACTATACTAAGAGCTGTTATTTCCAATTGCTTTATGCCATACTTTAAGATTCAAAATGCAGGTAATATTATATAATGACATGGTAATGTTGTTATACTTATAAATTTGCATTTTTTATATGAAATACATACACATTGTCCGGAAAAATTTTGGGGAAATTTTATACCTTTGCCCCCTGGGAAAAAATCCTAGCTACGCTACTGCATACACCGTTTATGCTCAGGGTGTTTTGATTACACACAAGTTGGGGTCTTGTTTACTCGCTCAAAAGCAATAAATTGAGATTGTGTCTGAATGAGGATGAATTCACAGTTGTGGGAGACCTTAAGTAAGTTAAGAGACTGTTTGGGGTGAGAGGATGAAGCCTTTAGTTATAAATATTTAAGTTCTGACATGTATAATGAAAGATAGCAGGAACAAAAATAAGAACTTGATTTAAGCTCTTGTTTTGTAACAAATTCGAGCGATGCTTTTGCCTTATGGTTACTGCACTTGAAAGGAAATTTAAAAGTACCTTTTCATAACAACGGACGTTATTTCTTTGTTTGGGTCATCCATGCTCTAAAAACAAGGGCGGCAAGCAATATGTTTAAGATATTGAGGAGGGGGCACTTAAGGAACGACAGCTAGGAAATCTGATGTATTTTCCTGGGCATGACGTTAAACTGCATCCAGTTTGTGGCTTCTTAGACCAAAATCTGTCCTGCTTTTTCGTGTTACTTCGTGACGCACTTCGGAGGGTCTGATTGAAAAAAATACGAATCGATGGGAAAAGATGAAATAATAACCCATGCAATTACCACAAGCGATCCGTTTGGCCTATGGATCAAGAAAAAATAAGTAAAAATATCCCTTTAAATTCAAAATCTGGCGAAGGTGAGATAGACACACAACTTCCACGTTTTAGGTAAACTTTTCCTCAAACAGCACTAAAACTACAGCTGCAGCCTCTAATCATGTTCCAAAGGCACTTTCATTATCTAAAATGCGCTTTAATGTTAAATTTATGAAAAATTAAACAAATTTTAATGTTATTTTGGGTACGTGGGATTAAAACCGGTAAAAAGATGTGGAAAGAAAAAGGACACCTTTTCGCGAACGAGGAACTGTTTATGTCCCTGCTACGTCGGTTTCGCGCGTAACGTTAACTGCGAATGAGTAACTCGAGCTGGATACCGATCCAAATTGTATAATCTGCGTCACTCTGATCTCTGAAAAAAGAATAATACCCTTCAACCCATCTAGTATCATTTTTGTATCGAGGAACGACGAAATCTGGAAGATTAACTATTCGAATACGGGCGAGAATGTCACCAAGCTTTATTTCGTGTAATAGGTTCTAATAGACACTGGCATCTGGGGGTGTGTTGGTTCTCAAGTTATATGGAATAGTTGTAGCTTCAATTCGGCTTAGCATGCTATCTAAAAATCCTAAACCGCTACAAACTTACTTAAAATTTGGTGGTCGAACTGTTATCAGCGGCCGGGAACGGTTTCCCTTCCGAAAAAATATCGGAATTCGTGTACTAAATTTTCTGGTCCCAATATGAGCCTCTGAGCTCAGTACTAGTGCCAAACTGAATACGATACACTGACGACATTTTGTAAAAGCCATCAGCCCTTTCCCGATGAAATGCTTGTTGCGACACTCGACGAAGTAGCCATGCATTAAAATTTTGATCTTTCTGGCACAAAATCTCATCAGAAATTCCTGCCCCTGGAGACTGGGTGTCATGACATGGCCGATAGCTTTACACAGGGGCAGGTTTTTCAATAGAAAATCGCAATTCAGACCTTGGCATCTTTCGTGCTTCTAGGCGTAGACCTTTCAGGTGGGGATAGGGGGATTGCACTCCTCCCAGAGCAGGGGAAGTGCCTATTTCAGGGCACTGACATTTACATGTATTTAAGGGCAAGGGGTAGCCTGTAGTAGTCAGTCGGCCTGCAGCGGACCGTGTTGACATACGGCCGGGAAAAAATAGGACTTGAAAAATATTCAGTTCACGGCAAACAGGATATCCGCCCTTTCCAGTAGCCTACACCTTTGTGGATTTTTTTAAATGACGGTACCCGATATGTTTTTTTTTTTTTAAATATATCAACTTGTAAATTTTTTACCTTCTATTTCCGCATTTTTGATCTTAGTTTCAGTTGAGCATAACTTTACTAAAGCAGGACCGACTTCCTTGGTTCAAGATCATTTGGTGTCTAATTATGACTGCATGCGGAATTCGATTCCGTCAAAAGTCAGATACAAATCAATCCTTGAAACTAGTTTGAACTTGGTGCGGGTGCGGCAAAGATATACGGAAGGTCACTGCAAGCGCTCCTCTGGATTCGATGTCACGCATGCGGTGTGTATGAGAACATTTGACTACGGTAGGCCGAGCTTCCCTGCCTGGAATTTGAAGTCTTTCTCGAAAGACTATCTTCAATTGGCGCTGAGCGTATACAAAATTTTGAAAAATCGCGACCCCTCAGACCCGCAGATCCCGATGACATTTCAAAAGTTTCCCAAATTTTGTTGTCCTTTTAGACAAAATATTTCGAAATCAAGAACTTTAATTGTATAAAAATTGGAATTTTATGAAAGACAGGTCACAAAAATAGCAACATAGCTGCCGGTGTCTCTTAATGATGTGGTGTCACACAAATGGTAAATATCCGATTCTGTTATGTCCAGAGCTCAGAAAAATTGAGTGAGAACCAGTACACTTTATGTTGCATAATGCGGCTAGCAAAGCGCGACGGAAATTTCGCTGTTTTTTGAGATTTGGAAAATTAAAAAAGGGGTTTCTGACACGGGAAGTGGGGGAGCGGAAGCATGCTTCCGCCCCTCGTTTTTCACTGGAGGGGGGGGGGAGCTTTCTCCCCCAGCCCCCCGCTTCCTACTCCCATGCTTAAAAGAGTTTTTTTTTTCTTTTTACTTTTCGAAAGGTAGGCCTACCATTTCAAACCAATTGTGCTCAAAGGGTTTCAAATGGAATGTTTACCTATAAAATACATGCAAAATCAAGCGATATGAATAAGTGCATGGCAGGTTCGAACCACTGGTTGTTGTGACTATATCTCTAGGAATCTTGGGCCCCTCTCCACTGACAGAAGATAATGTATTGATACAGTACAGCTCTCACCCCGGTCGGTATTTTCATATTTTGTAAACTTTACACCACGATCGGTTCCCATTTTTCCTGGCAGAGATGCTGGCGATCAGTTCTACTACATGATGCTAAGTTTCTCGCAGGAAATTTGAGATTGGTTCTTTGATGATAGATCATATAGTTTGAACTAATACTTGGAGTGAACGGCCAAGGCTTCATGGAGTTTCGACGATGGTTCAAAATCATGCAGGTATGCTCACTAGAAGAGATTATACTTTACAGCTTAAGGTATAGTCAAAGTTTTTTGGCAGCCCAGCTGAAAATTCCATTTGGAACCCTTTTGGGTTAAACCCTTTGAACCCAAATGGTTTCAAGTGATACCTCTTGTAAATACCCTTTTCATTTAAAGGGCAGTCCCTTTGGTAGATGATGCATAATTGGTCAAAACTCAAAGGGAATTATAAAATTACCCTTTTCATAAACCAAACCCTTTTGAAAACCCTTTACCATTTGGAAACTGTTGAAACCTTTTGGTTAATTTGGACAAAAGATCTCAATGGGAATTAAGTTCTGCTTGGCCGTAAGGCCTGTCCATTTAGGCCTATCCTCTCAAGTCGGTTAGATGGACGGAGTTTTAGTCATGACGGCCCATATGGCCAGTTTCTAACCAATTGGTTTATGTCGAGCCGCCACGGACTAGCTTTTCCAGTTGTGACTAACTGGCTTGTTTTTCCTACTCAATTGCTTTATGCTGTGTTTTTTACAGTCTTCAGTATGACCAGAACAATACTCGAACTCCTGACCTCCCAACTGCAAGTCCAGGCGCGGATCCGCACATTCAAAAAAGGAGGGGGGGGGGGGGCTGACCTAAGAGAAAACAGGGGTGAGAGGGAGCTGCACTGCTAATTTTCCATATGTTTTACTGTTGATGTGGCGAAAAAGGGAGGGCTGGGGCGTAATCCCCCACCCCATGTACCCGCGCCTGAAGTCGGATGCTTTAACCACTTGACCATATGCCGCCCGTTATTTACTCTCTCATAACTCTAATGAAAACCAGACTTGATTGAACAATATCATGTGAATCATCTATCGGTACCCTTACTGAACGCATCTCTTCTCTCTGTTTCTTGTTTTTTCATGTCATGTGTCTTTATTTTCTTCCTCTTTTCTATTCCAAATTCTTATTCTTGTTTTGTCCTATTTCATTTTCCTTCTTCGCTATCCCTTCGCTATCCTTTCTCGTTCCAGTTCCTCATTTATTCAACCTTTCCCTAGATGAGGGGAAAGTCTTCCTACTCCCATCCCCCCTCCCCCACCCTCCGGTCAATTAATTGACATAGAAGTTTATCCCCATCAATTTCACTGACCAGACTGCACTGTGCACTATGTCCGGCGCATATTGTACAGATTTTGTACGTGTCAGAAAATTCGTGGAACTAGTATATACAATGAATGTTGGCCACAAAAAGCCAACAATTCACCCTCAAATTTCTCTTCGTAGGCCAACTCGTTCGCTTGTGGTAATTGATATGATGTTCAAAAGGCTAAAATTGACCTTCGTGGGTAATTTTTATGCCGATCCTCAGATGTGCGTCACGAAAGTTAAAAACGAAAGCACTTTTTCGTGTACGGCCCGCTGCCTATCTGTTCTATTCAGCCAGTCTAGAGCAGGACAACGCATGTAAGCCCTTTTGAGGGCGTACTTGTCCATTTGGGACGTTTAGCTCCTTAAGGGAGCAGTCGTTTGGTTTTCGCCCCTTGGCACTTCGCCAGAGAGTCGAGGGGACTTTAAGAAAAAAGCTAGGAAATCTGATGTATTGGGAAAAGTCACCAGCGAAGGGCTAATATAATATTGTGATCAGTAATCAGAAGTTACACAGTAGACCACTGTTTCAAGTTTTGAACAGGATATTGAGCTACGGAGCCGATATTCAATGTTAATGGCTATTATATGTTGTTTAACTTTGAACGAGTTTTCATGATAAAGAAGGTGCACGGTATATAGAATAGCGTCTGCAAGGACTCACGTTGGCTGTTTGCGAAAACCATATCTTATACCACAAAAAAATCCGAAAGTTGCGTACAACAGGTAAAACCAAATGTAACTGTGAAGAAAAACGCGCGTAGCGAACGAAAACTTTTTGTAATGTAGGAAAAATACTCCAGAAATTAAAGACTTCATGTCACATCAATCGTAAAATATATTCGCTAACGTCTTACTGTCTACTTGGCCTTATCATAAGAAAGCTGTAAATCGGCTACACATATATTTTCCTCATTCCTCAAATATTCGGGGAACATTGTTATGATGTCACTGTCTTCAAATAATGGGGTTCATATCTCCCCTTCCCTTCATAATCGCCGTCCATGAACACCAAGGAAACACACGGTGACTGACCTTTAGGACAGAAGTGACGTCATGCGTCTCAAGCGAGTTCAAAGTTGTTTTGGAAACACGAAACATTGTAGTATACTAACGTAAAATGATTCAGACCGTGAAGACAGATATTTTAAGATGCTAAGAGAAACTTGTGATTGTTGAGTTTTTAAATTACCTATCCGTCGGATGACTTACCGAATTATATGTCTTTGCTTTCGAAACCAATTGAGTTGAGGAAATGACATAGCTTTTGGATGAAAAAATCCAGATTTAACTTTGACCGGTCGAGTCTCATACCCCTGTACCTGTGCGGATGCTATACAAAAACTTCGTTACTTCAGATGTCATGACCTTAACCCACTCGACTACAACACCAACCATTACGTTTCTAATATTCAGCAAATTCCATTTTCAACAAAATTTACAAGTAGAAAGAAAAGCAAAGAAAACTGTTCCCTTCGTAGAAATTCATGACCTCTCATATTCTTTACGGACTGTGGAGCAAGCACATGAAAGAATATTGCCCCGTCAAATGGTCCAGTTTATTTTGTTTTTCATTATTTCTTACAAAAAAATCTTACACATGCGTGGAACTCGAACTTAGGGCTGTAAGCCATTACCTCTAGTAACAAGTTCAGTGTGATATTTTTAGAGGTCACAAAATCGGTTTAGCTTGAATTGTACCAGTTCATTAATAGTCTTTCTTCAATTTGCTAGAAAGAATGCCACTCGTTCGTTTGGTCCGGTCCTTGTTTCAAGGTGAAACAGGCTGTATGGTGTTAGGCTATCACAATTTGAATCGGTAGTTTAGATTTAGAGGAGCTCGTAGTCGTAGGGGAGGGAAAGGCCCGCAAGTGAAGGAGGGTAGACCGTCAATAAGGGGAAAGGATGATGTCCCATGCATCATAAGGGTAGTAGGTTGAACCAGGGGACTGTTAGCGGGATCTTACAGCTCACTAGTGAAACTGATAGGATCTGAAAGTATGAAAGATGGCGCTTATTCTAGTTTAGGCCTGGTAAGCCTTCCCTAAATACTCTTGCCGGGCGCTAAGAGTCAAAATACTATGTATACTCTCCGTCTCGCCATGTTACCCATCATTTTTCTACGTTCTACACTTCGTCAGAACACAAAACGTTGCCTTGCCGAGTTTAAGAACACGTGGGTACCTTCTGTACACTCTTAAAAAAATGGGCAAAATTTGCCCAACTTTTTGACCAACACTGGGCATCTATTCAACAACCTAAACAGTTGGGCAAAACTTTAACCAACCAAATTTGGTAAAGTTTGAACCTAACTGTTGGGCAGGAAACTACCCAACTGTTTGGTAAATGAGCATTTAAAACATACCCACTTGTTGGGCACGTCTTTTATTAAGATGTTGGGCAAATGCATTCACCAACCGTTGGTTAAACGTTAATCATCTTTTCCATAACCGTGGGTGCTTTTTCAACATCAGTTGGGCATATTCTTTAACCAACTGTTGGGCTAATCCCTAGTGCATTGCCCTAGTAAATGTGGCCATTTATAAATCAGGCTCAGATTATCCGACAATAAGGCATCATGAATACTTGAAGATTGTGTTGAAATAAATATGAGCACATGGCAAGGAGAGAAGTATCCAATGATAGAATCAAACGATTAGGAAACCGTGATGCTGCCATAGTAAGCCAAAGGATGTAGGCTAGCCTAGTCTGTAGGCTAATCAAACTCACATTGACACATTACAGTACCAAACATATTGTTAGGCTATGTTAGCCTAGCCTGGATGAGCAGGCGAACGTTTCGGCCATGGCTCAGTAGCAGCACCAGTTTCTTCCTAAATCGTGTTGATTATATCTTCGATATAAACATTAAATACTCCACACAACTCCTTGTACTCGTATTTAGCCTCAAACACACTCAAGAACCCCCCAAGCTCCATTCCTCAAGGTAATCTGAGACATTAATCAGCGAGATAGTTGTCGTTTGATGAGCTGCTAATGACTTTGAACCACTGAGAAATACGTACGTACGCGCGCCTGTTCTTAACTTTCACATGTTCATTGTGTGCAATGCTTTTATCACATTTACGTATGCGGAACGCGCAAAGTTTATTGCCCAACCAATGAGCAAACATTATGCTAATTAGCAATTAATTACCCAACAAGTAGATAGACCAAATATATGCCCAACCGTTGAGTGTAAGCTTGTTAACAGTTTGCCCAATGATTGGATAGTGGAATAAACGTGAATCGAAGAAACGTTTTTACCATTAAATGAGCAAAGTTTGACCAACATTTAACCAAAGCGTTTTACCCAACGAAAATATTGCCCAGTGTTTTAAGAGTGTAAGTACACTTCAAACGCTACCATGTACAATTTTTCTCGTGCCTCTAGCAAGTATAATGGAAATTCCATATCGTTGAGATACTATACCGGAAGGAAGTTTTGCATTGAAAGTGGAGCGTAATCTACCTAACATAACTTTACGTTGTTGCAAGTACTCCATTAACAGTTTTTGGATGATGATCGGTTGGCGGCATTTGAATTGTTACTATGGGACAGTACTTTCGGTGGTTCGGTATCCTTACTATGAAGCGAGGGAATTTTGATGAACAGGCTTGTGAAAGTCATTTTAACTGGGCAAGAGCAGTCTTTTAAACTTACTTAAGTGAAGCAACAGCTATACATGTGACAATTTTCTTGTTATTTCTCTTCAAAGTATCTTTCATAAGTGTCATAAGTTCGATATTGCATATATATCTTTCATAAGTTCGATATTGCATATTCAACGTCTGAAGGTAAACCAAGCAGTTATTCCTAACAAATTTCAAATTTTGAAGGCAAAAAATATTGCCACACGACTTTCGAGAGCCAAACATGAAACACGGCAGTTTGCTACATTACTTTCAGTTGGGATACATTTCCCCCTTTATGGACAGAGTCAGAGGTAAACCTAAAAGTATAGGAAGTCAGTTGCGACACCAGGACATCAAAAGTAAGGGTGCGGGGGACATTTAGGGAAAATTAAATATCGGGGGAGCGAGTTCTTGCAGGTAGTTTCCGCCTTAGGACCCTTGGTGGATCCAAGGACGAAGGCAAGCGGGTCCAAAGAGCCATTGGTCGATCGTTCCCTGAAGCTCTGATCCAAGTTTCTTTTTAGCATATCTTCGGTCTAAAAGTTAAGTCTCATTACAGGCTCATATATATTTTGTATAGCAAATGAGGTTCAGGGTTAAGTTAGGTTAGATGGAGTTTAATGGCCCAGTTTGAAACCAATTGATTAGAGTAGAGCCGGCCAAGACCTTCTTTTCCAGTTGTGGCTCACTGGCTTGTTTTCCCTACTCTATTGCTTATGTTGGGCACAAAGTACAACGGCAGTGGGGTCCATTTGACCCGCTTTAGGGCCCCTACTGGATTCCATAGGACAAGCCGTGATAGAGGTCAGGGGCAATGTCTTGAAAGCTCCGAGGTTTCACCATATCTCTTGGTGTGAAATTAAGCCTCAGGATTGGTACTGGATTCAGGCATTAGGGCTTCTGGTGGGGCAAGTACCACTATGTCCCATTGGTGCCACCACTGGAATAGAGCGTCCTTGATATTAAAGGTAGTAAGGTAAGGGCGTTGTTGGCTCCTATCCAATTGGTCATGGCCACTGACCCCTGTGGCAAAAGGGATTGAGTTGTTTTTTGTATTTTCTTTTTCCCACGATATCTGGACCACATGATCTTGACTCTCACTTTCAGTAAAAGGTGCTTTTTCTCAAATTCCACGCGACATCGATTGGCATGAATGGGATCGGAAGAGCCGAAGGGTGTCGGGGAATTGATTGGATTTGTTGGAGTCTTACGCTTTAAGTCATAACTTCCTGGTTTAATCAAGCCGCGGTCACAACCCATTACCAAATTGTAGGGCACTGGATATTCTCCCCTGTAGTCAATCCCGTTTCCCACTGTTTGCCTATGAGGAGCATCAAGCACAGCGACAGTGGGTTCCATTTTAAAGTCTTTGGTATGACTCGGCCTGGGAATCGAACCCAGGAACAAAGATTGAAAGTCGGGTGCTCTACCACTAAATCAAACACACAAGGGTTTCGTTCAAACTAAACAGGAGATGCAATGGAGTAGAAAAACAAACCAGCTAGCTACAACTGGAAAGAAGCCTATGGCCGGCCTGACTTGAACCAATTGTTAAAAAACTGGACCGTACAATCTACCCTTACCTTACCCTGAACAGGACAACAGAAATCACTGGCTGACGTTTGAACCCGCAGACCTCTTCAACGACTTGAGTGTATCATATAGTGTGGTTTTAAGTCTTGACTGGCTTTAATAGGTACACTGAACATAATCTTGGCTAAAAGGCTGGAAAGAAAACGTCAATCCAGGTTTAAAGCTATTCTTCACCTGATCCCCTTAATGATTGATTTCGTCTCTGCCAGGTGCAGACACTACACTCTAAAAAATTAAAAAGAGTGAAATTTTACTCGTTAGAAGAGTGAATGTTAGAAAGCTCACTCCAAAAGAGCGGAAATTCATTCCAAGGAGGGTGCAATTTACTCCAAGGGCGACGTTCCACTCTTGATGGAGTGCTGACAGGCATCACTCCTAAAAAGGGGTTTCCTATAGCCTATAGGAATTCGTTAAAGAGTGAATTTTCAGATTTTTGGATTGAATTTCACTCTCCTTGGAGTGAACTAACACTTTAATGGAGTGAATTCACACTTTTCACTCTGCTAGAGGGTGGCTTAGTTCACCCTTTTGTTTTCAGAGTGCAGGTGCTTGAGAATGGTGTAGAAAGGTCGACTAAATTGGGAAAATTAGAACTGTCTGTTATAAAACTTTGCCCTTTAAATCATTGCAGTTCTGCAGGATGAACGCAAAGAAACCGGAAGCCCGGTCTATGTCAATGTAGTTGATCCTTGTACATGATATGGAAAAGTACCATTAACAAAAAAGACCAACATTTCGAAGAATGCATCACTGCGCGGATGGCGTCGTTTCCTCATTTCACTTGCACGTTTCCTTACTTTCAGTGTGATTACTTTAATGGTTATCCTTTCCGGCAGTCGTGACCGAGGGGCTGGCCTCACGCCAAACGTTACCGTAACTTCACCAATGTAGTAGCAGGGAGTTGCAACAGAGTTGGAACTACCTGGTAGTAGTCCGATCTGGATATTTTCATCCTTCATTAGTCTGAAGTCTTCCGCGAATGAATTTTAATAACAACGCACATGTGCGGGGATGTAGGCATATCATGTTTTCATGAAAATGTTCACGGAATGTACCCCATCAATTAGTTTGAAGTAGCATTCGAAAGACGCTGGCACAGAAGCTGTGCAGGTTGATATTATTTATCCAACTGGAACAGGGACCTGCCCAATCGGCTTTTTGTTTGTCTGTTAGGTCGAACTAACCATAGGTTATCTAGGAAAATTATGTAAACATATCCCTTCTCAAATGGACTATGCCAAATTTTTTGTTTTGCCTCCTTAGACTTAACTACATCAAAGGAAAGATCTGGAAAATGTCATCACCGAGAGGGATGACTTATCGCTTATCTTGTGACTGTACTATAACCATTGGTATCTATAGACGAATCCGGACAGTAAGTGATGGTCTGATTTAAGTCGGCCATAATTTGGGTCTATCACTTTTCAAACTTTCAATTTCTTGGCTTACCTGTGCCATATATGGTTGTTCACTAAATTGTGTCCTGATTCCTTCGATTTCATTGAATATGAGGGTTTGAAATTCATGCAGACAGTAAGTGAAGACGATTAAAGGCCCAATTTTCTCATCCCAAACAGTACCAAATCTATTAATTAAGCCCCTCTCACAACTGTCGAAAATTCACCCTCATCCAGACACAATCTCATTTTATTGCTTCAGGGTGACTACAAAAAACTCAATGTGTATAATCAAAACACTACCAGAACAGTTCGTGCTGTGTAATAAAAGTTTTGGTACTCTAGCTGCATTGTTTGAATTAGCAGTCAATCAAAAAAAAAAAAAAAAAAAAAAAAAAAACTGAGCCAATTGAGAGTTTCTGCATGTTACCCTATACTAGAAGTGTAGTTTGGGGTGAGAAGATTGTCCCTTTAAAGGCTGATGGACCCCACTTATGGCTGCCTCCAGTCACTAAACTCAAGCGCTAATCGGATTCGTCTATTGTTTATGACTGGGACAGAAGGGGGATCCACACTTTATTACTACTCACCGTATTATTTTTGAGGAGGTGGGGTGGTGGGCCATGAAAGCAACAAAATAAATATTAAGATGACTGTAAATAAACAACAAATTAACAGATTAAATTCCATTCATCGATCCCATACGAAATTTTTTTTTTAGGGTGAATAGGCTAGTATAACGGTACATAATCCTGACAGGTCCAATTCGCCAATACAGCTGTGTTACTTGAAGTTCTAGTCAGGGCAAAAGCTCAGTGGCGGCACTAGGGGACATGGGCCGTTCCCCCCCCCCCGTGAGAACTATCCCCCTCCCCCCCTCGCCCAGCCCCAAAGTACATTGACCTAACAGGAGTTTCTAGGCAAAGTGATTCACAAAATAATACTCCAAACAGGTTGAACCTTTTTTCAAACTTTTTAAAGTAGTTATATGTAAGCCATATTTTTAACTGCCCGTCATTGGACCTTTTCACTGCAGTCCAAACTTGTGTAGAGGCTAATTCTACGCCCACTTCCAGCAGTTCTTTTATTATTGCAATTTCACATCTGTTCTTTGGAATTATTTGCATAATATTTTCACTAAAGCAAGTATCAATATTAATCTCCTTGATATTAGCGTTGTTTTATTTGGGGGTGATTTTGCCCGAGTCGGTAACCTTCTGATCATTTTGGTGAAGTTTCATATTTTTAAGTGTAAGCAACAAAAATCCATCCCGTCGGTGTATAGTTTGCAGAAGTTTTTAAAGTATTATTTTGGCATTAACGAATATATATTTTAAAGAAAACATGAAAGTAAACATTTGGGAAAGATATTGGTTGCCATGGTATACGTTGCTGGATTTAGAAGATTAAGAATATTTCTGTATTTTTTGTTAATGTTATTTTAATGGAATATTTGCTGTTTCAATGTCATTTGTAACCTTCACCTGAATTTGATGGCCAAGAGAAAATAAAGATTAAATGAGAAAAAAAAATTCTACGCCCACTTGGCTCACTATCCTACTAAGACCAAAATCGCTACACTCTGTGCAGTTATCACGCATATGCTTGTTTGGTCTCGTTGTTTGCATATGTGATTCCTAGTGTCTTCAGAACCGTACCTGTTTAAGCAAACCAGTAGCACTCACACAGGCACAGATAATCACCGATTATTGCTTACTTGTGAGTAATTTTACAAGAACAGATTCCTCATTAGACCAACATATATGTCAACTTCGCTTCAAGCGCATTGCCGGTTACACTATAACATCAAATATACGGCAACACTACTTATTTCGATTATTTTAATATCTTGATTTTCTAGTATATAGAGCAGCATATCTCAGATGAATTATGAACCAGAATATACCTATCCTGTGGCTTAATTTTTGACCCAGGGATACGCTAAAATCTTAGAGCTTCTGGGGCTTCTCCCCTGCACCCTTACCGGAGTTTTGCCCCTGACCCCAGCGTGGGCCCTAAGGCGGGCCACTGGACCCCCTCGCATATAGATTCGAGCTCGCTCAAAATTGTTTGATCCCCCAACAGTTTGGCGTGCCCTGCGTTTAACGCCACTTTTTAAAAGCGTGGTGTAGCCACTGCCAAAGCTGTTCAATTCTCCTTCTTCGTATTCAAGTCTAGTTTATTCATTGCATAAGGTCCAATCCTGGTTGCCTCCATTCAGTGTACGAAGTTTTTTCATTCATTTCATCTCTCAATGATCAATTGTACTAATGATCACTGAGGAGCAAACATTGTACTCAATGTTATGATGACAGTAGGCTGACGGATGTATAGGGTTACCCCCGGAACGGACTCTGTTTTCTCAATTCATCAGCTTCCACTGAACCATGGCTGAACAAGGAACATGTCGTAGAACATGCAAAGCACACTGAACAAGGAATATGCCGTATAGCCTGCTTCGCAGGCAAGTAGAGGCTACTCACCCTATCAATTGATCGTCGTTCGCAATTGGAAATTACAACGATTTTACATCTGGAACACTCTAGTCGCATATTGTCTGTTCCAGTCTTGGCTGTGGGCCGGGAGGGAGAGGGAGACGCCTCGGGGGCTTGTTCTGCAATTTAACAGCTAAAACACACAGAACGGTATAGTAAGTGAAGAAAGAGAAAATAAGGAAGATCTTTTAAATCGTCTGTATAGCTTGCGCATTTAAAATGTTCACTATTCAAGCTTCCAGGATTTCTCATTTTTCAAACAGATGCATACAGTATAGGTCTAGCATTATCTTCCAAATTTGGCTTCATTTGCTCCTCACCAACGGCCCCACGAAAACGTTGCAGAAACATTCGTTAATATCGGCTACCAACGCATGCTAAACGGTATGGTACCGTACATTTCTTGGTCAGCTTTTTCAACATTGAACAAAGTTAAACCGAGAAAAGAAATCGAGTCGGTCCACAAGGTAATGCTTCAGCCGTTATGAATGGGTACATAATCCCTTTCTCATGGACCAGGGAGATCAGTAGGACTCACCGTAATGTAGCAAAAGTTTCCATCTGACCTCCAAAGGTAACTGGGGAGATAATAGACTACTTAGGGCAGCTTAGGGCCTCTCAGCTAGTGCTCTGCATACCGGAACCAACATACAAGTGTTTAAGAATGGTTTACCCTGGATATCTGCATCATCCAGTAAGTACATGACAAAGACGTGACCGTTTTCTCATCTTCTCTCTGTCAATGTTTGTCCCACAGGCTATATCTAAGAGACCTAGTACTGCCACTGTGTGGCAATTATTTATCTTTGATGGAAGATAAATATTGCCATACCACATTTAGCCAATCGTACTAGAAACTGAGAATGTCGTAATCCAATGGATTTTGTTATATGGACAAAAGTTAAATGCAATCAGCCACTCGTCACCCCAATTTCATCCTGTAGATACCAAAATTCTCAATTGGCACAACTATTTGGTTCGCATCAAATTAAGAAATGAAAAGTGGGTCAAATTACACAGGACGCACTAAGCGCTTTCTGATTACACATTAGGACTTGCATGCTTAACAAGACATGCCTCAAAGCAATACTATGGGACTGTGTATGGATAAAAATGTTTTAGAGAGCTGTTGGTAGTATGGGACAAGAAGAAGCCTAAGTAGGTTTGGAGAAATGGAACTGAATTGGCCGAGGAATACCTGCCTACGTTGCAAGCGATGGTGGCATCAGTTTTTCAAAAATGGGGCAAGGGCAAAGAATTCAAAGGAAAATGCTTGCCGGTCCAAAGACTTGTAGTAGGGACCCTGATGGGGGTCCATAGGGATAATACACAGAAAGTTCCATGCAGGAAAGGTAGCTCTGATTGTTAGAACACTGTCCAATCGGTGGCGTAGCCAGGATTTTTCACCAGGGGGCACTGGGAGGGGGGGGGCAGACTTTTTATAGGGGAGCACAGCATATTACTCAGGGATAACTATGGTGAGACTATTAGAACTATATTTTGTTGAGTTTGACGACGGCCAGTGGCGGCTCGTGGTCTAAATACATGGAGGGGCAAACTGGTATTGGTGGGAGTAAACCAAGGGCGCCCAAGGCGCCGTGGGAGCGCGAAGCGCTCCCATCTACGGCGCGGGTATCAGTGGCAACGCCCCGGAGGGGGTCCAGGGGCGAAGCCCCCGGAAGCTCCGCGATATTTGCAAAATTGGGGTTATAGAACGAAACATTTCTCTGCCTTCACATGGAATTTGATGAACATTAAACTGACTGCAAACCACCATCATTTCATTGAATTTAGTCTTACAACTGGCTCAAGGTTCCCGTGGCTATGACAATGCATTCGTCTTGCTTTGAGATAAGCAAACATTTCAATTACACATTGATTAAAATTTGAATTTTCTCTTATGGACTTCTTTTCAATTGATAGCATAGCTAAAGCGTTTCACCTATCATCATTCGTACTTAGTGTACAAGCTGGGTGAAAACCTAAGTGAAGACGATACAGACAGTATTTGCGGACTATGTGGTCCTAATCGTTTGATCTCCAATTTTTCTTCAAGACTCCTCTTTGAAAATGGACAAGTTTGTAAACTTTTGACAGTATTCATGTTGCATTCATGTCTCACATTGAGAGGGTTTTGGGCTCTAGATGAGACTTAACACACGAAGAGCCCCCGAGCACGATTGAGTGCACATGTATACCCAAGCTGCTATAAGCAGTGAGTTACCTGACTCACCGTGATTTTGTGAGACCGCAGCATAGTTTTCTACAAAGGATACACACGTGGCTGATCAACGCGTTCTTACCGGTGTAGGCGTACAGTGCCACGAAGCGAGACCAGGGAGGGCAAGTGAAAGGCTGCCCTTAGTTCGAAGAAATTGGCCACTCACCTTTCATTATTTCAGCAGGTAAAATGTAAGTACGCATGCTCACAACATGTTGAGCGGGGCAGATTGCAATGGGATGGGGGGAGGAAGGGGGCACATGGGGGCACAACTTTTCTTTGGGGGGCAAGTGCCCCCCTGTGGCTACGCCACTGTGTCCAATGTACCCTGGTAGCTGCAAGCGAGAGGTTAAATGGCGCGTAATATAGAAGCCACCTCTAACAGTCTAAGAAGCTATCAAAAGTGGCAATAATCTTGATAAGCTGGATCACCCCAAACAGTTCTAATTCTTCCAGCCGTATACTTAGTTCCTGTCCATCTCACATCTGTGTAAAACTCAACCTTGGCTTATCAAGTCACTCATGGAGGAAGATTTTCTCCCCTGGATGATGTTTCTCCCCCTTCGTTTGCTTGTCTAGGGACATCCCTATGTTTCGACAACTCTATGTTCCGACAATGGTGTCCTTTGGCGCCGACAATAATGTTCAATTGCGCCCATAAAAATGTACTTTGTCGCCGATAAAAATGTACTTTGGCACCGACGAAGTGTACTTCGGTGCCGTTTTGTCCGAACATAAATATGTCGGAACAGAGTGATGTAACCGCTTCTCCGACCCGAGTTTGAGAAATCCGCTTTTGTCGGATACATGAGCATTATATAGTCAATTCGGTTGCAAAACTTGCACTCTCTCCATTAATTAGGCCTGTAGACCTTATGCATTGACGACGCGCTGACGTCATCCTTGGGGGGGGGGGAACAATGGCCTGGGACACGTGGCCGTACGCAAAAGAATTCACCCTTCACGCGTAACAGACTATGCGCGTCGGTATTCGACTGGTTGACAAATTAAGCTGTCTGTATTTGTCGGTGTTGGTTTTTCTTGCCACCAAAGGAAGTCGTACTTTTGCCCAGTGAAATTACTGTATGCATAAGGTATATGAAAGAAACCTCTCCCTGCCCAACCCATCCTTACCTAGGGTCGTGCAATTTTTGAATGGGGGGGGGGGGGGGGGCTAGGCGATGAAGAAATTATTTTCCAGGTCAGCTGCAATCTTACAGCACTTGTGATTGCATGCGGCATGTGAACCAATTATTTGTTTTCAAGTTTCTGATATGTGAAGAGTTTTGAGATAGGCCTAGTGCGTTTTCAGACAAGATTTTTATGAGACACCCTGACGCCCTGTTTTTCCTTGAAGGGGGAGGCTGTTTCGACCCCAATAGATATGACGCCCTGTCCTTACCATTTCTTCATTCCAAAAAGGGGGGGGGGCTGTTTCGACCCCAATAGATATGACGCCCTGTCCTTACCATTTCTTCAGTCCAAAAAAATGAAAATATTCAGTGTAGCAGCAAGTTTTAAAATTATTGCTGACTATAACACTGTGTTTACTACCGAGGGACTATGGTGCCGTCGGTACTGATGAGCCAAAATTGCATTGACTTGGCACAGATTGGTACCGTGTAGGTCTCTGTAAAACTATTGTGTTCCTTACGTCAACTGCAACGAACAGAAGGTTCCGCTCGAGGGTAATAACTCAATACAAGGGAAGTTTATAGAATTTTAGTTTATTGTGACATACCGCAACAGAAGTATGACCAAGGCAACCTTCGTTCAAGTGGTACTACAGAATCACACAGCCTTGACGCAGTAAATGCAAAGGTTAATAGTGAAGCAAGTTATGTAGCGGACGTAGGAGTAATAAATATTGTTAATGAAATGTCGTCTTCAGCAAGTTTAAATTCCTAGTAACCGCATGAATGGCATTTTCTATTTATGTACATGTTCAGTCACACAGGTGATTTCATCGTCGTCGGTTTGTAGTAAAAAAGACTAATACAGACACATAAACTGACATTAGTTCACAACCTAAGAAAAAGGCGAGGGATATGTCCCTTTGAAGGCCATGGACAACACCAGAAGTTGGTTGATTTGTAGGGATGAAGTGAGGCAAATTTTGACGTTGCAATTACAATCAGGTCCGTCGATATAGCCAGGCGATGTATGAAGGAATGGCTTCAAGGGGGGGGGGGGAGGATGGGCAAGGATGGACCTGGGGGAAGGATGGGATAAAAATCATATGTAAGTACGGCAATGGTACGCAAACTTGAAAGTTTCTTTAAGGGTGCAGTAGTTATTTAGTCTTAGTTCCCATGCCAATGGGCTTGGTTTTACATGAAACAAAACTCAAAAAGTGGGTATCACTAAAGTGTGGTGTAGTGTGTGCAAACGGCGACAGCTCGCTATTCCAACATCTCTTTGTTCTAACGTTTCTATATTTCGGAAAGGTCTACTGAGGTCAGTGTTGGGATAAGGATAAAGCACGGGCGTAGCCAAGGGAAGCAGAGAGAGCAACTTCCCCCTTTTTAGGTTGATTTTTTCCTCGTTTGATTTTTTTTTAAAACGCTCTTAATTCAAACAGGAATAATCTGCTGTATATGGTATATGATCATGACGATCCTGGCAAATCATTACACTAGATTGTATCTAAGGGCCTTCGATTGTTTACAAATTTCCCAAAAGGGAGAGGTCACCCCTCCCACATCAGTCACCAGTGCGGTTCCCCGCCTTGCAAAGTCCAGCCTCCGTAACTGGGGTTTGCGTGGGTAAGATAGGATTTTAAAGGGCCATACTCTCACCGCAAACCACAATTCATGTAGGGGTTTACCAAAATTATCAATTGGTTCAACTCTTTGACTGACGTCTTATTCAAACAATGCAGAGAACCAAAGCTTAAATTACACATCATGAACTGTACTGAGAGGGTTTAAATTATACACATTGAGCTTTTTTTACTCACCCTGAAGCAATAAACTGAGATTGTGTCTGGACGAGGATGAATTGCAGACAATTGTGGAAGGGACTTAAAGGGCCAAACCTTTCACCCCAAACAGAACCAATTCTCGTAACTTTCTTACTAAAGCTCCTCCCACAATTGTCTGAAATTCATCCTCATCTAGATACAATCTCAGTTTATTGCGTCAAGGTGAGTATATAGAAAAACTCAATTTATATAATCAAAACACTCTCAGTACTGTTCATGCTGTGTAACAGAAGCTTTGGCACTCTGCATTGTTTAAATTAGCTGTCAATCAAAGAGCTGAGCAAATTGAGAATTTGGTACCCCGTACCAAAATTGTAGTTTAGGGTGAGAGGTTTGGCCCTTTAAGTGAGAAGGTTAGGAAAATTGGCATTGTTTGGGTGAAAAAACTGGGCCTTGAAGTCTCAACTTAAATAACCAACTCCAACGGTCCTTTTTCCAGTTGGAGAGCACTAGATTATTATCCCTTCCGCATTGCTTATGCGGATCTCATCACGCACGACAGGGATCGAATCCGGGCCGGGTCTTCCGAGTCAAGGAACAGGGAGCTGTTATTTGCCAAATAAGCGCTCTCTAGTCAGAACGCAGGCGTTATAACCAGTTCAAACGATATATTCTTTTGACCATGGAAGTACTACTCCGAGGCAGTACTTCCATGTTGGGACAGTGGACCGTTCCTTTAGCACCTAATAGAAGGTGGAGTCCTGGGAGCGGGCTCTATCGGTAAAAGTATTGGTCTTGGCGTAGTGATGGGCCCGATGCTTTACAAAGAGGAAAAACGAGTCAAATTGGGCCCGGAAGACGCGAAGTTGGTTAAGAAAGGTGGAGGAAAGGTGGCCGAATTCACGAACGTCGCCGCAGTCAATTGCTCAAGACCCATGCAGGTTGTTAATAGTGAAATCCGGGCGCACTGGTTGATATGACCGAACGAGACCCTTTCTCTCAGGGGCGCGGTGACTTTTTGCCCGACTCCAGATCCCTAACCATGTCATATCCTCTGTCACAGGCCTAGGGGAGCATTTCAGTTTGGGGACAGAAGTTTTTCGCCAGAAAAATGTTATTCTGCACGAAATGCTACCTAAGCGGAGCGTCACCCGATGGATGGGTCGGAGTGAACAATGCATGTGTCACGTGGTTAGAGCATCAGACTTGCATTAAGGAGGTCGGGAGTTCAAGTCCTGGCCGGGTCACACCGAAGATTTTAAAAAGCGGTTCTAACTGGTACTGACATTGTTCTTGGTGCTTAACAAGCAGTGGAGTACGGAAAACGAGCCAGTGAGCCTAAACTGACAAAAAGACAGTGACCGACTGGACTTGAACCAATTGCACGCATCGCACGCATATGATCCCTGTCCGACTGAAGGAGAAAAGTCTGCCCGATTTAGAAGAGTTTTGGCCAACCGGGTGGGAGTGGACCCCCGTCCCGTAGGGCCATGTTGGTAGATGGAAGGAGGGGGAAATCTTAACGAAAGAAATGTATACTTTGAGAAAAATTGCAGTGCGAACTGTCCACCATTCCGTGAGTTCTTCATGTTCGGTACGGCACTGTTTATTTTTGTGGTCCTGATATCCTGTGTCGCTTATAGCCTATTATTCATCTCACTCTAAAGCGTTCAAATTCTCCTATTTTACTTACTCAAGCCCTCCCACAATTAACTTTTTAAAATCCATCCTCATCCAGACACAATCTCAGTTAACTGCTTTAGGGTGAGTATACAAGACCCCAATGTGTGATTAAAACACCCTCAGTGCAGTATCGGGTACATGCCTTGTACTGAGTATTAGCTTCGGTACAATCTGCAGGTTTGAAGTAGCTGTCAATCAAAGAGCTGTGCTAATTGAGAATTTCGGTAAACTAATACAAAAATTGTACTTTGGGGTGACTAGTGGATTAACCTTTTAAGTCAGAGGGACATCGTCCGTAATGCCGAGTTTCCGACTAATTTTATGTGATACATCTGCCTGGTAGTTGCCAAACGAGAACAAGTTGTTTCACAATATTGTGATGTGTCACGAATACTTCACCGAAAAATATAATGGGTGAGTAACCACGTGCGGTGAACAACAATACAACCGAAATCGTAAACGTTGGCTAATTACCTGAAAAAACTGATGACAAAAAAGTTGATCCCTTGCCAATTCTTTAATAGTAAATTTATTCACTGAATCATGACCAAATAATATTGTGTCAATCTATTTGCCTCATAAAACTCACCGTTCAGAATTCACCTGGCCATTTTTTTTACCAAATTTAGGAATGACTGTATTAATAATATGCACTTCAGAGAGGCCCAGTCTATTGTGTGCTACCAATTTTATTCAATAACAAGTCACAACTACGTTAATTACAAATGACTAGACAAGTTTCTAAAGTGCTAAGCGCTGCTAATATTTGAACGTCTTCGTCACACATTCTGATGCATTTTGTGAATCATTTCTCAAAATGTGTTTCTCTTGTTACAACAACGTGATATTTATTGGGGAGGAACTTCCCTCTTCACCAGGGGCGTAAATCTGGTTTGTGCATTCAAGGGGGGGGGGGACAAACATTTCAAACAGCCGGAATATCACATCGATCGTGCCCGTGACTGGACTTGTCTATGAGCAACCCCTTTCACACGAACGCGAGCACACACCCATACACACACACACACAAACAAACATGCATAATCACACACACTGACACGCATATACAAAAAATAAATAGATGGCGCAGTATAAATGCAGTAGCCTATTATTGCTTCAAAGTAGGATCGACTTGACGTTTTCTAGAAGCCATAAATTTATCTGTATGCCACAATGTTCCATTTTGCTTATTCTGCTTGTTGCTTGGGGGGGGGGGGGGGCAAAACGATATGCTTGTTCCCTGCATGGTCCAATATTTTCATTGGTGATGCGATTGCCCCAGCCCCAGCCACCCCCCTCTTACTGCTTTCACCCTTTGAACGAAGTCTATCAGTCGGCTGCATAATTTGAAAGCGCACTGACATTGCTCGATATTCTCGAGAAAACGCTTCTTGGCCTCTTGGCTAAGATCATGTGTAGCACCTGTTCAATCTCAGCTTATTGCTTCAGGGTGAGTATAGAAAAACCCAATTTATATAATGAATACACTCTCAGTACCGTTAATGTTATATAAGCTTTGGCACTCTGCATTGTTTGAATTAGTTGTCAATCAAAGAGCTGAGCCAATTGAGAATTTCTTTACCCGGGTACCAAAATTGTAGTTTTGGGTGAGAGGTTTGGCCCTTTAAGCCCCACTCACATGACTGTCTAAAACTCATCCTCATCCGGACACAATCTGAGCTTACTGCTTCAGGGTGAACATACAAGGAGCGATGCGCACTGTTTAACAAGAAATTTCCTAACTGGCTAACGATACCTCTACCCGCTTACCCTAATCCCTGACCCAAGAATACAATCGATACAATACAATGGTAACAGCCAATCAAAAAACACCTTGTTAAACAGTGCCCATCTACCCGCATACAAGATCTACAAGTTGTATAATTTGAGCTACAGTTCTCCTCATTTTCATTTTTTTGAATTTGATGTATACCAAAAGGCTGTGCCAATTAAGATCTTTTGTAGACTACTACAAAAATTGTAGTTTGGGGAAGGGGTTGACTGCCATTAGAGAGTTTTTGAAAGTACGAAACTTTTTATTTTTATCTCAGACGATTTTTTAATTGTCTTTTCTACTTTAGGTACAGATAGAGGGGTAAGTCGGAAGAAGGGGTTGGTCGGAAGATTTGAAAAAAGTATGTGTAAAAAATGTTTCGGGGCTCCAACAGAAAATGGGTAGGAGAAAAACTTGAGAGAGAGAGAGAGAGTGAGGTTCTTGTAGTAATTACTATCATAGAAAATGAAGGCATTTAAAAAAATCGAAGAATGCGTTATTCTCAGAATCCTACAGTTTTTTTAAGGTTACACTTAACGTAAAAGAGCCTACAAAATGTAATATGACGTCATTTATGTGAAAAGGAGGCTAAAATGTTGAGTGTACAGTTAGCAGTTACGTACAGTCTGACGGTTGCCATAACAACGATGAATCCAAAGAACTAGGCACATGTTGGTGGGAACACAAAGATGGGTCAAAAGAGAGCATTGTGAATGTCATGATAACAACACTGGTAATATGACTTCTATCGGCTATGTGACATCAATAGTATGATGTAGCACTGCATATGGCTTAATGCATATAATAGACGAGGTTTCTTGCATTTTATTCGGAAAAATCCTTTTCGAGTCGCCCATAAATGTGAACTTAGAGTCTCAGTCCCTCGCAGGTGCGGATCTTCCGAAAGCGCCTTTTATTATGACAGAGTAGTGCAAGGTGCGTTTACGGTACGGAAACTGGTCAACGTTATTTTCTTCATGCAATGGCATTACATGCAAGGGTTTTTGTAGGCGAAGATGAAATGATGAATGATATAACAGCCTGATATGGTCTGCCCTCTCTGTCCGACAGGGAAGAAAATCTTTTACTCCTCTTTGCACCCAAGAGTCTTCTGTTTTGTGTAATAAAGGATGTTAAATAGGGGAAACAAATGAACTGTTTTTAAAACTAAACCATGACAGTTGGACTAGAAGTCCATAGTTCGAATTAGGACCGAAGTAAGAAAAATTCTGGCTGTCTGGATGTGGGGTATTTTTTCCAGGGGCGAGAAATTTTCTGGGAGACTAAATGTGTCAAATTGCATTAAGTTGATGGAAACTTTCGAACATTCTAAGGGGGAGAAACTTTTCGAAGGGAAACTTCGTCCCCTTAATTTGCACTCCTTGGGTCGCGTGTCGTTGTTCAATTTTATTCACATTTACGCAGGGCCAATTTACGAAGTGTACAGACCCTAGGAAGGTCCCTAAGCAAACCAAAGCTTCCGAATAAATTAGAGAGAAATAAATGTGAATAAAAAGTATAACAAATGACAAGATTTTTTTCTGGGTTTTTGGCAATTTTAATCAGTTCTAAGAAGATTGGCAAGATTTACTATAACTTGTTTGAACTGCCAAACAAGCGCAGCCATGGCAAAGTAAAAGCTTATTGCATAAGTACAATTTGCTAATTGGATGTCTTCACTATTTATTCGGAAGCTCTTTCAAATTACCAACAGGGTTTTCCGAATAAAACGAAACACTTCGAAAAGTTGGATTGTAACAAGTGTAGTGACGGCTGATTGGACCCAAATACCGCAATGTATTGATAAACGATAATACATGATGGGAAATGATTCATTTCCTGCTTCTTGGGGCAGAACAATAGCCCCAGTGAAAATAAAAAGAAGCACTACAATTTACTTTTAGATTTACTTTGAAAAATTTAAAGTGCAAGAGAAACTTGAAGCATTATAAAAGATAGTTTGAAGAGAAATAAAAAGAAAATTGTGATATTAAGCTCTTGCTTCAAAATAAGTTTGGGGATAACTGTTCTCGACCTTCAATTAGAAAACTTCATTGGTTTTTTCGGAACGAAAGTCTCAGACTTTTCTCTTGAAAATCGACCAAATCAGGAAGTTGAATCAAAACATTTAATGCTCGTAAAACTTTATTTTAACTTTCACTCATCTAAGGAGTGGAATTTCACTTTTTTAATTTTAGGTTGAAAGTTTAATTTAATTTATAATATTTTATTGCTCTATAGGAGTTGAAATTCACTCCAAGGAGAGAGAAAATTACTCCAAAAGAGCAAAGTGTCCCTCCGGGCACTTGTTAAATTTATGACTGTTTTTGAAGTGAATTAACACTCTAATGGAGTGAAGTCACACTTTTTTACTATATAAGAGGTTGACCAAGATAAGTGTATATATTAGTTCACTTAAGTACCGGGGGTGGGGGTAGCATTATCTGTGGCCATCAAGCTACTTCTCCTACCATCCTTATTTCAAAAATAAAAAAGAAGAAAAAACACACACATACAAAAAATATAACGAAAAAAGGTACTTTTAATCAGAGAGATAACGTTTACTGGAATCAGTTTCTTAGCAAATCTGTAAGTTGACAAACATTTCCTAACAACTTTGCCCAAAAATTCAAAAAGTTAAAAACTAATTCTCAAGTAAGAGTATTTAATGGACTTTCAAAGAAATTTTGCGGTAGGCGGAGAGGACGATAATAAATTTTTTATTGCCAAACTGGGTTTGGTAACCTTGATCTAAAGAGATTTTATCTCAACTACTGGTATTATAAGTACCGTCCTTATGGGAGAACATAGTGTTAAGTTTGTTCAGGTCTTGCACAAGTTGAAAGGTATCCCGTATTTGTTAATTATTCTTCATAAATCAATCAATTTCATTCTCCTTCTGAAATTTATATTTTAGATTAAAATTATACTTGTTGATATACGTACTCTTTCTTTAGGAGTACAGATTGCTTGTTTTGGAAAGAAAATGCGAAAATGCACACGTACAAATGGGAAAAGAGTGAACTACCTGACTCTCTTATATAAAAAAAATGTGAATTCACTCCATTAGAGACTTAATGCAATCAAAGAATAGTGAAATTCACTTCAAAAAGGCCGTGGCCGGCTTGACTGGAACCAACAGGTTGAAAGCTGGGCCGTAAAACTACAACTAACTAACTAACTAACTAACTAACTAACTAACTAACTAACTAACTAACTAACTAACTAACTAACTAACTAACTAACTAACTAACTAACTAACTAACTAACTAACTAACTAACTAACTAACTAACTAACTAACTAACTAACTAACTAACTAACTAACTAACTAACTAACTAACTAACTAACTAACTAACTAACTAACTAACTAACTAACTAACCAACTAACTAACTAACTAACTAACTAACTAACTAACTAACTAACTAACTAACTAACTAACTAACTAACTAACTAACTAACTAACTAACTAACTAACTAACTAACTAACTAACTAACTAACTAACTAACTAACTAACTAACTAACTAACAATAATTCCAAAAAGTGATAGTATATTCAATTCAACAAGAGAGAAAATCAACTTACTTTAACGAGTGCCAGCGGGATCACTTATTTTTAAGAATGGTCCCTGCAGGCACTTCATCAAGAGTGAAACTTTGCCCTTTTGGAGTGAACATCACTCTTCGTGGAGTGAATTTTCGCTCTGTTGGTGTACACTTTGTAACTTAGTGAACGAAGCGATTTAATTTCACCGTTTCTTATCTTATACAAACCGTGGATATTTCCAGCAGGGGCCACGCTACGGTGATACGAGGGGGAATTCTTCCCTTACCCTGCCTTAGTTTTTTTAATGACCCCTCCTCTAGTTGCCCCCTTCAAGTTAGGTCAGGAGTAGTGTCAAACGAAATACAAGCATTTTACCCCTCCTGAGACTTAGGCCTAATTCAGGCCTAACTTTTAACACAGATAAGCGCTAAAGTCAAAGAACTGCCGAGGCCCTGGACCCCACCAGCAGATGCGCACGCTTTACGTTCGGTTTTGCGAGATATTTTTTGCCCCCGAAGTTTTCGTTTGCCCCTTGTTTGGCGCCGCTGCGCAGTCTGAGCTTCTAGTTCACAATAGCTTCACTTCCATGTGTATACGCGTGCCTATTTTGCAGAGAGTGTAAATGATTTGCTAGGTGCAGCATAGAAGTTTGTAATTGCTGTCGTGGCATTTCACTTTCACAGCTCATTGCCGAAAATAAGCAAAACATCTCTTAACATTTCAAGACAAAATGATGTCCCAGATCTTGACATTTGGAGCCCTCGTCCCTGGTGAAGGCATAAAGATGATATGTGTGCAAGTGAAAAGGTTAAAGTGTGAATGAACGCAAATGTCAACCAATTCTTAAGATCGAATGTTTCGTAGATTTTAGAAATTCGGCCCGTGAGTCGTGACGCAATTTCATGACGTCAAAATGATGGTATTGATTGGTTAAATATCGCATTTAATATCCAATTACAAGACTAGTCTACACAAGGAAAAATAGCAGCCATGTAGGAAAAATCCTGGCGTCGTCCCGATGGCAATCTAACAATATTCTTTGATCATTCTATTTATGATCGGGGCGGATATTGACTCCGTACTTATTTCTCGGTTCTTGCAGACCCCGTGATCAATATCGCTATGGATTAACATACAACCACCTCACTCAGCAATTTTGACAGGATATTTATTTGTTTTTATATAAAGGTTTCGCTTCAAAATACCGGACCTTGGGGATATTTCTTTTTCTTTTACACAACGAATTTGAAGCTGTTTTTGTTACTCATAGGACTTACAGTGTTGGAAATCCGATCACGTGACCTCTTAAATAGAAGGAAAACATCACGGGGATATTTATGATTGTAGAGACACCCCGACAACAAGAAACTAGTGTGTGGATCTTCGCGAGGTGTCGGTATATGTACTATGAGGTACAGAGGAATTTTACCACAAAAGATTTGGGCTGCTGGGTGGGGTGTGGGATTAATGAGGTACAGAGAGAATCCACCACAGAAAATTTGGGCTGCCGGGTCGGGTGAGGGTTTGAGGATCTGACGCTATGGGAGAGGACCACTTCACTTATATGCCAGATGCGCATTCATGCCTGAACATGGAGCCATGTGGTAAAGGCAATGATGCCCGTGGCCAGGGCTGTGTTTTTTGGGGGCCGGGGTGGGGGACCGGATATATTGATCGCCATTCTGGGGGTTGAGAGGTAGGCGTACAGGGAAGAGGTAAACTAAAGAATTTGCAAATAAAATCCTTTAGCAAAGGGGATCAGATGCAAATTGGTACTATAATTTCCATGTAATCGGCTCCTGTCACAAGGTCAAGTGAGGTAAAAAGCGCATTGTAGATTTGATTGATAGGAGTAAGGTCCTGTCATTGGATAAAACGGCCTGTTAACGTGACCCAAGATTCAGGACATGCTGACGTGTCTTGTCAAATTCTATGTAGAAGTATGCCCGACTTATAGTTAAGGAATTATAAGCATATACTGCCCTTAGGCAGACGCTAGTGCGCTTTTACATTGCATTAGCATTAACAATTAATCCCTATACTCTGATACTTTGGGGTGAATCCGTGCATGGTCACCCAGTCTGAGTGCATAGTCTATATAGGTCGAGAATTTAATATTTGTTTCGTGAGGAAAGGAGTTGTGAGCTTAAAATAGCCCCCCTTGAGTTCATCTTCAATCTTTGATATAGCCGAGGGGGGGGGGGGGGGTTATGGCCGGGAAATCTACTTTGTATCCGTTCATTTTACAGTTGAAAGAAGGAATAAAAAGTTAGGTGTCAAGCCCGTAATACGCAGAAGATTTCGACCTGAACTCTCCTGAAGGGGTTTATTGTACCTTTGTCTAAGTAAGTATAGGTAGTCCTAAGTCCTATAGATTTCAAGTGTGTGCTGTATGTAGGATTTGGAGTCCAACATCAGCACCTGGTATACATGTGGTGTTCCATATATCTACCTCTCTTCAAGTCTTTTACCAAGAAACTTGATTGAACAATATTAAAGCCTTTAGGGCAAGAGCAGTCACCGCAACTTGAAGAAGTGTAATAGACTGCGGTCCTGTTTTATGACTGGCTATCGAGAGTCATGTGACAACATTGTTTCTCTTCAAATGTGAAATCTACTATAGAAGTAACTGCTTGCTTTACCCATAGTTATTATACCTTTCCTTGGTTGGAAAACTCCTTACGCACACTGTATGCACAAACGCAAAAGCTATATGTACGTTCATAGTTTTTGTAAGGTGCGTCCGTAACTGTCCGTAAAAGCATGTTAAGCTCTTCAAAAATGTTCAACACGTGACCGCTTTGAAGATGCACACGATCGATAAGTACCGATATGGCTCCATTGATTGTTGTACCGTTTCTGCTGGGAAGTGAGATTAAAGTTGGCCCAAGGGCTTAAAGTGAACTGCAAGAGACCTCCTAATCAGTACGGTTTTAAGAATTTTGAATAAACCCTATATTCTCGGGTTTCCTTTTCTCTTTTCAAGCGTGAAATACTGGTTCCTAGGCCAGGCGTTTGGAGACCTAAGTTCGCTGGGGACCTTAAGTAGGCCCTACAGCAGGCTTCCTCAATTAATGGGGCATAAGACGATGACCCCTCCCCTTTGAAAATTTTTGAGTTTCAGAAGGGGCGTACATGCAAAACAGTGCAAAGTTTGTTCAATTTTTCCGGCCAAAATTTTTCACAAACTTTACCATTTTTGTCAATTCGCCGGTAACAGCGGTGAATCGACAGAGCACTGACTCTAATTAAAATGAACGAATAACCAGTGACGGTGATTTTACTTTCTTGTGAGAACAAAAAAAAAAGACATTTTTATATTCTTGTCGGTATGTGACGTCATTCTGTGGGAAGTATTAGATTTATGTACAGTACCTAGTTTTGAGACAGAACAATTCTTGTCAAAAAATTATGAAAGGTTAATTTTTTAAATTTACTTCCACAATTTTTGCGCCACTTCATACCACGTCGCGCGCCACAAGTGGCGCGCGCGCCGCCATTTGAGGAAGCATGCCCTACAGTCTTATCATACTGCAGTCAGTGTGCGGTAAGGGTGAAGTAGACCTACTTCTTACGCTAGTTGGGCTTCCTAAAATTGGGTACCAGCATAGTTGCTGATAAATATTGCATAATACACTCGTCTGATGAACCGTTACACTCGTTTGTTAAAATGGTTATAGTCCAACGTTATACAGTGCAACTGCTACTAGGCTTGGCAATTTCGCGGAATTGTTGAGTGTGCTTACCAAGTTACTGTTGCTAGCCCAGTCATCGATTGTCCCGCTATTTTAGTTTGGGTACAGTTATTCTCGCTTTACGGCCGCTCTTATTTAAGACAGAAATCTTAATCAAACCTTTCGCAATAATATACGCTCTAATTGAAGTCATAACAGTTACATGATAATGTTCGCAAGAGACTCTCGAAAAAAATAGTTTACCTTGTCTGCATGTATACAGTACCTATGGAGAGTCCAACAACAAGGCCCTCGTGTACTATCAACGTCACGTGTCCGACGAAAACCGGATTCTCAACATAAGCAGTCAGTTCGCGGAGTTTCCCAACCAGGGAAAGGTATAATAACTATGTTTTACCTAATGCATAAAACATTGAAGCCATAAAATATTGCCCTTTATGCCTACGGGTGTTAGATTTCGTCGTTCTTAAGCGAGAAAGAATACATTTCTTACCCGTGATATGTACCGTTCAAGCTTAGTACCTTTTGGGAAAGTATCATATGTGACGGTTCTAAGCTAGAAAGAATGCATTTCCTATCGTACGAATTGGATGAAATATTATGAAAGATTCTTTGAGGAGAAATAAGAACAAAATTGTGCCGTTTAGCTGTTGTTTCAAAATAAGTTTGTCCTCGACCTTTAATAGGGAAAATTGCATTCCCTTGCAAAATCAATTTTAGTGTGACAGACATACTTTAGTGACCTTCAATGCCATATGATTTGCATGCGCATGACAAGCAGGGCCGTATAGTCCGCAAAGGGGATTCCCCGGAGATTTCTGTGTGCTAGTTGATGAGCGGCACTTAATGTAGACATGTAGACAGTGTCTGAACTGTCCCTAGAAATTTTGCCCAGTCTACGGATCTGTCGTTAATTAAAATATAAAATCTGCAACAAGAAACAAAAACTCATTCCTTACCTTTCTTTTTGTTCTCATAAGTTAGTGTATATGAAGGTATGTAACAAAGTATCAGTGGTATAGCTAGATTTTTTCCAAGGGGAAAGCACCCAAATTTTCTTTTAAAAAGCGTGAACACTACTGTATTACACTTTAAAAACTAAAGTGCTTCTTTAATAGCACTTTCTGGGTGCTGAATTTAATTATCCAAAAGTGCTGTTTCAGCACTTTTATAGTGCTAATTTTACAGCACTTTCATAGTGCTGTCATAACAGAAAAGTGGGCGGAAGTAATTTAGATGGAAAAATGTTCAAAAACTCTAAATTTCTAGCAAAATTTCTGTATCTTTGGTTTTGACTTTTATCAAGCATTTATCAGCTAACATAACACATTGTTTACACGTGTTCATTATTATTTATCTATTTCATGATTTTAACGCTGTAAAAATATTACAGTATATTCCAAAATACGAGTTTCGCAAATAAAAAAATCTAGATTATTTTATACATAATTACTCTTGAAGATTTAAACACAGCACTTTAAGATTTCTGGACAGCTCTTCCATGTGCTCTTTACTGCCGCACTTCCGAGGGCTGTCTCCAATGCACCCAAAGAAGAACTACGGTAGCACCCGACGGTGCAGTCATATCGAAAAGTTACGATCATAAACCTCACAAATGCATTACAGTGTGTGGACGCATGATGCATTGCTCGGTTTTTTGCTTAATGTAGTACTCGGTGTTGTGTTTTAAGGTCTGGCTAATTTGGATTTGTGATGGTCGTATTATTACACACCCAGCGAATATTTTTTTGATTGGGCACACCCTTTAATTTCGTCGTAAATCATTAATGTATAGGAACTGATGTCTATAAGCAAAAATGTGCTTTTCACCCCAAATTTACATAATTTAAAGGATTAATACTTCTAGCCACAAATATATCGAAATGGCTAAACAAGTTTCTGGTAGCTGCATGTCATAGGTAGCAGGAGGAAAAGAGTTGGTTTTTATTTGGGTCTATAATTTTGTCATAAACCGCGCTTTTGTGACATGAAATAACGCATATTTTGGGAAAATTCCCCAAATCCCACAAAATTTTGAAATCGTCAAAAATCACGTATTTCAAATGAAAAATTGGCGTTTCATGGGTTTCTTTCACCTAGGCATATCATTTCGAAGCATAACTGATTAAGCTTACCTCAATTAAAACAATTTAGAAATTTTGGTGTAAAATGAGCAAATGATCGTTTTTGTACAAAACTTTTCGATGTGCCCTTTTAGGCTCTTATAAGTGCAAATAAAGCTGCTTTTGCACCACTTATTAGTGGTGTCTGGCAGTACTTATGGTACAGTTAAAAGTAGCTCTTGTAAGTGCTTAAGTACTGCACCTCACATGTGTTACAGTATTTAAGCACCTTCAGAGTGCTGTCGATTGCACCACGGGCACAGTCCCTACTAGGGGCTCTTGGATGGTGCAGAAAAACTGCTCTTTGAAGGGAAATGTTGAGTTTAAAATGCTCTAACAAAGCATGAAAATTAAATAGTTCTAGTCATTTTCAAATCATTCTGTCTCAGCAATAAACCCCAGCAATAGCCACATCTCCTCAAAATATTATGCACAAGAAGATATATGGAAGCTGTGTCTTTTGAAATGTTGAAAGTTTGGGTGAACAACTTATTCAGGAGCAACAAACAACTGAAGTTTTATCTGAGAGAAACTTATTTCTTGAAAAGAAGGCTTATTTGTAATTACTAATCACTCTTTGCCAATAAATACTGATTTTAGCAAGAACGAAATTTCCTTGTAGAACAAACGCAATATTTCCCTTTAAGTGCTGTTTTTAACTCTTCTTGTTACAATGCAGGGTTCTAATTTTCGGCGCGGAGCTTTTAAGCAAATATTTGTAATGAAATTTGCAAATTTGGGGGATTATTGTAACCTCTGCACTTCTTATTAGCATTAATCTGAGATTGCATGGCATGTTACATAATGTTATCTTAAGGCCTGCGGATTGAGACTTACCGACTACATTTAAAAATTTACCGAAACTTTGCTGCATTTTTAGAACAAAATATTTCAAAATCAGGAGCCTATATTGGAAAAAAAATTATAAAAAATTAATAATAAAAAATACTATTTCTCGTTACAAGAATTTTGACGGCTAGTGTATGTCATTGATTTTCAATGTCTGGACGAACTTATCAAAAGTACGCTGTAGGGGAGGGGCTTATTTTCAAACTACAATAAACAGATAGTTAGATAATTTTAGAAGAATACGAATTTTCAAATTTTTCAAAATCCTTTCTGAGAGGCATGGCGTAACCGAAGGCCAACGCACCATTTGGGTTTATGAACCCTCGTATGTGAATGTAATGCTCAAGATATCTTGATCTAACAGTCTTACAGCTCAGATACATGTATTTAACCTTTCTCGATCAGCGATGGTCATCCTGAAACTTTGCATTAATTACTTTTCAATGTAATCAAGGGGAAACATTTGCAGCTAAGTCTCTTCCGGTAAATTTGACTCCAGTTGAAGGATGACGCACGGGGTTTCGAAAGTAAAAGCAAGGTTCTCCGCATTTGCGCACTGGATACACGTTTCAACAAAACATACTGAAACGAAAGAATTACGGGGGATTGTATTAAAAAATTTCATTTCTTTCAGGTTTGACAGCGATAACCTCATCCACAGTCGTTTCTATGATGTCAAAAAATTTTCAAGCAGGCCCTTTGAAAATCTTATTGACGCTTTTGACAGTTAAATGAAACATGATCTAGTAAGAGAAGGTCCACTCCATTCAGCCATTGGTATGGACGTAGTCCAAGAAGATTTTTTGTCACAAAACTGTCAGCCCGGATTGCCGAATAGAAACCAGGTATAGCATCCACTGCCGGGCAGCCGCAACTCCTCGCAAAGGCTACAACATGTGTATTCCGTGTAAACATTTTCAATGTGTTTATTCATTTTCATTGTAATCTTTTATTAACAGCAGTACGTGCTTTAGACACAAGAGACATACAGGATTGGTGGGGGGGGTATCTTTTATTAACAGCATTATGTGCTTAAGGCAAAAGAGACTAACGAGGTTGGTGGGTATGGGAGGGAGAGGAGCTGATAGGGTGGGTCTGTTTATGGAACGGGGGGGGGGGTTATGAATCTCACTCTGCATATATAAAAAGTCTCTGTTTTGATGCAGGACTATGTGGCTTCCTGCTAAGGCCTAAATGTCTCGCACGGAAAGATATAGTTGGTAGATAAAATTATAGCCCTGAGTGTGGGAGAGATAGCATACGAGTCGGGGAAGTGGGGGGGGGGGGGGGTGAGGGAACGCAGTTCAACATGAATTGGGCAGAGGTTCGCCAAATGTACTGGACTGTTTATCTCGTGCTGTAAATGTCGTTATTTTTTATAACCTATTCAACACCCAAGGCAATATTCCCTAAGCTGATGTGAAAATACGAAGTCTTAAAGGCTATGTTCCCCCACCCCAAACAGTACCAATACTCCTAACCTTCTTACTGAAGCCCCTCCCACAATTTTCTGAAATTCATCGCCATTCAGACACAATCTCAGTTTATTGCTTCAGGGTGAGTATAGAAAAACTCAATTTATATAATCAAAACACTCTCAGTACCATACATGCTGTGTAATATAAGCTTTAGCACTCTGCATTGTTTGAATAAGCTGTCAATCAAAGAGCTGAGCCAATTGCGAATTTTGGTACCCGGGTACCAAAACTGTAGTTCCGGTGAGAGGTCTGGCCCTTTAAGCAGTTGTCACACTACAACGAATTCTGATCGAATTCCGATCCGATTTTTTCGGGTTTCTGTCAAAATCTTCTCTATCTCCGATCAGAAGGGCCAAAAATTTGTCAGCCAGTGTAAATATGTTTTGCATCTAATGTCTATGAAGACAAAATACCAACTGATTACTTCGTGACCTTACACCGACATCCTCAGTTTTTTCTATCGGACAGCGTAGTCCGATAAAATCTGTCTGTCGATATGACGCCATGTGATAGTTAGCAAAAATGCAATTTGTGTATGTAATGTAAATATTTACACTGGTTTGAAAATTGTTGGCTTTTTCTGATCAGATATTAACAAAAAACTCACAAAAATCGGATCGAAATCCGATCCGAATCGTTGTAGTGTTGGAGTAATGTGCCTATCCGGGCCAAACTCAATCTACAAATTATGTTTGTCATTTCCACTGTAAAGTACTCACAATTCTTCATCAGATCAATTTCTATCTTTACTATGTACGGTTTTTTTCTCAGGTTGAAGTTCTTCCGAGTTAAACCAGGGAATAATTGATAGCGTCTGGTCAGTTCAGGAGATAAACTCTTTCGGGGGAAAATGGGTTTTCATTCCATCGGGGCCCGGAAATACGGCCATGGGTGGCTCCATTTTTAAATGTTTCCCTTTAATGCTTTGCGATCCTATCGCGCAAAGTCAACCGACGCGAACGTTCAACACACCTGAAAAATTTCATCGATCTAAGGAAAGAGAAATTTTGTAATCTGTAAAATCTTTGTTGCTAGGAGAACAAAAAAGCCGGATCTGTTGGGTACTTCACCTGACAAATTTTGAGATATCCAGCAATTATGCCACGTTCTGTGTCCTAAGCTTGAAACATAGACTCGATACAGCAGCAAGATTGCATTTTTTTCTGCAGAAAGTTGTGTAAGTTGCTCTTACTTGCAATTGTGTTCATAAATACGTTGTTGAAAGTTTCTTGTGACTTCGATCTATGGTGGTGAACAATAACCTTTATATTCACATTTATAAAACAAAGCGACGACTGTAAAGAGGTACACACTTAGTAGTCATGCATATTCATGCTGCAAATATTTTCCCCCGATTGGATGAATTCTTTTTTCACCCGAAAACGGTTATCTCCCGGACTGCTGGTTAGACTCAGAGAACTGATATTGCAGCTTCCTGGTCTGAACGAGCGACAAGTCACCTTCATCATTTTTTTTTTCAGGCAAGCAGTTAGACATCACCCCAGTTTCAATTTTGCCAACCCCTTTAATAACTGTCTTAAAATCATTCTCACCCTATATACAGTCTTAGTTGATTGTTTCAGGATACACCCTGGTGAGTATATATGTAAACCCTAATGCGTAATCAAAACTTCCCCAACACATGTGTGGTATGAGCTACTCTCCAATTTTGGAATGTCATGTCAATCAACTTAGCTGTGACCATATGCGTATATGGGGTAATTTTTTCGACCAAAACATGACAATTTTCGCCCGAATAATGGAACGTTTTGCTCAACTTCTGCCCAAACTGCTCCACTGTTTTTGCCCGACTCGGGCGCTGGAGGGCGAGTGCCGCCCCCTGCATCCCCGCCTCGTACGCCTATGGGGGTGACGAAAGACTGCCCTTAATCCTAGTGTATTGTCACCTATCTGTTTCACTGCCTAGTCCTTTTTTGCGAGTAAATGTCTTCTGTATATCACGCATGCGTGCATGAACTTGAACGAGCCGTTGGCTATTTTGTAGCAGAAATGAATGTTGTTATGAGATATGAAGTAATCCTTTTTGTAAAATACGTTTTGCTTTTACGTTCCTATCACTGTACATCCTTGGTGTCACCAGGGTTCTGTCACTAGAAGTCCCTGGTATCACCTCGTACCAGTCGTGTGTCTCAAAAGAGGTGTCAGTTTTAATTTGAGAGGCTAAAGCACACATTTCACATAGTTTTTTAAGTGCCTGTGAATTTTAACAACAGAGATACGAAGTGCTCATTGACAAATAGAGGGCGCCAGAAATTACTATTGCCATTCTCAGTTCTACAAAACGAAATCCGAGCAAAATATTTTGTACGCCCTCCTTTTATCGCTTATCGTCCTGACCTTCGGGTTAATTTGTTTCCTTTATGGGGGAGCCTTAGAGGGCATTACATAAACAAATCATAGCAAAACTCCAAGGCCCAAACAAAATCTCGCTCCTTCAAATTTGCTTGTTACGGAGGCCATTTTCATGATTTTTAAAGAAGCAGCCATTTTCTGGCAAATAATGACCCGACAGTAACAAGTCTGTATGTAACTCAAGTCATGTGTCCATCTCTTTGTTTGTCTCTTTCTTCTCTTTACTTTGTGTAAGTCTTTGTTTTATTACTAAAAATGGAAGAATTGTTTTACTTGGCATCTATTTAAATAAAATGCAATGCCCAATTAATTGATCCTTCTTAGTTCCGACTTGTATTTTTACCTCTCTGAACGTAAATTACCATAACCAGTTCTAGGAAAGGGAATAAGTACAAACTAAACGTGAACGAAAAATTACATTAAGTTCATTTATTCTGTTGCAGTTTTTAGACTAGTGGTTCCAAACTTTTTCCAGCTGACCGCCCCTTCTACTGAATATAAATGGACATTCCCTTGTTGCGTATATCAAAGTATTGCTAAGAGACAACTGTAATGAAAATGCATACCTTCAGATGGGCCTGTATCGTTTTCAGGGTTCGACGCAGGGCAGCGAGGTAGCGAAAGGGACTCACAAAATGAAAACATACCACTAGGAATTTTTAACACACGAGGAACAAAAACATGAAGGCTTAATCGCAGCCAGAAGCAGAGAATATTTTTGGAGTTAAAGAGAGACAAGGACCCACTCGGTTGCAAAACGTTGTCACAGGGACCAGGGATAATTCCCTATATATAAGAGGGACCGCCAGGGGCAAACCTCTGAGCGTTGTGGTATCAATGATATATGGACACAGAAAAGAGGCATGTCAGTCAGCCAGAGATGACGGTTATCTTCCGATTACCCAATAGCTTTTGGATGTGGTGAAGAAGCTGTAACTCAAGGAAGTGCAGTCAGCACCAGTGGCGCAGTTATAAAGGAGGGGGAGGGGGCAAACAAACGCTCAAGGGGGGCAACATCGTATTGGCAATATTAAACTTTTATGAAGTCTTTAGTTCTCGCTGCTTGTTAACACCTATAGGCCGACCTATTCTCGTTCTTTACAAACAGTAGGTCTACTGAAGGAAACTATTAAGAAGACTATAAGACTCTTGGATTGTGAGTAACGGATAGTATCTTTGTCTATTTTTTTTTTGGGGGGGGGGGGGCAAAATATGGTCTTGAAACCATTGGGGGCATTGCCCCAATCGCACCTCTGGCAGCGCTCCTGTTCTGCACAAGAAAATAGATACTGCGCATGCCTTGCAGTGATTGTTAATGGCATGTAGTACACATCCTGTGCAACAATGTATCAAATCAAAAATACATGAATACTACTATATTAAAAGTATGCCAAAAAAAGCTTTATTTATAAAATTACAATTTATCGATAAAGGTTCAGTTTTAATTAATTTTTCTTAATTGATTTGGTCTTTTATGTGGTTGTGAAGCTTTCTTGGAAATATAATTTATGCTTGGGTTTACTACAGCAGTACAAGTGTATTTAGGACTATGTCGTTGAAAATTTTATCCATACCTTTTGCAGCGATATTGTTTTTGAAAGGTTTTGGACAGTTCGACGCACAAAAAGGTATTAAGACTTGTCCTTAACAGGGTTTTAATCCTGTCACGTTGAAAATAGGTTTTAACAGTCGTAAAACAGGGCTGGAAAAAATGTAAATTTCCCTGCAGGCAAATCAAATTTCCCATCAAGCAAATCAAAATTTCCCAAAGACTCAACATGCCTACAAACAAAAGCGGCCAAATTTCCCTCCAAATACCAAAATCTCCCTGCAATGACATTGTACAAATGCTGGTTTTTCCAGCCATGTCGTAAAGTAACCTCGCCCAACCGCCGAGCCATGCATAAATTAATTGATGCTAATTTTGGCGGGAATGGAGAAAGAGCAATATTCCAGGAACGGAAGGATGTCGGGAACTTAAGTAGGTATGTTAAATTATCTTATCTTCGAATGCGATTTTTTTTATTTTATCTCAGGGAGGGCAGAATGGTCAGTGATGACCCCCCAAAGTTACCAATATTCCTCTGTTCAAATCATGAATGTTCAATTTGTCTTCGATAGGTCCATGAAGTTATTAACTAATTGTACCAATGAGTGAAACTGAAAAGTTCCTTTTAAAGCTTTTATGGAGATTTAAATCATGGCAGTAAACATTCTTCTTTTTCCTGAAATTTTTCGAATACAACAAATTGAATGTATACGCTGCATGAGTAATTGGTACGAAAGCCTATTATTACTTCCACCTATATAAATATTTTCAATCTGTAATAACAGATTATTAATCCGTTATTACAGATTAAATGATCTGTTAAACAGATTAAAAATATTTATATAGGTAGAATTAATAGGCTTTCGTAATTTGGCACATCAAGTACAGTATACTGTACGAATGTATGTATCAGTAAATGATGCATTCAAAGAATGGTTTAAAGTCACATCAAGTTTTGATATATTAGAGGGGTAGCTATTCTTGGCATTTTGGTAAAATTTGCACTGAATTCCAATGTGTAGTTTTCAAGACATTGGCAGGTGAAGTTGTCACATTTTCCACCAGTGATGAGCTTGAAGCAAGCACATAGGACATCATACCCTCATAATATCCCCTTTCTTTAAACTATACAACTAATTTTCTCCTTAACAAACCCATATTTTCAGAACATGGTTGCATAAGTGGCAAAGGAACTTTACAAAGTTTGCACTCCCTACTGGGAGGTCCTATCACTTTTACCTTCAAGGTCAACGCAACAGTCTGGAAAACCCCTTAAAAAAGGTAAAGCATTCCTTGTCAATGTGAGGGAGTGATGTAATCTCTGCTGCCCTCAAACTAACTTTGAAAAACAAGGCTACTGACTTCATTTACTGACATCTTCTCGAGAAATACGTTTCCCATTTGAATGGAAGTTTTGGCATTCTGTCTAGACTGGTTCCTCTTTCACATATGAAAATTAAATTTTTGTATAAACTTTCCCTTTAAGTGTCCTAATAGTTATTTAATGACAAATCTCTTGACCCGTTTCACCCACCTCTATCATGAGGCATTATTTTAGTATGAAATTTAGTAATATGCCTATTGTTCTGTTTCTGGTTTGCTGTTCAGTTTTCAGCGAAATTTGGAAATTTCATTATAGAGAGCAGCATCCAGATTTGTTTATTTTGAAGAAAAAGATTATTTTAAGTGTACATACTGTCCTGGCTAGCGTTTAAAAAATATATATGTTAGAGGTTCAGACTGAATCTTATTCATCGAACTGTTCTGAGGGTCGTGAGGTTGGTTTCGTGTTGTCCTTCAGTGGACGTAATAACTTCTTCGGTAGGAATTGAGAATTTTGGTTTCGCCAAACGGCCCTTTGCCAGAGGGTCGGGAGGACCTAAGAAAGAAAAGGTATCCATCGAGCTCTTGTTGTCATCCAGTGGACATATAGATTCTCCCGGAAAGCAGTTCATGGTTTGGTTTCGCCAAACGGCAATTTGTCAGATGGTCGGGAGCACTGGCGTCACAACAGGGGGGGGGGGAGGGGGTGCAGAAGACTCAACTTGCGCCCCCATGCTGAACAATTGCCCGTGTTTGATGTCATTCTACGCCCAATCTGTCAAAGGGGCTAATGCTATTCATTTCTCCCTCCACATTCTCTCAAATATCTGACATCTCCTATTTTGGCCACAAATATCTTTTCCAGCAAATCCATATTTTTCGCCACCTGGGAACGTAGGGGGTGCAGCTGCCCTGACCCCGCCCCCTTGTGACGTCACTGGTCGGGAGAACTTTAGAAAAGTATTCATCGAACTAGCATTGTCATAACCTGTATCATAGTTGAGATATTAAATGTTGAATTTTATTCACCTTAAAACGAAAAAATCTATTGTGCAGTAATTTGTGACTTTCTTGTTGTACAACGTCAGATTACTTCCTTTGATTCTCCTTTGAGAGTAAGAATATTTAAATATGACTTTGAAGGCTTCCTGTCGCTTGCATAGCATGTTTTACAGAGAGGACTTAATCAATTTCGTCATCCTATAAGAGTGCTAACACATATAGGCACAAAAAGGAGAACAAAGACTGTAATTTGAATACAACAATGACATCACAAATTTTTGCACAATGTGCCATTTTAAATCCCTCAGCTCAGGAATGACCCTAACCAGAAAGCCAAAAGGCTTAGTGATTCCTTGCCGCTGAAATGTAAGGCCCTTTTTTCACATTGACATTGCTTTGCAATGTTTTTCAATTAACAGGGCTCCATAATGTGCCCACAAAGTACACATGCAAGGCATCCAATCTTCCTACATGTAGATTCCCCTTGCCCGTTGTGAACCCAAATGACATTTGACCTCCACCAAAAACTTCTGGGACCATGTATTCACTATGTGCCATCTACAGGACAAGTTACAGGACCTTACAAGTGACCTTTCTTGAAAGACTGTGCAGGAAAGCTTGTCAGGCTTTGAACATGCTGACTCCAAATGAACTTTGACCTTTCAGAAAATCAATCAACAGGGATCATCTACTCAATATGACCAATCCACACACTAAATATGAGCACAGTCACATGTACCGTTCTTGAGATATCGTGTTTACAAAGTTTTGACCTCTTGACCTCTCATGACCCCAAATGACCTTTGACCTCCACCAAAAACAATAGGGATCATCTACTCAATATGGCCAACACACTCGCCAAATATGAGCACAGTCACATGAACCGTTCTCAAGATATCGTGTTTACGAAGTTTTGACCTTTTGACCTATTGTTACCCCAAATGACCTTTGACCTCCACCAAAACAATAGGGATCATCTACTCAATATGGCCAATGCACACACCAAATATGAGATTAGTCACACTTACCCTTCTTGAGATACCGTGTTTACAAGCAATTTCTAAGGAATTTATCTATTGACCTCTCGTGACCCCAACTGACCTTTGACCTCCACCAAAAACAATAGGGATCATCTAATCAATATGGCCAACACACTCGCCAAACATGAGCACAGTCACATGTACCGTTCTCGAGATATCGTGTTTACGAAGTTTTGACCTTTTGACCTATTGTGACCCCAAATGACCTTTGACCTCCACCAAAAACAATAGGGATCATCTACTCAATATGGCCAATGCACACACCGAATATGAGATTAGTCACACTTACCCTTCTTGAGATACCGTGTTTTCAAGCAATTTCTAAGGAATTTTTCTATTGACCTCTCCTGACCCCAAATGACCTTTGATCTCCACGAAAATCAATAGGGATTAACTAATCAATATGACCAATGCACACACTAAATATGAGCACAGTCACATGTACCGTTCTCGAGATATCGTGTTTACAAGGTTTTGACTTTTTGACCTCTCGTGACCCCAAAGGACATTTGATCTCCACCAAAAACAATAGGGATCATCTACTCAATATGACCAAGCCACACACCGAATATGAGATTAGTCACACTAACCCTTCTTGAGATACCGTGTTTTCAAGCAATTTCTAAGGAATTTATCTATTGACCTCTCGTGAGCCCAAATGACCTTTGACCTCCACAAAAATTGATATGGATCATCTACTCAACATGATCAACCCACACATCAAATATGAGCATAGTCACATGTACCGTTCTAGAGATATCGTGTTTACGAAGTTTTGACCTTTTGACCTCTCGTGACCCCAAATGACCTTTGATCTTCACCAAAAACAATAGGGATCATCTTCTCAATATGACCAACCCACACACCGAATATGAGATTAGTCACACTTACCCTTACAAGCAATTTCTAAGGAATTTTCTTATTGATCTCTCGTGGCCTCAAATGACCTTTGACAAGAAAATCCATAGGGATCATCTACTCAATATGACAAACCCACACACTAAATATGAGCATAGTCACATGTACTGTTCTCGAGATATCGTGTTTACAAGGTTTTGACCTTTTGACCTCTCGTGACGCCAAATGAACTTTGACGTCCACCAAAAACAATAGGGATCATCTACTCAATATGGGCAGTCCACATGCCAAGTATGAGATCCTTCGGAGTCACCCTTCTTGAGATATCGTGTTTACAAGCCAAAGCGTCACATACGCACACGCACACGCACACACCCGCACACACACACACACTCACACGACATCACCATCGCATAGATTCCTTGCCTGCCTACGGCAAGGAATCAAAAATGGGAGTAGGGCAGTTTGAATTCATTTTTCATGCGCGGTAATATATATATTTTTGAAATTTCCGACTTGAGGTGCAACTCAAAATTTGGTCTCCCTTAAGCGACGTAACATGGACCCATTTTTTCGTTTCTTAGTGTTTTATCATAGGCGCGGCTTCACTCTTAAAGTGTACCTCAAGTCAATTTAAAAATATATATTAAAGACCATGAATAATTAATTCTAACAGTCCAAATCCCATCTTCAAGGGACATTCCTGAACTGAGATATAAAACGTTAAAATTTATTCACTCAAATTAAAATGTTACATTGTGCAATAATTTGTGATGTCATTCCTGTACTACTCAAATTACAATCTTTGTATTTCTTTGTTTTTCCAAACGTCACTGCACCTTGAACCAAGGTGTGGTAGCACTCTTACTCCTATGAGGTGAAATTATTAATTAAGCCCTCCTTGTGCAACATGCTATGCATGGAAACAGGAAGTGTTCAAGGTCATAAAAACATTTTTTATTTCAAAGGGAAACAAAGCAACTTATGTGAGTTGTACAAAAAGAAAGTCACAAATTATTGCACAATCCACCAATTTGTTTTAAGTGAATAAACTTCAACATTTTACATCTCAGCTTAGGAATGTCATATGAAGATGGGTGTAGAATTCATTTTTCATGCTCTTAAATATATATTTTTGAATTTTTTGACTTAAGGAACACTTTAACAGATTTTTGAACCTTTAGTTCATATTGCTGTCCGTGACATTTTGAACAGTATCCTTTCTTATTTTCGAGAGGCAGTTCTATCGTTGTTTTTTCAATGTTTCTTGATTTTCATTGAGTGCTGTGCTCTACTATTGAACTAATGTGTAGAGTGGGTTATGTATCCTGGGAAAGATACTTCTTGGTCACTTTTGAAAATGGCAGAACAAGACTGAATTCTATTTTGTTTATTTTGTTTATTTTGTGTCAGATTACTTATGTTTTCTTTACCATTGAATGTCATTCTTGAAATTTGATACTACTGGAATCTTTGAATATCTTTTCCTGCAGATTTTGCATTACTCTGCAATGCATGTAGGGTATGCAATGTCAAATAAATGTGCTGTGATGACATCACAGACATGCTTATATGTGCATGTGGGCCAACAAAACCTTAGTCCCCTATTTTGCTTGTATATTAAGGGCAATGGTCAATTTACATTGCAAGGTTATTGATCTGGTTTGTGGATGGGAGGGCAAAATTTTCCGAAAGCAAGGGCCCTAGAGAGCGTCCAGGACTGAATTTGTCTGTAAGCAAAAAAAACAAACCCATGCACACTCACACTGATGTACATGTTTAAATAATGAAGAAAGAAGGTGCATCATAAATGCAGCAGTTTTCATTATTATAACATAATATGCTCAACTTGACTTTTATGGAAGCCCGTAAGTCAGAAGTGGATATACCACAATATTATATTTTGCTTATTCTGCCTGTTTTTTTTTTTAAATCTGCCTTAATTAGAAAAACCATACCTCCCCCCCCAATATTTTTATTGGTGGGGCGATTTCCCCAGGATTGACACCCCTGGTGCCCAATGAATTACTCTCATTGACTGCGTCAGTTCTTTGAAAAGATAAAACCCAAATACAGAAGAAGTATAAGCAAAAAAATATTTTTTTGTTGTGTAATTATTTTATTTCAATGATTTCAAAACGAATATTTCAAGATACTGTCAGTGTAAATGTACATGAATTTAATTTTTGCCATACAAAGTTTTTGATATAGACCAATGATTTTACGACTGATAGACTAATGGCTCTGTTCGATAGTTGAAGGCTGGACACGGTGTTATAAATCCACCAGGAAAGTAAATGACATCTTTCCAAGGAAGACCACGCATGAGATTCCCAGTTATTATGGGAAGGAAACAGGAAGTGGACCAGGTGTAAATGGGCCACTCACTCTGGAAGACCCTGCATGAGAGAAAGGGAAAAGCGATGAACAGACCGCCAATCTGACAGAAGAGGAATATGAAAGAGGCATATGAAATAGGCCTCAGTGATACATCTAGGCAACAAAACAGCAACAGCAATGAACTGACAGGTACAGGCCTCAAGATTCATGAAGGCCATGGCTGGAGTAAATTTTTTGGCCTTTGACAGGCATTTTTCACACACTTATGGAAGGCCACTTTTGGTCGAGGATGGGTAAGTCAAGCTGCTATGTGTTGAACTACTGTAAATGCCACGTGCAACTCCTTCAACATTTCATTTTTGCAGGAGCATTCACAAATTACAGCACACATAAACCACTATTTTTTTCACTTTGGTATACTGGTCTGTTGATCTTTGATTCACAAAGCTTTGCAAATCAATCATTCATAGCCTACAGTACAATCCCTTGTTCTGTTCTTCTTTCAAGTGTAATACAGTTTGGCCTTCATTTAACCAAAAAGTTGTTGGTTACGAAGGCCATTCTGGCCTTAGTGTGGGAAAAAACGAATCTTGAGGCCTGCAGGTAAAAAATCAAATAGGCAGAAGTCACATGCAGGAACAATACAGAGAAAGAATGATAGCTGAAGATATGACTTTTGCATTTGCATGCTTTACACAGCTTCCAAGGTACCCCACTGGCAGGGTTACATTCCATTCGACAGAAACCATTTGAAACTATTCACATTCCAAATGGTTTAGGACTGTGTTTTTGGACCATTTCCATTCAAAACCATTTATTACCAATTGAAACCAGTTGGAAAACCAGTTGAGATTTCTGCTTGCAGGTTCATGACTAGTTGGCACCATTTATCAACTTGAAAGATATGACCATTCAAGGCCAATCGAGTAGCATGTTTCACAAATGGTCCTGAACAGGATTTAACTCTGGGACTTCTACTACTACCAAGGGCCCTGTAAAAGCGAATCCCTTTAAATCACACATCCAGCACTTCATGCCACGATTATTAGTGTGCCATTTAACTTCAGCTCCCTGCTGAAGCTACAAATCAAAGCCCCAGCTAAATATCTGATATGAAAGAAAGAGTAAAATTTGTTTGTTTGGGTAAATTTAAGCAATACTTCATTTAAACATATTGTGACATGTCTTAATTACTCATCTGATAGTTTATGGCTTGGTAATTGATACTGACGATTTCCAAGGATGCAAATTTAAACTTTTAAATAAACCCTTATTACACACAAATGTTACAACCGGTCTTGAAATAAGAATTGTAAAAATAAAGGATAATTTTTACCCAAATATAGCATGTCCCTCTCTAGGCATCACAAGATTTGCATATTTGAGCTCATGTTTATTTATGATAACTAGTGCCAATCAGAAATTGTGCTCTACAATTGTCAATTTTTGATGGATTTGATGGGAATTGCAGCTATTTTCTTGGTTTTTAATGCTTTTTACATCGAATACTTAATTTTGTCATTTCCACCTCACCAGACCTTTAAGAGATGACAACTTGTAAAGATTTTGCAAGGATTTGTTTTAAAGGGGAAGTACCTCAAAGGTATGAAATTGACAATAGTCAGAAGAGATAAATAAAAGACTGTTGTTTGTTCACCAACAAACATTTAAGCCGGGTCATAACAATAGCTTCTCCAGCACTATGGCAGTTCATGAACCATATACATTACCTCAACTTTTAAATTTCCTTTGCATAAAAATTTCCTAAAATTTAAAGAAAGGGGCTGAGTTTTTCAAAAAATTGCCAGTCTACACATCAAAAAAATTTCAGAGAAAAGATATAGCAGGAAAAAGTTTTTTACTTCCAGTTGAACCCATCATTCAGCAAAAAATGACGGACCATGAAGGACCGCTCATGCAGTCATGGCCATTTCCAACTACAACAACAACATGACTGTAATTGCCTCTCTATGGCTTAGAGTAGAAAAGTTGGAAGATTATATCTGCACATGCCCTAGGGAGCTTTCTGTTCAGGTCAGCTGGTAACAAAAACACTGGAGCACTGCATGCTGCTAAAATGCCCGTTACTGAAATGCAGCACCTTCTGGAAACTCAAAATCCCATCGAGTGGCTGTCTCGGTGGGTTTTTCCTTAGTTTATTTTGAATGTTTTGTACAGTGGTGTATATCCAATCCCTCATACAAAAGACTCAACTGATAGCAGGAAGTGGCAGCCCTACCAACTTGTTAATAAGGAAGTTGCTGTCAGTAGGGACTAATTGGGAGCTTGTTTGCTCAATACATTAAGGAGAGATAACAACTCTAGGGTTAAGGTGGATCGAGCTGCATTGGTGCTGCATTTGGCTAATTGGGTCCTTTTGCGCTATGGCACCAACATTGCATAGCATGTTTTACTTGAGTTTACACCATGCCGTTGGCTTATTTGAACACCTTTGACCTGTTGGACAATACTGCTTATTGGAGAAACTTTGAACTGGCCTACTTGTGAAAATGAACCTGTTTGTCTGGAACACCAAACTAAATACCAAGCTAGATTATTCCCAATATTACTGCATTCACCTTTTTAAATAGACAATCTGATTGCACGAGGAGCAGTGGCCATGACCGTAATAAAAATTGGAGGGGGAAACTAGAGGCAAAGAAAAATGTTTGGGGAAGGGCAAAAACTTTTTTTACACAGAGCTAAACTTAATAGTAAGTGCACCCTTCTTTGAGTGCAGTCCATGAGGCAATGCCTTTGTGGGGTCCAAGGAGGCAAATTAGCCACAGAAGTTCTTAGGTTTTAGCATATCTCTGGGTGAAATATTCAGTCAGGAGACTAGGTTTATTATTCAATTTTTTCAGCTGACCTAAATGCTAACCTGCCTAAACTGGGAGGGAAGGGAGGGGGACAGAAATTTGAAGGGGCAAATGCCCCCTCTTGCCCCACCCCTGTAACACCACCACTGATCACTAGACATGATATATCATAGCCAAAAGAGTGACTTTTCCAGGATTTGTCAATGTTAGGTGATCAGACTGGGAATAACACTACTTTTGTTTGCCCCTTGCTTAGGAATGTAAACTATAAATATTGTGTTTTTATAAACCCATAACCTTTAACTTACCAGTAAGGGTTGATCTTTCCTGAGAAAATCCACTGGCCAAAAGTTGGAACTTTGTCATGACCCCGGATGTACTGTGATTCTGCAAGCTTGGCCAGAGCACATGGCCTGTTGTTATGGCTACTGACATGTTCGTTTACCTTTAAAACCTCTGGTACAGAGCATGCCAATCTCCAATAAGGGTTGATGAAAAATCCTTTCACCTGGCACATATCATATGCCCAAAGCATCATCAGTGACTCTAAATGAAAAAAGTTTAATCAAAAACATTTTCTTTACTCTGCCAACTATGAGACCTACAAACTTAAATCTCTACCCATGAGAAAACTCCAGCTGAAACCTGATGAACAGGTTTTGAAAGGCTTGGACAGGTAAAAAAGTTACTTGGAAACAAAATCAACAGGTTTCAACAGCTGCCAACAGGTATCAACAGGAACCTGTTTGCTTCATCAGTGTTACCTATTGATGCCTGTTGACTTATCACTCCAAAAGGTAACTGGAACATTGCCTCTTTATATGTTCATACCTGTTCAAACCCATTCAAATTTCAACAGGTCTCAAGAGGAATTTTCCCCTGGGTACAGTAAATGTGTCTGATTGTTAATCAGTATGAGTCCTTACAGTAACAGGTCACCCCCAATACCCCATGAGAAAAAATAACCCCAAGCAAGTGAAAACCAACTTGTGGTCTGCAGGTGTCTGAGTTAGTCCTGAATCTCTACAGCAAGGGGTCAGCAGATAAAGGGTTTGCAGAATACAATGGATCTAAAGTTTTAGGATTCATCTGTTCCATTTTCTTTGCAGATGGTATTTATGAAACTATGGTAATTATAAAACTTTGCATTTTTCAATTTTTAAGGGGGTATGATATTTGTTCTGCTAAACAGTCATATGTTTCTCCATTTCCCAAACATTACATGGTGAAACTTTCCTTGTAATGTTTTGAAACATCCTCCTCTTCTGTCTGAATACTCCAATAGCCTCAGGAACCACATGATGCACACTACATACACACTCAATGCAGCCAGGTTTCATATCTGATTAATTGATTGGCAGTGCCAGATGAACCAAAATGCCTACTTTTGTCCCAGAGTGTAACACTGTCTGAGAATGTATAACATTCAATTCTCAATGTGAGCTCATCTTGGCTTGGCAATTTGGTGAAAATGGAAAAAAGACCACTCTTTGGTAAGCACCATGAACAGGTGAAGTGGTTAATGACTTACCACAGAGGAAGTTCCTTGGAGCAATCCTAGTAAACTCATGCTGGAATGGTTCATCATCAGTTTCCTCACATGCTTCATCATCAGCATCGTACGAACCTGCTGTCTCAGACAAGGTGGTAGAGTCATAGGGCAATGGCATCACTTCCAAGGGCCCAGAGGGATCAAAGAGGTAGTTATCATGTAAGAAGGGTCTTGGGAGGGGAGGATCCTCCAGAAGGTCATCTTGATCCTCTTCTTCAGCTGGAGATGTGTCTTCATGCAGGAGGAAATGATGCTGGCACAGCCTGGACTGACCGGAGGTTTGACTGTCCTTGCTGCAGTCAGAACTGACGGAAGTTTCTGACAGAGAAGAAACCAAAGTGAAACCAGCTGAAAGGAAAGGGTAGAATATGGATTACCAACAAGAAACAAGGATCATGACTGGTCTTAAAAGGCCAAACCTCTAACCCCAAACTACAATTTTGGAACAGGGGTATCGAAATTCTCAATTGGCTCAGCTCATTGATTGACAGCTAATTCAAACAATGCAGAGTACCAAAGCTTGTATTACACAGCATGAATGGTACTGAGAGTGTTTTAATTATATAAATTGAGTTTTTCTATATACTCACCTTGAAGCAATAAACTGAGATTGCATCTAGATGAGGATGAATTTCAGACAATTGTGGGAGGGATTGCGCAAGAAGGTTAGGAGAATTGGTACTGTTTGGAGTGAGAGAACTGGGCCTTTAACTTGTTCTAATTTAGCACTACATACATTATATTTTCTAAACCATTGGGAAATTGGTGCCACATAAAACTTCTCTTTAACAATAATCCTTTGTGATTCTTGTTGTGGCTGATTAGAATAATCTTTTGTCCTTCCAATTGAAAACTGTGCAGTGATGAAGGTACAACAGGGCAAGGAGGAAATATGTTTGTAACCTTGATTGCAATTTAAAAAAATAAAATGAGGGGTCCATAGAAGTTCTAGCTTCCTTATCCCCATCTCCCCACCAAAAAACCCTTTTTACTTGGTCCTTTACATAGGCTATCTGGCACTGTTGAGGACAACTTAGATATCAAACATGCTAAAACCCTCCCCCCACACAAAAAAACTGGTCATCATATATCATCCCCTTTCTGGCACAGGCCCGTAGCCAGAACAATCAACTTGGGGGGGCACATCAATATTGGAGTTTTGCTGGCCTGGGGGAGGGGTCTAAGGGGAGGGGTGCCCCCCTCCCCTTTGAAAATTTTTTGCCTATTTCAAGGACTCCAGATGCAAAATGGTGCGAAATTCTGCATTTTTCTTTGATATATTTGTACTCCGAAAAAGCTGGTCTCATAACAAAACTTTGCCCAATTTTACACTAAAAGTGAAAATGAAATAGAAAAATATGGATGTTATAAAAAACAAGCTGCCAACTCGGTTGTCAAGGATAATTGGTGATGTCAAACTTAACTAAAACAAATTATGAAAATTAATCTTGCCTGTAGCTTTATCAAGTATTTTCTTGCTTAAAAGAGTTTGATTCTGGTTCTTTTTTCTCGGTTAGAAAATTTTGTAACAACTTCAACTGGGTTGATCTGCATTTGCTTACTCCGTTCCCCGGACACATAAATTACTCCTTAATCAGAAATACGTTGATTTTACTTGTATTTAACTGCTTTTCTGTTTTTTTGCGGTATATGGTAATTCCAGACACTTTGTCCTAAAGCTGTTCTTAAGGAATGTATTTTTATGATAACTTCATTAAATTATTTTGTGTCTGAAGTCTCTCTTTTTGCACTGCCTACAACGCCGGCCCAGAAACCAGGTAAAATGTACATTACTCGCATGTAAGAACTTATATGACAGCTGAATGATACATTGACGTGCGAAATTAGGCTCGAATCAATACTTAGCGTAACCTCCTCCTCTTTGTGAAATGGGAAATCCACAGATTTGTGAAATTTATCTTTCTACGATTCATCAGAATGCCAGAAAGGAGACAACATTACAGACCCAACATTATGTCCCTTCAAACCAGCATGTGAGTAGTTGGTCTAAGCTAGCCACTGTAATCCTTCCATTGAGGGGGATGTGGTAACCCTGACTTGTTCAGACCCCTCAACTTCAGGGAACACACTTTAGCACTAATTTTTACTTCAAATGAGGGTGGAGCATCCAGCCGACACATATACAATTAACACAGCTCTGGTATCATTGGTCATCTACAGGTCAGTGCTATTTTTAAATCACGTCTTCTTTTACACTTGTTATACATACCTGTTCTAAAGCATCGAGATTATTATTTATAACATTACCAATGCCCATGACTTTTGTTATTCTGAACAGCTCTATCCAGAACATTTGCAAAAGTTATCCACGATGCTAATCAAACACGTTTGAAGCGTATGCAGTCATCATTTTATGTGCTAAACATCTTGTAGAATCAAATTCAATAAAAAATTATGTTGTTTTGATCAAAAACGAAGTTTTATTCCATCAGTGCTCCCCATTGGCTCAGAATTCACAATAATATATCTGAGTGGCTAACCAAACTTTTTTGGTTCATAATGCCACTTTTATCTGGTCCCTAATACTGACATAAGCAACGGAGTAGGGAAAACAAGCCAGTGAGCCAAAACTGGAAAAAAGGCTGTGGCTGGCTCAACTTGAACCAATAGGTTGGAAACTGGGCCCTAAAACTCTATCTAACTAACTAGCTGGTCCTGACGATGAGGTGTATGAACAAGGCAGGATCACCTTTACGGAAGGGTTACACTGACTAGGTCTAAGCATAACAATAAAAACTTCACAGTCTTCAGAGTCTTCAAATGGAGGTAAATGTGTGACTTCTCCCTTCATTTATATCTAAAGGCTGAATTAGAATAACAAAATTAAATCTTAAATCCTTAAGTTTCACATTAGATTTAGTTATATGGCTCAGCTTCTAACCAATTTGTTTGAGTCTGTCCATTTGTCCAAGGCCTCATTTCCAGTTGCAGCTCACTGGCTTGTCCTTCCTACACCACTGCTTTTACTGAGCATCAAGCATGAAGGCATTAAAGCAAGTTTAAAAACTAAAAATGCAAAAGAATGTTTAGGTCTTAACAATCTAACCATTCTCACCAGGGTTTTGATGTTCATTGGTTTCTTTATTATTCACTCCTGTCAGTACCTCCTCAACAACCAGGTCAGTATCATCAGAGGATGGACTGGAAACTGAAAATAATAAACAAAAACCATTTTAAGGGGACATGCAGTCACCCCAATTTGGATTAGAGTAGCCTGCCCTGTTTTATAATTGATTCTTAAGAGTCATGTGACAATATTATATGAGGAAATATTAAGAGTGTACGCATTGTTTTATGCTGAACATGAAATTTTTCAGTTCTGAAATATTATGAAAGATTCTTGTAAGTGACAGAAGAAGAAATCTCTAGGATGTGGCTGTTATTTCAAATTGACTTTGGGGTGACTACTTTTGCCCTTTATGGTAAAAATTCCCTTAATATGATTGGTCAGCTGGAAGTAGTATTCTAGTAAACAAAACTTGTTAGTTGTATACATTCAATTGTTTGGAAATATGTATGTTAGCTACCTTGTTTTAAACCTCAGCATGATTGAAAAGTACATTTCATGGGCAGGAATCCCAGGGTGAGACAGTCCTTACAAAAATTTCTCATGAATTTCTTACATCTCCAGATAACTTCATTAGAATTTATGAGATCTCATGAGATTGTTGTCGGATTTGATGAGAATCTTGAGAGAAGTTTATGAGAATTTATGAGATCTCATCAGATGTAAAATTTCACCTGTTCATGAGAACTTATGAGATCTCATCAGATATAAAATTTCACCTGTTCATGAGAACTTATGAGATCTCATCAGATATAAAATTTCACCTGTTCATGAGAACTTACGAGATCTCATCAGATATAAAATTTCACATGTTCATGAGAACTTATGAGATCTTACAAGAAAGCGATGAATGCTGGTGAGATGTGTTTTGAGACCCCATGAGATATAATGAGAATCAGAAAGTTGTTTATACATCAGGTCTCACAATTGTAGCTATATGACTTTCACAATGGCAAATGTAACAGTACACAAGCATAAGTCCCCCCTTCAAAACTTGAGAAATTGCAAATTGAAATTAATTTTTCACACAGTGACTAATAAAATGATATGTCCTCTAATACCAGTGTTGAAATCCAGTCACTAGATTAGTGACTTGAGTCACCAGTTTTCAAACTTTTATGTGACTTGAGTCACTGTACTGTTTCAATGGGGAAATTACTCCTGAATTCTATCGAGTCACTATCATTTTGCGAGGATGTGACTCCAGTCGTGACTTGTTACAACACTGCCTAATACTGAGAACAAACCGCTGTCCTTGCTATACTTGACCACAATTCAGTTCCAACACAAGTGTGGTGTATGATTAATTTCCTTCCCAGGAGAAAATTTCAGTTGAAATCAACAGTATTCTAACAGGCTCCAAACTTGTTACCTTCTTCTGTGTTATCTGTTGACACCACGTTGACTTTCACTCCAAAATGTAATTAGAACCCGTTCAAACCTAATGGAATTTCAAAAAGTCTCAACATTCCTTTTCCACCACTACTCCACATTACGGTCTACTTTGCCTTTACCAATTACCACCCATGGCCCCTTTTTTCTATAAGAAAAAAAAGTTAACTTTAAAAGGAATTTAAAAAGATTAAATATTTACTGGAGAAAGTAATGTATTTAAGCTCCATGGAACTACTGCACATATTCAGGAATATGCTTGGCTAAGGTCTTTCTACTCCTGTTTCAACAACTGGTACATACCTGCAGTATGTATTGGCGAGTCATCTTGGTGATTCCTTGGACTGAATAATGACCACGCTAGACAAAAAAATAAAAGAAATGAGCAAATGTTCAGAGCATGTACACACATCTCTGATAGATATTTCAGAACTGGTAAGTTGTTAATTATAGATTTCAGTAAATATTTTTTTAAACTGTACCATCATTTTCCCACCCTGAAATGATCAGGCATATAGGGAAGAACTTTTCCCTGTAGGATACTTATTTGCAACATCAGGCAAAATCTTAAATGTCCATCAGCCAAAATCTTAAATTCCTTTTCAAGGATATTTTAACACTCTAAAGTAACCCCCTTCATAGCTGTTATCAGATGATTTCCCTGACAGCATGCTTTGGAATTTCCTTTCCCTAGCAATATTATGCAGGTAGGATCTGTCAGTAAGAGTGAGAATTCCACAGAGCTGATGATGGGGGAAATAAGGAATCATACAGGATCCTTTAGAGTGTGATTCCGTGAAGGATTTAAAAAAGGTGTCTCAGCTGAGATCACCAAATTTGTGGTCGAACCAAATATTTCAAAAATTGGTTCGACAGCTGTTTTCCTGTGTTTGAATGAATGAAGAAATATAGTTTCCATGAATTAAGGGATGAAGTAGCATTGTAATCACCAGATAATTTTTCTTGATTGACTGTATGACTTGAGAATTTCTGAGAAGTCAGTAAGACTACCACATGTCTTGCAGGATGACTTATTTTCTGCTAAATGGAAATGGTTGTCCTTTCAAACCATTTCATTTTTGGCATATACTGACAACTAGTATATATCAGGTAAGATATGCATGGGTTAAACAATTCTGTGAAAAAGTAATAAGAATTAATTGACACTTGCTTAAAATGTCAGATCCAGCGGTGGGTGAAATTCAGTAAAACCATACCCCTACCAGATTCTTCACATGTCCCTAACAATTCAGAGGGCAGGGCATTCTAAATCCAACCCCCTTCCCCAATTACAGAACCCCCATCTCTTCTCCCATTACAGCCCAACCAAAATGCTAAAACATACATTTTATTGATATGGAAGATCAATACTAGCTAGGAAACAATTCATGACATAATTGTTTTATCAATATTTCATGTATTACATAAATCTCTGCAAAATAATTACCAAATATATTCATGCACTTTCTCATTTGAAATAAAAAAAGGGAGTACAACATTTCATTGATCTGAATTCTGATGACATGTCGGAATAAATACCCTTAGAACAATCTCATCATGAACTGTCCCCAGTACTAATTATATGCCCATTTAAGCACTTGAAAATGACCATGAAGGTTGACATTTGAACGCACTTTATCTCAGAATAAACTGAAAGGGGAGGCAGCCCTTCAGTGCACTTTAAGTAATTTGATTCCCTTTTTGCCAGCACTTATATCAGGATTTGTTGTAAGTTGTTGTATTTGAACCCCAAGGTTGTTGGGCTTCTATTGTACCTGAATGGTAATCAAATCTGCTGCTCATTGGAGAAGCTAATAGGAGTAATGAACCAGTGGTCGGGTACTATAATTGGGAACCACAGTTTTTTCCTAAAAACTGTGGTAGCCATGACGTATCTCCTTAAAGGCTAATATCCTGTTATGGAAAAATAAATATAAACTTCATAGAATGTTGGGAACCTTTAAAAGAGATTACTTCTCTTTGAAGTGCAGTAGGCCAATCAAATGGGAGGTAAAACTTGAAAAAGTTTAACGATACTTACTGATGATAGCCATGATGTAAACAAACAGGATTCTTAGTACTATGAGGAGATGCAGGCCATAACTGTTACTCCAGAAGATGATGTTTAATGCATCCCAGGCTTTCCAGAATTCATTCTTGAGTGTTTCATCATCATAATAACTTAAAAACTCTGATGAAACAGTTATGAGATGGGTGAGAACTTTGCACAGGGAAGAGAGAATGGAGGTCAGAGATTCTATGCATGTCCACACAGAAACTGATATGGTGTTACAGACAGAAGTGATGAGAGGGTAGGGGTCACTGATGGTTCTAAGAAAGGTCATCAGGATACCATGTCTGGTCAGGTGGATATTGGATGATATGACAGTTACTTCAACCACCAGGTCTTGGTCCATAAGGAAAGAAACTTGATTCCTTTTCTTTGGCTGGTTGTTGGCCATGGTACCATAGGAACTAAGAAAAAACTTGGTAGGTTTTCCAAGAAGTTGTTGAATCTGAGGAGAAAACAAAGAAAAAAGTTGAACTTTATAGGATACCTGTCTCCAGGACCTTTGTTTATCACTTTTGGATTGTGAACATAATACTTCGACCTCTTGGATTGTGAACAAAATGCTTGAACATTTTGTATTGTGAACATATGATGCTTGGACCTTTTGGATTGTAAACATTATGATCAGACCTTTTGAAATGAGTACAAAAACTTGGTACTTTTGAACTGTGAATATATAGGTTGAACCTTTGGATTGTGAACATAATACTTGGACATTTTGGATTGTGAACATAATGCTTGGACCTTTCTGAATGTGAACGTAATGCCTGGACCTTTTGGTGAGTGAACATGATGCTTGGACTAAAATCAGACTATCACTTGCTGTCGGATTCGTACAGCTAGATCCTGGTGATTTCCTTATGTTTCTTCTTTTCTACTCCCACAATATGAAGTTAAAAATCAAAACAAAATTGTTTCAAATTGAGACATTATTTACCCGGTCCTGAAGCCATAAATCAAAAGGTTGTTTGTCCAGATCTTGACTTATTGTTTCCAAGATTTTGTTATTGTCACGTTCCTCCTTACTTAAATACGTATTTGTCTTCATCTGGTATGTCTGTTTCGGAAAACTAAACAGGGTCTTGTCCACAACCAGATACTCCAGTGATCCATTCTGTTGAGAGGATAAAATATTTTCTTATGAGATTATTGATAAAAAACAGGAAAAAATAAAAATGTTTTCAAGTCAAACCATAGATGAAACAAACACTATGAAATTTTCAAAAGGAGAGTACTAGCATAAATGAAACCAGAATGCAAAATGCATTGAGGTTTCGATGATACATACATGCTCTTTTCAATGAAATGCTACAATTGTAACAACTGGTGACCCAAAGTGACCTTTGACTCCACCTGTTAGTAACTGGTTATTCTTTTAACCAAAACATTTCTATATTCAAAAAGCCAAATTTCATGCTGTGCCTTATTAAAGATATTCTGCAAACATGCTACTTACATCATAACACATCATCATATCAAGTTTGAAATTAATCCAAGTTTCCTACCTTGAGATACAGTGTGAACAAGGTTTTCTGAGTTTGACCCCCTATGACCCCAAATGACCTTTGACCTCTACCAAAATCAAAAGGGTTCTTCCTTACATCATAAAGCATCAACACATCAAGTTTGAAATCAATCCAAGCTTCCTACCTTGAGATATTGTGTTAAAAAATTTTTCAGGATTTGTCCCCTTCTGACCCCAAATGATCTTTGACCTCCACCAAAATAAATAGGATTCTTCTTTACATCATAACGCATCAATATATCAAGTCTGAAATGAATCCAACTTTCCTACCATGATGTATCATGATGTAAACAAGGATTTCAGGGTTGGACCTCTTGTGACCCCAAATGACCTTTGACCTCCACCAAAATTAATTGGGTTTTTCCTTACGTACATCATAACGCATCAACATATCAAGTTTGAAATGAATCAAAGTTTCTTACCTTGAGATATTGTGTAAACCAGCTAGGATTTTGGGGTTTGACCCCATGTGACCCCAAATGACCTTTGACCTCCACCAAAATTGATTGGGTTCTTCCTTACATCATAAGGCATCAACATATCAAGTTTGAAATGAATCTAAGTTTCCTACCATGAGATATCGTGTAAACAAGGATTTTGGGGTTTGACCCCATGTGACCCCAAATGACCCTTGACCTCCACCAAAATAAATAGGATCCTTCTTTACATCATAATGCATCAACATATCAAGGTTGAAATGAATCCAAGTTTCTTACCACGATGTATCATGTAAACAAGGATTTCAGGGTTTGACCCCATGTGACCCCAAATGACCTTTGACCTCCCCCAAAATTGATTGGGTTCTTCCTTACATCATAAGGCATCAACATATCAAGTTTGAAATGAATCTTAATTTCCTACCATCAGATATCGTGTAAACAAGGATTTTGGGGTTTGACCCCATGTGACCCCAAATGACCCTTGACCTCCACCAAAATAAATAGGAACCTTCTTTACATCATAATGCATCAACATATCAAGGTTGAAATGAATCCAAGTTTCCTACCACGATGTATCATGTAAACAAGGATTTCAGGGTTTGACCCCATGTGACCCCAAATGACCTTTAACCTGCACGAAAATATATTGGATTCTTTCTTACATCATAACGCATCATCATATCAAGTTTGAAATTAATCCAAGTTTCCTACCTTGAGATATCGTGAAAACAAGGATTTCAGGGTTTGACCCCACATGACCCCAAATGATCATTGACCTCCACCAAAATCAATAGGGTTCTTTCTTACTTATAACACATCAACATATCAAGTTTGAAATTGATCCAAGTTTCCTACCATGAGATATCGTGTGAACAAGAATTTCGGGTTTTGACCCCAGGTGACCCCAAATAACCTTTGACCTCCACCAAAATCAATAGGATTCTTCCTTACATCATAACGCATTACCACATCAAGTTTGAAATTAATCCCAGGTTCCTATCTTGAGATATTGTGTAAACAAGGATTTTGGTTTTTGACCCCCTGTGACCCCAGATTACCTTTGACCTCAACCAAAATAAATAGGGTTCTTCCTCTTGGTATGGGGTATCTGTGTACCAAGTTTGAGAATTGTCAGATCTTCCCTTCTCAAGATATTGTGTAAACAAGCAAAGTGTCACAAACACACATACATACACACACACGCACACACACATGCACACACACATACACACGTACATACACACATACATACACACACACGCCATCATGAATGCATAGGTCTCTCTTTTCATCGAAACCAAAAATAGGAGACAAGTGAACAATTTTTCTCTAAGATCCAAAGCATTGCATCTTGATAAATTCCTGTGAAAAATGGTCAATATTAAGCTACATTACAGCAAAATTGAACCTGTTACATGCTGTTTCGATTGCAGTAAAAAAAGTTGATTTTCTAACCTCAGTATTCTATTGTTCAAGTGAGGTATATCAAGTTTCCAAATTAAACCACTGCTGGGGGTCTATTATTATCACTTCACTGAGCTTCTAGTCCACTTAGGTTGCAAAAAATTACACAGTACTTTGGGCAGGATTGTGATCAAAATCCCCTCTGGGTGCTCGGCATACTGTGGCTAGGGTTTCTTATTTGGATTAAATGTCTTTGCATGGAGTATTACAGTCTGTCAATCATCAAATTTTGTAATTGGGCAAGGAATGAAATCAAGTGTATATTTTTACCATGACCATTTTGTCAGGTAGGATTCCCTTCTTCATTATCAAAAAGGAGTGGAGTATCAGAGAGCTGTTAGTTGGATGGAGACCCAAACTGAAATTTTAATTTATGGTTATACCTAGGGATCTGCTAAAATTAATGAAGATAAATAAGCCGGTTAACTGTCCCAAAGGTGTTTCTTTTCTTTGCTTGCAGCACCCATTTAATACCATTCCTGTCACACCATGCATCTAATTCAAGTCAACTAATCCCTAGACAAGGGGCACATGCAGAACAAATACTTCAATATTTAGGCCGGTATTGCCAACAGTTTAAGAGCAGATGCAAACTCAAAACCACTGTTTAACTGAAAAAAAAAAATTGATTCATTTAACACTTTTCTGACCACAGCATGACATGTAAATAAACTGTCACAAAAGGTGAAGAAGTCTAATTTTTTGACAACCAGATTAAGTTCCCTCAGGTTTCCAGAAATAGCCAGATGTAAATTCTTGTTCCAATTTCCTACATACAACCGAAATGATATATTTTCATAAGCCACACCCACATGTCGAATTTCCCCACCTATTAGTAAAACTTTGTCGAAACCTTTTTTGCTTCAGTGAACAAACTAAGGTCAATAAAAACCAGATAAGAAGTTGCCCTATTGCTTGCCTTTCACACGTCACGAACAGTGGCACATCTGATCCATATTATTCTCCCTTTGTTTACATCTTTTGCTGGCCATTTCTCATCATGCTTGTGGTTTCTTAGAGTTTGCTTGAGTGAGTTAAACAGGAAGTTGATTGAATTTGATTGACCCCATCAAACCTCACCTTTGATAGGGACTTAATTGGGAGAAATATCTAATAAGTTACGAAATTCACCATGCAACTTCAAATAACTGAATATTACTGTTACTGATTTCCCTGACAACTGAAATGTTAATTGTGGCAGTGCAGAAAACATGTTAGGCCTATCTCAACCTGTAGCAGATGACAAATACCTTTTGTGTATTTTTTTAATCCCATAGGCATAACAGAAATACCAAGAATGATACAAGAGAAATTACTGTGGGATCTTGATGGCACCAACCTCATTTTAAAGTGTTGTACTTCCATCCAAATAACAGCTCCTTACTAGTATAAATGAATAAGTCATCACTGGAATAAATAATTACCTTGATTTGTCTATGTCCCAAGTCTGTTGTTGAGGTGATCTCAGGGACCAGAAGAAGCTTGTCATCTGTTGGAATGGTGGGATCACTTGGACCAAGGTCGATAAGAGGGTGAGGGTTCACAAGATGAGCAATGAACTGGAAATATAAAGCAATTTGATCTTAGAGCATACTGGCATAAAAAGTGTTTCATGATAACACTCATGTCCCAATAGGACCCATTAGCCAAAAGCAGCACCTCTGAAGCTCTCTCCACCTATCCCAGAGTTGTCATCTCTCCTTAATATATTGAGCAAACAAGCTCCCTATCAGTTCTCATTGACGACAACTTCCTTATTGACAAGTTGCCAGAGCCACTTGCTGCTAACTATCAATTGGGTCTATTGTTTGAGGGATTAGATATGCACCACTGCAAAACCTTTCAGAATAAACATTCCAAATAAACTACCTAAAAAACCTGCTGAGACAGCCACTGGATGGAATTTTGACTTTCCAGAAGGTGCTGTATTTCAGAAATGGGCATTCTAGCGGCATGTATATGACTTAATGACCATTACAGGTACAGGTATTACTCATCTCACAAAAGACATGTTAATGGCACCACAAAACTGAGCAATCTCCTTCTCAGCCGCCCTCCCCCACCATGGACTTGGGGTTGTAGAATATGCCTATCGTATTTGAAATCTGTCATAGGAGGCCAAAGGGAAAGACTTGCATTGCACTTGAAATGTATTTAAACTTTACCATCCTACCTAGCTGACACCATATGTTGATGTGTCATTAAATCTTGTTTAACTGTATGTTTATATTACATGCACCATGATCAAACCATAAAATTTCATCCTTTTCATCAGCGTTTTCATCCATGTCCTCTGTCCTCACATTCATATTAAAGAGCATAAAACAACTGAGCTTCATGTGAAATGATATTTTACTATTTTTTAATGCCGACCAAACTCGAATCGACATTATGAGCTTAAAGGTAGTGTAACATACATGTCAGCCTGAGCAAAACGCCCCAACTTCACATGACAGTTAGCGAGCCAACTTTCCTTAGCCTAAATCTGTTGGAATTATGTCATTATCTTTAACCGCAGTGAGTTCTCAAGAGATACCTCTGTGAAGTTTGTTTCTGAAACAATTGTTGTATATGCAAAATTAAACAACGTAGAGTCTTGCACAGTGTTTACGTTCCTTTTGTTAATGCAATATTAATTTTCACTTTATAAATACTCATCAGATAGTTGATAGTTTGGTAATTAATACTGAAAATTTTCAAGGACACAATTTTAACTTTCAAAAAAAAACTGTCGAGAAAAACTTATGTTGCAACTGTCCTTGGAATGAAGATTGTAAAAACAAAGGATAACACTATCCACATAAGGAAGTCTCACATCACACACTGAACTGAGTATGTTTTTTTTTTAATGATAAAGTGCAAATCAGAAATTGCCCTGTAAAATAGTCAATATTTTACCACTTTTGATGGGAATTGCGGCTATTTTCTTGGTTTCTTAATGATTCTTTTCATAAAATACCCAATTTTTCCATTTTTATGTCACACCACCTTTTAATAAAAAACTGTCCCTATATTACAAACAAGTAATGAAAAAAATATGGAGCCATGATGACGATATATTATGCTAAGAAAACTCCTCTTACAAGTTAAAAATTTAAGGTCAAGCACAGTCCCCAAAAACTTTTTTGAAGCAATTACAGTTAAATATCACAATTTTTCTCTTATTTCTCCTCAAAGTATCTCTTATGATAATTTATAACTTTAATAAATGCATATCCAAGTTAAAACAAGCAGTTACTCTTAGTAAATTTCACATCTGAAGAGAAAAATTGTTGTCACATGACTCTCAATAGCCAATCATCAAACAGGACAGTCTACTACACTACTTCAAGTTGGGGTGACTGCTTTCACCTTTTAAATGTTTGGAACATACATATTATTAAATTATGCACCTTAAGAGCTCCTCTGGTAGCATGATTCAAGGGATATGAAGAATTGAGATGAATTCTTCCAGAGTGTTCTGTTTCAGTTTCTGATGTTTAAACTGAAACTATGATGTCCACACTTTGAGAGACTGTTGGCTGTATAAAGTTGTTAATGCCATACCTGCAAAATAAAGGATACAAAATGAGTAAAGTACCATGATAAAAAAGGGAGAGTTAAGTACCGTAACCATAGAGAATAAAGATTGTGAGCAAAGAAATTTTACTTCTACATTATAAAGTGTCAATATAGATGAATTCGAGCAGTCAATTGATAATCTGATTTTAGTAATCTGCTTCAACTGAGATTCTCATCCTTAACCTTTCAAATTCTTTGCTTCACTGCACTGGCTGTTTAGTGTACCAAAGAATGAAACTGAAAAGGTCCTTTTATGGAGATTTAGATCCTGGCAGTAAACAGGCTTTTTCTGTTTCCAAACTGTGGAATACAACAAAGGACATTTACATGCTGTGTGGGAGTAGTGGCACATCAAAGTACCATATCAAATGAATTCAAGCAGCCAAGTGGTGGCCTGATTTAGTCAGGCATAGCTGGGACCATCAGAATAGTTTTTTGAATTCTTTGCTTCATTGTAGCATGAATGATCATACACTAAATACTCTTTAGATTACCTCAATTATACCCAATACGTTGGTTCAAGAATTGTTCATAGAAAACAAAAGAAAGACAATTTAGGGCTGAAGAACCCCACTAAAGGAAGACCTGATTCACTAAATCCTTTGATTTGTCTATAGTACCAGCATGCACAAGGTAAATGATCATCTAGAAAAGTTTGTGGACCAAATACTAGACAAGGTTATTGACCCAATTCATTGCAATTGTATTAAACCTCAATTCATTGACAGGAGCAAAACTTAAATCTTCTTGAATGTGGTCCAAAACTTAAGAGCTGACCTCAAGCAGACCTCTACTGACTTACTTGCCAGCCAACTTGGATTTTTCAACATTCCTAAGAGTGAGGTTTAGAATGGTTACTAAAAATACCAAAGGGATAATCAATTTCATCCCCATGGATTGAGAGTCAAATTTTCTTTTCAAATCTTACAATGTACTGTTTCCTTATTTTATTAACAGAAAATAATATTTCAGGACTTTGACCTCTGTGGCATCGAATGACCTTTTACCTCCACCAAAAGCAGTAGGGCTTTTCCTCTCAACATGTGAATCAACATACCAAAGACTACAGTATTGGAAATTCCTATCTTGAAATATTGTGATTACAAGTATTTTGGACTCTGACCTCTGGTGACCTGGAATGACTTTTGACTTCTCCCCCCCCCCCAAAATAGGTTTATTACCTCTCAACATATGACACATCTTCATACCAAATATGAAAAGTGTCTGACACTCCTATCTCAAAATCTTGGTCACAACGTTTTTGGACTTTGGCCTCTGGTTGTACCTTGAAGTACCTTTGACCTCTCCAAAAAGGCATAGAATTCTTTCTCTCAACATGTCAAATCTACATGCTAAAGGCAAAGAGTGCCTGACATTCGTATCTCAAGATATTCCACATTATGTGTTAAGCCCGATGTGGAATTCTCCAGCAAATACCGCCGAGCGAAAGTCTTTTGCAGGAAATAATACTGAGTCAGGTACCACAGTACTAGATCATGGCCCTTAGATCCTGCCCGCCTGGTCACACCAGCTCATCTCCATTTACAAAACTCGTGAAGTGTGAAGAAACTTTTCAACTGTCTATTGTCCACGAGAAAGTTCTCTTAACAGAGGTTGTTCTCAACAAGACAATGGACTGTTCTGTGACAAACTGGGGCATTAAGCTGCTTACTCATTACCAGGTGGACTGTGGGCTAATTAAATAGGATCATCAAACTGATAGTGCATGCTTGGTAAGATGGTTTAGTGAGGACAAGGAGAAGGTGCAAGCTCAATGCCCTTTGGAGAGAATACGTAATGAATTACAAATTTTTGGGACTTTTGACCTCAAATAACCTTTGACATCTCCCAAAATAACTGAGTTTGTCCTTTCAACATGACAAATCTACATACTAAATAGGAAGAGTGTCAGCCCTTACTCCAAATCCAGATATGGGCCAGATATGAAATTCCATATATGGGCCAGATATGGATCTCATATCTGGCCCATATCTGCTGCAGATATGGGATTTATATCTGGGCCAGATAACAAATTGGGCAGATATAACCTTGATCTGTGCCAGAACCAGATCTAATCCATATATGGGCCAGATAAAATTTTATCTGGACCAGGTCTTTATCTGGAACAGATATGAACCATATAACGCAATACCACATATGGTTTATATAAAGATTTACTGTATTGATCCCATATAAAGGAGACAAGTATGGTGCATATATGTCCCTTTTCTGGACAATATATGACTGGACTGAAATTTATTAGTGCACTACCTTTGTATACAGTGTATCAGAAGCCTTCTGGCCAGCTTTTTTCTAAAAAGTCCCCTGGACTCTCTGGCGAAGAGTCAAGGGGCAAAAACCAAACATTTACTCCCGAAAGAGTTCTGCTCCCTTAAGGAGCTAAACGTCCCAAATGGACAAGTACCCCCTCTAAAGGGCAAAAATGTGTGGTCCTGCTCTAGAATGGCTGAACAGAACAGAAGCCACACCCTGGATGCAGTTTAACGTCATGCCCAGGACTGTGCCAGCATAATATTAAGGGCTATCTGAACATCTATAACAAAGTTGAATGCACATTGTATAACATTGACTTAAGTATTTGAAGTTGTTAAATTACTTAATAGTGAAGAACAAAACTGCTTTGAAATTCCTCCTTTTAAATGTTTACATAGCATTGTTGATTTAAATTATCATATGGGGCAATATCCCAACATAAATTTTGTTGAAGGTTTCATGATTTTTCACATATTACTTCCTTAATTACAACAAAAAGAAAAATCAGGGCCCTAAATTCCTGGCTACCCCCACATTGGAAAGTCATTTGCATATGTAAGTAGGCCTATATAATGTGGCTGAATATGGTTTGAATGTTCTGATTTTGATTTGCTGATACATGTTTAGCTTCCAGAGAAGGTCTTTATGTGGTACAGGTATACAAATTAACCCCTAAAGTATTAATATGTCTATGTAAAAGTTTGTATGTTATTCTGTCGTGGTATTTTAATTAGTTATAAGTGGCTTGATATGGCCATATCGGACTTTATTTGTATATCTGGGAAGATATTTCATCAATTTATATCTGGCTTGATATGGCCATATAAAACTTTATTTGCATTCTGGACAGGGATTGAATCAAGTTATATCTGGCTTGATATGGCCATATCAAACTTTATTTGCATATCTGGAAAGGCATTTCATCAATTAATATCTGGCTTGATATGGCCATTTAAAACTTTATTTGCATATATCTGGCCAGGGATTGAATCAAGTCATGATGAAATCCAGCCCGATGCCCTCCATATAGCACCTTCACGGTTGCTTAAATGAAGTGTAAATAATGCTCTCAGCTCCCACGGACCACTCTGATCTTTGACTGACTACACTGAGATAACAGCACAAAGCTTCCTAATGTAGTCACACTATATGTCTTTATGGAGAAGAGTCTTCTGGCACCCTATTTGCAATTTCATGGTCCACTAGGCCGGGGAGTCTTTATCTTAATGCCCAATTAATGAAGTGGAAAAACTTGAAAAAGGCCTCAAAATCTAGGTTTTTGGAGCATCGGAGGAGTTAGCCTAATGTATACCTGGCTTGATATGGCCATATAAAGGCTTTACTTAACCAGATATATCCAGATATCAATCCATATCTGGATTTGGAGTAAAGGAGTTCTTTCTATCTCAAGATATTGCAATTACATGGTTTTTTACTTGACTTCTGGTGACCTTTAATGACCTTTGACTGCTCCCAAAAAACACTAGGGTTTATATACCTTCTCAACATGACAGATCCATACATACCAAATAGGAAGAGTGTCAGTTATTCCTACCTTGAGATATTACAAGGTTCTTTGTTCTCTGGTGACCTTCAATGACCTTTGATCTGTCCTCAAAACAATAGGGTCCTTTCCCTTTACAACAAAAATGTACATGTGAAACATGAAAAGTATTGGTCATTCCTAACTTGAGATATCATATGATTACAGGCCTGTCACAAATGCACATGCACATGAGTACACATACACACAAGTGCATGCACACACACAGTATCACCATTACATAGATTTCTATCATGCCTTCAGCAAGGAATCAAAAACACAGTAACTGGTACTAAGGAACACCTTTGTAAAGAACAAATACTTTATAACTGAAAGCAACTCACCAAATATTATCTCTGCAGATCCCATTGGAAAAGCACTTATTCCCAACTTTTAACTGAAATGAAAGAGAGAACCGAAGTTGGGAGACTGAGGAAATATCACAGATATCATTATTTAAGTTAATGCAATTGTAATTTAAAACAGCATACAAGAATGTATTCATCACCTTAAACAGTTCCAAAATGGATTATGCACCAACATCACTGCGTTGCGTGTCTTGCTATTTTTCCATCCAGGCATCAAGTGTAAAACAATATTTTGTTATTAAGGTGCTGTAGTGTGTGGGTATTACACACATACTGTGCATGAACATTTCCATCCAGTATGCCAAATTGAAATGCCCTGACATCACCTGCATAAACTCTATTCTCCCAACCTGCCCATTCTAGTCTTTCCCTCTCACCCAGACACAATCAAAGTTTATTGCTTCAGGCAATAGCCTTGTGAGCAAGGCAATATATTGTGTGTAGATAAGAACACTCTCAGTGCATGCTGTATAATGTGAACTATTCTGCATTTTAAATCTGATAACACTGAAGGAGCTGTACCAACTGAGAATTTTGATGTAGACCTACCCCAAGTAAAATTGTGTATAGTTTAACTGTCGGTAATGAGTTATTCTCCTTCCATCAAATTATCATACTGACACCTGCAGGGCCAGTGATGTAACATGAGGAATTTCTTGCCCTATTAGATATTTCACCCGAGTCCCCACCAAAAGGGAGGTTTGGTGGGGTAATCAAATTTTACCCGACTTCCTGCTTAACTCATTCAAGCAAGCTCCAAGAAACCACAAGCTTGATAAGAGGCAGCTAGAGGAAGATGTGAACAAAGGCTGAATAATACCAGCCAGATGTGCCACTGTTTGCAAGGTGTGAAAGGCAAGCAGTAGGGCAATTTCTTATCTGGTTTTTGTTGACCTTCGTTCACTGAAGCAAAAAGGTGTGGACAGGGTTTTTAAAGGCAGGGAAATTCAACATGAAATTGCAGTTTGTCGTCATTAACAACTCCGAAACAAAATTGTTGGCCAAAAAGCCTGCTGATTGTGATCAAGGGTATGTGTCATGACATGTACAATTCCCACTAGGGAACTGAGAGCCTTCTAGCTCCCTGAAATTTCATTGGAAAAAACAGGGACTGAGGTCACCCTGGCCCAATCTGCACTTCAACTCACGCATGACACAATAAGTACCTGTTTGTTTCATACCCTGATTGACTGTAAATTGAAGGACACACACAGCACTGACCCATGCAGCCACATGATAGATTCCTCTACCAAGTAATGATCTTCATAAGACTGCTACTCCATTGCTTATGCTGAGCACCAAATCATAACATTTCGATAACTTACCTGTGCAAGCGAATTGCCACATGGGCATGCATGCAGGAACCATAGGGTTACAGCAAATCTTCCCTTAACTGATAATGTTATGCAAACAACATTCAGACAAATATTTTGAATGCTGCAGTGTCTTACAAAGTGACAAACTCAATGATTTTATTCCCAACTTCAAGGCTTTTAAAGTCAAGAATGAACACCTTGGTAGAGGTCAAAAGGTTGCCCCCTCCCTGTCAATCATTAAACTAATCCCCATTAAAAGACGGTTTTAGTCATGGCTCATAAGGTAATTGTTTGCCTGACTTCCTTAGTAGTCTATTCAAGACATCAACATGGTGGAGGAATCTACTGCGTAGCAACATAGGTCAGTGAAGTGTGTGTCCTTCAAGTCAAAAGTTTAAACTTGGTGCAGCTTAGCGGATGAAGCAGAGGAATCAATTTCACGTGTGAGAGGAGGCACAGATTGGGCCAAAATAACCTCCCTGGGTTTTCTAATAAAATCCTGGGGAGAAGTTCTCGATTTCTGAACAGGAATTTAGGCTACATGCCATGGAGCCACAAGAAAAAATTTGCCACAACTAATTCTTGTGTAAGATTTGGAAAAAAGAATTGTAAGCAGAAAATTAAAGCATCTGTTGCTGCTTTGTTACAAGAAGAAAGTCAACTAATAAGCACACTTCATGTAATCCAAATTTTTTCAAAGGGTTGAATTTTTTAGTAAGTTAGATGGATCTTAAGGTCCAGTTTCCAACCTACTGGTTCAAAGCAAGCTGGCCAAGGCATTTTTTCCAGTTGTGGCTCACTGGCTTGTTTTCCCTACTCCATTACTTGTGCGGAGCATCATGCACAATGGCAGTAGGTTCCATTTTTATGACTCCACCTGGGAATAAAACCTGGGCCTTCCATGTGAGAGGCAGATGCTCGTACGGTTAGATCAAACATGTGGTCTTTCAAATGGTGTTAGTAGTTTGGCACATGTGTATATAGGGAGGGTAATGTGACCGGCTATACACCAGTGTTTACAATAGTGCTTAAAATCTGAGCTGGATTTTCACCCCGTCCACAAGTTTTTGAGGGCGCTCTCAGATGGTACAGTACTTAGGAAGCAATGAAGTAATTTCCTGCAGGCAAATATTTTCCTGCAGGCAAATGTTTTCTTTGCGGGACTTCTGAATTGAGAATATGAATCATGCAACCCGCACATAAGTGTAAACACTGGAATACATATGCCTTTTCCAAGGATTGTACAGTACAGTAGACCTAGCAAGAAAATGAAGCTTAAATGTCATGTCCACCATACCAGCAGTGGCTCAAAGGGATATTCCAGCAATGTTGTGATGTTGTTTAACTCCAGCTGGGAATTGTTTGGGAGAGTACATTGGATATGTCGACCAACAACATGGTGCTTCATTCACCTCCAGAAGCTAAAAAGAAATGGAAAAATACAGAAATTTATCTTACGAATGCAGTTGCTGGTTTTCATTACATGCATTCATATACAATAAAGTGTTGGGATGGAATAGCCATTGAGAAATAATGGTTTAATACAAAAATTGATCATGCCAATACTTCAAAAGAAGTCTTTTGTCTCAAAAGAACTTATAAGCAATCAGTTGTTTGTTATTTTACATTTAAAACTGCATTTCTAAAAATATTATTTCACCAATTATCAAACTTGCACTAGCTGCGAGCTACCACCAACGCTGGGGGGAAAGGTCTTCCATTCGCTTACTACACGCCAAACTACACATAAAACCATGTCCCACCAGGACCCATTAACCAAATGCAGCACCTCTGCAGCTTTCTCCCTCTACCCCAAGAGTTGTTGTCCCTACTTAATTTATTGAGCAATTAAAACCCCAAAACAGTCCCAATTGGCCGCAAATTCATTACCAGCAAGTTGTCAGAGTCACCTGCTGCTAACTATTACCTGAGTCTATTGTCTGCCAGATTATATGCACCACTGTTCAACCCTACTGAATAAACATTCCAATTTCAAACATAAAAAAACCCTGCTGCGACAGCCACATGATGGGATTTTGACTTTCTAGAAGGTGCTTCATTTCAGTAATGGGCATTGTAGCAGTATGTCTGTATTGATGATGCTGCTAGTTGTAACTTGCTAGATACAGTTGCTTAGTGAAACATGCCAGATTAGCAGCCATGCAGACAACCTGAAATATCAGAGATCAGAGTGGTTTTCCACATGGTCCACTCATACATGCCGAAATGGGTCCATGGCACTTTGAGACTCAAACTTTACATTCTGGAACTGAGGCAAAGAAAGTTAACAAAGTGGCTTTGCAGGAAATGGACTGTTTGCTTGAAACTCAGCTCCTCACCTTGTGTTGGTGTGTGTGTTTGTATGGTCGCACTCATCACAGCATTTTAAAAGAGAATTATGTCAAAGTCATCCTCTCTGTATTCTAAGAGAGTACAGGATGTGATATGACAGCCTGCTCCTATTCCTCTGTCATGACCAGTGTAGTGAATCATTACTTAGAAGCAGTGGCGGCACCAGGATCAAAAAAGAGGGGGACAAATGGAGGGCAAAAGAAAATGCTGGGAGGGGGGGGAAACTGCAAAATCTTGTTAGGCCACTTTTATTCCTGAGCTCATGTACTGGGGAGGGGGAACTGGTGGGTTAAGGTTCTGACTGGGGGGGGGGGGGGAAATGCCCCCATGCCCCCCCCTTCCTTTGGTGCCTCCACTGCTTAGAAGGGCACTTGTGCATGAAACGATAGTTCAAATCAGGCTTGTGCTTTGAATTTTCATGTATATGTGTAAAGAAAGATTGAGAGACAGCATAAATCAGTAGTGGATATACAACAATAGACCTATACATTAGGGGAAAGGCCCATAAGCCAGAATTTAGAAGAACTCAAACCAAAACTGCAATCCTTTTAACTTTATGCAGCTCGAAATAGCTGTGATGGGCCAATAGGTGGGCCTCACCCAAACAAATCAATTACAATCAATCAGGTGTCCTGATCCTTTTTACCAGAGTAACCATTTGCAGTTCAGGTAAGGGTAGGTAATGGGGAATACCTGTCATCATGTATTTTATGCACAGGTACTGTGTGCTGCCAGTCATGCCAATAAGCAATCACCACTTGTCTTGTGTGCACTACGGCTAATCCATGTGCAAATACCTCCTCTTTACATATGTGATCCTGCTACAATAAGCTCTGTGAATTTTTTGGCCTCTGCTAGTATTGTGGTTATCACGTGTACATAAGCGAATTAATTTGTTAGCTTTGTTGATAACTACCTCATTTGATACCTGACCTCAGAAGAAAATATGTCTGTGAAGAGAGGGCCCTCAAGCTAACTAGAGCTTTTAGGCCTAACAAAAATGTACACATGCATGGGAATTATGCATATGTATAATTTCCATGGAGTACCAATTACAAAGTTACTTTAGGGAACTGACATCTGACAGCATACGAAAGTGTATGTTTTTCTACCTGCATGTTGCACTTCTTAGTTCTGTTTAAAATTAGTAACTTCCCCAATTTATTTCTGTAGTCCACAGAAACTAGCTATCCAATTTGCTGATGCAGTCACATGTGTTTAAAAAAGTCACATGCAGAGTAGCAATGCAAAAGTGATACAAAATATCATATCTTTGTAATTTTTTGGACTTTGGAGAAAAAGTGTACAATGGAAGGAAGTCATCACCTCCATGAGGAAGAACATGATTTTCAAATCAATTAACACGAGAATGGGAAAAAATACAAGGAAGTTAACTCCAAATGATGTGGAAACACTACAAAACCATAACATTAGGATCTCTTGAGCACTGTGGCCAAGGGTTCTAATGCAGAGTAAAATAAAGTGGACATAGGGTAGAGTCCTCTGCAAGGACTAAATTGACCCTAACCTAACCCTTACACTAACTGAACCAAATCCCAAACCGAAGCCCAGGCTTAATCACACCCCATGGTGGCACCCCATGGTGGAACCCCAAGCAAAACCCTGTTTGAACAATACTAGCCTATGACTATGGAACGCCAAAACCGCCATCGCCTATGACGATTGTACTTCCAATTTGGTGGCGTTATTTTACATGAAGATGTTAGTTCAAATGGCCATCTATCCAGGAATGATGACGTTCTTCCGTTTTGCGATGTTACCATCGTAAACGGCGTTCGATCAAACGGCGATGTGTATCCAAGACGTGTATCTAAGGCGTGTATCCAAGGCGTGTATCCAAGGGAGTTCCTGTTCTCAGGTATACATATTCAGCAAAGTAAAATCAAACCAATCACAACGGTTGTCATATAAAGAGATCTAGGTCTCGCACGTGTGCGCGCGGTTTCATACTAGTTACTCAATATACTAGGCTAAGTTAGTTACCCACATGTCCCATATGCATGCTTAATAACCTCATACAACCACCTGTGTGCCCTAAGCAAAACGTTCAAGTTCAACGATCAGACGATGGATGAAATAATTGAATCCCTTCACATCGTAAATGAAGACGAGGTGAAGGAAAACTTTCGGAGGGAAGCAGTAAGTTTGATCACTCATTGCAATGATAATGCTCGCCTTTACGTAGCCAAAGCCAAACCTGATTGGCTGCATCTTTTACAAAACCATCCTTTAGATGGAATAGTCATCATTGGTAACTCCCCTTGGATACACGCCTTGGATACACGCCTTAGATACACGTCTTGGATACACATCGCCGTTTGATCGAACGCCATTTAGGATGGTAACATCGCAAAACGGAAGAACGCCATTATTCCTGGGATAGATGGCCATTTGAACTAACATCGTCATGTAAAATAACGCCACCAAGTGGAAGTACATCGTTATATGTGATCGAACGCCGTTTGAGTTGGTAACGTCGAAAAACGGAAGAACGTAATCATTCCTGGATAGATGGCCATTTGAACTAACATCGTCATGTAAAATAACGCCACCAAATGGAAGTACATCGTCATATGCGATGGCGGTTTTGGCGTTCCATATATGACATGGTATTCCTTTAGCTGCGTGTGTAGTCTACACACAAATTAAATTGTACGTTCTTAGAAATTTAATGTTTGTGCAACCACAGGTCATCCAAAGGTTATAATACGTGTACTGTATAGACAAATATATATTTACTGTACAGGCTAAGTATGCTAGGACAACCTGTGACTATAGACACATCCAAAATGATCTAAACACCCTCTCTGAGAGGAAAAAAAAATGGCAAATGCACTTTAATACCAAGAAGTGTTTTTCTATGAGGATTACTCACTCAAGGAATCCCAAGTTTTTTAATTATACTCTAGATAATGATACTCTGGAGTCTACCCATTGCCACACTTATCTGGGAGTTGACATCTCTAATATCCTTACCTGGAATAGACATATTAATCGCATCACGTTGCCAGCAAATAGATCTTTGGCTTTTATTAAAAGAAATTTATACTCCTGCCCCAGGAGTGAAGTTAAAGCTAATGCCTATCTCATGCTTGTTAGGCCTTTATTGGAGTATTCATCTTCTGTTTGGGATCTCTAAACCGTTTCCCTATCCAATAAGGTTGAGCAAATTCAACGTATAGGGCTGCTGGGTTTGTTTATAATGACTATATCCCCCATAGTAGTGTGACTGAAATGTTAAATGACCTAGGGTGGGATAGTCTCAAAAACAGGCGTACTGCCAGCAGGCTAGCAATTTTTCACAAAGCCAGATTGGGCCTCCTAGCCTTGCCAATCAAGAACCTACAACCGGTCGGGTTCTTTCCTCTGACCGTCAGAGAATGGAACCTACTCCCCCAGATGTTACAGATCTCGAGGACCCCAAGCAGTTCAAGAGCGCTGCCTTGAGGATCCTCAGACAGGACAACTAAGTTCATGCGCACACTCAACCCTGCACATTTGACTCCACCAGGAGTGTTGTGCAGTATTTTTCCAGATCCAGACACTATAGTGCTGCTCGGATATACGCTATCTGTAAAGCTAGGTCTTCCCTAGTCCTCAGTAAAGGACTATGTATGGACGGTCGCGTAATTGCTCCCTATGTATAGGGAGCAATTACGAGACCGTCCATACATAGTCCTTTACTGAGGACTAGGTCTTCCCTATATATAAAGGTACTCTAGCAAGGCCTAGGCTAGGATGCCCTGTGAGTACAACAATATACTCAGTGAATATACCTAATGACAACATTGCAGCAAGTCAAAGTTGCCAACAACCGATTGCCCTACTGATGTGACCATAGACTGCTTTTTTCCGCAGCAAAGTTCCCAGTTTATAATTACCTGCGATGTACTATCAATGATGTGCGACGACCGGACGGTTGCGATGATTTTAATGCCATCTTTCAAGTCATCCAAGCACAGTAACGCTGACTTCTGAACTTGAATTTTATTGTATAGGAAGCACAGCAAAAAGATGATACACGATACACGACTAATGCTGATCAGCCGGATCATGAAGAATGAAAGAAAAAGTTGAAGTTGAAGAGCGAGCGAAAATTCACGTTTGTTCTCTAGACTGAGTAACAAAAAATGTGACGTGTACTGCACTAGACTACATTGCAGTATAACGTGTTGTCTGAGTAAAATTAGAAGTGATTGTTACGCAACAGTGAACAAAACTTTAGACCAATCAAATTAACGAGTGTAGGAGAGTACGGAGGCTTTGAAAATTCCATTTCATCCACAGAAAACTTAGGATTTCTTGGCTTAGTTACCATGATAAACTCCATGGACAATTTAGAACATGAATTTCTAAATAGATTGAACGCGCGGCGTGTGAAGATCAGGGATGATTTTGAGCCTTACTGTAATATTCATTGTTTCCCTCAGAATCCACGAATGAAAAAGGTAAATTCAGTCATAGTGTAATATTAAAAGGTATGTAACAGTAGGCCTACCTTTTAACTGCTTTATGACAAACAAACCTTTACCATACACCGTTTCGGGAGTTTGTTCACCTGGGGCAAAGAGCTACTTCATTCCACAGTTTTACATTCAATTGCGCGGTCACGGTTAATATGCAGGTAGGAGCAATGAGGAAAGTCTCGTAGTTTAGTAAGCTCATTTGTAAGTTGCAAGGTGTTTTCGGTTGTAGATTTTGGTGCAGATTAGTGCAGTGTTTTTGTCTGTTCAGAATAGTTGTGTATTGCAACAGCTCTGTTTGTCTGATATCTGCAGCAGAAAGATTTACGGAAAGAGTTATGGTCAGTGTAGTAGTGATTTTACAGGGAAACGACCCACTATCTACTAATGGTACCTAACTTGAAATTAACCCTCTACCGTTGTTTGGGTCCTTTTGGACCCATACGGAGAGCGCGGCTGTCACCCATCTTTACTGTTTCACGCGGAGCTCGAAACTGCAAGTAGCTGCCCGAAAATTCGGCCACAACAACGAGAGAGACAATAGTCTAAGGTCACGTGGTCAATAGTCTACGGAAACTGATGCGGGGCGTGCTACGTCCGCTTTTTCGCCCACTCCCGAGGCGCGCAAATAAGCCCCGATTGGCGCACAACGGCAAAGGGTTAATTAGTTTAACTTAAATCTCTGAAGCAAAGCCAGTTAGCGACATCTGATATTCTGCTGTTGTAAGTATCTGCTACTAATCCATAACATCTCTTAGGAATATCAGAGAGACGTATGTATGTGCAGACTTGCCCTCAAACATGGCGGTTTCTAACGCATATTTGTGTCGTCAGTGAGAACTATCGGTACTATGAGCCGGCGTCGCCTGACTGCGTTGCGCATCTCTCTGTTTTTCCACCCAGGCGTCCATTTTACAACAATTGTTACTAAGGTGCTGTTATGCGCGCGTATTGGTAATTCAGCGACTGCCTTTGATCTTTTCCATCCAGCATGTCAGGATGGAACGCGCTGACGTCACGTGCATAATCTCTATAGACCTTATGCATATGGTGTCACCGAACAAACAAACAAACAAACAAACACCGACAATGCAGACAGCTGATTTGTCAATCAGTCGAATCCGCGCATAGTCTGATACACGTGCAGTGTGAATTTTTATGCGTGCTGCTACGTGTTTTATTGTTTTGCCCCAAGAATGACGTCAGTGTGTCTTCAATACATAATTAGCGCGTTCGATTACTCGCCCGAGTTAACTCGTGTCTGGCACGACTACGTTCGATTAGCTAATGACGTCAGTGTTCGCGCTTACTCGCACCAGGCCCAAGTGAGCGACCCTTCGAGTCGGTTACTTAGGTAAATATCCCATCGTGCTTTGGGAAAACATGGCAGCTAAACGAACAACATGCATTCGTGAACAATTTCTGAACATGTAAATACAGTGGGGTAAACATGAAACTTCTGACTTGTGAAAAGTGGTTGATGTCGGAATTAGTGAAGTCACTCAGGTGTTATTTCTCCAGAATTTTCTAAATGGGCATTGTTTCGAGTCTACGTTCATCGTACAAGCGAACCACATGTAATACGTACGTACCAGAGTTCGCTCTGCCATCCAGCTACGGGCTCTGTCATTGGCTATTGTGAACCAACTTCTCCAATAATTACCGTAAAACGTTCGTTTATTTCACCCAACTGCGCATGACCATCTTAGCCCTAGCTCGAGGGTCGAGTAAGTCAAGGGAAGCAAATCGAACACGCTAAAGGTTTATTCTATGTGAAAGTGTAATATACTCCGTTCACGAGAAATCATATGACGTTACAACGCTTTAAACCATAAGATTTCTAAGCTTTAGCTAAAGCTTATATGTTTCTGATTTAAACAAAGTATGCATGATCGAAGTACGTTACCCGATGTGGTTGTTTACGTGACGTCTTAATTGGTAAGACACGCCCACTGCCGGGCAAAAAATCCACAGTCATCACGTCGGTCTCTGGTTGCAATTCAGCTGGCTATACGTTCTACACCACAGTTTTTGCCCAGCAGTCAAGAAAGGGGTGGATCTTGTGACGTCATTGAAAGCACTCTAGACACTTGGCATACTTATGTGGTACCGATTTTCGGGTAGATGATGTAGGTAGTTTTTGTATTACCTTAAAGCACAGCGCTGCAACAGCCTTCATGTTGCAGCTCCCCGCTGAAAGTCTTATATGCTCGTGAACGAAGACGGACAATGCAATGGTAGATCATACGCATTGTGACGTCAAGCCTACGTTAGTTTGGACAAAAAGTTAAAGTGGTCGCACTCAGCAGACTATGATTAGGGCCTGTGATGGACTTACGGGACTCTTCGATTGATGGACATTCTATCGTTTTCCGTAAAACGAGACAGCTCCATTTACTTTATGACATTATATGCACGAAGTCTACCTTATGAATATGCAATCGACTTATACTCATTCGTGAAAGGTCTTACTCAAAATGCCAGTCAGCGGGGCCATAAGCACCGTGCATGTGCCTGCTGTTTGAAGTCCTTCTTAATGCACTATGGGCTCTTTAATACAGAGGCGGCACCAGATGTGAAGCAGAGGCCATGAACCCCATCTTCCAGTCACGTATCCAGAAATTAATTTGTTATTTTGGGATCACAAAATGTGTTTCTTCAGGGGCATGAAGGGCATTTCATTCCCCCCCCCCCCCAGTAAGAGCCTGTGTTCCCACTTCTGAACCAAGCACAAAGTCTTTGGAATTTACTATTTTACCCGAGATTTGCCTAGCCTTTACTTTCGGGGGCTTCGCCCAATGGATCTCCCGGGTCCGCAAGGCAATGGACCCATGTGCAAAAGTTCCTGCTCCAGGGGAAAAATACCCCCGTTTTCCCATGTCGTCGTTTTGCCCCTTCCACTTTTGAAATCTCAGTGCCTTCACTGTAGCTGGCTGGAATAGCTTTTGTAACATGCATTGATATGAGTTTTTCTCACTACGAGAGAGCAGTTTTTACTATGTAACTACTATGCTTTGTAGGCCTAAAGATAGTACGTACTTCGAGAACTATTTAGTCCTCAATCATGATATCAGCCAAGTTACTTTGCCCATGATAAGCGATTCCGAGACTGCAAACTGACATACGGTAGCTTGTTTCATTGTTAAGAAATTAAATGTTGAAATTCATTCACTGAGATCAAATAATCCATCGCGCAATGATTTGTGTTTTTTTAGCCTATGATGTCACGAGCTGACAGTACGCCCTCCTTTGGGGGCAAAACAAACCAACACAGACAAATGCGGATAGCTCATTTGTCAACCGGGCGAATACTCTCATACTCTGCTACACGTGTATGGCGTATTCTTAGGAAATCTTATGCGTGAGGCCACGTTTTCCATTGTTTTTGCCCCAAGAATGACGTCAATGCGTCGTCAATGCACAAGGTCTATATTACGTTGAACGTGTCCTGTTTACTTCCACAGGCCATAGAAAGGAATTGCGTATAAGCCGCCAGTTCGTAATATGTTTTGGTGGCTATGTACTCCAAATTGATAAACAGACCAATTCCGCAACTACACACTTATTGCAAAATTTGATTTTACATGAAAATTTGGTGAAATTATTTTTTCTTAATCTGTCCATATCATAAGGGGGTGTAGTGGACTTGTGTCTAAATTTTCTTTTTGCATTTTAATCTGCCGTAGAGTAACACTGAAACCCCGATTTTCGTTCAACTTGGCTATTTAGATGAGGTTGTATGCACGTACTCACCCCTCGCAACTCCCTGTACTCAAGAAACCAAGGGAATGTCCTACCCTACGTACTGAGCTCAGGTTGAATATCCGACGCTGTGCCACACAATTCCATGCGGCAACAACTAATTTCCGGACATAGCTTATAGCTACGTCACTCATAGCTGTAAGAACGTTATCAAACGTTACCACAAGTAGTATTTGGAGAAACGGAAAAATACAAAGAGTGCAACTTGAGTGAAAACATGATGATAGGGGCGTGGGACCTTTTTACGTGTTTGGAAACAGACACGAAGGAGTCAAAGTCCCCTATAAAAAAAACCAGAACTGACGAACTTGAAAACACAAGTAAGACAAAAACTATCTACGTTATACAAGGCATTTTACACAACACACTATTTACAAGGACCAGGGCCGGGCATGTAGAAACACCCACAGTAACAAAAATCTCCTAGACCACAAAGGCCCGCCTCCTTGATCACGGATACCTTCACAATACTCTTGGCCTCCATAGAAACAGGCACTCAGAAACACAACAACCTACACCGGCCCAGATCAAATCACAACCGAGAAACTACCACCACACCCATCCCAACGACCAAAAACAGAAGCCCAAAGTAAAACAAGCCCAAAGCAACAGAACACACCCAATAGCCACACCATCATCTAGGCAACACCACCAACGAAGGAAACAAAACAACGGTCCCAAAGACAACCACAGTGCAGAGGGATACCTGCCACATTGAAATCTATATTAACCAATTTTTATTTGCATTGGATATAATTACGTACACCTTTTTCTGAAGTCCTCCCGACCTAATGGCAAAGGGCCGTACGGCGAAACAAACTTTCATTGCTTCCCGAATTAAGAAGCTGTTACGTCCGCTGAAGGACAATATGTGACCAACTCCACGGCCCTCAGCCCGACCATTGGTCTGTCATGTATGGCACCATTCTTTAATTATTTACACCATTCCGACGAAAGCATGACATCCCGGAAAAATTGGACGAGCGCTGCGGGTGATTGGAAACGTCCACTCTCTTTGGGAACCCAAATTGGGCTGAACTGGACAAATACAGTGGCACCTTGCTCAAGGGTGCTCGAATTTAGTTGTGACGAAGGGTGACCCCATTATCCCCATGTGTAATTAAGGGGCAAGAGCAGTCATCCCAAATTGAAATAGTTTAGTAGACAGCCCAGTTTCATGATTGGCTTTTGGGAGTCATGTGACATTGTTTTTCTCTTCAAAAGTGAAATTTAGCCTTCTAGAAATAACTGTTTGGCTTACCTTGATACAATGGTAAAGTCATAAAATGAAATGAAAGATATTTGAAGAGAAATAAGACGAAAATTGTGTTATTTAGCTTTTCTTTAAAATAAGTTTTGGGAGACTAATTTACCTTTAAGGTCCATAGCCACACGCAGTTTAAAGTCCTCCTGCGCAATGTGTGTTTGTATACTAAAATTTTCAGACTTGAGTTACACTTGTCAACTTATAGACGAATCCGATTAGCGCTTGTTTTTAGTGACTGTAGACAGCCATTTGTGGGGTCCCATCAGCCTTTAATCGTCTTCATTTATTGTCTACGTGAATTTCAAATCTCATATTCAGTAAAGTTGAGAAAATCAAGGTACACTTCATTGTACAACCATCCATGGAACAGGTAAGGAAGGAAATTTAAAGATTAAAGGTGATGGACCCCAGAAATGGCCGACTAAAATCAGACTATCACAATCTGTCCGGATTCGTCTATACATATTGTAACAAAAATTTCTCTGGGGGGGGGGTAGGGGGTTGGGATTCTTGGCCTCCGTTGTTGTTTTTTGATGGGCCAACGGTCAGCCCAGGAGGAAAGGAAAGAAGTCTTGGTGAGGTGGGTAAATTAGAACGGGCTGTAAAAGCCCAGACTTCAACCAGGGACACAATAAAAAAAAAAGAACACGCTTTATACGGTTACTTGTCCGTGTTAAAAGTAAATCCTCCGGAATAAAACATAGGAAAATGCAGTCAGAACAAACAAAAATCCAGGTCGACCTACAAACTTAAAATCCAACTTTAGTAAAATAAACTCCCCTAAACTAAACTAGGCTCAGGCAACATCCTTCACCTCTCACTTCCTGAAAAGAACTGAACTTAGTCTCCTAAAACTAAGTCTTCTCCTCCCTGTGACTGCATGTGTTAATCCATACAGTCACCTCCCCAAGAGACACTCCCAAATTCCAATTGGCCAAATTAAACCTTGTTATTGTTTCCACCCAACCAGAGCCCTGATGAATAATCATGACCAGGTGATGCACTCTAAACCTGATTCCTCACTTAAACAATAGGCAACCAAAATTCCCATCCCAAGCCTAACAATACACTATAGAATTCCTTCCCCAAGCTGACACAATGGCTATAGATTCTAACCTTCTCCCTAGTCTTGAACATTCTTGTGGCCTATAAACAAACTTTGTTTCAATATATTACTTTTAACTTTGATGTGATTTTATATAGCGCCACGGAATTACACATCATAAACGCGAATTTCACATACCACTGTCTGTAATCAAGCTACATTTACCGGCTATTGAAGAAGGACGTTACTTTTTATCATGGCGAAACTGATTGTGAAACTATTTATGTTCTTATCCTTCAGTGTCCTAGGAATTTTTTTGGGGCTCATGATAACAGGTATGCACATTTATTACCATTAAATTTATAATCTTTTAAGACGCCAATCATTCAATTTATTCCAATGTAAAAATTTTAGTGTGAAAAGTTCGTCACATAGGTTATATCTCATAAAGCATGGATGGACGTAGTCTTAGTGATGCGGGGGATCTATAAGGTATACCAAATCAATGCTTTTCTTGGCTGAGGATCTCAAATCTACCCTCATCGCAACTTCCTACCTTACTTACATCTTACTCCACTACGGTATTACATGAAGAGTAACAGTTTGATCGCTTCATTGTACAGTTGAACCTTGAGGTGAACGGATGTTTCAGACACTCCTTACTGAGGTTGGTCAAGTATTGTCTTTAAGTGGACGTACAACTTCTCCGAGAAGCAGTTTGGTTTCGCCGAACGGCCCTCTTTGCCAGAGGGTCGGGAGGACTTTGGAAAGTAGACACTCCTTACTCCTCTTACAATGCACGTGGAGCATTGGCATTTGAATGCTATGCTCCCGTGGTATTGTGCTTCATTATAGTCTAATACAAGATCCGTTGAAAAGGTTACTAAGCATTTGCTACTATTGAAATTTCAATCCTTCTCTACCCCCGGCCCCATCCTTGACTTAATAAAATGTAATGCAGAGAAACGAAGTACACTCATTCAGCCAACATGTTGCCAGCATCTTTTTTGTGGAATTTTCGTGGCAATGCCTCTGTTAAAGACACAGTATCGTGGTGCGAAACGAGGGCGACATTTGGACAGCCTTCAAAAAATTTGTTATCCCACCCAAAATCCCGGATGTAGCCCATAGACACCGTATGATAACAGTTCATACGATTGGGTGGGAAAGACAAACTGCTGCATATGCTTGCTTGTGTGAGCGTTAACAGGCGTAGTATCTGTGTTAATTTGTATGTAGCAGGGAGTTGTTTTCCTGATACAAGTGAGTACCTTGCTCAGTGACAACAGAGAGACCCTTGGGAATTTTCCCAATATCTTGGGAATTTTGAACCGCCTCGATCATTCTTTTCCTTCCCACTTTGAAAAAAGAAATATTGTGTGATTGTTTCTTTTTTCTACATTTTTAAGTCACTTATTAATTAGTTATGAAATATGTGAATAAGTTCTAATAAGAATGCCAAGGTGGCTAATTTGTATTAAATTTCCGGCTTAATTGTTTTGTGTTTTAATCATCAGTTTGACTTCGATGCTCGTATAGGCTATTATTACTGTAGTTCAACGTTGAGAGGCTATACGTTGTTATTCGAGAAGTGATCTTGGGAATTTCTAAAAAGACGAACTGGCCTAGGAAACCTGCATTGAACTTGACAGATGGTCGAAGCGAAGGGGCTAGTCCTAGTCTTACGAGAGCAAAATGTCTTCCTGTTCAGAACTTCAGAAAGAAAAATCGAAGGACAGCGTTTGCACACGTTGTCACGAGAAGGAGAAAACAAACGAGAAAAATACAGTAGCAAACGAAAGTCGGAGTTCCCTTTCTCATTCTCACGCGGAATAGGCCCTAGGCTACCTAACGTTAGATCGCCGCAGAAAAAGCAGGTTGATTGATTGGGGAATGGCAAGTCTCTTGTTTATAACGGCGATTTTGCGAAACATCATCTCACAGATCATGCTCAAAGGTAAGTGAAATGTGTTTGTTCAGTTACTGATAGTAAAAAGTAAACAGGATTCCCGTCTCGTTAGTGATCCACATACCCATCCCACACGCGTGTTTAGCATATGTACAGTCCAGAGTATGCATAGGCCTAACGTTAGGACAATTCTATTAGTAATAGTAGCTATATGCTTAGTAAAACTTTTGATGAGCTAGCACAGGTTACAGCAGAAGTGATCAGCACTACATTTACCACTTCATCAAAATCATAACCCCAGAATAAGCCACACTACTCTTGAAAAATCTGACTAGCCTATGTCCTCAGTTTGCTCATATACATGCCCCATGTAGTTTACACTTATCTCTCAGAGTCAGAAGGCCTGGCGTGGAGTTTGCACTTTCCCCAATATTGCCTTCTCAAAACTTTCTTATCAAGCATAGACCTACAATATGCTCTATCACTTAGATAATCCTACTGTAGCTGTTTCATTAGCCTACAGTCCACTTGACAATGAGTAAGTGCGCAGCTTTGCTGGATCAGTAATTTGCCAAAGATTTGACTTGGTGAGAACAACAGTCTGTAAGCCTGAGCATGTTTGATTAATAGTATAAATGAAGATTATCTGGTGCAATATCAGGTGAGCAGGATCAAGACACCATTATCCAGTAATTGATTTCTATAACTTTGCTTATGCTTGAGTGACCTCCAGCTGCATAGTAATTGATACTAGTTATATGAATTGCAAAAAAAGGAAATGAAGGCTTTGGTAAGCATCATTCATTCCGGGGGGGGAGGGCAGTTGACCCTAGTTGCCCCCCTCCCTGGTTCTGCCCTTGATGAACATAATTAGCCTTCTGTTTTGTAATTGTGTGAAAAATATTTTGGACAACCAAATTTCCTTCTGGACAACTAAAATGAGTGAAATGGTTGTCCCAAGACAACACTAAATATTTTAAAAATGGAGGCCTGGGCTATGAAGGGTACTGCAAGGTAGGCTAAGCATAGTATAGCTGCTGTACCTGTACATACAGTATAAAAAGTTGTTTTCCGCAAGATCTAGGGAGGTCTTGGCATATAAATGCTATTTCTGGGTTATGGTTTCAACCAAATAGTTCAAGTCAAGCTAGTCTTGGTTCACAGTCTTGGTTTTCAGTTTTGGTTCACAGGCTTGTTTTCCCTACTCCATTGCTTTTGCAAGCACAATGGCAGTAGGTTCCATTTTGAAAGTCTTCAGGGAGACTGGGCCGGGAATCTGTATGTTGAGTGTACATGAAATGCCAAATGCAATAAAAATTAATGCCTGAGCAAAGTTTATGTCCTCGGTTATTGATAGTGGCATTACTTGACTTTTTCATTGGGAGAGGGAAAGTGCTGAAGTGGTAGGGCAAACGAAAATGCTCCTACTGTCGCCCATCGAGTGCCACTATTGACCAGTACATTGCGTACAGAGAACACTTTGCCTGAAATGTGTTTCAGATTGCATAAAATGGTACTTCCCAGCTGTTGTTTTTACTACTAAAAAGTGCTGCTTTCAAGATGTTTGTGAAGTTCTTACACATTTTGCCCAATATACTTTTTACATGAGGGGGGTATACAAGAGCCACTGCTGATGCCACTGGTAATCGGTAGGTTGATTTAAAATTCCTTTAGACAGAATAGATTGCAATCCCCCCCTTGTCCCTTTCTGTTTTAATGGGGCCTAGTGTTCACATCATCATCAATCATCATTATTATGACTCTTATAACAACCAGTTTTGACACCACCCCTTAATCATTGAGGGATATGTGATTTGAAATCATGGAAGTCTGATATATGCACTCTTCCCTAAGATAAAATACTGTTTCATTGCAAATAGTCTTGATTTACTTTTCAGGTGTTCTTCAAAGTACTGTGCATGCAGTGGGCCACACAGACAGAGCCAAGTGAATGACCAACCTCACCTCAGTTGCTAGCTGTCACACCCATAGGTGAGTGAAAATAACTGCAGGATGTATTAAAACAAGTCTTTCAATTTCCAAAAGCATGTTTTCCCAGCTAACTTCCAGGTAGTATATGGTTCACAGTACTATAGCACAGAACAGTCTACCTTGTGCTGTTCAGAATTGCTCGTAACGTTTTCGCGGCTTTAATTAGTACCATGAGTGGTGGCTCTGTGTTGGGGCAAGAGGGGGCATTTGCCCTCCCTAGATTTTGTCCTTGGCCCCCCTCACTCCCCCTCCCCCTGCCCAAATGTTAGTTGGTCAGAAAGAAGTTGGGTTTGGGTTTACTGAAAAGAATTTAAATAACGTACCTCCAGTGGCGTCACCAAGGGGGGGGGGGGGGGCCAGGGGGGCACGTGCCCCCCCTGAAAAATCGTGTGCCCCCCGTGTGCCCCCCCAACTGAGATTTGAGATTTTCCAAAAAAAATATGTCTTCTGTAGTCAGAGTGTGACTATGAATTTTTTAGGATTCGATTCCTCTGTTGAAAAGAAAAGGCAGTAGATTTTCATGTTTTCCAAATGAAAATATCCCCCCCAAAAACCTTGGCAATGTCATTTCCGGCTGTCTGAGGGGTTACATTTTTTCAAAATTTTTTTCACACTTCCGACTACGTCAATTGGAGGTGGCGCACAGCTCAGGTAACCCTTCAAGCAGGATTAAGCCTACATTTTTCCTTCAGAGGATCACATCTAATTGACCATCAACTGCCTTTCTTTCTCTTTATAGTCACGGTGCAGCTCACCTTCCTCAAATTGTCAGCCTGATACGCTCTTGAGAGTAGTTTCACTAACGTTTGTGTTGTTACCAAAAATAAAATCTTACTCGAAATTGCCCTGTAATTTTTTAGGCCAGTGTTAAAACAACCCTTTTAAAAAACAACTTTAAAACCTTACAAACACGCTAAAGACCCAGGAGCTTCCAGGGCTTCGCCCCCTGGACCCCACTAAGACTAACATTGAATTGCCCATCAACTTTCTTTCTATAGATCATCTACCCCTTTTTTAAAGTGTCAGCCGGATCTGCTCTTGGTAGTTGAATCAGTGGTTTTTTACCGAAAGTCTTAGGCTACTTGAAAGTTACCCTGGAGGTAACTTTTAGACCAGTGTTAAGTCAATAAAATTACCCTTAAATAACGTCTATAATACCTCAAAAACACGTTAAAACCCAGGAGCTTCCAGGGGCTTCGCCCCCTGGACCCCCACCAAAATTCACATTGAAGTGCCCATCAACTTTTTTCTCTATAGATCATCTACCCCATTTTCAAAATTTCAGCCGGATAAGCTCTTAGTAGTTGAGTCAGTGGTTTTTTACCGAGAGGCTTACTTGAAGTTACCCTGGAGGTAACTTTTAGACCAGTGTTAAGTCAATAAAATTACCCTTAAATAACGTCTTTAATACCTCACAAACACGCTAAAACCCAGGAGCTTCCGGGGGCTTCGCCCCCTGCACCCCCACCGGGGCTTTGCCCCTGGACCCCACCAGGGGCCCTAAGGCGGGCCCCTGGACCCCACCCGTTGAGCCTCGCGCTTCGCGCTCGGTGGCGCCTCCGACGCCATGAGTGGAGTCTAGCAATGCCCCCCTCATAAAATCGTTGTGCCCCCTCAGTGCCCCCCAGAATGAAATGTCTGGTGACGCCACTGTGTACCTCTCCAGAGACTACAGTTTTCATTCAGAGATACAGTATGCTAAAACCTCAGAGCTTCCAGGGGCGAAGCCTGTTTGATCCTGCCTACTGTAAGAGGTGATGAAAGGGAAAACTAACTTGTACTTGAACTGTACTTGAAAGTAAATTTAAACTTTATATTGAGTTGACTGACACAATACTGTACATGACATGTTCATGTTGGGTATAGTTAAATCTCATCTTTACTATCTAGGAACTTTATATCTATATTTACTAAAATATTGCACAGTTTATGAGCATTGTTAGGCCTTTATCCAATATCTTGTTTGATAATGATATGCAGAGTTGCAGTATCAATTAATTCCTGAGTGAATATTATTTTCTCCCAATTGCACAATATACCCACTATGGTAATGTTTTGACGTTGCCAACATTTTCAGAATTATAAGTGTAATGTGCTTGATTAGTTTATCTTTACAAATTGGGCTAGTTGCTATATTGATATGATGTGCTCCCTTCCTTGAAGACAAGAGCATTCACCCCAGTATACCCAGTATACAGTACAGAAGTGTACAGTAGTTAGACTGCCCTGTTTGTTTCATGATTGGCTATAGAGTCAAGTGACAATATTCTTTCCTGAAATGGGAAATTTAATTAATTGCTTGGTTTGCCTGAATATCCAATATTACGGAATGAGAAGAAAATTGTGAGATACTGTACCTCCTTAAAAACATTAAGCCTTGCCCTTTTATCAAGTTTACAGTAGTAAGAAGTGTGGTTATAATAATTGAAAATAATCCATACAGTTCATCCTGTGCTGCAAACTTGCATCACCAGCTGTAAATATGATATTCCATTGAATTGCAGCATTGATATCTACTCCAGTCAAGGGCCACTATGACAGTATATTAGAGCCAGTTTGTCCCTCATCAGCAACTACAGGTAATTATGGAAGCCAAACACAGGGAGGATTGGAAATGGCTGTTCAACTTTAAACCAATAGTTACTGTCCAAGACTAGCTGAACTTTCATTGAGTTCAGACAAACATCATACATGTCCTACAGTATATGCACGATTCCCTTATACAACATGTATTACACAGACGGTGTGTTTGGTCTAACGTAGAGCATCCATCTCTCACGTGGAAGCCTCACTTCCCAGGTCGAGTCATACCAAAGACTCTAAAAAAGGAACCTACTGCCATTTTGCATGTTCGCTGCTCCGTATAAGCAGTGGGGTAGGGAAAACAAGCCAGTGAGCCACAACTGGAAAAAAGGCCGTGGCCGGTTCGACTTGAACCAATAGGTTAGAAACTGGGCCATAAAACTCCATCTAACCTACAACATGTAGTACAGCCAGGGCTGGAAAAAATATTTATTTTCCTGGAAGGGAGCAAAAGTTCCCACAATTCTCCCTGCATTTTCATGAAAAGGGAAATTTTCCTCCAGATGACCAAATTTTCTGGGAAGGAGCTTCTCAGCTTCACAACTCTTTTCACCCATGATTATAGCATTGTAGTACGTGCTGTAATAAGTCACAACATTTGGCATGGTGCCATGCAGTCTCTTTCCAAGGGAATGATGAAATCCTTCATAATAGGAACAAGCAACCCAAATCTGTGTCCAAACCCAGAGATTTGTCTGGGAATTATTTTGAATAAAATGAAAGAAAAATTGAAAATTTGGATTTTAAATTCAATGTTGATTTGGGTTTGAAAATTAAATTTCAAGTTTTGTGGTTTTTATTAAAGGACAATTGCATTTCGTTCAAGAATTAGAAGGAAGTACACAATTGGAATGTTACTTGTCACTTTCTGGACAATAAAGAACATACCCATCTATGCTCCCTTGAAAAGAATGGAAAAATGTTTCCTAAAATGTTTCCCATATACAGTGGGGACCATCCATCATGCATAACTGGGAGATGAATCCCCTGTCCCACCTTGCTCCCCTTAAGACCTCTCTGGCACTCCTGGTTTTGCTGAACACCATGGAAAAAATAAATTGCCAAAACACAAAGGGTCATTCAAGATTTTAGCATGGAGTTGTTTTGCCCTCCACCTAAACAAAAAGGGATGGGGGTATTGGATGCCAGTCTTCCCTTGTCTTTCTGCAGTGGAAGTGTGATGTCTTTGTCACAGTGTGGGAGGAGGGTGCTATATTTACTGTAATTGTTCATAAAGTTCTAAAGCTTTGACTATTTTCATGACAGTAAGCATTTCTTCTGGAGTACAGTACCATAGCTTGACTGTCAGATATGCATCTCTCTTCTACTCACAGTATTTATATTTCCTTTTATTATTAAACTGAAAAGATTCTGAGGCCCAACGTCGTTGGCTCAAAAGTGGTTTGACTGTGCATAGGGATTTATTTATTGAACAATGCAAGGTTGTCTGTAATATGATAAGTTTGGCAAGAAAGAACTATTATTCTAACAAAACTGAGAATGCTGCTACCCCAAAAGAATTTTTCCAAACAGTTAACTACATTTCTGGAAGGAGCACACCATCAATTCAGCTGCCTGATCACTCTTGTGACATTGAACTTTCTGAGAGATTCTCTTATTATTTTCGTCAAAAAATAGTTGATATCTGTAATGTACTTGAAGCTCAATGCCTAAACTTATCTTTACCTAATTATTCAACACTATCTTTTGGTGCTACAATGGATTCATTTTCTATGATCTCTAATGATGACATCTCTAAGATTATCAAGAACTGTCCATCAAAATCTTGTAAGTTAATTAGATCCATTACCAACATGGCTGGTCAAGGCTTGTGTACCTGAGCTAGTTCCAATTATCACAAAAATAGTTAATCTCTCTATGTCAGTGGGAAGTTTTCCTGACACATGTAAGGTTGCTCATGTTACTCCAATTTTAAAGAAGAGTACTCTGCAAAAGGATAACCTCCAAACTCACCGTCCTGTTTCAAATTTGAGTTTCATTGCAAAAGTTATCGAAAAAGTTGTTTTAATTTTCTCAGTTAATGGACCATTTATTGAGTGAACGCCTGCTTGAACCTTATCAGTCTGCATACAAGCCTGGACACAGTACTGAGACTGCCCTACTTTCTATACACAGTTTTATTGCATCTCAGCTGGATGAGGGAAGATTTGTTTTGCTTGTTCTTTTAGATTTGTCCTCGGCATTTGATACCGTGAGTCATGATATTCTATTGAACACACTGCAGTCAAGGTACAGAATAGGGGGTACTGTTCAGGATTGGTTCAAATCTTATCTCACAGGCAGGCAGCAGCAAATAAAAATTGATAATGTTTTTTCCTCCGCTAAGCCTAATTTAGATACTGGAGTGCCACAGGGCTCAGTTTTTGGTCCTGTTCTGTTTTCAATGTATTTGGCTGGGCTAAGTGATGTTATAAGTCATCATGGTATTAATTTTTACCACTATGCTGATGATACTCAATTATATATTTCATTTGACAAAAACAGCATTCAAGCTGCCTTTCAGGCAATGGAAACTTGTCTACAGGATGTGAACAAATGGGTCACAATTCACCAGTTGAAACTTAATTGTGATAAGACTGGGTGTATTGTCTTTCGTTCAAAATTTTTGGTTGAAATCCCTGATTTTCCTCCTCTTGCAGTTGGTGATGACCTTATCTTTGCTTCAAAAATTGTAAAAAACTTGGGCATGTATTTTGATCAAAACCTGAATTTGCAAAAACATGTTAATACCTTTTGTGGAACTGCCAATTGGCAGTTGAGAAACATAAGCCTTCTGCGAAAGTACCTTGATGATAAAACTTGTGAAATTTTAGTTCATGCATTTGTTACTTCCAGGATCGACTTTCACAATTCTTTGCTTTATGGTCTGCCTGATGTTTCCAAAAAGAAACTTCAAAAAATTCAAAACTCTGCAGCACGTATTGTCAAAAGGAAAAGTAGACGGTGTCACACAACCCCACTTTTAAAGGAACTTCACTGGCTTCCTATTAGAGAGAGAATCAAATTTAAAATAATGCTGCTTACTTTTCGTGCTCAGCATTTAAGGCAGCCTGTTTATATCTCTCAGCTTCTGTCTCCTTATACTCCTGCTCGTGTTCTTCGTTCCTCTGAGAAGGCTTTCCTAGCTCTTCCTAATCCACAATTGAAATCATATGGTTACAGATGTTTTGCATATGCTGCTCCCTACTTGTGGAACCAGTTACCTGACCATATTCGGTTATGTACTAATTTTTCTACATTTAAGAGTAATCTCAAGACTCATTTGTTTGCTTGCTTCTTTGATTGAAATGAATTTGTGGTTTGATTTTATTTTTGTCGAGCGCCTAGAGCAGCTACACTTTTGTTCTGATTTGGCGCTATATAAGTTCAATGTATTATTATTATTATTATTATTTTTTAACCTAGCTAGGCTACTCTCATCATTTCAAAATGGATTTATGAAGTCAGAAGTCCTATGTTTTTTTTTATTATTACTTATTTTATCTATTATTCCAACAATATACTACCTAATCTGTTTCTTTGGGTGTTAACTCTGAAAATGCAAGTTTTTTCTAGTGATAACTGATTGACCATTTTCAAATGCAGTCACATGCTTGCAAAACATGTATACATGCTTTCCAACGTGCTTTTGAAATGTCGGATATCAACATCAAAAAGCTGACCAGGAAAGAAAAAAATCCTTTGTTAAACAGAATTTGTTTTGTAATTTTTTAATGTGCTGTATAGGCTCAGTCCTGGCAGAGCTGCAATCACTGGGTCTTCCCATTTTAACCATACTACTCCAAGGTACATGACTGCTGTTGTCATTTTTACACATTGAAAGGCAAAAACAGTCAACCCAAATTTACTGTATTTTGAAGCAAAGGCTAAAGCTCACAATTTTCTTTTCACTTCTCTTAATTTCTTAAAAGTATCTTTAATAATTTTTTAGGACTTCAATATTACATATTCTAGGAAACCCAAGCAGTGACTCCCCAAAAAATGGCACATGACCGTGAAGGGCCAATCATTAAACAGGGATGGTGTACTACACTACTTCAAGTTGGGGAGACTGCTCTTGCCCTTTAAGCTTTTCATTAATCATGCTTTGATATCAAAGGGCAGAAAAGAGGATCTGAGATTTCCCTAGATTGAAACAGTATCATGAAACTACATGGTAGGAACATTCACCATTTGCATTTGGCATGAACATATACGTGGAAAAAAAATACCTTTACCCAAGTTGCAAATTTTTTGCCATTTGTCAGTTTGTTAGTTTTTTTTCTTCATTCATTTATCTTCAAAATATGATATAAAGGATAACATGTAGTTTCCAAACTTTGCTAATTGATGAGGCAGAGGCAGACAATATAATGTGGGAGGAAGCAGTCAAGTCTAAACATGAAAGTAGACTATCTAGGTAAATTCTATGCATTGGTTTCAGTTTCTTTGAAAAGAGAATCCTTGTACCTGATGGAAAAATGTCAAGTTTTTGTTACATCTTTTGAATTTCCAAAATATTTCCGGAATGGTAGTATGCCTATCCCCAGTTCCAAGGCCTACTGACAGTTACCCAGCTAACAACAAAACATTTCCTGAACGTTCTTCAAACGTAACCACTTTCGTTTCGCAAACGTCTAGAACTACGTTTTAAAGACGTGTTTTGTGGACTTTTCATACGTTTTCAAAACGTTTTTTAGAGACGTTCTCAAAACGTTATTCAGACGTAGAAAACGTTTATAAAACCTTTGCTGGTCCGTACGGAAAACGTCTGGGACGTAAGTAAAAGGTACAGGACGTTCAGGAAACGTTTTAGGGACGTACAAAAATCACACAGGACATCCAGAGAACGTACTAGAGACGTACATAAAGCGTCTCTGACGTCTTGAAAACGCTTTATAGGGCTGTAGGGAAAGTGTCTTCTGTCTTCAGAAAAAATTTAGGGAAGTACGAAAATTATACAGGAAGTCAAAAGAACGTTTCAGAGGCGAATAAAATGTATCGAATCTAGGAAAAAATGTCAGGGAAACTTCGATGATGTCAAAATATCTCAGGTGCTTACGGATATAAATTAACGTACCAAAACCAAAATAAATGAAAGGTGAATATTGCTTATGTATTCCTCAACCTCTCCATGAGATAGACCATTGTGAAGTTGGGCTGTTTTATGGTCATCTGATTAGGACCATAAGTACTAACAAATGAAATTTGCTGGGAGAGGAAAGGAAATTTCACTTTAAAGACAAACATAAGGCTAATGAAAGAAAAAAAAGGTATAAATGGTTTTTCATTTTCTTGACCTACTGTATGTAACTGTAATCATACTATCTTTAATAAAGTGATCACAAAAAGACTATTCTTAACTTCTTAGTGCTGGCAAGGAAGTATGTCAAAGGATCATACAGCTCTAAATCTGCACATATACACACTGAAAGCATCATTGATGTGATTAATGTTTGCACAAGGTACCACTAAATGATATATGGTACAGTTGAATTTTACATCCAGTATACACATACTGTACATCACTCTGCATGACAGAGAAATAGAGCCTGGGCGACAACAAAGAAAACGAAGCTAATAACAGTTAATGCTTATAGAGCAATAAAATTCCTATCGAAGCTGAAATTTGAGAAATCTAAATTGCATAATACTTAATTTGTAGAAATGGTCTTTTCGTGCTGCAGTTAGACTTACTTTTGTACGTATAAATTATTACTGTAAACAGAATGGTTTAGAGGAATTTCAAAAATGAAAGCAATATAGATATTATATAAAGCATTGCAGACAAAAACTACAAATTTTAAGCCTGAGGATGTTAACTGCTGAGCACAGATCAGCAGCGATTTTTAATACAAAAGTATTACAGCTTAGTTTTGCAACTGGATGCAACAGGAAAGCCAATGAAAAGGCAGTAATGTAAGCATTAGAAACTTTGGAATGAAAAACATTAAGTAAACTTCATAGATGTGCATGGTTTGTAGTAAACATCGCTTGGAAAATCTGGAGAAAAAATCTGAGAAAAACTTGAACCATACTCATGTATAGTGAAATATAAGGTGGTATACAACAGGAACCAAAATATCATTTGATACTTCAATATCAAAATGAAAGCGGGTGGTACTACAGTATACTCATCATGGCAGCTTTATTTTAGTGGCAAGTTGAAATGTTGACAGTTATCAAATCACACCTATGAAGTGAACGCTTAAAAACTGCTCCTCTTGAACAAAGACCTGCATGGTCAAATGTTATATACTGTAATTGGCAGGGAATTCATTGGGACATAAAAATCCTTGTTTAACAAAAGGTAAAAGTGAATTTTGTCAAGTTTGTTACTTTGTTTTTTACATAATATGATCGCAGTTTATCGAACACATAAACTCGCAAAGATTTATATAACCCTTTACCGTCTTGCTCTGATCAAGGCATATTTTTGTGCCTCGGGACTGGGCGGAAAAGCGGACGTAGCCCACCCCGCATCGGCTCCTGTAGGCCATTGACCCTGTGACCTCAAAATATTGTCTCTCTCGTTGTTGTGGCCGAATTTTCGGGTAGCTACTCGCAGTTTCAAGCTCTGCGCGAAACAGTAAAGATGGGTGACAGCCGAGCTCTCCCCATGGGCCTGAAAGGACCCAAACAACGGTAAAGGGTTAAAACTCTGAAGCAAGACTGGTGTAAACAAAGAATCAAGGTTAACAACTTCTTACAGTATTGAATAGATTGGTAAAGATTCATTTACAACACTTTCAAGTAAGACTGGTGCAAACAAAAAATCAAGATTTACGACTTACAATGTTGAATAGATTGTTACAGATTCATTAATAACACTCTCAAGCAAGACTGGTGTACAAAAAGAATCATGATTTGCAACAACTTAAAAGTATTGAAGAGATGGCCAACTCACACACTTATATACAAATCACACCGAATAGAGACCAAACAATGTACTATTTTCCAAATAAGGGTCAATTGATAGACCCATAAGGAGCTTGCTAGGAAATCCCATCTATTCTTGAGATTTTGATGTATAAATACACCTGGCAAGTACCAACAATAATCTTAGCAATCATGATGTTATAATTTTAACAGAATGTTGGAGGTTTGAAAGACAGACAGTTGCCAAAGGCAATATCAAGGATGAAAAACCTTCATAAAAAATCGAAGGTCCTGAAACAATCTCTCAAAAAAGCATAATTCCGCAGTTCGGAAAAATTCCTCAGAACTTCAAGACTAAAGAAAAGTCCAGAGACATTAATTTTACATATGTTAAAGGGGAACGTGTCCTTAGCATTTCTGTGATATTTTTGTTTGTTTTACAAATTTGGTTCTCGAGATGATAGTAGTTGAATGTGGCAAGGTTTCTTCATACTGTGGGAACTTGAAGCAAGCAGACTTGGTTTCATGGTTTCACTTTGTTGGCCAATGCTTTTTTTTTTATTTATAGTGTACTACCAATTCTATGTAACTTAATTCTGATATATTGTGCAAAGAAATCCAATGCAAACATCATTTCTGTAAGTGGATTTGTTTTAGCAAGGTTATTAAGTGTTTATTCATATGAGATACATTGCTATCATTCTACAACAGTCCAGTACACAGTCACAGGAGTCAATGTAACTTGGCACTAGTATTGTATCCATGGTACCATCATGTAAACATACACACACAGTACAGCCACTTAATACGAACAACTAACTGTAGCACACAGCCATGAGGAAAGACAGTTCGATATTTTTTACAAGACTTTTGGTTAAAATGAGAGTAGCATGCTGCCCATGATCAAGACTTCCATCTGCAATAGAATCGTCTTAGCAGACATAATAAGCCTACCGTTTTGTTTCTGGTTTGAACAACTTTGTGGTCAACTTTGCATTGCAAAGATTAAGAGTCATTTAGCAACACCTACTAAGTTTGGGCTCATTGAAAGGATTTTTTACTATCAGCGGCAGGGTCTGAGGGGGCAGCTGCCCCAGAGCGGCTACGCAGGCTAGACCTATGGTGACAATATTACCATTCCATCATAAATCAATTATCAGTAGCAACTGAAAAGTCTGTTGGTCTGATGATGCGTGTCAGATAAGACATGATACCATAGTCACTCGAAAATAATTTAGTCCTGGTTCATAAATATCTGCAAAAACAACAATATAATTACATTACATGTATTTCTCAATTAAAGAAGTATAGACACAATATTTTTTATTACAGAAAATGACCTTAAATAAAGTACAATGTGCACTGACATTTAGCTTGGTTCTTAAGGCGCATCTCTGGAAATGCAAAAGCAAATGTTCCAACAGGGAGGGTGCCTCCTCCCCTTGAAAATTTTCATGGAGTCTAGAAATAAATTGTGAGCGATTTTAAAAATGACAAAATTAGTAAGTTTCTTTACGGTGGTATAATGAGGTTTAATATTACTTCTTTTTATTCAGCAATGCTTTTTAAAAATTGTCTGAGAAGCATCCCATGTACAACCTGTGGTGTTTATTGATACCCCCTAGGGTTACTAGTCTAGGGGGTACTAGTATCCCTGGTTGGGCACCAGGGCATTCAAGTGTACCTAAAAAGAATTTCAAAATATATGTATTAAACAGCATGAAAAAATTCTAACAGTTCAACTCCTATCTTCATACAACAGGACATTCTTGAACCGAGATGTAAAATGTGGAAAGTAATTTGTAAACTTATAAAAGCAAATTACTGTAGTCCATTGTGCAATAATGTGCAACTTTCTTGTTGTACCACTCACATTACCTTCTTTGTTTCCCTTAAATATTAAAAAATGTTTTATGACCTTGAACATTTCCTGTTCGCTTGCACAGCATGTTGCACAGAGAGGGCTTAATTAATAATACTGTACATTAACCCATAGGAGTAAGAGTACCAGCACACCTTGTCATAAGGTGCAGTAACTTTCAGAAAAAACAAAAATACAAAAGACTGTAATTCGAGTAGTATAACAATTATTGTACTGTACATCACAAATTATTGCACAATGTGTCATTTTAATTTGAGGGAGAACATTTCATATCTCAGATAAGGAATATCCAAGAAAGATTGGAGTTGGACTGTTAACCTTCATATTTCATGCGATTTAATATAAATTTTCAATTTTTTTTGACTTGAGATACACTTTAAAAAAACTTTCCTTCAGTTCCTACATACAGTATAAAATTTTCTCAAGACACCTGACATAATCAATAAGGTAGAAACATTTTAGTGTTAATTCATATTGATCATCAGGATGTTTACCATTTCTTTACAATTTAGACCAATTTCTGTTCCTAACACTTAACTAATTTATAATGTGTTATGACACCATGGGACACCATGTGACCTCTGAGTACATTGTAAACACTTGCCAACAGATTCAAATCAGAGTTTGTAAAACAGGGAAATAAACAAAGCATTGTCTAGACTTGGCAAAGGACAGGAAATTGGTTAGTAGGAACTTCACCTTTTGGCTTGATTTTACTAAATAAGCTGCTCTCAAATCCTCACTTTAATCTCAAAATGGAGTTTAGGAAATGAAGGAACTTACTCAAAATGATCTTGAAAATGGTGCTTGCCATCAGACCCCTCTTCTCTCTTCTACAGTTTAGTAGCACACAAATTCAAATGATCAATCGATCATACTGTAGGAAGTTGGTTCTAAGGTGATGTACCACCCTGAATGTTGTCATTCAGGGGGCTCCTAGGAAAAGACATAATATAAAAAAATATTTTGCAAAAGTGATTAAAAACATACCTACTGCACATTCATACATATGTTCTACACACATGCATAAACATACAGAATGACCGATAGCACTAATAGTCATGGCTATCACGACCTTCCTTATGTCAGTTCTGCCCCTCAAAAATATCCCATTGGAATAACACAGACCAATAGCAATTTTGCTTATTTTGGTGATTTCTTCTAAATCTAATGAGCCCTGAACATGCAAAGTCTAGAAAAGGATGAAGTTGTTCTCGTCATTCATGATACAGTAAAGACTGTACAGTAGGCCCCTAACTGTAAACAAGATATCAAAACCAAAAGAACACTAAATTGTGTTGTAAACTCTTAAGTATTACTGTAAACTCTATGCCTGAAATTACAATGATGTTTGGTTTAATTTTTTCTAACAGAAAACATTGCTTTAAGGTTGATGCCTTCTGTAATACTATAAAACCTGCAGAATGCTATACAATACTGTAAGTTCAATATCATGACATCATCCATTTGGAAATCACAATTTATCTACCTGTATCACACTAACTGTAAGGTTCACTGCTATTGACAGCAACTAAAATTGTTTACACCAAAAGTGAAGATGGACTTGAAAAACATAACATGCTTACAAGAGTCCTTCTGAGCTATTTGAAATTGTGTCTGGATTCAATGGCAACAGGGTCAAGCACAATGTCCTTTTCTAAGTACTTTATTGGTGGCTCATCCAAGGCATCATTATGGGATGCTTTCTAGTGAAGCAGCATGCAACATCCCAAGGATCACTTTTTGACATTCTTTGAGTTCCTTCAGTTTTATTATTATCTTTACCTCAAAGTTTCCTGTGGGATGAAAAAAAATGAACAATACTGTAATTCAGCATCCAAGGTATTTCTTTATTCAAATCTATAACTAAATTTTAGTAATTTACAGGGTACCAGAAAATAAATCGTCTTGACATAAAAAGTTCACAAATGCACCACCAGCCAACGGTGAAATTTACAGGCCTTAGCCTAATACTGTACTTTTATGAAAGAGCAAAACTCATGAAGACATTAAGAGACCATTAAACTTTTCCTTTGATTCTTGAAAAGAAATGCCAGCGGTCCGTCCCAGGACGCTTGCTTTTGAGTGTCTATTGTATTTACAACACTGTGACACTACCTATGTCAACCTTACTGTATGTACAGTACTGTACAATGGCTTTATAAACATAAAGTCAAGAAATATAAAAAGACCAACACAAGGCTAACAAAAGGGGGATTCTACTGTTCAGTCATTTTTTTGTTCTGCTGTAGCAACAAATTTTGAAACAATTTAGGTGCTCCAACATGGAGGAATGTTGTCTTAATTTCACACTAGGTACAGCAGCTCTGCACTTTCACTTTTCATATTTAGGTTGCCAAACTGCAACCCAGAAATGTCCACAGTGATACACTCATTGCATTCAAGCCTAGCCAAAGGTACTTATTTCTCCTTCATTTCTTTTCTGTACTCTCCAGAATAATACATTATTTTCCGCCCTCTTTACTTTCTGCCCTTCAAAATCGGTGCTTTTCACCCCTTCTATTTTCAGCAGGTAAGGGATCCCACACAAATTCTATCCACGATCATCGCCGTTTCACACAACCCACGATCACTGCCTATTATGCACCCTGCATAATGTTTATTCATAAACGCACACAGTCACGGAAACACCAGGAGAGTTAATGAGCATGGAGCTGCCCAGTTGAGATGGGCTGCTATTGTTCACAGACAAAAGCAGTGACAGGATTTGTCAACGTGTGGTTTCTGCACGCTAACAAAAGGTGTCCACCGAACAAAAGGTTGAAGTTCAAAAGACATACTTTAGTGTGTGTCAAAGGTACGAGTTTGCCGGTAGTGGCAAACATGAAATAAATTTACTTAGTATCTAGGCCTACGTACGTGTCTTGAGTCTTTTCTTATCGAGTGTATCATGTTTTCACTCGAGTTGTTTTTATTTGCCCCTGTCTTTGCCATCAAGTCAGCTAACGGTCTTTTCATGTTCAAAATTTGAGTTCTTTTTACCAATGCACATGTGTGTATTCGAGTCAATAAAAGGTCTAGATCGAAGTGTTTATCCTGCGTGGTTTTAAAATGACACCAGTTTTACTTGACCTAACGCAAATACCTTGCAGTCTTTTCAACCTCCAAATAAATTCAATTTTCCTTTTCTTAATATCATTTGTAGGGCCACCGATTTTCCGCGATCACGGAAGTTGTCACGGAATCGCGGAATTTTAATTTATTTTCACGGAAAATCACGGAACTTCAAAAATCATTTTTAATGAGTGTTCGACCGATTTTGCTATAATCAGTTATACCAGCCTGATTGCCGATATTTAATGTAACAGTTAATCGGCCCGATGCCGATTACCGATTATTAGAAAGGGGGAAGTCACATGTTTGTCACTTTAGTACGCGCCCCTTGCTTCGTGCATATCGTATTACCATAACCAGTTCAGGATGGAAAATATTGGGAATAGTTCCGTTCGTTTCTTGAACGGGATACCTTTTTTAGGCGAAATATTCTCACTTCAAAAGTGGAGATACAAATCAACCCTTAATGATACTGTACAATTGTTTGCAGTCGATGTCATATGCCCTTTGATAATTTAGTTATAAGGCCAACATCATGCTCTTTCTAGTTTTCATCCCCCAATCATGTCGGAAGATTGCATTCTTTTACTGTACGGAGTACTCTCTCTCTCTCTCTCTCTCTCTAACGATCCCCATGTAGGGCAATCATGATAATCTTAGCAGTTCTGGGCACCCGTATAACGTATCTCATGATTCCTTTCCGATATAAATATCCCCCTATATTTTTAGCAGTCCTCGTCCAAAACTTACGTCCTGTTTAAAAAGAATCTGCAACTGAAATGCACTTTAGTCCGATCCCCACACAATCCATGTACGCAGAGATTTGTGATGCCGTTTCCAGGTGAATTTAGCACGGGGCTCGCCCGGCCTCGCTAGCGCGATCGTCGTAACACAAACTCAACGGGAAAACTTGTCTCGAGACCGAGTATTTTCACACACTAAATCACATACGCGAAGGCGCGAGTTGTGATTGGCTGCCAAGGATCAACGCAATTGAACCAATCACAAAGCAGGGGCCAACTTAAATTTGGCAATGGATCTTATGCATATGATGTCACCGAGCAAAAAATGAAGCCTTGTTTGGCAGTAAAAACGGACACGCACGCAAGTTTAGTGCATGCGTGGGGCAAGAAGTTTGCTGCAAGAGACTACGTGCACCACTGTTTCGTTTGCAATGACGTCAGTCTGTAAAGAGCATTACGGAAGGAATGCTGGGAATGACTTAATTTATGCAAGATAATGACCACCGAACTTCATAAGATTCTAGGTGCTAAGTGTACAAAACGTGCACAGATATGTATGCAAAGCTTGGGGATTCGAACGTATCTGCGTTACCTATTTTGGAAGTTGCAAGACGTTCACAGTACGTGACGTCACTCTCATATATAACCTCAGATTTCTAAACAAGCTTTGGGAGTCGGCGCCATCTTTGTACGTACAAATCTGCAATATTTCGTACGGTTCTAGAATCTTACGGCATATTTTCTGCATGAGCAGACTTAATCTACACCTATTAATAAGATCAGGCATAAAATGGAGCGCGAAAAAGTTTATTTTGCTGATAATCATTACAATCATTTTACGCCGATCGCCGCTATAGAATGGAGCTCCCTTGTACACATGGTTTCAAGAAGTGGGAGTGGCTTGGAGGGGGAGGGATATAAAAGTTGGTTGTTATGACAGAAAACACACAGGGAGTGGTAGCAGCCAATGGAAATACAGCACATCACTTTTATGATATGAAGGGTCCAATGGCGTCATTACCGATGTAAGTGCAGTACCTGGAAATATTCTCTGCTTGCGCGAGGGCTAATCAAGTTTTCTCGTTAGTGAATTGGTCAATTCATGTGTAGCAAGCAGCGTTAGCAAAAGGTGCAATTAGTGATTGACGGAGATATCCTCCGAAGTTAATATGCAAAACAAACCATTGTATATAGTACATAGTCTGCAATACAGCAATGTGTTTGACTTAGTTGTCATTCGAGCAGATCTTCTGCTCATTTGATAAGCTTCTTCGGGAAGCAGTTTAAAGTTTGGTTTCGCCGGGCGGCCCTTTGCCAGAGGGTCGGGAGGACAATTTAAAAAAAAAAGAAGACATTTAATAGGCCAATAGGTCGACTTTGTTAATCCAGCTAAACGTGGTCCTGCTGAAAAATGTGAAATTAGTGTAGAATTAATGCGGTCAAAACTAGGAAATATTAGGATATATAAAGCTTATTGACGGAGCGACGTTTCATACAGGCGGCTGTTTACTGCAATTCACCTTTCCAAGGTAAGAAAGAATGTTTTCAGCAAAAGTCTAGGTCCCGTATTGAGAACAGAAACTTAAGTGCGGGCTGGGATCCAGTAATTCCAAGGGTGGGGGGGGGGGGTAGCTTACTTAAGAGAATGCAAGGGTGTAGGGCCATAAACCCCACCCCTCGGATCCGTGCCTGAAGTGGACCCAATACAAGTGGGTGGGGGTCGGCCTTCATATGTGCCTGAGAAAATCCAACCTGGAGTGTAGGGAGAATTGGCCCCTATATTTAAATAATCGGGTGGGCTGTTTTTAACATCTTCCAAGCAAAAGCCCTCCCTTTCTCTTCCTCCTCCCTAATACCCTCATGTTGAGACACTTGATTGTTATTCAAGTAGGATTATGCCAGGTTTAATTCATTTGTGAGTCCACGCTGTATTGAAAGGAGGAAAATTTCCTCGATCATTATTTCTCCCCCGGATGCCACATATTTTAAGTTTTATTTCGACGCAACTTTCTTGACTCTGTGTGTTCTAGTGTGAAAACTAACACAGAGCAATGGGCTATTTAAAAGTTTTTTTTACCACGGATACATTCAATCGCTTTTAGTTAAATGGATGTTAGGAATGAAATAAAATGATGGCGATCCAATGCAGTTGCAGTCAGTTCGTTACGCTGCTCGTCAAGGGGCAAGATATTTTGGTGTCACGGTATTTGAATGAAAATTGGTTGGTGTGAATTACAGCAATATTTTTTGGGGGAAAACCGTTATGTCAGACCCCAAATCGCTCTATGGATACATTTAAACAATGTTTAATTATTAGTAAGAAATGAAACTATAAAAACCATTCCGGGCGTACCAAATTCGGCACACCGGTGATGAGAATAAACGAAGTTCGAGCAGAAACGATGAAGGTTGCGCAATATTAGATTTCTTCCTCTTTAGAAATGAAGCATATGTGCAAAGGTTGCTAGAATAATTATTTTTTTTCCTTTTTAATGACTGAGATATTCGATAGTAAACAGAAGCCCTGTTAGTACTTCTCTTTCCAACCCGCTAAAAGCCATAAGCAAGTGGTTTCAGAATCAGAAACTGGGCGTCGTGTTTAGTAAATAATTCATTTCTTGAAAAGTTTAAACAACTGATTCATGGATTTTAAAGTTTTTTCATAGCATTAGAGTTTATTTACACAGTTCATCAATGAAACTTGAAGTCCAGAGATAAGCAGCTTATAGGGTTAGCCAACTCTCTTGTTGATGCTTTGTGAGTGAGCTTTGTTAAGATGAACTATTGTTGAATAGCGATGTTGTTGTGTAGACCTATTCAATGCTACAGTCCTCGACAAAAATGATGGAGCAAAACAAGCAATGGACGGATCACCATCCCGCCCCCATTCAGTGTTGCGGCAGCCCAAGGCGTCCTGAAACTTAAACGTCGGTACGGGTAGCGGGGTTGTCCCATGAACTTTTAATTTGTAGAGAATTGTAGCTAGACCTGCCGTTGTATGATTGAGAGCGTGGCACAATAGGACAGAAGTTGGGAGTCTTATTAAACTTCAGGAAACTTTGGACGTGTGCAAGTGACGTCAATTCATATTCATGAATTCTTGGGGTAATCTGTCACAGCGCGGATCTGCAAAAACGAGGATGGATGACTTCCCTCACATACAGTGGAATTTGTTTACAACTTGCTACATGTAACTCGAATGTACATGTAGAAGAATGCGCGAGCTTAACTGCAATAGTTAATCAATGCACTAGTACTTTCTTCAAGATTTAGGTCGCCGTGTGTCCGCAAGAGCAGCATGTTAGGCTTTATACAGTGTTATGCACGTATGGCCCAGACCTATACTCGGAACTCGGAAGCGATGTTGTCAACTGTGCGTGTCCGTACCGAAGGTTGCAGTACGATACATTATTTAAGAGGGTGCGGTAATTTTTTTAAGATTTCTTTTAAACACAAAACCAAAGGAGTAAAATGAACAAAATCTATATCGAAATGGTCGAACTGACATTTGCTATTTTTGACTAAAAGGTCGCTCGCTCTTTTCTTCAGTTTATAACGCTTGGGAGCACGGACAAGTGCACAATGATGTTTGCTTATATTTACAGAAAGACAGCCGGAAATCAGTCAAATCTTTATCGGCCTTTTGGGCGGTTTAAATCGGCAGTGTCTAGGTGTATAAAATCAGATAAAATGGATGAAAACTGTGCAGGCTACCTCATTCCCCAAGAGGGAGTTATGTTTGTCAGTACAGACAAACCTCTCCTTCATTCCTTCAGGTCCCTTGGCTTTAATTTTTGCCCATGGAACCATGCTCCTAAGTCAGTACCAAATCTAAATTACTACGGCTCTCCGGGACTGGCCCACGATTCTTGTGTTCGAGGAACGTGTTTAGAAAAATATGGGGCTAGACAATACAAACAGGGTTATACTTTTCTTTCCTTCTGTTTTTCAACAAATTATCGCACTTTCAGAGTTTCATTTTCCACTGTCGGTGTTATTGACTTGGAACTGGATTTCTGGCTTTACCTGCACTTGTACGTGAGCTTGTATGTACTGCAAAGAAGACAAGAAAACTGAGCACATAGTATTAGGGCAGGTAGCCTCTATTCACAAGATGTTGACCAGCCATTGACTATGGGATCTTTTTGTGTTGTGATTACCTCTCTTGGGCCGGCTATTGTTAGGCTTCTTTTGTGTTTGAGAGGCTTTACTGCTGCTCATCCTGTCTGTGTTTATAACTGTTCACTGCCTCACAGTGCACTGGGAGATATGTGCACTGAAGCGTACCACATTAACTGGTAGGTTGCTATATCATTACAATGGGTGACAACCACTCAGGCGGCGATGATCGTCGATAGAATATGTGTGGGATCCCTAACATCCTTTTTTTGGGGTGGAAAGTAATGGATTGGAATGTGATATCATTGGTACAGCCCTTGTGTCAAATGAAGGTTTCATCAAGTTTCCCTTAAAGTTTCAAACATCATTGATGTTTCTTACTATTTAGTGCAACACTCGTTACTACCATGCTCCAAGCAACACTCTCACTGTAGACTTTAGTGTACTAATACATACTTACGTACAGGTAGCCGGATTACCTTAGTTTCTGCCCTGGTTACTTTCTGCCCTCAGAAACGGTATTTTCTGTCCCTTTTATTTTTAGCAGTAAACATCTTTTTGGGGGCATAAATTATGGAATGTGAAATCAGTGGTACTTGTGTCAAATGAAAATTTTATAAACTTTCTCCTAGGCCTAAAGTTTCAAATATCATTGATGTTTTTTGCTATTCTGTGCATCACTTGGTGCTGGCTGTGCTGATGTCTTTCCAAGCAACATTTTCACTGAAGACTTTGGTATTCATACTAATACATACCTTTGTACAGGTACAGTATACGACATTCAGTGCTGTGAACAATTATTCACACATTTTGCATAAGCTTGCGATATTATAGACACACAGAGTTGGGGGCCTACTTAGCCTAGGCTAGGCCTACTGTACATAAAAAAAATAGAAGACCATGACTATGCTTGATGTTTATAAGAACATCACTCAATTCAATCTTTACGGCCAGGATGTTGAAAAAGTTTTAGGCCTAGGCCTAACCACATATTTTATTGTTGTCTTAAGCTTGGAAATCTTAAATTTTTAACATAGGCCTACGTACACTGTACAGTACTTAGCGGCAGCCTAACGTTAGGCTTAAGTTCAAACATTTATTTCCACCCCAAGATTTTCAATGGTGGAAATAGTGACTGACTCAAGGTACTACAGTAAATATAATGGGCTGAACGTTGACTGCACAGGTCTGTCGAGTGCACATCTGCATTGAAATTTCGTGTAAAAATCTTGAAACGATAGAACAGCCTTTGGGAAAGTTTGGCGCGCATTCGACAGTATAACTGCCAAGCCTATCTATCGAACACTAACATTAGGCTTGTACCTGCCGTGTGCACTTAACTGTTAGGCTAAGGGTTTGTGCCTTTCACAAACATATGACTCAACAAGTGAACAATTTTCATCATTTTACATATGAAAGCATCCTTCAAGACGATTTTAAAGAATTTAAAACAGATTTCACGACTTACTGTGATTGTGACAGTTGTTCCAGGAACAAGTAGTTGAGATTTCTGGGACCTTTCAAGAGAGCTGCTGACAGGAACGTTCAAATTTGGACCGTAATTGCTTTTGTTACAATCTATGGAACGCCAATTGAGTCATTAACAGAAAGGGAAGGTAATGTTCACAAGTAGAAGATAGTTGCATAAAGTGTTGTTGTCTAGCCGATTCACTGACGAACTTTGCCTCCCTCGCTAACCGAAATTATGGATGCAATGCCAATGAGAGCAGGAGGATCGAATTTGACTGGCACCGGGGTGGATCCTGATTTTATTTTTCACCCCATGCAGGAGGTGAAGCCCTGTGGTTGTACTGTAGGACGTTTAAAGGGTAGGAAATTCCGCCAAGTTCCTAACATTTTAAACTGCAAAGCCAAGACGTAAAACAGTATTGATGCGGTCCTCGCTCACATAGCCAAGGAGGGGGGGGGGGGGTCGCTTTCCCTAGAAAGCATCTGACATCAATTTTGCTATGGTTCATCATAGTTCCCGAATAAAAATACGCCCCCTTCATCCCAATCCCCCACCCCCATCGCTTTCTCCATATATTTTCGTAGGGATGCCAATTTGTGCCTGTACCGCTATACCCATTGTACCTGAGTTGCATTTGCAAAATATCACAGAGTGCACGTAAGAAAATTCGTACGTTTTGCTCTTTCGAGGGGACCGTGAGGAGGGGGGGGGGGTAGCATGAAAAGCAAGGGGATTACCCTAGGCTATTCCATTTTATGAAATTTTATCTGTGTGACATCGCTGCAGCAATCATGTGGCAGTGTTAAAATGTAGGTTGCATTTTTGGCACAGCTTTAAATTACAGTACTTGCTCAAGTTGCTCACGTTGATTTTCATATTTGAGCATGATTTTTGTACATTTTAGTACATAGAAGAAGGAATTTCATCGCACGTCCCTTCCCCTTACTGATATTTTTATTTCACTTACTTTAAATAAAAAAGAACAAAACGGTTAAACGGACCCCAACCCCGTCAGTGGGGAACTAGTCCAATAAAGTCTCAGTAGAGAGAACCCGGCTGCCTCCATTGGGCATTTTTGAACAATTTAAAGCTAATATTAAGACTTATCGGGAATGTATAGCTAGTATGACGTTTAGAAAACGTCTTGAAAACGTTTTGAACACGTTTTAACCATAACGGTCTAGCATTGTTTCCTCTAACGTACTTTCGTAGGGATGCCAATTTGTGCCTGTACCGCTATACCCATTGTACCTGAGTTGCATTTGCAAAATATCACAGAGTGCACGTAAGAAAACGTCTTTGGGAAGTCCTCGTGAGTGCTCATATATTATGAACGTCCAGAAAACGTCATAAAAACGTTTAAAAATCGTCTACTTATAACGTTCTACAAACGTTATTTTTTTACGTAGTAAAAACGTTTTTAGATAGTCCCCGTTAATTTGTGGGAAATGCGGGACGTTTTGAACACGTTCTAAAAACGTTACTTTGGACGAAGACGAAACGGACAAACTGAGAACCAAACCAAAACGTTTTCTGGAGGTTCGCTGTTAGCTGGGAATACCAACCTCACCTCTGAAGCTCTGGCCTTGTCCAGTTAATCAAGTTTTGTCACCACAAGTTTGAAAGAAATATTTTATGAGTAGCTCTCTCTTCAAGAAAGTGAGAAATATGAGAACAATTTCATCTTTTTGGAATTTGTGACAAGGAGAATGAAGAAAAAAAATTATGAGTGTTTTTCATACATTTCTAGTTCCAGCTGAGCCTGCTTATTACATTTTATTTGAAAAAGTACCAATGCAGATTACTTAGAAGCAATCCAGAAAAATTTCAAGTAAGCAAGGAAACAAAACTCAGACAGAGCAAAAATATTTCTGTGGGCATTTCATATATTATTCTGTTTTTTTTTTTTGGCACAGGAGGACCAGCCCAAGGATCCACCCAAAGTTGTCAAGTTCACCTTTTCATATGCTAGTCATGTACAGTGTCACATTCAACTGGACTGAAGATTCAAAATCTCAGCTACAATTGGGGTGTAAAAGGCACCTGGTTGATGCTTCCCAACCAGGATGGATTTATGCATGATTTTGAGTATCCTGGCAGAACCCAGAAAACCACATCAATACTGGAAAGGTTGCTTGCCTTGCTTGCCATTTAATGGTTTACATCACAAAAGCAATTTTTATTGGTCAAATGTGTTTTGCGTATGAAGTTTTGTGAATAGGAAGATGGTGTGATACCTGAACAGTATTGCCAACCAGCTTGTAACTGTATTGAAGCCTTTCATTTATATGTTATAACATCAGCTATACCTGAAACTTATAGGTCTGAATTTTATTCCAGTTACTAAAAAGCATGAAAGAAATAATGGGACTATCTTATCATGCACAATAAAGACAACAAGAATATAGGAACAATTTTTGGTGCACTCAGTGGAGAATGTGTCTTTTGTAAGCTTCAAATGAATCATAAGTTGAAGCAGGGTTCCTACATTTCTGGAAACTAATTTTTCACTTTTCCAGGACCAAATATTAAAAGAATTTGCACAACTTTTTTTTTTTAGGGGGGGGGAGCTGTTACATCAAATTATGAAAATTTGTGAAAATTTCCATGAATTTTCATGACTTGGTTAACACAATTTTTTGAATTGGAAAACTTTACCAGGCCCTGGAAAATATTTTTTCAAATTTCATGACTTTTCAGGTTTTCAATGATGGCAGGAACCCTTCTAAAGGTGTTTTAGTCATTTGTTTAATAGAGACCTTGGTATGCCAAAGGAAGTGGAAGTTTGAAACTGCATGTTCAGGATATTCAGATTGATAATTATAGTTTATTTATTTGTAGTAACTGTACTGTGTAAGAAATACCCATGCATCATCCTGATCTGTGATATCAAATACAAGAATGCAGAGTTGCTCATATTCCGACAGAGAGTGCTGCAGTCTGATTCAACAGGGTTTTGTGTGCTCACTTTGATGATATACCCTTTAAACAGTAGACCAGGATTGTGTCTGCGCAATGAAAAGTTTTAAACAGCTGTGGGTGGCTAGAATTAAAAAGGTTGGGAGAATGTATGAAGCAGTGAGAGGACTTGGCCTAGCTTGAATATTCTACCACCAGAAGTAGACCCTAATTCTCATTTAAAAGATATCCTGTAAAATAATGTTTCAAATAAATTTATGTTTAATACGGTGAAGTAGAATGTTGCGCATAAAATTCTTAACTCAATTCTTCAGATGCTCAAAATATATGCAAGTAAGGTTATCAGATTTTTAATTCAATTTTTGTGAACTTGGAGCAAGCTTGTGTGACATATTCTACACTTGCACTGATCAAATGTGTTTTCTAAAACTTGCAAATGATCGAAATATTTCTTTTCTTAGATTTGAATATGCCATGAGCAAGGGTGGAAAAACCAGCAAAATGGGAAGCTCCTTGCCAAGAATTGTTGAAAATTTGGAAGAATATTTTTTTTTTTATAGACGAACATTTAAATTTCCAGTGTAAATTTTATTTGTGCTGAAAATACACATCTCCTAGCTATCGTCATGTTTTGAGCCCTAGCTTGCCATGGTTAGTGGGACACAGAAATTTTTCAATCTTGACATTTTCTATTAATAGGTTAAACCAAATCCCTGTGTTTCATTTTGAATAAGAGCAATTGTAAAATCAGGACTTTATACTGTAAGCATTGCCCATCTGTGCTGAAACATTGATATCACTCCTTGAACAGTACTTCCTTCAGGTTCAGTCATGACGTGCTTTGGGTCTATGTTGCCACATTCATGTACCTTATGCCAACATCCCAAGGACCAAATATGACTTGAATAAAATTTTTGATTACATTAAGTTCAAGCGTTGAGCAATCCATGAGAACTCTTTTATCAGCTCTCTTCCACTAATTTGGTTTAATCCTACACCTGATCCACAAGCTTGTTTATATGTGATATTGTGCAGTACTTTATGTGACCCCACCTGAGTGCCATTTAGAAACCAGCCTGGTAGTAAAGGTGCATGCTGGTGCATGCATGGTGCCTCTTAAATTGGAGACTGTGGCACTGCTGCGATGGGTCTCATATATGTCCTAGCATCCATCATTGTTTGCTCTTAGTTATGGAGGGACTTGTACATTTAGACCTAGAATGATTTTGCTATGATGCAGAATTAAGTTGTTGCCGTAAGCAGGAGTAAATATATTTGTGCAAATTGCATGCATACAGTATGTGCACTTGCTTACTGTACAAACAGCACTGCTACACTTAAAGGGAATGTACTGAGCATATCCACAAAGATAGTTAGGAATATATAGCACTTTATATACATGAAAATCAGTACCAATTGGTTAAATTTTGATATGAATTGAAACAATTACTCCACTCTTATTGATTAATGTTTTTTGGGTACTGGTAGTTGTGTACTCAATAAATGGCATACAAAAGCCTTCTAGATGCATGGGGAAGCTAGACAGCAAGGGGGTGCCCAAATTCATTTTTCTAAAAGCCTCTAGCTCCAATATTCGTGGGGGGGGGGGGGTATGGGATAGGAATGAAACCCTGCACACACAAGCTCTGAGGTATTTGAATTCTCCATGGACCCCTGTGCATTGTCCACCCAGGTCCACCCTACTGCTACCTAGAAGTCCCCAATAAGAATGAAGTTGTATGTAATTGTAGACTTTTGAAACTCAATTCAGCTTTGCTGAACTTCTACTGCAAAGGTGCACTAGGCTGGTGTTCTTGTTTAAATCGGAGAAGGTAGTAGAGTGTGTAGAATACAGCTTTTAAAATAGGGCTTCAAAGTTGTGATCCTTTTTGAAGTCTGAAAACTATGTAAAAACATGCTGCCCTTCAGAAAAAAGCGGAATGTGATCTATTGAAAGTTTGACCATACATTTTCTAGGGATGGATTTGTAAACTTCAAAAAGGAGGTGGACTAGTTCTTGTCAGCCTTTCAACCTGCAGGACAGTGTGTATGGTAAGTATCACCTCCTCCTTTCTCCCCCTCCTCCCCCATTTTGGTCCAGAATGCTAAAAAAAATATGCTAGGTGCATGCTTGATTCTATATGAGAATGAACAGCTCATTAATTGCAAACTCAAAATCATCAAAACAGCCACTGTCATTCTCATTCAAAAGAAATGGTAGGTAGGCTACACATCTGTGCTGCAGGTCCTTGCTCCAGTGAATGCAATTTACAACACTACCATAACTGCTGCAAACCACTGGAAATAGATTCTTCTACATCCTGTAAATACCCCATCATTTTTCTGATCTACCTCTGTAAGTGAATAGCCTGACCCAATTAGTCTTCAAGGCATATGTAAAGGTATAGGAAACATGTATTTCACTGATCATATCTCATAGTAATAAATGAATTTTGACAAAATTATAATAATTACTGGAATTCCTAAAAAGTCAATTGACAGAAATATTACATAAAAGAAAAGATGAAAATCAGGTAGAGTACCATATTCTTACTTGAATCTTGTACCAGCTGTTTCACTTTATTGTTTTACACTTAAAATTTCCCATCAACATGCCATACTACATTTCTTGATCAACAAGCATGACAGTGGTAAGCTCTTATTTTTTTTTTATAATAATAGGCACTATGATTAATTCCCAAACAAAACATAACTCTTATATTTTGCATGTTGTTATGAATTCACTTCAAAAATGATACAAAAACTTGTGTTTTTCTAAAAAAAAAGTTTATATTTCAAGTGATATGAAAACTACTACCATCTTTGTAAATGAAGTTTTTAAAATGTAGGAAGTCAAGGCTTTCATGCAACTTTCATGATATATCTTGCATGATAGTTTGGGTCTACAAGTACATTTTTTGTCACTGATATCATGATATGCAATTCCCATCTCAATGTACTTCTGGGTGGCCTTTCCACTCCTATACTTGCACTCCTGTCACTGTATCCTAACATGATGACACCGGCCATCTTCCCCAGTCTCGGAATATTGCATTAAGTAAGCTTAGTATTGACAGTCATACGAAGCAAGTTTGATTAGTTGAATTCTCTAGGCAATCAGCTTGCAGTGGAGATGTAGTTCTCAAAGCCACCATACAGACCTGGCCTGCACTTTCTTCTTTAAAGAGAAGACATCAATTTTCCTTCCAGCCTAACAAGAAGATAATGGTAGGTTCCCATGCATGAGTTCTTCATGCCATATAGTAAGTATTGTAGGTGATTTTTTTTCCAGAAAAGGTGATGCAGTTCCTGTAGTGCTAGTGCCTTCAAGGATACAAAGAAGAGCATAACATAAATAAGTTATGTCACATGTAGTAACAACTGTTGGCGAGGCTCTGGAGAGCAGCGGTTGTTGCAGTTCAACTGGTTAGAGACAACTCTGACAAACGGAGTTTCTCTTTACTCCAAACAGAACTTTATTTTCTCGGAATTACTGACATAAATCGGGATGCAGGCTATACCACGTTTTAACGTGCAACTATACGATTCGATCGAATGACGCAATTTCTCAAGGGTTCACAGATGAAAACATAACTACTATTCAAGGTATATAAGAGGGTTCACAGAACTAAGAATACAAGTACTACAGTAAGTTCAATCCTTTGGTCAGCATGTCAGCTACCATCTCCTCAGTTCTGCAATACTCAAGCTTCACGTTTCCGCTCTGGACTTGTTGGCGGATAAAGTGATATTTAATGTCTATGTGTTTGGATCTTCCATGAAATTGGGGATTTTTGGCCATGTGAATGGAAGACTGATTATCCTCAAGGATAACTGTGGGAGAGGTAGGATCACTCTTCAAATCAGTGTACAGTCTCCGCAACCATACTGCTTCTTGTGCAGCACTCGATAGAGCCATGTACTCTGCTTCTGCCGTAGAGAGTGCAACACTTGTCTGCTTTTTGCTTCTCCAACTTACTGCGGCACCATTCACCTGGAACAAATAACCGGAGGTTGATTTTCGGTCATTGATATCTCCTGCCCAGTCAGCATCAGAGTAGCCAATGAGGTCTTTAGAGCCATCTTTGCTGTACTTAAGACCAAATTTTGTGGTACCTTTCAGATAGCGCATAATTCGTTTGATTGCCGTCCAGTGCTGCTGGGTTGGGTCGGCACTGAACCTTGCCACACTACTGACTGCATACCTGCAGACCTGTACAGTTCTTGATCAACACGATCACAACCATCTGTTGCTTTAGCCAGCTTTGTATTGGCGTCAACTGGCGTGGCAACTGGTCTAGCATTTTCCATGCCAAATTTGTGCAGGACCTTTTCAGTATATGCTGGTTGGCCAATCCAGATTTGCCTTTCTCTTGGTCCTGACTCACGTTCACCCCCAGGAAATAGTGAAGTTCTCCCATATCTTTCATCTCAAACTGACTAGCAAGACATGACTCGACTTGTTCAATTTTGTCATTACTTTTTCCTGCCAGGAGAATATCATCTACATACACCGCAATGATAAACATCTCTCCTTCGAGAAATACATAGAGGCAAGGGTCACTTTCAGTCTGCACGAAACCCATTTTGATCAGTTTGTTATGAAGTGCAGAATTCCAACAGCGGGGTGATTGTTTCAAACCATAAATACTTCGTTTCAGTTTACAAACAAGGTGTTCCTTGCCTTCGACTTCAAAGCCTTCTGGCTGTTTCATGTACACCTCCTCATCAAGGTTGCCATTTAAGAAGGCTGTTGTCACATCCATTTGTTCTAACTTTAGTCCATTCTCCACTGCTAGGGCTATCACAGTGCGGACTGATTCAAACCTGATGACTGGACTAAAAGTTTCGTCATAGTCCACTCCAAACTTTTGTGAATAACCTTGTGCCACGAGCCGAGCTTTGTACCTTTCGACTGAGCCATCAGCACCATCTTTGACTTTAAATACCCACTTGCTTCCAACTGCCTTTCGATTGACTGGCAGTTCCACCAATTCCCAAACATCATTGTCATGCAGAGATTTCATCTCCTTCTCCATGGCACTCTGCCACTTAGAAGCATTTGGGCTATCTAGTGCTTCTCTCACAGTTATTGGCTCACTTACTTCATCATTTGCAAGGGTAACCCATTCTCCATAACGACTGGGTTGTCTCCTTTCTCTTTCTGATCGTCGCAATTGTGAGTCTGTGTCATCAGAAACTGTTTCTTTGTCATTTGAAACATCAATTGTTATGAATCGGTTTCGCTCTGATTCATCATGCTCCTTCTCAAGACCACAGCTTAATTCATTAAACAAAACATCTCGACTGAAGAAGACTCTGGCACGTTGAGGATCATATTACCGATACCCCTTTGTATTCTTTCCATAGCCCAAGAAAATACATTTCTTTGCCTTTGAGTCCAGTTTCTGTCTCTCATCTTTGGCAACATGGGCATATGCCATACACCCGAATATTCGCAGGTGATCAGCCTTTGGTTTTTGACCTGTCCATGCTTCAAATGGTGTCATTCCTTCAACAGCTTTAGTCGGGCTTTGATTTCTGAGATAAACAGCTGTTGACAAGGCTTCGGCCCAAAACTTTTGTGGTAGTTTTGAGTCAGCCAGCATTGATCGTACTGTTTCAACGAGAGTACGATTCATCCTCTCAGCAACACCATTCTGTTCAGGGGTCTTTGGCACAGTTAGCTCATGTCTTACTCCTTCTGTTTTGAAGAAATTTTCAAATTCAGCCGATGTGAATTCACCACCATTGTCAGTGCGCAAAGCTTTTAATTTATGGCCTGTTGCTTTTTCCACCAGAGCTTTCCACTCTAAGAAACACTTAAACACGTCGTCTTTGCGTTTCAACACGTACACCCATACATATCTTGTGCTGTCATCAATGAAAGTCAGAAAATACTCAGCACCCCCAAGAGACTTTGTGTTCATTTTCCCACAAACATCACTATGCACTAACTCCAATGGCTTTCTGGACTGCTTGTTAGTGCTAGTTGGAAACTGGGTACGATGATGTTTCCCTTCTGCACATGGTTCACAGAAATCAATGTTTATTGATGCATCATAATCAAAACAGTCAACTAACTTGTCTTTAGCCAACTTTTGCAAACTTTTTGCCCCAAGGTGACCGAAACGTCGATGCCAGATAATTTCCTTTTTCACCTGACCTTCACCTGTAGCTGTATTTGCCCTTTGATTATTGGTTTGGCAATCCAAGTAGTACAAGCTACCAATTCTAGTTGCCTCAGCAATCACCTTGTGGTTTGCATCCAATATTTTACAGCCTTGTTCAGTAAATCTGGTCATTTTCCCAGATTCAGTTGCTTTCGACACACTGAGCAGATTGTAGGACAGATTGGGCACATACAACACATTATATAGTTTGCATTTCTTTCGTTTGACGTTTGGCAAGTTCATTTCCAATGCAACAACCCCTTGACCTGTTGCTTGCAATGTGTGTCCATCACCCAATGTGATTTCTACAGGCTTTTCAGGGCTACTAAATTCAACAAACAGCTCATTGTCATTACACATGTGACAGGTTGCCCCAGAGTCCACGATCCAGCTGTTTAATGGACCATTAGCATTAGCCGACAGCGCATGACGTACTATCAGCCCAACACTTTCATTATCAGAGCTACTGTCCCTATGTTTGCCCTTTACATCGTTAGCCCTTTGACTAGACTGTTTCTTACTTCTATGGCCTGAGTCATACCTTTTCTCAGCTTGTGCAGGTAGCGTACAATTTCGTTTGATATGGCCAAATTTTCCACAATTGTAACATTTCGGGCCTTTTCTCTTTGTTTGCTGCTTCGATGTTACCATGGCTTGTTCACCATTCACACTCTCACTAACCCGGTCTATCATTTTTCTCTCTTCATGTAACAATCTTTCAGTCACAGTTTCCATTTTTGGAACTTCCGGGTTTGCCTCTAGAGCCGTAACTAACATATTGTATGAATCTGGCAGACTGGCAAGCAGGTGAACTACACGATCTTCTTCACTTATCGGATCGCCAATAACTGAGAGTCCATCAAAAATTTCCACCATTTGCTTAATATGCTTTTGTACTGAGTCACCATCCTTTAAACGCTGTGAATAGAGCTTACGCCTCAATTCTAATTTGTTGGCCCATGATTTCTTTTGAAATTGGTCTGCCAACTTTTTCCACACAACGACTGGGTCATTTGGGTCTCCTATCAAGTACAAAAGTGACGGTTCTATGGATAATACAATGATAGCTAGAGCTTTGTCTCTTCTAGCAACAAACTTATTGTAACTTTGACCCTCGGCCTGAGGTGGTGGGGTTTCTGAGCCATTAACTATGCTCCATAGTCCATCTTTCATGAGAGCCATTCGGCACTGCACTTTCCATGTCGCATAATTTTTCCCATTCAGGGATATCACCATATAACTCTTCAGTTCTGTTGCCATTGTACAGTAGTTGTACTGAACAATGCTAAAATACCAGTTCAGCGAAAATAACGTTACCGCCCCTGTTGCAGTTCAAGCACACAAGACTTCTGCACACACACGTAATCCTGGGCCCATAACCTGTTGGCGAGGCTCTGGAGAGCAGCGGTTGTTGCAGTTCAACTGGTTAGAGACAACTCTGACAAACGGAGTTTCTCTTTACTCCAAACAGAACTTTATTTTCTCGGAATTACAGACATAAATCGGGATGCAGGCTATACCACGTTTTAACGTGCAACAATACGATTCGATCGAATGACGCAATTTCTCAAGGGTTCACAGATGAAAACATAACTACTATTCAAGGTATATAAGAGGGTTCACAGAACTAAGAATACAAGTACTACAGTAAGTTCAATAACGTATATACAGTCCGACAAAAGTGGACGTCGTAATATTCCAACAACAACCTTTTAGTTTCAGTAGACTGTTTAAGGAAAATGTTGTACTCTTGAAGTAGTTTACTCTGGTATGATATTTTAATTTACTTCATGCTACAGTATGTACATATAGCCATGTTGAAGATTCTTGTGACAGGCAGAGGCTACTGAGCTGTTACATGAATGACACATAGGTCTGGGTTAATATGATGTTTATTTCACATGATGTTAATTAAAATGCAAAATAGTTAGCATATGAAACATGAGAGATGTACGCTAGCTTGTGAAGGGAATCATTTTCAAAAAATATGGATGTCGATTAGTTATGAGAGAGTAACCTTTGTAATAAGTGACTGCCCTTCCATTGACCAATTCAGAAGATGCAGTAGGGAGCTAATGCTTTCATTACAACACGCAGTTGCATGCACTGCAATTGTTCTGATTTATTAAACATGACAGCTACTTGACAGGGTTAGTCTCTTAGCAACAAAAGTTTGTCTGCTTTTTGAGGAGCTAAAGATGTTAGCCATTTTACCAGAACTGGCAGGAACCATCTGGAATGAAGAGATCACCCTTTAAAGAAGACTAGCGATGGCAAACATAGTTAATTGCCAAGAAACTTTGTCAGGTGGGGTAGCTAGCACCTTTTTTTTTTCCTAATTTGGAGGGTAAGGCGGGGGGGGGGGGGCTTTAAATGATTGATAGACTTATATTCAGTTACACTGCGGGTATCAGTGGAGAAAAGTTCTAATTGCCACCCCCCATTACCTAATTAATAGGGCTGCATGTGTATTCTGTTACATGTACAGCATTTCATTAGGCCATTTAACTGACAACATAGACCTGTTTGAGGGCTATTTAATACCCTGATATTTTAAAATGAGGTTAACCGGGTAATGGATTATAGCAAGCACCCTGAAAAGTCTTAAAATCTTTGGTCTGGTCAACTAAGTTCTCCTGAGGTCGGGTGTGGAAGAACTGTTTCAGACAACCATCATGTCCAGACTATCCCTAGATGCAATTTGCTGTCACATGTCAATTAAGCATTCAGTGGAAATTGTTGGCATTATTACAACAGTACCGAGCTGGTTGGATAGCATTCGTATCCTTTGAACATGGTCAATCCAATTTATTTCTAATCATACTGTATATAATGATTTCATCAAGCAAACCCTTCCTAAACTTTTGTGCATCACACAACTATTCTTTTTTGATTTTGTCCTAATTTAGGGGGTGAAAAGCCAATTGTCGAGCTAGCTAGGCTATCATATGTGGTCAGAGTGTAGTCTGAAATCTGTCAATTCACACAGTCTGTGGTGTGCTTGAAGTAATTTCATACTGGCAATGACTAAAATTTTGTCCCTTTCACAGCTGTTTAAGATATATCAGCCTTAATTTGAAGGTGTATCCTGGTAGAAACTACTGTAGCATTAATTATACACTTGATAAAATAACAAGGATCCACATGCAACGTGATGGAAGTTGAATTTGTTTCTTGCTGTAGTGTATCGGACCTTGGGAATTTGTGCCCATAATCTTGGGAAAATTTGTCCCTTGTTCAATTTTATATGGCACATACACGTACGTAATACTACACATCGCCAAGCAAAGGATTTTTCGCAGAATTACTGCCAATGTCTACTAATTGTCATCGTATTTGTTCTTATCTCTTTTCCTTACCTTCTCGCAGCTTAAAACATCACAAATTACTCGCTAATTAACGCTGATAAAGCGTTCCCTGGAAGCCGTGCCGTCAATCTCATGTTAATTTTGGGAAAAGTTGCCCTCGCCGACTTCTCTTGTTATTGCCGACGATTGTTCGTTGTATGTGGTATTTGCAAATGTCTTGCAGAAATCCACATCACCCGAATGAGTACCGTCTAGAACTTCCATGCTTCAATTTCCCTCCGTCGATTGCACGAACATTTTTCACGGCCAAGGAGGGTGATGGCGCAGTTTTTGATGCGTGGAGGAGAAAAGAACAATTCTAAAAACATGCTGCCGCCCCCGTTTCGTTCCACGATACAGTGTCTTTAAGCTAATAGTGCTACATCTAAAGCTCGATATTTGTCTTCGGCAGGTCCTTTCGTAAACGTTTATTAGCACTATCTAAAAGCTTTCGCTAGAGCTCTGACTTCGGCAGGCTCAAAGCCCATACCTCGGGTGGGTCCAAAACGAAGACCTCCAAAACAAAGACCTACGACAGAAGACATGAAAAATCTGTAAAACGAAGACCTCCAAACGAGGACCGAAGACAGGAAAAACTCTAAAACGAAGACCTCCAAAAAAAAGGCCGACAACGAAATTCTCTCCTAGTGGAGGCACGGGAAGACAACCCCTGCCTTATTAAACACAATGCATAACACCCTGTCGTATATTTCTCTGTTTACTTCCGGGTGTACGTTTTTCGGTCTTCGTTTTGGAGATTGCATAATAGGGCAATCTCCTTAAATGCCCTTCTCAATGGCTATGATGTCCTTGAAAATTAACTACAAATGAGAACCCTGTTAATCAAGAAAATACAGTAACATGATTTGTAGTTTGCCCTTCAATTGTCTACTTATAGGAATAGCATAACAGAGTACAAGTGTCCCTTGTTTGATACACAGAGGACACTATTATGCTTGCTTTGAATACAGTGGCGTAGCCACGGGGGGGGCCGGGGGGCCTAGGCCCCCCCAGATTTTCTCCAGGCCCCCCCCCCCAGATTTTTTGCGTCCTGATAGAGTAATTGAAAAAAATAAAATAAAAAAATGTGCAAAAATTAAAAAAAAAAAAAAAATCATGGATGAATGTGTGTAAAACACATTTTTTCCGCACGTATGAAATCAAGCAATATCTTTAAAATGCCTACTTTCACAAAATTAGATAGGCCTACCGTTTGTGATCTGCACTGTCGTTTATTGCATTTCCCTTCGAAGATGAAACGAAAGTCTCGACGACAAACTTTAATGTGACTTTGTTAGGTTAAGACCCTTTCTGCCTTTCGGATGGCTGATTGATTTACTGAAAATAAGGCAATCGTACACTGGAGACCACTCTTACACGACCATTCCTATACTTTATTATACACAAAATATGCCGTAAGCAGATAAGGGTAAGGTACTGCCTTCGGATAATTCTTCCCTTCCATCCTTAACAAGTAGGCTTATGTCGTGCCTCACTCCTTCCCATGACAAGTGCCACTGTAGGACGATTTTTTCGACAAGTCCTCTTTTTAGTAGTTGGCACTGGCGTCCGGGGGATTTGCAAAATGTCCACAAGGTCCGGATTTCATGTGTTTCCCACATGATCCATACTTCTGCTTTGAGGTTCAATTATTTTGAGGGATTTATTCGTAGTATTTTAATTTTGACTGCGTAATGTACCGATGAACAAATACTGCACCATTTTGCACATTGTTTCTTTGGTAGTATGTATGTCTTTTGTAAAATCTCTACAAAAAGTTTTGCCAAACATAGCACCATTTTGCATCTAGGAAATCTAACGCAAAGAAAGTTTCTCAGAGGGGGACACAACTACTTTTGGTTTTCCTGTTAAAGGGTGAGGTGCTGCCTTAGGTAAGCTGAAATCCATTCAAATATTGCCGCATTTGCGGCTGGGTACATCCAGTTTAAAACACGTGGGAAGTGCCGTTTCCGGCCATCTGGAGGGGTTTTAAGGCCCAAAATTTTCTTGTACGCTCCGCGCCAACTGATAGTGGCGCTCCGCTTAGATTCAAATATTGCCGCATTTGCGATCTACGTGCTTCTGAAGTTCACAATTTTCCCAAGGGAAAGGGAGATACCGGCTCCCTTTAGTCTCATCCCCCAGGCCACAGATCAGAAGTGCCCAGTTTTGGGGTCCCTAAAAAGTGTATGTATTGCCATTTTTCATAGATTGATTTTTTATTCTCATTATTGAGACATCGCAGACATGAGATTCGTATTTCAAGGCTGGGTATATCCAGCTTAAAACACATGGGAAGTGCCGTTTCCGGCCATCTGGAGGGGTTTAAAGCCCAAAATTTTCTTGTACGCTCCGCGCCAACCGATGGTGGCGCTCCGCTTAGATATTCTTGCCGTGCCTGACCCTCGGAGGTACCAGGCCCCCCCACTTGTTACCTAGGCCCCCCCAAAAATCCCATCCTGGCTACGCCACTGTTTGAATACCTGGACTACAGTACTTTCTGAAAAATAGCCCCAAGTTGTCCAGAGGGCTAAATAGAGTCAGACACTATACAGACAGGAAGTGGTTAATTCCATTGAGTTGTATGATTTAATGAGATAATCCTTCTTGACACTGTGGCAGTCCACTGGGACGGTGATAGATAAGTGACCTGTAATTTGCACAGAGGTGTATCAGTTACGACTTGATTTATTTGATTAGACCATAACCGTTCATGCACGCTCAAGGGTATTTGATCCAGATGATCAGTAATTAGTTCTTTTTATAAAACTAATAAACCGTGGTGTATCAATTATTTAGTTCTCACTTACATGCCCTTATGAGGACAGTGGCACAAGGTTTGTCCGAAACTTTTAACAATCTTAAATGATAAATTTAATGTTACCTTCATTTTGTCTTTCGGGCTATCGAAGAGACAATGTTTGTACGCCCTAAAAGAAATTTTTGTGCAGCACACAGAGCACTTGATCTGTTCAAAGCTTACACTTATGAAGTTCCCGTTGAAAAACTCTCAGCTTTGTGGGCACTGAAGCATTCTCCATTATGTCCAGATGTTCCCAAATGACCCTCAGACAGCCTTTGTTTAAACTCACATGTTCCAGACACTGCTTGGAACTTCCATTTAACAGTCGGAAATAATTTCATGAAAATCTATATACTTGTGGTGAAATCAGCATACCCACGCCAAAGATGAAGTTATTAACAAGTCAGCCTGATGAAGAGACTTTTCCTTTCAACATTTTCATATTTTGCTCTACCCACTTACTCTTCCTGTGTATTAATTTATACTGGCACTAAATGTAGTAACAGGGCAAAACTTCAAACCAGAATCAACATTAATACCAAATGATGTGCACTTTTGTGCAATACTATTGAGTATGAGTTTGCTTCAGTACTCATTTTCAAATTACCCCGCTTGATCATTTATATAATGAAGTGGATAAACTGTTCCAAAAACTTACCTATGCCTCTTTCATTACCCATGTCATTCAATACTCTTTAACCCTATCCACTCATGAAAATTAACTCTAAACAGTTACCCATTTGCAAGGTTTTGATTTTTGACCCTTGATGACCCAAAGGACCTTTGACCTCCACCAAAAACGATTGGGATCATTTGCTTGACATGGGCAATCCATATGCTAAGTATGACATACCTTACTGTTAGCCTTCTTGAGATATTGTGTTTACAAGATTTTAACCTTTTTACTTCTGGTGACCCCAAATGACCTTTGTCCTCCACCAAAAACAATAGGGATCATCAACTCAACATGGGCAATCAACATGGTTAGTTGAGATACCTCTCACTTCTGGAGATATTGTGTTTACAAGCAATGTCCAAGGTATTTACTATTTGACCTCTGGTGACCCCAAATGACCTTTGACCTCTACCAAAAAATAGGGATTATCTATTCAATATGTACAATCTACATGCCAAATATGAGATCCGTAGGGGTGACCCTTCCTGAGATATCGTTTTTACAAGCGGGCGTCACACACACACACATAGACACACACACCCACACCCACACACGACATCACCATCGCATAGATTCCTTGCCTGCCTTTGGCAAGGAATTAATAAGTCGTCGGTTTACACCCACCGTGGGAAACTTCAGAGGGCCGTACAATTACACTCGAGCAAAAGGTCGAGGAAGAGGAGGCAGGGCAGCTTATAGCAACTCTTTTTTAGGCCAGCAGAAAATGAAGCGGACGTTTCTGGACAAGAACAAGAAATCTTAATTCTGGAAAGGTGAGTTCTCTCAACCCTCTTATCAACATGCCAGTCAGCAATATGCTAAGATCAGGATACAATACTGTAGCAGGCAGACTGAAAAAGTTTGTAAAGTCCTGGCAACAAATCACGTCAGATTCTGCAATTTTAAATACCATGCAAGGTTATAAGATAGAATTTTACAAGAATAAACCATTCAATTATAGATTGTCAAAACATTCCAGGCCCAGAGAACCCTGTTCTGCGGAACAAAGGTTCTTTGACAAAGAATTTGATAGAATATTGAGTATTGGTGAACTCGAAAGGGTCTCCCAGGTTTATGGCGAATTCATATCAAATATTTTCTTCAGACCAAAGCCCTATCGAATGATACTAAATTTAAAAAGTTTAAAAAGTGTCAAATATCATCATTTTAAAATGGACACCCTGCAGTCTGTATTTCATCTTATAGAACTTCACTGTTACATGGCATCAATAGATCTCAAAGACGCATATTATATGGTTCCAATGAACCTATCTAGTAGAAAATTTTTAGGCTTTGTCCATGGGAAACAGGTTTTTCAGTACACATGCCTGCTAAATGGCTTGTCTTCAGCTCCCCGTGTATTCACTAAGTTACTGAAGCCAGTTTTGTCGCACTTGCGTAAACTAGGCCACATGTGCCTCGGTTACATCGATCAGGGAGGTGTTATTAGATAACACCTCCCTGCATCGATGATATCTACCTTCAGGGTACAACGCGGAGCGGACTCGGTTTGTTCACTCCTCCTTTAAGGCTCCACAAACCACCGTCCGCCAAAACGAAGAGGTCTGGTTCCGTCCAGTTTTAGACGTAAATTTCATTACCATAACATGACTTATTCATGTCCTCCCTCAGTTTTTATGCTATTGTAATGAGCGAGTGTGTGTATTCTTGTTGTTGTGAACTGAAGGACTAGATTGAACCATAGGCGTACGGGGCAGGGGGTAGACTGCTCCCCCAAATTTTCTAAAGACCTAAAATTCGGGCAGGGATCTGGAAAAATTCGGGCAGCCGTTTGAGTCTTAAAACCTGGTTTGTTTCTACTTACACAGAAAACTCCTAGGCGCGCCCGAATTCCTTCAAACACTTGGCCGAAAAAATAATAAAAAAGCATCATAGTCACGGTACAATTTTTATGAAAACTCTAAAAGATACCAAAATTTGCGACACATTCGGGCAGCTTATGAAAAAACAATTTTTCGTCAGCCTCACTTCATATTCTTGCTCAAACCTTTGTCCGAAATGACACAATATTCGGGCAAAAGTTGCAAAAAAGTTCTGGGATATTTTTAATTGCCAGATTACAAGGGGAGAGGGAATGTATACAGTCTCCAAAATTTTGCCTGAACAAATCAATCAAAAGCTATCTTGTGACGCACCATATTACTAAATGACAATCACCAATAGTCACCAGGGGCCCGTTCCACAAAGAGCTACGCTTAAGTATGATTTAGTGTTGACATAAGTATGGGGAATCAAACTTAAGATTGTGCGTAACTCTTCGTGGAACGAGCCCAAGAAGGCTGAAACGTACTTGGTCGGGAGGTATTTCGGCCGCATATGCGTATGAATGAGATGACGATTTTGCACTTTTCAAAATGATCCTCTTAAAATTGTGCGAAACTTTTTAACGTGCAGTGCTGTGGAACCGAAATTCGGGCAATGGTAAACAAATCAGCGTAGCTTGTTTGCTCACTCATAGGAATTTGGTGTGAACAAATCTGCATGAAAATCTGCCCAAAAATTTATGAAAAAACATCTAGCAACGTGACAAGCCGGGTTTTTGATTCCTTGCCGAAGACAGGCAAGGAATCTATGCGATGGTGATGTCGTGTGTGTGTATATGAGTGACGCCTGCTTGTAAACACGATATCTCAAGAAGGGTAACCCCCAGGGATCTCAAACTTGGCATGCAGAATGTCCAAATTGAGTAGATGGACCCTATTTTTTTTGGTAGAGGTCAAATGTCATTTGGGGTCACCAGAGGTCAAAATGTAAATACCTTGGAAATTGCTTGTAAACACGATATCTCCAGAAGGAAAAATGTGAGCAATCTCATACTTACCATGCTGATTGTACATATTGAGTAGATGGTCCCTATTGTTTTTGATGGAGGTCAAAGGTCATTTGGGGTCACCAGAGGAAAAAAGGTCAAAACCTTTTAAACACTGTATCTCAAGAAGAGTAAATGTGAGGGATCTCATACGTAGCAGATAAATTGCCCATATTAAGTAGATGATCACTATTATTTTTGGTGGAGGTCAAAGGTCATTTGGGGTCATCAGAGATGAAAAGCTCAAAAACTTGTAATCACCATATGTCAAGAAAGGTAACTGCCAGGAATCTCATATTTACCAAGTGGATTGTCCATATTGAGTAGATGACCCCTATTGTTTTTATTGGATGTCAAAGGTCATTTGGGGTCATCAGAGTTCAAAACATCTAAACCTTGCAAACACTACATCTCAAAAGAGTATATAACTGTTGAAGTTAATATCCATGAGCAGTTAGGGTGAAAGGGTAAGAATAATTTGGCATGGGTAATGTAATAGGCATAGGTAAATAATTTCTTTGGAACAGTTTATTAACTTCACTATGTAAATTCTTTAGTGAGGTAAATTTGAAAATGTATTTGTAAAGTACTGAAGCAAACTCATAGGAAGGAGGTCTTAGGTGCACAAAAAGGCACATCACATGGTAGTTACTGTACAGTATGTTGATTCTGGCATGGAATTGTGCCCTGTTAATACATTAAGTTCCAAGTATTAATACATGAAAAAGTGAGCAGAGCAAAATATAAAATCTTACAAGGCAAAATCTGTTCATCAGGCTGGCATACATGCTTTAATGCTCATGGGTATGCTGATTTTGCAGCCACAAGTAAATAGATTTTCATGAAACTGATGTGGAACATGTGAGTTTAAACAGTCTGTATAAGGGTAATTTAGGGACATAGTCTGAAAATATTAGAAGATGCTTCTGTGCACACTAAGTAGATGACTGATGAGGAACTTCATAAGTGTAAACTTTGAACAGAGACTGCTCTGTGTGATGCGCAAGAATCTCTTTTATAACATTCCTACATTGCTTTTTCAATAACCTTAAAGAAAACCTGAAGAAAACATTAAATTTAGTAGCAAAAAGTGCTAATATTTGAAAAACCTTGTGCCTACGGTCCTCATGAGGACATGTGCATGCAAGCATGCATGAATTGGAAATGGGAATTGATTAATTAGATATACCACAGTTAATTAGCTTTACAAAAAAGAACCTAATTTATACTGATCATTTGGTATCAAATACCCTTCAGCGCACATGAACTGTCATTGCCTAATAAGAGTGAATCAAATTGTGACTGACCCATTCTTTGCCATTTGGTCACAGTTATCTGGCCTAATTTTCACAGTTGACTGCCAGTTATCCCCACAGTGTCCTGAAGGATTACATCATACAAACATACAGCTCAATTGACTTAAGCTTCTTACTGTATAAGTGGTGTTAATTGACTCTTATAAACCATCTGAAGAAAGCTTATTTTTATCTCAGTACATAACAACCATAACAGCCCATTGTTTGTGTATACTCCTATTTCCTGCCATTCCCTGCAGGCATTTAGTACTCTATTTGTGGTCAAAATGTCAGACCTCCATGAAAGTCACACCTCTGCAAAATCAAGCATAAGATAACTGTCCACACTACATTGTCTCATCTGACCACAAATAAAAGTTGTTTGCCTAGCCATTGTCTGGAGATGGAGAAGTTCATGTACACTTGATCAAGTCTGTAAACTGAAAGTCATCTTAGAAATACTGTAGCTTGACACCCTTCAGAAATAGTGTCCTTTACGTAGGAGCTGGTGGAATTGAACATATAGTGTGTTTGTATAAGGATTTTTGTTGAACACAACTTTAAACATTGGTGTCTATCTAGATTGAAAAAATGAAGCGATCAAACTGTTACTCTTCATGTAATCCCTCCATTTGTGTGATTTACAGGTAGAATCCCTATCAAACTTCAACCCCTTGGGCCTCGTTTAATTTTAGATTATAACCCTTTACAAAATTCTACACTAAGTAAGGCCATGGTTATGATTCCAATCCTAAGCCCAGTCCCGTCTTTTGTGCCTGATCCTAATCCTCTTCGTCCTAGTTCTGATCCTTTGAAGTTCTCATTTAACTACAACATACCTACAAAATTCGTTGTAGGCTCTCCCTTCGAACCAATATTAATCTCCGAACGGGCCACTCAGGTAATTACTGATTTTACTTTAGGGGTATTTAAAGTGAACCTCAAGTCAAAAGGTTCAAAACTAAGTATTATAGGCCATGAAAAATGAATTCTAACAGTCCAATTTTCATCTTTGTAGTACATTCCTGAGGTGAGATGTAAAATGTTGAAGTTAATTCTATTAACAAAGAATGGCACATTGCGCAATTATTTGTGATATCATTGTTGTACTACTCAAATAACAGTCTTTGTTTTTCGAAAAATTACTGCACCTTGTAACAAGGTATTATAGCAATCTTTCTCTTATAGAGTGATGTAATTAATTAAGCCCTATCTTTGCAACATGCTCTGCAAGCAAACGGGAAGTGTTACAAAAAACGTTTTTAATTTTACAGGAAACCAAAGCAGATAATGTGAGTTGTACAACAAAAAAGTCACAAATTATTGCGTAATTAGTCAGGTTCACTATGTATTTTCGTTGGCAATCATGGTAGATTAGGTAACCTAAACATTTTTGGAATCTTTATTACATGGAGAATCTGAAAATCAATGTTTACATTTGCGCTGATACCGGTATGGCCGCCATTTTGGATTTTCAAAATGGCCGCCGTAAAAAGACATATTTTGCTCTATTTCTACCTCTACATACCCTCAAAACCTTGTAAAATATACCAAGTCTATGTTTTCAGGTACAAGGAATCCATACTCTGCATAATCAGATTTCTGACTGTTACAATTCTTTCTTTTTGAGGAGGGTGATGGGCCCGTATAGTCCCCCACCCGGGTGGGAGGGGAATTCGGGCAAACCAACCAAAAAAATTTCTGCTCCACCAAATGAAAATTGAAACTACTACACCGGGCATTAGGAGAAAGTTCTAAGGCCTATGCCCCCAAGCCCAACACTTGCCCCCATCACAACGGGCTACGGGCATAGGCGTACGAGGCGGGGGGCAGACTGCCCCCCCCCAAAAAAAAAATTTTCTCAAGACCTAAAATTCGGGCAGGGATCTGGAAAAATTCGGGCAGCCGTTTGAGTCTTAAAACCTGGTTTGTTTCTACTTACACAGAAAACTCCTAGGCGCACCCGAATTCCTTCAAACACTTGGCCGAAAAAATAATAAAAAAGCATCATAGTCACAGTACAATTTTAATGAAAACTCTAAAAGATACCAAAATTTGCGACACATTCGGGCAGCTTATGAAAAAAAAAAAAAACAATTTTTCGTCAGCCTCACTTCATATAAAGACATGAAGACATTCTTAATGAAGCATAAATCATATAACAGAGAACACCAGTAATTGATCAAATAAATTTCAGTTGATAGAGGAAAATTATGGCAAAAGGAGAAAAAAGAAAAAATTTAGGGATAATTTAGTCGGAATGAGAGGGCATTAACCAAGTTCATGTCTTTATGTATGTGTTATGTCATGTTCTCTGCCTTTTGTTAAATTTATCTTACTAATCTAAAATATTGAGGACAAATGGTGAAAAAGTGTTTGCTGGTATTCTCATAAACGAGTGTTATACAAAACGTAACTATAGGTCGATGTAAAGATAATCTGACTTTAAACTGTATTTATGCTGATCTGTATATGTTATGTTAACTATGTATATATTGTAACTGTCTAGAAAGCGTTCGATTGTTGTTATATATGAACACCGAGTCTCGAAATAAACGGAGGGAAAAAACAAAAAAAAAAGCCTCACTTCATATTCTTGCGCAAACCTTTGCCTGAAATGACACAATTTTCAGGCAAAAGTTGCAAAAAAGTTCTGGGATATTTTTAATTGCCAGATTACAAGGGGAGAGAGGATGTATACAGTCCCCAAAATTTTGCCCGAACAAATCAATCAAAAGCTATGTCATGCAACTTAACTATCCCATTGTGAATAAAACGTAAAGGTATCGTGAAGATTTCATTTCGTTTTTAATTTTGTATTCCCTTGCCTCAGGCAAAAGGAGTCTATGCGACTATGCCGATGATTTGGCCACGTTTGTTTCTATTTAATGGGTACGGTTTGTAGGGATCAAGTGTGCCAAAACCGTTGATATGGACTTAGGTAGTTTGCTCACTAGGAAATGATTTGCGCCCTTGTTTGTTTGAATGCATATAAACAGGCTGCTACCTTGCTTGGTAATCGCGCGAAAATTGAGTCAATCAGTTTTTAAGGGCCAATTCGTTGCATGGCATCCCCACTCAGGTAATTCGGGCCTCTGAATCTGAGCTAAACAGGCTGCTAAAACACACGGGATCCTTGTGAAGTTCCACGAAACTTATATTTAATAGGCAGCCGGAATGCGATGCAATGCCATCCTCCCTCGAAGTTGAGAAGCCTTAGGCTTTTCCAGGGTTTCTGAAGTTTTTCAATTTTCAAAATTATATTGATGATAACCTCATGCTACATGACGTAAAATAGTTTGTAGAACGCGCAAACAAACTCATCTTCCAATGATTATAGCTTAATGTAGTCATCCAATGGTAGTGGTACATTTAATCTGGGAGTTTTCTGACCTTTTTGTAGATTTGTTCATTTTTGGTGAAAATTTTATTGCAAACAAAAGTTCAAAATATTGATGGCTTTGATTCTGCTTATAAGCCTGGGAAAGGCCATTTCCGGCTGTCTGAGGGGTTTTGATTTTTCAAAATTTTGTGAACGCTCCGCGCCAAAAGATGGTGGCCCTCCGCTCAGATAGTCTTTTGAGCAGAATTACATTTTTCGGGAAGGGAATCCTCTCCCCCCCCCCCAAACTGAAATGCTCCCGTACGCCTATGGCTACGGGCCCAGGGTGGGGTAAAATGCAACAACAAATTTTAAAAAAGGAGCAAAATGACGGCCAAAAAATTAAAATTTCCAACCCAAAACTGAAAGCATATCCCCGTCGGTTTGCTTTTTTCTTGTACAATTTTAATTTGTTTTCGAAAAAAGGGTTTTTTGTTAGAATAGCATCACCACAGGCCTGTTTAGCAACGTTCTACTGGTACCGGACACATGAACTGATTTCACTCAGATGTTTCAAATGTTTTCGCCATATTACCGGTAGTACAGTGTCTTGAATTCAAACTTTTAAAGGACTAGAAAGGATCGTAGGCTCACGTTATAGACACCATTCTAAGGGTTTAAGAAGCGTCAAAACCTTCTTAATATCATGAGGTTTAAGCAATTAAGTTCAAGTTGCTGATCACCTCTGTTTGGTAGCTGTATAATGTCAAAGGGGGCAAATGACTTGGAACATTTTGGGTGGATCTCGGTCATACTATGAACTAAATGCACGAGATTAGCTTTAGAATTCTTCACATTTACAGCTGCTTCAGTTGCTTGTACAGTGTAGGAGTCGGAACTTTGTTCCGTAAATTAATGGGTTATTCAAAGTCAAGATGTCATTTCAAGGGGTTGGTCTTATTAAGGATGAGGAAAATAGGCTACAGGTCTATAATTAGTTAGGCCTACACAAATTGTGAGGTTGGGTAGGGGTATTCATTAATTCCAGTTAGAAAAGAAGTTGTATGCTCGTCCCTTCCCAGACAATTGAACTGTTTCTGTTCTGTTTGAAATCCCAAATTGGTGACTTTATGTAAATGTGAGTCTATTCAAATCATAGTATTATAGCTGTATGCTGTTACATTTTTTATACCTTTTTTATAACCTCTTGTGATGTGCTAATTAAATAAAATAATTGAGCTAATTAACTAATTTGCAAACAAACTTAACCCATAATCATTAAATACATTTGAAAGAGTAAGTTTCATTCTCCGTTGGAAATAAAACTGTTCGTTACAAATATCAATCTAAACTAGAAATAGAACCGGATTATATCAATTCCGGCCTATTGTTTATGTAGTTGCGAGAGCATAATGGTTAATATATTGTTTTTACATATTAACTATTGTGGTGGAGGTGTTTATGGGGGTTGTTCTTGTGCCTTTTCAGTGCATAACCCATCATGAGTGAAGATCGCGAAGAAAGCAATTGGTCTTTGGGCATGTCTAAGGAGTCCGTAGAGCAGAAACTATGCATCATTTGCCCTGAGAAAAACATTAACAAAGGGTCACTTGTTCTAAACCCTTGGATAGAATCCTAAAAGAGGTTATAAATGGCATATTATGTAATATTTTCTATGATGTAAGTATATTACCTTAGCCAATTTGAAAATCCCAAAATGGCTGCCATAAAGGGATCCCTCCAGATTTAAACATTGATTTTTAGTTTCCCAATACCATTACCTTTCCAAAAATGTATAAGTGCGTAAAGCTATCATGGTTTTGAAAGTAATGTAAGTTAAATAAAGTGATTAGGGTAATAAGCGGCGGCAAAAATAGTACAAAATATGTCTTTTACAGTGGCCATTTTGAAAATCCAAAATGGCCGCCATAAAAGCTTTTCTCTAAATTTAAACATTGACTTGCCGTTTTCTTATGCTATAACCTTTCTAAAATGTATAAATTTGCAAAGCTACTATGATTTAGAACCAAATACAATAGGTTTAGTAAAGTGTTTAAGGTAATTAAGGGCAGAAACAGAAGAAAATATGTACTTTACATTCGCCATTTTGAAAAACCCGAAATGGCCGCCATACAAACATCTGTTCAAATGTAAACATTACTTTTTAGTTTCCTGATGCTATAAGCTTTCCAAAAATATATAGGTTTCATAATCTACCATGATTGCCAACGAAACATAATTTATTGACATAGTGAACCAGACTAAATGGACCAATTTGTTTAAGTGAATAAACTTCAACATTTTATATTTCAGTTCAGGAATGTCCTATGAAGATGGAGGTTATACTGATATAATTCATTTTTCATGCTCCTTAAGATACATTTTTGAATTTTTTAACTTGAGGTGCACTTTTAGACTAGCCTTTACATTAACAATGGCAGCCCCAGAGTGTCAAAATTGGGGGGAATAGGGGTAATGGAAAATGTTGGGGGGGGGGGGGATTTTCACGCGCAGACCGATCCGAACATGAAGCGCGCCCTCTCATGGGTGGGGTCCAGGCGGAAATTTTGGTGGAATACAGAGGGCGAAATCCAAGAAGCTCTGAGGTTTAAGCAAATTTGTAGGTGAAAAAATTAAGTCTGATGAGAGTTAGATTATGTCTTCTTCAGTTGACCCAACTTCAAATGACCTAGCAGGGAGAGGGGGAGAGTAGGGGGAAGGGAAACGTTGCATGCCCCCCCCCCCCCAGTTCCGCCGCCACTGGCTATGAACAGATGAAAGCATGGACATAAGGAGGCAGTAGAGAAGTGAAGTAAGCTATCATGATATAGGACATCCTTAGAAAGTAACGATATAAGGTATTGTTTTTTATCACATGCAACCGGGGAGTTGCTAGAGACTATCTAGCAACTCTCTCACAACAATTTCTGAGCGTTCCTAATTGTGCGCACATGAGAACATTCTATCACGCACACCGCAATGCATTGGGCATTAACTGTGCAAATCTTGCTTTCCTTCGATCTACACCACACCACACAACCGATTGTTTTGTACAAACCAGATTCTGATAGCCTAAAGGGCAGTCATCCCAAATCGGAGTAGTGTAGTAGACTGTCCAGTTTCATGATTGGCTGTTGGGAGTCATGTGACAGCATTTTTTCTCTTCAATTGTAAAATTTACTAGAAATAACTGCTTGGTTTACCTTGAATATGCAATAATAAAGTCAAAAAATGTAATGAAAGATACTTTGAAGGAAAAAAGACGAAAATTGTTTTATTCACCTTTTTCTTCAAAATAAGTTTGGGAGGACTGCTCTCTACCTTTAATTTGTTATCCTCGTTGCAATGTTTGTCTTTTCCCACTTTGAAATTTTCTTCAATCTTAATTTTTGACTTAGAGGGGAAGTTTAAGCAAAAATTTAAATCTTCGTGTGTGAAAGAAAAACTACCAAATCTACACAGTGGAGTGAAATTTCCATTCCAATTGGACTTGTGTTTCTCGAGAAATCAGTAAATGAGATTGCTAAATTTGTGTTCGAAAGTGATCTTGAGGGCAGAAGAGGTTCCTCACATTGACAAGGAATGTTTTGTTTCCTTTCTATATCCGCTTAGGAAACGTGCAACAGTACCGTATTAAGGGCAACCTTTCAACGGGCTGAAATTGGGCCGTACTTCCTAATTTCAGTTCGGCTAAACAATACATACACCAAGGAGGTTCATGTAGAACAGTGGTTCCCAACCAGGGGTAGTGGTACCCTTAAGGGGTACCTGTGAATACCACAGGGGGTACCTGACAAGCCTTTAAGACAATTTCAAAAAAAGTGCGTTATCAGGACTATACTAGGCTAAGAGCCATTGTGTTGACGGGGATCGGGGAACATTTTTAGGGTAATCAAGGGAGAAGGGTTTGTTCATGTAAAATCAACTAGATGCAAAATATGGCTATAGGCCCAACCCCCCCCCCCCCCCGTTGTAAAATGTGTATTCATTTACCTTGTATGATATTGAGTCGTACTGGGTTTCTATGGCAACAACGCAATTAAACTGTAGAATAATTGCCAGTGGCCGCCTTTACCTCCCCAAACAGTGAACAATTGCAGCTGGACCGATCGCCCAATGAATATACTATACGAGCAATAGCTAATGTGTTGCATCAATATTGTCTAGTTTGAAGTACTTTGGAGTAAATTGCTTGTGTGTGGTGTACGTGTCTTTATTCCTTTTGTCCCATTTTTGGTAAGGATGTGACCATACAAGTAAACATATACAAACAAAAATTATTTTTAACTCAAATTCAGAGGCTTCGATTTGGGGGGAGGGCAGGGGACATGTCCCCCCTTTTTTGAGTGTAGGGACACTAACGCAAAAGTCCCCCTCCCCCACTTTTTGTGACCTGAAACTTAACTACCAAAAATTCTATACATGTAGGTAATGGAAGACGTGCTCTACCGATTATGATCGATTTCTGTATCAATGATTACACGTTTATACTTTGCAAACGCCCCAAATTTTCGCACGCTCCGCGCGCTAACAGCCTCGTTGATGTTCTTTTTTAACACTTGAATATCAAAAAAAAATTTATTTATGTGTCTGTATGATATGTCGATTGTTCAAGTGCACAGGGGAGCCGGTGTGGTTATGAAGGAGCACAACATTTAGGAATCTGAAGAAGTGGAATCATCCCCTACTATGTTTTACTGAAATTTGTAATCTTTAGTGAATGACCAGTCTGGCAGGCTTAACATATTTTTCTACATATCGCTTCTCGGCCTTTTGGCTAAGATCATGTGTAGTATCTGTTCTTTCATCCAGTCTAGAATGGAGCCATAAATGACAGACCAATGATGAGAATGGTCTGAAGACCGTGAGGTTGGTCGTTTAGTAAGTGTTGTCTTTCAGTAGACGCAATAGCTTCTTCCGGAAGCAGTTTCAAGTTTGGTTTCACCGAACCGCCCTTTGCCAGAGGATCGGGAGGGCTTTAGAAAAAGTAACATATTTTAAAGAAAATGCCTCGGTGCACAGTTTGCATGCAACTTTTTCAGAAAAACAAATGAGTTCAAATGCAAAATTTCGACACGAGTCACGAGCACATCACACATTCGTATAGCGATTCGACCATTTCGTATTTAGACCATTATTAGAGAAGTAAAATCACACTGAATTTTGCTAGATTGGAGACTTCAATCTGGAATTAGAGGTACACCTCCATCCTCTGTCTGCAGATAGTGTATGATGAGATGACGTTCTAAACTTCGAAAGGACATATTTTAATGTTTTTTGTACCAACAGTCTTACACCGGTAGGCCTATGCAACGGTGTCTCAGTAACACCAGTGGGTACCACCCCCCCCCCCCCCGATCTGTGATTTTCCGGAAGTAGATTGTACATGATCAATGTGAACTTAAATGCCGGGTATACTTTATTAGTAAATAGAATCACAACGAAAATTGTGATAGTTTGCGAAGGATTTTGTATTCTTCGCAAACTATCACAATTTTCGTTGTGATTTTATTTACCTATAAAGTATACCCGGTATTTAAAAAGCAAAATTTTCCACGTGCTTCGGTCGCCGCAAATTGCAATTCCTAAGCAGAGGTGCTCGCTCATACCTTCAATTTGGTAAACTTTTCTGAGCTCTGGAGCTGACAAAATCGAAAATTTGCTACATGTGACACCAGATCATCAAGTGACAACGGTAACTACAGTGCTATTTTAATAAATTTTCTTTCGTAAAATTCCAAATTTTCTCCAATATAAGCTCTTGACTCACGGAGAGCCGCATTTTATAGGGGTTGGATAACATTATGTCAGTGGCGTAACCAGACTTTTTCATTTGGGGTGGGGGTGGGGTAAGGGGTGCAAAGGTTGATATGTGGGGAGGGGCTAGCACAAATAACACTATCTGAGCGGAGCGCCACCTTCAGTTGGCGCGTAGCGTACAGAGAAAATTTTGGCTAAAAATGCCTCCTAGATTGTCGGAAATGGCACTCTCCATCGTCTTTGGCCCTGTGAATTTCAGCTAAATATCCCTAATTTGTTAAAACACAGGTTTGGAAATTTATACTTCCGCTATGAATGTTTGCCTTATGCCAACGAGTGACCTGCTAGAGTCTAAATAGGTTGACCGAAAACGTTCTCCACTGCGTCAAAGCATCGCTTGTTCCTCCGTTTATTGCACAAGTTGACCATTTTACTGCTTTGTACCTGTGGAAATAGTCATACCATGCCTTAATTTAAACTGTAAAAATCTGAAAATGCACATGAACTATATTTAATTAATCATACACATTTCAAGAAAAGCACATGCAAAATTTCTCAATTAAATGACTCATGTGTTTTATTTGTATAAAGTTTGATTTATGCCTAATCAGAATGACGATCTGCCACTCTCCCTATCAAAAATGCTATTGTATGGGGACCTTAACAATTTGCTTGCTTTTAAAACCAATTGTTTGCTTTTACTCTCTCTTTTTTGGTCTTGACTTTTGTCCAAATAAATTTAGCTAGGGCTTTTTCTTTCTGTTTTAAGAAAAAATATATTAGTAGGAATGAAAACAAGAAGATTTCAGTAACTGCCGTACAATATCTTCACTCATTTATAAAACTTCTACTGCCACCCTACCCCACCTGATACGTAGTATCACTTAATGCCACCGCCTACCCGTTTTCATTCATTTATTTTTCGACACACGAATTTCATTTGGGGGCAAGCGGGGGGGGGGGGGGTGAGAGGCATTTCACTGAGGGATCCCGCCCCTTCCCCTGCCCCCTGCCCCCGCTGGTTACGCCACTGCATTATGAAGCAACAAAGATGTTTGGTCGCCGATCACTCGAAGATTTGCCAACAGAATATACAAATTCTTCAGCCATCCCCCAACTTTCAAATTTCCTTACAGGAAACTCAGAATCCCAAACTTTTCTGCAATACAAGCTACATATTTTCAAATATTCGATCTGTACCTTTTTTGAATTTGTGCCAAAAATAAACTGTTTGAATTCAGCTCAACTGCTTGCCGTTTAGTCCTCAGTACGTTTGAATTGAATCATTGAGCTCCATGATTACATTCGCCATGCGACCACTTTAATAGATCAGAAACATTATGTTAATACATTCTTTTGATGTGGGCAAGGGGGTACTTAGAGGGATTGTTACAAAGAAGAGGTACTCGGAGCCAAAAGGTTGGGAACCACTGTTTTAGAGGATTTAGAAACCGTTGATTCAGAGCCATGTCACCTATTATATGGGATGGTAACGCCCGCAAGCAGCTTTATGTCAATCCCCGTGAGTCTGTGTAATTACGCGGAGAGGTCTGAGAGAGTTGTGTGATCGCAGTGGCGTACGGGAGGTCTTTGGAGTTCCATTTCCCCCTCCCCGCCGAATCGCCCACCCCCCAGCAGGCCTTCACTGGTGATCTGGCCAAAACAATTATATTCTTGTTGATAATATTCAATCTAGGCTACCTGGCTACCATTACACAGACACATTTGCAACAGATACACTGTGAATGTAGGAATAAATTCAGGTAGACTATGACAAGCTTCGGAAGCTCTTGACTTTTTACTCATCTGTTGTCTGGATGGGGAATTTTCGAGGAGATTTGGAGTGGCTGAAATTGGCTACCTCGGTGTAGATTACAGTCGTGTACAAGCGCACTCTAAGCATTGCTCCTAGCATCTTGCCAGCTGTTTCTACCTCCTGTAGGGATGCCTTTTTTCAATTACCGGAAATTCACAGATTTGGGGGACAGTTTGTCAACAAGTCTTATTGTTTTTACCATAATCACTACCAAACTGAAGTCATTTTTATCCAGGGGTGGAGCCAGGATTTGCCCGACAGGGGGGCCAAGCTCCCCGACAGAGGGCCAGAATTTGAAAGCCCCGACAAAGGCGATGTTATGTCCCGGTTGAATGTGACTTTGCAGAATTAGAGGCGCACGGAGCGCGCCGAAATTTTGAGCTTTCTTCTTAACAAATACTTAACAATCTGAAGTTTATTTAAAGTAAAAATTAAAACTTATGAAAGAAATTTGGCTTTTATGGGTACTATAAAAATTTTGGGGTGTTTATTGAAGAATCTGTTCCTCATAAGGGAAAATAAAAAACGCTATATTTTTGATAGCTGAAATTCTTTTGGGGTTACGCATTGAATAGTACAAGACCTACTTACTAACTGACTAAGGTTTTGAGACGAGACTAGAAGTTTGCCAGGAAAGTCTTTTCCTTTTTTGCACGAACCTTTCAAAATTAAGAGCTTATCCTGATTGAGAAATTTGGGATTTTAATGAAAGAAAATTTGGTCTTTTGGTAAGGTTGAAAAATTTGGTTTCTTTTATTCAGTGATATGCCTTTCAGGAGCAAAATTAGGTAGTATCATATGCCGGGTGATTAACAGAGTTGGCTTTGGTTATTTATTGTACGGAGTATCCATCGAAATTGGAAAATTTTGCCATTAAAATCTAAATCTAAAAATATTGGAGGAAAATTGTAACTTTATGACAGTTTGGGGTTTTATGGGGGAATCTGACGTTCTCATGAGGAAATCAAGAAGACCATATTGGAGCATTCTCCCGAGGAAAAAATTTGGCTTCGCGTATATTTTAAGTTTTACATTTTATTCATTGTCACAGCCGTATGGGAGCGTGTCAGCTGAGTTTGGGAGAGGGCAGAATTGTTCTTTTGTCCGAAAAATCTTATCTTGCCCGAAAGATTAACTAGGTCGAGCGAACAGGATTTTTTTGAAAAATGGAGAACTCCGGCGGTCAGCAGGAAATGATATTTCTTGGGCTCGTAACTAAAGAAGTCCTTACTTTCAGATTTCTTTCGCAATAAAATTATTTTCACTTCATAATACTGCCCAAAACGAAGAATAATTTACAAACACGCATTGTTCTGATCAGTTATCTGTTCGACTAATACACTATTTATGCGGAGCGCCACCATCAGTTAGCGCGGAGCGTACCGAAAATTGTTAAGAAATCTAACCCCTAAGATACCCGTAATGGCATTTCCCAGACTTGTAACTAAAAAAGAAGCAGTCGTTTTTTTGAGCTTTCCTTTAAAATATCAATAGAGAAAAAACCAACTTGCTAATGATAAGAAAAGTACCAGATAAAAGGTACCGCTACAATCAGATGGTCTTGTCTCTCAATTTCGGGGAGGGGGGGGGGGAGGCTATACAACGGAATTCAAAACATAGTAAAATGTTTTTCACTGTATTAAGAATCTTCGTTGAATTCAATTGCAAGGTCCACGAAGTAGATGAAGTTTTTAACGTGACTGCCCGAACCAAGACCATAAATGGTTTTGCTCTCAATGTATTTGAAAATATGGCACGTTGCAAGGGGCCTTCAAATAAATTCTCAGACCATTGTTTATCATTATGTGTAGCTGAAAACGACATGGCCGATATTCATCACCTTTGTGAGGATTCGACTGTCGGGACAGGCCAGATGGCAGACCATTGGGTACTGCACGCACATGAACAACCCCTAGTCCGTTTTTGTAAGGAGAATTGGAATTCTGAGTTTTCTTGAAGAATATGGTCTTCTGGTAGGCCTAAGCAAGATCAAGAAGGTCGTGACTACAGACCCACATCTTTCATCGGAGGTCTGCAGATAATGGCTCCCCGACGAAATTGGATTTTCTCGAAAACAGGGGTGGGTTGCCCGTCCCCGACGGAGGCATGACCTTGCGCGCACGGATTGAAGATGGGATGAGGGATAGAAGAGCTAGTAAGAAGTGATTAAAACCGACTCAGATATGCATTAAAATAGCGTTACAAAGGAAAAAATAGTTTAAAAAGAAAAAAATCATGGTCATTCATCCAGTAACTTCAGTTCTTCACGCTTTTCATGTTTAGGCCTCCCCGAAAAATTGCCGTCCTTCCCCGACGGGGGAAGAAGATAGGACAAGGTACATAGAATGTAGTTTGACAGAGTTAAGAAGTGATTTAAAATCGATTGCGATATGTATTAAAATAGCATTTTAAAACAAAAAAATATATCCTAGATCGCCCATCCAGTAACTTCAGTTCTTGTGGGATTTTTTTATTACTTTTTTTGTGTTTTTTTTTATTATTTTTTTTATTTTTTAGACCTCCCCTACGAAACCACCGACCTTCCCCGACGGGAGGGAGGGGGCAGTGCTGTGGGAGTTTTCATTGCTTTTTTTGTTATTTTTTATATTATTTTTTCCATTTTTTTAGACCTCCCGACGAAATCGCCGACCTTCCCCGACGGGGGGGGGGGGGGCACTGCTCCCCGACGGGGGAGGGGCATGGGTCCCCGGCCCCCCGCTGGCTCCACCCCTTTTTTTATCTAAGACAAACACAAGTCACCAAATATGTTCATTTTTTCTCATTTCGAATTCCAATACGATTTTTTTAATTTGTTTAGCACTCTCAAGCCACTCACAGCTCTTTGCAAATGATGCAGTGTCAGTGTGTGGGGAATATTCAACAGAAGGGGGCAAGTGGCTCACATGATTATTATATGAGATCAGTGATGGAAACAAAATAGTTGGAAGGAATATGCACTTTGCACAACCAGTGCTGCCAGTTATCGGCTAGTACAACAACCAAACCCATGTTGGGGCAATGCTGTCTCAAAGGTCTCAACCTTATACCACTACTACCTCACAGGAACTTACTTAGCTCTTGGGTGTAGTGGAAATACCTTCCGTAGGGGTGCACTGGAATTGTTCCTTGCGGGGTTCGGATTTGCAATCCTAGGATCCATGGTCCAGTGGAGTGATGGACTGAGTCCCGCAATGAGCTATTCCAGTGCACGCCTAAGGAAGGTATTTCCACTACACTCAAGAGCTTTGTGAGGTCCTGCGAGGTAATAGTGCTAATCAGTATCTCAAAAGTGTATTTGAATTTGAGAAAAATCACAAGTTTATTATCACCAGCATTAAAGACAATCAAACCTGGCAAATGCCATTTCCAGCCATTTGAGAGGTGTTGAAATCCAAAATTGTCTTTTCACTCTCCGCGCCAATGGATGGTGGCGCTACCCTTAGATAGTAAACTCCAGCCCCACAAAAATATTCCGCCCCCATAGCACTCACGAAAAAATTCCTAGCTAGTCTACTGTCTGAACGTGTATTTTGGCTATCGAAATAGGTTCAAAATCTCCGAAAAGGAATTGTAATGAATGCAACTGGAAAGTTTACATGAATTTCATAGTAGTTATTAAGTAACTCAGGGGTATGTCTTTAAAAATGGTCGTAAATCTATACATTCATTACATGGCTGCTGACCCGGTCAACCATGGATAGCAGTCTGTCGGCTCAATGATTTGACCTAAAGATATGTTTACAAACTCATAAATTTTGAAAAGTTTCCGGGATACCGAGCGACACCAAGAGTAGAAGAGGTTGGGGGAAGCCACACTCATGATCATCAAGTCCATTCCAACTAGATATGAGTAGCTCTTTGATAGAAGAAAGTCTATTCTCAGAAATCTTGCTAAATTATTTTCACCATGCGTTCTTTCACGTTGTAAACTTACCTTTCTGTAAAGCCGGTGGCTAAGTTATTTCTCTGTCGTCATATTTGTTTGTATTGTTTTTTCTCTTTATATTTCTTGGCTGTTCTCATTTTTGTAAACTTGAGCCGTTTTACCACCATTTGTACATATTCTATTACTAATGCAGACGGCTGTACTGATGGCCGGAAAATAGAGAAAAAACTAAAACTGAAACTGAGATTTGAAGCCCAAACATGACGGTTAGTATGATATATGATCATATATAGTAGTATAGATGGAGCTTTACGGCCCAGTTTCCAACCTATTGGTTCAAGTCGAGCCGGTGTGGCAGTTTTTTTGGTCCCCTGTCCGACGGGACCAAAAAAACTGGAGTTTTAGAGTTTTTTTGGTCCTAGGACAAGAAAAGCTAGTTTGTTTTGGTCTGGGGTAGGACAAAAAAAGCTAGATGTTTTGGTCCGGGTCTAGTTTTTTTGGTCCCACGAAATAGAAGCTTTTTTTGGTCTGCTTCACTGATCGATTTTGTACGGTGGCCGAGAGGGGACAACAAAAAAATGGTGACTTTTTGTTTTTGTTCGCATCTTAATTATCTTAGGATTCTGAGTTATTTAGTCAGAATTCTGAGACAATTAAGATGCCGACAAAAAAAATCACATTATTCTTTTTTGGTGGTTCCCTCCCGGCCAAATACTATAATAACAAATTATGTGACCAAATACAAAATATTACAGGACCGCAGTGACGCGATTTAGGCGAATCTTGAGCGGACAAAATAATTGTAAGGATGGGGGGGGGGTTGGCGGACTAAAATATATCCACATTCTTTTTTTTTACAATGAGGCTGTGGCATTGGGGAAATAAATAGGGAACATCAGTTTAAGCAAAACGAGAGAGAACAAGTTGCGTGCCCCTGATTGATAGGTGACACCCAGGGTTAATTACCGCCTCTTTTACTTCACTGAATGAGTGTCATCCTGGTGTGGGGATTAGGGTGCCGTAGGGATACATGGAAGGTACCGGTTCCTGTGCTATCAGAGATTATGCGAATTGATTTATCAGTATCATTGTCATATTGTCATTCCTAGCTAAAGGTCCTTTTGAAGCAGGCGAACGCAACGCATTAAAATATATAAAATTTTCATACCCGCAAGATCCATGGACGTCACCAAGGGAGGGGGGAGTTGCGAACGACCCTCCTGTGCTTTTTTACATAAACGTTGAAAGTATGTACCAAAAGTCGAAAAAGGATTTCTTCTGCCATTGAAAAGTGTAAATTTCTTTTGAAATGTTAAATGCCTAATCTCGCTGCACTGCATGTAGATCGAGTCCCCCAGATGACTATTTTACCCCTTAATTTTTGTAAAGAGCCGTCCGATGGCAAGACCTATTGGATGTATATAGCTACACCTTTCCATTGTATTATGATCATATATCTAATAGTGCTTTTCATGAAATACCTTTAAAATATGTTTTTTTAACAGAACAACCATTTTTATTGAAACCATATAAGAGCGATATGTTCATCTCTTGAATTCTGTTCATTTTGGGTGAGTAAATTGCTTCATGTCAGCATAGGCCCATTATACATAAATACTAAAACGAAAGTGCACCTGCTGGATACTTCAAATTGACTTAAAATCTCAATGAAGTGGTGGTACCGATATTTAAGGGATAAGTCGCATTTATAATAAATAATACACCGTCTAGACTCCAAGTTGGCAAAATAAGGGTCGAGGCGAAGTCGAGTCCATTATGTTGCTAATTTGGAGTCAAGACGGCTTATGAGACAGTAATGATCAGACAAATGTGGTTTATTCCTGCCACTGAAAATGTGTGAAAAACTTTACCTTTATCATCACTTTCTTTACGTTTATTGAACGTGAGCAGTGAAACAACAGATCTCTGCTCAACCAATCAGAATGCAGGATTACCAACAACGGACGGTAGAGCTGGGAGCATTGAAAATTAACTTCCTTTTCCATGCATACGTATCAAACTGAGTGATGACTAAATCATTTTTCTAAGTCTCAGCTAACTTTTTTTGTTTTCCCTCAATTGTTGGTGGACGTTTTCAATTTTTTACCTTTCCATCTCCTCTTTCTATGGAATAAATGACACTATTTTCTAGGTCTTGAAGGAGAATGGTTGAAGATAACAACCAAGTGCATTGGTAAAATCGCATTGTGCACAAATTACTGTTCTGTTTTACAGAGCCTGATATCTTAAGTAGTGCGCTATTCATTGCAGATTTGCAGTTGCGTAACCAGACTTTTTCAGTTGGGGTCTGATGGGGGGGGGGGGCAAAAGTTGATGTGGGGGGGGGGGGGGCAAGCAGGAATAACACTTTCTAAGCGGAGCGCCATCATTGGTCGGCGCATAGTGTAAGGAGAAAATTTTGGCTAAAAATGCCTCTCAGATTGCGGAAATGGAACTCCTCAGTGTCTTCGGCCCTGTTAATTTCAGCTAAATATCCCTTATTTTTTGAAACATATGGTTGGAAATTTATACTTCCACTATGAATGTTTACTGCCTGCCAAAGAGGGACCTGTTTGACAGCTAGAGTCTAAATAGGGTGGTCGAAAAGGTTCTCCACTGCGTCAAAGCGTCGCTTGTTCCTCCGTTTATTGCACCAGCTGGCCATTTAACTGTTTTATACTTGGAAATAGTCTTACCATGCATGCCTTAAAGGCCCAATTCTCTCACCCCAAACAGTACCAATGCTCCTAACCTTCTAACTTAAGCCCCTTCCGCAATTGTCTGAAATTCATCCTCATCCAGACACAATCTCAGCCTGGTTTATTGCTTCAGAGTGAGTATGTATGTAATCAAAACGCTCTCGGCGCAGTTAATGCTGTGCAATACAAGCTTTGGTGTCTTGCGCTGTTTTGCTCTGCGCTGTTTGAATTAGCAGTCAATCAAAATGCCGAGCCAATTGAGTCGGAGTTTCTGTTACCCCACGCACGAAGTGTAGTTTGGGGTCAGAGGATTGGTCCTTTGATTTAAATCTAAAATAAAATTTAAATTAAAAATAAAATCTAAAACCTGCACATCAATTATGTTTAATTAATCACACACATGTCAAGAAAAACAAATGCAAAATTTCTCAATTGAATGACTCATGGTTTTTATCTGTATAAAGTTTGATTTATGCCTAATCAAAATCACGATTTGCCACTCTAAGTTCCCATTGAAATTGCTATTGTATGGAGACCTTAAGGGGGGGGGGGGTTGCTTGCTTTTAAAATCAACTGTATGCTTTTACTCTCTTGTTTTGGTCTTGAATTTTGCCCAGTAAAAAAATAAAACCAGGGCTATTTCTTTCTGTTTCAAGAAAAAATATATTAGTAGGAACAAAACAAAGAAAATTTTAGTAACTACTGTACAATATCTTGACTCATTTGTAAAACTTCTACTCCCAACCTACCCCACACAGCACACACATGCATAAAAGATGTCTATGGCTACGCTAGCTACAATCCTCGACAAAAATACATGGGACCAGGGAGTTGGAAGTCCCTGATGGGACAAATCCCGATCCCGTACCAAGGTTGAAGTTTCAGGACGCCTTGGGCTGCCACAAGATTGAATGGGGGCGTGATGGGGGATAATGATTCATTGCCTGTTTTGTTTGTTTTTCCCACCTTTTTTGTCGAGGATTGTTGCCTAATACAAGTTAATTGTCAATTTCTTGTGTTTTGAGACGCACAGAAAAATTAATGAATGAAAATGGTTAGGCGGTGGCATTATCTAATACTACGCATGCAGTCCCTTGTTTCAATTTTGAATATTAGGCGTTCTTAACCCTTAACCGTTTCGCTCCATTCGGGGCATATCTGCGGACGTAGCACGCCCCTCATCAGCTTCCGTAGGCTATTGACCCCGTGACCTTAAACTATTGTTTCTCTCTCGTTGTTGCGGCCGAATTTTCAAGTGACATAAGTGACATACATGACATACATAAGACAAACAATGTTTATCAGGACGCAAAAAGTCTAGGGAGTCTGAACAACATCTGGGGGGGGGGGGGGGTTGGTAGGCCCCGCCCTAGGCACTCTGTGGCTACGCGACTGACTTCAAAGTATCTGCGGTCTTTAATCCTACCCCATCCTACCAGGGAGGTGTAACTACATCACACCTCCCTCTTCGCACAAAGATGCTACCCCTCTAACTACAAGACAGGATATCCGTCAAGAACGCATAATGAGGAAGTTCGACCACCGTTGCCATGCATTTACCAATAAAAGAGTTGTCTACGAAGGAACCCAGTGAATATCCACACAAAAAATGAATAAATCTTATGCAAGCGATTTGTCAGGTCTTTGGGGTTTTCAGTTAGCCTACAACTGAGAGTTTCCACGGTTTAGCATTTTCATTAGTATGCCACCTTTGGGTAATTGTGGGCTCGGAATCTCTGTAAATGCCCTGTACACACATCGCAAAACCGGCCTGCCCTTACGGCAAAACCAGGATAATATCTGAGTTGAGTTTGAGATTATTTCCACAGTTTAAATACAAAATGATACAACATTTAAACAAGGCGGTGGAGGAGGACTGAGAAAGTAAAGCTTATGCTAGTAGACCCATTTACAAAAAGAAAAAACAAAAACAAAAAACAAAACCAAAAACAAATAAAAAAAAACCCAAATCATAGTCCCATACACACATAATATGGACGACGAACAGTACCATGGAGGCATTATTTTTTCCCGCCAGTCGTTCCTTTAGCCCGCATGGGTACAGTGCACCCGGACCGAAGTACATAGACGACAGAAAATAGCTCTATTGTGCCTGACCACCCTAAGGTGGAATAAAAATGAAACGACACGGAAAAAACTAGAGTAGAGAATAAGTGAGAACGAATTACCCTAAAAGCTATAGTGGTGCCCAATTTGACTTGCATTGTTCTGTTGAGATCGCGCAAAATGTGGGTTCGTGATTGATCAAAACTTTACATGCGAAAAAGTGTATTATTTCATTTTTATCGTAATAAAGTTTTGAACATATAGAGGGTCCCGGTCCCACGAGAATGTCATCCTTGCAAGTAACGTACCCATCCCAACCATAGCCCCACCTTATAGAAATAAATTATCTGACATTTTCGGGGCTTTGGAGCCCCTGTGACAATGTGCCCCCGGCTCATCGGAAGCATGGTGATAGAATGGACCCACCCCTACATGAATCATCCCCATAGTCCGGCGAAACATTTTTGAAATATTTACCATAATGACCGTTGAAAGTCGCAATGCCAAAGTGACCGTCGAAAGTAGCAATTTGTACGCTATATATATATATATATATATGCTACGCAAATTTTCGGACCTTTTCGGGGCTGTGGTGCCCCAGTACCAATTTCCCCCGGTCAGCAGAAGCATAGTGATAAAACGGACTCACCCCTATATGAATCACCCCCGTTATCCTTTCAAACCATTTTCGAAATGTTTTCGAAAATGACCATTGAAAGTTCGAAGAAACCCTCCGACCGTCGAGATGGCACTTATCAACTTCCGTACAGCCGTTATTTGGTTCGCTCCACAGCGTAGCGTTATCGTTCGCTGTCCACTCAGTAGGTTGCTGTGAGTTGTATTGGTACGTATTCACGTGCATCTTTGTTCGGAGTGTGAACTCTCTGCACTTACGTACGTGTATAGTGTCCGTATGCGTCACGGACCATTTCAGCTAGCATCAGACCAAAAAAACCGAGTGCATAACCAGATTTTTCTGTCCTAGGACATCTTCCCAAAAAAACTACGTCACCGGCCACGGCCTTTTTTCCAGTTGTGGCTCACTAGCTTGTTTTCCCTACTCCATTGCTTATGCGGAGCATCACACACAACGGCATAAAGGTTCCAGTTTTAAAGGGCAAAGGAAGTCACATCAAACTTATTTTGAAGCAACTGCTAAATCCAACAATTTTGTAGTAGTAATAGTTCTCGCCTGAATAATTTCGTGCACGATAGTCTAGGGGCGAAATCTAATAATTTGCCTTCCCTTACAACTTAATTTACAGAAAAACTGTCCGAACTGGGCAATCGGATGGGCCGAAAGTCATGAGTCAAGTTTTATTGAAGCTTAAATAGTCTTGGTAGTATAGACCTACATGTGTGTTTCTCATTCAGTTTTTTCATCGGGAAATTTTACATTAAAGTGTACCTGAAGTAAAATAAATTCAAAAATATATCTTAAACAGCATAAAAAATGAATTCTAACAGTCCAATTCCCAACTTCATAGGACATTCTTGAGCGAAGATATAAAATGTTGAACTTTATTCACTTAAAATGTTACATCGCGCATTAATTTGTGATGTCATTGTTGTACTACTTAAGTTACAATCTTTGTATTTCTTTTTTTCTGCAAGTTAGTGCACCTGCTACCAAGGTGTGATACACTTATGAGGTGAGGCAATTAATTAAGTGATCTCTTCGCAACATGCTATACAGGCAAACAAGAAGTGTTAAAGGTCATAAAAACATTATTAATTTTAAAGGGAAACGAAGCAGGTAATGTGAGTTGTACAACAAGAAAGTCAAAAATTATTTTGCAAAGGACTAATTTGTTTTAAGTGAATAAACTTCAACATTTTATATCTCGCCTCAAGAGTGTTCTACGAAGATAGGAGTTGGACTGTAAGAGTTCTATTTCCATGATGTTAATATATATTTTTGAATGTTTTGACATGAGGTACACTTTAAATAATCCTGCCATTTCAATAAAGCATCAGCTATTAATATTTCCTGTAAGGAAACAAGGAATTACTCCAATTAGAATCGAAAGGGAAATGCGGTCACCCCAAGTTGGATCAATCTGGCGTGTTTCATGAATAGGAACCATTTGACAATATTTTTCACTAAAATTACGAAATTTAGGAGATTAACTCATTGGTTTATCTTGAATATACAATATGTAAGTACTGCAATATCATGAAAGATAAGAAAAGCGAAATAAGAACAAATCTTTGGGATCTAGCTCTTATGTCAAAGTAATTGTTTGAGCAACTGTGGAGCGACTGCTTTTGCCCCGACACGTTTTGATAATTAAATGACGGGAATGTACAATTTCCTCGGTATGTATGAATCGTCTACCAATAAACACAATGTAAAACATCGTTATACGTTTTTCATATCAATATACAAGCATATTAATTGATACAATAAAATTGGCCTGACGGACTTTGACGGCGAAGTGGAATCACTGAACCTTCTGCCAATCAGTGGCGGCACCAGGATAAAAAAGTGGGGGGCGCAAATGGAGGGCAAAAGAAAATGCTGGGGGGGGGGGGCGCGAAATCTTGTTAGGCCATTATTATTACAAAAATGTGACAAAGACGTATTGCCTCAGTGTTTTCAAATTGTCATTTGATTATAAACAAATGGCAACATTTTTTGTGATTAGATTGTAAAAAGGAAAATAAATGTCGTATAGAAGTTTTCAAGTTTTCAGGAAGTCGAAAAATCAGAAAACATTGCCAATACCTTTTCCAGATTGCACCAAGACCGTAGCAGGACCACCCCGTCCTGGTTGTATTGGCTTGGCGGAGAAGAAGCTTACACAGAGTCCTGGTAAGGTGTCAACAAGATCCCAAGTAAAAAGTCCTGCCAAGGTCCAATTGTCGGCGTCTGGCCCTGCCGTTTTAAAGCGTTCTAAAAAGCTGGCACCACGAACCAATGACGACCTACTTTAATCTAAGTAAGGAGGTTAGTTTCATGTTACATCGGTCACTGAGATCGTATCTCGCCCCTATTTTAGGTCTTACTGTTCCAGATACATGGATGGATGGATGGATGGATGGATGGATGGATGGATGGATGGATGGATGGATGGATGGATTGGATGGATTGGATGGATTGGATGGATTGGATGGATTGGATGGATTGGATGGATTGGATGGATTGGATGGATTGGATGGATTGGATGGATTGGATGGATTGGATGGATTGGATGGATTGGATGGATTGGATGGATTGGATGGATTGGATGGATTGGATGGATTGGATGGATTGGATGGATTGGATGGATTGGATGGATTGGATGGATTGGATGGATTGGATGGATTGGATGGATTGGATGGATTGGATGGATTGGATGGATTGGATGGATTGGATGGATTGGATGGATTGGATGGATTGGATGGATTGGATGGATTGGATGGATTGGATGGATTGGATGGATGGATAGTCCAAAAATGAGAAAGTTCGGCTCACATTAAAACATTTAAAACTACATAAAAACATAACAACATAAAAGTACAATACCAGTTAGTGTAAGTATCACACACTGATTATCGTGATTGCTTGGCGTTTTGTAAAGAGATGGCCTTTGGCAAAAACGTGTGGCAAATTTATTTGTTGCAGCTGCTGGAGGTCTTATTCTACTACTCCTGGCAATGACTCTGTAATAAAAATCTCCATGATATGGATGCTCAGCATCTTTAATCACATAGGCTGATTTTGTGTTCCAGAAAGGAGTTTCAGAATGAGTCCAGGCTACAGGGGCGGCGCCAAGGGGAGGGGGATGGGGGACAAATGCCCTCAGTCAGAGCCTTTGCCCCCCCCCCCCCCAGTTGCCCTCCCACTCAGCTCCTGAAGTATAGTGTCCTCTCAGGAGCTTTCAAGGCAAAATAATTCACAAATAACTTCCTCCCTGTTTGAATCATTCCCAAACTTTTCAAAGTAAAACCAGCCTGAGAGCTCTCTGTAAAACTATGCCAGTCACATACTTTAACTTCCTGTCACTGAAACTTTTCACTGCAGAGCAAGCTCTCATGGGCATTGGAGTGTGTAAGAGGTTGCATTGTTTGTTTGACCTTGGACTGCCTTTCTAGCTTGCATTACAATCATTTGGAATCTTTGCTTTGGATGATGCATTATTGACCAAAATACACCTATCCTGAGACTTAATTTTTTACCAAGAGATTTGCTAAAACCTTAGAACTTCCGGGGGCTTTGCCCCGTGGACCCTTACCGGGGCTTCGCCCATGGACCCTAAAGCGGGCCCCTGGACCCCACCCGGTAAGTCCCGCGCTTCGCTCTCGATTTCGCGCGGCGCGAAAATTTTTTGCCCCCCAGCATTTTCTTTTGCCTTTCATTTGCCCCCCACTTTTCAAATCCTGGTGCCGCCACTGCCAGGCAATGAAATTGATTGTTGCAAATTAACAGGCCAGCTTTCTTAATCATGGCATTAATTCTCTTTGAATCAACTTTAGGGATACTGCAACCCCAACACACAATACACTACGTAAAAACACTAGTAAAACAGAACGATGAAACATACTTAAGATGATATTGTCAACATGAAACGATGTCAATTTTCTAAGGCAATAATCTTCATCGGTGTAGGATCAACAGTGATTGACACTTAGAGGATTTTGCTCGATTTACACGACCATTAACAAAAATGCTCCAATTTAAGGACGATAATTTCAGGACAGTTTCAAGGGAACCCTGTCAGTTGATTTTCTTTGGCCGGATGTCGGGCCCAACACGGCTGAGGATTTCTCGAGTCCATATAATGGTTTAATTTCGATCAAAATGGGTCACATCTCAGTCGTGATTATTAAATAAAGTCTCAATATAAGTAAAAGTTTAGTCATGTCTCGTTCCTTTCTTTTTCACGAAGTCGGAGTTAGGTCACGAGTGGCGCCAGGATTTGACCGAAAGGGGGGGGGGCCAAGCTCCCCGACAGGGGGGCCGGCAGTTCAAGGCCCCGACAAAGGCGATGGGTTAGTCCCGGTGGGAAGTAACTTGACAGAGTTTGAGGCGCGCGAAATTTGTGGCTTTTTTTTAAACAGATACTTAAAAATCTGAAGTTTATATTCTGAAAGAAATTTGGCTTTTGTAATGACAATTAAAAATTGGTGGTGTTTATTGAAGAATCCATCCTTGATATGAACAAATTCAAAAACGTTTTACACGCAACAGCTTAAATTCATGGGTTATGCATTTAATCGTTCTAGGCCTACGTACTAAGGTCTCAAGACGAGACTAAAAGTTTGCCCGAAAAGTTTTTTATCCTTTTTTTTTGAACCAAGATTTGAAAATTAGGAGCTTATTTTATTGCAGAAATTTTGGAATTTAATAAAAGAAAATTTGGATTTTGGTGAGGTTATAACAGAAAATTTGGGGTCCTTACTAAGTAATGTGCCTTTCAAGAGCAAAATTAGGTGGAATGTCGGGGTGATTAACAAAGTTGTCTGGTTATTTGTTGTACCTAGTATTCATCAAAATTGGAAAATTTTGCCCCTTTTAACAATCTGAAACTTATATTATAACAGATTTTGGTGATTTTATGAAAGAATTTGACCTTTTAATAAGAAAAATCAAGTAGGGGTAATCTTTTTCTTTATGCAGTTTTTGTTGGGGTTACTGAATATCATCAGGTAGATTAATGCCCTCGGACCATATTGGAAAATATTCCCGAGGAAAAAGTTCCCATAAATTTGAAGTTCTGAAATAGGCGGACGGGAGAGTTTCAGTTTGGGAGGGCACAGAATTGTTTTGTTTTTCTTTTGTCGGAAATATAATATTGCCCGAAAAACTACAAGTGGAGCGCACAGATATTTTTGAAAAATTAAGAACCCCCAGAAAGCATGAAAAGGCAATTCCGCGGCTGGGCTGGTAACTAGAAACAAAGTACCGATATAGTCATTATTTTGAGCTTTCTTTCGCAATAAACTTTTCACTTTGTAATACTGCCCCAAAACGAAGAATAATATGCAAGCATGAATTGTTCTGTAGTATTTTTTTCGACCAAAACACTATCTAAGCGGAGCGCCACCCATCAGTTGGCGGGGAACGTATACAAAATTGTTTAAAAAAACTAACACCACAGACACCCGAAAATGGCAATTACCAGATTTGAGCAGTCGTTATTTTGAGCTTTCCTTTGAAATTGAAATTTCACTTCAAAAGAAAAAACCAACTTGGTAAGTGATCAGAAAATTACCAGATAAAAGGTACGGAACTGTTGCAATTAGAAGTAATGGACTTCTTTTCGGGGGGAAACTATGCAAAAACATACTGTTTTTTACTCTACTAGGAATCTTTGTTATACTCAATTGCAATATCCACTAAATAGATGAAATTTTCTTCGTGACTGCCCGAATTCCAGACAAAATGATCTTACTTCCAAAGTATTTAAAAAAATGTCACTTTACAAGGTGGCTTCAAATGAATTTTGACTTAATAGGGAGACATATTCTAGCCACTGTTTATCATTATGTGTTAACCAAAATGTCCTGACCGATCTTCGTTACCGTTACTAGAATTTGGCTGTCGGGACGGGCCAGATGGCAGACCATTGGGCAATGTATGCCGAACGGACCTTTGCCAGAGGGTCGGGAGGACTTTAGAAAAAGGCCATTGGGCAATGCATGTACATGAAATACAACTCGTCTTTTTTGTAAGGAAAATTTGGAGTTGTCAGTTTCCTTGAAGAATATGGTCTTCTAGTGAGCAAAATCAAGAAGTTCGTCGGGGTGAATGAAGTTATCAGGCCCACATTTTTTATCGTGGGCCTGTGTATGAAAGATCCCCGATGAAATTGGATTTTCTCTCAACAACAGGGGGAGGGAAGTCTTCCTCAACGGGGGCAAGACCTTGCGCGCACAGACTGAAGATGGGAGGAGGGATAGCAGAACTAGTAAGAAGTGATTAAAACCGATTAAAGGCCAGGTCACACTACAACGAGATCGGATCGGATTTCCCTCCGATTTTTTAGAGGGCTAGTTAATATCTCCTTCATCTTTGGTCGAAAAGAAAAATTTTGCTACTAGTGTAAACTACGAAATTCTAAGTTATACCAATTATTCCGTGACATCACATCCACAGACAGCTTTTATGGGATACGAGTAGTCCAATAAAACCTATTTGACAATGTGACGTCACAAAATAATATATTTGACTTCCACTCATGCCGATCGTATATTAACACAGGATGGCAAATTTTTGGTTCTTTCCGGCAATGGATGGAGGAGATTTTGGCTAAAACTGACAGAAATCGGACAGTAATCCGTTCCGATATCGCTGTAGTGTGCACTGAGCTTAAAATCGATGCATTAAAATAGTGTTACAAACGAAAAAAAATTAATTCATAAAGAAAAAAAACAGTTCACGTTTATCCGTCCAGTAACTTCAGTCCTTTAGTTCTTCATTTTTAGGCCTTCCACAAAAAATGCCGCCCTTCCCTGACGGGGGATGAGATAGGACAATTAAGGTATATGGAATAAGCTATATCAGAGCTAAAAAAAGTGATCGAAATTCGATTCCCAATATGATTTAAAATAGCATTGCAAAACAAAAAATGTGTTCAAGATCACCCACCTAGTACAGTAGTAACTCCAGTCCTTTTAGGTTTTTTTAATTGATTAATCAATTAATCAATTAATTAATTCATTTATTAATTATTTTTATAATTTTAGGCTTCCCCGACGAAATCGCCGACCTTCCCCGACGGGGGGGGGGGGGGCATGGCCCCCTGGTCCCCCGCTGGCGCCACCCCTGAGTTAGATCCTGGTTGTGTAGGAGCAGGTCCTAGTTTAGCCATATCGTGGTGTTGGTTTATTAGTATAAAACCTGCAAATCAAGTTTCAAGTATAAAATAACAATGTTCTTCTTTCAAATTGTGTCTTGTCCTTAATGCACCAAAGAGGTAGACAGTTGGCAATTTTTTTGCACTAATTAAAGGCATGTTTCTTATTATCTTATTGTTTATTAGAATTGGCTTTACTAATTTGCAAATGAAGAGAAAACTGGATGAAATTCAACCATTTGTGGTAAAAGTAAAATTCTGAAACTTACAGAAGGCATAATGATAACAGTAATTTGGAAAACTTCTGATCCCTAAATATCCTCCCCACAGTGCTATATGAGGCTTGAATTCAACTAGTCGTCCCAAACTGTGAATACCATTAGCGCATCGGCTGGGGGATACACCTCTCTCCCGGTCATTTTTTTATTTCTTAGCGATGCAATTCGGGCAGCAAAGAAAGCTTCATGACTAAAGAAACCTTCAAAACGACTAATGCGCATTCTCCACTATCAAGCCTTAATAATGCTATGTTTCCTACTTTTAAAGCGGAACTACCAGATCTCTGAAAACTCCCAACGGCAAAGAACAAGCTTTGCTCCATGTTCGTTACACAAAAAATAATGAGGAATAAGCTTTCTGGAGGAAAAGAACTATAAATAGGGTATAATATGGGTGGCCAAAAGGGCAAAAGTGAAAAATATTCATTTTAATTTCAAAAATACAGTTTAAAGGTAAAAAAATATTCTAAGTGAGAAATTTAAAAATAAAATAAGCAATGATTACATTTTAAAAAACGAGCAATATTTATTACGTCCCCAAAACAAATTAAAAAACACTAAAAGTAGTTATAATGAATCTTAAAACTAACACATTACCGTTTTATCCAAATGAAATATCAAAGCCCCCCAATAAATAAAAACTGGAAAACAAATAAAAAGAAATAAAATAAAAACGCAAATAGAGACGCAATTTTGTGTTTTTGTTTTATCTTGTGTTTTCATTTTACTTCCCGTTTTCTTTTTTTTTTAAATTCATTTGGGTTCCTTTATAGTTATTTGAAATCGTCTTTTTTTGCCCTTTTGGCGCACCATAGGTGGCCAAAAGGGCAAAAAAGACAATTTGCGAAAAAGACAAACTGCGAAAAAGACGATTCGTGAAAAATAATGAGGGCGTCCTGAGATTGACGGATTCAGAGCACCTAAATATGCTTGGAAATCGCATTAGATATCCAAACCCGCACAACCAGTTAAAGCCAGCGCGAAGACTTAAAAACTGAATGCCCTCAGATGCTATTTGGAACAAAAAGCGAGAATTGCTAGGTTAGTTTTCTTCTAAAAATTTTGTTTTCCTGGGCAATAATTGCTGTTTGTTCCATCATTTTTGAAAAGTGAGGGTGCTTTTTGAAGATGTCCCCCTTCAAAAAAGTGAGGGGGCGTCCCACTCTCCTCCCGCCAAGGACATTCAAGGGCATTCACTTTTTAAAACAATTTCCAAAAGAGAGGGGGAGACCCCTTATACTTATCTCCGTCCCTTTAGACCCCTCCCTTATGCCAACGATCACAAAACTTATCCCCCCCATCCCCGACGAAAATTCTGACGACGCCGTTTCCCCTTTCACCACAAATGGTGAAAAAGTCCCCCACACTTTCATGTGATTCCCTTCCCCACCTCTTAACTGGTTGCTTTGCGGGCCGAGAGAAAACGTTATCACTCCATGGAGGTTTTAATAGCAAATAACACCTCCCTGATCGACTCAGACTGCCCACTGATGTGCGTACTGCCTTGCTACATGCTCCTCAACAAAGGGAGTGTATGGCTGCAAGCAAGTCTTCGCGCTGGCTTTAACTGGTTGTGCGGGTTTGGATATCTAATGCGATTTCCAAGCATATTTCCAAGCATATTTAGGTGCTCTGAATCCGTCAATCTCAGGACGCCCTCATTATTTTTCACGAATCGTCTTTTTCGCAGTTTGTCTTTTTCACCGTTTGTCTTTTTCGCAAATTGTCTTTTTTTGGCAAAAAAAAAAGACGATTTCAAATAACTATTAAGGAACCCAAATGAATTTAAAAAAAAAAGAAAACGGGAAATAAAATGAAAACACAAGATAAAACAAAAACACAAAATTGCATCTCTATTTGCGTTTTTATTTTATTTCTTTTTATTTGTTTTCCAGTTTTTATTTATTGGGGGGCTTTGATATTTCATTTGGATAAAACGGTAATGTGTTAGTTTTAAGATTCATTATAACTACTTTTAGTGTTTTTTAATTTGTTTTGGGGACGTAATAAATATTGCTCGTTTTTTAAAATGTAATCATTGCTTATTTTATTTTTAAATTTCTCACTTAGAATATTTTTTTACCTTCAAACTTTATTTTTGAAATTAAAATGAATATTTTGCACTTTGTCTTTTTTGCCCTTTTGGCCGCCCATACCATAGTATAAAACAGAAAAAATAAAACAATTACAGTCAAATTGCAACTGCTCGAAAAGAGCTTCCTTCTCTTACATTTTATGCATGACGTTTGGTGACGTTATAAGGATTTGAATACTAATTAGCTAAAAGTCATGACTTTTAAAGTCAATTATCTCAGAAACTAGGAGCCAAAAAATCGTCAAAACCGTGAAAATCAATGAATAAGATGTAAAAAATACTTTCGGTGCCTGGTTCAGAGTGAACTTACGGGTAAAAGTGAGGATTTTTGTCCATTTTATGAAACGTGTAAAATGGGTTTCAAATGCTCTGCAAAATCGTTCAGCATTTATTCTATGTTGTTTTAAACTACTCAGTTTTTACTTCAATAGAAAGAAAATTTTGTTTTCTATCTATTGGTACCATTTTTGCACTATAAGATATTCTCAATGAGTCAGGTACTCGGTAAATTCCACGACGAATCGATTGTAGCGCCCAGAGTATATAAACAGTATAGTGGGCCTACTTTCGCGAAATGAACGTTAATGGTCGTCCTATATGTATAACGTTACAACAGCAGCCTAATTCATCCTCACCAGTATTGTTCCCATTTCGGAGAAAATGGTGTGATACTTGCTCCTTCGACATTTTGCAACAAATTGTTTGTTTTAATGCCATTTACAAATTAAACTAATCAGTAGTGTTGCACTGGTATATACTTGTTTGAATGTGATATACCTGTATACACATACAATATTTCATAGTCATCATAGTATACACACAAATAAGCTCTGTACATACAGAGCAAAACTGCATCTTGTTTGCACTAAAACACTGAAAATCACCTCACTTTAAAAAGAGTTGGGCTGACTAAAAAGCTGGTTTAAAAATCTTTATTCTAGGAAACTGTATCAACTTCAATTCAATGTTCCTGCTTTGAAAAAAATTAAAAATTAACTCTATGCATCATATACACTCATGCAGTCAGCATACTTGAGCAAGAAACTGAATGAGGGACCTTTCTAAAAGGGCCTGCTTAGACAGGAAGGGCCTTGCAGGAAAGATCATCAGTACAATGTTTAACAAGTGCTTTTGATTTTTCTCATTAACTCTTGGTAAAATTGAAAAATACTGAAGGCAATTTAAGGCAAATACCAATCAGGTTGCAAGGGAATGAGTATGTCCAGCTGATCAGGTTTGGCAAATGGGATTTCTTACTTTCAGTTCCTTGTGAATTTCTTTTCACATGAATACTGGTCCTAAAAATTACATGATGATGGCTGGACTGTTACGATAGTAATTCATCACTATCCTGTCCTCTTGGGAGAGCCTGGACGGAATGTCCCAATCATTTCTACTAGCCAGTTTGATATGCCTAGTAGCTCAAACAGTCAATGTAACAACTTACAGTCTGTTTTTGTGCAGGAAACTACCTAAATGTTGCCCAATATGATTCTCCTTTATGTGACCACCTTAATGATCAAAAATAAATAAAATTAATGTAACAAATCTAGGAATGAATTAACAGTTTTCACTTCATTGAGTGCCACATTGATGAGAACCCATTTTAAAACAAAGTTGAGTATACTAGGGTGTGACAAAACTAGCTGCCAGTGAACATATCATGGATGTCATAATAATCAGTAGTAGGCTTACTGTAATACAGTTTAGGATCACATTGAGGTGAGCTTTTGGGACAATTCAAGTCAGCCAGTGTAAGATTGAGTTTGAGGGAGTGGGAACTTGTTACTGAATAAAAAGTGATATATGCTAGGCATGCCATACAGCCTTGTACACTAATTCCTGTCTCCGAGTCCACAGAAACCACTCCTTCATTAAAGTTAACCAGTATAAAATGCAAGTCACAGTTAAGGTGGCAGTACATAATTGCCCATGGATGATGGGGTAAGGTTTTTGAATGATGTAAGCTTATGAAGGATTAGAATTACAAAGCTGGCTCTATAGCCCATGGGACTTCATAGAAATAGACATAACTTGAACTTAATTACAGTACAGTATACCACTATACTGTAGGTCTATTATGGAAAATGTTGGAAAGGAGTGAGTTTTTCTGTTTGCGGCACAGAAACTATCAGGTAAGAAAGAATAATAATCCGTGGATATGTCCAGACTGAAGTTGAAGCCTCTAAATTTAGGGTGTGTTTAATCCAGGCTGACTTGGTCATGATTCATACACCCCTGCAGTCCCACTATCCCAGGTTTACTTTACAACTAGGCTAAGTTACATGCAAGCCCCCCATGGCCACAGTGCCAGCATTGCACTGAATGTCACTGAATATGCCATGAAAACTTAAGCTTCATACTTTAGAGACTGCAAGTCTGCAAACAACACTGGAAGTTTTTTAAGATTGTAAATGCAATGGGTACCTGTCCTGTAAATCCCACAGTAAAATAGTCGTTAATTATTTTGTTATGGTCGACGTTTTGTGAGCCGTATTGGAATAGTAGTTAGTACTAACAGTAACGTTATAGGATATTTAACGTTAGCTGTGTACCAATACCATATGTACTATAGTACATACTACATACATATTGTACCGTAAATACCCCTTCAGGTTTAGCAGTTGTTTACAAAACAATTTGTAAATTAAACTACGTAATTTTGGTATCAACAGAAAGCCTATGCTATAATCTTCAAACGTCGATACAAAAATATCGTTTTACATCCCTCAATGAGTCAGGTACTCGCAAAGTTTGAGGTCCTAATCTGAGACATAAGAATCGACTGCCTCTTTTTGAGGACGTATTTTTGCAGTATATGTCTGAAAAAACCTAAAAAATCTTTGATTTCTAAGAGAAGGAAAGGTCAAAATGTCCACTTACCGTGTCGTTGTATCTATTTATACGCCTACTTATACATAATTCAACATGTCGGGGGAGACCCCTTGTCAGTCACAGTTCCGCGAAATCTGATTTGCGCAGACTTTCAAGAAGGCGGGAATGCTAGAGAACTGGTCACGTGACTTCATTAACTGTACACTTGCGTGTATACTGATTACAGTTAGCTCAAACGACTGTCGTTTCTTGTGTAGGCAGTCGTTGGGACACTTAATAAATATTCATGAATCAGCTGCTTTCGAGATCGCATCGACCACACCGTCAACATTCAGCCAGCCTAGTGTAAACTCATACTGTAGGTACGCAATTGCGCACCATATTATCATTACACAAATCAACAACGAATGTTAGAATAGGATGTGCTCGCTGTGCGAAAAAATGTATATCTATAGGGCCGTACTGTACATGTTCATACCCAGTGTAGTCTAAGCCTATGCTGCCTCGCTGTGTAAGGCAACGTTCTCCCCCTGTTCAAGTCCAGTTAGGATTTAAGGTGAGATTTCCCTCCTTTTTCATGGTTATTGTGCAACAATTTCGATGGCGTGGGTAGCGTTTCCTACTTTATTTATAGGCATATGCCCAACGTTGCACTAACCTGAGTATAGTCCTAGATTGTTTGCGTAAATAGGCCATCCTTCGAAGATAAATGAATGCCAGTAAATGCACTGTTTACGTACGTGTACTCATTTTACTTTCAGTAAGGCATGTACGCAATTACGCATGCACCTACAGTTGTTCATTCCATAAACAAACATACTCTCATTGGTCAATGCTTCTGACTGATGGGCTCATTACCGTAGCGGAAAGAACTCAAATTTTATTTGGCAAACCGAATTCAACAACTGCACTTCGGACAAAGATTTCTCCCAAAAGAAGCTCTTTTGTGTTTAGGATGTACAGAGATTTGATGAATAAACATTCACCAAAACGTACTTAAATGTAGTATGTTGTTAACTTACATCCACTTACGCTGGAACAATTAGATGTATCGTCATTTGCGGAAATTTGGGCAAATGATTATTTTTCGGGCATGTTCGGTCTTGAACCCCATACCCACTAGAAGTGGGGAGTCCATACCTCCGTGTAGATAACTTAACTTTACATCTTTATGTTGATTGGAGTAGACCTTATGCATATTATGTCATATTGCCAAAAAGTAAGCCCTCCTTTGGTGGAATAACAAACCAACAACAACGAATACAAACAGCTGATTGGTCAACTAATCGAACGTGCGCGTAATTTTGTACAAATGTGGGCGAATTTTACTGCGTGCTGCCCAACGAATTATGTAGGTCCTATAGAAAGATCAGTACTTAGTGCAGTCACTCAAAAGGGTGATCCATGTAGGCAATTATTTAAAAGTGGATTTCACCTCTTGTTGGATTGAGTTTCACTTTTTGGGGGCTGATTTCACTATTCTTTCAGTTGTTTAACACTCCAATTGAGTGAATTTGCACTTTCCACTCTATAAAGGGCAGGAGCAGTCATCCCAAATTGAAGAAGTGTAGTAGACTGTCCAGTTTCATGATTGGCTGTTGGGAGTCATGTGACAATGTTTTTCTCTTCAAATGTGAAATTAACAAGAAAAAACTGCTTGTTTTACCCTGAATATGCAATAGTAAAGTCAAAAAATGTAATGAAAAATACTTTGAAGAGAAATAAGATGAAAATTGTGTTATCTAGCTTTTTCTTCAATATAATTATGTTTGGGGGGACTGCTCTTTACCTGTAAAGAGTAAGTTCACTTTTTTTGTTTCAAGAGTTTACAGAGATTTAACAAATAAACAGACACCTAAACCTACTTAAATCATAAACTTTATCATAAGCACAAAGTAGATCTGACTTCCTTGTCAAGTACCCTTCAAATTATGTACATAATCTTTGCCTACAGTGTATAAAGGTGTATTTTATTCAAAGCAACCAAAGAGCTATTTTGCAAGACTAAAAGTAATACAAAGTGATCCAAACCACATTATTGATGAAGTAGTCAGGGAAATTTATTATTTATTTTTTGAGGTTACTGTATTTTCATTCCAAGGAAATACAGGGATGTAACTGTATGCTTCATGTTTTTGTCAATTTAATCAAAACAGCTAAAATTTAAGTCCCTGACACACCAGAGAGCTTATCTAGCTCTTAAAACTCCCCAGCTAGTTAGTTTGCGCTGAATAACATCTGCCATCATCGTTACTGTTTGTAGCAGCTATTTTACTTGCAATCCAATAAAAATAGGCTTAACTGAACAATCGGTTTTCATTTCATCATACATACGCCCACCCATGTAACTAGAAATATGATTGTCACCTGGACAATTGCGATGGGATACATGGTCATCATATCAACTTTAGTGGAGAATATAATTGATGATTTCATCATACAGTTTTGATGTAAACGGCTTTATAGCACACAGTTGAGCGGGCATAATTTTTCAGGATTCAATTCAAGCAACTATAGCAGATGATACTGGTTTTATTGCATTATAAAATATTTGGGGCACACCTATTGATTGCATCCTGTGGTATAGGAACATAACATCTAGCTTGTACTTGCACAGGCCTAGGCTATGTAAGCAGGCAGTATGTCTGATTGGAGGCATCCAGTAAGTAACTACTGCTTTGACAAGTTGTGGAATATCATAGTGTCACTTCGTATAGCCATTGTTCTTGACCTTTTCCCGCCATGTTTGTGCGACATCGCTATAGTAAGTTAGTAAGTAAGTTAGAGTATTAAGACCCAGTCTCCAACCTATTGGTTCAAGTCGGGCCGGCCACGACTTTTTATCCTGTTGTGGCGGCTCACTGGTTTGTTTTCCCCGGCCACTTCATTGCTTATGCGGAGCTTCACGCACAGAGTCAATATGTCCCAGGAGTCTTTGGTAAGACTCGACCTGGGAAAAGAACCCGGACCTTTCGCGTGAGAGGCGGATGCGGAGTGCTACAACACAATAAAATGCGCACATAACATCACGTCATAGTACTTTTCGAAAAAAGTGTTTTAATTCTAAACCTTGGCTATACAATCCTGCAACTGCCAGCAATGGCGACGGAACCAGGGTTTGGGGGTTCATCGAGGTTTTACGGGCAGGGGGGGGGGTGTTCTTGGGGGACTCAAGCCTCCCCAAAATGTGGTCAAGAGCCGCTCCCTCCAAAATGTCCGAAGTTGTGTATACTTTAATTCTGTATTTGCCTTTGTTAAAAAATTGAAAAAAAAAAAAGATCTGTTACATATATCAGGGAGCGTAACAGCTCCCTGCATATATACATCTATTACATATATATACACATATATGCTGCTTTGTCTTCTTCCACCCCCAGCCTAATTTTCCGCAGGTCACAGGTGGTTGAGTCTTGTTCGCGAAAACTACCGGTATGTCTCCTCTTCAATTTTCGCGAGATATCAAATCGCCATGCAAGATAGTGACGTGGTCTTGTTACTGGTACACCGCACAAGTGACGCCACGAAGCCCACGAAGGCTGCATTTCGATAAACTGCACGTATATAGCACAAGACGACAAAAGTATAATATGTATACGGAAATACTGTTCAGGCAATTGCGTAGCTAACTTTTTATGTTTGAAACCATAAGCATGCAGAGTCGAAAGCGACACAATCACAGGCGTAGGCTACCGGCGGCGGGTGGGACAGGAGGCCGATTACCCCTCTCATCCCGATAATGAAAAAGCCGGAAATTTGTGAGCTTATATGTTCTCTCCAGTACAGGAACATTTCGAAATTTTTCACTAAAGAAAGCGAAATTTTCGCTCCGCATTGTGCAACCCCTAACACAGAAATCACGTTCACACTTCAAAGCAAATCTACGGAGACACTGGGGGGTTTTCGCCATCGAAATTGGCTAAAGGCAAACTTGTGTATCCTAATGACCAGTGTGGAAGTAGATGGTGAACTGGGAACTTCAGGAGCTGCTATTATTTTTGTTTTTGGTTTGCCTTTTTTGTTGCCGATTGAAAGTCAAAATAAAGCAGTTTCAATGAAGGATTGGCAAGGTTTGAGCATACGGTGTCGGTTTAGAAGGGTCCAAGTGAAGAGAGTCCCACTTTCCTTTTGAAAATTACTTGCTTTTTAGGAGGGATGAGATGCAAATGGTTATACTTTTGAAACAGTTTGAAACATATTAAAACACTCATGACCACCAATTAGGGGTACGCCCCTGCTGCTGGGTCAAACTACCCTGCGAGTGATTTCCCCACAGTTGATTTACCCCCGACTGCTTACTTCCAAAGGTGGGAGCTGGATGCCCCCCCTCATTGATCAAGGTAGTTAGGCTACAAATTTTCAAACTTAGGTGATTTTTAAAGGTACTTATTACATTCGAGGACTGGGCGCCGTGAAGTATGAGTTGAAGCGGCATTGATCAGGGAGTTTTTATTACATAAAAACGGCCTTGATTTGACACGCTATGAGAGCAACTATAGGGAACTTACAAGGCCATTCACACTGGAGTTTGAATGTGGTCAGGATCCAGTTCCAAGACCAGACAGAGGAATCTTTTTTTTCTTTGATGAGTGAGCTTAGGATATGTACGGTACCGTGACACAACATTTTATGCACTCCTCGTCTAGCCTCAATTAAAGGCGTAAAATTCTCACCCCTCACTACGAATTTTAAAGTAGTCAAAATAGATTCTCAATTGGCACAGCTCTTTGATTGACAGCAAATTCAACAAGAGGGCAATCCACGGAGTTGCATATCTCATCGCTAACATGTGCGCAAGTTGGTAACAGAACTTGAACTATGTATGAGCTAGAAGTTTTATCTGTGCTGAATTTTATGCTACAGTAGAATGTCATTGACAAAACTTACCATACTAAAACTCCATGCCACAATCTTGAAGTCCAAGGGAAGCGATATTTTTTGTTCCAAGGGACGGGTTTTTTGGTAAGATAGAGAGGGGAAAGAATATGGCACAGACCAATCAAGTTCTTGGAACAGGCGCACCCCTTATTCCAAAAAACATCATTTTGGATATTTAATTCTGACACTGGATTATATAAGAACTGGAGAGATAGGCTACCCAATATTTGTAACGCTTGCCCTTTTAAACCAGTAGGCCTAACTAAGGTTTTGGAACAAATTTATCTTTTAAGATGCGGTTATCCCCTTGCAGCACTATGAAACAAGACGAACGTCTAGACGAGTTGCGGTGCCGACAAACCAAGTCGTCTTGTACTTTAAAAGTGGCTATTTTAGGGGGACAAAAATACCATTCCAAAATACTTGTATTGTGTGTTGCCCAATAGCAGCTAAGTTAACTTAAGTTCCACACTTGTAATCCAGGAACATTGTTCATTCACTTTAGAAATGTGGTTGAGGTGGAACGTGTAACACAGCAAAGAAATACTCGATTGCCGGTATAATGAGGTTTGCTCATTTTGAACTAATAGTTGACAGTAAATCAGGAAAAGATGATACAACAGTTGATTTAGAACTGTAGAAAGAGCAAAACGTCACATCAGGTAACATTTCAAACGTCCTTTACAAGCTGTTGCTTGTACATTCATAAGGTATCCCTAATGCCCCGGCTCCTCAGTAACTCCTTGTACAGCATGAGGGTTTCTGATAAAAGATGGTAAAGCGCCAAAGGCTCAAGACAGACCATTCGACCAAACAGACGTTAGTCAAAATTGTATTTTAAGTAGTGCAATTAATAAGGAAAATCATGCCATTTGATTAGCTGTTTAGTGAATACAGGTGGAGTACACTGTTATGACGTAATGTTGGAAACGATAATGAGTCTGTATATACATGACAGTAACGTTGTAGTCACTTGGTTGAAGATGGAATTATGTTAATGAACAAAAGGAAAAAATTTCCAATGTTGAACATAAAGAATTTTTAAAGATTAATGGTTTTTAAAAAGTTCTGTACGCTCCGCACCAATTTACTCTCAGCTTTCCTAATAAAAAATTGTTGTAAGTAACATGTAATAACAAGTTAACGAGAATCAAAAGAAATGTCGATATCTCAGATTTACCATAATCTTTACAAATGATGAAATAAAATAAAAAAAATATAAAACAGCAAAGTAAAAATTCCTTTGTCAGAGTTACTAACACCTACATTCTCTCAACATAAATGTTAATATGATGATATTTCACTCTAGCCTTAGGCCTATTGTCACTGTTTCTCCAATTTATATTAATCCCGCACACATACGTCACTACTAACCCTTCGCCAGTAACTTCTTAGTTCAGTAATGTATAGACACTTGAACGACGTTGACCTCCACAAATCAGAGGACCGAATCAATCACTTACAAATCATAAAAGACAAATTGCAACGTCCCTTCATGAAACCCGAATACCAAAAATATCGATGTCCCTAGTTTATAACTATTAGCGGCGATTTGTCTGTCATCACATCATAAACAGATTCGCTTCTTCCTACACTCTATATCAAGAACTTGTTGTCGCCTTTCTGACAGTGACTTCTTACTACGGAACAAAACTGTTGCCATTGCACTATATAAAAATTGTTTTAATAATTTCCATGCATTTCTTTTTCTAATAAAAATAATAATATAGCAAGTTTATGTATGGCCACGACTCGCAACTGATCAAACAATAGCCTAAAATATGTAAAAGCAATAAGAAAGCCAGGTATATGAATAAGACTTCACTGTCCAGTAAAAAACTCCGTAAAAGACAAATTTCATCATTCCAACCACCCATATGCAATAGCTCAACAAATCACTTTCAAAGAAAAAACGGACTTCATGAAAAATAAACGTTTCGCTGATAACACCACAGCCAGTGACAGAACAAAAAAGAGCATAACTAGCTTATAAGTGTCTTGCTACTTTACCGTTTACGAAATGAACCACCTGGCTAAAAATTTACAATTGCGAATTTTCTTGTACCTGTTCAAAACTTCGTTGTGTAAGCTAACAATCTAAACCCTCTACAAACGATCCAAATTTAATGTTTACGTTCGTTTAACATAAATATAAAAAAAAATGATAAGGCAATCATTTTTAATTGTTTTACAGTGACGTAAATCCCGGAGAAGGCAAGGGATGTCTTTGCTTCCTCAAGTAAAAAAGGAAAGCCAAACTGTCATATGGCCCCCTCAAAATTTTAAATAACCATTTCAAAATCAACACATTTTTGACAAGAGATGAACTATCCATGGCCTTTAAAAAGACCAAGTCAGTTGGTTTTAAAGGGCTTCTCCCCCAACAGAAGACCCAAAGCAGTCCCTGAATGATTGTGCAAAACCTTCATTCATGCAGACCTCTTCCCAATATCTCAAACGGATCACCGCCCAGCGTAATAAAAAATAGTTGCTCTCATCACATACAAATATAAAACGAGATATGAATGAACATGTTAAAACCCTACCGTGACTACTCTTTACATTAAACTATGTGTTCATGTTAACACTTCATCTTATGATGTGCTCTTCTCCCTAAATGTATAAATATCCCCAAGAACATTCCCTATGAATTTGGTTTTTTAAGCATTCTTCTTTAGTGGAGCTTCTGAGCAATGGCAACTCGTGGTGTAAATATGTGGAGGGGTACATAATGAACTTACAATGACTTGTCTTAAATAAAGATGATCATCTTCCCTGTAACCAATAATGCCAAACACCAAAAAAAAAAAAAAACAAACAAACAAACAAACAATTACTACCCACAACAACGAAAAAATAAAATGTACATCTTTCGGAAGGTTTAAATAATACATCACGATCGTCATGTTCCCTACTTTACCCATCATCACACCTCTGACTTTTTTCATATCCACTAGAGCCTTTTTTTGTTTGATCCCAACTCTGACATCATCATTTTTCTCCCCTTCATAACTTTTATCTTGAAATTCACCCCCATACTTTCTTTTTCTTTGTTGCCAACCTTTCCTTTCTACAAAAAAATCTTTGAACGGCCCTTCTTGGGCATTGTTATATTCTCCACATAATTTTAAACTTTAAAATAACAAATTTACCATAACCAGACACCTTGATATAACACAAATATTAATACGAACCATCTCATACAAATGATATTTACCTACCAATAACAATGTTTCCCTCCAACAGAAACTTACTTTATGAAAAACAGTGAACAAAACTCCCCCTATCAAACTTTTTACTCCACAGCAACCCCGACCATGTCACTTGAAAAGAATAAATCTCTACAAGGAAATCCTCATATAAATACTCAAAATTCACATAACACCTCGATGAATTAAAAAACAACCAAAATGATGGCGCTGTGTTAAATTAAACAACATATTATTCCCCAGAGTACACACGGACCTGGTTTTTCCGCAAGATTGTTACTAAAAATAGAACACGTTTTCAAATTTTACGTGAAAAACCCCCAATTTTAAACTCTCACGAAAGTCATATTTCCACCAAAACTTAAAACCACGAAAGAGAAGTACCATCCCTACAAATTGCACTAAAACGTATTTCGATACCACAAAGCATCTAGAAGGAGATAGAAATAAAGTGCCGGAAAAGTCAGAAATTAACATCGCGATAGTAACTGCATTAGTTGCGGTTGCCTGCAAGGCAGGCACCGCAACTAAAAACAACGAGCTTGGCTGTTACACTAAACTGATACGATTAGATATGGACGCAACGATTATAAAAGTAAGACGCTTTCGGGTGCGTAATTGTTATTATTCAGGCGCTCGTAATTCAACTATTCAGGCGCTAGCTGGGCGTATTCTCCATTTTGACGCGACGGCAAATTTCATGTGTGTCGAGCTGAAATGCACATCAAGTGCGTCTCAATTAAAAAACTGGGCGTGTGCGCGATGTTGAACGTGTGGTGTTAGAAGATTTCCGGGCGACGCACAAACCTTTTCTGCGTACTGGCCTGTGGCCAATCCTAGCCCATGGCTAATTGTCACGTAGGGTTTTTTTTGGCGATGCTTCAGAACCGACAAGTTTTGAGGGCACTAATATGTAAGATAGGTAGGCCCTATGCCTAACCTAATGTTATTCACCCAAAGTTTCACATCTTGGGTTATAACTCGAGCCTATGAATGGCGTAGGTTTAGCCCCAGACCTAGCCTACATACTGTTAAACAGCTTGAGATTTCAAGTCTAGCCCTAGGTTTGACTTTAACTTTCATACTACTAGGCCTTACAGTTACTGCAACTTTGGAGTGAAAACAACTGTCTGCATAGACCAAACGAGAACACTCTAGATATAAGGTCTATCAAAGTGAAGTGCGACCAGAAACTTAAAAATGTCACTGCAGTATATAAGCTAGTGAAAAAAGAATTTGAGCTGTGAAGACGAGACTGCCACTACGAAGTACTAACCTAGAAGTCTAGCCTGTTTATATAAAATGATGAAAAATAGGCTACTGTAGTTACAAAACATTAATGTGCGCATGACACGGCCAAAGTAAGTTCCTCGGTAACTATTCTTTAGGTACACCTTGACATAAAGTGAATGATTTCCCTAATAAATTATGTCCATAAATACCGAAATACGACGTTTTGAATTCCCAATTACAGGCCAGGCTCAGACCATTTGAAATTTGAAAGCGGAAAAACGTATGTGAACGCGTCTCAAAATGGTGACGTCATTGGAGGCACGATTAGCAACACTGTACCAGAGAGCTCACAATCATCGAATCATGTGCATGGTAACGCGTGTTAGCGCATACATTATTGCAAACACCGGTGCTCCGATAGCAGTGAGCGTGGCCACTGACTACATTGTGAATTGTGCATTGCGCGGTGACTGCTTAGTATTCGCAATAGCATCTTCATCAAACAGCTCATACGGTAAAGACGCGCTCGTAGTGGGGACGCGCTTGTTTTGGTCTGCCCACACATATTCATTGCTGTTTTTTATAACGACCGAACCGCGTCTGTCTTGCAAAAAAACAAAACTATTTTTACCCGCGCGCATAAACACACGAACATATTGGCCAATGATTTGCTCCGAATACCCACCATGGTCTGCGCCTTCCACTCTGTATGTTGAACTCTGTATTGTGATGCAATCGTTTTCATGAGGTTGCTAAGATAAGATAACTTTACCGAACGTTACATTAGTTCCACATCTAGATGCGCGTCGCAGGGCGAGGTGTCAGGCGAGGTGTTGCGGCATTTTTCGAAATTGTATTTTGAACGCAGTTTTCCTTCGAATATCATTATGCCGAATTGTACGGGTTTTTTAATGGGGTGTGAGATGATATTTGTAAAATACTGTATCTAATCTTGCAATACACAAAAATTTTTGTGGCCGTGTTCATGCCCACTTTAACCGTTGACAATCTGTAACGTGAACTATGTCCTTGGTTGCCATGACAACCACACATATCGGTACAGCTTACAGTATCATGCCTAGGCTATTAAGGGCGACACACACCTATCCGTTTTTTGTGGTCCGTTTTAAACGTGCGCGTTCCCGTCTCCAATCCACACTCAGAAATTTGCGAACACACCTATCATTTAAGTGCGCGCGTAATATCGGATGCGTTCGGACACGTTCCTTAAAAGACCTTGTGCATATGATGTCACAATGGCATAAAGTACGCCCTCCTTTGGGGGCAAAACAATGCAACACAGACAAATGCTAGCAGCTGACTCGTCAACCAGTCGAATGCGCGCATAGTCTGTCACACGTGTAGGGGAAACTCTTTATGCATGCGGTGTTCCATTGTTTGGCAACAAAGGGTGACGTCAGTGTGTCGTCAATGCATAAGGCCTACATTTAACGAACTTTACGACGTTGGTTTCAATGCTTTTCACGTGCGATGAAATGGGGTCGGATAATTTGGAGGTAGAAAAAAATACTGGGATAATCCTGGAAGTGGAGGAAAACGATCAGTCGGAAAAATGATCGTAGATGGGAGGGGGGGGGGGTCATCAGGTTTTGGAAGGCCGGAAAAGTACGGTGACTATCTCCGTTTGGTAAGAGAGTTGAATATAGACGCTCATAGATATCACCAATATTTCAGAATGTCTTCCGACCAGATGGAGTATATTTTGAGACTTGAAGGCCCGAAAATCCGCAAGCAAGATACACATTTGAGGGGGTCCGTCACCCCCAAAAGGTTATTAACAATGAAATAACCTATTGAGCAGTCTACATGGGTAGAATGGTTGTAGTCTACCATGAGTCGGTCACTCAATGGAAATTTCAGCATAAAAATGTTCAAAAGCCTTTGATAAAGTTATGTTAGGTAGCATTATGGTTTCACTGCGTAGGTCAGGTGCTGACTGGGTGAACTTTGAAAGTGTCGCGATTTTTTTTAACCTTTTAGTTTTGAATACAAATGTAACCCTTCTTACGACACTTTTTTATTTTTCATGCAGATATTTGAAAGAATTCGGATATTAGACTATTTAGGCATTGTGCTGTGTTGCGAAACACTGTAAAGTAATCCTCACGATAAAAGCTCTTTTGCGCTTCCAGAACGTATGATAATGACCCTTGCGCGAGAGCTATGCATTGCGATGTTAATCTACAAACCCATAGTCTATACGGAGGGTGACTGAAAATTTTCACGATTACCACTCAAAAATTTGTAACTTGATTCCAAAGGGTTTTAACTGAAGATCACGTACGTTAATTTAGTACGGATTTTTCAAAGGTGAATATAGGCCTCACTAGACCAAGACGATATTTTATTATGGATATGATTATATAGGCCTAAACTAATGACCCATAAGAAAAATTTCAGTTGACAGGGTTTCAGTTCTTATCTCATACTTATTATGTCAAGTGATAAACAAAACGGCACTGGAGAAAAAGAACACCCCAGTGTTGGTTGAAAACATTCTACTCGTCACGGAATCAATCAAACACGCTGAAATTATTTTAGTCCAAACTACTTGAAACTTTAATTGCTAGGATCACTTCAAGGTACCATGCATACAAATTGTGCACAGTGCAGGCAGGTGGCCACAGATATTACCAACACACACCCCCAAAACGTCTCCAACTGACGTCCAAATTTTCTTCGTCAACTCGTCATCTTTGTTATTTTGGTGTTTTACATTGAATAAAACCTCTAGCACTCTTGCGAGCATAATTATTTTTCCAAGTTAAAAATTTCCGCCATTATTTGTTTTTGCTTGAGTGAATCAACTGGTCGCTTGCAAAGACTACTTTTCAAAGCTTCATTGAGCGCGTCTATCCGTCATCCGAAAAAATCGCTCTTGAAGCGAATTTTTCGGACGCAAAAACGGACGACGGACAGTATTCGGATAGGTGTGTTATGCGCTTACTTAATTCATTATATTTGAATTGTGCGTGCACCGAAGGAATGACGCGCACGCATTCGGACTGGAATTCGGACGCAAAAAACGGACAGGTGTGTTCCCGCCTTTACACTTAAACTTTCAGATTTGTGGGATGCGTCCGTTTAGAGTTAAAGTGAATACAATAAAAAGTATGTGACCCCCTGTCACGTGACCTTTGACATTGGTTTCCATGGAAACTACATATTTTGGTAGAACTAGTCTACACTATTATACTTGTGAAGTTTCATGTAAAATGAAGGTTTTCTTTTGAAGTTTTAGTACAAAATAGGGAAAAAAGTGTTTTTTTGCAAAATGTGACCTTTGACCTCTGACCTTTGACCTTTTCTTCCGAGGGTCTGGGAGACACAAGTTCCCACCCTGGGGTACCCACCTACCAATTTTGAAAAGGATCGGTCCAGCCCACTAGGAGGAGTTTGAGGGACAAAAACGTTGTTTTACGAACGAATTATCACTTGAAAATTTTTTGTTCCACTCTACCACTTGACCTTTGACATCTGTTGCTATGGCAACCACACATTTTGGTAGGTCTAAATGCAATCATCGTATGTGTAGAGTTTCGTGTCAGGATAACGTTTTGTTTTTGAAATATAGCAGAAAATGTGATTTTCACCGAATTTGACCTTTGACCTGTAACCTTTGACCTTCACTTCCGGTTGTGTATCAAAATGCAATTGTTTTACCTGAGGTACCATCCTACCAAGTTTGAAGAAAATCGGCCCAGCCGTTTACAAGATATTAAGAAAACAAAATTGGACACACACACACACACCTACACCTACACACACCCACACACTCACCCACCAACACACACACACACACACACACACACACACGGACAGGTTTTGACCCCTCTCTCAGCCCTGGACCTTCAGTCACCCCGGGGTACCTCACCATGGGTTACACCTCGAGACTAGTTACCTGGGAAAATTTACCGTTACCATGGCAACCATTGCGATTTACGCTGGCATTGCCATATATAGCCCAATAGGCAAAGTGACTACAATATCTCATCCTCCTCACGGAGCGTAGAGATAAAAAGGCAGAGTAATGTAGCTCATGTTACAAATCACATGTATTGATCAGAGGGTATTGTATACCCACCCTGGAACAATAATCTGAGATCGTGACTTATTAAGGATGGGTTTAAGACAGTTGTGGGAGGGGCTTAAGTAAGTAAGTTAGGAGAACTCGGAACTGTCTGGAGTGAGGTAACTTGGCCTTTACATGCCTTGTATTCGAATGAAGTTCTAGGATGCAGGTAGCACGAAAAATCCCGTTTTGTCACAGAATGGCAGTTCTGGGTAAAACAGGTAGTTTATAGTTTGATTTGAACTCTAGGCAGTGATTTCTGTTTATTTTATCTATCCTCAGACATACCCATCTCACCACCACTGAGTGATGTATACAGATTTCCTGTAGTCAACATTAAGATGCACACAAGAAACGAACCATCGCGAACCATATTGAATGAATATAAAGATACGGATGCTAGAACCCACAGTGACGTCATTGTCATAGGATCCGGTCCAACAGGACTCGGTGCTGCTCTCAGACTCTACGAACTAAAGAAGCGTTTCGGCAACACAACAATCACCATCTTGGAACAAGGAAAAGAACCAGGGGGTCTCGCGTCATCAGAAAGAGACAAGAATGGATTTCTGTGGGATATGGGAGGTCATGTGATCTTTTCTCATTATGATTACTATGATAAAACTCTAGACAGGGCTGTACCAGAGTGGAATCAACGAGTTAGAGCAGCTTTTGCTTTCATGAAGGGATCCGACGGAAACAGAAGGTTTATTCCTTACCCTGTCCAAAATCACTTAGAAGTTATGGACGAAGCAGATCAAATGAAATGCTTAACCGGTCTTGAAACAGTTGCCCTCAATCGGACTCACGTCACACCTAAAAATTTTGATGACTGGTTGCTTCAAAACTTTGGTCCGGGTTTATGTGACGTATTTATGAGAAAGTACAACAGGAAGATCTGGACAATTGATACAAAGGAGATGAATTCTGTCTGGGTTGGTGAAAGGGTAGCAGTACCAGAAATCGATCTTATAAAAGAAAAGATTTTGAAATATAAATTAGGTGAAAAGATCCAAATATCTGATTGGGGACCCAACAATTGTTTTCGATATCCTAAATATAACGGAACTGGGGGTATTTGGAAGGGTGTATATAAACTCATCCCGTCCGACTGGTTTCAATTTAACTCAAAAGTAACCCGAATAAACACTAAATCAAAAGAATTATATTACATCGATGAGAGCAATAATAATCATCCTCGATCAATGACATACAACCATTTAATTACAACAATTCCTCTGGATGTGCTCATCGATTTTATTTCCTTCAACAAAACGGAGAAATCGGACCAGATCAGAACTCTCGTCTCTCAGCTACAGTTCTCTCATACCCATGTTGTGGGAATAGGTCTCTCTGGACAACCGCCAACCATTTTGAAAGATAAGTCGTGGATGTACTTCCCAGATTCAGATTCTCCTTTTTATCGTGTCACAGTTTTCTCGAATTACTCCGACGACCACGTCCCGAAAGCGGGTGCGTATTGGTCCCTGATGTGCGAATCAGCGGAACCAAAAGGCGATAATAACTTCAGAAAGTGGTCTGAAGACAATATTATACAGGGCACTATCGATGCTTTGGTTCTATATGGCTTCATTTCGGTCGATAAAATTGTCTCCCGGTATCATCGTCGACTGGATCACGGGTACCCAATTCCTTCTTTGATGAGAGAAAAGATCCTTCATACTGTCCAACCTTGGTTAGAGTCCATGAACATTTATTCTCGAGGACGTTTTGGAGGATGGAGATATGAGGTTTCTAACCAAGACCATTCTTTCATGCAAGGAGTAGAGATTGTAGACAAGATACTGCGAAATATACCGGAGGAAACCTATCCCAGTCCCAACACTGTTAACTCACAAAGGAATCCAGGACGCTTTATAGATTGCAGCTCTGAGTACGAATTTGTGATTTCTCATTACAATGAAGATCTAAGTTGGATGAAATCGATTTCACTTTACAGCCACGTTTATCATAAATCAACCCGCAGTGGCCCTCCTTTCTACATTAACAAATGGGAAAAACTACCAAATGTTGGAAGAGAAAGCCACACTTACCTTCACCATATTATTGAGAATTATGATAACCTTGCTGATGTCACGGTATTCCTACAAGGTGAAGGACCACAAAGAACACACAAATTATCTTGTTTCAAAAACGCCACTACGTTTGTTGCTAAAGCCAAGTCAAACGTTTTTTGTATTAACCACGGAATGATAGAAAATTGGGGTAAAATAAAGCACATCGGAAAATGGCTAAAAGAATACCAAAGAGGAGATATGCGACATACAAGCATGACGCTTGGGGACTTTTACGAAACTCTTTTCGGTTGTAAACCACCTGCGAAAATACCGAAGTGTTTAACTGGCTGTTTCTCTGCTACCAAGGAAAACATAAGGAAACACCCAAAATCATTTTATCAAAAAGCAATTTCTTATGTGAATGATCACATGAATCCAGAAGAGGGACATTACTTTGAACGACTTTGGTACGTAATAATTAACCCTAACCCGTCAAATACCTGTTTATAAAGGAAGAGATAGTGTATAGCTTGGGGTTATCCACAATATAGTTCGGAAGTTAACTTCTTTCGGGGGAAAACGATTTTTCATCCAATCACGGGAAAATCTTGCTATGGGTGGCAACGTTTTCAAATTTCTTCCATGACGTTTTGCGATCCTACCGCGCAAATTCATCGGAGAGGAACGTCCAAAGCACCTGGAAATTTCCATTGATCTTGATGGAGAAGTTGTGACATATATAAAAACCTTGTTGAGAGGATAACAAAAAGGCCGGTCCATGTTTGATAGTTCACAGCGCAATTTTTGAGATATCAAGTAATTTTGCCGAATTTTGTGTTCTAATATTACATTATAGGCTCCCTGCAGCCGCAAGATCTGTGGAATGTTTTCTACAGAAAGTTGATATCGGTCTGCGGTGGGGAACAATTACCTTGAATTTGAATATGCCTATACCTCAAAACAAAACGACGACTGTGAAGAAATGCGCACTAAGTGCTCATGAATATTCATGCTGGAACTTTTCGGGTGAATTCTCGATGTCACCCGAAAACGGTTACCTGTACATATCTATACACACACACACACACACACACACACACATATATATATATATATATATATATATATATATATATATATATATATATATATATATATATATATATATATATATATAAAAGCATGATGGTTGGCGTGTGTTGGAAATATATATATAAGGAGAAACAACAAACGACAAAAAATGATACTTTCACTTCCAACTATATACGTTTACACAAACGATAAAATAAAATTATAAACAAAATATTTCGAGCGTCGTATACACCGCTCTTCCTCAGTTGAACTGAATAACAGTAGGTAGAGAAGAAACTAGACCTTATCGGAGTGCATTCGGGCGTAGAAGCTTAGAAAAGCGAGATCTTTGTTAAGTCCAGTGTGATGGGTGTTTAGACGTAAGATTGTTTTCAATTCCCGGTTGCTTCTTTCCTGGGCTGTTTTGAAGTTGCCATAGACAATGGAAAATTTAAGGTCGGAAAGGCCATGGTTTGGGAGATTAAAATGCTCAGCAACCTGGAAACCTTTCTTGTTTTGCCGTATGCTTAGTTTGTGATTATTGAATAATATCATATTGTTGTTTCTCCTTATATATATATATATATATATATATATATATATATATATATATATATATATATATATATATATATACATATATATATAGTGACGTCGCGACTTTATATGAGTAAGTGACGTAGCGACTTCTTCATATAAAGTCGCTACGTCACTCGACTTACTTAATATTACAGGGGATGCGTTCCTATGACTCCTCTGACGTAACAATGGAGAACTTAACCCAACAGTTTTTATAATTAGTTGACGGCGCTCATAGGCCTCAATGGCTCAGTGGTCAGAGGATCCGCCTTGTAAGCGGGAGATCGCTGGTTCGAATCCTGCTTGAGCCTAAGTTTTCCATTTCAAAAAAATAAATCCTCTTTCAATATAAGGCAATGCCTAGGTTTGAGGAAAAAATGACCTAAGGTCTTCTTACTTATTATTATATATAATATATGTATATTATATATATATATATATATATATATATATATATATATTTAGAAGAAGTTTTAGCTATATATATATATATATATTTATATATATATATATATATTTTTCCAGCTTTACCAATTTGATTTATATATATATATATATATATATATATATATACAACGTACAAAAAGAAAAGCATCATTCCGGCACAAAAGTGATAAAAACAAAACACAGATTGCAACGTTTATCACCGCAAGGGGATGGAGGCGGCTCAGAAGCTTCACGAACAGCTTCACGTACAGCCATAGGCACGAAGTTTGCACCTTCTTATGCCAATATTTTTGTGCATGTTTTTGAAAAGAATTTTTTGACAAGTGTGAACTGTCGCCCTCGGCTGTGTTCCGCTTTATTGATGAATTTTTCCTCCTTTGGGATCATGGGTTAGATTCACTCAAACCTATGTTTTGTTTTTATCACTGATACTTTTATTAGGAGTAGGGAGATTGGAAATCAGTATAAATGTATTAATGCAGGAGCGTCTTGTAAGACTCGTTGGTGTGTTTATGTCATCTCATGCGTATCCTGTGGTTGCCAATACACCGGCTGCACTAACAACCTTAGGCTTCGCATGAAAAATCACAAGTCAGCTCTGCAGGGATATCAAGCCGGCAAATTTACTCACAAGAATTGTCATCAATTATATGAACATCTCAGTTCTTGTGGGAGCGGCTTTAAATTTCAAGTGGTTCAAGTTTTTAAAGAGGTTTCACTGCAGCGGGAGGCTGGCAAGCGTGCAATTAACGATCTTTCCGCTTAACTGCACCTGTACGAAAGGGATTGGATCTATCGATTAGATACGCTCATACCTAGGGGACTTAATGTGGACGATGGGACTTATTCCCAGAATCGTTCGATTCGTTTCAAAAGAAAGTGATGATCTTCTTAACTTCTTGCTTTTTCTTTTGTTTACTCTTGCTCTTGCTATTTTTGATAGGGTAGCTCGTGCTTTTATACTTTCGTTATTGTGTACTTTGCCTTGTCTTGTACTTTTGCTTGTGGGCTTATGCTGCGATTTCCACAGTGATCAAGGGGCCAGTTGGCGGCCGAAATATATTTTTCTAACTGTAATTTCCGTCTTTTTCTTCCGTGCCTACATATATATCTATAAACTAAGAAAAGTATCCACGTGTGCTCCAAAAATTATAAAAGCGATGAAAAATAGTGAGTTACACAAAGATGACATCATAAGAGCACAAATTTCCAATACAGAGAAAACAGTGTATATTTCAGGCACGCCTCAGTAGGTCCGACACGGGCAACCGGAAATGCGGAAAGCCTAGATGTCAAGTATGTAGTTTTTTGATCACTGACCCCTGTTTCACCCCACCCGGTACCAATGCCCGCATCCGCCCCGGTCCTTTCAATTGTGATACCCCCAACGTCGTGTTTTTGATTTTTTGTAATAAGTGTGTGTATGGTAATTACATTGGTCAAACAGGTTCAAAGTTCAGGTTCAGATTCAACAACCACAAAAAGACAGTTAAAGATAAGGCCATCAGTTATCCAGTAGCCAAACATTTCAATCAATGTAATCATAACCTCTCCAATCTCAAGTTTGTCATGTTAGGCTCTAATTACCCCACTCTCAACAATAGACTAAGGTCCGAGAGTAAGTGGATTATGAAGCTTAAAACCCATATCAATGGTTTAAACTTGGATTTGGGTGTTTTGAGTGATTTTCCGTTTGCCACTCGTGGTGAAGCGTGACTATGAGCTTTTGCAATAGGTATACCATTGAGTACAGTGTACTAGTAGATCTCCATTAAATTATATTCACTTCACTGTTGGTGCTGAAGAAAGGCACAGGCGTGCCTGAAATATACACTGTTTTCTCTGTATTGGAAATTTGTGCTCTTATGATGTCATCTTTGTGTAACTCACAATTTTTCATCGCCTATATATATATATATATATATATATATATATTGGTCATATATATATGTCATTATTGTCATATATTGGTCATATATATATATATATATATATTTACCTAAATTGTGCATTTGGGAGACAATAGTCGTTATAATCGGTATATTTGGGAGACATATTCAGTCTTAGGAGACATATGGGTGTCTCCTAAGTTCCTCACCTTTTTAAGCTTCTTTTCTACATTCTACCTAACCGTTTCCTATCTCTATGGTAGCGTTTTGGCTTCCTCTTTACTCAGCCACTATGTAGTCTGCAAGTATGCACCAGTGGCGATGTTATTTACCATTGAAATACAGGTGTCTTGTACGGTGTGTTGTATGTATATGCTACTTGGCGGACTCACATATACTTAACTGTATTTAATTTTTTTGTTTATTTTATTACAACTTGTGTGATTAAGATATAGCAAAATATACACTATCAGAGGTTAAAGGGCATCATCAATAGTTACTGGTATTTTTGTTAAATTTTTTATATGCCCATATATGGAAATATAGTAAATAAACTAGGTATACCTTTTTGTCTCCCTAATGGTAGGATTATCCGCATTGTCCCCCAAGTGGAAAATAAAGTGTTATATATATATATATATATATATATATATAAATATATTTATAAAAACGATGAAAAATAGTGAGTTATACAAAGATGACATCATAAGAGCACAAATTTCCAATACAGAGAAAACAGTGTATATTTCAGGCACGCCTGTGCCTTTCTTCAGCACCAACAATGAAGACATCTTCATTGTTGGTGCTGAAGAAAGGCACAGGCGTGCCTGAAATATACACTGTTTTCTCTGTATTGGAAATTTGTGCTCTTATGATGTCATCTTTGTATAACTCACTATTTTTCATCGTTTTTATAATTTTTGGAGCACACGTGGATACTTTTCTTAATATATTTATATATATATATACATTTATGCCCATTTTTATCCGTATTATACACAGCTTTTGCCTCTTCCTTCCTTGTCTAAATGAACGATATTCAATCAACATATATTAATTCTTCTGAAACAATAAAATTTAAAAAAAAAAAAACGAGCCTATTGACAATAGCAGTTCGTTTGTAAAAACGAACAGTTTCTTCACGACGAATCGTGCGCTAAAGTCTTTCATCAGAGGGGTTAGTCAGATTTACACCCATTAATATTTTTAAGTAATGTTTATATCATAAAGTAATGCTGTTAGATGGTGTTTATGCCTGTTTCTTATCCTTGTTTTCCCTATCCCATTGCTTATGCTGAGCACCAAGCTCAATGTCATAAAATAGTATGTCCAAACCAAATTTGAAGTTCAGAAGAGGAGATTTTTAATGTCTTGGAAGCGTCCTTTTTACATTGTTTGGAAGATATCCTGAGCTTGTATCCATATCTGAATTGTTACGGGTGTGAAATAGACCAACCCAGCCAAACTCGTCATCCCTGTATTATGAACGATATAATTTACGATCAAACAATGTAGTGTCACATTGTGGACTTAGTGGACCGCGATCGTTTGATCGGACTATGAATATGTTGGGTTTGAGAGAACATGACGAATTCGTGTTTCGGACGATGTTCCCTTTCATGATTGGTTTTTCACGTGAGGCAACGTTTGAACCACAGGCGCGATTCCAACTTTAATATTAGAGAGGCCAGATGTAAATACAATGCAGACATTACCCTAGAGACAAGGAGAAGTCACACAATTGAAAAGAAAAGAAACTCGTTTCGAGCAAGGTTGCGTTTGCTTTACCTGAGAGCACTTTTGAAGGCGTGGCACGGTGCATCCTATGAGCATGCAAAGCTGAGGGTGAACGAACATTTTATTTTGTCAAAAATGAAGTCGACGGATTTATCAAATACAGATTCAACCCCAATGAACCTTATGTCATTCTTCGCTTGCGACAATTTCGGTTTTCGGGTGTGCCAGACCGTGACATTATGAGAAGAGTGTTTACGGAAGAGTGTAACAGTCAAGTAGTGTTTCATTTGGATAGTAAAATGGTAAGGTCACGATTGCACCACCCCAACACACTGTCGCTCCCGGATTTAGAGTCACAGCAGAAGGACGAGCAGCCGATATTTTAGGTTTTCACAAAAAAAAGAAGAAAAAAACAACGTGTTCTACCAGATGGACGTGTGGTTTACACTGGTGATCAACCCTTTGACCGAAATCCCATTCACCAACTATTTGTATACACGGATATTATTGAAAACCAGTTAGTGGGTGATTCTAGTGCACCGCTTCTGAGAACAATACCGGCGGATGGCTCCTTTGGAGAAGCCGTGGATATCGTATGCCAAAAGAGGGAATATCATTCCGTGGTGTCTAACTTAATACCGACTATCGAAATTGACATAAGGGATGAAACAGGAAACCCCATCACATTCAGTAGTTGACGCGTCATCGTGACATTACACTGCCGTCAAAAACGATCAGTTCTTCTTTAGATCCAATGTCTGGGAATCTTCCCGTTTTCACGGCCCCTTATTATCAACGAGGCCACGGTCTCGGGGCTGTCTTGGGAGCACTTCGCGATACCATACCTTTTCTCAAATCTGTTTTAAAATCAGTCGGAAAGTGTGCCCTCCGAACAGGTATGAACGTCACCAGTGATGTTATGGCACGAAAAAAGATCGGACAATCGTTAAAATCTCGAGCTACTGAAGAAGTTAAGCGAAAACTTAATCAGAGAAGACAAGGACATCGACGCAGCTATAAAAGTCCCAAGATGTCACAAAACACAAAAGAGAAAGGAATAAAACGAAAGTGTAAAGCAAAACGTATCAGTCGACTTCGGAACGTCAAACGTCGCAAAGTTCATCAGGATACTTTCGGTTAAACAGTCTCCGCGTCTAAACTTTCGACATGGCTACCATACATCCCCATTCCTGTGAATGCAGTAAAAGCGAAATGGATCTGTTCAGTGTGCCACCGACTCAGACAGTCGTTGAAAGAGGATTATGGGAAAAAGTCAACCCCATTGCTGGATTATCACAACCGTTTGAGTTTGAAGTCTCGGGAACTGGTGACCAATACATCGACCTCGAGGAGACGCAGCTTTATGTCAAATTTAAAATCACAAAACGGGACGACGCTTCTCTCGTCAACGTTGGCGACAACAAAGATTATGTTGGTCCTGTGAACTATACATTACACTCTCTCTGAAAATAAATCGATGTGTCGCTGAATGGACAACAAGTTTTTGACTCGTCGGTGTGTTACTTTCACAGTGCTTATTTGGAAACCCTGTTGAATTATGGACGGGATGCGAAAAAGGATGAATTGAGCACCGCACTCTATTACAAGGATACACCCGGTAGCATGGATGATTCAGAAACACCGGAAAATGGAGGTAACCTTGGTCTTGTTGCTCGTGCGAAACATTGCATGAGTAACGCTGACGTAGAACTTATCGGAAGGATACACTGCGATGTGTTTCACATGAGTCGTTACATGATGAATGGAATCAACCTCAAATTAAAACTGATTCCAAATAATGACGCTTTTGCACTCATGTCGGCTAATGTCGCTGTTGGATACAAAGTCGAGTTCAAGGAGGTCGCTTTATATGTTCGACGTGTCACACCTAGTCCCACACTACTTCTACAGCACGCCAAGCAGTTAACGTCTGGAACGACGGCCAAATATCCTATTCATCGGGTTCAAATGAGAACCAAAGCATTTCAAGCTGGAAGTACCAATGTCATCTCGGATCATTTGTGGCTCGGACAGTTGCCTCGTCGACTCGTGCTAGGACTTGGTAAGACTGTCGCTTTCAATGGCGATTACACGAGAAACCCATCTCATTTTGAGCACTTAAATGTGAACGAGATTTCGTTTCGTTATGCGGGACGTGTCCGTCCTTCTGCAGCAATTAAACTACATTTCAATGGTAACGGTTCATCCAATGAAACGCTCCGTGCTCACGACTCACTTTTTAGCGCACTGCATAAAACAAACCTGGACGAGGGCTTGGATATCACTCGTAACGAATACGAACAAGGATACACAATGTATGCCTTTGATTTTACACCTGATTTGTCAGATGGTTCACATTACAACCGTAAGGAAGAAGGCACCTTAGATTTAACCTTTCGATTCGATACACCACTCACTGATAGCGTCATATGCTCATACTGTACGCCGAATTTAATAATCTCATCGAAGTGGATCAACACGGAAACGTGTCATTTGACTTCATCCGATGAATATGATTAGTCGCAATCTCAACGCAGTGCTAACCAAAGACCCTTTCACCAAACCTTTCTTTCGAGGTGTATTCCCGTCTGACGGTTTACCAACCACAAGATCGGAACGATGTGCCTGCTACGTCGTCAATACCGATCATACTGACTACCCTGGACGCCACTGGTCGGGTATTTTTGTCCCACAAGATAATGACAACATCGAATATTTTGATTCTAATGGAATGCCACCGACAACTATACCCGGCGTTTCCCATTTTGTGAAAAATTACAACGTTCTGTATAATACGAAACAACTGCAATCCTTACATTCGGTCTTGTGTGGTTATATTGTTTATGTTATCTTTTACATCGATGTCGAGGTCAAACCATGGAAGCTATCATACATCGCTTTACGCTAGATGTAACACGAAATGATCGCGATGTGTACGACTTCATTCACAAACATTTTTAAATTGTTATAGCTTGAATCGCGTTGAGATAATGTCACTGTCATTAAAAGTAATGTAAAGTTATAAAAGTAATGTCACGTAAAGTAAGCTAAACCTTTCATGAGAAGTACCTGTGTTGAACAATATAATGATGTTACTGATAAGGTTTGTTCTACAAGACATCACATGTATGTTGGAATCATTTTAAAATCTTCTGTACATTAGTGACGTCATTTTGTTAAAATAAAATATATCTTTCGTTTATATTTTCATTTTCTTTTGTAAAACAAAATATGGCATGTGTATTTTTTCTTTTATGATTTGTGCCCGACGTTTGCTTTGATTAAAAAAATAAATCATTTTAAAATCGTTTGTACATAAGCGACATCTTTTGTAAGAAATAAAAACATCTTACATTGCTACTTTCATTCACTTTTGTAAAACAAAATGTTACATGTGTTTATTGTTTCTTTTATGATTTTTTTATTTGATGTTTTGCTTTTGAGTAAAACAATTAATCATTGTGAAATCGTTTGTTCAGAAGTGACATCACTTTGTTCTTAAAAAAGTTAAAAAATTCCGCTATTGTTACTCTTCATTTTCTTTTTGTAAAAACAAAGTATGACATGTGTTATTTTTGCTTATGTTTTTTACTTGATGTTTTGCTTTGAATAAAACAATGAATCACTTTTAAAGTCGTTTGTACATAAGTGACATTCTTTTTTCAAAAAAAGTCATCATCGTTATTTTCACTCTCTTTTCAAATAAAATATCATTTTTATTTGACGTTTGCCGTGAATAAAAATATTGCAAAGACATACCTGCGTTTCTTTTTCTTTTTTTTTCGCATTGACTTTTTTCAAATAAAAAATATCAAACGTTTATACCGCCCCCTGCATACCTAATGAGGGTAACCAAACTTTTGTTTTGACTCCTAAACTAAACCCCCTTCTACAACCCATACTAGGGTCCCTTACCTAGCCTGAAATGAGGAACGAAACAGCACTTGGCAACGTAATAGAAATGAACAACGGATTAAAAATAGATAACGCATTAGAAAGTGACAACAAATTAGAAGTTGACAACACAACAGGAATAGACGACGAAATGGAACTCGACAACGAAATAGAAATGAACAACGAATAATAAATTGATAACGAATTAGTAGTTAACAATAAAATAAAAAGAGGCAACGAAACAGTAACCGACAACGAACTGGAAATTGACACCGAAACAAAAATTAGAAATTAGAATTAGAGAGTGATAACGGATTAAAGGAAGATAACGAAACAGAAATAGACAACAAAATAGAACTAGACAACGAAATAAGAAAGGAACAAAATGAAAAATAGCAACGAAATAGAAATGAACAACGACAAACAAATAATTTGGAACAACAACAAACCTTGCCCTTTTGGCGTTCCATACCTGGCACCTGTAAGATACTCCTTCAGGCTTTTATCCAGTTGGCGAAACCAGCCTAGGCCCAGCCTATACTATTATCGATTGTTGCTGTGTTGCTGAAAAAGTTTCAAGTTTTAAGTTTATTTCTACCATAAACACATACAACAAAAACAGATTATGTTATAATATAATTAAGAATCGAAACAATAGAACATTATGGAGAAGTGGAAATACTTTGCAATAGGTAGAACAACTTTGAAGCTGACTTAAACAGGTTATATAGTTATAGTTATATAGAGTACTAAACTTTCGATGTGAAAGGGTAGAGGAATCAGAATAAGCAAGGCTTTTCAAGTCTGATCCCTTTTAGAAAAGAAAAAACTAAAAGACAACTAGTATAACGACAACACAACATCAACTAAGGAACAAAGAGTAGGTACAGAAAGGAAATAAATGAAATTGATGAAATTGCCGAACAAATTATGCACGAATATACATTTGATTTAGCAAACAAAGCACTTATTTACATGTAATATATGTTATTTGTTAATGTAGCCTAACCCAGCAGAGGATCCGTTCCTGTAATCATTTTGTACAACTTTGTAGTCGTGGGATTCGACTTATCGTCTTTGTGTGACCAGTGACTTCCTTAACTAACAGAGGGACCCGTTCCGGTACAATAAGCAGCCTGCATCGCCGCTGGTAACTCGTAAGGTCCAACCCTTAGTTTGGTTTAGCTTGGCCAACACAGATTATTTTCTCGTCGCTCTCTACTGAACTACCGTTACACCGATGTCTTCGGAACACTTTTTCGCGTTTTCCCTGAAGCCGTTTCTGCCCAGATGTGCAATTTCTGAGGACTTCGAAAATTCCTTGTCTAAGAATTTATTTAGCTACGTGTGCTCACCAGTGTGTGTAGTCGACTTGTACCAGAACTGCTCATTTGAATATTCTGTATTTTTGTTTGTTTTTCTCATGGATTGAGTCATGTCAGTTTCATGTGTTTTTAAAGTGCACTGTGTATTTTTCATTTGATTTAAAGGGTGAGTTGTCATGTATTCCAAATACATGCTGCTCGTTAATTCTCTAGTAACGACGCTCCCCAACTAGTGGGAGAAGCATCCGTAAGTATGTGAAGTTCCACTGGTCTCGGGAGTATGGGGGACGTGATTCCAATCATTCAAAGCTGCGCCACACCATTTTCAGTAGGTTTCAGTAAGTTTTTTTTTTTACTTGGAGTTGTCCTGAGAGTAATTTTAGACCAGTGTGAAGACAAAAGAAATACCTTTATATTACAAAGTATTTTACCCCACAAACCCCTTAAAACCCAGGAGCTTCCGGGGGCTTTCCCCCTGGACCCCACCAAGGGCTCCAAGGGTGCCCACCAGGGGACCTAGTGTGGGGCCTTTGACTGTTCCTGAGCAGCCTCGCGCTTTGCGCTCAATGGAGCCTCCCACTGGTTCTATATCAAAATTTTTAAATTTGTCTCACATCGAGCACACCTCTCTGCAGGCATTTTTTTAACACTTTTGTTCGTCAACTGCAATAAAGGCATTCTATGAGGGTGCAAGCAGTCCATGTTCATGTTTGGTCCAACGGAAAACTTGAAATTAACTATACAGAGTGCTGCAACTTATTTTTCTGTGAGTTGGAAAGACTCACGTTCATACATCAATCACCATCAACTTCACAACCCGAAACACCTGTAGCACTGACTGACTCCAAGTTGATGAATAAGGCCATCTGGACGGTACGGGACGGGGAGCTGGTAGAGGAGCTGTCACCCGCAAATGGCCATTACCTTGCTGAATCGGACAGACTTCGAGGCCTCAGCCGGGCAGAGATTATGCTCTGGTTGGGCACCTGGAGTCGGGCAAAAAGTCACCACCACCGGGGAGGAAGAGTCCCGTACAGCCATGTGGGCCACATGAGAAAAATACTTTGATTGGGCTAAGTCATTAATTTTATGTTTGGCATATGATCATGATCATATGGGACTATTTTTTCAGGCGGTAACTTTTTGCCCGATTCCAGATCTCCAATCACGGTATAATCTCTGCACGACTGAGGAACTGAAGTCTGCCCGATTCAGCAAGGTTGTGGCCAATTGGGCGGAGGGGGCTGCAGCCCCCGCTCTCCAGTCCCATACGGTCATGCATAGGATAAAGTAAAATATGTACAAACCAATGACGATGTACTTTGGTGCTAAATGTCTTCATTAGAGCATATAGTAAACAAGTGAGGTAAAAAAGTTCAAAATTGTGGACAGTTTATTTTCCGGGCCTCTGCAATATGTACATTCAGTCTCGGTCTCGGACCTTGTCGGTCTCGGTCTCTGTCTCGAATTCTGCCCCTGGTCTCGATCTCGGTCTTGATTTTGGTCTCGGATATGCTGTTCTCGACTACAACACTGCGACGTTCACAGTTACAGTGCGTTAGGTACAACCCACCGGTCAATGTGGCTGGCAAGTACTTCAATATTTTAGCAAGCGAGTATCCGTGGCGTAAAAGTCACTCACCCGGCCCTCCTCGTAGAAAAATGAAAAAGATATGAAAACTAGAAGAAGAAAGAAGCAGAAAGAAAAGAAAAATAAAAAGTTGGAAAAAGAGAAACAAAAACATGTTACAATCGGTATACCTTGTACGTGCATGAAAGGATTATAAACCCTACTACTACACCGTGTAAAATCATTTTTTTTCAGCATAAGCTTAGTGTATAAGGCGGCATGTGAAGTCGGTGAGGCACCTGCTCCCGATAGATTTCGGACAACTGCATTTCAAGTTCAAACCAAAGTTGGCTTTCGTTAGCCACCAAAGGCGCTTTTTTACAGATTTATGTACGAGTGGGGTGAGGTCCTGAGAATGCCGCTCTGACCCAAAACTACTCTTCATACGCGCCTGAGTTTTGTGAGATATGTAACCTTTTCAGCACGGCAGGCAGGCACCTACGCAGGACTTTCGTCGTGGGGAAACGGAACGACTTCGACAGGCCATCTAAGTGTCAGGGTCACCACCAGCTAGGCCTACTATTTCATCAAACGCGAAATTATGAAACGTGTTTCCTTAAGGGTAAAGAGCAGTCCCCCAAACTTATTTTGTAGAACCAGCTAAACATCACAAGTCTCACTATCTTTCACTCTATTTTTAGACTTCAACTTGATTGTATATTTAATGAAAACAAGCAGTTACTTCTAGCATATTTTTTATAGAAGAAATTGTGTGACATGACTCTCAACAGTCAATCATGAAACGGGACAAACCACTACACTACCTTCAAGTTAGGGTGCCTCCTCTTGTCATTTAAGACATTTATTTGGGATACGACTGCACCCATGTATAGTGATTGTACGCTTCGTACTCCTTTTCATATGAACGGAGTAGAGAATTGAACACCTTGAAACTGCCACTAACCTATGGTATCACAATGCTAAACAAATTGCTGCAGTCAAGCGCCTTCTGTGGATGAGTTCATTGATCATTTGTTTAAAACAAGCTACCTGCAGGTATGCATAACGCAGTCAAAAAGCTGTAATAACCCAAACGTGAAGAAATTTTTGTCCTCCACATATTTCAGAAATATTCACACAGAAAATGTGTAATTTAAGGTTCAAGAGCAGTCCACCCAAACTTATTTTAAAGCAACAGCTCAATATCACCAATTCCCCCTTATTTCTCTTCAATATACCTTTCATCATATTTTATAACTACAATATTGCATTACTGAATGTAAAACAAGCAGTAATTTTTAAATTTAACATTTGAAGAAAAATGGTTATCACATGATTTTCAACAACCAATCATGAAACAAGGCAGTTTACTACATTTCATCAAGTTGGGTGACTGCTCTCGCCCTTAAAGATGATTGCTTAAGGGGATAACCTTTTGCTGTCAGAATTCCAACTGTGTTGTGCCGAGGCTATAATAAATAATCACAATAGTTGAAACATAATTGTACTATGCAGAAGTTCTTTCGACAGAAACTTGCCTAAAACAAGTTGCAAGAATACTCAGAATCAAATACAAAGATCATTAGAATGACATACAAATTTGTTAGTGTACCGGATAGTTATTGCTAGCAAGGTGACCCTCGAGAAAGAGTAAATGAGCTAAAAAGTGGTTCAGGTGATATTTCGCATGTTTTCATTTCCTGCTATAATTGTTTGAACCTTTGAGTCTTGGTATTCTTGCTTTTAGTTACCAATACCAAAACATTTATGCCTGTATTTTCATGCTGTTGTAGAATAACCTGGACCAAATGCACTACTCCTGTCTAAAGGGCTCTGTTTTCTAGTAGCATTGAGACTCGTCCATTTAGTTTGAGGATATGCAATACTTTACATGCTGTAACAAAACGTTCTTGAAGTACACCCCGTCTGTTCTGATTTCTCTGTCCCGCTATATGTTGGCCCGGAGTTTTGGTAAGGACTTCCAAAATACATGGAAAGAGCATGTGACGTGTGTGTCCTATCCATAGGTTGTCGCCACCGACTGAAAAAAGGCCCACCCAGATGGCCCCCGTGAAGCTATAACTTTTATAGCCTGCTGTAAACAGGCTATTGTGTTTGCGTTTCAACTAACGTTACTACTGTGACGGAAGGAACACTAGGCTGTAAATATGTTGATATTTTTTTTTCTCTCTAGCTTGCTTTACTTCGTGTGTAATTCCAAGCGATCTGTTGTTTTCATAGCCAATGACTAAAATCAGAACTTTCCATAGCCCTGGTTGTTTTCAATTATTTCGTGAAGTTGTTTTGTGTCCCTCGCGTACCTGTCTAGACAGTCCAAGTTCTGTAGAGAAACACAATAGTTCATAAACCAATCAATAGACAGCATCCTCAGCTAACCGCGTAGACAGAGTCACGTGTTTCCGGTAAACACATTCCTCGCCACGCCGTTTCTCACGTAGAGGAGGACTTGTGAATAGACGCTTTAAGAGAACGGTTGTAACTTACGGTGTGATCCAACGACACGAAGGCCCGCGCTTCCCGGTAGAATAGACTTATTAGCTGTTATTCTTAGCCAGGGTTAATGAGATTAATTAATTGACGTTGAATTAATTGACGCAGTCAGTCTCGGGGAGTTTGGATTCAAGAAGGCTTCGGCTGGTACGTTAAGGCCTATGCTGGGGACTTGATCTTACTAGGGTAAGGAGTTGCTACCCAGTCTGGAAACTCAGGGAGACTGGCTGGTATAAAGGCTAAGGAGGGACGAAGTCTGGTTTGGGAAGTGGTATTCTGTTGATTTGCGGTGAAGAGGGGTAGAGAGGCCAATCCCCGGAGACCGATAACTTAAACTCTCTTAATGCCTTGCCCGACCGTGTAAGGAAGGCAGATTCACAAGTACAGAGGGAGTGACCCATCAAATAATCGGTAAGAATGTCTAATCGCTGCCAAAAGGGGCTTAAATTAATATCTTCCTTTGAAAGTAGCTGCCAGCTTAAGTTTATTTTATAATTCCGTAATACCGAAGTTTAGCACGAGACGCACCTCTCGTGTGGGAGAGACAACAATAATTTAGCCAGCTACGCACCGAAGTTTCGCACGAGACGCACGGCTCGTGTGGGGGAGACAACAGTAATTTAGCCAGCTACGCACCAGAGTTTAGCACGAGACGCACGGCTCGTATGAGAGAGACAACAGTAATTTAGCCAGCTACGCACCGGAGTTTAGCACGAGACGCACGGCTCGTGTGTGGATGACAGAAGTTATTTAGCCAGTGACGCACCGAAGTTTGGCACGAGACATACTCAACAGAGTGGTGACACATGACGCTCGAAAGCTACCGTTTTTATTATGTTTTTTGTATCATCGATTTACCGATCAATTGAATCCTATTGTAAATTCCTAATCTGTTGTAATTAAACTTTCTGAAATAATAATTTACCGTTGTGGAAGGACATCTTAAAATTTGCGTTTGTCAGTTATTGTTTTTCACGTTCCTAGTTTTAATGTAGCTGTTTTCCCTTTTGACCAGAAGTTTGTTCTCATTAAACAAAAGATCCCTAAACGGACCCCGGGGCGCCGTTACAACACATTAAAAAATCAAAAATCTTACTTTCGCCACAGTCACTGCTGAGCAGTCGACGTTTCCAACAAAGTTTCATGGCATACCTACGGTATACAATAGCCTGCCAACTTCTATCGAATCTCATTTACGACCACCAAAAATGACGTCACGACAAAAGTTAAAAGACTAAATTATACGTCGCGTAATAGGTAATATATATGCATCGAACGTTCGACCTGGTACTACATTTTCCATGTACAAACGCTGATTAGGTTGTTCGCCGTGCGTTGTATCAGTTGTATGTACGAAAATAAACTATTCATTTTTGTTTCGTTCACCACATGACCATCTTATGTTTACTTATTCGTCCCTCAAAACGCTGGATTTCTGTAAATGGAAACTGGGCGGAGGTAGGCAGACTCTGTATATTAAACCGTTATTGAAAAGAACGGTCGACTTTCCAGAACTCGGTGACGTGACCTGAAGTTATGATTTGACAGGATATAACAGATACTGATAATGTATCGTATGAAACCGTCAAATTACGATGTTATAGGTAAATAGGAAAGTAAAACAGGAAACCAGGGATGGGTCTGGTTCACACGTTATCGAGTGACCTTACCTGATAGCATACCAGCAATTGCTAGAAGCGTTTCGACCGTGGCAGATAAGTGCCTGCTGGTCTCATCAGTAACGATGTAGTAAAGTCGGCGGTGAAATGCCAACGTAATGTCACGAATGGTATGGGTTATCAATAGCGAAATTTGTATTCTCTTGTTTACGGTAGGTCAGTGTATAGCTCGCATAATCCATTCCCCTAAAGCAATACTAACAAATAGGATGATTTGAGAAATGGTACGATTTAAAGCTTCCCTCTATGCAGTGGCGTAGCCATGGGGTGGCACGGGGTGCACATGCCCCCCCCCCCACAGCAAAGCTGTGCCCCCCAGGTGCTCCCCCATCCCATTGCAATCTGCCCGCTCAACATGTTGTGCGCATGCGCACTTACATTTTATCTGCTGAAATGATGAAAGGTGAGTGCCCAATTTCTTCGAACTACGGGCAGCCTTTCACTTGCCCTCCCTGGTCTCGCTTCGTGGCACTGTATGCATACACCGGTAAACTAAGAACGCGTTAATCAGCCACGTGTGTATCCTTTGTATAAAACTATGCTGCGGTCTCACAAAATCACGGTGAGTCAGGTCAAAATACTTATTGCAGCCTGGGTATACATGTGCATTAATCGTGCTCGGGGGCTCTTCGTGTGTTAAGTCTCATCTAGCTCCCAAAACCCTCTCAGTGTGGGACATGAATGCAACATGAATACTGCCAAAAGTTTACAAACTTGTCCATTTTCAAAGAGGAGCAGTGGCGTAGCTACTGGGGGGGGGGGGCAGAGGGGAAAGTTGCCCCCCTGGAAAATAATTTGGGGAAATTTGATGAAATAATATGCCCTTTTCCCATTTCTCAAAATTTTTGTTGGAATAAGAAATTGTGAGACATTTCTCATACATAATTCGTGTTTTTATGCAACAAATAAACCCAGATTTTGTCAGAGGGGAAAGTTTCCCCCCTGGAAAATAATTTGGGGAAATTTGATGAAATGATATGCCCTTTTCCCATTTCTCAAAATTTTTGTTGGAATAAGAAATTGTGAGACATTTCTCATACATAATTCGTGTTTTTATGCAACAAATAAACCCAGATTTTGTCAGTGTCGCATGAACCGGCCCGACTCGCGGCCCAGAGAAATGTCCTCTCCGCGCCGCAGATTGAATGTTTTCAATCATGTATACGCGCGGGTGTTATGATCAGTGTGTTTCATTGCACAGGAAGCTGTTATTTAGGAACTTAACAACAGCTGATTATTACTACAGTGAAAGGTTGTAAACCCGAACTTAAGAATATGATCACCTTTTGTAAACAACAGTGGCGTAGCCAGGATGGGATTTTTTTTGGGGGGGGGGGGTCTAGGTAACAAGTGGGGGGCCTGGTACCTCCGAAGGTCAGGCACGGCGAGGCTATCTAAGCGGAGCGCCACCATTGGTTGGCGCGGAGCGTACAAGAAAATTTTGGGCTTTAAAACCCCTCCAGATGGCCGGAAACGGCACTTCCCATGTGTTTTAAGCTAGATGTACCAAGACCTGAAATACGAATCTCATGTCTGCGACTTCTCAGATAAGGAGCATAAAAAATCATTCTATGAAAAATGGTAATTCATACACTTTTTAGGGACCCCAAAACTGGGCACTTCTGATCTGTGGCCTTGGGGATGAAACTATAGGGAACCGGTATCTCCCTTTCCCTTGGGAAAAATTGTAAACTTCAGAAGGACGTAGATCGCAAATGCGGCAATATTTGAATCTAAGCGGAGCGCCACCATCAGTTGGCGCGGAGCGTACAAGAAAATTTGGGGCTTTAAAACCCATCCAGATGGCCAGAAACGGCACTTTCCACGTGTTTTAAACTGGATGTACCAAGCCGCAAATTCGGCAATATTTGAATGGATTTCAGCTTACCTAAGGCAGTACCTTACCCTTACCTGCTTTCGACATATTTTGTGTATGATAAAGTATAGGAATGGTCGTGTTATAGTGGTCTCCAGTGTACGATTACCTAATTTTCAGTAAATCAATCAGCCATCCGAAAGGCAGAAAGGGTCTTAACCTAACAAAGTCACATTAAAGTTTGTCGTCGAGACTTTCGTTTCATCTTCTGAGTGAAATGCAATAAACGACAGTGCAGATCCCAAACGGTATCTAATTTAGTTAAAGTAGGCATTTCGAAGTTATAACTTGATTTCATACGTGCGCACAAAATGTGTTTTACACACATTCATCAATGTTTTTTTAAATTTTGACACATTTTATTTCTTTACTGTTTTGAAGGAAATACTTCAAATTTTATTTCCGTTCAAACATTTTATTTTTTTCAGTTACTTTTATCAGGACGCAAAAAATCTGGGGGGGGGGGATGAAGAAAGTCTGGGGGCCTAGGCCCCCCGTGGCTACGCCACTGGTACACAATCTCTGCGTTGTACACTTTGGGAATTCAGTGAAAGGATGTGAAAACTAAAAAGTCACTAACGTAGACCCCCGAGGTTACATTGTCCTACAAGCTAGAAGCGGGAGGGGTTTAAACTATACCGATTTTACTTTGTGTCCATAACGATGAATGGGGCTGAAACAATCCGTGGCTTACGATTAACATAACATGACCATAACGTTAGTCTGGAAATTAGAATGGACGGGATCCATGGGGATACTTAGATTTTGTTACTTAACCTAATCCTTGGGCGCTTACAGACTAGTTCGGGAAAAAAGCATTCTGCTCACTTTGGGTGTAACAATAAACGGGTCCATGAATACCTTGTCCTGGGCTAGAACTTACTCGGTGATCTGTGGCGTACGAAGGGGAACATTGGGCCATGGCCCCCCTCACGGATGCCATTTTTTGTTCTTAAAAATACGTAGCCATACTTAAGTAACCCAGGTTTTACTTCCAAAGATGGCATATGTGGCACCAGATTGCATGTAAGGACACCCAATTTTTCAAAAAAAAGGGGAAGGATTGATTCTGCAAGATCCCCTCAGTGATGCCAATTTTTTAAATTCCTACAAATAGGCAAATTCTGTCAAAAAATTTTTCCTTCAAAAGGTAGCCTCTGTATCCCACTGGTGGCACCGATTGCATAAGAACACCTCCTTTTTTAAGAATTTTTAAGAGGGAGGGCCCACCAGTTTCCAACTTAGCCAAGAGTCACAGTAGAGAGGCATTAGCATATTTTCAATTGGTTGTATAGTTTCCCCGAAAGAATCAAGACCATTACGTATAGGCCTAATAGTGATAGTACATTTTTTGTGGTAATTTTCTGATCACTTAGCGTGTTCCTGATTTTTTTCATATTGCTAACAAAAGGTTAAAATAAAGACTGTATATTAAGATTCTCTTTACAAGCATGAATACGCAATTTTTGGCCATCTGAGGGGGTCTAATTTTTCAAAATTTTCTCTACGCTCCGCCGCAACCAATAGTGGCGCTTCGATCAATCTTTTGGGCAAAATTACATTTCGGTGGTCAAAGTAGCTCTAAACTCTCTGATAACTTTTTTTTTTTTAACTTTTTTTAAGTTTGCGAACATATTTTCAAGTGAGCATTTTATTGCAAACGACAAAAGAAGATAACGACTCGTTAGATTCTTCGTATAAGTCTGGAAAATGCTATTTGCGGCCATTTGGGGGGTCTGATTTTTTCGAAATTTTCGCTACGCTCAACTAATGGTGGCGCTCCGCTTAGATAATCTTTATGACAGAATAACGGTTTGTGGCCAAGAAAAAACCGCAAACTAAAATGTTCACTTTTGCCTATACCGATCGAAGCTCTTTTATTCTGGGTCCTAAAAGTATGCCAATTTTATGACAAGTTTTACCTCTTAAGATAGCGTAAATGACATGAAAATGCATGTAAAGACACAAACGTTTCAGTTGTATCCTCATGAACCACCACAATTCAACTTTTAACACTGTTCCTGTAAAAGTCGAAAATCTTGCACCATTTTGCATCTAGGCTCCTTAAATACTCCAAAATATTTCAAAGGGCAGGGCTGCCCCCTCCCCTTAGACCCCTCCCCCAGGCTGGTGATCACTCAACAAACTGCATGCCCCTTCTTCAGAGAAATCCTGCCTACGCCACTGCGTTGGTACAAACAAATTAACCAGATATTGTTGACCAAAATAAATATATGGCCTAAAAGTTGTTATTTCCAATTGCTCTATTTTTAACTTTAAGATTAAAATACAGGTAATATTACATAATAACATGGTAATGTTCTTACACTTGTAATTTGCATATTTTATATGAAATACATACACACTGACCGGGAAAGGTTCTGTGGAAATTTCATGCCTTCCCCCCCCCCCCCCCGGAAACTATCCTAGCTACGCCACTGAAGAGGAGTCTTGAAGAAAAATTGGAAATCAAACGATTAGGACCACATAAGCCGCAAATACTGTCTGTATCGTCTTCACGTAGGTTTTCACCCAGCTGGTACACTAAGTACGAATGATGATAGGTTCAACGCTTTAGCTATGCTTTCAATTGAAAAGAAGTTCATAAGAGAAAATTCAAATTTTAATCAACGTGTAATTAAAATGTTTGCTGATCTCAAAGAAAGACGAATGCATTGTCATAGCCACGGGAACCTCGAGCCAGTTGTAAGACTAAATTCAATGAAATAATGGTGAAGTTTGCAGTCAGTTTAATGCTTTTTTAATGCCATGTGAAGGCAAAAAAGTGCTTCGTTCTATAACCCCAATTTTGTAAATATCGTGGAGCTTTCGGGGGCTTCTCCCCCTGCACCCCCACCAGGGGCCCTAAGGCGGGCCCCTGGACCCCACCCAATAGGTGGGAGCGCTTCGCCCTCCCACGGCGCCCTAGGCGCCGTTGATTTATTACCACCAATACAAATTGGCCCCTCCATGTATTTAGACCTCGAGCCGCCACTGGCTGTCAGTCTGACTCAACAAAATGTAGTTCTGATAGTCACCATAGTTAATCCCTGAGTTATATGTTGTTCCCCCTATAAAAAGTCTGTGCCCCCCCCCCCCCAGTGCCCCCTGGTGAAAAAAATCCTGGCTACGCCACTGCCTCTATGGTATATAAGCAGAAGAGTTTGTGCCAATAGTAACGGTGATAAATATCGCGGGTGAATGGATATTTATGAAGCACAAAACTTCCGTGTGTACAGGTAGTTTTCAAACTTTGAAAAAAAATGCAACTAAGCAACTAAGTTTCATGGCATACCTGCGGTATACAATAGCCTGCCAACTTTTTATCGAATCTCCTTTACGACCACCAAAAATGACGTCACGACAAAAATTAACATACTTAATTATATCTCGCGTAATAGGTAATATATGTATCAAACGTACGATCTGTTACACATTTTCCACGTACAAAAGCTAATTAGGTTGTTCGCCATTCGTTGTATCAGTTGTATGAACGAAAATACACTTTCATACTTGTTTCGTGCAACATGTGACCATCTAATGTTTACTTTCGTCCCTAAAAACGGTGGACTCCTGTAAATGGAAACCGGGCGAAGGTTTGCAGACTCTGTACATTATACCGTTTAGAGACCTGGGTGTATTATGATTTTGAGAGAGCGCCATCTTTCGGGTACTACAGAGTCTGCTCCGCAGGCTATAATTCGTATGGTTTGACAACGAATCTGTAATATTTTAAAGAAAAAGTTTGGCTTGAATGAGTAACAATATCATATTCCTGCAATGCGGGTAGTGATTTTGAAATTACCTTGTATTACTTCGAATATATGTCAACTTTTTAACAAAATCTGTTGCTTTACTTTAGCAAGTCCAAATTTACACACAAATCTACAGCAGACGGCCATCTTGGTACGCTTTTCTCACACATAGGGTAGCGACGTACAGTGTTGTATGCTCTGTCCATGTACAGGGAGTCCGGTTGTGGTACAAAGAAATTGATTTGCGTTTTCTCCCTACCGTGCCGTCCTCGGCCACCGAAATCTGAGTTCCAAGAGAGACATTTTCGGGATCGAAATCAATCGAACTGGTTGAAGGGTACCTCAAGTAAAAAAAAAAAAAATCAACAATGTTTATTAAAGACCATGAAAAATGAATTCTTCCAGTTCTACTCCCATTTTCATAGGATAGTTCGGAGCTGAGAAACAAAATATTGAAGTTTATTCACTCAAGTTAAAATGGTACATTTCGCAATAAGTTGTGATGTCATTGTTATACTACTCAAATTAGAATCTTTGTGTTTATTTTTCTGAAAGTTACTCAACTTTGCACCAGAATGAGATATCACTCTTACTCTTACAGGGTAATGTAACTAGAAATTGAATTTTTATGGCAAATCCGCCGTAGCCTCTGTGAAACAGAGGTGTTTGTAGACTTAGGTATTTTTCAGATAGGCCTACAACGTGAGAATAACTACAGTAATTCACAACAGTGAAGAAACACCTGAAAAATGATGAGGTGTAGGCCTAATCAAAGTGTCAGCTCCATGATCTCAGTGGCTTCTTTTCAGATGCCAGCATATTTTCGAACGGCTCAACATAACTAGATTGTATTATTCTTTCCCAAAAAGGGCAAACTTTTTTTTTAGCCATAATTCAGTTTTTACATACAATGAGAACTGGATTTTTAGCCCTCTTCCTTGGCTGCATCACTGGTGTGACACAAAATGCATGACATGCACAGAATGTGTCCACAGATGTCACGCGACTTGCACCTTAAAAATGACAATGTATAATAGTTGGGTACGTACGCATTACGAGCACGTACAGTGTTTCTACACTTAAGGAAATTTCACGACAAACTGGGAAATTTCGGTAAATGTGAATCAAGTAAGGAAATATTCGGAAAAATGTTTAAATTTCGGGAAATTTTAAAACCAGAAATTTCGATTCTTTGGAGTATGGAGCGGGTGAAGGCAATTGTCAAGAGAAATTTCGCCTAGATTTCGAGAAATTCAGATATCGTGTTATGGAAATGTTTTCCTCCAAGTCGTACGTGTAGAAAGACTAATCGCGTAACTCATATCCAGACCAAAGTTGATGGAGCGTCAGCCTCAGATCTTTGTTTCATTCAGGGAAGAGATTTAATCCGTGGTAAATACTAAATATTAACGTTACTACAAGCAGAAAAACCTTTAAAGTACGATGCATTCTCTAGATTTCGACTCCCAGCTTGCATGCTGAATGCACAGGCCTACCATGGCCATATGCTTGTCTGTGTTTAATATCCACCTTTGACTAAACGATGCTTTATGTTAGTAATAAGTTGCTATCACTTCATCGGATAGTACTATGAAGAGGTAGTTATCCCACCAAAATCTGAGGAGTCAAAAGGCCCTTCAAGTAAAGGAAAAGATGGTACCGATATATAAGGAATAAATCGCATTTTGATGACTATTATTCATGAATAAACCGTCGAGACTCCAAATTGACAAAAACGGACGAGGCGAAGCCGAGTCCGTTATGTTGCTCATGTGGAATCGACATGATTTATGGGAAGATAATGGTCAAACAAACGTTTGTTATACTTATTCTACCACCGAAAATGTGTGGAAAACTTCATCTTTATCACTGCTTTTACATTTTCTGAGTGTGTTTTATGGAATAGCATCTGAGGTTATATCTAACCAATCACAATGCAGGAATCTGACTAACGGATGGTAGAGGTGATAGAACTTAAAGTTAACTCCCTTTTATCTATGCATACGTTTCACACTGAGTGATGGGTGAATCATTCTAAATCTCAACTAACTTCCTCTGTTCTTCCTTTATTTTTTGCTCGGCGTTCAGTTTTTTACATTTCCATTCCCTTTTTAATGGAATAAATTCCACTATTTGCTGGGTCTTGAGAAAAAGGTTGAAAGTAAAAAACAAAGTACATTGGTAAAACCACGTTGTGCACAAATTGATTTTCTGTTCTATAGAGCCTGGTATATTAAGTAGTTTAATAAACGCTGTTCATTGCAAATTTGAATCATTTTCTTAATTTTATTTGCTTTGCAGACTAGTTCAATTCGATTACAATTTTTCCACGTTTTGTTATATGAGGTTCGCTGTTTTATCTCCTTAATCTTGAATATTTGATAATAATCTACGAGGTTCAAAGGGTTTTTGTCCTGGGAATCCTTTGCCTCTGAACGCTACCACTCCAGTTGGTTCCCTTTACCAAGCCCATCGATCCCACCATAGCCCCAAACTTCAAAAGAATACGTTCTGGTGCCTTTGTCATTTAAACATTTAAAACTTTGTCTTTGTTCTCCATCCATGGGTTCACGTTTTTCTCAGCTAAACATTTATGAAATCATAAATTTGGTATTAACCAAAGTAGCAATATTGACGATAATTTCAAGACATTAAAGGCAATTATTTGAATGTAAAATATTTAACTTGGTTTTAATTACACTGGAAACACCTAAGCATTCCGAAGTCTTGTAACGGTATGTCCGAAAATATAAAAAAAATCATTGTCATGGTAAAATGTTCATGGAAAATCAGCAAGATTACAACATTTCACTCGGGCAGCTTAAAAAACTTTCTTTTTGCAAGGGCTGGAGGACTCAGGCCAGAATTCGAACTCGAGTCCGGACGTAAGATCACTTTTTTGGACTCGGACATGGACACGAGATCTCTGGACTTGTACTCTGGCTTTCTGGATTTGGACTTTGTCTTTCACTTGAAGTCGAGTCCATCAGGTACATCCTTTTCTCTGTCACATTCTGAAATTAAAAGCCACCCAAAATCACAGTACTCAACATGTACTTGGTTTAGCCTATATTACTAGTAAGCCTGAAAATCATCGTGCAAATCAGTGGCGTAGCCACGGGGTTTTGGGGTCAGAAAGCCCCATGACCCAACCTTGCAATGCAAAAAGCATCTCGAATAGCGGTTTTTTTCTCTCTATCCTTAGACTTTCCCTCATGTCGTGCCCCACCCCAATGACACCCCTTACTCCAAATCCAGATATGGGCCAGATATGCAATTCCATTTATGGGCCAGATATGGATTTCATATCATGCCCATATCTGCTGCAGATATGGGATTTATATCTGGGCCAGATAAAAAATTGGGCAGATATAACCTTGATTTATGCCAGAACCAGATCTAAGTTAATCCATATATGGGCCAGATAAAATTTTATATAGATCAGGTCTTTATCTGGAACAGATATAAACCATATAATGCAATACCATATATGGTTTATATAAAGCTATTCCACACTGATCCCATATGAAAGCAGTGCCATATCTGGTTTATATAAAGATATACTGTATTGATCCAATATTAAGGAGACAAGTATGGTGCATATATGTCCCATATCTGGACCATATATGACCGGACCAAAATTTATTAGTGCACTACCTTTGTGTTAAGCGTATCAGAAGCCTTCTAAGCCAACACAATGATAAGGGCTATCTGAACATCCAAAACAAAGATAAGTTCCCATCCAATAACATTGACTTAAGTATTTGTAGTTGTTCAATTACTTAAAAGTGAAGAAAAAAACTGCTTTGAAATTCCTTCTTTTAAATGTTTACACTGCATTGTTGGTTTAAATTATCATATGGGGCAATATCCCAACATAAATTTTGTTAAAGGTTTCATGATTTTTCACATATTACTTCCTTAATCACAATAAAAAGAAAATCAGGGCCCTAAATTCCTGACCACGCCCACATTGGAAAGTCATTTGCATATGTTAGTATAGTATGGCTGAATATGGTTTGAATGTTCTGATTTTGGTTTGCTGATACTTGTTCAGCTTCGGGAGAAGGTCTTTATGTAGGACAGGTACACAAATTAAACCAAAAAGTATTAATATGGCTATGTAAAATTTTAAATGTAATTCTGTCATGGTATTTTAATCATGGTATTTTAATCAGTTATTATTAGGCTTGATATGGCCATATCAAACTTTATTTGCATATCTGGGAAGGCATTTCATCAATTTATATCTGGCTTGATATGGCCATATAAAACTTTATTTGCATATCTGGTAAGGTATTGCATCAATTTTTTATCTGGCTTGATATTGTCATATAAAACTTTATTTGTATATCTGGGAAGGTATTTCATCAGTTTATATCTGGCTTGATATGGCCATATCAAACTTTATTTGCATATCTGGGAAGGCATTTCATCAAGTTATATCTGGCTTGATATGCCCATTTAAAACTTGATATATTATATCAAGGCATCTAAATCTGGATGTACATCTGGCTTGATACGGCGTTATATAAAGGCTATATTTAAAGACACAGTATCGTGGCGCGAAACGGGGCGACATTTGGACAGCCTTAAAAAAAATTGTTATCCCACAGAAAATCCCGGATGTAGCCCATATACACCGTATGATAACAGTACATACGATTGCGTGGGATAGCGTACTGCTACATATGCTTTTATTGTGAGCGTTAACAGGCCTAGTACTAAGTAGTATTTGTGTTAATTTGTATGTAGCACGGAGTTGTTTCCCTGATACAAGTGAGTGCCTTGCTCAGTGACAACAGAGAGACCCTTGGGACTTTTCCCAATATCTTGGGAATTTTGAAACGGCTCGATCATTCTTTTCCTTCCCACTTGAAAAAAAAAATATTGTGTGATTGTTTCTATTTTTTACTTTTTAAGTGACTTATTAATATAGTTATGAAATATGTGAATAAGTTCTAATAAGACTGCCAAGGTGGCTTATTTGTATTAAATTTCCGGCTTAATTGTTTTTGTGTTTTAATCATCAGTTTGACTTCGATGCTCGTATAGGCTATTATTACTGTAGTTTAACGTTGAGGGGCTATACGTTGTTATTCGGGACATGATCTTGGGAATTTCTAAAAAGACGAACTTGCCTAGGAAACTGCATTGAACTTGAGAGATTGGTCGAAGCGAAGGGGCTAGTCTTAGTCTTACGACAGCAAAATGTCTTCCTGTTCAGAGAAAAGGGAAATCGAAGGACAGCGTTTGCACTAGGCTATAGCAATGGCGCCGGAGGACCATTGAATGTTGTCACGAGAAGGAGAAATCAAACGAGAAAAATACAGTAGCAAACGAAAGTCGGAGTTCCCTTTCCCGTTCTCACGCGGAATAGGCCCTAACTAGATCGCAGCAGAAAAAGCAGGTTGATTGATTGGGAATGGCAAGTCTCCTGTTTACAATATACTGTATATATATAACGGCGATTTTGCGAAACATCTTGTCACAGATCATGCCCAAAGGTAAGTGAAATGTGTTTGTTCAGTTACTGATGGTAAAAAGTAGACAGGATTGCCGTCTCGTTAGTGATCCACAAACCCATCCCACACGCGTTAAGCATGTGTAAATGCATAGGCCTAACGTTAGGACACAATTATCAGTAGCTCTATGCCTAGTAAAACTTTTGACGAGCTAGCACAGATTTCAGCAGAAGTGATCAGCACTTCATTTGCCAATTCATCAAAATCGTAACCTCAGAATAAGCCGCACAACTCTTGAAAAATCTGACTATGTCCTCGGTTTGCTCATATACATGCCCCCATCTTAGTTTACACTATGATCTCTCAGAAGGCCTGACACGCTGGAGTTTGCACTTTCCCCAATATTGTCTTCACAAAACTTTCTAATCAAGCATAGGCCTACAATAAGCTATCACTTAGATAATCCTAGCTGTTTCATTAGCCTACAGTCCACTTGACAATGAGTAAGCTTTGCTGGATCAGTTATTTGACAATTGATGAGAACAACAGTTCTGTAAGCCTGAGCATGTCGGATTTGTAATATAAATGAAGATTATCTGGTGCAACCAGGTGGGCAGGATCAAGGCGCCATTATCTAGAAACTGATTTCTGTAACTTTGCTTATGCTTGGGTGACCTCCAGCTGCATTTATAGTAATTGATATATGCTTTGCAAAAAAAGGAAATGAAGGCTTTGATAAGCATTCATATATCTGAAGACTTAACGAAGCATTCACATTCATGTGTGAATGCATTCCAAAACATTAAAAAACTAATGAATGCATTCAAACAGTAACTGAAGGCTTAATTGGTAGACTTCAAAGGAAATTATGAAGGCTTTTTCAGAATGCAAGGAAGACTTCATTGGAGGAAGAAAATGAGCATTCAACTCACTGACTGCTTAATTTAGGCCTTCAAATGATAAAAGATGCATTCAGAGGGCATGACTGCCTATTGAATGGTATATAAGCATTCATTCATAGTAAGGGTAAGGGTCCCCATCCAAATGCCAGTGGTTTGCCAGGTATGTGGTTAAAAGAGTTGTAAGGCAACTGCCTTCCTAATGTAAGGTAATGCCCCATATATAGGCCTCTAGCTTTCAAGTACGTACATCATATTGCCCCCCACGTGTGGAACAATGCTATAGTATAGAAAGTTAGCTAGGTCTACATCAGTGACAGTCGCCTAAGAAGACCTGGATCTGCAGACTTTGGGCTCAGTCGCAGATCCAGGATTTTGAGAAAGAGGGGAATTAACACACCGTCAACAAACCATACACCGGGGCACTGGGGGTCACCTCCAATAAAATTTGAATTCTGCTTGTATGATGCATGTACAATTTGCCATCAACTAAGAAGCATATTTTCTGCATATTTTCCTTGGTAAAACAAATAGTTCGTCATTGAAAAACCTAGGGGAACCCTGACCACTGCCAATGCCCCCTCCTGGTCAGGGCATAGGTATTGTCAAGATATTCAAGTCTAAGCTTGCTCTCTGCATGTGCACACTGTTTGATCCTGCACATTGCAGACTATACCCTAATTCAAGCCAAGTTTTAAAATTCTCAGTTAATGACATTTGAAATGTTACATCCAATTCACCCTCATACTTTTGTAAAAATTATTTAGGGATAATTACCAACATATTCAACAATTGGTTGTACCTGTATGCAATGAAAACTGATGCTGATCTCCTTCTCCTCAATCACCACCACCCCACAACCCCTCTCCTCACAAGGGAAGTAAGAATCTGAATTCTAAAAATTTCAGTTCATGCCAAAGTACTGTACAGTAGGCCTACTGTAGCTACCAGTAACCAGTGGGGCTACAGGAATCAATTAATTTTCATGGTTGTCCGAATATCTGGGACAATAAAAATTCCATACGGACAACCAATAAATTAAAGGTTGGTTGTCCCATGAACAACCATTTTCCTCTCGGATTGAAAAAGTATACTGCTGATTGATAAACTCTTTCAACTTTTTCCAAAATAGTTTCATAACCATATTTCAGAATTGGAGTGTTTCTGTCTCTCAAACATCACATCTTTTTATTCAACAAGACCAATAATATATGAACATAATTAGCCTTACATGTTTTGTAATTGCGTGAAAAATATTTTGGACAACCAAATTTCCTTCTGGACAACTAAAATGAGTGAAATGGTTGCCCCAAGACAACCCTAAACTTTTTAAAAATCGAGGCTTGGGCTATGAAGGGTACTGTATGTAAGGTACCTGTAGGCTAAGCATAGTATAGCTGTACCTATGTACACACAGTATGTTGTGTACCCCAAGATCTATGGCACGCCAAAACCGCCATCGCATATGACGATGTACTTCCATTTGGTGGCGTTATTTTACATGAAGATGTTAGTTCAAATGGCCATCTATCCAGGAATGATGACGTTCTTCCGTTTGTCGACGTTACCAACTCAAACGGCGTTCGATCAAACGGCGATGTGTATCCAAGACGTGTATCTAAGACGTGTATCCAAGGCGTGTATCCAAGGGGAGTTCCTGTTCTCAGGTTAACATATTCAGCAAAGTAAAATCGAACCAATCACAATTGGTTGTCATATAAAGAGATCTAGGTCTCGCACGTGTGCGCGTGGTTTCATACTAGTTACTCAATATACTAGGCTAAGTTAGTTACCCACATGTCCCATATGCATGCTTAATAACCTCATACAACCACCTGTGTGCCCTAAGCAAAACGTTCAAGTTCAACGATCAGACGATGGATGAAATAATTGAATCCCTTCACTTCGTAAATGAAGACGAGGTGAAGGAAAACTTTCGGAGGGAAGCAGTAAGTTTGATCACTCATTGCAATGATGATGCTCGCCTTTACGTAGCCAAAGCCAAACCTGATTGGCTGCATCTTTTACAAAACCATCCTTTAGATGGAATAGTCATCATTGGTAACTCCCCTTGGATACACGCCTTAGATACACGTCTTGGATACACATCGCCGTTTGATCGAACGCCGTTTGAGTTGGTAACGTCGAAAAACGGAAGAACGTCATCATTCCTGGATAGATGGCCATTTGAACTAACATCGTCATGTAAAATAACGCCACCAAATGGAAGTACATCGTCATATGCGATGGCGGTTTTGGCGTTCCATAAAGATCTAGGCAGGAACGACATATAAATGCTTTTACTGGGTAAGTTTTTCGTATGTTAGATGTGCTGTAGTTTTACGGCCCAGTTTCCAACCAAGTAGTTCAAGTCAAGCTAGCCTTGACCTTTTTTCCTGTTTTGGCTCACAGGCTTGTTTTCCCTACGTACTCCATTGCTTTTGCTGAGCATCAAGCACAATGGCAGTAGATTCCATTTTTTAAGTCTTCAGTGAGATCGGGTGGGGAATCTGTATGTTGAGTGTACATGAAATGCCGAATGCAATAAAAATTAGTACCTAAGCAAAATTTATGTCCTCAGTTATTGACAGTGGCATTACCAGACTTTTTCATTGGGAGAGGGAAACTGCTGAAGTGGCGGGGGGGGGGGGGGCAAATGAAAATGCTCCTACTGTATTTGGAGTGCCACTATTGACCAGCACATTGCGTACAGAGAACACTTTGCCTGAAATGTGTTTCAGTTTGCATAAAATGGTACTTCCCAGCTGGTGTTTTTACCATACTAAAAAGTGCTGTTTTCATCATCAACCATCATTATTATGACTCTTATAACAACCAATTTTGACACCACCACTTAATCATTGAGGGACATGTGATTTAAAATAAAGGAAGTCTGATATACTTGCACTCTTCCCTAAAATTAAATACTGTTTCATTGCAAATAGTCTTGGTTTACTTTTCAGGTGTTCTTCAAAGTACTGTACATGCAGTGGGCCACACAGACAGAGCCAAGTGAATGCAGACCTCAATCAGTTGCTAGCTGTCACACCCATAGGTGAGTGAAAATAACTGCAGGATGTATTAAAACAAGTCTTTCAATTTCCAAAAGCATGTTTTCCCAGCTAACTTCCAGGTAGTACTTCCATGGTTTCACAATACTATAGCACAGAACAGTCTACCTTATGCTGTTCAGAATTGCACGTAACGTTTTAGCGGCTTTAATTAGTACCATGAGTGGTGGCTCTATGTTGAGGCAAGAGGGGGCATTTGCCCTCCCTAGATTTTGTCCTTGGTCCCCCTCACTCCCCCCTTCTCCCAAATGTTAGCTGGTCAGAAAGGAGTTGGGTTTGGGTTTACTGAAAAGAATTTAAATAACATACCTCTTCGGAGACGACAATTTTCATTCAGAGATACAGTATGCTAAAACCTCAGAGCTTCCAGGGGCGAAGCCTGCCTGTTTCCAGCCTACTGTAAGAGGTGACTATATAGGGAAAACTAACTTGCACTTGAACTGTACTTGAAAGTAAATTTAAACTTTGAAGTTTTTATTGAGTTGACTGACACAATATTGTATGACATGTTCATATTGGATATAGTTAAATCTCATTCTGTACTAGAAACTTTATATCTACTATCTACTAAAATATTGCACAGTTTATGAGCATTGCTAGGCCTTTATCCAATATCTTGTTTGATAATGATATAGAGTTGCAGTATCAATTAGTTGACCACAAAGCCTGGGTGAATATTATTTTCTCCCAATAGCACAATGTTAGATAGTATACCCACTATGGTAATGTTTTGACATTGCCAACATTTCAGAATTATAAGGTTGAATGTCATGTGTGCTTGAACAGTTTACATTTACAAATTGGGCTATAGCTGCTATGTTGATTTGATGTGCTCCCTTCCTTGAAGACAAAAACAGTCACCCCAGTATAAAGTACAGTAGTGTACAGTAGTTACACTGCCCTGTTTCATGATTGGCTATCCTTAAATGTGAAATTTACTTGCTTGGTTTGCCTGAATATCCAATATTATGGAATGAGAAGAAAATTGTGAGATACCTCCTTGAAAGCAAGCCTTGCCCTATTATCGAGTTTCAGTAGTTAGAAGTGTGGTTAAAATAATCGAACATCATCCATATTCATCCTGTGCTGCAAACTTGCATCACCAGCAGTAAATATGATATTCCATTGAATATATTGCAGCACTGACATCTACTCCTGTCAATTAGGGCCACTATGACAGTATTTTAGAGCCACGCAGTTTGTCCCTCATCAGCAACTACAGGTAATTATGGAAGCCAACTACAGGGAGGATTGCAACTGGCTGTTCAACTTCAAACCAATAGTTATTGCCCAAGACTAGCTGCACTTTCACTGAGTTCAGACAAACATCATACCTGTTCTATATATGCACGATTCCCTTATACAACATGTATTACACAGACAGTGTGTTTGGTCTAACGGTAGAGCATATCACACGGAAGGCCCGGGTTCACTTCCCAGGTCGAGTCATACCAAAGACTCTAAAAAAGGAACCTATACTGCCGTTTTGTGTGATCGCGATGCTCCGTATAAGCAGTGGGGTAGGGAAAACAAGCCAGTGAGCCACAACTGGAAAAAAGGCCGTGGCCGGTTCGACTTGAACCAATAGGTTGGAAACTGGGCCATAAAACTCCATCTAACTAACTACAACATGTATTACAGCCAGGGCTGGAAACAAGTTTATTTCCCAGGAAGAAAGGTGCATTATTCCCAGGAAGATAGTAAAATTTCCCACAATTTTCCCTGCATTTTCATGTACAGAAAAGGGAAATTTCCCTCCAGATATCCAGATTTCCTGGGAAGGAGCTTCTCAGCTTCACAACTCTTTTCACCCTGATTATAGCATTGTAGTACATGCTGTAAGAAGTCACAACATCCTGCATGGTGGCATGCAGTCTCTTCCCAAGGGAATGATGAAATCCTTCATAAGAGGTACAAGCAACCCAAATCTATGGCCAAACACAGAGATTTGTCAGGGAATTATTTTGAATAAAATGTTATGAAAGAAAAGTTGAAAACTTGGATTTTAAATTCAATGTTGATTTGGATTTGAAAATTAAATTTCAAGTTTTGTGGTTTTTATTAAAGGACAATTGCATTTCCTTCAAGAATTAGAAGGAAGTATACACCACTGGAGTTACTTGTCAGTTGTCACTTTCTGGACAATAAATAACATACCCATCTATGCTCCCTTGAAAAGAATGGAAAATGTTTCCTATATACAGTGGGACCATCCATCATAGCTGGGAGATGCATCCCCTGTCCCACCTCGCTCCCCTTAGCACCTCTCTGGCACTCCAGGTTTAACTGAACACTTATGGCAAAATAAATTGCCAAAACACAAAGGGTCATTCAAGATTTTAGCATGGAATTGTTTTGCCTTTTACCTAAACAAAAAGGGATGGGGGTATTGGATGCCAGTCTTCCCTTGTGTTTCTGCAGTGGAAGTGTGATGTCTTAGTCACAGTGTGAGAGGAGGGTGCTATATTTACTGTCATAAAGTTCTAAAGCTTTGACTTTTTTCATGATCGACAGTAAGCATTTCTTCTGAAGTACAGTACAGTAGCTTGACTGTCAGATACATGCATCTCTCTTCTACTCACAGCAGTTATATTTCCTTTTATTTTGTAACCTAGCTAGCTAGGCTACTCTAATCATTTCAAAATGGATTTATGAGGTCCTATGTTTTTGTATTATTACTTATTTTATCTATTATTCCGACAAGATACTACCTAATCTGTTTCTTTGGGTGTTAACTCTGAAAATGCAAGTTTTTTCTAGTGATAACTGATTGACCATTTTCAAATGCAGTCACATGCTTCCAAAACATATATATGTGCTTTCCAACGTGCTTTCGAAATGTCGGATATTAACACCAAAAAGCTGACCAGGAAAGAAAAAAACCTTTGCTAAACAGAATTTGTTTTGTAATTTTTTAATGTGGTGCATAGGCTCAGTCCTGGCAGATGCAATTACTGGGTCTTCCCATTTTAACCATACTACTCCAAGGTACATGGCTGCTTTTGTCAGTTTTACACATTGAAAGGCAAGAACAGTCATCCCAAACTTACCGTATTTTGAAGCAAAGACTAAAGCTCACAATTTTCTATTCAATTCTCTTAATTTCTTAAAAGTATTTTTAATAATTTTTTAGGACTTCAATCTTACATATTCTAGGAGAACCAAGCAGTGACTCCCAAAAAAATGGCACATGACCGTGAAGAGCCAATCATGAAACAGGGACGGTGTATACGTACTACACTACTTCAAGTTGGGGAGACTGCTCTTGCCCTTTAAGCTTTTCATTAATCATGCTTTGATATCAAAGGGCAGAGAAGAGGATCTGAGATTTCTCTAGATTGAAACAGTATCATGAAACTGCATGGTAGGAACATTCACCATTTGCACTTGGCATGAACATATCCATGGATAAAAATACCTTTACACAAGTTGCAAATTTTTTGGCCATTTGTCAGTTTGTTCAAGTTCTTCATTCATTTATCTTCAAAATATGATATAAAGGATAAAATGTAGTTTCCAAACTTTGCTAATTGCTCCATTATTGTTGCCTGCTTGGACAAGAGGTGACTTGAAGTACAGGTCTAAGTGCAGTACAATCTATTTTGTCAACAGTTCAGTTGAAGATTTCCTGGATTGCCAAAATGAAAATGAAACTGATGAGGCAGAGGCAGACAATATAATGTGGGAGGAAGCAGTCAAGTCTAAACATGAAAGTAGACTATCTAGGTAAATTCACTATGCATTGGTTTCAGTTTCTTTGAAAAGGAGACCTTGTACCTCATGGAAAAATATCAAGTTTTTGTTACATCTTTTGAATTACCATTTTGATCTGGATTCTGCTCAAAATATTTCCGGAATGATACTATGCCTATCCCCAGTTCCAAGACCTAGTGACAGTAGTACCAACCTCACCTCAGGCCTTGTCCAGTTAAGCAAGTTTTGGCACCACAAGTTTGAAAGAAATCTTTTATGAGTAGCTCTCTCTTCAAGAAAGTGAAAAATATGAGAACAATTTCATCTTTTTGGAATTTGTGAAAAGGAGAATAAAGAAAAAGAATTACAAGTATTTTTCATACATTTCTAGTTCCAGTTGAGGCCTGCTTATTACATTTAATCAATTTGGAGAAGTACCAATGCAGATTATTAAGCAATCCAGAACAAAATTCAAGTAAGCAAGGGAAACTAAACTCAGACAGAGCAAAAATATTTCTGTGGGCATTTCATATATTATTCTGTTTTTTTTTTTTTTTTTGGCACAGGAGAACCAGCCCAAGGATCCACCCAAAGTTGTGAAGTTCACCTTTGCATATGCCAGTCATGTACAGTGTCACGGTCAACTGGACTGAAGATTCAAAATCTCAGCTACAATTGGGGTGTAAAAGGCACCTGGTTGATGCTTCCCAACCAGGATTGATTTATGCATGATTTTGAGTATCCTAGCAAAACCCAGAAAACCACATCAGTACCGGAAAGATTGCTTGCCATTTTTATGGTTTACATCACAAAAGCAATTTTTATAGGCCAAATGTGTTTTGTGTATGAAGTTTTGTGAACAGGAAGATGGTGTGATACCTGAACAGTATTGCCAACCAGCTTGTAACTGTATTGAAGCCTTTCATTTATATGTTATAACATCAGCTACACCTGAAACTTTAGGTCTGAATTTTATCACAGTTACTAAACAGCATGAAAGAACTAATGGGACTATCATACCACGCACAATAAAGATAACAAGAATATAGGAACAATTTTGGGTGCACTCAGTGAAGCATGTGTCTTTTGTAAGCTTCAAATGAATCGTAAGTTGAAGCGGGGTTCCCACATTTCTGGAAAATAAATTTTTACTTTTCTAGGACCAAATATTCAAAGAATTTGCACGACTTTTGGGGGGCTGTTACATCAGATTATGAAAATTTTATGAAAGTTTGTGAAAATTTCCATGAATTTTTCATGACTTAGTTAACACAATTTTTTGAATTGGAAACCTTTACCAGGCCCTGGAAAATATTTTTTCAAATTTCATGACTTTTCAGGTTTTCAATGATGGCAGGAACCCTTCTTAAGGTGTTTAAGTCATTTGTTTTGTCATGTAGTATGGTGCACTCTCCATTACCTTTACCAGACGCCATCTTGTTGTTTACAAGCAACGCTCCCTTCCCTTTGTTCTAGATTCCCAGGGCCCTTCCTGTTTCCCGTCACGTGTTACCAGTGGACGTGACATATCACATAACCGTAGCTCCACGTGCACGCTGTAACCCATATATGCGAGGTGTGGCCAATTTCCCCCTTTGCAGCCTCCTCATTGGTCATTAATATCATAATAATTATTTATATGGGTGCGTCATAACCTCTGACCAATCAGAGGGACTGCATGTGTTCAGGCTCGCACGATTCACAAGACCGAGCCTGCGAGCTGGACACTCGTGCTGTAGACGCAGAGGGATACACATATCTTAGGAATCGTATTAGGCTGGCAGAATAATTAATTCAACTTTATCATCTTTTTGTGGAACTAAAATCATCAAATAAATATTTCAAAATCAACTGAACTCTCCTATCCTTTTTCCTCCTGGAACTCGATCCCGTACCACTCAATATCCAACAGTTTAATAGAGAAGTTTGTTGCCAAAGGAAGTGGAAGTTTGAAACTGCATGTTCAGGATATTCAGATTGATAATTATAGTTTATTTTGTAGTAACTGTACTGTGTAAGAAATACCCATACATCATTCTGATCTGTGATATCAAATTCAAGAATGCAGAGTGGCTCATATTCCGACAGAGAGTGCAGTCTGATTCAACAGGGTTTTGTATGCTCACTATGATGATATACCCTTCAAACAGTAGACCAGAATTGTGTCTGTACAATGAAAAGTAGCTGTGGGTGGCTAGAATTAAACAGGTTGGGAGAATGTATGAAGTAGTGAGAGGACTTGGCCAAGCTTGAATATTCTACCCCCAGAAGTAGACCCTAATTCTCATTGAAAAGATATCCTGTAAAAGAATGTTTCAAATAAATTTATATTTAATAGGACGGTGAAGTAGAATGTTGCGCATAAAATTCTAAACTCAATTCTTCGGATGCTCAAAATATATGCAAGTAAAGTTATCAGATTTTTAATTCAATTTTTGTAAACTTGGAGCAAGCTTGTGTTACATATCCTACACTTGCACTGATCAAATGTGTTTTCTAAAACTTCTTTTACAAATGATCGAAATATTTCTTTTCTTAGATTTGAATATGCCATGAGCAAGGGTGGAAAACCCACAAAATGGGAAGCTCCTTGCCAAGAATTGTTGAAAATTTGGAAGAATTTTTTTTTTTTTTTTTTATAGACGAACGTTTAATTTCCAGTGTAAATTTTATTTGTGCTGAAAATACTCATTTCCTAGCTATTGTCATGTTTGGAGCCCTCGCCATGGTAATTAAGTGGGACACAGAAATTTTTCAATCTTGCATTTTCTAATCAGGACTTGCTACTGTAAGCATTGCCCATCTGCTGAAACATTGACATCACTCCTTGATCAGTACTCCCTTCAGGTTCAGTCATGACATGCTTTGGTTTGTGTTGCCACATTCATGTACGTTATGCCAATTCATCCCAAGGACCAAATATGACTTGAATAAAAATTTTGATTACATTTAATTCTAGCATTGAGCATTCCATGAGAACTCTTTATCAGCTTTCTTATACTAATTTGGTTTAATTTTACACCCTCCACAAGTTGTTTATGTGTGATATTGTGCAGTACTTTTTGTTTCCCCACCTGAGTGCCATTTAGAAACCAGCCTGGTAATTAGGTGCATGCTGGTGCATGGTGCCTCTTTAATTGGAGACTGTGGTATTGCTTCGATGGGTCTCATATATGTCCTAGTATCCGTCATTTTTTGCTGTTAGTTATGGAGGGACTTGTACATTTAGACATAGAATGATTTTGCTATGATGCAGAATCAAGTTACAAGAAGGAGAAATATATTTGTGCAAATTGCATGCATACAGTAAGTGCACTTAATTGCTTACAAACAGCACCGCTATACTTGAAGGGAATGTAGCATATCCACAAAGACAGGAATATACAGTACTTTATACATGAAGATCAGTACCAATTGTGATATGAATTGAAACAATAACTCCATTCTTGTTGATCAGTGTTTTTTGGGTACTGGTAATTGTGTACTCAATCAATGGCATAACAAGGCCTTCCAGATGCATGGGGAAGCTATAGACCACAAGGGGGTGCCCAAATTCATTTTTCTAAAAGCCTCTAGCTCCAATATTCATGGGTTGGGGGGTGGGGGTTATGGGATAGGAATGAAACCTTGCACACACAAGCTCTGAGGTGTTTGAATTCTCCATGGACCCCTGTGCATTGTCCACCCAGGTCCACCCCACTGCTATCCAGAAGTCCCCAATAAGAATGAAGTTGTATGTAATTGTAGACTTTTGAAACTCAATTCAGCTTTGCTGAAGCTCTACTGCAGAGGTGCACTAGGCTGGTGTTCTTGTTTAAATTGGAGAAGGTACTAGCTAGAGTGTGTAGAACCCAGCTTTCAATATAGGGCTTCATTGTGATCGTTTTTGAAGTCTGAAAACTATGTAAAAACTTGCTGCCCTTCAGAAAAAAGCAGAATGTGATCTATTGAAAGTTTGACAATACATTTTCTAGGGATGGATTTGTAAACTACAAAAAGGAGGTGGGCTAGTTCTTGTCATCCTTATCAACCTGCACGACAGTGTGCATGGTAAGTATCACCCCCTCCTTTATCCCCCTCCCCCCTCATTTTGATCCAAATTAAATGCTAATAAATACGCTAGGTGCATGCTTGATTCTATATGAGAATGAACAGCTCATTAATTGCAAACTCAAAATTATCAAAACTGCCATTGTCATTAACAGACATTATTCTCATTCAAAAGAAATGGTAGGTAGGCTATACATCTGTGCTACGAGATCCTTGTTCCAGTGAATGCAATTTATAACACTACCATAACTGCTGTAAACCACTGGAAATAGATTCTTCTACATCCTGTAATACCCCATCATTTTTCTGATCTACCTCTGTAAGTGAATAGCCTGACCCAACTAGTCTTCAAGGCATACATAAAGGTATAGGAAACATGAAATTCACTCATACCTCATAGTAATATTAAATGATTTTTGACAAAATTATGATAATTACTGGAATTCCTAGAAGGCCAATTGACAGAAATATTACATAAAAGAAAAGATGAAAATCAGGTAGAGTACCATATTCTTACTGGAATCTTGTACCAGCTGTTTCACTTTATTGTTTTACACTTAAAATTTCCCATCAACATGCCATAATACATTTCTTGATCAACAAGCCGCATGACAGTGGAAAGCTCTTATTTTTTCTTTATAGTAATATCACTATGATTAATTCCCAAACAAAACATAACTCTTCTATTTTGCATGCAGTTATAAATTCACTTCAAAAATGGTACAAAAACTTGTGTTTTTCTAAAAAAAGGTTGTATTGCAAGTGATATGAAAACTACTACCATCTTTGTAAATGAAGTTTTTAAAATGTAGGAATTCGAGGCTTATACATGCAACTTTCATAATATATCTTGAGAACAGTTTGGGTCTACAAGTACATTTCTTGTCACTGATATCATGATATGCAATTCCCATCTCAATGTACTTCTGGGTGCACGGTCTTTCCACCCCTCTACTTGCACTCCTGTCGCTGTATCCTAACATGATGACACCAGCCGTCCTCCCCAGTCTCAGAATATTTCATTAAGTATGTCATTCGAAGCAAGTTTCAATAGTTGAATTCTCTAGGCAATCAGCTTGCAGTGGAGATGTAGTTCTCAAAGCCACCATACAGACCTGGCCTGCACTTTCTTCTTTAAAGAGAAGACATTTTCCTTCCAGCCTAACAAGAAGATGATGGTAGGTTCCCATGCATGAGTTCTGCCATATAGTAGGTATTGTAGGTGATTCTTTTTCCAGAAAAGTTGATGCAGTTCCTGTAGTGCTAGTGCCTTCAAGGATACAAAGAAGAGCATATAATATAAATAAGTATGTGACAAGTGCCACTGACATGTAGTAACAACCTTTTAGTTTCAGTAGACTGTTTAAGGAAAATGTTGTACACTTGAAGGTTAGTTTACTCTGGTATGGTACAGTATTTTAATTTACTTCATGCTCTGTACATGTTGAAGAAACTTTGTCATGTGGGGTAGCTAGAACCTTTATTTTCCTAATTGGGAGGGTAAGGGGGGGGGGCTTTAAATGATTGATAGACTTATATTCAGTTACACTTCGGGTATCAGTGGAGCAAAGTTCTTATTGCCACCTCCCCCCTCCCCCTCCTCTTCCTCCAGTCCTTATCCCAACTCTGAAGCCAATGCAATTACCTAGCTATTACACATGGCTGCATGTGTATTCTGTTACATGTACAGCATTTCATTAGGCCATTTAACTGACGACATATAGCCCTCTTTGAAGGCTAGTTGTTACCCTGTGATACTTTAAAATGAGGTTACGTTATGGATTATGGCAAGCACCCTGGGGTCGGGTGTGGAAGAATTGTTTCAGACAACCATCCTGGCCAGACTATCCCTAGATGCAATTTGCTGTCACATGTCAATTAAGTATTCAGAGCAAATTGTTGGCATTATTACAACAGTACTGAGCTGGTTGGATAGCATTCTTATCCTTTGAACGTGGCCCAGTCCAATTGATTTCTAATCATACGGTATATGATGCTTTCATCCAGCAAACCCTTCCTAGCTAGACTTTTGTGCATCACACTACTATTCTTTTTTGATTTTGCCCTAATTTAGAGGGTGAAAAGCCAATTGTTGAGCTAGCTAGGCCATCATATGTGATCAGAGTGTAGTCTGAAATCTGTCAACTCACATACATAGTCTTTCTAATTGTGGGATATATTTTTAAAACACTATGTAACTCAGTTGTAGGACAAAGAGTGTACATGTGCTTGAAGTAATTTCATACTGGCAATGACTAACGTTTTGTCCCTTTTCACAGCAGTATAAGATATATCAGCCTTAATTTGAAGGTGTATCCTGGTAGCAACTACTGTACGTAGCATCAATTATACACTCAATAAAATAACAAGGGTCCACATGCAACGTGATGGCAGTTGAATTTGTTTCTTGCTGTATTGTATCAGACCTTGGGAATTTGTGCCCATAATCTTGGGAAAATTGCTCCCTTGTTCAGTTTTATATGGCATATGGACGGACGTAATACTACACATCGCCAAGCAAGGATTTTTCGCAGAATTACTGTCAATGTCTTCTAATAGCCATCTTATTTGTTGTTATCTATTTTCCTTACCTTCTCGCAGCTTTAACCATCACAAGTTACTCGTTAATTAACGTTGATAAAGCGTTCCATGGAAGCCGGGCCGTCAACGTCTTGTTCATTTTGGGAAAAGTTGTCCTCGCCGACTGACTTTTCTTGTTATTGCCGACGATTGTTCGTTGTATGTGGTATTTGCAAATGTCTTGCAGAAATCTACGTCAGCACGAATGAGTACCGTGTAGTACTTCCATGCTTCAACTTCCTTCGATTGTATGAACATTTTTCACGGTCAAGGAAGGTGATGGCGCTGTAACATTTTTTGATGCGGGAAGGAGAAAAGAACAATTTTCAAAACATGGTGCCGCCCCCGTTTCGCGCCACGATACAGTGTCTTTAACCAGATATATCCAGATATCAATCCATATCTTGATTTGGAGTAAAGGACCACCCCCCACATGACACAATCCCAGCTACGCGCCTGGTGCAAATATAACTTAAATTTTTCTCAAGTATGCCATTTGTTGACAGACTAATTCAGTTTATGAAGATTTAGGCGTAATATGGAGGATGTGATCACCCAGAGCCAAGATTATGGGAAAAGGATATCCACAGAGCACATTGAAATCAGCTTCTTACCATTTTCCGTGCAGTTTGGAGTAAGGTTTCTCTTCGTGGTCTCTGTGTGGTCAATTGGCAGCACGCAAATTGAGTTTAGTGTATAAAGCTTTGAAAATAAACTATATGGGAGCCCTCAGCTATCATAAGAACAAGCAGGGAGCTGATTTAAGTGGCGGCTGCGCACAAAGGACAAAGGAGGATTTAAACAAGTACGGTAGGCTGTGCATATCTTACTTAAAATGTTAATATTGCTAGTATTGTTAGTATTGATTTTCTGATGTCCATAAACGTAGACAATTAATTGAACTGCTTGTTGTGATTGAACGTAGCACTTTTCCATCCTACAGGTTTATTGTCAATGTAGGTGCTTGAAGCAAGAGCTTTTTGTATTAACTCCATGGTTGTATTGGAGCAATCAGAGTACTGTACCTTTCGATTTCCTGCACAATTCAAAGCCAATAAACAGTTCTTTCAACAACAGCAGTCACAGTAGCTGGGTCCAAGTACTAGATGATTCAAGAAAATCACAAACTGCAGTGCAGGCCATAAGCTAGAGTATAGCCCAATATGTTTTACACAAATAGTACCCTGGGACTTAAAACTAGTCTTTTCACTGGTACAATAAAAAAAACTTACTGATTTTAACTTCATTTGCAACCATTAGAGAATTCTGCCCCGTGAAATAGGACGTCATGACTTGTGCGGTATGTCTTACTTCACCGATTTTTGAACAATTGAAAACCTCAAATAACAATAGGTGATCCTTCGACCAGGAAATCTGCAACAATGTTGTGTTTTGTTATTGGTTAAACAAGCAGGGACTTCAAGGACAGGATAAGATTGTCCAAGTTACAAGGGAACGGATTTTGTAATGTGTGCCTTGCGTTGCAAAACATTGTCTGTGAACATCCTAAAATCCTCTTTTGTAAACCATAAAGTTATTATATTTTGGTTTTCTTTATACACATTTGACGAAAAGACTTTTGACTTTTCTGCATGGATTATACTAAGCATAGCTTACTAGCTAAGTGTTGCAAACTTGAAGGGAGTAACGGCGTTTGTTAGTTTAATCCAGATACTGCAAGATGTAAATTGACAGTCTTTAACAACGCATGTAAATGGGTTCTGTTTAATCTGCATATGAAATTTGCAGTACTAAGAAACGGTTCAGACGAGTCAGGTGCATGCTTAAAATGCCAATTTTACAACTTAATTCTGGGGCTTTGTTTACCTTAAAAAATTCATGAGGGTTTATGAGGGCAGGTGGTGGTGCATATTGTGTGGGGATCAACACGGAGAGCATGTAGCTAGGCTAAAGGACTATATGGCTTATGTAATATTGTCAACATCACAAAACTAACAAAACCAGAATACAAGGCTTTCGTGCTCTAGAATGTGGGCGTTACGAACAATTCTAATGTGATCAGGGAGCTGTTAAATTGCTATTTATCTTCTACCAGACACTAATAAAAGACAGTTTAGCAGATGGTGACTTTTAATGATAAGGTTCGGGCATGATTCAGAAAAGGATATCACTGTTCATAATTTATTCTGGTAAAACATTATTGATGGGAAGGGAGGGGATCATAAATATTATGCTATACAAGTTCGAGTTTTGAACAAGAAGTATTTCAGTGACACGTATGTATAGTGATTTTAAAAATGACTTGATCAAAACAGTGGATGGTATTATTTACTAGACCTAGAATATAGACCTTTATGGATTGCAAAAGAAATGTTCAATATTAAAATTTAAGTAGCCAATACTGCCAGAATTTCACGAATTTCACTGCAATTTTGAAATACCAAATATTTCCTTACGAATGACAATTTTAGTTTTTTCGAACTTCCTTACTGTTTTCATTGTTCGATGGTGGTGCTTGTTACGGTTACGATCACCAACAAATCAAGCACATGCTTTCAGCACAGAAGAGATATCAGTTTCTATATATATATATATATATATATATATATATATATATATATATATATATATATATATATATATATATATATATATATATATATATATATATATATATATATATATATATATATATATATATAACACAGAAGCAATTGAATTCGTTCGTTCTAACAGCATACCCGTCCCTGGCAGGCCCATTGTTTCCGGCATCGGGACTCTGACTGAATATATCTCGGCCTACGTTGACCAACACCTACAACCTCTGCTTCCTACCATCCCAAGTTATATTCAAGACAGCACTCATTTTATAAATAGACTAGATGAAATTACGTCCTTGCCCAAAGATGCCATACTCGTGACGATGGACGTGACTTCGTTATATACAAATATCCCCCATGAGGAAGGTACAACGGCCTGTTTAAATTTAATGAGGAAAAATTCTGTCACTGGGTACTCTGAAGTAACGAGTTTAATTCGATTCATTTTGAGCCACAATAACTTTCAGTTTAATGACATTAATTATTTACAGGTAAATGGGACGGCTATGGGTACAAAAATGGCACCGTCATATGCCAATATTTTTATGTATCATGTGGAAGAGGGAATTTTGATGTAATCTTCAAACAAACCCTTATTCTATGTACGATATATAGACGACGTTTTTATGATCTGGGACAAAGGGCTGGATAATCTAAAACAATTCTTTTATGTTGCTAACAGTTTTCATCCTTCCATCAAATTTACTTTTGATTATTCCTTTAAGACTCTGCCCTTCTTAGATGTTCTGGTAATGATTGGAGACGGTAAGATCACCACGTCCGTCTACACTAAACCTACAGACAGACATACGTATCTCCACTTCAATAGTTTCCACCCCCGTCATACCAAACACTCTATTGTGTACAGCCAGTTCCTTCGGTACCGCCGTTTATGCTCCACTAATAACATTTTTGTGGAAAAGGCCAAAGAATTGGTTAACTTTTTTCTCAACAGAGGATATCCCTATAAACTCCTCAACAATTACTTTCATAAAGTTCTTGCTACACCGAGGCATAATCTCCTTCGGTATCGCACAAAATCGAACTGTGACCGCATTCCCTTAGTCATCACATACCACCCATCCAATCGCACCCTTACCCACAATATCAAGAAATCTTGGGAAATACTCAAATCTGACCCCTCGATTTCTGAAATTTTCAGGGACCTCCCGATGATTGCTTATAAACAGCCACGTAATTTTAGAGTCATGTTAGTTCGCAAAACCCTTCCCACTGTAGACAATCCCAAAACAGGCAACAGGAAGTGTAATAAACCCCGGTGCCAAGTTTGCAATCATTTAGAGCTTTCCCCCACCATTTACCACCATGCTTCAGGTATAACTCTAAAACCGGGAGACTTCGATTGTGACTCATGTAATGTAGTTTATTTACTTTTCTGCACCCAATGTCCCTTAGCTACGTACATAGGCGAAACAAGCACAAAATTCCGACTTCGTTTCAATAATCACAAGCTCAGCATAAGAAAGAATAACCCTGGATTCCCGGTTGCCGAACACTTTAATCTCCCTCAGCATAACCTTTCCCATTTAAAGTGTGCCTTGTTGTACGGCAATTTTAAAAGCGCTCAGCAGAGATGCAACCGTGAGTTACAAACCATCATCTCACTTACAAATCATAAATCGGGTCTGAATAGGGATTTGGCGTTCATGGGCACCCAAGCAGTTGATACCTAAGCGAGGAAGCAGAACGAGTACGTGTATACAGTCTTTTTTGCACTATAGTGTTTTTGTACAACTGACGAAGGGCTGTGTAATTTAAGCCCGAAATATTTTGTATTCACGGATTTATATTATAATTTAGTTGGAAATGAATGTATCCATTTTTTGTGTTCTTTTGTTATTTGGTTTTTATATATATATATATATGTGTGTGTGTGTGTGTGTGTGTATATATATATATACATCTATATATATATAAATATATATATATACATATGTATATATATACATATGCATATATATATATATATATATATTTAAACGATATATATATATATATACATATATATATATTTAAGAATATGAAAATGCTTCTTAATAATATTGTTTAGGGGGCATTAAAACTCCTCCTAGCACAAATGGAACGGTTACGGTTGAGAAGTGTCCTTCTCGGAACAGTACACGCTTTATTCACCTTCTCTGTAACAATACTCGTGGGATACCCTCTTTCAATCAGATTACTTTTAAGGGTATTAAGGGTTTTTGAGCAGATTCTTCTGTAGAACAGACAGTACGTACACGGAGAGCCTGACCGTAAGCAATATTATCAAGAACATGTTTGCTTTGATAAGAATTAAATTTGAGATAAAGATTTTTGAACGTAGGTTTAACAAAAAGGTCAGTACTGAGATAACCCTCAGAATTGCGAAAAATATACAGATCAAGGAAAGGAAGGGCATCAAAACTAAAACACGAAGTAAACTCAAGCTCACCAGGGTAAAGATTATTAAGAGTTTTCATAAACTCTTTGAAAAGATCTGGTCCATGGGGCCAGAGACCCCAGATATCGTCAATGTAACGAGATCACACAGTGGGCGAAAAAAAAAACACTTTTGCCATAATTCTTCTTCAACAATGCCCATACCTAAACAGGCGTACCCGGGGGCCATTTTAGGACCTATAGAGGTACCGTGTACCTGGGTTAAAAAGGTTCCATTAAATTCAAAATGGTTCTCTGTGAGACAAAGCTTTAAACAATCAATCAAATTATCAGTAGAGGGTTTTTTAATTTGGCGAGAATCCAAGGCCTTTCTAACTCCTTTTATACCTAAATGCTGAGGCATACTGGGGTACATGGCTTTGACATCTATTGTAAACATACCCGTTGATAGTGGCAAAGGTCCTTTCTCGTTTATTCCTTCTATTAATTTAACCATATTCTTAGAGTCCTTGATAAATGAGTCCAGTTTTTGAACCTCTGGGTAAATGAAAAAGTCCGAAAATTCTGACAGTCTCTCAATGGGTGATCCACTACCGGAAATAACAGGACGAATTTTAAGGTGACCAGAGATGTCTGGTTCCTTGTGAGTTTTAGGCAATGTATAATACCTTGAAGTTTTACACTCCTTAGGAACGAGGTATTCGGCAGTTTTTTCATCTATATCCCCTTCATGAAGCATTTTGTTGACTAACAAACGAACTTGACTGACAACTTCTGGTGTCTTGTCGGCATCATTTTCCTTGTAAAATTTCTGGTTACTAAGGTCACTTAAAGCACTCTCTACATACGACGTTTTATTTTGCACTACAAAAGCCGGTCCTTTATCTTCTGGTTTAATGATAATGTTACTGTCTCTAGAGAGTGAGGCCAGGGCCTGCCTTTCAGTCTTGGAAAGATTGTCATGAACAAACTTTGGGGGTGTATGACTGTCCACATCATTTTGGACGGCTTCCAAAAAACAATCCAAGAAGCGATCTCTTCCTTCAGGCGGCGACCAATTAATATATATATATATATATATATATATATAACGCTAATTCCCACCTTAAGGGGAAATTGTTATATCTGCGCGTACTTAGGGCGAAAAAAAAACAATAAAATACAAAAGGAAAAGTATTCGCCCTAACGTCTAAAAATATAAACAACGTTATTTCAATGGCCAGCCATCCGTTCGTGTTAACAGCTAGGTGTCCGTAAATTTAACAACTTTGAAGTAATTGTATCTACTTTGTAAATCTAGGAGGGCGCTCTCGTCCGTTAACGTATTCCTATAGAAAAAGTGTGTAGAAACGTTATGGCGAAACTTATATTTCGCCCTAAAAAATTTTTCCCCTTAAAGCCGACTTTTCAACAACAACTCTCCCCCAAAGTGCCGAATTAGTGAAATATATATATATATATATATACATAGATATATATATATATATATATATATATATATATATATATATATATATATATATATATATATATATATATATACATATACACACACTAAACCTACAGACAGACATACGTATCTCCACTTCAATAGTTTCCACCCCCGTCATACCAAACACTCTATTGTTTACAGCCAATTCCTTCGGTACCGCCGTTTATGCTCCACTAATAACATTTTTGTGGAAAAGGCCAAAGAATTGGTTAACTTTTTTCTCAACAGAGGATATCCCTATAAACTCCTCAACAATTACTTTCATAAAGTTCTTGCTACACCGAGGCATAATCTCCTTCGGCATCGCACAAAATCGAACTGTGACCGCATTCCCTTAGTCATCACAAACCACCCATCCAATCACACCCTTACCCACAATATCAAGAAATCTTGGGAAATACTCAAATCTGACCCCTCGATTTCTGAAATTTTCAGGGACCCCCCGATATTGCTTATAAACAGCCACGTAATTTTAAAGCCGTTATAGTTCGCAAAACCCTTCCCACTGTAGACAATCCCAAAACAGGCAACAGGAAGTGTAATAAACCCCGGTGCCAAGTTTACAATCATTTAGAGCTTTCCCCCACCATTTACCATCATGCTTCAGGTATAACTCTAAAACCGACGTCGGTTCCGGGAACGGTAACAACACTCTTGGTGACAATGTGTCTACATATTTGGCAACGGGGGCCATTACAGGGTTTGTTCCCGGGGAGGGGGGATTGAGTGGGGGTAGTTTGCTGGTTGTTATTATGGACCTCAGAGAGGGTGGCTGCTTGAAGGCTAGAACCGGGGGATTGGTAAACTCTGGTGAGCCTATTGAATTTAGAATGCGCCAAAATGACTTAAATTGTTTGAAAAGTACCTCACATTGAGTGAAGTAGATAGTGTCAAAAGGTATTCTATCGTTGCGGTACAAGTATGCTGGTACATAAGGCATTAGCTGTTTCCTTTGTTACTGTATATATATATATATATATATATATATATTTATATATATGTTTATGTGTTTATATATATATATATATATATAGCCAAAGTCGGGCTATCGTGGACATTGCGCATGTAAAATGGAGTCAAATCGTGGACTTTGACATTAAGTGGACATTTTCGTGTCCACGTATTGGTCAGGCCCCTCGGAAGAGTATTTTCTGGAAAGTGGGTGACTCCAGAGTATGACTTCTAATAATACAGAGCGCCATCTATTTTAATTCTTTTTCTATTTCTATTAGAATTCTACTTCAGGCTTCTGAGGAGTGAGGACCTACATTATTGGCCCTTACGAAACAGTTCTGCAAAGCTATGTTGTAAGAACTTATTGCAACCTTTTCAATATTACAGCTCCCTTCACAGGGTTTAGCACTTTACCACTGCCCAGTTGACATTATTAATTTCTTACTATTACGGTTATATATATATATATATATATATATATATATATATATATATATATATATATATATATATATATATATATATATATATATATATATATATATATATATATATATATATATATATATATATATATATATATATATATATATATATATATATATATATATATATATATATATATACGCCAAGGAAACTGAATTGTCGAAGCACATTTGGGATTTACAAGAAAATAAAAAACACGTACACGATCCCATGGCAAATAATCCGAAAATCCTAAACGGCATTTGGCCGCTCGGGGGCATGTAAAGAACAAAAGAGCTGAGCTCATTATCAAGTGCAGACATAGACCGCAACCACCGAGCTGTGTTAGGAAGAAATAAGTGTGGTGGTATAGGTTTGATTTTGGTTAGTCAGCTCACCTCATGATCGCCGATTAGGCGTGAAACTCAGAGTAGTGAGGAAAACATGCATGAGTAAATTTTTCAATTTGTATATATAAATACATATATATATATATATATATCAATCTAGTACCAATCTGCGTATTCCTTTAGTTATTTCATATCACCCTTCGGTCCGTCCTATTTTGCGCGCTATCTACACAAATGTAGAGTTGCTCCGACAAGACACCTCAACCCGTGATGTTTTCCCGGAACCCCCCATCAATGCTTTTAGAGTTGAGAAAAATTTAGCCAACCATTTAGATCGGGCTTCCCACCCACAAACTCCTTTCAACGACACGGCTGGTACCTTTCCATGTTACCGTCCGAGGTGTAACACATGCCCAGTTGTTGGCAAACACGACCTCGTCAACATTTCAGCCCCCAACGGCAATAGCTTCATTGTCAAACAAAGATTCTCCTGCATTTCCTCTAATGTAGTTTATATTTTAGCTTGTGGGAGACGTAACTCGTTGTATGTGGGAGAGACCAAGCGCCGCCTCGCGGATCGAGTCACCCAGCACTTTAGGTCCATCGAACAGAATCTCCATGGATACCCGGTGACTGCACATTTTAATCCCCCATCACCTTCTTCTATACAGCATTTAACCGTTACCGCAGCTGAAATGTGCCGAGGCTCCGATCGTGACCGCCTTAGTGCTGAAAACCGACTGATCATGAGGCTAGGTACTCTCGCTCCACAAGGCCTCAACGTTAGAATTGACCTTTTGTGATATTCACCCTCTTTTGAGCCAGTTGTAACTCCTTTTACACCTACCCGTTCGTGCTCGTTTTTACTATGTACCTTTTTTCGGGCTTGGATTTGGCTATTTTTCCTTTATTCCGACCATGCTCGTTTTTATCGTGTACTTTTTCATCAAGGACCCTCTTTTTCTTTTTTAGTTTTGTGTTTCATCCTTCGGTCCCCCGTGCGGCTCAATTTTTCTCTCTGGTGTTTTTCTTCAACCGTTCCTTCTTTTATGCGGGTTTATACTCTATCTTGGATCGGTATAAAATTCATGATCGAATGAATTACTACAACACTTTCGACCTACACATTCTAACTTCGATCTGTCAACTAAGACTCTCTCTCCCTCCCTCTCTCTCTCTCTCTCTCTATATATATATATATAAATATATATATATTAATATATATATATATATATATATAAATATGTATATATATATTTATATATATATATATATATATATATATATATATATATATATATATATATATATATATATATATATATATATATATATATATATATATATATATATATATATATATAACCGTAATAGTAAAAATAAGTTAGTTATGTCAACCAGGCAATGGTAAAGTGCTCAACCCTGTGAAGGGAGCTGTAATATTGAAAAGGTTGCAATAAGTTAAAGTTCTGTAAAGCTATGTTGTAAGAACTTATTGCAACCTTTTCAATATATATATATATATATATAAATATATGTGTGTGTGTGTTTGTGTGATATTACTGGCAATTAAGAATGAAATTTTCTTCGGGACTTTTCAATTTCTCTTGCTGTATTGTACAGTTTCGGAAAATGGTTTTATGCAAGAACTCACCATTGCCAGGTTCACTTTATTTCAAATAGATCTTTGATAGTGACAAACACAAATTTCCTTTGAAAAATTTGGAATGCTCCATTAAGATGAAAGGTATATAAACCAATATATAAACCTGGTGTTTCAATATAACTTCACATCATTTAAACATACACTTTTCTCAAATTGTTTTCGCCAAAAATTCCCAAATGTTTAGTCAAAAAATAATTAAAATAAAGATACGTAGAACATACATTTTCTAAAGCAAGAAAGTTAATCCTCTCAATTTAATTATATTTTGAAACTTTTCAATACTAAGTGCATCTGAGCCAAAATATTGGGCAAGCCCAGCTTTAGCCAGGCTAGAGCCCATCAAAACAAAATAAAACTCGAAGATGACTGAATTTGAAGTAAACATGCCTACCTTTAACCTAAAAGCGCCAATGATACAAAAAGATAACAACAGGAATTTTAGAATAGTAAAATATCATTGATACATGAATGTGTTTCCCAAGCTGGGCTCCAGCTTGGCACCAGATGGGCCAAACATATTGGGCCAGTCCAGCTCTAACCAGGCTAGTAGAGCCCATTTAAACAAAGTAAACCTCGAAGACAACTTAATTTGAAATACACATGCCTACCTTTAAAGCGCCAGTGATACAAAAAATAAGAACAGGGATTTTAGAAGGGAAAAATATATAATTGAAACATGAATGTGTTTCCCCAGCTGGGTCCCAGATTGGCCAAATATATTGGGCAAGCCCAACTTTAGCCAGGGTAGAGCCCATTAAAATAAAATAAACCTCCAAGATGAACTGAATTTGAAATACACATTCCTACCTTTAGCCTAAAAGCGCCAATGATACAAAACGTTAACAACACCAATTTTAGAAAACTGAAATATCATTGATTCATGAATGTGTTTCCCAAGCTGGGCCAAGTATATTGGGCAAGTCCAGCTTTAGCCAGGATAGAGCCCATTAAAACAAAATAAACTTCGAAGATGAATTTAATTTTAAATACACATGCCTTCCTCTAACCTTAACGCGCCAATGATATAAGAAGTCAATAATAGAAATTTTAGAAGAGTGAAAAATCATTCATGTGTGAATCTGTTTCCCCAGCTGGGCCCTAGCCGGTTCCTGTTTGGGACCTTCTGGTTTGGGAAACCCATCAATATCTTACCTTTAGCCCAATTACAAGACTTGAATTATTTTGTCTTGCTATTTTATTTTCAACTTTCAACTTTCAACGTTCAGTTTATAGCCAGAAACAGCCAACCAAAAATCAGTTGAGGGCCTTTTCTTCCAAATGTGCCGACTTGGGGAACAACTAGGCTCTTCAAAATGTCGGTTAGCCCAGCAAAAACCAGGAAAAACTGAAAACAATTTCGGAAAAAAGATTTCGGCAATAAAGGAAAAATGTTTTTCCACACTCCCATTGTGCTATTAGCAAGATTGGCTTGTTCAAAACACCAATATCCCAATTTCATCCGTCAGCCCACCTAAGCCCAGCTTTTCCATCAAAAACCCAGCTGGGGCCCAGCTGGGCATTTTGGCCGGGAAATTGGACGTAAATCATGCGTAGAAGGCGTGGTCTGTTCGCGGGCTCCACGGTACCTCAGCACCAATTGATGTACAATGAGTGATGCCTGGATGTCAAAATAGAGAGACGTGCAGGACAGTGACGTGGGTAAGAGCCTGTAATCATTTTGGAAGATTTCGACGACAAGATTATTTTCCTTGTATTAAATACGCTTCGTACATGAAGTGTCCAAAATTGAAATAAACTTAATGTCACCAGCTTTTTAGAGTATCATTTATTGTATTTCTATCCAACGTGGAGATGCGACGTCCGTGATGAAGAGTATTAGCACTTCTGACAACGGTCAATGAACTCATAAAAATTACTACTTCTCTATAATATCACATCGATTTTTAAAAACTTAAAAAGATATTTTGATTATATAAAATTCTTTACTTCATGTTGAATAATAAAGGCAGGAGGATAGGCTGATGACAGGAGCCCCTGTCCCAAACTCAAAACTATTGTTTTCATGACACAATTTATGTCTAAGTTATTAATAAAACCTACTTACGTTAAACTATTTCTAGTTATGTGTCAAAGTCTTGAGTTTAAATACGTTGTTACGATGTTATGGTCAGTGGCGTAGCTAGGAATTTGGTCGGAGGGGGCGAAAATAGTATGCAGGGGCGTTTCGAACGATATACCGAGTCTCAGCACGATCTAAGTCATGGCTCTTCAGAATTTTCATTTGGTTTTCCCCACCTGGTAGAAGATTGCTTTGCCATTTCTCCTCAGCAAGTTGTTCTATTAAAACATGTTAAAATTTTCTATCCATGGGCGTCCGTAGAGGAAAATTCAGAGGGGAAAAATATTTTTATCGGGAAAAAGCTCCGCCCCACCATGAGTTGCGCCGGAGCCGAGAAAATGTTGGCCAAAGTGCCTTCCAGATCTCCAGAAATGGCACTTCTTAAGCCCATTGTAAATAAGGGAAACACTGCTGAGTGAACTGTAAGGCAATGTTGATGTTAACTTTTCTTCGTCTTTTGCGTTATTTTTTATTCGTTTTTATCAAGTTTTTTTCAGGGGAAGGAAAGTCACCACTTGCCCCTACCTGCACACGCCCATAATTCCATCACTCTCTTTAACATATTAGTATGAAGGCGGCTATTATATTTTGTGTTATTGTCAGGTCTAGATTCAAGATTTTAATGTAATAATGGACTACTTTGTGAAACCTGCTAGAGCCAATAGCAAGCAATCTACTAGGGGAAAGTTTTGGAAATTAATCACCGTTAGGTGTACATTTTTGGCATCTGGAAATCAAGATAAGTACACGAAAAAACATTAATTGACATAATTTGCAGTGTGTGACCACCCATTTATTAAGTACATTACAAGAAATATCCTGGACAAAAGGTCTGCTTAGCTCTCTATAGGTACCGAATTCATTAGAAATAATGAAGTAGCCTAAACTTTATTAGATGCAATTTTCTGGTTTTTGAGACCACGGAAGTACGGAGAGAAGTATTTCCATGACATTATCGTGCAGTGTCAGATGACCACTCTCCATTTACGGAATAAAATAGCCATTCATTATGACAACGTTCACTCGAAGAAAAGCAAAACGGAAACTGCTTATTAGTACTCTCAAACCATTACCACTATGATAACAATTTAATTTCAACCAGAGTGCTCTCTTCAAATGATTTCGAAAAATGTTGTGGATGTTATTTTGGTATCTTTATAAGCTAGACAATTACCCCCGACAAGATTGGGCTACAATTATTGTTGCGCCCTCTGCAACTTTTATTGGCCCACAGGAGGGTGACTTTAATGTCAGTTTCAGTGTGTATTTTGCAAGCTTATAATCACGCTTGGTTTGGAAGCATACATTAGTGCTTATAAAGCATGAAGATACGTTTCCGCAAAATCTAACAACCCTATTAAATTATGTCTTTTGCTTTCAATAATGCAAGAGTGAACTATGTTAAAAACCTAAAAAGGGCGCAGACAGACGATTTTTGGTTCGTCGGGGGAGGGGGTTCACCGCCCCCCCCCCCCCTTACCATATGGAAGCTCCGTCACTGGTTATGGTGTTATTCAATAAAATTCAGTGAAGTGTTCTTTATCACTCTTGGCAACTTGGTGCTAATTTTAATCATCATTTAGGAAGTACGGCTTCAAATTATCACCTCGGGCAGGTATCAAACCTTATTGGGCTTCATGTGGATGAATATATATCAATATGATTCCATAAATTTTTACAAGCAAAATTTACAAGGGGCTTGCATTATCAAACCCACAGTCAAGTGGGAAATTACACCATTTACCCTTTTTTTACTTACATTTCCCAGTTCCCCACTTGAACTTAAGAGCTCCATCACATGGGCATTCTGGTCCTATGGGCAGATGTGTCATTTGGAATAGTGGCCCATATGACCTCTTTTTAATTATAGACGCAAAGTAATAGCAGCCCATAGGCTGGCCTAAATTGGCTCCTATAAAGGTCCCATACGAGAATCTTAGATGGGATCTTACCGTCTTTGAATTTGTATAGAAATACTTTACTTGTTACACTTTTTTACACTGTATAAACTGTTGGGAAAAATATGTTCCCTTTTTTGCCAAACCGTTGGGTACATAAGCCACCTGACCGACTCCGTGCAAAAAAATGCCGAACGTTGTTAGGTAATAGCTTTAACCCAGGATGCAAGTGGTTAAAAAACTTTTTCGCCCAACAGATTTATCCATCCGTGTAGGGTGCTTGTTTGCATTACCATCATTAGATATTATAATTAAAAGAAAAGGTGAAAATTAAATAAACTACCCGATGATCGACACAGTTTGCCCTCCAACAGTGGATGGAGCACCAATAACCGTGCTCTTGGTTTATAAAAAGTGAAATTTGTAGTTTGCTTTAAGAATCCCAAGTATGTGTTTCTTGTCATTATAATGCAGCAGTGAAAACATTATTTTCCGTTAGTATGGACTTCACTTTTACCGCGATTTCGTCCTGATTTTACTAATTTTTTACCGCTCATTTTATAGTTACCATTCCAATCTTATTCAGCCATGAGATCTTTAAACTGTTTTATAAAAACAATTAGCTGTAAAACTTAATGGATCTGATAATGACCTGATTAGTCAATTTACAACTTTTATTTCCTAGTATCATTTCCCAAATGTTGGATACTTTAAAACTGACCCAACACATTTACCAACATTTTAACAAACCTTGTTTTACTTAACAATATGAATACACTCTTTACCCCTTTGTACGTCAATAACTTGCCAATATCGAACACTTTAGATTTTGCTCAACACTTATTACCTAACTGTTTTAGAGTGCATTTAATAAATTTAAGTATCACAGTGTTTTTAAGGGTGTAAAATCTTAAGGGTGACTCTGATGAAAAAAAAAAAAAAAACCATTAAGGGACAATATGTCACGAAGATCGAACCTGTTCGCGTTTTGAAAGCCAAGCCGCTATTTTCACTAACTCTTTTCTTTTCCAAAAAATGAATGAATGTTGAATAAATGATAGCATACTTACGTCAGGAATACTAATACGGAAGTACTAAATAATACCAACGTAAATGAACATTAACATAGGGTGGAGGTATTTACATGCAGACTTTGTTAGGGCTAATTATTGTGAGCCAAAGTCTTTCAAAGTAATGTCCTTCCTCTGGGTTCAGGTGATCATTCACATAAGAAATTGCTTTTTGATAAAATGATTTTGGGCATTTCCTTATGTGTTCTTTGGTCGAGGAGAAGCAACCACTCAAACATTGCGGTATTTCCGCGGGTGGCTTACAACCGAAAAGAGTTTCGTAAAACTCTCCAAGCGTCATATTTGTAGGTCGAATGTCTCCTCTTTGATACTCCTCTAGCCATTTTCCAATGTGCTTTAGTTTTCCCCAGTCTCTAATAATACCGCCTAGTTGACAAAATATGTTTGACTTGGCTTTTTCAACAAAAGTAGTAGCACTTTTGAAACAAAATGAACTGTGTGTTTTTTGTGGACCTTCACCTTGCAGGAATACTGTTATATTAGCAAGATTATCGTAATTTTCGATGATATGATGAAGATAAGTGTGGCTTTCTCTTCCAACGTTTGGTAATTTTTCCCATTTGTTAATGTAGAAAGGGGGACCACTGCGGGTTGATTTATGGTAGACGTGACTGTAAAGTGCAATCGGTTTCATCCAACTTAGATCTTCGTTGTAATGAGAAATCACAAATTCGTACTCAGAGCTGCGATCTATAAAGCGTCCTGTATTCCTTTGTGAGTTAACAGTGTTGGGACTGGGGTAAGTTTCTTCGGGTATATTTCGCAGTATCTTGTCTACAATCTCTACTCCTTGCATGAAAGAATGGTCTTGGTTAGAAACCTCATATCTCCATCCTCCAAATCGTCCTCGAGAATAAATGTTCATGGACTCTAACCATGGTTGGACAGTATGAAGGATCTTTTCTCTCATCAAAGAAGGAATTGGATAGCCGTGATCCAGTCGACGATGATACCGGGAGACTACATCATCGATCGAAATGAACCCATATAGAACCAAAGCATCGATAGTGCCCTGTATAATATTGTCTTTAGACCACTTGCTGGAGTTATGATCATACTTTGGTTCCGCTGACTCACACATCAGGGACCAATACGCGCCCACTTTCGGGACGTGATCGTCGGAGTAATTCGAGAAAACTGTGACACGATAAAACGGAGAATCTGAATCTGGGAAGTACATCCACGACTTATCTTTCAAAATGGTTGGCGGTTGTCCAGAGAGACCTATTCCCACAACATGGGTATGAGAGAACTGTAGCTGAGAGACGAGAGTTCTGATCTTGTCCGATTTCTCCGTTTTGTTGAAGGAAATAAAATCGATGAGCACATCTAGAGGAATTGTTGAAATTAAATGGTTGTATGTCATTGATCGGGGAGCACCATACTTGCTCTCATCGGTGTAATATACTTCTGTTGATTTAGCGTTTATTCGGGTTACTTTTGAGTTAAATTGAAACCAACCTGACGGAATGAGCTTAAATACACCTTTCCAAATGCCCCCAGTTCCGTTATATTTTGGATAACGAAAAAATCTGTTGGGTCCCCAATCAGATATTTCAATCTTTTTACCTGATTTATAGTTCAAAATCTTTTCTTTTATAAGATCAATGTCGGGTACTGCTACCCTTTCGCCAACCCAGACAGAATTCATCTCCTTTGCATCAATTGTCCAGATCTTCCTGTTGTACTTTCTCATAAATATGTCACATAAACCCGGACCAAAGTTTTGAAGCAACCAATCATCAAAATGTTTAGGTTTGTCATGAGTCCGATTGAGGGCAACTGTTTCAAGACCGGTTAAGCATTCCATTTGATCTGCTTCGTCCATAACTTCTAAGTGATTTTGGACAGGGTAAGGAATAAACCTTCTGTTTCCGTCGGATCCCTTCATGAAAGCAAACGCTGCTCTAACTCGTTGATTCCACTCTGGTACAGCCCTGTCTAGAGTTTTATCGTAGTAATCATAATGAGAAAAGATCACATGACCTCCCATATCCCACAGAAATCCATTCTCGTCTCTTTCTGATGACGCGAGACCCCCTGGTTCTTTACCTTGCTCCAAGATGGTAATAGTTGTGTTTTCGAAACGCTTCCTTAGCTCATAAAATCTGAGGGCAGCACCAAGTCCTGTTGGACCGGAACCTATGATAATAACATCACTATGGGTTCTCGCAACCTTATTTTTGCACTCCTTCCATCTGCTTCTCAATACTTCGTTTCTTGGGTGCATTTTATTGATGAGTATTGGAATGCCATTTGCGTCAATCAGGGATGGTGAGATGTATGTGTCTGAGGATTAATAAAAGCAAAAAAATTACTGTATAGAGTTTAGATCAAATTTTATTCTGCCTATTTGCACTGTCGAAATTTTGTTAATTTTGTTAATCTAATAACAAATGTTCTCTATCGTTTTCATGTTTAACAAATCCATCTCGCTTGTTCCTCTGTGCTTAATGTTTCGTCAGAAAGATACTTCTAGTCAGTGTATAGTGAGCAGGAGGTTTGAAGTGAGGGAGGAGTCAAATGGCGAATTTCCCCTACCGATATTGGTAAGAATCTAGTGGGGCAAGGAAGGGTTTTCACCATTAAAATTGGCTTAAGGCAAAATCTTGTCTTGTAATGACCAGTACGATGACCAGTAAGATGGTGCACCAGGAACGTCAGGATATGCTGCTTGTTTGCTGGTTACCGATCAAAAGGCAAAGTGTACAAGAAGTGACAATATAGGATTGTCAAGGTTTGATCATTTACTGTCCTGTTGGAGGGATCGAAGAGGAGGGGGTGTCCCACTTTGCCCACGTGCCGTACAGGCAGGCAAGGAATTAATGTGATGGTGATATTGTGTGTGCGGCGGTTGCGCGCGCGTGTGTATGTGTGTTTGAGTGTGTTTGTGACATTTTTGGTTGTAATCACGATATCTCAAGATAGGAATGTCCGACGTTTTTCATATTTGTAATAAAGATTTTTCATGTTAAAGGAACGAACCTTATTTATTATATGGAGGTCAAGTTGATTTGAGGTCACCAGGTGTCAAAAACAGACAACCTTGTTATCAAGATATCTCAAGTTAAGAAATAAGTGACAGTTTTCATATTTGGTTAATAGATTTGTTTTACTGAGTAGAAGGACATTATTGTCTGGTGAGGTCAGAGGTAATTTGAGGTCATCGTCGCTAAAACTGCGGAACCTCAAAAATGGATTGTAAACATGATATCTCAAGATATGAATGACCGGCACTTTATATAATTCGTATACAGATTTGTTATGTGAAGAGGAAGAACCCTTCTGTTTTTGTCATCAAAGCTGCAGCGGTCATATTCCAGGTCACCAGAGTTCAAATGCCAGGTCATCAGATTTTAAATACTAGGTCACCAGAGGTTAGATAGCAGATCATCAGAGGTCACCAGAGGTCAAATACCAGGTCACTTAAGGTCGAATATCATGTAAAATCACAACTGGCTAAACCTTTCTTAACAAAATAGCTTCAAGTGGGAAAGCTGACAGAATTTTCTCATTTTGCCCCTGAAGAAGCTTTCGGGTGCCCCTGTCCCCTCCATAACAGTTTCCCCCCTCCAGGACCTTGCAAGCCCGCAAGTACCTAAAATATGAGTTCACCAGATCTCAAAAACAGAGGTCAAAATCTGGGTCACCAGAAGTCAAATGACAAGTCACCAGAAAATAAAAGTATGGTAGCTTGAGGCCAAATGCAGGGTCATGAGAGGTCAAATGCCAGGTCACCAGATGTTAAATACCACGTCATCTGAAGTCAAATTTTGGTCACCAGAGGTCATATTCTAGGTCACCTGAGGTCAAACCCCAGGTCACCCAATGTCAGATCACCAGAGGTCAAATGCCAGGTTACCACAGGTCAAATGCAAGGTCACCAGTGGTCAATTGCCAGGCCACCAGACGTTATATTCCTGGTTACCAGGGACCACCAGGGTCATCAGACGTCTGATACCAGTTCACCAGAAGTCATATGCCAAGTTACAGAGGTCAAATACCAGATCACCAAAGGTCAGAGGGCACGTCACCAGAGACCACATGCCAGGTCTACAGTGGTCAGCTACCAGGCCACCATAGGTCAAATACCAGATCACTAAAGATCTAATGTCATGTGGTATCACATAACTTTGTTAACAAGAAACCCTTAAGTAGCAAAGCTGAAAGAATTTCAAAACAAGTATGTGGATACAGTATGGGTTACAAAAGATCCTGAATTGTTTTGGCGAGGTCAGAATTAGGTCATCCTTACCGAAATTTTCCTTTCGGTAAAGAATCACTGAGCCTTTTGACTTTCTGATTGTGAAAGTATTCGAGGATGATTCTTAGGAGTGATTTCGCAATTAAAAACATTCCTGATGTTTTATTCCATTCCCGAAGTTCAGATTTTGCGAAAATTTGGGAGCAGATTGTCCCTTCCCGCCCACCTCGTACGCCTTTGACACTCGCAGATGCGCTAGATGAGATAAGTCTTGTCGCAGACGCACAGGTGATTCCGGAAGTGGGGTGGCCTATAGGCCCTATACCATCACAACAGTTAGAAGCAGACAAGAATTTAAACTGGCCTATCCGTTCCACAGAAATACGGGCGCTGCTGAGGATTCAGCAGTTAATAAAATATAAAGCAGACCATTGTTCCACAACAGCTCTGTAAACCTTTCCTTGGACGTTCTTTCACAACATTCCACGGAGATATTTTATGCCGCTCTGTACCAATCATCTTCTTTAGAAGTGATTACTTTATGCATGGATTGTTGTTGTCAATTGCTAATATCAGCAATTCCCACATATCGCTTGCTATTGCTTATATCGGCAAATGAATTTTCAAATCATTTGGTGATATTAAAAATTCGAGACCCGGTATCACCAATTAATTCGTGATATTTGAATTTTTGATATCACCAATCCATTTGCTGATATCATCAAATAATTGTTGATATCATCAAATAATTGTTGATATCAGCAAATATTTGCTGAATTAACTATATCGTTAATTAATTGCTAAAATCAGTAAATAATTGCTGATATCATCAATTGTTTGATGATTTCAGCGAATAATATTTGCTGGTTGATCTCATCAATTAATCGTTGACAGCATCAAATGGCGAATAAAATGTGAAACGGCAACACGTGCGCTGGACCTTTTAGGTGGGGCAGGCTTCTAATCATCCGACTGGAAAGCCTTTATCTCTTCCCTAGACTGACATGGTGGATGAATTTGTCTTTCAAAGACGGCTGAGATCAGTGGTGTAGCTTGACTTTTTTAGGGGCAAGGACATAAATTAACCGATTTTTTAAAGTGTAAAACTTAAATTTATAGCTATTAAAGGAACTCAAGTTGCGGCCAATATCCAATATTTCCAAAATATATATCCAATATTTTTGCCTTTTCTAGACGAACACTCGGTAATATTGAGCTTGTATTGCAGGAATTTGTTTTGTTCATATGCCCTTTCCATTTTGAAAATACAAGGTGTCACGGCAACTGAAGATCGTTGTTATTACATTTTGTTATTTTTGACCTGCGAATTGAGACTTCCGGCGAAATTTTAAAAAATTGCATAAAAATATTTCAAAATCAAATCTTAGTTTGGGGTATTTAAAACCTTTCGCATGAAATCACGAACGACGATTTCGGCCATCTCCTACAAAACATACAAGGTTCACTGACGTCAGATAGTGAATCACCAACATTTATTTACTTTACTCTTTGAGACAAAAATCTTTCTCAGGAATCTCGTCAAGTTTGCCATTTTATCTATGCATTCATTCACCTTTCTGATAAGCTGGTGGTGCAATTTTTTCTCAACCATCCATGTTTGTTGTCATTTTGAGGTTTTTGTAAATTTGTACCATTTGTAGTATCCTTTGTTGATGCTTATTTATGATATTGACGAACTAACAATTCAAGTAAAGTAAATAAAGAACAAACTAAAACTAAAGATTGAAAACCAATCGACAGCTTGAATTAACTATGCTGATATGATTTATAATGTAGAAGATCGGTGTCGAACCAACTCGGTTTGCTCTATAAAAGCTCATTGCCAAGAGGGGGGACCCTTGCAATATTTCGGCCCCTTCTCTATTGGGAGCAATTCTTTCCTTTCACTAAATACTTTGCAGTTTGGGCATAAAGTCTACATAGCAATGGTGAGCAGAGTCATGATTGGAGTAGCAAGAAACGAGGACACAGCGTCCAAGACGAGAGAATCCTTAAAAAGGCCCAGTTCTCTCACCCTAAACAGTACCAATTCTCCTAACTCTCTAACTTAAGCCCCTCCCACAATTGTCTGAAATTCATCCTCTTCGAGATACAATCTCAGTTTATTGCTTAAATGTGAGTATAGAAAAACTCTGTTTATATAATCAAAACACTCTCAGTACCGTTCGTGATGTGTAAAATAAGCTTTGGTACTCTGTATTGTTTGAATTAGCTGTCAATCAAAGAGCTGAGGCAATTGAGAATTTCGGTACCCCCGTACCAAAACTGTAGTTTGGGGTGAGAGGTTTAGCCCCTTAAATTTTTATAAGAGTCTCGTTTAAGTCTTGGACTTACTACGTTTTACACAACCTCATTCAAACATGTTCGCCCCAATGTTCCAAAATAAAAAACAAAAGAGAGTGGGAGACACCCCCTTGGACCCTTCCCACGACGAATAGACTACGTACCTTCACGTAATTCGATATAAGTGTGACAGACTTTTCATTCCCAGTGAAAATTTCACATTATTATTAAATAAATTTTCGCACATTGTCTTCTCAAATAGGTGAAAAAGTGTGATGTTCTTATCTTTTAGTGTAATGCAATATGTACTTACCTGTATATATGGATCCCAACAAAATCCCTAGAACACTGAAGGATAAGACCATAAACAGTCTCTTAATAAGTATCGCCATGATGAAGTAACGTCTTTGATTCAATAACCAGTATATGCAGTGGTAACATCCATCACAATCGACAGCGGAACTTGACCACCCGCAATTTAAAGAATTATGTTATTGCGGCGCTATACACAATTATACCCGAAGGGAAAATCAACACATGCATAAATTACATGATAAATTTAAATTGTAACTTCCGTCTGAAAGTTTGAAAATATAAATTATTCAGCATGGGCTGTTCGGCCTTTTGGCTAAGATCATGCGTAGTACATGTTCTTTTAATACAATCTTCATTGGAGCCATACATGAAAGATTAATGATATAAATTATTTGAAGGCCTGAGTTTGGTCGGTTAGTGGTTACTTTGAACAAGTAGCTTCCTTGGAAAGCAGAACCTCTTTTGAGGGTAAACGTTCGGTTTCGCCGAATGGTTCTTTTCCAGAGGATCGGGAGGAATTCAGGAAAGGAAAAACATGAACAATAAATTTAAGTGTCTAACTGCCATTGTTCACAGGATATACCTGATCCTATTAAAAATGTTTAAGTTATCCCACGTAACTGAATTTCAAATGGTAGATTGAAAGGTAAAACAACGATGAACCGTGGGTTATCACAGAATTATGCACGATCGGGTTAATGTAAGCGATGCCCGAGTGTATCCAGCGATAGCGTTAACCCCGAGATAATCATTAAGAGAGACGACGTTTCTAAACATGCGCTTTGTACTAAAAATTACTCCTAAAAAGAGTTTAAAAAATTGTTCTTGTGCAATTAACCCTAAGTGCACTACTATGCTATATGCAAACTGGATTCAGTAACAACAGTATCCATAAGATAAAACAATTATCCTATGTTTCTAGGTTTGGGAAATATTACTACTACTTTAAAGAAGGACTTAAGGTCGCAACAGGATTTGTTATGTTAGAAGGGTGCTTATTCTAAGAATTTTGGTGAAATTTGCATGTGCATGTGTGGTTCTTAAGATATGAGCACGTAAAGTTTTCACATTTTCAACAAAAAGTGAACTTGAAGCAAGCACATATGGCATCATATCCCCACATTAGTGCTCAGTCTTTTGTTTTTTCTACTTTAGAGTCAATTTTCTCCTCAACCATCCCACATTAATAAAATGTGATTGCATAAGTGGCATGATACCTTTACAGACGTATTGCATCCCCAACAGGGAGGTCCTATTCCTATTAACTTCAAGGTCAACACAACAATCTAATAAAACAAAGGGAAACAAAGCAACCCATGTCAATGTGAGGAAGTGATACAAGCTCTGCTGCCCTCAAACTCACTTTGAAACACAAATCTGGTGACTTCATTTACTGATATCTCGAGAATTACATGTCAGATTTGAATGGAATTTTCACCACACTGTGTAAATTTGGTTCCTATTTAACATATGAAAATTAAATTTTTGCTCAAACTTCTCCTTTAGGAGCCCCAAAGGTTTAAACAAGGACAAAATTAACACTTCGGGAGGTACGGTAACAAGAAGGAAATAACACCTGGTATTCCACCGCTAGTAGACCGTGAGTCCAAAATTCTTTCATTCCGTGGCAAGCATCTCGGGTCTACACCAAATGTCCCTGAAAATGTTCTTTAAAATATTCACATTGATGAAAGGGTGATTCCCAATCGTGATAATTGCACATTATTGAGAAAAGGATTAAAATTCAATCACATTTTTTGCCAAAAAACGGAAGTATTTCGTTTACAAAATACTTATGACGTAGTTACTGCCCAATCACAGATCTCCATTCAGGTCACATGAGGATCACATGACAAGATCTGCCAGGTACCTCACAAAGTATAATGTAGTTAACAAACAAGACACTCTTAATATCAAAACATAAACGATTCAGGTGCTTAATTCCTTGTCTGGGAAACTCTTCATCGGATCTGTTATCATTCATAAGAATGACGAAATCTTAACATTTATCCTGTACCAAAAAACTCTTTGAATTGTTTGCTAACAAGAGAGATTTTGTGTGCGCATTTAGATGATCGAGACGGTGAACTGAACCAATGTGAATTTCCAAGCACGATTCCCTATTATTAGTGTTAGGCCTACTTCTTCTTCTTCAATAAAGGTGACACATCCAAAGGACATTCTTTCACCATGCATGCGTCGAGAGGCTAAATATGCCCAGTAATATAGGTAATAGGGTCTTTATGGGCAGAGGCAACCCTCATTACATTCAAGGGGAGACGATTCCAATCCTTAATGGTTCGAGGCAGGAAACTAAATTTATAACAGTTAGTACTAGTATGTGGGAGACAGACATGAAGGTCATGCATTAAACGGGTTTTACGAGTAGGCCGCTGGAGACAATCAACAGGTAATTGAGCCTGGCCAAACACACCTTTGGAAAAAAGGATCAATCTACTTTTCCTCCGCCTTTCAGTTAAGGGCAGAAGGTTTAGTTCCTTAAGGAGCCTGGTCATTGATCCTGGCTCCCTAGAATAGTCAGAGGCAATGAATCTAGCAGACCGCTTTTGTATACTCTCAAGCTTGTCGCGCAGGTAAACCTGGTGGGGGTCCCAAACACTACTGGCGTACTCCAGCAGAGGCCGAAGGATTCCTTTATAAGCCATGAACTTGACATCACCAGGGCAGGAAGATAGGTTTCTATACAAAATACCAAGAATCTTATTTCCCTTGTTACAGATGTTTTGGGTATGCTTTTCCCAGTTCAGATCTTTAGTGATGGTAATTCCGAGATACTTAATACTATCTTCCCCCTACTGTAAGTTACCACAACTTGAGAAGTCGAGCGATTTACCGACGTGTATTAGGATGATCAGAGCAAGAACCAAGGTACAGAATACAGGTAAGGGCCACATTAAATAACTGTATAACATAAATCATGAAAACTTGGTTGAATTACCAATTTGTACTTCTCACAGGGAGTGCTCTGTCCCATAAGCCTACCAAGGTTTTTTAGAGTACTTCCTTTCGTAACTTTCAAAACGTAATTTGTTACAACACTGTATATATGTAAATATTGTTACTATTGGTCGTTACGATGAAACAAATAAATGAAATGAAATGAAATTAACAGTTGTGATGGTCGTAAGACACTCTGTGCAAACCTAGGCCTAAGCACGTTACAACACAGAATTGCCATAGACCTCAGAATCATAGGCCTAGTGTATAATCACTTTCTAAACGTTTATTATTAAGGCATAACGTTATCCTTACTTATTAGCAAATAAGTGTGTGTATACAAACAGCATCAGCGATCGTTCGAAGGCAGTCTCAATGCGCAATTAAAGTTACTACACTGAATCACTAGCAACTAACAAATAGCCCCTAGGCCTACTAGGACTACACTAATGCTACAAGTACCCAGTACAGTAGGCCTACTATAGTTAAAAACAGGATGGTAATCTGTGTCATATACATGTGTGATGATTGAAAATGGAATAAGCTAGGCATGAGATTTTAAAGTAATGCTCAAAGCTAGGAATTGATGGACTGATTGATTAACCAGGAGTAACTGTGCTTGTCGAAGAGCTCAATTTTTAATGAGCCATCGTAAAGTAAGTGTTAGGGGGTATTCTAAAACCTGTGATAACATCACGGCAGTGATGCATTGAATTTACCGTCATGGCTCACCATCACGTCACGTCCTGGAATTGGGTCCTGCTGTACTTTTTCAATGTTGTGTATAAATTCTTAACGTTGGGTGCACACTCATGGATCAGTCTAGACTGTAAATTAATCCATGGAACTTTACCTTAAATTTTGCTGTCACAGGCTCCATCAAACAAATAACTTGACATCACATCACCAGGGTATAACTTTGCGGCCTAGAGGCTAGATGCAAGGATAATATTATATTTATAAACATAGGTCCCAAACTCCTTATCTTCACACTGTTAGATTTGCTGTGTCAGCATGCATTCATTTTTTAAAGGCATTGTTAAAGCACACAGTTCATTGCTCGGTGTATACTGTTTTGATCAAGGTAATTAACGCAAATTTTGGCATGTTTGGAAAACAAACGCACAAGTTGATTTTCCATTGCCAGTGTGTAAGAAATGTAAATGCATGCAAGTTTTGAAATCATTGTAAGCCAATGTGTTGTCAAAGTTATCATGGTACCGTCACTGATTTTGGTCATCATCACAGATTTTAACCTTGGTCACATACATCACATCACTGAGTCGTCACAGATTTCAGACGATCCCATTTAAAATTGCCACAATGTGACTCTATAATATCAAATAGCTTAGCCATATTTATGTTTTGCTTTCTACTTCATATTTCAGTCTTTTTGAAAGAAGGTCTAGAAAGGCATGATGGGATGGCAACCTCAGATGAGAATCCAGCAAGGACTTGTCTGGTATGTTTTATTTTAAAGTTGGCGCAAAATGATAAATTACCAAGGACTCTGCTTCATTGACCATTTCCATACACTGTTATACTTCTAGAAGTGGTGGCAGTGTATACTGTAGCTGAGGGGATGTCTTTACTTCACTTGATGTTGTTGATAGTATGACTCAGCTTAAGTTTTTCACCGCTGTGAGGAATTAATTCATTTATGAAGGTAAATGTTCAGTCTTTGCCAATGATGCTGCAGGAGTCAGGTTTCGAGCAACAAACAGCTACCAAAGACTCACTTTGCCTTTGAGCTAGTCGGTTTCAATTTGCAGGGTAGATATAGCTAGAAAATTGGCTGAAAATTAGCACAACAGTCACATGCAACCTTATCAAAAAAATTTTAGGCTGAAAGGCCCAGTGTGTTTCTGGAGGTCATGTAACAGACCTCCTAATGTGGGTCAAGGTCAGTTTCAATATGCTCGTTTGACTTGGATTCTCGACCATTCAAATTGCCGAGTCAAAAACACTGCAAAATTATATTTAAATTATATTTAAATTGTGATCTGTCAGTGATTTTTTTTAATTGCAATTTCTTTAGTTGAGTAAGTTGCCAATACAGAAACCATCACTGCATTTAATTTGTGGTCATGATTATATGTTGCAATGTTTGGCTGAATGATGTATTAGTGTCCAAGTATGATGTCATGGCAAGGCTCCTCATATCTCAGTGGCCAATGAGATTTTTTAAACAATAGATAATAATAGTTTTTGTTGAAGATCAAAGGGGTAGGGGGCATCTCTCTCTTTATACCCCTCCAAGGAAAGTTGTAGGTTCTGGCAGTGAAATTACAGTGCTGTTACACAGGAGTTTGAATTTTAAATTATTCATTACTTGATGTGCACAGAAAGTAAACAAAGAGGTACAATGAGGTTCAAGCATTTACTTCAGTTTTATTCTATTCTTTATTTCTTTCAGAACCCACAGACACAGGACCAAAGCTGACACAGTCCGAACAACACCTGTTGATTTATGCGGGTTTTCATCTGCAATGTCATTTGTCTCCTGCAGTCTGCATCATACGTCAAACAGATACAACAACAGTGCTAACTGGAGTATTTGTAGGAAAACTGCAAAAAAAAATTCATCAGTGTTTGCCAAAAACTTGCTTGTGTACCCATATTTGCTTGAACTGACTTTTCCAAGTGGAAAGACAGGCCTTGATAATGCTGTGATAGGTTAGGTAAATGAAATGAAGACATTCCTGGATGTGATTCTGTGGTAAATTATAAGGAAATTTATCACTGAAATCACATAGATGCTCTGTGACTTGCTGTTTAAAAACTGTAATGTTAATCAGAATTGTAGCGGAAGTGTTTACCAGAGATTTTTATACCCTGTTACATGTTCCTTTCTTTGCATGTTTTTTTTTTTCTTGCAAAATCAATGAGTTATTTCACCTCGAAGCCAAGGGATAAGGATTGATAAAAGGAATTCCAAAAGAAAATGTGGCTTTGCCTTCTACGGGATCAAGAAAAATGCGATGAGGTTTTTAAGCTTACAGTATTGTATTTCCAACTTTTTTGTGGATAGTATTTTCAAAAACAGTGTATTTTTAGCTCTAAGCTCAACCCACAAAGTGAGAGTAGAACTAACATTATAGTGTAGAGGGCAAAATTTCTGTCCCACTGAAAATGTCTGTCTCACTTTTCGAAAGGTTTTAGCCTCTGTAATTGCCAGTGGACTTTTTTGAAATTTTCTGTGCATGTGCCATTTTAGGATGGCAACAGATTTCCTTCCTAGCTACATGATAGACCAAAGAGAATTGGTACTGTTTGGCCATTTTCATAATTTTTCATGGTTTATAGCCTCAAGGCAAGTCTGCAAGGCAAGTTCCCAATCAAGGCATTTTTATGTATATAGGCCTATTCTAACAGTTGCCTATGTCCATGAGTTCACAATCAGCTATTTTTAATTTAACACTTTTGTAGAAAGCACTATATAAATGGAATGCATTATACAGGAGGATAATTTCAGTATGCCAGAAAACTAATGAACTTTTTCTTGTTAATCATTTGCATTGGTGAACTATAGAAATCAAGAGCTGTGGTGCACATTGCTTGACCCCCAGTCACTCCTGGAATATTTGTTAATTTATCTGATATGACAAACCAAGTTGCAAGTGTTCCACGGTTGTTGCTGCATCCTCATCCTTCATGAATGAATCCAGATTCCAGACATTATCACTGTATCTGTTCCTACTGCCCACTCTCCTAAGTGGTGGTGCAAGGATATCAAAAGTGTTTGGGGGGTGGGGGGCAAAAGAGAATGTTTGGAGCATAAAAATTTCCATGCAGAAACTGAGCGAAAAGGGCTAGATCTGCAGGACAGGTAAAGTGCCCGTTTCAGGTCCCCTGTGGTGTCCAGGGTGCAAAGGCCTTGGAAGCCAGACCCATAGCCCCCTTAAAATTCTTCACCCCTTAAAACTTTAAAGTGTGCCAATAAATTAATACATCTGTGCAAATGTGCCTCTGGAAAGGTTTTAGCCCACTTTCAATGCCTTGTCTGGCTATGGACCTGTTGGAGGCTTAGGTTTTAGCACATCCCTGGGTGAAAATTGAAGTCTCAGGTTAAGTGTTTTTAGTTTGGACGATGATTGGGGCACAAATGTTTTAACATGGGGGAGGGGCATGACTGCCCATGCCTCCAGCACCTCAAATGTTTCTTTCGCTTTGACCCGTCACCTCCATATACAGTATTGATTAATTTGATTTAGGGTAGCAATACTGTGTGTTGATTCATTTACTTCCATGAACATGAATTGTAACACCAACCTGGTGTAAAAAGGAAGCTGAAGTAGAGGGGGTACAAGGTTTGAGTAGTTGCTTACCTGGGTGGGGTCTAAGGGAAGGGTTTTCCTGTTCACTTTGGAAATATTTGCTTTTGGAAGTGTGCTGGACCTAAGATACACCATGGTACTTCATTTATGACACATTTTGAAGCATATATAAGTTACACATGACAGCGAATGGGGGAGGGGGTCTGCGCCCCTTCCCTGCATCTGCCACTGTCATGTGATATCCAAATAAAACAACCCAGCCTAAGAACTGAAGAATAACCAGGCAAGCCCAATTAGCATCTACTACAGTCAACCCAAGAAGTTTTACCGTTTGTTATTGTTCGCTATGGGTCCCTACAGGGTGTGGTGGGGTGGGGTGGGGTCTTGTGATTAAGGTCAAGATGGCTGAGTGAGCAGCTTGCCACCAAATACACAACTGAACTTGTCAAAGAGAGATATGATGGTTTATCTGCATTTAAAACTGCATTATTGTTGTCTATAGATCATTTGGACAGCGCCCTCTATTTCAATTATCCTCTTATATCTTTGCCCCAGATGACATCTGTTGGAAAAAAAGTATGCAAATCATATGAAGAGGACTATCTTGATGATCCCATATCTGCAACACCCAGTTTTTGAGTCTATTTTGAACACAGGAGAAATTGTTTTGTTTTGTACACAAGTATGTGGGAATGTGTCGGCCATTTTGTCTCATTAATCATTAATGTGCAACTTTTGAACGTGGAAATCATTCTTTTCACCAAATTTGATCAATTTTCTCCCAATTGGTGACAATTTTCCGTAGTCCCCTTGATGTTGCCACGAAAGTCAAGATTTAAAGCCTTTTTTTGACTCTGTCCCATGGTCTATAGCAGCGAATTTCGTGTCCACCGCCTTGTTATGACCCTAGTCTTGACCTATTAAGCAAGCATGCATGGTATGTTTTGCTATAATATGCGTCTGCGAACGCACCCTGTTTTTCAATATTTTATTTATGCGCATAACTGTAGTTGTAGTGGCCTATGTACTTTAGCTATGCGCATTCATGCATATAGGCTACGAATTGGGTAGCGATGTCCTTTTAACATATATGTATGGCCAGTAATTGTGAAGGAATAACGCTACAAAACTCGATGGGACACCCCACCCCTTTCGAATCAGTATTGACCACTGGTGTGCTGTTCAGGACATTTTCAGTCATTTATTAAAAACCCACTTTTTTAGCTGTACCTTCGATGGTATATGATAGATCAACTTAGTCTTTTGTTTTCCTTTGTAAGGCGTATTTGAATAATTATTTTGAGTAATGCGCCTTATAAATTTTACGAACTTTTTCACTGCACAGAGTTACTCTTCTCGACCCAACATCGGAAGGGGAGCAGGAGGTTAGCTCACTCACTGAGACTCAGGTATATTATGAAGAAAGGCCCCAATAGTTTTGTCCAAGATTGTCAGAGACTTTCGACATGTGTAAAACGTTAGCATCATGCAGTAGAAAGCGCCTCTTTGCTTGTTTACGGGTAAAGGCCCAATTCTCTCATCCCAAACAGCACCGGTACCAATTCTCCTAACCTTTTTAATTAAGCCCCTCCACAATTGTCTGAAATTCACCCTCATCCACACAAAGTCTTAATCTTGGTCAAGGCTCTAATACTAGTTAATAATAGACAACATCTGCTACACTTTTTGAGTAAGCCCACTATTACTTAAGAAGTTCTCAGCTCTGTATTAGCTACAGAACTGAGGATTTCTGAAGGTAAGAGAGGGCGTACTCAGTAACAGTATAGTAAATGTTATACAGTATTATTAACTAGTATTAGGGTCTTGACCAAGACTAACAAAATCCCAGTTTATTGCTTCAGAGTGAGTATAGAAAAGCTCAATGTGTATAATCAAAACACTCTCAAAACAATTCATGCTGTGTAATATAAGCTTTGTTACTCTGTATTGTTTGAATTAGCAGTCAATCAAAAAGCTGAGCCAATTCAGAGAGTTTTTGTCACCCTAAACCTGCAGTGTAGTTTGGGGTGAGAGTATTGGCTCTTTAAGTTATGGCAGGTAAACGATATGAAAGGCGTTAAGTACTCACTACCACATGTTATTTTCTAGAAAACGCTGGCGGAAATTTTTCCCAGGTCGTTGGTAATTTCACCTTAAAAACAAGCCTAATTTATAAAAAGTTGCTGACCATCGACGGACGGAAGGAAAAGCTTATTGTCTCTTGTTTCTATTTTTGGACACACAAGTGTGGGAAGGGGCTAAATTAGGGGACTTTGGGTCTTGACCAGGGTAAACAGGGGGGGGGTGCGGAGGGTGCGAAAGCCCCCTCCAGACCAAAAAAAAAAAAAATTGGGGGAGGGGCGTCGCCCCCGGGTGTGGAGTGTCGCCAGGTGTGGAGATTTTTTTTAAATGAGGTCGGAATTGTGCATGGAACGGCCAAACGGCAATCCCTCCTACGTTTTTACTACTTCTAGACTTTCATGTGGCGAAGTTTCAGCTCGTCGTCGATCCATTACTATTTCATGCCTGGATATATTCGCTAAAAAAACTAACCTATTTTCCGCCTCTCAATAAAAAAATCCTAGCTTCTCCAAACAACGACCAAAAACCTCACCCGACCCCTCATTCGAAAAGCCTGAAAAACTATCTGGGATCCCGAAAGATACATCATTAGCACAGTATCAGTTCGCGTCAGTTATAGTCAGCTCGTAGCAGTACGGGTTGGCGTTTTACGCTACCGAATCCTTCGCGAATTTAGCAGTATAACACTGTGACCTTGTTTAATTCTTGTTATAGTCTAGCCAAGGTGCTAGTATTTCTTATAACAGGAATCAGTCATTTCATCCAAGTTGTATTTTAGTGTAAAACAGTTTATAGTTTAGAGTCCCCGTCAGGACATAGGTTCATAATCGTGGACAGACTTATTAATATTATTGGAGGAGTACTGGCGTAGACGGGGGCACAAGGGGGCCATGCCCCCCCCCCCCCTGTTCATGCCCGCAAAAAAATATGAAAGAAAAGTAGTTACAAAAATTACGATAGTAAAAGGTACGTTCGTCGCCTTGGCTTAGGCTGGCCCTATGCACTTCAAGGGTCATACTTTACAATTAGTAAACATATTCCAGGGTTCGTTCCGCATTTCTGTTGATGTCCAACGGCGCACGCACTCTGAACGCGAACACTATTCACTACACTCAATCAGTGTTTACAAACAAATGCCATCACGGCTGGGCATCAAAGAGTTGGTAACGCGCGCTCACTGAGCTCTATGCTATTATATAGCTCAGCGGGCGCGCTTACACTGTCGTCGCAATGGACGGTGGGTTCCAATTTGTCTACTCTCTGCGTGCAACCGCGCAAGCGGTAACACACGCAACACCAAACATACACCTATGTGTTCTTGCGCTTGCTCTTTGCCAACCAATGCCAACCAGTGACGTAAGTGTCATTACTGTAATAGCCTATAGCACTACAATCACCCCAAATCGATAGTTGATCGATTGCTCACCGAAAATAATAAACCAAATGTCACGTAGGCCCACAGTATATTGATGCATCATACCCTCTTAGCAGGGGGTCTGTCGGCGGCCATTTGACCCACGGAGAGTCATCGGAGGTCCGCTGGCCTGACACCGTGAAAAGTGGTTGATGGGTAGAGAGTTTTTGCCAATCATCCTCACGCCCGTCAGCGAACCGTAGACCCAGACATTTTTCCGACTATGGGCCAACAGTGGGCCGTCAAAGGACAGATCAAATATTCCTGACTAGCTGGGATAATTAGCTAGGCTACATGCAATGTTCAAAATACAATTACCGATAAGCAGTGGAGTAGTTATCTAGTAAAGGAAATATGATATTAAAAGAATCGAATGAAATTTCTTTATTTCAGGAAAAATATCTACGAAAATAGGGGAAAATTCCACTTCAAATAGTAAAATAGGTCTGTTTTACTGATCAATGTCTAGGGAGTGTAAAATTTGTGAAAAACCAGTTTCCGTTGAGGGAAATATTACTTTCTTCTTTTCTAGACAGTGATTACATACAGTTGTTTCCTTTTAGCAGTCACAATATAAGTAATGAAAAATCGAAAATAGTGAAATGTACCGCCAACTAGTAATGATCAAGGGCAATCTATACTTAGATTATCTTGAGGGGACATGATGAAAGAGGTGAGTCATTGACCAAGGGTCTTTTCCTGGAGATCTTTAAACTTTAGGGAGAAATGATGACACCATAAAGAAACATCTCGAGCATTCTATTTCTGGTATTTCTGCAAGAAATACCAGATATACCTCACCAGACATCCAGAATGACAGCTTGAGTTCAGCAGAATTTAAGTTTCAAGTGAAAATGCTTTGCAAACGGAAACTTAAAAAGCGACTGCTTAGATCCCTATATATAAGCCTGGGAGATGTCATTTTCGACTGTCCGAGGGGCCATATTTGATTGAACATTTTTTGTACGCCTAATGCCAACCAATGGTGGCGCTCAGCTTAGTCTTTCTGGCTGAATTTAAGTTTGAAGTGAACGTTTATCTGCAATTGAAAACTCAGTAAAAATAACAACTGCTTGGATCTCCTAAAAAGTTATAAGCCTGGGAAATTTCATTTTCGACTATCTGAGAGATACGAATTTTCAAATTTTCTAGACACCTCACTCACTCGTGGACTGGAACCGCTGCTCGCAACTTAGAGCAGGATTTCGAATTTGCAATCCTAGGATCCATAGTCCAGTGGAGTGATGAACTGAGCTGTTCAGTATCTCAAAAGCGTGTTTGAATCTGAGAAAGATCACAAATATTTCTCACCAGAATGAAAGACATTTAAACCTGGCAAATGCCATTTCCAGCCATTTGGGAGCAGTTGAAACCAAAATTTACTTTGTACGCTCCGCGCCAACCGATGGTGGTGCTACGATGAGATAGTAAGCTCCAGCCCCCTACAAATGTATCCCCCTCCCACAGCCTCACGCAAGAGAGGAAAATCCTATTTACGCCACTGAGTTTGATGTACCAACAGCTGAAAACTAAAAACAAAATTTGAGCTGTATGAAACAGATGAAGGTACATGGCAAGCAAAAATATCCTTACCAGGCCTAGGGCTGTTATAACACTTGCAAACATTAAGACGTGATAATGTGTAGAAATGTCTCTCTAAAGAATTGATAGCGTTAACCTTAATGCCAGTACTTCAGCTTCAGCAGAAACAGCATTTTTGAAATATGGGTATTATTAAAAATCTACGCTCCGCACTATGGCACAAATACGGTTCATATCCCTCATGCTTCTTTCTGTTGAACGGGAGGTGGTAAGCACCATGGATACTGACGAGGTTCTGAAACTTTTTTGTGAAAAACGCATAGACGTCTCAACGTAGGATTTTAAAATCAGCCCATACTTATCCAGCTAAGACTTAGAATGAACAGTGTACATTTTGTTGGTTAACATCGATTGTAACTAGCATGTTTATACTTTTTCTCAAGTTACAGTCATGATTGAGATTTTTTCATGTTTCTCAGTTTGATCCAACTGTGCGTGTAGAAAATGTTCCCTTTGATTAATCTTTATCAGAAGTTGTTCATCATCCCCACTAATCGGCCTAAATTTATCAAATTTATCCTCATACAAACCCTCTTCACCTTATTCACCAGCCACTTAAACGGCTTTTAAGAATGGAGACGATTTGTCGACTTTGTCCCATCCCCGCACCAAGAACCTCCTGACGTCCCTGTAGCTTATTTGGAAACTGTCTGATCTTTCTGCAATGAACTGATTTTTTTATTGAAGTGAACATTTAACTGAAAAAGATAGTTCAAATTAACGACTGCTTAAACTCTACTTACAAGCCTGGGAAATGCAATTTCCGGCTGTCTGAGGGGTCGCGATAATTCAAAATTTTCTGTACTCTCCGCGCCAACTGATGGTGGCGCTCCGCTTAGATAGTCTTTCGGTATGTTTGCCCTCCCCCGTTCAATAATCCTGGCTACCGCACTGTGGAGGAGTGAACCAAATAAGAAACCGACTAAATTTTGAACTGTGAGTGTTTGATACTTAATACAGTTGCAATTGTGTCAGGGGCAAATTTATTTGAGAGTCAATCATCCGTATGTGTTTTAAAGGAGAATAGCCTATAATGATTACAATTATCATTCACCCCCTAGATACAGTCCTACGCCTGAATTTCTTCTCTTGGTATGAACCAGACTGCGCCATTTTAAGTAGAAAAATTGCAAAGCTCCCTACATGGGAGGGGGCCCCTCCCTTGCCCACCCCCCTTTTGCTACTCCGTGGCCTCGTGCACAAAAATTTCCTCACTCACATGATTGAATTGCAAAACGCACCCCTACCCTTAAAAAAAGCTGGTGACGGCCCTGCCAGGGTAAATGCCGTCAAAAATTCGGATCTGAGTACTTCAATTCTTCTATCACATCCCTTCTGATGAGAACAGAGATATCTTGTTTTGCTTATTTTAACCCGGAGAATGCCGTTGTTTAAAGGTAGTGTGACATAAAAATGACAAAATTGGGTATTATACATATACCATGAAAATAGCAACAATTTCCATCAATCCATTAAAAATTGACAATTTTACAGGGCAACTCCTGATTTTCAATTAATCTTTAATAAATTTGAGTTCAATTTGCAAATCTTGGTATGTCATGGGAGGGACATAACATATATGGATAATGTTATCCTTTGTTCCTTTGTTATCCTTTCCTGAGGGTTTTATTTTGGAAGTTCAAATTGTGACCTTGAAAAATCATCAGTATCTATTTCCAAACCACAAACTACCTGATAAGTAATTAAGAGATAATTTATATAGGGTTAACAAAAATTTCAATACTATGCAGCACTCTCCATCATTATTTTTGCATAAGCAGCAAGTGTCTTCACATACATTCGGACTTTGAAGAAGTGTTTCTGGAGAACCGTAAAAGGTATTCAAATAATTCCAACAGATATTTCCTTAGAATAGTTCACTCCATAGCTGCCAAGTGAAGTAAGGTCATTTTGCTGACATGTCACACTACCCTTAAAGAGGCATTATTGTATCCTATGCTGCCCACATGCCAACCCGACGAGGCTGACATTTCACCAAACGGTTCTTGAACGAAAGCTGTCCTGGCGTTCGCTTAAATATCGTTCTTAATAACAATGGCTGTGGAGCGAATTTTGAAGTCGGGTGGCTAATCACCAAAGCCGCGCAATTTGCTCAACAGTATTACAGAAATATCAAAACCAAACTTCCTACGGCAGAGAAAATGTGAGCTAAAACCCCAGCATACACCCAAACTGCATGTTTGAGGGTTTCAACCTTATGAAAGTATAATATGAAGTTGTGTTTTTAGTAGGCCTAGGGTTATTTGTTTTTATTTTTGCTACTGCTATTGCTATTTTTGCTATTTTATTATTGCTAGGAATTATTTAGACATACGAATCAATAATTTCAACAGGTGGAAGAAATCTTTTTCTGGTTAGAAGAAGAGACATTCTTTTATTTCGAACTGATAGGTAAAAGATGAGAAGTTAATTTAAAGCGCTACCAGCACCAATAACAGTACTGATCAGTACTGAACAGAAGCGTTGATAGCCGCTGACGTAGTTTTTTTTTTTGGGAAGCTGTCATAGGACAGAAAACCCTGGTTATGCACTCGGTTTTTTGGTCTGATGTCAGCTGAAATGGTCCCTGACGCATACGGACACTGTACACGCACGTAAGTATGGCACGCCAAAAGGCTCACCGGTATGTGATGTAGTAAAAGTACACGTTCATGTACTAACTGCTTACGATCATGTACTGATTTCATACGTTCATGTACTGATTTCATACGATCATGTACTGATTTCTTACGATCATGTACTGACATTTAGTACATGATCGTATGAAATCAGTACATGTACGTAAGCAAACTCTGTTTTACATGTACATCGTAACATTTAAGTACATGATGGTGTAAATTTACATCATGATCGTATGAAGTTAGTACATCATCATAAATTTTTTGTACATGAACGTGTAATTTTAGCACATGAACGTGTAATTTTAGTACATGAACGTGTAATTTTAGTACATGAACGTGTATTTTTAGAACATCATCATATTTGGTGAGCCTTTTGGCGTGCCATACGTAAGTGAAGAGAGTTGACACTCCGAACAAAGATGCACGAATATGCAACAATACAACTCACAACAACCTGTTCAGTTGAGAGCGAACAGTGCAGTTGGGAGTCTGACCCCGTGACCTCGGCAGAGTAACGCAGTGGAGCGAACCAAAAAAAAAAAAAAAGGTGAAGCTGGCGAATAATAAGAAAATAACGGCTGTACGTAAGTTGATAAATGCCATCTCCACGGTCGGAGGGTTCTTCGAACTTTCAACGGTCATTTTCGCAAACATTTCGAAAATGTTTTGCGGGATAACGGGGTTGATTCTTGAAGGGGTCGCTTCGTTATATCACCATGCTTCTGCTGACCCGGGGGAAATTATTACAGGGGCGCCACAGCCCCGAAAAGGTCCGATAATTTGCTATTTTGGCATTGCGACTTTCAACGGTCATTGGTAAATATTTCAAAAATGTTTCGCGAGACAAGGGGATGATTCATGTAGGGGTGGGTCCATTCTAACACCATGCTTCCGCTGAGCCTGGCGCAAATTGTCACAGGGAGCTCCAAAGCCCCGAAAAGGTCCGATAACTTATTTCTATAAAGTGGGGCCTGGGGTTGAGATTGGTACGTTACTTGCAAGGATGGCATTCTCGTAGGACCGGGACCCTCTATATGTTCAAAACTTTATTACGATAAAATAATGCACTTTTTCGCATGGAAAGGTTCGAATTAATAACGAGCCCACATTTTGCGCTATCTGAACAGAACAATACCATTCGAATTGGGCACCACTATAACTTTTAGGGTAATTCGTTCTCATGTTCTCTTCTCCGTGCGGTTTCATTTTTGTTCCACCTTAGGGTGGTCAGGCACAATAGAGCTATTTTCGGTCGTCTATGTACTTCGTCGCACTGCACCCATGCGGGCTAAAGGAACTCCATGGTGCGTCGTCCATATTATGTGTGGATGGGACGTGTAGATTTGGTTTTATTTATTTGTTTTGTTTTTTGTTTTTGTTTTCTTTATGTAAAGGGGGACTGCTCGTATAAGCTTTGCTTTTTCAGTCGTCCTCCACCACCTTGTTTAAATGTTGTATCATTTTGTATTTAAACTGTGGAAATAAACTCAAACTCAAACTCAACTAAGATATTATCCTGGTTTTACCGTAAGTGCAGGCCGGTTTTGCGATGTGTGTATGGGCACTTGCAGAGATTCCGAGCCCACAATTGCCAAAAGGTGGCATACTAATGAAAATGCTCAACTGTGGAAACTCTCAGTTGTAGGCTAAGTGAAAACCCCAAAGACCTGACAAATCGCTTGCATAAGATTCATTTAATTTTTTGTGTGGATATTCACTGGGTTTCTTCGTAGACAACTCTTTTATTGGTAAATGCATGACAACGGTGGTCGAACTTCCTCACTTGAATGATAGCTCAAAATCTGCAAGTCATGCAGACAACTTGGCAGATCACATGGACGTTACCAGATAAGGGGTCGATGAAGGGGTCGTACTTTGCGCGAAAAAAGAAACTTGTTATTGTCGCGTTGGTGCGAGCACTACGACGTCGGCGTGGGATCCAGGGGCGAAGCCCCCAAAAGCTCTGAGACATTAGACATTAGACTCTTTAGGCATTTCAAATGCCTTTAATGCGGTGACATATTGCCAATATGACAAAATTTTGATTTCATAAAGGTTTAGAGCAAAACGTGAATCCATGTATGGTTATCACAGGGAAAGTTTAAAATCTTGAAATTACAATGTCATCAGAAACTTTTTCTTTTAAAATTGAGGTGCGGGTATGGTGGATCCAATTGCAACCGGAGTGGTAGTATCCAGAGGCAACGGATTCCCAGAAGAAAACCCCGTTAAATCCCGTGGAATGTAATGAAGTATTCAAGATTAATTTGGTAAAAATAGTGAAGGCTTAAATAACAAATCATGAAGAAATTTGGTAAAAATGACTTCTGCAATGCAAACAAATTTTAGAGAACCATTCAAAACTGCAGTGGCGTAACCAGCATGGGGGTAGAGGGTGGGACCCCCAGTGAAATGCCTTGCCCCGCCCCCCTCCCCTCGAATGAAAAAATGAATGACAATTTGTAATCGGTGGTATTACCTGATACTACGTACAACTTATGCAGTCCATTGTTTCAATTTTGAATTTTGATGCGTTCTTAACGGATATCCTGTCTTGTAGTTAGACAGGTAGCATCTTTGTTAGATGGGGTAGGATTAAAGACCGCAGATACTTTGAAGTTAGTAGCGTAGCCACGGGGGGCCTGGGTCTGCCCCCCCCCCCGATTTTCTTCAGGCTCCCCAAACTTTTTGCGTCCTGATAAACATTGTTCCTCTGGCAGTATGAATGTCACTTGTAAGATCTCTACAAAGACTATGAAATTTTTCATGTTCCCCAAAAAGGAAAATCCTAAAACGTAGGTCTGTAATCAGTTCAAAGTTTTGCCAAACATAGCACCAATTTGCATCTAGGAAATCTAACGCAAAAAAAGTTTCTCAGAGGGGGACACAACTGCTTTTGGTTTTCCTATATATTAAAGCTGAAATCCATTCAAATATTGCCCCATTTGCGATCTACGTTCTCCTGAAGTTTACAATTTTTCCCAAGGGAAAGGGAGGTACCGGTTCCCTTTAGTTTCATCCCCAAGGCGACAGATCAGATACGCCCAGTCTCGGGTCCCTAAAAGGTGCATGTATTACCATTTTTCATATATTGATTTTTTTATTCTTATTATTTGAGAAGTGGCAGACATGAGTTCCCATTTCAAGGCTGGGTACATGCAGCTTAAAACACGTGGGAAGTGCCGTTTTCGGCCATCTGGAGGGTTTTTAAAGCCCAAAATTTTCTTGTACGCTCCGCGCCAACAGATGGTGGCGCTCCGCTTAGATAGTCTTGTCGCCCCTTACCCTAAGAGGTACCAACCCCTCCCACTTATTATCCAGCCCCTCCCCCCGAAAAATCGATTCTGGCTACGTTTGAAGTACTGCTCTGTTAGGTTCCAAAAGGGGAGAAACTTCGTGCAAAGTTTAAAAAGTGTCGAATCAAGTGTACAGCCTTAACAGGCAGAGTTAAAACTGCAAATTTCGTCTGAAGGCGGAACAAACCGATCACTTCATAAATAACCTCTCCGATAGATCTCTATCGAATAAGTGTAATGTTAATTAGCTCTCGGTAGGGGTGACAGTTTATAGCTATACCCCGCCATTCAAACAGAATATCCAAAGCCTCGTAGTCCTCAACGGACCATTTAAAACCATGAGGACACCATAAACTTTGTACAAGAAGCAAAGAACTGAAACAAAACCTACAGTGCTAAGAGTAAGACACTGGCACTTAATGTCGGAAAATCCGAATCTGTGTCAAAGTTTCCGACATCACCGGGTCATAGCCTTCGAGAGGGCACCGAAACTAAATAATACATGTACCCATTTTTCTAGGCTTAAAGCGACGGGAACTGGAAACAACTCACGAGGAGAACGAAGATTGCTCCGTCGAATCTCTCATCGAAACGCCCCGATATTAAGAGCAATATTTTATCGAATTTAGACCAGGGCAAACTAGAAACTAACCCAACTACTGATGAAGCTCAACATCTAAAACCCAAGAGCACAAACATGTTTTAGAAACCTAACAGGACAGTTCTTCAAAGTATGTGCGGTCTTTAATCCCACCCACAGCTCAAAGATGTTACCCGTTTAATTACAAGACAGAATATCCTTTAAGAACGCCTAAAATTCAAAATTGAAACAATGGACTGTATGCGTAGTATTAGATAACGCCACCGCCTAACCATTTTCATTCATTAATTTTTCTGTGCGTCTCCAAACACAAGAAATTGACAATAAACTTGTGTTAGGCTACAATCCTCGACAAAAAGATGGGAAAAACAAGCAAAACAGGCAATGAACGGATCATCATCCCCCATCACTCCCCCATTCAATGTTGTGGCAGCCCAAGGCGTCCAGAAACTTCAACCTTGATACGGGATCGGGGTTTGTCCCATCAGGGAGTTGCAACTCCCTGGTCCCATGTACTTTTTTCGAGGATTGTAGCTAGCGTAGCCATAGACATCTTTCATGCATGGGTGTGCTGGGTGGGGTAGGGTGGGAGTAGGAGTTTTACAAATGAGTGAAGATATTGCACAGAAGTTTGTAAAATTTTCTTTGTTTTGTTCCTACTAATATATTTTTTCTTAATACAGAAAGAAATAGCCCTGGTTTTATTTCTTTACTGGGCAAAAAACAAGGGTCCCGGAGTAAAATCATACAGTTGATTTTAAAAGCAAGCAAATCGTTAAGGCCTCCATTAAATAGCATTTTAAATGGGAACTTAGAATAGCAAATCGTGATTTTGATTAGGCATAAATCAAACTTTATACAAATAAAAAACACGAATTATTTAATTGAGAAATTTTGCATTTGTTTTTCTTGACATGTGTGTGATTAATTAAACATAATTGATGTGCAGGTTTTAGATTTTCACAGTTTAAATCAAAGGACCAATCCTCTCACCCCAAACTACACTTCTTGTGTGGGGTATCAGAAACTCCGACTCAATTGGCTCGGAATTTGATTGACTGCTAATTCAAACAGTGCAGAGTAAAACAGTGCAAAGCACCAAACATATTGCACGGCATGAACTGCGCTGAGTGTTTTGATTATATACATACTCACCCCGAAGCAATAAACTGAGATTGTGTCTGGATGAGGATGAATTTCAGACAATTGCGGGAGGGGCTTAAAGGCAGTCATTCGTCACCCTAAACTACAGTTTCAGTATGCACATATCAAAACTCTCAATTGGTACAGCTCTTTGATTGGCATCACATTCAAACAATGCATCATAGCTAAATTACACAGCATGCATGGGCACTGGGAGTGTCTTGATTACACATTATGGACTTGCATGGCCTCTGGAACAAGCCATGAAGCAATAAACTAGGATTGTGTCTGGATAAAGGAGTTTTAGATAATGTGGGAGGGGCTAGAAGTAAGTAGGGCGGGAGAATCGGAACTGTTTGGGATGATGAGAATATGCCTTTAAGTAAGAAGGTAAGGAGAACTGGTACTGTTTGGGGTGAGAGAATTGGGCTTTTAAGGCATGCATGGCATGACTATAAAACATTAAAATGGCCAGCTGATGCAATAAACGGAGGAACAAACGACGCTTTGGCGCAGCGGAGAACCTTTTCGACAATCCAATTTATACTTTAGCTGTCATGCACTGAGGTCCCTCTTTGGCATGTAGTAAACATTTATAGTGAGAGTATAAATTTCCAATCATGTGTTTCAAAAAATAAGGGATATTTAGCTGCAACTTATAGGGCCGAAGACACTGAAAAGTTCCATTTCCGACAATCTGAGAGGCATTTTTAGCTAAAATTTTCTCTGTACACTATGCGCCGACCAATGTTGGCGCTCCGCTTAGAAAGCGTTTTTCCTGCTTGCCCTCCCCTCTCCCCCCGACATCAACCTTTGCCCCCCCCCCAACCCAAAATGAAAAAAAGTCTAGTTACACCACTGCAAATCTGCAATGAACAGCGCACTACTTAAAATATCAGGCTCTATAAAACAGAACAGTAATTTGTGTACAATGCTATTTTACCAATATGCTCATGGGCGTCCGCAGAAATTTTTATAAGGGGGGGGGGCAAGATCTTTCATGGATGATTGAATTGTGTACACTATCTAAGCGGAACGCCACCATCGGTTGGCGCGGAGCGTACAAGAAAATTTTGGGCCTTATACTAACCCTCCAGATGGCCGGAAATGACACTTGGCGAGTGTTCTAAGCTGCATGTACCCAGCCCTGAAACAGGAATTTCATGTCTGTAATTTTTAGATTTTTAGCATTTTCAATGCAAAAAAATTGTTGAAGGGAAATCTGCCTCTCGGTAACGGCCTCGCACGCCTATGCACGATAAAACTTACAACTGTCAAACAGCCTATATAGGCCTATGTCCGTTACCTAATTATGAACCATGCATACACCCCTCCCCCCACCCCCGTATTCACCTTGTATATCCAAGTTACACCCGCGCGTCACCACTTGAGATCATCACGAGACCAAACCAAGACCAACGCATTCATCAATGATCGGATGCCATATGCATCCTAAATACCTGACAACTAGGCTAGTACATAGTTTTTACAATTACAAATTTCCAAAAGATATCACGAATGATGGTCCCCAAATTACGATTTCACTATTCACCATACTGCACCATCTTCTCTTTTGCTATTCCTGGTCAAATGTCCGCATATTTCACGAGTAAAAACTGACGCTGTGAGTGAAGGTATTTTGATGATTTATTTTTAATTTATTTTATTTTAATTTTTAATTATTTTTTCACAAGTTTGATTTCCGGGGGGGGGGCAAGTGCCCCCCTTGCCCGCCCCCCCTTGCGGACGCCCATGAATATGCTTGGTTGTTATCTTCAATCATTCTCCTTCAAGACCTAGAAAATAGTGTCATTTATTCCAACGAAAGAGGAAATGGAAAGGGAGAAATTGAAAACTTCGAGCAGCAATTGGGGGAAAAACAAAAGAAGTTAGTTGAGACTTAAAAAAATAGTTTACTCATCACTCAGTTTGATACGTATGCATGGAAAAGGAAGTTAATTTTCAATGCTACCAGCTCTACCATCCGTTGTTGGTAATCCTGCATTCTGATTGGTTGAGCAGAGATCTGTAATTTCACTACTCACGGTCAATACACGTATAGAAACTTATAAAGGTAAAGTTTTTCACACATTTTTAGTGGTAGGAATAAACCACATTTGTCTGATCATTACTGTCTCATAAGCCGTCTTGACTCCAAATTAGCAACATAATGGACTCGACTTTGCCTCGACCCTTATTTTGCCAACTTGGAGTCTAGACGGTTCATTCACCATAGTATAGTTAGCCAAATGCGACTTATCCCTTAAATATCGGTACCGCCACTTCGTTGAGATTTTAAATCAATTTGAAATATCCCGCAGGTGAACTTTCGTTTTAGTATTAATGTATAATGAGCCTTTACTGACATGAAGCAGTTTACCCAGCCAAAATGAACAGAATCCAAGGGATGAACATATCGCTTCAATAGAAATATAGTATATAGTTTCAATAAAAATGGTTCTGTTAAAAAACATACTTTAAAGGTATTTCATGAAAAGCACTAGCCATTTAGATATATGATCATAATACTATGGAAAGGTGTAGCTACATACGTCCAATAGGACTTGCCAGCGGACTGAGACACTTTACAAAAAGTAAGGGGTAAAATAGTCATCTGGTCAACGTTTGTGTAAAAAAGCACAGGAGGATCGTTCGCAACTCCCCCTCCTTGGTGACGCCAACGGATCTTCAGGGTGTGAAAACTTTATATATCTTAATGCGTTGCGTTCGCCTGCTTAAAAAGGACCTTTAACCTGAGATAAGTGCTTCCAAATTACCGGTAGACTAAACATATGGACCTCGTATTCCAGTTTTATTTCACTGCAAAGTGACTGCAAAGAGTGAACACTTTTTCAAGTTTAGCTGTGGATGTTGAAATAGTCACTGTAACATTTTGTAGGATAAATGGCGCAAATCTCTGTTTGAGAGTGGGGGGCGAAAATGCTAATGATGTGCCCATGAGTATTTAACTGTGCACATGTGGCGGGAACCACGAGGGCGAAGCGCGAAGCCCCAAAGGGCTTCTGGTGGGATCCAGGGGCAAAGCCCCTGTGGGGGTCCAGGGGGAGAAGCCCCCGGAAGCTCTTGTGTTCTAGCATTTCCAAAGCTTCTGAAAAACCGATTTGAACAAAAAAAAAAACGAAAAAAGGTGACCGTATTTTTAGGTCTACTCAAATTTTTGGGGGGCCAAATTACGATTCTCCCCCCCACTGGGCCCCCTTGCCCCCCCCCCCGAGTTTTGCGCCCCTGTGTAGGATTGCCTACTAGCCTACGCAGGGAATTACCCTACAACCCATGCATATCATCCTTTATGCGCAAACCAAACTGTTAAAAATGCCTGTAAAAAGAAAGTAACAAACTACAAATAAAAAGGCATACATGTGGATCTCTGCTGCATATGCAACAGGTATTCACATGTATTTCGTTGTTTTTGTTAATTAATTTACTTGCACTTTCAGCAGTGAGAAAGCGGTTCCCATTCGCATGCTGAAGGAGCAGCCCTCCGCATAGACAAATATATTCTACCTTCTCATAGAAAGCACTTTTGTTTTATATTTAGCCAGCAAATAGGAATGGCAATATGACAATGATACTGATAAATCAGTTCGCATAATCTCTGATAGCACAGTAACCCGTACCTTCCATGTATGCCTACGGCGCCCTTAATACTCACACCAGGATGACACTAGACTCATGCTGAACTAAAAGAGGCGGTTTAACCCTGGGTGTCAACTATCTATCTGGGGCACGCCACTTGTTCTCTCTTTTTGCATAAACTGATGTTCCCTATTTATTTTCTCAATGCCACAGCCTCATTGTAAAACAAAAGAATGTGGATAAATTTTAGACCCCCTCCCATTTTTACAATTATTTTGTCCGGTCAAGATTCGCCTCTATCGCGTCATTGGGGTCCTGTAATATCATGTATTTCGTCATTATATTTATAGTATTTTGCCGGGAGGGAACCACCAAAAAAGAATAATGTGGATTTTTTTTTTGTCGGCATCTTAATTGACTCAGAATTCACCATCTCTCTCAGAAATCTCAAAACCACCATTCCTTTGTCCCCTCTCGGCCACAGTACAAAATCGATCAGTGAAGCTGACCGAAAAAAGCTTCTATTTCGTGGGACCAAAAAAAACTAGACCCGGACCAAAACATCCAGCTTTTTTGTCCTACCCGAGACCAAAATAACTAGCTTTTCCTAGGACCAAAAAAAAAAACTGAGAAACTCCAGTTTTTTTGGTCCCGTCGGACAGAGGACCAAAAAAACTACCACACCGGCGCTACAAGCATCAGTAGCAGTGCTCGCTACTGGTGCTAGTATAGCGCTACCAACGCTTCTGTGCGACCGCGGTACTGGGCTAAAATTTTGATACAATTACGGACTATATCCTTGACAATTATACGCATTAGTTCATACTTTATGAATAATATATGACATTAGTATGAGATAGGAGGCTGGGATAGTTTGCCCAGATTAAGAAAAGTGCTACTTTTTTCATGTCATATCGAATAATGTTAGTTTTGGAAAATTGAAGACCATCCTTTAGAAACGTTCGGGGGCAAGTACACCCCCGTGCCCCTATGGCAAGATGCTAATGGGCGCGCCACGCAGGCTACGACCGGGTGCATGTAAAATTCGTTGATATAGGGTTTGGGTAGCCAGGCTTCATTTTCTCCTTATTACTTCCCGAAGTGTTAATTTTTGTCCTTGTTTGAACCGTTGGAGTTCTTAAATGGGAGTAATAGTTCCCAAATCTAGAAACATAATTGTCGTACCGTATGGATTATGGGTATTGTTACTGAATCCATTTTGTAAAACGGTATTCTTTGTTAACTGTGAAAGAAAACTTATCTCAACGGTCACTGAGGGTAATCGTTATACAAATTCTGTTATGTAGTAACGACGGTATCTCTCTTTTCAGTCTCTTTAATGAAAATCTCGGGGTTAATGCTATCGCTGGGTGAACTAGGGAATTTCCCTCGTGAATCGCTCAGGAAAGTGTTACTAACAAAACCTCCCTGCATCGCTAACATTAGCCGGATCATGCATTATCCTGCGATATTCCACGTTTCATCGTTGTTTAACTTTTACATCCGCCATTTTAAATCTAGTGAATGGCCCTTAAACATTTTTAATTCAGCTCAGGTATATCATAAAAAGATGGCAGTTGATCACTTGAATTGATTGTTCATGTTTTACCTTTCTTAAATTCCTCCCCGGACTCCCTGGCAAAAGGCCATTTCTCGAAACCAAACGTTTACTCCCAAAAGAAGTTTTGCTTTCCAAGGAAGCTACTTCCTCAAAGTACAACACTTATCGACCAATGCCAGGCCTTCAAATAATTTATATCATTCTTCTTTCATGTATGGCTCCAATGAAGATTGGGTGAAAAGAACAGGTCTTAGCCAAAAGGCCGAACAACCCATGCTGAATATAAAATATATTTTTAAACTTTCAGACGAAAGTTACACTTCAAATTTATCATGTAATTTATGCATGTATTGATTTTCCCTTCGGGTATGAATATGTATAGCGCCCTAATAACAGAACAACATGTTAATAAAGTGCGGATGACTACGTTCTGCCGTCAGTGGTGATGAATGTTATCGATGCATCTACTGGTTATTGAATCGAGGACGTTACTTCATCATGGCGGTACTTTTTAGTAAGAGACTGTTTATGGTCTTATCCTTCGGTGTTCTAGGGATTTTGTTGGGACTCATATTTACAGGTATGTGCATCATTGCATTGTACTAACATTAAATTAAAAAGCACATTTTGCACTTGTTTGAGAAGACAATGTGCAGTCATTTATTTCCTTTCAATTTAAAATTTTCAGTATGAATTAAATTAAAGTACGTCAAACTTATCTCAAATTAAGTGTAGGTACGCAGCCCATACGTCACCGTGGTGGGAAGGGTGGGAAGGGTCTTAGGGGTATATCACTCTTTTTCGCTTTATTTGCGAACATTGCGGTGAACATTTTTGAATGCGGATATGTGAAAACGTAGTTAGTCCAAGAATTAAACGAGACTCGACAATATTTTGGCATCCTCTCGTCGTTGACGCCGTATCCTCGCTTTTTGCCACTTAAATTAGGACTCTTCTCACCTGCAGGCTCTATGCCCGAATTCAAAGTACTTAGTGGAGAGATGAAATTGCTTCCAATAGGTAGGGAGCCTAAACATTGCAAGGACGCTTTCCCCCTTGGCAATGAGACCAAACTTAGACGGTTCAGGCCCGATATTTTACATCATACATCATTTCGGCATAGGAAACTGAAATTGGTCTTCAATATGCAGGTTTAGTTAATTCAGTTCGTTCTATATATTTACCTCACTTATGGTGTAGGTCCGTCAATATCGTAAAAGAGCATTTACAAGTGACTTCTGGATTCACCTATGCGTCTGCGATGGGATGTAGCTCATTTAGCGCATACGCGAGTTTCATAGGGTAAGAGATGGGCGGGACGGGATAGACTGTCGCGGAAATTCTGCAAAATCTGAATCTCGCTCATCGTTCAAAAACATTTCGGGCAGCTATTGGAGTGATTAAAACGTCAGGTATGTTTTCATTGCGCAGAAAACTTCTTAAAACCCCCGAATAGTTTTACAAAAGTGGTTCCCCGAAAAAAGTTTTGATAAAAGCTACGCAACTTGATAATTATTCGAGCAGCTGTACAGAACACAATTATTGCTCAGTTTAGTTCAGCTCATTCTCTTTTCATCCTCCGAAGAGTTATAAGAGGTAATAAAAATAACATTAACATGATTAACTACATTTTACAAGAACAACAAACAAAAAGAGTAAAAATAAAGGAAACATAAATAAAGTAAAAAATGTATGAAGAGAAAAAAATGTATAATTAAATCCGGCCCCAACATATGACTTAAACGCTATTCTTAACTTTCCCAAAATAAACTCAATTTTACTAGTTTCTTCTTACTTTTACTTTGAAAAAACTGCTCCATTTTTAATGTTATTGGGTTCCTCCTAAAATAACGTTTTATGTACAAGTTTCTGACATCTGTTAATGCATCACACTCAAATAAATAATGAAACTCATCCCCGATACCCCCCCCCCCCCTTAACACACAAGGTACAAATTCTATTATGTAAGGCTATATTTTCAAACCCAGTTAATGTAGAAATTTTGATATTACCACAACGAAGTGTACATAAATCAATCTGTTCCCGCATATTAGGTACTTCAAGTATCTCTCGAGTTCTAGCTTTTTCTTAAAAATTCCATAAATTAAACATTGAATATTTGTATTAACTTCGGACCACCATTCTTGCTCATAAATGTCACCAACCCTCTGCGTCATTACACTTTTAATATATGAAACTCGGAATAATGTACTACTTGAGTAAAAACTTTGATGATTCATAATTGAGGTATGCCATATATATGATTAGCCCGTATTATTAACCAGAAAGCCAAAAGGCTTAGTGATTCCTTGCCGCTGAAATGTAAGGCCCTTTTTCACATTGACATTGCTCAACAATGTTTTTCAATTAACAGGGCTCCATAATGTGCCCACAAAGTACACATGCAAGACATCCAATCTTCCTACATAGAGATCCCCCTTGCCCGTTGTGAACCCAAATAACATTTGACCTCCACCAAAAACTTCTGGGACCATGTATTTACTATGTGCCATTTACATGACAAGTTACAGCACCCTACAAGTGACCTTTCTTGAAAGACTGTGCAGGAAAGATGGTCAGGCTTTGAACATGCTGACTTCAAATGAACTTTGACCTTTGGGAAAATCAGTAGGGATCATCTACTCAATATGAACAATCCACACACTAAATATGAGCATAGTCACATGTACCGTTCTTGAGATATCGTGTTTAAGAAGTTTTGACCGTTTGACCTCTCATGACCCCAAATGACCTTTGACCCCACCAAAAATAGGGATCATCTACTCAATATGGCCAATGCACACACCGAATATGAGATAAGTCACACTTACTCTTCTTGAGATACCGTGTTTAAAAGCAATTTCTAAGGAATTTACCTATTGACCTCTCGTGACCCCAAATGACCTTTCACATCCACGAAAATCAATGGGGATTATCTAATCAATATGACCAACCGACACACCAAATATGAGCACAGTCACATGTACCGTTCTTGAGATATCGTGTTTACGAAGTTTTGACCTTTAGACTTCTCATGACCCCAAATGAACGTTGACCTCAACCAAAACAATAGGGATCATCTACTCAATATGGCCAACGCACACACCAAATATGAGCATAGTCACATGAACCGTTCTCGAGATATCGTGTTTAAGAAGTTTTGAAGTTTTGACCTCTCGTGGTCCCAAATGACCTTTGATATCCACCAAAAACAATAGGGATCATCTACTTAATATGGCCAATACACACACACCAAGTAGGAGATTAGTCACACTTACTCTTCTTGAGATACTGTGTTTAAAAGCAATTTCCAAGGAATTTACCTATTGACCTCTCGTGACCCCAAATGACCTTTTGACCTCCACGAAAATCGACACGAATCATTTACTTAATATGACCAACCCACACACCAAAAATGAGCATAGTCACATGTACCGTTCTTGAGATATCGTGTTTACGAAGTTTTGACCTTTTGACCTCTCGTGACCCCAAATGACCTTTGATCTCCACCAAAAACAATAGAGATCATGTACTTAATATGGCCAATGCACACACCAAATATGAGTTTAGTCACACTTACTCTTCTTGAGATACCGTGTTTACAAGCAATTTCTAAGGAATTTACCTATTGACCTCTCGTGACCCCAGATGACCTTTGACCTCCACGAAAGTCAATAGGGACCATCTACTTAATTTGACCAACCCACACACCAAACATGAGCATAGCCACATGCACCGTTCTTGAGATATCGTCTTTACAAGGTTTTGACCTTTTAACCTCTCATGACCCCAAATGACCTTTGACGTCCATTAAAAACAATAGGGATCGTCTACTTAATATGACCAACCCACACATCAAATATGAGGTTAGTTACTCTTACCCTTCTTGAGATATCGTGTTTACAAGCCAAAGCGTCACATACGCACACATGCACACACACACACACACACGCACACATACACACGACATCACCATCGCATATTTTCCTTGCCTGCCTACGGCAAGGAATCAAAAACGGAGTGAACTTTAAGAATCCAAGGAGATGATTAAAATTTTCTATCATATGAAGTCCTTAAAAGCCTACACATCAAAGACGAAAGTTAATGTGCAGAGCCATTGACCAGTCTACCCCAAAAGGCCACCATTCTAACATCAACCGTATTATTTAACTTACGTCTTCCTAGTTCCCCATAAACCATACAATTGGGAGTGTACCTACTCACTCTGAGAATATTTTTTAAAAACTTCAGTTGAAATGACTCCATTATTTTTCATTATTCTTCAAACCCCATATTTCACACCCATAGAGTTAAACAGGTTAAAGGATCAATTCTCTCACCCCAAACAGTACCAATTCTCCTGACCTTTTTCATATTGGGTTTTTTATCAATCCTCAGACACATACACCGCACGATTAGTGAGAGACGTATACATCATTCCTATATTCAACAGTACGAAGCATTCGCTAAACGGAATATCGAGACCTAGGTTGCAGGAATACAAAGACAAGGGTGCTAAAGCCCACAGTGACGTCATTATCATAGGATCCGGTCCCACAGGACTTGGTGCTGCTCTCAGACTCTATGAACTAAGGAAGCGTTTCGAGAACACAACAATCACCATCTTGGAACAAGGAAAAGAACCAGGGGGTCTCGCGTCATCAGAAAGAGACGAGAATGGATTTCTGTGGGATATGGGAGGTCATGTGATCTTCTCTCATTATGATTACTATGATAAAACTCTAGACAGGGCTGTACCAGAGTGGAATCAACGAGTTAGAGCAGCTTTTGCTTTCATGAAGGGATCCGACGGAAATAGAAGGTTTATTCCTTACCCTGTCCAAAATCACTTAGAAGTTATGGACGAAGCAGATCAAATGAAATGCTTAACCGGTCTTGAAACAGTTGCCTTCAATCCGACTCATGACAAACCTAAAAATTTTGATGACTGGTTGCTTCAAAACTTTGGTCCGGGTTTATGTGACGTATTTATGAGAAAGTACAACAGGAAGATCTGGACAATTGATACGAAGGAGATGAATTCTGTCTGGGTTGGTGAAAGGGTAGCAGTACCCGACATTGATCTTATAAAAGAAAAGATTTTGAACTATAAATCAGGTAAAAAGATTGAAATATCTGATTGGGGACCCAACAGATTTTTTCGATATCCTAAATATAACGGAACTGGGGGCATTTGGAAGGGCGTATCTAAACTCATCCCGTCATATTGGTTTCAATTCAACTCAAAGGTAACCAGAGTAAACACTAAGTCAAAAGAATTATATATCACCGATGAGAGCAATAATGGTCCTCCCCGATCAATGACATACAACCATTTAATTTCAACAATTCCTCTGGATGTGCTCATCGATTTTATTTCCTTCAAGAAAACTGAGAAATCGGACCAGATCAGAACTCTCGTTTCTCAGCTACAGTACTCTCATACCCATGTTGTGGGAATAGGTCTCTCGGGACAATCGCCAACGATTTTGAAAGATAAGTCGTGGATGTACTTCCCAGATTCAGATTCTCCGTTTTATCGTGTCACAGTTTTCTCGAATTACTCCGACGACCACGTCCCGAAAGTGGGCGCGTATTGGTCCCTGATGTGTGAATCAGCGGAACCAAAAGGCGATCATAACTCGAGCAAGTGGTCTAAAGACTGTATTGTACAGGGCACTATCGATGCTTTAGTTCTATATGGGTTCATTTCGGTCGATAAAGTTGTCTCCCGGTATCATCGTCGACTGGATCACGGGTACCCAATTCCTTCTTTGATGAGAGAAAAGATCCTTCACACTGTCCAACCTTGGTTAGAGTCCATGAACATTTATTCTCGAGGACGTTTTGGCGGATGGAGATATGAGGTTTCTAACCAAGACCATTCTTTCATGCAAGGAGTAGAGATTGTAGACAAGATACTGCGAAATATACCCGAAGAAACCTACCCCAGTCCCAACACTGTTAACTCACAAAGGAATACAGGACGCTTTATAGATCGTGGCTCTGAGTACGAATTTGTGATTTCTCATTACAGCGAAGATCTAAGTTGGATGAAACCGATTGCACTTTACAGTCACGTCTACCATAAATCAAGTCTCAGTGGTCCCCCTTTCTACATTAACAAATGGGAAAAATTACCAAACGTTGGAAGAGAAAGCCACACTTATCTTCATCATATTATTGAAAATTACGATAATCTTGCAAATATCACAGTATTCCTGCAAGGTGAAGGTCCACAAAAAACACACAGCCCATTTTGTTTCAATAGCGCTATCACTTTTGTTGAAAAAGCCAAGTCAAACATATTTTGTAAACAAGACGATGTTATAAGAAATTGGGGTAAAATAAAGCATATTGGAAAATGGCTAGAGGAGTATCAAAGAGGAGACATGCGACCTACAAACATGACGCTTGGAGACTTTCACGAAACTCTTTTCGGTTGTGCGCCACCCGCGGAAGTACCGCTTTGTTGGAGTGGTTGTTTCTCTGCTACCAAAGAAAACATAAGGAAATACCCAAAATCATTTTATCAAAAAGCAATTTCTTATGTGAATGATCACCTGAACCCAGAGGAGGGACATTACTTTGAAAGACTTTGGCTCACAATAATAAGACCTAAAAAGGTTTGCATGTAAAGTACCTCCACCCTAAAGATATGTTTATTCACGTTCCTATTATTTACTTTGTATTTATTCCTTACAAAAATATATTGTTATCTAGGCAACATTTACTCATGTTTTCTGAGAAGAAAACAGTTAGTGAAAATAGCGAAAAAAAAAAACCGAACGGTAGACCTATTAATCTTCATGACGTATTGTTCCTTTAAACTTTTGATCAGAGTTGTTTAAATTTTCGCCTTTGAAAGGTAAGTGACTTAAACTTAATACGTGCACTCTAAATTAGTTGGGCAAATGGCTAAAGTGCTCACCGTGGGCAAATTATTGACCAACGAATTTGTAGACAGTGTACCCATACTGTTGAGTAAATTACGGTTGGGTAAACCCCAAGCGTTGGTAAAAGGTGTTGGGCAAGTTTTAAGTACCCAACATTTTGAAGATATATTGCTAGGAAATAAATATGTAAATTAACCAATCAGATAATCAGTGCTAAAGTCGGTAGAATAGCAATAAAAATCAGGAGGAAATTGCTAAACGAACAATTTTCGAACACGAAATAAAAGTTTTCTCTACTACACAATAAATGGGACAAAATACAAACTGCAGAATGGGATTCTTACTGCAAACGACAAACTTCACTTTTTATTAACTATGTCATTGGTGCTCTATTCACTGTTAGAATTAGAGTTTTAGGGCCCATGCAGTTTCTAACCTGTTGGTTCAAGTCGAGCCGGCCACGGCATTTTTTCCAGTTGTGGCTCACTGGCTTGTTTTCCCTACTTTATTGCTTATGCGGAGCATCATGCACAGCGGTAGTAGGTTCCATTTTCAGAGTCTTTGGTATGACTGGACCTGGGAATAGAACCCTGGCGTTCCATGTGAGAGGCGGATTCTCTTACCGTTAGACTAAACACCAGGTCAGAACAAACGGTGTAGGTGAAAGGGTTGTTTGTTTTATCTTCGCTTTATATCGTTTAATTACAATACCTTATAATGGAATTTTTCGATAACTATGACATGAATTGTGCCACGACAACAATAAATTTCGGTCTTGAGTTTGAGGCTGGAGATTCTGTCATCAACCTACCATCATGCGTCTGTTCGTCTACACTAAGTGAATAATTTTACACATACAAAAATTCCTCGATGTAAAACTATAGCAAAAGAAGTACTTGTAAAGAGTTTTCAGAAATGCTAGTACTCTCCATCACTGACAGCTTATCACCACGTTGCATAAGACTTCGGTATATGATACTCCTAAAGGGATACTAGGAGCGTAAAATTTATTTCAATATCAGAAACTTCATGTACAAGGCGTATTTAATTTTAAGAAAGTAGCACTTTTATTCAAAAACCTTTAAAAATGACTATACAGGTTTTTTTTTTTTACCGACGTCAATCTCTTGCTCGCCTCTCTCTAAGCGTGCAATCGTAGTCCATTGTGCAACAATTGTTGCTGAGGTACTGTTGACCCCGCGAATGGACCACTCCTACTACGCGTTTTCAGTAACGTCCCGGCAGTATTGGAAAAAACTGACATCAAGTAAAAACATCCGAGGACAATTTCTCTTTCGCACTGTGCAAATGCGTACTGGAGCATTTTAGTTGGGAGCAGAACATAGGCCTATTTTTGTCCGAAAATGTAATCCTTTCTGATAGACTGTCTAAGCAGAGAGCCACCATAAACTGGCGATTAGCGTACAGAAAACTTTGTAAAATTGTCAACCCCTCAAACAGCCGAAAATGGCATTTTCCAGGTTTGCGTTGAATCTAAACAGTCGCTAACTGGAGCTTTCGTTCGCACCAAAATAAAAATAAAAAAGCAGCAACTTGCCAACTGATCAGGAAATGACCATACAAAAGGTATAGCTACCATTAGTGTTTCATGCTATGAATGAATAATAACTCCTAACATTGACAAAAAACCGGAAATGATGTGCCAGCCTTTAGTTTTATATTAAGCAATCTGTTATAGACCAAAAAACTAAAAACGGAGCGCCACAATAAGTTGGGGCTGAGCGAACCGCAAATTTTCGAATCTGTTCAGCGTGGCGAGAGCGAAGCGGCCCCTGATGGGGTCTAAAGAGAAATGTCCCGGTAAGGGTCCAGGATTCCATGGCGCGATACCCGCGGAAGCGGAAGGGTTTTATGTCCCAGAAGTCCTGGGAAGAATGTGTAAAGAGCAAATAAAAAGGCCGAGTTCTTGGAGAAATTTATACATTTAGGAAACAAGGTTTAGCCCACCATATGGGTGGAGATGTCTTAAACACATAATCCAGTTCAAGGTCTTGAACGGTAGGGTTTTAACATGTTCGCGTTAATCTCGCTTCATAGTTGTATTTCATACGAGCAACCTACGCTTTTATTACGCTGTTCGGCGATCTGTTTCGCAAATTGCGAGGAAATTTGCACGAATGAGGGTTTAGCGCAATCGGTCATTCTGGTCGCCGTGGGTCTCATGTTGTTGTCTTTCAGGAAAAGGAGTTTTGGGGCACTCTAGAGGACATGGATAGCTCTTATCCTTCCCCAAATTTCCGGTTTTTAAATTTGTCTTTTAAAAGTTTTGAGGTGCCAAATCACAGTAGAGCCCCCACTTTTTCAACTGAGCGGAAAAAGCCCCCCCCCCCCCTACTTCCCCGGAATTTGCGCCACCATCATTATGTATAATTGGAAAACAGCCTACCAGATTTTCTTTCCCGTTGCCAGAATCCGGCTGTCGGGTAGAAAAGGTGGTGAACTATTTGGCACTGCATGTACCTGAACACCCGTTCGTCCGTCCATGTATTCCAACAATTTGGAAAAGAACTGTTTACCTACCTAAGGCTACCTTCCCCGAATATTTCACCGTTTCGATCAACGTTTTCGTTAGGATATGAAAAATGACTGAGAAAATTTTTTCCATAAGCCGTCTGAACTTGTCGCAATCAGTTTTTCATTACTTTAAATTTAATTTTTTGTTTTTGATTTTTTTTATTCGGGCAAAACTTTGAAAAAAAAAAAAAATCAGATAATTGGTCATTTCCGGCATCATGTTACGCAAGATTTAACAGCAAGCTGACCAATGATTGTTTCTTTTAAGCCATAGCCTTTCCAAAAGTATGGCTATCCTTTTATTTTGTTTTTCATGAAAGTGTTAAATACTATGATTATACTTTTTCATGTGAATGTTTGAAAGAATTCGGATCTTTTCGGGCATTGTGTTGCGCAAGACGATGAAAAAACTTGCAGATAATAGCTTTTTTGAGCTGTCCGAATGGATTTCGGTAATTCTGCTGATTTTCTATGGAAAATTAACCGTAACTTCGATGGTTTTCCCATTTTCGGGCTTTTTTTCAAGATTCCGGGCACGCATATGTGTTTCCTGTGTAATGAAAACCATGTCAATTAATTTAATCTCAAATGGCTGCCCTAATTTTCTCAGATTCCTAGCCCAAGTTTTTCCCAGACAACCCGAATTTTAAATCTTTTTTTTTTTTTTAAATCATTAAAGTCGATCACGGAGGAGTAGGTTGTACATGAAGTTTATATAATACTGTAAACTACAACATGTCTAATGTAATCACATGGTGTCCTTATGTTTTTGTTCAACGTTTATTTCAGTAAGACTTGAAGATTACATATCCTTTCGGGAATTGCGGTGGAAGTAAAACTTGTTTTCTTTAAAATAATTAAAGGGCAAGGGCAGTCATCCCAAATTAAAGTAGTGGACTGTCTGGTTTCATGATTGGCTGTTGGGAGTCATGTGAAAATATATTTTCTCTTCAGATGTGAAATTTGCTAGAAATAATGCTTCGTTTACCTTGAATATGCAATGGTAAAGTCACGTAATGTAATGAATGATACTTTGAAGGGAAATAAGAGGAAAATTGTTATATTTTAGCTTTTTCTTCAAAATAAGTTTGGGGGACTGCTCTTTACCTTTGAAGTCGATTCACTCACGGAATAGTTAACTGTATTATGAATACTTAATAGATAAAAAAAAAGATCATCAAAAGAAGGTCTGATTAGAATATTTTCGAACACGCCGCATTATTATTTTTACAGCCTTTTTGACATCCTCCCGATCCTCACTCTTACAATGAATATTGAAATACCGAATGAAGCTTCTCTGGACAATCTTGTAGAATTGTACAACACATCACTGTCGGATATTTTAAACAAACATGCACCGGAACAATCAAAGAAACGAACACTTAGACACACATTCCCTTGGTTTAGCACCGAAATTTTGGAGCAAAAGCGAAAGGTGGGAAAATTTGAAAAAAGATTGAGGAAAGATAAACAATCATCGTCTTGGTGCGCCTACAAATCTGAAAGAAACACGTACCGTAGATTACTTCAGGAAAGTAAAACCATGACCATCAGAAAAAAGTTCAAGATTGTAAGGGCGACAATAAAGCTATGTTCCAACTAATCAGCAGCTCAACCGGGCATGCTACTGAAAATCCTCTGCCTGAGTGTGATAATGATTACGTTTTGTCTCAGAACTTTGCTGATTATTTCTTAACGAAAGTTCAGACAATTCGTGATGGTTTAAACGGTTTGCCTCTGTACACTCTTTTATATAAACAGGTGGAGCTATTTTCAAACTTTACAGTTGTAGAAAACCAAGACGTAAAGAGGGCCGTATTAAGTTTGGGGACCAAACATTGTGACTTAGATCCCATACCAACGTGGCTATTAAAGAAATGCATAGATGAAATTGTCCCACTAATCACCGAAATTGCCAATAGGTCTATGCAAAATGGTGAATTTTCCGGATTGTGGAAACTATCAACAGTAAAGCCCCTAATAAAGAAACCGGGAATGGAATTGCAGTACGGTAACTATCGACCCATCAGTAATTTGTCATTTCTCTCGAAAGTGATCGAGAAATTGGTCCTACAACAGTATAATAATCATATCATGACTCATACTCTTCTGCCAGATTATCAATCTGCATACCGCCAAAACTACAGTTGCGAAACCGCTCTTGTCAAATTGTTCAATGACGCTCTCTGGTCAATGGAGAAAAAACGGGTAACTACACTATGTGCAATTGATCTTAGCGCAGCGTTCGACACCGTTGACCATGATGTTTTGCTGACACTGTTGAAAATCGATTTGGCATCTCTGGCAAGGTTTTCTCATGGTTCCGAGCATACCTCAGACTAAGGCAATTCCGAGTGCGTGTTGGTGAGACATACTCCGAACCTAGTGCGGTGGATTATTCTGTGCCGCAAGGTTCGGTGGTCGGTCCGCAATTATTTTCAGCGTATGCTAGCACATTAGGTGATGTCGTCATGTCGGGGCATAACATCAGCCTCTATGGGTTTGCGGATGATCACCTCTTGAGTGATGAAATTGATTTGAATGATCCACTTGCAGAAAGAAGAAGTATCTCCGGTTTAGAGAAGTGCCTAAACTGTGTAAAAGAATGGATGGACTGTAACAGACTGAAAATGAACAATGACAAAACAGAGTTTATTATTTTAGGGTCAAAAGTTCAAATTTCTAAATGTATTACAAAAGATCTGAATGTAAATGGAACACATGTTAAGAGAAGTGGGCGTATTAAATATCTTGGGGCGCATATTGATGATAACTTATCTCTGAAAGAACACATAACTATCAAAGCACGAATTGCATCACTTAATCTTCATCGAATTCGCATAATTAGAAATTATTTAGATCATGATACCTGTCGTTGTACATGCTCTTGTCATCTCACACATAGATTACACTAATGTAATATTAATGGGATTACCGGCATGTGATATAAACACATTACAACGTGTTCAAAATCGTGCCGCCAAATTAGTACTTCGTGAGGGTAAATTCGCCAGTGCTAAGGACTGTTTAAAATCTTTGCACTGGCTTCCAATTAATCAACGTATTAAGCATAAGGTACAATCTTTGGTATTCAAATCTCTCAATGGTGACGCTCCACAGTACTTAAAGAATTTACTGCGTGAAGTCCCTGAATCAAAGTACAGATTACGATCTAGAAACCAGGAGTCAACATCCCTTACTGTGCCCTTCACACGTAATTCCACATTTGCTGACAGATCTTTCTCCGTTTATGGTCCTAAGCTGTAAAATGCTCTTCCAGACAGCATTAAACGTAGTTCAGGTATTTCAATATTTAAAGCTAGGTTGAAAACGCACCTGTTTAAGGAAGCATTTGGTACTTAGTAAATTCTCTTTTTATTGTAAAGCGCCTCAGAAAACCTTTGGTTCTGGAGTGCGCTATATTAAGTATTATTTACATTACATTACTTTACATTACATTACATTTGCAAAGCGAGCCATTGACCCCAATAGATGTTTGTTTAATAAATTGAGATCCGCAACCAACTGTTGCTTGGACATAAGACATAATTGTTTTAACTCCATTATGGTATCGGACCACGAATTACTTGCACCATTGACTTACACACGGAATCAGGCTACCTCCCAGCCCATCGCTTCGCATAGAAGTTTTCAAACTGGACAAGCAACCCCTCTGGTTAAAGCTGTGTGGGCTCTTATATGCTAATGGCACCTCCAAATTTTTATATAATGACTGAAATTTTTGAGCTAGACAGCCTTGAATGACGGTTAAGTGTTTTCCGCCCTTTTTTCTCCTCGAGTGCGGTGTCTCACAAAGCGGAGTTACTGTACAATCAATAATGGCAGTCCCGTGAATTTCTGTCAGAGGAGCGAAAATGGCCTACAGAGGCGCTTTTAAGGTGTAAGCACGGACTTCCTATATACATGGACAGAGCATGTGACGCGTACGTCCTATCCGTAGATTGTCGCCGCCGCCTGGGCCAAAAAGGCTCACCAAGATGTCCGCCGTGCAGCTATAATTTGTATGATTTAACCAAGGAGGTTCTAGAAGGACCTCCTTGATTTAACGACTACTCTGTAATATTTCGAACAAAAGTTAAACTTGAATGAGGCAAAATATCATATTCTTGCAATACGAGTAGTAATTTTGACCTTAACTTGTATTTTCTATCCTTTTCTTTCGCAAAATAGGATAAAAAGCCAGGATTTGTATTTTGGTCAGGTATGGAATCAAGATTTTAGTGAAGTAACGATTTAAGATTTTGGAAAAAATGCAACAACTTCCTGTAAATATATCAGAGCCAAGTGTAAGAAATATTACAGAGGGAAAATATTATGGAACTAAATGTCTGCAAGACGCACATTTTTGGTATCTGGAAATCACGATAAATACACAACTGCGAGCCACCACTTTCTGTAACTTACATAATATATGTCACTCATTTGAAACAACCAGATCTTAGGTACGGTATATTGTAGGATGGGTCAAGACGAAGGTCTGCTTGATCCTCTACTCAAGCTCTAGCTAACTTCATAAAAATGGAAGTTACCTTCAACAGACGTTTTTTTTTTTTGGATTTTGAGTCCACGAAAGTATAAAAAGAAGCATTTCCAAGACATTATGATAAAGTGACAGATGACCACTCTATCTTGGAAGGAGAAGCAAACCGTTTAAGAGAAATGGTCAAATAAAGAAAAACAAAATAGAAACTGCTCCTCAGTATGGTCTTCACCCGTTTCCACTAAAGCAACAGCTTTGTTCCATTTTATGTTAATCAGAAACTTTTTTTAAATGATTTCCACGGGAAATAGTTTATAAGAGCTAAGTAGTTAGTTGCGACTTATTGGTCCTCTACCAATCAGAAGCCAGCATAGAGATGACGTCATCGTTGGTATACAACGGTCAAGGTCAAGATCATCGTCATATCTAACCTATTGTTCAGCTGGGTCAATGTCATAGCGGCGAAGATTACGGTCATATTCATGTATTTATAATATGAACTTGTGAAGAAAATTTTTCTCATGTCAGCTGGAGGGCCCGAATTCGCGCAAGTGTCATGAAGTAGTTTATAAAGGTACTGGGCCCAACCGATCGATACAGACACAAAAGAGAGAAAAACACACAAAAGACCTGTCTTCTGGACGTAACGACACTTGTATTTGCTTCCCAACAATACAATCGATATCAATGAACACACAGGATGGCTTGCTATTTTGTCAATGTACATAAGAGGTTCCATAAGAGGTTCTTACAAGTACAGAACTTAAACATATTTGTACAGTCTCTGTGCAAAAGTGTCTTGCGAGGAGGTAAAATGATAGTTTGCTTGACATTTAAATTGCACTGACAAATCATATAAGATTATTGTTCAGTAAGAAAAGATGACATTTTCGTATCATGGAAGAAGGTTGCACTTCTATGCTGACAGTCTTTAGAATCGGACGCTAAACGTTGTGCAATTCATCTAGTTTTCTGATGACAATTGTGATGGCGCAATTGTCGGGGCCCGAACATTCGCAAGTGTCAAGGAGTGAGTCTGGTAGTCATGGGCGTCCTCAGAAAAAAGTCAGGGGGGATTTCTAGGGGGGGGGGGCAAAACCTCCAAGTCACCATGAATTGACACAAAGTATGCGAAAATTTCAGCCCAAAATACCCCCCAGATTGCCGGAAATGGCATTTTTAAAGCCTATTTTACGCATAGAAACTTGGAAAACACGTTTTGTTCGGGTTTTTGCTTTGGTTTTTATACGTTTTTTCAAATTTTGTGATTTTCCAGCGCCTATTATCTTTTTAGAAGGAACGGGCCCAATCAATCGATGCAGGCACAAAAGAGCAAGAAGACCACACTGGCCTGCACGACATTTGTATTCAAGTTTGCTTCTGAACAAAGTCAATATTGAGCAACACAGTATGGTTGGCTATAGTGTACATAATAGAAAGGTATTTAGATGTACAGACGTTAAGCTTAGTTGAACATAATCCTTGTCCAAGAAGAGTATACTTCGTTTAAAAGTTAAGTTTAGTAAAGGCTCGCTTTGCCAAAGAATCTGGAGGAAAAAGTATACATTGTGAGAAGCTGAAATATGTCACATCCATAACAAAACATGTTGGTTAATGCGAACAGTAGTGTGCCTTTCAGTCAAGCCTCGCTGTAAGCGTTAATGAGGCTTGTGACGTCATCCTCTAAAATGGAAACTCCGCCCACAAAGGAAAATCATGAGTTTCGCAGAATAGGTACCTAACATGCTGGGGGAACTTCAAGCTTCTGAATAATGTATAAAAAGGCGTTGTTGCTGTATCCTTGGTCATTTGAAATCTTAAAGTCTTTTCTTTACTAAAAATATCGTGAGGTATTGTTTCTTTCGCAATTTCACAGAGAAATTTTCCATCAAAAACAGGTCAACTTTTGGTGGGGTTTTTTGACTGGCCTCAAATTTTGCGAATACCTGACCGTATTCAGGATCGTTGGGGTGTAAAACTTCCAAAATCGAGTGTTTGAGACATAAAGCTAACCACTGATACCTATTACACTACGAGCAAAACAACAAAATAGTCGCAATGAGCGTTTTTGCAAGTTGGAATTTTGCACTTTTTGGCCACGTAGAGCATTGCACAGGGCGGTAACGTTATGGTTAACATATGGTAACATATGGTAAGCTATTGTCATTGTCTTTTGATTCTATGCTGCTAACTAGGATACTATTTTAGTCACTATGTCAAGTAATAAAGTGAATTTTAATACGACTGACAGGCCCTTTTAAGGTTTTAAACCACTAACAAATAACATTAAAATTTTACAGACAGGCCTAGTCTATACTAGGCCTTGGCCAGCTAAAACTGCACACTATGGTACATAGTGAATGTATGAATGTGTACTGATGATCTGTGATCATCATACAGATACTACTTTACTAGTCCTTCAGTGCTCGCTGTATGAGTGAGTTTTCATTTTAGGAAAAAGCTTGTAAAAAATTTTAAGAGGCCAAAATTATTGGGTCATATGCACCTTGTGAGTTGAATCGGGAGCAATGTACAGTACCAACGATGAAGATGAAGAACCAAAATAAGCAAATTAGTGTTACACTTACAGGTATTGCAGGCTCCATCATGAAACAATTGATATAGGCCCTATAGCCATTTATTTACACATACACTTTACCAGCCTGTCGGTTCTTTCATATGGTTTTACCAGACAAAGTCAAGAATTTTCAAAAGGGAAATGACTTGAGGAATATACTTAGAGTATATGGAATGCCCACCTATAAGAGCTCCATCAGTTTCAGGATTCTTTTGTTTATTATTTTGCCTGGGCCATTGTTCTCAGTTTTCTTACTTACCGTATTTTTGTACTGTTGTGCTGAATCATATTTCTACACAAATGAATTAATTGTGCCTTAGTTCTCAGCCTGTTCCTGTTGAAATGTAATTGCTAGTTATAGCCTACACCTACTAGTGCTCTAGGCCCATTTGGGGGTTAAGGTCAAGATTAGAGCTTGCATTGCTATATACCCTTTTCTTGTATAATGGCACAAATGGGATTCTGAGTCAGTGTATCCTAGAGGACAATTTTTCTCTACACAAGCAAAATGCCAATTTACTGACTTAAGAATTTTGGTTGTGTACTTGTGTCCTGTATCATCAGCTGTTAATTCTGATGGATGAAATCTCATATGTTCTTCTGAGACTGCCTTCTCATTTGAAGTATAAACTGTTGTCATTTTACACCACTAACTGAACAGAGGACAGATGAATAATGTAGCAATTGCCCCATCATATAGTAATGGCATATTACAGTCAAAGTTTTCGTCACTATAACTTGAATTAACTTGATGGCCTGTTGTTACCTTGGACTCTCAGTTGATATGTCTTCAGTTGTGCATGGGGGTGGGGGTTGTGTACTGAGTACCCAGTTCCCTAAAAAAACTTAAGACCCACCCAGTTCCTGCACATGCTGTTCACAACTTATATTACTAAACAAAGTGTTTCTGATCCGAGGCTTTATTCTTTTACCTCACCACCTAAGGATAAGGACTGACTGTATAGCGTTAATTACCCCAGAGTTCACTAACAAGCCTTACAAGAGAACTATACATTCCAATATTCCTCCATTTTACCTCTTTATTGTCTAGTTTAATGCCACAATTTTTCTGTCATGTTATTGTTTGCAATAATTTATGAGTCTAGTACAATAACTGTGATTTACTGATTGTATAATGTGGTAACGTGCAAAGTGTATGGCCATGCATGTCAAAAGGTTACCATGAGTCATTCAATTAATAGGTGTTGTACATCGTGACGTACGTTGTTTAACACTTTGGTGATCGACTCAAGGTACTAACGTACTTAAGATACAATCACTATAACCCTTGCATCGGTAGCCACTTAATCGTTACAAGGTTTTCAAAAATTGACTCTCAATGTAATTTTCCTGCTATATATATGTAAATCAAACGTAAAGGAAGACTCGACGAGGTTAACATGATTAATACTTATGTGGAGGATATTTTCTCGCTCGGTGTAGTTCCATTTTCGCGCAACTAATGCAAACACCTCAGTACGGGAAATTGGGCTTTTTACATACGGTGCAAGGCAGTGTCAATACCTGCTCTAAACTTTGCGAATACCTGACCGTACTCAGAAATATTTCATGGTAATGTTAGATTTTTTTAGGTGTATAAGGAAATTTCTGATGTACCCTCTTTCTGGCATACCGTGCCAAAAAACTTGTTTTCGAGAAAAAACCAAATTTTCCGAACAGAATGAAAACTGTTTTTACGAGTTCAAAAAATCGTCTCAAATTCATTGCTTTGTGTATAAAATACTTCAAAAATGTTGCAAAACTATCGGAAAATGTGTTCTCTATTAATTTTAATGATGATTTTGTAAGATTATGTGTTTTTCATGTCGAAATTCAGATTTGAAAACAGTTAGTTTTTGCTAATTACATATGCAAAGGCTGTGACGTCATGCATACTCAAATTAGAAAAGAAGCGACTTTTGGTGGCTGTGCAGACTGGCTACTTTAGAATCGTTCGACCTGTCTGTTACACCAGAAAAATTATGTACACAAAGAGCATGTCCATCACTTCGTGCATTTCTCCTTGCGTGGATTCATCGTGGAGGAAATGAAGCTGACTGAAGGTGACGGTGAAGTATCCTTTCTTTAGGCTCTGGCATCATTAGAGTCGGGTCACGAAAGCACTGTTTTGCTTATCGGCTGAACAGTTTGATGTACGGTAAATTATACACAATAATATATGTCTTGTTGTCTCTATCATTCAAAACGGAATGATTCCATCTCTCAGGTCAAGACTGGTAAGTGTTTTCTTCCTTAGGCTATGGCAGAAAGTAGGTCTTGAATGTCACTAGCGGGGATAGTCACGCAGCGACTTAGATGGCATCATAGGTTTAGTCACTTTTGCTAATCGTTAGGAGGTTTCGGGGTGAGTTGTGAAGTTGAAGCTGCATGGGCTTTCGCTTAATCGGTTTTTGCCAGCTGGTTTCCCGTGAGCGAGGATTGTAGAAATACCACAGCCAACATGCCCAAATGGGCCCCAACTGGGTTTCAGCTGGGTTACTTGCTGGACCCCAGCTGGGACCCATGCGTGTTTGTCAGGTGTTCCCACGTGGGGCCCAACTGGGCTAGCCTTTCCCAGCTGAAGCCCAGCTAGGCTGTAGTTATTGAAGCGGGGCTTAGCTGGGCTTTATCTGGGCATCAGCTGGGAAAGGCTAGCCCAGTTGGGCCCCACGTGGGAACACCTGACAAACACGCATGGATCCCAGCTGGGGCCCAGCGAGTAGCCCAGCTGAAACCCAGTTGGGGCCCAGCTGGGCATGTTGGCTGGGACATCTTCCCTTCTGAGTCCATTAACGTTTGCCATGGAGATTTCATATGAAAACAGTGTTGTTTTGACGAACGACGTCTATGAAATGGCGATTATGACATCCCCGTCATCCGTTAAATCACATCCAAAATTGACATTGTAATAAGCTGTAAGCGCCGGTTCTACAGCAAAAACACCGCAATGGCAGGATCTTTCAGATTCGAGGGTTCGATTCCCTCAGGTGTCCCTACTTGTAGAGTCAGCTTAAGCCGATGCAAAATGTCATAACTTAAACATACTGCTATGGACGTTTTTCTAAATTTTGTCTCGCAATATGTCAACATTGAAGGCTTAGCTTTGCCGAAATTTTCTTCTCTTTTTTTTGTATTATCATTCTGCAACTCGAGTCGTCATGGCAACACTGGTCTCATTCTTTTTCCATGTAATCATTAAGTAATAACAAACCGGGTTTTTAAAAGGTAGATCTCATGAATACATAATACTAGGCAAGTCATTTTAATGATTGCCATATTGATTTTCCTCACCAGGTGATTGTGCTAATATTTTACTTTATGTTATGTCATATTTAGTGCAGTAAAGTCGTATAACAGTAGTATTTTTTTCCTTTATTATTATTTTTAACTTGAAATGGAAATTAAAATGTGAATTTAGCAAAGGTAATTTTTTCAGAGTTGATCGGTATCGCTTTAGGGGGCAATGTGCACCTCGATGTTTAACGTCGTGACAGGTAAGTGTTATTTGTGTACTGTTTGAACAGATTTTATACACATTGTAAGGAGTGCAAATATTGATTTCTCAATAGCTTTCTGGGACCATAAAGAACGATCAGAGTGAGTACCTTAGCTTTGAAATGATAAACTTGACCCTCCGTCATCTGTTAAATTACGTCAAACATTGACAATGTCATAAGCTGTAAGCGCCGGTTCTACATATCGATTCCCCCAGCCCAGCAAGCAAGGCCGGTTGGGCCCCAAATGGGTTTTACTTGGGAAGCTTAGGCTTAGTTGGGCTTTGGCTGAGGTTGGTATTGTCATCAGGTTGGGCCCCAATCGGGAGCCCAATTTGACTCCCAAATGCGACCCATTATGGTGTGCGGGCAGGAAGGTGTCCATAATTGTTCACCAACAGCCTGAGCTCATAGCCTCAGCAATGTCATGGACAGACCTAACTTTGGTTTAGACTTTGCCTAACAAAATATCATTATTGAGGGCGTACCTTTGCCGAGAGTCTTTTGAATCATTATTGTATCATTTTTAGTCGTCATGGCAAAACTTCTTAGTTTTTCGGAAATAACGGGTATTGCTCCTAGCCTTAGGTAATGACAAATTGGCCTGAACTGCTTATTACTATGCAGGCTGCGTGGATACATAATTTTAGGCTAGTGATTTGATTGTGATATGTTGATTTTTTTCTCACCCTGTTACTGTGCTATAATATTTTGCTTTAGTTTTATGTCAATTATGTGCATATTGCCAAGTGTTCGCCATTGTCAATATTCATACAATTTGGCTCAAATCTTTTCAGCAAAACAGTGCAGCCATGTTTTGATATTTTCCAGGTTGTTATTTTAAAGTGTAGGCCACTGTACTTTACAACGTCAGAGAAACCAACAAAGTTAGCGGTATGAAGGGAAGGGATCAGACCGTATGTTAGCTCACTCACAATAATGATCTGTGAAAATGGTCGTGATTGGGTGCAGTGCAGTGGAGGATGTCTAGTTCCACGTCGTGTATTACCATGATCAATGGCAAAGTGTGGCATACTTATAACAGTAAGTAAAATATAGTCCAAAATAAGCTTTAGGTTTCCTCATGTGTATTTGAAAATGTTTTCTGAGAAATTAAAATTCACATCCCCTACTCAAAAAGGGCCAAGGAAGAACCCTCAATTTATTAGGCCGAACAATTGTTGGACACCATCCCTAAATACTAGGTTGTGAGGCATATTCCTTTTCAGTCATATCTAAACGCCTGCCAAAGTGAACACAATGAACCAATTCTTCAATTAGATATTCATACTGATACCTAACCAAACGTGCTCCCAGCCGTCGGACTTGCTCCGGAAAATCGGTGTGGTGCTAGTGGGCGCATCTCTGGTGCTCGGGGGAGTGCTCATATTTCCCGGGAATTCTCGTCGTGGAGCCAGAAACGTAGTCAGTCAATAAACTTCATAGACGTTGCACTACCAGCTGGGTGTGTGTTGGCTTGACGCTTGACGAGCAGCACGTGAGGGCAAGCTCAGCCATGGTCGGACTAATAGGTCTATGTATGTCGCAACAATTTGATGTCATTAACACGTCTAGACACGCTTTTTTCGACGAGTGAAGAATTATTATGATTTTTGAGAATTTCGAGTCTATGCGTGCATGTTTGTAAGCAAGCTTTCGGTATAGCCTCTTTTCGAAAGTCTAATGTGAGGTCTTATCGTTATGTCATTGTCCGATTGTGATGCACCTGACCAAAATGGTAATTCCCTCAGTCTCCTTATGTTTGTTAAACTACTCACCAATATTTCTTGGTTGGCAAAATGTTGACAAGGTCCAAGCAAACGATTCATGACTGAGACAACTTATAGGCTAAATCTAAATGTTATCCACATAGAAAAAACACTCTCTACATTGACGTTACGAGTCTTCACAGACTGACTGGCCTTTGCAATTGGTATCTGTCAGGCTCTCCTTGCGTATGTGAGACAATCGGAACAGAGGAACATATCTAGAAATGTTCTCCTGAGCAACACATGAAGCGCCTGAGCAGAGGACTTCTGTCCTCCGGGCCCATGCTTGCAGTGTGACGGAGCAGAGAAGTATATGTTATGGTGTTGTTCATTCCGTGTGATACATGTGCTCATGTGCCCGAGTGTTTTATGACGCTTGATCATCTGCTCCAAGCGAATGGATAACATTTAAGTCCATGGAGACTCGTGTTTCCCACATTAAATAACACACCTTTGTGAATGCAACACCTTAAGCATGTCTCACCTTTGTCATAACTGTCGGGTGCCTTTTACAAGAAGCTTCAATCTTCGTCGGCATATAGAGCACCCTCATGAGGACCTTGAGATGGACGGTGGGAGCTCCATACGACTCTCCAGACGAGGCCTCGTACAATGATAGCTCAGAGAGTGGCATAAGCAACAGTGTATCAGAGCATCTGGAGGAAAACAGCATGACTGGCAGTAGCGAAGCTGACAACACTGATGTCTGTAGCGACACCGAGGGAGTTGGCAGCAGCGAAGGGGAGTCCGAAGAAGACGGCACTGAGACCAATGATGATGAAGAGGAAGACGATCGTCATGGAAATGTGTCCTATCCGATCGACATTTGGGAAAATCTAGTCAAATTGCATAAGGCCACGGGAGTCATTTTAAATCGAGGACATTAGATGTCGTACAACCAGGGATAAAGTCTGACAACTCGAAACTCGCGGAGTTGAAGGTCATTCGTCTCTTACCCGAAACAGTCCTTTAGTAGCAGCCGACTTAGACTCGACAGTATCGCCTAGTGTACACAAAACGCGGACAGTGTGTCATTACTACACATTACCATGTGGTTATTGAAGTTGAACTGTATGTTGTAAAACCTTTTACTGACACCGACTGCTGATACCATTAATTCAAGAATAGTGTTGGAAAACATGAAGTAGTATGCCTTAGATAACCTAAAACATTTCATTGTCTTTCATTCTTGACCACTTCGTTTACTGTGAACTGTGATTTATAAACTCATGGCAATGTGAGGAAACGAACAACTGTGGTGCGTAGAGGGTTTGAATTGCTATAAACGGATGGGAAACGGGGGGTTCAAGCTCTCCCTAGACCAGGTTACAAAGTGTTTAGGACAGGGATAAAGTGTCCTACACGGACCTATGGGTTCTCGAAAATCTTGGCAGATCGGAAATAAGCCATATGCACATTGCAAGGCGCAATGTGTACAAAATTTTAGGAAAGTGTGTTAATCACCATGACGAATGTCGATGGTACTAGGAAATGGATTGGTATCGTATCCCCTTTTCAGCATGCAATCTATATATTACTGTACAAAGCGATTTCATGTCGTTGGCTCTATTTAGATGGGCGCTGTGTATTAGTTCCTTGCTTTCTTTAAAACAAAGTTTTCTTTAATACTTTTCATTAAAATGACCTGGAAGAAAAGTTAGTTTTTTTTTTTAAGTTGCGTTGCTTAAGATGACAGCACCTGATGCCGTTATCACAAAGAAGGAACGTCTGACTTGTAATGCGATCATCCTCCTAGTAAGTCTAGTGTAGACCTATGGAAAGTAGGGATATGCCAAGAATATGACGAGCCATGTACTGTCGCGACCAGCGTTTTTAGCACTTTTAATAATACTTTTAAGTGCATCAAATCGTTATTTTTATTGCTAAATAGCCTGCAGAATAAAAACCACACATCGTTACTGGTGCCTTTGAAGACCTACCTTACATTCTGATTACATCATTGTAGTCTGATGTTTTCTCTTCAAACCTGTTTCAGAATTTTTATTCATTAATTAGCATTCCACCGTGCATGCTCTTCTTCTCCGAAAGCTGCTCCAATGTTCATGATCATATGTTCCGGTTGTCTACCAGGCACTCCTCGACCCGTGCTCCATGCATGGAAGTACTTCCTTGCTCCATGGTACTTCACCGCGTATGCTCCTCCCTACCCCGAAAGCTCCTCTGGAATGATGCTGATATGCTCCGGTGGTCTGCCACGAGTGCTCCGACCCGTTCTCCGGGGTACTCCACTGCGTTTACGCTTCTGCTCCGAAAGCTGCTCCAGTTTTCATGTCCGTATACTCCGGTGGTCTTCCACGCATGCTCCAACCCGTGCTCCGTGGTACTCTACCGCGTATGCTCTTCTGCTCCGTATGCTCTTCTGCCCCGAAAGCTTCTCTGGTATAAGGCTCATATGCTCCGGTGGTCTACCACGCACGCTCCTAACCGTGTTCCATGTTAGCATCCTGACGCCATTATTCTCCACGGCTTTATTTTCTTGTTTTTATTAATGCTATTATTGTTGTTAACAGTAGTGGAACGTTAAATCCAGTCAACGATTGGAGTTGGAGGCCGAGTACTTTTCGGGTCATATCAAAAATTAAAAAAAAAAAACATAGGATGCCAGTTGCCTTTCCACGACTAAAAGTAGTTACCTACAGTTGAGTATGGGTTGTCATTTTTTCATGAAACAAATCACCGTGTATGCTCTTATTCTCCAAAGCCTGCTCCAGTTTTCATGGTCATATGCTCCGGCGGTCTACCAAGCTCGCTTCTACCCGTGTTCTATGGTACTTCAACGCGTATGCTCCTCCCTTCCCCGAAAGCTCCTCTGGAATGATGCCCATAAGCTCCGGTGGTCTGCTACGCGTGCTCCGACCCGTTCTCCAGGGTACTCCACCGCGTTTACTCTTCTGCTCCGAAAGCTGTTCCAGTGTTCATGTTCATATGCTCCGGTGGTCTTTCACGCATGTACCGACCCGTTCTCCGTGGTACTCCAACGCGTATGCTCTTCTGCTCCGTATGCTCTTCTGCCCCGAAAGCTTCTCTGGTATAACGCTCATGTGCTCCGGTGGTCTACCACGCACGCTCCTACCCTTGCTCCACGTCCCCCTGATCTGCCTGTGAATTAGCGCCATGCTGCCTTCGTCGTGAACGCGGATCCAAGCCGTCGTCCGGGAGAACATTGGATCTACCTACCAAAGCGTGGTCCTGTGGAATACTTTGATTTATGCGGCCAACCACCTGAAGTGAATCCCATTCGATCATTTTTAGCTAAAAATGGTGACAGTGTTAAGATAAATCCAAAATCATTACAAGGACCTTTATCGTCTGTGTGGGGACATTAATGTATTTATTATTTGCTTTCGTTGTAGAGGCCAGTCCATGGAAGCCATCACTGGCCGTTTTAATACTGATCAACAAAGAAACATAAGGATGTTTTTCATTTCACGACTCATCTAATGATAACGTGCTATGTCAATATTATGTATTATTTTATCAAATAGATGACTAATTTGTTTGCTGTGAATTCTGTAAATATGTGTACTTTGCGGTGGTAGCTTAGGCGAAGAAAAAGAGAAAAGAGTGGCAGTCTTAAAGGCCCATTAGTCCTTATTGCAATCAGCACCACATAGGCTGCGACCTATTTTCTGGGGACTGAAACAAATGATCGGAGAAAAGAGTCATGGTTGGTTGCTTTTCACGCACTAAGGGCTTTGGTTGGGGCCCTAAAGACCCTTTCCGTAACGTAAGAATCCGAAATGATTTATACAGGATCAGGTCGGATCTGTCTCCTCGTCGCTATGACATGTATTAACCAAAGTAGTGCATGTGACGAGAAAGAGTATCTTTTTGTCAGGTTATATGAATAAACAGAGCTGCACTCAAACTTTCTGTATTTTCTTTTTATGCTGTGCCATGTGTCATTCAATAGGGCCCTTTATGATCCGAATACATCCCATTTCCCTCGACTGTCCGTCATCAGTCAAACGTTGATTCGTTTCCTAGCAACATCACCTCAACATGTCCTATGACCCCAAACTTACCTTAGTCGTTGTAGGTAGACGTCTTGTCTACGTACAATACCTTCATCCTCATTCACCCGCCACAGGGATGTTTAGATGTTGCCTAGCAACTACCCCTCCATCCCACCCCAAACAGTCCCTTGATAATCACTTTGAACTTGACCCTGCCCTTTCGACATTGACCTTCACTTCGATGATTCAATGGTTTTTGATTAAGATGACCATGACCTTGACCGTTGCCTAGAAACGATGACGTCATCCCTATGCTGGCTTCTAATTGGTCGAGGACTAATAAGTCGCAACTAACTACTGAGCTATTTTGGAATCTGCAAAGGCCTGCTCTTTTATTTTTTTTAATTGACAATTTTCCTTGATAGCCTACGTGGCTATTTATATTGGCAACAATTACTTCTGCCCCCTTAGGAACAAATATTTCTGTGCCCTTGGCAACATCTTTCATGGGACTGCTAGGGTACATTTAAAGGCAGATAATCCTCACCACAGGCAGTCCCGGTTTTCCCACACGAATTGTTGCTAGCCCCTCCCACAGCTATGTAACACTCACCTCTATCCCCATTCCTTGTCATTTGCCTCAGGGCATACCCTGGTGATCATACAACAGTGTTTTTGTCGAGACCAGCATATCTGAGGCCGAGGCCAAGACCGAGACCAGGAGGTGTCGAGACCGAGACCAGGGGCAGAATTAGAGGCCGAGACCGAATGTACATATTGCATAGGAAAATAAACTGTCCAAAATTTTGAATTCCTTTTTAACGGACTTTATTACCTCATGCTCTACAAATGACATATAACACCAAAAGTACATCGTCATTGATCTGTACAAATTTTATTTTACCCTATGCTTGACCGCACGGAATGATGACCCCGGACTGCAGCCCCAAACAATTGGCCAGAACCTGGCAGAATCGGACAGATTTCGGGTCCTCAATAGGGCAGAGATAATGCCCTGGTTGGGGATCTGGAATCGGGAAAAAGTCACCGCCCCTGAGAAAAGAATCCCATACGGCCATGATCATATACCAAACATTTATGGTTTACCCTTATCCAAGTATTTTTCTCAAGTGACCCACATGGAAATTTCTGAATTGCCACTTTTTAGAGCCAGGGGAGATTCCGGGCTCGCCCCGATTGCCCACTGTCACCCCTTTAGCTACGCCTCTGTCACTGAGTATCGTTTATTCCTTCATATTGTATATTTTCCATTTCCATAGTAATTTTTTAGTTATTTCAAGGCGTGTCGGTGCATACCAGAGCATTTTAAGTTTCTTGTCGACACTCCTCGGGCCCTGTATAATTGTATAATCAATCAATTTATATTTTTGTGTATACACTCTATATAATCACGTCTTCTATAATATTCTTAAATGAAGGCCTAAATATGAAGTAATTTGTCATAATCCTCACTCATTTTCTGAATTGAAGTATTCTCAATGATGGCCTAAAAATATTAATTAATTGTTTATGGTCATCAGTTATTTTCCGAATTAAATAATTCTAATACTTTTTGAAATGAGACTGAAAGAAAGTTGATAAAGCTGAACCGAAAAGGATACAAATAACAACAATGATTTTCAAAGTAAAAATCACTGTAAGAACAGTTGGACCTTAAACTGCGGTATAGTAAAACTCATCCGGAGAAGCAGAAACCCAAGTTGTAACAGAATTAAATCTTTCAAAGAAAAAAAAAAAGAAAAGAAGAAAAGAAAAAGAAGAAAAAAAGTTGGGACGGGTCTGGCAATTATGTAAGAACTCCTTTGCAATTTTGATGGCATTTTAATATTATATATTCTTTCACTGTATGTAAAAGTCACTTTATCAGAATATGTATGTAATAAATGGATATTTACCTTCTATTTAAAGCAAAGAAATAAACTTGCAGATAATCACTTTCAAAGGTGATAGGCGATTAAGGATACTGGTGCATATGTGTAATATGTTCATTGTTTAGTTACATCATGGGAGGGTGTATAGAGAACTGTCAAGTCACATTCATACCTTTCCTTCTTTTTTAGAGAAACGGTTTTACGTTACATTTTAAAGCGTGGATTTTTGTAATTTTTCAGTTTTTTGGTCTATTAAGAAGTTTTCGTAATAGCATACTTAATTTTTTTTTACATATTTTTCAAATCTGAAGATTTGTTTTCATCAGGGGAGGGGATATATTGTACAGTAGCCCCGCATCCAATTTCATGCCCCCCCCCCCCATCCCCCATGTGTCTACTCAGTCAATTTGTCGGTTCAATTATTCCATCTCAGTACCTTCATCTTCTTCATTCGGTATTGTGCTAACTTAAGACCTTAAAACTCATGCACGTCATGGCAATTTGGCTATGTGGACAAGCTAGTTGCACTGCAAAATTTTTTTGAAGGCACCAAGAGCTTCATTTCAAATGATATAGTGGTTTTTGTGATGATCTCTTGTAGAGCTGGGTGTAGTATAGCGTGCATGGGAGTTCTAACTTTGAGTGGGAAGTTTTTTTAAGGTGAGCTTGGCGGATTAAGTGACTACCAATTGGTTCTGAAGTTTATGGACCATATTTTATCTAGCTATCCTCAGCCTTTTTTTCCAGGGGCCAAGCACCCAAAAAGCGCGTCGAATCAGTTTGCCCATTTTGAACGAATGTTTGAAAATAGGCAGCTTACAATGGAATTTGGAAAAAAATCGGCAGTAACTCAAGTTTCAAAAATTGGAATAGATTTAGGCTCTGCAGTAAACTTCTGAGAGTGCCCGAAATCTAAAAGAGATGTGCATAAAGGGGAAACATCATACTCGCGGTAAAGTTTCTTGAAAAATCAACAAGATTACAAAGAAATTCGCGACACATTCGGGCAGCGCAAAAAAGGCGATCATTCGTGAGCTCCACATTACGGTCTTTCACAGCAAAATGCCCGCAGTGGTTGAATATTCAAATTCTTTCAAAAATTTGCCGGAAAAACTATCATAGTCAGGGTAACATAAATACGTAAAATGACAAAAACCTTAGATCGCGGCAATACGGTTTGGGAAGTCTATAACATACAAGAAACAATCATTCCACAGCGTGCTTTCAAGTTAAAATCTCGCAAAATATAATGCCTGTACTGGCCGATTGTCTGAATTCTTGAAAAACTTTGCGCGACCCGAATAACAGAATCCGCTATCATACAGTAAAGTTTACATGGAAATTAAAATGATTCACATTTGCAACGTATTCGGAAGGTAATGGATATGATTTCTTCAGCCCCACTTCAAACTTGTCTTGCAAAAATGGGCAAACCATTTTACCAGTCTTGCAAAACTAGTTTTACCAGTCTTGAAAAAATGGTAAAATATTCCGGCGAAGAATGAAAAAAGTTCTGGAATTTTTCCAATTGCCAAATTAATTTCACGGACAGACGGAATGATGTTCAGTTGCAGTCGTGCAGTGCATAATAGTTAGCCATATATACCTTACCACAGCCAAAATTCGGGAAACAGTAATGAAAATCGGGTAGGTTTTTCTGATTAAATAATGTAATTGGTACAGTGTGAAAATGCCTACCCATACAGCCATAAGTGGGCATGAAAATTCGTTTCAATCCATCTTAGTAAGATGACATATTTCAAAAGGTGTTAGAAGTGAAACCATTTATAGTAAGGAGTTCGGAGAGTCGCATAGACAATTTCATGAATGAAACCTCTTGAATTTAGCTAAGAGCCCCAATAGACTTTACATTAACATTTTGTTTTAATCGGCGATGCATAGTTTCCACGAATAGATACAAAACCACCCATACGGTAAGAGTGTGGAATTTTATCTGGTAATTTTCTGATTACTTAGAAAGTTGCTAATTTTTCCTATTATTGACAGCGAAAGCTCAAAACGACGACAGCTTCACTTCTAGTTACAACCTCGGGAAATGCCATTTCCGACTGTTAGAGGGAATGTTTTTCTTTTTCAAAGTGTTCTGTACGCTTCAAGCCAACGGATGGTGGGGCTCCGCTTCTTCCGGCAGAATTACCTCGGCGGGCAAAACATCTTTCTAGCAGGGAGGTGTGATTAGAAGGTCTAGTAACACCTCCTTCTTTCTACTAGTCTCCTGATCACATGCGTATTTCACTTCAAGTCAACATTTTATTGAAAAGGAAAACTCAAAATACCGACTGCTGGGACTCTAGTAGCATGCTGTTTCCGAATTTCTGAGGGGTCTGATTTTTCAAAATTTTGTGTACGTTCCGCTCCAACCAATGCTGGCGCTCAGCTTAGATAGTCTTCGGGACAGAATTGCATTTTTCGCCCAAAAAACTATTCTCCTGAACTGAAATGCTTCAGTAAGCATATTGTTTCACCTTGGGCTTTTCCCCCTCAAAAAGTGTTCAAGCTACTAAGTTAGGAGTTTCTAGCTACGCCACTGATACGGGAATTAGGAACGAAACTAAATCTGCCTGATTATATTCAGTAACCCCAACAAACTAGAAATCATCCGGCGACATACTTAATTTTTAACACATCGAACTGGGTAGATTCTTTTATAAAAATCTAACATCTGTCATACAATATTTTCTTCAATATTAGCTTCAGATTTTCAAATATTTGTTCAAAACCGCAAAAGATTAGCGGAAAATTAATTTATGCTTATTATTTCATCACGTCACATCAATAGACAAATTTAGTTTCGGACTACGCTGTCCGTTAAAAAATGTTGTTTCGGTGCTCTAGTGTTAAAAAACATCAGATGGCGTTTTGTCTTAATGGATTTCAGATGCAAATCATGTTTTTGATTCCTTGCCAAAGGCAGGCAAGGAATCTATGCGATGGTGATGTCGTGTGTATGTGTGTGTGCGCGTGTGTGTATGTGACGCTTTGGCTAGTTTCGTTTCGTTTCGTTTCGTAGTAAACACGATATCTCAAGAAGGGTGAGTGTGACTAACCTCATATTTGGTGTGTGGGTTGGCCATATTGAGTAGATGATTCCTATTGTTTTTGGTGGAGATCAAAGGTCATTTGGGGTCACGAGAGGTCAAAAGGTCAAAACCTTGTAAACACGATATCTCGTCAACGGTACATGTGACTATGCTCATATTTGGTGTGTGGGTTGGTCATTTTGATTAAATGATCCCTATCGACTTTCGCGGAGGTCAAAGGTCATTTGAGGTCACGAGAGGTCAATAGGTAAATTCCTTAGAAATTGCTTGTAAACACGGTATCTCAAGAAAAGTAAGTGTGACTAATCTCATATTTGGTGTGTGCATTGGCCATATTGAGTAGATGGTCCCTATTGTTTTTGGTGGAGATCAAATGTCATTTGGGTTCACAACGGGCAAGGGGGATCTCAATGTAGGAAGATTGGATGCCTTTCATGTGTACTTTGTGGGCACATTATGGAGCCCTGTTAATTGAAAAACATTGCAAAGCAATGTCAATGTGAAAAAAGGCCTTACGTTTCAGCGGCAAGGAATCACTAAGCCTTTTGGCTTTCTGGTTACACTGTGTAACTTTTTTTTTAAAAGGAAAACTTTATTTCTGCTTTCAAGTACAAACAATTTTTTTGGCTCTTTCCGATCAGAGAAGGACTGATTTTAGCAAAAACCCTAAAATCGGACCGGAATCCAATCCAAATTCGTTGTAGTGTGACCGCGGCTTAAGGGACGGCCACTAAAAATTTAACGGAAGGCTGCTAGGTTTGTTTGAAATGATTACTTCGCCATACAGCAATATGTTTCTGAAATGTTAAGGCATTTAAGGCAGTGGGGTGGGATAGCCTCAATAATGGAAGATCTTTAGTTAGGTTTTTTACCCTCCAGAAAGCCATGAGCCTCCTGGCCTTGCCAATAACTGCCTATCCTACAACCGGATCGGACCGGCGGCCCTCTAGCCATCACAACTCAAATAGCTACACAATTATCTAAACAAACAAGGACTGATCATGATATTCTTTGGTACAACTTCTTTCCTCGCACCGTCAGAGACTGGAACCTTCTTCCCCAGGATATTACTGACCTTCAGAACCTAGAGTTGTTCAAGACCTCTCAACCTAGAGCAGGCTTGCTCAATTGAGTCCTCTGAAGCACCACGTTTCTAAATGATACTGATTTAATGCGCCACTGATCGCCGTCCTGGGGTAGGAGTATAACTCACACATGTTTGACCCTTATTGGAGTAACCTTCTTCTGTCTAGGATCCTTACACTGTCTCCTTGGTAATAAAATTGAGCAAATTCAACATACTGTAGGGCTGCTAGGTTTGGTTGTAGTCAAAGGCGGCGGAAAATGTTTTTTACTTTGGGGGGGGGGGCACAAGGTTTCGGCAGCCGACATAACGGTGACGCCGTATAGGCGTCTGGGTTTGCGCGAAGCACAAAACCCCATCGGCGTGTGGTTCAGGGAGCCGCTTAAGGACCCCTGGTGGAGTTCAGGGGGTAAAGCACTTGTAGGGTCCATGGAGGGGGGGGGGGGGTGCTGGATACTTTTGAAAATTTTGGATTTTAAAACCTCCCAGATGGCTGGAAATGGTATTTGTCAGATTTATTTGTCTCTAATTCTAGTGAAAAAAATTAGCATAAGATTAAAACACACTTTTGAGAGACTGATTAGCTCAGTCCATTATTCCTCTGGACTATGTATCCTAGGATCGCAAATCCGGAATCCTGTCGAAAGTTGTAAGCAGCTGTTCCAGTGCACGCCAGAGTAAGGCATTTCCAGAGGCGTAGGGGAGCATTTCAGTTTGGGGGCTGAAGAATTTTGCTCGAAAAAATATAAATCTGCCCCAAGGACAGCCAAAGCGGAGCGCCGCCACTAGTTGGCGCGGAGCTTCCAGAAAATTTGAAAATTTGTAACTCTCAGACAGTCAAAAATGACATTTCCCAGGCTTGTAAAGGGGATCCAAGCAGTCGGTTTTTAAGTTTCAATTGCAGATAAACCTACGTTCGTTCCAAACTAAAATTCAGCCAGAAAGACTAAGCGGAGCGCCACCATTAATTGGCGGGGAAGCGAACAAAACATTTTTAAATATCCGACCCCTCAGACAGTTGAAAACGGCATTTCCCTGGCTTATATGGGGATCTAAGCATTCGCTGTTTTTAGTTTCCTTGGTAAAAATTGATCACTTGAAACTTAAAGGGCAATTGCAGTCACTCCAACTTGAAGTAGTGTAGTAGACCGCCCTGTTTCATGATTGGCTGTTGAGAGTCATGTGAAAAAAATCTTTCTCTTCAAATGTGAAATTTACTAGAAGTAAATGTTAGTTTTATCTTAAACATGCAATACTGAAGTTATAAAATGTGAAGACAGATGAAAAATGAATTGCGATATTAAGGTGTTGTTTCAAAATAAGTTTGGGGTGACTGTTCTTGCCCTTTAAATTCTGCTATGAAGCGGTCTAAGTGGAGCACCCGCCACCAGAGGTTGGGGCGAAACGTACAGGAAATTTTGAAAAATCTGACCACTTCATACAGTCAAAAATGTCATTTCTTATGCTTATAGGGGGTCTTAATTCGAGGTTCTGTTTGCACAAGAAATGTTCACTTGAAACTAAATTGTTGCTAGGAAGGCTCTCTGCGCGGAACTTCACCACTGGTTGGCGCGAAGGGAACAGAAAATTTTGAAAAATCGAACCCCTGAGACAGTCGAAATGACGTTTCCCAGGCTTACAGGGGGATCTAAGCAGTCGCTATTTGATCAGAAAGTTACCAGATAAAGTGTATATTTATCAATCGATGAAATGGTCCCGCAAATTTTCGGGAGAAACTAAAAACCGGAACTGAAAACATGCTAATGAACTTTACTCTATTGCGACTCTTGGCTAAATCCAATATATATTGAAAAAATTGTGTGCCCGAACTTCCGACTATATATGATTTAACTTTTGAAAAAATTAGGCCTACTGGGATCTTAGCAGCCGTTATTTTGATCAGAAGAACCAGATAAAATGTACCACTACCACTGGATGAAATGAACGAGGTGATTTTTCTTCGAATCGTAACACTTATTGACACAATTGGAATTGTCACGTTACAAGGTGTGTTTAAATGAATTTTCAAGCAGACTTACGGGAAGACATTCTCACCCTGCATCGTTAAATTATCGAAGAAAAAATTACCCGATTCTCATAACCATTGCCCGTATTTGGCTCTAGATCTCAGCAGGATTTATGGCAAAATTTTCAAGTTAAGTTGGGCACCTGAACACCTCCTCCTGTCTGTCCGTTGAATTAATTTGGCAATTAAAAACGTCCAAGCATTTTTTTTAACCTTTGCCCGAATATTTGACCATTTCGGGCAATTTTTGCAAGACTACAGTAAGAAGAGGGGATGATGAAAACCAGTGGCGGAGCTAGGGATTTCGGTCGGAGGGGCGAAAATGGTCTGAAGGGGCGCTTCGAAGGGGGTATATATACCCTGAGTCTCAGCACGTCTGCCATGTCTCCTCAGCAAGTTTTTACTATTAAAACATGTTTAAATTTTCTATCCATGGGCGTCCGCAGCAGAAAATTCAGGGGGCAAATATTTTTAGGGGTAAAAATCTCGGCGCCACCATGAGATGGCGCGGAGCGCAAGAAAATTTTGGCCCATAATGCCTCCCAGATCGCTAGAAATGACACTTCTTAAGTCTATTTACCGCATGTAAGTAGGTGAAACATGAGTGAATTTTCAAAAAATGTTGATGTTAATTTTTCGTCGTATTTTCTTTATCTTTTATTCCTTTGTTCATTTTTTTCATTTTCCAGGGGAAGGAACCCCCCCACCCCCCGCCTTGCCCGTACTGCCGTACGCCCATGTTTCTATCTCTCTTTTACATACTAGTAAGAAGACGGTCGTTATATTTTGTGTCGTCAAATGTAGGCCTAATAATGGACTACCTTGTGAAGATAAAGATTTAACCTGCTCGAGCCAATAGCAAGCGATCTTACAGGGGAAAAGTTTTGGAAAGTAATCACCGTCATTTGTACATTTTTGGCATCTGTAAATCAAGATAAGTACACGAAGAAACATTAATTGACATAATTTACATTATTTGACCACTCATTAATTAAGAACATTGCAAGAAATACCACGACAAGAAGTCTGCCTGGCTCTCTAGATACCGAATTCATAAGAAATAAAAGTACTGTAGCCTAAACTTTATTAGATGCAATTTTCTGTTTTTTGAGACAACGGAAGTACAGAAAGAAGCATTTTCATAACATTATCGTGAGTGTCAGATGACCATTCTGTATCTACGGAATAAACGAAAATAGCCGTTTATCATGAGAACGATCACTCGAATAAAAGCAAAATGGAAACTGCTCATTAGTAATCTTAAGTCATTACCACTATGATAACAGTTTTATTTTAACCAGAATGCTCTCTTCAAATGATTTAAAAAATGTTGTGGAAGTTTTTTTTTTGTAGTATAAAATCTTTTTACCGTGTATGTTGACAATTTTCCCCTACAAGAAGAGGGCTATTTTATTTGCTCTACAATTATTGTTGCGCCCTCTGCAACTTTTATTGGCCGGGAGGGTGAATTTAATGTCATTCTCAGTATGCATTTTGCAAACTTACAACCACGACTGGTTTGGATGCATACATTAGTGCTTCTAAAGCATGAATGGGATGACCCTTCTCGTTAGATAAAAGTGCAGATAGTATAGTTATTGGTATCTTTTTGAGCATTTCGTTATCTGGACCTCTAAAACAACCTTTTTAAATTGTTCTTTTTTTTTGACCAATAATGGTGCAAGAGTGGAGTATGTTAAAACCCAAAAAGGGCGCCGATAGACGATTTTGGTCCGTCGGGGGGGGGGGGGGGCGACCGCCCCTGACCATATGGCAGCTCCGCCACTGATGAAAACCTTGTTTTTCACATTCTACCCAAATGGGTTGCAAATGTTTGTTATTTTCCATGAAAATTTTACATTTCCGGACAAATGCTTGAAAGAATTTGGATATTGAACAATTTCGGGCATTGTGTAATGATTATCTGTTAAGTAACGGTCGTAGCTTGTTGAGCTAATGAGACCCAAATATTTTACCCACCACACCAGGTATATGGTTTTGGAACGATTTTGTGCATCCCCAGGAATTGAAAATAATCCCTACAGGTACAGTAGAATATGCCAGACGCTATAGGAGCACACTTTAATCCATGCAAGGTAGTCAATTTTAGCCACTCCAAATCTGTTAGAAGAATATCGATCCTGAAACCCGACCAGTAAAAAAGTCAAGATATTCCGAAGATATGAAGCTTGTCACAGTCTACCTGAATTTATTCCGATAGGTCCTATACAGAATGGGGACAATCGCAGAATACATTGTAACTGTTTGAAGGGAGAATATAAACTCTCCTACAGGTTATCGTTGATGTGGGGGTTCAGGGGGAAAACTCCCAGACGGCTTTTCAACTTTTGTACTCTGAAAAGTAATATTTGAGCCAAAGAATAGCTGAAATGTAAGCAACTGATATTTGCTTAATTACTTTTGAAAAATTTATTTTGCGAAATTCAGTTATGGGGGTGGGGAGGGGCCGAATGGGGCATATGTCCCCAAAATCTCAAAAAAATTTATTATTGGGACGGCTAGGCCCGGCCCTAACCCCCTCCCGCCCCTCTCCCTCCCCACTTCCCCCTCTCCCCGTCTACCCTCCCCTCCCCCGCTTCCGCCGCCTATGCTCGATCATCGATGTTGATTTACTTGAGCAAGTCCAAACTTTGACACAAAATAAAACATGCATAGCGCACCGTATTACGTACTCGAAGAAGTACCTTATACGACCGAGTTGAGTTGGGTAAAAAATATGTTTACGAACTAGACCTAGCCTAGGCTACGTGGGCTATGCCATTACTATATGTTAGTAATTGATTAGAAGGTGAATAACGTTGTTCCGAATGCCTTGTCTTCGGATCAAAATTGTCTCAAGAAAGTCAGACTATTAGGCTAGGGGCCTAGCCTAGCCTAGGTGTTACAACACTTAAAGTTAGGCCTAACTTAGGCCCAATAAAAAGCATAAGGCCTAACGTTAGGTTATTTTCCTCCATTGTTACTTTCCATTCCGCCCCTCAAAACCAACCGGTGATTTCCGCTCTTTTTATTTTTCAGCAGAAAGCATCTCTTGAGGGCGGAAAGGGTACCATTATAGAATATCCCACCTTCAAGAAGGCCCCTTTTTTCAAGCCTAGTGGAGTCGGAGTCGCAGTCGCAGTCAGGATACCGCGACACCGACTCCAGTTCAGAAACAGTACAGTTTAAAAGGGTTCAATTCTTGTTCTTCACTGGGACTCTGACTCCACTTCCAGATGTATAGGCCTAAATGTAAAACTGGAGTTTAAAGTTTTCACTGTGACTCCGACTCCACTCAAAAATTAATGTTCACCCAACAACGCGTCGTTCTCAAACAAAATGATTTTATTCTTCACTCCGACTCCACTCCCAGATATTTCTTCATAGATGTAAAAAAACTCGAAGATAAATACAACTTCCCACCGCGACTCCGACTCCAGTTCAGAAACAGTACGCCCGACCCCTATTTCTCAGTTTAAAAACGTTCAATTATCATTCTTCACTGCAACTCCGACTCCACTTCCAGATATTTCTTCATAACATAACATAACATAACACAACAGGTTAAAGGGCAAAGGAGGGCTATAAAGGCCCCATAAGATGCCCTGTAATCCAAAAAACCCCCCAAAACAAAGCAAACCACCAACACCTAAAGAGCCCAGAAAGATTAGATTCTACCACAGTCATGGAAAAATTTGTCAATATTAACCTTAAAACGGTGCATTGATGTGGAGTTAACAACCCACTCAGGCAGGCTATTCCACTCACTAACAACCCTATGAGAGAAACTGAACTTCCTAATGTCAAGTCTAGCAAAAGACTTTTCAAGCTTTTTCCAATGGCCTCCAACCCGAGGATTACTCTGGACCTTTAAATAACTGCAAGCTAACAAAGGATTCCCTTCAGATAGAAATTTGTATACCTGGAGCATGTCCCCCCTAATCCTTCTCAGCTCCAAAGTGGTAAGCCCAAGCAGCTTAAGCCTTTGGGAATAAGGTAGATTTTGGGAATAAGGTAGATTTTTAACTTGAGCATAGATGCAGGGCGTAAAATTTCTGTAGACCCCATTCTACAGTACCCCTGTACAAACACGTATGGAATAGCCTACACGGAAGCAATACGTGGGAAAGACTTCACAGAAAAATAATGTAAGTCCCAATTCCTACACTATTGCCCATAAAAGTTCTGCACATGGAACATACGGTAGCCGGTCGTTTTGCCCCCTTGCCAGTTCGCCCCCAAGCATTAACCAGTTCGCCCCCTAAGACCTGCCAGTTCGCCCCCAAAGACATACCTGTTCGCCCCCTAACCTTTCTGAAGCAGGTTCCTTTAAAACAAGTAGATTAGAACAAACGATGTCCACAAAGTGAAGTTTCTCATTTAATTCTCTTTCAGAATGAGACTGAGTTCATTTTTAAAGGTGAAACAAGTTGTTCATTTGTACTAACTTATAACGTTACCGTACGCTCGTGTGCAATTGTTGAGTGTTAATTGTGTTGATTGTGATATAGTACTGATTTACGCTTTCTATCTGCGTTATCGTAACTACATCGTTCGTGTGCTTCTTTGTGTAAAGGTTCTCACATCATATTTTGTGACTGTTTTGTTTGGTTCTATTTATAATTTCCAGTAAATGGCGCAAAAATCGAGCTAAACTTGCTTGTGAAACTTAATTCTGGACGTGCAAGAGAATACCAGGTCAACTTACATGTGACTGGCTGGTGCGTCAGATAATGCACCGCCTACCCTTACTTGACTTGGTTTTTGTCACATTCTTGCAAACTGTCGTAACTTTTTTAAAATTTCTGTTATGACAACTACAAAACTGCATTTAAATGTCAGTTTATTCGATGTCATACTCATAAGTAGTTGGGGGCGAAACGACCTCCTCTTTGGGGACGAAACGACTTCCACTACGGGGCGAACTGGAAAGTGGGCGAAACAACCGGGGCGAACTGGTTGGGGGCGAACTGGCAAGGGGCGAAACGACCGGTAACCGGTACATACAAAGTGTGCAGTAAATATACAAGTTCCTTCAATAACTGCGACTCCATGACTCCATCAAAAAGACCTTCAAAAGTGCGGGGTATTCTATAATTACTCCGCGGAAAGTAATGGAATGCAATAGATATTAGTGACACTGAATAAGGCCTAGGCCCTATGTCAAATGAAGATTTTATCAACTTTTTCTTAAAGGTAAAGAGCAATCCCCCAAACTTAGGCTAGCCTAGCCTAGGCGATAACAGTTAGTTTCCGCCCTCGCTATTTTCCGCCCCTCAAAAACGGCACGTGTTTCCGCCCCTTTTATTTTTAGCAGAAAACATCTTTTTGGGAGTGCAGAAAGTAATGTAATGGAATGTGATATCAGTGGTACTTTTGTCAAATGAAGATTTCATCAACTTTTCTTTAACGTTTCAAACTTCATCGATGTCTTTTACTATTCAATGCGACACCAGTTACAGCCATGTTGGCGTCTTTCGCAACATTCTCACCGTAGCCTAGACTTGAGTATACTTATACGTAGTTACGTACAGATATATGGTATTCAGTGCTGTGAACAACAGTTCACACATTCAGCATACTGTAAGTCTACATATACACAAGCTGACTACTTATACGTAAAAAATACAAGTCCATGACTAACGACTTGACGTTTAGAAAAAATGTTGTAAAATTCATTCTTTTCGATGATTTTTGATGAGGATACTGAAAAGCTTTAGGGCTAGCCATAAATTTCATTGTTTCCTTGTACTTTGATTTGAATTTGAAGTCAACAGTTATTTTTATCACATGTATGTTAGTTCAAACATTATTTTCAGCCCCAAGATTTTAAGGAGCAGAAAGTAAGGGACCCTGGCCTAGGCGAGGGTCCTACCTAGCCTATTTTGAAGAAACAGCTGAATATAGCACAATTTTTGTCATATTTCTCTTGAAAGTATTATTCAGTACATATTATGAATAAACTATTCAAGGTACACCAAGCAGTTATTTCCAGTATATTTAAAATTTGAAGAGAAAAAATGTTGTCACATGACTCCCAACAGCCACTCCAGTACGTATCTTGAAACTGGCAGTCCACTACACTACTGTATTTGAATTCGGGATGAGTTCCTGCCCTTTAAAGTTTCAAACAAAAGCCATGTCTTTTGCAATAAGTTTACACTGTATATGTGTGAATCCGTAGTATACTCGGTGTTCAGTTGAATGCGCACCTAAGAGCCTGATCTGTCATTTCAAGATTTTTACACGTTATGTTTATGCAGGTGGGCACTCGACATGCAGTCACCCCATCATATAGTAACATACAATGGAACACCAATACTGAGTAAGCATTAATTTAACAGGTCCACCTTGAAGCAGACTCCATTTTAACTTTTTTCCCCCCCATTTTCTTTAAGTAACAAAACATTTCTTGAAAAGCAATTTTTGTACAATTTTTGTAAAATTGCTTCCATTGGAGGTTGATCTATAAAGTTGCTGTTTTAGTTGGGTTAATTGTTACACCACACACCAGTACTGTAGCTACTGTATTTGAAGTTTACATTCAGTATTGCAAAGCAGGGATCGTTCAGGAAGAGGAAGTGTAAGTCTAGGCCACAGTACAGCATCCACAGCCAAAGTAACCACCATGCCCTAGGGAGCTTAGCAATTTGTTTTTGAAATTTTTATTAGCAGTTTTGCTACTCATTATTCAAAATTGATTAGCAATCCCCCAAAAATGATTAGCAACTTTTTATATTGACATTTCCTAGTTGTACAGAAGCTTGTAAAAAACTACAGAATCAAAGACTGAAGAGTAGTTCTGATATTTCAGGTAATGAAACATCATGCATTATGTGTCCATATGACCCGTATCACATACACTCAGGCAAAAAAAAATCCCCTAGATGTCTCCAAGGCAATTTCTGTTAAGAAAAAATGTTGTGTAGACAGCAGCTCTTGACGACAACACATTTGAAAATGTTTGTCAATTCAGTGACCAAATAGAGCCATGAAAATAAATTGTCTATGACACTTCATTAATAGCAATGTAATACCCTCATTGGACTGGTTTGTACCCAGTCCTAGAATGCCCAACAAAATGCATCCTCTTTATCACATTCATTGTCGTGCCAAGTGCCATTTTAGAACAGGAGCAGTAGAATGACATATGAAAGCAACCAATCAGAGAACAGTGCCATATTTTATTGACATTCTTCAGATGCAACCATCCTTAATCCAGATTGTCACTACGTAGGTGGTTCTCCCTTTTCGCTGATTTCCCTCACCTAAAATTAGGCCACCACTTACTTGTAATGACATACTGACTACCAATTAGTCTACCCACACCCATTATATTTGATGAATCCAAGCTCTATCTCCTACAACTGTACAACCAAGCAGAGTAACTGCCAATGTGCATAATCAAGCTCATCCTGTGCCGTTAGGACAGAGATTCACCCCAAAATGTTCCAAAACATTTCACCCCCTTTTATTGACCTACTGTAATACAGCTATGAAAAAAGAGGTCATCAGCTCCATTACTGTAGTAGCTTTTATAACTTAAATCTGAGCAAGTTTTGAGGCTTCAAAATTCCCTTCATAAGTTGTTGAAAGCATGTTGAACCTACGATCTCCTCATCAGTGTCCCTTAAAATTTGACTGCAGGATAGTGCTTTAGTACTCTCTTAATTCGTAAGACTGACTTTTCAATCTTAAAGATTGAATTTTCAGTCTTTCTCAGATTGATATTAGGGACCAATCGGTGTAGACTGACTTTCAGTCTTTTGTTAGACTGAAATGAAATCAATCTTGATAGATTGAAACGTCAGTCCTTTCAAGATTGAAAACAGCAATCTAAAAGACTGAAATCGTCAATCTAAATTCGATTGACAATGAAAGTCAACAGGATTTTAAATCTAGTATGATTGAAAATATCAATCGATTAGACTGAAAATTTTCACTCTGTTGGATTAGCTATTCAGTGATCAAGGATGACCAACGTTCATTTGTTTAACCCTATTTAGAAAGAATTCATCACCCTACCCTCATTTGGCATGGATATTCTTCATAATCCAGTGCATGAAAATGACAAAATATGAATAACAGGAAAACTTTATACTCGTTTGCCAACTTACTTTATTCCACTTGGCAAGAGAGCCACATAATTAACATACATAAATATGATTATTACAGCAACATAAAAACAAAAACTCCTCACCAGTCCCATATTATCAGAATGGTGATTGCATAATTTGCACGAGAATTTTACAAATTTAATAATAATAATAATGGCTGTATTTATATAGCGCCTTATATGTAACATCTCAAAGTGCTTCGCAAGTTCACAATCATTACCCCTGGTCATTGGTAACTCGTCAAACCCACACAATAAAAGTGGACAAAAAAAAAAGTGCTGTTCGTGCCCGGCACAATGCCACTTCATCGTGTCCCCTCGGTGACTTCCCATAGGAGCCACCACATACAGCACATCACTATACAAGCTACCTCACAGGTACCCATTTAACACCTGGGTGGAGAGAAGCAATCGAGATAAGCATCTTGCTCAAGAACACAACATAATGTCCCCAGGTGGGAATCCAACCACCAATCCTTAGATCACAAGTCCAATACCTTAACCAATAGGCCACCACGCTCTCCCCATGGGGAGGTCCTATTCCTATTAACTTCAACGTCAGACCTAAAGGTGCATAAAAGAGAAGGGAATCAAAGCATTCCATGTGATTCTGAGGGAGTGATATAACCTCTGCTGCCTTTAAAATCACTTTTGATTCCTTACCACTTCTAAGGGCCCACTAACAGAGCATCATTTTGACATCAAAATTTCACAAAAGTGTGCCCAATTTCACACAATTGGCTATGTACAGTTCATTTGGGACCATTGAAGAAAACTTCCAGAGCACCTTGCACATTTCACCAGCAAAGCATTAATCATTAATTGAGAATCAATATAACATACCATCAACAGAATACAAAAGAATCTATAGGAGGGAAAAAATATGTAGAATTTCATAAAGGAGCCAAAGTACTGTATAATATATCCCTGTTTCAAACAAATCCATGAAAGCAAGTGGTATGAAAAGCTTTTTGAACAAATTGTGGACGGATACATTAAATTACTGGTGTAGTAAAAGATGAAATTAATAGATCTTGACATCACTGTTTTAGAGGGCATCTGATTAAACTACTGGTGTAGTAAAACATGAAATTAATAGATCTTGACATCACTGTTTTGGAGGGCATATGACGGCTTCACCAAGAGCTTGCACCTGTGATTTTGCTTGACATGGTGGGAGAATTTCATAAATCATGGATGAAAAGAACTCCCAAAACTGCCGTAAACACGGGCAATATTCCACATTGAAAACATAATGGCAGTTAAAAAGCCTGTCCACTGCATCTACTATATTAAGTCGCGCAGGGATGGCAATTTGGTCCAAAATGATAAAAGACTATTTCGGACTCCGCTCTGACCCAAGTGAAAGTAAGAATGGTTGCTTGAATGGTTCTTTTTTGCCTTAACTGCCTCTCCAGCATCACTATCTACAAGGTTCGAGTGTTTCCAAAGGAACCTTTTGCTTCGTGATGAAAAGTGTATTTACAGTACTCTTGATAACTCATAGTTTCATCTCACTGAACTCTGGTGGACATGTTTGCAATGATTATTCAATTAAAAACCTTACAATGCAATTTTCACATCACCGTATCTTCAGGTTATTCCTAATTATATCCTAGTTGCATCATAAAATTTTCTCATCAAAGGCAAGTCAGGTGGTCCTTCTAGTGGTCCTATTCGTCCTTAAAATTTGGCTATTGGAATGTTTATGAATATAATATCAAATCTGTGTGCTGTGATAGTGCAGTTTTTCTCATTTGAAAGAAAAATTTTCTGCATGTTTCTTTTCTTTTTTGTTGTGTGAAAGATGTTCATACTTTAGACTGGGGCAGGAGTTCTTTTAGAAATCAAAATAAGAGGGGGAAGGGGTGGTGTTGCAATCCATGACTTCATATCTGCTTCCTCCAAGTTCTCTTTTTAAAAAAAATGTGTCAGCTTCAATTGCCAACAATATCAAGAATCCAAAATGGGAAATAAATAAAATTTCACAAGAATTTTAAGAATATGTTCCCCTTTCACATATCAAATAAAGCTTGTTTTCCAATATTACTATTTTCAAAAAAAGGTTTAAGATCACAACAGAATTTGGTATGTTAGAGGGGAACTTTTCTAAGCATTTTGGTGAAATTTGCATTGCAATCCAATGTGTGGTTCTCAAGATATGAGCACATAAAATTGTCACATTTACAACAAAAAAGGAAACATGAAGCAAGCACATGTGACATAATATCCCCACATTTGTGCACAATGTTTTGTTTTACTTTAAACTGTAGATTTGGTTGTCTATTCAACAATCCCATATAATTAAATTGTGATTGTATAAGTAGCATGAGAACTTCACGAAATTTTCATCCTCACAGAGAGGTCCTATTCTTATTGACTTCAAGGTCAAAACAAGTCTGATAAAACAAACTTTGAAACACAAATCTACTGACTTCATTTACTGATATTTCGAGAAAAACATGTCCGATTTGAATGGAACTTTTACCACACTGTGTAGATTTGGTTCCTCTTCCACACATGAAAATTAAATTTTTGTTAAAACTTCCCCTTTAACACATCTGAAGGATTTTAAAGGGCTATCTAATTTTGCTGCAAAGACGACCTATCATTTCATAAGAAACCAAGATACTGAGTTTTGTTATTATTTCATAAGAATGAAAAGGGATGGGGGAATAATTTCATTGGTCCATCTTAATGGAAAAGTTTAAGATATCATGAGGCTTCAGCAATGCCTGCCATTTTTCAGGACCATTCACTTTAAAAATTACAGACTTAACTTCACACCATAACATATGAATCATAACACATATGAAGTTCATTGAGGTACTGTCTTTAAAAGCCTTTCAGTGTTCAACCCCTGTACCCCTAAAGGATCATGGACCTCCACCGAAAATGATAGAGCACATTCTCACAATGGCTGTTCTATATCCCAGGCAGTGTCACTCAAGTCCAACTTCCCTTTGTTAAATTAGAGCATGCCCAAGCTGGCATCATGGACATACTACAAATACACAAGTGCACATACACCAACCTGATTACAAAGGTTCCTTTTGCTAATTAATGCAAGGACACATTAACTGCAACCCTGGTTGAAAATCGCAGGTAAAGGTAAGGCAATAGCAAGCAGACTCTTCACCTGGTACCAGGACTATACTGAACAATAACACCAAGAATAATTTACAGGCCAAAACTTCCAACCACGCCGGCCACAGCTAGTTTCACCAGTTTCCGTCTTTGTTGGCTAGAAGGAACCCCACCTTTGGTTAGGTGTTCATTAATCTTTCCTCCCTCTGGATGTCTGCCATTAACTTCTTCAAATTTTATGCCTGTAAAATAACAATTTGAAGAAGAAACATTAGTTTAATGTTAACCAAACATTCCTTACCTGGCTGGTCTTCCATTTATTTCCCCCATCTTTAAAGGGGATTGAAGTGATATTGATAACTTAATAAGAGTGTTAAAGGGTACCACCAGAATGGCAATGCATAAATACCAAAACTGGACAAGTTTTATATCCAATAGTTACACAAAAAGTCAAAATTTGAATTTACTGTAGTGGCGTTCTGACTGGTAATGGTTTTGTTCATAATCTACAAAAAGTGTCTGGCTACCAATTTTGAGAACCACACATCGGATTTCAATGCAAATTTCATCAAAATGCTTAGAATAAGTACCCCTTTAACATATAAAAACTTGATATGACCTTAATCCCTTCTTTTAAATACAGAACCACTAATTCTGTCGCAAAAACCTGTAGCAAGGATAGTGTAGACTACAGTAGCTCTAAAGCAGAAAGTCGGAGGTGGTGGTTACGTAGGACAGAACTCCAGTAGCAATTATTTTCATGGAATAAGGAACATTTTATAAGAGGTTTAATCACACTTGTGATTATCAGTGTTTGCACCGGTTAGGAAATTCATACCCGGGTACCAGAACCATATTACCCGTTGGGCACCCAGGTATTTGATCGTAAACTTTGCAATATCTTTCGTCCACCCTGTGGGCTAGGCTAGTCTATACACAGTTTAGTACGTAGGCCTATGCTGTTTCGTTAAATGGTATAGGAGGGGATGTTAGAAACAAACATCCCGGAATTGTTTTTTGGAAAAGTGCAACTTAACAAAAGCATGTTACAGAAACAAACAAGTTAAGCAACTTCATTTCAAATGATTGTGAATGAGATCTGGGTTAATTCAAAATTTGTTACTTTCAATAACCATGTTATTTTGCGAAGATCAAAAAGAAATCATAGAAAAATGCTACCCGGGTAGTAACATTCTACCCGGGTAGCAAGAACGTCGGTGGGGTACTCAGGTACCCAGTGCAAACAGTAGTGATTATCCAGCTGTTAACCACAACACCATTCCAGCACTACCCTCAATGTCACTGATATAAATCATACTGTCACATTAGCAGTTGTCCAACATGATTTATCCCAATTTGCCACGGAGTCACACTTAGTTATATACTTTGAGGTTTTATGACTGGTTGATTGTTAACTGGTACATGTAGGTTTAAGTTGGGATGGCCATGACCCTTGCTGCAGTTGTGGCTTACTGCCATGTTTTCTCTCCTACATGTAGTTCAAGGGCAACTCTACTTTTGAAACCTTCAGTATGCCCCAGCCAGGAGTGAAACTTCAGACCAGGCTCCCAGCTATGCTGTCTGATCTCTTTGCCTTTGCAACATCATCGAATGTGTTTCCTGTGTTGAATTTCCGTTTTTTATTCAAAAACAAATTTTTAAGATAAAAATTTTTCTCTTACCACAACACTGTCACTTGATGGAGGTGACTTCATACTCCCTGAAGTGGTGGGAAGGATTAGCCTCTTTGATGTTGATGTTGCAGGTTGGTTTCCCAAGTTTGTCCCACAACTATCATCTTCCAATAAGTTCATGCTGTCATCAAGACTGCTAACAGTGCTACAGGAATCCTGGAAGAAAAATCAACCTCCTTAATTATATGAACAACATGCAGCAGTTTCTCCTTCAATATTAGTTAAGCCCTGGGGGTGATGCACTAGTACAGTAGTACTGAGCATTCTTTGTTTTCATATGAGGTCTCACTTATTCATCCTCTTTTGTAACAATTTGTCAATTGTTATACAGATATTAAGGTTCAATAATCTGTTTTGGATATGACCACTTGAAGTTACTTGTGCAATAATTGGCAAACCGGCCTGAGTGAAAACTTACTTCAATAACACTGCGCTGCTATGTACTGCAACTTTCTTGCACTTTCTGGGGGATTGGAGAGTAAATACAATACTTAACTTCAGTTTAGCTGCTGAAGCCTCAGTTCCAACTTCTTCTCCGCTTATGTTAAATTTAGCATTACCACTTACTGCATTTGATTTTCATACATTTTTTCCTTTTTAGTTTGTCACATGAGGTATGATGTACAGTATGCAAAAAATCTCCTGAAATTAAATATTGACAGTAATTCATGCTTTTGCTTACTTTGTCAGAGCCAAGAACTGGCAAAACATTCGACTTCTTCTTCATCTCCTCACAAACAATTCTCAATTTTCTTCTCTGCCCAAAAGATTTCACACCTATCTCTGGGAGATCATCTTCTGTCAATGTTGGCAGGACCGGCATGTCAATGTCATTTTCTGAAAGAGATTATTAGGGGCGATTTTATTCATTTTAAATTTTCTGTTGGACCTCTCAAAAGTTTTCCACACTTAAACATGTTACATCCATCTTCCAGCTCATCAAGATTGTTCACAAGTACCATGGGAAGCTCTAGTATTGTAGATGCCACTCTGGATCAGATGCTCCACTAAATGATGTTGAAAATGAATGGGGTCTTTGCAGATTCTTTACTCGCAGTAACCAATGATTAAAACATGACAGTTACGTTTTAATCATTGGTTACTGCGTAGTGAAGAATTTGCAAAAATATTCTATTTCAGTGTAGATGGGGGAGGGGGGGGTTCTACTCTACCCAAATGTGTATGAAAAACAGGGAAAGTAATATCCCTGCATAGGGACTTTGGACAAAAAAAATTTCCAGAAGAACTAAAATTCCATGATTACAACTAAAAAATTTAATGTTGGTTATCTAATGATCAACCAGTTCTTTCTTCTGTAAATTTAATAAACTAACTTTTTAGAAACTAACTCAAGAGAATATTATAAAGATAATAATAAAATAACAATAACAATGGAAAAAATACATTTTTTAAAAAAAAAGATAAATAAAAACTATAAAGAAATTAAATATGTTTCATGGAGATCTAAATAAGACCTGATAGAAAAGATTATTTTGCAGGATTATTTGAAAATTCATAGTTTATTGCTTTGCTTTGAGAAGTGATTGACTTGCAATTACTTCATAAAAGATTGCTACTTGAAAGCCTACGTTTCATCACCCATTTTCTGCAGTTTATATACTCAAGTGCAAACACGAAAATTCATAGGCCAAATCTTGGGCAAGAAAGTACAAAACATGGCCAGGCCTGGCCAGTTTCCTAAGTTTGCTAAGTGATTGACTCTTTATTAGCCCAGTGTTAAACAGCCTATGCCTAGGCTGCTTAGCCTACAGTAGCTATGGTTACCAGTCGTTTCACCCCCTTGTCAGTTCGCCCCCAACCAGTTCGCCCGGTCGTTTTGCCTCTCTGCCAGTCCGCTCCCATGTGGAAGTCGTTTCGCCTCCAAATACTTTACCATCTTAACCATCTTAAATCAACCTTATTCCATCTTGCCTACTAATTTAGAATCAGTGCCCGGAAGTGAGGTAAGTCTTCATTAAATCGTGATTTTGGCTGAATTTCAACCTAAACTTAACCCTAACCCTCAAAATAAGCAATGGATTAGGGATAATTATTCTAGGTTATAGCTTAAATGGCTTTTCAAACCCAAATTTGGTTAATTCTAACTACAAACTTAACCCAAACCTTCATCAATAACCTTGACTTGTGGGTACTGATTCTAAATTAGACCCCCATCTTGAAAGAAAAGCACTAAAGATATTAAAGTTTACTGACATCGTTTTGTTAATAACAATCACGAATTGGAAAGGAAACTTACACAAACGTATTACGGGCGAACTGGTTGATCTTTGGGGAGGAACTGGTCAACTTTAGGGGGCGAACTGGCAAGGGGGTGAATTGACCAGCTACCATAGCTATACCTAACTAAGGAAGGCAAGCGCAGTCACACTAGTAGTAGTACTAGCACAGTAACAAAGGTAAGCTACCGTATGCCTAACGCTAGGCTAGCCTTTTAAGTTTCAAGTTAGCTACACTCGGCAAAGAGGCGGTTAGTCCGCGAACAGTGCTGTGTTCGTTACATAGCGTAGGCAGTTGGCTCATTCCTCTCACAACACTGCCCTTGCGCGGATACACTTCACAACTGTAGGCCTATATACAATACTCAATAGTCACTTGCCTGGACGCCCAGGGAATGCCACCTCTTGCGTCTCCAAATAACGAAGTATTCTCACCAAACTTCACACATATGATCCCTGGCACTGCATTTAACCTTTCCACAAAAGATGTTGACAAAGTTTCATCAAATAATGGCCGAATTTTTACTGCCATTTTTGACCGTAACAGTAAGTCAATGCATCATGTTTTCAAGCTCTAGTCTGTACAATTCTGTTTTCAGTAAAGGTCAAAGGTCACGAGTGGCGAGTAGCAAACTTGGCGAAACGGGACGTTCCACCTGCGTAGCGGTCTTCATATTACCAGCTTTGACTTGAGTAACAATACGAAGTGAACTCGGAATACCGCGTAGACTCAAGTGCCTACGCGTTGTGAAGGGTATCGATCCGTGCAAGGGCTGTGTTGAGAGAGGAACAAACACACAGCCCTGTTCCGTGTTCGAGGACTAAGGCGGATAGCTAGGCTAACAAAACATTTGCTAGCCTTAATTTAAAACCAACGTTAAGCTAATGTTATAATCCCGACTTTGACTAGGCCTATATTGTACCTATGTGGGTGAAAAACAAATCAGAGCCCAATCAAAAAAATTAAAAACGCTTATGCAATTACATATTACACAAAATAAACGATAGGCTAACAGCCTAAGCTAGCTACCTGAAAGGGATACGGGTCAAACGCTAGGCTAGACTAAGTGGCAAAGAGCAGTAACAAATTGTGCAAACCTTCCAGGATTGAGATAATCTTCTCTGGGAATTCTTTCTTAGATAGAAAAGTCCTTGTAGTTCTTCCATCTCTGTTTAACGAATGCGAACGATATTGAAGAAAAGATGCCCAATATTACGTAAAATGTACAAGCTTTTTATGTTCGACGTTCGCCAGAGAGTGTTGTCTTGTTGGCTTGGGTTAAAATTTGCATAAGCATAGGGTGGTTTGGAACGTCGAGGAATCTGATTGGATGAAAAAATCAATCTTGACAAGATTGAAACTTACTTGCACCTCGTGACTTCCGTTCCTTTTTTTAATTGGTTACTTTTTTCAATCTCATACACGATTGAAACAATGTTGCCAGCATTTTCAGTCTAATGGACTAGACTTCAGTCTATTTTCAATCAAATAGATTGGAATTGGTTGTCAGTCTTAAGGAAGACTGACTTTTTCAGTCTTATGAATTAAGAGAGTACATTCTACTGTAAAGGTATTTCCTTCTCAGGGTAGCCACCCTAAAATGTAACGCCAATAGGCAAACAAAATTATCTAGATGACATTCATTTCATTAAATGGTTCCAAAGCATGTGTAAAATACTCAAACTAAGCCCTGTCTAATATTTTTAAAAACTTAACATAACATAACAAGTTAAAGGGCAAAGGAGGGTAAAAACCCCATAAGATGCCCTATAGAACAGACCAAAACCAACACCTAATTCAAACAAAAAGCCAAACAAGAGGGCAATCCCCAGAGTTGCATATCTCATCGCTAACATGTGCTCAAGTTGGTTACAGAACTTGAACTATATATGAGCTAGAAGTTTTATCTGTGCTGAATTTTATGCTGCAGTAAAATGTCATTGACAAAAATTGCCATACTAAAACTCCATGCCACAACCTTGAAGTCCAAGGGAAGCGAATTTTTTTCATTCCAAGGGACGGAAGTTTTTTTTTTTCGTAAGATAGCGAGGGAAAGAATATGGCACAGACCAATCAAGTTCTTGGAACAGGGGCACCCCTTATTCCCAAAAACATCATTTGGATATTTAAATTCTGACACCGGATTATATAAGAACTGGAGAAATAGGCTTCCCAACCTTTGTAACGCTTGCCCTTTTAATCCAGTAGGCCTATCTAAGATTTTGGAACAAATTTAATTTTTTAAGATGCTGTTATCCCCTTGCAATACTATAAAACGAGGGCAATCCACGGAGTAGCATATCTCTTCGCTAACATGTGTGCAAGTTGGTTACAGAACTTGAACTATGTATGAGCTAGAAGTTTTATCTGTGCTGAATTTTATGCTACAGTAAAATGTCATTGACAAAAATTACCATACTAAAACTCCATGCCACAATGAAGTCCAAGGGAAGCGATATTTTTTTGTTCCAAGGGACGGAAGCTTTTTTCTTAAGATAGCGAGGGGAAAGAATATGGCACAGACTAATCAAGTTCTTGGAACAGGCCCACCCCTTATTCCAAAAAACATCATTTGGATATTTAAATTCTGACACCGGATTATATAAGAACTGGAGAGATATAGGCTACCCAATCTTTGCAATGCTTGCCCTTTTAATCCAGTAGGCCTATCTAAGATTTTGGAACAAATTTATTTTTTGAGATGCCCTCATCCCCTTGCAACTCTATGAAAAAAAACAACGAGCTTGACTGTTACACTAAACTGATATGATTAGATATGGACGCAACGATTATAAAAGTAACACACTTTCGGGACGCTTTAGACAAGTGCGTAATTGTTATTATTCAGGCGCTAGCTGGGCGTATTCTCCATTTTGACGTGACGGCAAACTTCATGTGTGTCGAGCTGATATGCACAACAAGTGCGTCTCAGTTAAAAAACTGGGTGTGTGCGCAATGTTGAACGTGTGGCATTAGAAGATTTCCGGGTGACGCACAAACCTTTTCTGCGTACTGGCCCGTTTTTTTTTTTGGCGATGCTTCAGAACCGCCAAGTTTTAAGGGCACCTATATGTAAGATAGGTAGGTCCTATGCCTAACCTAATGTTAGTCACCCACAGTTTCATATCTTGGGTTATAACTCAAGCCTATGAATGGCATAGGTTTAGCCCCAGACCTAGCCTACATACTGCTAACCAGCTTGAGATTTCAACGTTCTCTTCAAAATCCCCCCTACTGCAGCATAGTACACTACAGAATATCGTTTTTTTTCTTTTATCTAATAAGCCCTTTATCGGTCTATTAATTCTGTTGTTTCTCAACGAGAGACTTGGGACAATTGGTTTCTATGACGTCATACTAATGAGGCTATTTATTATTCATCTTTGAACTGTATCAGCACTACCAACCAATCAGAATTCTCAAACACAAACTTTAGTGTCGCCCAATTGAAGGTTTGTATAGAAACGTGAAAGAATAATATTAAAGACCCTGATCATACCCATAAAAATTAAATATTTATACATATCTTAAATAATCCTTTCTTATATATTTAAGCGTATAAGGAGTGATTAAATTGATATCTCTCGTGGTAAAACAAAAGTACAACCGTTCTTTATAACCTTGAAAAGTAGTATCGTCTTCCATTGAGGCGTACCAGAAAACGTAATGTTTTTGAGCCTGTACCATAGTGAAATACTTCTAAAATGGGAAATTGGTATGATGTAAAAAAGTGCTACAATGTATGTGACAATTCTATCTATCCTGCGGGCACGAAATCGAAGTTTAAAGTGATGTAACACATTGAATTAGTACTTGAAGCAATTTTGCGAATTGATTACAGACACTAATCATTGTACTGTTATTGTCAGATTGTAGGCCACAAAAAATGAACAGTATTGCAAGGAACGAAACCGTCTGAGTCCAAAAAAGTACTCAAATGAGATTACGAGATTACAGACAGATAAGTCAAATGGGTAGGAGAAGAATATGCCGTTATTTCCTGGATGAAGGATAATTTTGCTGTCAAACCTAAGGGGGTATGTCTTTTGTCTCATCTCTTTACTTCCCTGTCAATGGTCCCCCAGCCTTGATACTACTGTAGCAGCAGTAAGGGGCATAGCCAGGATTGTGTCATCGCGGGAGGAGGTTGGTGTCATCGGGCACTAAATGAGGGAAGAATAGGTAGAAAAAACCGCTATTTCATGTGTTTTTTCATTGCAAGGTTCTGACCCCCCCCCCTTACTCCCCCGTGGCTATGCCATGCACTGGCAGCGGTGGTGCTAGTCTGTCAAAACTGGATGGGGTGGGGACAAATAAAGGGCACAGGATAATTTTGGAACAAAAATTTTGCACGCAGTTCCAAACAGAATACAGATCCCAGAGCATTCATTCCCGCTCAGGCCGGAGGTAGGCATGTCCAGGGGGCAAAAACCCCAAAACTTGCAAGGATATATCTCAGTGTGAAAAATTAGATCTGGAGAGGTATATTATTTATTTTTTTTCTGTGTACTCAATTCTTAACTGACCTAAGTTGGGGAGGGACACAGGCCAAAATCTTGGGAAGGGGAACAAATAATGCATACCTGGGTTGGCTCTTTTGCAGCTGCACCAATGGGTGTTAACTCTTTTCATGTGGGCCAATTTCACTTGGGATAAATAAGTGGCCTTTATATGATAGCCCACTTCACTGATATGAGAGAGCTCTGGGGCAAACACTAGCAAAACTATAATCCCAATGAGTTGATTGGTTGGGGAGCAGTGAGTGAGACATGGGACTTTTGAGACGGGACCAATACGAGATGGAATATATGAAAGTGGGACTTATGAGACATGGGAACAATATACCCTATGTGATAAGGTAGAAATAGCCAGCCATCTTGTAGAGTATTGACCACAGTGATACTTTCATACAGCCAGCAGCACTAACTAGGTTTGACAGTTAATTCAATACAAACATGTGTTTAATTTGAATCTGATAATTTTTATTCCTCCTTTTACTGGTTGCTGCCAGTCTCAAACAATAAGCAGCATAAGACAAGACATGCATAGCCTACTGAAACAGTGATCCAAGCTCAGAGAGAGAGAGGGAGAGAGAGTAACATGGCTATTTTGCAAATCTGTCAGATTATGTACAGTATCATGTAGGAGGCACGGCTCGATTTTCTTGGTTGTCCGATTGTCCGGGACAACTAAAATTCCATAGGGACAACCAAAAGGTGGAAGTTGGTGCATGTCTGATGGACAACCATTTTTCTCTCACAAAGAATTATATTCCAGCAGCTTGCTTTTATCTGAATGAAGAAGTATGCTGTATGTGCTGACTTATCAACTCATTGCAAAATTTTCCATCATAGTTTCACACTTCAAGTGCCTTTGTCTTGCAAAAATTTGATCTTTTCATACTTCCAGACCAATTATACGTAAATGCAATTACTGTTTTGTGCTGTAATTGGTCAAAAAATGTTTTGGACAGCCAAATTTTCTTTAGGAAAACTAAAAATATGGAATTGGTTGCCCAAGGACAACCACAAATTTTCTGAAAATCGAGGCCTGAAGGTAGGCCTTCACCTTCCCAGGACCATGAAGGACAATAATATCTTTTCTCAGAGAAGCAATTCATAATTTTAAACCCCACCTGTAACCTTACTGTACATCACTTACATTAAAAACTCTATCTGCATGGCCTGTCTGGTTGCAGTTTTATGGACCCTTAGGTCTCTACCCATCCCCCCCTCACCCCTCAAAAAACTAAGTTGTCCCTGAAACCATGTGCATAAGCCTGCCACTTGTTAGACTTTGGCTGAGTTTACACTGTCTCAAGAGGTTGTGGAATGTAGAACTAGACTGTAGAAATGCAAGTTCTACAGGTACTTACCTGCAATTATTTGTAACCAGGCTGCATGTGCTATGCATTACAGCAGTTGTAACCCTCCAATTAACTTACCTGTGATGATGGGATTGTTGCTAATCGGAAGTGATTACCCAGACGCATGTCACAATGATGATCAGTTACAGATGGTAGTGTGTAAAGTGTCTCCCCAATTGTCACTTTTGTTCAACACTTGCCAGATTCTTTTCTATCACCCTACCCACAAACACACAAAAAATCCAAGTATACAAAAATATTGCAGAGGATAGTGGTAAGGACATGCTGTGTATACATCATACAAGGATGCTGAGAAAATACCCCATGATTTGCACTTAGCTCCCCCTATACTTTCTCCCCCAACCCTCCACAAAAATGCTCCTTTAAACCAGTGAGTTGCTATCATCATACCACATTTGTATGTAAACAGTGCAGGTCTCAATAAGCTCAATAAAACTGGAAACATTTCTCAATCTCAATATCAGGAAGCTGTGTACTACTGTAAGGCTGTGTTCACATAGGGGTATACAATTTGGGTACACGGTGCACGTTTTCGGGGGCACGCGAATAGCTTGAATGGAACAATAGGATTTCCTCACACCGGGTCACATAAGAGGGCACTATTCGAAATGCCGTATAGCCGCGTATAGTATAGTATAGTATAGTATAGTATAGTATAGTATAGTATAGTATAGTATAGTATAGTATAGTATAGTATAGTATAGTATAGTATAGTATAGTATAGTATAGTTGGAATCGTGCTTGTTCGATTTTCGTGCAGCGTATACCATCCTTCTCCCACACTTGTCCTCGTGTTTACTCTGACCCATGACAGTTTTTGAAGTTGTGCTTTGGCAAAAATGAGTTAAATTACTCATAGTATTGGAATTTCATAGCACATGCCGTCATATGTCAGTTATCCAATGTCAAATGCCCCCCTTTTAATTGAAAGAACAATATGCACATTCCATGAGTGGGCTCGGCATTTTTTTCTTCCTTTTTTTGATCTTGAAATGCTGGAAGACACAAGGTCAGAATAGCTCAATAACCCGAAGTTCCATGTTGTTGTGTATAATAGTCAAGCCGTATTTCATTACTTAATTACTGATTCTTATAATAAGTTAAGTAATGTGGAAATAGATTTAAATCCGGAAAACATTGTATCCAAAGTATTTTGACAGCGCAAAAATAATATTAAAGTAGGTAACATGTGCTACCCAGTGTGACCTGCCGTGCCCGTATAGCGAATAGCGTATACCCAGTACAGTATACCGTATACCGTATACCGTAAACTTCTATGTGAATGCAGCCTAAGACTTCTACAGTTGTTGAAATCATCATGCATTACATCACACCACCTCTATTAATAAAGAATTTTTACTCATTGTTCCCATAAAAGCAGCTTGCTTTATTATTTATATCATGGAAACCTCAATACATTTTTGAATTCTGGTAAAGTCTTGTCTAGCAATTACTTTTGGCAAACCTGTCTTTCTGTAGAATTTATTGAAAACTACACTTTAAAGGGAAAGTTTAAGTAAAAATTTTTTTTCATGTGAAAAAAGAACCAAACCTACACAGTGTGATTAAGTTCCATTCCATGTATTTCCCAAGATAGCAGTTAATGAAGTCAGTTCATTTGTGTTCCAAAGTGAGTTTGAAGACAGCAGAGCTTATATCACTTCCTAAGATTGACAAGAAGTGCTCTGTTTCCCTTTGTTTTATCAGAATTGTGTTGACCTTGAAGTTTATAGGAATAGGACCTCAGGGGGGGGGGGGGATGCAATGTTTGTAAAAGTCTCATGCTGCTTATGCAATCACATTTTAATAATATGGGATTTTTCAGGAGAAAATTGACTCTAAATTTTAGAGAAAAACAAAATGATGCACACTGATGTGGCAATATGATGTCATATGTGCTTGCTTCTAGTTTACTTTTTGTTGAAAATTTGAAAACTGTATATGCTCATGTCTTGAGAACCACACATCTGATTTCAATGCAAATTTCACCAAAATGCTAAGAATAAGCCCCCATCTAACACAAATCCTGTTGTGACCTTAAACCCTCTTTTGATGCTGTTTAAGGCAAACGTGCATGTTGTGCGTCGCATGAAACCAGCCCAGAAAATCTTGATTAAGATACAGCTTATCACCCATCTTGACCTGGGAGGTATGGATCAACTGAAAGCGGTGTACATACTGTACTGTACACTAGGCTATCTACACCTACAGTATTGGCCGAGCATGTTCTGCAGTATTATGTATGGCACAAGTGGGAATGGATAGTCCTACTGTACTATACTCGTTCATATTGTGAACAGGGTGGGCAGGGACTATAATTGTGGCCTTATGATAAAATCCCATCACCTACACCTAGACTTATATACGTACATGTGTATAAATTTGATCTCTATACTTGGTTATTCCTACCATTAGTTCATAAAATATGATGACCATGTCTCCCTTTGCAAAACCTATGCACCAAATCATGTATTTTCACATTAAAAAAACAATCAAGGTCAATACTCTGTGTGGGGGGGGGGACCCTCTCCCACATCCCCCCCCCCCCTTCCCATCCTGTACAAGGTGAGCAAGCATGCTCAGGCTCAGTCTTTACACCAGTCAAACCTTTGCAAAAACTACAGCTTTGCCACTTCAAATGTTGGCAAGTATTGCAATGTAATGAAGCATGTAGAAGCACCAAGCATGCAATAATTTGGGGTCCATAGTTCTAGACTCAAAGCAATGAACTGGATGGTACAGTAGCTCAGTCAAATTTTTAGGCCGGTAGCCGAATGGTTAGGCTTATTTCACCTGCCTAACATTTGGTAGCGGACCACAAACTCCAATACTCATGTCCGGGAAAATGTTTACTGACAGACAAAGTGCCATAAAAAATTTATGGGATGTTGTTTCTGACTGTTTTACTTACAAAATATGATCATTTTTGCATTTGGATTTGAAGACAATGAGTTGAAATACATGCTGTGTAAAATTCAAGGCAATGTGACCAATTTTAGTGCCATTTTTTTTATTGTAGTACTCCCCTATGTGAAATGCCATTTTTGAGTAGCTATTATGTAGGGAAACACATCCCTATCATTCAAGGCTCTCTAGCTCAAAATTTCAATGGTCATGGTATGGAAATTTGAAAGTGCCATGAAAGCTGAGATTGTGGGCTTGGATCAGAGGGGTAGCATGTCCTGGTTGAAAACTTCTACTGGGAGCTAGGGGGCATGGAAGTAGCCTAATTTAGTGTGTAAGTCAATGGGACCTATAATTAGTGGCCCGCTACCATTTGTGTTTCATATTAACAGCAAGTGTTACTCTTACTTGTTCAGTGAAGACAGTCAGCCGATTTCAAGTTTTGTCAGGCCTCAACTCAAAAATGCAGGGCTGCGGAGTATCTTTTGATGTGTACATACATTTTTTGGTCCCTTTTGGTCTTTGTATGCCTGAATATTTTCTTTTATTGTCAGAAGGGCCAACATTTGAAGTGTCATCAAACAATACAGTAGCAAAATCTGCAGAGCAGTGTGTCCATGTGCCACTACTTTTAATACTGGGTTCTGCTTAGCTGGAGGAGCTAATGAACAGGAAATTTTGACATGACTCCTGCATTTACTTTTGGCTAGACATTTCAGTGGAATTTTATCCAATTCTTTTTTGTAGTTGACTTCTTTCACCCTTCTCCTTTTCTTACTAGCTGGCACTATGTACTGTATGTAGCATGCTGGTAAAGAAAGTAAACTTTACAGAAATTCCATCATGCTGTCAGCATCTACACAAGTGGAAATTGCCCCGAATATTTCTTTATCTAATTTTACCTCAGCATTATTATCTCTTTAAATTGTCTTCATGAAATCATGTAAGACACTAGTGTTGGTTTTTTTTTATTAAACCCCATCTAACAAACGACCTAAATAATCTTTCTGTAATGAGAGTGAAAATGGGAGTTAATGAGGGCATTTATTGTTTTATGATGTCTGTGTTTATGAGAACATTAAAAGGGTTAATGCAAAACTTTTTTGAATACAGATACTTTGAGAAAAGTATATTTCAGTAGGCTGAGTAACTGTTCAGTGAAGAACTTTATACTTAACTGAACAGGGGGAAATGGAGTCCCCAGTAAACATAGAGATGATTTAGTCTTCACCAGGGCCAGCATTGTCCATACTAACCATATGCATGCCTATTTACTTCATGGGGACGGAAGACCATGTTTATCCCATGTGACTGTGCTGTTACCGTCTGTCACATTCCCATTGACTGTCATGAATACCCCCATATTCCCCAGATGTACTGTCCCATGCCCAACCTAAAGACTCTATTTGAACAAACAATTTATCCTCTTATCCTGGGATTTCTCAGGGAAAGAAGACTTTATAGGAATTTGTGACATGACTCCTGCTTTTCCCTTGACATTTGATGTAAAATTGTCCTCATTTTGTTCTGTCTTTAGGAATTATTTTCCCCCAACTTCTCTCTTTTTGATTCCTTGCCGAAGGCAGGCAAGGAATCTATGTGATGGTGATGTCCTGTGTGTGTGTGTGTGATGCCCTTGATTGTTATTGCACAATATCTCAAGAAGGGTAAGTGTGACCAATCTCATATTTGGTGCGTGGGCTGGTCGTATTTAGTAGATGATCCCGCTGACTTTCATGGAGGTCAAAGGTCATTTAGGGTCATGAGAGGTCAAATGGTAAATTCCTGGTAAATTGCTTGTAAACACAATATCTCAAGAAGGGTTAGTGTGACCAATCTCATATTTGGGTGTGTTGGTTGGCCATTTGGGGTCATGTGAGGTCAAATGGTAAATTCCTGGGAAATATATGCAAATATAGTTTTATATGGCCATTTCAAGCCAGATATAACTTAATGAAATATTTGTCTAGATATGTAAATTTAAAGTTTTATATGGCCATAACAAGCCAGATACAGTACCAGCGCTGTATCTGTCACACCCTGAGCTGACTTTCAGCGGTGGTTGATCAACTAGTAGAATCTTTTCAGTCTCAACTCTGAGTCAACTCTGAATACTCAAATCAACGACCCCTTCTCCTTCCTGATATTTCCTTTGAAGTTTGGCCCATTGTTAGTCAACATTGTATTCTCTTTTCACATTCAACATCGAGGCACAAAGCACTGGGAAATTTCAATAGGGAGGTTGGCCGATCGATAGCGAGGGGATTATCAGTCCTTCACTGAAATAGTATCTAGTTGTACAGTGTTCTGTTGTATACAGTTGAGTGCGGAACATTGTTTCATGAGTGACTGCTGTCCGTACAGAAATATAAGCAGTCAGGAATGTGCATAGTAGGCTACGGCACTAATACTACAGAGAGGCTTCATACAGCCATATAACTATGAATAACTTTTACAAATAGAAAGCCCCTCACGGCAAAATTACATTCAGTCTAGTATTCGACTGATCACCTGTTAACCCTTTACCGTTGTGCTCCGATCGGGGCATACTTGCGCGCCTCGGGATTGGGCGGAAAAGCGGACGTAGCCCGCCCCGCATCGGCTTCCGTAGGCCATTGACCCCGTGACCTTAAACTATTGTCTCTCTCGCTCTTGTGGCCGAATTTTCGGGTAGCTACTCGCAGTTTCGAGCTCCGCGTGAAACAGTAAAGATGTGTGACAGCCGAGCTCTCCGCGTGGGTCCAAAAGGACCCAAACAACGGTAAAGGGTTAAGTAATCAGCATGGGGCCGATTATTCCATTGTCGGTAAATAATTGGCATTGGTAAAATTCTGCTCATCAGCTGATCATTACCACCGATTATATGAAAACTGGAAAAAGGGGCTAAAATATACTTGAAACTTGCTCTTGGTTTCATGAAAAATTCCCATAATTACTTAATCCTTTAACTTCCCGCCAAACGGGATGCATTAATAATTAAAAATGTATAAATTTTACCCCCGCCATGGGAGTGATCGTTTGATATTTTCCGCTAAAACCCTGTAGTATTTTGCAGTTTTATTTAGAATTGCATTTAAGATGTATTCCTTGCATCTCACAGAAAGCACTGGGTAAGCTGCTGTACAAACTGTGCTACACAAAACACGATACAGACTATGGAGTGGCAGTGTTAGGCTGTTTTTTCAAATCCCCGAGCTTAGCATATTATCTGTGCACATTTTGTACATGTAGCACCTAGAATCTTGTGCATTTTAGTGGTTATTGATTCCTTGCCGAAAGCAGGCAAGGAATCTATGCGATGGTGATGTCGTGTGTGTGTATGTGTGTGTGTGTGTGTGTATGTGTGTGTGTGAAGCCTGCTTGTAAACACGATATCTCAAGAAGGGTAACCCCCAGGGATCTCAAACTTGGCATGTAGAATGTCCACATTGAGTAGATGGTCCCTATTTTTTTTGGTAGAGATCAAAGGTCATTTGGGGTCACCAGAGGTCAAAATGTAAGTACCTTGGAAATTGCTTGTAAACACGATATCTCCAGAAGGAAAAATGTGAGCAATCTCATACTTACCATGCTGATTGTCCATATTGAGTAGATGGTCCCTATTGTTTTTGATGGAGGTCAAAGGTCATCTGGGGTCACCAGAGGAAAAAAGGTCAAAATCTTGTAAACACTGTATCTCAAGAAGGGAATATGTGAGGGATCTCATACATAGCAGGTGGATTGCCCATATTAAGTAGATGATCACCATTATTTTTGGTGGAGGCCAAAGGTCATTTGGGGTCATTAGAGATGAAAAGCTCAAAAACTTGTAAACACCATATGTCAAGAAAGGTAACTGCCAGGAATCTCATATTTACCAAGTGGATTGTCCATACAGAGTAGATGACCCCTATTGTTTTTATTGGATGTCAAAGGTCATTTGGGGTCATCAGAGTTCAAAACATCTAAACCTTGCAAACACTACATCTCAAAAGAGTATAACTGTTGAAGTTAATATACATGAGCGGTAAGGGTGAAAGGGTACGAATAATTTGGCATGGGTAATGTAAAAGGCATAGATATATAATTTTTTTGGAACAGTTCATTAACTTCACTATGTAAATTCTTTAGTGAGGTAATTTTGAAAATGTATTTGTAAAGTACTGAAGCAAACTCATAGGAAGAAGGTCTTAGGTGCACAAAAAGGCACATCACATGGTAGAACACTGTGCAGTATGTTGATTCTGGCATGAAATTGTACCCTGTTATTACATTAAGTTCCAAGTATAAATACATGAAAAGTGGGCAGAGCAAAATATAAAATCTTAAAAGGCAAAATGTGTTCATCAGGTTAGCATACATGCTCATGGGTATGCTGATTTTGCAGCCACAAGTAAATAGATTTTCATGAAACTGATGTGGAACATGTGAGTTTAAACAGTCCGTACAAGGGTCATTTAGGGACATAGTCTGAAAATATTAGAAGATGCTTCTGTGCACACTAAGTACAGTAGATGACTGATGTGGAACTTCATAAGTGTAAACTTTGAACAGAGAGTATTCTGTGTGATGCACAAGAATCTCTTTTATAACATACTTACATTGCTTTTTCAATAATCTTAAAGAAAAACCTGAAGAAAACATTAAATTTAGTGGCAAAAAGTGCTAATATTTGGCAAACCTTGTGCCTACTGTCCTCATGAGGACATGTGCATGCAAGCATGCATGAATCTGAAATGGGAATTGATTAATTAGATATACCACAGTTAATTAGCTTTACAAAAGAGAACCTAATTTATACTGATCATTTGGTATCAAATACCCTTCAGCGCACATGAACTGTCATTGCCTAATAGAGTGAATCAAATTGTGACTGACCCATTCTTTGCCATTTGGTCACAGTTATCTGGCCTTATTTTTCACAGTTGACTGCCAGTTATCCTCACAACAGTGTCCTGAAGGATTACCTCATACAAACATACAGCTCAATTGACTTAAGCTTTTTACTGTATAACTGGTGTTAATTGACTCTTATGAACCCTCTGAAGAAAGCTTATTTTTATCTCATTACATAACAACCATGACAGCCCATTGTTTGTATATACTCCTATTTCCTGCTATTTCCTGCATACTCTATTTGTGGTCAAAATGTCAGACCTCCATGAAAGTCACACCTCTGCAAAATCAAGCATAAAATAACTGTCCACATTATCTTGTCTCATCTGACCACAAATAAAAGTTGTTTGCCTAGCCATTGTCTGGAGATGGAGAAGTTCATGTACACTTGATCAAGTTTCTAAACTGAAAGTCATCTTAGAAATACTGTAGCTTGACACCCTTCAGAAATAGTGTCCTTTACATAAAAGCTGGTGGAATTGAACAAATAGTGTGTTTGTATTAGGATTTTTGTTGAACACAGATTGAAACATTGGTGTCTATCTAGATTGGTGCTTCTGCTTTACATTTTCAATATGCTCTACAGTGATTATTTATCACTTAAGTTTCATTGTAAAATTTGTTTTAAATTTTTGATAGCATAAAATGTATCAGCATTCTACTTGCCTCATCTCTGCATATATCTGGATAACTGCACCAAAAAAGTAACCCCTATGTGAAGGATTATAGTTATGTCAAATATCATCATCGAGTGGGAATTCTTGTATCACATTTCATTTTTATTCATGTCACTATCCCCCCCCCCCCACAAAAAAAAAAAGTGTATCATTAAGCTTAATGCATAGAACCATTGCTTCAAGATTACCCTTAATGACACTTTTCAAAAGTATTAAGATTTTGTTTTGCATTGCTGCTGTCGTTTAAAATTAGTTCAGGTAATAAGAGCAAGCATAATGTTGTATACTGTGTATCAAACAAGGAAAACTTGTACTGTGTGTTATGCTGTACCTGCAGTATAAGTAGACAAAAGGCAAATTAAAAGTCTTGTTAAATTATGGATTAATAGAGATATCAGCTTTTGTTAATTTGCAAAGAATACAATAGACAATGGGTGGGGCATTTCCCCCATAAAGCAAAAATTGCCGTCACTAATAGCCAAGGTTACACATCTCTGTTCAGATGTCTCTTTAGGCTTGGTCTCACATACCCCGCAACACCCAGTGTTAACTCGTGTTTACAATCAGACAAAACCGCAGGCTAACCCTGTGTTTTCTAGTCTGTGTTCTCACATATCCAGTGTTTCGTTGATTGGATAGCGTTACCATAGTAACGAGGTCAAATATTTTACACACCGATTACAGTAAAATGTAAGAAAATACCTGTCATCAGTGCCATAAATACCTGTGACCTTGCTTGATTAAAACAAACACGATGTTTAAAACTGCTTAACCCTGCGATTTAAGGTGGATCGAAATTTAAACACCGACCCTGCGTTAACCTCAATAGCAGACTTTTGGAAACATAGAGGCATCGGAACACAGAGACTTCAGAAGATGAGCTGTCCCCATTGATCAAACTTTGGATAAAAATGGTTTCAAAATACCGCTTTATCAAGGAATGAGACAAAACAGTTTTCTGGCATGTTAAAGCTGTGTGAGAAATTCCTCTTGTTTGTGGAGATCAAAGGTTTGAGGTGACAAAAGATAAAACCCTTTATACATAATATTTTTAGGGGGATAACTGTGAGGGATCTCATACCATTGAGGTAGTACTTCCATACTCATACTGTACTAAGCTTAATTTTGAATTGCTCATGTTGATGGATGTGTTGGTGAGGTGATCACTATTGTTTTTAAGGGGTCGAAAGGTCATTTTGGGTCACATGAGGTCAAAAAGTTTTGGCCTTACTAGTAAGATATCTCAGTTCAGTAGGATAATTGTATGGGATCTCATGCATGTCATGTTTGTTTCCATGTTTGCTATTGATATATCATATGGCAAGGAATCACTAAGCCTGTTGGCTTTCTAGTTAATTAAGCCATTCCCAGCATTCCTTCTGTAATGTAATTTACAGTGGGACTTATGTAATGAATTGCCATACCACATCATTGCAAACGTAAACAACGATGCACATGGTCTCTGACAGCAAACGTCTTGGCCCACGCAAGCAGTAGACTTACGTACGTGTCCTTTTTTTCCCGCCAAAGATGGCGTCGTATTTTTCTCGGTGACATCATATTGATACGATCCATTTCAAAATTTAAATTGCCCTGTGCATGGTGATTGGTTCAATTGCGTTGATTTTAGCCAGCCAATCACAACTCGTGCCTTCATCTATGTGATTTAGTGTGTGAAAAAACTCAGTCTCAAGACAAATTTTTCCACTGAGTTTGTGTTACGATGATTGCACTTCACAAGCTCATACAGCCGGCTGGCACAGCCTGGCGAGCCCTGTGCTTAGTTCACCAAGAAAAGACATCACAAATCTCTGCGAAGGTGGATTTTTGGGGGATATGACTTAAGTACATTTAAGTTTCAGATTCTTTCCAAACAAGATGTAAGTTTTGGACAAGAACTGCATATATATGGGGATATTTATATCAGAAAGGAACCATAAGAAACATTAATCGGGCGCAATTGTTTTGCTGCCCAGAACTGCTAAGATTGTCATGATTTTTCTACATCTGGTTCGTTAAAGCAGGATAGTAGCTACAGTACATTTCAGACTTCAACAAATCCCCCGCCCGGCAGCCCAGGACAAGTTAAAAATCACTAGGGCAACTACTGTGCTCGATGTTGCAGTCCGTCAGGCAAGTACCCCCAGCCTTAAATTTTTGAGTTGCGCAAAATGACATTTGTACTTTTAGACTTTAAAAATGATATGTACTCAACAGATTTGAATTGGACAAGTAGATATTTATGTGGGCAAGTAGACTGGGGAAACAGCAAGCCCCTCGGACAAGTACGAAAAAAAAATATGTCAAAACCTGGTACATTTACACAACTACAACCCAGTGGATTAAAATAATGCAAATGTTCAGACATGATAAGGGGTTGAAAACTATACAGAGCACGATGTTGTCCTAAGAAATAAATTATCAGAGGGCATATTAATGTGACATCGACTGCAAATAATTCTACAGCATTATTATATTGATAGGTTTTGAAGGACATGGTGTGGAATATTTTTGTTTTTCTTACAAGACAATTAAAGGCAAAAAGCCACCAGAACATGCCTTTAACCTTTTCTTGGAGTAACGATCCGGAAGCCGAGGTAAGCCCAGCTTCAAAATGCAAAGCCTGCGTAGCTGACTTTTCTGTTTAGCTTTATTGGGAAGAAGGAAAAATGAAATAAAAGAATATTTTTCATTTATTAACATGCGCCCTTTTGACCAAAACTGGAGTAAAGTTACTGTGTTCATTTTCAGTGACGCTCAGCTTGTCCTATTACACTGTGTACGGACTCTAAAAACAATAATGGCAAGAGCGACCTGTCATATTTTCAACTAGAAAATCTATGAGTTATTCACTTCATGTTTTGAAATAGTTCCATTTCTCTAATAGCTAATTTATTTTCTCTTTCACACTGAAGAAACTCCCCGCAAGATCATAATTTTCCAGTCAGGAGCTTACCAATTTTTTTTTTCAACCACGATCACCAATGGCACTGCCAGTAAGCTCAAGTAGACTTGCCCAGTATCGTACGTACAGTATATGTACGAATATGCTACTTGCTACTACTGTGCTTTATCAATTGTACGGCAGACAGGCTATTGTTATGTCTTCACTTATCCACACACCTTTCTTGCTCAAATAATCTTGACTGTTAAGTTAAAAATACTTTTACGATACAATAGGACTTTCTCTGCTGGACACAAAGAAGACTAGACACAGTGATGAATGAATCGACTAGTTGACGATTAGGAGCCAGACTCGGCAGACATGATTGACATGTTACCATGGTCCTATTGAAATATACAATGAAAAAACTAGTTGATCAACTGTGTTGGTGAGTTCAAAGCATGACAGATAGAGCGCCTGCACTGTATACAGTAAAGTGCTGAAAAGCCAGTCCAGATATGTAAATAAAGTTTCATGTGGCAATATCAAGCCAGATATAACTAGATGAAATATTTGTCTAGATATGTAAATTTAAAGTTTTACATGGCTGTATCAATCCAGATACAACTGATTTAATAAATATCATGCCAGATGTACATTTAAATGGCCATATACTCTTGTATATGGCCAGACGTCTTTTGGTTAATTTTTGTACCTGTCCCACATAAAGGCCTTCTTTGAAAGCTGACTAAGTATCAGCAAACTAAAATCATAATATTCAAACCATTTTCCTAATATTCAGCCATATGCAAATAGCTTGGATCCATCAAAAGTTATGATAACAAAATTGTAACCAATGATCGGTATCATTGGAAGGGGTTTTAATTTTGCTACTTTGTTTCTGTGCAGATATTTTTGTTGGTAATTTGAATAAATTATGTTGAATGATTTGCCTAAAAAGTGCTACCTGGTACCACTGTGCATGTACACACAGCTAAAACTCCTAACTTTCTGTGGATGTGGGTGCCGCTAGATTGTAAACCAGAAAGTTTTAGAGTTTAGTGGGGCTGTCAGCATTAAATTATCTTAATTTTATTGTCTTGATGCAATTCTAATCCCCATATCCAGTGAAATTCATGGCATCAAAAGGTATTTTAATGTACAACCAATCGTGAATTTAAAAGATCAAAGATGACAGACCTCATTTATGCCCTACTTCATCAGACCATCAGTTGACTGTTGGTATTCATCTGTAAATTAAAGGGAAAGAGCAGTCACCCCAACTTGAAGTAGTGTAGTATACTGTCCTTTTCATGATTGGCTGTTGAAAGTCATGTGACAAGATTTTTTCTTCTCAAATGAGAAATTTTGCAAGAAGTAACTGCTTGGTTTACTTTGCATGTGTTATATTGAAGTCATAAAATATTATAAAAGATTCTGTGGAGAAGAAAGTTGTGATATTAAGTTTTTGCTTGAAAGTAAGCTTGGGGGACTGCTCTTGACCTTTAAGGCTGTAAAACTCTTACAAACCATACCTCAATCATTGTTTACTTTTGAAATTATGGTAGCTTTGGTAGTGTTCAGATTGTTTTATTTGTAGCTAACAGTTGGAATGGTTTCTAGACTAATTCAGAGTATAAAGTGAAGGAGAAGTGCAGTAATCTGAAGTGGGAAGTTGTAACTTATACCCCCACTCCCTGAGCCCACCCCACCCCACTCTCTGGAGACTTGTCAAAGATCTTGAAATGAAACATTTATATGTAGTAAGTACATTTGCTATATGTTTTTTCTATTCTCACATCGGAGGACATGCTAATGATGACGTAAGCAAATCCAGGAATTGACCTCATATTTATTGTTGTGAATATTTCTGAGCTGGTTATGAAAGAAATCCCTTTTCCATATCATTTTCCCAACAGTAGAAAGCAATATGAAACTCAGAGTACGCCTGGGAAAGAGGAATGAACGGATAGAAATATCTAAAGAATCAACAGTGCATGAGTTGAAATTGAAGATTGCTGCTTGTTTCAAGTAAGTTTTGTTCTAGCTATACAAGAGGGACCACTTCATGATTTTAGGGTACAAGATCATATTGCAGTGTTTAAAGCATCAAAACACTCCCAACAATAGTCATTGGTAGGTCTCCTACTAGGGAGAGGGGCCCAAGGGAGGGGGACATGTTATTCAGGGGAACCATAGAAGATGTAGCTTAGATGTAAAGATGTAAATCTTGTACAGTACATGCAAAGACAGTTCCACATTCGAACTTGCCGTAAGGTCATCTGACGTGTATCGTAATCTGGAGCAAGTACAGCACATCAACTATGGATATTTATTAGCTTCTTCCTCCCTTCAGTAATATATTTTACACAAAACATGTACTGGCACAGCACAGTGTACACTCACTGCAGAATTTTCATGAATTCAGCATTTAATATTCTATATTAAAAGTATGATATAATAAATCTAGTTGCATGCAGACTGTTGTGCTTTTTTTCATTGTGCAGCGTACGACAGCACTGTAGCTACCTGAGGAGTAAAACACCTGACTCGATCTGCATTTAGCTCTGACTGGTAGAGAAAAATTGATGAGTTTTGGTGGTAACCAGGGAATAATTTATCCAGTATTGCATTGCAATTTGCTACACAAACAGACAAAGTTGCTACACAAATGAAATATTGTGTAGCAATTTTTTGTGTGAATAACCCTTGCATTTTCACAAACAATATGTGAAAGACCTCAAAAATCTTCAAAACTGCTATGCAAAATTTGAATGCTAAATTACTCCCTGGTAACTTTGCAATGTGAATCATCCTACCATGATTTTGTTCTTCAGTATGTTGAATTTTAGTCTCCCTTGAGAGCGTATTAGGTACGCATCGGAAATAGCTCCTCAAAACATAATGCATTTTCAGAAGTTGTATCGTTTCAGTTTTTGTTTAGATGAACAAATTGTTCTTGAACTACAAATGACTGAATGAATTTCTGTATGAAAATTATTTCATGAAAAGAACTTAATAGCTTTTAGCCTTATTTTGAACTTATCATTCTGTGTTCATAAGTATTGGTAAAAAAATATGACATTTTACTGAAACAAAAATGCAATATTTCCCTTCATATAGCATATTAGAAGTCATAGATTGCCAGATTTCTTCTCATGGGCTCACTAATTGACAAGTTGGGATATCCATTTCTTCCTGTCAGGTCATCTCTACTTTGAAGGCTGCCTGCCTTGGGTACACTTCCATGTCCACACAAGATTTTTCCCCTAAACCTAAGGAAAATTCAGCTACTTCAGTAATGTCTTTTTTCGTGTGTCATCAATGCATTCAATCATGTGACTTGACAGTATTGTGGTCGAGGTATTGGTTTATAGGTGCATGCTGCATACAGTGCTGTGTAGAACCTGCTTTGTTTTTAGAGATAAGGTTGGTATGAAGCCACAACTGTAGATGCAGTTTCTGCCATGTCTGGAACATCATCTTTTCTCCTTTCAGTGGGAAAGACGGCATGGTCAAGTGGTTAGAGCATTCATACTTGTAGTTGGGAGGTTGGGAGTTCGAGTCCTGGCTGGGTCATACAGAAGACTGAAAACAGAACCTACTGTCATTGTACTTGGTGTTCAGCATAAGCAATGGAGTATGGAAAACAAGCTAGTGAGCCACAACTAGAAAAAAATGGCCTTGACTGACTTGACTTGAACCAATAGGTTGGAAACTGGGCCATAAAACTCCATCTAATTAAACCTAATCCTTTCTGTGGGGTAAAATTGGGCATGAAATCTTAAGGGCAGTTTTATCATGATAGCACTGTATCAGGCTTCCCTGTGAATATGTGATTCCTACCCTAAGTGTAAGTAGGCTATGTGTTAACTACATTGTAGCATTCCACAAGACTGAAAGTTAAAATTAAAAAATATTTGAAAGATTGAACATGATTAAAGGTTTGTGAGATGGAAAATATGAAGGACTTTGTAAGACTAAAGTGTGAAAACGTCTTCAAGACCAAAAACGTGCAACACGTCAGTAGGTTTCATGAAATTAGTCATTCTTCATTCAGTCTTTCCTTCCTAACAGACATTAGACCTCTTGGTCCCTTAATGATTTTTGATCTTGTTTGCCCAAATACATTTTTGCTCTATAAGGCTTATATGTTGTTATGCACATAATGTAACTGGCTACATTGGTAATAATAGGTGTGACAATTGCCCCCTGGAAACATCAAACCTCAGGAACATTGGACCTGGGGTATACCCTGAGCAGAAAGCCCTATTTTTTTACTTACCACTTTGGTGTTTATATACTGTCCTGTACCATTTTGTCACATGAAGAGGAAGATGTACAGTATGGTGTCAAAATTCAAATAGTAATCATCGCCCTTCCTTCCTAAAGTTAGAAGGACAAAGGAAACAGCATTTAGGAACTTTCCATGGCAAGTAAAGAAGGAATGGGGGTGGGTGCCATTTGGGTTCTCCCTACAGTATGTCCCTATATCCCATCACGATGATAACTTACCAAAGGTTTACCGCAGGTAAGTACGTAGGGTCACAAAATGTAAATGAGAGGTAGGTATTGGGGCTCACAGATCCCCAAGCCACAGAGTTCAGGGGAATTTGTGATTATTTCCTTGTACTGCAAAGCCCATAAAATCCCATTACTTTTGATAGGCCGCATAAGTCATATATAAATAGCCAGCAAGCCATAGGCCAACATGTTTTATTTGTTTTTTTGCTTCTGTCTTATTTCCATTTGTTTCAGAGTTTCTTGTGATTCATTTAAGCTGAGTTTAAATGGTAAAGATGCTTTGTCAACAACAGAAACCAGTCCTCTATCAGTCTTGGAGCTAGTGTCTGGTGATCTGTTGAAATTGATTTCTGAAGACGAACTTGCAAGCTCTGGACCTCAGAACGAGTCACCTACAACTTCAGGAATAAACTTCAATGAGAGGTTGGTTCATGAGGAGGTGCAGTGTGAAAGTACAGCATCTGGTACTTCTGAATTGACTAAAAATTCATCTGGTGGAGCAGATGGTACACCGGTTGCCAAGACATTCTTAATGGAACCATTGCTTATTAGAGACTGTGATTCAAATAAATTAACACATCGCTTGTGGGAGGTATGGAAGGAAGGTTTACCTCAAAGCGTCTCAGAAGGTCTTTTTCTAGTTCTCCATAGCTTAATGCTTGAAACTGGATTTCAGGTGTACCATGCAGAGGTGAGCAAAGATGGCTTGTAACAGTGTTTGCTCAAAGGAATTAAATAGTGGAAGGAGGGATTTCCCCCATTTATATTTGATAAGGGAATTTACAATTTCAAGGGGACATTCCTTACTTTCAATCTGGTGAGTGGTGGGCATGAAGCATGGGTCTATTCTTACTGTATCAACTTTGAGGCCCTGAGTTTTAGATTTCCCTGGGGTGGTACATTCCACACTCCTCAGGAAATGAAGGAGCGTTGTACAAGTGCTGTTTTATCAAACTTTTAGTTGTTTATTCAGGTGTAAAATTGTTCTTTTCACAGTATTTTAGGTGGGTGATGGTGTCTGATCACACTTGCAGTCACATGCCTCAAAATTCAAGGCCTGGATCTTCAATATCTGTACAGTGTGATCCCTTCTTTGACATCAGTACTGGGAGCTAGGTGCACAAGAGCTACAATTTTACTATTGGATCAATTATATACTTTCTTCATTTCAGGACCAATCATATGAATGACCAGGGTTTCTTTTATTTAGCTCCTCAGAAATGAAAGGTTTTCTCAGAGTTTTGCACAGAGCTATTCTTTTCCCCCTTTGCAACCCTCAATATGATAAAAGTACACCTAGTTATACAGTTTATCTTACTCATTACCTAGTTTATACATCCAGTTTCTCAACAGTACCTGCAAGTCAATCAGGCACAATTCCATTTTGCACCAGGATAGCTCCCCTATTTTGGAACCAGGACAGCTCCCGTCTTTTTGCACCAGGATAGCTCCCCTCTTTTTGCACCAGGAGAGCCTCCCTCTCTTTGTTTGGTCGGGGGTATGACGTAAAACTGCATCCAGGTGGGCTGAGGAGGTTATATGTGGCAAGAAGTTCGTCCCTGTCTATCACCTATGAAATGCACACTTAAGACCGTTATTACTCATCCCATGACTGGCTGGTTGTCAGTGCCACATACCGAGCAAGTCCCTCAATGGTTGTTCCCTTGTGGGCTGGGGTTGTAAAATGTGCCCACAGTATTCCCCCCCCCCCGTCATAGGAGGTGACTAAAAGGGAGGATTTGGACAGTCTGACTCTATATAACACATTCGTGTTGGTGAGTCGTTAAATCTTATCTAACTAACTAACCCTCTTTAAGCTTAGAGGGCTGTGTACAAGCTAGAGGGTGGTGTGCCAGCACATCTCGCCCTGCTTCAAGTACAGGTAGGATGCAGATTTAGGGCTTATAAAATTTTCTAATGTCTTGTTGCCCTGTCACTGCAGGCAACCCATTTTTTGAAATAATTCATTTTTGGTAACCCAACATAGCAACAAAGGGAATAAAAGATGAGGAAAATTAGGAAAACATGGTTATACTTTGTTATTTAATAAATTCTGCCTATTGCAATGACAGTTAAAATAACTGCTTAACCACCTCCCCCAGTAAATGTTAAACAGGGTGACCAGCCTGTCATAATGGTACTTGATATTGATCTGTTTATGTTTTTCTGGAAGTTTTAGCCCAAGGGCCCATGTGGGCCTTTATGACCCTTTCTATGAAATTGTGAAATTGCTTTTCCTACAGATTCTCTTGTACAGTGTAGATTGTTTGTCATTATAACATTTGGTTCATGGTAACTCAGGGAGTTAAGGAATATGGGTCCAAGGCCCCACATGAGGTTGGAGGGTAAGCTGTGTAAAGGTTAGCATAGTAATCGGCTTCTGTGTTGTTAGATTCGGGTAAATTTAGTACTTGAATTTTGAATTTAAGTGCTTGAAAGTCCTTGAAAAGTCCTTGAATTTTGTAGTAAGAATGTGTACAAACCCTGGTCATTGTAACAAACACTGAGGGGTACAGTACAAAAGGAACATATGCTTTGGGCCTAGCATAGTGAAGTGTTATTGCAGTAGTTATGGGCAACTTCCAATACAGTGATGATCTGTCTGCACAGTGACTTAGGGTGCCCAGTTGGGTTGTTCTACTGTGCAATTCATGAATTTTTGTTGCCCAGGCCATTAGACAAGATGCCAGCCCTCTGGCACCTTAGCCCTTTTTTCAAGCCCTGAGTATTGCCTCTGTCTGGCTTCAATTGTGTTGTACCTTCTATCATTGCAGAAAACTGATAGTCTGCTAAACCCAACAGATTCAACTTGCTTTCTTCCTTCATCCTGGAGACAGTTTGGTTGTTGCAGATTTTCCTACTTTCACCAACAGTGCAACGAATCTCTTGTTTGCCATCTAGCTTGCGTCCCATTGGGATCAGTCGTCAATGTTACAGGTATGAGCTCACTGTATTTTAGGTGTACACAAAGACTGGTTAATCACCTCTGGATGTGTGTACCAGATCAAAAGATAAAAATGAATGAATACATTTGATTCTTTCAAATCTCTGTTCATTAAGATGAAATATTGTAAAATATTTCCCATTCACTGTGATACCTTGGTCCGAAGGAGCTTCCAGACGTAAAGCATTTAATATTGTGAATAAGATCAGAAGAAGGTGGAATGTATAGCCCTTATAAATATGATGTCACAATGCAAAAAGTATGCCATCCTTTGGAGGAATAACAAGATACTGTAACATCAACAAATACATGCAGCTGATGGGTCAACCAATCTGATATGCATGTAAAGTTTGTACACACTTGAGGTGAATTCTACTGTGTGGTGCCCACTGGTCTACCCTTACAAAAATTCCCCACATGATTTCCTACAGGAAATTGGTTTGTAGGAAATCTATAGGATTTTGAGCATCTTCCTGTAGGATATCAAATTTCCTGTAGGAAATGCTTCCCACATAGGAAGTTGCTTTCCTTCATAGGAAATCACTTCCCACATGGGTCATTCCATTTATATTGTGGGGTATCTTTTGCATCTTTGTTCATAATAAACATTTGAGGCTATGAGCATCATGGTGCTGATTGCTGGGGACTTGTGCATAGGCGATAGTGTGCCATGGCCGTAGTTGCATGCATTTTCCAATTACTGAAACAGGTCACCAATCCTAAGGAAATATGTGGTATAGGCTTTATGGTAGAGGAAGATAAATGAATATCCAGAACTCCATGATTAAGTGCTGATCAATGCCTTTGCTCCCATTAAAAGGAAAATTGCTAAATTATCTCCAAAACTTTGAAATAGAAGGAAAAAAAGAATATGTTCCCTGTGTTTGTTATGGCCTTTTCAGACAGAGCAATGCAGTTTAAAATAAGCAACAACCAGGTTATTCACTTGTTGACATGTCCAGAACTGCAGTTATCCCAGCTTCTTATCCAAAAGAAATGTTCAATATCAAGAATCAAAATATGCCATGACCTGAAATAGTGCATGGATATATCTGTACTGCACAGTCCTAAGCAAATATATTCCTCAGATTATCCATGAGTGTCCACCATGTAAGGAACAGTAATATTCTGAACATTATTATCACTGCTAGAACCACTTCACATTATTTGCTGCTTGAAGCCCTGAAGCCTGTTACTGCACTGAAGTAATATACTTTACTGCTATACTACAACATATGGTCAAGTCCATAGCTAATTTACACAGCACAAAACACATACAAAGGAGAGATTTGAAAAGCTCTTTGTTGTGACTCAGTAGGCTTTACTGGCCAATGACAATGGACTTCCTTCCATGTGCCAATGAATGCAATGGTCAGTGTATTAGGAATAGACTCTCTAATTCCTACGTAGGAAAGTTGAAATTCCTGTAGGAATTCGACAATTCGACAATTATTTAGTGGGAACTAGAGATGTTATAACAGGGAATTATTTAGTGTTCAAAATTTGCATATCAAATTTCTGGGCTTCCCTATTACAAAATCATTAGCAACCCATGTGTTTTATGTACAAAATCTGCTACACAAATTTATTTTTTTAAAGCAATTTGTCCAGTTTGTGCATCATAATTAAAAATATCTCTTGCACCCTTTGGGGACTACATGCATGGTTTTGTGGTAGAGCATATTTTTGATGTTCAATTTATTTCCTCATTAAAATACAAGACTGTTACAATGAACAAGACAATTGAGTGGATGAGGGCTGAGTAAGCAAGATGCTTTTGCTAGCAGCCCCCTTAAAGGGGCTTTTTGAGTTGATATCGATAACTTAATGTGAGTGATAAAGGGTCACTATAACATGACGATGCTTATAGATAGCATGATAAGTCAGGTTTCATATCCTGACTTGTAATGGCTTTGTGCACAATTTGAAAAAGTGTCTGAACATGAATTTTGAAAACCAACTTCAACCATTAAGTACTCACTTTTTAAAACATTTATTTGTCTGTATATATGGAGATTGTCTAAGACTGACCATTTGTCATTGGAATGTGAAGAAAACTTAACCAGTTTAGAAAAAGTTGTGAAATATTGTGAATCAATTCAATGAGCCGCTTTAAACATGTAAACAAAAATTGAGTATAAACAGACATGTAAAAGAACACTTTTCTTATTCAGGAAACCTGCATGTGACCCACATGTAATGGAACTGACTTTTTGTGCTAGTTGCCTAAGGCTGAAGTCACACTGCAACGGAAGAAATCAAAATTGGGTTAATGGAGAAGAATTCAATAGAAATTAACCAATATCAGACCCTAATCCCGTCCCAGTTCAATGTGACCCAGTTTAAAGCAATGGAGTTAAAAAACAATCCAGTGCCCCACATCTGTGAAAAAGGCTGTGACATAGATGGAAGAGTTCATGAGATTTCAATTTATTTCAAGTTTTAACTAATGGAAACCTGACCTTGGGGTCACTGATATATATTAAGCTCTGATGATGTCACACAATTTTGAATTTTGACTGCTAATGGAAATGTACATTTTGAGAAGAGTGGCTCTTTTATTCTATATACTTCCAATTAGGATCAAGAAAACTGTGAAAATTAACAGAAAAACTTCCCAAGTTATCATAAAACCAGTTTCAGGTGAAATTGTTGGCCAAAAGGCCCAAGAATCCCTGGGAGATTTTAGGTTACCCTTTCTGAACGTACAGCTTTTGGTCACAAATTTGTCCTGAAATCATTTTGAAACTGTCCAACAATTGGCAAATACATTTAGTGAGTAAATTTACTTTCCCACATAGGTTCATTGCTAAATTATTCCAGCTTTCCTGAAGATGGTCAGTCCCGCTTTGTTTATGCTACAGATCTGTTTTCAGTACACCTTTAGCCCGTCAGCCATCTTAAAACATAATGCATGATGGTAGCTAGCATGGAGCAAAGTGGTACAATATTCAACACAATGCCATGCTTTGGGTGTGCACAAAGTGATGCAAAAGTATGTACATATAAAGCATAAAGAGATAGGCAGAACAAAGACACTGCCTTCTGTATAAAATTTCTAGTGAAGATAGAAGGAGAACAAGAAAGGTACCACTTTATTATGGAAATATTATTTGTTCTCTCTCTTTCAAATGACATTTCAACATATTCTCACCTTGAAGATGGAAAATGTGCAGTTTGAAACTTCACAAGTAAGCTGTCATTCCTTTGGTTTTCTGGTGAAAGGCTTATGACGAAGACCCTAGCCAAAATTCATTCCCTGACAATCGCCATCTACTAAAACAAGTTTCTTCTGAATATTTTACATTTTTGTCTTTCTTCAATTGCCCAAAAATTCAATAACGTAACACTATGAATAGGACTAAGTGACATTTTGAAGAGGTGTCCATTTTTGCTTTGGGTAGGCTACCTCCAGAATGGTCTCCTGTTCGCATTTCACTGCCAGTGCTAAGGGTGTAAAGATTCTGCAATAATGGTCACAAATGTGAGGTCTGCTTCCCAACTGTCAAGCAAAATTCTGAGCAAGTTCATTTTGCTGGACAACAAGTTGTAATTGCCTCACTTGTGTCGATATGGCCCATTCTTTTGAAAAAAATTGTTCTCTGGTGTAAATTTTCCTCTAAGAAGGACTCCCTAGACCCCTCCCCCTGTCTGGCAGTGAATAACTAGATAACATGTTGAGTAAATGGACCCCTATGTTGCTTTAACTCTACTTTAGGTACCACCAGATTTAACCAGAATGTCATAAGATGTGGTTTAGAATCTAATTTATAAACTCTTTCACCTATCAATTTTTTGAAGTTGACTGGTCAGATTCATTTGCTGTAGTCCTTGTGCCTTGTTTCCCCTTGGGTTACTATAAATAGAATTTCATCAGGACTCTCAGTATTTGAAAGTTCTTTTTTCATGGATAAGTTTTTTTTTTCTTTTGCAGGAATTGTTGGTGGGGAGAACCATGAGTCTTTCAGTCTTCAGCTGTCACCAGAAGAGTATGTTGCCAAATGGAAAGACAGTAAGTTTGATCAAGTTACAAATTATGAAAGTACTTACTTTGTAGTCAGAAGACAGATTTCAGGCTCAGTTTGTTTGATGTTATAAATTAGATATAGTCCTTAGATATAATTCAGTCTGGCTCTTCAAAACTGTAAATATGTGTAAGATTTATACCTGCATACTTGAAATGTGTTTCAATCCACGAAATTTTGAGGGAGGACTTAACACAGGAATTGACCGTTTTGTTAATGTCTGATCCCTACTTGAAATATGTTTTCTAAATTTGCAGGCATTTCTGTGTTGTAAAAGTCAATTTCTGTTGTGTTATACTTTAACTTACCTATACTATAACATTCAAAATTTTGGACTTTGGACTACACATTCTACGTGATGCTGTACATGGTAACTTGAAATCAAAGTGTTGAAAAGTGCAAGGAACTCTCCGTTGTTCACATATTGTATCATGTAGCCATACATATTTTAGACATAACAATACTATATGTTGCTGACTGTGTGCCATGCAACCAACATGGAAGCAAGGTTTGCTCCCAATTGCCAATACCCATATGGTGGCACCTTCCCAGTTAATCCTACTTAGTACAGTAATTCCCCAACTTCTATTGGCCATTACGGACAAGTGACTGTACGTTATCCAATACACTTGCTGTCATGGGTAAACACCTGCATTTTAGGCTATTCTGTCTTAAAAGGGGCTTTGCTATCTTAATGTGGTTATTTACAAATGGATGTATGCATCTTTTTCCATCTTTACATCCTCCCCCCCTCCCCCCCTCCCTGTGGGCTGGGAGTTGTAGAATATGCCCACTCTATTTCCTGCCTGTTGTAAGAGGCAACTAAAGAGAAACCAAACTTGGACTTGAATCATACATGAAAGTAAATTTATACTTTGACCTTTTCATCAAGTTGATCTGACACTTTATAAAACATTTGTTTTGGTGTGTCCTTAATCTCATCTAACTAACTGACCATCTTTTACATCAATATATTGTGTTTGAATAAGCAAGGTTCAATATCTCTGGATCTGTGCATTATAACAGGATAATACACTCACAGGGGCCACTGCTGTGTCTGCATCACTTGCTTTAACCCTTAGATCCACTGTGTGTTTGGTCTAATGGAAAGAGCGTCTGCCTCTCACGCAGGAGGGTTTGCTTCCCATGTCGAGTCATACCAAAGACTTTCAAAAATAGGAACCTACTGCTGTTGTGTGTGATGCTCGCGATCCACATAAGCATTGGAGTGGGGAAAACAAGCCAGTGAGCCACAGCTGGAAAAAGACAGTGGCTGGCTCGACTGTATGAGCCATCTAACTTACAAATTAACCCTCAGATCGTGGATTATCTTGCCACTGCACAGTCTGTTGTAACCTATACAAAGATGATGTAAGAGTGCGGGAAATTCACTTATTTCAGGTAATTGGGAGTCTTCAGTTAAACTCTTGGGAAACCTGTTTTGCTCGACCCCAAAATTTTTTTGGGTCACTGTGGTTGGAATGGTCATGGACAGGGAGCAGTTTTAGCATTCATGGGATGATTTTGCATGAATGTTATATTTACGACCTGAAAATACTTTGAAAACAGTAGAAGAAAACACTACTTTAATACACTTTGGGCTCATGATATGAAAAATTTTTTGCAACTGGGAAGCTTCTTCCCTGAATACCACTCCTACAGACTGACAGACCTATGTAACAAAGTTTCAGGAAATGGACCATTACTTCTCATTCATAGAAGAATTGCCGACAAAGCATTGTGGGAGTTTGATCCCTGTTTCATGTTGATGCTGTTTGATTTTTGTTGGTATTTTACAGGTCTGTCCTTGTGCAATGCTGCCAAACTTTCCAGGATTTTCAAAGATGCTCTTGCACACCCTATGTTATACAACCTGAGAGAGAGTAAGTTCTGAACCAGTACTGAGTACGTCAGATCTTTGTTTTTATTTCTTTTCTTTGAAATATTTTCTTTAAACCCCAAACTCATTTTGCATTTCCTGCAGTTTCCAGGTGTTCGAGGTGATGCTTTAGGTGGTGTTCATGTTTCATCTATCTGCATATTTTAGTATATACTTTTACCATGTTTTATATTAAATGTATAAATTTGAAAATTGTTGGCTGGTTGTTGGAGAAAAAGAAGGTATGTTATTTTCTGTGCTGCTTCTTAAAAAACTGGCAAACTTCAAAGAGAGAAGATTTCTCGAGAAACTTTTTTGAGAACTAATCCACTAAATTTTCCAGTAAATGGATTTTTTCAGCATCTCTTAAATTCTCAAATATTTACAGTACTATGCAAAAGACTTACTCTGCATACCTTAAGTGGTATCAGACTTGATGTCAAGCAGAGGAACAAATCATGTTCCAATCTGCTGCTCAAGTTTAATTCTGTAGTGTGAGAACAGTTGCACTTACACTCAGATTTTCAGATTTTGATCCACTCACGTGGTGAATCAGATTTCAAGGGGAAGCTGAGATTCTGACATCAAGATGACATATGATGCATTCCCCTAGATGGACAATTGTTAAGCTGCAAAATATTTTCAAACAATATTTTCTTTTTCAAACAGGTTCTGGTTTGTCACCGTCACATGGTCTTCTAGCTTTGGCTATGGAAATACAGGTTTGTTACACCACTGTTAATTCAGGGAGTTGTAAGGGGTGTGGAGAAACAACCAAATTCTGCCAAACAATATGTACTTGAGAATAAATAAGTCCCCTTTAGCTATCAGAATTTGATTGACAGGTTTCTTTGTTCTTATTGTTAAGCTTCTGTTGACCTTCCTTCTTTATTATGATCTCCCCTTGTCAAAGGGGAGTAATCCTGTAACAAAAACCATTGTAAAAAACTTGCTTTGATCACCATCTGCGCAGCCAATAGATGTTTATATTATTTCTAATCAAAAGGTCTGTTCATCCACTCCTAAAATGCTGGATTCCAGTATTATTCTAATATCCTCATTTAGAAACAAATAACCATGTTTAAAAACGAACAGGAGTCTAAAGGTTGATGTTGATATTTCAAATGGTTCCAGATTGTTCCTGCAAAAATGGAGAGTGTAATTATGCTCAAAAAGCAACAAAAAATTCGCTGTAATTTCTTAAATTGAGGCACCTTGCTGCACAAAGTCAAATAAATTTTGTTTTTCTTGATGGCTGGCATGTGATACCAATGGGTGAAATTATCCTATCTCTCCTATCCAATCTTTCTCAATTTAAGCAGACAAAAGGGGTAGGAATTCAGGAGTTTCTACTCCACTAACGGGCTTTGTGTTAGAGGAACTTCACTACAAAGGCAACATGGAGCTTTACTTTTCGACGGAACACCTAGTCACAAAGAGTTGTTTCTGGGTTTAATTGAATTATAAATCATGCCATTGTGACTAATGTAACAATGTGTTTCTTGATAGTGCAAGATCATAATTCACTCCCTCTTAATTTTTTTTTACCTCTCTATATTAACCATTTTTCTGGCACTACATACATACCAAGTAATAAAGTGACATACCTTTTTGGGCTAAGGAATATTGACACATGCCCAATTCTGTTTGAACTTTGTGTAGCTTAAAGTCCAGGAGTAAAAGTTTTTAAGCAAGGATGTATGACGCGTGTCCTTTATAATTGACTATTTGTGATTAAAAAATGGGATGAACCGATCATTGGAGTGGAGCTGACCAATGTTTACAACTATCAGTAAAACATGGGGTCTGTGGAATTAAGCAAATTCTGTTTACTATTCAGCAACATGATAATATATTTTAGGACCAACAGTTCATGTTACCTTGTGTGTCTGTCCAGTGAAATACATTAATGCAAGGAACACCTAAAATTATTTCATTTTGCAACTACTGGCAAGCACTTTTCATAGCAAAGAATATCAGAAAGTATGAAAAATCTACAAAATTCATGTAGCTGTTTTCAAAAGAACCTTCCTAGTTAATTGTCTGTAGGTCTGCCCATCACACCGACTGATCATGAATATTCAACACTTACCCTGATCAGCTGTTCACGATCACTAGAGTACTGCAATGAGGCCACTGCATAGCATGTGTTAGTCATTTTAAAGTTAAGCCTAATGCCCTACACTTGAACAGTCAGCTGGAGTTGGACTAGAGCTAGTGTAGGGCTGTGTCAGTTTCCCCAAGGTTCGCTGCTCCCGGGATTCCATGTTGCGGAATCTTGGGAACATCTGCACTTCTGGAAATATCGAACCTTGAGAATAAACAACCTTGTAAAAATGTTGCAAAGATATCTTCATATAAACAGTTAACATTGCACTCTGGGAACATGGATTAGACCCTGCTGCTAGACCCCAAGCTATTGTTTTTTGTTCAGATGTAGCTTTGGTGGTATCATCTAATGGAGGATAGCTTGTTAAGTAGAAGTCTGGCCTTTTCTTTATCAAAAACACCCAATCAGTGACAGGCACTTTCTCAACTCTTGTGTTGTTTTTCGTCAATTATCAGCAGTCTTTTGTTGTATTCCCTTTGCTGTTGACATTTTATTGCTTTTCTTTGTAGGGTGTTAGGCCCTTCATTATTTTATTGGGCTATTAAGACAAGTTAGTTGCTTCCATATATCCAGAAATTAGCCTGGCATACCTTCTCAAAATCATTAGGCCTACCATAAGCTGCTCATTGCAATATGTGTGTGATACACCACAGGTTAACTTAGCTAGCTGTATAATGTTAAATTTTCATGGCAGTAGGTATAAGCATGTAAACATATTCTCATGCTGTGTGAAGCATTATAAATGTAAACAGTATTATTGAGTTCTGCAATGAATATTCAGTACTTGTATCCTTCGATTGGCTTAAGACAGTGTGTTTGGTGTAACGGCAAGAATATCTGCCTCTCATGTGGAAGGCTTGGGTTCAATTCCCAGGTTGAGTCATACCAAAAACTCAAAAAATGGAACCTGCTGCTGTTTTGCATGATGCTCCGCATATGCAACAGAGTAGGGAAAACAAGCCAGTGAGCCACTACTGGAAAAAAGACCGTGGCCTGCTTGACTTGAACCAATAGGTTGGAAACTGGACGGTAACTCCCTCTCACTGACTAACCTTTCATTTGCTTGTTCAGCATGAAGTTTAATTAAAGTGAATAGAAACGATAGAGAGAAAACTTGATTTTCATACTTTTGGTATTATCTTTATGAAAAATAAGCAGGTTTATGTCAGAATGGTACCCATGCGATATTCTTAAATACCTCGAGTCTTTTGATGATGTAACTGAATGATAGTGCTACTTTTTGGTCATGAAATTTATATGTATTCCATTGTACAAACGCACAGGGTCACTTAAATATATATCACAAATTTTGGTTTTAAATATTAGAAAAAAAATCTATTGGTATCACGTTTTCTAAGTTTTTGGCATATTTAGTTTCGATTACGCAACAAGAAAATGGGCTAGTCCCCTACATGTGAGAACAGGGAGACACTCTCAAAATAATGTATACAAATGAGTGAAATGGTGTTTGCGAGAGATTTGCCACTTCTGCTCTACTCTGTAGGTTACTAGTGTGCTAAAAGAATGTAACTTTTGGAAAAATAGCATGAAGGTACTTTGACAGCAAAAACATCTAAGGGAATCAAATATGTTGATTGTTGGGATAGAAACATCTGTCATTGAATTGGCAGGAAAAAACCACATTACTGTAGTTCATCCCTAAGGGGAGAGCTATTTATCTAACCAGTCAGTATGGGCAGTTGGGCACAGGAAAAACATAAGTGACTTGGCAATAACCACCAGTTAGATAAATGACTCTGCCCTTAGTAAAGCGTCATTTTGTAGGATACTTTTTGTATCAAATATATTCCATGACAGGTATAGATATGTATACACAAATCCAGACAGCATGTGATGGTCTGATATCAGTTGGCCATAACTGGGGTCCATCACCTTTAAATCTTTTGATTTTCTTGCATACCTCTATCATGGATGGTTGTACACTAATTTGTATCTTAAATTCTCCAAGTTCACTAAATGTGAGGGTTTGAAATTTATGTAAACAATAAATAAAGACGGTTTTAGACTGATGGACCCCACTATAATGGTGGCCTACAGTCACTAAAAACAAGTGCTAATCGGATTGGTCTATAGATTTAGTGTACATATATGGAAGTGCGATTCTGTGCTTCTTATTAGAATTTGACCTTGTCATATCTTTTCAGCTGAAGATCTTAAGTTATCTGGATGTGAGGAGCTTGTTGAATGTATCAGAAGTGTGCCAAACCCTTCACGGACTCTCTCAGGATGAAACATTATGGAGACTGCTCTGCCTGTCTGACCTGAAATTAAAAGACAAGTCTCAGAATAACTGTTCTACTTGGAAACAGGTGATTTCACTCTTTCAAAGATTTCTAGTTTGATTGAAATGAAAGTTAGATTTGCAAAGGGTTGTTCATGATGAAATCCAGCCTGATGCTCTCCATATAGCACCTTCACGGTTGCTTAAGTGAAGTGTAAATAATGCTCTCAGCTCCCACTGACCACTCTGCTCATTGACTGACAACACTGAGGTAACAGCAAAATGCTTCCTTATGTAGTCACACTATGTCTTTGTGGAGAAGAGTCTTCTGGCACCCTATCTGCAATTTCATGGTCCACTGGGCCAGGGAGTCTTTATCTTAATGCGCAATTAATGAAGTGGAAATACCCTGAAAAAGGCCTCAAAATCCGGGTTTTATGAGCAAAGGAGGAGTTAGCCTAATGGGTTGTTTTTAAATTCATATGATTTTTAACTCCTTTAGGCCTATCAAAAACAATACAAAGAAGACCTTGAACGGAGGAAAGAAGAGGAAGCTTTTAGACGAGAGATGCTTGCTCGAATAAATCAGCCAATTTTTAATCCAGTTATTCCTCAGTATTTTCCTGGTGGCTTTCAACCAGGAATAAGGTGAGTGGAACTCTTTATGACTTTTCAGTGTCTTGTTCCCCTGGTCATGACCAGTTTCTTATCCTACTTGATATTTCACCGCAGTCCTCGTCAAAAAAAAAAAATCATGCATTATGCATACATAACAATCAAGACAGAAGGGTTGACTACAAAATAGGGTCCAGATTAAAGAGCACATCAAGCATTGCTTTTAATTGAAAAAAAAAACAAAGACCTGCTTCAAATTTATATAGGAGTCAGTGGTGAGAATCAAGTTATTTGTATGACAAAGTCTAATATATAGGTGATCGCAAAAGGTGCACTTCTAACTCAAAGTAATGAGTGACATGAGGGTCTATTGAGTGGTCTATTCCAGCTGCTGTGTACCAATGTGTTTTACATGTGCATGGGTTCAAGTCCTGCTCGATGTAGGTGAGTTTTTCTCCAGGTACTCCGGCTTTCATACCACTTGACATAGACTTACCACTACAATCTGTTGCCCAGCTGACGAAGTCAGTTGCCTGCCAGACTGAAGCACCTTCAGTTGGACCAGTCCAACTAGCAGACTTTGCCTTTTTGATAAACTGGAATCCTTAATGTCCACACAGGATGGTAGCCTGCAGAATAGACTCTACAGGTGGTGCTCTTTCAGAAATCCTAATACATACTTTTTATGTCTATGTTGTATTGTATTTCGTTTTCAGTTTGTTTGTATAATGTATGTTAGTGGAAAGCCTGTATTAGAATAGAACTGGTCTTGTAGCTGAAAAAAACTTAACAATAGCCTGCTTACAGTAGTCCAATAGAATGGCTGATAGCATAGCTGAAAAAACATTACCAATAGCCTTCTTACAGGAGGCTAACAGAATGGCTGTTAGTATAACTTAAGCAGTTAAGAGACTGTAATGTGTCTACATATGAGTCAAATTAAATCAATTTATGATAGTGTACTAGCCTATTCATGAACAATATTTATTAATGTATTAATCACGTGAGAATTTCAGCTCAAAAATGCCATAAGGTGGCTTTAACAGGTCCCATTGTACCTTGTAAGGCATGCAACCAACTGTTGCTAAGTTCCATTGTTGTGCTGTCATCAAATCAGAGTGTATGCAAAAATATTCATAATGTAGAATGTTTCTGGTCTTGTTTACTGTACAGTGTAGTGTTGTGTGTTTTGCCAGTATGATTGTACATAACAATGAATGTGCAGCTTGAACCAGTAGTGCCCCAGTGGCTGCATTTGTTTTAGTATAGTCCAAATGGACTTGAGAACCAGAGATGCTAACCCTCCCTGAAAATTCAGGGATTTCTGTACATTCAGATTAACAAATACAGACCTTGATTTTCAGAAAAATTCATTGTTGTCTTTCCTGCAACCATTTCGCTATTTCTAGTTGTCCACAAGGCAATCTGGTTTTGCAAAACATTGCCCACACAACTTAAAAAAAACAGTGATTGTGTTCATATATAATTGGTTTTGAAGAATAAAAAGATGCGATGTTTGAGAGACAAAAACACTGAAGTTTGAAATATTGAATGACGGAAAAAGTGGAAGGAGTTGATCAGTCAGCAGTGTAATCTTCAATCATATAAAAACAAGCTGCCTTCTTGGTTTTGATGATAAGAGAAACCTATGCAATCATGATGGTGTGTGTATGTGTGTGTGTGTGTGTGTGTGTGTGTGTGTTTGTGATGCTTTGCTTGTTAGCATGATATCTCAAGATAGGAATATCTGACAGTTTTCAAACTTGGTACATGGATGCCCCATATTGAAAGGAAGAACTCTGTTGTTTTTGGTGGAGGTCAAAGGTCATCTGGGGTCACCGGGGGTCAATTTCTGAAAACTTTGTTAGCACGATATCTCAAGTTAGGAAACTTGGATGGATTTCATATTTGGTATGTGGATGCGTTATGGTCAGAAAATGGTCCCTATTTTTTTTTATGGAGGTCAAAGGTCATCTGGGGTCACCGGGGGTCGAAGGCTGAAAATCTTGTTAGCACCATATCTCAAGATAGGAAACTTGGATACATTTCATATTTGGTATGTGGATGTGCTTTGGTTTGGTAAGACGATGGTCCCTATTGTTTTTGACGGAGGTCAAAGGTCATCTGGGGTCACGGGGGGTCAAAGGCTGAAAATCTTGTTAGCACGATATCTCAAGATAGGAAACTTGGATAGATTTCATATTTGGTATGTGGATGTGTTATGGTCAGAAGATGGTCCCTATTGTGTTTGACGGAGGTCAAAGGTCATCTGGGGTCACAGGGGGTCAAAGGCTGAAAATCTTGTTAGCACGATATCTCAAGATAGGAAACTTGATAGATTTCATATTTGGTATGTGGACGCGTTATTGTCAGAAGATGGTCACTTTTTTGGGAGGAGGTCAAAGGGTCATCTGATGATGGGATTATTTGAAATGGAACATTTGTGTTTCATGGAAACCTCAATGCAGTTTTGCATTCTGGTTAATTCTTACGTATATCCTAGATAGAAAAGTTGCCCGTCAAACAACCAATGCTTAACTTTTTGTTGTCTGTATGGAATTTTAGTTACAACCTCAAAAATCAAGTCCTGAAATATGAAACCCCTCTGATTCAAGAAAGTCTCCCCTCTTTTTAATGTGCTTGTTCTTCTAAAAACTCCCTGATTCCTGTGTGAAACCTCCTTGATTCCTTGATTTAAATGTTGGCACATCTCTGGAGAATGTTTAGAAAGGAGGTAGATATTTATGAAGCACTTTGTGATATTTGTAACATTTGATGTTGTAGATAGAAAAGCTGAATTACTATTACTACATTGTTATTGCATAACAGGACTTGATAAACATGTAGTGAAATGAAAAATGTTAAAAACTGGAAATTATGTATCCATGGGGAAAATGTCAGGAACTAGAAATCAGCATAGCATATCCCCGTCCTTGTGTTCTTGAAATTGGAAATGTTGCTTTTATGTTTTGTGACTCTTAAATGAAGGATACAGAACACTACTGATAAATAAAATAATTAATTGTGATAGTGTTGCCCCCTCCCCTTCTGTCTAAGAATTTGGGATTTTTCTTATGATTGTGTTGCCCTCAACTAATTATCAATGGCCATACACTTATACGACTGTGATACTATTGGATCCCTTTTCAAAGAGTAAATTGTGGTTGTGTTCCTCAACTGGAAGGTACATAATACTGCCCATGAACTTAGGTAATTATGATACTATTGACCCACTTCCCCACCCCCAGATTTTTCTGATATAATTGTGGTGCTCAACTAAAGAGTGCACAGTACTGCTCATTAACATACCTTTTGAGACTATTTTACCCCCCTCTTTCCTAAAAATACATGGTTTTCTTGTAGGATTGAGGTACATACAGTAATACGGCTGATAAATTAAACTGTGATATTGGTACAAAATTGTGGAAATGAGGCTGATTGAGCCTAAAGCATTTAATTCTCACCTCAAAGGACAATTTTTGAAATATTTTACAGAAAGTCTCAAATGGCTCAGCTCTTTGATTGATGGCAAATTCAAAAAATGCAGAATACTGTAGCTCATATTACGCAGCATGTTCTTTACTAAGAGCATCCTGATTAAACATGGGGTCTTGTACATACTGTCACACTGAAGCAATAAACTGAGATTGCATTTGGCTGAGGATGAGTTTTAGACAGTCGTGGGAGGGGCTTTAGTCAGGAGGATGGGAGAAGTGGAACCGTCTGGAGTGAAAAGATTGTGCCTTAGATTTTGGCACCAGTTGTTTGTGCATGAAAGCACCTGAAGTGAGAAAGGGTGTTTTGTCATCAACAGTGGAGAACTGTTGCTGTCTGGGAATTATTAATTTGTAGCATGCTTAATTCATTAATCCCCCTTTGGGCTGGGGGTTGTAGAATATGCCCATGGTATTCCCAGACTGTCGTAAGAGGCGACTAAATGGGAGGATTTGAACAGTATTTGAACATTCATGTTGGTGTGTCACTAAACATTATCTAATTAACTAACAAACAAATCTTAATACATTAAAGTAGCTTAAGACAGCTCTTTAAATTAGAAAAAAGAAGGTAAACAAATTGAGAATTTCTTCAAAGGTGTTCATGTATGTTTGTATTTTGTATGACACAAACCACCCTGTGGTGCGTTACAGAGTAGGTCAGTCAGGACAACTGTGATTATTCAGTTAGATGGTTAGATGGAGTTTTAAAACCCTGTTTCCAACCAGTTGGGTTAAGTTGAGCTGGATATACTGTAGCCTTGTTTTCAATTGTAGCTCTCTGGCTTGTTTTCCCTACTCCATTGCTTATGCTGAGTTTTTAGCACAATGGCAGTAGGTTTGCTTTTTAAAGTCTTCAGTATGACCCAACCAGGACTCACACTTCCAAACTGCATGTCTGATGCTCTAACCACTTGACCATACAGTCGGTCATGCTTATTTAGTGTAAAAGCATTGGTGTTATGGAGATTGTTTTCTCTTGCATTAACGTTCAATTTGGAGATTTACAAAATGGTTTCATATTGGATTTGGTTTTGTCAGTGGTTTCAAGATCAAAACATTCCAAATATGACAAGTATCAAATTATTCCATTTACAAAAGTCCTGTCTTTCTATTTAAAGGTTTAAATCTGAAAATTTGTGAGTGAAATGTGTGCAATTTCCATTTTAAATCTTCTTCCTTTCACTCCAGAGGAGGGGATTATGACAGAGATCCATTTCCAGCACACCCTTTCCAGCAGCCAAGGCCTGACCTGCGTCCCTTTCAACCAATGCGACCCAGACACGATCCTATATTTCATGACCCAAATCTTGACCCTAGGCCAGGAGCAGGAAGAGGTTTAAGAGATGGTCCTTCCAGAGGAAACTTAGGTCTGCACCGGGGAGGAAGAGGATTTGGTAGTTTTGGCTCTGGTGGACCATTCTTTTTGTGAGGTGAAGATTGAATAATTAAAGCAATGATTTTGGACAGGGTTGTAGCTACAAGGGTCAGTGAGGGACAGCAATGACCCATACTGGTTTTTCCAACCCATACTTCGGCCATAAAAATAGAATCAATCAGACACTCACAAATCAACTCTTTTACCATAAAGAAGCTGCGCATTTGTTATTAAATCTCTGAACGAGTACATAATTCTAAACCTGCCCATGTCAAAATATGTGTACACTTCATGCCAACTGATGGTGGGGCTATATGCTTTTAGAAAGTTATTGATTTCATCACACACTTGGATCTGCTTAGCTACAGCCCTGATTTTGAATATTTTGTTGAATATTTATAATGTGAAATAGTCCCTACTCAAAAAAAGTTTTCCTTTATGATTGCAACGATTGCTTGCAGTCATTCCAATGTTTAAAATTTTGTGAAGTCAATAAAAATATGATAAAACCTGACAGGGCTCGGAGGGTCTAAAAAACTGTAGGTGTGAATATTGAGTGAAATTCTTATTTTCCATGTAACAGATGTGTTTTAGGATGTTCAGTACTTGGTGATTTGAGTAAGTGTGAACTCTTTCATGCAATGGTGGCTGTAGTGCAACATATGGACCACACTACTTGGTTGGGTTTGCCCCAAGTGATGAGGGTGAGATGAACGAGATGAGGGTGGGGTAATCATTTCTAAATGCTTATTTCAAGTTGTGTGGCCTGTTCAATGGTGATCAGGGTGCGGCTGGGTTTATCAGTTGTAAATATTTCCTTCAGTATTGTGATTACTTGGTTTTGCCTGAAGTGGAAAAGCGTGGATTTGGGTGGAGGTGATCATTTGTAGATATTTTTAAGTAGTGTGGTTATGCCACAAGTGACCAGGGTGGGGGTGCAGTGATCAGTTTTCCAATTTTTTTTAAGTAGTGTGGTTATGCCACAAGTGATCAGGGTGGGGTTGGAATAATCCTTTGTAAATTTTTCTTATAGTAGAGTGGTTATGCAGCAAGTGATTAGTATGGGATTGGAGTGATCAGCTATCAATATTTTTTTGAATATGTGGAACAAACTATTTTTTGAATGGAATGAGTGAGTTGTTAATTCGTGATGCATGGAATTGTAAGGACACACATTGAGGTACATAAACTGACCTCTTCACAGTGTACTGCATTTCCTTCAGTTGATTCTGTGCAGTACATTCATATACATCACTAAGCATATATCTAGGTGTTCAACCTAACCAAAGGAACATGTAGGTGGGGAGGGTAGGTCTGCATGCTGTAAATTAAAATGCAGTTTTTACACCAAAAAGACAATTTTAAAACCTCACTTTATTATTGCATTTGAAATGGAAGATAATTGCATCCAATTAAGATGACTGTAGTCATTATCATACCATAAAATCTCAACAGTGTACAACAGTAAAAAGCCTCATCTCCTCAAAACATCATGCAGTTGAAGATTTCTTTATAGTGCATCATTTGAACTTGGGTGAATAGATTGGGTGAAGAAATGATTCTGGAGCAAGAAATAATAATAAATGAATTTTTCTCTGAGAGAATTCTTGAAAAGAAGACTGCATTAATTTTGAATACCTTAATATCACCCTGTGTCTTTAAGGTTTGGTTTGGCTCAACTGGACGTGACCTGGCTGGTTGGAAACTGGGCCATAAAACCCCATCTAACCTAACATATTCTTGAGAATGGGTTTTAAAAAAAATGAATCATTTCTGTAAAACAAATCTAATATACCCTGCCTCATATTGTGTTAGGAGTAAGATAGATTTTATGAAATTTTCATGTTAAAACCAATTTTGGAACACTCGTTGAAGTTGGAGGGAGGGGGAAACATTTTTTTATCCTAATTATTTGGAAAATGTACCCATTTGCCTAGCTCCCACATGAAATTACCAAAGTCTCAAAAAGGAAAAGCTTTGTGAGCCAAACCAAAGGACACCAAAATTCCAATATAAGTAAGGCACCAGTTTTGTGTTCATTGTGATACCCATTTCATTTCAGGTACAACTGATTTGGAAGGTAAAAGGTTGAAGAGGCATCTGATTTAGTAAACCATCTTGTCTCTAGGGCTGATTGTGATTCGTCCAAAAGTTTTAAACAAAAGCTCTGTAAATAAAACTAAATTCTCTTTGACCAGAAAACCAACTGGAATGCAATCTAGATTGCAAAACCATTTACAGAGAAAGTCTTGATGTGTATCTTTGTGATCACTTTTTTGGTGATTTTTTTGAAAGATTTATGGGGTTTTAATATTCATTTACTTTCTTCTTGTACAGGCTACATGTTTTGCTGAAGCCTGAACATTAATTCACACCTGTTAAGGCAAATCCATCTTAACTGAAGATTGGGGTTTGATGGGAAGATTTGTGCTTGAATGGAAGTACTTTTCTCACCGCGTCAGAAGTTGATCTTCTAGATGTTAGTTGGACGAGGCCATTCAGAAGATGAGATGATGTTTCTGCCTGAAGTAGGTCAAATGTTGGTATGGATGTTTCCAGGGGTTGTTGATCTGCAGATGATCTGCAGAACTCTTAAAATATGACTCATGTGGTCCAATACCGACAAGTTAGAAGTTTCAACATGGAGCAGTTCTGCCCAAAAGGTCAAAGGTCAATGTGAACATGTGTATGTGTGTTTAAGCTGATGGCAGGATGTAAACATGCATAAACATTATGCTAAAGCGGCAGGTTCAGCACTCACAAGGTTTGTTACCAGTTGACCTGGACAGAAAGGTTACAAATGCATGTATTACCCAGATATAAACTTGGAAATAGTCTACTCTGATGAAAAGTAACATGGATAATGAAAAGACCTATATCGGGACTCACTCATATATTTTGATCGAGGTCTTAACAGTTCCCAGAGTGGTTTTTTAAGCAAATAATTTAATTAAAATAATGGTCATTGCAGTTCAGCAGGGATTTCTCTTAGGGGGTCATCCAGTATGTTTTGTGATCACTGTGGGGTCTAAGGTGTACCCCCTTCCCTCTGAAAATTTTTCATTACGGAATATAAGCCTTTAAGGAGATATGTCATGGCTACCACAGATTTAAGGGAGAAACTGCAGTTGCCAATTGATAGTACTCAACCCCTGGTTCATTACTCCAGTTAGCTACTTCAATGAGCACAGGAACAACAGCTTTGATAGCCATTCTGGTACAATAGAATCCCAGCAACTTGGGGGTTCAAATCACAACTCACAACATATTCTGAAATATGTGATGACAAAACGGGGATCAAATTACTGATAGTGCATTGAAGAGCTAGATCCCCTTTCAGTTTATTCAGATATAAACTGCTTACAAATGTCAACCTTCATCGCCATTTTCAAATGCTTAAATGGGCATATAATTGGTACTGAGAACAGTTCTTGATGAGATTGAGTGAATGGTATTTTTTCAAAATGTGAAAAATTGGGAATCCTTTTATGGATATGTGCTGTTACAGTATAACAGATAGACAGGTATGACTTGCTTCCTATTCCTAAAGTTTTTGCTCTTCATGGTTTTTACTCGTCCTCTTTTTTTTATTCATTCCTCTTTTGTGCTTCATAGACCCAAACAGTTTTTGTCATAAATGTCTTGTAAATCTCGGCTATTAAACTTGTACAAACAGCCCTCAGAGTTTTGTCCAATCAGAAGTCTACATTACAATGACATCAGTGCCACCAGGGGCCCATGTGCCTCAGAACTGATACCTGCCTCTCATTTCCTCTTTATATTGGAATTTTCACACTCATCTCTGAGTATGAAAGAGCTGTTTTCTGAGTGATTCCAGGATATGTTTATTTCAAGGTCCTGCTTTCAACCTTCTGAGTGATGGTGGCACTGTCCACAAACAAAACTTAGCATACAATGATCGCAAAAAGAAGTTGAAAATTATGGAACAAGTCTTAGTCTACTTGCACTAAGTATTTAACTCATTTACAACTTCCAAAGTAACTGAGGTTCATACTGCTACCCAGTCTATTTGCATTAGGTAGATACTCAAACTATTTACAGTTGTTTATCCTTAATTTGACTAATTACAACAGATTCCATCTTGCTTAAGTATGCGGACCTGTTGACATCTTCCAGGAGGGTCTTGAGCAATGATGGTTGTTTTTGACTTCCAGTTATCTTCATGCCTGCCATGATTTTCTTGCCACTTATACGTTTTTTTTTTTTTTTTGTAGTGTCATTCTGTTCACAATGTTCCTGTAGCATAGAAATGAAGCATTTATCCAGATCACACCCACAGGCATTCAAAGCTTTGTAGACATACTATATATTAAATATATACAATATATACTAACAAGGTCGACAATATCCAGTTGTATGTATCATGCATTGTGATTGGCTAAGAGTAAGAGGCAGTTATTTTGAGACATAGTTACTGTGAGATATATACGTAAATATCTATCCTTCATTTTAATTTAAAGTTTCTAACAAGTTTACCAAAATTGTTGAATGTCAGCAAAATTTCTCAATTAGCTATACATTTTGAAGTAGATAGAAATATTGGCCAATCACTCTTAGCCAATCACAATGCATGATACATTGCCAGCCATCGGTTATAAGCCCGCTTCCGGCACTTTTATACTTCTTTGTGTCGCTAAAGTAACATGGCGTACAAGATGTGAGAGAGAAGGCACTAGCAGCTGTGCAGATTATTAAACTTCTGTTCATGACACGGTTAACTACCTTGCAAAAAATGTTTTTGTAGTAATTTATACTGTTTCAAAATGATACTTAAGGGAAAAGTTGTATCCGAGGAACTGATGGATGCTGTTTGAGGTTCAACTTGAACTATTTACATGGACCTGCAACAGCTATGATCACACCCAGCATGTTCCTCATTCTGTTGAACTTAGTGAGGTACTGCATCAGGTTCAACAGGTGCAGTCCTGTGGTTCTTAAACCTGCCTTAAGGTTTTTGTCCAGATCTGGAAGGAGGATATCCCAGAGACAATTTAGGAGGGTTGGAATGTGATCCTTAGGGATGGAACCTTGCCTCTGAATTTCTTTGCCTTCAAAATTGCTTTTGAGGCAGCCTTCATTGGTCTTAAGACAGCCACATCTAAAGGCTGAGTACCATAAGGTGGGTTGAATTGGTAGGCAGAGATGCAATTGGTTTTGAATCGCTGCTTCTACTGCATCAGAGAATAAAGAGTAGCTAATTTGGGACCAATCAGAAGCTTCACTCCTGGTAGCTTCTTAGTATATAGGATGAAAATTTGAAGGCACCATCTTTCAAAAGTGTGCAATTCAAACCACCCACTCTTTGAGCAGGCATAACCTGTCCAATGTGAGCCACCCTTTGTTCAGTTTTCATAGAAGTTTACATCCTTGTACACCACAAAAAAGCTACAACTGCACTTGTGTAGCACATCAGCAACACTGACAGCTTTGATTATTCTTGCTCTTTTTCTACACGCCTTGTTCACCGAGGAGCACTTCCTTTTCACCAGGATCATTGGTGTTATTTGTCTCTTCCCAGTTAAAGATGTTTTAGCCTGGTAGGTTATTTGCCATATCCTCCAAGTTTGAAAAGTATTCTTTGATTGCTTCACGGTTTACCTTTTCCCTTGCTCTTTTAATGTTCCCTGCTGTTTGATGAGTTACTTATTTAGGTAGAATTTTAAGGCACAGTTTCCAACCTATTGGTTCAAGTTGAGCTGGCCACGGCCTTTTTTCCAGTTGTGGCTCACTGGCTTGTTTTCCCTAATCCATTGTTTATGCAGAGCATCACACACAACGGCAGTAGGTTCCATTTTCACAGTGTTTGGTATGACCGGACCTGGGAATAGAACTCAGGTCTTCTGTGTGAGAGGCGGATACGTGTACCGTTAGACCAAACATGCGGTCATTGCTGTTTGATGAGGAAGATTGTTGCATAATATGAAAGAGCATATAAAGTCATCCCCTGGAATGTTGTTCTTAAATCTTTATTTTCACACTACTTATCCTATCCAGCTATCTTAAATTAATAGTTAGACATCAAGTGAAGTAAGCAGATAGCCCCACTTGCTAATCTCAGCTAGTGTCTTGAAAATGACTTGCTCTTCCACAGAAACACACATGGTAGTCTAATTTTGCCAGTATAAGTTTTGTGCAAGTGGTTCTACATGGTACTTCTAGTTATGTGGAATTTAGTACTTGCCTCAACTAGCAACATACCATTCTTATCAGCTACAAAGGCTGCTTCCAAGTTTTTTGGATCACACCACTGATAATGTCATTTCCCTTGTCCCTTGGTGCATGTACAAGGTATTAGGTTGCAGGAAAAAGTTAAGAATGAAAATTAAATTGTAAAATGCTCTTGTCAAAAACCATTTAAATCGTAGTAGTTTTGTTCAAAAGTGGAAAAGGCAATTGTCCAGCAAATTTCGGATATAGTTTGGTCATGAAATTGTCATGGAAAGGTCATGCAATTTGATTTTTTTCAAGGTGCAGGAACCCTGCATTACTCAAATGCAGCACCTCTGCAGCTCTCTCCATCTATCCCCAGAGTTATTATCTCTACTTATTCTATTGAGGGACCAAGCTCCAAATTATTCCTCATTTACTCCAACTTCCTTTAATATCAGCAAGTTGCCACAGTTACTTGTTGCAAACCTTCAATTGAGTCTATTGTTTGAGAGATTAGATATGCACCACTGCACAACCATTCTGGATAAATGTTCCAAATAATCTTACTTAAAAAACCTGACGAGACAGCCAAATTTATTTTACCATATTCGCAAGCTTTTCTTGAACTGGGCAGCCTTGCTTTTGCCCTAAGTCCAAGTCTGAGACAAGAGCACTAAAGATTTTTTTGCTCCTGGGTAACACTTTCCCCCTGGGGGGCAACAGTTTCTTCCTGCGATGAAATGGTAACAGGAGAATTTAGGAGATTTTCCATTTGTTCATCAAAATCCAGCTCTTCACCTTCAAGATTATCAAAGGGTGACTTTTCTACTGCACAGATATTCTCCAACTCAGGCACTTGAGAGAGATCAGCCTGATTATTGACTTTTTGAGTGAGCGTTTGGATTTGAGTTTGCATTTGCTCCGAAATTTGTTTTAAATCAGGGTCTGAGCTAGCCTGCTGTAAGCAGGCTATTGGGTTTGCCTTTCAACTACTACATTCAAATATCAAAAATCTTACTTTCGCTACTACAAATGAGTCTTTCAACGGCTTCACTGTTGAACAACCCACGTTTCCAACTAAGTTATATGGCATACCTACAGTATACAATAGCCTGCCAACTTTCTAGCGAATCTCATTTACGACCACCAAATATGACTTCACGACAAAAATTAAAATACTAAATTTTATCTCGCGTAATAGGTAATATTTATGCATCGAACATATGGCCTGGTACACATTTTCCACCTACAAAAGCTAATTAGGTTGTTTGCCGTTCGTTGTATCAGTTGTATGTACCAAAATACACTATTCATACTTGTTTTGTGCACCATGTGACCATCTCTTGTTTACTAATTCGTCCCTCAAAATGCGGGATTCCTGTAAATGGAAACTGTACGAAGGTTTACAGACTCTGTATATTATACTGTTTAAAGAGGTGTATTATGATTTTGAGAGAGCGCCATCTTTCGCCTACTGCTACCGCAGGCTAGGTCTGAGCTAGGAGTCCCTGCAGAGTCTGCTCTGCAGGCTAGGTCTGAAGGAGTGGGGGAGTGGGTTGAGCTCTGCTCCATGGCGAGTCGACCTGCCAATGAAATGTGAAAATTTGAAAGCAATTGCAGGTCACAGATACTCTGTTCGATAGAAACGGGTCAGATATTTCCCACATGCAAGTAACCTATGAATTTAAACTTGCAAATTTGTGTCATAAGCACTTTGAAATTAGAAGCTTGCTTTCAAAATTATATACAGTGTATCAGTAAGCAGTCTACAAACTTTAAGACTTACTGTTTCCTTCGCCTCTCTCCCTCTCTCTTGGATAAGTGAGCATAATCAACCTTTAAGACTCACCTTTTTCCTCTTTCTCTCTCTCCTCTGGATATCGAACACACTAGTAAAGATGAGCAACATGTGTTTTAAGACTCGCTTATCTAGCTGAGTGGTTAAAATCTTACGAACCCTTACATAACATCAAACAAGATGTAGCCTAAAGTAGGCCTCTTTCTGTTGTAAATTAGCAATCTCCAAGAATCACCTAGAATGAACTAGGATAATAACTTACAAGGCCAAGCTGTAGAGGTTCTTCGGCGCAGCGGAGACAAGACAAACCCAACCGTCCGACATGGCTCACAAGGCAATGGTAAGAATTAAACGCATGAACCTCTGCAGCGGCGTGAAAGGAAGGGAAACAATTTGTTTCGCATTCCACACTAAGCACTTGAATGTACTGAAGCTATGTGTTATGCATGACTGGGCTTCATAGAAGCCTCGCAGTAATACAAACACAAGAGAGAGGATAGCCGTCTAACCACGGTCTATTGTCCTCCACGGCAAAAGTACAACTGAAGCTGGCAGGTGTACATTTCTTCATATAAGTACTTTGTGAGTGTGATAGGAAGTAGAATCTTACTTAACAAACCTGACGAGACAGCCAAATGATGGGATTTTGAGTTTTCAGAAGGTGCTCATTTCAGTAATGGACATTTTAGAAGCATGAAACATAGCTGGCTCAAAATAATGTTTTTTAGTATGCAAATTACATAGTAATTACTAAAAAAACATGACAAATACTCCTAAATAACAATTAAGTACTCTGCTCATCTCTTGGGCCCAATTAAAGCATACCCCACCTTCCAGAAGATCTGTTTATCCAGTGGAGTTGTAGTCAAGCATGTTCAAACCATTCAGTTAGTCAAAGCATTAGAGGGTGCAAGCCACCTTCCACCCCTACTCAGACTCCACTGAAAAGACTAAAGGCCAAATGATATCTTAATTTCCACTCCAACTACACTTTGAAAGATAAGACTAAACAAATCTTGAAAGTAAAAGGCTATAGATTGATGTTTCAATTTTGACCCTGAATCTAGAAGTAAATTCATGTAAGTTTCACGTCATCCTGAGGACTCAGTGGACTTGGGCCCTAGAAAGTTTTTTAAAAATATACCTGGGCCTGTAGTACCCAGCCATTCTCAAACAACCTACAAGTGTATTAGAAGATTGTGAGTCAAACTTTCTAGCCACTGTGACTTCCAAGACTTCCCTTAAAAATTGGACCTTTGGAATTGTGGGGTATTCTATAGTTACTCCTTTTCTTTCAGAAGATCACACTATTTTATTAATTGGCTACACCAATGTAGAGGTTGAATGTTGTAGCACAGATGGTGGGAAATACCAAAGTTACACCAAGATGCCAAAGTTACCCCATGTTATGGTGCTGTGAGAGAAGAGTCCTTAGTTTTGAATCTATTACTTTTACTTTACAGGGCTATTATTCCCTAGGGGAAGTTGAACAATGCCTACTGATAACAGCACCACCACTTAGCATGTGTTGTATTTACCATTTGGAAATCTCGGGTGGGCCTGGTTTTCTATATGACATTGCATGCTTTGAAGCAGAGATTGCATGTTAAATTTACATTTCAAGCTAAGGGGTTATGCCAAAAATCCAGAAGCTCTACTCTGTTGTAAGACTATTAAGAACACACATAAACCATTAAAAAGCTGAATAAAAGAATCTTTTATTCAGCTTTTTAATGGTTTATGAGATTTAAATGGAAAATTTATTAAAGAATTGAGAATTTTTTAAAAATTGAAGTTAATCTTTACATGTGTTACAATACAAAAATGGTATTCAATAAATGATTTTTCTTTTGGAGATTAAGATGAAATTCAAGGAGCATGAGGCACCATTATAAAGTTCCAATATTGTTGGTTTTGCTTGAGATCATTGACTTTAATAAATAGTAAAGTAAAAAAAATGGTTGTGTTTTCTGCCTGTTTGTTTTCATTGAGTTTTGTCCAAAGAAAGAAGTGTCTTTTCCATTGATGTTTAGATAGCTGGCAGGCAGAAGGGGGAAAAGGGGCAAGCTCCCTTCTCTCATTGGGGTATTTTATGTCTTCTTTTGTTATAATATAGCATTTCTAGTCTCATGCTAAAGGGAGGCACAATTTGGTCAAATGTTTTTCCCCATTGCACCTCAACTTTTTTCCATTTTATTTCACTTTTATAGAAAATAAACAGAATAAACCAATATAGATCAATAGGATACTTGATCACAGTAAGAAAGCAATTAACCTGCTGTAAAGTTTCAAATAATAATGATGACTCCAATGAAATAAGACTAGGCATGAATTGCAGCTGGGTACATATTACATAAATAATGTTTGAAAGCATCTTTTAGTTCAGTGATTATAAGAAAGGAATCGTTTTCCCGTTTCCAACAACAAATGCTTTTCCACTTTCAATTGAAACTTAAATTTATTTAAAAAATTATTCACAACAAGAGGCTGATTTGAGAGTACTCACATGGTCCATTTTACATGAGCAATAGTTCAACCATATAAAAACTTGTCCCACACTGTAATCTGTGGAAACTTCACAAAACAGTTGTGCAGCCAGCAGCCTGGGTTGGAGTGGCAGAATGCCTCCAATGAAACTTTTCAGATTCGATGAGTGAGATTAACAAATAGACGGAAACTCCCAAAATAGAGAAATGGCCAAAGTATGTGGGGTAGAGTGAGAGTGTGGCAGGGTGGGAGGCCTAGGGTAGAGCAATTGGTAGGGTTATCACCTGTCCTGATTAATCAGGATTTTTCCAATTTTTAGGTTAAAAGTTGGAACAAAACTGGTTACATTTTCTAAAATCTGTATTTAAAAGGACTGTTACAATGGTTTCTTTAACAGTTCATGTAGCACTTACTCATTTTGCAGGATAAAGGGATTATCTGGATAGGGAGAGGGGAAAACTTTCATTTCTTGTAGTTGTGCCAATGGCAAGGGTCAGCGGGAAAACCAGTGGATATTTATCCGTGGATAAATATCACAGGAAGTTCGTGTTAAGTGCTTATTTCCAAGTGAAAGTGCACAAAAAAAAAAAAAAAAAAATCCGTTAACGCTTTCAATTGCAGGATGACGGGCAGACGGGAGAGGGGTACATTTCATGTATATGTCTAAATGCTTTTAAACAATTGTCCGAAAAGTGGTAATACAGTAACGCAGGTTTTGATCTATTAATGAAGTGTACCTCAAGTCAAATAATTCAAAAGTATAGTATAAACAGCATGAAAAATGAATTTTAACAGACCAATTCCTATCTTCGTAGGACTCTCTTAAGCTGAGATATAAAATGTATTTTTTTTTTGTTGTGCAACTCACATTACCCTTGACCAATCTAATGGCTTTCAAATTATTTACATCATTTGCATGTCATGTGAGACCCGATTCTAGACATGATGAAAAAAACAGATACTACACGTGATCTCAGCCAAAAGCCGAGAGGCTTTTTCTCTTTTTTCTAAAAGTCCCCACGACTCTCTGGCAAAGAGCCAAGGGGCGAAAACCAAACGATTACTCCGGGAGGAGTTCTGCTCCCTTAAGGAGCTTAACGTCCCAAATGGACAAGTACGCCCTCAAAAGGGCAAACACTGAGTGGTCCTGCTCTAGACTGGCTGAATCGAACAGAAGTAAAAGCCACACCCTGGATGCAGCCAAAAGCCGAGAGGCTTTCGACGAAACCGTGAAAGCTATGCCCATCCTTCTGTAAGCAAAGCTACGTGCGCCACAAAATAGACCTCGCCCCAAACTTTGCAGGCCTGCACAAAATGACCTGATCTGTTACACTGATAGGGAGGATTATTTCAATTCTAGTTATTTTAATTGTAAATGTTGTGTCGTTCTCAAAATAACGCTTTCATAATTACATTCTAACATTTATTAAACAAGTTGATAACACTTTTTGATAACGACTCGCTATATCATTACAAAAATGAGTAAGCAGTAAGATTTTCCCTAAAAATAATGGAACAACCTCTTTTATGCAAATCAGGGAGACGGGAGACAAGATCCCAGAAAATGCTCCAATAATAAAATGAAATCAACCTCAATAGATGTACATATTAAAGAAACACAAGTGTGTTGTCCTCAATGAAAACTATCCTACAGCACGTACCGTACAATAAACTTCCAGATTTCCTACGAACCAGAAAGATTGTGAAGTTTCTGTGACATAAGCCTCCATTTGGAGCGAAAATGAGAAATGTTAAGGAGAAACATTGGTCGTAGTGGAAAATCTTGTCAAGAAACATGCAAAAATAATTAAAAAGTTTTATCCACAAATTTTTGATAAACATAATTTATTTTTGCTAACTCTACATCTGACTGAAATTTGTTCTTTGAGAATTCCATCGTAACGTGTGATAGATGCAGATTTTCAAGCTATATAAGACATCCTCTGCTATAACCTGCGCGGCACGTTGACGCCGAACCGGACGGTAGTGTTCACACATTGTCCTACTCTGATTGCACTGGGAGGCGAGTAGTGTTCCTCCCCACTATATCGCCGGTTCTTGAGGGGAGTCCCGAGGAAAGATTGCTGTCGTATACAAAGCACGCTGATCGTCACTGTATGCAGAAGGGCACTAGAGAGGCGCCTGAGTTGGTTCTCTGTTGTAGTTGACAGGACACATAGCCGGCCAGAGACCTTGAACGCTTGGCGTCAATCTTTTCTTTTTTTTTTTCTTTCGTTTTTCTTTTCAGTAAGGCGCCACCGTTTATAAAATCTGAAACTCAAGAAATCTGGTAGCGGACCACTAATTATAAGTCCCATTGACTTACACACTATATTAGGCTACTTCCGTGCCCCTAGCTCCCAGGAGAAGTTTTCAACCAGGATATGCCACCCCTCCGATCGGAGTTTACAATCTGGGCTTTCATTGCACTTCCAAATTTCGTTAACATAGCCATTGAAATTTTGAGCTAGAGAGCCTTGAATAATGAGTATCTGTTTCCCGGCCGCCATAATAGCTACTCAGAGACGGCATTTTACAGAACGGAGTAATACAATAAAAAATGGCACTAAATTTGATTGAATTGCCTTGAATTTTGCACAGTCTGTACTTCAACTTATTTTCCACAAATACGACCTAAATGGGTTAATGTGTAATGCATGCACAGAGTGTCGTAGTGAAGGTAAAGGTAGGGGATCGGATTAGACATAACCCCGAGATTTTTTATGGGGTCAGATCGAATGGTTACATTCACCCCGGCTATGTGTATGGACGGCAGATTTAATTTTAATAGTTGGGATCTAAACCCAATGAGTAGGACTTCTTGCACTTCACTTGTACATACTTTGATTTTAGAAACAGCGAATTGCAGGACAAATTGAAATATAAATTTGTGTATCGTCAGCATACATTTGTAACTTTAGTCCATACTTCCGAATGACAGCACAACATAACATAAATGTAGCATAGTATAACGTAACGTAACGTTACGTAACATAACATAACATATTAAAGGGCAAGGTAAGGCTATCAAGGCCCTTTAATCCTAATCCCTCCTCCATCCCCACCAACGCCTGGCTACAGCACAGAAAGATTAGATTTCACCACAGTCATGGAAAAACTTGACAATGTATACCTTAAAGGGGCCCTGATCTGGAGTTAACAACCCACTCAGGCAGGAGTGGAGGGATAAAGGGGTTGGGGTTGAGAGATAAACTCAATTCCTAATGTCAAGTCTTGCAAAAGACTAACTATACGCTTTTTACAATGGCCTTTTTTTTACAATTTGCTCTTGCAGCAGTAGTTGCACACTCCCTGGATGGCTTCAAATCACCCATAATAACTACACCTGGGTCTTCCTCAGAAGTCACTTCAAAATTGTACCATTCATGGTTTAATCATAGCAGGAGTTCTAAGAACCAAAGTGGAGGACTTTGCACTTATAAGCATTTAGAAATTTGCCAAGTCTGAGACCTTGAAAATAACCTATATATATCCAAATCATTATGAAGCAAGAAGGAATAATCCTTAGCAGTAAGGAATCGTTCTTATCCCCCAACCTTCATGTAGAGCTTAGTATTATCAGCAACTTTACTTATACTATGGAAGTGATATAGCTATCAAAATCATTATGAAAATTAAGAAAAGAAGTGGGCCAAGAACAGAACATTGTGGTACACCACTCCAGTGACCCGACAAGTTTGATTAGCGAGGATGTTTTGTTCACCCTTTGTGATTATTCTCTTGTCATGTTCATTTGTGACACGGACATCCTCTATTTAGTAAGGCGGGTTAACTGAAATGATTGAAATGTGCTTAGAAAATAAGGAGAGAGATATTCAGAATATTTTGACAAAAATATTGCAGCTTTGCATTTTAAAATGTAGCGTGCATGTGCGGAATTTACACTGTGACTCACCGGCTCCAGCATTCTCACATTCGGAACAGATTTAGTCTGGGCGTCTTGACAGGGGTGGCGCCAGCGGGGGATGCCCCCGTCCGGAAACACTGGCCACCGTCGGGGAAGGTCGCAGGTTTTGTCGGGGAAGTCTTAAAATAATACAAAATGATTTAAAAAACTACAAGGACTGAATTTACTGGGTTGGTAACTTCTGGTAATTTTCTGATCACTCAAGTTGGGCCTTTTTCTATTGCAGTAAAACGTTCAAAGGAAAGCTCAAAATAACGATGGCTTCAGTTCTAGTGACAAGTCTGGGAGTGCCATTTCCGGATGTCTGAGAGATTAAATTTTTTTTTAACAATTTTCTGTACGTTCCGCGCCAACTTATGGCGGCGCTCTGCTTAGATTGTACTTTGGCCGAACAGATTACTTAACAGAACAATGCATGCTTGCATATTATTCTTCGTTTTGGGGCAGTATTACAAAGTGAAATTTTTTTCAGAAAGAAAACTCAAATTAATGACCATTTTTTCCAGTTACCAGCCCTTAAAATGCCTTTTCCTGCTGTCTGGGGTTTTCAATTTTTCAAAAATATCTGTGTTTTCCTCCGGGCAGGATTTCATTTTTCGGGGAAAAATTCTGCCCCTCCCAAACTAAAACGCTCCCGTACCCTATATCAATACATAAAATATGAAAATTTCAAATGTATGGGAAACCAAACTTTTCCGCGGGAAAATTTCCCAATATGCATGGTCCGAGGGCCTTAATCTGCCTGATGATAATCAGTAACCCCAACAAAACTGCAGATCACCCTTACTTGATTTTTCTTATAAGAAGGTCAGATTCTTTCATAAAACACCCCAAATCAGCCATACAATTACAGATTTTTCCCAATATCAGCTTCAGGCTATTAATATTTTCCAATTTTGATGAGATACACAGTACAACAAATAACCAGAGCCAACTTTATAAATCACCCCTAAATTCTGCCTAATTTTGCTCTTGAAAGGTATATCACTTAATAAAGAACCCAAATTTTTCATTTCAACTTCGCAAAAAAAAAAAAAAAAATTCTAATATTAAATTCCAAAATTTCTGCAAAATAATAAGCTCTTAATTATCAAATCTTCTTTTCAAAAAGAGAAAAACTTTTTTGGCAAACTTCTAGTCTCGTCTAGAGACCTTATATAGTACGTAAACCTAGAACGGTTACTTACATAACCTTAACAGAATTTCAGCTGTCGCGTACAAAACGTTTTTGATTTTGCCCATATGAAGGATAGATACTTCAATAAACACCCCAGCTTTTTAATGGTCCTTAAAAAAGTCAAAATTGTTTCAAAAATTTTAACTTTTTTCTTCAAAATAAACTACTGATTGTTAATTATTTGTTAAAAGATACGTCAAAACTTCGGGGCTTCAAATTCTGACAAGTCACGTCCCACCGGGACTAAGGCTCATCGCCTGGTCGGGGCCTTGAAATGTTGGTCCCCCTGTCGGGCAAATCCTGGCGCCACCCTGCGTATTGAAGGACACAGTGACTGTGGTAACGTCTAATCACGGACACTCTATATTCACATATAAACAACGAAAAATTAACCGTGATACTTTTCGTATGGTAACCGTCCTTTGAAATCTAAGTCTCGGCACCCGAGGGTGCATTTAAAGGCTTCTGGCAGACGTCACCCCTTAACTTAAAGGCCCAGATCTCTCACCCGAAATAGTACCAATTCTCCAGACCTTCTTACTGAAGCCCCTCCCACAATTGTCTGAAATTCTCATCCAGCTACAATCTCAGTTTATTGCTTCAAGATGAGTATAGAAAAACTCAATTTATATAATCAAAACACTCTCAGTACCGTTCATGATGTGTAATATAACTGAGCTTTGGTACTCTGCATTGTTTGAAATAGTTGTCAATCAAAGAGCTGATCCAATTGAGAATTTCGGTACCCCCGTACCAAAATTGTAGTTTGGAGTGAGAGGTTTGGCCCTTTAAAATATGTGCCTACTGCTATGACCTTTTTACGAAGTCATACTGAACTAGTTTCGGTAGGCTAAGTTGCGTTATTAGGCACGATCGCCCGAGGTCACTTACTTTACTCCCCCGGGATAGGGATGGGTCATCATTGGCTTCTATACCCTCCCAACACTTTAAGTATCCGGTGGTGATTATATATCTTTTTACCACGATATGATGAACATTTAGAGCTAAATTTTGTTGGGTAAACCCTAGAAGTCCCGTCGACTTTACTTCCCCTGGAACTCCTTAACATAACATAACATAACATAACATAACAGGCTGAAAGGCAAAGGAGGGCCAAGACCCCATAAGATGCCTAAATCCTATTCAAAAGTCAAGCCACCAAACCTATACAAAACAGCAATCAGATTCTACCACGGTCATTGAAGAACTTGTCAATCATGTTAACCTCTGGATTCGAGTTTTGTTCCTACTGACTGGCGGGTAGCAAATGTTACTCCAATTTTTAAGAAGGGGATCGAAGTAATCCTTGCAATCACAGGCCTCTCAGTTTAACCAGTGTTGTGTGCAAAGTTATGGAATCTTTGATTAAGGATAGTTTACTTAAGTATCTTTTAGATAATGAGTTACTTAATCTGTCACAGCATGGTTTCCTGCCAAGCAGATCTTGTGTTACTAACTTACTGAGCTTTCTTGAAGATGTCTCTTCATCTCTTGATTCTGGGTATGGCGTTGATGTCATTTACCTTGACTTTTCAAAGGCTTTTGATAAAGTTCCATTAGGTAGGCTAATGGTTAAACTGCATAGGTTAGGGGTTCAGGGCAATTGTGCTGATTGGATAAATTCGTGGCTTCATGGTAGATCTCAGAGAGTTGCTGTCAATGGTAACTTCTCCTCTTGGAAAGAAGTCACAAGTGGAGTACCGCAGGGTTCTGTCCTTGGCCCACTTCTTTTCTTAATTTTCATCAATGATATTGATAGTTCTCTTACATCTCGTATAAGTAAGTTTGCAGATGATACTAAGCTTTATAGGAACATTAGCATTTTGGATGATGCCTTACTGCTGCAGAAAGATCTGGATAGGTTATTTTCTTGGTCTCAGACCTGGCAAATGTCTTTTAATGCAGATAAGTGTAAGGTCCTTCATTTTGGTCCCAAAAGTTTTAGCTATGATTATAACATGAATGGTTGTGTTTTAAGTAATGTCACCTCTGAGAAAGATCTGGGTGTTGTAATTACTGGGGATTTAAAGTCATCAAGGCAGTGTGCAGCCACTGCTGTAAAGGCTAATAGAGTGCTTGGATTGATCAAGAGGAATTTCATCAATTTTAGTGAGGATATTGTGCTTAATTTGTATAAGCAGTTGGTAAGACCCCATCTTGACTATGCAGCTCAGGCTTGGAGTCCCTTCTATGAAAAGGACAAGTTTCTTTTAGAGCAGGTTCAGAGGAGAGCCACTCGCCTCATTCCTGAGGTGAGAAATTTGCCTTATTATTCTAGGCTTAAACATCTTGGGCTTACCACCTTGGAGCTGAGAAGGATTAGGGGAGACATGCTCCAGGTTTTCAAGTTCCTTTGTGAAAGGAATCCCCTTCTGACTTGTAGTTATTTAAGGGTTCAAGGTAATTCTCGGGTGCGTGGGCATTGTAAAAAGCTTGAAAAGCCTTTTGCAAGGCTTGACATTAGGAAGTTTAGTTTCTCCCACAGAATTGTCAACGAGTAGAATTGTCTACCAGATTGGGTAGTTAATTCCCCCTCAGTTCACTGCTTTAAGGTTAACATTGACAGGTTTTTCCATGGCTGTGGTAGAATCTGATTGTTTGGAGCTGTTGTCAAGCTTTGGTGGTTTGACTTTTGATTAGGACTTGGACTTCAGGGCATCTTATGGGGCCTTGGCCCTCCTTTGCCCTTCAACCTGTTATGTTATGTTAAAGCAGTGTACCGACTGACGGGGAGTGAATTGTTGCCATTGACTTACACCCTAAACATGCTTTGTTACTCTGCCTCTAATTCCTTGTCAAAAGTTCAATGCCAGAAAGTGTACCATGAAAGCGAAGCTGACGAGTTGTTTATTAATGGCACATAAGAATTCCCATAGCATGACCATTGACTTTTTGAGCTACAGGCGTATCAATAAAAAAGTAGTGATTCGTCCCCCTTGTCACCACCCAACACATGAGACAGGTCCGCTGACATTCCAAAGCTTCTCAGTCAGCTCAGGAGTCAGGTGTAACCAATTTCAACCATTTTCTCACAGAATAATCTTCAACCCAACCACTACCAAAACATGGAACAAACCATTCACAGCTTCTTTAAACACGTCGAAATATTAGCCCAAACAAAATTTTGGGGGAATATTGCCAGAGCACCGGCTTCCTATACATGAACAGAGCATACTGCGCGGTACATTGTCGCTCCCGTACGTGTGAGAAAAAGCGCACCAAAATGGCCGTATGTTGTATACATGTGGGAACTTGGACTTAGTAAAGTATATCCCCATATCATTTTGCGAGAAAGTTGAAATACTTTTTAGATATGGCAAGGTTAGGTCAAAATCACTTCGCGTATTGCAGAAATATGATATTGTTTCCCATTCAAGTTATACTCGTTGTCAAATCAGACGATTTACAGGTTCACGGTAGCCATCTTGGGGCGACTTTTTTTGTCCCAGTCGGCGGCGACCACCTAGGGATACGAAGTACACGTTACATGTGCTCTGTCCATGTATATAAATCCGTGGGCCAGAGGGTTCACCTTTTGGCCAAAGTTATGTAATGATGAATTGTCGTCTGCTAACTGCCAAACAAAAACATCGTGCATGTCTCTAGCTAGCTCCTTCAGTACAGCGCAGTATGTCCATAGAGCTGAGGAGGATAGTATCAGTGGTACGTCCCTCAGCTTAACCCGATTTTGAAACTGACCCGGGAAGATTTGACAGTAACGACGCTCACTTTTCCTTCGCAAAGAAAAAGATCAAAAAAGAAGAAAAAAAGAAGAAAAGATCACACACATACAAAAATGAGACAGTCGCGATTATTCGGGACGGATGGTGACCCGATTAGAGCCTAAAGCAGCATAGGCCTAGTAAGTTCTTAAAATCTTAGCCTAGGCTAGCTGGCCTAACTGTTAGTAAAGTATATAATAGGCCTAAGCTAGGCTAGGCCCTAGAATGTTTGTAGTTTGATTGAATGATACGACCAAAAGCAGATCTGTGTACCATATCATGTTAAAGTTAGGGAGTCTTATGTAAAGTCTGTAGCATAGGCCTAGCCTTCCAAGGCCAACTTGATCGATGGTTGTATGGAGTCATTAGGCAGTAATAATAATTAACTTAGGCCCTAGAGCTTATTTTCCAATATTTGGCCAAAAAAACCATCTCTGCATGTGGGAATTTTGATATTTGTGCCCAAAAAATCATACTTGTTCAATGGATGTTCAGGTCAAAAAATAAAATGATTTTTGGGGATGATTTTGAACTGAAAATTGACCGTTCTGCATTTGCAGAATTTATTCCCCAGTCACAGAAACAAAAAGAAAAAAAAATAAAGTGCCTCATTTCCTTTTACATCTTTTCAGGAACCTTTTCTGCAAATTTCATTTCATTTCATTCATATGTGGGAGAAAAACTGAAATATAAAATCCCTTTCTTCGTCCAAGCAATCGATTTGCTTAGCACAAAGTCCTGAATAACGTGTGTTTGGCATTTTATCCTGGCTGAGGAAAAATGCCAAATGGAAACAATTTGCTGTGCAGTCTCGATCGAAGCAATTGTCAGTCAAAGAAAATTACGATCAAAGTATTCACGGTACGATATACGAACAAGGGGCTCATTGAAATAGCTCCAAAATTGGGAAGTATTTTGTTCTGCAATCTGGCCCGAGGTAATTGTCAATCAAAGAAAGTCATTGTCAAAATGTTCATGATAAGAACTAAGGGCTCAATGCATACTTCCAAGGACTCGAGGCCCTTGCACTGTATGATGATTGATCTTTTACAGTTGTTTATTTCATGGAGCTACCAACACAAGGTAGTGAGGTATTCTAAAATCTGTGAGGGTGTCACAGCTGTGATGCATACAATTTGTCACGGCTTACCATCACATCACATACTTATAAATTGCAATTACAGAAATGTTCAGCTAATTCCCTTTTATATGTAGCCAAGCCTAGGTAAGAACTATATTAAAACATTTGTGGTCATGGATTACTATCATCACTTCCTGGTATTCGGTACATTTGAATCTGATGTCTTGTTGGAAGTGGTTTATGAGACAGGAGATTTGAGGGATTCTTTGTACTTATTACATGTGGGGGTGCATATCAAAGATTCTTTAGTGCTAAGATAAGCCTTAGCAAAATCCCCTTGAACTCGAATGCACCGAGTGTAGGGTGATGTCACGACCAGATGTACCAAAATTAAATGGTTCGGAAACTGTGCTCCTACAAAAACTGTACCTTCACGGGCAAACACTTACGGTCACGGTATGTTAGAAATACTTCATTTAATGACTGTTTTGGCCATAATTTCGGCTAGAAATTGTAACCATCACAGCAGCATTTACTGTAACTATTGCCACAGGCCATAGCAAACTGTTCAAGACACTTTGCGTGATGCTCACTCACGGTCAGAATCCAATGCCCGTTTGACTATTGTTTTCCATAGGTATTTAAATCGCTTTGCTTTGCTTTGCTCGTGATTTGAAAGCGTCTTATGCAGAGAATGTATGTGCTACTAACTTAATAAGTTTAAGTTACTTCTAGCCTGTCGTCACACCCTCAATACTTCATCACGGATTTTAATTTTCGTCACGTTCGTCATGGAGTCGTCACAGGTTTTAGACGATCCCATTGTAGTAGCTCCATGTTTATTTCAAGGAGCAGCAGTTGTGCACAAATCAATCCCCAAGTTTCAGAACTGTACATCAAGGGTCGGTAATCATTTATGAATAAAATGTTGTGCATTGTTTATAGTTATGTAATCAGTAATCAGCCTTAGTCAAAGATTACAGCATTTGGTGTTCTATACTGTAGTTCCATGATGGATACCACCACAGTGACTCATTACCATGGAGCCAGACTGCATAGATTGAAAGTCAAGGGGAAGATCTTCTGCACACTGCTTCTTAGTGGTAGGCCTAGGCACACAAATATGGGCAACAGGCAAACAAGTCCTTTTGTAGGCTAATTGTATTGAGTTTTAAGCATTTATAGTTTAACTTGGAAATTAATCTTCTGTGCACTGAAAACAAACATTGCAAACTGGCCATGGAGAAGCCCATTGGTTATCATTATGAATTTGAACAATAACTGAATAATACTTCACACAGTACAATATTTGAGTTTGATGGCTCTGGTTCTGGTTGAATACTCAAACAGGACACCTCAGTTTTATTTACTGTTAATATCCCCACCTGTATAAGTATGATTGGAGGCTGTTTTTAGGACTGTACAGTGCTGTTCATTTTATATGAAGCTAGAAGTAGATTGATCCTTTTTTCCAAAGGTATGTTTGGCCTGGCTCAGTTACCTGTTGATTGTCTCCAGCGGCCTACTCGTAGAACCCGTTTAATGCATGACCTTCATGTCTGTCTCCCACATACTAGTACTAACTGTTATAAATTTAGCTTCTTGCCTCGAACCATTAAGGATTGGAATCATCTCCCCCTGAATGTAATGAGGGTTGCCTCTGTCCATAAGGACCCTATCACCTATATTACTGGGCATATTTAGCCTCTCGACGCATGCATGGTGAAAGAATGTCCTTTGGATGTGTCACCTTTATTGAAGAAGAAGAAGAAGAAGAAGAGGTTTCTTCTTATGAGTAACATGCACAGCAAAGTACTATGTTAGAAACATTAAATTTCATTTACCATTTAGATTCCCATTGACAAAGACTATCATTTTGTAGCAAGATAATATCTTCCATTTTATTATTTTGGCATTACGAGATACAATCATGAGCTCAAAAAATCCATCCAGCCGGTCATTATAAAGGGCCTTACACTGTACCCTGAAGGACTCTAGAGGTAACAACTAGAGATGTAGATGTATAGCACTGCCAAGAACTTCAGTGCTTGTTGCGTTTTTTGATTGAGAACAGGACGACCAGTCAATCTCATTGAAGATTGGTCTTAATTCACTGTCCATTACAATTTAACACTTGATAGCAAACTAACTACCAAAAGACCTGCCAATACAAAGGTAGGATTAACCCTTCAGTGCCATAAATTAATTGACTTGGCTACTATAAGATTATAACCACATGCTCTAATACTGCCTATTTGTTCCAATCTAAAGAACATTTTAACTGTGTTGTATTAAATCCACAGTCAGTAATTACTCCTAGAAATCAATTAATTGTTTTTTAAGAACCAATTTGTGTAGTATGCAGAGTGTTCAATGGAGCTAATGTTACCAACTGTTAACTACAAGATGTATTTAATATCGCCTGTTTGTCTGGCCAAAAACTGGGGGTCTGGTGATATCCTTTATGGGCATAGATGAATGTTATAAAGTTCCTAATCCAGGTGTGCCAGAGTTACCACCTGCACAATGCCTTAATTTTTAATAAGTCTTTGGTGGGGTACTCAGGTCAAACACTTTGCTGAAATCAATTTTACTATTAGCCTTGTACAAACCTTGTTTTTCAAAAATTATGGCAAAGCCACTTGCGGCGTGGGGTGTTTGGAGTGGCATGCAAAGTATAAAAGAAAATATAAGAAAATAAAACAACCAAAACTGGTCAAAAAACAAATATTTGGTCTCACAAGAAGTAATATTCTCCTCAGTTCTTTACCAAACACTCAAATGTTCTTCTACTTTAATCAGTTACAATCAGTCTGCTCTGTCAACTTTAACATTGCAGGGTATTGTGTTTTACCAAGATTGCTAGCTCTTCAAAACTTCAGCCACTAGCCTACAGTAAGTAACCTTGGGCTAAATGTTTTCTCATTAGTTATTTTTTGAATCTGATGAAAAAATACACCCCCCCCCATGGCTTGAAAAGTTCCTCTAACCAGGATGGTTTAATAAATTAAAGCAATAACAAATTTGGTGATAAATATTCATCAAAAAATGCAAAACAATAACCCCGAATTGCACCATTTTGCATCTGATGCCCTGATGAAACACAAAAATTTTCGAATCTCTTCCCAGCACCCTGTGGAACACTGGCACAGCAAATTTAATAGAGCAAGCCTAGTGTGGACATTTGTGTAATTGCTCCCTATAATAGGCTAGGCCTAGACCTAGGCTAGTCCTTACCAGTGGTGTCACCATGGGAGGGGGGCAGGAGGCACTTGACCTTCTCAAAAACTTTGTATTCCCTTGTGCCCCCAAATCAGATTGAGGATTTTCAAAAAAGAAGTAGTCTGTAGTCTGTACTTTGTGTGAATTGATTTCTTTGGACAAGAAAATTTTTCATTCTTTAAAAGAAGATATCCCCCAAAACACCTGGCCCCATTGGGGCATTTCCCCTGGACCAACCAGTGATACTAATCTGGGTTTCCATTAGGGTTAATTGATCTACCTCAGTGGATCAAAATCCGCCTCACCGCCTGGATCAAGTGGGAACACAGTGTATGTCACACTAGGACAGAAACTTGATGCTGATCTGGAGATGAAGCAAACAAATTAATTAGCATGCATGGAAGGAATTACAGATTGTGCTAAGATAACCTGCCCAGGCTTTCCACTGAAATCCTGCAGGTTAGCGCAAAAATATGTCATTTCACTGTTGGATCTGGAAATCATTGTCAAAGTAAATTTCCACTTAACAAGGGGCGGAATTCTCTGATGTTCATGTTCAGCTGCACCGCACAGTGAAAAGCAAGTTATAGTTTTTTTTTGGGGGGGGGGGGGCCGGGGGGGAAGTATAAAAGCTTGAATAACTGTAACTGATAAAGTAAAGATTGCAGCCACTAAATCAGTATTTAATTGTTATTGCACTGTGTGTTCCTGGCATGAAGACTCACTGCTGGAGGAGGCTACCCCATCCAATGGAAATTTGAACAAGCAACTCGAAACTCCTGACCGTAAGTGACTGTTGCTGGAATGACATTGAATCCCAAAATCAAATTTGCTCTCCATGCAAACCACTCTTTGTTCATCAGACAAAGTGACAGTGTTTGCTTTTAATTAAAAATGATTCACAAATTTTAATTGGTATTGAATTAGATTGAGAGTATTGGGAAGGGGGAAATGTTATAGTGTGCTACAATTGCAAAGCAAAAACAAGTCAAATTCAGGAGTACTTTGCAACTGGTCTCCTTTAGGGGCAACATAGTTTGTTTGTCACATGGATCTGTAAAATCACCCTCTATCTCCAATTTACCAAAATTACACTATTCATGACGTCAACGTCACAGTGTCCAAGTTGGTGTCTTTGTTAAAGAGCCCATGAAATGACTTAGTAACAATGATTTAGGGTCATTCTCTGACACAATCTATCAACAAAATAGCATTCACTTTAAAATATACCACCCCACGAAAGAGAAATGCTCAAGTGAAATGGTATCCCTTCCAGCGCAACAGCTAAAAAATGTGAAAGTGCGTTGAACCAAGAATGACATCATCACAGGAACCCAACTTCACAGTGTGTGTACTTTAGTGCACTTGGAGTATACCCTGCTCTGTTGATGTAACATGATCTTGCATGTATAGATGGCCTAAAATGATTGATATAATCAACAAATTATCATTACAAAACCTAATCCTAAGTTTGCTTCACAAAACTACTGAAAAAGGGGGTTTCAACACCTTGGAATACCCCTTTTCAACAGATAGAGAATGGCAACTTTTCAATATTCCATGAGTTAACTAGCAGGGAAACTTGTTTGGTATACATCATACAAGTGTTTGAAAGTTCCCTGGTAAGAGGTTATACACACAGAAAAATACCTCAGGCTCCTGGGGGATGTAATTGCATCCATTTTCCTCCAGTGTTATGTAACTATTATTTTTATTGGGGAGGAAGCAGTGATTGTCTCATTACACAGGCCATTATGCAATACTGTATACCATTCTACACAGTGGCTTAAATACTCCCAACAAGTTCTGTGTTGTTTTGAATGCATGTCCATGCAATTTGTCTTGGTTCATAGAAAAGGAACAGTGATTATAGTGGGAAAAGACTAGCTGATATTTTGGTTATTTCAGGAAGTATTCCTTTTTTGTCAAAAGTTGGCATGAAGTTACTATTTCAACTTCATGCATTTTGAAGTCTATGCTAGTATAAGATCCATTGTATGATTTCCACATTAATGTTTGTGACAAATTTACTTGGAAGGGATGTCTTTCAAAGAAATCCGGGTGAGATATCAACAACCTGATTGAATGTGAGTTAAAATGTTTTCTTTTTCTGGTTGAAAGAATTGTTGTTAAGTCATAGATAGATAGATTTCAAACTGATAGGCCTAACATGAATGGGACAGCTTGAGTGAATAATGACAAAATTCCTCTTTTGAGGAATTGGGAGTGATAATTTCAAATTTTGGTTGATATATTTTTGGCTTTATACTGGGACATTCTTCAGATATATTTGAGAAATTATTTGGCCAGTACCAGTCTCATGCTACCCAATCTGTGTGCAAAATGTCACTTAAACATAGCATTATAATACGCACACTGTGAAATTGGGTTCCTGTGATGATGTCACTCTTAATTCAATGCACTTTTAAATCTTTTTCATTTTTCAACTGTTGGGCTGAAAGGGGTACCATTTCACTTGAGCATTTCTCTTTTGTGGGGCAGAATTTTTTAAAATAAAACCCTTTTTTTGATGATAGATATTGTCAGAGAATTACTCCAAATCGTTGTCATTGAGTCATTTCATCGGCTCTTTAACTAGCAAAATGAAAAGTGTAAAAAGGCACCAATCCTTCCCTATGCTAGAGATACTGTTTTTCACTTTTATTTGTGACCATATTGTTAAAGGTGGGTAGGTTATTCCTTAAGAAAAACTAAAAACTGTAGAATAAACATATTCAGTTTCCTCATCTGTAAATGTTTTCTGAAAAATTAAAATTCACATTCACTACTCAATTAGGACCACACAAAAATTCTGAATTAGCTGTAAACAACTATTGAACACCAAGGTACCTAAAAACTTGCATATGGTCTATTTCACCTTATCACCCTTCCTGATATTTTTATCCTTCTTGTAGGCTTATCTTAAAAGTGTCTTTCATTTTTGTTTTTATCCCTGCATAACATGCTTTTGCATCTCAGTGTTGTATCTCAACTCATACAGTAAATCTGAGTCCTCTCCTTATTTTCTCCAAGTCCAAGTAAGTGTATGGATAACAGAAAGCTGAAATCTTGGCATTGATAAGTTTAAATGGTCTTTAATGTACCATTACTATGCAACGATTCTGTAGTAATTGACTTAACTTTAATAATACTGGATTGTAAGGATTTATAACAAGGTGAAGTGCTCTTTGAAAAACTGTATTAAAACAGTTATAAGCTGATAGTCTCTGATTACTGGAATCTATAGCTAGGCTGGAGTTATTGACAAGGAAAAATCCCTGCTCACCCCTGTCTCTGTCTTAGTTCGCTCTCACAAAACTTTGCCACTTTGGGTAAGATTTGGTTAGTTTGGATGGAGTTTTACAGCCCAGTTTCCAACCAGTTGGTTCAAGTTAAGCCAGCCAAGGCTTTTTTTCTAGTTGTGGCTCACTGGCTTGCATTCCCTACTCCACTGCGTATGCTCAGCACAAAGCACAACGGCAGTAAGTTCCTCTTTTAAAGTGTTCCGTATGGCTTGGCCAGGAGTCGAACTCCAGATCTCCTGACTGCAAGTCTGATGCTCTAACCACATGACCATGCAGTCGGGTTTTAACACTTTGGGAGATAACAGCTTTCAGACAAAAATGAATTTCCCTGATCAGGGGAAACTTTTGCCACATGGATATTTAGGAGTAATTGGTGTCTACCTTTTCACTGTCGTCTTTTTTTTTTACAAATGTGTGTTTATTCAAATGTGAAATATATTGACACAAAGAATGAAACCACAAGGAAAATTCAATGTTTCTACAAACACAAGGGCTGGCACTTGCCAACTTTTATGTAGAAAACACTGCATGCAATTGGGGCTGTGTCCAATGTATAAATTAAAGTTTAGGATAAAGAATGTAGCAAAAGTGGTAAATATGGTTGTGGTAAACAACCAAAGATGACAAAGCTTTTGTTGTTCCCATATCAACAATTTAAAAGATTATAAATATGGCCGGATTTCCCAATAGATAGTTGTTAAAAATTGCAAGAATGTTCTGAACGTTGGACTCTGTTTAATTTGCAGGGTAGGGTCATGAAACATCATGGGAGATATTTGAAAATCAGTTGAAAATTGATTTTCTCTTGAGAGTGGTTTCCTCCTGAACTGTCAGTACCCTTTTGAGCACTGGAATCTGAACTTCGAATAAAGCCCTCCTTGATAAACTTGTTTTTTGCAGTGTTTAATGATGGCACCAAGCGAGAACTGTAGTGGAAAGAGGAGAAAAGTGAGTTACTTTGTCCGTGAATAACTCCTCTTATTGGATTGAAAAGGTTACGTAACATGATCCATTCATTTTTCAGCAGTATGAGTAGCCCAGTCAATTAAAACTCTCATATCAGGGTCACTTGTCTGCTGATTATGAAAACTTTTCTTTCAAAGAATGACTCTGTTTCAATTATTAGGCCTTTAACTATCTTAGAGTAATGCAGCTAGTCATATTTGTAAGGGCAAAATAAAACAGGGTGCTCAGAGAGGCAAAGCTAGGTCTTTGAAAAGTCCTGCATCACAGAAAACTTCTTTTTGCCCCTTCTCGGCACATATTGACTTTATGCATTTGCCCACCTAAACAAAATTTTGACCAATTTCAAAAAAATGGTAGGAATGGTTAATGAGAATGGTAAGAATTTCAAAATGGCTTTGCACTTAATAATTGTGAGATAGTACATGATAAATAAGTCAGATGAGGTTTACTGAAGACTTCACTATTAAATGGAACCTACTGCCATTGTGCTTGGAACTGGATCTGGAAAAATACTACACAACACTCCAGGTGGAAACAAGCGTGAAGGGTTCAGTGTGTGCATGGAAAACCAATTCTGAGAGTCCTCATGGCTGAGTTCTTAAATTGCTAGGTGTCCTTGAGATCTGCTATTTGCTGAGGGAGCAGGTTCCAGTCTCTGACAGTACAAAGGAAGAAGGTGTATTTGTAGCAGTCCTTGTTAGTGGAAATGATGGAGTAACTGTTCGAGTGGTGGTATAGAGGGTCTCTGGACCAGTTAGTTGTGAGAGGTTGACAAGAGGCAAGGCAAGGAGGCCTAATCTAGCTTTATGAAAGTAGCAGGCCTGTTGGCAAATCTTTGGTCTTTGAGAGTATCCCACCCTAAGTCTTTTAACACCTCAGGAACACTACTTTGGGCATAGTGTTCAGCTTAAACAATGGAGTAGTGAAAACAAGGCAGACCGTACCGCAAGTGGAAAATAGGCAGTGGCCGTCCCGAATTAAATTGATTGGTTAGCAACTTTTAAAGCTGTAAAAGCTCAAATAACTAACCTAGTGGATCAGTTAAACTGGGGCCTGTGAGCACTAGTATCTTTAATTCCCTACTCCATTGTTTATGCTGAATCAAGCTCAATAAGAGTAGGGTATATAAGGCCCCTGGAATGGCTTTGCCAGGAGTTGAACTCCAAACCTCCTGGCTGCAAGTCATTAGTCAAATCCTTAAACCACTTTTCTTTGCACACTGTAGACAAATCCAAACAGCTAGTGAAATCGGCCATTAGTGGAGACTATCAGTCTGAAATTGTCTTTATTGCAATAATGAACCCTAATTCTCTGTAAATCTGAATATCAATTCGTGATATTTTGGTGTACAACTATCTATGATGGAGGTAAGTAAAGAATTTGAGAGACTAAAGCTAACAGACACTAGCTGTGTTCAACAAAATCTGACCATCCCTTGACTGTTCAGATTTGTCTCTAAGAGAAAAATAATGGAGATCAACAAACATGTATAATTTTATTTAAATAACCTTTATTTCACAAATTCTATAACTGTAATATAATGAAGACCAAGGAATGAATGCTTGGGACAACTTTTGAGTTCATATACTTCAACACGCAACAGTTGCAATACGAAAAATCTGTTTGTAGGAAACTTTACAAAATATGGTTAATTGACAGACTTTACTTATAATTCTATTTAACTACATGTGATAATTCACAACAATATTGCTATATCTACTAAATGGCCAGATCCTTAAATGCAAGAACAGGTACCTAAAAATTCACAACCAGAAGCACTTGGGTATCACATTTCAGTTTGACCAACCCTACCCCCTTGCTTGGATGAAGAAAGGGAGTAGACAAATAGGGATCATCAATTCACACACACACATGGAAGAAGAAAAAAAAAAAGGATTATTCTAAACTTAGAATTTTACCATGGCAATTATTGTTTGGCAGGTGCGGCAGAACGGAAGAAATATTGGGGGGGTGGGCTGAGTGCCAGCAAGACTATCTAAGCGGAGCGTCACCATCGGTTGGCGCGGAGCATACAAGAAAATTTTTGACTTTACAGACCCCCCAGGTGGCCGGAAATGGCACTTCCCGCGTGTTCTATATTGCATGTAACCAGCCTTAAAATATTCGTCTCATGTTAGCAATTTATCAACTAAAAAGAAAAAAATTCAGCCTATGCAAAATGGTAATACATATCAGATAAATTGAGATGATACAAGGACAATAATTATTTTATATATCCTCTTTCATTCACTCTGTTTGCCGTGTTATTCACTTTCTGCACTCCTTGTTACATTTGTCCACTAATACATGCAATTACTTAATTATATTCCCCCTAGATCATACCATTTGTCCCCAAAACACCCCCCCTCCCGTGGTTCCTCCCAAAGATACCACCAACCTAATCTATACCGATCTCAAATCCAGTGGCGGAGCTAGGGATTTCAGTCAGAGGGGGCAAAAATGGTTTGCAGGGGCGCTTTGAATGAGTAAATACCCTGAACCTCAGCACGAACGGGGCCACAGCTTTTCAGATTTCACATTTGATTTTCCGAACCTGGTAAAAGACTACTTTGCACATTTCTCCTCCGCAAGTTTTTTTTATTAAAACATGTTTAAATTGTCTCTCGGTGGGTTCCGCAGAAAAAAATTCTGGGGGGGGGACAAAATTCTCTGAGGCAAAATGCTATAAGGGGGAAAGCTCTGCACCACCATGAGTTGGCGCAGAGCGCAAGAAAATTTTATTCCACAATGTCTCCCAGATTGCTGGAAATGTCATTTCTAAAGCCTGTGTACCACATATAAATAGGGAAAACACTGAGTGAACTATTAAGAAATGTTGATGTTAACTTTTCTTTATGTTTTTTCGTTTTTTCAGTTTTTTTTTTATTATCGGGGTGGGCAATAGCCCCCTTGCCTTACATCCTGTGACCGCTCTGAAATGGCCATTTATTAAGTACATTGCAAGAAATATCCAAGACAAAAGGTCTGCTTGGCTCTCTAGATACTGAATTCATACTAAATAAAAGTAGCCTAAACCTAGGCTTATTAGATGCAATTTTCTAGCTTCAAGTTGAGTCGTCACGTAAGTACAGAAATAAGCATTTTCATGGGATTATTGTGCAGTGTCAGAAAACCCCAAACAATTGCCATTTATCATGGGAATGGTCACTTGAAGTAAAGCAAAATGGAAACTGCTCATTAAAACTCTTAAACCATTACCACTATGATGACAGTTTTATTTTATTTTAACCTGAATGTTCCCTTCAAATGATTTTTAAAAATGTTGTGGAAGCTATTTTGGTACCTTTATAAACTCTTTTCATTGTCTTTGTTTCCAAATATCCCCGACAACAAGAGATCTATTTGCACTTTAATTATTGTTGCGCCCTTTGCAACATCTGTTACTGACAGGGAGGGTAAGTTTTGTTGAACTTAATGTCATTCTGTGTATTTTGTTAGCTTATAAATCAGGCTTGGTGTGGAAGCAATGAACTTAGCACAGCGACAACATTCATTAGTGCGTATAAAGCATGAAGATACGTCTCGGCAAAAACCTATCCCTTTATTACAGAAGATGACCCTTTTCATTAAATATGTCTTTTGCCAAAAATGGTGCAAGAGTTTAGTATGTTAAAACCTAAAAAGGGTGCCGGCAGACGATTTTAGTACGTCAGGGGGGCGACCGCCCCCTGACCATATGGCAGCTCAAATCCCAAACGTACTATAGACTTGCGTACTAACGGTAGTAGAATACATTGTTCAACCTCGTGAATAACGATCGGTAAAACTTAACAAGACTACGCAATAACAGACCATACCGCTTCCACTTTTCGAGGACCTCAGAGATTGGGTTGGGGGAATGATGAAGAGGCTTTAGCGTGTCCAGTATCTTTTTCATCAACAACATTCCCCTAAAATTATTACTAGGCCTATACTGTGCATTAGACTAATGGAGAATATGTTCACCACCCACTTCAATATTCTCTCTGCCGTTGCCGGTCACCACTTCTTGAAGCACACCTTACAAATATTGGGGGGGCTAAGCATGCCTTTAGCCCCTCCACTTTTTTCATTGAAGGGGGGCTAAGCCCCCAAAGTCTCCCCGGTTCCGCCGCCACTGTTGTTTGGCTAAAATCATCAACGTATGGCTGCAATTACTTTGCATGGAATAGTCCACCATGTCAAAGAAAGGTCCTGAGCCAAGGCTAAAATAAACTGAGTGTCAGGGGCTGTTAAGTGTTCATTGCCAAGTCTGTAATATGTGTGCAGCATTAAAAAGGTGGTTACTGTGTCTGTCTCCTGGAAAACACAAAGTGCCTCCTGGTTGCACTGAAGACACAGAGCCAGGAAGCACTTATGACTGAAAGTGGCTCCTGGTTTAGCCCTCGGGGCGGACAAATTTTTTCGTCCAGCTCATCGCTGGTAAAAAATTAACATCCGCCGGCCTTGGACACCAAAGCTGTTCAACTGCATAGAAATCTTATGGAAACTTCATTTACATAACTCTACGTGGATTGGTTGGAGCAAGGCTGTTAATGTTCATTTAACAGGCAAACACTTGTACCATTGTACAACAGTGCACGGAGTCACTGTGGTCGATGTTATTTGACACTGGTACTGTGTGGTACCATGCAAGCATGCACACACACAGCACAGAGGTTAATTAAGAACAACCGATCCCACAGCCAAGATAGTTCGATACTTTCAACAAAAGATTACTGTTTTTAAATCCATTCTTTGATGAAATTTGTTATTGTTTGAAAGAGGCTGTTCAGGATCAAGACTTCCATCTAAATTAAAAGCTTTTAACGGACATAAAAAGCCTATGTTTTTGTTTAGTTTAAACCTCTTTGTGTTCAATGTAGCATTGCCAAGATTTAGTCGTTGAGCACCACCTACCTCAGGAATAGACCAATTGTGGTGAGTGCTCATGAATATTAAGACGATCAACTTTTGGACTCATTGAATGGAATATCTGACCATCGCCGGCAGGCTCTGAAGGGCGGCAGTCTAAAAGGGGCTGCAGCCACAGAGGCGCTACGCAGGCTGCTCCTGGTTCTGTGAACCTTAAAATCATTTTTGCAGTCCAGTGCCAAATCCCTCGCTTGTTTCCAAATTTTTTGGCAGTCGTGGGCTGCACACTTTTGTGTTTGTTAGTTAAATAGAGTTTTATGTCTCGGTTTCCAACCTATTGGCTCAAGTCGAGCCGACCACAGCCTTTTTTTCCAGTTGTGGCTCACTGGCTTGTTTTCCCTACTCCATTGCTTATGTGCAACATCAAGCACAATGGCAGTAGGTACCATTTTTAGAGTCTTTGGTATGACTCCACCTGGGAATCGAACCTTTGCCTTTCGTGTGAGAGGCGGATGCTCTCACTGTTAGAAAAAACACGCGATCACTTTTCAATAGAGAGATGGTTGTTTTTCACACTGCTTCCCTATACTCCTATCTGGGCCCATAAACACTATTTATACAGTGCTTAAGTATAAAAGAAAGAAACCTTAAGCATAAAGTAGAAAGGATTATTGCTAGGATTCAAGCAGTTGACCAAAATTTGAAAAAACACAAGCAATTAAATATTTTACAGAAAGCTGTTGGACAATTTCAATATCAAAATTGTAAGTAATATAAGAACCAGGTAAGCAATATGCAAGGTCTGTCCATGACTATCACTTTCAATGGAATCAGCTGAGGCAAGAAAAAAGTATATTGACTTATGTTGCAAATGCATGGATCCAGTGAGTTCAAGAAAATTCTAGCTTTTACTTCAACTTTTGAAAATTGTAACAACCAACAATCTTGCTCATTATCAATTTTTACTTAGATTAAATCAATTATTAATTGAGGGCCTCCAGCTACAGCATCAAAGAATTCAGAAGGATGCCAACATTGTTTTAAAAGGCAATTACCAAAACCCAGTTTAGAGCCTTTATTTAAACAGAAACCCCAAGGATACATTATTATCCCTTAAATAGATCACTTCTGCCCCATGAAACCTGGGTTTTGAGCTCTTATGGGCAAGACTTCTCCCCTCCTTTCCTCTGCAAGATCCATAGCAACCATTAAAGGAGCAAAATTCTTACTTCTATGAGCACTTGTGTACACTGTGATGTCATTTTGACACCATTTGGAGAACTTTTGGGACCTCTCTGTGTCACAACTTAGGTGAACACAATACACATTTGATCTGCCACTGGGTAAGTCAGAGGGTGCATGTTACAATTGTGCAGTACATTGCTATTTGCAACACCATGGTTGAAAAAGTGCCATGAAGATAATAAAATTGACCATAAAATCTCTGAACTTTCATCAACTTCATTTTCGTGTGACGAAATGACTTAATCATGAGATGGGAATTTTCAGATTCACATGATTCATCAAGCATTTAATATCTAATACTGAGAGACAGAGAAAAATTTCCCTGTTTTGCAAAAGGCCTGGTAAAATTGGGGTGTTCAAATTGCACTGAATCAAACTGTATCACCTGTGGTTGGAGATGGACTTAGAGAGTATAGCTAATGAGATGTCTTCTTACTTGTAAAAAAATGGCCACATGCATGTTCTATGTTGCATTTTTTACACCAATTCTGTTATTATTCACAGCAAACCAGTTTCGGGTTCTACTGCATTAGAGAACCCACTCCCATGAAACTTGGACAAACACATCCTGTCCTTGAAGTCCTTACTTGTTACACAACTGACAAAAGGCTTTAGAAAAAAAAAAACTGACAAAAGGCAACATCATTGTTGCAGATTTCATGGTCCAGTGACCACCTATTCTTGTCCTCAGTTTTCTATTGTTGTGTAACCAGCCAAGTGGTTTTGCTATCGGCCAATTCAATACATCCACTTTCAAGGGGAAGAATTCTCTAATGGCACAGTAAAATACAGCATGGAAGTTGGGCAAGTTTAGCCCAGCCAATTTGTAAGCTCCTGTTAATACAGGGAATTATTTTGTTATTTTCTTCTTTGAAAATGCTAATGTCCAGAGTTTTGTGCCATAATGCATTCTGCGAGTAAGCAGGGAATTTGTATTTTCAATTGAACTTTGCACACTGAATGTTACAAAAACAAAGTTTTAATGTTTGTACAACTGTTGTATTATTGCACGAAATGGATTAAGATTTTTTCAATCTTCAACACATTGCTTTGAAGTAGGTCTTAGAATTGTGACCGCAATTTCTAAAAACACACATAATCTCCTCACAAATGGAAGTAGGTCATTGGAATGCTAATACACTTTATTTTGCCTTCGAAAATGTTACACTGTAGAATCTAAATATAGGAACAAATTATGTCAGTTTATTTCAAAAATGTTTGAAAATGCTTTTTTCAGATTTTTAAAAGTATCTTCCTCATCTGTAGGTGTGACTTGATTTGGAAGGAGAGGAACGCCTCCAGCACTGCTGCCAGAAGAAGAAGCTTTCATCTGAGTCTGAGGACTACGGTTTGGGCTGGCACTGAGTGGTGTCTGCGAACTAGAATGCTGAGGTTCTGACTTCAAAGAAGTCCCAGAGGTCGAGTTGGCTGATGCAGATCTTCTGAGATGAGAAGAAAATTTCTTTTTAAGTGTGATGTTTTAACCAGGTAAATGATTTCCCTTTTCATTCATGTGTACTACTGACACAGTTTGACACCCTCCTTCAAAGCAGTGCAGGTTAACCCTATCAGGGAATGCTGTCCCCACGCCTCTCACATGTGCACGTCTTTCAACTATATAGGGCAGCTGCGTTGAGTATGATGAATCATATTATCCTAAAAGCAAGTCACCCCTCAGAACTGTTTATATAATTTGCTGTTATAAAGGACAGACTCTTCTAAAACAACCTGAAATTTCCACCACCTACAAATATTGATTTAGCTGAATTTTTCTTCAATCCGTCACCGCTGCCAAGTAATGTTGGTGTTATGCTGTGCTTGCAGACTTAAAGGGCAAGAGCAGTCGTCCCAAATTGTAAGTAGTGTAGTAGACTCTCCAGTTTCATGATTGGATGTTGGGAGTCAGGTGACAATGCTTTTCCTCTTCAAATGTGTAATTTACCAGAAATAACTGCTTGGTTTACCTTGAATATGTGATAGTAAAGTCATAAAATGTAATGAAAGATACTTTGGAAAATAAGACGAAAGTTGTTATTTAGTTTTTTTCTTCAAAATAAGTTTGGAGTGACTGCTCTTGATCTTTAAAGAACGTCAAATTTTGGCAGTATGGTAACATCTGAGCAAGGTAGAGAACAGTGTTTCATTGTGTTTTCCAATCTTAGAGAGTAGTTTCCCTTTAAAGGGAAAACTTGGGTTAGTACACCTGGTTTTGCTTGTCAAAAAGACTCTTTGAAATCATATATGATTGCACATTCGTAACTGAAAATTGCTACATTTCTACACAGTAAACCTTCTGATCACCCTCAAGAGAATGACCCATTTAATATGTTTCTAAAATGTTATGAATGCTAATTGCCATAGAGATATGAAGAAATTTGTAACATTTGGTTTATCAGTGGAAGAACGTTTGGGACAGCTGCTGCTAAGTCGCTTTAAAGGGAAATGCCAACCCCAATTAAAATAAGTGTGGTGAGTTAGTTTAATGAGGTTTAACCACCCAGTTTCTAATTGATTGGTTTAAGTCGGGCAGGCCATGGCAGTAGTGTAGCCAGGGTTGTGTCATGGAAGGGGGGGGGGGGGTTGGGTTGGGTTGGGGCATGACAGGAGGGAAAAGTAGGATAGAGAGACAAAACCTCTATTTTAGGTGTTTTATGCATTGCAGGGTTGGGTTATGGGGGTTCTAACCCCTAAAACCACCTGCATGGCTACGCCACTGGGCCATGGCCTTTTTTCAGTTGTGGCTCATGGGCTTGTTTTCCCTACTCCATTGCTTATGCTGAACACCACATGCAATGGCAGAAAGTTCCATTTTTAAAGTCTTTGATATGACCCATACAGTTAGGAGTCAATCTCCACCCCCTCTCCTTCCCCCTTCCCCTCCCCGAATTGGATGCTTTAAATATTTGACCCATGAAATCAGTATAGTAGTCAAACCTTTTCATTAGTGTCTTTTGAGTATTGAGACATTTTGTTTTTAGCTCACTGTATTGTGAAATTTATGAAAATTGAATCATTGAGAATTAGCTGTTGTTTCAAAATGAGTTCAGTCCTGCCCTTGTGATTTAAAGAATGGATAAAACCAAGTTACACTTACTGCATATTACTTCCACTGATGTGAGCACTGTTCATTTTCTGGTAGACCAGATCAGCGATTGCCTTTCTGTCATCCTCAGTATTCTCTCCAAGCAAGGACATTGATGAACCATTCACCTAAGTGGATTAAATGAAATAATCAAATAAAACATTTCATTTAAATGTTACACACCCATACACCTGTGATTTGAGTGTGTGAGGCAGGGAAGGGGTTTGCCCTGATTGTTCTTGTAAATTGGGAAAAATCTACCCAAACTTAACTGGGAAATGGGAATTCTTAATATGAAATATGTGCAAAATCTGGAAAGATTGCACCATTTTCCATCTATTCCCTCTTTTTTTTTAAGCAAAATTTTCCAAAGATGACGGGGACATCCCCTCCCGAAGCCAGTAATCGTTGATGGCATGTATTATTTGAAAAATAATATTAATGTGTCTATGAGAAATGTTGGCATCTCTGCCTACCTTATAAACCGAAGCTTTTGTGTCATGTGTCAGTTATAGCCTCATTAATGAGGTGAGTCAAAAGACAAAAAACTTGAAAACATAGAAAATCAAGCAATCTTTTTTGGAGGGAACAATCAGAGTTTCTATCCTCATTTCTTTTTTTTTTACAATTACTATGTTCTACAATAATGCAAGTTGTGTTGAAACAATTCATCATGGCTGCATGCATATATAAGCTTTTGTTCCAAAAGGACCACGAGTTAGTGAGTTAGATAGAGTTTTAGTTTCCAACCTATTGGTGCAAGTCGAGCCGACCATGAGTGTAGAGCCAGAGCTGTTTCATGGCGTAACATGTGCGTTAGTTTACTGTAGGCAACCAAATCTCAATACCATTTTTAAAGTTCTATATACAGACAGGGAAAACGTGATTAACAACAAAAGCATTGCTTATTTTTACAATCAAATCCTTTAGTGAGCTGATCACACATTCACAGCTCTATTCAATAGTATAATTAACACAATAATTGGAAGGTTTCTTCTCACTTCACAGACCTCTACAATATCTCTCTATTCTGATATAAAATAAAGGAAAATCGATGTGCCAGAGCAACTTAAGGTTAATTTTCATATTGAAACTCTGATTGCCCCTTCCAGGTTATATTTTACATATAGTGTGATTCTTACCTCGATGATATAGTCTTTTCCATTTTTGCCATGAACAGCATCTACTGCTACCATATCCAGCCCTCCAAACAACTTGCTACATTCATCAATCCATAGCTTGAATCTGTGAAAATTGAAAAGAGGAAATTTTTGGGGGGTAAAAGTTACGTGAGTCGGTGCAAGGAATGGGTGTGGTCATTGCTTTGTAACATGTTATAGTATGTGAACGCATTGTTTGTTGTTTGCAGTAATGTTACATTTCATGTTGCAGTACTGTGGGCAATGTTTCAAGAAGGAATTAATTGGTACTTACTCCTCAGTGAGAGCTATTTGTTCCACTGCCGAAGAGCCTGTATTTGCCTTCCAGTTCCCAGAGATTGAGGACCTCCTAGTTGAAATAAAGTTAACCAAGTTAATTCTTTCTTGATTCAGGTAGAAAAAATGAAAGCCACTAAACACTCGCATCAATAGGAAAAGAAAAAAGCTTGTTTATATTGAGCCAATTTAAAAGGTTGCATAAGGAGTAAACATTTTCATTTGCTTTCAATTGAAGTTGCACCCAAAACTACAATTGTAGCAGTTGGTATTAAGAAATTCTCAATTGACACAGCTCTTTGATTGACATCAACTTCAAACAATGCAGAATATTACACATTGTGTACTGAGCCTGAATGTTCTGGTTAAACATCAGGGCCTTGTATGAACACTCACCAGAGTATGCCTTACAACAATGAACTAGAATTGTGTCCAAATGTATAGGATCAAGTTTATGACAGGTGTGGGAGGGGCTAGAAGTGAGAAGGTTGGGCAAATTTTAAGTGTCTAAAGTCGTGACTAACTGCCTTAAAGGGCCAAATCTCTCACCACAAACTACAGCTTTGGTACGGGGGTACAGAAATTCTCAATTGGCTCAGTTCTTTGATTGACAGCTAACTCAAACAATGCAGAGTACCAAAGCTTATGGTACACAGCATGAACGATACTGAGAGTGTTTTGATTTTATACATTGAGTTTTTCTATACTCACCTTGAAGCATTAAACTGAGATTGTATCTGGATGAGGATGAATTTCAGGCAAGTGTGGGAGGGGCTTCAGTAAGAAGGTTAGGAGAATTGGTACTCTTTGGGGTGAGAGAACTGAGCCTTTAAGGAGCTCTGGCAGTTGAATTGGGAGGGAGTGACAGAGGGAACTTGGTTCCAGACATGAGGTTCAACTTTGGACATAGTGGAGGGATGACTTTAAGGCCAATCTCATCATCCCACAGGTCATATTCTCTAAATTATGCTAGCTCCTCCCATCACTGCATAAAGCACCTTCTTGTACAGTCGCAGAGTAGTATTTCATTGCCAAACGTGCTGGTATAAACACACAATTCAATAATTGTAAACCACAAGCACACTCTCTACATTGCATCAGGCCTCAAACTTAATTCAGCTTTCAAGGGGCAATTAAGGCCCGCCCTTCATGTTGGCCTTGGCGGTTTGAATTTTTTATGGCATCAAGGCAGTCAGAGCATAAAGGCTATTCTCAATTTCTGAACAAGAGCACCAAGGCCATTTAAAAAAAAGGAATGCACCAGAAAATTAGCAAATACAACAACAATTAAAACAGTAAGGTATAGAGGCCATACACTGATGACAACAACAGCAACTTTGGCCCCAATTTTTAGTAATTTTATCAGGGCATTGCTGCAAACAGAGAATGTACAACGGCAATGGCCACTCTGGCAGCCACTAAATTTGAGACCTGGTCCATGTAATATTTTATGTCAGTCAAAGAGATACGAGAATTGGCATTCCCCTGCATTCATAAATCTGTGTTGAAGGGAAATGATAAAATAATTCTGTTACTGTTCAAGGTGTAGTGGAAAAACAGTGTGCCAAACAGGTTCAATAAGAGCTGACTCTATAACTGGTATCAATAGATATAGTGCACAGTAACAAGAAACTTGCTACAGCTACAGCTACAATTATACCTTTTTAACTCTATTGATCTCAAGGGTAGCTAAACAGGAATCCTTGGGATGAAATTTTTCTTCAAACAGTTGGGGCCAATAGGGCCCTAGCTTATGAAATCTAGGAACCAACTGAAATATCAAGGGGCCCCAGAATAAATAAAAAGAGACTGACAAACTCCACTGTGACCAAAACCACTCTTAGACCAGTAAAACTACTGCACATTTTTATACATTTTCATTGACAGAGAAGTTTTCTATAAAAATTTTCTTGAAACTCAGATGTGAGATTCTGTATACCAAATATGCAGGCTGTGCAGTGCATTCAGGGTTCCTACAAAGTCAACATGAAAAAAAAAATCCATGACATTTCTGTGACTTTCAATGACCTTGATTGATATTTCCAGAACTTTTAGAAGCAGTCTGATCTCAAATTTACAAGTGTTTTCAACAAAATGTTGATGTACCTTGAACATAGAAAAAATCAGAGCCATAAGTGCACTATCTAAAATTCCCTGACTTTTCCAGGACCTTTTGAAAACTTGAAAAATTGCTCCTTCTCCCTGGCTTCCCAAAGCCTGAAAATTCAAATTTCAGGTTCCTCCAACTTTCCAAGATTTTCCAGGATCTGTATCAACCTTGGCAAAGAGAGGTACATGTTCAGACTGAACAAGTAGACTTGAATTATTTAGGAGCCAGTTGGACCCTTTTTCATAGTAGCTATGGGCCGAAGCAATTTTCTAGGGCCATTGGACCCCTGGGTAATGGTTGCAATACAAAGGTGTTGTAATGTAGCTGCATGTCTTTGTTTGAAAGTTACATAGAAGCAGATCAACTTACATGAAAGCCTTATAGTTATTGCCAATTTTTTGAACACGAAGGTCATATTTTGAATCCACAAATGGTTCGATTGTTGCGTAGCAGGCTGTTATGGCAACCACACTGGCAATTTCCTGAAACTCTTGATGAGTGGATACTTTGACCTGATGAAAAAAGAAAATTTATTCAGATCATGGATTCAGTGCTGTCAGAGTAAAGTTGGATAGTTCCTTCATTTATAGATATCACTCATTGTAAAACCATACTTTCCACATATTGCTGGCAATAAAACTCGAGTGAAAATACTGACAGCATCTACTGTAAATAATGAAATAAACATCTTTCATCCCTATTCTTCCTAGAAATGATACGTAATTCCCAGTTAGACCCAATATTGTACATTTTGACAATGGCGCAACACTTTAGAAACAGTGGTCGTACATAATCTATAGGCCTCGTTTTTAGTACAGTGATGAAACATCATTATCACATTTTGTCACAGAATGATCCATAGCATTTTTGAGATGCATGGGCATGATCACCACGCCAGGCGGCACCAGGTGGTGCTACCTGGCTCAAAATCTCCACCCTGTACTTGCCATCAATATCATCAGCATCACTGCCCGACACAAATTTCTTTCCCTCTGACTGAATAAAAGTCTTAGGTTTTTTAGAGTTGATTGATAATTACTAATTTTTTGTAAGCACTCTCCAACCTGCTAAAATTTTTCAAAATGGAGGGGGGGGGAGGGGGTGGGACACTGACTCCCCTTTTAAAAGTCTGCTGCCCCAGGACAGTGACCACAATTCCCAGCCCTCAAAATGGTCTGGTGGCAACCCTGTGCATGGGTAATCATTGTATTTTAAGACCATGCTCATACCTCACACTTATAATCTATTGGTATTAATATGAATGACAGCATGATTTCTGTTACCTTCCCCATTCCAGAGTGTGCATGGCCGATTTTAACCACCACTGGAAACTTAGGTGTTGATAGCTGCCAAAGAAAATAACAAAGACACATGGATTTAAATCATGAAAATTTAGTGTTTGCAGGTAAGATTAAATGCATATTAATTTTACAAAAAAAAAATTGAATTAATGAATTTACAAAAAACTGTCAAGGTGGGACGTTACTCATTGTGCAATACAAAGATGCTTTCCAGTATTGCCTGCAAAAAGAAATGTGAATCATGAAATGTGAAAGCAGAGCTGTTTGTAAAGTGCACACTTAATAATGTCACTTCAACATCATAATTTTTACACGTGTCAACAATATATATGAAAGTGATTGCTGGTTGTTTGCTGGTTGTTTTATGATTGTTTTTAACAGTGCTTGATAATCAAGTTTGTTCAAAAGATATGTGTAAATGGCATTTCCCAAGCTTGTCATATAAGCAGGTTTTAAGTAGTCACTATATATTGAGTTTTCATTTGCCCTCAAATTATTCACTTCAAACTAAATTTCTGATGATCTAAGAGGAATGTCACCATTGATTGGTTTATAAGTAGAGGAAATGGGGAGGGAGAGCAGTGTGACCTCTGCCCCTGTTTTGTACACCTTTGATCGTGAGAAAATAATGCATGACAACTTCAATCATGTCTGTGTTAAATGTGACATTAGAGAATTCGGCCCCATGAATGGTCCACATCCACTTCGACCTTTAATCTAGCAGAGCAGTACAATGACATATTTTTGCAGTAAACCTTAAGATACCTGGCATCCACCTTCAAAAGACTTTTAGGATTGATTTGTAATTTCCATGTCTATTTCCAAGCCGAATTCAGTGGCTGAATTACTTACCAGATGAAACTTGAACCATAAAATTCGGTTTAAATTTAGTGAAGTGTGTGAAAATGAAATTAAAAAATGTGGGAACAGAATGTATCCTATACCAATCTATCAAATTATCGATATTTGGGACAAAAACGTATCAAATAAGTACTTCTTGTTCCAAAATAAACAAAAACATGTTAGTAATTACAGATGAGCATTATTTTTTGATATTTTCAGCGGTATGGCACACCCCTAGTCACTGTTTGAGCCGTGAACACCTGATAGAAATTTCAATGTCAGTTGGTTTTTTGCCTCATCATTTTCAATTTGAATTGATTACAGAGAGAAGCTGGCTGGTTATTGTTAGTATGAATCACAGACTTCCTATACATGGACAGAGCATATATACTGCACTGTACATTGTCGCTACTGTATGTGTGAGAAAAAGCGCACCAAGATGGCTGCTTGCATGGTTTTGTGTGAAAGTTAGGACTTGCTCAAGTAGCACCATATTTTGCAAGAAAGTTGGAATATTTTTGAAATATGGCAAGTTAAGGTCAAAATCACTACATGCATTGCAGGAATATGATATTCTTTCCCATTCAAGTTTAACTTTTGTTTAAAATATAACAGAGTTGTCACCAAATCAGACGATTTATAGCTTCATGGCGGCCATCTTGGTGGGCCTTTTTTGTCCCAGCAGGTGGCGACCATCTACGGATAGAATGCATACGTTATATGCTGTGTCCATGTATATAAGTCCGTGGTATTTTTTATTAATGTGGCATTAATGTGGTATTTTTTAATTTGGCATTACATATTCCTGATATAAAATCAAATTTGTTAAATATTTCAAATATATTGTAAATTTGATATTCCAAGGATGATGCACAGATGAACAGAACACATTAAACTTGTAAAAAGAAATAGTATACACAGAGGTTACCATAAAATTGAAAATGGAATTGATGCATGTCTTGTCAAAGTGCAAATTTTACACATTTACTTCAACACAGCGATTCAAATGAGATCTAATTGTTTACAGATTTGTATTCACTTATCTATCAGTTTTCTCTGAAGTGTTACTTTCTTTCAAGTGTCACAGGATCTCCAGTGTTTGTAGACTAAGTATGCACAGTGCAAAAGAAAATTGCAAGTTACTTGTAAACATTGCATAAACTCTCCACTGCTTGTTCAATTGTCTTTTTATACAGTAGTAGCACAGTACAGGGATCTACCTCTCTCACTCAAATGTGGTGGGTGTGGCTCCAGATTGTGTCAATTACAGTAACACCCGTGGGAAATGAAACCATGATCCCCTGCATTCACCAGTGAGCCACAACTGGGGAAAATTGCTGGTACTTGAACCAATTAGTTGAAAACAGGGCCATAAAACTCCATCAAATCAAATCCCCTACATTCACCAAAGTAGGAACACAGCCTTTGATTGTTACTTGTTATTATTACACACAATGTCCATTAAAAAATGCAATGAATTTAAATAATTTTGAAACAAGGGAAATAATGCTACCACCTCGCCCCTATTGTTTGAGCTAGTGCACACACTGGTATTCTGGGGGGAGGGTAAAAAACGTAATACATGTATTAAAAAGTTGCTGGTGCTGCATAGATAAAAAGGAGAAATGGTTAAAAAATTCTCTAAAAAAATCAATCAGATACTGCTTGTTTATACTTCCATGCTAATTTGCATGCAAGATTTTCGGGCTGTACAGTAATCCGTTTGGAATACTCTCAAGTTCATGGCATTATTCAAGTTGTAGCATAGGTCACATTAATTAACATGTAAGGGAATTAGAGAAAGCTATAAAGCAGACACAGGGGCTGGACTGCCCTGGAGACCAAAGGTCCACTAGATTGAAGGTTCGTTATACTTACAATTTTGTTGTACAAAAATCTTAGGTTAGAAGCATAGTTAGTGCTAGGATAAGACACAGAATTATACTAAGGATTATCAGTGGTGAATTAATTTCTGGCTGGGCAGGGCCTCCCTATAATTCTCTTGCCCAACACATGTGAGGAAAAATTTGAGGCAAGAAGTGTATGAGATATAGCACCATTTTGCATCCCAGGCAGCCTTCAAACAATGCTCAGCAAAAATTTTCCAAAGTGAAGGGAATCTCTGCCAAACTTCTTGGATACATCTCTGGGATTATCACCAGGTATGACTAGGGTTTAGGTAAGGTCCGGGGTTAGGGTTGGGATTAAGTTACAGGTTAAAAGCATTGGTCTAGTGAACCTTCAAACTGGTGAGCCACAGTTAAAAAGGCATACAGAAAAAAATATTTAAAATTGCTTCGGGATAGTTTTTAGGTTGAATTTCTGATGAAAAATGTTGTATAGATATAGGCACACAACTTTTATATTCACACTTGCATATGAGATGTTATTGAAGGAGGGGAGAGAGGATGGGGGAGAAACTACTAAATTGGTTAACATAACATGGTCACTAACGAATTCATCAATACACAAGTCTTACACCAATCTGAAAATCCATGAAGCGCTGATTCAATGAAGTCCATGTGATGAAATGAGAAACAAAAAAGATCAAATGAGTGAAAATAAACACTATAAAACATTAGCAGGGGAAGGAAACAAAAGAATGAAGGTATAAGAGTTGAAAGACATTCAAATTCATGATTCTCAACCTTTTAAACTCCCAGTACCCCATAATTTAGTAACCCTTAAGCGTTCCCCTGTCCACCACATTTGGGTATAAAGCACCTCTTTTTGAAAATTGCCAATGAGGCTTTCCATGTACCACTTGTGGAGTTCATTGCTACCAACCTACACCTATGGCACATAGTGATTAGTAGTTTTAGGTGATGCTCACCTATGGTATGTAACCTCAGCTGCAGGGCTTTGTTGCAAAGATATTGAAGATCCCTCTCAATAAAAATTTAGTACATGATAATTAAAATTGAAGCATCTTATTGCATTTGCCATAGTGTTCTATAGTCAAACTTGTAACTAGACTTGGGAAACACAGTGCATGCCAACATCTCTAAGAAATATAAAAAAAAAATTAGAAATTATTCCATGCATGGGGCTTTGTCAGCTACCACAAAAAACATGCCACTTGAATTTGGGAAGCTAGCTAATTTCATTGTAAACAAGCTATGGAATTAGGACTTTCAATATTTTGTGAAGGGAACACCAAATCTCACATTAATAAAATGCAAATAAGGGTCAAAAGGTCAAGACCACATGGTGGGAAGGTTGGAGATAGGTCTTTTACAGTTTTACAGACAATTTGTAAACACCTATTTCCATTTACACCAATATTTTGTACCGACTTTGAATAAGGGTTAAGTTGCTATTGAAGGGCATCATGGTAAAAAAGTCATGAATATGTATGAATCAAGTCACCTGCATTGCATGGGCTCTGAATTGGCCGGACTTAAGCATCTGGTCAAAGTTGAAGAGTGATGGTCAGAAGACAGTCCAAAATGAGACAGAAGAACACAGGAAAGAAAAGAAAAGAAAAGGAAAAAATAAAATTAGGTCAGCACTTAAGACTAAACAGAGGATGTGGTTTGTGCATAAAATGGGTAATAGTGCATCTTTTAAATGAGAAAAATGGCAAGCAAAAACTGCTGAATTACTCATCCTTTTAATCAAGGTTAATAATTTACTTTGGGATTAATCCTTTAGTTTCACAGAATGGCTCTTCAACAGAGAGTCAGGAGGACTTAATACTTGGGGAGGACTAGGGTTTATTGTCTCACAATCTAAATGGGTCGTAGCATATCTTTAAAGATGATTAGTTCTCGCCCAAAACTTCAGATTTTATACTAGTCTACACAAATTCTCCACTGGCACAGCTGTTTCATTGACAGCAAATTCTTAATATGTAAAGTATTGTAGCCCATATTACATTGCATGTACAGTACTGAGAGTGGTCTGGTAAGGGTCTTGACTACCCACCCTAAAGCAACAAACTGAGATTGTGTCTGCATGAAGATGAGTTTTAGACAGTAATGGGAGGTTATGAGACTTAGAACTCTCTGTGGTGTGAAGATTTGGCCTTTAAATAATGCAAATGGTGATTCCATTTTAACTGATATTAGCTCAAACAGTTTCACTAGAGTTGGTCAGTTCCAGTATTCCCAATTTTACTTGCACACCATTTGCATATTGCCTTCAAACATTTTAAGAAGTCCTAAAATATGATGGAAGGTACTTTTGAAGAGAAATACGGTAAAACGAAAATTGTAAGGTTTAGATGTTGCTTCAAAATAAGTTTGGGGGGACTACTGATTGACCTTAAAAGAGAAATATTGCATTTGTTTTGCAAGAAAAAAATCATCCTTTGAGACTAATATTCATTGACACAGGGATTATCAAAAGTAAGGCAATGGTAGCCTTCTTTTCAACAAATGAGTTTCCCACGGATAGAAATTAAGTTGTTTGTTATTCAAGAATAATTTGTTCACCCAAACTTTCAACATTTCAAATGATGCAGTGTCCTGGTGGCTCTTCTTTGCGTATAGTATTTTGAAGAGATGCAGCTATTGCTGGAGTTTATGAATAAGACTGAATTGATGAATAGTGTCTGAGCCATTTTCTCTGTACTCTTTGTTGGAGCATTTTAAAGAGGCTCATTGAGTTGATATCAACAATTTAATGAGTGTCTCAGAGTCACCACCATATAACAATGCTTATAGTTAGCATAACAAGTCAAGTTTCAAGTCCAAAAGTCACAGAAAAGGATAAATTTTGAATTTTCTAGTGTCATGACTTGTAACGGTTTTGTACATAATTTGAAAAGTGTCTGGTCACGAATTTTTGAAAACCGACTTGAATCGTTAATTAAACACTCATAAAACAGTTATTTGTATGTAGGGTATAGGGATTGTCTAAGATTGACCATTTGTCATTGGTATGTGAGGAAAACTTAACAGGTTTGAAAAAATTTGTTGAATTTCATGAACCAACTCAATGAGCCGCTTTAAGCATTGCACAGTCAGTTCATATTTCAGAGTCTTCTCCTTTTTCATCTCACAGTTGTTGCTAATAGTGCAATAGTGCACATGCTATTTTGGCTCTCAAGTGGGATTTGAAATTAATGTAATGTGTAATCTTGTGCAGGTTTAAAAGGAAATGATTCAGTAATCATTTGACCCGACAGTTCTAATTTTCCAGGGCACTAATAAAGCTCATTAACTTTATTGTCGCATAATGACCTAAATAGCTATTTATGAAAAGTGCGCCCAAGGGGGCATGTAAGACATATGTAATGAAAGATACGTGCTGTCTTAATTTGTGCATTGACACTGGCACAATTTCGGAAGTGGACAAAAGTAATATCTTTGTAAGTTAAAGGGCAAGGGCTGGCACCCCAACTTCAACTAGTGTAGTATACTGTCCTGTTTCATGATTGACTCTTGAGAGTCATGTGACAATATTTTGTTCTCCTCAAGTGTGAAGTTTACTAGTATTAACTGCTTGGTTTATTTTGAATATGCAATAATGAAGTGCTGAAATATTAAGAAAGGTATTGAAGAGAAATAAGAAAATAAGTTTGGGGTGACTGTTCTTGCCCTTTTAAACTTTGTAACATTATTGGCATGAGATGAGCTGGTGCTCAATCTGGATAGCTTCTGATACATCAAAAAACTTTTCAAGAAAGGATCGGAAAGCCCCCCCCCAAAAAAAAAATGGTGGCCGGGTAGAATCATGAACATAATGGGACCATTTTTGAATGAGGGTCCCCAATTTTGTTTTTTCCTTACGCCTGTACTGTTTTAGAGAAATTTTGCTGAAAATTTTCTAAATTTTGTTCATATTTTTACTAGTTATGCCAAAACTTTGGAAAAATTAGATTATTTATGTAGCTGGCCATTCATTGCATGTGAAAGTTATGTTGTAATTGTGTTCACATGACTTAAAAGTGCAATTCATGAATTACAATACCAATTTATTGTTGGGTGATAGCATTATAGTCTTCTACATAAAATCTGCCAGTGTACATGATAAACATGGATAAGAAAAGCATTAACTCTGATGTGACAAAAATACATGTGTAATCTATAAACAGATCTAATTCTGCAGAAACCGACAAACAAATGTCACACTTTATCCCACCATACTGTGGCTGTTATTAGTTAAGTTACAGACAGAATTGAAGACAAAAAGATCATTTCAAAACATTGAACATCCAGCAACATAAAACTAACACCACATAATTTACAAAACACATATAAACTCAAGCACAATCAAAAGGAAAGAACTCACAACTTACCTTTTGTGGTTGAGAAACTAGGGGGTAGGGGGTTGGGGAAGGGTTTGCTGGTTCTCTTTAAAGACAAACTATAAAGTTAGGCCTGTAGCAAGCAATCCTGACCATGAATCAAAAACACAGACATGGATTGTTCATTGCATCCTTTGGGAATTGATTTCCAAATTCTGTTGGTGAGAGATTATGACGGTCTGCCAACCCTTTCCCTGTCCAAACTAACAAAGCCCCTTTAACAACTGCCAGGTTGAAGAAATTGAAATATAACACTAAAATATTATTTGGAAGATTCTACCAGTCGTATGTCATTCTCCTCTATTCTATAACTATCATTGAGACTCCTTTTTTGCTATACTCTAAATATAAAGAGTGAAGTGTCACTTGTTAGAAGAGTGAAAGTTATAAGGTCACTCCAAAAGAAAATTTACTCCAAGAAGAGGGAAATTCACTGTGAGGAACAAAGTTTCACTCTTGATGGAGTGCCAACAGGTACCAAAAGAGTACTTTCTTCAGGCAAAGGGGATTTTCACTTTTCTTGGAGTGAAATTTGGGGGTCCTTGTGCCCAGAGTGATGGAGCTATAAATACCGGTATTTTAAATTACCTTCCTGAACGAGGAAAATGTGAAAAGAAAATAATATCTTATATATCTAAACATCAATAGGTTAACTCCATATCAAAGTCTATTCCTAGTGAAAATGAGTGCAGGGCACTTTGGTTGAAAGGTTCAACTATTAAATTGAAGCCTAAAATTTTGCTAAACTGAATGTGACTATGTCTGAGGTGAACTTAATTTTAACAAAACCCAATGGTTACAAACGACTAGACCGAAGGTCCGTAAGACCGAAAATGTAATAGGGTTCACAAGGCTAAAAGTTTGCCTGAATGAAAATCAAAAGAGGTTCACAAATACAGAAAAGAAAATACTGTCTGTATCAGCAAGACCATAAGGGTGAAAAGGTTTGGACCAAAAATTACTGAAAATGTGAAAAGATTCACAAGACCAACATTAAAAATCTGCTGACTTGTTTTCATTTTTAGGCCCCTGGGTCTATTCTCATTTTCAGTCTTGTGGACCTTTGCTCTTTTCACTCATTTTTGGTCTGGTGAGCTTTTTCACCCTTTCAGTCTGGCACTCCCTTTGAATGTTTTGGTCTTGGGAACCTTTTCCTACTTGTTGTCTGGCTGACCCTTTCTCATTTAAGTTTTTGGTCTTGCAGACTGTTGGTCACGTGAACCTTTGGTCCCTTGGGATGCCCCCAACCCAACAGCTCAATGTGATAATCCTACACATCAACTCTGTGCTTATTAACCTTAACTAAGTACTACCCTGTAGGAGTTTTACAGTTTGGTTGACCTTCAGTCAAGTGAAATGCTTGACTTTAGTCAAGGGGGAATCTCCTTGGGTCTCTGGAATCCCCATGAAACTTACAGTAATAAAAGACAAACCACTTTATCAAAGTTCTTTAGACAGAGGATCAGCACTCCCAGTTTTCATCTATCTCTTCTTCTTCTCACTTCTAGCCTAAACCTTATACCAATGTGGTAGCGGGGGGAGGAGGCGATGTAGTGAGTTGCCCCTCAAAACGAGAGGAACTATAAGAAAGCAAATTAAAAAAAAAAAAGAACCAAAGGGAGGAAAAAGAGGGAGGAAAGAAGGGTTTCTTGAAGATATATTCCATTTGAACTTACAGTGACATCATAAATGCCATTACTTTCTATCTAGCATACCCTTCATTATCCATAATCTACCAAGATGAGGGAGATCCTCTCCCCTAGGACAGCAGTCTCTCATCATTTCATCAGTCCCCCTAAGATGAATTCCGGTCCACCCTATCTTGCACTAATTACTGTAGTAATGAATTGTATATTTTAGATAAGAAAAGATCTGCATGTTAAAGGTTAATGCTACAACCTGACTTAAACTTTAATTTAAACTACTGGTACAGTTGTAAAGGGAATCAAAACAGCATTCATGTATGATGTTTATGCAATAGAATAAACCTGAAACAAGTTTTTATTTTACAGTCCCTCACATACACCTGTTATCAGTTCTTAAAAGCCCCTTGAGCCTTGGGGGAGAGGTGGGGCTATAGAGTATGCCCATGGTATACCCCACCTGCCATAAGAGACAATTAAAGAGGAGAAGTTAAACAATACACCTGCACTTTTTATGGAAGTTCTTTAAAATGCCACATGGACTTAGGGTATGGTGGGGGTTGTAGAACATGCCCATGGTATTCCTAACCTGTCACACAAACTATTATAGGGGAGGAATTAGACTGTAGTTGAACTTCCCAAGATACCTACTGTACCTAAATCAGCCAGCTAGAACTACATAACAAGTTCATATTAGTGTGAGGTCAAGCTGAGTAATCTTTAACATGTAAGAACTCAGGAATGTACACCGTGTACAGACTATAATCAATAGGTTAATATGAAATTATGAATACAGATAGGCCAGTAGGGGAGTAATGTCATTGGCATCCTAAAATTGCAAAAGTCCACTGACAAGGCCATTAAAATTCACCAAAACATCACTATAACACACTGTTCTATTTACACAGCTTTTGTTACAAAAGGGGAAAAAAAGATAACTTACAGTCGACTGTACTGTATTATAAAAAATTTTTTAATTAGAAAAGCAATAGAGGAGTCTGGGTCTAGGCAGCATAGTGGAAAAGGGGCGGGGAGTGACCTGCAGTGCAGCTGCTTGATATTTTGGGATCAAGTCTTGCAAGTATAATGCCACGATTAAAAGGGGCAAGGACACCAACAACTTTGCCCCTGCAATGACATTATTGGTTTTCACTTATATTAATTCTTCAAATACAAGACAGCAGACACTGGGGTAGGGGACACTGAAATTTTCTTGTAGTGGAATGTGGGTTGTTTTGTAGGGGAGCAGGAAGAATGGGAGAGGGGAGGGGGCTGCAAACCATTCTCTCCTATGCCTTTCATCCTAAAAACTCTGCATGGGGGGGTGAGTTTGTATGCAAGTGAAAGGAAATGTACTAATAATTAAACACCCCTTTCCTTCATTTACCTCTACCCCTATTTCTGACAACAAATAACATTAAACAATTTTTACAGATGCAAAAATCTGTTCTAACCCATGAGTGAGTTTCATTATTCCTACAGGAGTTTTACTATGGTAATAAAATCTTTCACAGAAACAGAATGCTCTAAATTATTACTTCTACAGAAATATCAGTTGTAAATGTAATATGTTGAACTTGTATTAGCAGTACAGTACATTAAATTTAGAATTTGAAAGGCCATTTGCAATGACATAGTTGGCAACGTAACAACTGAGTAATTTTGTTGAGATCACAAAGTCACACCCCTGCTGACTAATTGAAGGTGGATCTTCCAATCACTGAACCCACTCCACTTCTGAATTTTTGTCCTGGCTTATATATTTGAACTATATTGATAGCATTTTTTAACTCATCTGCAGTTTATTGTAATGGTTTCTTTGGAGAGCTTTTTAGTTCTCAACTTTGGTTTGTAATGTGAGTCAAAGGGTGCAATTACCCTATCCATGCCTGGATGGAAAGTACCTCTCATACTCATTTTAGTGGAGGATACAGTGCTGGTATTCATTCAGTAAATTTTTTGGTTGGAAGGGTGGTCAAAGTACTTTTAGCACATACCAACTGAAAATGAACCATGCAAGTGCTACTGTACGTACCTCTGAGGTAACTCTTCCATATGGACTGGTTCAATTGTAGCCATGGTTATTACCACACCATTGAATTGTTTTCAATTTGTAAGTCCTTAAAGTGTACCTCAAGGCAAAAAATTCAAAAATATAAATTATAGAGTACTAAAAGTGAATTTTAACATTCCAGCTCCCATCTTGATAGGACAATCTTGAGTTGAGATATAAATGTTGAAGTTTATTCACTCACATTAAAATGGTTCATTGCACAATAATTTGTGATATCATTGTTGTTCTATGCAAACTACAATCTTTATATTTCTTTTATTTTCTGAAAGTTACCATAACGTGTACTGAGGTGTGATAGCACTCTTACTCTTGTGGGGTGATGTAATTACTTAAACTCTCTCTGTGCAAAACATGCCATGCAAGGAAACAGGAAGTGTTCAAAGTCACAAAAACATTTTTAATTTCAAGGGGAAACAGAGCAGGTAATGTGAGTTGTACAACAAGAAAGTCACAAATTAGTGTGTAATATTCTAATTTGTTCCAAGTGAATAAATTTTAATTTTAACATTTAATGTCTTGGCTCAAGAATGACCTAGGAAGGTAGGAGCCGGACTGTAAGAATTCATTTCAATGCACTGTAACATTCATGATTTGGATTAGTGGTGCTATGGTACAGTGTGCATCGGAAGGGGAACAAAATAATGCATATTAAAGGATTAATGTCAAAAAGCACAACCTCAAACTTTTCTGCTACTAGTCTTACTACTACTAGGGACAGACACACATGCACACCCTGTTGACAGTTTATTTAGCTACCTTTTGGTATGGAAGGAAATTAATTAGTGCTTTAACTTTAACACCAACCAAAAATGGACTAGTTCCTGCCTTGGTTATTTCAACAGAAATATTATCAGACCAATTAGCAACCATTGCTAACAAATTAAACAGTTCCTTGATCAGACTTTCTGTGTTATGCATGGCTACATATATCTACATGTTGGTTTTGTACTTTTTATGATCCTATGTGTTTTATATTTAGGAGCAAATAAAGGAAACCTTGATACACTCTGACTTTGCTTCCTATGTTTGCAACTTCATCAAATTTCGATATTCTGCCAGTACTTAATTTACCCAAGTTATACCTATACCAAACACATTTACTGCATTTTAAAATGTTCCTCTTCACATACTTATCTGCTAAACAAGTGACACCTCCTCCATGCACCATTTCTTTTTTTCTCAAAACCCTTCTCCAAGTATATTTCCCACATGATTCATGAGCAAAACTCTTAAACTATTGGTAAGGTACTAGAATGATTTCTGATCCCAAACTACAATTCTGGTAGTGTAGATACAGAAATTCATACATTTGGTTAATACCCATAAGTCTTGTATACTCACCATGGAACAATAAACTGGGATTGTTTCAGAGTTTCAGACAGTTGTGGGAGGGGCTAGAAGTAAGAAAGTAAGTTGGGAGAATTTGAAATGTCTGGGGTGGTGAAAAACTGCCTTTAATTTTAAAGAATTATTCCACATAATTTTGCAAAACATTCTTTCATAGAAGTTCACTTACTTTTAAAATTATTTAAAGGTAGTCAACTAACTTCACCCTAAACTACAATTTTTGTAACGGTCTACAAAAATTCTTAATTAGCACACCTCATTGTTTGAGAGCAAGTTAAAAAAAATGCAGCAAGTTAAAAAAAAAATGCAAAGTAATGTACTTTATATTGCACAGCAAGTACTTTACTGTGAGTGTTTTTGATTACACATTTGAGTCTTGTATTCTCACTCTGAAGCTAAACACTGGGATTGTGTCTGGATGAGGATGAGTTTTAGACAATTGTGGGAGTGGCTTTAGTAGGTAAGTTAAGAGATTTGGAACTGTTTGGAGTGAGAGGATTAGGCCTTAATGATATGTGTTCTTGTGATAAGACATCTTCAATTGTTTTGATGTGTTTACACAGTAATTGGAAAATTCAATTGGTTATGAAGGGAGTAAAAAATTAGTAAGGAAATATTTCAAAATTATAATAATACTTGGTATATTGATGCATGTCAACAGGATGCAATGACATTTCTTATCAGCTACTGCAAAACAGAATTTGAAACTTGCTGTATCAGTTAGAATAACAAAATAATTGAAAATTTTAAAGAAAATTGTTGTTTTCTTATTAATTTATATTATTTAACCAATTTCCTGGGAGGAAATTGAGCATAAAAGTGAGATGACAATGATTGTAGGGAAGCTAGACCAATGGTTGAAGGGAGCAGGAAGTATTTGTTTAAAAATTTGGAGTAGGCCTAATTAACATCCCTCACTTCCTGTGACCCAACCTGATGCCAACTGATGAATTTTACCCAAATGCTTTGAAAAGATTTATTATTGCACATGATTTAAAAATTGGGAGGGAAAATTGTAAACTGTAAAATCCTTATTGTGGTCATTGAAAAATGATGAAAATGATTGCTTTGATGTATAACAAATTTCCTTAGATTTTGTTTGGCTATTTTGGTCACATAGAAATCTTCCCTGTGGTTTGGGTTGTGGTAGTTTCACAATTTTCAGAATGAAATATAAAGTAGCAGTGTATCAACTTAAAAGGGGTAGTCATATTTTGTCTTTCTTTTTTCACAACTTCAATTCTGTCCAATATTTGTACATTGACTTAAAAACACCTGTGATCATGTACTAACATTTTGAATGGTATGTAACAGTGTCATGGAGGATGTCTTGTCTTATCAGTGTGAAATTTTAGCCGTCAAACTGAATATTCATAAGTTTTCATTCAAGGGTAATTAACACACAATGGTTTTTTCTAATGTGAACACTCTTCAATGTTTTTATATTCTGAAAAGCAATTAGTTCAGAAAGGGGAAAACAAAGTGCTTAAACAGAAGGTTAATTTTCCTGTCAAACTCTTGATTGCCCCTGTAATGAAGGCTTATATCAGTACAATTAAAGTGATTAATGCCATACTGGACTCTTCCTGTCCTGTGGACAGTGACTTTTTTTGCCCACCACTCCAGATCCTACATGAAGGCATAATCTCTGCCAGACTGAGGCACCAAAATCTGCCTGATTCAGCAAGATTTTAGCCAGTTTGGGGCTGCAGCTGCCCCGGCTCTCCCATCTTGCACAGCTATTCCCTCAACCCATGTTCCACCCCTCGTCTTCCATCTCTCTCCACTGCTTAATCCGTACCTCAGACAATCACCCTGGATACTGCGAGTAAGGGTAATTCCACTCAGCATGTTTTGTGCTCAATCATGTGAATTGACAGGAAGGTTTGGCAGCTCTGTTCTCAGTCCAGTTAATGGAAGGCATCTAAGTATACTTCAGAACTTCATTTGCAAATCTATGTGGACACTAGTTAAATTTTTGTAGTTAAATGGTTGTTAGAGAGTACTCACAGCCATGGGTGAGATAATTACACATCACTCTGAAATTTCCTCTTAGATCCACAATTTTTAGCTTTTCCATTGCTCATGACAATATGAAAAATTACGAAAGCCCTTCCACAGTACTGCTACCGGCTGTACACCATTAATTCATGCAATCATTTCAAAAGCCACTCCACAGCTCATCCACACAGGCTGGTACAGTAATATAGGTAAATGCATGCTGCTCATTGCTTGACTTCTGAAGAGACACCTGACCGGAAGGAACCAGTAGCTTGATATGTGACAATAACTCATTGACAAAGATTTCAGCATTACAGATCCATATTTCTCTGTACAACAGGAAATGACAGCATACAGTGGCATGGTCATTCTACACAAAGGTCGAAAAAGTTTTGTGTGCTTAAAGTATTATGTTGGAGCTGTTGGAATTTTATGACAGCTTACTTTTTTTAACCGTTATGTATTTCGGTGGCCTTTTCATAAGAGCTGATGTGAGATTCATTGCATGAACAGTGTGTAACATATGAAATTTTAATAAAATCCAGACAATCATAATTTAAATTTGCCTGCCTCTTTATGCAGTGCACCAATTGACATTTTAGGAGCTAAGCAGGGTCTACCTACAATCCTCGACAAAAATGATGGGACAAAACAAGCAAAACAAGCAATGAACGGAACACCATCCCCCCACTCCCCCATTCAATGTTGCGGCAGCCCAAGGCGTCCTGAAACTTCAACATTGATACGGGGAGCAGGGTTTGTCCCATGTACTTTTGTCGAAGATTGTCGGAAGCCTGTACAAAGGTATAGGAATTCTAAAATTTTCGTTTTAAATGCTATGAAACGAGTAGGTTGCCTTGTTATTTTTCAAGCTACAGGAAAGTAGGAACAGTTGGATTTGTCCGACCAGTATACTGGCGTGTCGGATTAGCGCTGGGCGCTCGAATAAAGATTTGTCTTCCTGAAGTAGCTCATACAAGGAAGGGGGAGGGGAGAAATAGTACTCTGGGTGTTGAGAGATTGAATTTACTTTAAAAATTTCATGTACTGTAATGGGGCAAAACCAAAGAATTTTTTCATCTTATTTTTCGTGTTAGGGGTTGGGGGTAACATATTTCACGATATACCCAACGGTTAACCACAAAATTTTCTCTTTTTTTCGCATAAATAAACATTGAATGATGATTTAAACTACAATCTGTTTATAATTATGCTTATATATATGTAAGCATTGGGGTAGTGAACGCGACAATTTACGTAAAGATTTCTCGAAATTGAAACGGTTAACCATTTTTGCACAATGAAAATTTCCTTTAAATAGAGAGATCTTCTATTTGCACGATTAACCCTCGACAGTCATTGAAATAGTGTGGAGGTCAATGGTTAATCGTGGTGAGGTCAACGGTAAACCGTGGGGCTAATTATATGTTCTTGGTAATAGGGAGCGGTGACGAGTTCTACATCAGGATAAGGAATAAATTAAGCGTTATAAAGCCCACTTTCGAAGCTTTCTGTAGCAATTCGGTTTCAAAAATTTAAAACACTGCGTTTGTCCTGAAATTTATCTGGAATGTCTGTTCTCCCCCTCCCCTGAAGGTTGTTTTGATCTGCCCCCTCCCCAAGAAATATTTCTCGCTTGGAAGCGACCCCCCCCCCCTTCGATACCCCACGGCAACAGGTCTTCTGAATAGGTTAATGACAAAATTAACGACTTTAAACCACCAATGGGTACCTTATTTTGATCACTTCCCTGTCCTAATTAGAAAGACCGAATATGGACAGAAGTCGGTAATGCGGAATAAGTTACATTTCTTCCCCATGAAATATTTAAAAGCTGCTTGTATTATCTCTTCATGCAGCAATTGTTCTTCATAATGCTTACACCCTGACATTTGTCATCGAATCACCCCTTTCAAAGTACACAACTTTTCGTCACCAACTGCCATTACGTTGCCCAAGACGGAAAACTTCTTCATATACATTTGTACAGGCTTCCGACAATCCTCGACAAAAATGATGGAACAAAACAGGCAAAACAAGCAATGAACGGAACACCATCCCCCCACTCCCCCATTCAATGTTGCGGCAGCCCAAGGCGTCCTGAAACTTCAACATTGATATTGGGAGCGGGGTTTGTCCCATGTACTTTTGTCGAGGATTGTAGACCATCATCTGTAATATGCTAACACATGTCTTTTTATGTCGTGAACTGTGTACCAGTGTACTGAAAGAAAAAGATAAGAACATCCCTTGGTCAGTGTATTAAGCCTATATGGAACATGTGTCAGGAATTATGCTACAAGACAATTACACAGTTGGGTATAGATTTGTGTACCACTATATGTATGCGACTACAACCAGTTCCGTGAGGAGTTAATTCCTAAACCTAACTTTGAAATCAAACTCTGTTGTGATGTGGAAAACCTTCGTAACTTTCAGCCTTTATGGAAAAAAGAGTTCACTTCGCTCATGAGAAATATAAAGGGAAAAACCTCTCACCCCAAACTACACTTCTTGTATGGGATAACAGAAAATCTCAATTGGCTCAGTTTTTTGATTGGCTGCTAATTCAAACAATGCAGCGAGTACCAAAGCTTATTTCACACAGCATTCACTGTACTGAGAGTGTTTTGATAATACACATTGAGCTTTTCTATACTAACCCTGAAGCAATCAACTGAGATTGTATCTGGATGAGGATGAATTTCAGACAAATGTAGGAGGGGCTTAAGTAAGAAGGTTAGGAGAATTAGTACTGTTTGGGGTGAGAGAATGGGGCCCTTTAAAAAGTTTAAATGGAAGGGAAAAAATGTTAATCTAACTGTTTCAATGGTAATAATTATTCAAACAAGCCAGTACATTTCGAAAACTTGGTTGGTAAGAGTTAACCACAGTAATTAACAGTACACTACAGTTCACTCACAGTTAGATAAAAATTCTACGAAACAGTTTGTTCCACAGGTGTGACCAAATATTTTTCTCAAATATCAACTAAGATATCTTTCTCACTGTATTTAATGTGTTTGTCATGCGTGGAGATTTTTCCTTTCACCAGTATTTTACGACTGCAACCCATTCTGTGTTTGGCATTGTAAATACTCAGTATGAGCAGCAATCTATTGTCCCAAGTTGTAACAGATCTATCCTGTGACAAGCATGGTGGTTACAGAAATATAAGCTGCTTGAATAGTTTTTGAATCTTAACTTTTCTGGTTACTAGGTTGGTCTTAACCCTTTTCTTGGAACTCTGCACTTGGCAGTACCAGGCTGCAGAACAATGTCAAAACTGATATAAACCTTTACATTTACCACAAAATCAGTTTTCCGTAAATGGCTCTTGTCCTGGCCTACGGTGTAATTGAAATACTACCCTATCTTTGTATCATCCACAAAGTTTCACAGCTTATGAAAAGGAACATGCAGAAACTCCCACCCTGACCTCCATTTGAATTGTTAGTCATATTATTCAATAACAGGTCCTTTAAATAATGTGGCGATATTTTGTTGCATTAAATGCAGTGAAAAACTCCTCCACCTTTGTTATTATTTGTCAAAACATTGCTATGGCCGAGTGGATAAAGGCGGTGGCATTTGAAGCGATGAAGCTGAGCAACCGGGAGGTGTGGAGTTCGATTCCTGGCCGGGTCAAAGTAAGTTGGGTTTTTCATCCAAGTGCAATCTACGGTTTTCCCATCTGAACTGGCCTTTCAAAAAATACCAAATTTGATCTAAATTGTTGAATTGGTTGCAACCCGATGTGAAGTTGAAATTCATGAGCCAACAGCTTCTTCCACATTCATGGTCGCTTTGCGTCGTAAAACAACTGCCCTTCAAGGCCTGATTATTATTATACTCATCTTCTCAGGTAAAGTTAGTAAAAATATTTGCCAGACTTTGCCTATTCTCCTCAAGCAATTTTGGATCATTAGCTGCCATTTGTCTTTCAATTACAATGAGCTTGCTGCAAATTAACCAAGTAAAGACCATTTCAAAAGAATGATTTAAATGTTTGTCATCATTAAAGGTCCATTGACTCAAATAGCATGATTCAGAGTTTTGGTGGTGTGAATGGGTCTTCACCATGTGGTGACTAGGATATGTCCCCAATTTTTGTTGTTTCTAGTTTTCATACTATTTGTTGGCCATGCTCAAGGGTTTGATGGTCCCAGAAATGTGTTCAACCATTTTGTTCTCAGCGTTGGAATATCAGACCCTGGGAACATTGATATAGTCCATAAAAATTTAGCTGCATTTAAGGTACTATAAACCAATGATGGCACCAATATGTGTAACGAAAGGTACAGTATGCAGCATTGAGAGCAATCCATGTTAACGATATGGAGAAGCAATTTCTCCAAGTTGCAAATCAGTTTCGGTGCCAGTGAGAAAAACAGGCACATAGTCACAGAGGTCATGCTCCTACATCAAATCTTCCAATAAAAAGGTCTTACTCTGAAGGATATACAAAATAAATATTACCCCAATATACCAGAATTGAACTTTTTGAGGTTGTCAAAGTCAAAAGTGTTAAAATGAAAGTCAAAAGAAGGCCGTTGTTTATAGACATTCCTTTAATTCTTGTAACTAGAAATTTCTATTTCTGATGGTCCTTAAGTTATTAATACCACTGCAAGAAATTGATTACACTTCATTATTGTTCCACTTATTCCTTTTCACTTACTTATTCTATACTGTAATTATCTCAAACATTGTCTTCCAGTTCCCTGTTCTAACTAACAAATGTAATGCCCCTTTGTACTTTCTCCCAGTATTGTCATAAAAACTTGTCTGAAATGAAATAAACATTTAACTTTTACGAGGCTTTTCCTTTCCCATTTTTTGCCTGCCTTCATTTCTAGCCCACTTTGCACCTTAATTTACTTTTCCTGTCATCAACTTCCTCTACATGGAAGGCCCCCTACAGCCACTGTACAATCCTTAATTCTATGAAAGGAACTCCTTTCATTGGATAAAAGTTCCAGGAAGAGTTTACACAGAGTCCAATGTACAGTATTGTGGCTGTTCTTCCCTGGGGGAGGGTAATCACTTACAACTTCCTGTGATCAATGTGACTTTAAAAGCTGAGGGAATTGCTCATAGCTTGACAAAGTTTGTAGAGAGAGCTGATCGATCATTGCCAACACACTGGTCACTTCAGTCTGTGCCAAAGCTCACTGTTTTATATTAGGAGGTGGAAAAAAAAGTACAAATTCTTGCCAGAAAGATGGTTCCTTTTGGATTAACAGCTTTCAGTGTGTTGTTACTGTCCTTCCTTGTCTGGATATCTTCAGAAGCCTGTATGTGTATGCCTGAACATCCACAACAAAAGTACTGCAAGGCAAATTTTGGTGAGTTTTTGTAAACTTTGTTGGTTTTGGTGAATCCTATTTAACTTTTTTGTTTATTTACTCTGTTTTTGTCAGTTTTTACACTATTTCTTGGGGACACATTTTTGGTTTGGTTTTGAAGTAAATAGGCAAGTGTCAGCCTACTTGTTTTGTAGTTGCATTTAGTGTATTGACTTCTTGTTGGGGCTTGACTGCTGCAAGGATAACAACTAGATCAAAGGTCCACTACTATGAAAAGGGTTGTTTAGTTTGAAACTGACCAGGGGCCCATTCCATAAAGACTTACGTACAATCTTAAGTTTAATTCCCCACACTTAAGTCAAAAGTAAATCATACTTAAGATTGTGCGTAACTCTTTGTGGAACGGGTTTCAGGTTCCATTGACTTTTTAGGCTTTAGGATTGGTATAGAAGCAGGTTTAGGAGACTAAGGTTAGCCTTTGGTAGGTTAAGGGGTTTGTTTAGGATCATGGTTCGGATAAGTTAGATGTGATATAATGACACACCAACATCAATGTGTTATATGGTTTCAACTAGATAAAAAGGTTAGCCTAAATACAATTTCAAACACAGTTCAAAGATGGTGCAGGTCCTTCCCTTTAGTCAGCTCTTATGACAAACAGGAAATAAGATTGGCATATTCTACTGTCTACAGCCCACAAGGGGGTTAGGGAAGGATTAAGTCTGGTTTTGAATTGAAGTTTGGACTTTGTAGAATCTTCAGTCTATAGTGAACCAGATCTATAGCCCAGAGAACCTTGGTCCAGTGAACCCAGACCACTAGTACACCTGGTAAAAGATACATAGGGGAAGGGTATAGAATGGCCTTGAACCCAATCTTAGCTTGAACTTGACTTGGTGTATGCGCCGGGTTGTGGTAGAGAAAGATTGAGTCTTTCACCCCCAGAGGTCTGGGGTTTGATTTTAAAGGCCTAATTCTCTCACCCCAAACAGTACCAATTCTCCTTTCTTTTTTTTTTTGAGCCCCTCACTTAATTGTCTGAAATTCACCCTCATCCAGACACAATCTCAGTTTGTATTGCTTCAGGGTGAGTGTAGAAAAGCTTGTTGTGTATAATCATAACACTCTCAGTACAGTTCATGCTATGTGATATAAGCTTTGATTCTCTGCATTGTTTGAGCTAGCAGTCAGTCAAAAAGCTGAGCCAGTTGAGAGTTTCTCTCTCTTACCCCTACAAGAAGTGTAGTTTAGGGTGAGAGGATTGGCCCTTTAAGGACTTGAAACATTTCAAAATGAGGTATAGGACTCCAACAAACAAATCAATTCAGACACTTGAAAAGAGGGGCAGAAAACCCCCTAGAATATTCTTTCACATTAACATTATGCCACATTTTGTGTATTTGTTGTTGTTGATATGGCAAAAGGGGAGTTGACCATTTTGATCACAGCTATATATTATTTCCCAAAATTTTTGTGCATGAGTCATACACAATTTAGGCCTTGTTTTTTCTCATCATTAAAGGACAGACCCAGGCACCAACCATGAGCGAGAAGGGAATTTCTGACCCCAGTCCTCCTTTTCCACATCAGCAATAAAAAATGTGCAACTGACAACTTTCCTACGTACTTCACCTATCGCTGCCATTGAGCAGTCTTTCAAATGCAGACTTACGATGAAGCTTTTATCCGATGGCACTTTTCATAACTGATGCACTTATTAACAGAGCAAGTGCTACTTTCTGATGCAGCCCTTCAGTGTTCCATGGGACTCATCTCATAGCTGCCATATTCATTGGTTCCAATACTGACTCAATAAAATTGAATTATATGCAGGACAATTAGGTTAATAACAGTTAAGGAAAATGTGTTATGTAAGAGTCAACTATAGTCTATTACAAATCCCAAACCTAACCAAAAAGAATTGCACACATATTCAGTTCAAGTGATTGCTGTACAAAAGTGCAAGCATCCACCTGTCACAAACGTATCCTTTTTTAAGAACATACAATGACAAAACTCATCGGAAGACATCTAAGGGAAGATATGGCAGGCAAAGCAACTGCACAGTTGCTGTAATCCATTCCTTGTAATGAACAGTCAATCTTAATTAATTATCCTAAAACTCTTTCGCATGAATTACTTCCATACCGGAATATCTCTGGGGAACTGAAGGTGTTATCTTGAATTTATGTTGCATGACTAATTAGGAATCTTTCATGCTGTGCATATACAACACGGTAAACAAAATATTGACATCCAACAACTAGAGTTTTACCTGTGACTGTTATTGTTGAAGAAAATCAGAAAGTGAGTATGGAATACAGCAGACATGTTCCTCAGTTTCTGCCCCATCATAAATTGGATTAATAAAGTCAAGCCTCATCTTGAAAGATTTGAGCATAAAATGAAATAACTTTGAAAATGTTTAATGCTGATCATGCCAACATGGAAAAAATTGGAATTACTGTGAGCAATAGGCCAATATCATTGACAACTTTTAGACAAGGTCAGTTACAAGATATAACTAAAGCAGTAAAGTATTTGTAGTGCTTGGACACATCTTCCATCCCAGGAAATTTAAATAGAAATTATGCAAATTGGGTGTAATTTAACACAGGCTTTTTTCCCTTCTACATCAATACCCTATTAGGTCAGCTGAAATGGAGCTTGGAATTGTAATATCTCAAACAGACATATCATGTTGTTACGAATTTTAAATTCTCCAGAACTGCCCTATATGCTACTGACATTTGGAACTTTTCAACTTTCAACTGGGAATGAAGATCAGCCTATTTGCCTTCTGTCCAATTGTTTTAAGTTAGGAGGGTTGTAGAGCCAACAAAATAGCCCTGTATTTTTTTTTTTTTTTTTTGTACTCCCCCCCCCCCCCCCATTTGCTCCTTGTGAGTCCCTGATTTTGAAAATTTTGCTAGAATAGTGAACATTAAAGGTAAACCAACAGGTTTCTCTGCAAGACTGCATAAACATTGCAAAACAATTGTGTCAGTTACATTAAGTACATTGGGATCGATCCATGGATTAATAAGGTTGTGGAAGCTAGTATACTACATATTTTTTTTACTTAGTTGAACAGAATGAGTGTCTCAAATTTGGCTCTCTGTACTCAGCTGGAAAAATTCAAAGGGAAGGGGAAATTTTGATTGAAGATTCTACCATTTTAGTAGAAAAGGTTTAGAGAACTTTGTTTTTGACCTGTTCTTACAAAAATGCAATAAAAATGTCCCCCCAGGAAAGAAACAATTATTCCCCCTCCCCCCAAAGTAAACTACCTCAGCTAAGCTCTGTATACTAATCCTACTTTGTCAACTTAGAAGGGAAGACAAGCCATTTTGCATCTAGGTTTCTTACAACAGGTAAATAATTTTCAAAGGAGAAGGGGTACCTCACCTTAGATCCTAGCAGTGAATGATTGTTGTTGCTCCTAATTTGGTTATTCTGGCTATGAACATAACTAAGAAACCATTTGAATCTTTCTAACAACAATCTAAGAAGGTTATGCTGACACACACATAATTAGTGCAATGTGCTTATAAAATTTTCTGCTTATTTTTGGCAAAAGACTACTGTAGGATTATGATCACAATAGACAGTGGCAGCATCATTAAATCAAAATGGAGGAAGGGGAAGCTAGGGGCAAAGGAAAATGTAAGAGGGCAAAACACTTTTGTCAACAGAGCAAAACTGAGCATTGAGCATGGGCTTATATGGGTGGGGTTCAGTGGCAAAACCCTCTGGGCTTCAAGGGGGCGAATCAACTTCTGGAAGGTCTGAAGTTTTAGCATATCTCTTGGTGAGAATTAAGCCGATCAGGATAGGTATGTTATTTATTTTTTGGTTGACCAAGCTCCTAACTGACCTGATGTGGGTGTGTGTGTGGGGGGGGGGGGGGGCAGCTGCAGGGTATATGGGGACAAAACCTGAAGGAATAAATATACTGTCATGTCCCCTTCCCCCCACCCCCATAGTACCAATAGATCAACTTACTGTACCCAAGCTTAATCATCTAGTGCATCACAAAATCAATGCCAATATCAATTCATTACATCTTGAAAGTCAAGCTTATACTAAGAGCTACCAGGCCCAAAGCATGTATACGTGCTTTAACAAAGTCAGTTTAATTTGGTTTTGGCACTAGGCCAAGTGACAGAACTTACTGTACAAAACCCTACTGCATCAAGTGACTCTTCTAAATTAGTAAGCATGTATTAGCATTTCATTTCTAATTGACAGAACCCATAATAAGACTATCCTGTTATCCATTAATTTTTTCTTTCTTGATTTATGTATCACTAGCAACAATGTCACTTGAAGGTGAAAGTAAGTCAGAAATGTACTTCCAGTACTAATGTAATATTCACTTTATGTCAAACAGTGTCACACCTTCTAACGTAATCTCCCCTCTTCAATTAAACACTGGCAATGTGATCAGAAAAAGGAAAGATTAAAGATTGTGCTGGCCAAATAGCTGTAATACTGCTAGAAGATATTTTGTTTTACAGGAAAACCTTAACCTGTTAAAACTTACATCTATTGATTTAGAGTGATAAGTTAGTTATTGACCATAAGGAATCATGATGGACAGGCTTTCTTTTCAAGAAATGAGTTTCCTACAGATAGAGACTCGGTTATCTACATGGCCCCTCTTCTTACCCCCTATTCACCATCTGTTAGTAAGCATTGTGGGTAGCAAGGGCACCCTCTCTCTCTCCGTGCTAATAGTTTACCAGGGTTAGTTGTGGGTTAGTGAGGATTGCATAAGTGACTTGGAGGTAAGTTCCATGGTGGGTAGATTGGATAAAGCATTGCTGAGATTTCTTGCAAAGACAGAATGATTTGAAAATGATTGACTTGCACCATTTTCTTTGTATGCACTATTGCAGCATTTTAAATGCAACATTTCCTTTTCAATGAATGTATGAAGCTGTATGCAAGTTCATATTTACTATTTAACAATCACATACAATGCACTTGATCAGATGCAAATATGGCAGTGTGTCAACCAAAAGCATTCACCTGTACATATAAACATATCATGCAGATATGGGCTGCATGGTCATTAGATTCCAATTTCCTGAACTAAGATTGCTGATACATGCAGCGTTGAATATTACAAGGTCCCTTGGAGGAACTGGTTCGTTAAAAAATATGGTAGAATCAGAAGGGGAGCTCGGGTGGATGAGGATGTTGGGTAATTGTTCTCTCATAAAAGAAATGTAAACCTTGAGACAATGAAGGGACTTTAAAATAAGAATGTGATTATTATCATCTGACTGCACCTGTGACATCCAGGGTCCCAAAAAGTAGAAAAAGTAAACATACAATTTAGTTTGGAATCTTGAGAACAATATGATTTGTTTTGAATGTTTGGGATACTGCTTGCTGTTCCCAGGGTAGTGAAAAAATATTGGGCTTGGAAAATTGCCGATAGAGAATTCAGTTATAAGCTTATTAAACAAACAATTGCTTAAATTGGTCACAGGGTTGATTGGATGCAAAAAATAGACCATGGTCACTCCTTGGATTGACCAGAGAGCTGTCCAAATGGATGTAGCAACTTCATCTGGACTGGATGGCAATTTCAGAAGTTCTGGGGAAAGGGGGTGGGTGGGCAGGGGTGCTCCAGACCTTTCTTCCCTTCCCTCCTTTCTTTTCTCTTTTCCTTCCAGAGTGAGTGAAACATTTCTGAAAGCAGATTTAAAAAAAATATATATAATCAAAAATTTTCTCAGGGAAAATGAAATGACTTTAAGCCATAAAAAATCCTTTTGGCTTCATGAATCTTGGGTACCATTCACAACTCTAAATCCAATTAGAATCCCTGTTAGATCATAGTGATGTAAGAAACAATTTTCAGTTAATCCCTTTTTTTTTATCCCTTTCAGTTTTGAATGGTGTTATCCTGGACAATGTCAACAATAATTGGAACATCACTGAAATGGTGCCTCGCAGTGTGGACAGTGAATTCTTCACATACTATGTCCAGGTAGAGAGGGTATTTAAGGGACAAACCATCGGCAATGCAGAATCGGGAGTAGTAATTGAGATTAAGACTCCACGCTCCTCCAGCTTGTGCGGAAATGTGAACTTGCAAAAAGGACGCAACTATCTCTTGTCTGGTAAGTGCAATTTAAAATGCTGCAGAGGAATATTAATATTGAAGTGCATATTTGTGTTAAGGATGAGGTATAGAATGGGGTATAGGATGAGGTAGTGGGAGGGTGTGTCAGATGAAGGAGTTAGGTTAAAGGTTGCTTTTGGGCACATGGTTGTAAAAGGAGAGAAAGCACCAAACATTCCTGCTAAATGTTGAAGGATGGAATCACGCAAAGGGGCTATGCTTACTATATCTTATGGCAGAGTCATTTACTGGCAGTTATTGCAATATTAGACAATGTTTTGAAAAGTGTTAAAACCTTTTTATTGGTGTAGAGCCTCTCAGGTCATTGTCTCTTCATGGCTTAAAGTCAGACTGCCTTATTCTCATTTTATTGCTCATTATCTATGAAGCATCAGTTTAATGAGATCATTTTTTAGACTGATCAGTCACAGCAAGAGTTGTCTTTTAGATCTTTGAGTGAGGAAACAAATGACTTAATTGTACCACCACATGCATCCTAAATACTGACTGCAGCATGCAGAGGTTATAGTACATACCTCAAGGGCAATGACTTGTTGAAAATTTGATGAGTTATACAGAAAGATAGCATGACTTTGGAGAGGACTTTTTTGCAAGTCTACCATTTTCACAATCATACAAAGTAATCAACAAGGTACAGAAATGTGTCACAGGAATATGGAAGTGAGCATGGGCGGGACCAAGAGAAGCCTAGCTTTGTTGATGCCAGAACAGCTTATAATTTTATGTTAACATATAATATTAAAGGAGTGTTAATGTTCTCTTCTCAATATGGTAACTTCTGACAAATTAAAAAAAATGCTACAGGAGAGAGGAGAGTAGTATGAAGATATGAGGAGAGTCCACTCTGTAGTCCCTGGTCTCACTGGTCCCCTGTCTCATAGGTCCTTTTGTGATGGTCCTCCAATTAGCTTAATTTGCATCATTATTCCCCATCTCAATAGTCCCCCTTTTCATTATTCTTTCATTGGCCCTCTGTCTCATTGACCCTCGGCCACATTGGTCCTACAAATGATTGGAATTAGGGTTAGGGGTCATAGAGTTTTGGATTAGTGTTATGGGCTTATGTGAGAAAAGAGAATTAGGTTTAGTGGTTAGGGTTAGGGGACAGCATTTCTGCCAGTGTAAAGCTAATGTCATCAGCTTTTACTGAGATGGTACAATTGTATTTTCTCCTTGCAGGTAAAAGCGAAAATGGAACTCTGGTCATGGACACATGTGACTGGGTTGTCCCATTCCGAGACATGACAAAGAAACAACGACAGAGTGTGAGATACTTTTTCAAACAGAGCTGTAACCAATGCCAGGTAAGTTTAAACACTGGTCATATTGCAAATTATGTACTGTTCACCATTTTCTTAAGTTCTTTTTGATTCTTCGGATATGTTTTGGTACTAAATTTGTTTATTTTTAAAAGTAAGTTTGAAATGACAAAACAGTATCAGAGGGAAGAGGGAAGCACAGCTGAAAAATCTGAAAAATTGCTAGTGGCTTTTCAAAATGTTTTATACTGTGTAAAAGAAAAACTGCATAGAGAAAAGAGATAGGCAGAAAAGAAACAGAAGTGACCACAATGGCCATCTTCATGTACTGCATTTTTGGCAGTTCAATGTCTTGCTGCCATATAAAATGGCATAGCTTGCATGACCTTCATGCTGTGGCATTATAGGGCCCATCCTCTCACCACAAACTGCAAATTTTGTAGTTTTGGACAGAAAGTCTCAATTATTGAACTCTTTGATTGACAGCAAGATCAACAAATGCAGAGTACTTTAGCTCAAATTACACAACATGTACTGTACTGATGGTATTTTTATTAAACATTGGGTCTTGTACTTTCACCCTGAAGCAGTAAACTGAGATTGTGTTTGAGATGATGATGAGTTTTAGGTAGTTGTGGGCTTGAGTAAGTAGGTTAAGAGAATTGGAACTGCTTTTGGTGAGAAGATTAAGCCTTAAAGACTATCAGATGTGCCCCAAAAGATCATTTCATAACTGACTTGCCTTTGTGATGTCTCATCCCAGTCCTGCATATGCCAGTGTTTCTATCAAAGGGTTTGAAGTTACATAAATACATAGCCCTTTAAACCCATTCATATTCCACCATATAGGTACCTTGAAGCAATCTTTTTCCCTCCCTAAACCCACCTGTAACCAGTTCGGGAGATAACCTCTTTCGTGGGAAATCAATTTTCACTTGATCTGGGGATTATTTTGCCATGGGTGGCACCATTTTCAAATATCTCCCAAGATGCATTGCGATCCTACCGCGCAAATTTAACAGAGATAACGTTCAAAACAGCCTTGCAATTTTTATCGATTTAAGAAAAGGGAAATTTGGGCATTTTAAAAAACTCTGTTGATAGGGGAATAAAAAAGCTTTGTGAAGTTTGGTTGTTTTAATACCACGCCGATTTTGAGAAATCGAGCAGTTTTGCTACGTTCTTTGTCCTAAGCTTAATTTATAGACTCCATGCAGCCGCAAGTTTTGTACACCATTTTTCACTTAAAGGTGTGCAAGTAGGTCGTGCCAACAGGTATGTTTGTAAATATGTAGTTGAAGGTCCATGGTAAATTTCATTTTTTTAGGTCTAAACTATTACCTCACAATTGAATATACACATATTTATTAAACAATTCGATGACTGTGAAGAGGTAGACACTAAGTGCTCAGAAATATTCATAACGTTGAGACAGGCAAATTTCCCCCCGATCGGGGTAATACTCATTTTCTCCCAAAAGCGGTTATCTCCTGAACTGGTAACTTTGGCCAAGGGCACCATCAAGTTTGAATTGCAATGGGGTTTGGCAGCTTTCTACTATTAAGTGCATTGGTGTGCAACATGAGTTGATCTTCATTTTTTCTTTAACATCACTCTTGTCTGAATTTTTTGGAATTTCCGTTACGCTTTTGTTTGTTGCTTATCTTTACATTTTATAGTTTGATTGAAACTTTTGACGTATTCTGCTTTCTTCTTACAGATAATACCTTGTTTTGACAAACAAGTTTGCAAAGCTCAGTCTTCAGCTAGCAGTTGCATGTATGACATGACACACATGCTTTCTGGCTTTGCCGACTGCGAGGGTAGACACTCTCGTTGCATCCGGTCCAGTGACGGCAAGTGCAGATGGGCCCGCTCCTATCAAATGAAGGAATGTTTGAAGCAACGTACATTAATGGAAGTAAACACAGCTCTTTGAGTCAATGCATGCTAATTGCAAATTTATTATTCTCCATGCTGTATTTAATAAGCATGCTCATTAGGATGCTATGGGCTACAAAAATTGCTTTTGGCAGAAGCTATTAAAATCTACTGCAAAGGACATTCTTCATGTAGGCCTCTTCCTATTGTCTGCTGCAGACTCTTTAAAAAGCATTTTCAACTCTTAATGAAGGACCCAGATTTTCAGTATCAGAAGCTTTCTAATGTAAGCAGCTTTGGTTCAATTTGGAAAATATAAACAAAACATTGAAGAGAATTCTTTTACATTATTGGTCACACAAAATAGTAACTCTTTGACTAGTAAAATTTTTTTCAACTATACAAGCAATTATACCACATGGCATTGCTTTGCATTTTGTCACTCATTCTGTGAAATGCCTTGAGTAATTGCAATTGTTTTAAGTTTTATATATCATGTCATTTTGTACGACATAGCATGTATTCTGAAAGGGCTTTTACAGTATTCTTATATAACAAAATTACTCCATGGAGAATAAAAGATGTCGAGCTGATTTGTGGTTAATACATTTAAAAGCAGCTGTATTGTTGAATTTGGCTTTTTTTGGTGGGGGGGGGGGAGTGGTGGGGGAAGTGGTGGGGGAGGGGGTGACTTATCATTGACGGCATTCAATTGCTTGTAAATAAATTTGCCTGGGAATATTTCAGTCATGGAGATTAAAGGCCTCATTGATGGCCCTAAAGGGAAGGTGTAATATCATCTTATAAATATTTTTATATTTTGAAACTTTCCTGTTCATACTTGATTGTACATACTACCTTACTCTGTTCATAATCTGGAGGGACTGGGGCAGGGTTTTTGAATGCAGTGAGTGGTTTCAGGAGGTTCTTGGAATGTAATCTTACAGGGCATTGCAGATCATAAGCAAATCAGGGGAAGAAGCTGAGGGAAAATGCAATATTCTGGTCTCATAATTGTGCAAAAATTTTGGACAATGGCTCAAAAAAATGTAGACAAATTCACAGTTTACTTGGTAAAAAAGATACATAAAAACAGTGGCAAGATATCTCATGATGCAGTTTCATTTCCCTCTACATCAAGTAGATGGAGGGGTGGGGGGGGGGGGGGTTAGGTACAGAAAGCAATCATCATTGGCTGTTTAAACACCAGAATCGGTTATAGTTTGCACTTTTGTGCAAGATTCAAAAATAAAAGTGGAAAATGGTTCAAATGTACAAATCACTGGCAGTATTATTATTCAATGTTTTGGAATTAACCTAGTATTATAACAAGTACTGAACAGTTTTTATACTTTTCACATATTCCACACACAGGGTACCATTAAAACTGTAAAAACAAGAGAATTATGTGAATTCACCTCATTAAAAGTTGGCATGAAAATTGACTAAGTAGAATCAATATATTTTTCCAGGACAGGATTGTATAAAAGTTTTGATTCATGACAATATCCAAAAAGGTGGTAATTTTCTTTTTTGTTGTGAACAATTTCAGCATGTTGTAAGTTTGACAATTTTATGGATAGGTTGCTTTGGAAGAAGTGGTCATTATTAACTTGTCCTTTTTCTTAGAAGGACCTACAAATGGGAACAATCTGGGTCAACAGGAGTTATATCTTTTGACGTTTCAATGTAGTTTCGTTCACAGTGTATCAGTTTATATGTTCTGTTTTGTTCTTTTGAGCCACAACTGGAAAAAAGGGGGTTAAGATGCACACTGTTTAACAAGGTGTTACTTGATTGATTGTTGCCATTTTATTGTATTGATTGTATTCTTTGTTCGGGTTAGGGATTAGGTGAGGGGTAAGGGCTATCGTAAGCCAGTTGGGAAATTCCTTGTTAAACAGTGTGCATCGCCTGAAAAAAGGCCGTGACCAACTTGACCTAAATCCGAGGTTAGCGACTGGGACCTAAAACTCTGTCTAACTTGTTATTCATGTCTACTTGTACAAATGTTGGTCAAGCTTGATAATCAACATATGGTTTCAAGAAGAGGCAGGATAAGGATGACACCAGGATCCCTCCAGAGAAGATTCAAGGTCTCTATTGATGGTAGGGGTTGACAAAAGCAATTTAGTTGTCAGTCATGTAGGGATAGCTACTGCAAGATTTTTACTCACACTGTGAGACAAACTCTGAAGGCGGCAGATTCAGAAGGCTGAAACTGCTTAAAGTCATCATACCACATGACAAAGTATATCCCAGCCCCTACCTCTGAGTATATCCCAACCCCTACCTCTATCCCATTGTAGATGTTTCAGGGAAAAAATAAACATAGTTCCACTTCAAGTATTAAATACAAGTAAGATGTTTTATGTACCTTAAAATTGGAACAAAAAATTTGTCTGATTTATTGTAATTATTGTTACTTCATTCATAAGATTATTCACAAGATAGAGGTGGGCTTTTCAAGTTATAGTTTTGCATCATAACTAACTGGTAGTCTCCCAATTGAGTGACTAGGCTTGTGACACACCAAATAATTGAATCTGATATTTTCTTGAAAAGACACAATTTTAGAGCCATTAGTATTTCCAAAACTTTACAGCCAAGCTTTTTTTAGAGGACCTTTTGAGAAAAAATTTTTTACACCATTTAATATCATTCCAATTTGTATGGATCTTAAGGCCTTGTGTAAATTAGTTTGTGAGTTTTCATTATTTTTCACCTGTACAGGTTTTACAGATATTGTGCAATCTTTAATTTTTCATTCTGAGCTTTTGTATGACAAATGTAAATTCCATTCATAGGTCAGAAAAAAAAAGAAAGAAAAAAAGAAAATCTTGTATGATAGCCCTTAAAAACTAAATGGGTTTGTTTTAGTTTGCTTATAAAGAAGGCAAACATTAAACTCAGTTTTACTTAAAGTTGATATTGATATATTAATGAAAGTGTGAATGGGTCCCTACCATGTGACAATGTTTATAGTCAGCATGAATAGTCAAGTTTTTTATCCAACAGATACAGAAAAAGTTAAAATTTTAAATTTTGTGTTATTTTTGACTTGTAGCAGTTTTGTGCATAATTTGAAAAAGTTCTGGTCACAAATTTCTAAAAACCAAATTGAACCATTAAGTACTCACTCATAAAACAGTTATTGTTTAAAGGATACAGGATTATCTGAGTTTGACCATTTGCCATTGGTATGTGAAGAAAAATTAACAGGTTTTGAAAATTTTGTTGAATGTCATGAACCAACTCAATGAGCTGCTTAAAAGGCATATTTTCTTATTTTATTTTTGGGCGACTTATGAAGTCATGGGGGACAGAAAAAATATTCTTGACAATATTAATATATGATATATTTGAAATGCATTGCATTTACAACTTTGGGCTACCATTTTTCCTATGAGTCAAAGCCCTGCAATCATCCTCATATGCTGTACCACCAATTGGTAAGGGACAAAACTCTGGAATGCTGACGTCATTTCAAGCATGACATCATAAAATTTTAAACTATGTACATATTGTATAAATATCTTTTGCTTAACCCTAATCCAGTTTCAAATTTGCATGTAATTCATTTCTTCATGTTCAATTTGCAATAAAGTTTTACTATGAGGAGATGTCATTGTCATACTGTATGTATTTATTTTGTTGCACCTACCAGTGTGCTGTTGCAGTATTTGTCATGCAACTGAAGTTTTTATGTTAGGGAAAATGCTGAAACAGTGTATTGTTGCATATGAAAGCCATGAGTGAAGGTATTCTTGAAACTGTATGGCGAAATGGGAGGTGATTTGCACGTCTTGATACATGTACATTATGCTTAACAGACCCTTTCATAAGCATCATTAATGCTTTCATGTCTGATGTTGCAGTGATTCACTAGTTTATTTGTCTAATATGTTCATTTTTCAAAAGAGAAGCCCCAGGGCAAATTTTCACATAAAAAATGTTTGTTTCATATGCCTAGCCAGATAAACTTCACCAATAGCTGATGCAAAAACAATGACAAACTCTATTACAAACTGCTGCTTCCTTGCTGCTAAGGGTAACATCTCATTCTTATTTGGTGGAGGGGGGGGGGCATTACCTCATTTTTCAACAACTTCTTGTGTGAAAAATTTTAAAATTGTAAAGTCAGTGGATGTTCTCAGATGTTATATTGAGAGATCACACCGTTCATGCTTCAGCAAGAAACTTGATGGGTGGCTTTAGTTCTGTTTCTCCCTTAGGTCAATTCCTATGGGTCACCTTGCCACTCTTTTGGAGCACATCCATAACAGCTGCCCCCATCACCCCACTATCATTTGCAAACACTAATTGTAAAATGGGATGGGGGCCTAAACCATTGTGCAGATACAGCAACACTGTATAATTTTTAATTATATTTCATGTCTGCAGTAAATTGACACAATATCATTTAAAGTAAAACAGGCAAAGGAATTATCACCAAAATAAAACCAAGAAAACAAAGGCTTTTCAAAAAACAAGGGGATTATTCTTCTTAGTTTCAAAGGGATTATTCTTCTAAGTTTCAGAGGGAGACAATCTCCTGTTCCTTTTCCCTTTTCCAGTTAAAAGTATCTTAGGGAGTGCTGTACCTCAGTAAGAAAAAAGCTATGACCAAAAAAGATTGAACTGCATGAAGCACCCATTATGATTCATGCAGTACATTTTAATGCATCAACTGTCATTGCCACTAATTTTCATAATATAAGTTTTAGAATACTGCCCTCTACTTGATAAAGTTTGCTTAGCTCAAATAACAATCAGATAACAAATATGGGTAGAAGAGACATCATAGAAGGAATGGAAAGAATGGATAAAGGGAGGGACAATCAGAAGTTAAAAGAGAAATGGCATAAAACTATTAAAGCCTTAAACTGCTTAATGTAGCAAAAAAAGTTGGTTTTACATTTTACAATTTTTTTTACAACCTTTGTTCTGCACCACATGGTATAATGATTCAGTGGTGTGTGCAGAATTTCAAGGTGGGGGGAGGGGGGGCACAACCCGTGCTTCTCCCTACTGGCATGGATTTTGATGACCTTTCTTCTTTTTGCTTTATTTTTTCGCTTTTCTACTCTTCAGTTGTTGTGCAACTTTAGTTTTGTGCTATCCGAATGTTTGAGGACCCTATTCTTTTGCTTTGTGTATGTGTAAGGTTTGAATGCTCAGTCTGTCTCTTACAAACTCTTCATCTCCCTGGAACCCAGAAATTCCCCTACTGAGTGATTTTCCCCCGACTGACTTCGGAGGTGGGGACATGACCCCGGATCCCCCCCCTTTAAACATGCTACTGCACTAATTTAAAACTCACCAAACAATCTGTGGGGATTTCATTTTTTTTTTCATTAGAAATAATCAGAAATAGTTCATTCCATAGTAATTAACACAAAGTGAATGTTTCCTCCATGTTATAATATTCTGGTAAACAGTTCAAAAGGGAAAAACGAGGTGCTGGAATAAAAAGTGGATGTGGTCTGTCAAATTCTGATTAGCCCTGTAACACTGTAGCCCATTATGTATAGTCTTGTCATTGATAGAAAGCCCATGCATTTTAATTTTTTGGTCCCCTGTGATGTCTTTGTCCCTCCCCACATTTATCTTGTCAGGCTGTGCTCGCTTGTTACCATTGACCATTTGAAATTAGCTCGTGGAAGCATACATTTCCCACTCTTGGGTTTATTATGCTAAGGGAGGGGAGACTCAGACCCAAGTCCCTCTTCAACCTAATTTACCTAAAGCTACACCAATGGATGCAAGTAGCCCACTGCATGGTACCCATTGGTTCCTCAGCCAATTACTCCTGCAGTCAACAGGATTTACAACTTGGGTCATGTTTGACTGTATAGACCAATTGATCTTGATAACTGTTTAATTGGTTTTATTGTAAACTATAGAGCTTGTAGACTTGATGACGAATGGATCTATTGAATGCAATATATGACATAACTAAGCACTTGGTTTGAACCCTCACAAATCCCTTCCCTGTGATTCCCCCTCCTCCCCATTGGAAAATCATACCTCTCACCACAAATCACCCATTTCCTTGAGAGTCAAAATATGGTGTTCAAGAGAAGGCAGAGCCACACAATATTCCAAAAGATTTCTTGGCAGAATGGGAGAATGGATCCCTAGATAATAGTTTGTGATAACATGATTAAAGGAAAGTGTGTATGGGAATGGACAGGGCTAATGGGTATATAGACACTGGTAGAAGTACTGGGTGAAGGTCATGGTTTATGATGAGTCAGGCATCAAGGCACTAACTCCGTGGTTGAGGTTATGTGACAATTAAGTCCATGAATACCACCATCATGAGTGGAAAGTATAGAGTGGGTACCTCATCAGAGGTCTTCTTAGAAAGAAAATATTCCATGCCTAGATGGAAGGATACATGGGTTGGTTTTTTTGGAGTTATATGCCCCAATTTACACTAAGCTTCTGATTTTTTCTAGCAGCACCCATAGACTTTTCCCAGGTGTGGATCACTGGATTGGTCTCTCTACATCATTGTTTATGTAGAACATCATGAACATTGACAGTATTGAAAAGTAATTGATTCTACTTTTAACACGAATGATATAGCCGGTGCCAGATATAGCAACAGTGTTACATCCATTGCAAAGCCCAGGAAACTTTCAATCAGGTCATTTAGAGTAAAAAGACGAGTTATGTTTATGTTATTACATACATTATCTTGTTCACTAGTACTTTCAATAAAAAGGTTGCAACATGGTGGTTCTATGTGCCCTTCACAGTTGTTGAAGCCAAATTTGTTGTCCATGCGATGACCTGTTCATACACCACCAGACATTATTCACAAGGTTTATTCTGTTATAGTGCCCTCTATTCTGTGTGTCTTTCTGTGGTTTTCATACCCTTTGAATTGCTTCCATTTGTACCCACTATAGTGTTCTAGGTTACTATGGCCTTGAAATGATCCACTAGAATGCCATACAATTTGTGTATAATATTGAAATAACAATCAAATAATTATATGCTTTCTTCATGTTTTTGTTGGGAAAGATACCTGAGTAAAACATTTACAAAACATGACACAAACATGGTCACTAATCCCCTTTACTGATCCATTTCAATGAGAAGTTGCATTTCTGTCAGAAGGACATTGAACTGAAGTAGTGAATATAGTTCAAAGCATGACTGCAGAGCTCGTGCTCCTATTTATATGCTGCTGGTGTTATCTCACTGGTTTTGCAATAGGAGGTACTACCAACCAAGAAAGTAATATAATTCTGAGCAGGTGCATAGCCAGGATTGTGTAATGATGATGATGATGATGATGATGATGATGATGATGGTGATGGTGATGGTGATGGTGATGGTGATGGTGATGGTGATGGTGATGGTGATGATAGGTTTATAAAGCGCCTTATATAGCGCCTTGTATGTTCAACATCTCAAAGCTCTTCCCCTACCCCCCCATCGTGAATGGGGAGTTCCCCATCATGAATGGGGAGTCCCCCCATCATGAATGGGGAGTCCCCCCATCGTGAATGGGGAGGGGGGTAGGGGAAAGGGGTGGGGGTGTTGGCTAAACCACTGTGTCACAGCTGCTTAGTGTCTCATTTTAGCTTATTTGAAGGCACAGATCATGTAAAAATCTCAGATAAAGTTACACCCCACACCACCTTTGACCTACTGGGGTGTCTCAAGGAGCAACGTCATGGCATGCATTGCACATATTGCTGCTGTTGCAAATAGCTTTAGTTCTTAATATAAAATATCAGTTGAAAGAAAGTTTACAGAGGCAGTCTAGTCTGACAGAAGTTACTACTTGTCCAACTTCCAGACCCAATTAATACTTCATTATAACAAAACAAATTGCTCCTTGTAAAGTTTCCTTCACCAAAACAAGTTCCTTCCAAAGATAAAAAACATCCACCTGAAGAAAAACTTGATGATAGTCGGATATGTTAAGGATATTTTGCAAACATCTATCAAATTTAGATCAGTCAAGTGCAGTAATCTCACGTACCACATTTCCTATCGGCCAGACGGAACTCTACTACTGCACGTAATTGTGCTCGAGTGAATTGCTCAATGACCCTTTTCAAATAATCACTATATATTAATGTCATAACTCTTACCAGAAACATAGTAGTAGTCAGGAAGGAAGTATCACAATATCCGCATCTAAACTTGCTTCAAGTCTTTTGGCTACCTTAGTTCCGATTCAAATTACATGATTCTCATGGCTCAAAGTTTACAACTGTTCTCATCAAGATTGGCAAACTGGCATGCTTCAATATGGTGGTACATTGAATTGGTTCATGAAGTTTACAAAACTTTCAAAGCCTATATTAAAGGTCCTGAATTACACAAAAAAATTTCCTTTGAATTAAGCAACAGCTAATTCTCTTACTTCTCTTCTTATTTCTCTGCAAAGTTTATTTTATAACATTTTACTTCAGTATTGCATTTGTAAACCAAGCAATAACTTCTAGTAGATTTCACATTTAAAGGTAAAGAGCAGTCACCCCAAACTTACTTTGAAGAAAAAGCTAAATAACACAATTTTCATCTTATTTCTCTTCAAAGTATCTTTCATTACATTTTATGACTTTACGATTGCATCTTCAAGGTAAATCAAGCAGTGAAGAGGAAAAACATTGTCACATGACTCCCAAAGGTCAATCATGAAACTGGACAGTCTACTATACTTCTTCAATTTGGGATGACTGCTCCTGCCCTTTAAGAATAAAAAAAATACTGTCACATGACTCTCAGAAGCCAATCATAAAACAGGAAAGTATAGGTCTACTGCACTACTTCAAGTTGGGGTGACTGCAAGTTTATGACATGAAATGTCAAATCTAGACCATCTTCATACCCTTCATACAAATTATTGTTTCATGAGTGACAAATTTATGATTCAATTCCTGGTCTTCAAAAATTTGTGTCCAGATACTTTTTCAAATTTTACCCAAGATTCAAGATCCAAAATCGTCTCTTTATGCATAATTGTTCAGTGGAAGTGAAACTTGATATTCTGATTGCAAGCATTATACTTTCATGTAGTAGTTTCCTTCAATACCCTGGTTAGGATATCTGTATCAAATCAATTTGCCTCTTCAACATACTTACCTCAAAAACAATCAATTCACTAGTATGAGTAAACAGAGGTACTCTTGAAAATGCACAAGTAAAGGAACAGATTCTAATTTTGTAAACCTTATTTCTCGTCAACAGTTAAAAAAAAATCTAAAAAGACAAATCGGGTCAATCAAGTGATGGTCTGATTTTAATTGGCCATTACTGGGGTCTGAGACCTCTAATCTTTCAATTTTCTTGCTTATATGTCCCATGAACGGATGTAGGTTGAAAAACCTCTTGATTTTCTTAATTTCACTGTATATGATGGTTTTACATTACATTTAGGCGCTAAATGAAGACGATTTAAGGCTAATGAACCCAACTAATGTCTGCCTACAGTCACTTAACACAAGTGCTTCTCCGATTCATCTACTATAGTAAGACTAGAACCATAGCATTCCAAATAACAACTTGGAAAACAGTTTAAAGAAAAAATTAAAAATATTTAAAAATCTTGAATCTTTAAATTCTTTCTTCCCTGAAAAAAAAAAACAAAAAAAAAAACAGGTGGCTCAGAAAATTTCTAATATTGATAGAGCATCAAGGCAAGAGCTTCTTGCAATAACTCTCGGCTGACACATTTAAACAATTCAAAAAGCACAATCCATGCTTGCATCAATTTTTTGACAAGTTGTTTCCTAAAACAAATGGTTTAAGACAACTTTGTCTCTCATGTTGAGAAATTGCTTTCACTTTGAAGAAACCAAAATATTATTTTCAGAGAATAAATAAAAGGCATTTTAGTTATGTGTAGGGAGCATTGTTACAACCAGATGAAAATTAATGTTTGGCTGGGGAAGGTATATGAGGATGATTATTTATTTACACCATGTCAGGTGCATAAATACCAGTTGTATGGGGTCGAAAAACCCATTGATTTTTTAGAGTGAATAAGCAGTTTCCAATCATTCCAAGGTTGTTTTAAATATGCCAGACCGGGTGCTTGTCCATCACACGTTTCCACCCACTTTCACCAACAGCACACACAATCTTACTTGTAAACAATGAATCAATTGAAAATTTTCTGCTTACAAATTGTTTTGTAGCTCCTTATGTATAAGTTAAAATGTGAAGTTGTATTTAATAGTGGTCAGCTTCTTTTCTGTCTTATGAACAAATGCACACTATTAAAAACACATAGAGCCACAAAGGAAGGCAGAGTAATTGTTGAATTGAAAGTGCCATCACTGATCTTGGATCTTTCATACACTATGTTTAGATTCAATCTGCTATGACAGCACCTTCTTAAAGGCCAAGAGTAACCTCCTCAAAGTTACTTTGAAGCAACAGCTATATTTAACAATTTCCTTTTTATTTCTCTTCAAAGTATCTTTTATCATATTTTAGGACTTCAGTAATATTGCATATTCAAGGTTAACCAAACAGTAAACTCTAGCATATTTCACATTTGAACAAAAAAATTGTCACATGATTCTGAACAGCCAATCATGAAACAAGACAGTCCACCGACACTCTCTTCAAGTTGGGACCACTGCTATTGCCCTATTTTTGTATTGACAACAAGTAACCAAAGAAATAAACTTTGAAGCAATTTCAGGAGTCAGTTTTTAACCCAAATTCCAAAGTCTAGACCAACAGGAAGGTAATCAAGTTCATTTGTTGGGTAAGAGGTTTCTTCTCTGGTCAAGTGTGACCTTGAAATGACCTGAACATGGCAGGTTGTGTAGGTGTTAAGTTGGTATTATTTTCCTTCACTTCAATGGTGTAGGTGTGGTTGGATATGATTCGGGGTGTGAAATGCTAGATACCCTTGGTTCAACCTAGGGTTAAATTAGTAAATACTACCAGACACTTGAAAGGTTGATTTCCTACACCAGGAAGAAGTCTCAAATATTTTGATATCTTGTTGATCTCAAGTCAATTTCAAATTAAAATTGATTTGTTGATAATGTTAATAGTATTGACAGGGAAGGGAGCACAAGTTGTAGCCTGCTGGTCAAGGCAGGGATGGAGAAGCCCACTCACAGATCAGGAGAGGAATATAGAGGGACTGACAGCAAATGTTCTCTTTATGTCATACTTCAACTTGCTTTGTGAATAGTGTGGACAGGAAGGAGGACACAGGTTGTTGCCTGTTGGTCAATTAAGTCAGGGAGGGAGTAGCAACTCTCCTGTCAATGTAAGAATGCAGAGGGATTGAGAGCAATTGTTCTCTTTATGTCATACTTCAACTTGCAACTCTTTAAACTCAATTATTTACATACATGTTTTGGGGGTGTGGGGTGGGGACCTAAGATTGTATGGCAAAACATGTAGTGTGGAAAAAAACATAAAACCTACAACTCCATGAAAAAAAAACTGTCAGCTTCCTGGTGAAAATATTGAAACATTGAGAATGCAGTTACCCCGTACACTATCTTGTTTCATGCTTGTCTCTTGAGAATCATGACATTTTGTCTCCTAAATTGTGAAATTTAGAAGGGGTAACTGTTTGGTTTACTTTGAATAGGCGATGTTCTAGTCTTGAAATATCATGAAAGATACTTGTAAGAGAAAGCAAAATAGAAACTTGTGACATTTAATTGTTTTAAAATTTGGTGCAACCTTTCTCGCCCTTGAAGATAGCGGACTACCAACTCCAATACTCGTGCCTGGGAAAATATGTTTACTGACAGCGGCAGTGCCTTAAAAAATTTATGGGATGTTGTTTTTGACTGTGTTACTTATAAAAAGTGATCATAGACGAAGAGCTGCAATACAGACAATGTCAAATTCAAGGCAATTTGACCAATTTTAGTGCCATTTTTTTATTGTATTTCTCTGCTCTGTGAAATGCCATTTTTAAGCAGCTATTATGGCAGGAAACACATACCTATCATTCAAGGCTCTCTAGCTCAAAATTTCAATGGTCATGGAAATTTGAAAATGCAGTGAAAGCTTTAGCCTGCATTGTGAGATCCGATCAGAGGGTGGCATGTCCTGGTTGAAAACTTCTACCAGGAGCTAGGGGGCATGGAAGTAGCCTAATTTAGTGTGTAAGTCAATGCAGAGAGTTCTTACGGACATGTAATTAGTGGCTCACTACCTTATGAGGCAAGATGCCATAACCCCAACCTGAAGCAGTGTAGTAGACTGTGAAATATGCTATAAGTAATTGCTTGGGTTACTTTGAATATGAAATGTTAGAGTCCTGAAATATCATGAAAGATACTTGGAAGGGAAATAAACAGAGCGCTGTTCTTTCTAAATAAGTTTGGGTTGACCATTATTGCCCCTGAAGCTAGCAAACAGGATATAAAGGAACAATCTGTTGTAAAGGTTGTAGACCTCTCATGGTCACTATATTTGGCTGTCATGGGTAAAAGGAACTATTTTGAAATATTGTGGGTTCTACTCAGTGCTATGATAGCACAGCTTTAGTATGTGAATGCTTCCCTAATTGAGTAAGGTCTTCCTCTGTGAAACAATATGTTTTTGTGTTATTTCATGGAAGAAATTTTGTTATTTTGGAAGTCATTATTCCCACGGTAATATACAAAGTCATTGATTTTCAAATATTTCAAGCTATGCAGCGATATGGTATGCCATGATCACGCAATCTTACAACAACTCTACATGTAGGGAGTCAACACATACTGGACTAATGTTTTTAGGAGGTCAAATAATGGGTGCATCTTTGGTGACCAGGTCCAATAGTGTGGACAGTAGGGGAGGGGTTAGGGGTGTTCTGCCAAAGTGGGAAAGATAAATTAGGCATTGGTAGATAAGGACAAAAGTTTGGTGCATACACTGCTCCTGCACTTTTCTGCTTTTATATAAGACAACTTGGGCAAGGGGGTGGGGTAAGCCACTGTGTAGTGTTCAAGTCCCATGATGTATGATCCTGCCATGTGGCGATGTCCCTAAGGGCACAGTGTTTGCACAGGAAGAACAAAATATATCATGTTTATTGTCTTATTACTATCCAATACTTTAAATCCTTGATTTTATTGGTGATAGCTTAATGCAAGATACTGTTACTAACTGCTCTGAAATAGTCTTTTAATTGTATGGCAAGCTATCCAAACCCTAAGCCCCCATTTTCCTATGCCTACAAAAAACCCACTAGATAAAGGGGCATTTTGTCTCTGAATTGCATCAATATGGGAAAAATTAGAGACAATTCCTTTTATTAACATTAAGGCATTGTTGTCACTAATTAACTCTCTCATGTACCATTATTCCACCAAAATTGTATATTCCACATAGAAACATAAGTTTGTAAATCTGAAATATTGGGTGACAAATAAGCTGGCTTAAGTTTGAAAATTTTCTGTAAATTTGAAAAGAATATTTCCCTTTCAAGATATCATTTACATATGTTTCATTAATGTCCTTAGTTGCAACATTTTATTTCGGTCCCAAAATATTCCCTTCTCAGACACCAAGGATGTTTATACAGTAGCAGACTGTATTGTTTTATCATGATACTTGCATGGCTTTTATTTTGTAAATATTTAAGAAATGAGTAGGATCTGAATCACAGCCTGATATTTTATGTTTATAGCAGTCAATAAATATATCAGTACGATAATTTTATCAAGGCATTGATAATGTAATCCACAATGAAACTTCCTGTAACAATTGTTTAATTACTGATTATGAAACCATTGATATCTGATATGCATATAGTGCCATTCTTATCTTGAGGAGTACTTGATAAAATAATGTGCACATGAATCCCTACCTCATACTGCTGACAAAGAGTGACAAAGAGCAACAAACACCAAAAAAAGATAAATATATTAGGAAACAGAGGTATATTTGAAGAGTTCTATGACCTCCTGCATTGACTGACTTGTTTACTACAAACTGTGAAGTTCTCTACTCTCCCACACAATCCATTTAAAAAGCATGCCAGCTATTCCATTCATAGATTGTGTTGTTTGCTAGCACAGTGAGTGGGAGTTATGATTGGTGGATGAAAATGAATTATTCATAACCTGTTTTCCAATGCCAGACATGGACTGTGTGAGTGCGTTTCTAACTTAGGCTTTATTGGGCAAAAGTTAATTGTTTCTAGGGGGCGTGATTAGGTGACGGATGCAGAGTTCAGAGAATTTCAGGTGAAAATGGCTGGACCAGAAGGGTAGGTTGCTCCCTGTCTGGTAGGTGGACTGATTGAAAAATAATATAGTTCATAAATAATTCAGGATAAGAGAGTAGGTGAAAGGGACTCCAACAGACACTGAAATGATTGGAGTAAAGTTCCAGGTCAAAGGATAAGTGATTCAGAGGAAGGAATGTAAAGGGTTGAAAAACAGGAAGTGCCATTGACTCCAGCTAGACTGCTGTGAGACTGGTTGTTGCAGGCAAACAGGGTTCCATATTAGAATGCTTAAGTGACACATGTAAAAGTTGGCAAAGTTTCTTTGTGCAAAAAGCAACTTACATTTAGGAGTAAAAGAGGGTGATGTATTAGCACTGTAGACCGATTGTGATTGGTATTGGTTGTGTGGAATTTCATTCCTGTTTGGTTGGGTAGATGTACAGTGTGTGGATATACTATTTGAAAAAATAGACATTAAACTTTAGAATAAATGTTTGTAGTAAACATAGCACACATATAATTGTAAATTGAATTGGAGAAATTTTGTTTCAATTATGGAAAAGTTCAAAATACAACAAAATTGTTCTGCCACCCAGGTGCTGAATTAAGCTCCTTAAAGTCTCTTCAATTTTAGGATGTCAACTTTATGTAAAGTACAAAGTGCATGGGGAAATACTGTCACCTCAAAAGAAGGCCTTTTTTAATTGAAAAGGGGGAGTGAAGCTTAGGGCTTGAAGTGAAAATTGAATTTAAAGTCTTGTCTCACCCTCCATTAATTTTAATCACCACTGTCACATTAAAATGTAACCACCTTGTCACCATTTAGGAGAGAGGGACTTTATTTAATACTTTTAAGATATTGCAAATACATTGTCAAATACATGCATTTTCTAGAATGTCCAAAACTCATTATTTATCTGAGATGACCTTCATGCAGCCTCCTAAACCATAAACTGTACTCTTATCTGCATCATGTACTATGATGTTGTCCATATACTGACATCTGCAGGTTTGCAAAGGACTGCAACCCATGGAGAAAAGGATGAGTAATATTGTATGTTGTGACTCATTGGAAACTAAAAGGGAACTTGCGACTGGTGATTTCTGGACTGAATAAAAATTTTGAAAAGAAAAAGATGGTATGGTGATAAAAACATCAGATATCAAACTCCAAAATAAACATTGCAATATTCTCCTATCATACTGACTTCGAGCAAATAGGTCTAATGTTTTTTATTCTCTTCTGGCTGAAAAAACTACATACTGTACCAATTACTCCATTACTTTCTCTACAGTAATTTTCTTGTATCAGTGCACTATGCGACTCTCTACCACATGTCCTCCTGTGTGTGATTATTTATTAATTTCTCCCCAACTTCCAACCTCCTTCCTGTAAAATTCATAAGGCCTACTTACCTAACAGATACACAACTGAAAAGTCCTTCAAATCTTCATAATTGAATGCATCTTGCAAATACAAAAAATTTAGACTAGAATAAACTGCAAAATTTTCTGTGTTAAATAACTTCAATGTATGATATTTTGGGGGGAACCCTCTGCACCTAACTTGTATTCTGACATGCTACTTGTTTGCCATCATATTTCCTGATTCCTCCACTATTTTTTGCCTTTCAGTTACCTTTTTAATTGGATTACAAAGAACATAATGTAATTTATTGTTGGATAACTAATTAAAAATGGAAGCAAGTATTAATCTGTTTTAAAGCAGGCATAAAAGTGATCACCAGTCTGGCAATAACTTTCTTGATTATTCTAATTGAAAGGTGGATGCCATAAATCTATTAATATTTATATACTTATTCAGCAGGAACTAATACAAACTGGCTTTGCTTAAAGCCTCCTGCTGTCATGACGTACACTACCACACCTTCCCATTCATGGGCTCATTATAACACAATGAATTGGGGCACTCTACAACTACTAACAAACAATTTTTGTAGCTATTATTAACAAATTGTTTTGAACAGGTTACAAGAGCAATGGATGTGGTTTAGTTGAAATAACTAATAGTCTAGACAATGGTTATTGACTTTGTCAGCATGTTACTTACTGCAAGTAGTACAGATCAAGTGAAAAAGTAGCACTTTACAGATAGGAAAAGTACTGATTTATATCTATAGTATGTTTCATGGTATCAGGTGAAAAAGGTTCTATTTTATATTTTGCAAAAAAAATGGTGGCATTGTTTGTGGCCATATCACTACAAAGACTTAGTGCTGATCCTGTGCTTATCTTTGTCCATTTTCTATATGACTTTATATACCAACAGATAAAATCTAATATGAGATAATCATCTTGTTTCTGAGAAAGACTTCACATTAGCAGAAAAGCTAAATGCAAAGCAAATGAATTATAGGTTCATGTTTTGTATATATAAATATATATAAATATATTTAGAGTTCCTCTGACCCTAGCTACTATAAACTGCCTTTCACAGTGGGTGCATCTACATATTGTGCCAACATTCCTATGCCTATTACATGTTAATGTTTTGACTATTTGATGCACTTGTTCTATGTAATTGACGTGAATTTCTGTTGGGTTGGTTAAGTTTTGCAGTAGTTGAACGGCCTCTGGTCTCAAAAGTAGTGATATAAAGTAACATATGCATGGGAAATAATACACATTGAATGCATGAACTTGACAGGGTACTGTGTTAAAATTTTGGATTTAGAATTGGTACAGGCATATAAGGTTGGGTGGGGTTTAGAGATGCAACCTCCCTCCATTTGCCTAATGCAAGGTTTGTGCATGTCTGGGCCAAAAGATTTTCAAATTTGCTACAAGTGCATGCCCCCTCGTTGATGTACATTGGTCCAAAGTTTCTCTCCCAGCCAACAATTTTCTATTTTCCAAATATGTGTGTCATTTCTTATGTTCAGTGCTATCTTAAGAATATTTTAAATGCCTATCCCAAACATTGCATTGAGGATAGGGATACCACTTTGTTATATGTTTGTTTTCCTTTTTCTGTATAGGGTCCTAAAGCAATGACAAAAGCCTTGCAATTGTGCCCATGTGGTATGCCAGAGATCCTGGTAGATGCTTCAGCACAGGTAGGAATTTAACAAAACCATATGGAATATATTAAGACAATGTCATAGAGCATGGTGAAAAAGGTAAATCTACTTTTACAACTAAACTCTGAATATCTGATTTGACATAGGGGTGGAGGCAAATGATTTCCTATCGCATTATTGTTGTCACCTTCATACGGATGTGTGCATGCGAGTAAGTAACTGTCATGTTGGTGAAAATTTTACAATGTCACCCGATTTTGCACATTTTCAATGTTTAGCACATATATGATCATAAGATCACAATTTATGGCTAGGAAGAATGAGGAAATGCAACATTTAATGGTCAGTTCTTTCCTTGTGCGAGTCACACACATTTTCATGAATTAATGTGATGGTAAGTATGATAGCTGGGTAACATGTAAAATGTGCACAAATTGAAGCATTTATTGAAGTGGGAACAAATAGAGTACTCCCATTTGTGTGAAACCCTCTTCATCCTTAATTCCATTGAATACATCATGCTATTCCAACCCCTAATATTTAGTGATTTGAGAGGTGCTTTTGGTGCTGCAACTACAGGTGACTGCCCTATATTCTGACACCCTGTGTTCTCACACCCCTATTTTCCGACAATTTCTATATTCATCTACGACTGAGTTTTGGAAACATAGGGGTGTCGGAACAAAGCCTGTGTTGGAACGTAATAGATTTGTCCTAACATAAAGGTTTCGGAATATAGGGCTGTAACCCAACTATCACTGATACACATGAAATGGATTGGAAGATTAAAGCTGAGTTATAGGCGACTAAAATCAGACCATGACTTTAATTGATTGTTAGAATTCCTCAATAAGGTTTCCAGATAAGAATCAAACAAAACCTGCTGCTTTATTTGATGAACAAGGTGAATTCATTCTTCAAATGGCTCATAAATTAAAGCCCATTCATGGTCTTACATATTTACCCTTTCAAATTCATTACCCTGCATTTGATTTTTTGCTTTTTGAGAGGAACCACAGCTAGTCTGATTACTTTTAAAAAACGACAACATATCACCTCTGTCAATACAGACTAAAATTATCACCCTAATAGCTAAATTGAAACTGTTTTACCAGTACTAGTTGTTTAATTTTTTTATCTGAATGGGAGACATCATTATCTTGTTTTTATCCAGGTGATATACAAGTGATTGCTTCAAGAGATTAAATCCTGTTTGTTTTGGATGTTTTACAAATATTGGCAGAAATGGTTGTCACTCTGTCTCCTTGGGGTAAACCACAAACTTCCAATGGTGACTTCCTTGTCTAGTTTAGTAAGGTTAGGTGATTTTAAAAAAATAATCCTCCATGCATTGTTTTGGAATTGTCTCCCATTCAGATAATTCAGAAAAGAGATTAAACAATTAACACTGGTAAAGCACTTTAAATTTTAGTTCAAGGTAAAACACTTGGGAGGGTTGTGTTGTGTGATATTTAGATTATTGTCAATTAGGGGTAAAAATTTACTTAGCTTAATAAGTCTGGTATGATAAACTTGGTTTTAGTGGAAAGAGGATACTGCTCTCCCAAAAAATGGGAAGAAGAAGAAGAAGAAGAAAACCTAGGCTTATTCAGTGCTTGCATTAGAAAGTAATGGAAAATGATGAGCCTACTAGTACTGGTAGGATGGAGGTTAATTATGCTATTTGAGGTGGACGGTGTGGGCAAAGACTGGCAAAAGTAGTTAGCTAGGTGAGGATTTAAAGCTCAGTTTAAACTGATTGTATAAAGTTGGGCCAGCTATAACCCTTATCCAGTGTGGCTGAGTCACAGGCTTGCTTTTGTTTAATTTGAAACCCTTACCACCCCCCCCCCCCCCCCACTGCAAGCTGGATGCTCTAAGTACTTGACTATGCAGTAGCTCTCTAGAGAATGATAATACTGACAGTAAATGAATATATTGTAGCAACCTTCTCACCCTTGCCCCACCTATGCCTTTTGAATGAGATCAGTAAGTAAATCAGCAAATACTTAAAGATAGTCAGTGTCTTCTTTGTGTGTCCCACCTCCTGAAATGAAGCAAAAAACACCAGTCACAAAAACGTCCCCAATTCATAAGGGGTCTTTATACAAAAAAAAAAAGATGAGGTTGGTTTTTGTCTTTTGCAATAATCCCTAAAGCATCCTATTGCAGCGATTAATTGCTGTTCCCAATTAATACAAAGGTTGAACAAATGAAGAGTGCATGGTATTCAAAATATGGCAATTAACTTTTAGGAACAGACTTCCTGTGGTATTTAATGTGTCTAGTAAAGGGCTAAATAATGGACACTATCAAAACAAAACTCCAGCCAAATGGCTGCAAAAGTGGGTCTGTGAAAAATGTTTTAGTAGCAAGAGAGATGTTGGTGGATGGTAGGTTCTGCATCCAGCACACTGATATGAAATTCTTAACTTACAGAGCATTGTTTCCTTTTGAAGTTCCTGCTGTGGCAGACAGTGCTCACCAGAAGAAATCAGTTTAAAGGTCAAGAGCTGAGCCACCCAAACTTATTTTGAAGCATTAGCTAAATTTCACAATTATCTTCTTAATTCTCTTCAAAGTACCTTTCATCATATTTAAGGACTTCAATATTGCATATTGAAAGGCAATCCAAACAGCAGTTCTAGTAAATTTCACATACAGTGAAGAGAAAAATGTCACATGACTCTCAAGAGCCAATCATGAAACAAGACTGTCAACTAACTACACTACTTCAAGTTGGGATGACTGCTATTGCCCTTTTTAGCCACTGAAACGTTGGATCAAAAGCAACTGAGTAAAACTTCAGAAGACAAAAGTTTTGGGGCTACATTGTTAAATGAAATACTTCATCCAAAGTTGAGGCAGGGTCATTTTAAATTAAAAGGACAAAACTAAACCAAAACTGATGAAGACTTTTTATAGTCTAGTTCTCAAAGGTTAAAGAACTAAAAACATTTTACTTTTGGTCGGAAAAGACCACCCAGTAGCCTTCTGTGCCATTATTCCAGGTGTGGCAAAGAGATAATTGGCAGTATACAAGATTGGTTAAATAAAGTGTAGTACCAAAAAACAGATCTAGTCTATAGAAGTACAATGTTTCAGGGGTTATTTGAATAGTAACTTCGATTGTTTTAAACCCCAAAAACCTGGAAGTAGAAAGTATGGTGAAATATATTTAGAAAAGTAAAATGCTGTAAAAATGAGAGGGTTGTCATGCAGTGCTACCATTGTGATGGGCAAGATTTAACAATTTTGCCTGATTCAAATACTGTTAACCCTTTACCGTTGTGCTCCAAGCGGGGCATATTTGCGCGCCTCGGGAGTGCATCAGCTTACGTAGGCTATTGACCCTGTGACCTTAAATTATTGTCTCTCTCGTTGTTGTGTCCGAATTTTCGGGTAGCTACTCGCAGTTTCGAGCTCCGCGTGAAACAGTAAAGATGGGTGACAGCCATGCTCTCTGTATGGGTCCAAAAGGACCCAAACAACAGCAAAGGGTTAAACAGCCTAAGCTATGTCTAGTTTACTAAAGGCCTATTTTATAGTTTTCCCCTTTTTGTGGACTTTCCCACCACCACACTAATTTTTCTACACAGTGGTACTTGTGATGAAGGGAATGCCAATAGGAATCTACTTTTTGGGAACTCAATGCAAGCTTGTAGTACTCTAAAATTAAGTTAGAGTATACAGTATAAATCAGTCTTTCAGTCAGAGATGGCAATTTTCCACATTATCTCACAAACAGCCTGTATTTAGTTGCACAGCATGCTGCTCATTTCCATTTTTAATTTGGATTGTATTTCACTATTCCTGGAGTGGATATCAGCTCTTTTGGAGTGAACTTTATGACTTGCATTCTTCAAACTAGTGAAATTTCACTCCTTTTGTTGTTAGAATGTGTCCTTTGGCAATTTCCATACATTTTAAAGATATGTAAGCAGTTAGTTCCTTCAAGCAATTAGGAAAATTTATGTTTTGTAGCGTAATTATGGGCGGCCAAAAGGGCCAAAAAGACAAATGGCAAAATATTCAATCTAATTTCAAAAATTAATTTTAAAAATAAAAAAAATTCTAAGTGAGAAATTTAAAAATAAAATAAGCAATGATTACATTTAAACAAGCGAGCAATACATATTACGTCCCCAAAACAAATTAAAAAAAACCACTAAAAGTAGTTATAATTAATCTTAAAATTAACACATTACCGTTTTATCCAAATGAAACATCAAAGCCCCCCAATAAATAAAAAAAGGAAAACAAATAAAAAGAAATAAAATAAAAACGCAAATAGAAACGCAATTTTGTGATTTTGTTTTATCTTGTGTTTCATTTTATTCCCCGTTATCTTTTTTTTTTAAATTTATTTGGGTTTCCTAATAGTTATTTAAAATCGTCTTTTTTGCCTTTTTGGCGCGCTATAAGTGGCCAAAAGGGCAAAAAAGACAATTTGCGAAAAAGACAAACTGCGAAACAGACGATTCGTGAAAAATAATGAGGGCGTCCTGAGATTGATGGATTCAGAGCACCTATCTCTATAAATATGCTTGGACAGCGCATTAGATATCCAAACCCGCACAACCAGTTAAAGCCACCGCGAAGACTTGCTTGCAGCCATACACTCCCTGTATTGAGGAGCATGTAGCAAGGCAGTACGCACATCAGTGGGCAGTCTGAGTCGATCAGGGAGGTGTTATTAGCTATTAAAACCTCCATGGAGTGATAACGTTTTCTCGCGGCCCGCAAAGCAATCAGTTAAGAGGTTGGGGAGTGGAATCATATGAAAGTGTGGGGGACTTTTTCACCATTTGAGATGGAAGGGGAAACGGCGTCGTCAGAATTTTCGTCACGGAGGGGGAAATAAGTTTTGTGATCGTTGGCATGAGGAAGGGGTCTAAGGGGACGGGGATAAGTCTAAGGGGTCTTCCCCCTCTATTTTCGTTTTCTTGGGCAATAATTGCTGTGTGTTCCATCATTTTTGGAAAAGTGAGGATGCTTTTTGAAGATGTCCCCCTCCCCAAAAAAGTGAGGGCGTCCCACGTCCCCTCCCGCCAAGGATCCACGTCCAAGAATTAGCCCGCTTTAGATGGGTAGTTTGTCATACATAAACTGGTGGGCTGAGAATTAAGGTTCCTGTGAAGTCTCATGGTGCCCAAGTTCACTGAGCAGTTTTGTTTGATCCTTCCATATGGAACTAATGAGCAAACCCTTCAGTCCGTCGGCAAAATCTGTATGGAGCTCATGATTTCTGCAGGTAGCAAACCTTTATCGGATTCACAAGGGGCCCAAATGGACCAGCCCATATATGTCCGTATGACCCATATGGGATAGTTCAGGGTCCTACGTGGCAACTACCCCATTAGGGGCCAGATCTATCCCATATGGACCTTATGGGCATATGTGCTGGCCGGAAAAAATGAGCCCCTTACAAATTTTGGTTGCAAGTTCATATTATGGCCCCATACGATGGCGCATGTTAGGTCCCTAGGGATCCCTTATGGGAATGCTACCATGGTGACATAATGTTATCACTTTATTGGCCCCAAAGGGTCTAGTGTAGTCTATCACAGGTGTGGGACTCCAAAGGAAGGATGGAACACAGCAATTATTGTCCAGGAAAACGAATGTTTTAGAAGAAAACTAACCTAGCAATCCTCACTTTTTGTTCCAAATAGCATCTGAAGGCATTCAGTTTTTAAAACAATTTCCAAAAGGGAGGGGGAAGACCCCTTAGACCTATCTCCGTCCCTTTAGACCCCTCCCTCATGCCAATGATCACAAAACTTACCCCCCCCTCTTCCGTGACGAAAATTCTGACGACGCCGTTTCCCCTTCCACCACAAATGGTGAAAAAGTCCCCCACACTTTCATATGATACCCTTCCCCAACCTCTTAACTGATTGCTTTGCGGGCCGAGAGAAAACGTTATCACTCCATGGAGGTTTTAACAGCTAATAACACCTCCCTGATCGACTCACACTGCCCACTGATGTGCGTACAAAGGGGGTGTATGGCTGCAAGCAAGTCTTCGCGGTGGCTTTAACTGGTTGTGCGGGTTTGGATATCTAATGCGCTGTCCAAGCATATTTATAGAGATAGGTGCTCTGAATCCATCAATCTCAGGACGCCCTCATTATTTTTCACGAATCGTCTGTTTCGCAGTTTGTCTTTTTCGCAAATTGTCTTTTTTGCCCTTTTGGCCACTTATAGCGCGCCAAAAAGGCAAAAAAGACGATTTTAAATAACTATTAGGAAACCCAAATAAATTTAAAAAAAAAAGATAACGGGGAATAAAATGAAACACAAGATAAAACAAAATCACAAAATTGCGTTTCTATTTGCGTTTTTATTTTATTTCTTTTTATTTGTTTTCCTTTTTTTATTTATTGGGGGGCTTTGATGTTTCATTTGGATAAAACGGTAATGTGTTAATTTTAAGATTAATTATAACTACTTTTAGTGTTTTTTAATTTGTTTTGGGGACGTAATATGTATTGCTCGCTTGTTTAAATGTAATCATTTCTTATTTTATTTTATTTTTAAATTTCTCACTTAGAATATTTTTTACTTTTAAAATTAATTTTTGAAATTAGATTGAATATTTTGCCATTTGTCTTTTTTGCCCTTTTGGCCGCCCATACGTAATGACATGTTGACCTGCCAGGTATGTACCAACTTTTCAAGAGCGCTGTGACATGTTGTCCTGCCAGGTATGTACTAGCTTTTCAAGAGCACCATAAATAATGGTAAACCACCATGTGCTGAAATAGTTTTGTGGTTAAAAAGGTGGTATTACTCTGACAGGTGAATTAACAATTAGGTTCAATTGAATTTCCTTGGGTTTGTGCAATTCACTTTTATCATACCCCTTGATCAGGTCAACTAGGTTGTGGTTTTTTAATTACTGGTAAATACACACCCACAATACAAAAACAACTTGTCTTAACATGTTGTATTTAAAAGGCAAATCTCTTAAGAATATATTTTAAAATCATTACTTCTGCCCAAGGAATATTGCTTGTTATAGTTTTCACATTTGTGGACAGTTTGAACTTCCTTAGCAATGCTAGTTAACACTCAATTCATCCAGCAAACAAGCAGAGTTAAAAGACTGAGGAAAACTTTCTCTTGATGCTTTCTAATCTGGCCATTTTATCTTCTCTCTATTGCTGCTATGTTGCAATTGCAATTTCTGAGAAAAGGGGCAACCACTGTTGTAAGAAACTTTTATCTAAATGACTTAGTTTTCCTGTAAAATTTGACTTTCACCCTTTTTTTGTGGATGCTTATTTTGTCAGCTAGAAAAAGGTGGATCATTTAGAAGATCTTCAGTTAGGTTGAGACTTAAAATTTAGTAAACTTCCTGCGATAATGGATAGTATGAGATGTTGTAGAACCAAAAAGGTTGTGCCATGCATGGGTACAGTATCATTGGAACTTACACTAGCAAATGGGGTAGGCTGCTAAATTTTGTGAGTGTGAGACTTTATGTTGCACAGACATACAGTATGGGTAGTGGAATCATTTTGTCCTTTTAAAATATTGTCATGTGACTTCAATTTATTAATGGCTTTTAAAAACCATAACATGAAAAGGGTATTGTGCCATACCAAGTTGATGGTGGGAAAAAATAACATTTTGTGGATAATTATACCCATGCGTAAAGGAAGGACATCCAGTCTCAAGGTCTTCTATTAATTACAAGCATCAAAACCTAAAGGTACATTTATAGATTGTATCCACACTTTCCATCCACTTTTTTTGGTTAGAGGAGAACCTTTAGTTGCTTTTCAGTCACCATAATTTGAAATAGCATAGTAATCTGATTAATTTAGGTGGTTCTTGAGAGGCATGGGACATGCTTTTGATCTCTAAATGAAAGAAACAATGGGGGAATAACTCATTGATTTACCTTGAATATGCAGTGTGTAAGTCCTGAAATTTCATAGATTGGAGAAAAATTTTTTGAAGAGGTCTGTGGGATCTGACCTTAGTTTGAAAGTAAGATTTTGGTGATCTTGAATGCTTTTCCCTTTTAATGCATTGATACATTGAACAACTAATGGTACCATTTTGTCATCACAGGTGACAATTAAATTGTTCAAGTCTTGGCAAGGAAAACTGACATTTTATCTAAGTTTCATTTTGACTCACAGTCACCTGCTTCTTGTAACATATTACATGACACCCTGAAAACAAATTTCTTGTGAAATAACCTCTGATGATATCAGTAAATATAAAAGCAAAGGAAAATATTATCCAGACAATGTCAAAACAGAGTTCTAATTGACAATCTGTTGGGAGAAAAATCATGATCTCCACAGTCCCTCTGTCAATTACTCTCAGTTTCAGTTTACGGGTATAGGACTGTCAAAAGCCAAGTTTAAGTGAAGACAACATAATGTGAAAATTATTTTTGGAATAAATTGCATAAACAATTGTTATACCACAAAGCATAGAATTTCAAAAACATTGGTTTGCAGCTTGCTCCCACAAGGACTGACCACAAATGGGGAGGTCTGTAGGATGATATCAGATTAAGAAACAATGGTATGTAGTACCAGGAGGGAACTTGTGTGGTTCGAGGGGTAAACCTACCAATTACATGGTGGACAGCCTTGGGTAGGTTGCATGTCAGGTATCAACCTGCCAGTGGGTATTATGTTCACTTTTGAGACTTTTAACTATCTTATAATATTTTTGTTGAGAAATTTAAATTGTATACATTGATGTATTCAAGAAGTTTCAGGTGGGGTCTCAAGATGGGGGCACACTATGAGGCTAATTCATACAGAACTTATAATTATTGGTGTGTATACATGTATCTATATGTATATGTTTGAGTAAAAATAATTTTGTTGTTCTGCATCATTTTGTATAGTACAGTCTCAGGCATATATCTGCAAAATTTTGCAAAAAGGAGTTTGCTCTTGTTTATAGGGATCAATCTGCACCTTCCCTGAGCTATTTTGAATTACTTGACCTTGCAGTCTGGCATAGATCCAGTATACATATACCTTGCAGAACCATGAAAACTCTTCAGTACATGAAAAGGCATTAAAATACTTACTAACCCAGGACATTGCTGTTCAAGGGAAGGGAAGCAGGGTTAATGTGTTTGCTGGGATGGTTTGGTTCATATCTGTGAACCTCCCCATGGGCTGGGGGTCGTAGAATATGACCACAGTATTTCCCGACTATGCCACTAGAGGGAATTTGACTTGCACCCATGGACTTATATACATGGACAGAGCATGTAATGTGTATGTCCTATCTGTAGATGGTCGCCACCGATGGGGACAAAAAAGGCGCACCAAGATGGCTGCCGTGAAGCTATCAATCATCTGATTCAACGACTACTCTGTAATATTTTAAGCAAAAGTTACACTTGAATGGGAAACAATATCATATTCCTGCAATTTGTGAAGTGATTTTGACCTTACCTTGCTATTTTTTAAAAAATATTTCAACTTTCTTGCAAAATATGGTGATATACTTGAGCAAGTCCAAGCTTTTACACAAAACCATAGCAGACGGCCATTTTGGTGGGCTTTTTCTCACATGTACGGTAGGGACAAAGTACAGTACAGTATGCTCTGTCCATGTATAGGAAGTCTGTGCTTGCACCACATTTGAACTGTATTTGAAACTGAATTTGAACTTGTACCATTTTTCAAACTTACCTTTTTACTTGTTGACACTATATAACAGTTACATTAGTAAAGGTACACGTTAGGGAGAATGAATTCTGCACCCCAACTTGAAGGAGCTGTATACAGAATGTCCTGTTTCATGATTGGCTCATAAGGACGATGTGAAAATATTTTTCCTTCCCAATTGTGAAATTAAGTATGAGTATCTGCTTTGTTTACCTTGAGTAATGCAATATTGAAGTCCTAGTATGTTAAAAAAGATAGTTTAAAGAGAAAAAAAGAATAACATTATGAGATTTGCTGCTTCAAAACAAGTTTGGAGTGACTGCTCTTGCACTTTAAATTTCATCTCACCAAGTTACTAACTAAACTAGCTATCTGTAAAGACTTGTATGAATGAATTATAGATATTGAAATGACCTCTATATGGCACTTCCCAAGGCAGTAGGAAGGTACATCTCTATTAACCCATTCGCCTCCACTAATTTTAAGTGAATGAAGTCCTATCATATAGCAACTTGGAATGTACGTGATGGTATCTGACATAGCCCTTAAGAGATATTTATAATAGTTGTTTGCATGCTGATTTAGCACAAAATTGCAATGGGCAAAATGCTTTGCCATCACTAGTTAATAACTATTGACAGTGCCATCTCATTATTGACCCTAATGGCCTGCAAGGGAAGCTACAGTATTCTTAATAGGTGTGTCTAGCTTTGGCATGCTGGCTCACATGCAATACATTTTAAAAAAGAAACAATTTTATGTGAAATATTTGAAATGGCTCCATTCTTCTTCAGTTACATTTATCTTTAGAACCTGTCACATTTGATACTTGTAGACTTAGCTTTATTCAAAAGTTTGTAAAATGAGTGTCACAGTCTGGGGCCTAAATCAGATCACTTATGAACAACATGTTTTGATCATTTTCTGATGAGACTGGGACAGAGGGTCATATCATAATTCCTGACAAATAAAAAACAGGTAGTATAAATTTTTGCTTCATGGATTGTTTGTGTGTATGGCGTTGAAAAATTGAACTTTATATATTTCCCTCTCAAATGGCAGCAGCTTTAGTGACTATGGTATGAAATTTATGAATATGTATGTTTAAATGAATCCTATGAAATGAAGAGGGACAGAACTTGAAAAAAGTGTTACACTAGGGGATAGCAGAAATGTACAAATATATTTTCTTTTCTTTCCAATTTCCATTTCTTCAAGAGACCTATTTTTCTTTTTTTCTCTCTTTTAAGTAGTCGTACAGGTTCTTCCAAGCAAAATTGTAGAGTGAGAAATCCCCCTCCTGGGCCCACAAAAAAAAAAAAAAAAAAAAAAGGAATAGAATGAATCCCTTTTTTGGTCTGTCCTTTTTCTAAAATAACCCCCCTCCCCTCCTTCCATAGGAAACATAACAATGTTGTAAATATTTTTAAGGATTGATATGGTACTTTTAGAATTCTTATTTACAACATGACATAAGCCTATACAACTTAGTGGAACACTTTTCAATGGGGGTATATTTTATTTACTTAAGAAGCCTTATTAAGCTCATGAGGAGATATATGCCATCCTTGTGAGTGTGGATCATGGGAGGTAGCAGGGCCAGCATTTTTTCAACAGCCGGAACCCTGTATCATGTCCAAGACCAGACTCATCTAGTAGACAATCAAACCACATGAATGCGCACAAGAAACATGCAAATATACACTCAGAATGGTGGGCATGCACACAAAACATAGATAAATGGGAAATTATTAAATGCAGTATTTTTTTACTATCATAGTTAAATAGGTTCAAACTGGGGGCGATATGCACTGTTTAACAAGAAATTTCCTAACTGGCTAACCATAACCCTAATTCATAACCTAATCTCAACCCCAAAAAAGAATGCAATCGATTCCATGCAATGGCAACAGCCAATCAAGAAACACTTTGTTAAACAGTGCCCATCTGTCTTCAGATTGAGGTTTTGTCAAGGCCCTAAAATAATCTGTATACCACAATGTTATATTTTGCTAACAGTGATGGTAGTAGAATGATTCCCTCTTCTGATCTGTCCCTCTCTAATTTAAAACCCCATCCATACAAAACACTGGTGCTTCAAATTATATATCTTTAAGTATTTCAATGAAGTACATTTTTTAGTGATATTTCAACTGCAAACAAATTGAAATATAATTCCGTTTGTGCAAACTTTCATGGAAGCCTGCCATATACCTAACCACCAGCAACTTTTTCCTGTGATCACATATTTGACCCAATTTTGACAACTGACATCACTTTGCAGAGTTGCATATCCCAACAGTGCCCTTTAGAGAACAAACACAGCCAGAATACTTGAAATTTTTGAAAAGTGCATTTTAATATTCAATGTAATATCATAAGTATCTAGTTTAAAATGAATTTTGAGTGGCCATAAATCAAATTTTGATAATACCAAATTAAGATTGTATAAAAATAATAAAGTTAATGTTTTATACCTTTAAGGGATGAGTGAATTATGATTGCAAAGATCAGCTTCCTTATAAATTAAATACTAAACAGAATCATCCATTGTTAAAAAGATATCAAAGAAAGCTATGCACAAGTGACCCAATGTCAACTTACTGATCAAACAGTTTGATAGTTAGGCTAAGTTTATCACTTATACATAAACACACAGTAAAAGTTTCATACAATCTACACTTAGTAATATTTCATTTTTTGTTGCTTTAAAGGACAAATGTTCTGCATCATTCCAGCTTGAGAGGCAATATACGTCTGGTTCTTTAATACATCACATTAGAAAAACAGAAAATATCTGTAATAAACTGCTTGATTAATGCAATGTTATCTTCTTATATGCTATATTTCCAGTGTTTGCCACTCATTGATATCTGTTTTCCAAATCTCAGTCTTTGTATCTGTTTTCTTAATCTCTCTTTATATCCATCACCCTTATTTGATTGTCCCTTGGATAACTTATGTATGTTTTCTTTTTCCAGTTAAGTGAAAACATTTCATTTACCAGGACTGTAACTTGGGCAAAGTTTTTGGAAGGGGGGGAGGGATGAAGTTCAAGCACTGTGTACAACCACTATTTACTTAAAAAAGTGATATATAAAAAATGATTCTATGGGGGGGGGGGATTTTATGGAGAGAGACTGAAGTAACTCTTTCTCTTTTCCCATCCTCAATCTTGAAATCTTAAGTCTTTTCTGCTTCCTCACCCTATACCGGCACCCTACGTCATGGGATTGTCCTTGAGCAGTCCTGCCCCTTTTGAGAGCAGTTGTACACTTTCAAATGTAGAATTGTAAAAGAAGCTTTCCCCTGATTAAATCTTTAGTTATCATTTATCATGTGTCTATATAAACATAAAATGCTGCAAGAAAATGATGTGCTTCATCATTTCTGAATAAATGTATCTTAAGCAAATATAGCAACACAAAACAATTGCCACAATTGATTAATAGGAGGTATTTATAAATTGTGATGACAGTGCACTCTAAAATCAAAAGAGTGAACTAAGTCACTCTTTGATAGAGTGAAAAGTGTGAACTCACTCTATTAGAATAATAATTCACTCCAATAAGATTGAAATTCACTCCAAAATTAGTGAAATTCCCTTAAAAAGAGAGAAGTTTCACTCTTGATGGAGTGCCTACAGTGATCACTCTTAAAAAAGAGTGATCATTGCAGGCACTCGTGGAAGTGAATTTTCCCTCTTCCTCTAGTGAATTTCACCCCTCTTGGAGTGAGTTTCACTCCTCTTGGAATGAATTATCACTCTAATAGAGTGAATATACACTTTTCACTCTATCAAAGAGTGTCTAAGATCACTCTTTAGATTTTAGAGTGTGGCCACATATTGACATCAGAGAGATTTGGCCACATACTGACATCAGATAGACTGCATTTGCCTTAAAAGAAGCTCATTGAGTGAATGTATGTTAAATTTATCAAAATTTTCCAAAACTCTACGTACATGTACCAGAGACAAACTAGTAAACTTAGACAACTATATCTTTCATACTTGGTTTTTGGGTGAGTAATTAGCAATTCAATTCAGTTTTACAATTTGTAACCAGAAACATTTTTAAATTATGCATGAAAATGTTACAAGCCAGAATACTGAAAAATTTTAAAAACTTTTCCCTTTTCCATTATCATGTGGTAGTCAGTTATATGTCAATATCAATTGTGATATCATGCCCCTTTAAGGAAATTAAAACATATCGATTTGCCACAGTGCTAAAAAGGAAAAGTTTTCAAAGTGTACAAGGGAAAAGGGGTGTCTCAGTAACAAAGTACACAGATCAAAGGTTATAGGTCCACACCTAATATGACCATTGAAACAGTTATTAAAATAAGAACATAAAATAACTCAAATATTTGCACAAGGATAAGTCGACGATGTTGTAAATTTTAAAGGATTGATGTATGTGTGTACTTTTGAAATTTTCATTAACAATAGGACATAAGCCTTGAAGTTAATGGAACCCTTTTCAATGAGGGTATAGATTTTACCTTAAAAGCCTTACAAGGATCTTGGGGAGATGTTTTCTACATGGTTTGTGAATTGGGGCAGGGTTAAAACTTCCAGTAGCCGGAACCCAGTATTATGTCCAGGACCAGATTCATCCATAGACAGTTTTCACACGAATGGTATGGCACCTTTGTGGATGGAATCACTTCCTATACCCATGCTAAAGGCTGCTTTAAAGGCCCAGTTCTTTTACCCCAAACAGTACCAATTCTCCAAACTTCTTACTAAAGCAGCTCCCACAATTGTCTGAAATTCATCCTCATCCAGATACAATCTCAGTTTATTGCTTCAAGGTGAGTATAGAAAAACTCAATTTATATAATCAAAACACTCTCATTACCATTCAAGCTGTGTAATATAAGCTTTTGTACACTGCATTGTTTGAATTAGCTGTCAATCAAAGAGCTGAGCCAATTGAGAATTTTGGTACCCCCGTACCAAAATTGTAGTTTGGGGTGAGAGGTTTCGCCCTGTAAGCCATAGTAGCCAAGAGAGTATGTGTAGTTCTCTCTGAAATTTGTCCTATATTGATAGAGCTATATGAAATATACATGCAGTGCACAAAACAATGAATTAGGAATGTGATCAATTTTCTTTGATATCCGAAGATTAAATGTTGGATGTAAAGAATACAACTGCACCATAGTGTGCCAGGCAGCAATTTACAGCAAAATGTTGGCTTATTGAGCAAAAGAGTGTTGATTCTTTTTCTAAATGAAATAAACTGCCTCCCAAGAATTTGAATTCTTGAAAATCTTCTCATATATTTACCTTCAATACAAGTACTGTAGGCTACCTCTTGAAAGGGTTTTATTGCACAAAGAAAAGATAGAAGAATTATTATTATTCTTAAATTTAAAAAGGAAATACCAAAAATATTGTTACATGGTTTCTGCACGATTCCGAACTATATAGAGAGTGAATTAAAGGCATATTTTCATCATCCCAAACAGTTCCAATTCTCCCAACCTACTTACTTCTAGCCCCTCCCACATTTATCTAAAACTTATCTTTATCCAGACCCAATCCTAGTTTATTGCTTCATGGCTTGTCCCAGTGGCCATACAAGTCCATAATGTGTAAACTAGACACTCTCAGTGCCCATGCTGTGTAATTTGCATTGTTTGAATGTGATGCCAATCAAAGAGCTGTACCAATTGAGAGTTTTGATATATTTATACTGAAACTGTACTTTGGGGTGACGAATGACTGCCTTTAAGGGTAGAGACAGAATTAATCATTTTGTTAAATTGGAAAACACAGTGTATTTTGGTGCTACACTACTTAAAGGGAATTGTTTGTACAACTGGAGTTTACCAACAATGTAACTATCCAACTTGGTGACACTATATAACACATTCGGTTGTCGTTAAGCCCCATCTAACTAACAAATTTACCAAAAGAAATTAATTTATTTTTTTTAAAAAAACTGATAATTCAAATGTCTAATCGAAGAAGGGGAGGATGACATATCCTTCCTTTATGTAATGAACTGATCTTTGTTGTTTTTGCAAAGGGAAGAGGGTGCTATCAGGTTTGAAAATTCATTTAAAAATGTTCAGATTGTTGGTATGATTGGTACAACATACACACTGCACAGAATTGAAATCAATTCTCACAATGAAAATGAAGAATGGAATATGTCCACCTTTATCACCGCAATTGAACTGAGCTGGTATTAACTGTAGAAATGAATACTGATGAAGAAACATATGAACACAAAGGATAGAAAAATCCACATCATATGAAAATTTCTTTATACATCAATAATAAAATTTTAGTTACATATGTGTTTTGTAGATGACCACTTATATAGACTTTTCTCTCAGGCTAACACAAGAATCTTGTAAGCAATAGCAACAAATTTGTCAACTTGTTCCTCTGACCATCCCCTTAACTAGCTATGTATAGGCCCATTCCAACATAGCAAGCCACAGAAACAAAATGGTCTTTGTCTGACTGTGGTTCACCTGTAAGAAACTACCTGTAGGTCACGGTACTATTGAGGCAAATTAAATTTGAGCAATTCATATCACAAGGGGCTGCTCAAACAAGGCATAGAGAATTCCCCCTTCAAATTAAATAATATTGAAGAAATAGTCATTTGTCATGGTGACAGAGAAATGTTTTCCCCCAAAACACCACATGACCAGATAAAGGCCATTCTGAGAAAATAGTGACCAGTATAAAGATGTGCAAAATTATTTACTACATGTAGAAGACAAGAAGACAAGAATATAGAAGACAGCAAGTGATGGTCTGATTTCAGTCAGCCATAACTAAATGCTATCACCTTTTTATCTTTCAATTTCCTTGCTTACCTGTATCACAGATGGTTGTAAACTAAATTGTATCTTGATTTGTTCAATTTCACTGAACATGAGGGTTTGAAATTCATGCAGACAATAAACGAAGACGATTTAGGGCTGATGGACCCCACTAATGGCTGCCTACAGTCTCTGAACACAAACACTTTAATATTGGATTCATCTGTCACAGGCTTCACACTACTGTAATTATATTTCATCTCATACATTTACTGTATTTGCTGCCCTGTTTTCTTGGAATGGTTGGGAAATCATAGGAAATTTACACCCAATTATGAAAACATGGAGTTGCCACTTAATATACTCTCTCTCACCACCATGGACATCTCATACCAACAAATGTGGGTTGGGCACTGCATTGGCAATATCAATCAATGGATTTATAGGTTGTTTTACCTCACCTGAAATTAACCTTCCATCAAAAACATGGAAAGAATTTTTGGAAGGAATTTTCAGGACCTATTTCTATGTAGTTTGAAGGAAAATTGATTTCTTCCTGAGGCTAACAAGATGTGTGGTAAATTAGTCTCAAACTGATGTCAGTAGTTGTAGGTTGTGACATCAGAACAGGAATCTCTAGGGGTGCTGGCCTGTTTGGGAGTTCAGTGGCAGTTCTGCTAGGGTTATTAAGATGGAATGTTGAGAGATTGAATTAAACTTGTATGCCTTCAGAAGAAACCCTCTTCCCCTAAATATTGCAAGCTCTGAAAGTTGGCCAACATTCTGCAGCTGATAATTAGGACAGGGAAGACTAGGATTTGTCTCAGAAATCCAATTCAATTTCATTCAGAAGTTATTTCTCAAATGAGTCTAGCAGAAAATATACACTAGTGGCAAAAAGGTAAAAATTATGACATACCTCATAGGGGGTTTGCCCCTTCAAAGACTAATTGCTCAATAGATCAACAAGGTTGGTTTAAACATGGTTAACTGCCGGAATTATAGAGACAAGCTTCACCCAAGGAAAGGCCTTTTGCTCGGGTAACATTGGCTAAAACATCCTATTCAATTCTAGCAGCATGTAGAAAAGAGGCTTATATGATACACTGTGATATTTGTAGGAAGAAACATTGCATCTCTTTTATTTGTTTGTGCAATAGATTAATGGACAAGTTTCGTAGGTACCATTTATTTCCTAAAAGTTTGCCAGTCTGGCCAACAAATTCCTCATGTGTTTTGTTAAAAAGTAATATTTTGCAGTATGAGTCATTCTGCTGGAAGACACTCCTCATATATATGAAAACAATAAAATCAAATTATGAAATTCAACCAACATGGGATAAAACAGGAGTCCACCAGTCTATACATTTAATTGATCAAAAGCTTAGTAAATGGCTAGGATTAGGATTGTAACAAACTTGTATCAATTTAGTGACTTTGTCTGACCTTTAAACTCAGTGATTAAATTTTATCCTTTGCTGCAGGCATTGGGACCTTTCTGGATCAACTTAAGGTCAGTTTTGGTTTCTGACAATTAGTAATGACATCAGTTACAATCATTATAGGTGTATTCAAATAATAACCATGACTAAGAGTTCTGGTCTTCTGTAGAAATTTTGAAATGAATTTTTGGACTTTTTGTCTAGCCAAGTTGCACACAAATATCGACTTGCTATATTATGCAAAATCTACACTGTATCAGTTCTAAGCTACATGCATGTCTGACCACCTAACATACATTTTACACTTGCCTTGCATACATCTTAAATCTATCTTGATTCCAAAATTATCACTCATACATCTCAAGTATGTAAGGATCAAAGACATTGTTTTTGTTTTTTCCATGGGGAAGGGAAGGGGAAAGCTGGGGTGGAGGAAGGATTCTAACCAGTGTTGAAGAGGAATGCAGATGTAGTGACAATTAGAGAGCTTTATAATCATCTTTATCCAGCAAAAATGTCAATTGCCTTTCAAAGGTACTGTGAGGCAGTTGCCACCCTAGCTTCACCAAAATCAGGCAACCTACAAAAAACCAACTGGGAAGAACTAGCTTGGGAACAGCTACTTCGATGAACCAACATAGCATGAACTGCATGGGACACCCAGGACATTTTGATACAAATGTTATCCCAAAGGATGAATGCTTTAACACTCTGTATGTATTGAAAGTAAAGCATGGAATTACTCGGCATGAATTCAACAATAATTGCAGGACCAGATCTAGGATTGTAGAAAAGGAGGGGTATGGTCTAGAGAAAATGTGGTTCTGGGTGTCCTAGGGTGAAAACCCACTTTTAAAATTATTTTGCTCTGTAACGAAAGGAGGGTTACACCCCTATGCCCCCCCTGAAGATTTGACTGTGATAAAAGCAAAAAATACTCTCAAATGATCACATGATTAAGAGCCTGGTCACATTGGATCTTTTTATGGTCATTTGATTAGGAGGAACCATGCCTTCATATGAATAAGTAGTTATTCCTAAATATGGATGACAGGGTACCTAATTTTATATGGGAAGACTTTATAGGCATGTGTACACTGTGCACTGATCTCTGTATTCTACTTCTGTTAATTTATGTGTTTGAACAATCACCTGGGGATGGTAACCCCATATTGATGTAGTTGGGCTTTTAGTAAGATAAGCATCATTTTATTTCATTTAAAACCTATCAAAAGTACCTGGATTTAATGTACCTTCCAATTTAACTACTCACCTGCTGGCTTCAATTCCCCCATTTCTAACTCTGCAATGTGTGCAGGACCTGCAGCACTATATTTCTCTATTGGAGTTTAAGAGGTAATAAAGGGTGTATTCTTCTGTTAAATATTTGGTCAGTCTATTGTTGAATCATTTAGTACATGCTCTACAGTTTAATGATATATTAGCAACTATGTGTTATATGAGACTTGTAGTTTGCACTTTGTTGACTGGAAACATTAAACAACAGTACACAGTTTATTAAAGTACTAAAGTGAATTAAATTGTGCTGATACTTCAGCCACAGCTAGAAAATGCAATTACTAACAAGGGTCCTGGACCATTCTATGCAATCAGAACAACTTGTATGGTCAATAGGAAGCAATTGAAGTCAGTTTAGTATGAAACTGAAGGGGTACACAGCAGCGGGGAACTTCCCCACCAGAACCCATTATACAGAAAGAGATTGAACAAGACTTCCTGTTCCTTAAGATAAAGGAAATGTTTGGATACATGAAGTTATTTTGAGACCATTTTTGAAGATATTTTCGGACCACTTTGAAAGATATTGTTTCAATGAAACATTGCTGCTAGCCTGTTGCAATAAGGAAGTAATTTCTTTTACCTCTAGACTATAGCTTTGCCAGAATCACTACTTAGAAAGTAACTCGAGTCATTCATCTAAATTTGTGAATCAAAGACCTAGAAGGAACCTGTCTCTTTTTGACAAGCAACCAGTCTAATTGTGTTACATCACTAACATGCTGTATTGCTAAAATAAAAAGTAATGCAAACCCACTGTTTCAATGTAGTAGTGGAGTATATCATATTACCAACTATATAGGTGGTGGCTATTCAATAATGTTGTTTTCGGTCAGATGTGTGAGGGTCACAATTGCTGTGGCCTCCCATATGCCAAATGATAGTGAAAGCAAGATTTAGAGTGACTCCACTCAACCTGAAGTATGTAGGGATCATTTTTGGTGATTAATTCTTTTTAACAATGTGACTATGAGTATGATATTTTTAGGGACTGGGGGTACATGTCCCCTCCCCCCCCCCCCCAGTACTTGAGGTATTGCTCATTGACTTTAATTTTTCACACAGTAATTTGGGGAAAATGCAGCCCAGTATTTACACAGTATTGAGATTTTGTGACTGGCTCTTTTGACAATATTTATTTTAATAACAGGGAATTTCTTGATTTTGATTATATATGCAAAATGTAAATTCTGAAACATATGAAAGATACGTGCAAGGGAAATAGGAGGAGCTCTGTGACACTTGTAGCTGCTGTGCCAAAGTTTTTAGGGACTGCTTATTTCTTTCCTTCAGAATTTAGCTACCGTATATTGGAAATTTGGCATGATTAAAACTTAAGGTAAATATCTTACTTTTAAGTGCAAAATGAGAACTCAAACTCCCACACTAAGCCATACCAAAGACTTAAAAAATCAAATGTGCTACAGCAGAGCCAGGAAAACAATCCAGTGCTCCACAGCTAAAAAGGAAGACTGTGATCACTGCTAGATTAATCCCCATCTTAAAAGCTGAGGCAATGGTAAATCTTTTGCATTTATATACTCTTTGTAATATGGTGACAATTTTGCTGAGCTGAGCGATTAAAAGCTGGTGCATGCAATGATGACATTGGCATAATGAACATGTTAACCATGCTGCGCAATACATGTCTGGAATGATTTGAAGCTGTCAGTGTGGTCCAATGTCCAAGATATAAGTAGAGAATTGATGCTAGTGCAAAAGCACTGGCAGATTTCTGCTGAACCCTAAAAATAACATATCACAATTTGTAAAAGGTGCAAAATGTTTGCTCAGTAAAGAAAAAAAGATTGTGAAAGTACATTTTTTTCTCATGATAAGGGCAAAGTTGTGTTGTGATAGACTTTGTTGCTATTTTCTATCTGACTGAGACTGAAAAGTCCAGAAAAATGTCCTGGGTAAGAATAATTATGACTGGATAGTTGTCTGGGAAAGGCTGTCTTGCAGGGATTTCCTGCCAGACCGAAGGTCCACAAGACTGAAGGCCAGTGAGACCGAAATTGCATTGCAGCATATGGGAGAAGCGGTAACTTGTTTAATGTGTGATCGTAAACTCTTTTTAGTTCCATGAGACTACGGTCCGCGAGACCGAAAGTGAAATAAGGTCGGTGAGACTCCCGGTGTTTACTCCTGGCACCGAACCGGGATCCAGTGAAGGCACGTTCGTATTCTGAGGAAGAACCTCGGAGAGCTGCTTTTGGAAACCCATCACAAGGTATCTGGTATTGCTGCCAGTAGACTTCCTGTGCCATTTTGCGAGGATCATCTCAGGTTCGGAATCAGGGGTAAGTTCCCGCCGTTGTCCCCTGTGGCGACAGACTGTTGACTGTGAGAGGGGCTCCGTGGATACCTGCATGTCCAAAAGGGTTTCAGTTGATGGTCCTTGAAGCAGACTGTTTTGGTCAGTGAGACAACAGTCGCCGGGGCCTGAGAGCCTTGGTCCATTTGACTTGGAGTCGAAGCCCAAAAACTAGATGAGGGGTCGAGTTGGCCGAATTGGAGCCCTGACGATTGGGAGCAGATTTGGACTCTGAGGCCCCTTTTAGCAAGGTTTTCGCCACGGACCTCCCATCTCTTCTGCTGGCCTGAAGGCTTATGTGGGGGGATTGCAGGCCTTCGGTCTCCTTGACCTTCGGTCTCCCTGGCCTTCAGTCTTGCGGGCAGTAACTGTCTTGCAGATGGGGATTTATTTGGGAGCAAATGTTGAATCATAACAGGTATAGACAAATCCAGACAGCAAGGGATGGTCTGATTTCAAGCGACCATAACTGAGTATATCCGCCTTTTCATCTTTCAATTTCCTTGCTTACCTGTATCATGGATGGTTGGACCCTAAATTATAACTTGGTTCCTTCAATTTCATGGACTATGGGGGTTTAAAATTCATGCAGACAATAAGTGAAGACAATTTAAGGATGATTGATTGAACCCCACTAATGGCTGCCCACAGTCACTAAACACAAGCACTGAATTTTTCGTCTATATTGGAAGGATTCGTCTCTATTAGAAGTTATTCCCTGAAATACTGTTATGAACAAAATTGTTAGCAGATGGAGCTCATCTTTGTTATATCTTTGCATTTGTAATTTGTCCAATTAAAACATCTTCAGAAGGACTTAGGCAAAAAAGGGGGGGGGGGGGAGATTTGCTGAACTTCACTCACTCTTCAAAACTCTGGAGTTTGGGGTGACATGTGTCATTCATAATCCAACCTTCATTTGTATTTAAGCAGTTAGCAACTAAAGTTCAGTACTGAACTGACACAATGGAAATATTACTAGTTAGCCTGCTTCAGGCAGTTAAATGGTTTGACCATATGTGAAGATCTGGTCTCAGATTAGGAAATGTCAAGTATCACACATACATACATGTCCTGTCCCAGGAGCCAGGTTCATGTAAAAAGCTTCCACAAAATGATTAAAATATTGACAAAATGTGGTAGTCTACATTCAGATCCTGGGAAGAACTAGCTGAATACAGTAAAAGGAAAATCCATGTGGAAACTTTGTTCGGTTGAGGGTATGCTTAGGGGCTTTCCAAATTTTTTTTTCCAACCCAAATCTGCCTACTTTCAAGCAATTATGCAAATTTGCATTGGCAAGTGCATGGTGGTGGCGATGAAAGATATGATAAGAAAATAGTCCACAAAGCACATTATCTCTTTTTATTTTTTTAATCCAAGTTGGGGTGACTGCAGTATCTCTTAAAGCTAACCTAGAATTAAAGGGCCAATTTTCTCACCCAGACTACAATTCTAGTAGGAGTATACAGAAATTCTCAGTTGGTTCAACTCTTTGATGGATAGCTAGTTCAAACAGTTAAGAGCACAAAAGATAATATTACATAGCGTGAACTGTACTGAGAGTGTTTTGATTACACAAGGTGAGCTTTTCCATACTCACCCTAACGCAATAAACTTAGATTGTGTCTGGATGAGGAGGAATTTCAGGCAATTGTAAGTAAGACAGGTGAATTGGTTCTGTTTGGGGTTTGGGAATTGTGCCCTTAAGAAAAATAAAATACTCTAGTGTGTCATTGGGCAATTTAAATAACAACTTTAATCCAACCTTCAGGTCATACACAGCATCAGAGCTGGTCACGTTCTCCTTACTTCTGGGACTGCTTGTGTAATCACCAATGAATTTGGTAAATACTGACCTACCTGGACAGCAGATATGGAATGTGAATGAAAACAGTTTCTTGGTTTTAGATCTTTTGATGTAATTAGACAAGCTTGAAAAGTATAAATAGCCATACCATCCACATACTCTTAACAACTGGGGCAGAAAACTAGTTTCAGCTTTTGAAAAGGACAAACATCTTAAGTTTTTTAACTGCAAAATGGAAGCGCGCTTTAATTCAAGGTTGCAAAGAGCTTTTTCTTTTCTCTTAAAATGTTTGCTATGTTGCATCGGTGATTGCTAGGCATGCAAGTTAATAGAAAGGATGCAAGCACAAAGGGGGAATTAATTGGAAAAGAAAGTCCCCCCAACTTGATGAAAATAGTGTAGAAGACTATCCTGTTTCATGAAATGCATATGATAATATAAATATTGGGCCCTTTAGGGCAGTTATACAACAGCAAGCACCCACCAATGTGGGAGAAGCCTGTAACTTATTGCTTAAGACTTCAAATTAGGTTGCAAACTAACTCAACAATTTAGAACAAACTTGTTTTTGTATTTTTATTTTTTAATTTTTTTTAACAGCTCCGTTCAGATGGTGAAGCCATATCTTGCTCTTGGATGAAAAATCCACCTTACCAGCCTGCTATAGGTCTAGATTTGGAAATCCATATCTATAGTACTGGTTGCTAAGTGTCATTGCTTCAAATGCCACCATGCCATGCCCTTGATCCATTGGCCATGGCACTATAGTGTCCCTTTAACTTAAAATAGAAGTCCCACAGATGCCAAGTTTTGTTGACAGATGTTGATGGGAATTAATGTCATCACTGAAAGGGTTTAAATCAAAATTAAACAATTTACAAATAGGCCTCAATGATAATGTTTCAATTAAATTTTTACCACTAACCTTCTCTTACATTAAACGTCACTTCATTGCAAGTTAGCAATCTGCATCCTGTCACAACTATTAGCAAGAAATATTCAACTTGATTTCCTTCAGATCAAGTTTTGATTCAAAAGTGATCTCAACAAGTACAATTTTGAAAATGAAAGAAAACTTGACATTAATGTTACAATTTAGCTGTCTTGCTCAAATAACATTTGGCAATATAAATTCCATGATGCATACCATGCAGAGTTTCCAACTTTTTTTTTATTTTTGAGGAGATTCTAGAACCTGTTGCATCATGCACTTTGATAAAGCCAGTTGATGCAAAGTTATGCAGTTGTTGAAGAAGGTATAATGTGGCTAGTTTTGAAACCAATTTTGCTTAGTCACAGAATTCAAGCTGGTCATTAGCATAATCTAAATCTGTCAAGACCAAATATGGCTAACTTCCCATTCATAAAATGTGACATCATAGTTACATCACAGAGTGTAGCGTGCCGGCGTGGGATTAAATTAGAGAATATATCCGGGGGGTCATATTTTGCAGATCATCACAACTATCAATGGAGCGCAACTTCCTCGGTCCATCTACTCTCTCTACATAAACAGAAATTGAGAACGAGAATGCTTACTCAAGTCTTAACAGTGGGGAGTCTGTTAACAACTCTTTGAATGGCAGGAAACTGACGAAGCGAGGTCATTTCGCAGTCAGAGAATTTTTCCCGTAAAGGCTAAGGGAGACATTTCTGGAATTTTGGAATGATTAGAATTCTGATTTGTAATATTGTGGTGTTCCATCAGCTTGCACTTTTTAAAAAAGTGTCCTAATATTTCCTGGAGCAAACTTCTTAGATCTTACATAGAATTGTGTGAAATTTGTGTAGCTGTTACAATCATTTTGTATCTAATTGAACCAAGGATTTATCAATGGTATTATCCAGAACTGACTGTTCAACCAGTCAGTCTGTTTAATATTAGCCATGCTCATGACAATTACTGCCATGTGGTCCAAGCTTCTTCTTGGTGCACTAGTAAAATTAGTATCTGAAGTTATTTATGAAACAAGGCTTGCTTTTGTTTCACTTTATTACATCTATATTTAAATTTCTTGGAACATGATAAACAGTTAAATATGAGTTGCAGAACATTTGAAAAAAATCTGTACGTCTATAGTATCTTTTCAGTATTGTTAAGTTACTGCATTTGCATTGCCCCTCCTTACCTCCTACTTACATATGTAAATATTGAAAAGAGAATTCTACATAGTAATTTCACTTTTTTTGTTTCTGTTTGTTCTGTTTGGGACTGGGCATATAATGCATGTATTTGAGGCTTTTTCAAATCACTAGTGGCCGTATGATCTATTTCTCTGATTAAAAATGAGGCAAGTAGTACGTCTAAATGTATAAATAAAGGTTGTGTGCCATTATCCAGATCTGACTGTACTGTGTGGCTCCACCTATCCAGAAATGGTGGAATCGGACATGTCTGGTGAAGCTGCTGCAGTTGGTCTTGTCAAAGCTATTTTAAGCTTTTAAGGTCTCTTTAAATTTGAAGGTCAGGGCTGTTATTATTGCTAATATGTAACTCATCAACCTTGACTTAACAGCCTCACTTAGGAAGGAGTTATTACTGGTAATAACTTTTTAGATGAATCTTTAATTACTTCCCTAATTTTGTCATCTCTGTATGGGTGAATATGAAGGTTACCATGTACTCCCAAAATGTTTTGTTTTGTGATGGTTGGCAATAAAGGAAATATTAAATCGTGCCATATTTTACAGTTCTATATCATGTTGTGCTGGTTGCAGGACAAGGAGAGAAATGTTTATGTACCTAAAGCTTGTAATTTTTATAAAATAAATGAAACTATGATAAAGCACAAAATACATTGTGTGGGAGTAAATTGTAGGCGTGTGCATCAAGGAATATCCGGACTTCCTGCTCTGGTCCGAGACTGGATTGTTCACTGTAACGTGGTAGGGCTATTTATTGTCAGGGTTACATAGGAGTATTGGAGTTGTGTGTGTAGAAATATAAAAATGTTGGAACATCATGTAGAGTTTCAACTGGCCAAACTTTGGTATTAAATAGCAGGTGAAAAATGTAGTTTTTACAAGGCCCCTTCCCCATCCTCCTTGAAAAATCCTTAGTGCATAAAAGCATGCATGCTAAACAAATGGGTAAGATAAACTGCACATGTAAGTACAGCTAGTATAAGCTGACACAGTGTGGTGAACTGTACTTGATATCTGTAGGAGATGGAAACATTGTCAACAACCATTTTCCAACTAGCAGATACAAAGAACTGTGGGATAGATATTTCGTAAGAGTCATTTTTTTTTCAGTGCCGTTTTACTGCGGCCATGTGACCCACACTCCGAAACATTATATCCCACAAGTCTTTGTAACTGCTGCTTGGTAAAGCATCTATTGTATTATGTTAATAGTCTATTAACAATACAGGGACAGTTCTGCATACATTAATAAAAGGAAATTTATTATAAGGATAAAAATGTCAATATAAAATTTTGGGATTGTTGAATGTTATTCAAATGGAGTCACTTTTTACCCTTCAGAAGGAAATAACATGTGATACAATAGGTTAAATTGTCACTATTGATAGTTTGTATGCATTCGAAGTTGACACAGTACAATTTTCGCTGAAAAATATTGAGCATGACATTAATGGCATAAACCTGTAAACCAAATAGGTATTCAGTAAAGTGAAAGGCAAAAGCTTAAACGGGGGATAACCCCCAATAAAGAAATTTAGGATCAAATTAAAGCACTGGGAAGGAAGCTGCCGACATTTGTGCCAAATTGTGAACGGGGAATAAGAGGCCTTGAGAAAAATTTAATTCGTGAAGAAGAGAAAATTAACCAAAGGGAGCGCATTCCAAAAAAGTTGAATTACATACATCCCTCTGGCACCTTCATGGTTACACTCATGTGGGATGGGGTTAAATCTTCAAGTATTGAGAAAAACGCTGGGTAATTGATTGTAGTTTAATAAATGGCATTACAAAAATATTGTCCACATCATGAGAGTTCCTCAATATGAATAGCCATTTCATATGCACACTATTCCTTTGGGAAACATTTAATTACGTGTAGTCAAAACCTTGCAAACTGGTGAGGAGGGGTAGGGGTGTTAGTGGACGAGTACCTGCAGCCAAGGATGTTAAGCCACCCAGCAAGGAGCTGCTTATTGGGAGTCAAAGTTTGCCTGACACACAGAAAGACTTCAGGTCACTACCTACCATGGCATTATTCCTAGAAAACCATTCATAAACCAAAGGAATTTGATTGTTTTGGAAACTGAAATTAAATCTTACAATTTTGATATAGGATCAACTGACCTTATCAAACTTGTGCAAAGTGCTTGATACAATGAACTTTCATTTTTAGGGACTTCCTTTTAGGAACAAAAGTCTCAAAATACTATAACTTTAAACTCCAACCAAAGAGGTACTCCACAGATTACCACCTGTAGGAAACACAGCAAGAGGATGGGGTAGAGGGTTAACCACCCAGCCTATTGTTTCAAGAAAAGAAAAGAAAAATAGAAAGTGCAGTTAGAAGACACTTGAATGAGTGGGAGAATGACTTCCGCTCACTCTAAGCCCCGGTGCTGTTTCTAAAAAAATACTTGATTAAATTTCAAACTGTCAAATAGAATTACATGTTTTGTATTATATTCTTCAAGACTTATGACAGGGTTTGTAGGCAAACTTGTTTGGCTTATTGACCCTATTTATCTCTCAACACATCCATCACAAGATGACACAAACATTATTTCAATACCTTTTCCTTTCATTGCAAACAAAATGGGAAAATTTGGTTAAAGGTGCTAATATGTCAATTTTGTACATAAGTATGAAAGTATACTAAAATGTTAGGTATGGACTTTCCTGGAAATGTGAAGATGAATTCAAGTATTCACCTGCAGTGTGTGAAAAATTTGAAAATTTTTGAACTTTCTAAAAATTCTTCTTGTTTTTGTAGAAGATAAATAAACATTAAAAAAAATCGAAAAATGTCCCCCACTTGTCTGCTTTTCAACTCTTTTTTCTATACCAGGAACTTTCTGGTGGTATGTTACCAATGCTTTTCACCCTCAGGCTTTGCAATTCTTACTACAAAGAAAAACATTTTGCAGTTTTGATGAAGTTTTCATCTGGATATAACATGCCAATGTACACTAAAAGAAAAGATGTACACTTGAATCAAGATAGACTAATGTTATCAAAGAATGACAGGAAGAGAAATTAAAATTTGAGGTTATAGTCAAGGTCATACAAGCAGAACAAGGGGGATGCCCCTTAGAGCCAATGCAAACCAAGTTCTTTGGCTGTGTATAGTATACTATAAAAGCTCAGTCTATAAGGCATTTTTTTTTTCAGGCTTCCTCGGATAATTCCCAGTGCACATGTATGACTGAATGCATGGCCCAAGTGGTTTGAGCATCTGACTTGCAGTGGGCAGTGGGCAGTGACTCCTCAACCTAGCCCAACACAAGTGTGTGGAAAAGATCTAATTTCAGGCAAAATCTGTAAAAATTGTGGCTAAACTTACATTTGCACTTACATTTTTCTAAATCCAAATGATCTCAAATGCTTAGAGTATAAAAATTAATTTGAAAAAAGTTCCAGTGAAGCATATCAACATTAACACATTGCTTAAGCCATAAATGATAACAGATTTTATCAACAATGAGTATGTAAAAACAATACCATACAAAAGTTAAATCTGACCTTTCATGCACTCCAATCTCAAATTGGAACAACTAATGGAAGGAACAGCAGACATACTCCTATTATTCAAACAACTCTCAACCTTTTTAGTTCTGTACCATACTAGGGGGCCACCAAATATTCATTCAACCAGGCTGTTGCCACATTGGGCCCACAATCAACATTGAACTTGAAGAGATGTGTAGTTAGTACCAAAGCTAGTCTAATGTCCTCATTGTCCTGTAGGCTGCATGCCATTGTTTCTGATTTGTTCCATGACAGCCTGTTGCAGTGGGGTAGCCTGACACTTTTCCAGGGGGCCAGCACCTAAATTTTTTCCATTTTGTCAAGTGTGAACACCACTGTAGTACAGGTGTAATTTGGGGCTTGCAAAGCCCCCCGGAATCTTTGCCCTTTTTTAACAAATATTTGAAAACATGGAGCTTGTATAGCAGAAAATTTTGGATTCTCGGTTTCCTGTATTACAGGAAATTTGAAAAGTTTGGGGATTAATGAAGATTGAACATGCATTTCCACTTGGAAAATCTGATATTGCACAGTCACCAAAGATTCTTGTTGCTTCATAATGGACTTTCTGGATTTTAGTGGTTTGGAAATTTTTTGCACATGGAAGATGTGAAAAATCACTTTCTTGAAACAAATATTTACAAATATGGAGCATTTTTGGAAAGAATTTGGAATTTCACTCTATAGTGTCTCAAATGCAAATTTCCGAATTTTTCAGTTTTAAGAGATAGGAAGGGGGGTGGGAAAATCCCTATTGCACTCCCTTTAGCTATGCCTCTGGCCTGTCAGTCATACAACTCAAAGGCCCAAGTTTTAGTAGCTATACTTTCAATGCTGCTAGGATGAAGGTGGCAGCTCTCCATTCCAATGTCTCTTTGGTCCAACATCTTTATAATCTGAGAAGTCCATTGAGGTTAATGTCAGGGAAAATTTTTGGTTAAAGCAAGTCCTTATCCTAACTAAACCTGAGCTTCATGCACACATTCACAAAATAGAGACATCAGAATGACAAGACTTTGGAGAATATGAGGCTGAAAAACAAAGGATAACAAACTAATGACTTGTATAGTATATTTCAAACTGGGTTTCTAATAGACATTTGTACCATAAGTTTATTGGCTATGGGAAAATTGGGTAATAGATGAAGAGACTTTAGAGTACAGTGCATGTTCTGTATAATGGTCACTGTTATAAATGAGCAAAAACAAAAAGGGGGTTGAAAGCTATTAGACTCCTACTTACCTTGCCAATAACTATAACTATTGGAGAGTCCAATTTTATTCCACAATGACTTCAATCCCCCTTTAAAGTCCATACGCCACTGCACATACATAACAATTTTTGTTCAGTATAATTATTCTCTCTGCATTGGATGGCTGTAGCTTTACAGTAATAGGTAAATTTATTTTTGTCATAAAGGTGTGAACAGCCTGGCTATGTAAATAATACAATATAATATCTCTGAATAATATGGAGATCAGGCACACTCAAAGATTGCAAGGTTGAAGAGCATTGGATTGCTATCATACAAATAATTACTGTACTGAAACCAGGTCATATTTAGATGAAATGGTGTAGGCATGAATGGCTTTAACGGTCTTATTTTGACACGATTAAAACACACATGAAAATTGTTTTGTTAAAGTTGCGAAGAATAAACTTGAAAAGTTCAATACCAAGTAAGCTTTATACATATTTTTTGTCTGTTATTTTCTTTCTTCCTTGTTCAATGACCAATAGTCTGATACAGTACTTTCAATGTGGTTTGTGATGCTTAAATCTTTCCTCTATAACAAGAACTTTCCCTGGACTCAGACATTTTCCAACATCCTTAAAATGTGCACACATATCCCTCAAAATTTAAATATGTCTCAGCTCTGAAAAATAGTTGATTATTCAGAGGCTATCAGGTTGGACCCATAGCCTGCAGACCAGGCACATAAGGGTGTGAGGTAGCTTTAAGATAGAGGGGTTCCAAAAGTATTTTGGGGTGAGAGGCAGATAGATTGTGCACAAATGGCATTGGTTTTTTTTTTTTGTTTGCGAGGGGGGGGGAGATTAATTTCCACGGGGGATCACCATAGTTTGCAACTGATAACAAATCATGAGGTGAAACAGTTTTTCACATGTTGCACATCATTGATATACCATCAATATTTTGCAGACAATGAGCTTTCGGTTTCAGTCATAGTGAGAGTTGATGTAGCCAAGAAATCATTATCAAAGGAAACTGCTCACACACTGTACAGGAAGTAGAAATCTAGTTGACATCCTTATTGGCCTTGATCATACTCCACATCAAACTGAGAGTGCTTCCATGGGTACCAACAAGCAATCGTATGAAACAAAAAAACATTTCATATTTATCCAAGTTAAATTTTGTACACAATGGACAGGTTATGACTAATGACAAACTAATGACAAATTTGTTATGCAGAATAAAACGCAAGCAAAACTCTGTATTGTTTCCTCATCATTACCCAAATAATTTTTCCACTGCTAAAAATATTGCTGTATCCCTAAGTTGAAAGTTGCATCCTTCTTCAATGTTCTCCATTTGAACTAAATTTTTTGCCTAATCCTCCTACCCCAAGCAGTGGCATGCAATTCTCCTAACCTACTCACATTGAACCCCGGGAATAAAGAACCTTCTCATCATTGTCAAATTATTCAAATACGTGAACAGGGACATTGAACGCCAGGAATATTGGGTAGATCCCCCTCCCACAACTGTCCTCATCCAGACACAATCTCAGTTTCTTTCTTCAGAGTGAGTACAAAAGACCCCAATCATTTCTTTCTTTGCAGTGAGTATACAAGACCCCAATCAATCACAGTACATATAGTGAAAAGTGAGCTTTGCTAACTAGCTGTCAAATAAAGAGCTGTGCAAATTGATAATATCTGTAGACTATTACAAAACTTGTAGGTTGGGGTCAGAGGATTAGCCCTTTAAAAGGACAAAAATATAATAAAAAAAAGAAAAACAATTACCCACACTTAACAACCTTTTTAAATTACTGATTGACTTTTTGCACAGCTTTAGTTTTTAGTTAAGCTGTCTCTGCATGCATGCTACTCCTTCAAACTTCGACATTTACAACATCTATGAAATCTAGAAAATAATTTATGCTTTATACAGGTTACAGAATTTAGCAATGACATGATCCATATATGTTGCATAATTGTGAGTAATTGAAATAAACAAATTGACATAGCCTTTCTCAGAATGGATCCAATTAAATGACCCTTTCCTTTGTTTCTTGGGGTCTCACCATTGAAATAAGGCCCAGTTGATGGAGGGTGAGTAGCATTAACATTCCCCTTTTTCCTGAAGAGATTTAAAGGCCCAGTTCTCTCACTCCAAACAGTACCAACTCTCCTAATCTTCTTGCTGAAGCCCCTCCCACAATCGTCTGAAATTCATCTCCATCCAGACACAATATCAGTTTATTGCTTTACAGCTTTGACACTCTGCATTGTTTGAATTAGCTGTCAATCAAAGAGCTGAGCCAATTGAGAATTTCGGTACCTGGGAACCAAAATTGTAGTTTGGGGTGAGAGGTTTGGCCCTCTAAGGAACAGTTCTAATGACTCATTGAGATTGTTCATGAAATTCAACAAATTTATTCAAAGCCTTTCAGCTTTCTTCATATACCAATGACAAATGGTCAAACTGGACAATCTGTTTTGCAGTCTTGTTAACCTTTGTTTTCATGGGAGATGTCCGCAGCTCTCATATATATTCTGTTTGTAACTCAAATAGCAAACCTGAAGCAAACAGGGGCAATTCTAGCACTGGTGATGTGAATATTTTACTATGCAGTATCTATTGAAAAGATCATTTAAAAGACTATTTGGTGGTAACATCCCACCACAGTTACAGGTCAGCATACATACCTGCATACATGCTTATATGCAAAGGGCCTATAACAAAGGCAATCCTGGGAGTCCTTGAAATAAAATGCCATTACAAAAATTACATTGCTCTGCCAAAAAATTGTGGGTGGGGCAGACTTACTTGCTCCAAGGTAAGTTTTCATGCAAAATATTTTTCTCCCTTTCATCAGTTAAATCTTTGTGGTTTTATCTACTTAGTTCCCATATTGTGGGGTCAGCATAAAGTTAAGCACTCTAACAAGGCAATGGCAATTCCACAAATCTCTCTTCATTCTTTTGCTTGAGGAAATTAAAATTACAGTTTGCCTAAAGAGTCCACCTTACCAAAAATTATATCAATCCCAACACTCTTAAATTACAAATTAGACAGGAAATATTCCAATCAATGTGGTCGGTCCTGGGTGTGACCTTGAACTGCATCTAGGTGGGGTGAGAAGATAGTATGTGGCTAGTAAGTTTGTTCCCAACTATTGCCAATAAAATGCACTCAGAAGACCCTCATTACTCACCCTGGGTGGGTTGTCGGTGCCACAAGGGCCGGGGGTTGTAGAATATGCCCATGGTATTCCTCGCCTGCAGAAAGAGGCGACTAAAGGGAAATCAAACTTGCACTTGAACTTGAACATACTTGAAAATAAATTAAAACTTTGAACTTTTTATCGAGTTGACAGACACTATTTAACAGATTGATGTTGGTGAGTCATTAAATCTCATCTAATTAACTAATTCAAAGCTAATTTTTAGCCTCGACAACATGGTATCTTATCCCATGGTAACTTTATTGTTTCATGTACCACAGGTCTAGCAGCCAATCACAGAAATTTGTTATTAATTTGAACATGATTAAAATTACAGTGCTTATCTATGTTACAATCATTCATTTAATTTGTTTGTTCTTATTAAAATATTCCTTAGCTTGATTTATAAGATTAAATACCATTGCTTCTTCCTTAACATTTAATCTTTCACCTGTATGATGTGTCTTAGTCAGACATTAAAATTTTGTTTCAAGTTATTTATGATAAAACACTCAACCTTTGTACGTAATTATTTACCCTTTTTGTGTGAACTTAAGGTTATCATTCAACCCATACCTTTGGCAGTATGTAAGCCAACAAAGAGCCACCTTTAAGATAACAGTAGCAACGAAATTTGAAAAATATGACAGGGAATAAATCCCAAGTCAAAACTACCAAGGTAAAGGATACTTTAAACAACTACCAAAATGATGATGAAACACCACAAATATGATACAAATAAATATCCCAAAAATATTTCAAATCACACTTGTAAAAGGAAAAAATTATGGGCTTTGCATATTTTCTCTGTTACCATGTGTATTTTGTAAACTTCCCACTGACCCTAGACAGGAATCGGAACCCAATTGAGCGCATTTCTTGGTTTTGTGACGTCAGTAATAGGTACAAACAGTAATATACAGGAGGTCAGATTGTACATTCCACAGAGTCTAGGTACAGCTCTCCTTGTGGAGGGGAAGTAAAGAGTAAAGTCAACAGCTGTTCTATTAATAATCATTCTCCCCCAGATTTTAAAACATTGTGCAAACACTATAAAGTCAGGTTCAAGGGGAGTGAGTTCAAAGAGTGGTTGTATGCAGGGAAGGAAATATAAGCCACAGCACTTGCCTGGTGGATTCAGAAGCAATCTGAATCTCAGATAGAAACCACAAAAGGTACCTGCAGGAAGAGTAGCTGAACCGCTAACCAACTTCAGCCCGATTCAAGAAAGAACACTTTTTCATTAGTTTTTATCCTTCAAAATTAAGTTTGTCAACTGATCCAAAGATTTTTACACTTTGCTGAAGAAATATCAAGCTAAGTTATCAAGATGGAGAAATTTGTTGCTGTTATTTTCCTTACTGCTGTTGCATTTACTGCTACCGTTGGAGCAGAGAAGTGTGTTTGTGCTGTTAAACATCCTCAACAAAAGTTTTGTGAAGCAGACTTTGGTAAGTTGATAAATTTATCCAAATTTTCCTTTTGCACTGTTCTTTTATTTTTTTCTTCTCTTCCAGATAAGACCAAGAAAATTTTTTTCTTTTGTAGTAATTTTTCCTTAAATACTGAGGAAAAATTTTCCTGGGCTTTATAAATTATCTCTGCAAATTGCAGCATATGCATTAACTAATTATAAGTTTACGGTAAATTGCAAAAAGGCATGCATACGGTACTGAAAGAAAAACTTTATTTGAAAAATGTGGGGATTAAAATACACAGGGCTAATTTCTTTGTTTGTATTCACCTTTCCTGAGCTGATATAAATCCCTGTTAATGGAGAATAAAAAATACAGGCCTATATATATATAGATATATAATAATAGAGATCAAGTTTTATCCAACTTGTGCAAAATGCATAAGATCTGAGGGACTGTGAAGCTTGATTTTACTAACAATTTTAAGATTTTTGTGATTACACCCTGATCAAAGTTTGTACTTGTCCACTTACTTTTCAAAGAAAAACAATTTATTTTTTCAAAATCTTTTCATGACCAACGGATAAAACACTTTAGAAAAGTTGAAAAGTTGAAGTCTTATTTGATTATTAAAAGAAATAGTTAAAAAAAAGAATTCCAAAATAAAAATAACTGATAAGGATTCAAGAACAGCAGCTGTTGAAACTAACTCGAAAATAATTGATAAGAAATTGAAATGAAATAAAAGGTGGTGAAGCAGAATAGCCTCCTCAAACATTTTAAGGCGATTTATTAAATCTTTCATAAATTTTCCCTTTAATTTTGCAGTATTTGTTGCAACTGTGAGAGGCTCTACAGAAAGAGATGGGTTTATGGTTTACCAAATGAAAGTCAGCATTGAAAAAGTATTCAAAGGAGAACATCTGATCAACCGTGGCCAGAAAACTATTGAGCTGTATACTCCATACAATGGCAGGCTTTGTGGACGTCCAAACCTTGTTTACCTGGAAAAATACTTAATAAGTGGTAAGTCATTTTACATTACAGTGCCTCCACTATGTCTTGGGGTTTGAGGTGGGGTGGGGGGGAAGGGTTGCTCCCTCCTAAAATAATTTGGAACTTTTTGGTTCAAAATTATAGGTCAGAAAAGGTGGGGAGAGGGGATCTTGAAATATGACATTCCCTTTCCACCAAAGATTTTCCCATCAGGTGCCAAAACTCTCCAAATGCTGACACTGGCAGGATCGTGTAGGAAAGTGAAGGATTGGGCAACATAACCACTTCCTAATATACAGAAGTTTACATTTAATGGAGGAAGCAATTAAATGATTGTAAACTATGACATGAAGTTTGTTCATAAAAATTGCAAATCTCCCATCAAACTATATGTGATTTTTAGGCTGGCAGAATTGAAGCTCAAGTGACAAGATGTGGGGGAGGGTAAAGGGAAGAATATAAGGGGTGGGGAATCGGGGTCATGGTGTAAAGGAATTTCAGAATTTGTGTAAAAACTTTTGTTGCCCTTCTGAGGATATGCAAAACAAAAGGCTTTCATAATTTCTTTTTTTATTTTGGAAGCAAATGTTACAATATTATGTTTCTTCTAATTTTACAGGTGAAATGATTGATGGCCACATGGAAATGTCATTCTGTAACTGGGTGACCGAATGGGAGAACATTTCCCCCCAACAACAGAGATACCTCAAGAAGGGCACTTATGGACGCCAGTGTGGGGACTGCTCTGTAAGTCAACTGAATCACTTTTTTCTTGGACTGTTACTAAATTTTATAGTTTTGTCCTTAGTGTTGGGAGGGAAGAGAGCGAGAAGAGAAGAAATGAAAAGTCAAAATCAAAGACAGAAAATTTCAAAACCAAAGAAGGCAAATAATTTAAAAAGTATATGTTAGCCATCAGGTGGAAAATTCCACTTGACATAAATATTGATGGCTTGTAAGTGTAAACAAAAAATCTTTCAAATTTTTCTTCATCTGTCTTCTGCGACCATTGTGTTGGATACCTTGCATCATGTCACAAGATTCTAATTTGTGTAGAATACTTTCAAAATGTAGCAAATTACATCTGAAAAATATTCAAGTTTATTCAGGCTCCTCATTACATCATTACCTTCTATTTACCTATGTTTAATTGCATTGTTGTCTGCAATATCTGTCTTGCAAAAAGGATTGTAAGAGAACCATGCCTGAGAAATATTTGAGAAATGGGAAACGTGGTCAAGATTTGATTGACAGGCAGGGGTCAAATCAGATGTGCATGTGACTGTTTGAAAGGAGGTCTCCAATTGGCAAAACGTGTTTAATTGAAAGATGCTACAACCAATGACCTCTAATCTACTAATTAACTAGAAAGAGCTTCTGGTATTATTAAAAGAATGATTCATCTCCTGTACGATGACAGAACTTCAGAGATATGCATCTTGAATAAGTTCTTTTCAAGTTCTGGGTGTATCAGATAACAAAAAAGTGATAAAAAAGTAAGTCACAGAGGGTTTTTAAGTGGACTAACAACCCTGGACAGAACTTGTTGGGCCCCCTTGCTCCCCCTTCCAATGTTGACCACTGTTAGGATGTTCACGGCACAAAGCCACCCATTTCGACACAGCATTGGGAGCGGGAGGGGGGTTCCATGAGGGATTACTTGTTGAGATTAACAACAGATTCATCCAAGATTATAGCTGTTAAGGTGTCTATCATAGTCTGCCCAAAAACAAAAACTTGTTGACATTATTCCAAATTTTTTACAAACTGGTGTTAACAAATTTTTGCAGTTACTTATGCATGACTTTGTGGCTATGTGATGGCCGAGTAATTTAGAGCAAAGTCTAGTGTTTACCTCCATGACATTTGCAAAAACAAAATCTATTTTAGAAATGAGTGGGGTAGTTTACTGCAATCCAGACAATGAATATTTTTTTTCACCACACCATACAAAATCACACCACCCTCAGTTAAGGTAGATCAGAACTAAGATATTCAACTCTTAAACTCATTACTCATTTCAGATCAAAGGAGTGTTCAGTGTTCACGACAATGACATGAATGCAGATCCAGAAACCTTCCACGTTAGCCAACTTTCTGGAAAATGGTCCCGTCATGAATGTACCTACAACCCTGTCGCATCCATGCATTACATGGACTATGACTGTGAGAACCAATTTTCATACTGCACCAGGGATTTGAGTGGTACATGCATGTGGAAATCAAACACAGAGTATGACAAATGCTTCAACAAAAGGGAGACCACATGGGCCCTTCGCAATCCCCAACAGCCAGCCTTTACCAGTGTCAGGCAATGTAGGAATTTGAGAACCAGAAGGCAGAAGAAGAAGTGCCTCAAAGCTGTAAGGAACCACTTCAGATTAAGTGGTGGAAGAACCATTGAAGTGCCATTTGGACCTTTGTAAATTCTGTCAAATACCAACAGGTTACTTCAAACTACTTGACAGCCTGACTGCCACTGAGCATCTTGCATGCTGCCTGGCTGTGCAATGGACTTGAGGTGTGTGAAGAACTCTTCACTGATGAATGAGTCAGTGATGTTTAGAGGAGGTTGCCACGTACTGACTGGTTCACGTGGCTTGGTTTCTATTCAGCTGTCTCTTGCAAGGTCCCTTGGACCAAAAGGTATTCTTCCTGAATGGAAATTAAATCTTCAGATTTGCCTCTGGTGTTCATTTAGGAATCTGTTCTGCATTGGCCAGTCATGGTCTTCCTAATCCCCATTTTTACTTCAATCTAAACAGAGTATTTTTTTAAGAGGGACAATGAAAAGGGGTGTTAGTTAACATCCAGGACCTTTGGTCAATTGCTTCATGGTCATTTCAGCCCCACAAAAAGGAGAAGAAGAATCCCTTTAAAAGAATTGACTGCAGAGGCATCAACTAAAATGTCAGCTGTTCCTCAGGAATGTCAAGATGACTTGCTTGAAAGGCAAAAGAAGAAATTTGTTTGATCTAACTATGTGGTCAGACTTAACAAAGGAACTTAGTGGTAAACAATTGTGTTGGTTTCAACTCAATTTTTCAAACACCGTGGGGAGCCTGCATTTAGTGGGCAGGTGCTTGAACGTAGATCTTTTTCATAAACAGCATGTAAAATGTTTATCCCCTAAATTTAGCCAGAAGCATTCTTTTCCCAATGTTTCAGTGAGTCTTGTGTGCTAAAATTGTACATCTCAATCTCACTTGTTCTAAAGTTGAGAGCTTTAGATACATAAAAATCAGGGTTAACTGCTTAATATTGAAGACCTTGGGCCAACATTAAATTAATGAGGCTGAAAAATAAAAAAAAAATTACATCCACTCTGGTAAATTTGTGAGTGGATGCATGCAAAAAATAGCATCTCTCTCTCAAAGTTTGATTTTTGTATTTGTTTCGTAAAGGTGTGGCATGAAAGGGGCATATGCAAATGAGGCAGGGGATTAAAAGCAATGGCTCCCTAGCTCCTTCCACTCTCCCACCCTATGAAGACATGTCCTCCCACAACTGGAAAAGGGGCTATGGATGTCACTAGATTAAACCAGGAGGACAGAAAATGAGGCGTAAAATTCCAACACACCAAACCCATACCCCTACTGAACTGCCGGCTTAAACTGGTACTGATTTCCATAGGTAAATTAGTATGTGTAAAAATGAAAATGCAGAAATAACAATCTACACCATGCTTCTTTTGATAAGTGAAGTATGTATCAATGTTTACTCACCAGAACTCATGTGTTTGCAAGTTCAAACTTCAACTTGTTTTATCAGTATATATTTCTGAAGTATGTTGGTAATGTTGATGATACATGTCCACATGTGCTGTTTAATCCTGTTTGTCAGAGCTAAAATGCATAGCCATTGTTTGAACCAATGTGAAAGGTTGTGTTTGAATTTTTGTGGAAGAAAAATGACAGCTTTTACCTCATCAGTCATTGGAAGGATCTTACAATCAGTGTATTCAAAATGTGCAATTTTACAAAAAAATATCATTTTTCTTAAAGGACTGTTTGTTCTCACTGTGATGTAAAAAAGTATGAAAAAAATAACTGTTTTCTTATTTACTAAGATCTAGCCAATAGTAGTGGTACAAACAGGTACAAATCTCAATTCATAATAAAAGACTCTGTTTTGTTGTATTTTGTTCTTATATTCCACTTATAATGAATTTGATACCTTGTTTTTAAGCATGGCTTAATTTTTCTTCAAGTTTTAAAATCTAGTCAAATGTACATAAAATACGTTTTTTTTTTGTTGACGTCTAACTTATTGTAAATTTATACATATATTAAATATTTTACTATTTTTTGTTATCAACCCCCCCCCCCAAAAAAAAATGAAAAAAAAAAAAAAAATAAACAGAACAAACAGTATTCACATGTTTCTTTCATTATTTTATCATGACCAATCTGTAATTGCTGCAAATACTATAGTATGGACACCAATTGTGGGTACACCCACCCCCAACCCCCAGTGATGCAATGTTTAGGTATTGTCTGAATTAAAATTGCCTGTTAACAGACTAGCCCCCAGATCCCCATGCCCACTCATGTGCTGTTTTTCATTAACTTCCATGTGGTTTATATCTTTCATTTGCAACATATATACCGCAATTGCGCTGACAGCAATTCTACCCAGTAGCATGGGCATTGATCTGGGACAGGACATGTCTCCCTACCAGGGATGAGACTGAGACTTCTAAAAAAAAGGGGAAATTGAGATGCAGGCACTAGGCCCAGGGCCCAGGGAGGCATAAAAGGACCCCAAGTGGCACTGATGTCATTATAAAGCAGACCTTTGGTTGGATAGAACTTGGAGCACTGTTTGTACAAGTTTAATAGCTGAGATATAAAAAGGCATGTATGGCATAAACTTTTTTGGGTCTTTGGCATGAAAAAGAGGAATAAATAAAATGAGCTGACAATCAAAAATTAAAAAGGGGAACCCCTCTAAAATAAGAAGTATCCCATGCATGCCCTACCTTATGGGAATCACCATTCATTTACTCTGGATTTTTAGATATTAAATTTTGACAGAGGTGACCATGCCCCACAACATTTGAGTAATGGTTGATGCTGCTGCCCAGTAGCAACCATAATCAACTCTGTAAAGTCTTTAAGAAGTGAGGTGTGTGTGAGGGGGGGGGGAGAGAGTGGGGAATATTATTTTCCTCTATTATTGATTGTAATAGTTAGCAAAACAGTGAAATTACCTCATACAATTGATGTTCAAACAAAAATAGCTAAGAAATATTTATTTGAATAAGCAACTGATATCATTCTGTAATATTTGTAAGATATGATTTTTTATATTATTTTGTTTCAATTATACAATGAGGACTTTTGCATTGATAGTAATGAAAGCACCCCCTCATATGAGCACATGAGCCAAGTTTTGTGATAATGTTCCCATGTGTACTCAGTCTGTCACTTGCTCTAGTATCTGCTGCAATCATTTCTTTGTTCCTTTTTTTTGTAAGGGGAAATGCATGCAATCACCCCCACTTGAAGTTATGTAATAGACTGTCCTGTTTCATGACTGGTTCTCAAGAGTCTTGTGTGTGACGATGTGTTTTCTTTTAGTCAAATGTGAAATTTACTAGAAGTAACTGCTTGGTTTACATGGAATATACAATATTGAAGTCATCAAATATATGTGTATATGTACTTTGAAGAGAAATAAGATATAGTTGTTAATTCAAAATAAGTTTGGGATGACTGCTCTTGCCCTTTAAATCTGATGTCACATTTTTAGTGGCAAGCAACACCATCAAACAGTCTCATATGTTAGAGGGGAAGTTTATTAAAGCAAAAGACTAATTTTACATGTGATAAAAGAAGTTATTCTATTCATTGCAGTAAAATTTCCATTCAAATCAGACTTTTATTTCTCAAGATACCAACAAATGAAGTTACTAGATTTGTGTTCCAAAGTGGGATTGAGGGCAGCAGAGATTATATCACTCCCTCACATTGACAAGGAATGCTTTGTTTGCCTTTGTTTTTTAGACTGTTTGTGTTGACCTTGACATAAATAGGAAAAGTACCTCCCCATCAGGATTGCAAAAGTCTCATGCCACTTATCACATTTTAATAATATGGGACTGTTGAGGAGAAAATCCAGTATAAAGTTTAAAGAAAAAAAAAAGACTGTCCATTAATGTGGGGATATGATGTCATACGATCTTTGCCAAGTTCACTGTTTTTTAAAAATGTGACAACTTTACATGCTCATATCTTGAGAAACACACAGCAGATTTCAATGTAATTTTCACTGAAATGCTTAGAATAAGTACCCCTAAGATATGAACCTAAACCCTTCTTCTTTTAAGGGCACAAAAAAGAACTTCTAGACAAGTATGGCAAATTTCAAGACTAGCTGTCATGAATCATATTTCCCACTACAGCAACTCTTGTCTCCACGTGAAAATTCTGGCCCTTGCATCTCTCTCTGTTTTGTGTTTTGGTAGATAGCATCATGACTTGACTCATATTTGGATATAGTAAATGGCAAATAACAAACAAAGTTTGGTATTTCTACCAGGTGTTCACAATCCAGAGTTTACTGCTGAAAATATCTAGAAATAATGCTCACTTGTAATTATAAGCATGCCTTTTGTTATTTCAGAAAATGAAGTACCTGTTTGATATGATTTCTGTCCACATTTTTTAAATGCAGAACAAAAATTATCCCACAATTGTAAATTTTATTTTGGGTGCATAACTCCACTAAATCTGGACTAATTTTCATTGTTTCAAGACTCATTTGATAACTAATTTAGCAACTGAATTGGATTCATGTCACAATTGTATGTGGAAAAACAAATAAATCCTTTAAATTTTTTTAAAAAGGGTGACACCCAGTATATTATGGTTAACCAGAAAAATATATTACTTCATGGCTGGATTTTCAAATCAAAGTCATATCCACTACTCAAGGGACAAAAATTTCTTTCTAACCTTAAACATTATAAAAACTTTCACTAAATAATGAAATTATCAGACATCATGATAATTGAGTCTTTTCTCTGTAATTAAATTTGGAAAAACCACCTGTACTCACTCAATTTAAGAAAATTTTGAATTATTTAGTCCACAATTCAAATCTTTTACCCTGGTTATCACCCCCCAATCTCTCAGCATCCCCCACCCATCTTTTTCCCCTCCCATAAAGTGGGACAACCTAATCATTTTATCTCTTTGAAACTGACCCTATATCAAGAAAAATTACTTTTAAGGGAATTTCTGGTGCTATCACGTTTCATAGGAAAAAGGAACTGTTTAACCACATGAATATTCCAAAGGGTAGATTTTGCCCTTTTCAACCCTTACTTCCTGCACTAAAACAATCAAAAGAAAACCAACAAAATCATGAGCGGAAGAATAAACAGAAAAATAAAAAAAAATTGGTCAAATTGTGTTTTGTGCTTGGTGTCACTATCTCTTGGTTACTTGAGGCCAACTTAAAGTCTTTTGGGGTTAGACTTTGTGGCTGGTGAACAAGTGTATATCGCCATAATTCCTGCTTTAAATGTGTCACAAGGATTTTCCAAGGAGAAGGAAATTGGCAATATCCTTTGAAATGTCAAGACATTTAAGAAATTAGAAATTCAGTTGGCACCCTCAATCAGTTCAGCAGTTTGATTGGGGTCTTAAAGCCAACAAATCTCACTCCAGGCAGCAAAAAGCCTCCCCTAAGTTTTTTTCTAGTCCCTCTTTCAAATCGAGGGACAAAATGATCACCCCGCCCATGTTAAAACTGAAGTATCCTTTAGCCTGATATGGTTGACTAATATCCACACGCTACTGTATGTGAACTGTCTTCTACAGACTGTTTGTACATGGCATCATTGAACAATGAGAGTAATGCATTGGTATATTAATAAAAGTATAGTCACCAATTGTAAACAGCAGTATGGGGATGTTCCTAATAGTTTCAAACTGAACAGAATTGAGTCCCTTTAACCTTTTTATTGTATAATAAGGGGAAATGAGAGTGGGAGGACATGGCACTAAGAACCATACAAGTTAATGACAGATGAAAACGAGCCAGAAAAAATTACTTGGAATTACTTTCTTAGAAATGATGATGATTAAGAAAATAGATGATGATTAAGAAAATAACCAAATGAACAAAGGGGTGTACTGTAAATTGAATTTCTTGAAAAGAGAATGGAAACAGGGGTACTGATCTGGTTTGTGGCTGGGGGAGAGGGGGATTTTCTCCACAGACAAAGGAACCCCAGATTGGAAAAGTATATGAGCAATCTACCCTTATGAACGCAAGTGCACACTTATGCACACACACATACAAAATATACACATTCACATTGACATGATACACATAAATTGATATTCTCTCAAAGCACTAAATTCAGAGGAGGGGAGGGGGATGTCCTTGTTGTTTGAGTAAATTGAAATATTTAAAACCTATGAAACGCTTGGAAGAAATCGAATATTCCCAAAAAGGAGGTAATTGTAGGATTTGGAAAGCTCCCCTACCTTTGTATTATTTCTTGCAAGATTCCAACCACCACATAGTAGAAGTTTATGGCTCCCTCTCTAAATGGCCTTACAACTCTACCTACTGTAACACTATAGAGATAGCATGGCCTGCTACGAAGGTTTTGCTAAAGGTAGCTTCCGTCTGATAAACACATCAAAATTGGTATACAGGTCAGTGAGTGCTGATTGTACAATTTCTGGGGATAATACCACCATTTTAGGTGTTTCTCTCTTATTTTTGACAAAAAGGAAGACATATTTACTAAATAGAAATCATTGCATTGCGTCATTTCCCACAGATGGTCTTTGACATTCTGTGAACAGCATAAACATTTTCCTTTAAAGACAGATGGTCATGTCTTTTGATAAAAGTTTTTATAAAGTCAATTGAAATGTTAATAACTCATTAAAGGTAATTGAGAAAAGGTTTCCTAATCACTTTGTTGTTTAGCCCACTGGTACTAATTAAATGTTTATTTCACAAGAAGTGGAGGAAGGGGGGTTTTACTGAGAAGACTTGGGAAGGCCTTCAATATGTCCTCCTGTGACATTAAATGATTACATATTCTCAATGAATATTGGGATAGTTTTATACAGTGTTGTGTGAAGGGTGGGTGTAGGGGGGAACAACGTGTAATTCCCCCAACCGGAATGGATTTTGAACTTTTTTTTTTTGGCAACCGACTCAGGTTAGCATACTTGTGCTGGTGTGCAGGTTTGAAAGCTCATTGTGTCTCTTCACACTTTTCCTCTTCCTTGAATCCCTAAATCCCCTGACTGAGTGATTTTCTATCCCCCAACTGACTTGAGAGGTAGAGGGGCCTGTGCCCCCTCGGCCCCTTTTAAACATACTACTGGCTTTATACAAAATGTTTGTGACATATAAATCAATGAAATAAACACTATGTAGTTTGTCATTCATTAAATGGGTTAGGAAACTGAGATGTAAAACCTTATCTAACAAATGAAATCTCATTCATTCAAACTAGTGGTTTTACTTATCAGTACAGGATTTAGGCCCACAGCTTGGAATGTTTTAGAGGTGGGGGAACAAATGAGAGACATACTTTCAATTCCAATTCATTTTTTTATGTTACGTGTAATTTTTAAGCACTGCTTGTTATCATCCCAGTGAAATCATGTGCAATTATTTCATTAATTCAAAAGATTTAACATTAGTATAAAAGTTTTAAAATAAATTTGTTCGTTTGTAACTAGTGACTAAGCAAACATCCCATTGGTCCCTACTTCCACTCTTTTAGATTTAAAGGTACTCATTGAGTTGATAATAACAACTTAATGAGAGTGCTTAAGGGTCACTACATCATGACTATGCTCCTAGTTATCATAATAAGTTCCAAGGAGTTCCAATTCATTAGTACCGGAAAAGTTAAAATGAATTTTGTGGTGTCTAGCTGACTTGTAACTGTTTTGTGTATAATTTGTTAAAGTGTCAGGTCACAAATTTTGAAAACCAAATTGAATGAATAAGTACTCACTCATTAAACAGTTATTTGTGTGTAGGATATGGGGATTGTCTTAGTTTGACCATTTGCAGTTGGTATGTGAAGAAAACTGAACAAAATTTGTTGAATTCCATAAACCAACTCAATGGGCTGCTTTTAACTTCAACTTTTCAAAATTTAATCATTTAAGAGAATGTTCATTACTTGGTTGAATTACTTACTGTAATTATGGTCTTTTACTTTTATAATAAAACAAAAAGGTTTCAAGGAACACAGGACATTAGCTAGCTATCACAATTGATGGAGGGTACTTACCGAAAAAACTTTTTACGTCTAAGTTTGCAGATAATGAATTTTTGTTGTATTTGAATTATTTTACTATAATGATTCAAAAAAATTTTAACACTGCAACCAATAATGAAAATGTCCTCTTTATATGAATGAAATGCAATTCTTTAAAGCATTCAGTATGCACATTTGCTAAATAATTTTAATCAGGAGGCTCAGAAATCAAAACAGAATTGGATGAGAAAAGCCTGAAAGAAAAAATTACAAAGACTTCCTAGCTGCGGGTAAATTACCTGTGGTGAAAAACAGCTTGCACAAACCTTTTACATGTCTCAATGTGAGACAAAAGATATTAGTGATCTAAAAATAAAGATTGAATGTACTTCAATTTTACTTTTTTCTCTTTGGGTTTATACTATCAAACTGGAAAAGAAGAAACATTTTTTGAGTAAAGTAGTGACACTTGACATTCCAAACATTTTTTTTGGAAATGTCCTATTCGTATCACCCACTCTAAACCACCTACAATACCACACAAACCATTCACTTAACCAAACAAGTCCCTTGAAAAATTGTGGGTTTTATTTAAAGGAAACCATAAATACCTCAAACCCAACTAAATAAAAAAGTTTTCTTAAGTTCACATTAACTGACATTTTTCCAAAATATATTACAATCTCATTCACATGGGTCAGGTAGAATGATAGAAGAAACTTCATCCCCAACCCCTAAAATTTTTACTGAAGTTCAAGTTTTGTGACTTAATCGAATATGTATTATCAACTTATTTGCATAAAGTAAACATCATTCAGTATGATCAGAGGAACCTCAACCCTTCCCACCCTTTTTTTTTTTAATAAAAATGATCACATAACAGTACGGAAAAGAAGTGATAGCTTGTTTGTGGCATATCATTCCTTCAATTAATTGTTCAATTAATTGTATTTTATAATTTACCTTTTATAAGGAAAAATTAATGGGCAAGGGATAATTAAATGGGGCAATTTGTATTTTGTTAAACTTTGAGTAAATATAAATTTTCCAGAAAAGGATTGAAACACTTTTGATTGCGGGTTTAATCCCTCTCCTTCCCTGATAGGAATGCAGGGATGGCCAGTACACATTCTTTAAGATTACTCATTGTAACTAAGTACCCAGCCCTTTGGTCTTCTCCGATTCCCTGGGTGTGTGAATTCCATTTGGTAAGAATAATGAGTGATTCTCTAGTTGTAACCTACAAAGCGGCCATATGAAAGATCAGTGGCAATTTTTACTTTTTACTTTCAAACTTTGGTGGACATTCTGGTGAAATTAAGTACTTACAGCAAGTATAATAGAAAATTTAAAAAAAAACATAACACAAGTTTTGTAAACATTTACAATCTAGACAAAAGTGGGCACAAAATTTGCACTGTATATTCTTCAAAAGATGGGGCCTTCTTCCTAGACCCCCACCCCTCCAGATCATTTGCTTCCTGTCCATTAGTGGTTCAACATAGTTTGAACACTCACATTTTGATTGCTGTTGTATACTCATATTTAGTCAGCATTTTATAGATCTTTCTTTCCTGTTTGTTCATTTTTCTTTTTTTTTAAATGAGAAGTTGCATGAAGCAAGAGATAAAAGCAACACAAACAGGGAAACACTCATGAACATTCATCTTCCTGTCCCCCTCAGCACACCCCGACAGAACATTGTTACCCCCTCTAGCAGTAATGGATCATCCACCCACACATTTGTTGAAATTCTGTACTACAGATGTGGAAATATTATTATAACTGGTTTCTGAACAGTTTCCTGTATTGCATGTCCTCATATGACATTTGCTCTGGCATTTGGCAATGTGCTGCCCTCTATAAGTTGCATTCCATTTATATAGGCAAATAATCCAGCAGTATTTTACAGCATATTACAGCAGTGGATAGTATTCTTTCAAAAAAAATATGGCATATCCAATATTTGCACCAGAATTTAAAAATATTCTTTGAAGTAGGTTAGGTTAGGTTACTAGGTTATATGGAGTTTTGTACGGCCCAGTTTCCAACAATTGGTTCAAGTCGAGGTGACCACAGCCATTTTCCAGTTGTGGCTCACTGGCTTGCTTATGCTGATCACCTGCAAGCACATTTTAAAATGTTAAGCCCACATGGAGTACACCAACTCAACTCTATACTGGAGGTGTAATTCCATCTTCCAGGTCCACAGCCATGCAAACACTAAGGAGATAGGTAGGGAGATATGTTAAGATGTCTTTCAATGAAGAAACATTTTTTCAAGGCATAACCACCCTTAACTCAACCCACCCCAAGGTGCATGGCTTTACGTATAGTTCAAGTTATCCCCTTCTTTAGATTTCATATGCCAAGCTTTTTCCTGTACAGTCTAGTACTAGGCCTGCACCACTCCCTTCCTGTAAATTAAACCTGCTGTATTGAAGTCGAGAGATAAAAATCTGATAACATTTCACCTCTGGGTAAAATCACGGAAGTTGTTCATACACACTACTATCTGCATTTGATCTTCACCTATAAAAAAAGGAAAATATATAATACTTCTGGTTAATACTTCCGTAATAAAACTTTGAACTAGAATGAACCTTCATTCACTTTCACTAAGATATGTATAGGAAAGGTTCAAGGTGATCCCTTGTATTTTGACCAAATTCAACTGCTTTGAATGATAAAACCAGATGAGAACTCTCTCTTATGGATCAGAATTGGCAATTTGGAACTATTAGGATGCCAACTGATGTCATCTCCTTAGCCTCTTCCGCCGGGCCGAGTCATCAACAATAACAAGGGGATGGCCTTCCCTCAAGGACAATCTTGGCCAAGTTGTTTGTAGCTGCAGTTTTGAGTATATGTGGTCAATATTAGAATATGCATAATGCATAATTTTAAGGCCAAAACTTCTCACCAAAGACAGTTCCTATTCTCCTAACATGAAAAGGGCAAGAGCAATTAAAAATTGAAGTAGTGTAGTAGACTGTCCAGTTTTATGATTGGCTGTTGGAAGTCATGTGACAACATTTTTTCTCTTCAAATATGAAACTTCCTTGGAAAAACTGCTTGGTTTACTGTAAATATGCAATAGTAAAGTCTAAAATGTAATGCAAGATATTCTGAAGAGAAATAAGACAAAAATTGTGTTGTTCAGCTTTTTCTTATTAAAAAATTTGAGGGGACTGCAGCTCTTACCCTTTAAACCACTCTCCTAACTCTCTTAAACTAAGTCATAACAAATCATTTTATTGCTTCAGGGGTGAGTATAAATTAAAAGACCCAATATGTGTAATCAGACAGCTCTCAGTACAGTATATACTTTTTAGTGTAATTTAATATTAGCTACATTGCTCTGCTATTACACCTTGGTACAATTTTAATTTGAGTGAATAAACTTCACTGACAATATTTTATATATCTGAGCTCATGAATGTCCTATGAACTTGAAGATGGGAGTTGGACTGTCAGAATTTATTATTTCATTCTGTTCATTAATATACCGTATATTTTTCAATTATTCTGACTTGAGGTACACTTTACTGTGCCAAAGTCATCCACACCACATTATTACTGAGGCTCTCAAAGTACTTAAAGGCCCAGTTCCCGCACCCCGAACAGTACCAATTCTCCTAACCTTCTTACTTAAGCTCCTCCCACAATTGTCTGAAATTCATGCTCATCCAGATACAATCTCAGTTTATTGCTTCAAGGTGAATAAAAAAAAGCTCCATAATCAAAACACTCTCAGGACCATTTATGCTGTATAATATAAGCTTTGGTACTCTGCATTGTTTGAATTAGCTGTCAATCAAAGAGCTGAGCCAACTGAGAATTTCGGTACTCCCGTACCAAAATTATAGTTTGGGGTAAGAGGTTTGGCCCTTTAAACTTTGGAAATATGCAAAAATTTCAGGTTACTAAAAGTATGGCGTGAACCCACTGTGTAGAAAGTTAAACAAGCAGACGTAGTAACCCCACCCTTTGTACGACCCTTAACTAATTCTGACATTTCACAGTGGGTTGTATGATATTTGATGCATTCCATGCATAAATCCATGTACAGAAAGTAAATTCATTCAAAAATACTGAAAAGGACATCATATAGCTTACATACTATAATAGCAGATAAACATTCCTGATTAGATTAAAATTGTAAAATATCCAATACCAAAGCAGCCCTCCTGGTACCAATGACAAACAGTCACTAGACAAACCACAGTAACATGACCTGGAAGTTTTTGTCAGGTGATACAGGTCTGTGATAGGGTAAGACATTTTGGGATGCAAATGTACCAAGTTCTTTTTGAGGGAGAAACTACTGTACATTTTTCAGTACTTGCATTTTTACCATATTTCCTTTTCATTCCTTGGACTTTGCTTCTCAAAAAGACAATGTGTAGTCAGCTAAATTCGGAAAGGTGCACTTTGAAATGTAGTTACGTAAATAGTTTAATAATGATGTGACTACATTTTTTCACTGAATTTTGAAATTTTAAGGAAGTAACTCTTTAGTCTTACCTTGAACTTTTATGAAATATCCCTGAATTATCATTAACTTGAAGGTACATTGAAGAGAGAATATTTTGTAGTTAAGTATCTACCTTTTACAATATGTGAGGACTTACAGTTGCATTTGAAGAAAAACCAATAGGTTATTCCCCTAAATCTAAAATTTAGTAAGAAACCTTTGTTCATATGACACTCAAGAGACAATCATGAACCAGCCAACAGCAGACAACTACCCTTGTCCATCTTGGGATGGTTGCATTCATCCATAGTGGCCTTGTGCTGTGGTAGCATTAAATAGGAAGGTAAATCTATATTATTTCCCACCTATACCTGTTCCAGGAGGCATATCCTAGCCATTTGCCCTCTCCTTTTTAATAACTACTTGTGCAACCAAGTTCCTCCCCGTCACCCCCCAACCCCACTACCCATAACTGTGGTTATTATGTTTGCAGAAGGACGATATAAAGCCCTTGACATGTATAAAAATCAAATGAAATGGAGGCATGTCTACAGCAGAGCTATCCTAAACTATTCTCACTGGTTTCAATAAACCCCCCTCCCTCCCTTCCCTTAAGAACAGCTATGCTGATGTTGCATTTTAATCCTTATGGCAATCTGCGAATATTTATGAGATACTTCAAATGATAAATGGTTTAAAAGTGAGAGGGTGATACTGGCTATGAGCCTAGGAGAAGAGAAGAGAGATCAGAGGAAAAGTGAGAAGGGGAGGTGAAATAATTTTGAAGGAGTGGAATGGAAAATAAGTGAATATTTAACAGTTTGAATGACCGCAGCTCACCTGTAGTCTAAAACGGAAAATGGTAACCCCAATCAGAATTTAGCATACCAATCATGTGACAATATTTTTGTGACTGAATTCATTGTCCTTCTCATACAGGGTTTGGGGTATTCACAGTCAACAATTTTTAAAACTAAGTTTGTTGATTGACTTGTTGAACTGATGCAATGTTTTATTCTGGGAAGACTTAACATAATTTACACTTGAGCTCAGTCCATCTGCAACATACTGTACAATTCCACATGCTAACAATGAGTGATATAATGATAATAATCCCTGCAATTCACTTTTTGAAACCCATCACTAAAATCATAACATAGGATCATTGAAATTTTCAGTTGTGACCTTGGGTCACTTTGTGATTGGTCATTTATTTACAAGTGATTACTGATTATTGCAGAATACCTTTGATGTAATTTGGATTTGGATATCACCACACAACACCATGTTACAAAATGCCTTTTTCATCGTTGTGTAAAGTCTATAGTCTGCAGTTACACATTCTAAAACATCTTGAGGGGTATATTTGTATTAAAGCAAATGAGAGATTTGTCCAACTTTTCTGATTTTTTAAAGCAATTTCATGGGCATATTTCGTAATGATTTGAAAAAAGAAAACATTTTTGTGGTAAATGTGACAGGATGCTATAGAATTATGCAGAGGAAATCAAAAAAGGAACTTGAATAATACAGGCTTATGGAAGTTATTGTTTAAGTGCTCACAAAAACTTTGAAATATTTTAAGAATTTATATTGACAACAATTTGTTTACTATTTCAAAAAGGAAAGATTTGATAAATGGGTCGTCACTGCTTAATAGCCCTGCTAGCAATATACCGCAGGTATTTCATCCATTTTGTTAGTAAAAACCGCAGTCAAGGATCAAGCAGGTGTTGCGTCAATCTAATTGGTTAACAGCTGGGTTTCAATTGGACCAATAGAAACTTGCAAAGGGTTCCCTGCAAGTTGAGTTAAGTGGGTGCTTGGGCCATTCTGTAATGTTATATGATGGAATGGGGCATTCTTGTTAGTATAAGGTATGTGCAGTATTGCATGGTATGGGGGCACTCTATCACAACTGGTGACTCAGGAAGAAAAAATGATCAGAAGCTTGAAGAGAGCAGAAAAAATTGTCCCTTAGAAACTGACACATACCTTCATCTTCACACCAAAGATATGCTAAAAGCTTATAGCTTGTGAGGAGTTCAACCCCACTCACAAGAACTTGAGCATGTTCAGTTTTGTGGCTACACTCTGAAATTGTTTCTCCAACATTTTCTTGTGCCATTTATTTATTCCTCACTCTCTTTTGATTTCTTTGTGGGTAGCTGGCAAATTGTCCTTAATTAGGATAGAGCATGAAGTTCACAGTGCTGATGCTAGACTTTTCATTGTAGTGGAGCACTTGGGTGGCCCAAGGATTTTACAGGGGAAGCTAGCAGACACACCTACCGTATGGGGGCACCCCTGAACACAAAGAGCAACACCCAAACGGGTGGTGTCCACTGGCCAGCCATAGAGCCCCTGGTGGGGTTCAGGGCAAAGTTCCATTGGGGATGGATCAAGGGGGCATGTCCACCTGCCTCCCCCCACCCCATCCCTACCCCACCCCCACCCCACCCCTTGGTGACGCAACTGTTCATTCAGTTCGATCTGCCAATTAAGCTGGGAATCTGCAAAAAAAAAAAAAAAAACACACACACACACACACACACACATGTGCCAATTTATTTAATAAGTTGTAAATGATGAAAGCATTCCTCTGCAATTGGTGTAGTTATTTGAGTTCCAAAATTAAATCAAGGGGAGTTTTAACACTAAATTTTGAACGTGGAACTATACCAAGTAGAAAGGTAGGAAAAAAATAAACACCCTCATAAAGAAGAAGGAGAAGAAAAAAGAAAACAGGAAAAGTACCCTCACACCTAATAGGCCAAGAAGGTGCATTTTTAGGGCATTTTGTAAAAACAGGATATTAATACAGAAAACTGAACTATGAGAGAAGCCAAATGTCCCCTGGCTTTTTAAAAGTGATGTGATTCCTGTCAAAATTTTAATTTTATTTCACGCTTTAAAAACAGATCCATAAAGATGGTATGAATGGATCAATAAAACTGAGAAATTATTCAAAATTTTATGAACACTTTTGAGCAAGTACATTTTATTCACTGTATTTATGATCAATAAATGTTGGTAGTAAAATGCAAGAGGGACTTAGAAACATTGACTATGACAAAAATAGGGTGAGTCCAAAGTCTGTAAAGATGGTCACTTGTGTCTAAGTGCATTGCTACTGACAAAAGATTGTATTGCAAAAAGACATGTGGAAGATGTATCCCATTCAAAAAAACTCTCTATGCCCTCTTTCTCAATAAGGAAAAACAAAGAGAAAAAAGTGATACCATTTTCACCACAATTCCAGTGGGCACATCATGAGAAAGGCCGCATGTTTGGTCTAACGGTAGAGCATCCACCTCTCACGTGGAAGGCCCAGGTTTGCTTCCCAGGTCGAGTCATACCAAAGACTCTAAAAAAGGAACCTACTGCCATTATGCGTGATGCTCAGCAAAAGTAATGGAGTAGGGAAAATAAGCCAGTGAGCCACAACTAGAAAAAGGCTGTGGCCGCCTCGATTTCAACCAATAGGTTGGAAACTGTGCTGTAAAACTCCATCTAAATAACTAACACACGTACTACTAGAGTAGGATATTTCCTTCACATCAACAAAAGTATTCTTCTTTTTGAGTTACATATTCTTACATTTGCAAACAACAACTTGCATTATTCAGGAGCCCACTTTAAAGGGCAAGGGGAACTTAATTTTGAAGCAACACCTATAAAACCTCAAAATTTTCTTTTTATTTCTCTTCAAATTATCCTTATAATATTTTAAGACTTCATTATAGCATATACATTCAAGGTAAACCAAGCAGTAGTTACTGGAGCCTAATTTTCACATTTGAGGAGAAGAAATATTGTTCACATGACTCTCAAGAGTATTTTAAAGCAGGACAGTCTATTACACTAATTCAAGTTGGGGTGACTGCATTTCCCCTTCAAAGACACATTTTGACTGCTGGTGGTAATATATGAATATTCATATTGCATAAAGCATTACCTGTAACATTAATTCTGGGACTACTCACAGCAGCTGTTGTGCTTGTGTAAGTTGCATGGGACTACAGCTAGCAGGGATGTAGCCAGGACTGTGTCATGGGGAGGGGTTTGATCTCATGGGGGGGAGGTTGATCTCATGGGGGGGTTGGAGCATGACATGAGGGAAAAGTCTAAGTAAGAATAGAGAGAAAAAGATGCTATTTTAGGTGTGTTTTGCATTGCAAGGTTGGGGGGCAGGGGGTTAGCCACGCTACTGGATTACAGCTGGTAAAATCCCTCATAGACTAAAGCTCATGGACTATTGTCACAACCTGTGTTGCTTTTAAAATCAGTTTTTTCTTAAATATGCTACAAATACTGCACTGAAGTCTGTTCATGGCATGCAATACTTTGCTCTCAAATTAAGATATACAGATATATAAGTTTCTTGAATGTGTTCAAACTACTTTCTGCAATGTGTATTAGATTTTATTATATGGCCTATCATAATGTATAGTATATATGACATGAAGGAACTGAGCAAGAAAAAATTCATTTAATTAAAGAGAATGTGTAACCCACTGAGTAATACCTTCTGAATTTCCTGTTTGAAGTAAAGCTCTCATAGAGTTATACTTATATCTAAATATACTTTATTCCTCAAGTGATATATTGAGCATGATGCTTTGGCATGTAGTCTATGTAACTTGAAGGTCTACTGATAACTTCCGGAGTCTGCTGATGTTTCCCAGTGATGCTTCGACCACCATATCATGATTGGGCAAGCCTGTGCATACATACAGGGGTTGTCCTCAAACATGGCTGAAAAATGCTACATTAGAATTTTCTATGATGTCACGTGAGAACTATCTATAAATGACCGTGTCATCTATTCCTGTGAGTGATAAATGTATGTGTGCTCCTTCGGGCCATTTATCATTGCATGTCTTGAAACTTCATATGCAGCTTGGACAGAATCATGACCACAAAAGGTATGGAAAAGAGAGATGGCCTCAGGAATGGGTTCAGTTATGCAACTGAGCCAGGGATACAGATGGACAAAGAAGTAACATTTTTTTTATTTTTTGGTAGGGGGAGGGGGTTGGGTAGAGGGGGATGAAATTTTTGTTGGGTTCAAATACAATCATTGCATAATTTTGGTAATTGTAATAAATAATACTAAAATGCAGTTGCAGAAGCTGCATGAGAAGCCAAAGCAATCACACAATACTTGATCATCATAACAAAATTTTGAGACTTGGGGTATGTTATTGGAAAACTTGGTGGGGCTGTAATTTGCTGTAAATAGCATTTATGAGCAATGTCTATACATTCTACTCTTCTTTAAAAGCAGATATATAATTTTGCACAATATGGGGTGGAGAAAGCCCATATTCCCCCCACCCCCTCCCATAAGCCCAGTCTAGTCCATTTAAGTGTCTAATTTGTAAGGTCTTGTACATTTTATGTAATGTCCAATATTTATGAAATAGTGACAGACGAATTGATCTACAATCTACCTGATTCCTTACCATTTGATTTAAGAAATGTTTGCACTTCCACCCCAGATTTCTTTTTCAACTTTGATAAAATTCTTCTGTTTTGTTTTTGCCCTTTATATCAATCTTTACTTCTCTTCCTCACTTCTGGTGGTGAATTGTGAAGGGAAGAATTCTAGGACTAATTGGGACAAAGATAGGTGATTTCCAAACACACATCTTCTCCCTTGAGACCTATTAAAATAATATTTTGGACAGAATATTTTTGATATTTTAGTTGTATTCCACCTGCTTTGTTGTCAAATTGCAACTCCCTTTACAATGAAACCAGGACTTGTCCAGTGTCCCACTCCTGCATGTAAAATTCTTAGCTTCCCTCAAAATGTGTCTTGGGATTTCACTGAAATTCTTAAAATACTAGTTCAGTTATTTTAGTATGTCACAACTGACCCTCTCCTTTTCCTTGATACCACAATCATTAAAGGCCAAGAACAGTAGTCACAAATTTTGAAACAACAGCCAAATATCAAAATTTTCTTCACATTTCTCTTCAAAGAATTTTTCATAATATATTTGACTTTAGCATTGCATATGCAAGGTAAACAAAGCAGTTACTTCTAGTAAGTTTCACATTTTGGGAGAAAAAATTTGTCACATGACTCTCCACAGCAAATCATGAAACAGGACAGTCTAGTGTACTACTTCAAACTGGGGTCTGATTTTGTACTTAAAAGAAGCAAAAGAGAAAACAAGAGTGTTTAATGTTTTGTGTCTGTGTACCATGTTTTTGGCAAACAAGAAACAATACAGTATCAGTAACATGGACCTGCTGGTACTCACAACGATTAACATTAGCAAACCAACTGGAAGGCTAAAGCAAGTGCACCACCACCACCAATAATCATGCTATCCCTCTAAAGAAATCTGTGTGAGTTCGACAAGTTCTGATTTTTTTTTTCACATTCTGAAATTTGCTTTACCTTCACTTATAGATAAACCATGGCAGTACTTCCATGCACATACTCTTTAAACTGCCAATTTGCTGTAGCCTGCTGAGCAGATACATGGCTATGTTTATCACAATTACACAAACTTGTTTACCTACTTAGGCAATGAAAGTCAAGATCCAGCTCTGCAGGAAAGCCCCAGGGTGACCAACAACAAATACTGCCAAGTTACCTGGAAAACCAACACACATGATGACTATGACAAGGTGGGCTGGCATTTAGGACAGATCCTAACTGCCAGGCATTACTGCTCCTTTGGGGGCAATGATGTCACATCTGGCTAATAATACCCACATAAACAAATTCATCAAGCTGACCCTTCCCTGAACTTCCTGTCTCACCTCTCACCTTTCACATTCCTCGAGTGGGGGAAATTGACACTGGACCATCCAGCATCTCAACTATACTCTGAAAAATTTTTGGAGATTCAAATTTGTAGTGTAGTTTGGTGGTTGTTAATTTGCAACAAAGTTTTTGGAAGCAACAACTAAATGTAGCAATTTTCTTCCTATTCAGCTGAAAAATATCTCTCATAAGAATTAAGGGCTTCAGCATTGCATATTCAAACAGTAAATTTCAGGAAACTTAAAGGTATTGTCACGTAATCCCTTAGAACGAATCTTGAAACAGGACAGTCTACTATACTGAATCAGGTTGGTGTGACTGCTCTTGCCCTAAAGATTGCACTGTAGGGAAAGGAATTTTGGGGGTGAAGATTTGGAGTGAGATTTGGAGTGAGGTTTGTGAGTGTGAATGTAACCAGGTTGTCATGCACCTTTGGTTCAGTGGATCTTTGTTTTGTTGGACCTTCAGTCTAATGAAATGATGCAGAATTCATGTTCCATTCCTATCATGTTCATGTTATAAAGAAGATGTAAGGTATGTTGAAGGCGGGGGGAGGGGTTGTGGTTCAAAGTAAGTGAGAAAAAGAGGTGTTGACACTGTAACCACCTCCATTCAAAATGCATGCTACTTTTAGTGCATTCAATTAAGGTGCTCAGAGCATCTGGAAGTTTTTACCCTGGCCACTGGCCCCAACAAAAAAAATTAATGCACATTATTTTCATGTAAACAATTTTGTTGGCCCTAATGAGTAACAAATTTATATACTGGTTACCCATGAGAAATGGTGGGGGGGGGAGGGAGGTCAGACTTGATAAAAGAGAGATTAGACTGACAAATCTGCCAAGTATCATGAGGAAACAAGACATTCAAAACTAATTTATGTAGTCTTTTACTCTCCCATTTGTATTGTAGCTATACATGGGCTATAAATCCCTTCATCTAGAAATAAACCTCTTTAGCATGACACAATTGCATGTAGTCAACAATGCTAATGACCTTAAAACTCTTGACACCAGTTTAGTACCTAGCACTAAAAAGAACATATTTAATCTTTCACACTTCCCCTTTGTATTGTACCTTACAATTTGTCATTGCCAAAAATTTGCTGATCATTCACTTGTGTTTATTTATTCCCATATCCCACATTTAAGTGCGTGCGTTACATGGCCTTAAAGGGCTAGAGCACCTGTCACAAACTTTTACAGTCAGATCTCACAATTTATCATTTCTGTTCAAAGTATCTTTCATAATATGTAAGTCTTTTATAATACTGCATACTCAAGGTAAACCAAGCACCTTCATTTAAAAATTTAGGAGCAAAAGTATTATCATACTCTACAGATGCATTTATGAAAGAGAACAGAAAGCTACTTACTGTAAACATACTAACTTATGTCGGGTGGGGTGTTGGCATTTTCCCTTTAACTCACAAATTTAGAATTAAATGTAATCATTTGCTATCATGCCCCCTTCGAATAAAAACTTAATAGCATCTTAGCATTTAATTGCAGTACCCATTAGATAACTTTGTCTGTTTATTAAGATGAACTTCTGGTTTACCAACTCTTAACTCCCAAGCATTATCTTATGTGTTGCCTGGTAGCAGCATACATCACATAAAACCGGATATTTCTTGGTATTCACTGGTCTGTGGAATGTTCTATGGCTGGAAGGAACTACGTGTGTACCCAACAGACATGCGTGGGTGACTTTGCACTGATTGTCTCATCCACAAAGAGGCCACTGTAAAAAGGTTATAGTAAATCACCGCAGACTTTGGAAGGAAACTGTCTATACCTCAACAACCCACTAGCTGGCTGCAATTGAAGAGCGTAACAACCTCAAAAACTTTTCAGGGGGAGGCAAACTGGCAGCTGTTTAAAGAACTGTTTATCACCCTCTGAAATTTTGTCACTACACTATGTTAGGTATATAGCTCAGGAAGTTGGGTGGAGGTAAGGTTGATTGAAGAGCTGCAGAAAGTAAATAAAAGTGAAGAGTTTTGTCTCACCTATTCATAAGCTCACTGGTAGATCAGAAAATAGCAACAAACTTTTACAGAAGATAAAAAGTTATTTTAGCTTCTGTTTGTGATAGTGTTTATTTAAGTTGGAAAATAGCAGAATTAAGGAGAAGCCAGAACTTTCATCATGGAAAAATTAACAGCTGTTCTTCTGTCCTGCATTGGACTTTTAATAGTTGTTTCTCTTGTAGATGGAAGTTGCACTTGCAATATTAACCATCCCCAGGAAAGATACTGCAAAGCCAATTTTTGTAAGTAAACCTTTTTTATTCTTGTTTTGCTTTTATACACTTGAAAGTATTATACTGATCAAACCTGATCGGTTGTAACCTTTTCTTGTAGGAAAAGTGTACAGTTGATCAGAGAGTTACGGCTGGGATGGATTAAAGGGCAGTAGTACTAGTTGTTTAAAATTTACTTTGAAAGAACAGCTAGTATGTCCCTGGCTTTTTTCTTTTCAACTCCCATTTGTTTTATTACCTGCCTAAGGTGAAACACTTTATACTCTATAAATAACACAGTTCAGCAAAAAGAAAAAATTGTCATGTGGCTCTCAAGAGTCATGAATGGAATAGGATAGTGGATAGACCATAAGACTACTACAATTTGGGAAGATGCTCTTTCCCTTAAAGGTCAAAAGCAGTTCCCCCAAACTTATTTTGAAGCCTCAGCTAAAAATCAGTTTTCTTCTTAGTTCTCTTCAAACTATCTTTCATCATAGTTTACGACTTCAACATTGCATATTTGAGGGTAAATGAAGCAGTTCCTTCTAGTATTAATTTCAGAGTTGAAGAGAAAAAATATTGTCACATAACTTTCAACAGCCAATCATGAAATAGGACAGTGTATTTCACTACTTTAAGAAGTTGGGGTGACTGCTCTCTTGACCTATAAATACTGGAAACTTCTGTATGCTTAGTTCTTCAATTGACTCAGTTAATAATACGTTCATTGCTATGTTGAATCTGCTTGTTTTTTAACAGATGTACAAGTTGCATCATGATGAAAGATGGCAGAAAATCTGGTTATTTGAGTATCAAATGTTATCTAGATTTTCATACTTAATACCAGATAGCGAACTCAAGTGAATGTGACTGTTTTTATAAAAACTGGCCAGCTGTGGATGGATATTTTAAGGTTTTCACATACATGGCCTTTCATTTCAAAAGTTTCCTTCAAACAGAAGTGAAGCAGTCACCTCTAATTTAAAATACCAACTATTATTTTCACACGTATCCTTTATCTCCCTAAAAAGTATTTTTTTATGTTTATAGTTAATTACAGACACCTAGCCAGAATTGTGTCATGGGGAAGGGGGGGGGGGGTTGGGGCACAAAATGAGGGAAAAGTCTACGGAAAGAGAGAAAAAATGCTATTTTTAGGTGTTTTTTGCATTGCAAGGTTGGGTCGGGGGGGGGGGGAGGGTTCTGATAGGTAATTTAACTTAGTGTTACTACTCATATATTTTCAAACTGAGTGACAAAATATTGTCACATGATTTTCGAGAGCTATTCATAACAAACAACAGTGGTACTGTTTCTGAACAAAAAAGATAAAAAAGACATCAGGGCCAGAGACTGAAGAGAGTTTAGATCATAAAACATTCCAGCTACCAAAAATTCATCAGACCTTTATTTCTTCTTACAGCTTTTGTTGGAACGGTTATGGAAGTTCGTGAAATCAAACACAACAGTCTTTCTTTTGTTGAATATACTGTGAAAATTTCCCGCAGTACAATTTACAAAGGCAGGAGGTTTCTCTCTGGGGACAGGAACAGACAACCTATCTTGACCCCATACTATGGTAGCCTCTGTGGTCGATCCAACTTAGAAATGGAACAAAAGTACCTATTCACTGGTAAGTAATGAATTTTCCAATATTATTACATATCAAATAAATTCGATTTTTATCTACTTCAGGTTTTTTTTTGGTGGGGGAGGGGGATAGAGAATTGCATTCACTGTCTCCAAATTGCTGGATAATACCCATCCCCCTCAAAATAAAAGAAAAACCAAAAACCAAAAAATAACACCAATATGAATATTAATTTTTAACCTCCTAAGATAAGTTTGTTCCAATATGTTAAGAAGGTATAAAAGTATCTGGCCTGGAAGAATGATTTAGAATCCTAATACGTCACTAAGGAAAGCTGTTTTCCAAATTCAGTCAAGTGATGATTGAATTCAGTTACTTACATTTGAAAAAGATGGAGATTGAGATGAGCAAAAGCAAACATAGAAGGATTGGCAAAAGTCAGAATAATAAAAACTAGTTAAATTACTTTGTTATTACTTTCTTCACTATTTAAGGCCCAATTGTCTCACCCCAAACTGTACCAATTCTCCTAACTTTCCTACTAAAACCCCTCCCACAATTGCATGAAATTCAGCCTCATCCAGACACAATCTCAGTTTATTTCTTCAGGGTGAGTGTAGAAGATAACAATGTGTAGTCAAAACAGTCTCAGCACAGTTCATGGTGTGTTATATAAGCTTCTGTACTCTCTGTTGTTTAAATTAAAATTAAGTCAAAAAGCTGAGCAAATTGAGAGGTTTTTCCCCTATAAGTAATCTAGTGTGGGGTGAGAGGATTGGCCCTTTGAAGAATTTTGAAGGTTGATTTGGCATTTATGTTTCAACAAACATCTAGCTTCTTTAATAAGGTATGGAAAGGAGCAGGATAAAATCAGTGGGTACATTTTAAAGCTGGCAATCTGAAAAAGTTCCTTCATGATGAAATGTTCCTTCTTACTTTTTGTTACATTCTCCTTCTCTGCCTGATTACATCTTGTTGCCCCAGGGAGGAAAGGAAGCTCACTATACCCACACCTGGTATAGTCACATTTCATGTCTGATTAATCAACTGACTATAACAGATATATTAAAAACACAAAAAGATATGTAAGATTTGAGGTTAGCTAACAGGTCAATCAAGCATGTGTTAATTGATTTTCATGCAGTGTAAATACAATGAAAGCTTAGCTCATTTTAAGGCGCAGATCATGTGACAAACTCAGATATTAGTTACACCCCACACCGCCTTTGATGTACTGGGGTGTCTATGTTGCTTTCTCAAGAAGAGACATTGAGGCATCTATACAACCAGTTTTCATGTTATCTTTATCTGATACATCTAGGTGCAAGTGTCATAGCAACAACAAAGTGCCTGACATTCAAATTTTCCTCTAATCTCCCTTTTTGTGAAACTTTGTGCCCACATAAAATTATTCCCTTCTCCATCCTGTGAGGTCCTGGATCTGTTTCATTGTCTTTTGCTTGCTTCTCTTTGCTTACCTCAGGTTCTGTAGAGAATGGTGTGCTAATGATAAGTTTCTGTAACTGGATACCAGAATGGGAAAGAGTTACTAGCACCCAGAGGAAGTACTTGAGGGAAGGAGTCTACGATCAAAATTGTGGTTGCAAGGTAAGGGATGGCATCTACTTCTTGAAACATTTCTGCAGTGGCATTTAATAATCCACATTGCTCCTCTTCACCTCATGTTTACATTATTTACCTGTGGTAATCCTTTGGCAAGTCTGTAGCATGACAGGATGGCTATACGAAAACCCAAAGGGTCCCCCTCCCCATTCTTACTTGCCACCATGAAGTTTTGGAATGTGGTATCCTTGTTGTCCAGCCTTTTGTGGGGCAAGCAGCCATCCTGTTAAACTACAGACTTGCCAAAGGATTACCAGGCAAGTATGGTCACATAATGTAAATAGGAGGCAATTAACAGGGCTCATAGATCCCCAAACCAACAGGTTTTGGGGAAACTTCTTTAGCAAAACCAAGTGGAAGTTCATTGTAAAGAAAGATCAGTTTTAATAGAATTCAAGAAATGACCACCTTGTTACAATACTACATTTTATGTCAAGCTCAGCATATTGTCAGGATTGCAGTAGTTGAACTCTCTACTGTATTTCCTTGGGTGAGGTTTCTTGACAAAATTTATGACTATAAACCATAGATAAAAATTGTGGATGGGTTTGTAGAATTTCCACTATTATTTCCCTTCAGGGCAAACTTAAAAAATACATGATTTGGGGGAAAATTTAAAAGCTTACCCTAAGGGTTAAATAAATTGTTTTGCTTTTACACTAGAAACTAATGGTGAATAATTTCCCTCTTGGCTGTCTGTTTTCCACTTTTGCAAACCTCATGGGTTAGGGGAGAGGGTGCCTGGAGTGAGTGTGGCACAACTTTTATTATAATGCATCCACCAGTTTTAATTGTCTTTTTTTCCCCCCACAATTGTATAAAATATAAAAGAGTTGTACTCATTTCTCAACATGTGTACTTATCTCACTTCTAGATCACTGGCACAAACAAAAGGGAAAGGTATGACCAGAACCTCCACAGCGACTTTGTCAGTGACATCCAATTTTCTGGGCTTTGGACTCAAAGGAAATGTCACTACAACCCATTAGCCTCCTCCCACTTCAGAAGCAGAGACTGCGAGACCGATGAATCATACTGCGCCATGGATGAGAACACAGGCTTTTGCCTCTGGAAGTGGACCAATGAATACAGCAAATGTTTCCAAGAAAGGGAACAACTTTGGCAAGTGGTAAACGGGGCCCAACCTGCCTTCACAAGGCGCCGACAGTGCCGTGAGATCTCCATCCCCAAGCTGAAGAAGATGTGTCGCCGTTCTCTCCTTAGGCAAAAGAAGGCAGAAAGACAGCTGAAGAAGGAAGCCCTTCTTGAAGACAGCCCTGATCAAGATGAGTTCAGTTACATAGGTCTTGACCTTGATATCTGAGAAAAGTCAAACTTAAGCACATTTGAGGTAATCATGTGGTTGTACGAAGATGGTAACACCTAAGTTTATTCTTGTCAAACATGATGACAACTTTGATTCATATAAATCTTAAATTTGAATCCTGCCTTGATCTGAATGACCCAAATGAGCACAAAAGTATACTGCTTAGGTGTGAGGGGTCAGTTTCCTTCCAGGACTGTATTTTGTCACAAGCTCTTTAACAAGAGAGTGTTTCAAAATTTTGGGACAAAGCTGGCACAGCTTTATGGTAATCAAAATGATGCTGAAATACAGTGTTTAAATACAAAGGAGATGGAAGAGCTGTCCATTCCAGTACTGAGGGCAGCAAACAAGTTCCAAACTGGAAAGAGAAAATAGAGAGCTAGAATGGGCAAATTTTCCAAAATAAATTTGTTTGGCTATATGTATAGTGGTAAATAAAGCTACTGTACCATACCATATGCCAAGTATTTATTTTTTATTACACTTGAATATCTTTAGGCAATGTTAATTACGTCCAAAAATCTGACCAAAATAGTAAGTGATTATTCTAAAACTGGTCAATCCTTGGTTTTGAGTTTACATATTCTGGACTGAGATGTCAAATATTACTTTGTATGAATAACAACTTTGTTTTCTTGAAAGTCATACTTATACCATATTTTAATTTCTATATTCCTACACAAAATGGCTTTCACAAAATTTGGATGGACCAAGAGCATTCACAGAACCATGCATGCAAGCCAAGCTTGATCCAGTCAGAAGATGAGGCCTGAGGTGCATGAATATGCATGGCAGGGGGGGGGGGGGGGAATTGGGCATCAAGGGTAGAGGGTGCATGAAATTTCATGCCCTAAAGGAAGACATGGCATTTTGCTGTTAAAAAATTAGCAATTGTCTGAATGTGTAAGAATATATTTGTACAGTAGTCAGGTGGGTTAATTCCTGTCCACTTCTGTTCCCTTTGATTTTTACAAAGGAGTGTATAACTTTGATATAAAAAGGAATTGTAGCCTCCAACAAACGTTGGTCATAGAACCTTTCCCAAACAAGAGTTACAAAATATTATGATACAGAGGTTTGGTAGCATCATTTTTGGCCACAGTGAAATGGGCTGGACAAAAACAGTGCTCCCTGTTTCATATACTTTTGTTACTTCTGTCTGGAAAGGAGTTTATCTTTTTTGTGTTGAGCTTTCTCTAAGGCAATTATTTTCATCAATTGTGGGTGAAGAAACTCAAACAGGTTTATATCAGTTTTCCATCCATTGTACTTTGATATTTGTGACCATATTTATTTGAGATTATTCCATTTTGGTGCATTTTTTAATATAATTACTTGTAATGGACAAGTAAAAACAGAGTTTATTGATCTTTTTACATAATACTTTCAAAACATTTTTTGATATTGTATATGATCAGACAATAAGGGGATATGAAAATTGAAAAAAAAATAAAATAAATAAAAATGAGTAAGTTACTAAAAGTGTTATAGGGTTAAAGAGGATGAACCTTCACAGAAGCAGAGAGCATCTTTTACAACCGGACAAGTGAGTTTACACATGGGGTTTTAAATACTTTACAGTGAGACTCTGGTGGATGTCATCCATCCCAGCAGGTCAATTTTCAAAATGAAATAAAATTGTATTCATAATGTTGAAAGGAGAAAGTTGTATGACATTTTCAAAAATGGTTTTGGGGTATTTTATAAGTTTGTTTTGTTCAGAATAATTCAAGCTTGAGTGTGTGATGTTGTGAATACAATGAAAAAAGTATGTAAATTATGCATTAACATGTTGTGATAGAAAGTATTGAATTACAGTAAAGTGGGTGGTACAGGACAATTACTGATGAATCAAAGAAATTGCAATATTAAGGTTTTACTTCACAGCTTTCTTTAAAGAATTACCATATGCACTTCTTTGACTTATTTTGCATTTTCCAAAGTTAATTATCCTACATTCATATTGTAATGTGTTAATTAACTTTTTACTGATGCATACTATTTGTACTTCTATTTGAAAATTAACAGATGAAAACATTTAAAAATAAAAACATTTCAAAAAGATAACACTTTGCTCTTGTAGACTTGATTTGCTTTTGCACTAGATAAAAAGCTGAATAAATTACTTGGGGGGGGGGGGGGAAGACTCCACTGGTGCCAGTGCAGTTACAAAAGAAGATTAAAGTCAACTGTTGTACTTGCCCATAAATTCCAGCTCAAAAATAAATGCATTGAGGTAGTTCCACCCTGAAAAATGCATCAGTTCACTCTTATAAACTAGTATAGAACTCCCCCATCCCTTACATGTGTAAATATGCCCCTCTCTCAAGTAGCAGAAACAGCAAATCAGACTTTGTAAACTCATAAGAAGCTAGGACCATGACTCTGCTGGAAAATAGACAGATGGGTTGGGAGATGGAGCCAATGAAATCACTGTAGGAAATGGTTACATAGCCTTAGAGATCAAAGGTACATGAGATCAAAATTTTAATAGGGTTCACAAGACCAAAAGAAGGGTTTACAAGGCAAGCAAATAGGGCCCCTGAGATGGCAAATTAGTAAAAGTTCGTGTGAAACCAAAATAAAAAACTTTTATTCATTTTGTGCATTGAAAACCTTTACTATTTTGGTCTCACAGATCCTTCCCCTTATAATTTTCCGTACTGCAGACCTTCAGTCTTCAAGGTGGAAGCCACAATAGAGATAAAAGCTGATCAACTACAAACTCTGTTAAGGCTTTTTGGGATACAGTGCATGATGACGACAAATTTCCTTTGGGAAGCAAATCCTGCATATGCCTCATTTGGCTCTAGCCATCTCTGATGCTACCTACCCCCTATCCTTCAACCCTTAGCCCCTCCCCCTCCCCCTGTAACTCAGCCTGTTACAAAAATTGCTGTATAACTTCCCATGAAGAATGGTCTCCCTGAAAAAAAAAAAAAATAACATTACAAAATATGTGTAGCCAACACAATTGTAGTATTTCCCAACTTCCACACACACAATCATGTGTAGGTCCAAAGGGAAAGAGGGTTTTCCAACTTAAAGAGCCAATCCTCTCACCACAAATTATACTTCTTGTAGGGGGGTACCAAAATTCTCCATTGGCCCAGCTTTTTGACTGACTGTTAATTCAAACAATGCAGATTACCAAAGCTTATATTACGTACAGCATGAACTGGACTGAGAGTGTTTTGATTACCCACATAGAGTTTTCCTTTACTGACCCTGAAGCAGGCTGAGATTGTGACTGGATAAGGATGAATTTCAGACACTTGTGGGAGGGGCTTAAGTAAGAAGGTTAGGAGAATTGGTACTGTTTGGGGTGAGAGGACTGAGCCTTTAATGGCAGTGCATTCGATTATCCCCAAACTACAAGTTTACTAATTCTACAGAAAGAAGGGTAGTCTAAAGAAATTTTCAATTGAAACAGTTCTAATTTGATTGACAACAATTTTAAAAAAAGCAGAGCAACTTTACATTTCACATCATGTTTTTAGAGTGTTTTGATTTCACATAAGGGACATTGTATGTACGCCTATGGTAAGCCCTGAAGCAATCAAGTGGGGTTGTATCGGGATTAGTTCACATTTTAGACAGTTGTGGAAGGGACAAAAAGTAAAGTTTGGCGAATTGGAACTGTCTTTAAAGTGGAATGTTGTGTTTAAAATGCTTGAACAAAGAGTGCAAAGAAAATGGCTCAGAATTATGCAACAATTCAGTCTTAATCATAAACCCCAGCATTGGCTACATCTCTTCAAATTACTATGCTCAAGGAGAGCCATGGATGTTGCATCATTTGAAATGTTGAATGTGTGGGTGAACAAATTGTAATTGAGCAACAAACAACTGAATTTCTATACATGGGAAACTTACTTCTTGAAAAGAAGGCTACCATAATGTCTTATTTTTGATAATCTATTAACCTGTGTCAATAGGTTTTAGTTTTAAAAGGATGAATTTCTCTTGCATAACAAATGCAATATTTCCCTCTAAGAAACTTTTTGATTCCTTGCCGAAGGCAGGCAAGGAATCTATGCGATGGTGATGTCGTGTGTATGTGTGTGTGTGTGTGTGTGTGTGTATGTGACGCTTTGGCTTGTAAACACGATATCTCAAGAAGGGTAAGTGTGACTAACCTCATATTTGGTGTGTAGGTTGGTCATATTGAGTAGATGATCCCTGTTGTTTTTGGTGGAGGTCAAAGGTCATTTGGGGTCACGAGAGGTCAAAAGGTCAAAACTTCATAAACATGATATCTCAAGAATGGTACATGTGACTATGCTCATATTTGCTGTGTGGGTTGGTCATATTGAGTAGATATCTATGATCCCTTTCGATTTTCGTGGAGGTCAAAGTTCATTTGGGGTCATGAGAGGTCAATAGGTAAATTCCGTAGAAATTGCTTGTAAACATGGTATCTCAACAAGAGTAAGCATGACTAATCTTATATTTGGTGTATGCATTTGCCATATTGAGTAGATGATCCCTATTGTTTTTGGTGGTGATCAAAGGTCATTTGGGGTCATGAGAGGTCAAAAGGTCAGAACTTTGTAAACACGATATCTCGAGAACGGTACATGTGAATAATCTTATATTTTGTGTGTGCATTGGCCATATTGAGTAGATGATCCCTTTTGTTTTTGGTGGAGATCAAAGGTCATTTGGGGTCACGAGAGGTCAAAAGTTCAAAACTTCGTAAACACAATCTTGAGAATGGAACATGTGACTATGCTCATATTTGGTGTGTGGGTTGGTCATATTGAGTCGATAATCCCTATTGATTTTTGTGGAGGTCAAAGGTCATTTGGGGTCACGAGAGATCAAAAGGTAAATTCCTTGTAAACACAGTATCTCAAGAAGAGTAAGTGTGACTAATCTCATATTTGGTGTGTGCATTCGCCATATTGACTAGATGATCCCTATTGTTTTTGGTGGAGATCAAAGGTCATTTGGGGTCACGAGAGGTCAAAAGGTCAAAACTTGGTAAACACAATAGCTCGAGAACGGTACACGTGACTATGCTCATATTTGGTGTGTGGGTTGGTCATATTGAGTAGATGATCCCTGTCATTTTGGGTGCAGGTCAAAGGTCATTTGGGGTCACGAGAGGTCAAAAGGTCAAAACTTCCTAAACACTATCTTGAGAACGGAACATGTGACTATGCTCATATTTGGTGTGTGGGTTGGTCATATTGAGTCAATAATACCTATTGATTTTTGTGGAGGTGAAAGGTCATTTGGGGTCATGAGAGATCAAAAGGTAAATTCCTTGTAAACACAGTATCTCAAGAAGAGTAAGTGTGACTAATCTCATATTTGGTGTGTGCATTCGCCATATTGACTAGATGATCCCTATTGTTTTTGGTGGAGATCAAAGGTCATTTGGGGTCACGAGAGGTCAAAAGGTCAAAACTTGGTAAACACAATATCTCGAGAACGGTACACGTGACTATGCTCATATTTGGTGTGTGGGTTGGTCATATTGAGTAGATGATCCCTATCGTTTTGGGTGGAGGTCAAAGGTCATTTGGGGTCACGAGAGGTCAAAAGGTCAAAACTTCGTAAACACTATCTTGAGAACGGAACATGTGACTATGCTCATATTTGGTGTGTGGGTTGGTCATATTGAGTCGATAATACCTATTGATTTTCGTGGAGGTCAAAGGTCATTTGGGGTCACGAGAGATCAATAGGTAAATTCCTTAGAAATTGCTTGTAAACATGGTATCTCAAGAAGAGTTAGTGTGACTAATCTCATTTTCGGTGTGTGCTTTGGCCATATTGAGTAGATGATCTCTATTGTTTTTGGTGGAGGTCAAAGGTCATTTGGGGTCACATGAGGTCAAAAGGTCAAAACTTCGTAAACACGATATCTCAAGAACGGTACATTTGACTGTGCTCATAATTGATGTGTGGATTGGTCATATTGAGTAGATGATATTGATTTTCCCAAAGGTCAAAGTTCATTTGTAGTCAGCATGTTCAAAGCCTGACAAGCTTTTCTGTATGAAGATGTAGGAAGATTGGACGCCTTGCATGTGTACTTTGTGGGCACATTATGGAACCCTGTTAATTGAAAAACATTTCAAAGCAATGTCAATGTGAAAAAACGGCTTACATTTCAGCGGCAAGGAATCACTAAGCCTTTTGGCTTTCTGGTTTAAACTACTGTGAAGGTCTTGAGGTTACAAGATAACATTAATTGTTAGATGGTACTGAACCCTTCAAAATTTTACATGTTGCCCTAAAGCAAAAGCAAAATGTCACTTTTCTATAGTCATTCTGCATTCTTTTTTAACCTGAGTGGTGTTATTTTTATGACCTGCTTTTCAATAATTTCTCTTCTGTTTTCTTCTATTTCATAAAAAAGATGGTGTTATATGATTCTGTAATATTAGAATTTCAGAATGGAATGTTATGTTTTCATATTATTGTGATGACTTCTCAAAGGGTCTGCACTGACTTTTAGGGGTTTGGAATCAGAGTGCAGAGTGTGTACAAATTGAGGGATCTTTCAAAATAATTGTCTTTATGTTAGAACCTATTTTCCTCAAATTATAGCTGCCTGAAAGGTGGACAGTCTGACCAGGCACTACAATAAAATCTGAAGTGGACAGTACCCATAACCATGTTTGGTGGTGGTAACAGAGGGGGCTTTCCTTAAACTTGGGAAGACTAGATTCAATATGTGTATTTTATCTGAACACATGTATTGTGAGGTAAAACCTCTTTGAACTGGCTCTGAGATTAAATCAAAAATTTTTCCATGTGCCAAAAAGTCAGTATCAATTGGCTAAAATGATGAAAGAAAATGTGGTTGAAATATCAGTACGCTACTCAGGCCTGTAACCATGGGAGGGGGAAATTTCCTTACTTTTTAGAAATGTTTCAAGTTGACATTGACTCACGCCTACTACATTTTGACATTTACTGGCTATGTGCCAGGCAAGATACCAAAGATGGTCTTTTTAAAAATAACCTGTGAGCACTTTTTTCAGTTCACTACCGCTCTAATACAAACAGATTTTCAGACTAAACCTGTACCTTAGAGAATAATTGAAGCGATTCTTTTCAATCCATAGTGAAAGCTATCTAAAAGTGATTTTCAAAATGTCTCTCAAAAAGTTTTTCACACATGGTGCTGATTTTATTTTGAGGGAAAGTGAAAGCATGGTTTTTTAATATCCAGCTGACACTACTCCTTGAGGCTAACATTTGATAAATAATCTTTCAGACAGTTTGTAACCTCCTTTGAGTTCCCTGTCTTGGACTTACTTTCACATTCAGCCTAAAAACAACCTCCCGCCCCCCCCAAAAAAAAAAAAAAAAAAAAAAAAAAAAATTATAATAATAACATAAGATCCATGGCTGGATTTTGACATGAATTCATCAGTTCACTAAACTTAATTATTTCATGAGTGACAAAGCAAATTGTGGTTTGTAGAATATAGCAACTAACTTTACAAGAGGGTGGCGCTCTTGCAAAACATCTAGGGGGATTTGCTCACTACCTGTGGGCCAAAGTTTAACTGAGTGCATGAAAGGCAGGGTTTAAAGAGGGTCATGCAGGAGGATTTATAGCTCTGCCATACCCAGTACAAGTTGGAGGCTTCTTCATTCCAACTTAGCAGAACTTAATACTGATATTTTAAAACAGAGTGTGAGCTTAATTTAGGAAAGGCACTCTGGTTTCTGCTCTGGTAGCAAAAGTGACTTGCACATCTGCTGGCTGGGTTGTTTGGTAAAGGACACAGTATGCATGCACAGCAACTTGACAGATTGCACAGCTTTTGAGTGGATATGGCCTTCAGCAGTATGCTTAGCCAGGGTGGGTGAGGGGGAAAAGCTATGCATATTCTTTGATACTAATTATTTTGTTTTGTTTATTAAATGATGTAAAATATTTTAACATAGGTTTTACTTCAAAGGAAAACATACATGCCACTACAAAAATTTCAATGTCCCCTGCAGTTGGTGAATGCATTCATAGCAAAGTTACCTTGTTGAAAATCCTGGGTGTATGGCAACTGGCTTTGAGCAAATTTAAACTCAGCAAGGTCACAGAGGCTTTCTGCAAGCACTGCATTAGTATTGCATTGGAAGTGCTGGAAGCAAAATTTTTGTCAACCAAGGCCAGCTGTAATCTCTTCATCTATGCATCTAATACTGAAATCAGATGTCTGGATGATAAATTGTTTTCCCTGTACTCTGTTGATAACACTTTTACAGGCTTTTTACAAAACAGATCTCTCTCTTTCAAAGATTTGATAATGAAGTTAATGGTACTACATTGAGCTATTTGTTTGTTTGTTTTTTTTTTCAAAGTGTGCAATGAAGCCAAAAGGGTATAACTATGGATGTACAAAAGTACCTTTAGAAGAAAATGTCAACAGCTAATTTTGAATTTACATGATACTCCCATCAAACTACTTTAGGAATGGTGCTACAGTATATTGAATCATATTTTTCAGTATTTGTGGAATTAATGGGCAGGAGCAGTCTTGACTGATTTTGAAATACATGAACATTCCTTTTCATCACAAAGTATCAATTGTAATATTGTTAGCTGCTTGTACACAATAAGTTAATAGGAATTTTTCATTTTGCAAGCTTGGAATAATGACAAAACCACTGTTTGTCAGAACTGCCTTGTTGTTATAAGATTTGCTTCACTCAATTTTTGCTGCATATTTATGTTTTTTTTGTTTAGTGTAATCAAAGTTCTAGTCAAAGTTAGCAGACATTGGCATTACGCATGATGCCAATATACTGTAGCTGCAGGAGAACATCAATTGTTGAGCTGGCAACCTGGTAACAGTTAGGCAAATGCGAGATTTGATTGCAACTTTCCCTAGAAACTATATGGTGACTGACTGCCTGAGTGCCAGTTTCTTTTGAAGGCCTGATCCTCTCACCTCAAACAGTTTCTATTCTCTTAACCTACCTACATTACTTGAGGCCCTCCCACAAGTGTCTAAAATTCCTCATCTGGTCACAATCTCAGTTTGGCATTGCTTCAGCGTAACTATACAAGGCATCAATGTGTAACCAAGACACTTTTGGTAGCTACAGTTTATGCTGTGCAATGAGCTTTGGTATTTGAACAAGCTGTCAAAGAGCTGTGCCAATTGAGAATTTCTGTGGTCTACTACAAAAATTGTAGTTTGGGGTGAGATATGATTAGCCCTTTGACTATTAGTATTTGATATAGTAGGGGTGATTGATGTGCCAGGGTATGGAGGGTAATGGTCCCTTAAAGTCAATTTGCCCTGTGAAAAAGCCTTTCAAAAAAAATTTGCGAATTTTCCCATTCATCCTCCAGGATTTTTGTGAACTTGGAGGTTTTGCCAATTGTCTGCAGGCTAAATCCTTATAATTTTATAGCACTGGTATCATATGTGTAATGAATTTGAAAGTTGGTATATTCAATGATTTTCATACAAAAGGAATGTATAGGTTGGCTAGTTAGATGAGATTTAAAGACTGACCTACCAACATTAATGTGTTTTATATGGTGTCATTCAACTCACAGAGCTCTGATTGGCAGCTCCCTGGTCAACTGGATAAAAAGTTTAGATTTATCTTCCAGTGTGGTTCAAGTTTAAATTAGTGGCCTCTTACAACAGGTGGGAAATACCCTGGGCATACTCTGCAACCCCCAGCTCAAAGGGTTCAAAGGACTGTCGGTATGTGCCATGTTTTTGTGTCTACTGGGGTTAATCAAAGAACATGACTGACATGTAATCTTCATGGCAGCAGATGCAAAAAGATTTTGATCATTCAGTTTTATCTTCTATTTTCTTGGAAACTTTTTTGTCATGTTTGTCTGTCATGAGATTGGCTCAAAAGAATGAAAAAATGTATCCAACAAAAACTTTGAAATTCTGCCCGGGGTCATATGAGACATCCCCAGCAACTCAGTCTGGATGTGAACGTGTGGGAAAACAGTTAAACTGGATGACTCATAGTAAGGACCTCTGAATATCAAAACAGGTATAACTTATAAGGAAACATTACATAGTTCAGACCTCTATGTTTTGTCGCATGTCTCTATCATTGAACACACATGCATACACAAAGCACAGATCCGGGGGGGGGGTAATGGCCTCTGCCCTCTCTTTTTTCCACATCAACAATACAACATACAAGAAATTACCGTAGCAGCAAAAGCAGCAAAATTCCTCGACCTTTTAGCCCTACAGGGAACTCGCCATGCGGCAAACCTAGATGCCAAATATGTAAGCATGTCTGTATTTCATCCCTCATAACCCCCCCAGGCACCTCATACAAACTTTATCCAGGTAACTTTAACTGTGATTCTGCCAATGTTATATATGTACTCTTTTGCAATAAATGCACTGAAGGTAATTATGTAGGAGAAACGAAGACAAAATTCCGTCTCCGTTTCAACAATCATAAACACACCATTTCACAGCAACTTACTGGATTTTCTGTTGCAGTGCATTTTTCCTCTCCCGAACACACAATAGACAATCTAAAGCTAATCATCTGGAAAGGCAACTTTAGGGACGACGATCAACGAAAAGCTGAGGAGATTAAACTAATTTTATCCTTAAAAACACATACCAGGGGTCTGAACAAAGATTTGGGCATTTTAAACGAGTTTACGTAGTAGAGTGTACTTTGCTTTATTACTCAAGTCTCCGAGGAAGAGGTAGGACCTCGAAATATTAGACAACGCTTTTGTATTATGTTGGTATTGGAGGCACTCTCACCCATGAAATGGGGGCAAGTGATATTTGCTTATTTATTTATATATATATATATATATATAACGCTAATTCCCACCTTAGGGGGAAATTGTTATATCTGCGCATACATAGGGCGAAAAAATAACAATAGAATACATAAGGAAAAGCCTTCGCCCTAACGTCTAAAAATATAAACAACGTTATTTCAATGGCCAGCCATCTGTTCGTGTTAACAACTAGGTGTCCGTAAATTTGACAACTTTGAAGTAATTGTATCTACTTTGTAAATCTAGGAGGGCGCTCTTGTCCGTTTACGTATTCCTATAGAAAATGTGTGTAGAAACGATACGGCGAAATTTATATTTCGCCCCCAAAAATTTTTCCTCTTAAGGTCGACTTTTCAACAACAACTTTCCCCCTAAGTGCCGAATTAGTGAAATATATATATGTATATGTATATATATATGGAGTAGAAAATACCATACTCAACTACGTACCAAAAAAAATGCACAAGATTCACGGTGTTGTTGGAAGCTTTCGACTATTTATTCAGTCTTCCTCAGCCAACTGTATGACCAATAAAATGATTTACACTTATATACAAGGCTAAATGCACAAGAAGGGAGTAAAAAGTAAAAACTTAAAGGTCCTAGTAGAAAAAGCAAAAGGATGAAAGGAGAGTCAAAATACAAAAAGATAAAATACAAAAGAAAAACAAAATAAAGGCCATGTACAGGGCATCAGTCAAATTAGGCCTCTCCATGGTGGAGAAAGTGCTAGCCTCTAGGTATCACAGTACACCCAGAACTAAATGTTTACTTGAAGCCGTTCAATTATGCCTCCTTCTTAATAATTCTATGTTAAATGGTAACCACTTTCTTCAAACTAATGGCACTGCCATGGGGCCAAAAAATGCTTGCAGTTATGCGGATATAGCCATGACATACGTCGATGAAATTGCTAATTCGCAAGGCCCGTTTATCCCTAATAACTGGTGGCGTTATAGGGATGATATTTTTGAAATTTGGACCCATGGTGAAGCCGCCTTGAAAATTTTCACGGATTTTATCAATTCTATTTACCCCTCTATTAATTTTGTCATTCGCTCTTCTAAATCCCAATTAGAATTTTGGATGTTTTGGTCCATCTTGATAATGGGGATATTTCCACCGATGTTTTTTCCAAACCTACAGACGGCCATCTCTACCTTCTCACCACTATTGCCCACCCTATTAATACTAAGAAGAGTATTCCTTATAGTATTGCTTTACGCCTTAAGCCTATTTGTTCTTAACCTGAATATATGAATCGGAGAATTGAAGAGTACAGTGGCTACCTCATCAGTAGAGGATATCACCCAGATTTTGTTAAGGCCCAGTTTAATAAAGTTAATGACATCCCCCCTAGAATTTGCTTAAACCTACTAAAAGGAAGCTTAGCAACAGATGTTACCCCTAATTGTGGACTTTAACCCTGCCCTGCCAAATATAGGTAAGATTATTTCAAAACATCTCCCCTTACTCCACTCCTCCCCTTCACTTCAGAAACTTTTCCCAGAGCATGCCATTTTTGGAGCCTTTCGCAAATGTAAATCGCTGAAGGACCATTTACGTAATTCCAAAAATAAAAACCGCTAGATCTCAATTGGTCAATCGCGTACATAGGGCGAAAAAATAACAATGAAATACATAAGAAAAAGTGTTCGCCCTAACGTCTAAAAATATAAACAACGTTTTTTCAATGGCCAGCCATCTGTTGGTGTTAACAGCTAGGTGTCCGTAAATTTGACAACTTTGAAGTAATTGTATCTACTTTGTAAATCTAGGGGGGCGCCCTTGTCCGTTTACGTATTCGTATAGAAAAAGTGTGTAGAAACGTTACGGCGAAACTTATATTTCGCCCCCAAAAATTTTTCCCCTTAAGGTCGACTTTTCAACAACAACTTTCCCCCTAAGTGCCGAATTAGTGAAATATATATATATAACCATGACGGAGAAACTGTAAAACAACGGTGCTACAGAATTGAAAGGCTGGATCTCCGCGGAGATACAAATAGCGGAAGGCTAGAATTTAGATAAATTAAACAGCCAAAAGGTTTTAAGTAGAGCTTTCGAGGAATACTACCTCTTTATCAATACTTGGTCAGAGAATGACAAGGAGTGAGAAATTTTGGAAGCTTTTAAAGTTGTTGGCAATGGTCTCACCTCTATTGTGACAGGATAATCCTTCTTAAGGCAATTGAGCAGGTTGATTGACAGGGAGGGTCTGATTGGATTACTCGGGTGTAACCCATCAACACTAGGAAAATCCTCTTAAAAGTTATTAGAGAAATTGTTAGGCGGGAATGGCCTGATCGGATTATTTTGGTTAGTATCATCAGCAAGCTGGTAAATTGCTCCTGATGTTCAAGCCGAAAGGTGATATGGTTTTGAGATTGAGTTCCCAGAAATTTTCTTTAGCTTTTCTAGCTTTGTTGGTCTATGTATCGTTTTGGTTGATAGCAATGACCCGTAAGATTTTGATAGAATGATGAGGCAAATTGAAGTGGTTTGCAACAGGTTGTTCAACCTTTTTGGTTTTAATTGCTGACCTGTGCTGTGTCATTCTCATGCGAGGAGTATTTTTAGATTCTCCGACATACTGCACACCACATAAATTGTAGTATATGAGATAAATGACATTTTTGGAAAGACAATTAATTTCTTGTCTAATTTGGAAGGTGCATGCATTTTGATTGCTCTGGAAGCCTTTTGTGCAATCAACCAGGGCACGTCTTGCAGTTGGAAGGGCAAGGTGAACAACCAAAATTTTCATTGTTTTCCTCGACTGAGGCTTTGTCCTGGAATTTTGCCTGAACCAAAATGTTCCGTAAATTTGAGGGCCGCTTGAAGGCAACAACGAGGGGTTGGGGAAAGATAGACCCTAGGCGATCGGTGCTCTGAAGTGTGGGCATATGCTTTTTGATAAATTTGGCTAGTGGTGGTAGACCGGGATGGTACTCAGTTACCACCGGCACTCTGTCTGAATTGCGGTGACCAGTTTTGCGAGCGAGGGGTTTCTTTTGCCTTTTTGATGGCATTTTCAATTGAACCCCGAAAATACTGCCCGTTACGGAGGTAACCAGATAGTTCCTTTGCCCGAGTGTCAAAATCTGTTTCAGAGGAACAGATGCGTTTTATGCGGAGTGCTTGACTGTACGGAATGTTTTTGGTGCAGTGCGGAGGATGGCAACTGCTGGGTAGAAGGTAGTTGTGCTTGTCCGTTGGTTTGTTGAACAAGTCTGTTTTGAGTGAACCATTTGCTATGGTTACAGTGGTGTCCAGGAAGTGGACACTGGACCTGGAATGGTCGGCCATAAATTTGATGGTGGGATGGAACGAATTGATGTTTTCAATAAAAATTTTTAGACAGTCTTCACCGTGGGGCCAGATCATGAAGATGCCATCTATGAAGAGTAACCAAATGTGTGGTTTCAAATTTTGTTGAGACAGAAATTTTTGCCTGAAGTTGCCCATAAACAAGTTAGCAAAAGAGGGAGCCATTTTGGTTCCCATGGCTGTACCATGAATTTGGAGGTTGTGGTGGTCACCAAAAATAAGATTGTTGTTGGTCACAATCAGATGCATGAGTTCGCCTAAGTCTTTCTTGGTGGGAGTTTTGCCCCGAATCAGATTGAAGGTGTTGGTGCAAGCGGAGATGCCTTCCTCATTTGGTATGTTTGTGTACAACGAGGACACGTCAAGTGTGGCCAGAATTGTGTCTGACGGGAGATTTTTGATCTTCCCAATTTTGTGGATGAAGTCCGTAGTGTCCTGAACGTAGGAGGGAAGGGTTGGAACCAGGGGTTGGATAAGCAGGTCAACAAATTTTGAAATTTTTTCAAAATATATATTTTTTTAAAATAAAGTTGATGGTATATAGTCACTTAGTTACAGAAATTTTATGGCAAGAGATCATTTTGTGGTAGATGAATGGCTAGTAGTAAAAGTAGGTAAGGTAAATTCAGTAGGGATATCTCATAGATTTTCAAAAAAGACAGGTTTCATGTTATTTTACCACAAAGTTTTTACTCTTTTTAAACAGGTACATACAGGCAGAAGAATTTTTAACTGGTAACCAAAAGTTCAAAGAAAGGTGGTTAGTTGATTCTTTAATTTTCTCACCAAAAGGTTACGTTAGCACAAGTAGCTAGTGTTTTATGCTTCAACTTAAAGGGCAGGAGCAGTCATCCCAAACTGAAGTAGTGAAGTAGACTGTCCAGTTTCATGACTGGCCGTTGGGAGACATGTGACAATGTTTTTTCTCTTCAAATGGCAATGCCCCTGTAAGCTAGGTTAAGTAGGGGATAATGTGAAGGCAGGAAGAATAGTATGCAGAAGGCTACATGGTTTGTTAATTTGTTTTTTAGGCTCAGTTTCTAACCAAGTAGTTTACAGTGTATACCCGTACGTGATGAGCTTTTTCCCAGTTGTGACTCACAGGCTTGTTCTCCCTACAGTGCTTATGCTGAGCATCAAGCTCAATGACAATAGGTTCTACTTTAGAAGTCTCCAGTATGGCCAGATGATGGTTGAACTTCAGCCTCCCCCCCCCCCCCTTCAAGTTTTTTTGAGTTGGATGCTCAAAATGCTTGAATACACAATTGGGATGAGGAATGTCATGGTTTCACAAGACTACCATTATTTTTATTGTTTTTTTGTTTTTTGTGGGGATTGGGATAGAAAGTATCAAAGACTATTGCATTACTTTTCACTGCAGGCAGATGTTGTATATGTTCAATCTCATGTCTCTCAGCTTCTATTATTTTTTAAGATTAAAAAACAAACAAACAAACAAACAGGTATTTGCTAAGATTAAGAAGAAGACAGGCTGTGATGGGGGACAAGCAATATGTATATGTATTTTGAAAGTTAGAAATGTTTCCTCCCCCTTTTCTGTCCCCTCCCCTCCATTGCATGTTAATGCCTCTGATGCTTGACATCCAGCATTGCCTTTCAGCAGTTCAAAATAACTGTTTATTTGGTCTGCCATCTCTAATTGTCCTTTTAACCTCTTGGGTTATACTTTCCCTTGCTGAATATGTACAGCAAGCGGCAAAATTATTCCATCAAAGTTCACAGAGAAGTAATACTGTCTGCAAAAAAGTGATGGTAGTAAGTTTTAGTTTAATTGGCCACACTGGAGGGCTGCATTTCTTGAATGGACGCCACTTGGCATCATTAAAACCGTTATCGGAAGCTCACAGATACCAGCATAAAAGTCACAACAATGTTTGAAGTTGCTTGTGTGAATCAACAGAGTTCAGCGATACCTTGAGTGGAGGTAGTTATGTGATGTTGCATAAAAGATGACCGGGATGGTTCTTCAGGCAAACTTATCAAGTAATCCTTCATTCTGCCCACTGTGTCCTTGTTCAGTCAATCAAAATTTCTGGTAAATGCAAAGGTAAATGTGGGTTACCTTTAACAAAAGCTGTAAAAATTTATAGCATAGCAGAACTAAAACTACTTCAAAACTGGCACACTGTACATGAAAAATCCTTGGAGGGAAAAGAAAAACACTGGATAATGGAGCTAAAACTTTGCCTTTTCATTGGAGGAATGATCAGCCTTTCTTCTTGTGATATGATCAGTGAAATGATGTGCACTTGTAGTGTAAATCATCCCCAGCAGATGTTCTGCAATGATGATTTTGGTAAGCCTGGCATAAATCTTAACAATCAGAAACAAGTAGTTGAGATAACTAACAAACAGGAAAAATGTTAAACTAATTGAATAACCATTTGTATTAGTCTATGCATATTCATAACTTCTGTTTCAGTTCCGTCATGAGATGAGATTTTCTGCTCTGAATTATTTGATTTCAGTTACTTAAATTACATCTATTATGGAATATGTATTTGAATATTCATGACGGACACTTGCATAGATGAATACCAGGCTGCAGCTGAGGAAGTCAGCCATTAGTGGGGTCCATCAGTCTTGAATTTTCCTAATTTTACCGTCTAAATGCAATTCTAAGCCCCTATCATGCTGCTAGAATTCAATAGGACATTTTAGCCAATATTACCCGAGAAAAAGGCTTTTTCCCGGGTGAAGCTTATCTCTATAATTGCATCAGTTAATACCTTTTACAACCAAACTTGCTCCATTGACCAATCAGTCTTTAAAACGGTTCAAACCCCTTTAATTTTATTGATCTCAAGACACCTGAACAGGAAGTTCTCTGATAGATTCTGGATTAAGAGTGGTCAACTAGAGATGGCTAAAACTTGCTATTCATTTCTAGCGTCATGATTAACTGAAATTGAGTGAATCAAGAGGTAGGTGAACCATGATCAGTTAAAGGTCAAGAGCAGTCCCCCCCCCCCCAAACTTATTTTGAAGCAACAGCTAAACATCACAATTCTCGTCTCATTTCTGTTCAAAGAATCTTTTATGATATTTTATTACTTCAATATAACATATAAAAGTCAAACCAAGCAGTAACTTCCAGTAAATTTTACATGTGAGGAGTAAAAATGTTGTCACATGACCCTCAACAGCCAACCATGAAACTGGACAGTCTACTACACTGCTTCAAGTTGGGGTGACTGCTCCTGTCCTTTAAGCAAAGAATCTGAAAGATCTTCGCCCCTTGGCTCTTCCCCAGAGAGTTGAGGGGACTTTTAGAAAAAAGAATCTGAAAGATGAAAACTGATAGGCCCCAAGTTATGTCTGTCTATTTCGCTCCTCCCTACCTCCTATTGACCTATGTATATCGTTATTGCCCGCAATAACCGTCTGGCAAAAACCTAATAACACCGTGGTAACCCCAGGGAGTTTTGGGGAGACTGAATCAGACCATCACTTGGTTGTTTTGATTCCTCTATAAGAAATAAAATTTTTTGTAAGACTTAAATGATGCTTTCCAAAAAACTGAAATAGTTACTGCTCCTATAATTTCATAAGGAATGTAAAGTAATCACTTAAAAGTAATCATAGGCATTATATGTGTGACACCACAAACTGAATCATTAGACACGACACAAATTGTGGGTTATATAATATATTTGCAGGAGATCTTATGAATACATGTGTTCCAGGGGTGTGAACTTCCAAGGAGAATTTCCCCAGCCCTCTGCTTCAAATCAACTCAAAGGAACCTTTCCAATTGACAACTCACATGGATTCCAATGAAAACTTCTCAATCAAAACATTTGAAAGATAAGAATAGCTTTTTTCTGGATAGTGGAATACAGGTGTTAAGCACACAAGTTGCAGATTACAAGTGGCATGTCTTGGCATGAGGATCACCTTGCTCATGTGAGGGGTGAGTCAGAAGTATGGGGGCGTTATTTAGAGGGCTCACTCTTAACTAATACTTAACTTAAAGAGGTGGACATACCATTTGGCCATGTCACACATGGATACTGAATGGCTTGGAAGGAATGGCATAGTTTTAAAGGACCAATCCTCTCACCCCCAAACTACAATTCTTATAGGGGTGTACCTAAATTCTCAATTGGCTCAGCTCTTTGATTGACAGCTCATTCAAACAATGCAGAGCACCAATTGAAGCTAATATTACACAGTATGAACTGTACTGAGAGTGTTTGATTGTACACATTGAGCTTTTTGATACTCACCCTGAAGCAATAAACTGAGATTGTGTTTGGATGAGGATAAATTTCAGACAATTGTGGAAGGGGCTTAGGTGAGAAGGTTAGGAGAATTGGTACTATTTGGGGTGAGAGAATTGGGCCTTTAAACTACTTGCAGACACATTTATAGAGGTGAGTGGTGGGTGATTCACTGCAATCTTTGGAGAAGATATGTTTATGTAACATATGGAACATTTCTAAAGTACTCGATAGCATTTATATGCATGAGGGATAGTTATGTAGGATTTTATGCCTATTCTAACCTTCATTTTTGTTTAATCTTGCGGTGCCTATAGCCTTATCCCAGTCGTGGGGCACGTTGTTTTCACTACTCCATTGCTTATGTGGATAATCAAGGGCAGTATAGGTTTCATGTCTGCAGTGAAGTCTTTTGGTACATATGACTCGACCAGAGAATCACACCTGGGTCACTGGCATGAAAAGGGAAGCTCTACCACTAGACCATACATTAGAAATAAAGCTGGCATGAAATCTGGACAAATGCTTTAGTTCAGAGACCGACATGAAAGCCTGATCTTGGTGAATTCTTGCGGTTTACTTAGTCGGAGTGCCAGTTACTGCACTTGATAGAGTTAACCTAAAATTTCTTATGTTTTGCATTTTTAATCATAAAAACGAAAATCTCGTAACAAGTTAACACTAATTTAAACCTTGAAACGGAAAAATCGGTCAACATTTAGTGAAAATAATGATCACATTTCAAAGCAAAGTTTGCCAGAGTTTGCAAGCCAACAGATCTCGATGAGATTTATTCTTTTTATTTTAATTCCTCATTTTGTCGTTTTTGTACATATCAAGACAGAAAACAAGTCAAAATGGTACTACAAATTCCATAGATTTCATATTTGCATAGTAAATGACTAAAAAGTAATGTTTTCACACCGAATGTGGTGATTCAGTGGACTTCCGGTCTGCTTCTACTAGAGTTAAAGACTTTACACCAGCCAAGGTCATTTAGTTTCTTGCGGTCGGATGACGTCAAAGAATCGCCCAGTTTGAAGCTCTATCGCCCAGTTTGAGTCCCGATTTTTCATGGAGCAAAATTTCTCATGAAACACACAACAGTCTGTACAAATCAGACCAATGATGGTCTAGTTTAGTCGTCCATCATAACTGGGGTCCATTGGCTTTTATCTTTCAAATTCTTTGCTCACCTTTATATATAATGGATGTACGGTTGCACACTAAATTTCCTCTTGATTGTTCCTCTCAATGTCATAGATTTTGAATGGTTAGAATTGCATATAGACAATAAAAGTAGTGCAATTTAAGCCTGCCAGGACTCCATTCATTGGGGGAGTTAGGCAGCTGCTTGTGTCACTTGTTTTTGATTCTTTGGGGTGAGAAGACTACAATCTTGGACAAAACTCCTTGGGACACCCCCGCTCCCCTTCGCAATGTTGACCACAGTTAGCCTATTCACGGCATACCGTCACTCTTTCAGCGCAACATTGAAAGGGGGAGTGGGGGAGGGGGATTCATGCAAACCTTTGAAATGAAACTCAAGAATGTTTTGGCTAAGTGTCCCAACAGTTTTGTCCAAGATTGTAGAAGGTTTCTGACAGTTGCCCCAGCCATATAGTGCACTTGGTGGGGGTGCAGGGGGGCACTGGCACTCCCAATTTGGGCAAAAGCAGTTGGTCTATTCGGGCAAAATATGGGCAAAACATGATAAACAGTGGCATTATTTGGGCAAAAAATGTTTTTGTCCCATCATAGAAATTTACCCAGTATCCCTATTGGCCCAGTTCCCCTGCTGCTAAAAGTGCTGCTGCCTCATGAACATTAGAATGTTAGTCACTGCTTTATTGTAGAAACCCAGGCTATAATTGGAATATATATGGATCTTGCCCTGAATATAAAATGCAGACTCCTGCCAAATATATGCCAATAAAGCAGTCATTGTGAGCTGTAACTTGACAAATAAGTGTCAGAACAAAACTAAGAAATACTCAGTAACCCACTTGACAAACTTCAAAGTTCACTACACATGGAAGTTATTGGTGTTACTTGAGAGAAGTTGCTAGATTCTGTACAGCATAGGAACATATGAGGAAACACACATGAGCCCGGCCAGTTTGGAGTCTCTACAAAGTCATAAAAATATGTTTGAGGTAAAAGTTTATTTGCTGACTGTGGTACATTTGGCCCACATATTTATGCATATTTTGATAAAGAGGTCTTCTTTATTGCTTGAATTGGGGGGTGATCAACCCATGTATCACTTTGCAGCCAGTGGAGAGAATAATAAACATACTATGCATACCATTTGTACATGTCAATCATTGTGAGCTCAGAAAGTCATTGCTATCAGTTGAACTTTACCAAAAAATTGGGCTTGTTTTAGGTTTGATAAAAGGTATATTTGATGAATTCAAACAAACTTGTTGTTTCTGAAGGAGTCAAAGTATGTGTGCTGTAGTGAGCTATTGGCCCAAATAACTGGGCTCATTTGAAACTATTGATGCATAACTTCAGAAGGAGAGCAATAAACTTGCTGACTTTTTTTCCAGACTGGGTATAAACGCAGACGCTTAACAAGGAGAACAATAGTTGTTTAAGCTCAGACTGAAAAAGTTTGGAACTCATTCTAGGATAAGCTGTGAATACACATAGACTGGTGTCAAAATATTGTTGTATAAGACTGACTGAATTTTGGGTATCTTCAGTTCCTGTAAAAGTTTTTGGATATCTTCGGGGCAAAGGAAGGCCACATTGAAATGAGGGTTTTTATTTTCGTGTGGGGGCTAATCGCTCTATGCGATGCACAACAAAGATGTGATTGCAACGTTGAACATCCTCAGCAGATGTTCTGTGATGCTGACTATGGTAAGCCTGCAGTTCTTTTGGTATTAAATCAAAACCTAATTAAGAAAAGTATTTCCTGAAAATGAGGAGACTCAAGTTGGGACAATTGAAATAGTTGATCCCATTTGCTTAAGTCATAGCACAGGTGATGTAAGTGGAAAGATAAGGGAAATTTTTTTTTTACATAACTGTGGTCAAAAGGCTGACTGGATGTGTGACCTTCCAAGAGGTACAGTATCTTCTACTAAATTTACAGGGAGAAGAAACTGTATCTTAACTAAAATGTACATAAGAATTCGTAGCAAAAGTATCGTTGAAGTTTACAAAGGGAGGACACATCTTTAAAGGGCCAAACCTCTCACCCCAAACTACAGTTTTGGTACATGGGTACCGAAATTCTCAATTGGCTCTGCTCTTTGTTTGACAGCTAATTCAAACAATTCAGAGTGCCAAAGCTTATATTACACAGCAGAAATGGTACTGAGAGTGTTTTGATTATTGAGTTTTTCTATACTCACCCTGAAGCAATAAACTGAGATTGTGTCTGGATGAGGATGAATTTCAGACAATTGTGGGAGGGGCTTCAGTAAGAAGTTTAGGAGAATTGGTACTGTTGGGGTGAGAGAACTGGGCCTTTAGGAAATGATTTTAAACAAAATTTTTGTCGAAGTATTGATGTATAAATTTCAGCCAGTATGTATAAAACCAGGCAATATTGACCTTGCCCTATTATCAAATAATGTCACAAACACTATTACTGACCCAAATGCATACTTTGTGTTTCTGTTACATATAACTGCGGTCAGAAGGACAACCTATATGTGAACTCTTAGAAGGTACAATTTCTTTCACTTAAATATTTAAATGGGGATTAAAAACTGTTTCTTGGCTAAAATTACCCAAAAATTCTTAGCGAAAGTATCTACAAGTTTACCATGGCAGAAGAGTAGTTAAATTATAATCTTAAACACAACATTTGACAAAGTACTGATGTTTAAATGTCAGTTATACTATATTTTGAAAATCCTGGCAATATTTGACTATGCCTTGCTACCAAGTAATGTACAACACTAAATGACACAAAGCTATACATAGATTGCTACATTTTACAGAAGGTTCACGTATTTTTGATGGCCTAGGTGAACAAATTTTTGCTGCAAAATTTAACACCTATGCAACCAAAAACTGTAGAAATGCCCAATGAAAGTCTCAATTTTTTTTCAAAAAGGAACGAACAACTGGGCCAGCTTGCTCATCCAGCATTACCAGAATCCCTTAAAATATTGTAAGTCATAATGTAAATTTATCTATCGCTTTGATTGCTTACCATCCCCATGAATTAGCCAGTGAGTCACAACTGGAAAAAAATGGTGGCCAGCCAGACTTTAACCAATGGGTTAGAAACTGCTCTGTAAGACTACTTCTGAGTAACTTTTAACTCCACTAAAGAACATGCAAATTTTACAGGTCTGAAACTAACAGCACTTGTTAACATGATATCAAAATTTATGGCAAAGTTTCTAAAATATTTGATTAAATTTTTAATACATTTAAATTAGGTTTTGATTGAAACAGCATATGCTACTTTAAGGTACACTTCATTTTCAGATGAAGAATATATTTCAAATTTTTAATGTGTGTGAATTTTCATTCCTCCAAGATAATTATTGGATTATTTTAGTATTATAATGTTGGTCACATTACTATTATTGTGGACATGTTAATACAGTTACGTTGATTTCAAAGCTTCACGCTTTGATTACAATTATTTTTTCCTGCATTTTGCTATATATATGTACCTCCTACAAATTAGGGTCATGCAGTTAAAGAGGCTCATTGAATAGGTACATGACATTCAACAAATTTTCCAAAACTGGTTACGTTTCCTCACATACAAAATGACAAATGGCCAAACTTTGATAATCCACATAATCCTACATACAAAAAACTGTTTTATTTGTTAGTACTTAGCAGTTCAATTTGAATTTCAAAAATTTGTGACCAGACACTTTTTCAAATTATGCACAAAACTGTTGCAAGTCAGGACACTGCAAAATCCAAAATTTTAACTTATTGGTAACTATTGAATATGAAACTTGACTTATTATGCTATTAATATGCATTGTCATGTGGTAGTGACCCTTTAATACTCTCATTAAGTTATCCTTTCAAATCAATGAGCCCCTGTAAAGGGGAAATGCTGTCATCCAAATTTTGGTTACTGTAGTAGTCTGTTGTATTTTGGATCTTGTGAGTCATATGACAATATTTTGCTTTCGAATACATCAAATGTTAGAGAGTGACAGATCGTGTTACCTTGAACTTTGCAATGTTTGAGTCCTGCAATAACATGAAAGATACTTGAAAATTAGTAAAATAAGAAATCTGTGGAATCTTTCTGTTGTTTCAAAGTATTAACATTGGGGCTGGCTACTTCAGCCCTTTAAAACAGTCACAAATTTACAAAATCAATTAACAACACACTTAAGCAGACCCTATACAGCAAGAAGTGAAGTAATTCATAGACCACTAAAACAATTATTAAGACATTGCTAAAGATCATATGTGAATTTCAACATTGTGGTACCTGTAATTAACCATTGGCCAAACTGTCAGTATATATGCTGCTAGTCTAGCAGTATGAAGTGCTTCCATGGGTTGGCATAGAGGGCAAGAAAATTTTGGTTCCAATAAAGTATGTACTGCATATGCACTGAGTGGAGTGAGCTGTCAGGGGAGGAAGTACATGTCCTGGTCAATAGATTCATGCAATTTGAGCATTTCTAGGAGGGGGTTGGTATGAATTGTATGTGATAAAATGTGAGAAAGTCCTTTATTTCAGTACATTTTGCTTCTTAGGTCTTTGGTCATAGGTCTTTGTAGGTCTTTGGTCTTTGGGTTAATTTTTGGTCATATGACTTAGGTTTTTGGTCTAAGTTCTCCACTGGCAGGTGGTTGTTTTTCAAACACTCACATTAATGCCAATAACTTACAATGCCAGTGACTAACAATTTGAATAGCAGATCAGGGGAACTGGGATAAATTAAAACTTTCCCATCTCAATATTATGGCTTCATGCACCTGATCAGGCTTTCTCTTGAAAGAAGTGTGAATCAGGGTCGAATGAATAGCATTTATAAGATTTTCCTTTGCCCTATTATGCTGTTTCTCACATTTTGTACAGGAATGCTTTTCAACAATTGCAGCTAACAGCTATTCAGCTCCACACAGCATGTAGTGGTGAAGTGTTCCCATGAAAATTCTCAAGGAATCCAGTTCTTGTGGTCTAAGTATGAAACATAAAATAAATATATACCAACACCTTCCATTTAAACTCAGTCATTCTGATCCAATCCAACACTGACTAAGCTGTTCAGATTACTAAAACCCACCCATAAAAACAATGTTTTCAAACCACCTTTGTGTCCTGTCCTTGTAGGGTAAGCTCTATACCACCTTTGACGTGACTGTGCATATACAGTGCATACTAATTGTTACAATGCAAAGATTACACTTTCCTCTGGAGGAACAACAAACTGCATGATACAAATAATTTTCAGACAGCCCATTGGTCAACCAATTGGATATGCATGTAAGAATTTGGCCCAAAGATCTTGTATATCCTTTGCATATAATGTGGTGGGGTAGGCACTTCGTATCAGGCTTACATTTCTATGTTTAGCATACCATGGCTAGTGTATAGGGATCACACCAGCACCATGCCATCAGCTTCTAACAACATTCATTTTTAAAACTGTTTCATTTGTTTTTCTCATTAAGAAACTAGCACACAAAAACTCGATTATAGTGGTGGCTAAGAAACAACATTCCCCCTCCACAGCTATTTTTACTCCAAGTGTTACAAAGAGCTTGGATTTTAGAAAATATTTTACAATTTGCTAAGGTGCTATATACCACTCAAGTACTGGTATCATCATGCACAGACAAATGATTATATTGAATACCACTAATCACTGCACTGCTCGGAGTCTTCAAAAACAACTGTATGATGAATTGAAGATATATCAAAATATCTGATTTCTAATGCCATCTGTTCTATGCCATCTCATATTTGGTCTCCTTACAGCCTCCCCTTCAGCTTGTAGATGATTATGTCCCCTTTACCTACACATAGTAACCCTCCCAACTCAAAGATGAGTTAGGGAATAATGAGACAGAATAAGGGACAGGTAAACAGATGAATGAAGATACAAATAAATAATGAGAAAGCAAAGGACCAATGAGATGTGGGACTGTGGTGTGGATCCTCCAAATTTCAATTTTTTTCCAAAGATGCCTTGTGACAGCTGGTACTCAAATATCCATTATTACACCTTTGATTGACTCTGAGAAGTTGTCATATTTGGTAATGACCCAGCTAACCTTTAATTCTCAGAAATCAGATAAAAATGAAAACAATCCCCAATGATAAATGTATCCTATTTTATAGAATATAGCATATGCTGTTCTGCAAAGTACAAGAACTCATAAATATAAAATTCGGGAAATGTCAAGTAAGCCTACAGAGCTGATAACCCTATGACCATAGATTATTATATTAATGCATACCAGTCAAAAAAAAAAACTGTGGGCAATGTGGTTTGGGATGCATTCCAATAAAAATTTCAAGATGATCACGCTTATGTTAAATGTTGACACTTCTATTAGGGTGTGGGTGCAAATTGCCCAGAAGACTGAGGTCAGATGTGGGAGTGTCCTTTTTGTGGTTGGCTAGAAGTATACAGGACAAGTTTCTGTGAGATGAAAAAGTACAGTAGCTTGAAATAGCTATAGCAGGTTGCCTGATGTTGAGATATATATTAAAAGTTAATGGGAAACTAGATTGCTTAGTTTCACATAAATTTTGTGTCATTATCTTTGTTATCATCACAACTCTTTTCATCCTCAATGCAGCCTTCCAGGGAAGTGAAAGCATTTGAGAATGGGGATGCGGTTTTGAGTGCATCATTTTATTAACAGTAGTCGCCTAGTGTTTAAAATATCACAACAAGAACTCATTAGAGAATCCACTCCCTTGAAACTTGGACAAACTTATCCTGTCCATGAAGTCTTTGCTTTTTTTACACAACTGACTGGCAAAAAGCAACACTATTGCAGATTACATGGTTCATGATGACAGCCTACTGTTGTCTGCTGTTTTCTAATCAGCCAAGTTGTCACGTTATTGGCCAAATCTTGAAAGTCCACTTTTCAAGGAACACAGTCCTCTAATGTGCACCTAATGGGTTCACTCTGATTGTCCTCGAGCTCAAAATTTCATTTTTCAGCCTTTTCAAGAATAGTTTTTAATTGTGTCACCTAGCAAGTTTGTACCAAGTTTTTGACTTTTCCAGGATTTCAAGGACTAATTTTGCTCATATTTGCATGTCGCCTATCAAAACAACTGTCAGATCACATATTTTCCTGACTTTTTGGAATTTCCAGGACCTGTATGAATAATGCATATAGAGCACTTTCACACTTGACCATCCAGCAGGGGATCAGATGCAGAGATTTGACCCATGACAAGGATGGATTGCATGTTGAAACTTTCCTTCTTCTTTATGTACAATGGTCCTTTTCTGCCTGTTATACACCCTACCACCTCTGTCTGGAAGGAATGAAGAACACTGCGTACACACATGATATAGTTGATCGACATTACAAGGTATTAAAAGTACACAAAAAGTTATGTAACATTTGGGGTTAGCCATAGGATGCCAGTCATGTATATGTTAATGCTTTTTCATGCAGTGTGAACACAGTGAAAGCATGTAACTCAGATAACCGTTATACCCCACACCACCTTCGATTTACTGGGGTTTGTCCATGTTGCTTTCTCAAGAAGCAATGTGACAGCATGACATCTCAGGGTGGGGGGAGGGGGTCAAGAAATGTGTGTTAAAGTGTACCTCAATTCAAAAATGTATATTAAAGACCATAAAAGAAACAGTCCAACTCCCACCTTCCTGAGCTGAGATATCAAATGTTGAAGTTTATTCACTCAAATTAAAAGGGTACATTGCACAATAATTTGTGATGTCATTCTTGTACTACACAATTACAATCTAGTTTGTTTTTCCAAACATTACTGCACCTTGTATCAAGGTGTGATTGCATTCTTACTCAAGAAGAGGTAATTAATTAAGCCCTCCTTGTGCAAGCAAACAGGAAGTGTTCAAGGTCTTTGAACAACTCAGTTTTCTCCAAGGTCAAACATTTTGAACCTAAAACTGCTGCCAGGACATTGTTTCAACATCCTGAGACAGTTTTCATAGGCATTAATTTGGACTATTCGGCTTTAAATGTAGACTCAGTCAGTGAGCTTCCTATCCAGCTATCTTAATCCTTCCAGTGATCTGAGCAGGATATGGGGATCATTGAACCTTGGGAACATCAAGTGGAACTCTCTCTCAATTGGTTTCAAAGGCTTGCATGAGGTGGCAAAAAGTTACAAAATTTTTAAAGGCACTCAACACTCACCCCAAACTGCAAGTAGTAGTAGTTCACGGAAATTCCCAGTTGGCACAGCTCTTTGATTGATTGCAAGTTAAAAAAATGTGGAGTTACTGTAGCTCATATTACAAAGCATGTACTGTACTGTGTAGAGTTTTGATTATCTTATTTTGTGTCTTGCATACTCAATCTGAAGCAATAAACTGAGATTGTGTTTGTATGAGGGTGAGTTGTGAGAAGGGCTTTTGTACTTAGTATATTAGAATTGGAACTGTTTGAGGTGAGGGCATTGAGCCTTTAAAATTACTTTGTACTTGAAAGCTGATTTAATTGTTTTTGTTAATGAAGTCTAAAATTTTTAACATGCAAGTCAAGTCTTTAATTGTCAGTGTCTGCTCATTTTCAGTTTAAAAATATGAGCCTGTACGTGTTTGTGTTTGGCCAAAGTTAGTTTAAGTCATGCTTCTAATTTACCAACCCAGACAATGCATAAAAGGAAATACCACAAGGGCATGGTTCTCCCTCAACAATCACCACAGTAAAATAAAAATCTCAAAGAATTTGTTGCCTTTTGAGTCTGCCATTTCAGGCCAAAGAATTCAGTGCACTTTTTATATATGTCACCCACACACTTCAAATCAAGGCTTTATTATTTGAGGTACAAATGCAAGTCCAGCAAACAACAGTTCAAGACCTGAAACAACATGTTTAAAGGGTGCATGCATGGAAGTCTGAGGTAGTACTTCCATGGTGAATGCTGGCTTATTCCACTTGGATCTAAACCAACATTCCATAACCAGCTTAGCCAGTTTGGTTTTGCAACATAATAGTAGCATAATAGAAATTTTGGGCAAGATTCTTCAAGGAAAATTGAAACTTCTTAATTTGATAGATATCTAAGTCATAGTAAAATAGCATGAGAAAATTTGTGCCATGAATAATCGGCACTCAAACTGGACGATAGAGCTTCAAACTGGGCGATTCTTTGACGCATCCAACCACAAGAAACTAAATGACCTTGGCTGGTGTGAATTCATAAACTCTAGTAGAAGCGGACTGGGAGTCCACCGAATCACCACTATTGGTTTGAAAACATTACTTTTTAGTCATTTACTATGAAAATATGAAATTTTTGCAATTTTTAGTACCATTTTGATCTGTCTCCTGTCTTGATATGTAGAAAAACGACAAAATGAGGAATTAAAATAACATGAGGCTAGAATTCAATAGGAGGTTTTAGCCATCAGGCGACATAAGACATCTATATATTTCACCCGAGAAAATGGCTTTTTCCCGGGGAAGTTTGGCTAAACGACCCTATTGAATTCTAGCGGCATGAAAAGAATAAATCTCAGCGAGATCTATTGGCTTGCAAAATCTGGCAGATTTTGCTCTGAAATGTGATCCCTATTTTCACTGAATGTTGACCGATTTTTTTCATTTAAAGTTTTGAATTAGTGTCAACTTGGTATGAGATTTTCGTTTTTATGACTAAAAATGCAAAACATAAGAAATTTTAGGTTAACTCTATCAAGCACAGTAACTGAAGCTCCGACTATTAAGTAAACCACAAGAATTCACCAAGGTCATGCATGCTTTCGTGTCAGTCTCTGAACAAAGGAGTTTGTCCAAATTTCATGCCAGCATTATTTCTAATGGCAACAAAGGCGGTGGGGATGTCCACTGTCAAGGCCAGCTTTGCCACCCCATATTTCCCCATTAGAGGATACGGAACTTGCCCCAAGTTTAATTTCTCGCCAAGAAATTTGTTGCATGAGAAAATCCTGCCCGTCGAACAATGGACATTTACACTGTGGCCTTGGTTTCCAAAACAGCAGTAAATTAAAGGCTCAGTTCAGTGGCGTAGCTAGGATTTTTTCCAGGGGGGGGGGGCAAAGGTATGAAATTTCCCCAAAACTTTTCCCGGTCAATGTGTATGTATTTCACATAAAACATGCAAACTTACAAGTATAACAACATTACCATGTCATTTTGTAATATTACCTGCATTTTAAAGTGAAACATAGAGCAATCGGAAATAACAAAGTGTATTACTTTGGTAAACAATATCTGGTTTATTTGTATGTATTAATGCAGTGGCGTACGCAGGATTTCTCTGAAGGGGGAGGGGCATGCAGTATGGTCTAAGGGGAGGGGTGTCTGGAAATTTTTTTGATGTTTTCAAGGAGCCTAGATGCAAAATGGTGCGAGAATTTCGACTTTGACAGGAACGGTGTTAAAAGTTGAATTGTGGTGGTTCATGAGGATAAAACTGAAACTTGTGTGTCTTGACATGCATTTCCTTATGCCATTTATGCTACCTTGCGAAGAAAAACTTGTCATTAAATTTGTACACTTTTATTAGTCAAAATAAGAGAGCATTGATCAGTATTTGTGGTTTTTCTTGGCCACAAAATGGTTTTTTGTCATAAAGATTATCTAAGCGGAGCGCCACCACTGGTTGGCGCAGAGCGTAGAGAAAATTTGGAAAAATTAGACTCCTTAGATGGCCGGAAATAGCATTTTCCAGGCTAATACGAAGAATCTAGCCAGTCGCTTTCTTCTTTTGTCGTTTGAAATAAAATGCTCACTTCAATACATGTTCGCAAACTGCAAAGTGATCAGAGAGTTAAGAGCTAATTTTACCCCAAAAATGTAATTTTGCCCAAAAGATCGAGCGAAGCGCCACCATTGGTTGGCGCGGAGCGTAAAGAAAATTTCGAAAAATCAGACCCCTCAGATGGTCAAAATAGCGTACTTATGCTTGTAAAGAGAATCTAAACATGTAGTCTTTATTATCGATGCCACCAGTGGGAAACAGAGTCTACCTTTTTAAGTAAAAATTGGAATTTGACGGATATTGCCTAGGTCTATTTGTAGGAATTAAAAAAAAGTTGGCATCACTGAAAGACCTTGCAGGGACAATCCTTCCCCTTTGAAAATTTCTGAAAATTGGGTGTCCTTATAAGCAATCTGGTGCCACATATGCTATCTTTTGAAGTAAAATCTGTGTTAATAAAGTTACACTACGTATTTTTAAGAACAAAGAAAAAATGGCATCTGTGAGGGGGGAGGGGAATGGCCCAATGGTCTCCCCTTCGCATGCCACTAAGGAGGCCAAATAGTGGCTCGATCACACACTAGGATATCCTGTTAGAAAAGCAGTCTGTTAAGTGTAGTAGGCTACAAGGTACTCATTGTCCATTTATTGTTACACTCAAAGTGAGCAGAAAGCTATTTTCCTGAACTAGCTTGTAAGCCTCCAAGGATTAGGCTAAGTAACAAAATCTAAGTGTGCCAACGGATCCCGCTAATTCAAATTTCTAGTTTATCGTTGGCTATGGAATGTTTCAGCCCCATCCATCGTTATGTACACAGAGTAAAATCGTACAGCTACTGCTAGCTTGTAGAAGAACATAACAACCTCGGGGTCTACGGTAGTGACTTGTCAGTTTTCACATCCTTTTACTGAATTCCCAAAGTATCACCTGAATAACAGCTCCCTGTGCACTGAAATGCACTGATCATAACCCCCGTGCATATACAAGCACAAGAGAACATTCAATCTGCTACGCGGAGAGGACTTTTCTGTGGAACGCAAATTGGGCCGGTTCATGCGACACTGACGAAATCTGAGTTAATTTGTTGCATAAAAATACGAATTATGTATGAGAAATGTTTCACAATTTCTTATTCTAACAAAAATTTTGAGAAATTTTTGTAATAATAAGAAGATTCATCAAATTTCCCCAAAAATTTTTCCGGGGGGGCAACTTGCCCCCCCTGCCAGTTGCCCCCCCGCCCCCCCAGTAGCTACGCCACTGGCTCAGTTCTCTAACCCCAAACAGAACCAATTCTCCTAACCTTCTTACTTAAGCCCCTCCCACAGTTGTCTGAAATTTATCCTCATCCAAAGGCAATCTCAGTTTATTGCTTCAAGGTGACTATAGAAAAACTCAATTTACATAATCAAAACACTCTCAGTACCCTTCATGCTGTGTAATATAAGCTTTGGTACTCTGAATTGTTTGAATTAGCTGTCAATCAAAGAGCTGAGCCAATTGAGAATTTCGGTGTCCCGTACCAAAATTGTAGTTTGGTGTGAGAGGTTTGGCCCTTTAAGGGATGTATTTTTGTGGCTAACAGCATCTTACTGGACATCCACCTCCAAAAGCATTGATTTGTATTTACATGTTAAATGTGCCAATAATCGACAGCAGTGGCTAAATCAGTTCTCAAATGAATTTAGAATCATGAAAATTTATTCAGACTTAGTGAAATTATGAACATAAATAAAATGAAAAAATGTAGGAACAGAGTTGAAAATTTCAAGGCCAATCTACAAAATTGTTGATGTTTGGGACAAAAGGCATAACACACCATGTTCCAAAAGTAACCAAAAGCAAGTATATAACTACAAATGAGCGTTATTTCTTGATATTTTCAGCAGTGAGATACACCCCTTCTAGTCTTTGTTTGTACTGTGTTCACTTGGTAGAAATTCCCAAGATCATTCTGCAGTTTGGGGTTTTCTTTTGTAAACTTAGTGCCACCCCATGATGCCATTGGCCAAGTCATGATGTCATTGGCCAAGTCATGACCAATGAAGGGGCAGACTTTTCTCATTTAAATCCTGAGAACTTCCAGCCACTTTTCTCCCTGGACCGACTGAGGTTATGTTTTGCTTCTTGATCCCTCCAGGGGTCCTCAACTTTAAAGGACAAGAGATGTCACCCAACTTATTTTAAAGTAACAATTTTCTTATTTTCCTTCAAAATATCTTTTATAATATTTTAGGACTTACTGCTGCATATTCAAGATAAACCATGCATTTGTTAATGTCACATTAGAGGAGAAAACCTTTTGGCAGGGTTAGCCCTAGATTCAGCATTGTCCACCTTACCCATGTTTGCTTACATCCAAAAAAATAAAATCTAGCCTGTAATAAAACGAGACCCATTTCATTCACTTTGACCTTATTGCAGTCCCATTTTATGGACTATACATGGTGTCAGTCCTTGGGCTATATATGCCAGATTGATATGTAATCAAACGTTAAGAGAATTTAATTAACATGGAAAATGATGACAGCTTAATGCCACTTGGAAGTTGTTTCTTTTGGATAAAACCCTTTTTGGAAGAGTGGCTGGATAGGTTGCAGAAGGTCATGACCTCATTGTTGATCATATACAACCACCACCAATTGTGTAATGGGTTCAATTCATTACTTTGGACAAACAAAGGCTGTTGTTTACGAAGCTGACGATTTTCATCGACCTGAATTTTCAGATGACTGATTACAGTAGTTGCATGCAGCTGACATTTCACTACTCCCTATTGAAAGTCATTTTTGTTAAAGTTTTTTATAAACAATCCCTCCATGATATCTTTAAAGTAAAAGTCAACAAAAACACAGGCAGTATAGTGGTACATGCAGCTGCTTATAGTATTATACAGCTTTCACCCTTGAGAGCTGATCTTGAGGGGCAATCAGATACCCCTCCTGTGATCAAATCTTTGTCTTTCAGACACTGGATTCTCTGTAAAACAAAGCCACAATCAAGCAATGAATAAACAACAAAGAGCCCTGTAATGACTAAGCTTTGTTTTTGTCTGTCGCAGTTTGCATCGAGAAAAGGAATTTTTTGCCATACAGGGCCGTCGGAAGCTGGGGGGCTGCAGCCCCCCCAATAATTTTGCCATATATAGTTTTTTTTTTTTTTTTTTTGGAAGTGAGCATTTTATTACAACGAAAGGTCAAAATAAGGACTGCTTAGATACTATTAACAAGCCCAGGAAATTCATTTCCAGCTGTCTGAGGGGTTGGGATTTTTCAAAATTTTCTGTACGCTCCGCGCCAACCGATGGTGGCGCTCCGCTTAGATAGTCAGCCCAAGTCAGCCCCCCCAATCGAACATACCTTCCGACGGCACTGCCATAGGTCATCATGGTCTCTGGTCACCTTGTTCTTCCTTGCTTTAAAGTGTACCTCAAGTCAAAAATTAAAAAAAAAAATATATATATATATTTGGGAGCATGAAAAATGAATTCTAACAACCTATAACTACCATCTTCATATGACATTCCTGAGCTGAGATATAAAATGTTGAAGTTTATTCACTTTAAACAAATTGGTTGATTGCACAATACTTTCTGACTTTCTTGTTGTTCAACTTACACAACATGCTTTGTTTCCCTTTAAAAAATTAAAAATGTTTTTATGATGCAGCTAGGGAGAGGACGCCACCTTACTTCACTTCCTATTTTGGGCACATTGTGCTCTGTAAAGTTTGGAGTAATAATAGACTCCAAGCCGTAAAGTATACATCAGTAACAACTGTTAGTTGCGATTGAGGTGCACTTTCCCATAACAGCAAATAATTTCCAATAAATGAATCGGCACTTGTGAAGTTGAACTCAAATAAGAATATGACATAAGGTGATGACCTCTCCCTAGCCCCAATTGGTACCTAGGCATGTTTCCAGTGCCAATGCAGCACACAAGGACTGCTAATACAAAAGTCCATGAACATAGTTTATAAACCAAAGTGAATCCATGATATCATAGAAAAAGCCTCATAAATATTAAGGAGGCAGACTCATTCGTTTTTGAAGAACAAAATTGGCAAAGTTTTTCGCCTTTTTTTCAAGTTTGCATGGTCGATTTTCCTTCAGAAAAAATTGGAGCTTACTGCATGAGTTCTTTCAAACATGCTGTGCCCCTGCCAAGTGGCTTTGGACTATTCTTTTATTAAAGTGCACCTCAAGTCAATAAGTTCAAAAATATATATTATACAGCATGTAAAATGAATTCTTAAAGTCCAGTTTCCACCTTCATAGGACACTCTTAACCCCTTGCCGTTGTTTGGGTCCGTTTGGACCAATACGGAGAACGCAACTGTCACCCATCTTTACTGTTTGACGCGGAGCTCGAAACTGCGAGTAGCTACCCGAAAATTCGTCCACAACAACGAGAAACAATAGTTTAAGGTCATGGGGTTAATAGCCTACGGAAGCTAATTCGGGGCGTGCTACGCCCGCTTTTCCACCCGCTGCCAAGGCGCGCAAATATGCCCTGATTGGAGCACAACAGTAAAGGGTTAATCTTAAGTTTCTGCAGCACAGGGCTGTGCACACACACAGAGAGAGCGACATCAGCTTTGCAGTAAACACACTCCACAGACTTATTTTAACCCTCTGCCGTTGTTTGGGTCCGTTTGGACCCATACAGAGAGCGCGACTGTCACCCATCTTTACTGTTTGACGCGGAGCTCGAAACTGCGAGTAGCTACCCGAAAATTCGGCCACAACAACGAGAGATAATAGTTTAAGGTCACGGGGTTAATAGCCTACGGAAGCTGATGCGGGAGGTGCTATGCCCGCTTTTCTGCCCGCTCCCGAGGCGCGCAAATATGCCCTGATTGGAGCACAACGGTAAAGGTTTAAGCCAAGCCATACTAATTTGAGTTGTACAACAAGAAGGTCACAAGTTATTGCTCAATTGACTAATTTGTTTTAAGTTTATAAATTTCAACATTTTATATCTCCGCTCAAGAATGTCCTGTGAAGATTGGAGTTGGACTGTAAGAAATTATTTTTCATGCTTTCAATATATATTGTTATATATTTGCACTTGAGGTACACTTTAATTCATGTGTTTACAAATGGGTCCCCACTTCATCTAAATTTTCACCTTTCTTGGCATTTGTAAGTACAGCCAGCTACAGGTTAAATATTGCCCAATGAAAGAAGTTTTTCAACCATCACATGTTTAATAATCCATTTTTTTTCTCATCTATTTCCTTTCCAGCTTTTGTGGGAACAGTGTTGCCAAGGGATGACCCAACAGACTTGTCTATATACAAGATCGGAATAAGTGATAACCAAATCTATAAAGGAAGGTCCGACTTCTTTACAGAAGGCAAAACAATTGTTTCTGTGTATACTCCCTATGGCACAGGCCTTTGTGGTAGAACTAACCTGGAAATTGGCAAAGAATACATAATTACAGGTGATTTAGTTACAAACATTTCTTTTATCAGTTATAATAAATTTGTGTCAGATATTAACAATTCTGTATTTTTCCATATTAATTTACTAGGAAAATTAGCCACGGGTGCATGCTACCATTTTGCCTTTTTTGAATTCTTTGTGACATTTTCTACGGCTAATGGCTTGTGGAAAAGCCTTACCGAATTATTGGTCCAACTTGAGAGAACAGAATTTATATTATATATAAATTTAAATATATATATAAATTAATTTTTATATATACAAGGTACCTCACCATTACTGTTACTATATTTACAAGCAATTTCTAAGGTATTTCATACGTTTTGACCTCTGCATGGTTAACGTAAGTTACCTTTGTTCTCCTTCCAGCTAACAGAACTTATTGTAGGCAAAAAAAGTAACACCCGGCTCTTGCGTTACTGTTCAATTGCTAAGACTTCTCCCAATTCACTAAATTGATTCACCTACAAATCAATTCTTTACTTTCCACACCCCATCATTGCAAGTTGACTTATTTCCAGAATAACACTCTAAGCTGGAGGTATTGATATGGGCTTCACATGAGGCCATTGCAGTGCTCTCATTGTGAACATACTTCACATAATACATCACATGATCTTTAACTTTGTTCACTGTACAATAGAACAACAGGGTACTGGGGCAGACATTGGTCGGTGCACTGAGTTTGTTTTGTTGCCAAGGCAGTGAAAGGGGTTGAGATTTTGCTCTACACTTGACCAGCAATTTTAAGACCAAGTCAGATAAAAGCTCCCAGACCACTTCCACAATTAACCAAAGTGTTATGGAAATTGTCACTTTAGTTTAACGTAAATGGCACTTAAATCTCTTAAAATGTCTGAGAGGGAGTTTTAAGGGGCACTTCATCCTAATTTACCCTTTCAAAAAGACTTTAATATTTTAGTGGATTTAATCGAAGATCTATCTGAGTAATTTATCTCTTTTATGGCACACTTTGTTTTCTGCCAGACAGTTTTAGTCTGCTAAGGAAACTACAGCGCTCTAAAATACTGTAAGAGGTCAAAAAAAAAAAAAAAAAAAAACCCTTGATAAAGTCTTTAGTGGACCACATTTCAGTTGCAAAATTTGAAAAAAAATGCAACAGAATGACTAAAACTCAGTTTGGATCAACTCCTTCATTTCTCAGTTTCTTTCACACCAAGTTCCTTGAATATAATGCAGTGCAATGTGCAAAAATGGTATTTTTTTGTTTTTTGTTTTATTGTTGAAATTGAAAAGTGGGATCATTCTAGGCATTAATCTATGAAACTATATAATACATCCCTAATTTGCACTTGTGAAAATATTAGCTCACTTTTGATGAATTTTGAAACTGTGTGGAAGCAAATAAGACCCTTTTCAGAACATGAATGACTTGATACATCAACCTCGAATGTGACCTGAGGCAAAATCCCAAAATATTGTAAAAGATGTCAAACACATTTGGAATCAGATCTGTAGCATCGGCAAATATGTAAGACTGGTATGCATGACCCCAATCAAATCATGAAAGTTCTAAATCTGAGGAAGTCAAACCATGGAAGTACTATCTTTGAGGTATTGAAAATCTTGGAATTATTATGTCTGAGGTAGACAAATCATGGAAGTACTACATCAAGTCAAGCCACTGAAGTACTGCTTTGAGGTAATCAAACAATGGAAATACTTGCACTACTCTGAGGTACTCTACGTCAAAGTACTTCCCGTGAGGTAGTTAAACCATGGAAGTATGACCCCAGAGGTAGTCAAACCATAAAAGTAAAACCCCTGAGATAGTCAAACCATGGAGGTACAACCTGTGAGGAAGTCAAACTATGGAAATAGTACTTCATAAGGCAGACACACTAATGAAGTTTTAATGCTGAGGTAGTCAATCCATGAAAGTACTACCGTATATCTCTAGAAGTACTCTCCTTGAGATAGTCAAATTGAAGAAATAGCCTATACTACCTCTGAGTTAGTCATATCATGGAATTTCTATCTCTGAGATGGTCAAATCATGTCATTACTATCTTAGCCTGACACAAACATTCCTTTAAAGGATTTATAGTGAAGGTTTCCTAGCCAACATGTACGTGTGCCACTTTTCATTTCCAGTAAAACCCTCATGCTATCATGCATGATAACACTGTGACATTATCTTTCAACACTGTGACTCTAACTCTGAACAACTGATATATTATTTACAAATTTCATACCATTCTGGATGCCACAATATCTGTCACAATATTTTACATCGCATATTCTAGGTTAACTAAGTGGTTACTCATTAAAAGTTATGTAACATTTGGGGGTAGCTATTAACAGGCCACTCAAGCATGTGCTGATTTCTAAGTGTGGACACAATGAAAGCATAGCTCACTTGAGGACACAGATCATGTAATAAACTCAGAAACCAATTACACCCCATACTGAGTTTGATCTACTGGGTTGTCTTTGTTGCTTTCTCAAGAAGCAGTGTCACACCATGTTGATCACTGGAAGTGGGATATGTTTTCCCTTGAAGTACATTAGGGGACATGCGAGATAGAGTGGGGATGGTGGGGGTAGCCTATTTTCTTTACTAAATGCATTCAGCACTAAATTTTCATGTTCATCCTTCTCCTATGGATACCAGCTTTACAAATGGGATGGTTTTAATTTAAATGATACTGCAAATTACTCTCCACAGGTTGAACAATCTACTGTAGTGCAGCTGGACTGTTTGCATGCCATGAAATCGGAGTAGTAACTTAATGTATAATGATGCTGGACTTTGATCCAACAGGGGTGTTGGAAACATTACATACTTTTAAAGACAAAAAAAACTTGAGATTTTGAATTCAAGGTTATAAAACATTTTAGATATTACATGACATAAAAATTGTTAATACAAGCATTTTTCTTTTAAGGGGACTACCTTGAGAAGAAGCTGGTGATGACACTCTGCAACTGGGTGCAAGCATGGGAAGATGTCACTGACCAACAGAGGTCCTTTCTAAAAGATGGAGGTTATCTTGATCATTGCCATGATTGCTGGGTAAACATGTTATAATATTTCTTATAGTTTATTCAGATGAACAGAAAGGAGAAGGGAGAGGATGGAAATGTGATCAAAAGGAAAGGGAGAGGAGTACCACACATAGAAGGTCATTAAATTACAGTTAATTGTCCCTTTCATCAGACCCTACTGAGCCTACTAGAATGAGAACATTCCTTTGCATGAAAATTTGGCGCATGAAAATTCGGCACATAAACTGGGGGAAAAAGCTTCAAACTAGGCGATACCGTACTTTGATGTCATCTGACTACAAGAAATTACTAAATGATCTTGGCTGGCGCTAACCAGTAAACTCTAGTAGAAGCCACCGGTTCACCACAATCATTCTGAAAACTTTACATTTTAGTCATTTACTTTGCGAATCTGAATTCTCTGGAATTTGTAGCACCGTTTTGATCTGTTTCCTGTCTTGATATGTACAAAAATGACAAAATGAGGAGGAATTAAGAAACAAAAAAGAATAAATCTAATCAAGGCATCTGTTGGCTTGCAGATTTTGCTTTGGAATATGATTGATATTTTTACTAAATGTTGGCTAAAACAAAATATTTCAAGATATGCAGTTATCATATCAAAGTACATTTTCATTTGAAATCAAATTCAAAAGATGCTGAGGAGCTCACAGCTTCACACAGATAGTATTCTGATAATGGGCTTGCATGTCTAACTGGATACCCTCAGGTAATAAACTATGTTTGTCTTAAGGGAATGGCCCTCTCCCTGGGATTTCATTGGAAGAACTAGCAAGGTTACCTTGGCCCAATCTGTGCCTCCATACTCAGGCATAAAAATTTGTTTGTTTTGTTAGCTGATCGGCATCAAATTTCTGCCTGTGAATTGAAGAACATACACTGCACCAACCTATACTTCTATGCAGATTCCTCTATAAAGGACCAAACCTCTCACCCCAAACTGCAATTTTGGTACGGGGGTACCGAATTTCTCAATTGGCTCAGCTCTTTGATTGACAGCTAAGTCAAACAATGCAGAGTACCAAAGGTTATATTACACAGCATGAACAGTACTGAGAGCATGTCAGAAAAAATACTCTTAGAACAATCTCGTGAGGGACTGTTCCCAGTATTAATTATATGCCCATTTAAGCATTTGAAAATGATCATGAAGGTTGAAATTTGATAGCTCTGTATCTCAGAATAAGCTGAAAGGGGATGTAGCCCTTCAGTACAAGTAATTTGATTCCCTTTTTGTCAGCACTTATTTCAGGATTTGTTGTAAGTTGTTATTTGAACCTCAAAGTTGTTTGGCTTCTTTTGTACCAGAATGTTAATCAAATCTGCTGCTCATTGAAGCAACTAATGGGAGTAATGAACCAGTGGACGGGTACTATAATTGGGAACCACAGTTTTTCCCTAAAAACTGTGGTAGCCATGACGGATCTCCTTAAAGGCTAATATCCTGCAATGAGAGTTTGGATTAGTTTTTCTATACTCACCTTGAAGCAATAAACTGAGATTGTATCCGGATGAGGATGAATTTCAGACAATTGTGGGAGGCGCTTAAGTAAGAAGATTAGGAGAATTGGTACTGTTTGGGGTGAAAGAACTGGGCCTTTAAAGGAAAGCTCCTGTGAAGAGTCATCACATGCAAGTGCATGTTTGTGCTTCAAATTTCATGATGTTATCTCTTGCCACTGGTGTAGGAAGAAGATAATGGGGACATATGATGTTCCTCCGCTTCTGAAAATTCCCTTTGGAACTCTTTGGGGTATTACCTCTTTTGAATCCAAAGGGTTTCAAATGGTACTCTTTGCAAAAACCCTTTGCATTCAAAGGGTGCCCTTTGATTGTTGATGGAAATTGGACGAATCTCAAACGTAATTATAAAATTACCCTCAGCATAAACTAAACCCTTTTGAAAACCCTGAACCATTTGTATCCCATTGAATGAAAACCTTTGGTTAATGGAATTTGGACAAAGGGAATTTTCTGCTGGGGATCCCCTGCCCCTCCCTTCATACTTTTGGACTTTTTGGAACTATAGTATTTGTATAAGATTCAAACTTATCCTCAACAGATCCAAGGTGTCAAGTCTGAAATCGAAATGAAAAATGTCATCACTGGCAAAAAGATACCACCATGGACACAAAATGGGTGCTACTTCAATCCCGTTGCATCTGATATATATGGGGGTGTAGACTGCGAGACAGCTTACTCCAACTGCTACCCTAACAAAGACAAGCTCTCTGAATGCTTGTGGGAAGTAGAGACATCTGAATACAAAAATTGCTCACAAACTAGAGAGGAGAAGTGGAAGAAAGTTAACCAGCCTAAGGCACAAGCTGCCCTGACCCAATTTACCACTTTCAAGGAATGCAAGAAGTTGACCAACAGGCGGAGAAAGAAGCAGTGTGTGAAATCCGTGAAAAACTATATAAAGAGCAGAAAAGAAGATTTAGAACCACGAGCTATGTTGGAAGAATTACTTGATCTTAGAGATTTGTGGCTGGAAGATGAGGATGATGCAGATGATGACCTGTTGTTTAATTAAAACTTTATCAGCAACCTGGAATATAACTATATTCTCAACAAGAATGAATCCAGGGGGCAGAGGGCAGTTTACCCCATGGCCAATCTGTTACCCCTCGATTCTAGAAAAATGCACCCCTACAGAGTTTAAAGAAATTAGTTAACCTCTGTTGACAGTACCAATTATATGTTTTCTTTCACAAGCTCCCTCTTTTCAAACTGACCCCTATGAACTAGAGGCTGGACATGCCCGTGGATCTCAGCTGGTTTCATTGGCACATACATAGCCCCCCTCAGCCCATTAGAAAAAAACTAATCTAATCGTTACTTATCCAATATCTACAAGGCCCTTAAAACAGTGTCAGGTTGAGGCGTATGGAGAAACATCCTTTCCTCCAGTCTCGTCTCTTGCCTTCCACCAGCCTTCACTTGCTCACCGTTCAAAAATGGAAGATACAGCTGAGAAATGTGATTTACCCCTTCCCTTATAAGCCACCCTCTCCTATAACTATACTTTTGGCAGTCAGTACTTCTGTGTTGCAAGAGATTGCTGTTCACTAACTTTGGCATGACCTGAATACATTCAAGTTGCTCACACACAAGCTTCATTCACAACAAAGTGCCACCCCTCTAACATTCTCCATCATATAAGAAACAGTTACGGAGGATGGTGAATTTGCAAATTTTGTTTTTTTGGGGGGGAGGGAGGTGGGTAGGTGGTACATACGTTGGGGTTACAGTCTAATGCTGTTGCTTTAATTGGGGTCACCTTCCAAGAAAACATTAAGAACCTAGGCTAGTTAAATGCAGGTTTAGCCCACCAAAATAAATGGAAAAAGCCAGCAAGGTAGGGCAAAGAACCATCAAAGGCCGGGGAGGGGGAAGAGTGAGAAGAGGAAGAGAGGAAAGGAGGGAGGGAAAGTGGAAGGGAATCTGGGAAGAAAGGGGTAGATAGAAGTTGGGCATGGTGGCACTTGTATCATATTCAATGTAATAATGGTGACAGGCTAGTATGAGGGATAAATTTTTCACTTTCGAATCAATTTGATGTATAAATATGTATACGACATGGTAGCTACCAGGCTTGGGGTAATCGTAATCAGTAATCGTAATCGATTGCAATCGATTACACATTTTGAAGTAGTTGTAATCGCAATCGATTACTTTTGTAAAAATCGCAAAGTAATTGCAATTGTAATCGATTACAATGGTAAAGTAATCGCAATTGTGGTTTCATTTCTGATTACATTGAAATTGAATTGAACAAAGAAGTAAAGTTACTAAACAACTTTTCAGTTCTTGGTTCTTCTGTTGGAATGACAAACTGTTATTGTCCCTCTTTCTTGGATGTTCCAGCTTAAAATAAGTGAGCAGTGCATGGGTTCAATAATCTCTACTTTGGGAGGACTTGGTTCTGTCTTGGCTTATCTAGAGCAATGCCCATGGCCTTTTTTCCAGTTGTGGGCACAGGATTGTTTTGCCTACTACATTGTTTTATGTGGAACGAAAATGTAATCACGATTGCAATCTTGATTACATTGCAATGTAATCGCAATCGTAATCAATTACTTTCAAATTTAGCTGTAATTGTAATCATAATCGCAATCGTAAAATATGAAGTAATCGCAATTGTAATCGATTACATTGAGATGTAATCACCCCAAGCCTGGTACCTACAGGTGACGGGGTCAATGGCACAGGTGCAGCTCTGTATATGACCAACGCACTGGTGTTACAGTCGGTGAATATTTTAACTTGATGTAGGTAATGACTTAACAATTCATAAGTTTTATAACATATGGATTTATTTATGGGAACATGCATTATGGTAAGCAATTAACACTTAAAACAAGAATGTCAACAACTTACAGCACAAAGTATTTTGTTTTAATATTGTTATTGCAAAGTTTCTGAAAAAATTTAATTGCTGTGGTGACACGACCATTCTGAACAGCAGAGGATATTTAGAGGCACTATAATTAATAATGCTGACTTGAAAAAAAATTGATTATAAAATCACTACACTCGGTGAAATTTCTTCTGTTAGAAAAGTGAAAGTAAAAAAGTTCACTTCAAAAGAGCAGAAATTCACTCTAAGGAGAAAGAAATTTTCTCCAAAAGAGCGATGTTTCACTCTAAATGGTGTGCTAGGGCCGGACCACTCTTTAAAAGAGTGATCACTGCAGGCAAATTTTTGGAGTGAATATCACTCCTTGGAATATATTCACACTTTTCTCTCAATTAGAGATTGACTTTACCCTTGTTTTTAGAGTGTAATATTCAATAAACAAAAGTAATAGTGATGGTGATGGTGTTATTTTGTTGCTAATAGTATTAAATAGATTTGCCAGACAAAAATTTAGTGTAAGACTAAATTGGCTGTTTTTACTATATGGTGAAATGTATTGCAATCGTTTCAATGCTTTAATAGCAATGGATATGTGAGTTGCTGATGATAGCTATTGTTTCTGATGAAGTCAATCGGTTTCTTTATCTCATTACCAGGATGTAACCCTTCCTTCAAGACGAAGGCTATGGAAATCATGATATTCGTATATGGGCCAGGAGCTGGGGAAGCCATTGTCCCATAGGTGTCCCCCTCCCCTTTCAAAATTGTTTCTTTTTCAAATGATCAAGCCTAGAACCAAAATGGTGCAAGATATTTTTGCTTTCACAGAGTTAAACCTAAAGGGCCAAACCTCTCACCCCAAACTACAATTTTGGTACAGGGGTACCAAAATTCTCAATAGGCTCAGCTCTTTGATTGACAGCTAATTCAAACAATGCAGAATACCAAAGCTTATGTTACACAGCATGAAGGGAACTGAGAGTGTTTTGATTATATAAATTGAGTTTTTCTATACTCACCTCGAAGCAATGAACTGAGATTGTATCAGGACGAGGATGATTTTATGACAATTGTGGGAGGGGCTTAAGTAAGAAGGTTAGGAGAATTGGTACTACTTGGGGTGAGAGAGCAGGGCCTTTAATGGTTTAACGTAGATGGTTTGTTGGGGTAATATTTGTGGTGGTTTTTCAATTTTCCGGTCACTGATGATATGGTGGGTAAATGTCTACACAATAGTTTCCTTTCAATGGTTCATCTCTTTGTTCTGGCGTTGTCTATTCAGACTTTCCTGCATTAACGGCTCAATTCTCTCACCCCAAACAGTACCAATTCTCCTAAGCCCCTCCGACAATTATCTGAAATTCATCCTCATCCAGACACAATCTCAGTTTATTGCTTCAGGATGAGTGCAAAAAATCTCAATGTGTATAATCAAAACACTTTCAGTACAGTTCATGCTGTGTATACAAGTTTTGTAACATGCTGTGTATAAAAGCTTTGTAACTTTGTGCTGTTTGAATTAGCTGTCAATCAAAGAGCTGAGCCAATTGAGAATTTCAGTACACCCCTATCAAAATTGTAGGTTGGGGTGAGAGGATTGGTCCTTTAAACATCAATGCTACTTAGGATAAGACTTAGGATAATATCCTAATCCTATCCTCATTGACCTTAAAGTAGTTTCTCAGAGTAAGTCAAAATAAGTAGTTGGCCAAACACTAGTGCTTTTTCTTTTCGTATATCTCAAACAAACTGTTCTCATTCCTGCTAAAATGAATAGATACAGTCTCTATATGCAAAACTATCATTTCATATTTTGCATTTCAAGTGAAAATCAATTAAATTCTGGAATTTAATTTATTAAATATCCTATGGAAGAACATTTAGCTGAACTTTTTGGCAAAAGCATTCATACTGAAGCAGGTGTGTGACCAGGATAGTGTCATGGGGGCAGGGTTTGGTGCCATGGGTGGTGGGTTTGGGGCACGGTATGAGTGAAAAGTCTTAGGAAAGAGAGAAGAACTGCTATTTTAGGTGTTTTTTGCATTGCAAGGTTGGGTCATGGGGGTCATGGGGGTTCTAACCCCCAACCCCCTCCCTCCCCCATGGCTACACCACTGTATTGAAGTCAGTTCACAGAAAAGAAACACCAGTCACAGAAAATGATGGTAATATAAGTTTTAGCTATATGAGTCCTTTTTGATGACAGCATATCTTGAATGAACTCCACTTGAATCATTAAAATTGACATAGGAAACTCATAGATACCAGCATAAAATAGTGGCATTAATGTCTCAAATTGCTTTTCTGAGTCAACTGAGTTCAGCTGTACTAGTACTTTGCAAGGAGAAAATAACATGCTGCTGTACACAAAGCTGATTGGATGGTTCCTCAGACAAATTAACATTAGGCCAATCATTCTGTCTACTGTACGACCAATCAAAACTTGTGTTCTTTCATTGGGTAATGAAACATAGCATTAGGCAAATACTATAATATTCCTTATCTTTGCAATCCTGGCCATTCATGGTAAATGCATGCAGCCATCATAACAAAAAGCAATAAAAATTCATAACCAAGAGGCAATTTCAAAACTTGGACAAGGGTGCAACAATTTACAAAATCCTTGACGGGAACGGAGAAACACTGAATAATGATATTAAAACTTTTCCTGTTCATTGGAGGAGTGATCACCCTCTGTTCTGGTGACGCAGTCAATGATATGAAATGTAATTGTTCAGTACATCATCCGCAACAGATGTTCTGCGATGCTGATTTCGGTAAGAACAGTATATGCTAACACTAAGAAGCAAGTTATTTGAAGAAAAAAAAAAAAGGAAATGAGATTATGCAATTATCATTTAAATTAGTCTATCTAGTGCAATGTCCATATGTATGAACAAGTTTTATTTCAAGGTCAAAAGCAGTCCTGCAAACTTATTTTGAAGCAACAGGTCAATATCACAATTTTCTTCATATTTACTTCAAAGAACCTTTTATAATATTTTGTGCCTTCAATATTGCTATGAAGGAAAACCAAACTCCTAGTATATCACACATTTGAGGAGAAAATATGTTGTCACATGGCTCTCAACATCCAGTCATGAAACAGGACAGTCTACTACAAAATTCACATTCAAGTTGGTGTGAGTGCTCTTTCCCTTTAAGTATTGTGATGATTTTTGGTACTGAATTATTTTATTTACCTAGTTTACATCCAGTACGGAAGAAAGTTTTTGTTTGAATAATCATGAAGGACACTAAAAAATAACAATTTAGCCCTTCAAAAAGGAAATCAAAATTACGACAATGACTGCAGGTCCCTTTACTTAATGAGGATTACTATGAAAATCAGTAAATCACCTAAGAATAATCATGAGCATACTCATGGTGTAGTGACTGACTTCAGAGGAATTGCATTGTTTGAAAATACTGGTTAAAATATATGTGGAGTAATTTAAAGAATCATGAAGCAGTTTTAAAGCAATAGCACTATGCATGTTGGATAGCTAGAAATGAAGGGTTTTTGAAAAAATGGCTTTACCTTTGTGTTTAATCTAGCATCTAATCCTTTTATCAGTTGTAGGACACTGTATTGTGTTCCATACCCCATTTACGAAAAGTACCACATGAAAAACCAGCATAGGTTCTGTTTAAAATGCTTCATCAAAGAGTACAAAGAAAATGACTCAGTCCCTATCCAACATTTCAGTCTTAACCATAAACCCCAGCAGTAGCTACATCTCTTCAAAGTACTATGCACAAGAAGAGCCATGGATGATGATCACGATTCGAAATGTTGAAAGTTTGGGTGAACAAATTATTCTTGAGCAACAAACAGCTGAATTTCTATTTGTAGGAAATTTATTTCTTAAAAAGAAGGCTACTATACTGCCTTCTTTTTGACATGACAGGAATTCCCCATTACCAGGGAGTTGCAACAGATGGAGTTCTGACTTCCTTTTTTTATTGCTTACATCACTCAAACCCCATTACGTGTACGGCTCGGTTACTTGCCGTTTGGTCTACCCCTGGAAAATGAAACGATATTCCGATATTTCGGATGTCACGTGATCAACGAAGACACCAAATGTGCCTTCACTATCTCTGAAAACACAAAATCACATGATTTGGTGTCTTGATTTTGTGTTTTCAGAGATAGCGAAGGCAGATTTGGTGTTTTCGTTGATCATGTGACACCCGGAATATCGTTTTATTTTCCGGGGATAGACCAAGCAGCAAGTAACCGAGCCGCACATGTCATGCTACTTACCCCCCCCCCGATCAACTGCTTTTCTTAAGTCTTTACATTCCTCAGTCACCACACAGCCCCCCTGGGACCTAAAACTTCACTTTGGACTGGAACTAGTAGCCGCCAACAAAGGTTTTAACCATTACGTAATACTTAGACTAGCAGAAGTGATATCTATGGTGCTGAATCTGTCTCTATCAGAATACACATGCCCAAAAGGTAGGGCATGCATTTGCATAGAATAAATACATGTGCAGTAATCGCTAACGATTTCCTCTAATTCATGCAAAAAACCACATTTTAATCTGATTTTCCATTGAAATTCTATTGCAGACCAAAGAGGATATATTTATACCAAATAAAGGTTCACAATTCGAAATTTTGCGCTCCCGAAAAGAGGGATTTTCGTGACATTGCGCATCAAATGGCATTAATAGACCATGTTCAAGCGACAGCTTACACACTACTGAACAGTACTGGCGCATTCGCAATCGCGAACACTGGCGACCAAATTTTCAAAAATAGCTATCAAAATATAGCTTTTTTCGAGCGTTCCAGAGTTGTTACCATGGATATGCCATTTTACAATTTGATCGGGAGCCATCTGTTGCTCTATTGGCATTATAATCGGTCATTTTTGTTCGTTAGATATTCCGCAAAATACCTCATTCTTAGTGTATAGATGAAAAAAGAACTTTGTACTTTCATTTTTGAAGCTAGCAAACATTTTCACTCTTAAAATTCCTTTTTTCCCAGACTTTCTTAGATGTATTCAAACAGTAACAAAAATGAGTTAACAGTCAATAAAGCTGATAAAGTTCGCATCGGTTTGCACCTGGTTTGCATGACCCCACTTTATCATGTCTGACTCCAGATTTCTTCCTAGCTCTTTGGGAAGAAATCAGTCTCTTTAAAAAATTTTTTGGATTACCGTAGGTTAGAGTTAATAATATTTCCTTAGGTATTCCTGTTAGACACAGATCAAAACATAACACATGGAGTTTTAGGTGTACGAATGCAAATGCCTGCTTTAAAGTTATATCGTCGCTACACAAAAACTGTCAACAAACTACACAGTCAGGTGCACATAATATACAGATACCGTGGTACTAAGTAAGCTGCCATTGACTACTGTACTGATTTATACATTACTATATACCACTACACAGATACCCACGTACAGCACAGTGTTACTCCCTGGCAAGAATAACACTATTACGTAATACTCAGGGCGGGCAGGAGTGAGAGCGATGACACATTGATATGCTAACGGACCCTCGGGCAGTAGGTTTGTTACGTAGTTTACCGTCAATCTAACTAGTTGGATTCAAGGAAGAATTGAAAGTCAGGACTCCATCTGTTGCAACTCCCTGCCATTACCTACTCTTACCCAACTTGGGCAAGGCAACTCGGGTAAGAAGGACTAGGCCACCTTATTGATTTTTTGGAGGAGGGCATCCTATTGGCCCACTGCAGAACAGCTTTTCAGTGTGTCATGTATAGGTGGCTTTCAATTTGTAAGGTCTCAGAAGGGAAGATAAGGTTCATGTCTGCCAGAAAGTTGACCTACACAGATTTAAGGAGATCAGTTGTGTTGGACTTTTTCTAAATTCTGGCTGATGGGCATTTCCTGTAATGATAATCTATCAACCTGTGTCAATAAATATTAGTTTCAAAAGGATGAATTTTTCTTGCAAAACAAACTCAATAGGCCTGTTTGCCTTTTAAAGGAAAAATGCAATATTCCCCTTTGAAGGGGAAAAGCAGTCCCTCCAATTGGAACAATGGTTTGCTCCAAACACTCCCAAATACTTATGTTAATGAAAGCAAACAAGATAGGGTACACCATAAGAGAACATTACAACACTGTTAACATTTCCAATTTAAAATGAAGTAGGGTAGACATCCCACCTTAACATACAGAGGCGGGTAGCAAATTTTGAAGTGCGGGGGCTAATCATCGAAGCAGCCCAACATGTCCAATGAAATAAATGCAGTTTAAGGCGGTCCAAAATGCAGTTTAAGGGGGCCCAAAATGCCCACAGCAAAAAAGTGCGGGGGCTAAACCCCCCTAGCCCCGTCTCCGAGGTCCCTGAATATAGCCAATAGCATATCGAATGTAATAGATGGTGCTGTGAAACTATAGATGTTCCACCCAAAAAGTGAGTTTAGCAACTCAGAGAACTCATTGTCACTCTTTGCCTTAATTTCCATGCCTGCTTTTTTTTTTTTTAAAAATGGAACGGACAAAATAGTCCTTGTTTTCTCTTAATTAACTATTGTACATCTCAGATTATCTAACTTTCAAGTATGAAAAGCTGCAGGTCCAAACAGTCTTGCTGAATACAATTTATTCAACCACCACAAGTTAAAGAATAATATCACATTTGTTATATCTATTTCCTTAACAGCTTTTGTGGGGACAGTGGTTTCAATCAAAAAGGAATACATAAAACCCTCGTTTGTCTACAGCGTCGATATAAGTGATGACATGATCTATAAAGGAAGGTCTGACTTCTTTACAGAAGGCGAACCAAGTGTTTCTGTGCACACCCCATTCGGTCCAAACCTTTGTGGTGTTACTAACCTGGAAATTGACAAAGAATACATAATTACAGGTAAATCAGTTACAAACATTCTTTTTATCTTTTTATCATACATTTTGTGCAAGATATTGACCATTTTTGATTCCTTGCTGAAGGCAGGCAAGGAATCTATGCAATGGTGATGTCGTGTGTGTGTGTGTGGGTGTGTGTGTGTGTGACGCCCGCTTGTAAACACGATATATCAAGAAGGGTAACTCTGGGAGATCTCAAACTTGGCATGTAGATTGCCCACATTGAGTAGAAGATCCCTATTGTTTTCTGGGAAGGTCAAAGGTCATTTGGGGTCAACAGGGGTCAAATGGTAAATACCTTGGAAATTGCTTGTAAACACCATATCTCCAGAAGGAAAAATGTGAGTGACCTCATACTTACCATGTGAATTGCCCATATCGCGTAGATGATCCCTATTGTTTTTGGTGGAGTTCAAAGGTCATTTGGGGTCACCAGAGGTAAAAAAAGGTCAAAACCGTGTAAACACTTTATCTCAAGAAGGGCAACTGTCAGGGTTCTTACTTATAGCATGTGGATTGCCCATGTTAAGTAGATGATCCCTATTGTTTTTGGTGGAGGTCACAGGTCATCTGGGGTCACCAGAGGTCAAAACATCAAAACCTTGTAAACAGTATATCTTTAGAAGGGTAACTGTGAGGGATATCATACTTAGCATGTGGACTGCCATATTGAGTAGATGATCCCTATTGTTTTTACTTAGGTCAAAGGTCATTTAAGGTCATCAGAGGTTGAACCTTGCACATACTATATCTCAAAAAGGGTAACTGTTAGGTTTAATATTCATTAGTGCATAGGGTTAAGAGTTTTGAATAGCATGGGTTATGTAAGATGCATAGGTAAGCTTTCTAGTGAGGTAACCCTTTCCCCAATACCAAAAGAAAAACATCACCATTTTCCCTTTCAATCATCCAATTAAATTTTAAGAGTTCTTTGTTTACATTTTCCATGGAAAATGGTTGTAGATATACCTTGCTAAATTATTGGTCAAATGTGGGCAAAATGGATGTTTATCCCATGGGCATATATCGTAGGGTGGCATGAAACCCTTTCAATTTCCCCTGCATTTTTCTGTGCAACACAAAAGCCCCATTGACATGTAACCTTCATGCATCACATGTCCTTGTTTAGCACTTTTTTCCAAGGCACTCTTTTACCACTTTTCTCCATACTTTCCTTCTGTATAAAAGAATTTCTGAATTTTTTCGTCTTTTTCTCTTTCATTCAATGTAATTTTCACGCCAGATAAAGGCCCACTTTTCCCAAAGGAAACTTTTAAAGAGGGTAACTTCAAAACTTTGCTCCAACTTTCAGATGCTTACTTTCTGAATTTTCATTTGGGTGGTCTCCGGAGTATCTCTTTTTTCAGTTAGATAACAGACACTCTTAAAAGGGGCCTATTAATCTGTATAAAATGCAATTGTAAAGATGATAAATTATTCTTTTGCAAGAGCCTAAAATCAATTTGACTGGTCAATCATATCAGTTGGTCAGAACATGCTAATGAGAGGCAAGTTTCGTCAAGACACATGCTTTGCAGCCCACACTCTTTACATAATGTACTGTACAAGAGGACCCTGGAGCTATTACGTTATAGTTCCATGCTCTTACACAGACTGGCGTGACTTTCAGCTGCACTTCGTAATTAATACAAATCCAGGGTTCCTGTCCAAATGCCATTAGAGATTTCTGCTCCTTTGATGGTGGACATTTGAACCTTAATCTTGTTTCCAAATTTAGCATGCAGTTACGTATTTTTGTGGTTAATCTTAAGATACTGGGCATGCATCCACCTTCAAAAGACCCTGACGGATTGCTTTGTAATTCTCATGTATGTGACTGATGGCATCAAATTCAGTGGATGTATGTGACTGATGGCATCAAATTCAGTGGATGTATGTGACTGGCATCAAATTCAGTGGCTAAATTAGTTTCCAAATGAATCTCAAACAATTAATAAAATTGGTTCAAAATTTATAAAATTTTCCACGCCAATGAAGTTAAAAAATTTGATATTTGGGAGGAAAAAAATGTATCAAATAAGTATTATATGTTCCAAAATTAACGAGATACTTGAAGGTAATTACATACGAGCACTATTCCTCAATATTTTCAGAAGAAAGGTACACCCCTATTGATTGTTTGGGCTGTGAACACCTGATAGAAATCCCAAGGTCAGTTTGTTATTTGTGGTCTTCTATCGCTAAAAAAATCAAGATTCCCAGTTTAAAGGGGAAGAGTTTCTTGTGCCTGATTTGCTGGGTATGTTTTTCATAGAGTTCTGAAGCAAATGCCTAAAGCTTGTGGAAGTTTGATTTGTTTGGGTGATTTCACTTTGTGATACAAGCTTTCCCCTATTTAGGAGAACTTTGTTTTTTTCAAGCTCTACCAACTAAAAGAATCTCCTGAACTGATGGAATGCATTGGTGCTTCTACAAAATAAATGAAAGGGCTACAAAGCTCAATTAAGACATTAAACTACATCCCTGTTTAGTCTCTTCTCTTATTCAAAAGCAAAACACCTACTGCATATTCCCTATAAACACCCCCAGGGGGGTCTACATTTTTGAAAAGGTGGGCATTTATTTAAGTGTATATTTTAATAAAAAATTAACTTACTGCTAGAACCTACACTAGTGTCTTCAAACGATCTCTGGGTTTCTTAGATGTACAGGTAAAGGTTAACTTGCAGGGTACTTCTAATATCTCTAGCGATGGAAGTGTAAGAGGTAAACGGAATGCAAAAAGGCTATGTTTGAATATTCAGTATTTAGGTCATGGCCTTTATCATTTGAATGTTATGTAGATTCCATTGTTGATTCATTTGCATATAATTTTAAGTTATGTAATGACAAGTTAGTTGTGATAAGCTTTCTATGAGTTAAGAAGAGTTCTGATTTGGTCGCAATACAGTTAAGTTCACTTTTGGCCAGTCTTTTTCACGATTGAGGGAGAAAAATATTCCCACATGATTCTCGAGGACCATGCATTCATGAAGTCTACCGTATTAATTATCTAAATTGGGATAAATTTTCCCTTGAAGTGCATGGAGGGACATGCAAGATAGAATGGGGGATGTAATAGGGGTATATAATCTGTACTAAAATTTATACTGGAGTCACCAATAATTTTTTATATTCTGCTGGACCAAAATTTCCATGCTAAACCTCCTCTTTTGGATACGAGCAGGGAAAATGATAGTTTCCATTTAAAGGATACAACGTTAACAATCATACTGAGGCATTAGAAAAGTGAGGTTGGAAATCAATGTTTTAAAACATCTTAAATTCAACATGGTATAAGTATTGTTAATGCAACCACTTATCCTTTCAGGCAACTATGTTGACCAGAGGCTGGCCATGACATTCTGCAATTGGGTGCAAGATTTGGACAATGTCACTGATCAACAGATGTCCTTCCTAAAAGATGGTGGTTATCTTGCCCAATGCAATAGCTGTTCGGTAAACATGTCATAATTTTTCTCATGTAGTTTGTTCAGAGTGATCACGGGAGATGGTGGGAGGGAGAGTGGGGAATGTGGTCAGAAGGATAGAGAGAGGAAAACAGAGGGTCATGGAATAAACATTCATTATCCATTTCATCAGACCATACTGGGGCAAAAAATGACATGATATTTGCTTAGCCAAAAATGAAAATTTTACTGAAGTGTTACCTGTCCATACAAAAAATATTCATTTTAAGACAGATGCGCATTATATCAAAGTACATGTTCATTTGAAATCAAATTCAAAAGATGCTGAGGAGCTTTCCATAATACAAAATGATCAGCAAGTATTCTGATTGCTGAGCAGGGCTTGTATTCTCACCTGGGTATACCCTTGATTAATAAACTATTCTCCCAGATAAAAGTAAACAAAACAAGTCACCTTCCCTGCTCACCCTTTCAATGTTGGCTACAGTTTTTAACTATCAGATAGAACACAACCTTGAAAGGGGTAGAGGAATGGAGTTTGAGAGATCATAAGTGCATTTTCATTCTCACTGTATCAGTGATTTGGTTCCATTTGTTTTGTCTGGGATGATTGTAGGTATGTATCTTCACAAGGAAGTCAAAAATTTGGGCAGGGAGGTAGTGGCGGAGGGAGGGGTTTGAGAAGTGACTAAATTGGGAGGATTGCAAATTGGAATGAGAAGTTTGCCCATAAATATCATTCAGGTTTTAAAGGCAGCAATGGCAACTGCAAACATGCATGGTGATCACAGACAGATGTGGAGGAACTTCCTTCTTAGTTCATAATGATATGGTGACCAATTTAAATATACATAATATGGAATGGGGATGTTGTTTACTGAATATTCTGGATGAAAACCCACCTCACTTTTACCCCAGTGGTTGGAATTATATTATTGCTTTAAGAAGTGTTAAAGGCATATCCCAGAGACAAAATTCATTAATTTCAAAATACCTAGAAAAATTTCCCTTTTCAAGAGGTGAAAACTGCATCTCAATAGCATTTAGCCTTTGGAATACATTAATTTTCAAAATAATTCAATTTTTCTTGAGATTTAGTGCATCATGCGAAATTTTTAATGTAATCATGGCACATGAATTTGACATTACACTCAATCTACTTAATATTTTGATGCCTCTGTAGGCAATATTAAACAATACCGTTGGTTGTTCTGTACATATATATGGTGAAGGGTAATGCTACATCTAAAGGAAAAGATATTCAAACATTCAAACAGTATCAAATTTCAAGGCCAAATAGGATGTTCAATTATGAATATTATAAAGAACCAGAAAGCCAAAAGGCTTAGTGATTCCTTGCTGCTGAAATGTAAGGCCTTTTTTCACATTGACATTGCTTTGCAATGTTTTTCAATTAACAGGGCTCCATAATGTGCCCACAAAGTACACATGCAAGGCATCCAATCTTCCTACATTGAGATCCCCCTTGCCCGTCATGAACCCAAATGACATTTGACCTCCACCAAAAACTTCTGGGACCATGTATTCACTATGTGCCATCTACATGACAAGTTACAGGACCCTACAAGTGACCTTTCTTGAAAGACTGTGCAGGAAAGCTTGTCAGACTTTGAACATGCTGACTCCAAATGAACTTTGACCTTTGGGAAAATCAATAGGGATCATCTACTAAATATGACCAATCCACACACTAAATGTGAGCACAGTCACATGTACCGTTCTTGGGATACCGTGTTTACAAAGTTTTGACCTTTTGACCTCTCATGACCCCAAATGAACTTTGACCTCCACCAAAAACAATAGGGAACATCTATTCAATATGGCCAACACACTCACCAAATATGAGCATAGTCACATGTACCGTTCTTGAGAAACCGTGTTTACAAAGTTTTGACCTTTTGACCTCTCGTGAAGATCAAATGGCCTTTGATCTTCACCAAAAACAATACGAATCATCTACTCAATATGACCAACCCACACACCAAATATGAGATTAGTCACATGTACCGTTCTCAAGGTATCATGTTTACGAAGTTTTGACCTTTTGACCCCTGGTGACCGGAAATGACCTTTGACCTCTCCACGAAAATTGATAGGGATCATCTACTCAATATGGCCAATGCACACACCAAATATGAGATTAGTCACACTTACCCTTCTTGAGATACCGTGTTTACATGCAATTTCTAAGGAATTTACCTATTGACCTCTCGAGACCCCAAATGACCTTTGACCTCCATGAAAATCGATAGGAATCATATGCTCAATATGACCAACCCACACACCAAAAATGAGCACAGTCACATGTACCGTTCTTGAGAAATCGTGTTTACGAAGTTTTGACCTTTTGACCTCTCGTGACCCCAAATGACTTTTGATCTCCACCAAAAACAATAGGGATCATCTACTCAATATGGCCAATGCACACACCAAATCTGAGATTAGTCACGCTTACCCTTCTTGAGATACCGTGTTTACAAGTAATTTCTAAGGAATTTACCTATTGACCTCTCGTGACCGCAAATGACCTTTGACCTCCATGAAAATCGATAGGGATCATCTACTCAATATGACCAATCCACACGAAATACGAGGTTAGTCACACTTACCCTTCTTGAGATATTGTGTTTACAAGCCAAAGCGTCACATACACACACACACACACCCTCACACACACACACACACACGACATCACCATCGCATAGATTCCTTGCCTGCCTTCGGCAAGGAATCAAAAACAAAAGCAATGAGAGGCAATGTGGCTTTGTTGAAAAGCACACATTTTAAACAAATACTACCAATCTTTTAAGTGAGAAATCTTGAGTTAGCAAAAGGGTATTGAGACTGGGTTTGAAGGACATATGATGTTGAATGTTTCTGTTACTCTTACAAGATGAAGGAAAAAAAGCCACCAGAATATGCCATAAAAAGGGGGGGAGGGGTCAGAACACCCCCCCCCCCCCCATGACCCAACCTTGAAATGCAAAAACTACCTTAAATAGCAGTTTTTTTCTCTCTTTCCTTAGACTTTTTCCTCATTTTGTGCTCCGGAATAGGTCTCAGGGGGTGGAGCCCCCTCATGGCCACTTTAGCACTGCAATTGATATGGAGACATCATTTATAGAGATGTCATGACAAGGCGACTTTGGAGCAGAGAACAGGGCCTGGCTTCCCCCCTTCCCATTTGCATAAAGTTATTAGCATTAAATTACCCTCTCCCCTTCAGGAAACCATCTGAGTCAAATATTGTATGATTCATAGTATGTTGTGGCAAGCACAGACTGAGAAGTCAGTCATGAATCTAGGGGTTTTCTAGGCCTCTGCCCCCCCCTCACTTTTGCCAAAAAGATTAGGTACAATTAGCATGATACTAAGCTAGGAGAATACTGAAAGTTGCTTTCAGCCTTCCAGCTTTTTTCAAGTTTTCTGAATCTGTACCAGGAAGTATTCTTCTATTCTTCACTGGTGTGTGATGGCAAAGAGATGGGGAAAGGGAATTCTGAGTAGACTTGCAACAGGACTATGACGTCTCAGAGCAAAAGTGCTCTCTCTTGCCATGGGTGTAGAAAGAAGGGGATGGGCTTTGGTTGCACATGATACCATAGGCATATGAGGCAGGGGTGCAGGGGGCACTCAACCTCCCAATTAAGGCAAAAGCAGTTGGTCTCTTTGGGCAAGAAATGGGCAAACATGATAAATAGTGACATTATTTGGGCAAAAAAGGCTCTTGCCCCCTCATAGAAAATTACCCCCATACGCCTATGCATGATATCCATCTCTCCGACTCTTCCTCACACTCTTAGATATGTTGCTATCATGGTAGTTAGTCCTATATTATATAGAGTTAATCATCCTCAACAGATTGTTAGTGCCAAGTCTGAATGGAAAAATCAGAACAGCACTCCACCGTGGACACGAAGTGGATGCTATTTCAATCCTGCTGGATCCCTTTTGTATGGGCGTGTAGACTGCGAGGCTGCTTACTCCAACTGCTACCTTAAGACAGACAATCCCCCTGAATGCTGGTGGAGAAACACAACTGAATACAATAAGTGCTACGAAAGAAGAGAGACCAAGTGGCTGACAGAAAAGGCACAAGCCGCCTATACGACTCATAAGGACTGCAGGAATTTGGAAACCAAGTGGATGAAAAGGAAGTGCTTGAAGTTAGTGAAAGAGCACATGGAGGGCACAAAACAAGATTTAGAACCACAAGCTATATCGAAAAAATTACTTGATCATAGAAGTGTGTCTGTAGATTATTGGTGGTGATTACAATCAGTTGATTAAAATTAAACAGCATTTTACCATTAGGAATTTAACTGAGTATATAGGTTCTTAACAAGGGCAGATCCAGGGGAAGCAATGGAGGGGGGGGGCAGGCAGTTGACCACATGGCCAATCTGGTGTGCCTCGATTCAAGAAAAATGCACCCTTACAATGTTCTAAGAAAATAGGTAACCATCATTGACAGTACTAATTGCTTGTTTATTTCTCACAAGCTGGTGCCACTTCTTTTCAAACTGACCCCATAAACTAGAGATTCTGTATACCCTTGGATCTCACTTGGCAGAAGCAGTTGTACCTGGGGTGGTTCTACAGGGCTCATAGCCTCCCCTTTGGCCCATGTCTTCAAAATCATCAAAAATAATGCAACCTTCAAGTGGTAAAAAATATAGACAAAGGGCATTGTTAATTTAACCATCCCATTCCCATTGTGCTTCTAAACAGCATCAGTGTTGGTGGGGGGAGGGGCACAAGGCAGCATCCCTTCTTGCACTCTCATCTCTTGCCTTGCTTCAACCTCCAACTGCTTTAATACCATTCAAAAATGGAAAAGGTCCTGTACAACTGAGTTGTGACTTCCCCTTTCCCTCATAACCCACCCTCTTCTGTCCATAACTACTTTTCATCAGAGAATTTTGCCAAGTGAAAGTGGACATCAATTGATCATTGCTTGGCACATAATGACTTAGCCAATTTAATAACTATAGGAAACCCCAGCCAACAATAAGTGGTCACTGGACCAAATAATCTGCGACAATGTTGCTTTTTGTTAGTGGTGTAACAAGCAAGGACTTCAAGGACAGGATAACTTTGTCCATGATTCAAGGGAGTGTATTCTCTCATGTGCCCCTGTTGTCTAATTGTAAGTTGTCCTTTAAAGGCAATAGGCAGTCACCCCACAATTACTTTGAAATATTGGCAAATCTTAGTCCTATATGTATCTCACAAGTAGCTTTGAAGATGTTTCAATCGTAATTATATCGAAATAATATCAATCAGAAATTACTGCTGATGAATTTAACAGGTGAGAAGCAAAAACGATGTTAAAATGATTCAACTAACCGTTACTGAATCGGGATGGTCTTGTCAATTCGGGGAAGGGGGGTGAATTTTTACATTTAAATGATAACTTTGTGTTCAGGTAATATCTTCCCAATGAAACACCAGTACAAGCAATTACCAGGGAAGAGTTAGGTCATGGTTCCACAATCTTAGGGGATGCGACCCCTATTGGGGCCATGATCGAAGCACTTTGAATGGGGTCACAAAGTACTTTCAAGTATTTAAAAATTTGGCAATCCCTTAATAATAAGTAAATATGTCTTTCATATAGCAACTCTGAATTGCAAGAGAAGACAGTAACTAAGACATAAATTGCACAGAATCAGGTTGCTTATGCACAGGCTTAATTTCAATACAAAGTGCCACTGGCACAACTCTTGTCGTCATTCTAGAAACAGTTATGGCTGAGATGATATTTTTGTTTTTTTTTTATGTGGGGGGGGGTATCAATTGGGGTCATGATCTAATGCTGTTGCCTGAATTGGGGTCACTTCTAGGAAAAGATTAGGAACCACTGGGTTGGTTAAAAGAAGGGTTTCGGTCAAACCAAGTAATGATACATTAGAGGCCAGGGTACTACCCATTCTTAGCACATCAGTGAAATTTGCATTGAAATCCCATATGTGGTTCTCAAGATATGAGAAAGTTAAGTTGTCACATTACAAAAAGTCAAGCGCATATGACATCATATCTAATTCACTGTCTTTAGTTTTTGTCTATAATATGTACTGCCCATTTTCTCCCCAACAAATCCATACTATCAAAATGTAATTGCATGTAGTAGGGTGCAAATTTACAAACTTAGCATTCCACACAAGAAGTCATATCCCTATTAACTACAAGGTCATCACAACAGTTTGAAAAAACAAAGGGAAATAAAGCATTCCTTGTCAATGTGAGGGAGTGGTATAATTACCTTTGCTATCCTCAAGTTCACTTTGGAACAAAATCTAATAACTTCATTGGCTTTCATCTCAAGAAATACATGTCCAATCTGAATGGACATTTCACCCCAGCATGGATTCGGTTCCTCTTTCACATATGAAAATTAATTTTTTGCTTTAACTTCCCCTTTACATGCTGGTTAAATGACAAAGGTTAAAAGCAGGTTGTATGCAGAAATGTTTAATGCCAGCTAAGGTTAATTAAGCCCCATGGGGGAGGGGTAAAAGAGGAAAGGAGGGAAGGGCAGTGAAAAGGAAGGGGAAAAGAAAATGGGGAGAGGTAAGTGGATAGAGGTTAGGCATAATTGCATGTGGTGACAGGTGAGTTGGGCAATGAATTTTTCATTTTGGAGTCAATTTAACATAAACATTTGCAGTATGGTACCCACAGGTGATGGGATCCATGTCACAGTAGCAGCTCTGAATACCACATGCCCCAAACCCATTGGTTCCCATGGTCAAAACTTGGGCCCTAAATTCCTTCTAATCTAATCTAATCTTACCCATGGTCAAGTGGGTTACAGCATCAGACTTGGAGCTGGGAGATCTGGAGACCCTTGGTTGGATCATGGAAGACTTAAAAAATGGAACCTATTGTTTTGTGCTTGGTGCCTGCAGTGGCAGCATCAGCATCTGGCCAGCCCGATTTAAACCGAATGGTTAAAAAGTGAGCCTTAGAACTCCATCTAACTTAACCCATTGGTTGATGGTTTGGTTGGTGGATCTTTTTAACTTGTTGTAGGTATAATTGTGAGTAATGACTAAAACAATCGAAAGGCTTTTATAATTTAAATTGCTGGATGTGCAGGGTACATTTAGGTATTAATTAGCACTTACCCTATCTATAAGTTAAAATGTCAATAACTTCATGCTCAAAGCATTTTGTTTTACTATCGTTATTGTAATGTTTTTGTCACTAAATTGCAATGGTCAAACAACTAGTCTGAACAGCAGAAGATATTTAGAGGCACTGTTATTTATAAGGCTGACTTAAAATCACTTATGATCAAAAAACAATGAGCAATAGTGCTGGTGATAATTTGTTGTTAATATAGACTTGCTAAAATCCACTGAAAGAGATGAAACAGGCTAAATTGGCTGTAACTATGGTGAAATATATCATAAACCTTGATAGCTAAGTTTGCAAGTGATTCATTTGGCTTCAGCAGAAATTGATATTTGAGCTGGTGATGATTGCTAAATTTGTTTGTAAGGAAGTCAGTTAATCCCAATACGTCATGACCAAGATGTGATCCTTTCCTGAAGACAAAGTGCCATGGAAATCATGATGGTGGTCTATAGGATAGGGGGTGGGAGAAGCTATTGCCCTATAGGTGCTCTCCCTTTCAAAATTGTTTGTTTTTCAAATATGCTAGCCTAAAAGAAAAATGGTGCAAGGTAGTTTTGCTTTGACAGAGTTACTATCAATCTTGGTTTAACAGTGATGGTTTATTGGGATAATATTTTTTGTCCTTCAGGGTACAACACCTTTGAATAATGTAAGCAACAACATGCTCAGAATATTATGCAGTGTAAGTGCTGCAAACACATATTGTTCTACACCAGAGCAAAATATACCATTTTGTAAAAATGTATTTGGGAGATTGAAAAGGAGAATTTTTAGCTTGGGCATGTGTCCAGGACCAATTTTTCTCCTGATTGGAGGAAACAAACATTTTCCATTTTGGGATTATCACCAGAATTAACTATTAATTAGGCTAAGAAAAGTTTTAAGATTCTTTCATGTTCAATATTGGCGATGGTTGCTGGTACGTTTTGTGTAATCATTATATTTAAAACAAAAAGTGAAAAAATATTGAATTTTGAAACCAGAAATTTATAACTAACAATTTCCCACCTTTTCAGACAGCTAAAATTTACAGACTAACATTGAAAGCATTAGATGAAATACCTTATAGCTTTATTTTCAAGGTTTTAATTATATTTCCCCTGGTGTAACATTTTTTAACTCCTAAATGCACATTAAGTTTTAAGGAAAGTGGCTATTATATAATGTCAGTGTCATGGTAACTGGGTATTAAACTGTTAGTTGTCAGTGTCTTGGTAACATGGGTATTAAACTGTTAAAACTGCACTTTGTGGTTTAGCAGTTGGCTTCTTTTTCCTCTTTTTTCTTTTCTCTTTGTCAGCCAGTGATGATATGATGTCCAACTGTCCACACAATATTTTCAGTTTCTATGGTTACATTGTTCTGACATTTCTAGATGAAAAGTCAACGTCACAAAAAGAGTTATAGTTTGTTCCCTAACCATAATTCCTAATGGACCTATTAAACTATGTAGCTTCTCAGAGTAGGCTATGTTAGAACATGATTTTCTCTTATATATCTCAAGCAAACTGTTTTCATTTCCATAGGCGAATGAAACCTGCAGCTGGATTCGATTTTTGAAAGTGACTGGGGGAGGGGCAAATAGCTAAGACTGATAAATTTGGTTTTTCCACAGGCAATGTTTTTTATATAGGCTAATTTAAGTAAAAATTAGCAATCAAATTATGGAAAATAGATCCATCAAAGAACATTGAGGGGAAAATTAATTATGTCCCAGAAGTATGGTTTCATTTCAGTATTCCCCTTTGAACTCTTAAAAACAAGCAAGCTATTGCAGATGGACTCATGGGATTTCCATTGAAAAGTGATAATGCACAGGGACATACCAACCAGAAAACTACAGATAATGCATGGGAAAGAGGCTAATTTTGGCTTAGGCTTCAAAAAAAGGAGGGTGGCAGCATCAAAAGCATGATGCCATGATTAATCAAATCATTTTCACATCATAGAATCAGATACCTATAGACAAATCAAGACAGATGGTGATGGTCTGATTTTAGTTGGCCATTACTGGGGTCCATCACCTTTAATCTTTAAATTTCCTTCCTTACCTGTTCCATGGATGGTTGTACACTAAACTGTATCTTAATTTTCTCAACTTCACTGAATATGAGGGTTTGAAATTCACTTAGACAATAAATGAAGACAATTAAAAGGCTGATGGACTCCATTAATGGTTGCCTACAGTCCCTAAAAACAAGCGTTAATCAGATTCCTCTATAGGTGTATTCAGTAGCATAGCCAGGATTGTGTCTGGGGGGGGAAGGTGTGGGGAGGGTTGGGACCCAACATGAGGGAAAAGTTTCAGGATAGAGAGAAAAACAAAATGCCATTTTAGGTATTTTTTTTTCATCACCAGGATGGGGTTGTGGGGGGTTCTAACCCCCAAAACCACCCCTGTGGCTAGGCTATTAGGTGCATTAGTCAGGGTTGAGTCATGGGAGGGGGTGATAGAATGTGGCATGGGGGTGATCCCCTTCCCCATGAACAAAAATGGTTTTCGAAAGTCCAGATGCAAAATGGTGCAATGTACCTCAAATGTACTAAAGATTATGGTGATTACCTAAATTTGCCAATTTTTTGCCTTTACTTTTTTTCCTGCTCGGACTATGGGGAGGAGTTTAACCCCCAGACTCCCTTTTGCCCAGTGTCCATGTTCATTCCTAATAGTACCTTACACTATTATGTATAAGAAAACTACTGAAGGTTAATGAGGTGGAATTATTCAGTTTTATAAAGGTTTAGTCATCATTGAAAAAATGCTTTTGTCCCACAAAACTTACATTCACAGTAAAAATTTCACTTTTATTTGCACTTAGGTAGCTTTGTTACATCACAGAATTGTCAGGGAACTCCCTAGTAACATACATCACAGCTTAAATCAATGATTATACATCTTTTGAAGTTGATGAGACTAGTAATACACAGAAAAAATGTGCCATGTGTGCGCTCTAACAAAATACACATTTCAGGCATGCCTCAAGTCTATGACATTAAAATGCCCATAAGCCTACAATCCCAAGTATAGTAGTGCACAACTTGGGGAAATTGTATTAGATATGGTCAGTAACCAGTAGTCCAGAGGTTCCAGCCAGTTGTGTCATGATCACACGCCAGTGACAGCCAGCTGTGTCTTAAACACAGTTACCGACTATCACTACTTCTCGGGATTGTAGGCTTATGGGCATTTTCTTCGCTTGTCATAATTCAAATGTTAAGTATGCCTCAATGTTATGATCCAATTATTATACATTTTCATAGCTCACTACATGTTCTTTGTAGAAAGATGCCACTACTTTTATTTTTAGTTGAATGAGTCAAAACCAATAATTGACTTTAGATAAAGTTTCACAAGTTCATCCTAACATGTTCTTAAAGAACAATTATGGCATAACCCAAATAATTTTTAAGTATTTTGCACCTGTTGCTAAATTATTTCCATGGGGCATCACATCGTCAGATGCACTCTGCAACCATCAGACAGAAGTAACCATCAGATACAGCCTATATATCTCCCTACATGCTGCTAGAATTGAAAAGAACATTTTAGCCAATGTTACCCGAGAAAAATGTGTTTCCTCCATGAAGCTTGTCTCTGTAATTGGGGCAGTTAACACCATTTAAACCAACCTTGTTGCTTTATTGAGCAATAGTCTTTGAAGGGGAGAATTGCCTTTAACTTTATTGATCTCATCATAACAGGAAGTTCTTTGATAGATTCTGAATTATTAGTTACCGGCTTGAGATGGCTAAAACTTGCTATTTGCTTTTAGCATCATGACTTTTCCCTTGTCATTTTAATATTATGGCATGTCAGTGATATCTCCAGGTAAGTGAGGAAGCCTTGCATATCTTGGCTCATCTGTGCCTTTATTCACGTGTGCATATTGAACTGTTTGCTTGGTCAGCTTTTGGCTGCTCATGCAAGTTTCTTTCACAGTATGAAATGGAAGAAATGATCAGGGCTTATGGTGGTCCTGTCCCATACTGATGAATTCAGACAAATCATTGTCGAATCAGCCATGCCCATAAGTTTATCTACCAAAAGGATGAAGTTTGATACCTACTAATTGGTCCAAACCCTAACAGAGATGTTTGCTCTATGTACATTCCTGAAAGAAAAAAATCGTTTGGGGAGGATTTTAATTTAACCGATTTGTCGAACTTTTACCCTTATCAGTCTAGGAGAATCTCTGTTTTTGGAGACTGTGAATTGTCTCTAAATATGGACACAATTTGGGGGCCATTTTCAAATTTACCCACAATGCTGAAGGGTGTGCATAATACAAAACATATAAGGCTTTACCTTTGAAAACTTTCTAGAAAATTAGTTCCTGCCTAAAACAGTTCAAAACTTTTAGATGTTCATAGTGCTGAAAATATTACCTCTAACTTTTCTGTGCACTCTTTGAAAGTCAATTGTGAGACTTTTGAGGAAATAGTAATGACACTTACCAATAATCCTCATTAATAGATGAATTACACATGGGCCCCCCAAAAAAAATGGGGGGGGGGCAAAATTATTAGGGGGGTCAAAACCTCCAAGTCACCATGAATTGACACGAAGCGTGCGTAAATTTCGGCCCTGAAATGCCTTCCAGATTGCTGGAAATGGCATTTCTAAAGCCTATTTTTCCCACAGAAACTTGGAAAACACATTTTGTTCAGTTTTTTCTTTGATTCTTATACTTTGTTTCAAATTTTTGATTTCCCAGGGGGGCAAGTGCCCCCCCCTTGCCCATGCCTGCGGAAGCCCATGGAATTACAGTTGCCTGACACATTTTTTTTGGTGAATGATGGGTAACTGGTGTTAGCAATTAGACTAAGAGTACTCTTGTAGATCTTACTTTGGCAACCCTGTGAATAACAGGAGAGGTTACCAATTTTCTCTTAAAGGGCAAGAGCAGCCATCCCAACTTGAAGTACTGTAGTAGAGACTGAGTCATGTGACAACATTTTTTTTCTTTAAATGTGAAATTTAGTAGAGGTAACTGCTTGGTTTACCTGGAATATAATAGTTAAATCATAAAATATAATGAAGGATTCCTTTAAGAGAAATGAGAAGTAAGAAGAAAATTGTCAGATTTAGCTTTTGCTTCAAAATAAATTTAGGGAACTGCCCTTGACCTTTAAAACTCCAGTTACAGTAATACAAATGCAGATATTCTCAGCCTCTACCGGAAAAAACTCAACCCTAGCTAACATGAATCACGGACAGTGTGTAAACTGGGTATTAACATTACACACTAAACTGTGTACATAGGATATACTCATTTCATTTTACTCTAAACTGATTCTTTATGACTATTGAATGGAAACACAAGATAAACTTGCAACAAAGAGAATCCATCACTGAGGATGAACTGTTGATAATCAGTTTTGGTTATCTTTTCACACCAAACATCTGTATTGAAAGGTTTTGAAGGGCCATACGAAAATTGTGATGTTAGCATTTGTTCGCTTTGTTATAACCACACTGTTACATTACAAACCATACAGGTGAGTGAGTGAGAAACAACGACTGTTACGAGAAGGAGGTTTTGAATATTTATAATTCACATTGCACAAGAAATCTCCATTTTGCCTCCGAAAAGGGAGATTCTCTCAGATTGCTTATGGTCTGTTATACTTCTTGAATGAGCACACTAAACTTAGAAAGTCATCTTGGAACCGAATCAATGCATTTGTACACAGAAGAAGTGACTGTTCTTTTGTAGGATAATTCCTCAGTATTGGTAAAGGTTAACTACCCTGTTAATGTTAAATATATCCATTGTGATATACAATTAAAGTTTATGGAGGCATATCATAATGAAATATGAACATGGTAAGACTAGAATTGCCACTATTATGACTGTTTAAGTAAATTGACTTATGGCCACCATCTTAAAGTGATGGATTGCATTACAGACAGAGGGGCAAGATAATAATTTGTACAGCAGCAAGGTACAGGAAATTTTGAAAGTCACGTTCCCTCTCGACATCTAAAAATGGCATCTTCCAGGCTTGTAAGTAGAATCGAATCAATTACATGCTATGTTACATGAAAACAATGTTCACTTCAATAAGACATGAACAAATTGCAAAATGACCAGAAAAGTTACCAGACAGTATGTTCTAAGCTTCCATTTTTTCGGCAAAACTTTGGGAACTGTTATTCATAGGGGTGCAGCAATGGTCTGCTAAATGTGTGTCGCATATTCCCATATGTCTTTGAAGGGATATGTATTGATCTAAGCAGAGCAGCATTATGACAGGGGCAGCGAAATGAATTTTTAAGTGGGAGGGGGGGGGGGCCAATCACCAAAACAGCCCAATATTTTCCACAAAATATAATAGCAATGTAAGGCTGCTCAAAATGCCTATGGCAGAATAGTTGGATGGGAGGGGGGTTAAAGCCCACAAGCTCCCAGCCCCTCAGTCTCCTAGGTCTCTGCTTGAGATTTGGCATGGAGTGCAGCAGGTATTTTTTTTGTTTTGGCAGAAAATACTTCCCATATCATCCGAAAAGATATCTGAGCCCTCTTGAATTATTTCTGTTCATGTGCAACTGACACCAGCCTTGGAAATGAATGTCCCAATTTTGGTCAATTAACAACTTGACAAAATTATTTTTTTTCTGTTAATTTATGTCAACACTACTTCTAAAAATAAATATCATCTAAGTATGCTGAAGAGAAAAATAAAATGTTTGTTAAACCTGGGTTGTCAATCAATTTGGAACTGTATAAAAAGAGGGGGAGGGAATGTACATGATGAATGTACATGAGGTATAACGAAGCAGAGCACCGCCATCAGTTGGCACGGAGAGCACAGAAGAATGAAAAATTTAGGGACCCCTAATACGGCCAGATTGGCATTTGACACCCTGAGGCCTGCAAGTAGAATCTTTGATCCACTAGTTGAATTGATATTGATAACTTAAAAACAAATTAAACAGAAAACAAAAGAAATCTGATGCAATGTGCTCACATAACATAACTTTCTGTGGCTTTGTTCAAAAGTGGAAGTATTTTTTTGACAAAAATAGCTAACCTTTAAAGAGAGATATCTTGAGTTAGGAAAATGGTATTGCGGCAAGGTGTGGAGGATATGTTCTGGAATATATTTGCCTTTCTTCCAAGACCTTGATGACAAGTCATCAGAATATGCCTTTAACCCTATGCTGCAGCATGTTTTGGAGCCCACTATTAATTACAGGGCTATAGACTAAGTTTGGGTTCATTGCCTGCTATTGCCACATTAAAGGGAAATATTGAGGTTTGTTTTGCAAGAAAAATTCATCCTTTTAAAACTGTATTGATTGACACAGGTTGATAGATTATCAAAACTTAGGCAGTATGATAGTCTTCTTTTCAAGAAAAAATAAGTTTCTCACAGATAGAAATTTTGTTGTTTGTTGCTCAAGAATATTTGTTCACCCAAACTTTCAACATTTCAAATGATGCAATGATGCAATGACTCTTCTTGCACATGGTATGTTGAAGACTGATGTCAATATTGCTGGGGTTTATGATTAAGACGGAATTGTTGGATAGTTTCTGAGCCATTTTCTTTTCACTCTTTGTGTTGGAGCATTTTAAACACAATATTTCCCTTTAAATGAAGCACACTACATACTTGAAATAGGTTTTACATTGATTGACCCTACTAGATATACCAAACCACACAAAGAGTTACCTAGCATCAGAGTTAGCTATCAGGCCAGCTCAAGTATATGTTAATTGCTTTTCCTGCAATGTGAACACAATGAAAGCATAAACCACTTCAGGGCACAGATCATGTAACAAATTAAGATACCAGTACATCCCACACTGCATTTGATCTACTGGGGTGTCTATGTTGCATTCTCAAGAAGAAATGTCACGGCATGTAATATCTAAGATTAAAAAAAAAAACAGGTTTAGGTGATGGAAGGGAAACAACTTACATTTTGAAAGTCAAAAATATGTCATGCTCCCTTTCTTCCCCCTACCCCTACATGTTGGTCCAATTGAACATTTTCAACCTTAGTTGGATGCAATCTGTGCATTTTAATTCCGGGTCACATGGCCACGACTTCCAAAGAAGTGTTTACGGTTTATGCAAATTGTCTATGATGGAGAGCCTATGGTAGTCTTGGCAGTGTGTACCAGGCTTTTGTCTGCTGTCAGAGTTCGACTGTACTTTTTACATCTTGGGTTATAAATTTGAATATGAATGAAAGCATTCACATTAAAGGGTTCACAAAAAATGACACCAGCCACAAACAATGTAATGGTAGAAGTTTTAGTTTTATAAACCCTACTAGACGCCATTTGCATCCCCAAAATTGTCATCAGAAGCTCACAGATACCAGCATAAAAGTTGCATAAATGTTTCAGGTTGCTTTTTTGAGTCAAATGAGTTCAGATTCCTTAACTGAATTGAGATATAATTACGTGTTGCTGATTGGATGGTTCTTCACTCTGGCAGACAAATTAACATTAGGCCAATTGCTCTATCCACCATGTCCTAGTACAACCAATCAGAACTCCTGTTCTTTCATTGGGTTATGAAACACATTATTATGCAAATTAAACTGTCCTGTATTGGGAGGGAAGGATTAAATGCCTTCGTAATCCTGGCCATTGCCATTCAAGATAATTGCAGGTGACCACCTATAGCAAAGCTGTAAAATTTCATAACCAAAAGACAACTTCAAAACTTGGGCAGTGCGCAGTAATTTCGAAATCCGTGAAGGGATAACTGAAACACTGAGTAATGGCGATCGAACTTTTGCTTTTCATTGGAGGAATGATCACCCTCTGTTTTGGTGACACAGTTCAAAGTGTGTCGGTTAATGAAATAACATGTGATTGTGATGTCAACCATCCGCAACAGAAGTTATGCAATTCTGATTTTGGTAAGCCCTGTATATCTTAAACCAGAAGCAAGCTTAGTTAAAAAAAAATGTTATGTAGTTATAATTTTAATTGTGCTAAGTGTGTGCCAGATGGGTATTGTTAGGCAATTAGGGAAATAAATATGTAAATAGGAGGTGGGAGGAGTGAAATGGACTAGTCCATGCAGTATCCATATTCATGAAGTTCTCATACCATCATGTGATGATCTTTGGTACTGAATTATTCCATATACCTACAGCTGGTATGGAAAATGTCTAATTATTATATTATGTCTAACAATTAAATTATTGTTAAATAACTGTTGTTACAAACTTTGGAATTCTCTCCCTAATTAGGAAATCAAAAATGCTAGAACGCATGTAGTGTCAATCAATCAATCGGGTATAAATCTGACTATATCAAGTACATACTTTTAAGTGTGAGGTAAAAAATTACCTAATGGACCAGCTATGTATCCCTTTCTTTGTTTTTCTCTTAGTTGCTTTTGTTGTTTCTTTTTTCTCTTTTGATCCTCTTTTGTTACTCTTTGTTGTTTAGTCTCTTTCATGGGCACTACCTTGTTAAACAATTGCTTTTCTAGTGTCCTGTCCATTTTTGTACTTCCATTTATATTTGCACAGATGATATAAATACATGAAATGAAAAACTCAATGAAAATTGAATAATCATGAAAGAAACCTTTATAGAAATAAGACTGAATTTAGAGCTTTAAAAATAATAGTGACAATAATTGCTGATTTTATACATTGAGGAATATATTTTGTAAATTAGAACTAATTTTCAAAATGATCATGGACAATATATGTATGGGGTATTGAATGACTTGAGAGGGTTGGCATAGTTTTAAAGTACTGTACTTGTTACTTAGCATACATTCATGCAGAGTAATATTGAAGCACAATTCTAAGGCAAGAGTATTTACATGCAAGTGGGTAAGTTAGGCCTATAAACCTATAACCTTTTTGTTTAATCTTCCAGTGCCCACAGCTAAACTTTTTCCCATTTGTGGGACACTGGAATGATGTGTTCCCTACTCCAAGCATCACATACCACAGGATTTTTTAACGGGGGGGGGGGGGGGTAGAAATGGAGTCATCCCAACTTAGACTGGATTTGCTTCAGTGGCATAGCCACGGACGAGGGAATGGGGGGGTTGAGGTTAGAACCCCCATGACCCAACCTTGCAATACAAAAAAACCTTAAAATAGCCATTTTTTCTCTTTATCTTTAGACTTTTCCTTCATGTTGCGCCCCCAAACCCCCCATGACACCAACCCCCTCCACCCCCCATGGCACAATCCTGGCTATGCGCCTGATTAGTGTAGTGATTCATGTTTCATGAAAGTCATGTGATAACTTTTGTACCACTAAATAATGGAATATAAGAGAGCAACTAATTGGTTTACCTTGAATATATGCAATCTTTTAGTCCTGAAATGTCATGAAAAATGGTTAGGAGCAAAACAATTGTAAGGTCTGCTAAATACATTTGCTGCTGTTTCCAAATAAGTCTGGGGCAGCTTCATTTGCCCTTGTTTGGTGCAAATCTTACAAGGGAATTAAACCTGGATTAATCCCCATCCAAGAAGGGAAATCGCTCTACCACTAAACCAAACATGCAGTCTATGTATGCATGTATGTGGGACAATCAATTGGCATAGCACTCCACAACTTCAAAGTTAGCGGCATACCATGCATGTGTAGTAATCGCTTTGGCTGTTTCAGACAACTTATCACAAAATGTAAATATAAAATTTTAATCATCTACACTGGACCCCCTCCTCTCTACTTCAATAAAAAGTAAAGTGTCACTTCTTTATTATGGTGACATCTGTATAACTGCAAAGCAGGAAATTGTTTTGTATAAAGGCCAAAATAAATGAAATGAAATGCTCCTACTAAAGTTGCCAATATACATTATACCGCTTTCTAGTTTTTTTTTTTTCAAAGTCTGTGCACTTTTGAAATGTAATGCAAGTTTACTGAAACTTTGAGGTCTGCAACTCTCACCCAATACACAATGATAAGACAAGATATACACAGAAAGTTAGTTTAAAGCAACCTTAAAAAAAAGGAATGGAAGTCTTTACATAAAAAATTGTCTAAATTTCTAGATTAATTGAAAAGGACCAATCTGTAGATGAAGGAATTCTTGTACTCAGGTTAACCCTTTACCATTGTGCTCCAATTGGGGCACATTTGTGTGCCTTGGGAGTGGGCAGAAAAGCAGACATAGCAAGCCCCGCATCAGCTTCCATAGGGTATTGACCCATGACCTTAAACTATTGTCTCTCTCGTTGTTGTGGCCGAATTTTCAGGTAGCTACTCGCAGTTTCGAGCTCCGTGTGAAACAGTAAAGATGGGTGACAGCCACAATCTCCATCTGGGTCCAAAAGGACCAAAAGGTCCAAAAGGACCCGAACAATGGTTCTTTTTTTAAAGGGTTAAAAAAAGGACTTCTTCAGTTTTCCTTGTGGAGGCTTTTGAGAAAGTTATCATGTAATTAGTGATCATTAATTTTTGTGGCCATTGGTATAAACTCATTTTTGTATGGCATGCAAAGACATAAACAGTAACTATAAGTTAATTGGAATCTAAGAGTAGAATCTTTGCAGAACACTTTAAAAATCTTACAACTCTATCCTTATCCTTTTGTAAAATTAAATGTCATCAAACTGGCACTGCATAAATTAGATGTAGGAGTAGCACATTTAAAAAAAAAACACTTTCCTTCATAACCTCCTAAATGAAGGAAAGTCAAAATATATGCTATCCAAGATATAATATAGTAAACATTGCTCAAAATGCTGGAAAAATGATCAGAAAAAGTGAGTCTTTCATCAAAACATACTTCTAAATATATGTTCTATTGCAAGATAAAATTATATTGTTATAAAGCCTGTTGATAATTAAGTTACTGCCACATCACAGTATTTCTTGATATATTTGTTATAAGGTATGGTTATTAAAATTCATCAATCAATTATCATCACATAAATTTATCAACTAGACATGGTGAGGTAATCCCCACCAACAACTCCAGTTGAGGACAATGACATTGACAAAAGTACCTATGCAATACATCTTAACAGGTTCAGCAGAACAAACTGAGGCCAATAAGGGAGGAAAAGGATGTAAATTAGGCATATTTCTCCAGGTAAAATTTAAGATAATGCTTCAACTCAAGGTTCTAGAATAGAAAAGGTAAGTATACTTGAAGTTACATGAAGTAATGCAATGTTTTCTTTAAATTTAGTGCATTATGGGAAATCTGTGATGTCATCGTGGCACAATTAATTTATTACATTGCATTAAATAAATTTTGATGACACTGAAAGAAATACTAAGCAGCGCTGTTTGTTTACCCCACATATGGGTGTAGGGTACTGTTAAACCTACAAGAAAGATATTATAACACTGCTAACATTTCCAAATTCAATTGGAGATGTCCAAACCTTAATAGCCCATAGCATATCCACTTTAATCAGGGGCTGATCCAGACATTCCAAAAAGGGGGGGCTGATTTTATAACCATCACATGTCAAAAATCTTATATTTTCTTATCCATTTCTTTGACAGCTTTTGTGGGAACAGTGGTTTCAGGGTTTAAAAGGTATGGCACTGGAGACGTAGATGCCGCATTTTATTACAATATCAGTATTAGTGATGACATGATCTACAAAGGAAGTTCGGACTACTTTACAGCAGGCGAAAAAATCATTACCATGCATACTCCATTCACTACCAAATTGTGTGGTGTAACTAACCTGGAAATTGGCAGAGAATATATAATATCAGGTGACTTAATTAAAAATGTTACTTTTACCAGTTATCATACAATTTGAGCTGGATATTCACCATTTTGAGATAACCCTTCTAATTTCCACATATGGTAAGACATTAGAGGATGCTGCTCTTTGAATGGTGGACATTGCACTTTCACCTTGATTTTCAAACCCAGCATGGTTTCTGGAGTTAACTGTAAGATACTGGGCATCCACCCTCAAAAGATTTTTGAGGATTGATTTGTATTTACATATATAATATGAATAGAATCGAATCGAGTTTTGTGGCTGAATTAGAAACCAAATAAAATATTGAACCATGAAAAATGGTTCAGATTTCGTGAATTAAGGCAGGAAAAAAAATTAAAAACTGCAAGAATAGAATTAAAAACTGCGGGAATGGAACAACAAATTTCCAAACCATCTTGTCAAATTTTTGATATTTGGGATGTTGTGGTAGCGCGTGATGTGGGCGATAACTTTTTCCTTTCTTTTTTGCAGAAATTTCTGACAATGAGGTATACATTTTTAGCACATTACAAACCTTTTAAATATAAATATCTGACCTATAAATCTTAGGCATCTCAATGACACTGTTAAATTCCTAGACAACAAGAATATATATTAAATTATTCCTTCCAAATTTTTGGCAAAACATTGAGATAACCCATTCGAACAATGAGGAAAAATAAACACTTGTCAACATAAAAATTCTGCTCAAATTTTGTTCATTTTCTATAAAAATAATGGCAAATGATGTAAAATTCAATAATGATGGGTTGCAAACTTTATTCCATTTCATCCCATCCCTGAATGCTCATCAGCCAATTAGAGTGCACTAGGGCATGAATATTTAGTGTACAAAAACAGCACAAATGAACACAGAATAAGCATTGTACCAGGAGTGGTATTGCCACCATACCATATGTCCAATTGTTAGGCAAACATCTTAGTTGGAATATACATGTCATGATAGTGCTCTTTGAGAAAGCAACTTAGACACCCCAGTAGATCAAAGGCAGTGTGGGGTGTATCTGGTATCTGAGTTTGATCAATGCCCTTGGCTATCAAGTGATCTTTGCTTTAATTAGTTGTGTTCACACTGTGTGAAATACATACTTGACTGACCTCTTAGCTTACCCCAGACTTAAATTTTACATAACTCTCTGTGTATTTTGGTATATTTGTTACTGTCAACCAAGTGATCAGATGTGAATGCTGACTATTGAGTGTGTATGTAGAGTGCTTCATTTCCTCTCTAAGGCAATGAGATGTAAGCAGCCAGATGTGTAAAATGTAGGACAACTTCATCATGAGTTCCCAAAGCTGTGGGATTCAAGCATCTCTCGGGGAAAAAAAATATTCATGCATCTCTCGGGAAAAAAAAAATATTGGGATAGGTATATTTTGCTTCACAGTATGCCTCCTTGGTGCCACCACTGATCGGGACCTTTTTAGCTGTCCAATTTTCTGCCTGACTGAGACAAAATATCTGTAATTTAGGAAAGTTTCTGACATTAGGTACTGGCTGCCCTAACCCAGTTTAAGGCAACGGCCATAGATTTTCATCTGCATTAATTTTCATTCAAAGATTCTGCACTCTCAAAACAAAGAAGTAAACAAAGTTACACCAAAATTAGAGTGAGAAGGAATGAAATTCGCTCCAAGAAGAATGAAAATTCACTCTTTAACTAGAGTCTTCAATGAACACTCTTGTTTTAGAATAATAATTTCAGTCTCTCCATCAAGAGTGAAACATGGCACTTTCAGAGTGAATTTCGCTCTCCTTTTTCAGGTTCCCTGGCTTATACACATGGCACTCCATATTAGCTTCAAACGGTCAGTCTCCCTTTCTATGGTTAGGAAGACTATACCTCTTTAATATTGTGTTGGTATCAAATGAGGTCACTCATAAAGTTCCTATACCTTCTATCAAAAAAGTGCTTGTCAACCCTGCCTCTTAACATGTTCCTTTTACGTCCTTGCAAACATTTAAAAAAGTTTGTATAGAAGTAACATCAATTGTTGGTGTAACCAAGTTGCAACTTATTATAATCCAGTCTAATAGCATTTTAAACAAACTTTTACACCAAGTAACTTTGAATGGGGTCATGCCTGCCCAAAAGCTATAATTCAAACTTTCACAATAGCCAACATGAAAATGCACATAATAATACAGTATAGCTGTTACATACAACTCTGAAAATTAGGGGAGGAAGTTCAAAATTCAACAACCTACAATATTGGTCAGTGAGGCTTCCTATGAACTGTTTATATTTCACACCATGGGTGCATCTCTGTTATTACATTGCTCTTAAAGTGAACAAACATTGTATTGGGGGTTAGCTAGCTTCTAACAGGCCAGTCAAGTATGTTTTAATTGCTTTTCACACAGTGTGAGTGAACACAACAAAAAAGCATATTTTACCTGAGGGCAAAGATCATGTAACAAACTCAGATACCAGTTACTCCCCACACTGCCTTTGATCTACTGGGGTGTATGTGCTACATTCTTAAGAAGCAAGTCATTGCATGATTACATCCTTTTCATGACATAAATGACACATCAACCTCACATATGACTGGAGACAAATTTCCAAAACCTTTTAAAAAAGTTCAAACACATTTGGAAGCACTCCATAATTGTTTGCTTGTTGGTAACTGGTATGCACCTGTAGGTAACATACCTCAATCAATTGCAATAGAAGTACCTCTGAGGTGTCACAGCATGGACGTGCTGCCTCTGAGGTAGTAAAAGCAAATAAGTACACCCTCTAAATTAGAACTATCTCTATGTGATCAAAGAGAGAAATGTCATTATTTCACAACATGAGCATGTACTCCAGGGCTATGGCACCAGTTGCCATATAGGACAGATGCTGGGGGAGTGGGGCTGCAGCTCCCAATCGGCCAAAGCCTTGCTGCTAAATAGGGCAGAATTGTGTGCCTCAGTTGGGCAGAGATTATGCTGTAGTTGGGGATCTAGAGTCAGGCAAAAAGTCACAGTCCAGCTTTGAGAAATAGTATGGCCATGAATAGACACCCTTTAATGGTCACTCACTCTAGTCTTTACAATCTCAATAGTCCCCCATCTCATTGGTCCCCCGTGCCATTGTTCCCCTAGACCCTAACCCTAACCATAAACCCTAACCCTTATCCCGGGGACTAATGAGACGGAGGCCGACCCATGAGACAGGGGACCACTGAGACAACATAACAGGGGGACTAATAACAAGAGATACTAATGAGACTGGGGTCTATCCCCTTTTAATCTTTCAAATTCCTTGCTTACCTGAATCAGGGTGGTTGTACACTAATTTGCATTTTAATTCCTTCAATTTTATGAGGGTTTTAAGTTCATGAAGACACTAAATACAGGTGATTTAAGGCTGATGGATCCCACTAATGGCTGCCTTCAGTCACCAAACACAACTCTGATCAGATTCGTCTATACTTAAATGCATAAAGTAAACGGTTTACTGTTTTATCTTCTTGGGTACGAAAATTTTCCACGCTCACCCTTCTCATATGGCAGTGGTGTAGCCACAGGGTGTTTTTTGGAGGTTGAAACCCCCCATTACTCAACCTTGAAAAGAAAATAATGGCAAAAACAAATAAATTTGCCATTTTTTCTCCTTCCCTTAGACTTTTCCCTCATGTCGGCTCCAAACCCCCTCCCCCCCAATCCTGGCTAGGCTACTGTCCTATGGATAGAAGCAGGGCAAAAGTGGTGGGTTTTTTTCACTCAAAAGTTTCTAGATTTACCTTACGCAGGTTGAACAATCTGCTGTGCAACTAGTTAAAAGTGGAACAAAAACTTGGTGTTTATTATACTAGACCTCCAGGAGGAGTACTGGAAACATGATATACCATACTGATACAATAGAAAAATGAGGTTTGGAAATAAATATTTTAAAACATATCAGGCTCATCATGATTTAAAGGGACAATCCTCTCATCCCAAACTGCACTTCTAGTATAGGGTAACAGAAACTCTCAATTGGCTCAGCTTTTTGATTGACTTTTAATTCAAACAATGCAGAGTACCAAAGCTTATATTTCACAGCATGAACTGTTCTCAGAGTGTTTTGATAATACACCTTGAGCTTGCTATAGTCACCCTGAAGCAATAAAATGAGACTGTGTCTGAATGAGGGTGAATTTCAGACAATTGTGGGAGGGCTTAATTAAGAAGGTTGGGAGAATTGGTACTATTTGGGATGAGAAAATTGGGCCTTTAAGTTTTATTAATGCAAGCATTTTTCTTTTAGGCAACTACAACTCTAGTATCCAGAAGATGGCGATGACATACTGCAACTGGGTGGCAGATTTGGACAATGTCACTAATCAACAGATGTCCTTCCTAAAAGATGGTGGTTATCTTGACCAGTGCAATAACTGTCTGGTAAATTTGCAATTTGCAATGCAATTTTTCTCAGCTTTTAGCAATTTTTCTCAGCTTATGTATGTGATCAAGGAAGGAGGTGTGAGTGAGAGGGCGGGAAAGTGATTAGAAGGGTAGGGAGAAAGAAACAGGGTCATCAAAAAGATAATTATCCTTTTTATCAGACCATACTGAGCCCATACTAAGGTCTGAAAACATAAAAATTCTACTGAAGTGTTACCTGACTATATGAAGGCAATTATAGACAGTTTTGAGCAGTTTGTGGAGTCAGCCATTAGTGGCGTCCATCAGCCTTAAAAAAAATCATCTCATTCTATTGTCTACATGAAATTCTATCCCTGCACATGTAGTGACATTAAGGGAATCAAGAGGTATTTTATTGTAAAACCATCCATGATAAAGGTAAGCAGAGAGTAAATTCAATTGGAAGAAAGGTGATGGGCCCTAGGTATGTCAGACTTAATCAGACCATTAGAATTAATCTATAAAAAATAATTATTTCAAGACATATGACACTTACCAAAATACATTTTCATTTGAAATCAATTTCAAAAGATGCAGAGAATCTCAACCACGACATTGCACAGTATGCTCATAAAGTATTCTGCTTACCTTTGCTGGGGTACCCACCTTGATATAGCAGATCAAGGCGGGCATGTGAGCATGGGGGTATAATACCCTCAAGTAATCAGATACCAAGTTTGTATGTACACAAGGAGTAGGCAACAAGAAAGTCACAAATTACTGCACAATCAACCAATTTGTTTTAAGTGAATAAATTTCAACATTGTACATATCAGCTCAGGAATGTCATATGAAGATGGGAGTTGGACTGTTAGAATTCATTTTTCATGCTCTAAAATATATATTTTTGATTTTTTTTTACTTGAGGTACACTTTAAGTAGAGGAGTGTCTGAATTGGCAGGATTGTAATTGGAATGAGGAGTTGTCCATATGCAATTAATATCTTTATTAAAGAAGGGTTTAAGGTCATTTGAAGTTTTGATACGTTAGAGGGGTACGTATTCTTATCATTTTGGTGAAATTTGCAATGGAATCCGATGTGTGGTTCTCAAGATATGAGCTAGCTCATAAAGTTGTTGCATTTTCAATCAAAAACTGAACTTGAAGCAAGCACATATGAAGTCATATACTCACCTTAATGGACAGTGTTTTTTTTTCCTTTACACTGTACACCCTATTTACTTCTCAACAAACCCATAACAAAATGTTATTGTGCCATATTTGGCATGAGAATTTGCAAACTTTGCATTCCCTACACTGAGTTCCTATCCTTCTTAACTTCAAGGTCATAACAACAGTCTGAAAAAACAGGGAAATCAAGCACTCTTTGTCAATGTGAGGAAGTGATATAACATCTGCTGCCCCTATGTTCACTTTGGAACACAAATCTTGTAATGACATGATGCCTTTTTTGAATGGCAATTTTACCCGTTTCTGTATACTTCGTTCCTCTTTCACATATGAAAATTAATCTTTTGTTTAAATTTACTTATTCTGCTAAACTTATTCTGCATAGTGACCACAAGGAGATGTAGAACAACTTCCTTCTCAGTTCATAACGATTTACTAACCAATTTAAAAACGGACATATTATACAATGGAAATGCTGTATACTGAATATTTTGGATGGAAACCCACCTCACTTTTACCCAGGGGTGGGAATTCTCCCAGATCTCACAACTGCTCTTAGCAATTTTTTCAAGAGTTAAAGCTTTAATTTATTCTACCTCTGGTTAAACCACTGCATATTTTGGGGATTGAACCAAATATATCTACATAATTCTATGCTAAGGTTTGTTAGATGCACTGGGTTTTACACTTCATATTCTGGTTCTACGGGGCTGAATTGATTTCCCTACTCCAGTGCTTATTGGGATCATTACCAGAGTGTCTGGAAAACAAAGACCTGGGAAACTAAGACGAAAGACCAAAGACCTATGACCAGTGTGAAATGTACCACAACAAAGGAACAGATTTTATCACATACAGTTCATACCACTCCCGTCCTAGAAATGCTCAAAAGTGCATAAATTTACTGACCAGCTGAATTACCTTCTCCCCTTTCAGGAAAACATGCACCATCCAAGGGTCAATCATTACTCCCCCTTCCTGCCATAACATTATAATGTTAAAGTTTATCCTATTTAATGCTTGCCCCACAATATTTTAATTGGTGGTGCAATTTCTCCCTGGCCCTCCCCCCACAGATCGATTCCCCCTGGATAAACACTACTAATTTATGGAAAGGAGATGGGGAGGAGGCTAACCACAGGACCAACAAATTTGCTACTATTTCAGTTTTAGGCTCTTTTGTGATATTTCATAGCAAAAGTGCTGTCTCTAGCCATGGATCCCTAAGAAAAGGGATTGGCAATGGGATCACACAATGTTTCCCCATGCCCTACCCCCACACTTTTAGGTATGTTGCTATGGAGTTACAGCAGCCTGTGAAACTGAAGGCCCATGGGTCCACGAGATGAAAAATGTAACAGGGTTCATAAACCTGAAGGTTCGCCGTGCGGAAAATCAAAAGGGGTTCACAAGACCGAAAGGTTCCTGAGACAAACAAAGGCTCTGCAAGACTAAAGCTGAGAACACATTCATGAGGCCCACATTAAAAGCCAGCTGACTTGCATTCATTTTCAGGCTTGTGAGCCTATTCTTAATTTTGGTCTTATGAGCCTTTTCTCCTTTTCAGTCATTTTCAGTCTCGCAAACCTCTTCACCCTTGCTGTCTCTTGAACCTTTTCACATATTCTGTCACAAAAACATTTTCTTACTTTTGGCTCTTGGGACCCTTTCTCATTAAGATTTTTGGCCTTGTGGACCTTAAATCTCATCAACCTTCTGTCTCGATCTTGGAATGCTGTAGAATATCTGTATGGTTTAAAATTATTCATCCTTAACAGATCAAAGATGCCAAACTGGAATGGCAAAATATAAATTCCAGAGACAACAACACACCCCCATGGACACGAAATGGGTGCTTTTTCAATCCTGTTGCATCTATTACATATTTTGGTGTAGACTGTGAGACAGCTTACTCCAACTGCTACCCTAACGAAGACAAGCCCAGTGAGTGCTGGTGGAGAGAGACAAGTGAATACAAAGAATGCTCCGAAAGTAGAACAAATAAGTGGAAGCAAAGGACCCAGTCAGTAGAAGCTGCCCTGGCCCCTTCTACCACTTTTAAGGACTGCAAAAAGTTCCCAACCAAGCGACAGAAAAAGAAGTGTGTAAAATTTGTGATAAATAACATGAGGAAAAACAGAGAAAATTCAGAACCACAAGCTATGGTGGAGGAATTACTTGATCTTGGAGATTCGTGGCTAGAAGATGGGAATGATGGTGATGACAACCTGGTGTTAATTTAAAACTTTATCAGCATATTACCATTAGCCTATGAGGAATTTAACTAAGTATATATAGGTTCTCAACAAGGGTGAATCAAGGGGGGGGGGTCAATGAGGGACAAGAGGGCAGTTTACCCTATGGCCAATCACTTGCCCCCCCCCCTGCCCTCCCATTCAAGAAAAATGTGCCCCTCTGTTGCTTCTAAGAAATTATGTAACCATTATTGACTGTACCTGATAGTATGGGGGTTTTTTGCATAAGCTGGTGTTTTCTGAGTGACCTTTTTCCAAAGTGGGGTTCACTTTGAAAAAAGTGACCCCCACTTTGAACAATTTAACTAGAGGCCTGGTATGCCCTTTTGATCTCATTTGACATATGCAGTCATACCAGTCATAGTTCAACAGAACTCATCTCCTCCCCTCACCCCATTTATTCAAAATCATCTATTATTATCAACAAGTGTGCAAAATTTTATATAATCTAGTTAAGTGGTGAAAACATAGGTGGGCATACAATTGGTCAGAAAATACTTTTTACAATCACTTATTGCCCAGTGCAGAGCTATTATATGGTCAAGGGAGGCAGCAATCCCCCTGGCAGTCTTACACCATTATGGACACTGCTTCCACATGACACGGTTTATTAATGTGGTTTTAAGGCCCATATAACAAAATGAGTCAAACAATTGCTGTTGTCTGGACTGATTATGATTCTCTGATGAGAAGTTAAGTGATGTCATTACGTGGACAAAGCTGCCTTGAGAAGCAGTTTCATACTTTGGTTTCACCGAAAGGCTCTTTGCCAAAGAGTTGGGAAGACTTAAGAAAAAGATTTACCATTTTCTTCATAAACCACCTTTTCCAATAAGTATACTTTTGTCTCTAGCTGTTGTCAAAACATAAGCTGCCTTTTAAAAGCAATAGGCAGTCATCCCACAATTACTTTGAAATATTAGCAAATTCTTTCAAATTTTAGTTGCATATTTATCTTACAACCAACTCTGAAGATGTTTTGACCATAACAATATCAAAATGATACCAGTTAGGAATTATTGTCAATGAATTAAACAAATAGGAAGCAAAAATGATGTTACATGATGGAACTAACCATTATTAATTAGAATTTGCCAGTTCAGATGGGGGATGGGGAATTGCATGTCTACATTTAAATCGTAAATTTGTGTTCAAGTAATATGAGATGAATGGAACACAAATATAGACAATTTCCCAGGAAGGATTAGGTCAAGTTTCTCAATGTTGCAGCCCAACTTGGGCCCTTCGTAATTTACCATTTCCTACTGCAGTACAGAGTTGCTGGATGAAAGATACATTTACTTATTGATAAGGGATTGCCAAATTTTCAAATACTTTGTGACTAATTTGTGCCCACATGAGAAGGGCTTTTCATATACCAGTGCTTTGTTAGTGATAATTTACAGACTTACTGCATAGGAATGAAAAACCTTAAGCTTGATATATAGTTAAATGAATAATATTCCATCTAATCTGTGCCTTTGCTACAACAGTTTTGGAACTCCTAGAAAACTTCGAAACTTGAGTAAATTTTTAGATATCCTTTCCTGTTCATAGTTCCTGATGCTGATGGGTACATATTATGTAATTGTTCAAAGTAAAAAATAAAGGAAATATTTCGGGACAGAGATGGGACTGTCAAACAGTAGTTTATAGTCAAGGTAAGTAGGGGCAAAATAGGTTTGTAACTTTTTGACACTTTTTACCTAGGCCTATGTTATTCCTAAGGTAGCTTGGTTTTCAAGGTTTCATTGGGTCAATTAGTGTTTTGCACAGCTCTTATTAATTTATTGAAATTAACCAAATATTTGCCCTTAGTGCAACATTTTTTAACCAAACATATTTTTACATTTTTTTCCTAAAAGGGCCAATCCTCTCACCCCAAACTATCATTCTTGTAGGGAGTAAAAAGAATTCTCAATTGGCTCTGCTCTTTGATTTACAGCTAATGCTTATTTTAAACAGTATGAACTGTTCTGAGAGTGTTTTGATTATACACAATCATTGAGCTTTTCTTTACCAACCCTGGAGCAATAAACTAAGATCTTGTCTGGATGAGGATGAATTTCAGACAATTGTGGGAGGGGCTTAAGTGAGAATTAGGTTTGGAGAACTGGTACTGTTTGGGGTGAAAGAGTTGGGCCTTAAAGTTGTATGAAGAGTGGATATAATGCCACTATGTGTAAATGGTAAGCCACTAGTGGTTTAGTCATTTTTTTCTTCCAGCTACTGACGGTATGATGGATAAATCATTTTTCTTTTCTTCCAATGGTTACGGTTAACACCTCTTTGTTTATATGTTTCTCTGTTCTGACTTGTCTGCATGTGTGTTCAATGTTAGGATATGAGCAAACTCTTTTTATTCCATCTAATATGAATTAAATACAGCTTCGCCACTTGCAATATATTTTCTGATTATTTATTTTCAGTAAGAAGCAGTCACATTTTGGAAAATATCTATTAAGCTCAAGCTCTTATATGGAAGAAGTTTGGTATCATTTCAGTATTCCCCATGCAGTCTTAAATACTTTTAAAGGGCAAGGGCAGTCACCCTAACTTGGGGCAATAGACTGTCCTCTCTCATGATTGGCAGTTAATAGTCTGATGTGACATTTTCCCCTTTTACTAAAGGAAACTGCTTGAAAATGCAATATTGAGATCATGAAATATGATGGAAGATACCTTGAAGAGAAATTAGATGAAAGCTGTTATATTTGCTGTTGATTCAAAATAAGTTTGGGGCAACTGCTCTTGACCTTTAAGCTATTGCAGGATGACTCATGGGATTTCCCTAAGAGTGAAATAATGTACATGGCCATGTCTAACAAGCAAGCTGACTACAGATTCATTGGAGAATTTTGCCCCTTGAACAGTGGACAATTATACTTTGACCTTGATTTCAGAATCCTGAAGTGAAATACATATTTTGGGGTTGACCTTAAGAAGCTGGGCATCCAATTTCAAAAGTTATGTAAGGATTGATTTGTTTTTCCACATAAAATATGTACCTAGAATCAAATTCACTGGCTGAAATTGTCACTAAGTGAGTCTTGAAGCATGAAAAGGGGTTCACATTTAGTAAAGTTATGCGTGAAAATGAAATTAAAAATTGTGGGAATAAACTTAAAAATGTCCACACAAATCTGTCAAATTATTGATGTTTTGGAAAAAAAAAACATGTTAAACAGATACAACATGATCCAAAATCAACAAAAAACATGTTATTAATTACAAACAAGAATCACTTCTTGATATTTTCAACAGTGACATACACCCCTAGTCATTTTTGGGGCTGTGAACACCTGATAGAAATCTCAAGGTCAATTGGTTGTTCAAGCTTTTCTTTTGGTCATACAAGTATCAGACAAATTATGACACTATCAGGAAAGCCGTAACACCTAGATTCAAGGGGATGAATTTTCTCATGATGTCTAACCAACAAGCAAGTTGACTACAGATTACACATGGGAAAATTTAAGGAAAGACACTGCTTTTGGATCACTTCTAAAATAACATAAAAGCTCCTTCTGTTCCTGCTTTTATGCAAATTATTTTCCCCAAATTTCCTTCCCTGGCAAAACAAAACAAAAGGGATATGTGATAAAAGACCTTACTGTGCCATTTACATAAAAAACTATAACTACCCCTCCCAAGGTTGGGAGAGGATCGTGCATGGATCCAAGGGGTGGCTTTTGTGGCCTCAGCCCTCCCTTTTTGCTACATCAACAATAAAACATACGGGTAATAAGTGGTGCTCTCTCACTTCCCTGCTCTCTCTCTTAAGCCATCCTGTGCCCCCCCACCCCCACCCCCCTTTTGGAATGTCTGGATCTGTGCCTGGGGATGTTGGAGTTTGAAAATAAGAGAGGAGGTGATTCCTTTCTCTTTGAAATAACATTGGCTTTTTGAAGTCAAGATGCAAAACGGTGCAATGTTTTTACCTCTAAATTTAGTAAAAGTTATAGTGATCACTGGAGTTTTTGCCATTTTTTAACCCATGACAGGTATTCCTCATTGTATTCTATTTAGTGCCCAATCTGTCAATGGTAACTCGAGGAAGAACAACCAGGCCATATTAGCAATTTGTTGGAGGAGGGCCTTCTATTGATACCCGGCACAACTTTTCTGTGACACATCCCAGACCAGATGAAAAAAGCAAGTAAACCTTGCAATTCCCTTGAGGAATGGCAGGAATCTCTCCAGGGAATTCTGCAATATATCTGTCAGTAATGCAGACAAGAAAAGTAAGGTATAGAATAGATTTTGAACTCAAAAATAAGAGCCTGGTAAAGGCTGGACAAGCCAGGAAAGTAAACTCTGGAATACCCTGGAAAAGCCAACAGTGTCTGCCAGAGATGCATGGGTTAACTTTTTACAACACACTCAAGAAAATGTACATGTCTCCCAGGCAGTATGCTGCCATTCCAAGTTGAACTGGACCAACTGTTAAGAGGATCAGTTGTGGTGGCAGCACTTATAAAGTCTGGATAATTGGCATTTCACCCATAAAAACATTACTTTTTTTTCCCAGCTTGGACCATGCAAGCGGAGGGGCAATAACCTCATAACCTCCCTTTTGCCTGGTGCCCCTGATCGTGCTTAAAAGTACCTTACACAACAAGGAAGCCACTGAAAATAAAAGTGGTAGCATAGGCCTACTTCTACAGGTCAGCTTTCATTTTTTATGCTAATGAAGTCGTAATTATTCAGCATTACAGCTGTTACAGCATGACTGAAAAAATGCTTTTATGACCCACAAAATTAAGATTCACAATAAATTTCCCAATAATTTTAATGGGAATTCGCATATGGTTAGCCTTGTTTTATACAAGTATTTTCATCACAGCTTAAATCCCTGATTTAAATCTTTTGAAGTAAATGAGACTGATAAAGCCAAACACTTACAGCACCCTCACTTCACACTACACACTAAGTCTATGGGAACCTATTTTCTGTACTGTATGTGCCTAACGTCACTAAACGTTACCACCAAACGTTACCACCAAACGTTACCAAATTGTCGAAATTATCAAAAATTTGAAAAAAAAATGTGTAAAAACTCACCCAGAACATCCCAGAAGTATTGCCTAGCCACGTTTTGTTCCAAACAGGTTCACAAACCCTGTTTGGAATGGCTTTTTACCCCATTTGTAGCTCATCTTATGAAAATGATCTTGTCACCACGCTGTTGCATATGATTGTCATACATATGTGTGGAACCAGTTCTGCAAATTTGTTCCAGAATTCACGGGGTTACTTTTCTTTTAGCTCTACCTTACAGATAAATGGCACTAATCGCATTTTGCCTAGGCTGGCAGAGATCCCAAGCCTGTGCTGAGTTAAATGGTGCAAAGTTTTTAAAAATCAACCGTAAAATGAAGGAGATACGATTTTTTTTTTCTGAGGGCGGTTTTTGGGGCAATTTTTGATGATTTTCGAAGGATTTTTGAAGGATTTTTGAAAAATTAAAAAAAAGAAACCCAGACATGCAAAAATCTTTTCACTTTTTAGTATCTTGGATCTGTAAACTATTAACATAAAGTATAGTCGAAGGATTTTCATTTTTTTTGTGCCCTCACAATTTTTTTGTAAATTTTACGTATTTTTCCATTTTTTCACACTTTTTTTAGGAGACTCATACAAGTGGCACTTGGGGACACCACCCAAGAAAATTATTATTATTAGACTGATCTTTTTGTTCCCAATCATTTGATACCAAGGGGAAGGCTGTAGGATGTAAGGGGGTTGTTTTATGAATTCTAAAAAATGGTAATATTTTTGGGGGTATGGATCAACCCCCTGTGCTGTATAGAGTTTTAAATGGGTATGAAATAATTACAACTCTCTTTCAGAAAAAATGTGGTGGGGCTCTAACAAAATACATATTTGGGGCATGCCTAATATCATAATCCAAATATTATACATATTTCACCACATGTCCTTTGTTGAAGGATGCCACCACTTTTATTTTCTGATAAATGAGTCAACACCAATAAGATTAACTTCAGACAGGAGAGTAGCCAGGACTGTGTCATGGGAGGGGGAGAGGGGGTTGGTGTCATGGGGGTGTGGGAGCAGGAAATATGGGAATAGTCTAAGGATAGAAAGAAAAAACTGATATTTTACTTGTTTTTTGCATTGCAAGGTTGGGTCAAAGGCAGAGGAGGTTCCAACCTCCAACCCCCCCACCCAGCTAGGCCACAAACAACTTCAGATAAAATCTTACAAGTTCAGCATAATTCAATGTTCTTAATGATAGAATAAACCAAATAACCTGTCCTAAGACTGGTTTTTGAACCTGCTGCTCAATTACTTTGGTAACTGTTGTCAGATTCATGCAGCCATCAAACAACAGCTACACCTAGAGTCTACACCTCTCCTTTCAACTCTTGTCATTTACTCATGGGAGTATTTTAAAGCGGATAACATGACCAATTCTATTTCATAAATAGGAAAAAAATGTAAGTATAAATGTGCTTGAAGGAAGAAGTAAAACATTCCTTCAAAAAAAAAAAAAAAAAGGAAAATATCAAAACCATGCAATCATTAACATTTCATTTCAGGAAGTTTATCAAAGCCCACAGTGTTTAAAGGATGTGGAGAGGGGGATCAATGAGAGGAGTGGGCCTTTGAAGTCTGTACTGTTTTCAACTGCAAAGTGAGTAGTAGAAGCAGCACTACAAACTTATTCTGAAGCAACATAATCTATTAAAGGGTAAGAGCAGTCACCCCAACTTGAAGTAGTGTAGTAGACTGACCTGTTTCATGATTTGCTATTGAGTCATGTGACACCATTTTTTCTTCTAAAATGTAAAATTTACTGAAAGTGACTGCTTGAATTATCTTATAAAGGACCAATCCTCTCACCCCAAACTACAATTCTTGTAACTACAAACTACAATTGTAGCAGTTTACCAAAATTCTCAATTGGCTTAGCTCTTTTTGATTGACAGCTAATTCAAACAATGCAGAGTACCAAAGCTTGTATTCCACAACATGAACTGTACTGAAAGTGCTTTGATATGTACATTGAGCCTTTTCATAGGTTAGGAAAATCGGTACTGCATGTTTGGGGTGAGAGAATAGGGCCTCTCAATATGCAATATCAAGGTCCTACAAAATTATGAGAGATACTTTAAAGAGATATAAGAAGAAAATTGTGAGACTGAGCTGGTGACTGCTCTTGCCCTTTAATCTGGTAAATTTCTTTTTTCTCTTCAAAGTATCTACCATAACATTCTAGGACTTCAATGTTGCTGTATGTGCCAAAGGTGATCTTTGCAAGTTTTTTTTTAAGGAAACATACAAATAATGTATCATTTTGAATTCCCATTTTCTCCCTACCCCACCTTGCCCTGAATTTAGTACATACTGGCAAATTGCATCATGGACATTCCAGGAAAAATGTCTCTACATGTTCTGAATGTCTTCCTAGATGATAAATTATCTATGGAAGTACTGCCTCAGAGGAAGTTTTGCAAAAAAGTATGTACATTCAGCTGGTCCAAGGATGGAGAAACTACCTCTATGGTCATGCCCAAACTCCCTGAACCAACAATATGAACAGATGCTGCTGAATAAAAAGGACTGTGCTGCCTTACAGGTCAATAGTGATGATAACAGGACAGTAGTGTCCTCAATGTGGTGTGCAAGTTTCTTTGTTCATAAAACCAATGACTAAAAGCATGATAGGACTCTTTTGCTTGGGGACAGTAGTTTATAAATGAATGCAGTGGAAATCCTTGTGGAACAGTGTCCCAAGTAAAAATAAATTTGGACTGAGAATGGACAGTATTCCATCTGAGGACACAGTGGAGCTAACAATGCAGTAGTGTCCCAAATGGAAGGACGTAGGTACACAGGGCATGCAGAAACTTTGTCACCTTTGGTGCTCTTTGAGCACATCTCTCCTGATACAAGGTCTTGAATTTATGGGGATAAACTAATGTTCCCATGAACCTTGTAATAAGTACCAACCTTTCAAATAATAAGAAAACAGGGGAGGGGGCATCAAACCATGGGAAAATTAAACCTCAGAAACACTTGGTGAAGAAGGGGAGGGGAGGGCGTTGGAGTACCACATGGTAGAAAAGTCTAAGGAGAGAGAGAAAAAACTGCTATTTTAGGTGTTTCTTGCATTACAAGGATGGGTCATGAAGGGGAGGGGTGCAACCCCCCAAACCACCCTGTGGCTTTGCCACTGAGTTCTTCATTCCATTCTTGCAGAGCAATGTATTTTTAATTTAACAGTGCAACCTTCAGACCCATTATCCTACCTCTTGCTATCTCTTTTCAATTGTGTGTCTTTTTATTTACTTAACAATGCAGATATAACTTATGATTACCTAGGGTTAATCACACTTAAAATTGGAGAAATGAACAGTGGTGTTGCATGTGAGGGCCAGGGGGAACATGCTCTCCCCCACCCCTCCTGGAAAACCTTGTTCTCCCTCATGAATGAGAGTTGGGGTTTTCAAAAAAAAGTTCTTCTCTAGTCCACCAGATTTTTTAGAAAATTTGATTTTTCTTTCGACAGGAAAAGACACTAATCTCTAATTTTTTCAAAATAAAAAAAAAAAGACCCAAAACACCTGAAAATGGCACCTAAGGTTGACAGGTTGATCTGATAGGTTGCCTGCATGCTCTGTGCAAACTGAATGCTATGCTCAGCTCAGGAAGCCTTTCAGGCTGGATAACATGATATTTCCTACGGTAAAACTGCCAATTTAAAGGCATAGTTTCATCATCCCAAACAGTTCCAATTGTCCCAACCTACTTACTTCTAGCCCCTCCCACATTTATCTAAAACTCATCTTTATCCAGACACAATCCTAGTTTATTGCTTCATGGCTTGTCCCAGTGGCCATACAAGTCCATAATGTGTAATCAAGACACTCTCAGTGCCCATGCTGTGTAATTTAGCTATGATGCATTGTTTGAATGTGATGCCAATCAAAGAGCTGTACCAATTGAGAGTTTTGATATATGTATACTGAAACTGTGGTTTGGGGTGACGAATGACTGCCTTTAAGGTGACTGCTCTCTCTCTCAGCTTCCACCTCTGTGTTCCAAATATCTGTAGGATTCACTCCTGGTAGTGGTTTTGTTACCAATAAAATCTAAATTTTATGTCATCCAAATTAATTTTTAGACCAATTTTTAGTCAATAGCATTACCCTTTAATGATGAAATTAATAAATTTCAGTAAAAAGTGTAAAACCCAAGAGGGTGCTTTGCCTCTGGACTCCCACAATATGGCATTTCCCATGCTTGTAAACAGTAGCTTTTCTAGTTTTTGTTTACAAGACTGATCACCTCCACAAAAACTTGAAATTGCATCACTGCCCAAAATTTTGACAGGGGGAACTTCCCCCTTGCCCCCCACCCTTCCCAGTCAATATGCTTATGCTAATAATCATTTACAGAGCTGCCAACTTGAGGTCTTGAAATCATGAAAATTTACCTCATAAATCAGGAAGATTTCAGGGATTTAGGTATATTTCAAGGAGGAAATTCTGTTCTAAATCAGGAAGATTTTATATTTTGCAATGTTTGGAGGTGAAATTTTCAAGAAGTCTTCTGCAGAATCAGGAAGACTTGGTAGCTCTGCATTTACAGTGGTCTTTAAGGCAACAAATGTGGTTTCTCATGTAGATTCTAATGGATGATCAAGATGTCATTGAAAGCATTTCAAGTCATTACAATAAAGGTTAAGAAAATCCCACTTTAAAGGCATATTTTCATCATCCCAAACAGTTCCAATTCTCCTTCCCTACTTACTTCTAGCCCCTCCAACATTTATCTACAACTCATCTTTATCCTGACACAATCCTAGTTTATTGCTTCATGGTTTGTCCCAGTGGCCATACAAGTCCATAATGTGTAATCAAGATGCTCTCAGTGCCCATGCTGTGTAATTTACCTATGATGCATTGTTTGAATGTGATGCCAATCAAAGCGCTGTACCAGTTGAGAGTTTTGATATATGTATACTGAAACTGTAGTTTAGGGTGACAAATGCCTGCCTTTAATGATAGTTAAAACTAGGGTATGTCATCAAATCTTTGTACATTTGACTTTTTTTTAAAGTGCAACTCAACACCAGGTGGTGGCATCCTACTACAAGTTGGCAACATGAGGTGTTTACTTGAGAAAATGAATTTTTGAAGGAATTATCTGATTCCTATAATCTTGTTTTCAAGCTGATTTGTTTTTCTGTCCATTGCAGACATCCCCAGTCACTATCTTCCTGACAATTGAGTGCTGCATTCAGACCTCATGTCAAAATTAATTTGATTTTTTGATGGGAATCCTGATTACATACTTTTTCAGAACAGACCTGAGACCCATGCAGTGACGTAATTCATGGAAGAGGTACGTGTTGCAGGTTAGCTGGGTGAAAAACAGATCTACCCAATGTTCCCAGGTTCAATGTTCCCCATTTTTGTATATCTCAGTGGTTCGGCGATGAAGTTACAACAAGGTTTGTTATTCCCAGGGTTCAATGTTCTGAAGTGCAGATGTTACCAAGATTGGGAAACATTGAACCTCTGGAACAGTGAACCTTGGGACCATTGACATAACCCTGAAGAACGTTTTCTGAGCATGCACTCTTCCCCACTGCTAGCCTGAACAGCATTAGTTTGCCCAATAGTAAGAGACTGGGCGACATTAGTCTAAACCCTCACTTATCTACCTCCCGGCAGAGAGCTTTCTTTGCACTTCAGGAATTCTCACCATCTATGAGACAAGTGAGCCACAACTTGAAAAAATTCTGTGGCTGGCTTGACTTGAACCAATCGTTAGGAAACTGCAGGGCCATCAAACTCCATTAACCTAACCTAACCCACCATATCAGTGCCACAATTGAATGCTAGCTCAATTTAAACATGGCAAAAATCATTGGTTTTGAAACAGACTTAGTTGTGGAAAGACAAAATATAATTTTACTACAAAACGCTTGAATTTTTCAATTACCAACTAATTAAAACACCGCCAGATCATTAGAGATATGACATTCTCTTTTTACATTGAATCACTAATGGCTATTTGATCAGGAAAACCCTAAACCAACAGGTTCTGCTAAAGCATTGATCACATATTGGTGGAGTCACTACCAATTGCTTCACCATAAAATTGTCTGACCTTTTTGAACATTCTTTCCTTGTAATCATTAAGAGTTTATCTTCCATAAAATTTCAGGATTTTATCAATTGTTGCTCAGATGGTTCCAACCAACTGCCAGGGTAAGGTGATATTACTGCATCAACTACCCGACTTTCTTGTTTTTTTCTTCTGTGCAGGGTTTTCTTTGGCTAAACTTGTGCTCCAGCAGTTCCACAGTCAACAGGTAATGCAAGTGACTTTTTCCATTTTTAAATCATTTCTTTTGCTTACATTCTTTCTTTCATTTTGGTCTTTTTCTCTCCTTTTAAACTTCAATGGTTCTAAAGTAAAAAAAAAAAGTTCTTTGTGAAGCATTTTTTAATTAGTTTTGTGAAATCGTTATTTGTATGAATTCATTGAGGTATGCATCAACTTTTCAGAAGTCTATAGTTAGGGTAATTAAAGTCTTTGGCTGGAATTGATAAAACTGTTATTACTGTTTGACATTTATGCCTAAAGTCAGTGAATAAGTTTGTTAGTAAGAGTATTACCGCTCAGTTTCTAACCAATTGGTCAAAGTTGGGCTCGCCTAGTCCAGCCATTTTTTCCAGTTGTGGCATAAAAGAGAGTTTTTGGAGTGTAACTTGTTTGGGGTATTAGGAAAGGGACTGTCCCATCTCTAAGAAAACATCAGTGTATGAGGTCTCCAGATGCAAAATGATGCAAAATTTGTGCCCAAAACCTACACCAAAAGTTTGAAGTGATCTCATTTTTGGCAATTTTTTGTCATTATTACCTTTTAAAACTTGGTTCATGGAAGACTTTCAACCTCCCCTCCTTCCCATATGGCTACATGCCTGAGACCTACAATAAATGTAAAGTTGTTGATAAAAATAGCAATGCATATGTTTAACCTCACAAAGTAACAACTTGAACAGCCAGGTAGATACTGAAGTGTCAGCAAAAAGCCCTGACTACCTCCAGCAGTTAGGGAGGAGTAAGCTCCTAACTGAAGGAAATTCCTGTTGGAATGTCAGTATCATTTAGGGTTCTCAAAAAATACCGCTTCAGAGTTTGAATGAATTGGACCAACTAGATGCTTATATGCAAAAATAAGGATTTGGGATGCTGTATAGTGTTGACATTTCTTTTGCGAACGCTAAATTAATTATATTTCAACTACTCAAAGCTACTGTTTAGTAATCCATACTGATGATTTTCAAAGAGATGATCATTGAATTTTTTAAGCTGCCAACCTTGTCTTCTCATGGACACACTAATGTTAAATTCTGTACTTGACAGGAAGATTTTCAAAACCATGACTTTGGGGGGGGGCAGACCAGATGCAATTTCTCAACCTTCCCCCCCTTCAAACACAAAACATCATATTTGATCAACTTAATTGTTTTTTTATTTTTTCCCATTTTATCATGAGCAAATCAATCAATGAAATAAATAAATCAAAAAACAAAAAAATAAATAATAATAATCAAAGAAAAAGCAAACGAAAATTAAAAAAAACATCAACATCAGATTTGACAATGGCGAAGAATGATGTTGGCTTGCAGGGACATTTCAGTACTGCCTAAGTCCCCCTCCCCCACCCAAAATTAACATGTGCATAGATAAATGGATGGACTGATGGATATTTGGAGGGATAGGTTGGATATTCTGATTTCCTAACAATTATCCCAAACTCAATGTATGTTCCAGAAATTAACCGTTTTGGAGAAATTTCTTTGAAAGTTGAAAAACTGACTTTTAATAACACCAGCATTGTCCTCGATAGCCTAGAAGCTTTATTGATGGCATTCTTGTAAAATAATTAGATTATTGAATTAGAGTATGATGCACTATGCAGGCACAATTGTGTTTTTATAACATCAGATAAGCAGACAACATATTAAGATACATATCTACTGATTTATTTTATATGTACTGAAAACTATCGCCATTTTTGGGGGGACCAAAATGACATTTGGCCCCTACACAAAATAAACTGGAGGGGCCATGCCCCCCCCTGCCCCCCCCCCGGTTCCTACGCCACTGAAAGAAAACTTGAGCAATTAACCTACTGGTACCGCACATATCTTATCATGCCACTGTGTCATTTGTAACAGTGAACTTATGTCAGAAAGTTCACCATTTTGCATCTTAGCTGTTCCAGATAGGTGAAAATTTTTCCTCCACTTAGACCACCTCCCCCAGGACAGCGATCACTAATCTGTTGTGCCCTCCCCCTTCCCAAAAGCTGCACCCTGGCTACGGCCCTGGAGATGAGGGCTAACAGTAGTAAGTAGGTTGTGATAATTGAAACTGTATGCAGTGATGAATATGCCTTCAAGGGTGCAATCAAATTCATCTGCCACCATATTAGCTTAGATTTAATACTACTGTCACAGACTTCCTATACATGGACAGAGCATACTGCGTGGTACATTGTCTCTACCATAGTGTGAGAAAAATTGCAACAAAATGGCCGTCTGCCATGGTTTTGAGTTAAAGCTTGGACTTGCTCAAGTATACTCCAAATTTTGCAAGAAAGTTGCAATATTTTTAAAACATGGCAAGGTAAGGTCAAAATCACTTCACATATTGCAGGAATACCACGTTGTTTCCCATTCACGTTAAACTTTTCTTTAAAATATCACGGAGTCATCGTCAAATCAGACAACATATAGGTTCACGGCGGCCATCTTGGTGCACCTTTTTTGTCCCAGTCGGTGGCGACCATCTATGGATAGGACGTACACGTTACACGCTTTGTCCATGTATATAAGTCTGTGACTACTATACATGGGTTACTGCCTCTCTTGCCTGTAGTACTTTTTCCGATGAAGCTATACAAATCAAAATTACAACTGTTTTTGTGAAGGAATGTGGTAATCATGACAATCACCCAAATACTGCCACTCAGAATCACAGATTCCCAGTATAAACTGGCAGCAGAATGAACATTTTGTTAGCTTCTGTTTTTATTGTGCTGAATATTTCCATCTGTAAAGGAAATTATGGAAAGTGTCTGTAATGTATACCTGGTTTAATACATGATGGGCGCCCTGACCTAGTTTTTTAATTCCCTTTTACTGTTCAACAAGGCATAATGGAATTTTTTTCTCTTTAAAGAAAGTGACATGTTTGAAAAGGAATGGAACATGCTCCTCAATGAACCATGTCAGGACTTGGCAAGCAGCAGACACAATGACTCCCACACAAAATTATTTATTCTCCGTTTAATGTCATTTACACAACTAATATTGAGGCTTTTATGGACTCAACCCATTAATGGGGTCATATAGGTTTCAATGTTTTCACAAAGTGAAGAATCTATAGGGAAGGGAAAAGTATCTGGGGACAGGAAAGAAGCAGGCAATGGGGAAGGGAAGGTTGACTTTATAGGTAATAATGTACAAAGTGAGGTATATGCAAGTATTAGTTCACTATATGCCTTAATTCAAGATGTTTTTTCCAATATACTAGCAATGTGGCCAAGAGTCCCCAAAAAGTTACCATACAGCCTTATCACATTCTGTAATATATCTTGTGGAGATGGCATGGTTCAATATTTCCAGGGTCTTAAGCATGTCTATAGCACAGGTAGGTTAGCCCACGTAGGTTATTTATTTCAGCCTCTGAGGGTCATCTCCCTTTTCCCTGACTCTGCAGCCAGGTCAACCTGATGTTCCCAGGGTCAAATGTTCCCAAGGTTAGATGTTTCTGAGGCTCAATATTCCTAGGGTTCAACATGCTCAGTTGTTTGTATTATTTGAATGGATGTCGCTTATTTCAAAGTGTATTATACCCAAGGTTTGCGTTCCCCTTTTTCTTATTTTTTCAATGGTTGGTGGTGGTTACAAGGTTCTTAATTTTCAGAGTTCAATGTTTCCAGCTAGGCATTCAAGTTCAAGGCCTGGGAACATAGAACCCTGGGAACACTGAACCTAGGGAACAATGATGTAGCCTCATTCCAACTAGCATAATGTCAAACCCTCTCTAATAACAAACTTTTTAATCATCACTGTGCGACCAAAAAAATGTGGGATAATGTTAAAGTAGTGCCTCTGCAGTCTCATCTAAGTTCACTATCTCAGTGGTTGATGTCTCACTGGAACACATACACCTTGAAAGATATACGTTGAACATACCCTGGAAAAGTTGGACTCTATGGATATTGTGTAGATGTTGTTTTCTTTCCTTTTTGGTTTAGGTAATTTCAGCCCAAAACATTTGCTGTTTTCAATATACTTAAAAAAAGGAAAAAATACACAACCACAGAAGTGCATACACATTGCAATGATCCATGGGAAAGGCTTTTATGTTATTTCCAGCATTTACTGGGAGTAATTTTTTTGCCAAGAGGTGGCAGCAGACAAGAAATTTGCATCAAAGATAGGTTATGGTGACCCAGTTGTCACCACGCCGGGCAGCACCGGGTACTGCTACCTGTAGTGCTACCTGGCTCTGCAGATATCCACCTGGTACTTAATATCAGCATCAAGGCCTGACACAAATTTCTTACCCTAACTGAATAAAATTATAATATTTTTTAGGATTGAGTGATAATTCCTAGTATTTTGTAAGCATTCTCCAACGTGCAAAAATTTTCAAAGGCCAGATGGGACACTGACTCCCTTAGACCTCTTCCTCAGGCTGTTGATCACAAATTACCCGGCTCTCAAAATGGTCTGGTGACAACCCTCAGGGTGACTATTAGTCAACTCTACTTGAGGGTATGACTCTTGGTGGGGAGTTCACTAGTCACAAATGGTAGGAATTGACCACTCATGGGTAAATGGTCAGTGGTAATCAAAAAGGATGCAAAAAACATGTTAAACATTTTTAATTTCTGTAATTTTGTAGGCCTTAATGTTACTGTTGCCAATCATTGAAAAAATTGAAAACTGAAGGAAACATGGAACCTTGAACCATGGGAACATGCTTTTGTTGGGATCTGAACAAAAGCTCATGCTATTTTTCTAGGGGAAGGGGAAGAGTACTCATCTACCCCTTCCTGTGGAGAATATCTGCAAAAATTTTCAAAGGGGAGGTGGGACACCCACTCCCCTTAGACTGCTTCCTGAGCGCCACTTTTCCCCTTCCCCTTCCTGTGGATTCCCATGTTTGTGGGGCACTATATAATGTACTTCATAGGCAGATGTCACACACACACACACACACACACACATTCTCACACATTATGGTGATGGTTTCTTCACCCTTTTAGAAAAACAAAATACAGAAAAGTTTACACAAAATAAAACTTAAAGGTGACAACATGACCTGCTTTCACTGGAAACTAATCGTTAATTTTTTTCCTTTTTTTTTTTTTGTAAAATTGCTTTTCTTAAGTATTGCACCATACATAATCTTTTGGATAGTTTCCACGACTGTGGGCTTGGCAACATGACGGAAATTGCAGATTTATGGATATCGAGCCATTTATCAGGTGATCTGGTTTATCATTCAAAATCTCAACAGGGCCCCTCCAATCTGAAAGGAACATATTACTGAAGGTAGTAGAATAAACAGGTTACTACGTACAAGGGTTTCATGGCATTACCACTTTCTACCTAACTGCCAAATACGTTTATCACACGTCATATTTCCAAAAAAGGGAAAAATGGAAAAGTCATCAAAGTGAACCTGTTTACTACAGAATTTGCTTTTTTTAAGAAATCCTGCTGCATTTTACAATTTCTTTGCTTAACTGCAGTTTGACAGATTATCTGTGTCTGAGGCGGTATCTCCCAACATCCCTCATTAATGTTGTAAATTAAAACTGGTTAAGTTTAAAACCAAAATTTTGGATACATCCGCATATTTCTCATCATACATAGTGAGGTTAAACTTTTTTAACTTGGGCATGAATCCTAGTCAAAATGTTTTTCCCTCTTGAAGAACATAAGAACAGATTTGGACAGTGGGGGCATTTTGCCTTGCCAAAATGATTCAGGTAGATTTAAAAAGAAAAGAAAAGAAAAAAACAGGCAGAATAAAAAACATATTGTAGTGTGGTATACATTCGACTTTAGGGCATGAGTCTATAAGGCAACTTAAACTAATACCGCATTTTTAATGTACGTGCCATCTCAAATGTGCTATGTATGTGCATGTCGATCTGAGTGAATATCATTTGTTTGTTTGTTTGTATGTGTATAGCTGTCTGCTTGAGGTTTGTGAGGGTTGATTGTCTATAGACGAGTCTGGTCTAGGTTTTGATCCAGGGTTCTGGCTGTTCCATGGAAAATTTTTGCCCCTCCCCATCCACAAACCTGATTGACACTGCACATCGACACATAATGGTCTATGGTTTATTGTTAAGTTGGCTACATTCACTGTCTAGTATTGGAAGAACTGAAATATTAAACGTAATTAATTTCCATGGCTTTTGCTTAATTTTCCTTCGCTTGATTATTTCATCTCCTCTGTCAACATACTATTGAAAAAAGGTTGCTCATGCAATGGCAGTTGAGTTCACTTTTCATATTTCTGTAATGCATTTGCCCACCAACCCAATATACCTTTATGATGTAAATTTTGCTTTCTAAAGATGGTAAATATGGTCTTGATGGCATAACAGGTATTGTGCTTTACCCAATATGGCAACTTGGGGGAGAAAAATCACATCACCTTATTGATTTGTTGGGGGTGGTCCTCCTATTGGCCCAGCACAGCTTTCATTGTGTAATGCAAGGGTGACTTTCAACATAAAAATTTTTCAAGAGTCAAGGTTCATGTCGGTCAAAACTTGAAGCTGCACAGAGTTAAAACGGTCAGTTATGGTTGCAGCTAAATCTGGTTATTAGGCACTACTCTTAATGTGGTCAATCATAGCCTAACCACGCACAGTGTTATAGCAAGACTGCCAGGAGCAGAGACATGGAGAGGACCCTTGGCTTATTTTTCCTAGAATTACTCTTCACTCTCCCAAGGGAGGTACTATAGAGTGTATAGGAAGTTATTAAAGGGAGACCTTGCATGCACCATCTCCAAGTTAGTGAAAATGAGGGACCCTGGGCATTGTGCATCCAGTCCACTTTCTTGCTTCGCATACATAGTATTATCCTAAAGTAATACATCATCGGTAATCTTAGATGTCTAACCACGTAACCTGTCTGCTTGAAGAACGGCAGAATGAACTGGCCAATCAGGGAACCAACTGGCCGATTTTTTGATGTCATTTTAATAACCACAAGAGCTGTTTGCTCAGTCAGCGCAAATATTTACCCTGCACGAAAGACAAGAACTGATCATTGTTCTGTTACAGTTTTAGTGCTAAAAATTTTCTATAATTCCACCAAACCTGGACTGGTTTTTCTAGTTTAAAATTCGTTTTAATGTCAACTTATCCATGAAGTTCAGTTTAAGCGAATAATTCTCTATAACTCAAAAAAATTACGTCATTATGCTTCGAGCCACTTTTTGTCCACTGCAAGTGAGTTAACCGCAAAAATGTGACATCTGGAAATACAATCCCTAAAGCAGGTGTAGGCAATTTTGTCTTTCCTTCAAGGGGACAAATCTGTAATGAATTCCCTATTGGCCAAAGCAATTCAATGCCAATCAACCACTTTTTCTATAGTTCAGATCCCCCCCTTTTTTTTTGGTTACCAAATAAAGTCTTACTTCCAGTTTGCTAACTATGTTTTAGACCAGTTCTTAGTTGACAGAGTTACCTTTAAATGATGACTTTAAAACATACTCACAAAAATCCTAAACACCATGAGCTTTCAGGGGCTTTGCCACCTGAACCTCCACTGGGTCATTGCCCATGGGCCCCACCAGGGACCCTAGAGTGGTTCTGCTCCCCACCAACCTGCAACCTCTTTTGCCACCAGTATGTATAGCAGTGCTCCCCCTGCAAAATCCTTGTGCTCTGCCAGTGCCCCCTGGAGTGTAAAGTCTGGCGACACCATGGTGTTGGTAATGTAGGGCTGTAGTGATCTGTCAGTTACCTCCTATAAATTTGTTACCATCACCTCACCCAATGATATCTGTTTAATGCAGGCAAGCAGGGAGAGAACAATGCAGACACCTTCTATTAGAAATCAAAGGAACCTGCCTTAAAAAGCTTGTCAGGAATATACTGAGGTTAAGTATGGATTACAGATGTGAATTGGACGTAATGACGGCAGGCTGAGCCAGACGCTGATAAACCAATTCAGGAATGTAACAGCTCAGTTACTACAAACTATCCATGAATGACTATCCTACCAATATTAAGTTATAGTGCACAAATAAATCTATTCATAGCCGTTTCAGTGGCCCAGGTGGCAACACTGACATTGTCAAAGAATCATGGGGGCCAGGGGCAAGGGGGGAAAGCTCACAATTGAACTTTAAAAAAGATTCACAAATAACTTCCAATGCAAAAGTTCATTGAATTAAGAAAAGTAAAACATAATACTCCAAAATATGGCTTTGTTCTTGCTGAAGTTTTCCCTAAAAGTCAGTTTCAATGAAAGCAGATATTGTCGCTCTGCCCAAGTCAGTAGTTGTGACTCAGAAGTATACCAACAGAATGTGATTGCCTTCTTTACTTGCAGACCACATTCAGAAGCCTACAAGGCTAAAATCTCAACTACACACGTTAATTGAACAATAGATCATGATTAGCACATTTTGAGTCCTTGTAAGAAACTTGCATATTTTCTCGGTGCGTAACCCCAGGTGTCAAATGATTTTCATAATGTGTAAGGCCATAAATATTGGACATTCATCCTCTCATAAAAATTACCATGCATGAAATACTGAGGTTGTGGTACTATGGAAAAAGCAAGAAGTAGTGATCTTTATAAAGGTAAAGTACAACATCTATGGGAAGATACTGGCCAATTGGGTGGCCTTACAAAATACCTTTCAAGGATGATATCGTTCATACACTAGTGTAAAAGTGGGTGCATGTCTCTGGGCAAGTCAATGACCATCAGTCAATGGACTGCAGCCCCTTCACTGGCCAAATCCTTGCTGAATCAGGTAGATTAATCAGTGTTTCACTGTGGCTGAGATTATATGCCCTGGTTGGAACTTGGTGTAATGGATGAAAGGTGTGACCACCCTCCTGAGAGAGGGCCTGCTCTATACTTCCCCAGCTCTTTGGTCCCTCATTTTTAGAGTAATTTATCTCATTAGTCCCCCATCTCATTGGTTTCCCTCTAATTATTTTGTCTCATTGATCCCTTGGCTCATTTGCCCCCCGTCTCATTAGTTCTTCGGGTTAAGGTTAGGGTTGGGGGCTCAATGAGACGGGGGTATCATTGGTCCCCCGTCTCATTAGTCCTTAGGGTTATAGGCTCAATGAGATGGGGGAACCAATGAGACGGGGGTCTTTTGACACGGGGTACTATTGAGATGGGGGACTATTCAGACTGGGGACTACAGACACTATACCCCTGAGAGAGTCCCATGTATATACTGCCATGATGTCCACCCCAACAGTAATGTCTGGCTACAGGTGGGGTCTATGGTTGTGAGTATGAGTATGAATGAATTTGTTCATTGGTGTGAATGCACAATTTTGCATTAGCCCTAAAGCATATAAATGTTAAAAGCTGCAAGTTCAAATATGAATCCAAATCTTACCCAAGTACAGACAAGATTGCAACAGCTGTTGCTTAGTTATACATGTTTATTTAAATTAATGGCTCCTTGAATTAACATTAACTATTTTGTAATGAGTTTGAAGAACATCATTTCATGCAATGTGTCCAATTAAAGGCAGCATTTCCTTATCTCCCATAAATATCGATATCACCCAAGACACCTAGGAAATGCCATTTCCGACTAAGTCTGAAGGTGTATAGTCCCTATCTTATGAATAACTTCCTACATAGTTACCAAAAAGTAAGAAATTATAATTGTAATGAACATTGATTTCAATATGATAAAAACATGTTGATAAAAAGTGTCTAACCATGAAATTGATATAATTAATTTTAACTCACTGATTGACCTATCAAAACCATTTCAGTTGTTTGTTCGATGTGGAGAATCTCTTAGTCTGACCATAACCCATTAATATGTGCAGTGAGTGAAACTCAGAAATTGTTACTAAAACAGTAGTGTAGCCAGGATGGTGCCATGGGAGTGGGATGTTTGGGGTATAACATGATGAGTGAAAAGTCCGAGGGGAGAGAGAAAAAAAATTGCTATTTTAGGTTTTCTGCATTGGGAGGTTGGGCCATGGGGGTTTCAACCCCCCAACCCACCTCATGGCTACACCACTGGGCTAAAATCTTGAAATTGTGAACATACGCAATGACCCTTTTAAAGGTCAAGAGCAGTCCCCAAAAATTAATTTGAAGCAACAGCTAAAAATCACAATTGTCTTTTTATTTCTCTAAAAAGAAGGCCTATCTTCCTTTACATTTTATAACTTCAATATTGCACATTTAAGGTGAATGAAGATGTTATATCTAGTTTATTTCACAGTTGAAGAGAAAATGTTTTGTTGCATGACTCTCAACAGCCAATCATGGAAAAGGACAGTCTACTACACTTCTTCAAGTTGGTGTGACTGCTTTTTCCCTTTAAGCTTATGCAAGCATACTAGAGTTAGGACGGAAGTAATGTAACTATATCAGGAAAAAAACTGAGGTAACTATTTGTGTTACTATTAGAGTTATAAGGGGCACTTTCTTGTCTTTGGTCTTGTTGACCGTTAATATTGTACAGCTGTGTTGTAACCAGAGCAAAAACCTCTAAAGGGGAAGTTTAAGCAAACATTTAATTTTTATTTGTGAAAGAGGAGCTGCTTAAACCTACATAGTGTGGTAAAACTTCCATTCAAATCAGACATACATTTCTTATGATATCAGTGAGTAAAGTAACTAGATGTGTGTTCCAAAGTGAGTTTTAGGGTAGCAGAGGTTATATCACTTCCTCACATTGACAAGGAATAGTTTGTTTCCGTTTGTCTTTTCAGGCTTTTGTGTTGACCTTGATAGGACATCTCTGTGTGGAAGCTTTCACTGCCGTTTATGCAATCACATTACGATAATATGGAAATGCTGAAAAGAAAGTTGGTTGTAAAGTTTAGAGAAAAATAAAAGACTATTCATTAATATGAGGATATGACTTCATAGGGGTCTTCCCCATGATCCTGGGGTTCAATGTTTTCAAGGTTTGATGTTTTCCCCTTTCAGTATATCTCAATGATTTTGCAATGAGTGCAAGATTTGTTATTCCCAGGGTTCAATGTTCCCAGTCAGGTAGTGCGGATGTTCCCAAGATTCGGGAACATTGAACCTTGGTAACATCAACATAGCCCCGATTCCATATGTGCTTGCTTCTAGTTTTTGTTGAAAGCGTAACAACTTTACCTGTTCATATCTTGAGAACCACACATTAGATTTAAATACAAATTTCACTCAAATGCTTGGAATAAGTACCTCTCTACTACAGTATATCAAAATTTAATGTGATCTTAAACATTTCTTTCATTGAGGGGGCACTTCAGAAACCTATGTAGAAGGCCATAAATCATGTAACATGTAGTTTACCTATATCAAGTTCAAAATCTCTGGGGGGTTATCCTTGGACCCCTTCCTCAGCAGGTTATGGCCCTGTTTCAGAGGCCCCAGAGCCAATTTTGAAGTGAGGGGGGCTAATCATTGAAGCGGCCCAATATGTTCAATAAAATAAATGCAGTTTTAGGCAGCCTAAAATGCCAACCGCAAAAAAAGTACGGGGGTTAAAGCCCCCCTAGGCCCCCCCCTGTCTCCACTGTCCCTGTGTTGTAGACCCTTGGTCTACATAATCCACAGGAACTCTGCCCATCCACACTTCAAATGTCTATGCAGCTCAGACATCAGGTTATGGTTAACTATATTTTGCCTTGGAGATATTGAACAGGGGGAAAAACTTGAAAAGTAATACACCATACAAATCCATGCAGTCAGCCAATGTACTTTTTGTCCCTGGCCTATATCAATCATACTAAAGAGACTTGTGTTTCAATGAGTGGGACATGACGTATATCGCCCAAAGTCATTTTCAAAATCAGTGATCCAAGTGAAGTACTCTGAAAATTTTATTTTCAACATAATGCATGAGCACGTAGAAAAAAAAACATTACCCAAGGCGACTGCATTTTTTGTTGGAATATTAAGAAATCTTAGGAACCAGGATATTTATGAGATCTACTGGCATCCATAAAATCTTTAAGCACTTCCTGAGAATAGAGATAACACAGTGACTAATTGATATATAACTTAACAAAAACAGTTGATATGTAACGTAACAAAACCGTACCAAAAAGGCCTTGTACAAAGGAAATTTTAGCGGTAAATCAAAGCAACTTGAATAAGATTGGATTGAATTGGAATCTGAATTAGGCAACTTGCCTTCTGGGTTATTGCAGATTATCATCCGTTTGTGGCAACAGTTTCCCATTACTGGCCACATGTGTTTCACTTTGTTAACTAGTTTGCGTATGATTATGATAGAAGATTGAGAAATCAATGACTGATCAAGCGTAGTCATGATACTCAATCTCTAGCGTCATCTCATGTAATAACTGGGAGTTAAATAATGATGTGCTAAAATATTAACATCATAAACAGATTGCCAGTTTGGGTTGCAAAAAGGTAACTTTTTTCAAAAGGAAAGAAAGAAAGCAAAGAAAAAAAAAGATAAAAAAGAATGAAAACATGTTTTCTCTTTCTATCCTTCATAGCTGAAATAATCAAGACATTGATGAGAGTGACTTGGGCATTAAATCAGTGGGTCATCCAAGGTTGACAAACATTAATGACATCAGAATAAATGGAATTTTACTCGTGAAAACACCCAAATTTGGAAAACAAAATTGTACAGTTGTAAGTCTAAAAACTATTAACAGAGACAAGAAGAAAAAGTTTTATATGATGGTTTTTTGTTTTTTTTCTTTATTGCTAAAAACAATCAGGCCCACAGCCAAACTTGTAAATTTAAAGGGGCAGTGTCATGATCAGCCTGTCACTAGTTATGCTAGGCTAAAAGAGTGGGTGCCTGTCCTCTTTAAGCTGTAGGAAGTGAGAGGTATACATAAAGAAAAGAAAAGAAATCCCTTTTGAAGACATTTTCCAGGGACCAAATTGATTGACTTCACGTGCAGGAAATTTTTTTTGAAGAAGGTGAAAACAAGCATACAGTGTTTTGAAAAATATTTATTTTCAAAGTATAATGTTACTCTTTCTGTACATATATAGTGCATTATGGGAAACCTGTGAAGTTTACCATGGCACATAAATTTGATATTGTAGCCATTTTTTTTTTTAATTTTGATGCTGTGGTGCAAGAAATACTGTTAAAACAATTTTTGCTAAAAAGTACAAATGGTGTAAAGCTGTAATGGTAGATTTACAAGAAAATAAGTTATTCAAACATTCCAAACTGGGTCAAGTTTTGTACACACATTACATATTTTTCCTGTGGCTTTGTTGAAAAAGTGGAGATTTTCATTAACACAAATAACCAAGCTTTAAAGTGAGGTACCTTGAGTTAGGGAAAGCCCTGAGTAAGGAAAAAGTTATTGTAACCCAAATGGTCTAGAGTATATACCCTAGTGAAAAGATACCTGAATATGTATTTAATATTTTGTGTTGAGATAGTTGAACCTTTTCAATAAAGTCTGCAACATTGCTGTAATACATTGGTGTAAACATGTCTTTCCATATGAGGGCTAAAAGAAGGAATGGAGAAAGCTATATGCATACTTTAAAGGGCAGGAGCAGTCATCCCAAATTGAAGTAGTATAGTAGACCGTCCAGTTTCATGATTGGCTGTTGGAAGTCATGTGACAACATTTTTTCTCTTCAAATGTGAAATTTACCAGAAGTAACTGCTTGGTGTACCTTGAATATGCAATAATAGAGTCATAAAATGTAATGAAAGATACTTTGAAGATAAATAAGATAAAAATTTTGTTATTTAGCTTTTCCTTCAAATAAATTTTGGGGGAACTGCTCCTTACCTTTAAGGAAACCATTGTTCAACGATATCAATGACTGAATTTGGCCTTTCAAGTTGACTGATTACCCTCACGACCTGTGGAAGTAATTTAAAACACAGACAGACAGACTTCCTACTTTATCCGTGATTCTGTTTTATATGCACCAATTATAAAGAAAAAAATTGGGCCAATTGCAGTACTGGAGCCAACGGCCTTACTTAAAGCACCAATTGCTGCGCGGCACAGAAATAATTTTTCCGCTTAACAAAGTACTTAAATATGTTTTCTCCTTGTGATCAATCACCTAGCAACTACGGAGACTTGGTTTCTCCACAACCATTTGCATTTTTAAAGAAGTAGCATCTGTGGAAATTACTGACTGTTTTTACAAGTAAATCTGTGATTGAAATGTCTGCCAACACGTAATCTCATTAAGTCAGAAAATATTTGTTTTAAAGCAGATTCATGAGGTTTCGGGGTGACATAAGGGGTATACCATCCAAAAAGAATATCATTTCGTTTCAAATGAAAATGATTGTCAACAAAACAAGTTATAATTCATTAAACACTCAAGCTACTGTTAATGTAATGTTAATATTTAAGGAGTGCACAGCAATAAGATTTGGAATGTATGGGAAAGGAATGGGAGAGACAGGGATAAAGAGGAAATTGGAGGAAGGGGATGGAAAGAAAAGACGTTGATGAAAGGGAGAGTGGTAAAGGGAGAGGATGGGTGACTAGTTACGAATGGAAATGGGAGATGGGGCAGGGTAGAAAAGAGGGAGCTTAAGGTCAGAGAAAATACAAAATGCAAATACTGAAATGGTTGCCTAAATGACAACCATAAATAGTTCTGAAAATTGAGGCCTGGAATAGAAAGATATTTTACAGGCTCTTTTAAAGGTATCTTATCAAAGGGAATCTTCAGCTCAGGGGAAATGGAAGACACTTTTGGCCATCTTGCTATTCAAACATATTTCCATGCATGCTAATACTTTACAGGTTGAACTGAGAAAAAAGACAGATGTTTGAATCGATCCTTCTCCCACCTCCAAATTAAATTTGAAGGAACCTGGAGTTTTTTATTTACTTTTAAAGACAATTTCCTTTCTATTCTAATGCTGATCAATACTCTGAACCTAGTAATTGTGAGATTGGCCTTGGAACTTTAATCACACTATGCATGATCAAACTACAGCATCATATATACACTGATCACAAAGAATCTATCTATAAAGCTTATGTTATCACCACAACTGTTACAAAGGTTTCATGCAGTGCAATTCCCTGACAGATGTAACCTTGACTCCAATTAACTTTAATATTTAATTTTATTTGCAGTTTCTAATTCTATTTGTTCAATGGCCATCAGTCAGTTTATTACAGTGATGTACAACAAATAAATTTGCCTCATCTATCAATCTGTTTGGGACTACTATGTGAGAGGACCTTAATTACTTCACAGTTTAAAAAGAAATGTTCCCTCAACAGCATGAGATTTCCACACTGACAGCAAAGGATCCTTGAATGTCCCAATTTAGCAAGGCAAATTCCTAAACAAATCAAACTCATATTTTAAGAATAAGAGAAATTATATTAACCCTACTCCACATGTAATATTTGTTTCAAAAGCAAGCCTGAGCAGTCTCCCCAACTTGAAGTAGTGTTGTAGTAGACTGTCATGTTTCATGATTGGCACTTCAAAGTCATGTGACAATATCTTTTCTCCTTACATGTAAAATTTACTTGGAGTACTAGGAGTAACTCCTTGGTTTATCTTCAATACGAAATATTGAGGTCATAAAATAATGCAAAAGATACTTCGGAAAGAAATATAAGGAAAGTTGTGATATTTAACTGCTACTTCAAAGCATTAGTTTGGAGAACTGCTTTTGCACTAATCAGCTAATAGTAAGATGGGATTAATGACACAAATTAGCATCTTTATGGGGGAAAATCACTCAGTCAGGGGATTTACAGGTTTGAGAAAGAGGAAAAGTTACTTTGTTGAAGTAAAATTACCTGAAACAATTAAAGAGGGGGGCTCAATTTTCACTATTAAAAAAGAGTGAAAGGTGACTGATGGTTACAGCACAGTCACCCTCCAACTCAAAGGCATGCAGTCATTCTTTACCAAACTACAATTTTATCAGCAGTCCATAGCAATTCTCAACTGGCAAAGCTCTTTGATTGACATCACATTAAAAAAATGGTGGTAGCTTATATTACAGAGGATGCACTTAGAGTGTTCTGATTTATACATATTATGGCCAGCTTGCATTGTGCAAAACTCACCAGGGCACAGGCCCTGAAATGATTAACTAGGGTTGTGTCCAGATGAGGATGGGTTATAGACAGTAACTGTGGAAAGGGGCTAGAAGAAGCAATTAGGTGTGTCTCTTTGGTGATGAATAACTGCCTTTAACAAAACACTTTATTAATGCCTTTACATCTGATTGGATGACTGTGGTCACATGCCACCAATTATTCGTCACTCCTCCATGCAGTGGTGGAGACACCAGCTATGGTGGTGGGTATGTGCAATACTACATTTTACCAGAAATGAATTTGTCACTGGACTACTATTTAAAAAAAAAAATAAAAATAATCAGTTTTGTCATCAGAGAATTTATATTTCCTGTACAACTTTCTACAATTTGCAAAGTATACTAAGATTTTGTAATTTACTACAGAACATATGAAAGCACCATTCATAGGCACATGCTCAATAACTGTCTATTTTAACTTTGATCTTCCTACATGGGATTTTCCCAGTTCATTTTTTGTCCTCTTCAGTCCTTGAAAATCAACATGCAAAATGGTATAAAAATGTTATATAATTTCCATAAATAATTTTATACTTCATGGTCTCTGAAATCTCCATCAGAGAGAAAGGAAAAACATTTATAGTCTATTCAGAAACTTTTAAGAGAAATCATTGCTTACATAATTAAAGAAAGTAAGGACCCTTGAGATGATTGGACTTGGAGTATTATTTTGCCGTCTTTAGTTTGCAGAGTGCTTTTACTCGGAACTGGTGGTAAGAACTTGAATGTAAACAAAGAATATACTTGAAGAGCATCTCTTCTCCAATGGCCACTTCTAAAATATAGACGGTTTCATTGAAATAGGTCCTTATCGTAATAAAACTGAAGTTACATGATATAAAATTAAGGACATTGCACTATTATCTGAACATTTTTATTTAAATAGTTCAATCTTTCTTTTTACATCTTGGAAACCTAGACAATATATATGCTCGTATGTGAAAAATGCAACGGAATCAGCATTTTCATTGTTGAACACAACATAAATTTTGATTGCATCAGGACTGGTTCATGCTGGAGGGTACTTACTACTTACTAATGATATATTGGAGTATGATGGAGGAAGCATAAAGACCAGAAAAGGGCCTGCATTTTCCCATCCTTGTTGACTAAATTAAAAAAATATTTATCAAAAAGCAGAATCAGAGTCAGATGCAGTATCACTGGTGTATGGGTGGGACTGTGGGGTGGCCGGCCCTTTGTAAATGGGCAACACTCAGGCCATATGCATTCTGAAACCAATTTGTTGGTAGCCCACTGAGTAGGGACACGCCCTGGAAAATCAGAAAAAGGATAGCAAATTTCATGCATTAAAGCAGTCATGTTGCTCTTCCAGTTAGGAGAGATTACTCCCTGAAATCTGTCTTGCCCCTCTCTTTTCTCCTTTCCTTTGGATGTCTTCCTGCGATGGCACCAGTGGTTGTCACCAAGGGGGGCATATGCTACCCCTAGAAAATTTTATGCCATAATGTGCTCTCCCCCTCCCACTGAGATTTGGGATTCTCAAAAAATGGTTTGTCTTTTGTAGTCAGAATGTGAATACTAGGCTTTTTAAGTTTTGATTCTTTCTTTTGACAAGAAAAGGCAGCCAGTTTCATGTTCTTCCAATGAAAATATCACAAAAGCAAGCATTTCTGGGTGTCTGGAGGGATGCACTTTTCACTTTTCTGCTCCCTTCCAAGTCTACACCAATTGAAGGTGGCACACAGCTCAAGTAACCATTCAGGCAGGGTTACATCTTTCCTTTGAGAGGATCACATTTAACTCACTTTCTCTTTCTAGTTCAGACTTCTTCTTCAAAAATTGCAGGATTAGCTCTCAGTGGTAATTTTACTACATTTGTAACCAATAAAATCTTACTTTCAGTTTCCCTAGAAGTAAGTATTAGGCCAGGGTAAAGACAATAGAATTACCCTTAAATGATGATATTGATACCTCACAAACACCTTGAAACCCAGGAACCCCCTGACCTCCACTGGGACTCACATTGAACTGCCTGTTAACTTCTTTCTCTATAGTCCAGCTCCCTTCTCTCCCCCCCCCCCAAGTTACCCTGGAGGTAATTTTAGACTAGGGTAAACTCAATAAGATGGTAATACCTCACAAGCATCCTTAAACCCAGGAGCTTCCAGGGGCGCTTCACCCCTGGACCGTCATCAGGGCTTTGCCACTGGACCATATCTGAGCGGGCATCACATGGCACCATGAGTGAAGTCTGACTTGTATTTGTTTTACATGGAAATTTCTTCCTTTTAAAACCAATATTTATTGGCCAAGAGTGATAAATAATTAAAAATAAGGCAGTATGGTAGCCTTCTTTTCACAACATAAGTTTCCCTCTGATAGAAATTCAGTTGCTTGTTGCTCAAGAATAGTTCGTTCACCCAAACTTTCAACATTTCAAAAGATATTTTCTTCTAATGCTATGTTGAAGCATTTTAAACACAATATTCCCCTTTAAGTAAAATGATTGAGTACCGGTAATTTACTGCATTATTTGTGTTTCACAACATGCTTAATTCAGCTTCAGTGCTTTTATAAAATTACTTATCAAAGTTCTCCTTGAGCTAGCTCTGGTAAATTCAGAAAAATAGAAACAAATTGGCATGACAAGATTGATTGATTGCATTGCCTCTTAAAATCCATAGCAATGGCCAAACTTTTACGACCTTCCCGTCTCACCCACAGAGCTCAGTTTTTGCTGTGCGGTCTCATAGTGTCTGCCCCAGAACTTCTCCCTATTAATGGTATTTGGACTTAGTGATTGATTATCTCAGTTCCTCAGATCAGAGTTGTTACCCTTCACTTTGAATCATACTAGACCCTCTCACTCCCACTACTGCCAAATTCATCGCTTAAAACGTCAGCGTTTCTTTTGTCTTACCCTTCTAACGGTTCTGAAAATGTTTAAGTAAAGACCACCTCATTTGTTTGACAAAACATAGCTGTTTAAGCCCTGCATCCCAAAGTTTATTTAGAAGGTACGTGACCATAATAAATTTGTAATTTGTCTGTCTCTGTAAGAGCAAGACTGTAAAGGAATGTTCTTCATGAAAGGTTAAAGGTGAGACTAAGACATACAGAAGCGCAAGCAGAGGTACTCTATATCCCGTAATTCCTGTACACAGGTCTTGTTGACAAAACGATTGATGTCTGGTTATGCAGCTGTGCCATAGCCTACATTTTTTAGGGTCCAGTTTCATGTTACAGGCATAAAAGTAATAGATGTGATGTATACTGCTCTAACAGTATTTAACTGTGTTGATTTTTCTTTCTATTGTGTTCTTGCTAAAATTGGTTGGATGGAGATCAACCGCCCAGCTTCCAATGAATTGGTTCAAGTTGAGCTGGCTACAGCCGGTTTCCCTGGTTGTGGCTCACTGGCTTGTTTTCCTTACTCCATTGCTATGCTGAGCACCAAGCGCAATGGCAATAGGTTCTGTTTTTTAAGTCTTGTGCATGACCCCACCAGGACTCAAACTCCTGTTCTCCCTGAAAGGAAGAGGAACAAAATGAAATTTCCACTTTTCTAGTCTGGTCCCTATCAAGGTTAGGTTAGATTACAAGGATATTTATGTCCCATTCGAACCAATTGGTTTTAACTTTTCAGTTGTGGCTAGCTTCAAATGTCCTTATTAAAGTACCACGTACATTAATACAACAATTGATCATGAACAATCCTACCAAAACAAAAAACAAGACAAGGGAAGAAAGCTTGATAAATAAAGAGGGCTTAAATCCAGAACACTACATTTTTTGAAAGCTAAATTGCACCCACATATCATTATGGTGGCTAAGTGCTGTGATTTGCAGAGGGTAGGAAATGATCCCACTGGTCCCTTAAGTCTCCCCCACATTTTCTGGAGGTGGACCATACCCTTGTAAGCAGTTATGCTGTACTTATTTTGGAACAACACCAGAACATCCCAAATCTCTTTTTTCTTTTTCTTTCAATTGTCTTTTATGATATTACAGGAACTAAATATTGCATTACAGGTAACAATACCATTGTTACAAGACTCTTTATAAACCATTCATGACATAATAAAAACTACTTGAATGATAAAATTTAGATGGCTCCATTTTCCCTTTCATTTGGGTAAAAACTAAAACAATCTTTAGTAGTCAAAACACTTCTTTGAAACATGATGCCATGGCAACACATGTTTTTCAGTTTTTAATGTTTCTTCAAATTTTTTTGTGTTTCCATGGTAATGTGTTGCTGCATCAACATACCAATTGCAACTGAACCTTTTAAGGGTAGAGTTACTGTGTGGGGGGGGGGTAACTACTTTTGCTAACCCTTGCAATCAATTTTTTAACCCACTTAATGTTCAACCATAACATTAAAAATGAAAAGTTGTTATGTGGTATAAGCAGCCATGAACTTCATTTGAAACTTTTCTCGCCAAATAAGAAAAAAACAAAAATGAAGAGGACACTGGGAGGGCAAAATTCCCTCTGATGCTCTCTTTCCCAGCATCCTAGACAATTTGGACAATTTTAATCCCACTTGGATCTATTACAGACCATTCTTGTTGTGTGGAAATAAGCCAAATCAAGGCAAGACAATATTTATCACATTCTTGAAGCAACAATTTTTAAACAGGGTTCAACCACACCAAAGGTCATACCCTTTAAGGTGAACGTCTGATCATTTTCAAAGGCAAACACCTGTGTTCAGAACCTGACATAGGAAAATCTTTCTTGTCAAGATCGGCAAGAGTTATTGATCTTTAAGTAGGCCATGTGGAATGGAAGTTATTTCATATATAATTTGAATACATACATCAAAAGTTGCTACCTTGTTGCGACTCATCTGCCTTGTTCAACTTTTTGAATGAACCTTTGACAATTCATTCCTCTATGACCACCGATGGGCAAACACCTGTTGCTCGGGTGGAAATAGATTTGTCGCATGTGAATTACAGAGCATTGTTTTATGGAATTTTACATCTTACTTTAGCATTACAGGTGGAAGAAAACCTAACAAGGGAATCAACAGGGATATACTTGTTTGGCTCTCTCTATTGGCAGTTGAAAACTGAGAGTGGCATATACTTGGATTAAAATACTCCCTATAATTTTCAACCTCCTGTGACAAAGTGAATTCTGGAAAAATATCCTCTAAATTTACCACAAGGTGAGTATTTTCTTCTTCTTTTTTTTTTCAAAATATGTCATACTGTAGTCCTTACATTTTTCAGAAGCTACTTAATGGGGTATGCAGTCATTCCTACTTGAATAAGTTTAGAACAGTCAGTCTACCCCTTTTCATAAATATGGCTCTTTGTCTGGGAAATCATGTGACAACATTTTCTTCTAAATTTTAAAAAGGAGGATCTCATTGATTTTCCTGGGGTATGTGATGTTTAAGTCTATAAAATATAATAAATGCTTCTTTTTGTTTTTGTTGGTTCTTGTTGTTCAGAAAAAGAAGTTTGATGCAACTACCTCTGCTCTTTAAATTTCAATTTACATAAAATTGCAAAAAGTTTTCGAAGTTTCTAAAATATGACAGATGTTTCAAACAAAGCTTGACTTTCCGTTCAACTATGACACTTCCATGAATCTTTTAAGAAGGGATATTTATTGCCATATCAACCATCTATTCCTTTAAAATATTTCTTCCAAGTTTGGCACCAGGGTAACAATAAGATTTTAATTCATTCCAATAGACATTTTTATCCTTGAATGGCCATGTGTTTTTGATCATTTTATTACAAAATGATAGGAATTGATGACAATTTCAATAATTCTGTTTCCAATTAATTCTAATAAAGGAGCCAGAAGGTGCCACATTTTTCTATCCCTTTGAGTGATCTCGGCAAAAAAATGTTCTTTTGTTTATGTTTAAATAAAGTAATGAATGTATATGTACTGATGTCCTGACTATGATGAACATATGTTGAACATGTGTTGCCTGTTAGATCAATTATCCCCTTGCAATTTGCATATGAATGGATATTCCCTTCTTTTGCGAATTCCACCCAAAATGCCTTCGGAAGTTTGGTTGTCATCATAAAATTTTTCATTTCTCAATTTATAATAAAAGGCAACACTAATTTTTAGAATTTATTGAACTAGCTGTCCATCATCTGTAATCCAGATATTAATTTCTTTGATAAAATGGACCACACATTGCATTCTGGTACAAATGGCAAATAGGAATCCAGTTTTGTTCGGACTCTTTTTAATGGTTCATACTAGCATCAAGGTGGATTGGCCTCAATGTATGTGTTTTATTTAGTATTTCTAACATACAATCTGGCTCTTTGGAAGACTTTACTGCTGGCACCAATATGTTAAATACTAAAATTCAGGCATTGGTACTATCAGACACTAAAATTTGAATACTGGTATTGGAAATTGAATTGTGAATGCTGGTATTAGAAATTGAAATGTGAATGCTGGTATTAAATATTGAAATTTGGGTTCAGAAATTGAAATTCAGGTACAGAGGTATCTATAAACAATTTCGGTCAAGTATAACATTGGACTATGCAGCTTATGTGCACCAGCCTGAGGAAGGTAAATTTCATAAGCAAGTATAAAATGGTCCACACATTCTATTAGAGCAACTACAAAGAAAATAACAGAAAATAATTTATAGATAAAGCAGATTCTGCAAAGGTAGTCTAGCACATTTAAAAAAATGAAAAAAAAAAACAAACAAACAATCAAAGTGTCTTGATGTAGTGTGTGTGAGTTGCATGTAAACTTTGATTGACCAATTACACTGGTACTTAAAGCGTGTCATTACTTGGGCTCAATTTCCCGACCTACCAGAGCTTTTCTGTCTCTGAAAACAAAGAGCAAATTTTATTTGAAATGCATCTGTGAAACACAAATGTGGTACAGTATAATGTGTAATGCACCCAATGTATCTATGGCCCCATGTTCCAGGCCAAGGTTTAATCTTTTCCACTTTTGCATTATTACAATAATGCAAAGGTTAGAACTAATAACCAGATTTGTTATTAACAAAGTTGTATGTTCCCAAAATTTTTTAAAACTTTCCACCTTGGTATCCATGCAATCTCCAAAGCGATGCAGCTGTACCATTTTATTTGCAAGTATTCCTTGATTGCCCCACTTCCTAACGTGTTTTTCCTTGAGATAAAAGGTCCGCAAGACCAAAACTGAAATAAGGTCCGCTGAAAATATGCAAGCAAAGGTAATCGACTACGCTTATTTCAAATCTGAAATCCGTTTTGATGTATCATGAATTATTGTAGAGTTATGATTGGTTAAAGGTGAGAGGGTCCTTTTTGGGCACTTTGCATCCCTCTGTTAATAGTTTGTAATAAATTAATAATTTGTAATAACTAATTAATTTGTTATAATAAAATAATTATATGTTATAACAATTTTTTTTATCAATGGAGATAATGGGCTTACATACGATTTAATGTCAGCATTAAATCTTTCCACTGTGGCCAACCATACACGTTAGATCTCACTGTCTTGTGGACTTTTATTCACTTTTGGTCTCTCAGACCTTCAACCTTGCTTACTTTTGTTCACTTTCGGCATTGCGGCCCTTTATTCACCTTCGGTCTCGAGGACCTTCGGTCTCGCAGACCTTCGGTCTCGTGGCCGGTAACCTTCTTAACGGTCCACGCATTCATCGAAAAGTAGTAAGTGGTTAGGGCATTTGGCTTTCTCCTGTCTGGGTCATACCCTAGCACTTTACAAATGGAACCTACTGTGATTGTTCTTCAGGTCCTCTACATAAACAATAAAAGGGAAAAGGGACGAGAATCAAGGGAAAACATGCCACAACTGGTAAAAGGCTGGTGGGAGTCAGCCTGACACAAAGCAATTGATTAGAAACTAGAATTAAGAACTCATCTAACTAACCCACTATAAACCGTCCCCAACCGACAAAGACCATTGACTGCAATCATTGGAGACAGGCAAGAAAATTAAATAACAATTGCTACAAACTGACTGAAGACTATTGTAGGGGGGAGGTTGGAAAAGTATGTATTTCTCCATAGACTAAAAGAGTATTAATTTCATGTTTCTAGTTCTGTCATCCAAATCCATTCTTATCCTTTTCTACCATTTAAACAAAGATTTTTGGCACCTTCCAAACAAAACCTTGGCCTTTAAGGTTTAAGTGAATTAATTGCCCAAGGCCATATCTGGTTTGTACTCTACAGTGTGTCAGGTATAAGGTATGTACACTCCTGATCATACTTCATCCATCTGTACATGCCAATCAAGGTGCCATTTGCTCAGCAGTAATTATTGCAGAAAATACGTACCAAAACACGTTTGGTATGATGTGAGAATTAATTTAATCTAACTTCTCTCCTAAACAAAATTTTACTCTCCAAGATGAAAATTGGCCTTGAACTGTTTCCTCTTTATTAAGCCTGGCTCTTTTGAAGCAACAACTTTGCTCTTTTCCAAACATTCTGAGCAGTTTGTCAAATTGGCTAGGCCAGTGACCTAACGAACTGTACAAAAGTCAATCATGGGCAAAACATATTTGCAACCTTTCAAACTTATCATTTTGGTGTATTTGATACCATTCGAATGTATTTTTTTTTACATTTTGTTATTTTTTAATTTAATATTATCTCTTCCGGCAGCCAGGCTCCATGGCCAGTTCTTAGCTCAATCATACAAGTTCATTGACATAGGCCCAAGGAACTCTGCAAAGTAATTTAAAGGCCAGTAGAAAGACGTAGAATAGTGTTCATGGTTACAACCTCACTGCCCGGGAGTCCAACAAAATATTTTGCAAACTGTTTTGTGTTCAGCCTACATAGGGAATTGGCTTAACATTTTTATTTCTGATCCTTGCATGCCACATTCAACTCAGGAGTCCAGGGTCATCAAAGGTGTACCTTAAAATGTCCCCGATGTGTAATACATAATAAAAGTACAGTTTTGAAAGGAAGAAATATAGCATTGAATTTATTTTAAGTCCACAACAACCTTTGTACCAGGAACAATGAGTGAAATTTTTCCTAGTTGACTTCTGAAACATTTTGACCTGCTGCCCCAGGCAGTGGAACTGAAATAGTTGGCAAACACATTTTGAAGTCAAGGGGCCCCATAAAAAGTCCTGAAAAATGGACTTAAAGGGACAATCCATTTGTTTCAGCACCTCATTTTCTTTTTCTGAACTGATTGGTTACTATAACATAGAAACATTGGAGAGGCCTTTCAGTTTTAACCTTTTAACTTGGAAACATAAATTTTATTACAGCCTAATTCCTGTTACATGAAAATCTCTTAATATTTGTCACACAAAATCATTCCACACAGATGCAAGACTTTACACTCTTCCCCACACTGCAACCCCATCTCGTCTTTTTACCAAGGTCGCTTACTTATAGATAGAGTTTTACAGCCCAGTTTCCAACCTATTGGTTCAAGTTGCTCCGGCCGTAGTCCTTTGTCCAATTGTTGCTCACTGGCTTGTTATCCCTACTCCATTGATTATGCTGAGCATCATGCACAATGGCAGTACAGTAGGTTCAATTTTTTAGAGTCTTTGGTATGACTGGACTTGGGAATAAAACCCAGGCCTTCCAAGTGAGGGGTGGATGCTCACCGTTAGACCAAACACACGATCCCTGTACCGAGATCAGATATTTTTTGTTCAATAGTTTTAATTCAATGTACCAATGAGGAACAGACTTTAACATGTGGAAATTGTTAAAAAAAAAATGCTGGTTTTCCCCTTTAGAGAGGCTCATTGAAATGATATAGATGTTTGAAAATAAAAATAGAACAGTTTGCATAAGCATGTGAAAATGCTTGTAGTTAGCCCAGTATTCTTGTAAAACTTACCATATTGTTACCCAAAATGGTATGTTTATGGGTTGAACATACTGGTGGTGCAGACATGATGTTTTCTCCCCACATACCCACATCGACAGGTATTCCCCATTACTAATACTCTTGCCCAATCTACCAATGGCAACTCGGGTGAAAGGATTAGGCCACCTTATTGTTTGATTGGGGAGGACTTCCTATTGGCCCAGCACAGCATTTCAGTGTGTCATACATGGGTGAATTTCAACAATACAAGTTTTCAGGAGTAAAGCTGATATTCATATCTTCCCAGAAGTTGAGCTGCATGGAGTTGAGAGGATCAGTTGTGGTTGGAGTTTTCTGAATTCCAGCCAATTGGAATTTCATTTAATGCACCTTACCTAGTTGCTGCCTTGGTGCTTTGTTTGAAATTAGCCTACATGTAAATGACAATGGTATTTTTGACGAGTCATGGGATAGGGCATTTTTACAATGAGGCATTTACAGGCAAGTTATATGTAGCAACAACTTTAGCAGCCCCCATTTAATCATTTCCTTATCACACCTTTCCTCTTTTCTCTCTGCTGTTGTTTTTGCACATTTTGGGTGCAACTGCATGGGGACGATGTTTATAGCACACCAATTTTAATGGCACAACATTTTTATCACACTTTCTCAGATTAAACAAAAAAAATGCACTCCACTCCCCATAATGGCCCCTTTCAATTTTGTTGTGACTTTATATATGTTTGATATCGCAAAGCAGTACACTCAGTCAGAGTATTATATACTATATATATTTTATTATATTTTTCAAATCATATAAAGTTTTCTACAAATACTTATGACAATTCAAACTTTGACAATCTTGTTTCCCAAGTAATTTTTGATTATATCAATGGTGGTATGGAATGTGAAAAAACTTTGAAAGACTGCATCACCTGACCTCAATTAGCCAGAAATGGCATTTTCCAAATCTGAAAGCAGACTATAATCAGTGTTTTTTTTTTTTGAGTTAATTGAGTTTTCATTGACATTACTAGACTTTGCTCTTTCAAACTTCAAAAATTTGCTGATTTTCTAAAATAATTTTGGTTGGCTTGCCCAATGTCTACACGCCTTTGAAGTTTTTCATGGTAACAGAGGAAGAGCTTCCTGGGTAGCATTTTATAAGATTCCAGAAGGCAAAGCTCTAAAATTTCCCGAGATTTTAAATGAATTCTTGCGTAAAAATTGTTACTAACATTATTTCCGTGAGCCGTGAACTTGACTAGTGTTGAACCCTGTGGATGTGTCCTGTTAAATAGCTCATCTTTGAGACCATGCAACATGTGGCTGAAAGACACATGTTAACTTAAGAAATCTCCAGCACGTACTACTATTTGTGGGGGTGTTTAAAATTAAAGGTTTACATATTTGTTTTGTTATTACCTTGAATGTTATCAGCATTATTCATGAAATTTGTTTTGAATAATTTAAAACCATTACAATGTTGCAATTCTGAACAATTCCAATGCCTTATTATTCTAAGTTGTTTTTTAATGAGGATTATTCCTTTTTTGAAATGGATTGTTCACTTGACTGCATAATCAGCATGGAAACCAGGGAAACACAGAATTCTGTAAGCTTGGCATTGTTCCAAGATTAAAATTGTTTTACCAAAATCCCAATATGAAATAAAAAAAATCAAATTTAAAGTTCAAAATGACTTGTCATCACCTTTTAGGAGATAGAGAAAAATTCAACAGCTTTATTGAAGGTGACTAAGCTTAAAGCAAGGAATCAAGTAGGAGTTCTGTGAACAAACTGAACATTTCCAGTTTGAAAGAAAGTTTAGAGTGCTGCTTGTGGTCAATCTCTGTGACAACAAAGGTCATAATCATTGCACCTGATGTGTACCAGTCAGGCGTGTAGCAAGGAATGTGTCATTGGGGGGTTTTGGTGTCATGGGGGGGGGGGTTGGGGCACGACATGAGGGTAAAGTCTAAGAATAGACAGAAAAAAACACTATTTCAGGTGTTTTTTGCATTGCCAGGTTGGGTCATAAGGGGGGGGGTTCTCACTTTCCTGCAGTCTTGCTCTTCAAAGTATGAATGTCAGTGGGGAAGAGGGGGAAGGAGTGGGTAACCACTTCCTTATGATGAAACTTCCCTTTTAACTTTTTGAAACGATTTTCTTCTCAGCTTGATTATATCTTATTGTCTCAGTGAATAAATCAAAGCTCACAATATATGCACTTAAAATTAATATAGTCAGGTTTCAAAAGGGATAATAAATTGACAGTACTAGATAAACCAAAATACACTAAAAGTTATGTAACATTTGGGGTTAGCTCACAAATCAGTCACGCATGTGTTAATTGATTTCCACACAATGTAAATTATAGTTACAGCATAGATCACTTGAGCGCACAGATCAATTAACAAACTCAGATATCAGTTACACCTAAACACCCCCTTTGATCTACCGGGTGTCTATGGGTGTCTATGTTGCATTCTCCAGAGGAAACAACACATTATGCCTGTATCATGCCTCTACCTGACCCGAACAGCCCATTTAATATCCCTATTTGAATGATGCTATCATTTAGCAATAAAATCCAGTTATTTTAATTTTGATGATGTCAGTTTTCTTGTCCTTGACACTGTTCCCAGTAATCCTGTTCTCCATTTCTCTTCACCTTTTCCCTCTTCAATTTTTTGTTCGACCTGATTTCCAGTATTTCTTTTGCTTACCAGGAAGTTCAACCTATTAAGCATATCTTTTGATTACCAAATTAGAACATGCCTTCTTCCCTAAGATTTAACTTTTTCAGAATTTATGACAATCAAGCCTGTTTGCGGCGCCCCAAAAGCCCTCCAAAATTAATGTTTTCATGATGAACTATGTTTGATTACTAAGACAGGACATATTAATTGTAAATTCCTGTTTCCGAATGATGATAATATCCTTGGCAATGATTCCATATCAGGGAAATCTTCTGAATGAAGTAACAAAGTCTGTGAACTAGATCATTTTTTGTTGCCACAGCAATGACCCCAGGATCTTGAATTTCAAATGTCTTTGTGAATCCCAGGACATTTCTTTTGGGAAGTATGCTTTAATATGCATTGTCATTAAACTTTTTCTACACAAGACAATATAAGTGGCTTGTAGAGTAAATCACGGAAACTTCGGAGCTGGAAAGTCAAATGTCCATACTTTCTTCCTTCGCTAATATTGAAACAATAGTACGGCCTAAAAGCAGTGGTGGCTCCCAGAGGGGCACATTTATGCCCACTCAAAAATTTTTCTTTGCCCCAGTTATGTCAGTAAGGAGTTGCATCAAATGTTCACCCTGAGATAGAAAAGCTCAGAACTCCCAGTGGATTCTCCCCTGGATGTCCACCAGAGCTTTGCCCCTGGACCCTACCACAGGTTGTCCTAGCGTTATACAGTATAAATAGCATATACCGTTTATAAAAAAGACAAGGTAGGTAAGATCGCCATGCACCAACAAAGTGCTTCGCACAAAACTCTTCGTGATTTCTCACCTTATACTACATTTTACTCCTTCAAATCTCTCCAGAACATTTCTTCATCTTTCTCTGATGAAACAAAACAAACGTCGGGTTGTCTTAAACATAAAAACCTAAAAAGAAAAAAAAAACTAAAACTAAAAACTAAAGAACTAATATTTTTGTACTTCATTTAAAAGTAAAAATGTTTGAATGTTTTCCTCTCCCCAACATTTTCCCTGGCCACCCATGTTAAATCTTGGTGCCATATTACTGGTCCCCAGCATACAGGGTTGACTGGTTGGGAGACTAGTATAACAAGCAGTGGATAAAATATTTAATAAAGGCTTGGTTGCAGACACAAGTGCATTAAGAATGCAATCTGGTCCTGTCTTGATCAATTATCATAGGTGTAACAATTCACACTACTTGTTGCCATAGCCATATATGAGTGACTATAGGTTAACCTCTTTAGGAAACCAAAAAGTGGATGCTCTCATCAAAAGGGTAAAGCCACATTTGATCAATCTTGAAATTGTTTATTGGGTAAACCTGCAGGGTGTTCATAACATTTCCCCTCCCCACTTATATACACTCTATTTACTAAGAAAAAAAACACAATACCTCTAGTTGTCTTCTCACAAGTTAAAAAAAATCCCAACTTTACCGACAAGACATCAGGAGATGATGGCATCTAATTAACCCTTTGTCGAGTTTCGAAAATTAAATTATATTCCTTCAGGGCAAAGTCAGGCAAATACCTGTAGAAATTTGCGTGACTGTAGAAAATACAAGTTTGCTCTCCATATAAAGAGCCAAAAGGTTACAAGTTGATGTGTAAAACTCCATCAAATCAATATCCATCTAGAGAATTGAAATCAACCAATTTTTTTTCCGCTGCACACCATAAGCCAGAGAGACGAAAAAATTAGGGTCTACCTATTTTTTTTTACAAGACCCTATGGGGCAACAAAATATAACACACGGTCTTAGGGATTTATATGAGTTAGAGTACTAACACTGCTGAGCATGATGCTCATATTACTTGCAGCTGTAAGGATGGATGCATGCAGATTTACTCATAATAATTCAAACAATATTTAGATTGGAAAATATGGCATTCTGCTACTACTATTCACACTCTAAAAGTAAAAAGTGAAATTTCACTCAGTGGAACAGGGGAAATTATAAACCTCACTCCAAAAGAGTCGATATTCACTTCAAAAGAGTAGCTATTCACTCCAAGTAGAGTGAAATTCACTTCAAAAGTGTCACTCTGATGGAATGCATGTCTACAGTGAACACTCTTAAAAAAGAGTGATCCCTATAGGCACCCATTAAAGAGTGAATTTTCACTTACCTTGGAGTGATTTTTGACTCTTTTTGGAGTGATTTTCACTATTCTTGGAGTGGATCAACATTCTAATAGATTGAATTCATACTTGTCACCCTATTAGAGTGTTCAGAACAACTGCTAGCAATTTTTCATAGGCCCCACAGCTGCAAGGTTACATTATCTACCTAAGATAATTAAAAGGTAGGTGGGAATTCTTTGCCTCATGTCTCAACAATTCTGAAAAAAATAATATATGCCTGTAGGACTGTCCAACTCCACCATTCAAACTCTTGAAATTTTGGAGTATATTTTGTAGAGAAAAACATTGATTCAGGAGCTAGGGGGGATTTTGGAAGACCAGTACATCTGTGAACCATTCAATTGATATTTAGGAGTATATTTTGTGGAGTAGAACATTGGTTTGGGAGTTGGGGGGGGGGGGAAGGTTGGAGTTGGGGGGGGGTTGGAAGACCAGAAAATCTGTGGATGCATGTTGCTACATTTAGGCTAAAGCATCCCATCATTTTTATCCAAGGATTGAAGGTAATGCAAAGTCAATTTCAATGAAGCTCCAACAACATGAGGAATCATTACACTAAAAGCTTTTTTGTCAGTGCTATCTGGCTTCATTACAGTTACCTCATCGAGGGCCAAACCTAAAGACTTAATGGAGGCATTAACTTTCACATTAGAAGGTAAGGGATTGACAGTAACAAATTTTTTGTCAATTATCCTTAATAATAGATACCACTCTTAGTCAATAGGTGAATTCAATCAGCACTTTTGTTCAGTGAATGTAGACAGCCATTAGTGGGGTCCATCAACATTACATCTTCTTTCTTTATTGTCTACATTAATTTAAAACCCTCAAACACAGTGATATTGAGGGATTCAAGACACAATATATTGTACAACTATCCGCGATACATGTAAGCAAGAAAATTGAAAGATTAAAAGATGGTAGACCCCAGTTATGGCCGACTGATATCAGACCATCACTTGCTGACCGGGTTCGTCTATAGGAAAGTGAGGTTTTCATTTCACTTCTCTTTACTCTTTCAGCTTTGCATTCCAAAATGACAATGTGGATTCCATTATCTCTAGTGCTTCTAATGCTAGGTGGATTGAGTGAAGGACGCACAGGCATCTTGGAAGAACGGTGTCACTGCAGGCAAGTTCACCATCGGCAGGATATTATTTGTAAGGCAGATTTTGGTGAGTGACAGACAGACATATTTTCATATTCATTGGTCAGTATTTAGGGGATTGGGAGAGTGAGGTGGGTCAGCTAGCCTTTTGTGGTGGGTAGCAGTTTATAACTGATATGGGAACAAAGTCTTATGCAACTCTGAGAATAATATAAACAATACATGGACAAAAAGCAGTTTAAAAGCCTTCCCTTTAGCCAATTCAGGCTACATATACTTTTACAGGAATAATGTATATGACAAGCCCTCATCTCATAAGACCGTTTGGTCTAATGATAAGAGCATCTGCCCCTCCCATCGCTGTGCTTGATGCCCCGCATAAGCAATGGAGTTGGGAAAATAAGCAAGTGAGCCACACCTGGAAAAAAGACTGTGGCCGACTCAACTTGCTAACTAACTCATCTCATTATATAGTTCATCCATCTTCTTGGTTCTGTCTCATTAGTTCTGTCTCTTTCCCCTCTTGGAATCACCTGGTCCCTCAAGTCTGTCTATACCTCTACCCCTTACCTTAACCATAACCATTAACCATAACCCCTGGTTGTCGCGCCAGTCATAACCCTAAGAGGACTTATCAGATGGGGGACCAATCATACAGGAGAATATAGGGAGGGCTCTATTTTCAATAGATGAGGTAATTAATAATAATAAGTAATGTAAATTAAATCAATAATGAGAAATGAAAAATAATAAAAGAGCTAGATTATTATAATACTTCATTTAAAGGGCAAACACCCCCCATGAAATATCTTCCTGTGTGACTATGCAAACATGGTCCACTGGTTTTCTATGCCAGGCCAATGTGAGGTCATTCTCAGAATTCTACAGAGCAGGGAGCTGTTATTATCCAAACAAAAGCTGCTTTCTGTATAGAGTAAAAATTTGTCAAATATACTATGAAAACAATCTACTCTTATTTTGAACAATTTAAATGCATGGCAAGACAAATAGCTAAACTAAATTAGACCATTTATTTGGCAAAGGATAGGTCAATATATAAGTATTTAAGCCATCAAGTTAACTCAGTCTTCACTGAATTAAAACTTTCAAGATTTTGTCTCACATTTAGTCCATTTTCAGGACATGATTCCGTTTTAAATTTTCTTTCCTTGTTCTTCTTCTTGATATTCCATTTTCAGCCTATCGTGTCCGCATCCAGAATGCAGGTTTTACAACAGCACCTGGGGAGCCTTATGAATGGATGCTCTTTTACCCTTACTGGAAGTATGAGGCAGAGATTGTGGAAACATTTAAAGCTCCCCCACACATGACTTTAAGAGACGATGACATCGCTGAATTTTACACCCCCATAGAATCTCTCTGCGGGCTACCTACATTGTATGATCATGGCATTGAAGACTATTTTTTCTCAGGTATGACATTCTGTATGAGATCAAAATGTTACACAGATACTCAACCTTTATGAAATTATGTTGAAAAATACTTAAAAGATCAATCCTCTTATCCCAAACTACACTTCTTGTAGGGGCTGTTTACAGAAATTTTTAATAATTGGCTCAACTCTTTGATTGACAGCTAATTCAAACAATGCAGAACACCAAAGCTTACATTAAACAGCATGAACTGTGCTAAGAGTGTTTTGATTACATAAATTGGGCTTTTTTATACTCACCCTGAAGCAATTAACTGAGATTGTGTCTGGATGAGAATGAATGAATTTTAGACAATTGTGGGAGGAGCTAAAGTAAGAAGGTTAGGAGAATTGGTACTGCTTGGGGTGAGAAAATTGGGCCTTTAGTAAGCAAAGGCAATTGATGAAGCTGCCCCCTTCATTGCTTTCGAAACCACAGGTTATCTACAGTATCTATGCAAACAGCAGTGGCATACTGAAGGAAGTCAGGACAGGGACGAATCACATTGGGGTCTGGGCCCTTAATTGATGAAGAGAATTAGAGCTGGTTAGGATGAGAAGATTTGGCCTTTAAAGGAAGTCATTCATTCACCCCAAATTAAAACTTTGCAGGTAGTTTACATGAATTTATAATTGGCATAGCTCTTTAATTGACATCAAATTAAAAAAAAAAATGCAAAGTAGCTCTTACACTATATCATGCACTGCGACAGTTTTGATTTCAAATTAGGGCCTTGTTTATGGGTATGCCTTGAAGCAGTAAACTGGACTTCTATCTAAATGAAAATTTGGTTTAGACAGTTGTTTGAGGGGCTAGAAATAAAAAGGAAAGGAAAAGTAGAAGGGGGTAATGAATGACTGCCATCAAATAGAAAATTGCAAATGAAATAATGATCCCTTTCCTTGCCTACATTTAAGCGGTGGTCACACTACAACGAATTCAGATTTTAAGTAGTTTTTGTTAAAAATTTTTGTCCATCTCTGGTAGGAAGGTGCCGAAAATTTGCCAACCTTTGTTAATATTTTAATTGTACCACAGGACTATAAAAAATTGAATGTATGCTAATTATTTTGTGATATCACATCCACTAGACAGGTTTGATGGACTTTGCTGTCCGACTTATGCAGGCATGGCGTCATGTTAAAATCAGTTGGTCTTATTTTCATAGACTTCAGATGCAAATCACATGTTACACTGCTTGACAAATTTTTGGTTCTTTTCGACCAGAGATGGAGAAGATTTTCACAATTAGAGGCCTGAAAAAATTGGATCAGAATCTGATCCGAATTTGTTGAAGTGTGACCACTAACTTATAAATCTTACCTATAAATCCCTTTTTGCTACTAGGATATATTGCGGAGGGTGAAAATGGACACCGTTACATGGCCATAACGATCTGCACCTGGGTGCAACCATGGTCAGACTTGACAGAGGAACAGATAAAGGGACTGAAAGGTTCTTACAGTGACTGCGGTTGCACGGTAAGTGTTAAAGGGGGTTGCCTCTTCTTGTGAACAGGGTGGGTCTACCCAATGTTCCAGGATTCAACATTCTCAAGGTTCAATGGTCTCCATATATCTTAATAAATTGGTGATGATTGCAAGGTTTATTATTCCCTGGGTACCGTGTTCCCAGAAGTGCAGATGCTCCAAAATTTGGGTACATTGAACCTGGGGAACAGTGAACCATGAGAATATTGACATAGCCCCACCAGAAGTTATTAATTTTGAGTTAGAAGTTTTAAGGACTTCAATGTTGCATAAGCAAGGTAAACCAAGCAGTGACTCCTAGCAAATTTCAGGACAGTGTGCTACACTACTTCAAGTTGGGATGACCGCTCTTTGAATTTAAAGGCAGTTATTCGTTACGCTAAACTACAGTTTCAGTATGCATACATCAAAACTCTAAACTGGTACAGCTCTTTGATTGGCATCACATTCAAACAATGCATCATAGCTAAATTAAACAGCATGGCCACTGAGAGTGTCTTGATTACACATTATGGACTTGTATGGCCACTGGGGCAAGTATTGAAGCAATAAACTAGGATTGTTCCTGGATAAAGATGAGTTTCAGATAAATGTGGAAGGGGCTAGAAGTAAATAGGTTGGGAGAATTGGAACTGTTTAGGATGATGAAAATATGCCTTCAAAGTTTGTATGACATGAAAATGACAAAATTGGGTACTTCATGAAAAAGCATTTCAAACAAAGAAAACTGTGGCAGTTCCCATCAAAACCTTTCAAAAAGTAACAATTTTATAGGACAATTTCTGATTTGCTCTAAATCATTACTTAATATGTGCTAAATATGCATGTCTTCTGATGTCATGAGACAGACATGCCATATGGCTAATCCTATCCTTCGTTTTTACAATCTTCATTTCAAGGGCAGTTGTAACATCAGTTTTCATGAGGTTTTGTACTTTGAAAGTTTATACTGTGTCCTATATAAAATCATCAGTATCAATCGCCAAAATAAAACTAACTGTATGAAGAGTACTTAAGAGATAGTTAATATAAGGTTAACAAAGACATGTCAACAATCTGCAACACTCCACATCATTATTTTTGCATAAGCACCCAGCTGCTTCAAAAACATTCAAACTTTGAAGAAGTATATCTTGAGAACCATCCAAGATGTTGAAATAATATCAGTGAATTTTTCCTTAGAAAAGTTCACTCTGTAACTAATCTGAAGTCAGGCCATTTTGCTGACACGTCACACAACCTTTAAGAACACTGAACTTGAGAAACATTGGGCAGACATATTCAAAGAACTTGCATCAAAGAATGAGCCTGCTGAGCCATCAACAGGTATTAAATTCACATGCATGTCCTCAATAAATTACTGTAACAAGCAGGAAGGAAAAGCAGACGAGCTATGTTGGCAGTTAGTTTCTCTAGATGTAAATGCTACAATTGCCTGTGATTTAATATTGATATCTCGAATTGGTGTAAAAATTCTTCAACTTTGTGAAAATTTGTTCCTTGTTGTCTCAAGATTGGCTGTGGGAAAGGAAATCTATCTCATACAAAAGACTTCCTCTAACACTTGTAGTTTCCGGTCCAATGGTCAACTGCCAAGAACTGAGTTTGGGAAAGTTGTATGATTACCACTTTTTATCACAAATGCATCATGAAAAATAATTTTCCATAGAAACAGAAGTTTTGACGTTTTTTTGTTTTTTGTTTTTTTTTGTTTTGCAGTGGAATGTATGCTTCTGACATTTGTAACTAAATCTTGTCCTCACATTTAAATGTTAATTATCAAAACAGACATGCAGCCCTACTTTTAGGGAGAAAAAATCATAAAGGTGTTCTGTGAAAGCATTTACTTTAGACACTACGTTGTATTTTTTTTATACTTCTTTGCAGATATTCCCAGCAAGTTCAGGGCTACTCCTTAACAATGCTCCACAGGACAAGTTCAGAATGGAGGAATGCCTGTTTAACCCGATCAGTGCTGAGGTTCACAATGTACCTGACTGTGAACAGCTCTATGGTTTCTGCAAATGGAATGAGGAACAAAATACCTGCCATTGGGAGGACATAGGAGCTTATCGAGTTTGCTTCAAATCACGCCAGCAAAAACTTAGCCAAAACGGAAAAGCGGCTGTCATGACCAAGGAAGGCTGTGCTATATATTCGGGCAAGAAAAGAAAGCAGTGCATCTTAAAGTTCATTAGATCCCGCAACAGGAGTTCTTAGTTGCAAGCATGGCACTTTGCGCAAATGGGATTGTACTTGAGGAGGACAGTTCAATGGCATTTTGAAATACTAATTTGTGCAGAGAGCATTTGTTGAATCCATACCTGTTTGGCATTTAAATAATGTTATGCATATTACTACATGTACCATTAAAATGCTCTTGCAGTTTATAGTTGCTTGCATTCCTCTTTTGAAGGTGTAGAGTGCATTTTTAATGGGAGAATTGTGCTGAGTGAGAAGGTATTTGCATTGGTGTAACTGTCATGAGCCAATCAGTTTAAACATTTGAAAATAAAAAAAGAAGCATCAAAATATGGTCTCAAGGGAACTATTTGGAGGAATAACAAAAAAACTTAGCAAAAAAGGGTCGGGTTTATCCCCAGCTAAATGTCATTAAGTGGGAATAAATCCTTTCCTCCTCAGAGACACTGCAACTCCAGTTTGTCACTTTTGTATCAAGTTTATTAAAGAGCAAAATTAACAACTTGGGATTAAATGTATTTTCTTGGCTTAAAGGGTGTCTACCCCAATGTTCCCGGAGTTCAAAATGTTCCCAAGGTTTGATGTTCCCAGTTTTCGTATATCTCGATGATTTAACAATGATTACAGGGTTTGTTATTCCTGTGGTTCATCTTCCCAGAAGTGCTTATGCTCCCAAGATGCATGAACATTGAACTTCAGGAACAGCGAACCTTGGGAACATTGACATAGCCCCGCTTAAAGGGGTACTTTGCATGAAACTTTTGAATTTGCTTATTCATATGTATCCAAAATTATTAAAAGTAAAAATTATTTGTACCATATCATGAAATATTTTGGAATGCTGGGTGAAGCCCCCAAAGGTTTTCCTTCTTCATGTTTGACAATTGTATATTATTTATATTAGTCACATGTTACACAAACATTAAATCAAATAAGAATTATCTTTTAGCCTTTTTATTTTTTGTTACTTTCTTTAATGCACTTATCAAGTGGATTACTCACCAAACTAGCCCCTGGGGACACTGTCACACTGTCAGTCAAATGTGGGTCAATCATAAATCACAGCTGCAGTATGACATATTTTGCCATATTAAGACAAAACTGTACAGAGTGACTAAGATGTGAGTCACATTTCCTCAATTGTCAGTCACTACTGCAACCAAGGGTACAGATCACTATTGTTCAATTCTTACACATGCACAGAGATGGCAGTAAGTGACTTCTGTAATTAGTTTTGGTGGCTATGAGTGCTTTTACACTTGGTCTCAAGCGAGGGGATCAGCCTAGATCTGGATCTGATCCACCCCTCGAGATCAACTTTGTAGTGTGAAAGCTCTCACACTCAGGATCAGATCCGGAGATTTTGATCCCTCCCTCGTGGGCATATCAGATCTTGCACAGGGATCAAAAACCATTTGTGAAAGCTTGAAAGGATCAAGATGATCTGAGATCAACATGACACATGATGCAACTTCCTGTTTCTCCTGCAAAATAAAACATACACATGCACTGCACCAGGTGTACAAAGGAAACAGTCATAGGCATATGGGAGTAATTTTTTATGAGGGGGAAAGAGCATTTTTTGCCTGAACAGTGTCACCGTTTATCATGTTTTGTCCATGTTTTGCTTAATAGTCCAACTTTTTTCCGGAATCGGGAGGGTGAGTGCCCCTCCCCCGGCACCCTGCCTACGCCTCTGGACACAGTGCAAATTTACTTCCTGTTTGATGATTGCTTGATCGTCACTTGATTCACTGTGGGGGATAAATGTGAAAGAAAGCCTTTGATTTTGAGGGAAGGAGCTGATCCAGATCTGATAGCCCCCTCGAGATCTGATGATCAGCTCTCAAGTGTGGAATTGGTCTGTACACATTCTCCAAAGACCGGGATAAACAAACCAACCCCTCACCTACAACACATATTCCAAAACTTAAATGTGAATGAACAATTTGTGAAATCATGATCCATAACTTGAAGAGGAATCCAAAGTACGGTTTAGTGCAGTGGATTGTGTTTAAATTATCTTTTCTGTGTTAAAATTGCTTTTTAGTCTGCTGAAAAGTAGCACTGAGACCCCCATTTTCATTTCAGTTGGCTAGACACTAAGATGGTGTTGTAAGCACATTCTGACTAAAACAAGGTATTAAACGACATACACTATGTGATGAGCTGGGTTTGTATATCCCACATTGTACTCCACCTAATTCCATGCAGCAAGGAATAAGTAAACTCCTTTGTTGACTGACAATGTTCCTCTAAATCATGCAAGGTTACAGCCCATGAAACCACGTGACCAACCTGTCAAATTATTTATGTTTGGGACTAAAACATATCAAACAGGTAGTGCATATTCTGAAATTTACTAAAAGGGTATGTTTACAATTACAGATGAGTATTATTTCTTGATATTTTCATCAGTAAGGTACACCCTTAGTCTATGTTTCGGCAGCAAACCTACACGAGCTGGTAGCAATCCCAGGGTTAGTTTGCTTTTCGCAATTTTCGATTGTTAAAAAATCTGCAAAGTCATGGCTTTATCTACCACGGAATTTCTTAATGAAGGTAGTGCTACGTGTCATGCATTTGATAAGTGCATAAAATTTATGCTACTAGTGGAAGAACATGAAATGAATTCTTCAAAATGTTTTTGTAAAACACTTAAACACTTCTTTTCTTCTGTAAATATGTTTGGTTACATAATTAATCAAGAGAATATTAGAATCATTTAGGAGAATTAACCCCCCCTCCCACTTTTGGAAACCTGTAAAGTGAAGACAAGCTTGCCATGTTGCAGTTTGCTAGGGGTGAATGAACTTGTTCTCCTCTCCCAGTTCCTTCCCTTTGATTCAGCCACTGGATAATAAGCCACGTACGATAGTGATGGCCCACAGGCCAACATCATTACCTTTCTCTGCTAAAGGCATTACAAACCAGCATTTCCAAATATGTTATCAGGCAAGATACATTACAGTTACTGCAGATTTGTAGGGACTACAGATGTAAATAGGAAGTAATGATCCAGGGGCAAAGTTGGTAATTAATAAATTTTAAAGTTTTTTGTCCCCAGACATGATGACTAGCCACTTTTCAATGTTGGTGTAATCTATCTTAATGTTATGGTTTTAAAAGTGCAAGGCTAAAAAGAGAGTACTTTTTTAATTCCTATTTAAGTTAATGAACTTCCTAGATGGTATACAGCTTGTGGCAAAATCAGAGACAATTATTTTGACCTTCCAGTGAACTGCCAGCCAAAGTGGTAAAGCCCAATGTATACTATGCTTGGTATCTTTTAAAGTGGGAATAAATTAATCAGGTATAAAATGAAATTTGTTTTGACTTAGTTAAATGTGTATTACACTTTACTGAAAAAGTGACAGAGGAGCTAGGTTATACCAAACAAAAAAAGTCACCAATATCAAGTGCTCTTCCATATCCCAATGAATTTCCCCTCCCCCCTACCCCCCAAACCTAAAGATGTATAGGCCTGATAGTAGACACATGAAAACAATATTACTTGTCTTTTCTTTTCAGGTGGCATAGGCATCACTTGTCATACCTTTTTTTTTCGCAATGAACATCACTTTTTCTGATCACATTTATGTCCTTGTCAATTTAAAACCTGTATAAAAATTTCTGGGGGTTGGAATCTTTTTCTTTCATGGCTATGCCCCCCCTATCCCTATTTCACCTCCACTTCAGCTCCATAACCTGGAGAAGTTGTTTCCAATCCAGATTTCAAAGTGTCATTAAGTCATTAGCTCTACCACTACAAGCATTATTTGGCAAATCAGAGCTACATTAAGGACCAACTCTCTCACCCCAAACTACATTTCTTGTAGGGGTTTACTGATGCTCTCAGTTCGCTCAGCTCTTAAACTGACAGCTAATTCAAACAATGCAGAATACCAAAGTTTATATTACACACCATGAACTATACTGGGAGTGTTTTGATTATACACATTGAGCTTTTCTATACTCACCCTGAACTAAAGCAATAAACTGAGATTGTGTCTGGATGAGGATGCATTTCAGACAATTGTGGGAGAGGCTTAAGGAAGAAGATTAGTAGAATTGGTGCTGTTTCTGGTGAAAGAGTTTGGCCTTCAATTTATTCTGTGACACCTATTAAATATTGGTCACATTATTGACCATTACAATAAAGAACATTTTTAGAAGCATTATTTGAAGAAAAAATTTTTTTATTTAACTTGTTATTGATCTTGTTAGTATCACAGCATAAAATTCAATTTTGTCTTCTGTTTTGGCAGTATGTAAATAAACATTTGCTTTAATGTTTATTTTTTTTGTCAGAGATATATTCTTCATTTACCATCCTACCTTTGTGATGGTAGTAAATGGTACTGCAGTCTAACCCAAAAATGATAAATAAATAGCATATCAACATATGGTGCAAAAATCGATTTACCCTATCACCTGAACGCAGATGAATGCAGATGACGTCACAGAGATTACATGAAATAGCCTTTCTGAAATTGCCTACCATTGACAGTCTGAAACCCGACTTATAGGCAGTAAGTCCAGTTTTAACTTGATGTTAGCACCCACAAGTATAAACATGCTAAGGCTTATTGGATTTTATCATATTTTGTATCAATTATTAGGGTTGGAGTGGCACTAAACTGTAAGAGCTGACATCAAGGAGAACCTGAATTGCAGCTTTACATTGGGTTATAGACTGTTTAGTGATAGGGAATTTCAGTAAGGGCTTTTTTATGTAATGCTTGATGAGGTGAGTGTTTATTTGGTTGTGTTTCAACCCAAAGAGTATAGCAAAGTCCAATGCAATCAAGATTTCCAATTAATTAAGTTTTTACATCAAATCTAAAGAGGAAGGGTGGGGAAGGGGGAAGTTTGATACCGGAGGAAAGATAGTCATCCGACCTTCTTCAATATTACTTTTAAGAGGCCATGCAGCTCAGGGCCAGAGAGAAGCAACTAGAAAGTGATGCCCATAGAAAAAAGGTTTTAACCATGACTTGGTACAATTTTTTGTATCTTCCTGCAACTGCTCCTTGTTGAAATATACTTCCCATGAGCCTCTCCTGCCCCTTCCCCCCCCCCCACCTTTCATACAAATCTTGCCTAGGGATTAATTGTTGAGGAAATGGAGGGGTGACTCTTTAGAAGACCCTACTGTGTTGAACTTTGTAAGGGGCATCAGCATGTCTCCCCAAACTACTTTGAAGCAAAATCATTAAATCTCAGGTTTTTTTCTTTTTATTTCTCTTAGTACCCTTCATAATATTTATTGACTTCAAAATTAAACCAAGCAGTAACTCCTGGCAAATTTTACATAGGAGGAGGAAAAATATTGTCACATGATTTTCAGGATCCAATCATTAACCAAGATAGCTGGACTGCGCTAATCCAAATTGGGGCGACTGCACTTCCCCCTTTTTACACCAACTGTGACCGTGGCCAGCTCAATTTGAAAAAGTTGGTAGGAAACTGAGCCATAAAACTCCATCTAAATAACTAACTTTACACCTTGCAACCTTCATGCATTGCTTCTTCAGAAAGTGACACAGAAACGCAGTAGATCAAAGGTAGTGTGGAGTGTGTGACTGATGGTATACATGTGGGTTTGTTACAAAGATATTATAAAGGTAGATACCAAACTCCTATCCTTACACTGTTAGACACGCTGACTCCTCATGGAGGCTCAATCGGAGGGGCGGAAGTGTTCATTTGACATGCGCACGGTTCTATTCCGTGATCTGCGTGCATAAACATGGATACATGACAGAAAATTCCATTGTGACGAGATGTCATTTTGCGTGCATTTTCAAAACAAGTTATGTACGCGAAAACTACTTTTCTCTGTGTATACTTTGGAGTAAAAGAGACGCACCCTTCTGCGTGCTGGGAAAATGAACGCAGTGGTTGGTTTTTCGTTGCAAGCACGTAAGAATGTAAACGCGTGTATATATGTGCGCTTCAAAGATGTCATGGCAACTGACCAATCAGTAAGCCAGTGAACTTCAAACCAGACGTTATGCGTTAACATTCAAATGTTCTTAAGTAGAAAGTCGGTGTAGATTAAAACTGTTTCATGTAAGTGTAATTTATTGAAGAACTGTGTTTGCAGGAGTTGCAATGTTTTAAAATCACACGTATATATACACTACCAGAAGATATCAAGTAGCTGTTAGCTTCCAAAACAACTGATCAGTGATCAGCACTTCCGCCCCTCCGAATCGGCCTCCTTTAGGAGTCACAGCGCCATTTTAAGTTTGGTATCTATGTTTATAATATCTTTGGTTTGTTATGTGATCTGTGCCCTCAAATGAGCTTCAGGATGAGTATACAAGACCCCAATGTGTTATCAAAACACTTTCAGTACTTCACATGCTGCATAATATGAGCTCCAGTACTTGGCAATTTTTGAAGTAACTGTCAAAGAGCAGGCCGTTCCAATTGAGAATTTCTGTGGACATTTTAAAAAAAATGTCGTTTGGGTTGAGAGGATTAGGCCTTTGACACTGGTACATATGTCAAAGGAAGAATGCATGAAACTACCACAGCCAACTGAAGAATAATTAATAGACCAGCAACCCAGTGACTTGGGGGTAGATGAACTAGGTACCAATAACGAAGTATATCACCATGAAGCGAGTCACCTGGGATGATCAGATATGTGAGTCTGCCGTGCACCATCCGTTGCTATTAGGTCTGGCGGCCATTTTTCAAAATGGCGGCCATGTTTTAGCCGGCATCATTTTGTTTGATAATAAAACTTTGATACAACCATCTACCAAAATTTGTGAGTTGTCATATGAAAAAAAATTAAACTTCCTATCCAATGGTACCATATTTGATGGATATTGTGCTGAATTAAGTTACACTTTGGGGCAAAAAGTGTAATTTTTAGCCAATTTTTCCCAAAATTTAAATTACATTAATTTACATATTTCTTCATATTTTTTACTAATCTCAAGATAATATACTGAAACTTTCTTAAAAATGTTTCTTATAAAAAGGTACTATTGTGTCAAAATAACAAGGTTAGAGCTTTTTAAAACCGAAAGTCAGTCTTTCAAAGTTAACAATTTGAAATTTCAGGAAATAGAATTTTGAACCTAAAATAGTATCTCGCCCTGTTCTCATTTCGCATCAGCTCAAACAGAACAACTGATTGGGCCCAACTACAACCAATATTGTACACTTTGGGTTTTAAATATAACATTCAGGACTTGTGATTACAAGATACATGCTTGTGTTGATTTTCAGACATCTTGTATCAAATCCAAGATAGCCGCCATCAGTCAATGCACTTTTGGCCCATTTTTCTTGAATTGCAGCATTTAATGCTCATTTTCGATTAGAACAACGGTGATCATAACAATTCCTTCGAAGCAATTATTACCGTTTTTCAGCAGCTAAAATACTGACCAGTTATGACTCATTCACACCTCACCGAGAATTCCACAGGCCTCGCGGAGATTCCCGTAAAACTGTGTACGGGCTAGACCATTCGTGAAGGGTGTGAATTAAAAAGAGGATTGATGAATTCTATAAACGTCACGCTTATAGAAAAGACCAAACAAAATATCTCTTAAACAAAAAGATAAATAAATAAAAGAAGAGAAAAAACAAGAATGATTAGAAAAAACACTAAGAAATGAAGTTAAACTCACACCTACGCTGTGATGATTAGCATCGCCATGACAGTCACCTAATTCGTTAAGTATTTAGCACATTTTTTGGAGGCAAATTATATGACAGCAAACAAGACTGGGCACATAGCTGAAACATATTTTAAAATTGCATGGGTGTCTGCATGTTTAGCAGAACTGAAGTTATAATCAGTTAGGATATTAACTAACAATGTTCACCTGTTCACTGATTTTCAAACAGAAAAACAAATTTTCAAATTTTCAAACAGAAATTGCAATGTTTTGGATATGAATTGGAAATAACAATATTCTTTGCTTCTCTATAAAGTTCCAACTAAAGCATTACGTTCAAATTATTAGAAATAAATTTTAAAGAATAATATATACGTATGTGTTTAGGTCTAAACATACCTCTCCCTCTATAGGGTAAATGTCGAGGAAAGGTGGGGTGGTGGAGTGATGGGAGTGCCTAAATCAATTGACCGTTATGTACCACTTTAGAATAGATACAAAATGTACTCAACGAAGTTTAGGACTGCTGAAGGTTGCATCCCAGTGCACAAACAAACGAGTGGTCATTTCTTTCTTGATCGAAAATTCTGAATGAAAGATAGATATAAGGAGAAAATAGTACATTGACCCCCAGCCGCCACCTTGGGTTACAAGCTATGAGTGTAAGAAAGAGTGCCCTTGTCCTCTGTTGTATCTTCTGGTGCCTTTTGACCAAATATCGCCGTTGTTCTAATCGAAAATGAGCATTAAATGCTGGATTTCAAGAAAAATGGGCCAAAAGTGCATTGACCGATGGCGGCTATCTTGGATTTGATACAAGATGTCTGAAAATCATCACAAGCATGTATCTTGTAATCACAACCTGAATGTTATATTTAAAACCCAAAGTGTACAATATTGGTTGTAGTTGGGCCCAATCAGTTGTACTGTTTGAGCTGATGCGAAATGAGAACAGGGCGAGATACTATTTTAGGTTCAAAATTCAATTTCCTGAAATTTCAAATTGTTAACTTTGAAAGACTAACTTTCGGTTTTAAAAAGCTATAACCTTGTTATTTTGACACAATAGTACCTTTTTATAGGAAACATTTTTAAGAAAGTTTCAATATATTATCTTGAGATTAGTAAAAAATATGAAGAAATATGTAAATTAATGTAATTTAAATTTTGGGAAAAATTGGCTAAAAATTACACTTTTTGCCCCAAAGAGTAACTTAATTCAGCACAATATCCATCAAATATGGTACCATTGGATAGGAAATTTAATTGTCTTTCATATGACACCTAAAAGTTTTGGTAGAAGGTTGTATCAAAGTTTATTATCAAACATAATGATGCCTACTAAAACATGGCCCCATTTTGAAAAATGGCCGCCAGACCTACTAGCAATGGATGGTGCACGGCAGACTCACATATCTGAACATCCCAGGTGACTCGCTTCATGGTGATATACTTCGTTATTGGTACCTAGTTCATCTACCCCCAAGTCACTGGGCTGCCGGTCTATAAGCATTGTCCAATTTTTCATTACTGTTATTACATTTCTTATTTATTTCATTTTCTTGGTTTTGGCCACCTATAGTCCATGCCTCTTTTTTTTACCATTAAATTCCAACACACTTTTCACTGTGTGTAATCAGGATAATATGCAATACTTGATAAGTTTCCTTAAATTGCTTTTATGGATCTCAGTGAATCATCTAAAACAGATATACATGAAGCTACCATGTTCCAATGTTAAAGTCTTTGGTATGACTCGACATGGAAATGGAACTTTGGGCCTTCTGTGTGAGAGGCAGATGCTCTTACCGTTACACCAAACATGCAGTCTTGCAACCTATCAGTGCATCTGGTACAATTAAACCTGAAAATTTTTGAAATAGCTATTGACTGCGATAATTTGTGGGATTATGCCACCGCTATGTTTATCTAGGCATTTTATGTTAATAGTCATTTGCACATGGTACAATGAGTTTTGTCAGTCACACACCCCTACCTCACCCCACGCCACCCAACCCCAGCCAGTCCTTACATGTAAAATATGTTGAGTTAACACCAGGAGGCCTATAAACTATTACAAAATTATGAAAACTTTCTTTTGAGTTGTATCAATGCCTTAAAGCAAAGTAAGGAAGGGTGAAATATTTTTTTCTGTCCTAAACTGGAGAATGGGGTGGGGGAGGTTGGGAATGGGAGGAGATAACTTTTTAGAAACAGATTTGGCAAAAATGCGATATGTTTCACGAAAACAGCTGTCAAAAAAGTTCAACAGATGTTACTCCGTCACTTTGTAGTGGAAAAAAAAATGTTTAAGCAATTATTCGTTATGTGCAACTTAAACAGATGGCTGGATTAAGTGCTTTAGATGTTGTTACATCTTTTTCCTGATAAATTGAGGGGAAACAACTTTCGTAAAAGAAACCATTGGTCCATGCTAAAACTTGGAACTCAAAGACATCCATCAAACTATGAATGGTTTTAAACTTACTGAAGTGGTAATAAAAGAATAATGCACCAGGCAGCAACAACATTGGCAAGAGAGACAAAATAGTTGCAAAATTTAATGTAGTTTTAAATCGGGCACTGATTTTTATATCCTGTGACGCAGACTAAAATATCAGACAGAATTGAGATCATGATTATCAGAACGGCTGAATGATTTGACCCCATAAGATTGGCTGACGTCAATGATTGCATAGTTATTGTTAATTCAACAAAAGAAAGTCAAGCAGCTTAAAGTCATGCTCAAAGTCCATTTTTCAGGTCTGTTTTGCTATTGGTTGAAACATTAGACTAGGAGTACAAACATTGAATGGGAAGCTTAATTAATCACTTTTCTCAAATTGTATAAAAGTGGCAGATTTTATACGACCCCATCATAAGAATTGCAACGTTCAATTAAGATAACTGTTTAAAAACTGGTGTGAAAGGTTTGAGGAGCATACATGCAACCATGTTTGGTACAATCTTCATCGTGAGTTTAATTTTCTTAGCTGGGACGAGTTACGGAGAAAAGGAGAAAGGAAATGGGGAAAGATGTACATGCAACATGGTTCATCATGTACAAGAGCATTTCTGTCTCTCAGACTTCGGTAAGGTTCTCTTCATTTCTTTCATTTCTTTGTTTAGAATATCTCACAAGCTATTTTATTTAATTTTATCACTTTGTTTAGACTATGTAAGGAGGGACTGTCTAGGTATAGAACCCAGAATGCAGAGTGGAATTTGGTGACTTATTCATTCATATGATATATGAAATATGGGGATGTGCATCATGTTAGAAACTTAGAATGGGAGATAAAAAGTGCTCACACCAACATTTTCTCAAAGCCCCAATTAAGTCATCTGCATGTACACCAATATGTTATACCATTTTTTTTTGGGGGGGGGGAGGGTTGAGGAAGGGGCTATGCATTTTTGTCCTCTACCTGAAATTTCTAGCTTATAGGTAAACTACCCCAAACAATTTTTGCCCTCATAAAGTAGCCTATTTTTTAAGTCGATTATGCAAACTTTGAAACGTACATTCCTGTTTTTTGTTTTTTTTTAATTTTTCAGGCCTACACCCCAAACTTTTTCTAGAAGCCTGGGTATGCTTAAGTTAGGCGACTGTGACTAAATAAAAAAAAAAAAAAAACAGAAATATCTGGCATATTTACTTAGAGAGAAGCAATACATTTGCACATGGATGTAGCCAAGCAAATATTAATTATTCTCGATAATCTCCAGTTTCTAATTGGAAGTTACTTGCTTAATTAAAGATAACCCATACTAAACTCTACCAGTTACCAGTCACCTTAGGTGAATTATGAAGTAAAAATCACAAGACCATTTACTCTATTGACACAATAGACCCTTTGAGATGGTCAGCTCACAACTTCGGGGGTGAAGAGCACAGTAATCTATTCACAGATTGACGGCATGGGTGATTCTGGGAGTTGAAAACTCCCATGATCCAAAGTTTAAAAGCAAAATGATAGCAACAAATTTTCTTGATTACTAGCTGAATAAAAATTAAAATCAGACTACATTTGGAGGACTATCATGTCGGAAAAAATACCCTTAGAACAATCTCGTCAGAAACTGTTCTCATTACTAATTATATGCCCATTTAAGAATTTGGAAATGACCATGAAGGTTGACATTTGATAGCACTTTATCTCAGAATAAGCTAAAAGGGGATGTAGCCATTCAGACCATTTTAAGTAATTTGATTCCCTTTTTGCCAGCACTTATTTCAGGATTTGTTGTAAGTTGTTATTTGAACCCCAAAGTTATTGGGCTTCTATTGTACCAGAATGCCGAATGGTAATTAGATATGCTGCTCATTGAAGCAGCTAATAGGAGTAATGAACCAGTGGTCTGGTACTTTAATTGGGAACTGCAGTTTTTCCCTAAAAGCTGTGGTAGCCATAACGGATCTCCTTAAAGTGTAACATCCCGTAATGATGGTGACTGTTCCCCACCAACCCCCTTCTTTGGATCAGCTAGTTGCAATATACCTGTAACATGTACACATCTTTATGGTATGACATCACAAGAGTTTTGTTCTGTAGCAACTGTGCCTAACTAATATAGAGGGCAGTAGACTAAAAGTACTCTCCTAGGGTTCAATTTCAAAAACATTCAAAGGTGCAAACTGCAAGATGTTACAAATTTGTTCAGTTGAAAGTTCCCCAAATTACCGTAACATATTCTTCGAATCCAAAAGAATGTATAAAAGAAAAAAAGAACTTAAATCAAGACTGAGTGTTCACTCTACAAAGAAAAAAAATGACTCATTTTGGTTTGATATTTTCCACTCCAAATTGAGATTGGTCCCCAATTTCACTCTAAAAAAGTGACTTTCCATGCACAAAGAAGACTTTGCAGAATATTTAGTTCTACTATGCCACAATGTGTTTACTGGGCCTGTAACCAGGCCAGATACTGACAGGAAGGATGCTGGAGGGGGGTTGGTTCCAGGGGTTGGAGGGGGGTGGGGGGTGTAATATCTGGATGAAGTATGTGCCACCAATGTTTTACAAGAATTGGAATCATAAACTAACATCACTTTATCCACATAGTTTTTCCTGGGGTTTCCCTGGGTTTCATGGCTGCACTCACATGTCTATGAATTAATAAGATACCTTGGCAAAGAAACTTAGGTGTCATATCACATAGTAAGATTAAGAAAAATAAAATTCATTTTTATGTTTTTTTTTTCTCCTCAACCATGGCTGAAATTCAATGAACCATTTTGGTTTCACAGTTGCCTGCATTTCAGGCTTTAATAAGGAGTGTGTTGATACACAACACAACTTTCTCAAGAATCAGTGGGCTATTTCTTTATTTAAACCTTGAAAATGCAGCACTGCCACCATGCTCTGACATAAACATTGCTACTTAAATGCATAGTCCAGCGCCAAATTTACTTTTGATATAACAAAGTGGAACATACAGCATTGTGGTGAAATGTTATTATTAATTTTCCATATTCAGTTCTAGAGATGTTAGTGGAAAAATTTTCTGCATAAAATAAACTTGACACAAGCAGGCATGATGTTATGGACTCACATTGTTGGCCAATTTTTGTTTTTATGTATAATTTACCACCAATTTAGTGCAACTAAACTCTGATATACTGATACCATATGTGCATCCCTGAGGAATGGGATTTTAAAAACTTTGTATGCCTTAGGGACAAGATAGCTTCCCTACTCAATCAAGGTGAAACTAACAGGATGCAAAATGAAGGAAAATAAAACATTGGGCCCACAATGTGAATCCATATCACAGGTGCTTGCTTGAAGTTCACTTTTTACAGAAAGTGTGTCAATTTCAATAAGCCAGTTCAGTTTGGTAATTCGTTTTGGTGGCTCTGCACATGAGACATCATCCAAATCATCAGGATGAACAAACCGATCCGGCACTTACAACATGTTTTCCAAAATCTGAGTTAACACAAAAATTTATTGAAATCAATCTTTCTTAATCCATCCCTAATGTAAGAAAGGATCTCAAGTGTGGTTTTTGTGCACTGGATTGTGTATCAATTGTCTTTTTGGTGTAAAAAGTTGAATTTTGACCTGCCACTAAGTAGCAGAGAGACCCCTATCTTCATTCAACTTGGGAAGATACTTAGAAAGTGTTGTATGCACGAATTGACGAAAACAAGGGAACACTGTACGCTACGTGCTGAACTTGGTTTGTATATCCCACACTGTGTCCCACAATTCCATGCGTCACCAAATTACAGAACTAAGTTATTGCTAATATCTTGAGAACAGAATATGGGGAATGAATGAAACTTTTACCAGAGTTCTAAGAATAGAGGCTTTTCACATGACGTCATAATACTCTCCGGCGGCCATGTTGGAGTACATGTAACTACGTAGTAAACCACACTGGGCGTGCTTGCTCGTTGAATGTGTACACAACGTGCATACCACAATGCGCTCTGTGCAGTGCTTTCGGCACAAAGCCACGTGTATTTGGCATGTATGTCCTCCAGCATGGCGGTTCCGTGACGTAATTGCAAAGCCTCTATAGGTTCCTTTTTAAAGGTGTCAAGAATAAATTTGGTTCTGGACTATTATTTTAAAGAAAAGATTTAGTAACTCCAATTTGGATCAATAAACTGCAGTTTACCCTACTATATAAATGACTCTTAAAGGGGCTCATTGAGTTGGTTCTTGAATTTCACCAAATTTTTCCAAACCTGTTAAGTTTTCTTCACAGATCAATGGCAAATGACCAAACTTAGACAATCCCAATATGCTACATAAAAATAACTGTTTTATGAGTGAGAACTTGATGGCTCAATTCCGTTTTCAAAAATTCATGACCACACTCTTTCAAATTATGCACAAAGGTGTTACAAGTGAGGGCACCCAAAAATTAAAGATTCAAAATCTTTTTCTGCAACTATTGGATACAGTATGATACTTGGCTAATCATGCTAATTACAAGTTAAACATTAAGTTATCAATATCAACTCAAAGAGCGCTTTTAAGAAGCAGATGGAAAATCAACATGGCAATATTTTATTTACTCAATGAATTGTCAAATTTTTCAGGAATATTTTGATACATGTGGAGAACAGGGGTAAGCCTGAGACTTCTAAAAATAAGAGGAAATGAGCCTGAGACCTCTGAAAAAAAGTAAATTGAGAGGCAGGCTCCATGACTGGGGGTCCAGGTGCAAGCTTAACAGCCCCTAGTAGAACTGATGTCATCATAATACACTTCTGATTGGATTGAACTCTGAAGGCTGTTTGTAGATGTTTAATAGCTGAGATTTATAAGGCATTTATGACATAAACTTTTGGGAAATTTGGCACAAAGAGAGAGGAAAAGTACAAAAAAGAGGAAATTTCCTTTAAAAAGAGGAAGTATCTCATGCCTGAGAAAAGGCAATACTGAATTCTGAAATGAAAAATACCTGGAAAAGCCTAGGTAGAAGAGAAATTTGTGAGGCTTAGGTGTTCTTTTAACATAAGTTTTCGGAACTACTAAATGATGCCCTTTAAATCAAGGGATTCTGTACACTTAAATTGGCTCATTGAGTTGGTTCGTAAAATTTGACAAATTTTTTCCACACTTGTTAAGTTTTCTTCATAAAACAATGAGAAATGGTCAAACTTAGACAATCCCCATATCCTACATACAAATAACTGTTTAGTGAGTGAGTACTTAAAGGCATATTTTCATCATCCCAAACAGTTCCAATTCTCCCAACCTACTTACTTCTAGCCCCTCCCACATTTATCTAAAACTCATCTTTATCCAGACACAATCCTAGTTTATTGCTTCATGGCTTGTCCCAGTGGCCACACAAGTCCATAATGTGTAATCAAGACACTCTCAGTGCCCATGCTGTGTAATTTAGCTATGATGCATTGTTTGAATGTGATGCCAATCAAAGAGCTATACCAATTGAGAGTTTTGATGTATGCATGCTGAAACTGTAGTTTAGGGTGATGAATGACTGCCTTCAACAGTTCCAATTGCGTGATCATACGCTTTTTCAAATTATGCACAAAAATGTTTCAAGTCCGGACGAAACAAAACTCCAAAATTTAAACTTTTTCCGTAACTATTGGATATGAAAGTGGACTTACTCTTCTAACTACAAGCATTGTTATGTGGTAGTGACCCTTTAATACTCTCATTAAGGTATCGATCTCAACTCAATCAGCCTCTTTAAATAGTTTTACCTTTAATATGAATGTTTACATCTGTAGAATTTTGATAAATGTTTGGAACTTATTCGGAATTAGAAGCATATATTTAACAGGATTTAGCTATTGTTTTCAAATGTACAGTTTCTGATTCTCAGTACCATCGAAAGACAGAGCACTAAGGGCCAAGGGGTGGGGACAAAACCTTTTCAGGGGGAGGCGATGGTTTTTTTTTTCAGGGGGGAGAAATGTGTACAATAATGTATTAAGTCAATGTCAAACTTTTTTTAATAGTCTCTTGAGAAGGCAAAATATCTTTTTTATCAGGTGATCTATAAACCATGTTCCTCCCCCTTCCAAGAGCTGTTTGATTCATCCTCAATTTGTATTGCTATTTGCATTTGTTCTCTTCAGCATTGCATGTAAGGGTCCTGGGAGTAGAGACCTCCCCTCTCCCAGGTGAGACAGATTATGGTATGGTGCACAACCTATACGTTAGATATGGAGTGGAGGTGATCGAAAATTTCAAAGATGACGAGTTTGAGAAAGGACAGATTATCACAGTCTATTCCCCCCGACGTGGTATTTGTGGAAGAACTGATCTATTTGATCCTTTGGATGAAGATGCTACTAATGAATATCTCTTTGTAGGTGAGTCAATTTAAGCCTGGTATACACTGACACCCAACTACGGTAGACTTTCTGTCGTGGACAATTTGCATAAATAATAGACACTTCTTTGGTAGTCATGGTCATGTGACCTGGAACGAAAACACACAGATTGCATCCAACTAGGATAGAACATGTTCAATTGGACCAACAGCTTACAACACGACGGAACTCCAGTAGTGAAACTGGCCACACTGCCAGGACTACAACCGAGGTGACGTCTTGTTGCTTGGTATCGTTAGTTGTCGTGGCAGTTTGTACTGGGCTTTGAAGTTACAAGCACATTTTTTCCACTTTCTAATGCAGCCAATTTCATTTTGTAAAAATCTCACTTTTCATATTCTTCACCATAGACCCCTTTGTGAAACAGCTATTACAAAGGATTAGGGATAACAAAGGTGAGCAGTGGCATATGCAGGATTTCACAGGTGGGAGGAGCAACCTGTGATTCCTCCGACTGGCATAAACTTTGATGACCTTTTTTTTTGGCACTTCAGTTCTTCCCAATTTTTTGTTATTTTTTGGTCTTTTGCACTTTATTTCTTGTCTCATAATTGTGTGCTATCCAAATTTTCAAGGCCCCTTTTTTTGCTTTGATAACTGTTTTTCTGCCCCCACTGGGACTGGTGTGTGGTTACGGTTTGGATGCTCAGTGTTTCACTTCAAACTTTTCCTTTTCCTTGAACCCATAAATCCTCGATTTTCCCCCCACTGACTTCGGAGGTGGGGGGGGGGGGTCTGTGCTACCTCAACTCCTGCTTAAAACATGCTACTGCTGGTGTGTGTGCTTTTGTGCCAAAGTACAATGCTATTGACAAGAAAAATAAAACATCAAAATCCTGATCACAATCCTTTGCTATTGGGAAAATTATCCAAAACAGCAAATTAAAGGGGCCACTCTTTAAAAGTAAGTAATAGTAATAATGACAATTGAGTAAGGCACCTGTATCTGCCAAAAAGATGCTCATGGCACTGTCACAGCCCAACCTAACAATTATAAGAACAGGGGCCCATTCAACAAAGAGTTACGCACAATCTTAAGTATGATTTACTGTTGACTTAAGTATGGGGAATCAAACTTAAGATTGTGCGTAACTCTTTGTGGAATGGGCCCCTGGTGAGTCTTACGTTTTTCTTTAAAAATATTCAAAGAGGTTGCAGAACGAACAGAAAAAGGAAGATTGTTTCGGAGTTTGGGTGCGACAAAAAAAAAAAGAAAAACCTACTTCCCCACTTATTTTTAACTACCTGCTCCTTAAGAAGACTTTGGGATGAACTTGACCTTGACAACCTGGAGAATATGAAGTCAATAGTTTATGCAAATACACAGGTTCCGAAAAGCTGAAAGTTTTTTAAAAAAAAAGTGGTCCCCTTTTCACTCATTTTGTAGTGAATTTTGGCTCTTTTGGAATGAACCTTTTCACTTTCAATCTTTTATTGAGCAAAATTTTACTCTTTTTCTTTAGAGTGTAGGATTTTAGCTAGTGTTTAGACTAATCTATACCTCTGTGACTTTGTTGGCCAATGTCAAGAAGAGAATTGGTTTAAACCCCCAAAATGAATGATTTTTAAATTTCATGCTTCCTGCATTGTGCAACATCCCTTTGCTTACAATTTTAAACGAATCGATACAAAAAATCAGTGATTTATCCCATAACAATTAATAATTGGTGATTTTGCCTTGTGGCCAATTCCATGAATTTTCCTCTCTTTCCTTTTATCTCTGAAAACAATATTCCCTGGAAAAATTCTACAGGACAAAAGGATCAATTATGTGGACAACCCTTCTAGCTCTGTACATAATCCTCAACTTAAAGATCGAGAGCAGTCTCCCCCAAATTATTTTGAAACAACAGCTAAATGTCACAATTTTCTTCTTTTTTATCTTTACAGAATCTTTTATAATATTTTGTGAATTCACTTTTGCATATGCAAAGTAAATCAAGCAGTTACTTCTTGTAAATTTCTCATTTGTGAAGAAAAAATCTTGTCACATGACTTTCAACAGCCAATCATGAAACAGGGCAGTATACCACACCACTTCAAGATGGGGTGACTGCTCTTGCCCTTTAAAGGCAGTTATTCATCACCTCAGTCAGTTTCAATGGATTCAACCTTTTACATCTAGCAGAAAAATTTTCTCTTTCAGGAGGTGAAAACTGCATCTTAATAGCATACTGTAGTAACTTTCAAAGAAATTCATTTTTTTCTTGGGATTTTCCAAATGCATTAAGGGGAATTGTGATGTCATTGCAGCACATTAATGGAAAAATGCATTCAGTTTATTTATAATTTATGATGCTGCTTGATGCAGGGAATATTAAACAATGTTGTTTGCTACCCCATAATAATGGTATAGGGTAATAGCTAACAAGTTAGTGTCATGCAGTGTCATACTGTTCAAATACTGTTCAAGTCCTCCCGGTTTTAGTCACCTCTTACAACAGGCGGGGAACACTGTGAGCATTTTCTCAGTACAACCTCTAGTCCAAAGGGGGATGCTAGATCTAAAAGAAAAGGTATCAAACATTTGAACAGTATCAAATTTAGAGGACAAACAGGATGTTAAATATTACAAATTACACAGGAAAACATGAGGAATCTGACACAATGTGCCCATATTACATAATTTTTGCGGCTTTGTTGAAAAAGAAGGATTTTGATCCTCGTAAGATGGGAGGATCAGACCTGTAAAAGATGACCACATCTTATAATTTAAATGCTTGAAGCATCAACAGTGACCCAAGATCACAAAGTTAATTCATTTTGTAAGCAACCCATCCATGTAAGGAGGAGGATAAAAGTTGAGATAAGTGGAAATGTACCAGGTTTGTAATAGTTAGTTAATTAGATAGTTTTACGGCCCAGTTTCCAACCTATTGGTTCAAGTCAAGCCGACCACCAGCCTTTTTTTCCAGTTGTGGCTCACTAGATTGTTTTCCCTACTCCATTGCTTATGCGGATCATCACAAACAACGGCAGTAGGTTCCATTTTTAGAGTCTTTGGTTTAGGACTCAAACTGGAAATAGAACTCGGGTCTTCTGGGTGAGAGGCTGATGCTCTTACTGTTAGACCAAACATGTGGTAATGTACCAAGATAAAACAATTCAAGATTTTTTTGATACAATTGATACAATTCATAAAGTTGATCAGATCTGGGACTCATGTAAATGTACTGTAATCCTCCCTAAGTTCTATCCCAGTTTTAATAGAATAAAAGAGACTGTTTCTTCATTGTATTTCCAGGTGATATTGGAACAAGTAACGGTGAGGAAGTGAAGTTAATCACAAATTGCAACTGGGTTCAACCATGGGAAGAGTTAAAAGAATCGCAAATAGATGGATTAAGAGGAGTTTACTCCCTAGACTGTAGCTGTCAGGTATGATAGCTCTTTTATCACTCCAAGTTATGTTTAGGGAAGCTTAGACTAAGGGGAGAGCTAGGGGCCATATCCTTTCCCTAAACTTTGCTGTCAAGCTTGTCTATTTGATCATGTATTATTTGATGAACATCGTTATGATTAAAATACGAGGATCAGCTCTGGGTTAGTTAGTTAGATGAGGTTTAATGACACACCAACCCAAACATGTTTTATAGTGTCACCAAGTAAGAAAAAGTTACAATATTTAGGTCAAACTACCTAAATATGGTAAAAACAGAGGTAGCCTGGGCAATTTCCACAAGAAAGATAACAGAGCGGGAGTCATGTCAAAGATTTCTATAAAGTTTACTTTCCTTGAGGAGGACAAGAATGTGAGAAGAATCTGTTTGTTCAAACAAAGTTTTAAGGTCGGGCAAGGTGTAGTATTTCTGGTGAATATGAGTATTCATAACAGTCAAGAAGATCAGCTGTGGGGATTGTGCAAACCAGAGTGCCCTACATCACTGCATTGGTCTGTCATGCATGGCTGCAATATCCAGCTTACTATTACTATTATTTTACTGCTTCAGTGCACTGAAACACTTTAAAGAGTGAAAAGAAGGTCAGCCATTTACTTCAAAGAGTGGTGTGGACTGGGTGGGTAACTAATGTGAAGGGTCCTGAGGTTCAGATGATCCCCAGCTATAACATGGAGTTGGTGCTCATTTTACTCTGTACCTCTACATGGGAGGCTCGGGGTCTGATCATTATTCCCAAGGGTCGTTATTCCGAAGGTCCGTTATTCCGAATAAAGAATAAGGGTCGTTATTCCGAAGGTTCGTTATTCCCAATAAAGAATAAGGGTTGTTATTCCCAAGGGTCGTTATTCCGAATAACAATAAGGGTCGTTACTCTGAAGTTAGTATGTAGCTGTTTAACAATTTAAACAAGGTACAGTTGGTTTTTACCCAGGGTGGTTAATACAAAGCTCTTGGGTTGTATCAGTTGAAATATAAAGAACGTTGAGCGATGTAAAAGTTAATAAGTGCTTAATGTTAAAATTTCAACAACTTGCTTACTGTAGGTTTGTCTTAACGGCGTGGTGGTCATTGAGTGGGGATGTCTTTGCATCGATCTATGGAATTTGTGGAAAGGAAGGTAGGTCAGACTAAGCGTACCGCAGTTTGGGCAGTACCGTACCTAACACAGAAGCTGTGTTCTTGTATATTTGAAGGGATAAGAGTCCACATCGTCCATTTCGAATAACGACTCTTCGGAATAACGACCCTTATTCTCTATTCGGAATAGCGACCCTTTGGAAAATTACCTTTATTCTCTATTCGGAATAACGAACCTTCGGAATAACGAACCTTCGGAATAAATACCCTTATTCTCTATTCGGAAACGAACCTTTGGAATAACGACCCTTACTCTCTATTCGGAATAACAAACCTTCGGAAAAACAAACCTTTGGGATAATGACCCCTCGAATAACGACCCTTATTCTCTATTCGGAATAACAAACCTTCAGAATAATCAACCTTTGGAATAACGAACAACAATTGGGAGGCTCAAGGTTCACTGTTTCTGAGGTACATTGTTCCTGAATCTTGGTAACATTCAACCCCAGAGGAGTAACCATCCTTGTAATAATTGTAAAATCATTTAGACATATGAAAATGCAGACTGTACTTGAATGAAGCAAATTGATCAACTTCCATCAGCTGTGAATATTCAAAATTTAATGGAATCAATGAATATTTATTTGAGCTTCATATGGGAAATACTGAGTACTGTAAATGTTAGGAATAATTCAGTAAATTTTCATCATTGCACATATAGTACATGTTAAGTGTGTTGAATCTTTTGTAAGTAGAGGGCGCTCTTCCTGTATACTTCATTTCCACTTATTTTGGTTAGTAACAACATTTTCACCTCCTACCAGTGTAACTTATCCTAAGAATACGCCACTTTTTGAACAACGAAAACCAAGTTATGGCTCCTAATTGCAGAAAATCCCTTTTTGGCCTCTGGTGATCTCCAGTGACCTGTGACCTCCACCAAAAACGATAGGGCATATCTACTGAACAAGCTTTGCTTCCATTTTTCCCAGAATAAAGTTCAAACTACAGATGTAAAATAGGACAAAAAATAGGGAGTGGAACTTATGTTCTGAAGGATAGATGAGGTTGCAACTTCCTACAAAACATAAAAAAAAAACCATAAATGTAGGGAAATGAGGAAGAAGAAAGAAAAGAAAAACAAAGAAGGAATAGAAGTATAAGAATGGAAGGGAGAGGAGGTCAGTGGTAAAAATCAAATATATAGCTGAAAATGATACCATTTATTAAAGGGTCATGAAAATATGGGGGGCATTCATGAGACTAAGGGTTTGTGAGACAGAAAATCAAAAGGGGTTTACAAGAGCGAAGGTGCGAGATACCGAAAAGAAAATAAAATCTGCAAGACTGAAAATAAGGATAAGTTCATGTGACTGACATTAGAAATCTTCTGACCTGTCTTTATTTTCAGTCTTGCAAACCTTTTCTTCTGTTCAGTCTTGTGAACCTTTTCACATTTTTGATCTTGCAAACCTTGTTTTCTTACTTTCTGTCTCATGAAACCCTTTTCTCATTTACATTTTTGATCTCGTGGACCTGATGTCCTGTGGAAAAATAGGTGCACAAAGAGTCTCAAAGCGCTGAAGATTGCCCAACAGGGAGTCGATATGACATAGTAAGCAAGTGGATGAGGATCAATCATCATTTCCCCTCCTCCTAAGTCAAATCAGGGCATTGCTGTTGTATGTTGTATTTATATTTACTAGGTCCTTCCTACATTTATCCATTTGGTTTGCAGGCTGATCCAGTAAGTGGGCCAATGGATAATGCAGCAACTGACGCAGAGAAGTTTTCTTATGCTAATTGCTTCTTCAACCCTGTGAAGGCCAACATCCTCAAAGTTTCAGACTGTGAAACACTCTATGGGTTCTGCTTGAGACAGAAGAATGGGGAATGCAGATGGGAAAATACAGAAGAATTTCATGAGTGCTATGAAACAAGGAGGAATGGTCTTACTGCCCAAGCTGCTGCTGTGACAACGAAGGAAGGATGCAAGATGTACTCAGGCCGAAAGAAGAAACAATGTCTCCTGAAATTCTTGAAGGGCAGGCATGGCAACAAGTAAAATATTTGAGATGGCAATCACAACTCATTGAAAAGATGCAGGTATATAATATTCTCTCTTGGTAATCTTCATCAGCTAGGATAATCTCAGCATGATACATGTATTTAGATCAACCCAATTACGAGTTGGACAAGTCCTTAGAAGTTTACAAACTGTAATTAGTCTAAAATTGCCCCCTATAATCCTCAGCATTCTCCCACCAGCCAGCAGGAAGATTGTTTGCTTCAGCTAGCAGAACAATTGATTTCTTTATCATTGATTTTGCTCAGGTGACTTCCAGCAGCATTTGGTACATATGCTAATCCAGGTCCCCATGCAAATTGCTGGATTGACCACATATGTTGTTAACAGAATTCTAAAGCATCTGTCTTCCTAAATATAAAGCAATTACTATATGTTGCTTGGCATATCTATATAAAAGTATACAACCAACCCTCGAATTTGACTTTGTCTTAAGAAAGATAAATACATAACAAGAACTAATGTAGACTATTACAAATCTAATATTTCTGATTCAAACTAGGCTTTGTCTTCAGCAACTCAATCCTGCCAAGACATGGGCACAGAATTAAAGAACAAGTAATGGTTGATCCTAATTAGTTAGATGGAGTTTTTACAGTCCAGTTCCCAGATTTTCCTAAGGCAATACTAGCTAGGTCCTGGATTTAAAGGTCTAAGGATCCCTATCAAGGGGTACTTATGACATGAATTCCCCAAACTCCCTGGTTTTACTAAAGGAACTACATAGCTAAAGCTTGGTGGCAGCATGTATTTGGGGGCTCCCTTCAGATTTTCTATATAGCCATCCTTTCTCGATACAGACTTCTCAAAGGGATTACTGCAGGAAATTAGAGTTACATAATGTAAATAGGAGGTGAGGAAAGGTGAAGCAGGTTTACTGGCCTACAAATTTATTGAAAACAGTGGCATGTGCAGAATTTCGAAGGTGGGGGGGTGCAAGCTGTGACGTCTCTTTTTAAGAGAGCAACATAGACACCCCAGTACATCAAAGGTGGTGTGGGGTGTTACTGATATATAAGTTTGTCACATGATCTGTGCCCTAAAATAAGCTAAACTATCATTGCATTCATTTTTTTTTTTTCATTTTATGGGAAACAATATGATATTCCTGCAATATGTGAAGTCATTTTCAGTTTTACTTTCTGAAGTGATTTTCACTTTCACTTTTCACTATTTTGCAAGATCTGGAAATTGACTTGAGCAAGTCCAAACTTTTATACAAAATCACAGCAGACAGCCATCATGGTGGGCTTTTTCTCACACATACGGTAGCGACAATCTACAGTGCAGCATGCATCTGTCCATGTACAGGAAATCCGTGGTCATGGAGCATTAGCAAATGTACAGTCAAGTTCCCTTCCTGATGGAATTTCAGTCTTTTAAGTTCCTAACAATGCACAAAATATTTAACATAAATTTCTAATTGCATATGACCCCAAATTGCATTAGAGGGCACCTTACTATTCAAACCAGACCAGTGGGAATGCCAATTCCAACTCCCCCCCCCCCCCCATAAGGTTTTTCATCCAAAGACATGCTAAAAACTCAGAGCTTTTGGGACTTGGTCCCCTGGACCTTGGGCTTGGTTATGCACTGCGACTGAAAAGTTTTTGCCCCCTCCCCCCACATTATTCTTTGCCCTTAGTTTGCCACCCATCTCCCCAATTGTGACATTTTGGCACTGCGATCTAAACCAGACTAAGCTGGCAGTCACACAACATGATGCATCCCCATCCTCCATGTGAAATCAGTGTCATATCACTGCTTGTTCATCGGAGCAGCATAACAACAATTTGGCATTTAAGGTCATTATGTGACTCTGGAGTAAAAAGCAAATAAATATCACAGGCATTATGTGACCCACCATGGCAGATCAGGTTTTATGTTGACTATGGGCCATATTTGACTTGGTCTTACGTACCCCACTACACTCAATGTTACCTTGTGTTTACAATCAGGCAAAACCAAAGGTACCCTCATGTACCCCTTGGGTAGTGCTACCATAGAAACGAGGTCAAACATTTCACATACCAATTACAACAAAATGTTAGAAAATACCTGTCATCAGTGCCATAAACACCTGTGACCTTGCTTGATCAAAATTAACACGTTGTTTAAAAGCACTTAACCCTGTGACTTGAGGTGGATCGAAATTTGAACACAGGACCTGGGCTTGCGTTTCCACGTTACTCGAGCATGAGTTAACACTTGAGCACAGGTTACATGGGACCACAGAAATTGAGTTCTTACTAATCCAGGAAAGAACTCTATAAATGCTTCATTTTGATATCAAAATCATAGGTGCACCGACATTTTTAAGTAATTCATACATTTGTTCAGGATGACAAAGTTTCAATGAAATACATTGACACTAATATGACAAAAATACCTTTATTTCACTTGTACATTGACTGACGTAATACTTGAACTGTAGTGGTGCATTACATATTTGCATTTTAGGTTTTTCCCACAATTTTAATGGTCCCTAGTTTATACCTTGATGTCATTAAAGGGGAAATCAGAATTTGTCAGCAACTTGAAATATTAATCTTTTGGTTCCAGCACTTTAATTTTCCTTTTTAACTGATTATTTAATTAAATCTGTTTGATTAATTTGATTAATTAATTCCGTGTTAGTTACTGTTGGAAAGAAGTTTTTAAAATTTTGTTTGGGTAGCAATTAATATTCCACACCACACAGATGCAAGACTAAACAGCCTGATCCATACTGTACTTAACGACAATGTCATGCTACTATGACAGATCTCTTTTTGTATGCTTTTACTCAGTCTATGTATGATTGTGCAGAATTGTAGTCACAAAAAAACTTATAAAAACGAAATGTGATTATCTCTTTAATGGATTGAGACAGTGCCCAAGTATATGCATTAACAGGATTGCAAATACTTTGTGTGGTTAAAGGACTGGATCAAAAAAAGTGTATGATAACATACATGTAATAAGTATAACATAAATGTTATGATATTCCCCTGATGTTGGTGTTAGATGTTATAGCAAGACCAGAAGATAATTATCTGGCAACATTCCAGATAATGGAGATAAAACTGAATAAATGGAGAGCACAAAGCATAAAATGTGAAATAGCCTGTACTCAAATAGTCTACCAATAAACAGTCTGAAACCAAACCTTTGGGCAGTTATATAAATAAGGTTTTTTTCTTGATATTGGCACCAACAGTTAATAGCAACCACAAGATTTATACTGGGTGCTATCATAGTTTTTAGGGATGCAGTTGCTATAAACTGTAAGTGAGAACACCTCAAGTAGAAACATGGCTAATTACCCACCCAAAGGCCTGGTTTTGAACTGCTTAGTGGGAGTGGATTAGCAGTAAGGGCTTTCTAATGTATTAAATGAAAAGTCATATATTTTGGCCCACTCTGTTACACTTGGTTTGGCTCGGCATTTGTCCTTTTGAAATTGGTATCTGGCAGGACTTTTTTTGGGGGGAGGGGTATGAGGGATTGTGATCAGGATGTTCTTTGGAGGGGGAGCGAGTTAATAATTTATTTAACATTAGTATAGCCAACTAATAGTTAATTATTAGTTAATAATTTTAAGATGCATTAAAATATGAAATCAGACCTTTTAGTCTTATTCTTTTATTCAAGTCACTAATATAAAGAATAAGACCTATTAACCTTTAAATGAGTAAAGTGAATCATTGTCATAAGTTGGAAAATGAAATCAGGGAATGCAAGGAGTACCAATCTCAATCACTCCTTCAGCTGATTAGTAAATCTGTTAAAGGAAGATATTGTGCATTCTTAAAATATAAATGTTGATTATGCCTAAAGGTGTTGTATTAGACCCATTTTAAAATGACCATTTCAATTTTTTGAGAAACACAGATTGAAAAACTGACTTCAATGAGTATTAAAATTTGAAATGCTCTTGAAAGCAAAGGAAGGAAAAGGTGCAACTTTAAGGACTCCCATCCTTTTGATTCTTATAAAGCCTAATTCCTTCATATGCCACCATCCTCATCTCTGGCAAGGCATCTTTGATTATAGGAACATTCCACAGGACATCAGGTCCACGAGATCAAAAATGTAAATGAGAAAAGGGTTTCATGAGACAGAAAGTAAGAAAACAAGGTTTGCAAGATCAAAAATGTGAAAAGGTTCACAAGACTGAACAGAAGAAAAGGTTTGCAAGACTGAAAATAAAGACAGGTCAGAAGATTTCTAATGTCAGTCACATGAACTTATCCTTATTTTCAGTCTTGCAGATTTTATTTTCTTTTCGGTATCTCGCACCTTCGCTCTTGTAAACCCCTTTTGATTTTCTGTTTCACAAACCCTTAGTCTCATGAATGCCCCCCCCCATATTTTCATGACCCTTTAATAAATGGTATCATTTTCAGCTATACATTTGATTTTCATGTATATAAGGTAGAATATCCTATTTGATTCAGCTTATACAGGACAAATAAACTTCTCCTTGCCCATCCCAAACTTCTCCTCTCCCCCTCCCTATGTAGCTTATCTATATTCCCCTTATTCTCTGTTTGCTTTCATGATGTTGGAACTTGATACCTGTGACTGGAACACAGGGTCTTTTTAAAAACAGCTTCAAATTTAAAAGAGTTGACCTTATCAAAAAAGTACCACAAATATTTTTAACTAATAAAAGATGATAATTTCCATGCACTCTGTTTTTTCTTTCTCCTTATTTTCACTTTGATGTTTTTGTGTTCATATTTTAATGATATTTCGGGTTTCATTACACTCTTTCTAAAATGATGACAATGGTCTTGATTACTATAACTAAAAATAATATTGGTGGATATACCTTTACCACTGTTTGTATGGCATTCCTGATTTTCAAATATAAAGACTTGATGTTTCCTTTAATTTGTGACTTATATTTGTTGACAGACTACAGTGTCAATGGGAAAATGTAAGATTTGTGTATGGACTGGGCAACACAGGCACATTACTCCTACCAATGGCAGAGACTGAACCATGTTCCAAGAAATCAAAGAGGCTAAGCAAATTTTTACATCAAAATTAAGCCCTAAAAAAATGCTTAATCCCTACTGTCTGTTATTATCTATGGTAGGCAAAACTAAATTGGAACCAAAGACTGCGACTGTGTTGGCAATTTGTACCAACAACTGAGATCATTTCAATGCAGGTGGACTGACTGCTTGGTCAAGTGGTTAGAGCAACTCACTTGAAGCAGAGAGGTCTGAAGTCAGACTTTTGACTGGGTCAAACCGAAGATAATATGAGCAATAGAGTGTAGGGAAAACAAGCCAGTGAACCACAATTAGAAAAAAAGGCTGTTGCCAGCACAACTTAAAGGGCCAATCCTCTCCCCCAAACTACACTTCTTGTAGGCAGTAATAGAAATTCTAAATTGGCTCAGCTTTTTGACTAACTGCTAATTCAAACAATGCAGAGTACTAATTTAACTAGCCTGTCTCCCTTGAACCTCAAAGAAAAGAAGGGGCACAGAACTGATGAAATGAGAGGGTAAAGAAAGCATCCACTTGTTTGTAGAAGGACTGTGTCTGTATCATTTAAAAACAGAAAAAAAGTCTGTATCATTTAAAAATAGAAAAATAGTGACTGATCTTTGTAAGTAAGTCAAGGTTAGAAATCTGTATTTCTCTTAAAGTTACGTACTGCACTAAACATGAAAACACTTAGGTGAACAAATAAAATATGAGAGCAGAAAGTTGTGTCAGCCAACCAGAATGCCATGGTGACCATTAACAAAGTAACTTTTTCCTACTAGCTTCAATCAACTCAAATCTTCTATTTTTCATCTAACAATTAAACCCAAAAGCCCTTTGACAAAGAGCATTGAAAATTTTAACTTCCTTATACTTTTCACATTAGAGAAATCTGCCCCTTAAAAGTGGGCATCCTGACTTGGCTGATATCATAACCACTTGTCCAATGTTACAACAATAGAAAACTGCAGAGAACGATAGGCAGTCATTGGACCATGAAATCTACAACAATCTTGCTTTTTGTGAGTTGTGCAATAAGCAAGGACTTCAAGGCCAGGAAAAGGTTGTCCAAGTTTCAAGGGAGTGGATTCTCTTATGTATTAGATTGTAGGAGGTTTCAGGTACTGCACTCTCTCCCACCACCCCCCCCCCCACCCTCCCCATCAGCTTGGGCCAGTCAGTCAATCCTGGCAGCACTGTGTTAGCCTAAACTCCCTGTGTATACCAGACCATCCATCTAGATGGCACAACAACATTTCTGAACAAATTTTTCTGCCATTTGAGGAAAAGTTTTGCCTGAATTGTTCTGGTAAAGTATATACCCTCTTTTCACATTAAAGCCTATTTTACCATTTGGAAACGTTTTGTCCCTTTAAAGGCATATTTTCATCATCCCAAACAGTTCCAATTCTTCCAACCTACTTACTTCTAGCCCCTCCCACATTTATTTAAACTCATCTTTATCCAGACACAATCCTAGTTTATTGCTTCATGGCTTGTCGCAGTGGCCATACAAGTCCATAATGTGTAATCAAGACACTCTCAGTGCCCATGCTGTGTAATTTAACTATGATGCATTGTTTGAATGTGATGCCAATCAAAGAGCTGTACCAATTGAGAGTTTTGATATATGTATACTGAAACTGTAGTTTGGGGTGACGAATGACTGCCTTTAAAGAAAGCCTTCTTGATCTTGTGATTATGGTTAGAACACCAAGATATCTTAGCATGAATGTTTCAAAATACCAAATGAAAACAGCTTTGTCAGTCTCTTCAAGAATAAGATGTCTGCATTACCCTTATAAAAAGGCCTGCTTTCCTCATCTACCCAAATAAAAAATACAAGAAAAGAACGATTTGGTAATTTTCAATATGTTCCCTGTTTAAAAAGTGCAATGGCAGATCAGATAATTAGCTAGGTAAATTTGTGGGTAACTGAGGTCAGCTCTTACAATTGTCTTTGCTAATTAATATTAAATGATTTAACAGAATTTTTTATTACATAGATAAGGCAAATGAATATGACTTTTCCAGATGTGGCAAAAAAAGTTTCAATGAGGTCTTTTCAATGCAGCTCAAGCTCATATACACAATTGTGTGATACTGCCTCATAAAAGTACTTCAACTGTAAGCAAAAATTACGACATAAGAATGAGGGCAGCCTATAAAATCCACCCACTGTAACGTTCATATACTCCATACTTCTTGGAGTTCATTGTGCAATTACCTCGCTCAATTGTAACATATTTTTATGTTTGAAAATTTGTCATTTTCGCACTGAACAAACACTTGGAGCAGAAGGTAAATTTTTAATATCAAAACCGGAAGGATTATTGGCATTTTATTGAGGTTCAAACCGGTCAAGGTGCCGATACTAATACCTTTCTACAATGTGCATCCTACGCTTTAATTACTACATAGGTGACATGTTACCTACCCCATCTGTACACTTAAAGAGCATGCATAGTCAATGAACACAGTCCATATTCAAAATACTGACCATGAGCTACCGTACTTTTTTCAAAAATTTGAAATATTACTCCTAATTATCCAAGTCCCACATTAGTAAATTTGTATGAAAGGTAAACAAAGGGAACAGTTCAACATCGAACATCAAAAAGAGAATTTGTGGAAGATATTTAATGATATACTGACCATTTACTTCATTTAAGGCATATTCTGGAGACAAAATTCATTTTCTTCAAAATATGCAGAAAAATGTTCTCTTTCAGAGGGTGATAACCACATCTCAATAGCATAAAGCATTCAGAAGATACAGAAAAGCAATGCAATTTTTTCTTGACATTTGGTGCATCATGGGTAATCTGTGATGTAATCACAGCGCATTAATTTGACTTTGCATTCAATTAATAGTGATTCTGCTGCAGGCAGTATTAAGCAACATTGTTGGTTGTACTCTATGTATGGTGAAGGGTAATGCTAGATCTACAGGAAAAGATATTCAAACATTCCAACAGCATCAATTTCAAGGACAAACAGGATGTTCAATTATAAAGAAAAACAAAAGGAATTTGAAGCAATGTGCCCACATTACATAACTTCCAGATGCTTTGTTGAAAAGCATAGTTATTTTTTAACATAAATACCCAATCTTTAAAGTTAGATATCTTGAGTTAGGAAAATGGTATTGAGACAGTGCTTGAAGGACATGGGGTAGAATATTTTTGCTTTTCTGACAACACGAAAGTAAAAAGCCACCAGAATATGCCTTTAAATCATAAAGGACACTCATAATGAAAGCTTGGGGGAACAACCGAAATTTGCCATTTAACAAATTGAATTCAGTTCCTGTGTCTTGTTCTGCCAACAGACTTAATCACTGCTGTACTTGGGCATTTAATCTTCAAGGTTCAATGAACAAAAAATTATGGGATGTAGGAGGGAAAAAAATTCATTAACATCTTCAAAGACCGTGAAGCTTCAGAATATGCTTCTAATAAAGTAACTATTGTGGCCAGTTAAAGGGTAAAAGACCTCATTGAGAAATGATTGATAATGATCAGACGGTATTGAGTGGGGTGTCAGCTCCACCTAATATCAAAATGATTGCCTGCTTGCTGTCACTAAATATGTTTATTACAGGTGGGATAGCAATAAATATTGTAACATATCAAGATAGGTTAATGATTTCCAAAAATTAAAACATCACTTTCAAAGAAAAAAATTGTCAAAAAAAAAAAATTTAAAAAAAGGATTTCAAAAAGGGCAGATGCATAGAGTGATTGATCCTTAGCAATTTGACAGATTTTTTCAATGTTCCACTTGACGTAAATTTGAATTTTTATTAAGGATTCAATCTAAAATGCATGCACCCTGCTTGGTTTCCCTTTTTCTTTTTTTTTTTTTTTTTTTTTTTGTGCACTTGAGATGATGCATCCCATAAAAAGGGCAGGGTTTATAAAATATGAGGCTACTTAAGACAGAAGACTGACTGACAGTCATTCAGCTAATAAAATCAGGTTTAAAAGAATAGGGACAATTACATTTCTTTGCAACGTGATCTTACGACTTTGTTTCTGGCGGTAAAGTTTCAAAGATGAAGACAATAAATAGGTTGCTTTTATTGTGGGTCATTTTGTACCATTATGGTGTAGAGGCTGCTGACGAATGTGGTTGCCCGGTGTACCATCCTCAACAAGCCGTTTGCAATTCAGACTGGGGTAAGTTTTTGCAAACCTTCTTGCATTCTTTTAAACCTAGATTTGTTAAGTTCATAGGATCTGACTTGATTTAATAACCACCCTCCTTTTATTTTTCTTCTTTAATGTTCTGCAAGTTGCGCCAAAAGTCCACTTACATGATTCTGGGGCATGCATGGCAATGAAGTTCCGTATGAAACGGTTGCGTAATATAATGCCAAGGCTTATAAGCTGTACAGCAATAGCAAACTATCATAGTATACATGCATGACCTTACCTTTAAAAAACACTCCTTAAACCCTTGGAGTAAAAAATTACCTTTTGAGGATAAAATTGAAGACCAATAAAAAGTTAGAGGTGAAAACTTTTAGTCAAAAAAGGTTGAGTCATCTCAACTATTCTGTAGTGAAAACATTCAGTCTTTATTTTTAAGCCATTCTTAATTTGGTTCTTCTGCATTTAGAGAGGATCTGCATTAGGTATTTGCAAGAGCAGTCATTAATGACTACACCTTGTACCTTGTGAAGTTTTTGCTCTAGCTATTGTAAATACAGATGTGCCTGCCAGTTGGATGCTTTGATGAAACTTGTTATCCTAGTCAAGATCAGTTTGGCCTCATCCAAGTTGAATCACAAGTGTTCTTCATATCTCCCTGGTCTTATGTAATAGATCCTACTAGAGGGGGCTTGGTACCCCAAAACTAACAAAATGTTGTGGGTATCATTAGATTAAACCAGGTGGTTATAGGATGAGGCACAAAAACTTCTAAAAGTTAAAAAAAGTGAAATTTCACTCATAAAGAAAGTGAATTGGTTGTAAAGTCAAGATACTCCAAGAAGTTCACCCCAAGAAGGGCGATACTTCACTGATGATGGACTGTCGACAGGGACCATGCACTGATAAAAAAAAAATGATTCCTCATTAAAATGTGAATTTTCACTCTAGAAAAAGTCCCTATCTTTGGGGTGAATTGAAGTGAATTCACAATTTGCACTCTTTTAGAGAGTGAGTTTGTTCAATCTGTTGTTTTTAGGGTGTATCCAAATATATAGCTCCATGCAAGTGGTGAATTGGAACAGAGTACTGTAAGTATTTTTATAATTTCCCTTGCTTGATGACATGCACAACAGCACATGTGTTGATGTGTCTTTAACCAACCTACAATCTTGGACAAAACTCCTTGGGACACCCCCGCTCCCCTTGGCAATGTTGACCACAGTTAGCCTATTCACGGCATACAGTCACTCTTTCAGCGCAACATTGAAAGGGGGAGCGGGCGAGGGGAATTCATGTAAGCCTTTGAACTGAAATTCAAGAATATTATGGCAGTGTCCCAACAGTTTTGTCCAAGATTGTCTGAGAATATCGGGAAGTTAGAACTACTCGCATCACACAGTAGAAAGTGTCATTTTGTCTTGATGGGTTGATTTGCAAAAGGGAATGAGTTTAAGCGCCCAATCGTTCATGTAGCTGTTCTCAACAGTGACTTGTTTTTGGTTTACAATGTCTTAAAATGAAAAGAATATTGAAAAAATGTTCGTGTTTGTGTATTTTAAATTTGTTCAAAACAGTGACGTGTTACCTGATAAGTGCATTTTGGAGAACAGAGGCACTGATGTATCCTGCCTATTACTTCATTTTAAAGTAATTTACCGTGTTTTCTCAAGAAAAAAATATGCCCTACATGCGAACTTGACGAGACCGGCAGTGAAAGATAAGTTTAACCCAACGGTCTACCATTTATTCTGAAAGCAAATTTGGAAGCAAAACGCAATGAAATTGCTTCGGTTTAAAGAGGGAAAAAAGCATGCGTAACCAGTTTCATGTAACGCGAAAAATGGAGTCACAGGGGTGCAAATTGCTTCAAAATATGCCAAAAACTAGCCTTAACTAACGATCTACCATCGTTATATTTTAAAAGCTTGGATCTGAGATGTGCCTTTAACATTTCATGGTAGATCGTGGCGCTCTTTCAGTTAAAATCTCGTCTCCTTAACACCAGTTTGCAATAGGAGTCAGACTTTTCTATCCAAGAAATTGTTTTGGTTATATGTATATATATAGTATCTATCGGAATAGAACGTATCTTGGAGATTACCCGGGCCTGAAAAATATTCAAAAGTCTCTTTCCATATTTCAAATGTTAAATTATTGGCTCTAAAATTGCCTCCTCCAAGTTTAAACATGTTTTTGCATCTGTATTACGAGGAGGAATTGGTAGGCGTTCTGCCCGTACCTCTGCCCATGGCTTACGAGATGCAAATTCCCCAAGAATACCTGCAACAGTCTATTCTTTATTATCGTCCCGACTCTAAATAAATGTATACAAATGAATCAAACAACACATTAAAATAACTCTTTATGCTACTAACTCTTTATACTAAAATTCTCAGACCTATAAGCCTCCGAAAAACCTTTTCCGAAAAAGTCGGCCCGAAAAATGAAGCATTATCTATTGAATTTGTTCTCGTAAATAATACGCGTGAAGCTCAGACAATCTTGGACAAAACTCCTTGGGACACCCCCGCTCCCCTTGGCAATGTTGACCACAGTTAGCCTATTCACGGCATACAGTCACTCTTTCAGCGCAACATTGAAAGGGTGAGCGGGGGAGGGGAATTCATGTAAGCCTTTGAACTGAAATTCAAGAATATTATGGCAAAGTGTCCCAACAGTTTTGTCCAAGATTGTAGTTTGAAATTACGTGTCACCTTCGTTGTCCACAGTTACAAAATCCATACCAGTGTTTTGTTAAAGGGAAATATTGTGTTTGTTTTACAAGGAAATTTCATCATTTTAAAACCACTACTGGTATTTATTGGCCCAGAGTGATAAATAATTACAAGTAAGGCAGCATGGCAGCAGCCTTCTTTTCAAGAAATAAGTTTCCCTCAGATAGAAATTCAGTTTTTTGTTGCTCAAGAATAATTTGTTCACCCAAATTTTCAACATTTTAAAAGATGCATTTTCCATAACTCTTCTTGTGGATAACATTTTGAGGAGGTGAAGCTATTGCTGGGGTTTATTGCTGAGACCAGGTGATTTCAAAATGGCTAGAGCTATTTACTTTTAATGCTATGTTGGAGCATTTTAAACACAATACTTCCCTTTAAGTTTTTGAAGTCTTTTTGTTGTTGTTATTGAAACTGTGACCTACTACATGGTCAAGTGTCATCTGACTTGCAGCCAGAAAACTGGAGTTCAACTCCTTGTTGGGTCTTCAATCACCGATTTTATAACCATGCACTCCTATTCCAATCCACCAACTTGAGTTTACTTCCTCCAGTTTTTGTAACATATATTATGCATTTTTTGCATATTAAGTTTTTCTATACATTTGTGGTCCCTCCCCCCCCTCATGGGTTGGTGGTTGAAGAACAGAGCCATGGTAACCCTGTATGTTATAAAAGGTGCCTTAAAGGGGAGGACTAGAACATCTTTGAACTAATTAGAAGATACAATAACTGCCTATATGCCCACCTATCTCTTTGACACTATCATAGGCGTACGGAGATAATTTCTGTGGGGAAGGCAAGAGTAAATTTTGCCTGAATAATGTCACCCTTTATAATGTTATGCCCGAATGGAACAACTGTTTTTGTCCGAATTGTGAGGGCAAGTTCCCCCTCTGCACCCCTGCCTCGTATGTCTATGGACACTATAATAAAACATTTGTGTTGATGTGCCAGTGAACATCACTAATCAAATTCATACAACTGTGAATTTCAATTCTATGAAGCTCCCAAAAGCAGCAACTTCTCACAGACAGTATTTCACATGCATGTTTGTTTTTATTGACTCTTTTTAACAGTTCATCCAAAAAGAACACTTTTGTATGAAAGAAAATAGGTTAGTTTTGAAAAGGGATATAAAATGCCGACTGTCTCCACACAAGCCCTCAGGTCATATCTTTTACCAAAATATAGATGAAAATATTTAAAATACAGAATTACTGAATATCAAGCTGCAAGCTGGTTTCAAATGTTTAAACAAACATTCCAATCCTGTTGGTTCCATTTTTTTCAACTCAAAAACGAAGTAATCTTCATTGTGCTACAGGGGAAGGAGGAGGGGGGTGGGGGAGAGGGGAGGTAGGCTAACTCTACCCAAAAAGTCAGCATCATACTTTATTGAATCAACAAATAGTAATTGCAAATGATTGTGGGTTAGGTCTGCATTGTTTTTCCCCAGTGACATGTAATTGGCAAATGACTTATTAAGCCAAACTTTATTTACTCGACTGAACCAAGTGATTTAATTGCTACTGGTGTAATTAAACTGAATGTCCTTGTTTAATCCCATTTTCAAGAAGTCATCTCCGTTTCCCATTTTTCAAAAGAAAATCCGTACAGAAAAAATTTGACATGTGTAATACAACTTCTTTCAACCATTTTTCTTGCATCAAAGATCATAGCAAACACGGAACCCCCCTTCCTTCCCCTCAGTCAATTATAATCCTTTAGTCTAATGAGGTCTACCCAGCTAATACTCCTGGGGTTCAACATTCCCAGGGTTGGATCGTCTCCATTTTCATACTATTTCAATGGTTTGCAATGATTACAAGTCAATCCTTATTCCCATGGTTTGATATTCCCAGTAATTTTGTCTAATGTTCCCCAGATAGGGGAAAATGAACCCTAGAAAATTGGTCATAACCCTGTTATAATCAATTGTTTTGTATACAGTTTGCATTTTCTCTCCTTCTCTCCATGTTTCCAACAGCTTTCATGGTTTCGATTGAAACCGGAGAGGAGAGTCCACTTCCATTTCACCCAGAAGCAAAGCACATCCAGACCCACTATAAGTACAATGTTACTGTGTACGAAGTCTACATGCCAGGGAATCTATCATTCGTAGAAGGCGATAATGTTATGATGTGGACCTCTAACGACTGGTGTGGCTTAATGACTCTTGAGTATATGGAAGAATATATCATAAGTGGTAAGGAAACTAGCTACTACATTTTTTAAAGCATCGTGTGGAATTAACCGCAGACTGCAGCTGCCTGGTATAATATCTATAGCCCCCTCCCCATCTCATTATAGTCCCCCATCTCATCATTCCCTGTCTCATAAGTACATGTCTCATTGCCCCCCCTTCCCCTCAAGAGACAAGGGACTATAGAAAGTACCCTAGCTGCCTTAGCCAAACTTCAGGAGTTGAGTGCAGTTAATTAAGACTGCAGCAACATGGCACAGTCAGATGTAGTAGTATAAAATTGCTATGTTATCCTGTTGAGTATAATCTGTTGATGAATGTCCTAACATTTCTACTCAATAACTGATGACCTTTTTCTGATTGTCATAAACTGAAACAACACCATTACTCATAGGCCACACACTAGAGACAGGAATTTTCAGTTTTCTTTGAAGTCAAACTTCATTTAATATAATTCCTTTTTGAACAAATTTTTGTTGAAGTAGTGTAGGACCAACATTTCAAATTCCCTTTTCTTCAATTTTACAAAATGGGAAAGATGTGTCTCTAGCCAATATTGACCCATGCATACTTTTTCCTGTGGGATAATGTCTATAGTCCCCCATCTCATTAGTCCCCCATCTCAATAGTCCCTGGTCTCATTAATCCCCCATCTCATTGGTCCCCTGTCTCACTTGTTCCCTAACCCTAAACCCTATAACCCTAAACCCTAACCCGGGAAACTAATGAGACGGGGGATGAGATGGGGGACCAATGAGACGAAATAATAAGCCGGGGGACCAATGAGATGGGGGACTTATGAGATGAATTACACTAAATGGGGGACCAATGACACGGGGGACTATAGAGCAGACCCTTTTTCTGCAAGACACCTATCACACTGTAGTGTGAGGAAAGTATTTTAAAAATGGTTTATGTCCATGGGGTGGGGTAGGAGTGGGGGTCAAATTTAGCACATCTGTTTCTGTTTGAATTAGGAACATCACGGTAAAAAAAAAATCAAGCTAGGAAAGATTTCTTTGACACAGAGAGAGGGGCTGCCCTGCTACTCCATTGGGACTGATTATTTTTTTTTTTTTCATCATAATAAATGTATCCATGTCTAGCTGTTTATGTGACATTTAAGCTTTCTCAACACTGGCCACTTAGTTGCAATAAAACTTGATCATTTTAATCATTTTACAGGCTTTTTTGTTTAAAAAAATCTAGCATTTTATTATAAGTTTGATGCAGGTTATCTCAGGCATATATCACACATCTATCTCAGTTTGACATAAAAAAGGTAATGTATGCCAAATTTAACATGATACTTAAAATACTTACTTTCAATTATTTTAAGTCAACAATGGAATGTCTGCATATTTCCTCTCAGTGGGTGATGTTTGATACATTATGTAGTAAAACTAGCATAACCAAAGCTGGGGATATTGCTTAGCCTTGACTTTTTGATATTTTAGGCTAATCCTACTTGAGGGTATTTTTGAATCTCTTCATCTCACATTGCAATGACTCCTGGTCGGGTCATATACCGAAGACTTAAATACCTTCCGCTATAGTGTTTGGTGCACAACATAATTAAGCAACGTAGTAGAGGAAAACAGCTAGGCCATTAACCACAACCTCATTCCCTAACCTACATTGCAATACAAGAAAAAAATGCCTAAAATAATGGTTTTGTTCTCTCCATCCTTAGACTTCACTCTGATTTCTTTCCCCAAACCCTCCACATGTTACCAACCCCCCCTCCCCCCATGATACAATCCTGGCTACATGCCTGTATGGGTAACTACCTTGGGTATATGAAACATATATTCATACACAATGTTACTAATGTTTGCACTATACTGGTGCATCGAGTGTGCAATTTCCTCACTTAATATCAAAATCCCATACAATTTAAAATTTCCAGGGGGAAATTCTGGCACTGTTTTTAGATCGCTTTTTTGCCAATTTATCCAGGTTATAACAAAAATAGCCCAAACTTATCATCCCCATGAACTAATTCTTGAGAAGTGTAAGTAGGTCTTTAAAAGAAGGAGAAAAGTTGGACAAAAAAATCTTTATATATTCTGCAGGTACATTTGAGCATGTTGAGAACCCGGACACAGGCGAAGTTGAAATTATACTGATGACATCAAGGTGTTTTTTTAATGACAAACTTAGCTCAATCACGGACAATCAGATGGCTGGCTTGAGAGGAGAGTACCAGAAGAACTGTGAACAATGCAGTGTAAGTTTTTAAATTGATTCAGTGGTTCAATCTATCAATGAATGAGATCCATCAATTAATTTATCTGTATTTACAATACAGACAAATCTGGACAATGTGGGTCTAATTTTAGTAGGACATAATTGGGGTCCAAATTACCTTTAGCCTTTCAGTTTCCTTACCTGCGTAGCAGGCTGTACAGCATATTCCTTTTCAGTCATATCCCTAACCCCTGCCAAAGTGAATCCCGAAAAAAATTCTTTTGGACATTCAAAGAAAAATGTGGCCTTGAGACTGGTTGAAGGTTTGTGAATATTCACAAGGTGGTAACATCTGGACGTCCCTTGTAGTAGCCCATACCACCCACGGAGTTGGTATAGGTCATTGTATTACCACAGAGTTAACACAGTGTTAGCTCCATGGTATTACCCATGTCCTATTACTACCCACTGCATAGTGTTTATGCAACACAATGTAATTATAGGGCATCTCAGGTTTCAGTGTAGACTCCCAGTTTACAACCACAGGAGTACACATACACTCACTCAAAAGCAATAAGCATGATTCACTAGAGAGTACATGAATAAATCATATTATGGTATATAATGAAGTTTGCGTCTAAAACTGGACGCAGTCCTGCTCGCTTTGGTGGACAGTGTTTTTGGAAGCTAAGAAGCTGAGAAAACCACCGTCCGCTTCAGGGGGTATCAGTTTCCTTGCTTACTTGTACACTGAAATATATCTTGATTCCATGAATTTCATGGAATATGAGGGTTCACCAATTTAGGTTGACAATAAATGAAGATGATCTAAGGTTGATGGACTCCACTATTTATGGCTGCCACAGTAACTACACACAAGCACTGATCGAATTTATCTATACACGTAGTCTAACGACAATCAGAATATTTCCAGTTACTGTTTCCTCTGGTACTAAGTAAATATTTGGTGTGAGCACAATGACTCAACTCTTCTGATCCAGAAAAAAATTCCCATTGAGTGCAATTAGATTTTTCAATGGGACATAATGGGAATGAAATGTTCCGATTTCCATGTTGAATCAATGGGGGGATGGAAATTTTTGCCATTGACTCAATGGGGTTTTAAGAATTTTATGTTGTGCCTGTCCAAATATCACATTGAACCAAATGGGAATTTATGGGAATTCAATAGGATTTCAATGGGAATTTATGGGATCCGATAAGGTCCCCCTCCAATGGGATTAAATGGGAATTTTCTCTGCAGTTCCCTCATCTGCATATAAAATACTGAGGTCATTGAATATGATGGAAGATGCTTTGAAAAGCAATAAGAAGGAAATTGTGAGATTTAGCTGCGGGATCAAAATAACTGGTGTTTTTTTTGCTCTTGCCTTTTAAATCTGAAGAGAAAAAAAAGAGTGCATGTTTATCGATGTAACAGAGTAGTCCAATATGCTAATAACTTGATTGCTAAAACGGCTTGAAAATGCCACCTACCTCTGCCATGCAGATTTACCAGAATGCTCAGAATAACTAAAACGCTGGCACAGTTAGAGATTTCAGTTAGAGGGGGCAAGAAAAGACATGTTAACGCAGGATGTCAGAAACCTACGAAAGTGTTCCCACAAGGAGCTTTGATCTGTCAGTCTACCATTTTACCATACAATAGCTCTGCTGCCTTCTAACATATCAAAACTTGATTTGAGCATAGATTTCTCTTATAAATTTGACACTTTGTATCTCATCCATTTTCAGATAGCTGGAATTCAGGGTACAATGGAGCATTCATTGCAGGATCTGACTGCCCTCGAGTTATTTCCTGAGGCTAGGTCAAAATTCTGGAATCTGGATTTGGGTTGTTTTTTCAACCCTGCTGCCTCTGTGCATAACTAAGTGAAGGACTGCGAAAGTGAAGAATCCTACTGTGAATTCAGCTACACTAAGGGGGCTTGTACGTGGCAATTAAACAAAAAGTTTCTGGAGTGTTTCCAAAAGAGGGGCATGACTGTGGGTTACCGTACTAACCCCAATTCTGCTGCAGTCCGAACCCCCAGTGACTGCAAATATTTGCAAAATAAACGACTTAAGAAGAAGTGTCTGAGAAACATACTTAAACACAAAAAAGCACTTAAGAAACAGCGCCGTCAAAACAGACAATAAGAAAATCATTACACTACAGGGATATCATTCCATAAATATTCAAAAAAGAAAAATTCTGCTCTCTATATAATAAATAAAAATTTCATATTACACAATTAATGATTTTTACTTAAAGGGCAATTAGACCAGTCACCCCAACCTGAAGTAAAGTGTAGTGTGGCTGTCATTTGTCATGACTGGCTGTTGAGACTTGAGAGTCATATGACAACAATTTTTCTCAGTCTTCAGATGTAAAATTTATTTCCTTGTTTTAGGTTGTATGTGCATTGCTGAAGTCACAAAACATGTTGAAAGATGCTTTGAAGAGAAATAAGAGGAAAATTGTGATATCCATCTGTTCTTTTCAAAACAAGTTTTGGGTACCATACTGCTCGAACTTTAGGCAGAAAATAAATTTGAAAACAAGTAATCTGCACCTCATCATACCCACAAAAGTAAAGCTCTTTGATTGACAGCTAATTCAAACAATGCAGAGTGTGAAATAATTACACAGCATGAATGGTACTAGAGTGTTTTGGTTAAATAAATTGAGTTTTTCTATACTCCCCTTGAAGCAATAAACAGAGATTGTATCTGGATGAGGATGAATTTCAGACAATTGTGGGAGGGGGCTTCAGTAAGAAGGTTAGGAGAATTGGTACTATTTGGTGTGAGAGAAGTGGGCCTTTAGCATATCACACTATCAGTGGAATGGCACAAAATATTGAAAAATTGAAAAGCACCTTTAGAAAATGACTTGTGCAGTACAATGATGACATCACAGATTATTGTGCAATTTACCATTATACTTGAGCGCAAAAACTACAACATTTTACATCTCTGCTCAGGAATATCTGAAGGAACTACTTGGAATAATTTTTCAACAATTTTATAGACTATTTTGGAAATTTTAGACTAAAGGTGTACTTTAACGGCAATGGATGGCTGAATTGTGTGATGTACACCTGCAACCATAATGTTAGCATTTACTTTCACACAAATTTTGGGAATTAGCTGAAATGCATTATTGAAGAACACATCAAAGTTAAGTATTAACATTATTAACATATTTATCAAACTTAAAGTAACATATCAAGTGTTAAAGTATAAACTGACAGGCCTTGATCTTTATTCTAGTCATAGAGTGACTGTATACTTTTGTACCTGCATCTATTGCATATTATACCATGGCATTTTATGTTGCAATTATATTTTTACTTTGCCTATTGCTGAAGGCACTATAATTTTAAACTTTAGCAAAACAGTGATAGTGACTATTTAACCCATATGATTGCATGATATTGATGCAGGGATGTGCTTTGAAAATTAAAAGATGGTTCCTCTCCTTGTCAATACACTATCAAAATCCAAAAGAGTAAAATTAGGGTGTAATAAATATGAAGGCATTTCCCAGAGGAAAAATTCATTTACTTCAAAACGTGCACAAAAATTTTCTCTTTCAGGAAGTGAAAACTGTATCTCTACAGCATACAGAGTTCAGAATACATTAATTTTCATTTTTCTTTGGATTTAGTACATTATGGGAAATCTATGATGTGATTGTGGCAAACTAATAACATTGTATTCAATTTATTAAGTTTAAATGCTATTTGCTATACTCCACTCATGGTGTAGGCCTGTCGGGTCATGCTGAATCTATACAGTAAAAGATATTCAGACACTCCTAGTATCAAATTTCAATGACAAAGAGGATGTTCAATTATAAGGAAAAACAAGGAGGAACCGAGGCAATGTGCCTACATTACATTACTCTCAGTGCTTTGTTGAGAAGTGCAGGATATATGTTTTAGCAAATTATAACCAATCTTTAAAGCGCTCAAGAAATCTTGAGTTAGGAAAAGGCCAAGGTACTGCAACAGGGTTTGGAGGATATGGTCTGGAATATTTTTGTCTTTCTTCCAAGACCTTAAAGGTCTTGTGCTCCCCCCAAACTACAATTTTTGTAGTAGAACACAGGAATTCTCTATTGGCTCAGCTCTTAGATTGACAGCTAATTCAAACAACACAGAGTACCCAAGCTTATATTTCACAGTATGAACTGTACTGATAGTGTTTTGATAATACACATTAGGCTTGGTCTCACGTACCCCGTGATACTTGGTGTTACCTCGTGTTTACAATAAGGCAAAACCGCAGGTTAACCCTGTGTTTTCCAGTCTGCGTTTTTATGTACCCTGTGTTTCATTGATTGGGTGGTGCTACCATAGTTACAGGGTCAAACATTTCACATATAAATTACTGTAAAAATGTTAGAAAGTACCTGTCATCAGCGCCATAAACACCTATGACCAAGCTTGCTTGATTAAAACAAACACAGTGTTTAAAACTGCAAAACCCTGCGATTTGAGGTGGATCGAAATTTAAACACCGACCCCGTGTTAACCCGTGTTCCCACGTTACTCAAGTGCATGGTAACACGGTGTTACCTTGAGCACTGGGTATGTGAGACCACAGGAATTTGAGTTATATTTAATTGCCATGAAGCAATAACCTGGGACTATGTCTGCATAAGGATGAATTTTAGACAGTTGTGGGAGAGGCTTTAGTAAGAAGATTAGGAGGATGGGAATTGTTTGAGGTGAGAGACTTAGGCCTTAAATGAAAAGCCACTGAAATATGCCTATAAAATCAGGACAGCATAATGTAAGTTTTGAGAGCGTCAGAATGAATGACTATTTTTCAACTGAAATTGTTCACCCTAAATTCAGATTGGTCTCCAATTTTACTCGCAAAGAGCGTCTTTTCATTCAAAAGAATTTAAAGAGCAACTTCAACCAAAACACATTTTTGTTATAAAGCCTGACTGTTGTGCATGGATATAGTTTAAAGCAGGTTTGTCACAGGACCATTTTGAAACACGTGTAATTTGTGATCACCATTCTGAGGAGTTGTTCTATGGGGAGTCAGTGTTCCCTCTCCCCCTTTAAAAAATTTTTGCAGGTTGGAGAGTGCATACAAAAAAAAAGAAATTATCACTTAATAATAAAGAAATCAAAGAACTTTTTTTCAGTTAGGATATAAAAATTTGTTCCAGGTGGTGATGCTTGAATTAAACTTTGGTGAGAGCTGATGGGATACTTTGGGAGCCGGGGAGCACCCCCCCGTGCTGCTCGGCATGGTGACAACCCTGGTTTAAAGGCAATTTGTTCAACTGTATTGCTGGTTTTTAACTATATGTATAGTAGTACTTCAGACTGGTTATGCTTAGCTATTATAGTTAGTTTACTCAAGGTAGAATTTGTGAAAAATCATATCATTTCATATTATAGATAAAAAGCACTTAGCATAGGTGGCAGTCTGTTGCCTTGCTTCCATATGTGAGGCTGCATGGATATTTCAATTCAATTAAGTTCTGTTGCTTTTTAAGATCATTGTTTAATTCATATGCATGCATGCAGTTACTGTGCATTTCTAGGTAGTATACATAGTTTTGTATTATATGTAGCAAAAAATGTATTACGTATAATATTATTTGTTATATTTAGTCTAGTATTATATTCATATTACACATTATCCTTCTTTTGTAACACATTTTCCTATGTATCATTTTTCAAAAGAAAAGATCACTCAAAGCTTAAACAAAACACTTTCATTCCTTTTTCCTTGATTTTGCTTTCATTGTAGGAAAGGTATACATAAGGACCATTTTGTTTGGTTTACAGCTCCTGCATATAGCCATAACTTGGGGAAATAGGGCTCGGTCCATGGTTCACCATCTCATTAATCCCCCACCTCACTGGTCTCCCATTTAGCATAATTTGTCTAATTAGTCCCCCATCTCATTGGACCAATGAGGTGTGGACCAATGAGACAGGGGACTATTGAGATGGGGGGCTAATGAGAAGGGGGACAAATGAAACAAGGGACTAATGATACAGGGGGATAATGAGAAAGGGGACTAAAGAGACTGGACTAATGAGACAGGGGACTAATGAGACACCTGGAATTGAAACGGGGGACTATTGAGAGGGGGGCTAATGAGACGGGGACTAATGAGACAGGGACTATAGAGACTAGGGACTATTGAGACAGGGGACTATAGACATTATCCCAGGGAAATATATGCCAGTGATAAAAAGTGCATGTATACTTCTCTTTCACTATTACAATATGCCAGAAACAGAGTTCAAAATAAGCTTAATAAAGGACACAGTTAAAATTAACAATTTGGGTGTATAGGCTGGGAGGAGCACTACAACCAACGTGTAAAAGACCTCACTGCCATGGCTGCTACATTTGAGCACAGCAGAAGTATGCATGGAACCTCAACCTCAATTCATTCTTCTGAGAAAGAGGACCTAAAAGTTTCAATCCATACAACTTAAATGGAGTCACCCCCCCAACCAAGGAAATGAAATGTGGTCTAACCTCACAGATATAGCCCAAACATAAACCTTGAGCAATTATTGCTATGCAGGAAGACATGCTGGAAACTGGAGAGCTGTTATCATGGGCGTCTGCAAGGGGGGGCAAGAGGGGCACTTGCCCCCCCCCTGGAAAATCAAACTTGTGAAAAATAAATTAAAAATTAAAATAAAAAAATATTAAAAATATATCATCAAGGCAGACATTTGACCAGGAATAGCAAAAGAGAAGATGGTATGCTGAATAGTGAAATCATAATTTGGGGACCATCATTCGTGATATCTATTGGAAATTTGTAGTTGTAAAAACTATGCCAAAATTGTACTAGTTGTCAGGTATGTAGTGTGCATATGGCATCCGACTATTGATAAATGCGTTGGTCTTGGTTTGGTCCCATGCTGATCTCAAGAGGCGACGCGCGGATGTAACTGGGATATACAAGGCGAATATGGGGGGGGTATGATTCATAATTGGGTAACGGATATAGGCCTATATAGGCTGTTTGACAGTTGTAAGTTTTATCAGGCATAGGCGTGTGAGGCCGTGACCGAGAGACAGATTTCCCTTCAACAATTTTTTACATTGAAAATTCTAAAAATCTAAAAATTACAGACATGAAATTCCTGTTTCAGGGCTAGGTATATGCAGCTTAGAACACATGCCAAGTGCCGTTTCTGGCCATCTGGAGGGTTTGTAAGGCCCAAAATTTCCTTGTATGCTATGTGCCAACCGATGGTGGCACTCTGCTTAGATAGTGCACACAATTCAATCATCCATGAATGACCTTGCCCCCCCCTTGTAAAAATTTCTGAGGAGGCCCATGGCTGTTATGTACCACATGTTCCAGGTATCACAGTGTTATGTCAAGCTCAAGTAACCCAAAAACATGGGGTTTATGTTTGTATATCTGATCCACCTTAGATTACAAGGTTCTACAGTTTTAAAAAATGTTTGGGGTTATGAATCAAAGTTACAGGTGTTTTAAGGGGCATGATGACCTGTACTTGCGTAAGTGAAATATGACCTCATTATTACAATAATAGCACTCACAACCCAATTAACCTACCTTGGAAATGTGAGAAGAATGTGAGAATGAAAAACATATATGGTATTAACCTGTGTTCAAGTTGCCTTTCTTTAACTTGGTAACACAGAGTGTCACAGGGCACATGATACACCCAAACCTTGTGGGCATTTGCTCAGGCACTTTTCTGCTAAGGGCTTTTTCTGTGGCCCTAAAATTGGGCAAAAGAATAGATAGCCCCACCCCCACTTTTGAATTGGCTCTGTGGTCCCTGATTGGGTCTCTCATTTGCTAGAAAATGCATGGTAAAGATGGTGGGCACACTGTGTTCATATAATATAGATTCTGTGGTCAAGGGAAAAGAAAGTTCCATTACATCTTGTGTGTGAGTACACTCCGAAAAATTGGTCCTAAGCTTCCAGTGATTTCTCTCTGATGAACATCTTTGTTGCTGCATGGTCATAAAATATTTTACTACCACACATCTAAAACAACCAGATTTGGTTTTAAAGATTTACTTTATCTCTGACAACAAGGAAACAAATTTATTGGGGGGGGGACTCAAATCAGGTAAATGTTTAACTTGATCAATTTCTACTTTGCAAAGTCACACCAACACTAATTTCGAGTTTTTTCTCTGGATAGTGCTGCTATGTGAATAGCAACGTTTAGCACACCAGATGGTGCTTGTTAAGTATTATTAATTCAGATCAAAGATATTACTTTGATGCAAGGTATGAAAGTTCAAAAGTTCACCTACTTGGATCAAAGGTTCACTAGATCGAAAGTTTATTAGATCGACATATGGGAATGTTTAGTGCAAATGTGTTCAGTGTACACACTTAACTGTGTGAATCACACTTAAAATATGGTACATTTTCCGACAAACTAAGCCCCTCCTTCCCAAACACATAATAAATTAACACATTTCACTCACCATTGATTTCTTTAACCAGTTCCCTTTAAACTGTTCTAAGTCTAATTTTCATGTGGAAAAAGTCTCGTCAATTTCCAGTTAAAACAGAAGTGGTTTTATGATTTTCCTATTGAAACACAGATTTTAGGGTGTTTTCGGTTGATAGTAGCAATCAAAACTTGCCATAATTCTTTGCCTAGTGTCATTGGTGAAATAATTTCAAGTAATATAAAAAAATTACATATCTTTCCTTAAAACATTTCAAGATTCAGTTTGATTGGACAGAGAAAACCCTCGTCATTTTGACATTGAATTTGAAAGAAGCTAAAAAATCTTTCAACTGGATTTGGTAATACTGTTTTTGTGTGTGAGCCCATTCCGCAAAAAATCCTGCTGTGCGCAATTTAGAGGTAAACATTCCCATATGGGTTCTTTAGATGCAGGACTTAATTACTAGTTAGAAGGTTTTCTAGATCAAAAGATTCAAGTGACCCGAGTGAATCTTTAAATTAAATGAGCAGAACTTCCACCTAACACTACAGAAAATCTCCATTAGCAGGAAAATGCCAACCACAGCTGTTCCTCTTAACTATGTTGGCATGCAGCTCAACTTCCAGGCAGACATGAATCTCATCTTGCTCCTAAAAACTTGTATTGTACGTTGAAGTCACCCATGCATGACACACAAAAAGGCTGGGCTGGGCTAAATTAACCTTCCTCCCACCTCCCACCTCCCACCCCCCCCCCCAAAAAAAAACCAAAAACATTAAGGTGGCCTCATCCTTTTACCCAAATTGCCATTGGCAGATTGGGTAAAAGTAAGTTATGGGAAACAGGCCTATACCTGTCATGAGAACTCTTCATCTGTTGGAAAATGTCCAATCTGACCTTAAGGTGTGGAGAACTATCCATCAGCAGCACCAATGTTTTCTACTTCCACTGGCTTTGAGACATTAGGAGAGAGAGACGAAACTTACCTAAATGCATTTAGACAATGGTATATTGTGGGAGGAAAATTATTCCCCCCCCTCATCCCCCACCTTTTTCCCTCAGAAAACTGCAGAACAATGTCCTTCCTTGCCACATAGTTAACTACAAGGCCAGACTTAAAAAGAGTTTCCTTCTAGTTCTTTAACTTCTCTTGTGATGAAGATCCAAAGGCAAAAAAAAGTTGCAAAATATTTCATTTTTTGTGGTACTTCGGCCTAGTTCCTTTTCTCATGGTTTATTTTGCTTCTTCTATCCCAAATATAATAAATTTTTCATTTCACCTATAAATGAAATGAATTGGACTTGTGACAATTGAATCAAATCAAACCAGATCTTCCAACTTAACAACTGGTACCTCAAAGCATGCCCCCTGCTCTCTATTAACATTTCTCTCCTCTCTAGATTCTCCCAAAACCAAGCATGGACAATATTCCCTGCTGAATACTTCACCCACAATGAAGGGACGAATTGCCCAGGAGACTGGAGATGTTCCCAGGAGAGCTCCCTGGGCTATGTGAGGGAAGAGAAATTTCAAGTAATTGGTTACATCTCTATGTTCTGACATCTCTATGTTCCGATATCTCTATGTTCTGACATCTCTATGTTCCAACATCTCTATGTTCCGACATCTCTATGTTCTGACATCTCTATGTTCCGACATCTCTATGTTCCAAAAAAAAAAAAAGGATCATATAGTACATTTCATCTGTGCCAAAGTACATTTTCCTTGGAAGACTCAGCACCAAAGTACATTATTGTCAGTGCCAAAGTTCATAACTGTTGGTGCCAAGTTTCATTTTTGTCAGTGCCAAAACACACTTTGTTGGTACCAAAGTACATTATTGTCGGAATAGAGGGACACTGGAACACAGAGATGTCAGAACACAGGGATGTCCCCTAAAAAATTAAAAGAGAAAACTGAAGTTACTGTTGGCCCTTTTTTCTATGCCATCATGCATGCTTCTTTTCGTTTCAAGCCAATGTTGGTCTATACACTTATTCTTTCCACAACTTTTACAAAAAAACTTTAATTATTCCAAAGTTTCAAAACTAATGAAAGAATCAGGCTGCTATCTGTCATATATCTGTCTGTACAGTGTGCAGATCCATTTCAGGTCTTTTATATAGACATGATAAGCAAGACTGAAGTATATATTGATGGGGAAAAGATGACTTTGGTTCTATCTCAGAAATCATCAGACCACAAAATTTTATATCAGATTGGAGGCATTCAGGTGAAGCAGAGCAATAGTCCAAACTAAGAGCTCTGTTGAACTAGACACTGGCACATTACTGATCCTATCAAATCAATCCTCTAATGCCCATGTGACATGTTTAGACCAATCAAAGGAAAAGACAGATTATCCTCTGTTGAAAATGGTCACACCTGGTTGGTAGTCATTAAATTGGCGGTCAGAGCAAGATTTTTTGTTATGTACTAAACATCTGGCGATTGCACAAGTGAGTAAATTTTGACAGAAAGTTCAAAGAAAAGTGAAACTGTCGCAAGAAACATTAGTTCCCAAAATGATGAGGTATGTTACATGATTTTATGTGAAGTTTTGTATTAGCAGGAAGTAACATTGAAGTGGTAATATGAACATGGCGGCAGATGATCGGCAGTTAAGCAGATAGAGTTGATTTCACATGGTTAATTATTTTTCATGTTCTTTAAGATGGATACCTTCATACCGTGAATGAGATCATAAAATGGTGATAAAAATTTAAAAAAAAAAATCTTCGGCTTCTCTAAATCGACATCAACATTAAAAAAAGGGCACAGGATAAATTGCCACAACTAAAAATGTAAGGCCCAATCAAAAGTCAAACAGTTCACATTTGCATGGATATAGGCTAATCCTTTAGCAGTGAGGTACTCAATCAAAAAAGGGGAGGGTTAATCCCATCCCCTTACACTTCTAAACCACTTTTAGGACCTTCCTCCTATTCAACTTCAGAAGCAATTGCCTTGCCCATGCAGAGAAGCTTTGGAAATCACATACATACATGAAATGCACAGTTTTGGAACTGTTTACATGCTTTGGGAGTATTACAATTCAACTTTGCTATACTAGGAGCAGGTGGTCCTGCTGGGAAGATCTTCCCCTGTCCCTTCTGAATTAACCTTTGGCAAGATAGTTATGACAGGAGACAAAAATCATGAAAAGTCAGCCTTATTGAAGAAAAAAGGAGAGAAAAAAAAGGAGAGAAAAAAAAGGAGTGAAAAAAAGGACAAAACCTAGAAAGTGCCATGCAAGAATGTAAGTAAATATGTATTTGAAAAACTCCCAAGGTCATGATTTTATTACATATAAAGTTGCACTTATACGCAAAGGGGTCGATGCACAGCAGTAATGATCACCCAGGATGTTTAATTCCTACTGAACCAAAACAGTTTCCCACAAGAGTGAAAAAAATAAAAACCAAAGTACTGATAATACCAATGAAGGATCATTATGACCTTACTGCCAAAAGTAGCCATGTACAGGCATTGCAGAGGGACCTGCACCAATGCACCTGGCCCTATAATTATTCCTGGACTGGCTTAAGTTCAACTGACGGGTTGTCTTCCACTGTCTGGACTTAAAGGTCCAGTGAAACAAACATGAAGATGGGGCCAGCAGATATGTTCTGTCTTTTTATTCCAACAAATAGACTCTTTGCAAGTGCTAGTATTAGGTTTGGTTAGAGCAAACGAATTAATTAGAGGGCTATTAAGAGCACTCACCCTAACTTGCAATAGTGTAGTACACAGCTGGCCTGCTTCATGATTGGCTGTTGAGAGTCATGTGACAACAATTTTCCCCCTCAAATGTGAAATTTACAAGAAGTAACTGCTTGTTTTACATTGAATATGAAATACTGAAGATACAAAATATGATGAAGGAAATTTTACATAGAAATAAGAGGAAAATTGTTAACTTAGCTTTTGATTTGAGATAAGTTTGGGGGGGGGCTGCTCTTGACCTTTAAGTTTATGAGAAGAGCCTTAACAGAAAAACAGGTACATATCTATTACAAAGGAAACTCCCTGCACGGTATTACAGATAGGCGTACATACACTGAAAAGGGAGAACTGAGACAATTATCAGTCCCAGGAAATGAAATATTTGTGGGGGAGAGGGAAAATGTTTCAATCAGCTTGTACCTACTTAATATTTTTTAGGGAGGGTAACATTTTGGAGGCATTGCCTCTGTCTTCCCATCACCACCAATTATTACAGGCTTTATTCACGCTATTAGAGGAGCAGCATCTTCAAGGTAATTAACTGAACACCAAAGTGCATGTTCATTCAAAATGACCACAACTTGTAATAATAAAACACTGGACCCTGAGGACATTACAATGGGTAAAAGTTACTGAAATGATTTCAACTAATTTTTCAAGTAGGGATTTTGTTTCAGACTATTTAAAGGCCCAGTTTTCTCATCCCAAACGGCACCAACTCTCCTAAACTTCTTACTGAAACCCCTCCTACAATTGTCTGAAATTCATCCTCATCCAGACACAATCTCAGTTTATTGCTTCAGGGTGAATATAGAAAAACTCAATTTATATAATCAAAACACTCTCCATACCATTCATGCTGTGTAATATAAGCTTTGGCACTCTACATTGTTTGAATTAGCTGTCAATCAAAGAGCTGAGCCAATTGAAAATTTTGGTACCCTGGTAACCAAAATTGTAGTTTGGGGTGAGAGGTTTGGCCCTTTAAAGAAGAGTCCAGAACCAAACTTATTTTTTGATAGGTTTAGAGGGGAAGAATCCTCTCTGGTGAGAGTTCCATTCATTTCCCATGTTCAGTTCTTGAGGCATTAGCAATTGAAATTGACACTTTTTTTGTGGAAAAAAAAACGAACTGCAAGCAAACAGGTGTGATGTCATGGATGCACATTGTGGGCATTTTTTTTATTTCTACTTTTCATTCTGTAAGTTTGACTGTGAATTGATTAGGGATGCTATATCTTGTCCTTAAGGCAAACAAAGTTTTTAAATTTCTGTTGCTCAGGATGCATACATGGTATCAACAGATAAGAATTAAAGTGTACCTCAAGTCAAAAAATTCAAAAATATATATTTAAGAGAATGAAAAATGAATTCTAACAGTCCAGCTCCCATCTTCATAGGACATTCTTGAGCTGAGATATAAAATGTTGAAGTTTATTCACTTAAAACTAATTGGTCTATTGTGCAATAATTTGTGACTTTCTTGTTGTACAACTCACACAATATGCTTTGTTTTCCTTTAAAATTAAAAATGTTTTTATGACCTTGAACACTTCTTGTTTGCTTGTATAGCTGTTGCTCAAGGAGGGTTTAATTAAGTACATCACCCCATAAGAGTAAGAGTGCTATCACACCTCCGTACAAGGTGCAGTAACATTCAGAAAAACAAAGAAATACAAAGAACGTAATTTGAATAGTACATGAATGACATCACAAATTATTGCACTATGTACCATTTTAATTTGAGTGAATAAACTTCAACACTAAATATCTCAGCTCAGGAATGTGCTACGAAGATGGGAGTTGGACTGTCAGGATGTATTTTTCATGATCTTTAATATATATTTTTGAATTTTTTGACTTAAGGTACACTTTAAGTTGCATATTTATTGGTGGTACATTATACATAAAAACAAAACACTGGCAAACAAGGCAAATCCACGACATTACACATCACATATTTAGGTTAAAAATTTTCCACTTTCAATTGCTAACATCTCTAAAACTGAATATGGGAAATTAACCAAAATTTCAACAAAATTCTTTATAGAGAATGTGCCTCTTTAACCTACTGTATCAAAAGTAAATCTCGCTTTGGACTATTCTTCTTAGCAAATGTTGCCCTTTCTGATCTGCACTGGCCTCATATTCAATTTTTAATAAAGCTGAGATCTGCCTTCCAAAATATGAAGCCATTATGAGAAAACAGAGAGCTTTCATTCTGACAGCTGTCACAAATTAGGTAGCAAAAGTCTCTTTTAATGTTGTTAGCAACACCAATAAATAATTTTTACATATCTCAAGGGATGGCAACAGATGTGAGCAGTCAACTGAGACAACGAATCTCAGAGCAGACATAAAAGGCAAATTTGAAAATGAATGTTGTTGTGGTCTGGGATATTTCAGATTGTAAAATTACAAACTGTGTTTATTAAACCTGGACCACGAACATGATGATGTATGTTAACCACATCATTCGTCAAATTCTACTAATTATGCATAAATAGACCCTGTGGACAGACTCTGTCAATCACCGTAGTTACAATTCACTAAAAATAGGAGACTGTTTCGTGACTACAGAAATCATTTATAAATAGCCTTCTGTTCTCCACCTTCTCCTAAAAACTGTATTTTTTTATCAAGTTTCCCCCAATTGTGGAGATAGGTGATGGGAGCTAAGAGTGGAATTAGGTGATGGGGAACCGCTAAGCAGTGAAAACTGACAAAACAGAAAAGAAAAATGTAATTTAAGACATACGGGCAAATAGCCATGTCATTGTACAAAGTGCAATTAAATTTAAATCGTCAACATACAGCATTTAATGGACTGTGGGGTGGGGGAAGGGGTGGGATGGGGGAAAGGGATGAGTGAAGAGGAACTTACTATCCTTATCTTAATCATCCTGTCTTTTGCTGTAGCATCGGGCAAAATCTAAATAAGAATGAAGACTTTATCACCAAATATTCTCAATCCCTGACTGAGTTACTAAGGCAGGTAAAAGAAAAATCAAGATGTTGCAAAGAAACAAAAACCATGTTTGAAAAGATGTTACCAAACATTTCAATACACCTTATAAAAGCATTTAATCTCTTAATTCAATAGATTTAAAATTGGCCAAATAGGGTTAAAATAAATTTGAGCGAATGGAATTAGTGACCAACTGAACTCCAATAGTTTAAATCTTAAGATTTAAGAGATAAGTCTCTCATGCATAAAATCTAAACAAATTGCCTTTTTATTCATCCAATGATGAGTTCATGCCATTCTATTTATGGTTTATCTGCGTTTGCTTGCCGAGATATAAAGCTGTTGCCAATGTAATTATCCTTTTACAAAGACAGTTACAATTTCACTGAGCATAGTGGCTATAGGTGAGGGGGTGTAAGTTATAAAACAACTAACCTTTTGAACTAATAGCACTGAACATGATGGATGCTTATCTTGGCATATGACACTTAATTAGAGTTGGACACAGCCAAATGCATTTTATTAACATGCAAAATTCATGGGTTTAAGGTCCAATTTACGACTATGATGGAGTGGATAAAGATGAAGTGCATGCAATTAATTTAAAAGAAGTCTTTTCATAATATCCCTTTTTCTCTTTTTCAATTTATCCCTTTTGCAAGGGGTCAGAGAACATTTGAATTAAAAAATAATTTGAATGAATGAAGTGGGTGATCTGACATCTTCCATGACTGAAGGTCCACGTACTTTAAGATAGATACAGCTAGGATTTTGTTATTTTGCATTGTTGGGGGCCTTGTTCACTTTATTTGTTGTGTATTTTTTATATTTCTTATAAAAGTGGAAAAGTGTTGTCATCAACTAAAGTTTACTTATCTGCTAACTAACATGGAAGTGTCAATTAAAGCTCTGCCAGCCCCTACAAACAGGGTTGTGTGGTCTGGGCAAAAGGCCTTGGGAGTAGTTCAAATACTGCCTGCATACTGTAGAGCCCTACCATCATTTGGCATTTTTAATGGTTTAAGAATCACAGGAGGGCAGTAGTCACCCCTCCTTCAAGCTATAGCCCTGGCAAGGTCCATGCTATGAAAATGTCCAAAAGCCTAAAACCCCGAGTAGTCTTGCAAAGCTCGTGAAAGATGTATTAGTGATGGTCAGTTACCACACAATTGGCTGGAGCCTCTGGACTAAAACCAACCATCTCTAATACAACTTTCCCAAGTTGTGCAGGACATTTTAATGTCATGTCATATCTTGCTGAGCAAGGTCTTTGTATGGGGTTGAAACACTCTGTGCACACTGTGTAATGTAAACCTACTCTTTTGAATTTGATCCTTATAAAAAGAAGTTACCTGAATTGCAAATTTTGCTCCCCCCCCCCCCCTCAAACATGCTGCTAGAATTGAATAGGACATTTTAGCCAATATAACCCCAGAAAAAGGCTTTTTCTCGGGTGAAGCTTATCTCTATAAGTATGGATTTTAGTCCTTACACTCAATGTGGGGGCAGGAAAAGGCCACTTTTCACTGTATAAAATCTTAAGTCAATAGGTGTATTTTTCAAAAATGGGCGATGCTTCCCCCTGCCCCTTCTCCCAATCAACATCCATGCTGGGATAAATACATTTCCAGCAGCTGGCTTTTTGAGAAAGTCCACAAGAAGAAAAGTTAAACAAAGTGAGGGCAGCATTTTCTTTCTAAAACAAACCATTGCAATCTCCAACCTTGTCATCAACTTTCAAAGTACACTTTGATTTCACAATATTGCCCTCTTTTTCAAAGAGTCTTCTAGTCGGATAGTATGTTTCTTTTTTAATTTTCAAATGGTGCCCTCTACACGAAAATCAATTGCATTGTGCCAGTGAAGGTCTCACTACTCCATTAGAGTAGTATTCTAGAGGGTCAAGTGCACACCCTCAAAGAAGTAGTCCTTTTAACTCTGGTTTGGACCAAATTTTGTCAGGATAACCTGCCAGCTGGGTAATGCAAGTCCATGCATATAAAAGAGTACTTGCCAGAGTGTGGATGTTGAAAATTTGGGTAAGATTTAGACTGTTTAAAAAATGGCTGCCAAATGGTGGAGATTTTCCGTTTTTGTGAAGAGGGTAGGGGTGGGTGTACCCTACAAAAACTTTAAGTCCTTCTAACTCAAAGTCACGGTATCGAAATTTTGTAGAGCCATAATGGGCAAACTTGTCAGCTATCAAGTGATGGGTGTCTTGAAATAGCTGTTAACTTGAACAAGGCTGCAGGGGTCTCGAAAGGGAGCTAATTTAAAGTCAATGGGGAAATTATTAGGCGTGTGAGACCTAAAAATCAGATGCATGACTCCAAAGATCAACTACAGAGTACTGCAATTTTGACATAGGAGGCAGGTTTAGTAGGTGGAATTTTATAGCCCAGTTTCTAACCGGTTTGTTTAGGTCAAGTCAGCCACAGCCTATTTTACATTTGTACGGCAGCCCACAAACTTGTTTCCCCTATATTCCATTGCTTATGCTGAGTACCAAGCACAATGGCAGTGGGTTCCATTTTTAAAGTTTTAGGTATGACCTGGTCTGGACCTACACTCATGTCCTTCAGGCTGCAATTTGGCTGCAATTCGGAGGCTCTAACTACTTGACCATGGAACAGGTAAAAAGAAGATACCACCTAACACCTATTGGTCAAAAAGTCTCAATTGCTAGAAAAAGTAGATGGATGTAGAACTGAAGGAAAGAACCTATAATTTACATGGTGTTAACGGCTCCTTTTTAAAGACACACCTATGAGCAGTGATTCATGATACATTATATTTTGCCAGGTCAATCTTAAATGAGGGGGCTAATGCAGTATAAAAGTATCAGCTTGAGAGAGGTTTGCGAACACTTGTGTGACCTATATTACAGTTTTTCCAATCAGAATTAGGGTATAATTTTAATTTCTGAATGATTATGTAACAATATTTTTGTGACTGCTGAATTTATAGAAATGATTCTTTGCTTAACGTTTTGCTTGAAATGTCAGGACTTGCACTAATTGGCATATGAAACAAGAGTTTGCAAGGGTTTGCCAATTTCTCACAGGATTTTCTTTTAAGGGTTGGCAGAGGGCAGCTTGTCTCTAAAGGTTAATCCAGGGTGTAACTGTACAGTGCAGGGAACAGCCTGAGGGAACTGAATAATGCTGTTCATAAGTATACCTGGAAGCGTGAAATGTGGCTGAAAACTGTGAAGCACACTCAGAAAAGTGGTTGTGCTTAATATTTACATAACTTTTCAAAACAACTGTTTGACAGCACAATCATGAAACATGAATGCTCTTTAAAATGATTTGTATCATGATAACTTTCACCTTTAGGCCATACGGAGTTCAGCTCACAAACAAATAAAAACAGTCTGCAAAGATAAGCAGCTCCCCCAACAGACTATTAAAATGGAAGTAACTGTCAAAATAATTGGCACATATGTTTTGGTCCATTAAAAATTTGAGAACAGAAGAGCTGATAGCTAAGGAGGAGTGCTTTTAAATATCTTCTTTCTGAGAAAAAAGTCCAAAATCATTTAAGGGCACAACAAGAATTTGTTTTATTTGGAAACTGTAATATGCACCACAACCATTCATTGAGTTAAAACAAACAGAAATGATCTGTCACCCTTGATGTTCAAGTGTGATTGGTCACCATATTAATGCAACTGTCAAGTATTTTATCTGTTTGATTTTTTTTTTCCTTCTTACTTGAAAAATGTAACAAAAATTCCCATTGAACAGTTACTATAGATGAATCCGATTAGTGCTTGTTTTAGTGACTGTAGGCAGCCATTAGTGGGGTCCATCAGCCTTTAATCATCTTCATTTATTGTCTACATGAATTTCAAATCCTCATATTCAGTGAAGTTGAGAAAATCAAGATACACTTCTGTGTACAACCATCCATGGAACAGGTAAGGAAGGAAATTTAAAGATTAAAGGTAATGGACCCCATTAATGGCCGACTAAAATTAGACCGTGCCCATCACAAGTGTCCGGATTTGCTATATATACCTACAGCTGCTATAGCTTTATGTTTCTTTTCATTTGAAAGATGTCATCTGTTGATTCTGATTCATAATCAGATAAAAAAGCAAAAACAAAATGCTGGAACAAAAGATTAATATTCACTGCCAAAGCTTGATTGCCTGCATGAACTTCCATGATGTAAACACGCCTTTTCAAAGTCGGGATAATCTCTATAGTCCCCTGTCTCATTAGTCCCCCATCTCAATAGTGTCCCGTCTCATTAGTTCCCTGTCTCATTGGTCCCATAACCCTTAACCCTAACCCTGACCCTTAATCCTAACCCTAAATCCTAATCATAACCCTAAACCCTAACCCTAACCCTGGGGACTAATGAGATGAGGGACTATAACGAGACAGGAGACTAATGAGAAGGGGGACCAATGAGATGAAATTATAAGAGGGGGGACCAATGAGACGGGGGACTAATGAGGCGAATTACGCTAAATGGGGGACCAATGAGACAGGGGACCAATGAGACGGGACCCTTTCAAAGTCAATGGGGAACAAATCATGTGGAAAACCCCAACTTCGCACCACAAAAACTTCCCCCAAAACAAGAATACTCATCACATCCAAGCTACTGGACTTCCTATAGTCCTTATTTTGCTGGGGAACCATACTGCACGCTGGGAAAAACTGGTATCAGAATCGTAATAATCCCCCAAATGGAAAATTTTCCAAGCCAAAGAACACTGTGACATCCAAAAAGCATGGTGGCAAGGGCAAGTGATAATGGGATGGCATCCTTCGGGTCTCTAGGTATCCATCCTGTCACGCTGCCGATTCCTCAAAGAATTACCCCAGGTAAAAGGTAGGGTAACATATAATGTTAGTAGGACGTGAGGAGGGGCGACGCATATATCTTTACACCTTTCCAATCACTAGATCTTGATATCAATGTCCCTAACATTCAATGAATGTGCTATCTAAAAAAAACCTTGATTTTTTTTTCTTTGAGGAGATGGAAGAGTAACTCAAACTTTATTTTTTAACATCATCTAAATCTTATGAATCTCATATTTTATTTTTCTCCTAAAAAAATATCTGTCATGATTCCAACTTTACCATCACAGACTAAAGGTCAACCATGAGTACTTCTTTATTATTTCAAGAATTCCCTGAATTACAGAAATACTTTCACTTTAGTACAAATAACAGGAACAAGGATATCAGAATGTACCAATCAAAAAGGAAATATTTTACCTTTGATTCAACTTTGCTGTATCGCTTCCATTATCTCAATCCCAGTTCCTCCTTATGAAAGCAACTTTAATATCTCCCGGAAATGCTACTTTACAATATAAGTTATTGCCAGATCACAGATTTATGAATACAATGGTCTATTCTTAAAACAGGTTACAACTTATAAAACATTGTTTTCTTTACAGCAAAATATTCTCACAATAGGAATTAAGGATTATCACGATATGTTAAGATGACAATTTTTTATGTTCCCAAAATTCCACAAAACGCTCTTTGATTTTGAAATCTACACACCTTGACACTTAAACCTCTTCAAAGGCATACTCTGGTAGCGTTTTTCTTGGGTCTCGTATGAAACAATTCCCATGACCTACTTTACCTGAAGAGAAAATTCCATTTCTCTGAAAATTAGTATCTCCCAAATGCTACATGCCTATTACGATGCAGTTTCACTTCCTGAAGGGGAAAATTTTTTCACACATTTTTAAAGTCAAAGAATTTTGTTTTCAGAATACCTTTAAATTCTTACAATCATGTGATGGTAAAAAAATATAGCAAAATGAATCATTAGTCAAGGATTTTATTTTTACACATTTGCTCGATCCCCAGGACAAAAAAAAAAGTGAAGAAAAAGGAAAAAAAAGAAAGAAAGAAAGAAAAAATCCTGCAATACAGCTTCCACGAGCTTTACATTAGCTACAATCTTTTGCATTTAAATTTTCTCATGAACTTCTGTAGGTACTTGAACCATATATAATGTCCCATATTCTTTAATTTAATGCACCAGTTATTGCAAAATTGTGGATTAGCACATTTAGGGTGTAATCCGGAAGGGTGTGCAAACATTTATTTTTTTTTTTGTTTATGAAATGAAATCTTTTTGAGATTATCATTTTGAAAAATTAATACTCTGTTAGTACCGTAAAATAATGTTGCTTTGTGTTGTAGTTTCACGAAATGAAAATATGGCTCACTTCAAAGTAAATTTAAAAAACAAATGAAAAAAAGAGAAAAGAACAAAAAAAATGTGGACTGTCTTTTAATTCCACAATCTCACTTTACATCTGGCATTAATCCTTCTGTATCAAGGTCCCAGTGACCTGTTGAACTTTATCCTGTCTATCATTTTTTAATGCTTCATTTTCAGTGAGGTCCTTCTTCAAAAGGAAGGTCGGATTTGCACAACAGGAAATACTAGTAGGCCATATAGAGCCTGAATTACCACAAACAATGTGCAATGTGTAACTTGAAGCTACACCTTGAAACATGAACCCAAAATGTGACCGGGAACCTGAAAACAGGAAAAGGCCTACGATTTCACTCTAAAAACAAAAGAGAGAACGTAAGCCACATTCTCTGATGGAGTGAAATGTATCAACCTCTCCAATAAAATGTTAATTTAATGAACAAATATTTTTCATTCATTTCACTCCCAGAGTCCCAGTGCATGCCTACACTCAGTTGTCAATCTTTTAAAAAGAGTTACCGTACTCTATCAAGAGTAAAATTTCACTTTTTGGAGTGCCAAATATGACTTTTCTAGAGTCAATTTCTGCACTTTTGAAGTGAACTTCATACCTTCTCACTCTTATTATTTTTAAAATGTTTTCCAACTAGATTAATCTGGATAATTAGCTCTCCAGACAAAGGTTGTATTGTTTTAAAAGTACTGAGCATGGGCATCCGCAGGTATGGGCAAGGGGGGGCACTTGCCCCCCTGGAAAATCAAAAATTTGAAAAAACGTATAAAAATCAAAGCAAAAACCCAAACAAAACATGTTTTTCAAGTTTCTATGAGCAAAATAGGCTTTAGAAATGCCATTTCCAGCGATCTGGGAGGCATTTTGGGCTGAAATTTTCGCATGCTTTGTGTTAATTCATGGTGACTTGGAGGTTTTGCCCCTTCCTAGAAATTTTGCCCCCCCCCCTGACTTTTTTTCTGCGAACGCCCATGGTATTGAGTAATAAAATGTTACAGCATGTAAAGGGAATTTAATAATACTGACAATCAGCCCAAAGTAAAATGCAAGTGGGTATGGAACTTTCTACAGTTTAAAGGAATTTTTCTGCAAAAGTGCTAAGTCAACATGTTGGTCAGCATGTATGTGCAATAATGTGACAGATTTCAATTTGTTAAGCATTCTAACAGTAAATGGAGGATGGTGTGAATGGGACCATTAACTGGTTCCTTAAAGGGCCAATTTACCTCTCACCCCAAACTACAATTTTGGTACGGGAGTACCAAAATTCTCAATTGGTTCAGCTCTCCGATTGACAGATAGTTCAAACAATGCAGAGTACCAATGCTTATATTACAAAGCATGAACAGCACTGAGAGTGTTTTGATTATATAAATTGAGGTTTTCTATACTCACCTTAAAGCAATAAACTGAGATTGTATCTGGATGAGGATGAATTTCAGACAATTGTGGGAGAGGCTTCAGTAAGAAGGTTAGGAGAATGGGTACTGTTTGGGGTGAGAGAACTGGGCCTTTAAAAGTATGTGTGATGTTGTTGAGTTTTCTGATCAAGATGGGGATTGCTTTCTACAATTTGAGTATCAACATAACAGCAGGTGAATTAAATCTGGTGGTCATCAGTGTACCCCCTTCCCATACCTTCATTATCATGTCTAATTTTGATGAACTTAATCCAGAGATTTGTCTACACTGAATGAGTTTGGTAGATCAACAACAAATGCAAACAAAATTCACACACATGAAAACATCATCACAGTGTCACAGGTGGACTTGCTATATACTTTGTCACACACTTTACAAACTATATCACACAAACTAAACCAAGATCCAGGGTCCCTTGATCAAGTGACAGTGTTCACATTACAAATTTTGATACATCACAATTTGATCTACACTAGTAGGTTGATCAAAATCAGTTGATCATGACCTTAGTAAGTGAGGGTATAATCGTTGAGCTGTGTTCCACAAAAGTTCGATCTACCCTGGTAGATTAAGGTCCACTCTGCAAACTTGGGTGTGGGAATGCATGTGCACTCTGAAGGGAGCTGAAAGAATTTTGAGACCAAAGGTCATCTTGTGTCACCCTTGATTGTCTTGGCTCTCATGAACCATTTTTGGATCCTGAGCATATGAGATTTGAATTGCCCTTACAAATGGATCATAATCTCCAGATGTGATTGCGAGGGTAACAGTTTGCTTTCACACTTTCTAAAAGTATGGATCAGATCCAGATCTGATCCTCTGCCTGAGATCAAGCATAGAAATATCAACCCAATATACCTATAAACAGTGGTTAATTCCGAAAGCTGGTAGATGGCACAACCAGTCAATACACTTTCTAATATCACCTAGCGGGGAGTTCCCCTCTCCTAGAATCACTGCGGTCAAACTGTTCCTACCTTGAATCTGATCCACTTCTTATCACTCCTACAGGATGTATTCCTTCCGTGTATCAAACTTTGTGGTTGGCAATAAAACATCAATAGCCACTTGGTGCCAGAAAGCTCCACACCTTGTCCGGAACTATTTGTCCAAGTAGTATTTTAGCATTAGAGGTGTATGTATTCATTGAAACAGCTGAAATGTGGCCACAATTTACTACTTCTAACTCCTGCACTTTGCTTCCCCTTACCTACCCCATTTTGTGGTCCAACTGAGGTACCAGTATTGAATATTTCAAATGCTATCTTTCTTTGTGAAGGACACTCCCCTTAAATGATGGCTTTCTTTCTTTTTTAAAGTGCAAGTGTGGTTTCTTGGTGTAAACTCAGAAACATGTGATTACAGGAAACTCCAATCGTCTTTCAAGCATGGTACACTTCCCATTGCTCTACAATACCGGTTATCCTGTTCCTTCCACTATTGGGTATACAGTGGGATCGGAACTACTACCACGGCATGATCGTTCAAACTTAAGGCCAAAGGTTGAAAACAAATGCTCTTTTGAAAAAAAAAATATTTATACATTTTCAAGGCAGTCAAGTCTCACCCTGAAATATAATTTTTGTAGCAGTCCACAGAAATTCTCAATCGGCATAGCTTTTTGATTGGCGGCACATTCAAAAGTGCAAAGTACTGCAGCTAATATCGGGGATTCCGACAGAAACACAAAAAAGGGGCAGATTTATTACTACTAAAACCTAAGTCCAAATTGATGCTATCCTAGGCTAAAGTTTGAGTGGGTTCAGGGGGACAAAATCTTGCTTCAAGCCCCCTGTAAGGTGCAATTTGAAGGTTTTAAAGGCCATTTATTTGTGTAAGTTCAAACATTGATGCAAAAGTGTGGTCTTTTTAAGCAAGAAACCAAGATATTGACAATTTTCTAATTTTTATAGAAATGAAAAGGGGGGGTTTTACCCACCTTCTTCTGGAAAGGGGGGTGGGGCAAATCCCCCCTTTCCCCCCCTCTGACGGAAACCCTGGCTAATATTACACAGTGTGTACAGTACTGAGAGTGTTTCCATTCCACAATTGGAGGTTGTGTTTAGATGAGGATGAGTTTAAGAAGATTAGGTGTTTAAAGTTATACCATAACTGGAAAAAATGTGTGAGATGCCAGAATGGCTTATCTTTAACAGACTGAAATAGAGATACCAAAAATTTTAAAAGCAAGATTTTAAATTTATACCCTTGTGTAATGATAATTCCACTGTTATGTTTTTCTTCAGGACGACAAAATATAGCCTCAATGCCCCTCCTCCACCAAAGGCAACACATAGAAAGAACTAATAAGGATGGGTGTAACAAATGACCAGCATTTTGAAAACATTTGAACAAGTTTTTCTGCGTCCAGTCTTGACCACTTGTTTGGTGTGGTGCACACCATGGTGAGTCTCTTGGGAGGTGGAGATGTGTGCCCCTCCCCTTAAAAACGGTACTGGCTATAGGATATTTGATGATAAGGGCAGAATTCCGGTAGTATTATGTGATTCAAAATATTTAAACATCTTCCTTTATATTTACCCTCTACTCTTACTTTCTGTTCCATTAGCAACCATTTAGAATAACAAACCTTATCCTCAGTTCAGAATCGACCCTTCGGAATAACTTATCCTTGATTCCATATTAACTACCCTTTGGAATAACCAACCTTCGGAATAACAACCCTTCAGAATAATGATCAGACCCTGTAAACACTGGGAGAGATGAATATAAGTAGTAACATGTCACAAACTATAGTTCAATTTCCATTCTGAATTGAGAGAATAGGCTTCAGCATTTAATACCTCAGTTCAGGAATGTCCTGTGAGGATGGGAGTAATGGTCCAATTGGATTATTTTTGCAAGCCTTGTGAGATATCTTTTTGAAATATTTTACTTTGGGTACAATTAAACAGCAGCTTTTCTGCTAGATGGAAATATGTTTGCAATTCACTTTCAGCAATTACTTTACATTTATATTTGAATGAAATAATGGGCAGGCAAATTTCAGTTCTACATATGCTTACACAAAAAGCTTACATTGTTTGTCATTCCAATGGTACTGGGACCTTTGAGTTTAACATTCCATGACATGTTTATCGATCAGAAGGAAATATTGCAACGCAAATTATTTAGAATAATGTTATTAACGAAAATCACATCCCACTCAGTTAATATGAAAAACAGGAATGACGTCATTCACATAATTTCTTAAATATGTTGAATAAAACATTACTGTAGAGCTATGAGGAAGGGAGATCAGAACCTTCAAACGCACAAAAAAAAAAAAGTATTGCACTACAGATAAAATAGTGCAATTTGTTTTCACCAAGTCTCTGAAATAATTAATTCTTCATAGTGCTAAATGACTGAAAGTTGATAAGTTTTTTTACTTGATGTCTTTTCACAAACACTAAGAAGTATAAATTCAACAGCAAACTAGTGAAACATATTTCTTCCTGTTTCTGTTTATTTTCTTTTAGTAGGATCAGGAAGGAAAAGTTAAAATCATCAAACATATCATAATTTCGAACAGATTGACGTCATTTCCTGTCTGATTAGAAATACATGAACATAATTCAATGCAGTGTATGTATTTACAAAAGTTTAAGGGTGCATGGGTAAGGTACTGATGTTCCTTGTCCTGGCATGTTTCACAAAAGACAGCTATGAAGATGTACTAAGTGAGAATGACAAATAAAATTTTGGATAAGGGAGAGTAAGAGATTTGGGATGATGTCAATAATCCCCGTCTCATTAGTCCCTAGCCTCCGTCTCAGTAGTCCCCGATCTCATTAGTCCCCCGTCTCAATTGTGCCCTGTCTCATTGGTCCCCTAACCCTAAACCTAAACCCTAACCCTAACTCGAGGGACTGATGAGATGGAGGACTAATGAGACAGGGGACTAATGAGACAGGGGACTATAGAGCGTTCCCCATTTACATGGGAATAAAAAAAAAATCCTGCAACACTTCAAAGTGATGTCATTGCCTTGTTTTTTACAAATTAAGGAATAAATGAAACTGAAATATTCCACTACAACCAGTCTGAGCTGTAAGTTTGTTTGACAATCCATTTATGTCATATGCAAGCAGTGTACCACCTATCCCCATTACAAGATTTTAATTTAAAGAAACTGATCCTGATACCGCAGTTTTTGCCCAAAAAGTGCTGTAATAAAGTTCTTAACATGAATGTTTCACACCTTTCTACATTGTATCTGCTTGCATCCAGCCGACACACATAAACTTGAAGACCATGCATATATAGTTTGCATTCAGCTGAACTGTTGTCACAATGGATCTATTTCATAATAGTTGGATGATCACACAATGGATCATTCATGATCTGGGGTAGCCAGTGGCAAACCCTCTTTCAGGACCTGCCAGCTATGGCATGACTTTCAGATAATGTAAATTAAAGGCCCAGTTCTCTTACCCCAAACAATAGCAATTTTCCTAACCTTCTTACCGAAGTCCCTCCCACAATTGTCTGAAATTCATGGTCATCCAGATACAATCTCATTTTATTGCTTCAAGGTAAATAAAGAAAAAATCAATTTATGTAATCAAAACACTGTACCGTTTATGCTGCGTAATATAAGCTTCGGTACTCTGCATTGTTTGAATTAACAGTCAATCAAATTGCTGAGCCAATTGAGAATTTGGGTACCCCCAAACCAAAATTGTAGTTTGGGCCGAGAGGTTTGGCCATTTAAGTTGACTCCAGCATGTAAAGTAATGTTAGTACCGGGATGTTGCCGAGTATGTTGACGATACGAGTTGAGAGTCGACAGACAAGAAGATTTGCATGATTCAAGATGATTTGAGAAGTTATTCCATGTTGATTAACAGCTGACAAAAAGAATCATCCAAATTTAACTATATTCATGGTAACTTATGTTACTCTTTTACCCTTCAGTGTCTGCTGCATGAGTCCCAGTTAGCAAAATTTGCAAGCTCAGAGAGTTTTCATGTTTCAGGGAGATCGCAATTAACATATGCAGTCCCATGATTGGTTAAAAGTTGTGACACACTGAATTAATTAAACATCAATGAATGTGGTGATCCAAATGACCAATGAGGAGGCTGTAGAGGGTGAAATTGGTACACCTTGAAAATTTGGGATACAGTGCACAATTGGAACTAAGGCGACATAGACTGTCACCTTCACCAGTAACACATGATAGGAAACAGGAAGGGCCCTCAGAATAATCTAGGGCAAAGGAAGGGAGAGTTGCTGGTAAACAACAAGATGGCGTTCTTGTTAAAGGTCATGGGGGGTGCACTATACATAACAATATAAGATAAACAGGAAATGCCTAAATCTTGAAAACTTCAAATAAAGGCCATTTATTTCTTCATGTTAACTGAATTACATAGGAATGTCACTATGGTAACATTAAACAAAAGTAGCAGGGCTATAAGGTTCTATATTTGGGTTTCCATTTCTTTTTACATCATGTTTTATATTATTTTCTTCTTTTACTATTTTCCTAAGTTTAATGCACTTTTCCTTTTAATCTCGTGAACAAAGAAGCCAAGCTCATATTTTCCACAAAAATTAATCTTCAGATAAAATTCCTGACAATGACAGATGGATTTTTGAAAGCATTTACAATTAATAATTGGACAAAAATTCTCAGAAACACTTGCACATCATCTGTTTGTTGGGAGGACAGCAAAACCCCTGTACTGGAACCTTATACCTGTTTGATAAGAATTATCACATATGACGTAAAACAAACATGATCTTTGGGGCCCTGCTTGGAGAACAAAATAGGAAAGAATGTTGATCACCTTACATGGCAATAAAACATATTTGTCACATTTGGCAGAAGCACCGCACATTAAAAGGGCAAGGGCAGTCCCACAAAACTTATTTTGAAGCAACAGCTAAATCTCACAAGTTTCTCTATTTCTCTTCAAAGTATCTTGTTAATAGTTTACAACTTCGTTCCTGCTTATTCACACAAACAGGAAAGAGAAGTCTGGCCCAAATTTGCTAAACACCCAATCTTACCAACAAAATCTAAAAATCTGTACAAGAAATATACAAGTGCCATCTTCTTGATCAAAAAGGTAGTGGAAAAATATCTTTTCTTCCTTTAACATTTGGGCTGATTTGTCAATGGCAGTAACTGGAAACCATAGTTTCCGACTCTCTGATTGCAGCAAAGAGCCCATACCTGCTAGAGGTCAGAGGAGCAAATTTGAGGTTCACACACGAACCAGAATTCGATTCTTGGCGGAAGGAAGTTCTTCAACAACTACGTGTGTTTGGAATAATTTCCTAGTAATTGCTGTTCACTGTCTAAATATGCACTGTGCATTGAGCGCATCTAAGAAGCGAATAGCAAGAATAAATTTGTAAGAAAAAGTTTGGGTGAAGAGTGTTTTGACTATGTGGCAATTAAGACCTTTTAAAGATTTCCAATTTAAGTGTAACATTGATTTGCATGGTTCATAAAAATCACCAATCCTTTTTTTTTCCAGACCTATAAAAATTTTCATCAAACTACAAAAATTACAAACATAGAATTTCTGCATCCTGATTACAGATAATTGTTTCATGTTTGAGTGAATTAGCAAGATCAATTCAATTCATTGTTAAGAAATCTGGGCCAAACACATTTTCAAAATTGCACACACACCTCTTACATGCCCATGGATACAAAAAAGTCCATTATTTCCTGACATTTTGCGTAACTGGGTGTGAAACTTTACTATTACAGGGCAAGAGTATAAACTTATTCAAATAGTCAAGTGATGGTCTGATTTAGTTGGGCATATCTGGGGTCCATCAGTTTCATGCTATTTCAAATTCTTTGTTCCACTGTATCATGAATGCCTGTTCACTAAAATACTTCAGGATTCCCACAATTTCACTGAATATGAGGGTTTAGAATTGTATATAGACAACAAAATTAAGACGTTTTTAGAATGATGAATCCCACTCACGACTGCCTTCGTTATGATTGCTTGGATTTGTCACCCCAAACTTAACTATTCTGAATAGTCAAATCAAACAATTTTCTCCACACAATTTGTCTTCAAAGTTTCTTTCGTATCTCTACACTAATACTATCAATTTAGTACATTTTTAGGTAAACCAAAGTAGATTTTACAGTTTACAAACTAAAATGTGATTTTCAAAAGCTACTCATGAAACAGGATTACTGCATGAATTTCCCCTCAAAAGGGATATTGCAGTGAAAAATTTCAAGCGTGAGCTTGAAAAATTCAAGGCACACCTTTTCTCTTTATTGCAGAAAATTTGAATTGCATTCAGAAGAAGATCCATGGTGACACAATGCATTGTAGCAAACCCTTGATGTCATACCTGCAGATTAATTGAGCATCTTTTGTATGTACTTTTTTTTTTTATATGCTGCAGCCTCTCAGTACGTTGACAAAATTTTCTACTCAGGTTAAACAAACATTATTCAATGTTTCACTGGTGTCAAGTTTCAAGGTTAAAATTAATTATTTCAATTTTCAAGAACAACAACAGATTTTGAAAGTAATCTGCCAGTTTATGTAACACTGATTAAACCTTGAAGCAAAGGGGAGTCTGTTTTTGATGACCTTTTAACAGGAATACCTTGAGTTATAAACAAACTATACATGTAGGGAAAGGTGTGTGTTAAAATTTAGTCGCTTCCATTTGAGATCCTATGACACTGACATCAGAATAAGTTGATTGCAATTGTCATGCAGTACCTATTAGTCCTTTAACACCCTTGTTAAGTAAGATATCAATATCAACTCCCAAAAAACATCAAACAATTAAGAAGTATTCAAATCCAGCCATTTCCGCGACAACAATATCGTATTACTTGGACTGATATGTGTCAATGACTGAAATAATCCCAGGAAGAAGAAGTAGGTCATTTGTGATAGATACTGGAAGTTGAGGTTTTATGGTAACAACTTTTGGTTTCACCTTAAAAATTTCATTTATGCAATCATTAACTCATACCAAAGACAATTTATTTCCGCATCCCTGCAGACCGTGAACTGCGAGGCTGTGATCTGTGCTTCACATAGGCTATTAATTGGGTGGAGGGGGTAACCTTCGTGCTCTGTATAATCAGCTGTCAACTTACGTACAGCCACTCACCTCCCACTCTCAGAAGTTTCAAAAATAAATCTAATTGTTTGGAACTAGTGACCAGTCAAACTTCAAATCGGTCACTAATTCCAACCTTTTAGACTTAAACTGTGTAAATTTACAATTTAAGGGAGCACATATCAAGAGGACATGCAATTAATATGGAATAATATGAAGGACACACAAAGGACTAGTCAATCACACTAAATCTGCCTGGTAGCAGCTATATAGCCTACATCATTCAAGCTTAAAGGTAAGGAGCAGTCCTCCCCAAACTTGTTTTGAAGAAAAAGCTAAATGACTCAATTTTCATCTTATTTCTCTTCAAAGTATATTTAATTACATTTTATGACTTTACGATTGCATCTTCAAGGTAAACCAAGCAGTTATTTCTGGTAAATTTAACATAAGAAGAGAAAAAACATTGTCACATGATTCCCAACAGCCAATCATGAAACTGGACAATCTACTACACCTTCTTCAATTTGGGATGACTGCTCCTGCCCTTTTAAACTGATGTCCTTAAAATGTTATGCACTTCAACAGTGCATTACAGATACTGAATTCTTTTTAACTTTAACTGAAATAAACAAATGAATATAACTCTATACGACTGAATGCCTGAGAACCTTGAAAAAATTAAAACAAAAAAAATGAAGCAATTGTGTTCAGGAAAGGGTTTGTGGGTCTAAAAAGTATGGTGCTCTCTGTTTCCCACAGTGATATTAGTTTTTGCTCAATGGTTATTTCAGGCATCACTGGTATATCATATAGGCCTACAGATTTGTAAACTCAGTGGGGATAGGTGGAGACTGAAAAGATACACCCATACTTCTTAAAAATAAACTGGGGAGCCCTTGCCAGCTGGTGAGGGCCGGCTGTTGCCAGCACTGATGTTTGCTGACCGACACAAAAAACAAATTGTCAGACAACCATCCGGCACAAAATTCAGTGTCTGAAAATTCATGAAAATGTACATTGTGGCAATGTGAAACAATAGATAAATTTGTCTGGTTATTTCATGTGAAACAAAAAAGGCATTCATCAGTCTCAAAGAGCAAATTGACCTAAATCAATTGTGCTGAATCAGTTTCATTCAAAACTCTCTCCCTGGACAGTGTTGTAGATACAACGGTCATAAGGGATGGTCACAACCAGCATTGGCTTTTGCACACGGCACTGACAAATTTAGTCCTATACTGCCACCATTAAGGATAATCTGGCTAGAATCCTGTTTTGACTAAACCTATCATTTTCTATCTACATTTTCTTTCCTTTCATAATGTAATACTACATTTTACATTCTGTTTTGATACTTTTGGAAAATTTGAATGAGTTGGTAATAAGTCTGACAAGGTTCAAAGCCTCTGTAAAACTCCATAAATATCACCACCCATAAAAACTCACAAATCCCTGGCTTCTGTGAAATAAAGGCCATCAGAAGTTAACTTTGGATAACTTAGGTGACCTTTTTATAATCATAACATTTTATTAGTACTGAATCAGATTCTAAAAATTGATAAAACCCTGCTCAATATCTTTCTTCACCCCAAATACTGCTTCATGATGCTCCCATCATGAAGCAGTATTTGGGGTTACACTTCACCCAAAACTGCAGACCGGGACCTCTGGTTGAACTCACGTGCATCACAGTCTGGCACTAAGAGACCCAGGTGTAAACTGTATACAGAGGGAGGATTTCTGTTAACACTCAAAAAGGTCTCAAAATAAATTAGAAAGAGCAGGTCTTATAACAAACAGCATTCCAGTGGTAAGTATGACATCACACTTTCTTGCTAATGACATCATCAGTGGCTTGATGATGTTACATTTTTGCTGAGTTATAGGCCTACATGGAAGCTTTTCAAAAGTCGCCAGTCTTAACAAGGTCAGATAAACTCTACAGGACCCCTGAAAAGTTAAAATGGCCTATTGACCGCCACTTTCACTTTTTTGTCCTTCTCTTCCCTTTATGAGTAAAAAATGAAATTTGATGGATGTTTGGGTGTCCAGTGCCATGTAGTAAAAGGGGCTAAAAACATGGAGTGATAACAACAAATCACTGTTTTACCAACTTGCAAAGGGCTAAGTAAAATGTAAACCTTCTTTGTTAAATGGTGGACATCTGAAAACCCTTGAATTGAAACAGAGTACTAGAAAAGTCCTAGTTGCAGTACTTGCACAAAGGAAGTTGCCAGTGACATCAAAGGGGTTCATGCTAGATGGAATCTGATGGTTTAGACTAAACAGCATTAGCACTTCCTGTTCAACATTTAACTTAAAATGGTTATTATGGTAAACAGGTGAGAAGTAAAGTTGTCTGATTACCTTGCAGTGACTGTAACGGGTGAAAAGAAACAAAATTTGGTTGAAATGGCTAATAAAATCAGGTGGGGATCCAGATGTCCCCAAAAGGGGGGAGGCTGACCTAAGAGAACACAGGGGTGTGAGGGAGTTGCACTGGGAATTTCCCGTATGTTTAATGTTGATGTGGCGAAAAAGGGAGGGCTGAGGCCGTAAAAGCCCCCCCCCCCCCCCGGAGCTGTGCTTGAACATATTGCCAACATTGAAAACAACATGTAGATATTCTCAAAAGCTTACAGTACCAAGAACAATTTTTCTTATACCTATACAGAGTAATGACACTGACAAACAAGAAATAAACAACCAGAACAGAATAAGGAAGAAGTGCACAAGCAAGAAAATATGTTTTTTTTTTTAAATGTATTCTTGTTTCCATGGCAATGTATATATTGTGTACATTGACTGAGTTTTAAGCATATTTAATGTCAGACAAGCTACGTTGATATATAAAAACATACTCAATATTTTTACAACTTGCAAATATTTAAAATTAGTTGAAGTACAACTAAAATATATAAAGATTACCTTTGATATAGTGTTTCACACAAAATAAGGGTACGTATTTTTTTGCATACATGTTTAACATTGTACTGAAGTCTGCAAATATAGTTCACCAAGACTACAGAAATCCCTAGACTCAGGCATTGTTACCTACTGTAACTGAAAACAGTTTTAGAATAATTTTTCCCATTTCTTTGTTCTTCTTTTTGTCATTTTCCATGCCCTTTTTTGGAGATAACTTCAGCTTTTTTAAATCTGGAAGAAAAAACAGAAAATAAACAAGACGAACGTCTAGACGAGTTGCGGTGCCGACATACCAAGTCGTCTTGTACTTTAAAGGTGATTTTATATTTTAGGGGGACAAAAATACCATTCCAAAATACTTGTATTGTGTTTTGCCCAATAGCAGCTAAGTTAAGTTCCACACTTGTAACCCAGGAACATTGTTCATTCACTTTAGAAATGTGGTTGAGGTGGAACGTGAAACACACCAAAGAAATACTCGATTGCCGGTATAATGAGGTTTGCTCATTTTCAACTCATAGTTGACAGAAAATCAGGAAAAGATGATACAGCAGTTGATTTAGAACTGTAGAAAGAGCAAAATGTCACATCAGATAACATTTCAAACGTCATTTACAAGCTGTTTCTTGTGCATTCAATATAAGGTATCCCTAATGTCCCGGCTCCTTAGTAACTCCTTGTACAGCATGAGGGTTTCTGATAAAAGATGGTAAAAGCGCCACAGGCTCAAGACAGACCATTCGACCAAACAGACGTTAGTCAAAATTGTATTTTAAGTAGTGCAGTTAATAAGGAAAAACATGCCATTTGTTTAGCTGTTTAGTGAATACAGGTGGAGTACACTGTTATGACGTAATGTTGGAAACGACAATGAGTCTGTATATACATGACAGTAACGTTGTAGTCACTTGGTTGAATATGGATTTATGTTAATGAACAAAAGGGAAAAAATTCCAATGTTGAACATAAAGACTTTTTAAAGATTAATGGTTTTTAAAAAGTTTTGTACGCTCCGCACCAAGTTTACTCTCAGCTTTCCTAATAAAAATTTTTTGTAAGTAACATGTAATAACAAGTTAACGAGAATCAAAAGAAATGTCGATATCTCAGATTTACCATAATCTTTACAAATGATGAAATAAAATTAAAAAAAATATATAAAACAGCAAAGTAAAAATTCCTTTGTCAGCGTTATCTACACCTACATTCCCTCAACATAAATGTTAATATGATGATATTTCACTCTAGCCTTAGGCCTATTGTCACTGTTTCTCCAATTTATATTAATCCCGCACACATACGTCACCACTAACCCTTCGCCGGTAACTTCTTAGTTTAGTAATGTATAGACACTTGAACGACGTTGACCTCCACAAATCAGAGAACCGAATCAATCACTTTCAAATCATAAAAGATAAATTGCAACATCTATGCGTCCCTTCATGAAACCCGAATACCAAAAATATCGATGTCCCTAGTTTATAACTATTAGCGGCGATTCGTCTGTCATCACATCATTAAACAGTTTCGCTTCTTCCTACACTCTATATCAAGAACTTCTTGTCGCCTTTCTGACAGTGACTTCTTACTACGGAACAAAACTGTTGCCATTGCATAAAAATTGTTTTAATAATTTCCATGCATTTCTTTTTCTAATAAAAATAACAATATAGCAAGTTTATGTATGGCCACGACTCGCAACTGATCAAGCGATAACCTAAAATATGTAAAAGCAATAAGAAAGCCAGGTCTATGAATAAGACTGCACTGTCCAGTAAAAAACTCCGTAAAAGACAAATTTCATCATTCCAACCACCCATATGCAATAGCTCAACAAATCACTTTCAAAGATGAAACGGACTTCATGAAAAATAAACGTTTCGCTAACGTAAAACGTAACACCACAGCCAGTGACATAACAAAAAAGAGCATGACTAGCTTATTAATAAGTGTCTTGCTACTTTACAATTTACGAAATGAACCACCTGGCTAAAAATTTACAATTGGGAATTTTCTTGTACCTGTTCAAAACTTCGTTGTGTAAGCCAACAATCTAAACCCTCTACAAACGGTACAAATTTAATGTTTACGTTCGTTTAACATAAATATAAAAAATTATAAGGCAATCATTTGTAATTGTTTTACAGTGGCGTACATCCCGGAGAAGGCAAGGGATGTCTTTGCTTCCTCAAGTAAAAAAGGAAAGCCAAACTCACATGGCCCCCTCAAAATTTTAAATAACCATTTCAAAATCAACACATTTTTGACAAGAGATGAACTATCCATGGCCTTTAAAAAGACCAAATCAGTTGGTTTTCAAGGGCTTCTCCCCCAACAGAAGACCCAAAGCAGTCCCTGAATGATTGTGCAAAACCTTCATTCATGCAGACCTCTTCCCAATATCTCAAACAGATCACCGCCCAGCGTAATAAAAAATGGTTGCTCTCATCACATACAAATATAAAACAAGATATGAATGAACATGTTAAAACCCTACCGTGACTACTCTTTACATTAAACTATTTGTTCATGTTAACACTTCTTCATCTTATGATGTGCACTTCTCCCTAAATGTATAAATATCCCCAAGAACATTCCCCCTGAATTTGGTTTTTAAGCATTCTTCTTTAGTGGAGCTTCTGAGCAATGGCAACTCGTGGTGTAAATATGTGGAGGGGTACATAATGAACTTACAATGACTTGTGTTAAATAAAGATGATCATCTTCCCTGTAACCAATAATGCCAAACACCGAAAAAAAAGAAAAAAACAATTACCACCCACAACAACGAAAAAATAAAATGTACATGTAGATCTTTCGGAACGTGTAAATAATACATTACGATCGTCATGTTCCCTACTGTCCCCATCATCACACCTCTGACTATTTTCATATCCACTAGAGCCTTTTTTTTGTTTGATCCCAACTCTGACATCATCATTTTTCTCCCCTTCATAACTTTTATCTTGAAATTCACCCCCATACTTTCTTTTTCTTTGTTGCCAACCTTTCCTTTCTACAAAAAAAAATCTTTGAACGGCCCTTCTTGGGCATTGTTATATTCTCCACATAGTTTTAAACTTTAAAATAACAAATTTACCATAACCAGACACCTTGATATAACACAAATATTAATACTCGCCATCTTATACAAATAATATTTACCTACCAATAACAATGTTTCCCTCCAACAGAAACTTACTTTATGAAAAAACAGTGAACAAAACTCCTCTAAACTATCAAACTTTTTACTCCACAGCAACCCCGACCATGTCACTTGAAAAGAATAAATCTCTACAAAGAAATCCTCATATAAATACTCAAAATTCACGTAACACCTCGATGAATTAAAAAACAACCAAAATGATGGCGCCGTGTTAAATTAAACAACATATTATTCCCCAGAGTACACACGGACCTGGTTTTTCCGCAAGATTGTTACTAAAAATAGAACACGTTTGCAAATTTTACGTGAAAAAACCCCCAATTTTACACTCTCACGAAAATCATATTTCCACCAAAACTTAAAAACACGAAAGAGAAGTACCATCCCTACAAATTGCACTAAACCGTATTTCGATACCACAAAGCATCTAGAAGGAGATAGAAATAAAGTGCCGAAAAAGTCAGAAATTGACATCTCGATAGTAACTGCATTAGTTGCGGTTGCCTGCAAGGCAGGCACCGCAACTAAAAAAGGGTTAAGAACAGTGAAAGCTTACAACAAAGCCACAGTTTTGTCAGTTACATTGAATTAATCAAGCACTATCACTTGTGATTTTCCAAACTCAGTGTAACCAAGCCTATAGTATTCTTGAAGCAGGACCCTCATTCGCTTTTACATTTTACGTGGGGGGGGGGGGGAGGGGGGCTCTCAGAGTCAACAACATTTAAACCTAAAAATGGGTGATTATTCTGTTTTTTCTGTTATTTCTATTTTTTTTTTTTTTTTTTTTTTTGTTTAAGTCCCCTTTTCCTTTGTGAGTATGCACTCATCTATCAACAGTTTACATTTGGTCCTTATAAAGTTTCAAGATTAATCCTTTTGTAGCAGAAAACTTTTAAAAATCACCTTCTCCCTCTCCCCCCTCCCTCTCTCCCACAACCTCGCTAAATTTTCATACCTGTGATAGGCCTTCACAAAAGACTACATTTACTCCTCACATGTACCAGAATGGCCTCATAAAAAATTGTGCTTGACATAATTATCAGAAGGAAATTATAATGTACTCAATTTTGGTGGTATCAAAGTAACCATTATGACTTTTCTTGCTTAAAAATAGGGACATTCTGACCAGACCTCACAAAGGGGAGGTCGGGTGTAATAAAATCCTCCTTATCTGTTCATTTATTTGTTGTAACAAACCACTATCACTTCTAGAATAGCACTTAAACCCTGCCCCATGAAGAACTTTTTCCAGTTGATTACACAACCTATTAACACAGCAGATAAGTCACTCAAATATCCAGCGATTGCAGAGTTAACCTTTTGTTTAGATTATGAACAGGAAGCCTTTAATTACGCAAAGAAGGGTTCATATGTCACTGAGAATAAATCAGCCATGTTCACAGAAATCAAATTTAATTGGATTTGGTAACAGATACCCAGTTTATGATTCCAAAACCAGAGTTTGGATCTCTAAGCAGATGAGTTGGTAATGACTATATTAATATTAATGCTGGTATTACATATTGGTGAATATTTCACGCAAATAATAGCTCATCATTTGAGTATTTTTGAACCAAAACTTCAGTGACAATATTTTATCTCGGGAAAACACTTTACTGCTGTGTGCCTTGTAGCATGCAAAACAACATTTATTTTTTTTTATCTGAGTATCAGTACAAGATCATTATCGACGAGGCCTGGAAATGGAAAATTCACACTCCATAAACAAAGGAGTAAATTAACATTGTCACTCTCAAATACAGTGAAGAACATGAAATCACACTACTACTAAGTGAAAATTTAGTCCAGGTATAGTCAAATTCCCTTCAAGATGAGTGAAAATTCATTCTTTAACCAGTGCCTCAATGATCACTCTGTGATAAGAGTGGTCCCTGGATGAACTCCATCAAGAGTAAAAAACTTTGCTTTTTATCAGTGAATTTCACTCTTCATGGAGTGGATTTCAGCTCAATATGAGTGAAATTAACAACTGTTACTATTTTTACAAGTGAAATTTCACTCTTTTAAAAGGAAATACTGTGTTTGTTTACAAGAAAAATTCATCCTTTTAAAACCAATATTAATTGGCAAGGAGTGATAAATAATTACAAATAAGGTAGTAGGGTAGCCTTCTTTTCTTTTAATAAATAAGTTCCCCTCACACAGAAATTCAGTTGTTTCTTGCTTAAGAATAATTTGTTCACCAAAACTTTCAACATTTCAAAAGATGCACCTTCCATTATTCTTATTGTGCATAATATTTTGAGGAGATCAAGCTATAGCTGAGGTTTATTGTTGAGACTGAATGATTTGAAAATGACTAGAGCTATTTACTATTTAAACTATGTTGGAGCATTTTAAACGGAATATTTCCCTTTAATATTTAGAGTGCAATCTTGAAATGAAGGCAGTCTCTTGTAATATCATTACAAATACTGGCCAAAAACAATTTCAATAAATATCAATACACTTTGGAAGTAAAGTTCAAATATGCAAACTTTTGCAACCACCGTTGACCTTTTCTCTTTGCAATAATCTTTTGACAAACAAAATGTAAATGCCACTCTTTTTGACTTATCAATAGATAGTTCTCACTGACGTCACAAATATGCATTAACAACCGCCATGTTTAAGGGCAAGCCTGTACATACATACCAGGGTTGCCCTCAAACATGTCTGGAATACTCCACCTGGAAAGCATCTTTGACGTCAGTCATGTGAGAACTATCTACCAATATATCCTGTCAATAATTCAAAACTATTGAAATTGTTTTGTAATGAATGCAAACTTCCAAGAGAATTTTTCAAGTAAACCTACAAATATAAGTGTAAACCACAGACTTATTTGTGGTACTGTTGCAGGAACAGCTTTCACTTCTTGGAAGCTAAATGTCACTTTCATGTTACGTGCCAGAATGGACTGGTTTAACATAATTTCTTTCTATGTGGTGAACCATATTTATCATTGATGTTATGCAGAGGAAGTGATCGCTATGGTACAAAACAGAACTTAAAACAATTATTATAAATTAGCAGACATGTCCTCATGATGACATTCTTAAGTAAAACAAACTTAAATTTCATTAAATTCCGACCATCCAACAATGATGCCTTGAGTAAATGATGTCCAGCAATGAGCATTGTTTATCAATGGTGATCCTTCTGCCGTCAGATATATCAATATACCAATTGGAACCATAATAGCCACTTGTAGGTGATTTGGTATATTTAGTTCCCTGGCTTCAATGTGAAATGGCACTGTCAATACAATTAATATCTTCATTTAATTTCAAAATGATCTTATATCATTATGTAAAATAGCCCTTACTGAAAGTGCCAACCACTATAAAGCCTAAAACCTGACTATTGGGTGGTTAGTCGGTTTTTATATGACTGTTAACACCCACAGTTTATGGCCAATCCAATGCTTACTGGGTTTTTATCATATTTTTTATTGAATTTAAGGTTGGAGTTAACTATAAACTGTAGGTGCAAACATCAAGTAAAACCTGACTTAACTGCCTAAAAGTCGGGTTTTAGACTCTTTAGTGGTAGGCAATTTTACTTGGGGGCCATTTCATGTAATGTGATCATTCATGTACTCCTGCTGATTTTGAAATAATTGTGGTAATGCTGTTTGCTTTGGCAAATCTGCAATTCTTGAGAGATACACCCCCTACAAAAATGAATGTTGGTAAAAATTGAGTGAAACATATATATAAGTGAGGGAATAACATCTTTGTTTGACCATGCGGTTTGACATTAAGGAGTTTGTGAATGAGATTTAATGACAGGCCGGCCAACTTGAATATGTTTAACAGTTTCAACTAGATCAACTAGGCCAAATTCAAATATGGTTTGAAATTCAGTTCAAGTTCAAATTGAAGTTTTTTTTTTTTTTTAAGTATAACTCAAATACATGAAGAGCTATATTTCTTCCTCTTTAGTTGACCATTCTGCCAGGTGGAAACAGTGGACATATTCTACCACCCACAACCCACAGGGTCCTTCACATCCACAGGGGCCTTCACATCCACAGGGACCTTCACATCCACAAGGACCTTCACATCCACAGGGACCTTCACATCCACACAGAGAAACCTGTAAAAATATATTCTCTTTCACAGGAAGATACAAACTCCCACATTTGGATTATGTGTGCATTATTTTTCATTAATTGCTCTTATAGTTTGTGAGTGTTCCTGTTTTTTTTTTTTATTTTTATTGACCTCTGGTATTTTAAAATTCCAGTAGGGTAGGGAAAAGTGAGTGTTGCCTAAAGAAGGTAAAAATGTAAATATTGTAAAGACCTACAGTAAGCCTGATACTTGCGTTGTTTCTTTTTCCACTTTCACATGTATACTGGTATAAAGTTTCAAGAATCTGTACAAGTTTCCATAACAGATTTTAATTTAATATTCTGCCAACCCACCCCTTACCTCACCTCTCCCCCCCCCCCCTCTTTGTCATAACTACCTTTTCCTCTTTTCTGATGACATAGCATCAGGGTTTTTTCCCCTAAATAATGCAACCTTTAAATAATTTTAGAGAAAGAGGTTTAGGGAAACAGTTTCCAGTAATCAAGATATGTATAAATGAACAATTGAAACCCATTGCAATACAGTTGTTCCTGCTGAACTTGAACAATTGGAAAAATCTATCACAACACTATTCACAAACTACCCAAAATTTTCATTGCACCCATTGCTAAAAGCTTCCAAATTTATATGCATATTTATAGAACTTACATACTCAGCTGTAATTGCTACAAAGACTTAAATTGCTTTTCAGTTAGGATGAAAACTATTTAAGTTATGCCTTCTTTATTGTTAGGGCAGTAAAAAATCATCTACAACTGCAATATTTGTAATGAAATCATTCCTTAATTCATATTAATTGTTAAGATGCATATGGTAAGCCAAAATATGTGTAGTGCTATGGAAGAATTTAATCAAGTTCATTTACACACAAAAATTCTTTCCTATAGTGCCATCATCCATTACATATTTTTCTTTTGAATCATATAGTGCATGCAGAGGGCAGTACACTCAATTCTCTGGTTCCATTTCCTTTATTCATTACTAATATAGGGACAAACTTGTTTTTAAAATATCCAGTTCTTAAAGTAGACATGGGTCCTGTAAAATACATTTTGAATGTAAAGAATCCACCCCCATCCCAAATCTTTTGTCATGTAGGCACTTATCCCAAAGGAGTTTTTTCATGTTACCATGACCCTTTAAAGGTCCTCTTTTGACATAAAGTCACAATAAGTTCAACAAAAAATAGAAAAGTTGGGCAACATTTGTTTCTAAGTAACATTCCAGCCCGTCAGAAAAATTTTCCACATTTTTCCCCCTTTTGTTGGTAAATAAATTCCATTCCTTAGAAGTCAAACTAAAAAAGCCACTGAAACACAGGAAAACGAGCTGGGCCCAAACCGGAACCTTTTTCTCTCTTGACCACAAAATATGTATTTGGAAGGAATGAAGGCATACTTTAAAAGTTTGTTAAGTCATTCTAGATATAGGCACAAACAGCGGACACCTGCTTCGAATCTATCAAGCTGTGATACCTTGGGAGGTCTATTCAACAAATATTTAATAGTTTCTAATATTTTGTGAGGTATCATGCACATGCTCTGGGGGCTTGTCACACACACACGCGTCTGTGGCTTGAGTCACACTCTTATGGTCTGTGACCAGCAGACTGAAAGCTAAAAATTGTAAACATCTTAACACCATGGCGGAACAAACAGGAGACCAATATATTTACTTGACCGATCTAAAGATATGCCCTTAAATGTCTTACTGGCTGCTAAAATTATAAGCTACTTGCAAAATGCTTTCTTTATACAAAACTATAACAATACTAAGTAAAAATTGAACTTTCAAACAAAAACAAGCTTTCACCTAAGGGAGAGGACAGGGACAATAGACCTTTGCAGATTTTATGGCCACTGCTCAGTAGGGGAAGATGGTGGAATATTTTTAAACAGATAGTTATGTTAATTACCTGTACCTCATCCTGCAACCGGTATTTTTTTGTGGCCTTATAGTCTGACTGACTTTTTCAAAAGAAAATACTGAAAGACCCCCTGTGAGCTGGGGGTTGCAGAATATTCCCAGGGTATTCCCAGCCTGTCATAAGAGGCGACAAAGAGGCTCAATGAGTTGATATCGATAACGTAATGAGAGTCTCAAAGGGTCACTACCACATAACATAACAATGCTTCAAGTTAGCATAACAAGTCCAGTTTCAAGTCCAAAAGTCACAAAAAACATTAGATTTTGAATTTTCTAGTGTCCTGACTTGTAACGGTTTTGTACATAATTTGAAAAAGTGTCTGGTCACAAATTTTTGAAAACGGTCTTGAACCGTTAATTACTCAATCATAAGACAGTTATTTGTATGTAAGGTACAGGAATTGTCTAAGTTTGACCATTTGTCATTTTTCCAAACGAAGAAAACTTAACAGGTTTGGAAAAATTTGTTGAATTTCATGAACCAACTCAATGAGCCACTTTAATGGGAGGACTTGCACCATATTTGATTTGTATGCCACTCAATGAAACAATTGTGTTGGTGTGTTGTTAGATCTTACCCAATACAAACATAATTAAAAAAAATGTAAAAGCCTATTGTTTATATTACAAAGATATTTTGTGCTTGGTCTCAGTGCCATGAGATACAATTTGATAAGGTAGAACAACAACATAGGAATTTCAGCTGAATACTTGAACCACTTGTTAGTATGCCATACTACAAGTACTAGTCAACAAGGAAATGGATTTTTAATCTGAGTAAATTACACTACCATTCCAACATTGGAAAATCATCAGTAGAAGTATGAAAGGCTTAACCACATTTCATCAAACCATATTAACAGTACAAGCAGAACCTAAAAGTAAACTAAAATGGAGTTCCTTTAGAAATATAACTCAGTTGCAAAATTTTGTCAACTGTTTATAGCCCGCTCAGTATAACTTGTCCTCAAATAAAAAGGATTTTTGTCACGTTCCAAACTTGATTTTAATACCTTTCAATAACTACATCATTCTGTAATACTGAGGTGCATAAGACTGGTGACTGAATCAATTTAAAATTAGGTATTTGTCTTCATTGTGTGCCTCACTGTGGACAATGGGAGGGGAAGGGTTAAAGGGGTGACTTCCACTGCAATAATTGTGATCTCATTTTGTAAGTATATTGTAATGAAATATCATTTGATATGCAGTGGTGGTGTCAGAATGACAAATTGCGGAAGGGGGGGGAGGCACTTAGGTCAAAAGGAAATGTTTGGGGCATAAATTTTGGGGCACAGTGTGAAACAAAGCCTAAAGATCCACTTCGGCGGGTAGGGGTCAAGGGGGCAGTCTGTTTGAAAGCAGTCCGGAAGCTCTGAGATTCTAGCAGACCTCTGGCTGAAAAATTAAGTCTCAAGTAAGGTATATCACTTATTTTGTCTGGTTAACTTAATTCCTAACTGACCAAACTTGTGGGGGTGGGGACACTTGGGGAGAAGTGGGGGGGAGGGTCAAAAACTGAGGTGGAAAATAAATTTTATTGGACTTAATTGTAGTTCATCACATCTGACCATAGTCATAAGTTGGAATGAAGGGGTTGCAAAATCTTGCAATTGAGTATTTTTTTTTTCAAAATGAAAATCCTGATTTAGCTACCCCTGCTTGTTTACTTCACTCAATCCTCCAATGGGCAGAGGGTTGTAGCATATGCCAACAGTATTCCCAGACTATTGTACTCTTTTAAATTGTTAGATTTAAAATATCACAGTTTAAACCTAATAGATTGGAATTATAGTGACCAATTAGATGGTCAATTTGTCAGTTATTCCAAACAATTAGATTTATTTTAAAACTTTTAGACTAAGTCTTAAATCTTTTGAATTAAGAGAGTAAGAGATGACAAAGAGGCATACTTGAGCACGTTTGAAACCAAAGTTGAACTTAGTCTTTCTTATCTTTTAACACTATGTAGTTAGTTAGATGGAGTTTTATGGTCCAGTTTTCAACCTATTAGGTCAAGCCGAGCTGGTCAAGGCCTTTCTCCAGTTGTGGCTCACTGGCTTCTTTTCCCTACTCCATTGCTTATGCGGAGCTTCATGAACAACAGCTGCAGTAGGTTCCATTTTTAGAGTCTTTAGTATGCTTCAACCTGGGAATAGAACGCGCGTCTTCCGCGTGAGAGGCGGATGCTCTTACCGTTAAGACCAAACATGCGGTCTTGACACTATGTAACACTTCTTTGTTGGTGTGTCCTTTAACTGAACCTAACTATTAAACAAACCTTCGATTTAATATTGGAGTAATCCTCAATGCAGAGAGTACAAATCGGAAAAATTGGATTTATTTTGGAAGTGACACTTTGACATATAATTTGTCAAGCTGTGATAAAGAAGGTCAAATCTTGGCCATATGGCAATGTTACAATGTTGTAGAAATGTTGCGGTTTTGTAATTTCATAATAAAGATATTTAAGTGACATCACTGATTGGTTTCTCCCAAGTGACAAAACCACAAAATTGATGGTTGCCCAAGAGTAATGAAACAATGATTGCATCATAAATTCAAACTGTGCTGACATTCCACTGGGTAATACCGGTGGAGTGTTGATTCTTTCTGTGTGGGCATTTTTAAGTGGTTGCTCACAGGAAGTGTCAGAAAATACTGGAAGGAGGAGGTTAGTAAGTAAGTTAGTCGGTTAGTTAGTTACTTTTTATGTACAGCACATCAGATAACTCCAGGGTTGATGGTGCGCTTTATTAAATTAATAATAATTATAATAATAATAGATGGAGTTTTACGGCTGAGTTTTCAACCTATTGGTTCAAGTCAAGCTGGCCATGGCCTTCTTTTCAGTTGTGGCTCACTGGCTTGCTTTCCCTACTCCATGATGGCTAATGCAGAGCATCACCCACAACAGCAGTAGGTTAAATTTTTAGAGTCTTTGGTATGAATCAGCGTGGGGGATATATATCCAACTTGGGCCTTCTGCGTGAGAGGCAGATGCTCTGCCAATAGACCTAACCAGAGGTCTGGAAAGAGTAGGAGAAATGTCCAATAATGCCAGTGAATGGAAGAAGCACAAAATTAAAATGCCCTTTTGCAACATATTTAAGCAGTGTCAAGTAACTCCTGAAAGTGTGTGGTCATTATAAAAGATACTGATTTTTAACCCTCTATTTAAAGTCACTTTTGATGTTCAATAAATGCTTTTACCTACAACCAGTGAAGGCGAGGAATGCATCCTCCTGGAAAAAAAAAACGAATTCCATGTAGTGAAACTTCAAGAGTGAAATTATGAAGACCCCAAAATTAGGATTGGATACTACTCTAAGAGGGTGAAAATAACTCTTTTGTTGCTTAAGTTTTTCACTCCAAATTAAGAGCAATTCCTAACTTGAATCTAAAAGAGTGATTTTCCCTCCAATAATTTTAGATAGCCTAAGTACAGATTTATCCCTAAGCACTCTCCCACTGGCAGATGAAAGCTTATTTGAATACAATTTCTAACTTTGGAGGGCTTTCATAGCTAAAATTCTAATGCACACTTACACATATTTACATCCAAGAAAAGCTGGAAAGTGTAAAACAAAACCCCAAGTAACCATAAAAACATAAAAATAACTGAACATAACTGACAGAACATTCTGCAAAGAAATAGCTGACCAAAAAGGGGCAGTGTGCCTCCAAATTTTTCCAACAAAATAGCCTAGCACTTGAAAATAAAATATTTATAAATATTATTTTAACAAACCACTATAAATAAGTCTTCATGATTTGAACTAAATCCCATCACAGTTGAAAGTCTCACACCAGTTGCTGTCTAGGCTTCTTGATCAAGGCTAAATTTTTAAAGGGGAAGGCATTTGAAGAGGGGACCCTCCCCTAACACCCCTTGCCCCAGGCCCGCTGAGCAACACCAACCATCATATCACATTGATATTCCAAAAATAGTTACATTGGCTTTGGGCCTGATCAGGACCATACCTGAACAGTCCTAAGTCAGTCACAAAGAGATGTCATTAAGGGTTATGAGGGCTACATGGGGCAAGGAGGCCCAAAGTGCTGAAGGGTAATAGGTTACTCTAGACTAACTGCCCTGCAAATATCACTGAACATAAAGCATGATGTCCCTTGTTTAGATCTGGTGTTTGCCTCAACCCAACAGTAGCATGTTTACTAGGGGGGGGGAGGGGTTCACAGATCTCCCCACCTCTGAAGTCAGTTGGGGTTAAATCACTCAGTCTGGGAATTTGAGGGTTTGATGAAAAGGAAAAGTTTGAAAGGGACACACTAAACATTCAAACCTTAACCACTTACAAGCCCTGTGGGAGCAGGAAAATGTTTGTCAAAGTCAAAAAAAGGTCCTCAGAAATTCGGATAACAAAAGTATGCAGACGTGTATAAATAAAAAAAAAAAATCATCAAAATTTGCGCCACTCAGGGAAATCACAGGTTTTGCCCCAACCCCCCCCCCCCACCTTCAAAATCCTGCACACGCCATTGCAACCCAATAAATCCAAAGGAGAAGAAACAACAAAACAATCCCAATTTTGCAGAGAGAGGTCATGTGTAACCCTCTTCCATTATGGTAATTTCATATTGCTTCAATGACAGGCTACTATTCCAGCTATCACAAAATTATGGAGTGATTTCATGAAAAACCACCACAAAATACCAAACAAAACTTCAAACAATGGATCTCCAAGGGCACAATTCCTGTTCAACCTTTCAATTGATATATTCAAATCCCAGACATTGGGTAAATAAATGGCTGGCCAAACCACAAAAAATGCATTTCAAAATGATCAAATCACAAAGGAGAAATGGAAAATGGATTTGTGTGAATGCACTAGTATGATGGAACACAAATCTTCAAATTGCATAACAGAAGAATGGAAAAATTATTACAATCTAGGTGAGCATCAATCGTTTGTGAACCATTAATATACCCCACATGAAAGCAAAGTATTTTTGTTGATCAATGCACAGAGTTTTGTTTAGCTACTCAAAGAAGGAATTTGAAGCCTGCAGGACTTAAAAACAGGATGTAAATTTTAACATGTCAACTTTATAGCTACGGTCCCGAAATAAAAGTGATGCATGAAGGTGAAAAAAATAAATTAAGAAAAAAATTACCGGATTGTTCGGTCTTGTCATTAAAGGCAAAGAGCAGTCCCCCCAAACTTAATCTGAAGAAAAGCTAAATAACACAGTTTTCATCTTATTTCTCTTCAAAGTAGCTTTCATTACATTTTATGACTTTATGATTGCATATTCAAGGTAAACCAAGCAGTTATTTCTGGTAAATTTCATATTTAAAGAGAAAAAACACTGTCACATGACTCACAACAGCCAGTCATGAAACTGGACAGTCTACTACACTTCTTCAATTTGGGATGACTGCTCCTGCCCTTTAAATAATTACAGTTTCTCCCTAGCAGCATTTAGGATCCAAAATTTTTGGAGTAGCACACAAGATAAGACTAGCAGGGGTGAAAGAGGAGAAGGGGACCAATGCTTGCACTTGTTTGGTGCTTGGTGCACAGCGTAAGTAATGAAGTAGGGAAAGCAAGGCAGGCAGCCACAACTGGAAAAAAGAATCATGTCCAGCCTGGTTTTAATGGTTTTAACCAATTGGTTAGAAACTGAACTGATAAACTATAACTAACATTTATACTTACACTTCAAAATAGTACTCTAAAATAACAACTGAACTGATAAACTATAACTAACATCTATACTTAAACTTCAAAATAGCACTATCAAATAACAATGTATATGACCAATCTATAAAACATGTCATTGGATAATTATGTTTTTTGAGTTCTCTCTAGCACTATTGTTGCCAACCTTGTGGCTATGTAAATGATATGTTTAGGTTAGATTTCTGATGAAAATAAATTGTTTTTGTCTCAAAACTTGTATATGTAAATATGAAGTGATTTTAAGCTGAAGAAAAAAAATAAAATACATGTTAAAGAAATGCACTTCACACCTGGATAACCACACTCACAATCCCTTCTGGCCTTGCTGGGTTGTTTTTATTTTTCATTTGTTTTTGGTTTTTATTAATTATGGTATGCCTGTACAGAAATCACAAGTTTAAAAAAGTGTGGACCATCTAACCACAAAAAGCTACTCAGCAAAATTTACAAAACTTACACATACATGACTTTAGGCAAGATCTTAAAGATGAAAAGATGCATGCAAAACCAGCTATGCAGACTAATACAAACCAAGAACTGCTATTTTAAAGGGCCAAACCTCTCACCCCAAACTACAATTTCGGTACCTGGGTACCGAAATTCTCAATTGGCTTAGCTCTTTTATTGACAGCGAATTCAAACAATGCAGAGTGCCAAAGCTTATATTACACAGCATGAATGGTACTGAAAGTGTTTTGATTATATAAATTGAGTTTTTCTATACTCACCCTGAAGCAGTTAACTGAGATTGTGTCTAGAGGAAGATGGATGTCAGACAATTGTAGGAGGGGCTTAAGTAAGAAGGTTAGGAGAATTGGTGCTATTTGGGGTGAGAGAACTGGGCCTTTAAGTGGAATATTTCACACATACTGCACCTTCTTTTTTTTTTTGTTTTGTTTTGGGGGGAGGTTCACAACTATGTATGTAAATGGTGGGTGGTAACACCAAATTAAAAAAAAAAAACTGTGCCAAATCACAGGCAAGCAAAAAAAGGATAACAATTACAAAAAGACATTAAAACAACTATATAATGAGACAAACAAGACTTGTGGCCCACATTCACTCTTTTGGCCCTATCGGCAAAGATGAAAAGGTGAAGTAACAAAAGATTCATTTAAATTTACATTCAAGGTGAAATTCAGGCATTACAAATAATTACCATAGGTATTTTTACTACATTATTTATGGTTGAAACTGCCCAGCTGTATCCTTTCCCTCATAACAAAATTATTCTTAACGGAAATGTGTATATTTGGCAGAAGTTTAGAGGAAAATGGAATGCAACTTTTTGACCTATATTTTGTGGTAGAATAAAACACCTTTTTCTGGTTGCAGCATGAAGTGTTATATTTGTAACAAATCATGAACAATGTGCAACCTTGACCCAGGATTTAAATAATTGAAAACAATCGCAAATTCACAAAATTAAAGGAAACGTGTCTGCAAAACCTGTTGAAGATATTCACAAGGCCAGGTGTGTAGCCTACATTTTGTCACTCCTGGATTCCAAAATCAAGGTAAAACTATAAATGTCTCTTTTCAAGGGGCACAATTCTCTAATGAAAGGCACTTAGGTCATTGGGAGGATTAACCCTTTACAGTTGTTTGGGTCCTTTTGGACCCATGCGGAGAGCTCGGCTGTCACACATCTTTACTGTTTCACGCGGAGCTCGAAACTGCGAGTAGCTACCCGAAAATTCGGCCACAACAGCGAGAGAGACAATAGCTTAAGGTCACGGGGTCAATGGCCTACGGAAGCCGATGCGGGGCGGGCTACATCCACTTTTCCGCCCACTCCCGATCCGCGCAAATATGCCCTGATCAGAGCACAACGGTAAAGGGTTAACCCCCTCCCTTTCCTATGCAGTTACGAGCATGTGCAAGGTCCATTTAGAAGGATCACTCTACCAGTGGTGGTAGGTGAAATTTCCATGACACAAGTAAATATGATGAAAGTGCGAGTAAATCAGTGCTGGTAGGTAAAACTTACAAGCCTTAATTGACATGTGGTGTAGAACCCTTTATGGGAAATTCCAAGCAAAAATGGGATTTCCATATGTTAAAGAGAAACAAAATGTACACAACTTGGTGAAACTTGCATTCAAATATCAGACAGGCTTTTTCTAAATGATCACATGAAGTTACTAAATTAGTCTTTTATGTGGTTGAAACTTTCAAACTCTTAAGTTGTTCCATACAATTGCCCCATTGTGGATGTCACAGAGGAAAAATACAAGTGAAACCATTGGTCAGACGATCAAAACCAGCTATCTCACAAGCAGTGGGTAGAGTAGGGATCAAGTACTCAAGGGATCAAGCATACAAGACCCTAACATGTAATTCTGACACCCTCAATGAATGCTGCATAATATGAGCTACTCTGCATTTCTTTTTTTTATTTGACATCAATCAAAGAGCCATGGCAATGTTTACTGAATTTTGGTGTACCCAGGGAAAATTAAAATGAGCAAAATGCCACCTAATTTAAAAGACTGGGCCAGTTGCCATCCCAGGCACTTCAGAGCCTATAATGTGAAAAACCTTCCAGTGCACTAATGAGCCAAAAAAGTAGTATGGCTTCCTTTTTATAGTCTGAAGTACTGTTGCAATGGATTGATAAAATATACATACTCATGCGAAAATGGCTGAACCTAGAAGAGTAACAGCTCTATGGTATGACATTTTGTACATTCAAATTTGCCTCACTCATCACTTGTAATGTAGTCACAATAAAGAATAGACCCGCAACCACTCGCAACTGTTTTGTACTGTCCTCACATGGATTCACTACATGGGATGGAGTGAAGTCACCACAACTATATAGCCCCTGTCCTTTTCCAGTCCCTCTCCAGTTTCCAACATAACATAACCCAAGTATTATTTTCTGATGATCATTCAAAGGAAGTGCACTGGGGTATCTGGCCCTGCCCTTGTGGAAATTGAACAAGTTAAAGCCAGTCTGAGTTCTGCCCACAAGTGGATCATAAAATATTTCAGCCTACATGAATGTGAAATACTCTGCCACTTAAGTTTTAAAAAACATAAATTGGATTGCTTCATTGTGACAGCTACATCATTGTGACATGCTGATAGCTTTATAAAAATCCATAAAACATGCCAAGAAAACAGAAGGTTCCTGTATTGCAACCCTTTACCCCAGCCAACATTGTTCTCACACCTACAGTGACAAACAGTGACAATATAATCACCCCCAATACATCTTTGGAATTCTGAATGAGAGAATTTGAGTTATGGACTATGCACTTGGGTGTGACTCAAGATAAAACAATTTTGAAATTACCCTGTATGTCTAAAAGTGACTTTGAAGTTGCATTGTTAACTATAGACATGCCATGACCGACTTATGCTAATTGCTATGATGGAAGGTGAGCAGTATGTATGCTAGTAGAACTTATTGGCTGATTTGTGCGATAGAAATTGAATGCTGGGCTTAAGTATTAGACAATGAGAAATTTACTCAGACAATTATCAAAATTTAAGTTGGCAATGAGGACCTAAAATTTTCTTGCTCAGCTTTATTGCCCTTACACTGTTTAGTTATTGGAATACACACAGTAAGTAACAGTGGAAATCTTAACTAAACCAAAGATGCTTTTCACTGGAAGTTCACCAAAACTAAATCCTTATAAATCTGCAACGTAAAGTCTGTCATTATTTTAGAACAAACTTCACATCATTGCAATGCAACAAAATCTGTTGGCATGTTTGTATTTCTCTGACAATTACATTTTTATGTCCCTAAATACAACTGACAGGTATTTATCTTTTTGTCCTCAGATTTTCTTCTCTTTAAAATGCTTCATCAATTTATCCTCAAAAATGGAAAAGACATTACAATGTTCTCCCTCCCCTTCTCCACAGCTATGAATGTACCGCATACATGTTGCTCTCTATTAGGCCCTTTTTGCCTAAGTACAGAAAAAAAAACAACACTTTTCTCTCACACTCCATGGACATTTTTCAATACTGTAATCACGGAAACTTTATTCTGCTGAATCCTGCTACAAATTGCTACCAATAGTAATGGTATGTAATTGAACTTTAATGTAATATGTAAAGCACAAACTACATCTCTACAGTTGTAATTGTTTAACTGCAATAAAGGACATTACACAATATCAAACAATTCTCTGAATTCCTGTTCATACATTTCTCAAAATAGCTACAATCCTGCCACAATAAAGAACCAAAATTCTTGACTACATGGTAAGAATTGTCACAGTTGAAAGAAAAGTATGAAAAGAAGTCCGTCTAACAGCCCTCAAAATAGAAGTCAGCCCTCAGCAGTTTTGTGAACAGAGGTCCGCCTAAGAGCCTTCAGTAGTTTGTTACTCCCATAATATTTGTAACTACTGCACCAATTATCTTGTTGTAGATAAGGATCTTCTTGTTCACACTAATCGGATCAATCCATTTGAAAAAAAAAGAAAGAACTTTAAAGACCTTAACTTGGCAGATATCACAACAGGCTGTTTCACCAGAAAAGCCTGGTACTTTTCTTTGAAACAATAATCTGCCATAATTTATTCCTTTTTATTTTCTTGTTTCATTCTTTTGATTTTTTTTTTCTAAGAAGAGGGTACCTTTGATACTACTCACTTCCATTTAATTTGTAGTTAAACTATAACAAGTTGCTAAAGTGATGTGATTTGGACATTTTTCTCTGTAAATTTTGAAAGTGCAGAAGTACACTGTTTTGCCAATGTACAGTGACAAATTATGGAGGGGATGTGTACTCATATCATTTTCAAAGTAACCACCACTAACTTCATACGCTTTCAACAAGGCAAGTTAAGACGGAGTTCTACATCTCCTGTTTTCTAGAGGCGCCTTATAAAGCCCCTTTTCCAGTTGCCTGTCACTGAATTCCTTTTCCTACTCCACTGATTATGTGGAGACCCAAAATGGTTCTAATTTTCCTAACCTTCTTACTTAGGCCCCTCCCACAACTGTGTGAAATTCATCCTCATCCAAACACAATCTCCGTTTTTTTGCTTCATCGTAAGTATTTTATACCCCAACATATGAAAACATCTCACTAGAGTACATGATGTGTAGATCGATAACTAGATAAGAGTTTTACAGCCCAGTTCCCAACCCATTGGTTCAAGTCGAGCCGGCCATTGCCCCTTTTCCAGTTGTGGCTCACTGGCTTGGTTTCCCTACTCTATGATTGCTTATGCGGAGCATCACTTGTAATATGGGCCTCAGTACTCTGAAATTTTGAACCAGCTGCCAGTCAAAGAGCTGTACAAATTGAGAATTTCTCTGGACTACAACAAAATTGTATTTTGGGGAGAAAAGATTAGAACTTTAAAGTCTTTGGTATTAATTGACCAGGGCTGGGGAAAGATAGGGTCTCCCACATGAAAAGTGGATGCACTGCTTCTACATGGTCATGTAGCTTCCATGCGGCAGGAGACTGATCATTGCAGCTAATTTCTTTCTCTGAAATATTGTCAATGGAGATTGAGGTAGGCTAGGATTGTGAGATCAACAGAAAACATGTTGATTGCATTAGGCTACAGGTGGTGTGGTATGGCATAGGGTGGTCTGGTGTGGTATAGTGGGGTGTACATGTAATATAGTATGGCATGGTGTTGCAATTGTATGTGTGGTGAGGCATGGGTATAGAGTGGTAAGTTTAAAATGGTGCTGTGTAGTGTACTTGGTATAAGGGGTGTGATGCGATGTAGTATGGCATATCAACATGCTGTGACATTGCTTCTTGAGAATGCAACAGACACCCCAGTAGATCAAAGGCAGTGTGGGGTGTAACTGGTATATGAGTTTATTGCATGATCTATGCCCTCAAATGATCTATGCTTTCATTGTGTTCACAAGGCAGAAAAAGCAATTAACACATGCTTGACTGGTCTGTCAGGGAACTCGAAATGTTAACATAATATTTTTGTGTATATAATGCATTTGTTCACTGCCAACCAGTTAATGGTATGTGAAAACTGACAGGATCATGTGTAAATGGAGTGTGCTTCATTTCCTTCAAGAGGGATAAAATGTAATCAGGCTGAGAGGGAGGATGTAACAAAATGTAAGACAGAAATTTTCTTCATGAAGGTGCTATGCAGGCAGTGTAATTGGCTTAATGTTGCCCACATAATTATTATCCTGTGGAGGTTTTGAAATCATAATCATAAGTAATAAGACCACTTCACAAATTAATATACAAGTACACATATTCATTTTTGGGTGACTGAACTTGCCCTTGAAATATTTCATTATCAATACACACATTTATAGCAACACAGACACAAACATGTGTCTTACTGCATGTAAAAAACCAATAAAATGTTGCCATTGTGCGTATGTTTACATAATTTGAGAGGTTAATGAAAAGAGAGACATTGACTAGATGATTTTTCAATAAAAGAATTGCTCCACAGAAATTATTTTAGAAACCTTCCAAAGCACTTAAAATTACCAACACCTTCAAATAAACCACTGTAACAAAGATTGTGGGTGCATATCCAACAACTTTTAATATCACAGTGCAAGGTCTGCAAATTTGTAGAGGCTAGGGAAGAAAACAATGATCAACCAGACACCAGGGTGGTGCAAAATAAGAATTATTTGTAAAAGGTATGTAGGTAAAAAAAAAGACAGACATGGAAAAACAATCAACTTTAGGGAAAGAAAATAAGGTCACACAGTACAATCACCCTAGCAATTTACAAGGCTTCAATGAGCCTCACAGAATTAATCCTGTTACTTAATACATATCTCCAGCATTAATACTTTATGGTACCTTCTGCTATGAACTTGGGTTCTTCAAAAGTGTTTCCACATTCACAAGAAGTTTTCATTTTTAAAATACATAGGATTTAAATGTAAGTGTTCTGTATAATATTTGACAGGGAAACTGGTTTTGCAATACAAGAAAATGCTTGAAACTTAATTCTGGGAAGTTGGGAGCTGGCGGAAAGGAAATTTCTGTGTTACTCAAATCGGAGGGAACCACCCCCATTCCCCACCATCTTACCCCATTTTACATTCTAAAATATTTTCTACGCTTTGTTCTAGATTCTCTGTTTAAGAAACCATACGGATTAGCATATCATACAGTATGTGTATACTCTTCTCGATCCAATGTTAAAACAGCTTGAACTCTACATCAGAAACTTTTTAAATTGATGTGTGGATTTACTTCATATCATACCCATCATGACAGGATAACTTCCACTTGGACCAATTGGTTGGAAACTGGGCAGTAAAACTCCATCTTACCTAACCTAACTTTCACATTTTGACCTTAATTACTAGCAAAATTACTATCAAAATTGGGTCAAATTTTTTCAACTTGGTGAAAAGTGTTTTTAGAAAACAGTTACTGTAAACAATAAATGCAAAATGTAAGACATAACATAAGACTCCCAGTATTAAACAATTTAATTCCATAAACCAATTAATAACTTCATATTTAGGACATAAAAGAAGTATCAGCAACTCAGATAAATAACAGGCTGCGCGACTCAAAGAAAGTACTAGCATGTCATTGTTTTCAAATTCCATTTAACCTAAACTTTTTGCAATATCAATACTGATTGTGGCTGAATAATCAAGAAACACCAATTAATGATCAGTAAAAGATAATTAGGAAAAGCAAACAACTTTTTTTTTCTCTCATATCCATCCAATTAATGGTGAAAATTCACAACTAAACACTTCATCAATCTCAAATTATAGTGAAAATATTACACGATGAAATTATTAGTTCTCATTTTAATCTTGTAGGATTAAAAAAGGATTTAGTTTGATGTCGAAAACATTAAACAAAATTAGGACAACCAGAAGGACTATAAAACCGAATCAAAATTTAAAATGACCCTTTAGTCCCTTTGGTTTCTCAAAAACTGTCAATTTCATTGTATTGGAATTTTACTGACCTGTGATTTTTGGGGATTTAGGCAATCAAGTATTTAAGTTGAAGTTTTGTCAACTTTTCTAATAGACTGACAAGATATGCAACAGAAGTTTCATTCACTTAATTCTGTTTTCACCAATATTCCTTACAGATTCCTTCTTTTTTCCTCAAATATCTCTGTTTAATTAGTGACCCAGAAAATCAACACAGGGGAAAATTGGACAAAATTAGAGTTAAACCCCCTCCCCAGCTGAGGACTTTTTATATAGAAGATTGAGACAAATCATTCCCTAGGTGTGCCTTTCTCTCTTTTACAGCTCAGTGCTTGAGTGTGGGTCTTCTACAGTTAAAACTTCAGCTAACATAAAAAAAATTATTTGTACCATTATATAACAATTCAACATTTCTTTGAACTTAAAATTCACTCCTTCCATGGAACGGTGCGGGGGAGGGGGGGGGGGCTATTCACAAGATTGATCTAATTCATAGTTCACGTTCCAAAAATTTCAAATTTATGCATTATAAATATAGAAGCTATAAAGTCTCAATTTTTGACCCATGTGTAACATTTGTATTGCGTTTGCTACCTATATAAATAAATTAATGATTAATTTTATAAAGACTCTTGTCTAGACATTTTGGTGTACCTCCAAGTGAAGACGCTGTAGCCTCCCAAAGCCTAGCATTGAGAACAAAAGATCATTATTCCAAATTTATAAGCCACCACTGACATACCAATTGCACATTTCCATTTTGGAATATTTACCCATATACTTTAAAATCAGAATAATCTTAATTACTATCCTTCCATCAGAGTAATGGCTGCCTTCATACTCTTTTCAACCCTTTGGAAAAACAACAGTTACTTTCAATTTGGAATAATAACCCTTTATTCTCCCTTTGGTATCATTTCAGGAAAATTACCATACTTGAAGTTATTTTCGATTAGAAGTAATTGGGGATAATGTGACCCCTCAGAATTAGGAACAATCATTACTTCTTGTAGAAAACAAAGACTAAAAACAAATTCTCATGTTTGGTACCATACTGAACCTTTTGTTGTTCTAAAGATAATGGCAATGCAACATTGAAAAGTATGGTCCTGATTAGGATTAAGGTGTCATGAAAGCTGATAACTGTTCATTACAAGTGATGATATACCTTGATATATGTTAGTTTAAGCAAAGAAATCTGTGTCATTGTTGTCTTCCAAAAATAAATTTTTGAAGGAACTGTCTGCATGATAAAGTATACAGTTGTGGGAACTTGTGGCGTCCATTAAACAAATAAGTAACCATAAATCAATATTGATATTTTAAACTAGTACACAAATAAAATGGATAAAAAATCCCCAGTTCTCCTTTGTTTAGAATAGTTCCCATAACATGATTACCTCTTGCAATATACATACCTGGACTATACATTTCATTTGCACCACAATGAACTGGTTTTATTGACTTTGAGCCATCATACTTTTCAACAGCAATATTATATGGACAGAAAAATATGCATCGAGTGCTCTGCCAGAGGAATAGTGGTCTCATTTTACTTCCCTATTTCTGTGTCCCCCAGAGGTGTACATGGCAATGTATACCTATCCAGGCTGGGGGGAGGTGGGAGGGGTCTTTGATCCTAATAAATTGCAAGCCCACTTAGATAAGTCTAAATCTCAAAATTCAGTCAAATCTTCCCATAAGCATGCATTTAATCTCCCCTCCCCAAAAATCACTTGCAGAAAGAATACCAAATTTTGAGCAAAGCAAATTTCATGTACATGTGTAAGTGGGAAAGGGGGGGGAGGTGACCATGGGGGTAAATGTGCCATATATCTTAACAAAGAGGGGCAAACAACATTCAAGAAATACTGTAGTTGGACAGTCATGATACAAGCAGCCTTTAATGATGATATGTCCATTATCTACCTTTGCTGAGGGTTTGTTTTTCTTACAGGGTGAATAACATAACCCCAGGTTTTAATAAGTATGAATACAGGCTCATGGATATGTTTATTGATTCAGATGACAGAAGATGGTATTTCTAGTATTTCGTGGTCACCGTGCTCCAGCATTCTCCACACCATGCGAGGATGAATCAGGTTTGAAAGATAGAATACCAGTAGTCCTATAGGTTCTGCATTAGGTGAGTTAAAAAGTAATATTGCTGAGGGATAAGGAATGAAGTAAAGTCCACATTCCCTCAATTCATGAGCTTACAGGACATGAGATGAGAAGAGACAGGCAAAGTACTCATCACTTTAAGGACAAAAGCAGTCATCCAAAATTGAAGTAGTGTAGCAGACTGTCCAGTTTCATGATTGGCTGTTTGGAGTCATGTGACAACATTTTTTTCTCTTCAAATGTGAAATTTACTAGAAATAACTGTTTGATTTACCTTGAATATGCAATAATAAAGTCATACAATGTAATGAAAGACACTTCAGAGAGAGAAGAGAAATAAGATGAAAATTGTGTCATTTAGCTTCTTCTTCAAAATAAGTTTTGGGGGACTGCTCCTTACCTTTAATGATTACTGCATCCTGCATCTAGGAGGGGCTTCAGATTGAATAGACATCATTATGGCGCAGAAGCAAAGATGCAAGAACTTGAAATATGGAAGGACGATAAGTAGGGAGATGGATGAATGGAACATAAAATGCATCCACTGCCATGTTTTGACAATTACAGTTATTTTTTAAATTGCTTGTATCCTAGCTCCCCAGGAATGACTGCATGGATAAGTGGTTAGAGTAAGAGACTTACAGTCAGAGGGTCAGTTTAAGCCCTGGCCAGGCCATACCAAAGACTAAAACCAGAACCTACTGCTATTGTGCTTTGTGCTCAGCATAAGCAATGGAGTAGGGAAGACAAGCCAGTGAGTCCCAACTGTGGAGCGGAGTCATCAGTCAGGCTCGACTTGAACCAATTGGTTGGAAGCTAGGTTGTAAAACTTCATCTTATAACTTTATAGCTCCACATAGTTCCCCATAAGGAAAGAGAAGTTAAAGTATGGGAAGAAGATAGTGGACATAGCTTTTTTCCCCCCTCCCTACCCAAATATCCTGCTTGAAGAACTTTCCAGCAATAAATTAATCAAGTTAAGGGAAAAATTAATCAAGATCCCTTGTCGATGCCTTCTAAATCTCCATCTATCAACAATTAATTTGACCAGTTGTGACCTCACCAACCAGACTATTTGGTCAGCAGTGGTTACCCAATTTAATAGAGCTCTTAGGAGTCTAACTGACCAGCCACAAATTGTCACTGTGACTTTAGCTCAGGAAATTAATACTGGCAGAACTACTGTGAGTATTGAACTCAGGTATAAGTTTGACCTTTAATATGAACTGAAGGATAAGAATTCTATAATTCAACTTGAGGTATCTCTTACTCTGTTACATCAAGATAAACATGAAGGGTTACCTAAATTGAGGGGTGGGAAGGGGGGGGGGGAGAAGAGGCTGAGACTGAGATGTTAGACCATCTACATATGTGGCATACATCAGGTAGGAAGCAAAGCATAGAATTTGAGGACATTGCCTGCTAGGACAACTGTATATACCCAATGTAACTATTGTAGGGAGGGCAAAAAGAATCGAAAAGGGGATTAAAGGAGAAGGGAAATTATTTCATATGGTTCAATTTTCAAATGACATATCCCTGTGCATTAGCACATTAAGAGAAAAGGCCAGCCGTATTTGCGTGGCTGTCCACAGTGGCCAACAATGGCACAATATTGGTGAAGAAATAACTTCTGGAATGGTTATTGGGGTTCCACTGGCTTGGCTCAAAATTGCACAATGTGTAAAAAGTTTTAACCAATCAGCATCACAGCCATCAGCAGACACTAAGTGAATGAACCATGCACTAAAGCACAGCCAAAGTGGCCCACAATGGTCCACTAAATGACCAACCAAACTGACTCAGTCTGGAACAATTGTTTTCTTCTTTTTTATTTGAGAGTGAACTAACAAAAGGTACTGGCATTATGCTCCCAAACAAACAACATACACACAAGCTGTTACGTATGATGTGCCGCAACGCTGATCCCTTTTACCAACTGGCAAGACTATAAATAGTTGTTCACTTATTGAGTTAAATGACTAACACTGAAAGATTGTACTATATGCACAGACTAAATAATAAATAAATAACCTGATTTTTTTTCCTTCTGTCAAGCACTGAAAGTTGTGTACACATGATTCACAGGTACACTGCAATCAGGTTATAAATCTGTAGTCTGTAGGTAATGTGGAAAGCTCAACTTGTTCCCTTTTTCAGGCATAAATTGCTATATGGGATTGATCATCTCAGTGCATACAGAAAAGACTTGTCACCAGAAATAATAAATCTCTGAATCTCAGTACTATGTTTTTTTTGAAGAATATTGCAAGATACATTTCGCAATATAGGCTGAGCTATATCTCCTCCTGCAACTTAAAAAGGATTGCATAATCAATAGTATTTTACCATTTCACAAATAGCATATTCCATTGCTGATGCACCCTTGTGAGGAAGAAACATATAGAAGAATCTGATTAGCGCTTGTTTTTAGTGACTGTGCACAGCCATTAGTGGGGTCCATTAGCCTTTAATCGCCTTAATATATATGGCCTACATGAGTTTCAAACCCTCATATTCAGTGAAATTGAAGAAAATTAAGATACAATGTAGTGTACAACAATCCATGATACAAGTAAGCAATAAATCAAAAGATTAAAAGGTGTTGGACCCCAGTTATGGCCAATTGAAATCAGACCATCACTTGCTGTCCGGATTTGTCTATAGATGTAACAAGAAAACAAGAGGGAGCACATGTTTTTTCCAATGTCCCTAGATCCCTTGCCTTTCTTCCCCTTCCTTAACATTAGTATACTCCATACTTGAAAAACAAAAACAAAAAAAAAAATAAGGACAGAGTCAATACACTTAATTCTTACCTCAACTGAACTGAATGTCAACCAGCCTTTAGGTTGGGTAGATATAACTTGAGATTGATAAAAAGAAACTCTTGACAAGTTTTGGCACAGGATAAATTTACAAATTGTCAGCAAAATTTTCAATTTCTTTAGCTCTATGCAAATTAAAGTCAATATGTGTGTATCTAATGGTCATTGGTCAGATGATGAAATAAATAAACCAAATGTCCACTTTTATTTCCTCCCAAGAAATAGAAAAGAACCTTATTTGAGGAAGATAAGCTTTTCCAGAAGCTCCCAATAACCTCCTCCTGAAAGTTCTATCAAACAAAAGGTTAGACATGTAACTGAGATAATTGGCTTCAACAAGTAAAATTGATTAACTTTGGCAGTTTCTAACAAGACTAATTTATGACATAAAACTGTTGAGTTCAACCACCAAGGACATGAAGATTATAAAAATCGCAAAAGCTTACATCAAGTTAATGTGACCTGTAAGTAACCTTCCTCCCCTTTGTAAATCTTTCTTCATAGTAACTGCTCTTGTCGCTATGGTTCCAGTCTACAACTCTGTGGTGGAACGAACTCAAGCCATACAGTTTTTCTTGGCAGATAGCTGGCAGTAACGACCCAATTTGCTTCTATTTGAAGGTCATAAATTTACAGCATGATGAGCCCTGGAAAACTGAAAAAAAAAAATCAAGTAAATGTTGATCATACACAGCAAAGAAATAGTTACCAGGAATTTGACCCCATGTTCACCCCAAGCACACTCCTCGCTGCTTGTGTTCTGACCCTCTAATGGTGATAAATCATGTGGAAACTGATATTTTCCCAGGGTCTGTAAGAGAACTTATATAAGATTCCCTGTCCTGGATCAGCTTGGTGAATTTCAGTATATAATATTGGTCAAACTAAGCAGAACTGAGGCCATTACTTATCCTTGGCTTTCATTGTGTCCTCATGAAATAGCCTGTTAGCCCCTTTGACTCAGAGTTTAGCTTTGAATGCAGGGGGGTGGGGATCTATCATCAAGGATGAGTTCACTGGATCAAGACAGCTTTAGTTAACATTTCCTTCCAAAATAAACAACGTTCCCCCTCCCTATCCCCATATCTTAAATAAATGGGTGGGCAGGTGGTCAACTTGTGTCAACTACTTGGATCAATAGATGTAGAATATTAGCAAGTCATATAGAAGCATAAGTAGTGTATTCTGTACTCCAAAATTCCTTCACAGACAAATTAAAATAGCTACTGAACTTCATAGCAACATTATACTGCCCTGGGATTAAAGGGATAAAGGAAATATTTTTTATCTGCATAAAATTGTTGGCATTCTGCCAATTGTTATCATTTTAGAATAACCAGAGCATGACTTTTCAAAGAAGAGATATGTATGGACTTGGAAGAAAAAGAAACAGATCAAAAGGTTGCAGTTAAATCTTGGATCCTCTCCCATGAAGGTTTCCTGAAGAGAACAGGGCAAAACAAACTGACGAAGGGAAACTATAATTACCAAGGCGAGTAGGTCGGAGACTACTGGTACACCAAAGAGGTAGACTGTGTGTGTTTATGTGTGTTGGGTATATACAGGCTACTTCAATGGAAGTTATAAAAGTGGTATACTTCTTCTTTTCTTTTTTGACATGAGAGAGGGGCAGTTTTTGGCATGATTAGTTTGACTATCCCCTTTTCACCCCTTCCTCTTACTCTCCTTCCAATTGAATATAGGCTTCTCTTTAAAGTGTGACCCCCCAAAAAACATGACAAATTTCATGATGGAGCAGAGAGTGGTCCCCCCCCCCCACGTCACTGCCACTGCCGCCGTCACAATCACCACCAACAAAGATGGAAAAGAGGGGAATGTTACTTTTAACTGTAGTCAATTCTTTAATTAAAGCCTAGGATCAGTGTTTTCTCCTTTCAACTATCTTCTAAATTCCTCCCATGCAACCCTCTGGCAAAGAGCTGTTCCGCAAGAGCAAACTTAAAAACTGCTTCCCAAAGAAGCTATAGGTCTACTGAAGGACAACACTTGACCAATCTCAAGGCCCTCAGACCATTTACATCATTGGTCTGTCCATGTGTGGCTCCATTCATTCTAGACTGGATGTAAAGAACAGATATACATATGAACTTAGCAAAAAGGCTGAAAAGCAATCACCTTTCATTTATTGAGCCACTGATGATTTAAGAACCTAATTCTAGCCCCTCCCACAAATGTCTAAAATTCATCCTCATCCAGAAGGACACAATCTCAGTTTATTGAGAGAGTATAGAAAAGCCCAATGTGTATTTAAAATCACAACACTACAGAGCCTGCTAGTAAGCTTTGGTACTCTGCTTTACTTGAACCCTTTCAGCGCACTACTACAAAAATTGTAGTTTAGGGTGAGAGGACAAGCCCTTTAAAAAGAGAGATAGGAATATTCTGCATGATTTAAAGGCAGTCATTCGTCACCCCAAACTACAGTTTCAGTATACATATATCAAAACTCTCAATTGGTACAGCTCTTTGATTGGCATCACATTCAAACAATGCATCTTAGCTAAATTACACAGCATGGGCACTTAGTGTGCCTTGATTACACATTATGGAGCTTGTATGGCCACTGGGAAAAGCCATGAAGCAAAAAACTAGGATTGTGTCTGGATAAAGATGAGTTTTAGATAAATGTGGGAGGGGCTAGAAGTAGGTAGGTTGGGAGAATTGGAACTGTTTGGGATGATGAAAATATGCCTTTAAAGTGTACCTCAAATCAAAAATTTCAAAAACACATATTTAACAGCAATGAAAATGAATTCTCACAGTTGAACTCACATCTTCATAGGACATTCTTCAGACAAGATTTAAAATGTGAAATTTATTCACACCAAACAAATTAATCCATTGCATAATAATAATGTCTGACTTTCTTGTTGCACACCTCACATTACTTGCTTTGTTTCCCTTTAAACTTGAAAATGTTGTTATGACCTTGAAAACTTCCAGTTTGCTCGCATAGCATGTTGCGTAGAGGGCTTAATTAATTATACCACCTGATCAGAGTAAGAGTGCCATTACACCTTCAAGTTGGTACAATGTTTATTAACTTTTAGAAAAACAAAGAAATACACAGATTGTTACTGGAGCAGTACAACAATGTCATCACAAATTATTGTACAATGTACCATTTTAATTTGAGTGAATAAACTTCAACGTACTAGGCCTATATCTCGGCTCAAGAATATCCTATATGGGAAGAAGACTGTTAGAATTCAGCTGTTAACATTTATTTTTAAATTTTTTGACTTGAGGTACATTTTGACCTTTACAAGCCTATAATCCTGTCATCCCAATCTGTTCCAAACAAAATTACAGAACAGTACACACTGTTTAATTTAAGCTAAGTAGTACTCTGCATTTTTAACTTGCTGTCTATCACAGAGCTGTGCAAAATTGAGACTTTCTGTGGACTACTACCAAAACTGGAAATTTGGGATGATACCTGACTGCCTTTAACCATTAGCAAATCAGTAGCAAATAGGAGTAAGGAGTACACTGGATCAAAACAGGTGTGACCATACTGTAAACATTAAATTTTCTGAAGTCTTCTTTTCAACTTTCCATATTTCTTCAAGGCAGGTTTGAAAGAGACCTCACCTGGAAAATGTCTCCTATTGCTCATCATGGCTTGAAGACCATAGAGGAAGAGCATATTAAGTGTTTATCCTTCAAAAGGTTCAGAAGTTCGGAGACAACGATTTCAACCTAGACAAGGAGTTCAGACAGAGGACCAGGGACTTGACAGCTCAGACCTTGAGGGCAAACGTTTCTTCGGTGAACTTTTAAATGAGACATGATACAGTCTACAGGGATTGATTATCACTAGACTATGGCAAAAACAAAGCAAATATGTTTCACATCCTATTAAATTGTTCAAATCTTTTGGGATCATGTTAAGATCTTTTAAAACATGTACAACCAGGAAATTGATTGCTATTTTTAAATTGACTGACGATTTGTCTCAAAAGTTTTATCATCATTAGATCTACCTCTGCATGGACTCACATTCCTGTTTTTATAAACAATTTGAATTTTTGCCAATACCGATTAAAATGTGAAACACTTTGACATAACCTCATGGGCAGTTGACAACACTTTTAACAAGGTTAATTGAGGGAACACCATTTTGATCATGATTTATGGGTGTGGTTTGTATCAACAGTTAACTAATGTAGTTAACTGTACATAAGGGTTTTATATCTATTGCTTACCCCCTGGGAAAGCACTCTAGCTTACTCAACATAGTTCTTTATCAGAATGGGTTACAATGGCTTAATTAAATATGTCAAACTGAATTTACTAACTTTCCCAAAAGCATGCTTAGATAAGACATTCAACTGAAATGCCAATTTGCACATGTGACTGCATGTCGTAAATCCTCTCATTTTAAAGTTATAAGGGTATTCTTGGATAAGAGAAATGTGCCCTATTCAATTGATGTTAATGTTTTTTGTATGGTTCAGTAAAACTGTAAGAACACAACTATAGGTATGCAAGCTACATCTGTCTCTTCTCCCCCATTCCACCCCCTTATCCCCCTATTCGCTCCCATGCACTTCAAACAAAGAGACCCGAAAGTTTACTGCATGGGCGAAGAAGTTTGCTGCATGACTGACTAATTGATGTTTAAGTATCTCAAACCAAATCCAATTTAAAATATTTCAAGCCATGGCTACAGTATTGAAACTGCAGGGTCCCTAGCTAGGAGTGGGTGAGTTCCCCATGTACAAGTTTCTCGCTCCCACCCCAAATCCCTTCTCCCACTTCCCTCTTAAAGGAAGGAATGTATCATAATTAGGTATATGCTTTCCACATGTGTAACCCCACCAGAAATAGTATACCCTCCATGTTGGTTCTCTTTTCCACATACACACACTTCTGGGGGGTAGTCTTTTACTACGTGGGAGTTATTTTAGCCCTAAGTTTTATTGAAAAGTGCAGCTTAATGTTTCATGGAGTGGCATGTAGTTCAGTTATTGGCTGCTGTTTTTTTTTTAGAGTATGGAAAATTGGCTATAATCTTTTTTATTCATTTTTCTGTCAAATATGTACAGTATACAATAATCCTACACTTAACTGCATGAATAACTAAAACCCAAATAAGTGTGTTATTGTAACAACCGTCTTTGTGCATATGTTGTGAATCATCATACATTTTTCTCACAGAAATAAAGCTAGACTGACTGCAAGATAAATCAAACTAAAAATCAGCCAATAAAAATTGAATGTGAAACAACGAAGTATTCACCGGAATTCACAAAACGGTGCACCATGGTTTACCATATGGTTCACCACGGTAAATCAAACGGTATCTCTTCAACTGGGTTTAATAACAAGCAGTATACTCCATGATGAGACTGTAGTCTTTTAGATCTACTGAGATCTAAAATTGGCCAATTTTAGAGCCTTTAGAGCAGAGATATCAATCCAGTATCCAAAACCTAAAATAAAAAAAGACGGAAGGAAACAATGTGAGAACTGATGACCTACACCAGAACTTGAAGTCACATTGAAAGTTGAAGCATAACATCTTATTTGATAATTCAGTATGTAGTCCCCAAAAAGGAAGAAAAGAATGTTGAACAGAATGTCCATGCTGAGATAATGTCATTACTGTTGGTTAATTTCAGAGTGAAGAGCTCCCTCTTTCTTTCTCTGAAGACAGATGTGTACCAATTCATTGTTTCAACATCATAAATTGGAATGCAGGTAGTCTACATACAATGACTGACTCACAGTAGGGTTTACATACCAGCAAAACTTTATAGCACCATAAACCCATGCACTTGGACTAAAGATTGTATAATTTAGAAATATCAGTTTTATGATTCTGTTGTAAACTTTGCCTACTGAAAGCAAACATGATTTCAGCACAGACTGACAAGCATAATCTGATGGAATTTTTGTTTGTAAAGTCAACATGAATTGGAGATTTCAAACAACATGCAAACAATATACAACAACTAACAGACTTCTACAGAGTTTAAATGGCTGATGCAGTTGCAGGAAATTTGAAGTAATGGAAGCAACAGTTAAATGTAAAAAAAATTACTGATACCTCGTCCAAGCATGGATATAGCTTTCTTGATATTGTGGATATATTCTGGGTAAACCAATGTGTTGTTCACCCTCTTCAATTCAATTCAGTTATTTATGAAATAGGATATACTATTACACTGATTCAAATTGAGGCATCGAGGTTTTCCCCTTTAATAGATATATTTTCATTTCAATACCTCAAGACTACACATATCATACAGTTGATGAGTGAGCCATTCTAGGTGTAACAGGAGAATGCATAAATTTCACATACCAGAGTGCCAGGGACAGGAAGACACTAGAGATGACAGGATACTAAAAATGAAAGTCGGAAAAGTGCAACCCAAACTACCCTTGGGCACAATGCCAAAACTCACAAGACTTCAACATTTATGGACATATTTTTACACATGACTGAGAAATTTGCATAGCCCAGGAGGGGGGGGGCTTTAGCCATTCATGCAAGTTACTGCACCAGGCTTTCGAAACTAGTAAAGAAAGCAAACTAAGGTGAAAATTAAATGAAGATGGGGAGGGGGCAAAATTGAGAGTTTGGCACAAAATTGAATGCAAAGTGCTAGAGCTCTGTCTTACCATTACAGAATTCTGCACCTTGAAAGTGGACGTCATGACTTGGCCAATAGCTTAACGACTTGGCCGAGTTTTCAAAAATAGAAAACCACAGACCATAAAAGATGGTCACTGGACCATATTATCAGGAACAATGTTGCTCTCTGTCAGTTGTTTAACAAGTAAAGAGTTCAAGGACAGGATAACTTTGTCCAAGTTTCAAGGGAGCGAATTCTCTAATGCAGTCCCTGATGGTAGTCCTAGGGATGATTTCCCTAAGAAGCTCTGATGGTTAAACATATATCCATGTGAAAAAAGGTAGTGTACAGATAGGAATGTATTTCTTCCAGAAGACGAGAGGTGATCCAGGAGACTGTTTTGACTGGGGATATGGCCCCATGCCCCAATGCTGCCATGCTTGTGCAAAAATAGGCTACCAACAAATGGCCAGTCCCTTTCCCAATAATGAAAAGGAAGCATTTGCAATCCACTATTTAATATAACTTCAGACAAGATGGTGTGAACAGTAGAATTACGTAAGCAAATCAAAGGATTCTTATTCTCCCTAATTCTGCCTCCTCTGCCTTACTCACCCTCCCAATGCACTGTGCCAAACATTCTCCTCCACACACCTAGTTCATCTAGGTGTTAGGTCATTTTCACCATTCCTCCATCTTTTAAATATGTAAAAATGAGGGAACTATTCAACAAGATATAAATAACCTGAAGTCATGGCCATACGGGATGGGAGGAACAGGGGGCTGCAGTCCCCTCAGTTGGCCAAAACCTTGCTGAATCTGGCAGACAATAGGTGCCTCAGTTCGGTTGAGGTTAAGCCCTGGAGAAGGATCTGGAGTAGGGCAAAATGCCTCCCCCCCCCCCTGCAGAGGGGAAGTCCAGAGCCATATTGACTTAAAGGTAAAGAGCAGTCCTCCCAAACTCATTTTGAAGAAAAAGCTAAATAGCACAATTTTTATCTCATTTCTCTTCAAAGTATTTTCATTACATTTTATGATTTAACTATTGCATATTCAAGGTAAACCAAGCAGTTATTTCTAGTAAATTTCACATTTGAAGAGAAAAAACATTGTCACGTGACTCCCAACAGCCAATCATGAAACTGGACAGTCTACTACACTACTTCAATTTGGGATGACTGCTCCTGCCCTTTAAGTTACTGCACCATCTCCAAATACACACCAATCATCAAGGGTTGGCTACCCATTTTAAGGCCTCTGATTTACTTGAACACATTTTTCTTCACAGCACAATGCATTAATTTTGTTATTGTATTATTCTAATATTTACCCTCCTTTTGAGTGGGATATCAACCCTCCCTTTCCAAACATGAGCATTTTGTTGACTTACACATGGAGTCAGCATTTTAGACGTAGACCAAGTTTATGGTATTTATAAGTTTAACTTTTCAGCATTTTAAAGCCTCACTGAGATAACAGAATGCATCCATGTCCGAAAAAGTCACAGTACATAATATCATACTGCATGTAAAAACAAATGCATAAAAATTACATCCTCCAACCTACCCCCCCCCCCCCCCAAAAAAAAAAAAATTGCTGACACTAGATGCAAGTTTGTCAAAACTTACAAATTACAGGCCATAACTCTGCCTTGTATATATTTAAATAGGCCTGGAATAGACTTTTATTCTAATTCTAGCTCTTTGTCCCTCAGTCACCTTCCCACTGTCTGACTCCACCCCCTCCTTCCCCCTATTATGCATACCCCAGTTGATCATCCAGTCATTTTAATCACTTTTCTCCTTGCCTGGGTTCAAAATGAGAGAATCATTCCAATAACAAAAGACTGGACTTCACTACCATCTGGAAATATTTACAGACCACTGTCATCAAGGGTTACCTATTTTAAGGCCTTCAGTTTATTTGATCATTTACATTTACAGCCCAATACATTTATTTTTCTATTATTTCAATCTTTTCCTTCATTCAGCTTAGTACCAAAACAGTCACACCACAACCGTTGAAAAACAGGAAGGGTTGTTGGCAAATCTTGATGGAACCAGTGAATACCTAAATTAGAGTGGGTGGGCCACAGAAGCTATATTTTCTAACTCTCAATCACTGTCAACTTGAGCAATGGCTTGCCTTGCTCCACTGAACATTACTGCTAGCCAATCACAGATCAGATAGTCAGCTGTTAAATATTCATGACTACAAGTCTGCCAGACATACCAAACTTTGCCTGTCCAAGTTCCGCCAGGAAGTTACTAGAGCCCATGCAACTCATGTGTGTGTATTAGGCAAGACTTGGATCTCAGAAATCTACAAAAGCCAGGGATTCCAGCTCTCTGCATTCAAACTTACACTGAGCTCTTTAGAGACTACAGTCCCAAAGCAGTAGACTATTTATACTTGAGGGTAAACGTTTGGACCTTTTTGACAGCTACTTTTTGGAAGAAGTCAACTTGAAAGTTTATCACAATTGAAATCTAGAATTTTATTTTCAAGGAGCCTGAACAAAGTATACAGAAATAAAGTACAATGGCAAAATTATCAGCAACAAGTGTGGCAGTTCTTCTTGGGCTTATGCAAGTTGTAGCCATATTTGCATGCAACTGTGAAGTGAAACATCCACAGACCCAATTCAAGGAGGCAGATTTTGGTAAGTTTTTGTTGATTCTTTTCAATCGTGTAGGAACGATTTTTTTCATGTTCTTTAGATAACACTTTCAAAATGAGTCAGGTCAAGACATGTTTTTGTGAAAGCCATTTTCACTGACGCCTAGGCTGCACTTTAAGCTAGTGAGTGATATTCTTTGAACTGATTGGGTGGGGAAGGGGTGTTCTACTTCTTTCAATTTCTCAACTGTTTGTTTGCTTTATACTGCTTTATCATTGCTCTTCTGTCTCCATTTTCAATTACTTTACATTGTTTTTTTTCAACCACCATCTACCATAACTTCACACATTTTAAAAAAAATTAGTTTAAAAAGAAAATAAAAATTAGAATTGTGAGAATGCTTTCTAGTTTTATGGGGCCTGAGATATTTTTTAATCACCTTTTAATCACAAAATATTTGAGCAAAAAACATTAGCCCCTCCCCCTAATTTTGTGATCCTATCCAAACCTGCTCCAATTGAATTTTCATGACAATCGTACACTTTGAAGGGATCACGATTCCACTTTGCATGTGATATTTTGAATTTACTTAATGACATTGCCCTTTCATATACAGTAGTCTCGATGTAAATGAATTGCAAAATAAAGACTGATTTTAGCAGAGGGAGGATGGTTTGGCAAGTATGTTAAAACACCCTCTCTTTCATTACAATAATAAAATAATGTTGAAGATAATTATGGTTTTCATTTGATGTGTTGAGGTGTACTTTAAAAGCCCTTACAACTGACAATCCCCCCCCCCTTCATAATTTTATTTGATACTTAATACTAAGAGCAAGAGATAGTAAATATTTTCTTTTTTTTCTATTTTAAACAGTTGTGAGAGGAAAGATTGAAGACAGGATCACAGACCAACAAATTGAAGAGTCTTCCTCCACTAACAGACTTATCAGCAACCTGGAATATCATGTAAAAGTTGACAAAATCTTCAAAGGCAGGAAATACATACACTCTGAAACCGTCAGCATGTTTACTCCAGAGGGGGGTTCCTGCGGAATCACATCTATGCAACCAAAAACAAAGTACCTGATCAGTGGTAAGTTAAAACACTTGTTTTTCTTAATTTAGCAGGAAAATTTGACATTTCCTATAATGCATTGACAGTGTAAGGGACATTGATGTAGGAAAATAGGGAGAGATGATCAAAGGAGGGGTTGGTTGATCCCACAGAATGCACAGTCATACAGTGTATATATCTAGTCACCATACTAATTCAACAGGTGCACAGTTATTGTTAACTTTTGTCTACTTTTCCCCTTCCATTTAAAATGTTCATTAAACTTAAACTTGACAAACTGTACATCAAGAAAGGTGTTAATTATCCATAGAATCTGAATTTACTGATAAAGTTATAACTAAATGTATAGTTTTGAAGAAGATGCTGCATCAAAATATACCCAGTAAAGGCAACCTTGAGAAGTCCATAAAATATAATGGCAGTCAAGGACAAATTTCCCAATCCGTTGCCAGACTTTCCCCAATTCATTGCTAACTTTGACAACCATCAGTTCTGTGGAATCATCTTGGCATGGGGGGGGGGGAGGGGGCCGGAAGGGTGGAAGGAAGAAATGAAGTAGAAATGACTCAAGTAGTAGAAACCATTAAAAGCAGACGAAACAGTTAACATAGACAATCAGTCAAATCAGCAAAAAAAACAAATCTGAAAATGCTTGGAGATATATTTGGAGGAGTGAAGACTGGTGGATAGAGAAGTGCATGAGAGACTTAATTATTCCAAGTACCCAATGGTATTCAGTGGCCTTATTATGTACTTAAAAAATATCTTGGTAACCAATTTGTAAGATATCTGACTGAATGGTATTAAGTTCAACAACCTTGAACGATTAATTCATAATCCTTATAAATAAATTGAAAGAAAGTGAGAAAATTTTGTAATTGGATAAATCAGCAAAATCCATCTCTTACATTCAATTCATCAACTAGTGAGCCAATCACAATTCCATGCTATATCAAATCAATATATAGCAAAGAATACTAAAGGACATCAAAACAAGGGTCGGTGGGGGGCTGGGGGTTGGGGCATGTTGCCAATCTTTTCATCTCGAAAAGTCTTATTATCTTATAATTACTACGAGCTAGACTTTTACCACAGGCATAATGTCACTATTTTCAAATCATGAAAATCTAAACTTGAGTAATTTTACTTTTAACAGGTACTTATAAAGAGGATGACAGAGTTTTGTACTTGGATGTCTGTAGTTGGGTTGCGGAATGGTCTGAACTCACCAAGGAACAAAAGAAGGGGGTCAAGTCTACCTACCGCACAAAATGCAAGAAATGTGATGTAAGTTTCTCAATGTTTCAGTATTTGGTTTTACTTCTAATGTAGAATACTGATTAAGGAGAGCAAAACAAAGAAAGCCCAAACCTCCAACATGACAAAATGGTTACGGTAAAAAAATACACTTGATTTCCCAATTACACAATTTGATGATTGCCAGACAGTAATACTCCATGCAAAGACATTTAATCCAAAGCAAGAAACCGTAGCCAAAGTATGCAGAGCACATAGAGGGGGGTTTTGATTACAATCCTGCCCAAAGAACTGTAATTTTTTGCAACCTAAGTGGACTAGAAGGTCGGTGAAGTGGTAATAATAGACCTCCAGCAGTAGGTTTGGAAACTTGATATACCTCACTTGAACAATAGATTACTGGGGTTAGAAAATCAACTTTTTACCCCAATCGAAACAGCATGAAATGTTTTCAGCATTCAGTCTTTTCCTACTGTCTCGTCTGGGAAATCTTTTTGATCCTCCTTTGCCACTTTTCCCCTGTATCCAGGGAAAAAGTGGTAAAGCCACAACAAAGATGTGTGTATCAACCATTCCCAAATAATACCACTCCACGTTCATTTTAAGGGGCAATCACAGTTTGTTTTCATGAGTTTCCCATTAATTTTATTCTGCACCACAATCATACATTGAGTTAAAACCAACAAAAAATCTGTCATCATGGTCTGACCTCTGAATGGTCACCATATAGATGAGTATGTCTAGTCTTGCATCTGTGTGGAATTTTGTCACCCTACTGAAATTCCCATTTGACAGTCACTCACACAAAATGAAACAAAAGGTTGATATTCACTCCAAAGCTCTGATTGTCCCTTTGAACAATCTTTGTTTGCTGAAATTGTGGCAGGGGAGGGGGGAGGGATTACAAAGTTTGAAAAATTTCATTTTATAGAACTTTTTACAATACTGCAATATACCAAAACTGGAATTAAAAATATTCTGTTTTTTGATATCCTGCATAAAGTAACCCCTTGAAAAAAATATTACCAACACACAAAAGATGCAGATTTTCCAGCCAAAAAAATGTCTTTTAATTTTACTACAACAAGTCATTTTCATTTCAATTTCTTGTTTCTTACACCAGGTCCCAGCTGTTTCTGGTCCTGAACTTGTTATGATGCTCATCGACCCGAGGGCCCCATCTAACTTGCTTGAAAGGCCCTCACAACTTTTCAGTCTCTCTGGGATGTGGGCCAGTGAGCCAGGAAGTTGCACCTTCAACCCAGTAGACTCATGGCAGTTTCCCACTTTGGATTGTGAAACACAGTTTACTTACTGCTTGGAAAGTGGAGAAGAGGGATGCGGTTGGCTTCTAAACGAAAAGTACAAGGACTGCTTCATCGACAGGGAGACTGCCTGGGCCAAACGTGAACTCCGTAGATCCTCCCGGGTTGGATCATTGAGAGGTCGCACCATGAGAATAGGAGGCCAAAGGTTAGGATGTTTTCTGGATGCTCCTGAGGATGAATTAAACAAATGTCTGAGGAGAGAGGTCGCAAAAATTGTCACACAGTATCTCCGATAAGATTTCAATTTGATGCTATAAACTGCATGACCTGACAATCTCGTGTAAAATAATGTAAGATCAATGAAGGAGAATAAGAAAGAAAGGAGAGGAAAATTGAATTGAAGACTTAAAAGGAATGACTTCCTCTTTGCATGCAATGAAGATGTTTAACATTAGTAAGTAACACGGAGAACAAAAGAAGGACATGAGATGAGAAATGTCTAATTATGTTTTGACAGGAGCTTTGATAAAGTGTGCATTTTTCAATGGCTACGAACAGTACTATTCCATGGCAGTAGCCTTAAAGGGGCAATATTTTTTTATATCGAAATGTATAACATTTGTATATACCAGATGTATAATAACGCTCAAAGCTTTTTTTTTGTCGTTCCCTTCCATTTTATGTTGGTGTCTGTTTTAGTGTTCTGATGAAAGATGGCAAATTTTAAGGTACGGAAAAGACTCGGCCATATAGTTTAATATTTATTTAAGAAACAATATATGCTGTAGATAGGATGCTCTAATTTATTGTTGCTTTTGTGATGTTACTTTACAACATCAAAGGAGTTAGTTATACGAAAAAATGTGGTAGGGACCCACACTTGAGTGATCAGCTGACCCAATTTTCTCAGAGGTTACTTTGTGACTGTTAAAAACACTGATTGCGTTAGTCAAGGACCCTCTCAAACACAAAGTAGGGGCCAAGAATGTTTGGAATTTACCGTATTCATCGAAAAGTTAATTGTATTCATTAAGCACAGAAAGTATTAAGGTTTTGTAAGAAGCATTTTGCTAGAGCTGTTTTGCAAATTTTCTTTACCAGACAAGGACAGAATTAGAAAAGACGCCAATGTGTGTCTGTTGAAATATTGCAAAATAGGCCCGATTGTTTGATTCAAGTGAGTGGACTAAATTGTTTGTGCTATGGACCAGACAATTTGGGTCAATTATGGGATTGGGTCAATTATGTATGGAATCACAGGTACTCAAAAAATGCTCCAGGCTCTTAGGGGGACGTACCACCTTATTTGTAATGTGCAGGCTATACTCTTTGTTGCCATCCCACAGTGAAAGGTGAACAACCTGAGCTTAGTTTCACTGTTTGGAATTTCGAAAAGACTAATAACACTTGAAGTCATTGAATTGTTCTTTTGAATTTAAATTTTAATGGGCCTTCCCTGAGACCATAGTCAAACAAGGTAATGGTGAGGGGTGGGGGGTTTCTCAATGCCCTACCTTTTCCTGGATCAACTAAGCAGTGGGACTGACTTAAAGTCTGGAGTTTTTGAGTCTAATATAATATAAACTTTATTCCAACCTTTTGAATCACATCAAAATAAGGAGGTTTATATATAAGTACAAACAGATATAAAAAAGTTAATTTCTAAGCTGTAAAAAGCTAACAGGAAAAATCCCTTACTACTTGTTTCATTTTGGGAGTGATGTGTTAATATGTATGATGGAAAATTGTATCTTGCCTAATAGTTTTCACTACATGCTATCAGTATTGCGCTTCCAAATGGTGGAAACTTTTCGTCTATCAATCAAACAGCTTGGCAAGGCAAGTGAATGCAATTCTTCAAAGGAGATCGAGCCAGAGGTCAAATTTCCAGCGCTAAGTGACAAAATTTACAGAAGGGTTGCAGGTTGCAAGTTTTTATAGCTTAGTATTTGTCACTTCCATTTAGAAGTCAGCTTGTTAATGTGTTTACCATTTACATAATAATTCAAACTGATTTTTTAGAGCTGACCTTTAAGCATTGAGTGAGAAACTTTTATTTTTTCAAAACTGTTTGGCTCATGACAAAATTTGATTACTATTGTAATTGGCCTTTCAAGGTTATTATCAGTGTACAAATTACAAAAGCATTGTGGGAATGTTAAAACTTTACTAACATAGTAGGTCTGCCAATAAACTGGTCAGAGACTACCATTGAACTAATCATATTTTTGGAATAACGACCATGGTGAAGTTTTGAGAATGGCTGAATATAACAAGATGAAAAGAAAATGAAATTTTACTATGCCATTTCATTTCTTTTGAAAGAAATTTTGTTTTTTGAACCACACACTGTTAGGAAATTTAGGTCAAGAAATTTCTCAGTCAACTTCATTGAAACACCCAAGTTTATCTGTAACAACAAATCAAAGTCTTTAGAGGATAGCAATACACCCACAGCTGCCACTACTTATGAATCATATTGACAAATCATATAGATACCTCCTGTTTCTCCAGTCGCATAACCAGAGGAGGGAAAGGGAAAAGATCCCAGTCAAACGTCTTTCCCCATCCCACCACTTGCCCCTCTACCCTTCTCCCCCTCCCCCCCCCAAAAAAAAGACGTTTGGGAGGTAAAAAATATATCTTGGGAAAAACGTCTTTACAACAAACTTTACAAAATCAAGCCTTGAACGTGTTGATATTTAATATAAAGGAAGGTTGAAAAGTGCAACTTCCAGCAATGTGAGCAGCAGTTTAGCCAAAATTTCCCCTGCATATACACTACCGTCTGATGATTTAAAACAATTATGGTGGAGAAAAGTTCAACTCAATGTACAATTTTCTACATTTTTTTGCGCGTGAAACATTTCATTCTTAATGTTAATTTATGTGACAAATTTGCATACAAGCTCATTTCCCGATGACTATAGTTGCATTTCATCCAGTGGAAATGGCACATTTTATCTGTTAATTTTCTGACCATTTTGCAATGTGCTCATTTTTATTGTGAAGTGAAAAGTTTATTGCAAATGAAAGCTAAAAATAATGCTTCCTTAGATTCTGCTCACAAGCCTGGGTGGGGCTATGTCAATGTTCCCAAGGTTCGCTGTTCCTGAGGTTCGAACCTCCTGAATATTAGGCATATCTGCACTTTTGGGAACATCGAACCTCCGGAATAACGAACCTTATTACCATCGTCAAATCATCGAGATGTATGAAAACGGGGAACATCGCACCTCGGGAACATTGAGCCTGGGAACATCTGGTAGATCCCACCTAGGCAAAGCCATTTCAAGCTGTCTGAGTTGTTAAGCACTTCTCCAAAATTTCCTGTAAGCTCCAGGCCAACTGATGGTAGCACTTTGCTTAGATAATGTAAAATAGTGCCACTTTTTCTTCATTTTTTCTTGCCCCAATGATTGATCACTTGCTTCCACGCGGCCCACCTCTTCCCAAATTAAAAAGTTTAGACAATTGTGGGAGGGGCTGAAATAAGACATTTGAGAAAATTTGTACTGTTTGGGGTGAGAGAATTGGGCCTTTAAGCTTGATCTGTGATTGAAAACATCTGTTCTCATCCCTTTTGATAACAAAGAACACAGACTAAAGGTGGCCATTCACTAGGCTTAGTTTCAGAAGGAAGACCAGAAAATCAACATGTGACCACTCTATTGATTTCTTCAATTTGAATATGGAATGATATTAAAATTAAGCTACATATTGGTTACAACAGGGCCATAGTCTTTGGGAGTCATTACTGTCTGAGAAAAACTTGCCCTGCAAAATGACCATCTTCTAGTTTTTAGTAATTTTATTGAAAAATGCAAAGTTAATGATAACTTTTCACTTTTCTTGATGTAAATTATTTAAGCCCCCAAATCTGTGGGATCAACTTTTCTTGTAGACAGCTGAGGCAGGGCTACAGGGCCCAGATTCCTCCCCATCAACAGCTTCCACGTCACTCCTGAGTGAAACGAAAGGTTAAATTTCAGGCAATCCCAACACCCTAAAAAAATGTTGAAGTTGTTTGCATGTAGGTAAAAATTTAGGACATACACCAAATTATTTGTTAAGTGAATTTTCTCATTCCTGTATGTTTAAAATATTAACATATGGTTGTACACTTTCAATTAATTTCCCCTTTACCTCCACCCCCACCCCCCACCCCTCTTCAGAATTCCAACTGTATTCATCCTACTTTCAAACTTCAGGTTGGCCTCAGGTGGTACATCCATGGTGCATGTTTTGAACTATTCAGCCACAAATATGAGCTTCAGAAGGAATAAACTTCTTCAATATATAATTGCTTTTATGCAAACAGTATTTTAAGTACCAAACCTGGGAGGGGGGTGAGCACAAACACATGTGGGGGTCAAAAAAGTTGGATAGATCAGTTCTATTATGTGAGACAGCTGAGCCAAACTTAAAGATAACTGGCAATGTGAAATTCCTTCTGTTTGGTAATATGTCTTCATCCGTCTAGAATGCTCTACCTCAGGTGTATTGAAAATAAGGCAATCGAATGGGGTATGCTTGAAACTTGCAAAAATCTGGCCAAATATTAATTTTGCAATTGTGTCAAACAGAAAAACTAAATTTACTATGCCACTTCCAAGTTGCATAATAGACTGAATTTAATTTGTGAGGAAACCATACATCCTGAATCTTATTTCAACAAAAAAGGTTACACTCAGCCACAAGTTTGACAAAATGGAATGACTAGATTGGTTGATCAAACTTTATAAGATCTACGCCCATAAACTTCAAATGAAACAGGTCACAGCATTTTACAATTAACCACACCTTTTCTGGATATAACAAATGGAACAATATAGTGGAATTTATGTAATTAAGGAATAAAAAGAATTTTTGAAATAAATGGGCCACATTGAATGTAACCAATGGGTTTAGGTCTATATTTACATAAGAAGGGTAGGGACAATGTGGTGAGAATTTTTAAACCAAAAGGTGACTATGCAGGAATGAGAAACTTACTTTAACACGTATGTATGTGACCTAGATGTAACAAACCTTGACTTGCTTGTGTTGCAATCGTCTTTCCTAATATTACAAAGGAGAGATGTGGCATTCTTAATTTTCAAAGGGATGATTCTAAAGGAAATTGACTCAAAAACATATTTCAGCAATATTTATTTGCATGGGATCTCCTAAAAACACATTTTTAAGCAGCATATACTTGTAACGGAGGGGTAAGAGATTACTTGAAAACACATCTAAGCAACATTTATTTTAAATATAAAGAAAGGTGCATGGAAGAGAAACAAGGAGAAATCTGTGAGAATGGTTAGCTTTTGTTACAAAATATTAAGATTAGGGAAACTACTCTTGCTCCTTAATCCATGCCTTTTCCCAACCCCCCCCTCCTCCTGTCACTCAAAAAAAAAAAATCCAAAATCTGAAACAAATACTCAAAAGATATTCTATTTAACTAGCGCATCTCTGAAAAGACCAACTACACATATCTAAGAATTATAGCAGCACAAGTCTTGAAATCTAAAAATACCAGGTATCCAAGCAACACCTCTGCACAAGATGACTCCTGACTGACAGTTTCAAATTCTCTGTCTCTTGCTGTGGCAACTCCGTGGATATATCATGGCAGTATTACTTCAAAACTTCCATAGTCAAACTTGAAGCTACAATTCTTGAAATTGGCATTTTTTACGTCCGTGATCATGGAAAGGGATATTACGTGAACGAAATTGAATCACTTGAAGTTATTCCCCCATGGAGTTTCAGAGTAAACACCCTACCCTGAACATGTGAGACTGAGCTATTTAAGAGAGCCCTTACATTCCGGGCCAATTATAAACAGAGATATAGCAACTTGCGGTGTGGTAAAAAGTGGAAAAAATAAACCTATCAATGAATTAAACTATATGGATATGTTAAGAAAGGCAAAGCCAAATTATTGTGTTTTGGACATTTTTGCAGAAATTATCAAAAAAAACAAATGAAAAACTTTTCCTGAAAATTTACATCCTGAGAATTAGAACCATTCTATTAAAGCTATAGAACCTTATATTTAATATTTTAATTTAATATTTTTATGCCCTTACCGTAACCCTGACACACAACCTTATCATCTAACCCTAATTCCTGTTGGAGGACCAAAGAATAGGAGATATAGGGCAGAACCTAGTTTAAAAACATCAGTCTTAGTTTAGAGCAACATACTGTGTTTGTTTTACAGAAGAAAAAATCATACTCAAAACTTCTAAACCCAAATTTATGGACATAGAATTAATATTGATCATTCAAAATGTTACTCCTTATTGTAGACTCCTTTTTAAGAAATAAGTTATTCACAAATAAAACAAATTCTGTTATTTGGGAAAGTCTATATCTATATATGCCACCCATTAAAGTTACCCTTTCTCCCCCTTAGTAGTTTATTCAATATGCTCAATTGCTCTGAAATATTCTTTGCTTATATATAAAACTTACGAATCCAAGTTTCCTTTACGAGAATAAAAATACAAGCAACAAAGCAGAAATACAAAAGTCTAAACCTGGAAAAGTTCCATATTTGCCACAGTCTCTATTACCTCTTAAAATAGGTAAATTTCAAAAGCAAACTTTTTCAAAATTCTTCACTACTTTGAAATTTAGTTCACATACATTGATCTATGACAGAGGCAAAAAGCCTACATCAGTGTAACAACTTCCTCAAGTTCCACAGAAGTTGATCAAAATAACAGAGAATTGTTGAAGATAACAGGAAGCATTCCAGCCTGATCTTCATTTAAAACAGAGAATGCTGCATCATGGTCTTTTTGGAACAAATGCCTTCAATAGACCTTGTGCACATGATGTTACAGAGAGAATGTACGCCCTCCTTTGAGTGCAAAACAAACCAACACCGACAATGTCTGCTACAGGTGCAGGGTGACTTTTTATACTTGTGGCCATGTGTTCCTTTGTTCTGCTCAAAGGACGACGTCAGTGCGTTGCCAATGCACACGTTCTATAAGTGTCCAATCACAACCTTGAAAAAGTAACACCCCCCATAGTGTCCTCGTGCCAATATTTTCTGAACAGGCACAGGGGCACAGCTATGGTAGAGGGGACAGGGGAACAAAATGGACCACAAAAAACTGTCTATATCCTAATAGAATATGTAAGATAGTATAAGGCCATGTCCCCTCTCCACTTGCCACCTTGGTCCCTGAAAAATTTGATACTGAAAAGGTACACTTTTCATAGTATAATTTAGATCTAGACTAATCAGGAAGCTGGACTAATCAAGCTGTGGGATGTCATAAAGGAAGGATGAAAACAGCAGGAGACCACAAGCATCTAAATCTACAGGACTAGATTTATGACTTTCAATGATGAACTCTTAATTGGAATGTAATACTGCCTCTTCTGTGGGATCAACTTTCCACATGCACCAAGACCACCACAATTTCCAGAAAATGAGCATACAACCTCTAAGTCTGGATTTAAGTCCAAATGAGTCTTTCAGACATGCAAACTTTGAAACCTGTCTGTTTGTTGAAACAAGGGCAAATGTCATCTGACTTGTATTGACTTCCATGGTATTTTTTACATTTTGACAGCCCCCATCATAATTCCGAGAGCTCAACCATGCTTTTGCTTCAAGTTAATGGGGCACCCCGTTGGTCTTGGTGGAAAGGTCCTTTTAGAACACATTCCACCTCAAGCTAACTATTGGCTAAACATAAATGTTCAATTAAAAACAACATATTTTACAATCAAATACCACAGAGAAACCATGAATCCTTGTTCATCTGTCCTCAGGAATCTAATATCCACATTTTTACTGCAAATATATGAAGGCATGGGGATATAACACCCAACTCTGCAGCTGTTCGAGATAAATCCATGGTCGCACAACAATTTTATTCCAGTATTTTGATAAACAGATACTTATGTTAATATATATGTAAGGACAACACAGACCTAACAGTAAGCCAATTAGCTGGACCATTTTGATTTGGAAACACTAGGATTTACGGTCCAAATCATAACGTCACTGAAGACAAATTTTGCTTACATTTTACAAAATTTGCATATGTCCAAAAATACGTGTTAGAAGGGCAGAGTACCCTCTCTGAACAACTCAGAAACCTACGAATGCATCAGCTATATGTACACTGTGCATTAGAAAACTTGCCCTGCAGAAAGTCCTTCTCCATTTTACACAAGGCACGTTACTTTCTTTTATCATTGAACTCCTCCATCATTGCTATGTTGGAGAAGATATGGTCAGGTTCCAAAGCCTTTCAATGGTTGCACTTTGCACCAGCTATAACTATTACCATTTAACCCCTCCCATACTACCAACTTCCTTTATGAGGACTGCCACCACCTCCTTCCACAACCACCTCCAACCACCTTAAAGGCCCAGTCCTCTCACCTCAAGCAGTAACAATTCTCCTAACCTTCTTACTTAAGCCCCTCCCACAATTGTCTGAAACTCATCCTTACTCCAGTCACAATCTCAGTTTAATGCTTCAGGGTGAGTATAGAAATGCTCTATTTATATTTCAAAATACTCTCAGTACAGTTCATGCTGTGTAATATATGCTTTGGTAATCTGCATTGTTTGAACTAACAGTCAATCAAAAAGCTGGGCCAGTGGAGAGTTTGTGTACCCCCTACCAGATGTGTAGTTTGGGGTGAGAGGATTTGCCCTTTAAGAACAACCATGCTTGTGAGAGTACCCCTCATCAAATATGAATGTGTGTGAAGTACCAGCTGAAGCAGGCATATGCCATTTTACACCTAACTGAGCAGCTATACTTAAAGGTCAAGAGCAGTTATTTAAACTTATTTTGAAGAATTAGCTTAATCTCACAATTTTCTCCTTACTTCTCTTCAAAGTCAGAAACTTATTTAATATTTGACTAATTTGAAGACATCCATATAACCAAGCAGCAATCACTCTAAGTAAATTTCACATGTGTGAGAAAAAAACTGCCACATGACTTCCAAGAGCCAACCATGAAACAGAACAGTGTAAACATAGTACCTCAACTTGCGGTGACTGCATTTCCCCTTTAACTCCTAGCCAAATGCCGTAATTTCAAATTTTAACTGCCAGGTAATGGTTGAAGTGCACTTACATCAAAACTTCCTCAAAGAGAGTTCTAGGGGATTTTCCCACAAATGAGAAAAACTGTTTGCAACCATCTGTCAGTTTAAAGGTCAGAAGCAGTCATTACATGAAATAGTCCTTACCAAAACTGCCCATCACTTAACAGTCTAAAACCCGACTTTTAGGCATCTACGTCAGGTTTTCACTTCATGTTCACATGAACCTGAATAAAAAAATATGATAAAACCCTTTAAGCATCAAAGTGGCTATAAACTGAGGATTTTAACATCAAGTAAAAACCTGACTCATCACCCAAAAGTCAGGTTTTAGACCATTTAGTGGTAGACAGTTTTAGTAAGGGCTATTTCACATAATGGTCACCCAAGACTTCTTTTGAAGCAATTACAGCTAGGTCTCACAAGTTCTTTTTAATTCTAAGTGTCTTTCATATTTTATCAGGACATCAATATCACATGGTCAAGATAGACAAAGCAGTTACTTCTCATAAATTTCACAATTTAGGAGAAAAAATATTGTCACATGATCAAAAGCAATTCATGAAATGTAAAAAGGCCAACTGCACCGTAATTTTTAGTTAAGGTGACTGCATTTCAAGTTCCCTATTGCGGAGATTGGTCTAATTATATGGATACAACATCCACAGGGGTAATTATAAAACAGCCTGTAGTTCAGTGTAAATTTACTATGTAAGCCCACCTCAAACTGAAGTGAACAGATCACTTCTCCTATTCACTTATCCCATTCACTTCAGCTTCTCTCTCAGCACATTCATCTCCCATCAGTTCTGTTTGAGGTAACCTCACATGTGGTACTCCTGTACTAAGCTTTAGATTTTTACAAACCAACTGAAGTCAATTTTACAAGCATTCTCAACACATGCCCCATCAAACCAGTACTGGCAAATTTTGTATCACTTGTTTACAGCTAGTGTTGTCAAACTGTTAACTTTTATTGCTACCTTTATTAATGTTATCATGTAATAAACATCAACTTCAAGGATGTATACCAGCCAAAGTCCTTTCCTCTCAAGTAAAATGGTAAAACACCGATGACAAAACGTGAAAACATTCTTCAGCTACCACTACTTGCAATTTGTTCAATCCTCACTTTCAAAATAAGCTTGTGTGAGTTTGAATATAACCCCTTGAATAAGAACACAGGACAATCATTACTGGAATTTATGTTCATTATATCAGCTGCCGAAAATAGTAGATATGACAAGAAAATACCTGCATATTATCACACAGTCCACAATCTTGTGTACCCAGTAACCCCACCTTGCCATATTTCCCACAAAGTTCAAAATGTAGTGCGTTGCAATAAAATTGAGATTAGGATGTGCTAACCTTATCTTTACAACCTAAGATAGAGATTTCAAGGGGTGGGAAAGGGGTAGTTAAGGTGGTAAGGACTCACTATACTAATGAATTCACATTTTTCTGCAGAGAATCAATGTTTCATAAACTAGCTTCAAGAGTAGCATACAAAGTGATTTGTGTCATCTGTGAGAATATAGACTTCTGTCTGTGGTGTCTACTTAAAGTTTTGTCAATGTAATGCGCCTGCACACTTGATCGTCTCGAAAGGTGAAAAAAATAATACATATTTCTGCACCCTATTCACTTGGGTTGAACAATGTCAAGTACTGCTTCACCATGTACCCCATTGACATTTATGCCAAAAGCAATGGAGTAGGGAAAATAAATCAATGAGCCACAACAAAAAAAAAAAAAACAACTTAGCTGTAAAACCCCATGTAACTACCTAAAACTACATCAAAAGAGTCCTTCCACGTTACACCAAAATTAGCAAGCCACACCCACTGCCAGGCAAAATCAGCAGTGTATCAACACAAAAGTCTCACATAGGTTATCAGCTGTTTCTCATCTCGCTACACTAAATACATACTTCATGGATTTCTCCCACCAAAATGGGCAGGACTTGTGACATATGTGAAAGCACTCTATACAGTACAATATCTAACATCTTCAAATTTGAATGTCCCCATTTGTGTGTGTATGTATGTATGTGTGTGTGAATGTATGGTTTCAGAAAATGACTTCACAGGTTCCATCAATGTTTTTTTTTTAAATTTTCTAAAAACTGTTGTCTTAGTTTCACCATATGGCCCTTACAAACACATCCAATTCCATACCTTTGCCCTTGTGATTTTCATCTCTTCAAAGTTTATCCTTGAGAATCATTATGAGACATAAAAGTTCAAAACATAAAAATGAAAATAAAAGTTTCTTTGGAAAGTTTTTTTAACATGGAATCATTCACCCTCTAGAGAAAATAAAAACTGGAATAATGGGAAACCAAAACATGCACCTTTGAAAATATCATTACTGAAATTTATTTTTGAGGGTTCTGTTACATTTCTCCCTTTCATGCTAACCGAAAGTAAATTACGTCCCAATCAAAAAATTGGTGTACATTTCAAACGATAACAATGTTCTTTCGGATCTAAGAGATTGTTGTTTCTGCTCTTATTCAAGAATTTTTTTTTCACAGATTGATGATCTTCATATCACATTCAAAAGTGAAAGGTGGGGTAAATATTAGTTGAATAACCTTGAAAACTTATGGAAAGTACAGGAAGTCACTTTTACAATTTCCAACATGACCTCTTTACAGGAAATAAAATAAAAAACAAGGGTATCAGTTTCTCATCGTACATCTACCATTCTGACACCTGCAAGATATGCCATGGCTTCTGAAGAGCAGTGGTGGTATATATGGTACAGTATCGCTTCTTTTCCTTTGTGGAGGGGGTAGTGAATCAGTTCATGATCCCTTAATTCTCCTCCCTTTTTCAGCTGACAAGCATTTTTTGCTGTTTTAAAGGCAGAATTAAAGAACTACTGTATTGCATTATCATAACAATTAATTCACTGATGAATTTACCCTATTTACTGCTGCTTCTTAACTTCAGAGTGCCCTTTATCTTTGACAATTTTTGAAGAATTAGGTGTCCTTGTATGCAGTCTGATTAAATTATCAAAATTCACTAAATTTCTACCCATTTTATGGTTGGAGATTCATTTGTTAACTAATTTAGCAACTGAATTTGGTTCTAGTCACATTATAAATGTAAAAGCAAAAAGTCTTTAAGAATCTTTTGAAGGTTGATGTCCAGGATCCTTTTTGTTAACCAAAAAACATATGTCACTGCACTGCTAGGGTTGAAATTGAGTTCAAAGTATAAATGTCAACTGTTAAAGGGATGGAATTGTCTAATGAGTTAACTGATGAACCTTGTGAAAGCTGTCCATTGCACAGCTCTGCATGCTTTGTGTTTGTTGTATTTCATTAAAAGAATGCTGCATTATGGGTTATTTTGATCTCAGGTCACCTTGATCTCGCAAGCTTTCACATCCAGTGTTTTGATCCATCCCCCCCCCCACTCTGTCCACAAGGGTTGGTCAAAATCACAGGATCTGACCCTCTGACCGTGAAAGCATTCACATTGCAAAGTTGATTTCTGGGGGATCAGATCCAGATCTTCATGATCTCCTGCTTGAGATCAAGTGTGAAAGCACTCCACCCACTATCAATCCAGTGAAAGCACAACCAGGTACATTATAAGTCAGTAACAGCTGCCCATCATGATATGCATGGTCACCTAACTAAAATATTATTTTTGTCATCTGGCTATAAATAACAAGCCCAGCAACTTGATTAGAAACTGCTGGGTCACCAGACAGTTGTAAATAGATACAAATTGCTCATCAACTAATCTAACCTGTCACTTAATACAGGTTTAAACTGTGTGAATCAAGCAGCGATACCTTTGTTGATAACATATCTGTCACCATGAGAATGTATCGGTTAGACTCCCAGCAAGAAATCCATAACTGAATCATCATTGGACGTTTGCGTCTACATTCCATCCTGGGGTAGTCAGTCTCCTGCGGTGGATAAGATATGAGGTAAGAGAGAAAAAAAAATAAACAGTGACGGCCAACGAGCAGTAAAGAACAGCAGAGTACACTCTAGATAATAAAGTTCAACTTTCCCTTCAGTGATGTTTATTTCTGAAACAGTGAAACTATATTTACACTGGTCTAAGAATAAATCAAAAGTAACACCAGTGAATCATGATAATGCAAAAAATTGTTCACTGCTTTATACTGTGGTGGAAGGATGACTGTAATGTTTTATTTACTGTTATGATTTGTAGATATACCATGCTCCATTAAACATGGAGTTTTAAAATGCAAAAAAAATTCTAAAGTGCATTTAAAGTGGTTATAAATAAAGGATTTGAAATAATTTGAAATCATCTGTAAATAGCATTTTCAATGCTTATTCTATAATTTATTTTTGAAACCTTATTTAATAGTATGGCATCTCCTTAATTTTGTTATTCTGATACTCCAGTTGCTAAGTGGCATGATTATGTTTCATGAATAATGTATGCACCATTGATTCCTCAAGAAAGATGAAAGTTAGATACGGTTTTACAGTTTAGTTTATTTGTAACCAGATGTAAAGAGATGTAAAGACAGACAACCATGGACAGTCAATTTATGTGCCAACAAAAATTATGAAACCAACTTGGAGAGTAAGTTGCCAGAGTGTGAGATCTACTGTATGGGATGCCATATTCACTTAGCACTGGTTTACTACTCCACAACCCATGCTGTGATGTTGCAAGGCAACATATATGCCCCAGTAGCTCAAAGGCGGTGTGGGGTGAAACTGAAGTTTGTTACATGATCATGCCATCAAGTGTTCTATACATGCTTTCATTGTGTTCACATTCTGTGAAAAGTACTTAACATATATGTGACTGACCTGTTAGCCATTCCTAAAAGTTATGCAACCTTTTTAGTATTTTGGCATATCTGTTATTGTCAATCAATCAGTTTGAAACCTGACTATATCAAGTGTGTGTGTGTAGTGAACTTCATTTCCTCCTTGAGGTGATTGGATGTAATCAGGCTGGGAAGAACTATGTTACAAAAAAAATAAGAAGTTTCATCATGCCAATAGGTGCAAGAAAATAAAGGGTCATTGATGGTCCCTTATTTCTTGTGATAAGATCTATAATTTATGATTTAAAATCCTTACATGCAGCACTACTATCTACTTTTAAGTGACAATAATTAACATTTCAAAATGCAATCATGACTTAGGAGCAAGCACAATTAAGACTGTGTGAATTTCAGAACAGTGTGTAAACATTTAAAAGCAATTTTATTCTATTCCGGAAAACCCTTGCCATGTAGGAAAGTCCCGTAACTATTCATAATTGAAATAAGGCTGAACTCTTTTTATTACTTTTATTTCTATACCCAAGTGAAAATATTGTAACTGTTATTTTAATGTTGAAAAATAGATGAGCCACAAATGAGGAACAACCCATGCCGTTCGCTTCCACATTAGAGGAAGCAGTTAGGGCTTAATGGTCATTATATCCCTTCTTTTAACGACTTACATCCTGCTGTACCAAAATTTGTGAAGGACACAGTCCCATTAAAGGGAAATATAATGCATTTAAAATGCACCAACATGGCATTAAAAGAAAATGCTATTATCATTACTAAACAATCCAGTCCCATCAATAAAAATCGGCAATTGTTTAATCTCTTCAAAACATGCATGCAGTTATGGAAGTTGAATTTTTAAAAGTTCAGGGGAACAAATTATTCTTCAGCAACAAACACATGGATTTTCATCTGCCAGTAAAAAACCATTTGGCTGGTTAGAAACTGAGCTGTAAAACCTCATATAACTGCTTTGAGAAACTTGTCTTGAACTTTAAAATATGGTGCTTAAAACAGCTACATCTGTACAAATGTGACCCTCGCATTCTTACTAATTACCACTGTACATTGTGGTAGCTTGCTACTAGAATGGTATGGCCATTTTTTCTCTGAAGGGCCGGGGAAGTTAAATGCTACTACAAGTCCTTCTTGAAAATTACAGAACCCTCTCAACTTCACTTCATTATAAAGAGTTAAGGACTAGGGTAGTCTTCATTTGGTGTTGAGGTGGCAAAACTGGCATGATAGGGCAAAGTTTAGTAAAGGCTAGGTTCATGACCTTCACCTCAATGCATATATGGCAAACTTTCCATCTGGTAAACCTTCAGTCTTGTGGAACCTGCCATTTCTCTCACATATGGTTTTTTTTTTTATTATTTCCATTCTTGTATTTTTCCTAGAATCAGGGAAAGAAAATTAGAGCATTTATGCTTACAGACAAAATACCAGATGGAAAGTTCCTTGATACGTTTTTTTTCACATGCTTCAAACATTGCAGAAGATATCCTAAGGCAATTGAAATGTACTAACTAACAGGAGGTATTTTATTTGTATAGTTCCGCTCTTATGCAGCCACTTGGCATTCCGTCACATCCTATCCTTTGGCATGCTATAAATTTAGGGCCAATGACACCACAACAATGGCAGATATCAAATATAATCTAATGTTTCAGGGATGAAGAGCTAACTATGACATGCATCCCCTATAGCACAATAAAGGAATGAGGATACATGTCAGATCCAATCATGTGAGAGTTGATAAGACTGGTATTTGATACAAAACTAAATTATTTCCCTTCTCTGAAGTGCCCAAAAGCTACTGCAATTTGGAATATTTTTCTTGTTTTACCAAATTTCTGTTCATTTATATGGAGACTATCCCTTTAATATTTTGGCAAACTATATACATATTTTAATCACCCCTGGATAGCTAGTACTGAATACCCTACATTCATGTCTACCTCATGTTACACATAATGTGAGTGAATGTTGTCTGAACATTTGCAACTGCCTCACTACCAGGGAGGGAATGGTATGTACACTGTATTCATGGTGCACATTCACAGTGGATCAAGTTTATTTTACAAGAAGTGTACATATACTCATATTCACAGCCTTGCACACTTGTGTGAGAACCAATTGGGACTGGCATTTATACTCTTGAGCAAATTTCATCATGCAAGGTTGTGCATGGAGCTTTAGTAACTCCATGATTAGTGGAAAACTAGTGCACCCATACATTAGATCAGTTAGTCACTTAGGTGGAGTTTCACAGCCCAGTTTCCATCCTATTTGTTCAAGTTGAGCCGGTCACTGTCTTTTTTCCAGTTGTGGCTCACTGGCTTGTTTTCCCTACTCCATTGCTTATGTGGAGCATCACGAACAATGGCAGTAGGTTCGTTTCTTAGATTTTTTGGTATGATTCGACCTGGGAAGCGAACCTGGGCCTGCCATATGAGAGGCGGACGCTCTACTGTTAGACCAAACACACGGTCCCCATAAATTAGAAATTCTGCACAGTGTACTCATACCAGTCCACTCACACAGCAATGTAGCAATGATCAGTTGAGTGTGTCTTGATGCTGCGACTTAAACCTTGACCATCTCAAGACAGCCCTGCAGCATTTTTACATACACAGCAGGGACCGCAGAGATGAGGGGCTAGGGGGGCTTTAGCTCCCGCACTTTTTTTGGTGTGGGCATTTTGGGCCGCCTAAATCTGCATTTTGGGCCGTCTTAAACTGTATTTATTTTATTGGACATATTGGGCCGCTTCGATGATTAGCTCCCCGCACTTCAAAATTGGCTCTGCGGTCTCTGCACAGGCTTCATGATATGTTGCAAATAGCCCAACCATCAGAAAACTGTGCAATAAATATATGAAACACATGGTAGTGAATTGGGCCATAGTGTACCACCAATATTTTTGGAGTCAGATACCCTTGACCCCTGAATTCATGGGGCTATGTCATTTTTTCCAATGTTCACTGTTCACTGTTCCCGAGGTTCAATGTTCCCGAATCTTGGGAACATCTTCACTTCTGGGAACATCAAACCACAGGAATAACAAACCTTGTCATCATCGTCAAATCATCAAGATATACAAAAACAGGGAACATTGAACCTTGGGAACATGGAACCTCAGGAACATCAGGTAGATCCCGGGATTCATGACTCTGAAATGAAGCCATAATTGTTATTATATGGCATTACAACTACCATATGAAAACAGAGACCTCAGCAATTAAAAGCCCAAAATGAGCACCAATATACAAATAGGTAGCTTACCCAACATGCATCTTTCAATGACAACCTTCCAATGTCAGAGAAACATTGAAACAGTTGAATCAGATTTAGTCACATTTTGGGGTTTAGTGGAGTGAAGGCTGGTAGATGAGGGGATATATAACTCAGACACATAGCCAGTGGCACAAGGGGACATATTTCCCCCAAATTTTGTCAAAAATGCCCAAAAATGATTCAACATTTGAATTCAATGGCTTTAAGACATATTTTCAAAGAAAGCACTATTGTAGAATGAAGTCAAAATGTTCTATAAATTTATTCATCTGATTTAAAATACCCAGTTACACAATATTTTGTTAACGTCAAGTTTCAGGTAAATTCTTTCATCTACTCCTGTTTTGTTCTCTGAACACTTGAATGCATAGACAACTTTGGACTTTGACCTTTCATTCATGTAAAATATTTTTATTACAGCTGGTTTTAAAGGATAATATTGCATTTGTGGAAATTTTTATTATTTAATCTGCCTTAGTTTAAGAACTGCAAGCAGAAGAATGGAAGGTAGGAAACTGGGGAAACTGTTTATCTAATAAGCACTAACAAATAAGTTAACAACTTTCCTGCTGCAACTAACAGTTGCATGCAAAATCACACAAAGGAAGGTGTTATTTAATGTACATCACAATAAGATGCAAGTGACATTTTCTACATTTGCTGAACTGGCTTAACACAAAACTGAAAAAAAAATTATATATATATATATATGTATATATCTTAATGGTACACAAGTGACACATATATCACAAACAATTGTGCAGTATCCTACTTGGAAGGAGGGAGTAAATTTTAGCATTACATACCATTTATCCCCCTCCGTTCAACCCACCCTCCCCCCCCCCCCCAAAAAAAAAACTATTTATCTTAAAAAAAAAATATTAATCTTAAAAAAAAAAAAAAACATGACTTGTGGACTATGGTTGGGGAGCAAAGTGTAACATCTGTATCGCTGGATTATACTCTGTTTGATCTTCACAATCTTACCACTGAAATTGGCTCATTGAGTTCATACCATAACTTAATGTGAGTGTCAAAGGGTCCCTACCACATGACCTAGAGAATTCTGCCCCTTGAAAGTGGACGTCATGACTTGGCCAACAGAGTAATGACTTGGCTGATTTTACAAAAATAGGACACCCCAGACAACAATCGGCGGTCACTGATCATAATCTGTAACAACGTTGCTTTTTGTCAGTTGTGTAACAAGCAAGGACTTCAAGGACAGGATAAGTTTGTCTGCACTTCAAGAATTCAAGTTTTTATGTCCAATAGTGACAGGTAGGACACGTTGAAACTTTGAATTCTGTGGCAACTTGAAATGGTTTTGTGCATAATTTGAAAAAGTGTCTGGTCACCTATTTTTGAAAATCAAATTGAACCAAAGTACTCACTCATAAACAGTTATTTTTATGTTGCATATAAGGATTGTGTAAGTTTTGCAAATTGTCATTGGTATGTGAAGAAAACTTAGCAGGTTTAAAAAAAAGGTTTAATTCCAGTAACCAACTCAAAGAGCCACTTTGTATGCTGTCTAAAAATTATATATAAGTTTCATCTTAAATGATCAATGCATGCATTTAAGTATCATTTATGTATGACATAGCATGAAATTGAATGTAATACTAAGACCAATGATTTCCACAAATAATTATCCCTAGTTAACCCTTTACCGTTGTGCTCCGATCGGGGCATATTTGTGTGCCCCGGGAGTTGGCGGAAAAGCAGACGTAGCATGCCCCGCATCAGTTTCCGTAGCCCATTGACCTGTGACCTAAAACTACTGTCTCTCTCGTCGTTGTGGCCAAATTTTCGAGTAGCTACTCACAGTTTCGAGCCCCCCGTGAAACAGTAAAAATGGGTGACAGCTCTCTGTATGGGTTCAAAAGGACCCAAACAACGGTAAAGGTTTAAAATAAGCCTGTGGAGTGTGTTTACTGCAAAGCTGATGCCACTGTCTCTGCATGTGTGCACAGCCGAGTGGTGCAGATATTTTACATTAACCCTTTACCATTGTGCTCTGATCATATTTGCGTGCCCCAGGAGTGGGGGGAAAGCGGACGTAGTACGCCTTGCATCTAAAAATGACCTAAAACTATTGTCTCTCTCGTTGTTGTGGCCGAATTTTCGGAAATTTACTCGCAGTTTCGAGCCCCGCGTGAAACAGTAAAGATGGGTGACAGCCGGTCCAAAAGGACCCAAACAATGGTAAAGGGTTAATCTATGAGTGGGGTATATTATGGAAGTACTTCCTTACAAATAACCTCTATCTATCCTTTATGAATTACTTCCATGTTCACCGCTCTTAGAATTTTCTTTTTTCCAAAGTAACATCATCTGGCAAAACGAACATCACAGCAAGTCGCATCATCCTATATTGATCCACCTCTCAAAGAAACCAAACTCAGGTAGGGGTGGTTTGCACCCTTTAGGATGACATCATCATTGATGCACTTATAAGCCAGGCAATTCAGGCACACCAAAATGGAAAGTTTATCATTTGAAATAATGGGTTAATTTGAAGCAAACATAATAACATAATGGTAGCATGCAGAGAAGTTAAAGCACTTTCGAGACTCTACCTCAAAAGAGCCTGCTGCTTTTTTCACTTTGATTTTCCAACAACTGTTTCATTTAATTTGAAGAAAAGCATTCAAAACAGATTCCTAATTCATTTTTAATGATAGGTTTTGTAACCAGAGGAAAATTCTAGATATATGGTCAAAACTGAAAGTCTTTAACAAATAGACACAGTCTGGGTTGTGGTGATCATTTTATTAATAACTTTAAATTGGTGGTTTTTACACTACAGTGGAAGTCAAATGTTTTTACCAAGTCTGTTATTAGTCTGCGCAGTGTCTCTGTGGTTGCTTCCCCCTCTTTGGATAAGGTTTACAGGCACAATTCTCTTTGCCCCCTCCCCCCCACAGTAACAATTCTCCTATTCTTTTTAATAAGCCCCTCCTTCAGCTGTCTGAAATTTATCCTCATCGAGACACAATCTCAATTTATTGCTTCTGGGTGATATAAAGAAAAGCTCAATGTGTGTGATCAAAAACACTCTTAGTATAGTTCATGCCGTGTAATCAAAAAGCTGAGAAATTGAGAATTTCTGTTATGCATGGTAACCCCTACAAGAATTGTAATTTGGGGTAAGAGGGTTGGCAATAAACTGGACATAAAAAGTTTAAGCACGCCTGTGAGGACTTATATTAGGCAATGATAAAAGAGGTTTCAGACACCAGTTCTTTAGAAACTTGGTGACATATCTTCACAAGCTAGCTCAGGTATCTGCAGAGGCAGTGACATAGGGGCGGGGAAGGAGGGGGAAGCGAGCATTCACTCGCTCACATCTTTTAATTATCACCAATTACCTTACAGCCCCCTAATTAGATCAGTTAGGATTTGATCAACAGAAACAACAAAGGCCTTCTTAAGACTTTATTTTCCACCCAGAGATATGCTAAAACCTAGCCAGAGCTTACAGGGGCTTGGCACTTAGGATCCCACTGGGGATTTGCCTCAGACCCCACCAGCAGGTGGCCATACCCAGTTCACACTGTGGGCTAAATTTTTGTGTCTCCTTAAAATTTGCCCTGCCTGCCATTTTCCCCCTCCCCCAATTTTGACATTCTGGAAACATTCATTAGGCATAAGCTACCTCTATGCAGTCTAGTCACTGTTTGTTTACACAATTCATCACACATCAGTGTCAGTACAACCAGCCTACATGTGTCCAAAGAGATAAGCCTATTGTCCTGGTCTTCTGAGGGAGCTCTGGTTGCAAACTTGGCTTGCACTGAGTAAACAGTCTCTGCCTTTATGAATGTTTTCAGTGGGACTCTTGCTTACAAAGTGCTGGACATGGCAGCTACTATTGACAGAAAGCAGATAATAGTAAGTCAGGTTGACCTTGCTGTAACATCACTTTCTCAACAAAAAGTGGGGTGTCGGGTATAAATTGTACAGAGGCAACCTTATGCCTAATGTTGGGTAACTGGATAAAGTATGCAGAGTAACTGCGATGAAATTGCAAAAGTATGCATGACATTTGCATATGACTTGGAAAGAATTGTGAGAATAACTCAAAAATTACTCAGAAGATAGTGCTGAATTCCTGACTATTACAATTACCAGAAAGAAGGTTTTCTGCACTCGGAATAATAATCAACTGAATATTTATTAATTCATTGTATTTTTAATTAGGGCTCACCAAGGCAGAAAAATGAAAGACTTAAGTTAAATCCTCATAACATACTCTCTATGTCAGATGCCTACCCAGGACACAAGGGGACAACATGGAGGAATTGTTCAAGTATGAAATGGGGAGGAGTATATGGAGAATGGTGTACCTCTCCCTTTTGATGAAAAAGCTTTTACACAACTTTTCCCTGTTACCCCTGAAAAAATTTTCCCTGGTAATCACCTTGCCCATCTCCCTACCTCCCTCCCCATCCCCACCTAGTTCATGCATCGTCAGTCTATGAATGTGCTGACATACATCCTTTTTTTTTAAAGGGCAGTCTTTGTGCAACTGGTCTTAATTCTTACTTAAAGGTCCAGTTCTATCACCCCAAACAGTACCAGTTCTCCTAACCTTCTTACTTAAGCCCCTCCCACAATTTTCTGAAGTTCATCCTTATCCAGTCACAATCTCAGTTTATTGCTTCAGGGTGAGTGTAGAAAAGCTCTATGTGTATAACCAAAACACTCTCAGTACAGTTCATGACGTGTAATAGAAGCTTTGGTAATCTGCATTGTTTGAATTAACATTCAATCAAAAAGCTGGGCCAATGGAGAGTTTCTGTACCCCCCTACAAGAAGTGTAGTTTGGGGTGAGAGGATTGGCCCTTTAAGCCACATGGACTTTACTTGTTGGTAGCAACCTCTTGATTTCAAAGAAAGCCAAGAACCTTGTCAATGAACTCTGTCAACATGAATTGATAATTATAAGTTTCCTCACAGGATCCAACCAAAAAGATAAAAGTTTTGGCTTGAGGGCATTTATATCACCAGGTTTTGCTTTTTATAACCTCTTACCATGAAATGTCCTTCCGTGGTAACATTTCAACAACTTCTGTTGGTGACAAGCCAGGTTTCCGGTATATATGATGACTTCCTATTACTGAACTTTCCATGGATATTTTTTAGCTATGTTATACTCTTTCAGTAGATTGCACTTGTTTGGGAAATACAGAAAACCACAGATGCAATTGTCCTAAATGTTGTGATTGATGTTTGTAGCCATATGCCTTTGGCTATAACTACCTTCTCATTAGAAAATGCTTACAAATATTTCCTGATTCTTTCCCAATTTGTAACTTTTTAGCATCCACATGCATGTAAATTTATAAAATGTGAAGCATGTGACCATTTACCTCAAATCATTGTAAGGAGTGTGAAATGTTTGCACAGATAAATGAAGAATGAAAGCTGCCCATGTAATTCTAGTAAAGTTTAATAAAATAGCACACCAAGAAAATATAAAGCCCAAGGCTTGACCATGATACCAGACACATTTTAAGGCTAGGTCTCACATACCCCCAGCAGCACTAACTGGGTGTTACCCGTGTTTAGAGTAAAGCAAAAATAGCAGGCTAACTGTTTATTTTCGAGTATGCCTGTGTTTTGGCATACCCCTAATTCAGTTGATTGGGTAGTGCCACCATCGTAACAACGTCAAATGTCTCACATATAAATTCTGTAAAATGTTAGAAAAGACGAGTCTTCAGTGACATCAACACATGTCACCTTGCATGATTAGAACAAACACAGTGGTTAAAACTGCAGAAACATGGGACTTGAGGTGGATCAAAATTTTAAACACTTACCCAGAATTAGCCCGCATCCCCACCTTGATAGAGCATGAGGTAACACAGCGTTACCTAGAGCACAGGTTATGTGAGACCACAGACATGCAGGTTCACTCTGCTTTCTTCTCATATTTTAATAGTTACCATACTTATTTTTTGAAGGAGGAATGAATGACCAGCCTGGGGAACTAAGGTCTCCTCTTCCCTTTGAGTATTTGTGGGGGATTTTCAGGGTGTTTAAAGGAAAATGGTCCAACACTTAAATCATATTCATGAAAACTTGTCAAATCACTAGAGAAATACAGGAAATGTGAATGTTCTGTGCAATTCTGACTATGGAAAAATTGATTCCATGATTGAAATTAGATTAGCATAAAAGACTATCCTATTTCATTAAAGGCTCCCTAGAATCATTCATGTGAAATTTTGTTGAAGTCAGTTGTGATATTTGCAATATTTTTATCTTGAAATAACAGGAAAGATACTTTGATGAGGAAATTTAAGGAAATTTGCAAGACTTATAGCTGTTGTTCTGAAGCAAGAGGGTGACATTTTTGTCTTTGTAAATGGTAAAGTGGTGTTGCTGGCATAGAGAGAGAGTGTTTATGCAATTTCTTTTATCAGACAAGGTATTAAATTTTCAAGGTGGTTATCCTACCACTCTTGCCCATTTGTAACATTTAAAAGGAATGTGTGTGCGTGTGTGTGTGTGTGAGTGTATTTTTTTCTTCTACTTTTTTTCAAGAGATAAATGCCATGTAATCATATAAACTGAGAAATTTCAAGAGAAATCTACACATAAAGTAACTTCTATTGAATCATATAAAATCATATTATTTTGGCCACTTTTTACAAGACCTTTAAAAACTTGGGGATTTTGTTGAAGGAAATTTGGAAAAAAAGTTACTACCTCATAAGAAATTAAAAATGATGGGTTTTTTACTGAGAAAAAATGCAACGTTTAGGGATACTTTATGGAAGAATCCACCTTTCTAAATAACATTACAAATTAAAGCAGATAGTATCTGATTTAATACAGCTTTTATCTTTACGTCACATGTCCAACAAGGGGAAGTAACTGTTTGCAAAAAGACAAACATTTCAACACCCCTGAAACTCAAAGCAACTTGCCAGACTTCCTTGTCTCCCAGCCAGAGGTATAGATGCATCCAGACAGCAAGTGATGGTCTGATTTCAGTCGGCCATAGCTGGGGTCTGTCACCTCAGTTGAATCTTTCAATTCCCTTGCTAATACTTGTATCATGGATGGTTGCACACTAAATTGTATCCTGATTCCTTTAATATCACTTCATATAAGGGTTTGAAATTCATATAGACAATAAATGAAGACGATTTAAGGTTGATGGACCCCACTAATGGCTGTCTACAGTCACTAAGTGCTGATTGTATTCATCAATAGGGTCTGTTGTAAGTTTAAGTCATATTGTCCATTTGTTTATTGTTTATGTCACTGTTGCTATCTCACTGTTGCTGCCTTAATTGGAATTTTTTTCAAAAGTGGATACATATAGCTGACTTTCAGTCTGAAATAAATGGGCCTTTTAGGAAACTTAGATTGTTGGCTGGTATTAAGAATCTTGATTATTCATCTCATTGAGTTATATATGATACTACACTGGTTTAAGAGAGGTCAGTGGAATATAGGCCAGTTCTTTGAGAAAGGGAACTCATTATGTCTCAGGAATGTCATTAGGTTTAAACTGATTCTTGTTACATAAAAACCACAAATTACCTTGGCTGTTTGTAAAGGTGAATGACCTCAGTCTTTGTGTGTTGAAACAATTATATTGTCTCATTGGTGTGTTACTCAAATCTTTTGAACAGACCCATGGGATCTGACATAACTTACCTCACATTTTGACAGATAAACAGTCACTATCCACCTTTCAATATAAGCTCCCCATTCAATTGCCTCACCCCCTCCTCATCCCTTGCCTTACTTAATTTTTCTAAAATCTACCGATGAATATCGATGCTATCTGTTTTGTCCAAAAAATTAAGCTTCAATACTTGACAATATTTTTTAATATCTGGAAGCTAAACTGACTCCATACCTAGTGACAGCTTTTTAGACTATGCCCAAACTATTTTGTACCGCCATGTATATGTTCCATGCGGTTTCTAAAAGTGTACCTCAAGTCAAAAAAATTCAAAAATATGCATTGAAGAGCACGAAAAATGAATTCTAAGTCCAACTCACATCTTCATAGGACATTCCTGGGGGTAGATATAAAATGTTGAGGTTTATTCACTTAAAACAAATCAGTCCATTGTACAATCATTTGTGACTTTATTGTTGTACAATTTACATTACATGCTTGGGTTTTTTCAAAATCTAAAATGTTTGTATGACCTTGAACAATTCCTATTTGCTTATATATCATGTTGCACAGAGAGGGCTAAATTGATTACGTCACCTCGTAAGAGTAAGAGATCTATCAAACTTTGGTATGAGGTGCAGTAACTTTCTGAAAAATAAAGAAATGCAAAGATTGTAATTTGCATAATACAACAATGACATCACAAATTATTGCACAATATACCATTTTGATTTGAATGAATAAGCTTCAACATTTTATATCTCAACTTGGGAATGGCACATAAAGATGGGATTTGGATTTTCAGAATTAATTTTTTATCCTATTGAATATTTAATTTTGAATTTTCTGACTTGGGGTACACTTTAATTATTCCATACACAGATGGCATATCTCTAACTGTGAGTTCAACGACTATAGAGTACACAGATTGTAAAAAAAAAATGAAAGTCAAATGTTGGAAGCTGCTTCAATGCATTAACTTTCAGAATAAGATCGGGCACTATGTACCCATCTTTACTATGAGCTGTTTACGGAATTGTGCAAAACCATGAAAATGAGTAGATAGTAGGTTTGGACTTCCATGTGTGCTATTAATTATTTTATGAGTAAACCAACAGTTTATCAATTGAATACTTATATGAAAAGTCAAAATTGTGGAGTGTATTTGATGTACATGGTCTTCTATGCATTTGGCTGCAGACACCTATATTGAAACTCCTACAGGGTGACTGCATTCACCCCTTTAAGTTATCAACAAAAGAAACTTAACTGCTTATTATGCAATTTTAAAGGGAAAATGCAGTTAAACTAACATGAAGTAGTGTAGTAAACATGTCCTGTTCCTTGATAGTCATGTGACAATATTTTCTCTCCTCAAATGGGAAACTTAGGAGTAGCTGCCTTCAATATGCTATATTTAAGACCTAAAATATTATGAAAAATACTTGAGAAAAAAGATGAAAATTGTGAGATTGCTTCCCCTTTAAAGTTCTTTATTCTTCATGCTTGACACAGTACATTACACCTGAAACCAACTATATCATCTTCAAGTCCCAGTAATGCTTCATCAAATGAGGATAAAGGATATTTTCTTAGGGGGAGGAATAACTGAAGGCTGAAAGTCTCTCCTTGTAACAGGTTATGAAAATAAATTATAACAGTGTTGTAACTGCAGTCTCTATGGAAACCACAATGAATTGGATGGATAATCCCTTCTTTAAAAAAAAAATAAAGAAAAAACAGAAAACTTAAAATTGTTCTTGTATTCTTCATGGTAGAAACAAATGTGATATCTCACTCTTTACAGAAAAAGAAAAAAAAAAAGTACAGTTTAACTTATCACTCTCATGAAAAATGTGGCTATCATACACAGGTCATAAGGGATTCAGTGCTGCTGCATTCCTGACTCCAGCCTCCTCCCAAACCATTCTTTCTTTAGCAATTTTCAGAAATTTATTTTTGGGCAAGGTCCTGAAGCTGAACTATACTTACTTCTTTTATTTTGCTCAGAAATTAGAAAATAAAATTTGAAAACACCCATACCCCTTGGCACCCTTCATGAAGCAGCTTCTACTGAACTATATTTGAATTTAAATAAAGTGATACAAAAAAGTTCATCAAATAGTCCTTTTGAAGATCGTGGGGAAAAGAATTCAGGCAGAAGATGTTCCTTCTATATTTGTTACGATGCGGCATCCTCAAAGGAAAATTTCTGAGGTGCCACAGAAGCCAAATAAAGGCAAGTGACAACAGTGTCGGCTATTAAAAATTACAAACAACTCCCGACACAGCTGGTGGTATACAGCTAAAAGACCAGTTTTTCAGGTTTTACACCCTTTGACAAATGATCAACGGAATCTTCAGATCCAAGCAATAGCGATGCGTAAATGCTACATTCGTAACAGCCAGCTATACTTTGAAACAGTATGAAAACACAGAGGTGTTTCTAAAGGCATTGCTTTGGAAAGATGGTTATGATTGAGAAACTTTACACATATAATAAAATCTGGGTAGGTGCTGCCAGAATCAAAATCACTTAAAATGTGTTAACTGTATTTGTATGGAAAACTGAGCGTCTCTCAAATTTATTTTTGTTTACTAAGTTATAGAGCAAGAGAGTGTCACAGAAAATTTTTGTTTAATTGAAATAACAGATATTTCTCATTACTTTCAGTTATTTCTCTTAAAGTTCAAGAGTAGCCCCCCAACCCCACCCCTCCAAAAAAAAACTTTGAAGCAAGAGTTTAACATCATAATTTTCATGTTTCTCCTCCAAGTATCTTTCATCATATTTTGTAACTACGTATTACAAAGGGGAACCAAGCAGTTATTTTTAGTAAATTTTACATTTGAAAAGAAAAATGGTTGTCACTTGACTCTCAACCAACGAATCATGAAACAGTACAGTCTTTACTTAAATTTTGGGGTGACTGCTCTTGCCCTTTTAACCCCAAGTACCTTTGATTGTACTACGGACTAAAATATTGCACTGGCATATCCAAGGTAAAGCAATAGGCAACTCCCCATAAATTTCACAATGTAGTATTAAGATCTTGTCACATATGATTCTCTGCAGTCCATGAGAAATTTTGCACCATAAAAAATTTGCACTCAAATTGGGCGAAAGAGCTTCAAACTGGGCGATTCTTTGACATCATCCGACCGCAAGAAACTAAATGACCTTGGCTGGTGTAAAGTCGTAAACTCTAGTAGAAGCAGACCTGAAGTCCACCGAATCACCACATTAGGTCTGAAAACATTACTTTTTAGTTACTTACTATGCAAACATGAAATCTCTGGAATATGTAGTACCATTTTGATCTGTTTCCAGTCTTGATATGTACAAAAACGACAAAATGAGGAATTAAAATAAAAAAGAATAAATCTCATTGAGATCTGTTGACTTGCAAAATCTGGCAGATTTTGCTTTAAAATGTGATCGTTATTTTCACTAAATGTTGACCGATTTTTCCGTTTGAAGGTTTAAATTAGTGTCAACTTGTAACGAGATTTTCATTTTTATGATTAAAAATGCAAAAAATAAGAAATTTTAGGTCAACTCTATCAAGCGCAGTAACATGCTCTCCGACTATGTAAACCGCAAGAATTCACCAAGATCAGGCTTTCATGTCGGTCTCTGAACTGAGGCGTTTGTCCAGATTTCATGCCAGCTTTATTTCTAATGCATGGTATATTCTCCAGAGCCAGGCATGAAATAGGTCAGACTCACTAGACTAATGCAAATAAAGATGGCTGTAAGTGTATTTCCTCTTTAATATCTGGAAACAGAATGTGCAAACATGACAATTTCTTTACCCTCTGCCCTATCTAGAACTAATAATGCCTTTAAGAAATATAATTTGATTTTTCCTACATATTCCATAGTACCTTCCCTGAAGTGCTGACTGCTGTTGATTACACCCACTTGCAATAAAAAGCAACTTAAAGGCCTGATTCTCTCACCCCAAACAGAACCAATTCTCCAAACCTTTTTACTTACCTCCCTCCTACAATTGTCTAAAATTCATCTTCATCCAGACACAATCTTAATTTATTTCTTCAGGATAAGTGTAGAAAAGCTCAATGTGAATAATCAACACACTCTCAGTACAGTTAATGAGGTGAAATGTTATATTTGGTATTCTGCATTGTTTGAATTAGCTGTCAATCAAAGAGCTGAGCCAATTGAGAGTTTTGGTACCCCCCTACAAGAACTGCAGTTTGGGATAAGAGGAATGACCCTTTAAGGAAAGGACTTGCACGGTATCTGAACTGCACTTGACACCAAACTTGAACCGAATTTGAAACCCTATTTTAACTTTACCTTTTCATATCTGACTATATTATAAGTCTGTGGTAGCATCATGAAATCAAAACATGCATTCATTTCTTTGCAGAGAAATTGTAGTAGAATCCAACAAGTGTCAATCTTGCCTCAAAACAACATCAGGAGATCTTAGAAAAATACCACATTTTGACAGTCTGTGTCTGAAAACATACCCAAGACTGGAACACCTGGTATTTTGACAGGAACCTAATTGAAGATTGCTATAAAACATTTAGCAGGAAGTAATAGGCTGACTGTTGGACTGAAACAAAAGATATTATATTTTTATCATTTACATGTAATTTTTCACCTCCAGGTGGTAACCATGGTAATATTCCATACATTTGGGTGAAACCCAAGAAAACCTGACAATGATTTTATAACTGGCCAATTAGCCGTCTCTGAAAGCAGTTTGTTGAGAAATTAATACCGCAATATCTGAGAAGAAATGACCACCCTGATATAATACCCTGAGAAACAACAGTAGAATGTGCAGAAGCCAATTAACATCAATTGAATAGCCAGGATTTTTCATTGGTGGGGGTAGCCAACTGCAAGGCTTCATTGCTGACCTGAGAGATAGGGATGAGGTGTCCTCCCTTTTGATCATATTTTTTAATATAGTATATCAGTCAGGCCTGGATTTAGACATTCCAAAAGGGGGGGGGGCTGACCTAAGAGAAAGCATGGGTGTGAGGGAGATGCACTGCTAATTTCCCACATGCTTTATTGTTGATGTGACGAAAAAGGGAAGGCTGAGGGTGTAAAAGCCCCCTTGGATCAGCACCTGTCAGTATCTTCAAAAGCAATCTTAGTGATGTAATATTTAATATCATATAATGTCAATTTTTTGTTCCATTACTAAATACTAGCTTTCAAGTTCAGAATTTGATGGGGGTACTTACACTGACACAGCATGATGAACGCAGCCACATTCAACAATCACTCTGAACAAAACTTGATATAAAGTACTCTCTAATTCTTAGTTTTCTTACAAATACAGTACATCTCTTTATGTTGCAGGACAAAATCTCAAAGTTAGCATAAAAGGCAGGGAAATCTCTGGCAAAAATGTTAAAAAACCAAATTTATGTAACATTATACCCCAAACTTTCTGGTTCAGGAATCTATGAGCTCCTATACCTACCTCCTATTTACCTATGTAAAACGTTATCCACACAGGCTGGTCAAAATAAAGAAGGGACTGAGTGTAGGGTACTGAGCACCTCTACAAAAGACATGATGAAATGATCCTTCTTACTTTTTGTTACACTTTCCTCCTCTGCCTGATTACCTCTTATCGCCTTAGGGAGGGGATGAAGCTCACTACACCCACACTTGATATTGTTACATTTCACTTCTGATTAATTGATTGGCAGTAACAGATATATTAAAATACACAAAAAGTTACGTCACATTTGAGGTCAGCTAACAGGTCAATAAAGCATGTGTTAATTGCTTTTCACGCAGTGTGAATACAATGAAAGCTTAGCTCATTTTAGGGCACAGATCATGTGACAAAGTCAGATATCAGTTACACCCCACACCGCCTTTGATGTACTGGGGTGTCTATGTTACTTTCTCAAGAAAAGACGTCACGGCATGGGGTTATCTTGGTCTTATTTTCAGACAGTTATTGTGAGAAATATTAACAACATAGGCAAGCAGGAGGTTGTGAGGATGAAAAATAGACTACGCCATGTTAGGAAACATCAAATCAGTCAAATAACAAAGCAACACCAACTGACTTACAAGTCTGCAGATGATTTGGAATTATGTCTTAGTTTTCACATTTCCAAAAGAGGATCAGTACCGGAGACAAAAAGGACACTGTTCAGATTTAGTTTCCTCTTCTCTGAAATGCATGGTTGCAATCAGACATTCAAAATTATAAAGGGGACTTAATCTTTCATGATCCCCATGAATTACTGAAATCTTGAGTGGGGATTAGTGAAGGAATTCTGCCAATTGCTAGAATGATATCATAAATACCTTTGAAACAGATGCACTTAAAGGAGAACCTTATCACTCTCCTCAGTTAGTTAGTTAGACAGAGTTTTGCAGCCCAGTTTCCAACCTATTGGATCAAGTCAAGCTGGCCACGGCCTTTTTTCCAGTTGTGGCTCACTGGCTTGTTTTCACCACTCCATTGCTTATGCAGAGCATTGCACACTCTGCTCAGGTTACCTACATTCCAGACTGATACATCTACCTGTGCTTTCCCAAATTGCTACCAAAAGTTGTATACAAACTTCATTAGTACAGCTAACTTTTCAGGTCTTTCAGGGTGCTGCATGCATTTGCCTAACAGGAAACCATGCAATAACCCACGGTTAAACATGACAAAGGAACCAAAGTTGCCTTAATGACAAGGCAAAATTTTGGGGCCTACAGCAATATTCATGATTATTATTGGGTTAAAACGCTTCAATCTGAATCAATTCATCTTTGCAATATTTTTTCTTCAGGTTGTGACAATTGCTGTGTAGCTATATTAGCTGTGTGCTATCTAACTAATCAGGTGGAATGATGTGCCTGCAGTGTAAAAGCAAGATAAATAAACATTTTTGCATTTTCATTGTGAATAGTTTAAAAACATTTAAAGTCCCAGCCCCCATTTTTAATACCCTCATTCCAAATAATAGGCAAGTTCCACTAGGTAAATCTAAGACAAAAAGTTAAAACATATCAGACACTCTGAATTTTGCAGTTGGCCTTTAAGTAAGTGAGAAGCCATTTCTCTTCCTAGCAACAAGAGGATTGAGGCTTTGTCTGTCCTCCAAAAAAGGATATCCTATTTGTAAAAGAGGAAGTCTGTGAAATGATTTTGAAAGAATAAGTTGAGGAAGGTTCTCAGGATGAAAATAAGATGCACCTAATCTCCTTCATGACTTCCATCAAAACATCCATGTCCTAAAAATACAGTTCAGTGACAAACATACTCCAATTACAACCTTTTTAAAATCCATGATAACTTTGTTATCATGAAACTAAATTATGCTAAGAACAGGTATCCTTTTCCTTTCATCACTTCTGTTGGACGAAGTTAATAAACACTTTGCTATGGTAGCAGGAACAGTCTGTAATTGTCTCCAAGGAAAGAACAAAAGTGATGTAGCCTATTAAATGTTCATAAATGATTGTCACAACAGTCTATGGCTACATACAATTAGGACATTCATCAGATCAGTCTTGGACAAGTAACATATACTTCCTAATTGTTAGCATGTACACATGGTCAGTTTTCAATTTAGTGCCAATTCTCACAGTGAAAATGCTGAATACAGGAATGGTGAAAAAAGTCACTCAGTGTTACAGTTCTACTATAAATACTCAGGGAGGGACATTACAATTAGGCCCTGGTCTCACTATACACTTTCCACAATTTTCAAGATGGCATTTTAATATCATCTCAATTTCATTATTAACTCGGAAAAAAAAAACAAAAATATTTGCTTTTCATAGCATATTATTCTATTCTAAAATTATCAGGTTTGGTATATTTTTGTTTTTACAAAGTTTTCTAGCAGAACCACTAGGTTTGTCTGAACAAAAGTTGGCCAATTTGCAGCCCACTTAAATTTTGTTTAGGTCTCTGTAGTCCTACAAGGTCTACCCATGGGCCAAATGCTCCCATTTTGGGAACCATTTCAATGGTTATATAGTGATGATTACCAGGTTCATCGAGGTTCAATTTCATGCTGTGACGTTGCGTCCTGAGAAAACAACACATACACCCCAGTAAATCAAAGGTGGTATGGGGTCTGGGTCTGTAACATGATCTCTTCCCTCATGTGATCTATGCTTTCACTTTATTCACACTGTGTGAAAAGTAATTAACACATGCTTGACTGGTCTGTTAGTTAACCCTTTACCGTTGTGCTCCGATCGGGGCATATTTGCATGCCTCGGGAGTCGGCGGAAAAGCAGACGTAGCACGCCCCGCACCAGCTTCCGTAGGTTATTGACCTCGTGACCTTAAACTATTGTCCCTCTCGTTGTTGTGGCCGAATTTTCGGGTAGCTACTCGCAGTTTCGAGCTCTGCATGAAACAGTAAAGATGGATGACAGCCCCGCTCTCCGTATGAGCCCAAAAGGACCCAAACAACGGTACAGGGTTAACCCCAAATTTTACAAAACATTTTTAAGTATTTTGAAATATCTGTTACTGCCAATCAAATCAGATGTGAAACCTGACTGTATCAGGTGTGGGTGTAGTGAGCTTTATTTCCTCCCTGAAGCGATACGAGATAAACCCAACCCCTATAGCCCATACAAACCAACATTTACATGGCAGAATACTAATCCAATCTCAAGCAGTATCCACTAGGTTAATCTTTAACCATAAAGGGCCCATCCTCTCACTCCAAACTACAATCTTTGAAGAGGTTAACAGAAATTCTCAATTGGCTCATGCTCTCTGATTGGCAGCTAGTGCAAACAATGCAAAGTACCATAGCTCATATTATATAGAATGTACTATACTGAGAGTGTTTTTGATTACACATTGGGTCTTGTATACTCATCCTGATGCAATAAACTTAGGTTGTGTCTGGATGAGAATGAAATTTTAACAGTTGTGGGAGGGGCTTAAGTAAGGAGGCTTTGAGAATTATAACTGTGACGGGTGAGAGTATCAGGCCTTTTCATTTGTTTTAGCCACACAAGTAATTTTCACCAGTTTTGCTTGAACACCTGTTTTCCTTTTGAAAATTGACACAAGTTTGCCAGTTGCCTCACTTTGCCACATATTTGCCACAGGTTTACCACATGTTTGACTGGCAAAGCAAGTAGCAATTAGAATTTACACTAACAAAGAATTTTCAGTTAAAGCCTGGGTCTACAAACTGAAGGCAAGAAAAAATGTTTAAACATGCGACAAAGCTGTGCCAAAACCATTTCTCCATGCAGAGGGCTCCAAAAACATGTTTTTCACACGGGAACATGCATGATTCCCATCTAGTCTGCATCTTTCTAGCAAGTACCATTTTTTCTGCTACTGAAACACACCTTCAGTTTAGTGACCCCTTTTAATCTACAAGTGAACCTCCGGTTTAAGTGTGCCAGTGCACCTGCCTTAAATCCGAGGTTATTCAAAGTCAAGTTCAACTGATACTGTAGAAGATGGAAAGAGTTCTTGGAAGTTGCAACCGATATACTTGATTTAATCAGGAAAGATTTGGTGATGGAATAAAAAAAAAAAGTTTTCAGACTATATGTAAAGCTGACATTACAAAGTGCCCCTAGCCATCTAGACATATCCAGGGAATGTTTTTGGGGCGGGTGTCAATGATTGATTTGCATGGTTACATTTTTATGCTAGGGCAAACCTGAGCATGAAAATTTGTAATCTGCCATATGCATGAAATATGCCACTTGACATGACATGTGCATAAAGACAGGGTGGGCAGTATCCTTGGAAGGACACTGGATCATTGTACTAGTTGGAACTGGAATTCACCTTTCATTTGTTGACCTATCATGCACAGTGTGTTCCTGTCAAGACAATAAATTAATTGAATTGGTGTCAAAGGTGAATTTTAAATTGCAAGATTACCAATCTTCTCACATCAATTTACGATCTGTCTTTTCCCCATCTTGATAAAGTATGTTTACCCAAATATTTGATGGGAAAAAAAGAAAGATAGTCACATGGATGTCCACGTGCGGTTTCTGTTGGTCGGAGTTTACACAAAGACATAGTTTTAAAGCACTGGTCACACTACAGCAATATCTGATCAGAATAGAATCCAATTATTGTGACTTTAAGTGAAAATTTTCTCCACTTCTGGTCAGAAAGAACTCCAAATTTGCTGACCTGATAAGCTTTGCAAGACAAGGTGACAAAATTCTAAGTTATACTAATTTTTTGGTGACCTTACCATTAGGCATAAGGTTGCCTCTATACAATTTATACCCGACACCCCACTTTTTGTTCAAAAAGTGATGAAAGAGCAAGGTCAACCCGACTTCCTATTATCAGCTTTCTGTCAATAGTAGCTGCCATGTCCAGCACTATGTAAACAAAGAGTCCCATTGAAAACCTCATTCATAAAGGCAGAGACTGTTTATTCAGTGCAAGCCAAGTTTGCAACCAGAGCTGCCTCAGCAGACCAGGACAATAGGCTTATCTTTTTGGACACATGTAGGCTGGTTGTGCTGCCACTGAAGCATAATGAATTATGTAAACAAACATTGTCCAGACAGCATAGAGGTAGCTTATGCCTAATGACAGTCATAAGAAACTTCTATTGGACACTAGTCCCATCAAAACCATCTGTGTTCCAACATCCCTTGTTCCCACAATTATATATTTCTTTGCAATTGAGATATTCAAAAATAAGGTCATTGGCATAGAGGGTTATTGAGATATAGAGATGTAGAGGTACAAAGGGGTTTCGGAACATAATGGATGTTTTGGAATACAAGGAAGTCATTATACAAGGGTGTCGAAACATATGGACATAGGGTGTTGACATAACTAGGCTGCATGTGACTAGTCTTCCACATAGAAGCAATATTCTATTCTATGCTAAGTCTGTGACATTCATACTGTGACCTTCAAACCTCACTTTTACCATGTATAAGTGTGGTACATCTTATTACCATCCTCTTAACTTTTATTTCTCACCAATCTCAGAGGTATAATTAGATATCACTCGATTCTTTCACATTGATGAACAATCAGCACAAGCCCACACATTCAAGCAATTCTCCTTTGTTTTAAATTGGTGTATGTTTCTTTCATTTTGCCTATGCTGTGCTTCATAATGTGTTTTGTTGATATACGTGATTACAAGTGCTGATTATCCTGTGATATGGCACGATTGAAGCTTCTAATCACTTACTCAAATGTGAGAGATACTTTACCAAATACTTCTTAACGGGGCTCATCGAATTGATATGGATATAATAATGAGGGTGATAAAGGGTCACTACCACATGCCAATGCTTACAGTAAGCACAATGAGTCCAGTTTCATATGCAAAAGTTATGGAAAGAGGTTAAAATTATGAATTTTGTAGTGTACTGACTTGTAGGGGTTTTGTACATAATTTGAAAAAGTGTCTGGTCACAACTATTTCAAAACCCCATTAAACTGTAAAGTACTCATTTCTAAAAGAGATTATTTGTGTAGGATATGAGGATTGTCTACGTTTGACCATTTGTCATTAGTATGTAAAGAAAACTTAACAGGGTCCAAAAAATTTGTGGAATTTCATGAACGAACTCAATGAGCCCCTTTAAAGGGGAAATACACTCATCACCCCAACTTGAACTAATGCAGTAGACTGTCCTATTTCATGATTGGCCTTGAGAGTCATGTGGCAATATTTTTTTCTTCCCTGAATGTAAAATTTACCAGGAGTATTGTTTGCTTTACCTTGAATATGCGATATTAAAGTCTTAAAATATTATTGATAATACTTTGAAAAGAAATTAATTGTGATATCAACTGTTGTTCCAAAGTAAGTTTGGGATGATTGTTCTTGCCCTGTATGGTTGTGTCTCTTTTTTTAAGGGGAAATGCAGTTACCCAAGCTCAAAGATCATGTGATATTTTTTCTCCTCAGTGAAATTTACTAGTGTTAACGGGCAGGAACAGTCACCCCAACTTGAAGTAGTATAGTAGACTGTCCAGTTTCATGATTGGCTGTTGAGAGTCATGTGACAATATTTGCACTCCTCAAATGTGAAATTTACTAGCAGTAACTGCTTGATTTACCTTTCTTATGTTACACTGAAGTAATAAAATATCATGAAAGATTCTTTGAACAGAAATGTGATGAGAATTGTGATATTTAGCTGTTGCTTCAAAATAAGTTTGGAGGGACTGCTCTTAATTGACCTTTAACTGCTTGGTTTCCCTTGAAAATGCAACACTTAGTCTTAAAATATTATAAAAGTAGGAAAAGAAATAAAAAGAGAACTGAGATTTAGCTGTAACTTCAAATTAAAGTTTATGGGGCTGTCCTTGCCCTTTGAATGATTTGAAATCAACAAAAATATGTAAAGCTAATAAAAACAAATAATTCATGGAGCGATCTATTGTGCAAATCCATAATGAATATCCCAGAAACTGGGCTTCAGGGCTATTACACTAGGTAGGATTTTTAGAGCGACATATGCTGTTTTAATTAAAATATACATCAGGTTTCCTGTAGGCTTTTCATTGGACATATTAAAAATAATTTACTTGCCATGGCTCCATTTTATGGCTCAGTTCTCTCATTCCAAACAGTACCAATTCTCCTAACCTTCTCACTGAAGCTCCTCCCACAATTGTCTGAAATTCATCCTCATCCAGACACAATCTCAGTTTATTGCTTCAGGGTGAGTATAAAAAAGCTGAATGTGTATAATAAAAAGACTCAGTACAGTTCATGCTGCGTAGTATAAGCTTCTATATTCTGCATTGTGTGAATTACCAGTCAATCAAAAAGCTGAGCCAATTGAGAGTTTCTGTTACCTCCTACAAGAATTATAGTTTGGTGTGAGAGCATTGGCCCTTTAAGCTTCATTTTCAAGTAGGGTTATAAGAGTGGTATTGTTTTATTTATTATTTACCTTTTCTAAGTTAAACAGTGCAAACCCACACACAGTTGATAATATTCAACATGATTGATGCTTCAAAGCTGATTGTTCATTAGCGATTAAAGAACTGCAGCGATTTATTTGTCAGCTGATTAAGAGAACAAACAGGTGAATGCAGCAGTAATTGTTTCTTGGGGAACATGATTTACCTCATTATAATCCAATGTCTGCAATGATGTGATACTAATAAGAAATGTCACATAATTACACCGAATGTCATGATGAGATTCACAGAGCAACAAATCAGACCTATTAACTGAGTGTAGGATGGCAGGTACAACTAATACACCTGCCAGGCTTCTGTAGGAGACAATTTATGTTTAAAATGTGATATCATTGGTGAAATGTGGCATAAGAGCGCAGCACATGTTAACTTCAATTCTCCATCCGTGAAGTGATGTTAGTGTTGTACCAATCGAGCAACAGGCTGTGCACTGCTACACAATATAATATGTTCACTTCGTCGTGGAGTGTGAAATCCTTTTGGAATATTTAAGTCAAGAGAAGAAGCAGGAAATGTGTGTTGTAGAGAAAGAAAAACTGAAGCAACTACTACAGCTGTAAGGGCACAAAAGAAACACAAAAAAAGACTTCTACCACTGGTAGAAATTTGTCTGTGCAGGAAGCCTGCTAAGATGGGGCACTCTTTCCTTGTCATTATGTTGCTCCTTAAGAAGGCAACAAAGTCACCCCAGTAGATCAAAGGCAGTGTGGGGTGTAACTGGTATCTGAGTTTGTTTGATGATCTGTGCCATCAAATGATCTACACTTCCATTGTGTTGACACAGAAAAGCAATTTAAAAACACATCCATAAATGGCCTGTTAGTTTTATATTACTATAACATTTTGTATATTTTGATGTCTGGTACTGTCAATCAATTAATTAGATGGGCAACCTGACTATATCAAGTGTGTGTGCAATTCATTTTCTGAGGCTATATGATGTAATCATACAGAGGAGGGTGTTTCAAAAATTAAGAAGGAAATTTTCATCATGAATGATTAATTGTTACAATGGCTTTGCAGACACACAGCTGAATCAACACAAAGACAAATTCTGCATTGAAGGATTTAAACTAATGCAGTCAATGACTCTCCTTTAAGAACACACAATCAATTATGACCCTTCCCCACTTCCAATGTTCAACTGTCCTGGATGTGATCGCCAATTTTGTGTTTCTTTTACAACTCTGCATTTAAGAATAATGACGGGTGCATCGCTACCTTCAGAGAACATGATTTCACAGCTGATGTACTTATCCTAAGAGGTACTTCAGTAAATGTCACATACTCTGCCCTTACGCTGAAGAGCCATACCAAAGACTCTAAAAATGGAACCTACTGCTGTTGTGTGTGATGCTCTGCATAAGCAATGGAGTAGGGAAAACAAACCAGTGAGCCATAACTGGAGAGAAGGCCATGGCCGGCTTTACTTGAACCAATAGGTTGGAAACTGGGCCGTTAAACTTTAATTAAATGACTAACCGAAGAGCGGTATATTTGAATGAACTGAAGGCTAAAACATACATCATTTTAATACATCAAAATGAACAAAGAGATATACCCTTTGCCCTTTGAATAAACATTTAACATACGGTTTGGACCAGTGCCAGCCCTGGGACACAATTTTTTCATGCGCTTTTATCCCCATGAGGTATAAACATGATTCCAGCTATCTTGTTAATGCATTCTTTAGTGTCTTAGTTTAATTATAAATGATGTAGGAAGTTGTCATGAAAATATGCATCATCACAAAAGCTCACATTAAAGGGAATGAGCAAGTCCCCCAAGGACCACAGAGACGGAAGGGGTAGAGGGGTTTAGCCCACTTTTTCTGCTGTAGCCATTTTGGGCACCTTTAATTGCTATTATATTATTGCACAATTGGGCCGCTTTGGTGATTAGTTCCCCCCCCCCCCCTTCACACTTCAAAATTTGCTCCATGATCCCTATCAAACCCATACTTATTTTGAAGCAACAGCTAAATCCCACAATTATCTCCCTATTTTTCTTCAAATCATTTCCCCAGTACTTTACACTTCAATATTAAACATTCAAGGTAAACCAGGCAGTTGCTCAAAGTAAATTTCCCAATTGATGAGAAAAAAATATTGTCACATAATTCTCATTAGCTAATCATGAAATAGGACAGTCTGCCATACTAAGTCAATTTAGGGTGACTGCATATTTCCCCTTTAAAACAGTTCAAGCACTGAACTTTCTTTTTCTGGAAAATAAAGGTAAACTATACCTGTATCTATAAAATGGTAAAAAAATTAAACCATGACCTAAGGGTAGATATAAAAACTGAGCAAATACCACAGGTATTTCAATCTCCTCTTTTGGCTCCAGTTCATGCTTCTGACATTTCTAAATGTGGGTATAGGGCATTTTGCGCATTAAAAAAAAAAAAAATAGGTTTTAAGTGTAACACAAAAAAGCTGTGTAAGTCTCACCAAGCATCTCTGCATATAACTTACAGGCAGACAATTTTCACATCAAACTACAATTTTTGTAGTAGCCCACAATTGGCACATCTCTTTGATTGACAGCAAGTTCAAAAAATGCAGAGTACTGTAGTTCATATTATACAGCATGTACTGCACTGAGAATGTTTTGATTACACATTGAGGTTTTGTATACTCACCCTGAAGTAATAAACTGAGTGACAGTTTGTATGAAGATGAGTTTTAGAAAGTCGTGGGGGGGGGGGCTTTAGTAAGTAGGTTAGGAGAATTGCAACTGTTTGGGCTGAGAGAATGAGGCCTTTCATCTACAAGATAGGTTATGGGTGGGGGCAATGATCAATGTCTGGTGCATGTTGAAAAGGGGAAGGCTTGCATGGCAGTGTAAAGTATGCCTTAGTTTTATTTTGAATAAAAGGCACATAACATTCATTTTTCAAATACTGTGACGAAACTGTCGGATCCACTCCTGTCATCATTAATTCTTAACTCATACCTACAACTTTTTCAATTAACTGAAATCTTAGCAGTAGAGGTTCAAATGTTAAAAATGATTGGACATACAAAAAAGGAACTGGTTGCAACTGAAAAGTATTATGAAGTCATCTGTATTCCTTTTATTTCACTGTCCTTGACAATTTTCAGTCCCCAATTAACCACCCCACTGACAATTGTTTCCTTCAAACTTTTTAACAATTAACCCACATTTTTGTATGTGGTATAAACCTAGGGAAAAATGGGTCTCATCCTGGGCTATCTATGGTCAATTACTTTTAATTACACCAAATTAACCATTGTTACCATACTTTTGGTCAACCCTCTACACTCCTGATCCCTTCCACTATATTTTCCAATCTTAAACAATAATGAGTGTCACTAGTACTATTAACTTCTGGAATAATTCACCAAATAAATGTTTGACTTTATCATTTATGAATACTAACTTCTTAAACCCCACAAAACTTCAGGTAGAGACTGGATTGCGTCAAACCACCAAACATTGAAGGAAAATGTTTTTTTTTTTTCTCAAAATGACACAACTCTGATATTTAATTCACACCCAGACTAGCTAAATTCATCCTGAGTAGTGTGAGTATAGTGGAAATTTTAAGAATTTATAATAGGCAAATTAGAGAGCAACAGAAGACAATTCAATGTCAGAACAATTGGATGAAGATAAAAGAAATGCAAAATATTCATTGCCATTGCAAAACTATGACATTACACCTGTTTGCTTCAAGTTGACCATGTATGGAAAATGTGACAACTTCAGTATTATCTTGAGAACCAAACATGGGAATCTGACTAGAAGTTTTACTGGAATGTTCGGAATAAATTCTCTCTGTATCATATCAGACCTAAAGAAAGGGTGGGTCTGGACTATTCCTTAAAGAGGCTCATTGAGTTGATATTTATAACTTGATGAGAGTCTCAAAGGGTCACTATCACATAACAATGCTTAATATAGTAAGCATAACAAGTCAAGTTTCAAGTCCAAAAGTCACAGAAAACGCTAAAATTTTGAATTTTCTTGTGTTCTGACTTGTAACGTTTTTGTACATAATTTGAAAGAGTGTCTGGTCATGAATTTTTGAAAACCGATTTGAACCGTTAAGCACTCACTCATAAAACAGTTTTTTGTGTGTAGGTTTTGGGGATTGTCTAAGATTAAGCATTTGTGATTGGTATGTGAAGAAAACTCAGAAGGTTTGGAAAAATTTGTTGAATTTCATGAACCACTCAATGAACAGCTTTAAGCCTTCTTTGAATGCAACTTGACCTTGTGCTACATAAACCCAATTATCTTATGTTTATCTGACACACTTGACAGGGTCATTTTAGTTTTTGATAGAACTCCAAAAAGTCAGCATGCTCTATATAGTTTTAAGTGCATTTTGGTGCAAAATTTGTTTACTGACATTTCATAGCAGTGGGCTGGGATTTTATAATCATATCCATCCTATTGTGTACATATACTGTTTGAAACTGTTACTGAAAAAAAGAATTCCTAAAGAGGTCAAAGTCTTTGTTATCTGACAACAAAAGATAATTTGAGACTTGTTCAAACAAAATTGAGACATTAATACTGGAATGCAGAGATAAGCACTGCCAGATTGCATAATGCAATGGACCATTTCAGCAAATAAAGAGATTATAAAGGGATGAGATAAATTTGATTACACCAATTTTGAGATGTCTGTTATGTGAGGAATTTTGATTACACTGGTTTTGAGGCAGTTTATCTGACACACTTGACAGGGTCACTTTAGTTTTTGATAGAACTCCAAAAAGTCAGCATGCTCTATATAGTTTTAAGTCCATTTTAGTGCAAAATTTGTAGGTATATGTTTTAGACTTTGCAATATAAATCTTATGCACTCAACACTTAAAGGGCCAATCCTCTCACCTCAAACTACAATTCTTGTAGGGGGTAAGAGGAATTCTCAATTGGCTCAGTTCTTTGATTGACAGCTCATTCAAACAATGCAGAGAACCAAAGCTTATATTACACAGCCGGAACTGTACCAAGAGTGTTTTGATTATACACATTGAGCTTTTCTATAGGCCTACTCACCATGAAGCAACAAACTGAGATTGTGTCTGGATAAAGATGACTTTTAGACAACTGTGAGAGGTGCCTAAGTAAGAAGGTTAGGAGAATTAGTACTGTTTGGAATGCAATAATAGGTCCTTTAAAAGCATAAGTCATTCATGAGAAATTAAAATGCTGAAGCTTTATGATATAAAATCATAGTAATCCACTGCATATACCCAGAAACAAATTGAAGCAAATTACACTTGCAATGTAACCAATGTGGTGACTTTGCTAAGATATGACTGACCACAGACTGAACTCAAGAGGTCTACACCTGGCTTTTACACAAAACCTGCAATAAATAAATATAATATTTCCAGTTGCCCTCAGCATATTTCTGAAGATCTAGTAATAATTCCTAAGTCTGTTTCTGTATCTATGGCAAAACTATTTTATGCCTGCTTAGAAAGCTTAAAACTGGGCTTCACACTTTCATACAAAGTCAGAATCTTTTTGATCTCACAGAAACCACAATTTGAAACTGTAACTTTATCTTTACATTCACCCCTTTTTCCAAGAAAGTTTGAATATTAAAATATTCTAATTCTTTATACCTTTACCACCTTTTCTCAAGCACTCTGTGTAGCAGGCAGATGGAAGGAGTGGACAATGTACAACCAGGGACACTGATAGCCACCCACTCTGGAGCTGGTGCAGGTTTCACTAAGTTCTACCACATATCTCCCTGTGGGAAATGGGGGCAGGGGTGTCTAAGGAGAGTACTTGAAGACCCATGGGCCACTGAGGATCTTACTATTTTGCTAACACAGAACTGGATCCATGTCCATAGTCAAGGTGGGGCCAGTGGGGACATTTCCCGATATTTTTTTTTTTTTTTTTGTTTCATGCTGATCTGATCACGATAACAAAAATTGATTTTCTAACCTCAGTTATCTATTGTCCTAGCGAGGTATATCAAGTTTCCAAACCCACTGCTGGAGGTCTATTATCATCACTTCACTGAGCTTCTGTTCCACTTAGGTTGCAAAAAATTGCACGGTACTTTGGGAGGGATTGTAATGAAAACTCCCTCTGCATGCACTGCATGCTGTGGCTAAGGTTTCTTGAGGAGGATTAAATGTCTATGAATGGAGTATTATTGTCTGTCAATCATCAAACTGTGTAATGGGCAAGGAAGGAAACCATGTATATATTTTAACAGTGACCAATTTATCATGTTGGCCCATAGACACTTTGAACTTTGCAATTGGCTTAATACATTTGCACACATTTGACCCTCCTGAAAGTTTCATCTCCCCCACCACCCCAGAAAGTTGGCCCCGTTCGGTGCCTTGTCTGGCTACATGGGCCTTACTGGAACTTAAGAGTTTGCACTTTGAAGTCTACATTGTCTACCGTAATAAAATCTCTTTCTCCTACTTTCTGCAGAAATATTTTAAGTTTTTCTAATATTAACTTCAATATGATTAGATTGTACCTACAATTAGAGGGGGTATAACAAGTTTCAATCACTTCAAGCAAAGCAATTCAACTTACACATGAAGACTCTATAGACTCCTAGATCTCCATAGCCAAAAATAAAGCACTTTTAGTGACAGTAATAAGCTACAATCAATCTTAGAGTGAAGCACCCATTCGTGAGAAAAATGCTAAAGGCTGATCGATTTGTCAATCAAAATATTTGACAGACAAAGGAAGTGTTAAATCTTGTAAAGACCTTGCAAATTAAGTCATACAGGAAGATAAATAGCATCCAGAAATTTCTGTCTCCTTCAGGCCTGCATTACAAGTCATTTAATACAGAATACGGAAGAGACTATTCCTGTTGTTTTATGAAACCTTGGCAACAACTTGGCTTGGTATCAAACTATTGTACACACAGTGCAAGGTTGCATTTATTCCTGTCACTGGTGACCATCATTGACATTAAAGACGTCAAAAGGCATGTCATAGCTGAATGGATTTATTGGATTTAGAAATGATTAGTATCTTCCTTAAATGATTCAAATTGAAAAGAAAAACTAACCTCAAAGTTAATATCTAATCTCATTGATATGGAATGTATATGATGGGTATTTGATGGGTAAGGGTGTGGCTTTTCTAGGCCTGTTTGATAACTCACTGATATTCACTTTTGAGGGTCAGGCAAGGTCAGACAATGTACACACCCTCCTCCCCTGACACCATTGGAACTCAATGCATGTTTTGTGTAGAATACATGATGCACATGTGCTGCAACTATTTTAAAGGGCAAAATCAGTCACTTTCAACTCAAAGTAGTGTAGTAGACTAACCTGTTTCATGACATGACTGGCTGTTGAAAGTCATGTCACAATAATTTTTCTCTTCAAATATGAAAAATACTAGAAATAATTGATTAGTTCACCTTGAATGTGCAATATTGAAGTTTGAAATATTATGAAAGATTTTTTTGGAAAGAAATAAAAAGAAAATTGTGAAACAAAGCTGTTGCTTCAAATAAGTTTGGGGCAAATTGGTGGGGGGGGGGAGCTGCTCTCCACCTGTGAACTGCGTTTACACATCATTTGGAGAATGTTGACACACCTCTACATTACAACTCAGACAAATATGATACACACTTGATTCACCAATGCCAGGGTTTCGGAAGGTACATCAATCTTACGAAGGGGAAGTGCAGAACCTCTTCTTGAAATTAATGACTTTTATTTTTTACTAGGGTGACAACCTACAAAGATACAACAAAACTTTTTATAGCAAGGCTCAAAAAACTCAAAACACCAAGAGATAACGATTCAAAGTGTAAGTAATAACCCATACTTTGTTTGATGCTCTGTTTACATTTCTAACAAATAAAATTAAATCCTCTGAGGAACTATGTGTAGTGCACTTCTAGATAATATCTGTCACCAAGATTGATTCACTTTTAAATGTGGACAAGATAAAGTGAGCAACAAGTTGATGGTATCCTAGGATACCCTCCAACAAAACAGTATTGTGATAAACTTCTAATCCCAAGGAATTTACATGAAAGAATTTGGGGCAGTCTTCCTAATAGTTTTCAATCACATTAGGGACAAGAAAAACTTAAAGACTGAAAGATGGGAAGCTAACAAAATGATTTTCAGATGTTCTGCCCTCTACTTTGTAGCTGGAATGGAAATATCTTCACCAAGAAGAACTTCCATTAATACAAATAGTGCCAACCCTTAATTCTGCCAGAACTAACAAATATGAAAAAAATAAAAAATAAAGACAGATAAATAGGATAACATTTGTATCAGGGATAATAAAGCCATATACCTACCACATGGTATGAATTCCCCTATGTCAGGTGTAGAGATATTAAATTGGGGGCTTACATGATCAGTATCCATAATTCCATCTGTGAATAAAAAATTAAGTTGGCACAATGACAGGGCATATCCCTACTTTTTTTAATTGACTTACTTTGCAGAGAGGTTACAGGTAGATGTGGTCCTCTCTCTGCCTCACAGTATGGTCCTGTCTTACTACTTTTCATCTGTGACATGCATGCATCACACTTAAGGGGGACGATTTTTTTTTCGGGGAGAGGAGATCTTTCTGGGAGCCAAATGAGTTCACATTTTGTCCATAATCAACTACATATTCTCATGGAAACAAGCAAAATTCCTAGGAATCTTGCCCAGCCCTTTTGAAAAAGCAGCAAAATGTACTGTAAAATGCTGTTAATTTCCTGAACTGCTCTCCTTTCAAACTATAATGTCAATTTTTTTGGTTGGTCTTCGAAAAGGTAGTGTGAATTAAAAGAGAAAATGTGGATAAGAAATTTGATGTAGACAGCACCTCCTTTTTTGACATTGCAGCACAATACTCTATACAATGTTATTCTCCCCTCTCCAAACTGCTCTCTTTTCAAACTGCACTGTGCGATAGCTTTTGAAGCAGTAATGTGGATTACAAGAGACAATGTGGGTAACAAACTTAAATGGTGGATAAATTGTACACCCCTCTCCTCTGGCTTAAGAAAGAAGAAATAACTCACATGAAATCTCAAGCCCTCTTTCCTTTTTTTCCTAGTTCCGTTTTTTTCCCTCTCCCTTTTAAAACTCGTAAGTATAGAAGGTAATACAAATGCAACTCATATGCCAGCATTGATAAAATTTCTTCATCCACAAATTTAGTTTCCAGATCCTGTCCCTCCTGCCACCATTAAGTTTCACCATTATCCCCCACAAAAATTGCATAGTCTCCAGGTACTAAGTATAAAGGTATACCCCACCGAGTGCCTCAGAATTTATGTTAAAATGGCCCAATTATGTACATCAATAGTAACCTTCTATTGATAATTCACATTATTCCTCCCAAAAATTTAAAACAGGTTCTTTGTTACAGTAAACAGAGTAGAAGGTTGGACAGGATTAGACTTTGCTGTAAACAACTAATTACCCTAAAGTAATGGAATAAACCACCTAACTTTAGCCCAATAAGGAATCCCACAGGTCTGAATCTTATTGAGGGCGCTATATCACTTTTAAAATGGTAAATGTTAGAAGACAAAAACATGCAAAATGAGGCTGATTACGTGTTCTTTTAAAATGTACTATGGAGATAAGAAAAGTCAATCATTTTTTTCAATAAAATCCAGAATATATGGAAAAATTAATCAAGCAATAATAACAAACTCTTTTTGAGGTTTTCATTTCCTCCTCCTAAAACTGTCGAAATAATTACAGATGTTATGATTAAAAGTGATGACTTTAAAAGTAACCACAGGACAGGAAATTAACTGCTCAAGTAGAAATTTTAGACTTAAAAACAAAAACACCAACAGAAATCAATGATAATTGCAGGAGTATCAATAAATACAATAAAAAATTTAGTTACGTCAAGAAATCTTCAAAATTAAATGACCATGAGAATACACTAAGCCTGCCATCACCCTTATTTTTTGGTGAAAAAATGGCAGTTAAATATTCTGTTACAGCAAAAATGTGTTTGCAATTAAACAACTCTTTCAACACAAGAACACCGAACCTACGCATGTATTAACCTTGACAAAGGTAAAAACTTGGAGCCAACTGAGAGTTTTGACATAAATAATTGAAGCCTGACATGTGTTTCTTATTACTGCCATCAATCATTAGTATGGACAAGTCAGAACTGAAAATATATGATTGTGCGGCGTGTGTGTCAGTCAGAATTGGAACAGACAGAAGAGCATTCATGATTCAGAGTGACTTTTCTTTAAGATAAAGTCAAGAAATTTGTAGCATAGAAAAAATATGATGCTTGACTGGTGCCACATGTTACAGTCACACTTGACTTAACCTGACTCATATAAACAAGCACCTGCATGCTAGTTTCATTTCATTGCATTCTGTGCTCTCAACATGACATACAAACAATTAGTATGGGTACCTTTTTTCTTTGGTATAGATGAGGACAAAATTCAAGACAAACTCATAGGGCTATGATGCAGGGAGACAAGGGTCCTGTGTTTCTCCCACCCTCATTTCCTTTTGACCCGTTGTGTTGCCAAAGGGAACCAGGGGATAGTCCCTAGGAAAATGTAATTCTGAGATACGGGATTTTCAAAAAAGATATGTCTTTAGTTGACAGAGTGTGGCTACCATATTTTCATCCTGATTTGATTCTCTTTTGGGGTAATAAAAGGTAGCAATTTTTATTTTATTCTATAATGACAAAATTATTCAAAATACATGGAAAATGCCATTTCCTGATGGGTGGAAGTTTTCTTTTTTGGTCTAATTTTGAGACCAGTGTTAAGCCAACATAGTTTCCCTTAATAATAAATCACAAATACCCCAAATCCCAGGGGACGTCCCCTGGACACCACTAGGGGCCATAAGACAGGATCTGGGACCCAGCAATTAGAGCCACATGTTTCATTCTCTGTGGCACTGGCAGTGCCATTAGTGGTGTCTAGCTCAACTCTATGGTAGATGAATGTAGAGATTGACAGAACTAAGGGGTGTTGAAACACAGGGGTGTCGGAATATAGGGCAGTCACCAGTTAAACACAAAAGGAAGGTCATGAAAATCAAGAGGTCCCAAATAGAAGAACCTAAAGGATCAAAACTCACTTCTAGCAAGTAGCTATAGCCACAGACATTTACGTATAGGTCATGTCTATACTGTCTAAATCAATTTCAAATATCCTATTTTGCAGATTTCTGGAAAATCAATTCATATCAGCTATTCTGCTGCACCCTTATCCTACATCGCACATTTATTCTATTTATCCTCAAGGAGAGACGCAATTCACCTTGCCAAAAGGGTGGTGGTGTTTGCAAAGGTTGGATTTTCATTTCAATTTATCAAAAGCTATGTGTGTTAAGTTTTAAATTTTAGTCATTTCAGTCAAAATCCTCTAAGGTCACACTTCTTTGGTCTATTTCTTAGTCACAATGACTAAATGAAACACTCCAGAGCATTAACAGGGTAACTGAGGAAAGCCAATATTTTTTTTTTTTTTTTACTTTGAGGGATGGAGAAGGGGGTGAAGAGAAGGCTATATAAATTACCAAACATTTAAAAAGGCCTACCACACTATTAAAGTAAGGAAGCTGACAAAATTTTGTCACATGAAAGTGCAGAGGATGATATATTTTCATGTTTTGATAGGATATAATGACTGTAGACCAATTGCAAAATTGGCTCACCTCCCCACTTCCTTCTCGATAGTCAATAAAATAAGAGCTACTAAATTTTACTATGGTTATAACTGAAACATAGGTCACCCATACAGAGGTTGCGAAGTGCAATGGTCTACTAAAAAGAGGACACTTTGTTCATCCCATTTTCCTTAAATTTATGGAGAATGAGTGAAAGGAGAGTGTGGAGCCAGGGTTTGTCCCATCTGACCTGGAATACAAATGTTAAAGGCCCAATTTTCTCATCCCAAACAGTACCAATTCTCCTAACCTTCTTAAATAAGCCCCTCCCACAATTGTCTGAAATTCACCCTCCTCCAGACACAATCTCATTTTATTGTTTCAGGGTGAATATAGAAAGCTCAATGTGTATAATCAAAACACTATCAGAACAGTTTGTGCTGTGTAATATAAGTTTTGGTACTCTGCATTGTTTGAATTAGCAGTCAATCAAAAAGCTGAGCCAATTGAGAGTTTCTGTTACCCTATACTAGAAGTGTAGTTTGGGCCCTTGGGTGAGAGGATTGTCCCTTTAAAAAAAAACATTAGTAGGGGGTTACAGAAAAAAGAAATCTTATGACTGTCTGCATTTTGTGACATCCTTCAAAGAGTCTGGACACTGTCCAAACATTGATGTAGCCCATAGCACAGGCAATGTAATAAACAGTGCTGTTTAACTGTGGTTTGTCCTATGAAAATCATTGCCTCCTGCCCCTTGTCCTTTCATACATTCAACAAAGATGAGTGGTACACAATGACCTTCCAAACCACCACACTTCTCAGCTATCGCATATGTGCTGCCCAAATTAGACACCCAACTACAGAGCTACCACTAATAATTGGAAAAAAAAAAAAATTACTAATCCTCAAGGTCATTTCCTTCTTAATACTGTACACTGGGGTCATTTTACTTTTTCTGGGGTTACCTAATGTTAACAACTTTCCCCTCGAGGCCAAAATTGTGGGGAATGTTTTGGAGTTTATTATTTTATTAAATAGAACTATGTCAATATGATCATGGAAGTCAAGTCATTCAATTTTGTGGTGTTTTGTCTCTACCAATTTATTAGGATGAACATCAAGACAATAACCTTTAAACATAACTGAAGTTAGCATATTTAAATGATGTATTGTGCATGTGAGAAAGGAAAACAATAGATAACCTTTTCTGTTACCTTTGCATAATGTAAAACTGAGTATATAAAGAGGGCAGCAGACTGCTTTAAAATATTATCTAAGTAAAGATCAATATTCCATCCTATGATGAGAAAACTTATTGCAAGAAGAAAATGGATAGGGCACTCCCATGGCATGACTAACTTGTAGAGATATAATCAAATCTGGAGGCTTTGAGTCATCAGTCTGCTGAGTTTCAACTTTCAAGGACTCAAGTCCGGACTCAGATTCGAGTCACTGTAGTTTCTCAATGGGGGAAAAAAATCAACCTCTGTGGTTCAAAATTCTGAAATCACAACGTTCAAGTCCCAAGTCCAGAATGATATCAAACTCACTGCTCACTGGCATAGAAGCCAGCCTGAGAGGAACATTTCTTAGGAACATGTGCACATTTCCCCACACTATTAAAACAGCCCCTTTGATAAAAATCATAGCCAACAAAGGATGACATGGTTGCAATGCTTTTCACTACTGAAATATGGGATATAATTAAAATGTATCTTATGAAAAACATGGGATAACATCTGACTTTTTTAATGAAGTCTATTATTACATGGATATGAACATACAGTCTTTGGGGAAGGGAGACTGATTTCTATTCTGAGGTTAAATTCATTTTGACGTCACTCTATTCCGAAAAGCCTGCACTAAGTATAGTGTTAGAGAAATGCTTACACTAGAAGAACTCCTCATCCTGACACTGTCCTTTGCTGCACACACTCAAAATATGGAGCTGTTGGAACAGCAGGACATATTGGAAGATACAGGTGTAACCTTTGGAACTAATGAACTAAACCAGATAAATGGCAGCCCAGTGAGACAGGGGACCCTTTCACTGCCATGACTGATCATCAGTTACAAAAGTTAAACAAGTCCAACTGCACTTATAGTTTAACGGTCAAGAAGAGTCCTTCAAACTTATTTTGAAGCAACAGCTAAATTTCTCATTTTTTTTTTTCTTATTTCTCCTAAAAGAATCTTTTTTCACATTTTAGGAATTTATTATGGCATATTCCAGGTAAACCATGCAGTTACTTCTAGCAAATTTCACATTTGAGGAGAAGAAATGTGGTCATATGACTCTAAACAGCCAATCATGAAACAAGACAGTCTACTACACTACTTCAAGTTGGGGGTGACTGCTCTTGTCCTTTAACCTGTTTTGATGCAAGACTCTCTACCTGTCTCCTTCATATTATATGGGAGCTGCATATATATGTAGTTCCCTATTAATACATAGCTCATAAATCCAATCTCATGGAGTATTTACATGGCAAGGAGCCAACTTCCTCTTCAAAAAAGGCTGCCTACCCTTTCACCCATCAACACTTTCAACATTTTGTGAGTGATTTCATCAGATCATTCTGAAACTAAATTAGATCCATATTTCAAAATCCTTTGATCTCCATATATGGTAATCCCAATGCTATCATCATCGATTAAACTAGTGGAGGTTCCAGTTTCACATCAATTTAAAATGTCCCTAGGCAGGCACATAATGACATCATCATGACATCACGCATCAACCCAGTTTGACCCCGAAAGTGTCATGGACCTAACTATAAACAGGAAGTGATGTCATCTATAATATAGATCATGTAATACCATCTGCTGGGCCAACCAAGTGTTGTAACCTTTGGAAATACTGTAAAATAGAGGTGAGTCATAAACATATTCAATATTCTTCCAAAATAAAACAGTGACTTACCTTCATAAATTTCTCTTGAGGAATGTTCAGGGCACCTTTCAAATTTTCTTCTACAAAACTTTGTAAGTTCAGTTGCATTGTCCTCCCACAAAAAAATACTACCATTCCAGTCAAGCGCCACCATAATCCACAACATGAACTAAGGAAGCAAACAAAGGACACTCCTTTCGTATAGAATTAACACCTTAAATATTTATATTTTGGAGCCTCCAGTAATATTAATTAGTGAATGGTTTTTTATTATTATTTTACATTATTTTTTTTATCTCTGAATTCTTAAATTTTTTACTTTTCTATATAAGAAGCTACATTTAAAATCATCATCAGATGAAGACTACTGGTAAGGATAAAAAGAGGAAATATGCAGGACTTAAATGCACACATGCCTATAATCTTTCCCAAATAATTCTATCACATTCTAATATAACCTCATTTTTAAATGTAATTCTTTTACTTTTCTCCTTTTTACTATCTGAACCAACAAATACAAATTGCTTTTCCAGAATCTTTAAGAGTTTTTCATTCACAAGAATGCAACCTCCATTTTTGCCTTATTTTCACAGCTTGAATAAAACTTTTTGCAGATTTTGACCCTGACAAGCTGTATGACATGCATGGGAACACACAAAAATGTGTCTGGGATTGAAAACATTATGTGATTGTTCAGTAAAGGCAATTAAAGGGCAGGAGCAGTCATCCCAAATTGAAGAAGTGTAGTAGACTGTCCAGTTTCACGATTGGCTGTTGGGAGTCACGTGACAATCTTTTTTCTCTTCAGATGTGAAATTTGCCAGAAATAACTGCTTGGTTTACCTTGAATATGCAATAGTATAGTCATAAAATGTAATGAAAGATACTTTGAAGAGAAATAAGATGAAAATTGTGTTATTTAGCTTTTTCTTCAATATAAGTTTGGGGGGACTGCTCTTTACCTTTAAACAATCACTTCAGACAGTTCCGGTTCTTCCAATGTACACAGGGGCACAGGGAGGGCGAAGGTGACGTGGAAATAATTGCCAGTTACAAAAATGACCCTGCCCTTACTTCTTAATTCATCCTTATCTAGACACAATCCTAGTTAAGCCCTCAAGGTATACCCTGGTACTAATACAAGGTCTAAAGATATAATCAAAATACTTCTCAGCCGAGTACATGATACTTAAAATGTGATATTTTCTTTTATCTTAATTTTATGTCAATTTAAGTGCTGTGCCAATGAAGAATTTCTGTAGACTTCCAATAAAATTGTAGTTTGGGATGAAAAATGACTATCTCTATAATTCCTCAAGCATTCAGATCCTTCCAATAATTTCACCCAACAAGTCTCCCCACTCCGTGGAATTTTCTGTCTAACCCAACAGTTCCGGAGAAGACTGCTATTGAATGGATTGTTCCCTTAGCAACTAATTTTCTAGTACACCAGAATTCCTCTTCCCTAAGATCGATGAAAATTTTCACAGGCTTGGAACATTTTTCCTCTGCTGAATTTGTGGAAGGATCACAAAGCATCATGGGAGAATTAGCAAATGGCACTACCTACGTCCGGATTTTCACCTGATCAGATGAAAACCATTTTCTGCTGAAACAGGTTCTCTCTCCAACTGTCTTTTTACCAAAGTCAAACATACTACAAGTTGTTTTTTGCGATAAAATATTCACAATTGCGATGAATTTTTAATCAGTCATTTCATCCGCAAAAATTTAGTCAGCAGATATGACCACGTAACCTTTCACCCTGACAATCCAGCCGGCAAGATGTCCATGAACACTGATGACCTCAGAGTGAGATCAATGACATCATACATGACCATGCTATCACATTTCAATTGTTCTGTGAACACATGCATTGTACATTAGTGTAACCATAAAAATGATAACTGCACTTCTCAAATCAAACAATAAACTTCATTTCTTTCATTTAATCTCCTATCAAAATGCCATGGCAACTTCAATGCCACTGTAAGTCACCTTCTTGACTCACCTTCTTGAAGGTCAAATATTGCACTTGTAAGTGCAGAACTTTTTTCTCCTTTTTGTTTTATTTTTATTAAAATATCCTTTTGTCTATTATTTGAATTAAGTAACAGTTTTACCACAATCAACGTATCTTATAACTCTACCATTACTACCTTCACCCCTCTATTGAAACATTGAAGACATTAATGGAGTAACAAAGAGCACCACATTAATCCTTTTGGTACCATGCACTGTATACTGCCTTCACCTCTCAGCTTAGGCACATTATCAATGTATAACATTAGAATGAACGGTCATTATAATTCCTAATAACTCCTTCAACATACCTTCTATAAAAGAAGTTTCGTACATTAAAGTTGTTCAGTACAACATATTCTTTCACTTGGTATAACCCTTGTCTGTTTTAAGAGGTCCATGGCCTATAGTAATCTGGTGACTTGCAGTGGCATGTGTCCTCAACCTAGCCTAACAGAACTTACTGTAGGCCAAAAAGTACCATCAAGCTCTTGTTTCACTGTTCAACTGCTCAGGCATATCTTCCCATTGACTTGATTCATTTATGAAGTCATCATTTTTACTTTCCCACATCTTTTCCCCTCAAACCCCTCCCCCAGGCTGGTAAAACTTGCACAGTGATGTGCAAACCAAACCTCCATCTCTCTTCCCCCCCCCCCCCCCCCCCCCGGAAATCAATTATACTCTGGCTACAGGTCTGAGCCTCAGTCCACTGATCAAAAACTTGCCCAGGTCCAGTAACTTTGATTAAGGGTGCCTTAGGGGCAAGAAAGGCTCAGAGTCCTCTGATTATAACAAATTTAAGTATCTATCTTAGGTGGCAGACAGTGCATGACAGGCAAACAGTTCATATAGTGTGTATGTGTGTGTGACAAAGAATTGTAAGAATTGTGCAATCGAAAGTGCCTTCTACCAGAGCCAATTAAAGCATCCTTCAGCTTCAGAGGGAGAACTAGATGGACAATTTTTTTTTCCCTGTTATTTCTTCCTACTATTGAACACAACGCTGGCAAAAAATGTACAAACAATTTTTTTCTATAGTATATGAGGTAAGGTATGATGCACCTTCAAAATATTATCTGCCAATCAAGAATAATAGTCACCTAAAAGAGGTTATATGTAAATATCACTTCGTTTGAAAGAAACAAGGTTCTCACACAAAGGTGTTCACTGTTTCAAATTTACAAATGGAGCAACATGTACATCTAACTTGTTTAATATGCAATAACAAGTACATTTTGTTGGAATGATAACGATAAAAGTTTTTTTCTACTTTTTTCCCATCTTGAAACAATATTAAAATATGTCCCTTTAAAAAAAGTAAGTCAAGATACTTCCCCTTGCCTCATCTTCCCTTCTCTTCAACCCAATCCCTCCTTAGCTGCTTGGAGCATTAGACTTGCAGTCAGGAGGTTGGGAGTTCGAATCCCAGCTGGGTCATATCCGAAAACTTTAAAAACAGAACCTACTGCCATTGTGCTTGGTGCTCAGCATAAGTAATGGGAGTAGGGAAAACAAGTCAGTGAGCCACAACTGGGAAAAATGGCAGTGCCCAGCCTGACTTGAACCAATAGGTTGGGAACTGGGATGTTAAACTCCATCCAACCTAACCTGACCTTAGCTGCTCTTCTCCCCTACCTTCCCAGCCTTTCTCTTCACTATTAAGGTATTTTTGGAATGAGCCTGATCCCATTTTTTGTACCGCCTCTTTGGTTAATAAGTTCAAAAACAGGTGAGGCCTGTCAAAAAATATACCTCTTTAACTTTTTACCTCTATATTCTCTTGAACATTTTTTTTTTTTAAGTGTAGGGACAAACAAATCATTTCTAGAAGGTGGTCTCCTTACTCTTCTATTTCTTGTTTCAAAATTTGAAAAAAAAAAAGAGTTATAAACCTGGGGAAGTATACTCTTTGACCTCAATTTGAACTTTGAAATACTCTTTCTACAATTCCCAAGATTCTATTTTCTTAAAAGACCTTAACCTATTCCAACTGTCCTTACAATTTGATTTCATTAAGAATACAGCTAAAAGTGTCCACCATACCAGTCTCTCACCTTACCTATCCTCCCTGTCCTCCAAGGTATCCACAAGACATCAAATCAAATCAGCAGATTATTAAACACAAAGTATCTTCAAAGTCATGGTGTGCCACCACAGGCTTTAAAGGGGAAATGCAGTCATACCTGTTTTTGAATTATTCTCCAAGTCTATCTTATTTCATGTATGGCTTTAGAAAATCATTCCAAAACACGTATTTCTTAATTCACAGGGACCATGGAGATGGGGCACCTGGGAGGGTTTTGAAAGCCCCCTCCCCTCCCAAGTTCTGCAGTAAGCATTTTGGGCTGCCTTACATTGCTGAACATATTGGGCCTCTTTAATGATTAGCTACCCTCTTCCACCACTTCAAAATTCACCTGTGGTCCTGATAAATTATGATTTAATGGGTTCTAACTCATTGTTTTTTGGATACAAATGCAATATGGAAGCTCTAAAATAAACTGAAATGTACTTCAATGAAAAACCAAAAAATGAATTGTGGTGACAATGAACTGTCCTTTCAAAATACATTTGGGGCAATGTGCATGCCCTTTAAATTAAAACCAATCTAAGAAAATATAATGACATCAATATTGAATGCATCAACAACTAATACAAATCCTTAAGTGGTATTTTATTATCATCTATATTTCTCTTCCACCTTGACAATGAAGAACAGGTGAAAACATTTTCAAATTGACCTGATGATTCTTCCATTAAACTTATTTTTATATTAAATAACCCATAAAATGGTAGGAAACAAAGGGTTAAGCTATGAAACCATAAACTTGTCAAACGATAAACAACATTGTTCCAGTCAAACTCCCCAGAGCTTTTGACAAGATTTCAAAATAATCGAAGCATTTCATCTCAGCTTGATGATTGAGTTGCCCAGCACCTCCTGAACCTTTCTCTGTTCATTTATACAAGATAAGGTGGAGGTGCAGACAGAGCTGACTTTAATTTCCAAAGGAAGCGTCTACAGTAAAGCAGCCAAAAGAAACTCTTGTCTAAAATGTGCGCAACATCAGCTTGACTAGATCTAACAACCTGGTTGGAACATCTCGTAAAAGGAAACTCTGCAGTGCCCCCGAAAGATTCAACAACACAACTATAGGTCTGTATATTAAAGATTTATACATTTTCTGCGCATTGGATCACCAGGTGAGTTGTTTAGGCAGATTTGAATCATTTAAGAAGGGATGAAGAAGGTAACATGCATTGGCAAGAAATATATTCTAACAGTAGTAGAATGAGAAAGAATGATAGATGGAAAAAATTAACTAGTTTGACAGATCTGAAACAGGAAATTGTGCAATATTGCATTTTATGGGCTATGAAAGGATTTGAGAGTAACATGAAGGGGAAATATTAGGAATTGAGCCAATTTTATGTGCATTTGAAATTGGCATATTATTCGTTAAGGTGTGCATGATTTACAGTGTGTTAAAGCTTGTTACAAATATTTCTAGTGCATTTAAGCAAATTTTGGGTCCCACTTTTACTTTACACCTCAAATAAAGGAAGTAGAAAGATTTTGGGAAAGAAACAGTAATAAATCATTTCTTTTATGGATACATTTAAACTGTTTTTCCAGAGGTGGGTTTTTGAGTAAAGCCCTCGTTAATGTGGCTAGTAATACCTGGCAAATGTATTTTTGCAAAGTGCACAGAATTTGGTTGACCTATGGCAGTTTCAATTACATAAAGAGTTTTCCCAACCTTGTTTTGAAATTTGTTTGAAACATTAGCTTAAAATGCCTCCCTATACCTGTATTTGACATTGTTTATACAAAGGACTGGTTTCACAGCTGTAACATTCAACCAATACAGCAAAACTTGCCTACTTTCAAATTATTTATTTCTGCTGTGAAATTTTAGATTGACTCCAGATATTGAAAGTCTTCCAAGGTGTACACATGCTTAAAGAGAAGCCAATGGGTTTCTAGTAAACAATTCTATTTAAAGAGTTTTTTGTGCTATAAATTATTTTTTATTCAGAATTATAAGCCGTGTTCCCATTTGATCCAGGGAGGTGGATCAAAGGTGTTTTATGAACACATTGCGCAAGGCGAAAAGGTCACCAATGTTTAAAAGTCGGCCTGCCATGCATTTCATGTCGATGTATCACAAAAACATACATGAGTGTAACCGGAGATCCAGGGTCACTTGATCTACCGATGTGTTCCCATTACAAACTTTGATCCAGCGCGGTGGATCTGATCTACCCCGAACGGTCGATCAAAATCGGTGGATCTTGATCTTGAGTGAGTGTTGTTGATCTGCGTTCCCATTAGTGTTTGATCCACCTCGGTAGATCAAGATCCACCTCCCTGGATCAAATGGGAACACGGCTGTAGCAACCAGATTGTGAGTGGTGGTCATATTTTTGAAGTGGTTTCTGTTTAAGAAAAGACACTGCAATAACTATAGTAAAATCAGTCATTTTCAATATCATTTTTTAAAGCTTGGTCTTGACACAGGTGCACAATTGTTGGTCAGTAACATGCATATTTTTTTTCTTTTTGCAGTGGTGAGCAGCCACAACTGCTTGCCTGAGCCAAACATCAGAGCTACATCTATGATTTTATCATAAAGTGGTCTTTAACTGTGCACTTTTCTTTTGCTCAATTACATATTGGTTCTTAAAAAAGACCAGGATCAGTTTTTTTTTCACTTCATTTCCGATTCCTGAGCTTACAACTGATATTTTTTCGCCCAGTGTTATCTGCACATTATTGAGCTTTTAAATTGGAATTCCTTGCCATTCCTTTGTATTGTTATGTATTACTAATCATGTTATGCTGAAAGGTTTGTAAAATAATGAACTTCGTATTCATATTGAAAACTTCTCCATTCCCACTTCAATTAAGTAGCTATACTATATATTGAAGGTTTTGTTTATGAAAAGCAATTTTAACCATACCATTGATAGATGGTTGCAATGATTTTGCTCTTCACAACTTACTTTCTGTGGTATTTCTCATGGTGACTCCAGCCAAATTTACCATGATGTGTAATCTTGACAATGCTCCATATGACATGAAATGCATCCGCAGAGTTACAAATCCTTCTAGCATCCAGATATTTTCTTATTTCTTGCCATGTATGTCAAATGCAGATTCCCTTTGGGCAGTTTCTTTCTGAAAAATAGAAAGGTATAGGACAATTATTCATTTAATAGTAGCTGAGACAAAAATGCTTCCCACAAAATGCTTTTGGCAGTTTCTTTCTGAAAAAAAAGAAAGTATAAAACAGTTCATTTTATAGTAGCGGGACAAAAGTGCTTCCCACAAACCAAACATAAAGAGCAAGAGCAGTCACCCCAACTTGAAGTAGTTCAGTCCTTTCCTAATTCATGATTGGCTGTTGGCTTCAACTGTGAAATTTACTGGGAGTAATTGCAGTCTCTCTGACATTACTGGGTGGAAAAATCACAATAAAGTGTTAGCTCCTTAAAGCCCCGGAGGGGGGAGGGGTGGTTCAGAGAGGCACAGGGTTAAAGTTTCAGGGTCATGTTTAGAGGAGGGCATGGGACTAAATGTAGATGACAGACAGAAAAGAGGACAGCTAGGCAAAATGCTGGAGTGACTTTGCCCGACTTTGCCCCCAAACCTAGCTAATATCCCAATTAAGGCAAGCCTACATGAACTGTATTTTCAAAGTAGGGATCCAATGTTATACATTATAATTGAACATTGCAATGTTGAATTGGACAAAGGTGCATTAAAAATCACATACCTTCTCGATAAATGTTTCATAAATGACAGAAAAGGGGACTGCACCTTACACCAAACTCCATTCAGACCATTATGTATGAAATCACCTCATTAAGAATGCAATTAACCTGCTTAGTTTTAAATTATCAGTGAGGAGAATTGTATGTATTCCAACTGGAAGTATAGTCACGCTCGACCAAACTGCTTTAGAATCAGGACAATTGCAGGGTAGCCTAAATAGCAAGGCTTACATTTTTTGGGGGGGGGGGGAGAGGGGGCAGCCATACACTAAAATGCACTAAGCTTGCCACACACTACACAACTTTGCAAGCTGCAACTCAACTTGATCTTCGCTACAACTTTGATTGGCGTTGTTAAGACCAGTTAAGTCCCACTGACTCAAGTCAGGAAGAACCAACATGTTGGTTCTTCCTGACTGAAGTTGGCATGACTTAAAACTGGTCTTACAAATGCCAATCGCAGTCGTAAACTCATGCACATTTAATGACTGTTGGAGATCCAACAATCGAGTTGAGTTGCAGTGTTCAAAGTCGTGTTAGTGTGTGGCTGGCTTTAGACAATGACCATTTCTCATTTTCTAAGGAGGGAGATTTGCTTGGAGTGGCTACATGTGGGTCTGGGATGTTTACCATGAGGGAATAAAGTAGTGAACAGTGTATGAAAATATGAAAGGTATAGGAATTATCCTGTATTTTACTTAATGTACCCCAGGCTTATAAGTCTAGAACTTGACACTAGAAAATGATAAAAAGGTATACAAATTCTTAGAAATACTAGATTAATACCCATCTTATTCATTCATTGCTAAGATCTGCTTTAAAGGCCTTATCCCCTCAGCCCAATCAGTTCCAATTCTCCTAACCTACTCAAGACCCTACCACGACTGTCTATACTACTCATCCTCATCTAAACACAATCTCAGTCTATTGCTTCAGGGCAAGTATACAAGACTCAAGTGTGTAATCAAAACTCTCTCATTACAGTACATGCTAAGTAATATGACTACATTATTCTGCATTTTTTGAACTTGATGTATATCAAAGGATTGTGCCAGTGAAGCATTAATGTTGACTACTACAAAAATTGTGATTTGGGGTGAGAGTTGATTGATTCTTGCAACTGAATTCAGTACTAAAAGCCACCTCTGTCTGCCTCCACCCTGCTGTAGGAAGTGATTATGATTCTATCACCCCTTCCTCCCCCCTTCACTGAGAAATCCTGTGGGGAAAATTATTTTATCACATTGAAGTTACAAAGAATGACAGAAAAAGTGGTAGGTTGCAACAACATGAAGGATGACAAAATGCCAATTCCAGCAATATGGGAATCATTTGAAGTATTTTTTTCCTTGGTAAACACAATGCCAACTGACATGGTGACACCCTGCTTAGTTGGTGTCCATATTGTCAAAATATGGTGCATGGGTACTATTATGACTCCCAACCTTAAAAATTAGTTATACCAAAACTCCTGTCATTGTTTAACTGTTTTCAAGTCTGAAAATGCATGTGTGAAATTTTGTCAATCTTCGTTATGACTATACTAACAAGAGACCCCTTTGTCCAGAGTAGTACATGGATTTAATACAACACATGTCAGTGCATGTGAGTAGTAACTACATAGTTAAATATGTTTTAGCAATTCCCTGGTATTGAATCTCCACATACAGTTCTGGGAGAAACTTCCTATTGGTATGAGCAATGGGAGTAATCCCTCCAGGGAGCACTTTGGGTATAAACATGGTACTGTCAAGATGAAATACCATCACATATGCATACACTGGCACAAACTTAGGAAACATGGAAATACTCTCATAATTGGTGAACATGACATAATTACACTCTCTGAGAAGCATGGAACCATACCTTCTTAAAGGGCTCATCCTCTCACCCCAGACTTCCAGTATTCGTAGTAGTGAACAGAAATTGTCAATTGGCTTTGGCTCTTTGATTGACGACAAGTTCAAAAATTGCACTTTGGGGGGAATCTAAGTATGCATGATGCTAGATTGAATAGCAACTTTCAGCCAACCCCAGTTGACCTTACTCTCAAACCAGAATCTATCCATGGTATATTTTCATTTATATGCATGATCACAGTTTTTTCTTTGTATGCCATATTGATGCAATTTTCACACAAAGTTTCCTTTCACCTTTTGAGTCATGGGATTCAAAGTGTGTGGCAGTTATACACACACTTGAAGTGGTGGAGACACATCATCAACCCCCCCCCCATCCCAAGTGTTTGAAGCACTGTGCATGGCCATGACACAGATCCCCTTAGTGGTCAAAGTGCATTTTAAAGCGGCTCATTGAGTTAGTTCATAAAAGTTAATTTTTCTTCACATACCAATGACAAATGGTCAATCTTAGACAATCCCCATATCCTACAAATAAAAAACTGTTTTATGTGTGAGTACTTAACGGTTCAATTTGCTTTTCAAAAATTCATGACCAGACACTTTTTTTCAAATTGTGCACAAAACCATTACAAGTCAGGACTTTACAAAATTCAAAATTTTAGCTTTTCCTGTAACTATTGGATATTAAAGATGACTTATTATGCTATCTATAAGCATTGTCATGTTTTGGTGATCCTTTATAACTCTCATTAAAGAGGCTTATTGAGTTGATATCGATAACTTAATGAGAGTCTCAAAGGGTCACTATCACATAAAAATGCTTATAGTTAGCATAACCAGTCAAGTTTCAAGTCCAAAGGCACAGAAAAGGCTAAAATTTTGAATTTGCTTGTGTCCTGATTTGTAACGGTTTTGTGCATAATTTGAAAAAGTGTCTGGTCACGAATTTTTGAAAACCGACTTGAACCGTTAAGCACTCGCTAATAAAACAGTTACTTTTGTGTAGGGTATAGGGATTGTCTAAGATAGACCATTTGTCATTGGTATGTGAAGAAAACTCAATTGGTTTGGAAAAATTTGTTGAATTTCATGAACCAACTCAATGAGCCGCTTTAAAGGCATATTTTCATCATCCCAAACAGTTCCAATTCTCCCAACCTACTTACTTCTAGCCCCTCCCACATTTATCTAAAACTCATCTTTAATCCAGACACAATCCTAGTTTATTGCTTCATGGCTTGTCACAGTGCCCATACAAGTCCATAATTTGTAATCAAGACACTCTCAGTGCCCATGCTGTGTAATTTAGCAATGATGCATTGTTTGAATGTGATGCCAATCAAAGAGCTGTACCAATTGAGAGTTTTGATATATGTGTACTGAAACTGTAGTTTGGGGTGACGAATGACTGCCTTTAAGGTATCGATATCAACTCAATGAGCCCATTTAATATGCACCAGACTGAGTGGCCTTTGTTTGACCCAGTGATCTCAGGTCTCACAAGGTTAAAGAAAATCTTGGCAGATGACACCATTCCACCTTTGTAATTTCTTACAGATCAAATATTTCTATTTGTACACAAATCCTAGATGTATAAACAAGAATTGTTCACACAAAGTTCTATGATCAAAACTTTATGATTAAGTTAGCACTGCAGACATAAAGTGAAAATGATTTCTTATAGCTTTTCCAGTAACACCTAGCAGTAACACCAAAACAGTGAGCTAGACTGAATATTTTCATTGCTTTTATTTATGATCTGAAGGCTAGTTTCCACAAAAATCAGGTTTCTGCATGACTGCCATATGAAATCCTATGATGCAATTAGCTATGGTTTCCTGAGCAATGTTAAGAAATTGAAGAATCAAAGAAATCGGCAGCATTATTAAGCATGGCTATTTTAGTGTACCCTCAAACTTCTAAGAGTACGAAAACCTGTCAAAATTTTTGCATGTATACACCTACTTCCGTCATACCTACAATCCTGGACAAAAATACATGGGGCAGTCCCCTGCTCCCCCGTTCAATGTTGCAATTTTTGAAATTTTTAGAATATTTTGTCGAGAACAACATTGAACTAGGGGGGGAGGGAATTTTGGAAAACCAACAAGTCTTTGCATACGTGTAGCTACATTTGGGCAAAAATGTCCCATCACTTTTGTCCAGGATTGTCTGAACTGCTGTACACATATATAGGAGAGCGCACATATACTGTAGATCGTGTTGAAGCGGTCGCATTCTTGTGACAAGTTTGAAAGCAGTGATAGGAAAGTCGTGTTAGGGAAGGAAACAGTAAAATTCTCCATTTTGTAATCTAGGAAACAAAAAGTTTATTTAAGTAGTTAATAAACTTACAGCTGTTTCTCATGAAATAATTAAAAACATTATTTAATCAATGCCAAAGCGCAACGATTCTTTCATTCAGCCGAAAGTAGGAACATTAAAATAACCAGTTTGGACTTTGGACTTTGGACTTTTGAACTTTAACCAGACGATTCTTTCATTCAGCCGAAAGTAGGAACATTAAAAAAACCAGTTTGGACTTTAGAAATAAGCCACAGACTAAAGAAGAGGGTGCCTTGCTCTGACTGCGATCTCTAAACTAGGGTAAACCAGACAATGTACCATTGTTTTTATTATTTTTTTCACCAATCATGACGTCATAAACATACAAAACTGGGGCATGTCAAGATGGGTTTCACATTACTGCAGTAATAAATAGTTTTCTCCAATGTAGTTTATTCCTTGTTTGCCACGGTCAACCGTAAAATTGCTGAAATTATCATTTTGAAATAGGTTCCTTCATAAAAATGTACGGTCGACCGTCAGTTCCATTTAAATACTGTGTAGGTCAAGGGCAGATTGTCGTCAGGTCAATGGTAGATCTTTAAATGTGGGGTCACTATATCAAATTAACTCCAATTTCACCAGAAGCCTGTTCTCAGTGACGAATTTTGTGTTCAAAGTGTAATTTTTTCTCATTGTTTCTCATACAAGATGTTAGTTATTTTTAACTTCACATGGTATCAAGAATTTATTCCTCTTCTTTTACTTCATATTTGAATGCCATCTAAAAATTTAATGGGCACTTACACCTGTTTAGAATTCGCTCATCCCAAGCCCTGGTTTACCCAAATATCGAAACGACTGGTTAGATTAGTTTATTTCCTGTCAGCTTAGTATCATGCATGATCATCTTGAAAGTGTTGAAATCAATGATTAATCATGCCACTGTCCCTTTTCATTTATAAACTTTAACTCAAGATTTACATATTACTGCCAAAATTAAAAAATGTTTTATGCTCCTTCACTCTACGGCAGCTGTTCTGCGGTAAATCTGTATGCTCCCATACATGTGTACAGTCGTTCAGACAATCCTGGACAAAAATACATGGGACAGTCCCCTGCTCCCTCGTTCAATGTTGCAATTTTTGAAATTTTGAGAATATTTTGTCGAGAACAACATTGAACCAGGGGGGAGGGGATTTTGGAAAACCAACGAGTCTTTGCATACATGTTGCTACATTTGGGCAAAAATGTCCCATCATTTTTGTCCTAGACTGTAGTACTAATCATCAACTTTCGTTTTTCCATTATGGTCAAGTAACCATGCATTACTGTTAGATAAACTCACAAGAAAGGATAAACATGCCCAAATTAGGCTATTCCAGTGTAGGCAGAGTTACCCTGCTGTTTTATTGTGGTTATTTACAAATGAAATTTTCTCCCTGCATAGTTTTCTAATTACCAAAACCTTGTTGTGTATAATTGAAAAGGATTCTCAACCTGTGCATCAGGACAAGATAATGCACAGTCCTTTATCGCTCTTTAATGTTTTCAGTTTTAACAAGTCATTGCACACTGTATACACGAATCCGGAAGCCTAGTGATGGTCTGATTTCAGTCGGCCATAACTGGGGTCCATCACCCTTAAATCTTTCTATTTTCTTGCTAACCTCTATCATGGATGGTTGTACACTAATTTGTAACTTAAATTCTCCAAATTCACTAATTATGAGGGTTTGAAATTCATGTAAACAATAAATAAAGACGGTTTTAGGTTAATGGACCCCACTAATGGCCGCCTACAGTTGCCAAAAACAAGCGCTAATCGGATTCGTCTATAGGTGAGTGAGTCTCAAATGTGGTGTAATCACCTAGCTAGCTGTCATGAGTATAATTTCTTGCAATCTGACAGAGTATCATGGGGAAAGGTATTGATTATGTATTTAACAGTAGGAGAAGAACAGAAACAAAGGGCACTGTATGGAAGCACTATCAAGTGTTCTAAACTGGTGATGAGTGGGAGTGGTGGAAGGAATAGGGGAGGGCTATAAACATGCACATATATTTAACCTAACCTACACCCTTTGACCCGATTCTCTGTTTCCTTTGCCACTGATGTGCCAAGAAGAGTTTTTTTGTTTTTGAGTAACCAACTGTAGCATCTGCGTGGTTGCCAACCTGGAGAAAGTGTCTAAAGGCAGTGGCGGAGCTGCCATATAGTCAGGGGGGGGCGGTCGCCCCCCTGACGGACCAAAATCGTCTGTCGGCGCCCTTTTTGGGTTTTCAACATACTTTACTCTTGCACCATTTTTGGCAAAAGACAAAATTTAATAGCGTTGTTTTAAGGCGCAGATAACAAAATGTTCAAACAGCCACCGATAAATGTACTAACTGCACTTCATTCTGATGAAAAGGGTTATCTTCTGTAACATAGGGTTAGGTTTTGCCGCAAACGTATCTTCATGCTTTATACGCACTAATGAATGTTGTCGCTGTGCTAAGTTCATTGCTTCCACACCAAGCGTGATTATAAGCTTACAAAATACACAGACTGACATTAAATCAACCCTCCCGGCCAGTAAAAGATGTTGCAAAGGGCGCAGCAATAATTGTAGCGAATATAGCCCTCTTGTTGTCGGGGATAAATGTCAACATAGACAATAAAAAGACATTTTTCAAGATCATTTGAAGAGAACATTCAGGTTAAAGTAAAATAGAACTGTTATAATTGTGGTAATGATTTAAGAGTTGTAATGAGTAATTTTCATTTTGCTTTCCTTCAAGTGACCACTATCATAATAAATGGCTATTTCTGACACTGCACAATAATTCTATGAAAATGCTTATTTCTGTACTTCCGAGGTCTAAAATGCCAGAACATTGCATCAAAAAAGCTTAAGTTTAGGAGACTTCTATTTATTATGAATTTGGTATCTAGAAAGCCAAGCAGACCTCGTCTTGGCTATTTCTTTTGATGTACTTAATAAATGGCTATTTCAGAGTGGTCGCATGATATAAATTACCTCATTTAATTTTTCTTCGTGTACTTATCTTGATTTCCAGGTGCCAAAAATGTACACCTAACGGTGATTTATTTCCATAACTTTTTCCCTCAGTAGGAGTGCTTGCTATTTTGCTCTAGCAGGTTTAATCTTTACCTTCAAAGAGTGGCCATAATTACATTTAAATCTTAAATGGAGACCTGACAATAACACACAAAATATAATAACTGCCTTCATACTAGAATGTGGAAGAGAAGGATAGAAACATGCGCGTCCGCGGGTAGGGCAAGGGGGGGGGACTTTCCCTCCCCTGGAAAATAAATAAAAAAACCTGAAAAAACGAAGAAAACATAAAGAAAAAGACGAAGAGAAATGAACATCAATATTTCTTAACAGTTCACTCAGTGTTTTCCCTATTTATATGCGGTAAATAGGATTTAGAAATGTCATTTCCATCGATCTGAGCGTCATTTTGGGCCAAAATATTCTTGCGCTCTGTGCCAACTCATGGTGGTGCAGAGCTTTCCCCCTACAAGAATTTAGTCCCCCTCCCCCCAAATTTTCTTCAGCGGAAGCCCATGGATAGAAATTTTAACATGTTTTAATAGAAAAACTTGCTGAGGAGAAATGTCACATTAGTCTTCTACCAGGTGAAAATCAAAATAATGGAAAATCTGAAAAGCTGTGGCTTCGATCGTGCGGAGGATCAGGGTATTTACTCCTTCGAAGCTCCCCTGCAGACCATTTTCGCCCCCTCTGACCGAAACCCCTAGCTCTGCCACTGTCTAAAGGACCTTCAGATGTATTATTGGTGCAACAGCTAAAGTGAATATTGTTGTTCTACTAAACATTTTGTTTTTTTCCTGAATTCAGTTTTGGGGGTCATGGTAAATTGGGTGTTAGGTGCATGGTAAAGACATGCAGCTAATTGAAAGTAACACCATTTAGTGGGACAATCTGCAAATGGCTTTAATCCTTCATCTTCATACCATTTGCCCCTTCATGTGTGTGACTGATTGTATTCAAATACTGTTTTTTGTTTGTTTTTTTTATTCAAGTGTATATATTTTTTTTTACACAGCTCAAAACAGAGACTTCTACCACAGTGCACCAAGCTGGGGGTCACCATGACTGGAAAAATATTTTTAATGATATTCCTAGCAACTCATCTGGGTTTGACTTTAGGAAGTAATTTCCGCATGTTTGATAATTCTGGTGGATGTGACTGTCCATCCAAACATCCTCAGCAAAAGTTTTGTGACGACAATCTAGGTGAGTCTGCGCATTTTCATGAATTGCAGATACCAGTCCATAATGTGATGCTAACATACAAGTTGTCCTGCTTTTTAAGGTTACAGTTGGATCTAGGGTCCCCAGAATTTTGGTGGCAGTTTCACTTGGTTTTGGGTAAGCCTATGACTAGATCATAATCAGTGTGTTAATACAGCAGCACCTTTCACTCAGAGGTATATACCAGCTCTCGCTCTCATTTTTTATTTTTCAAAAGAAATTGGACGTTTTTTTTTTTTGTTTTTTTTTTGCTGCAGAATCTTTTTCTTGATTCCATCAAACATATTTCCACAATATCCCAAAGGTTTACAACCCCAAGTTTTCTGACCCCAGGTCTAATGGATTGTCACTAAGATAATTCGGAAATTGGCAATGCCAATCATAAACTTATCCATTTCATGCTGCAAAGAATTGAAGTACAGTTCCATTCAAAATTTTACCCTCAATTACTGTGGAGGCAATTCAAAACAGGAAAAAGCTGAATTACAACTAAAAGGTGTAATACTTGAAGAAAAGTATCTCAGGCGCAATGTACTTTACCTTGAAACATTTCCACACATGACCAATGATGGATGAGCAGGGTGTTACCCTGGCTAGAGAAGGATGAGCCAAATAAAAGATGCAGCATGTGTAGGATAGAATCGAAGAGGAGGGAGGCTGACATTATTGTTCTGGCAAAGCCCTAGGTGTGACTACATCGTGAGGGTCTTATTGCTTCCTTGGAGATATTCGGATACAGGAACCAAAAGCTCTGAGAGCTTATATCTGCGATGAACTCTCCAAAATTTCCAGTTTCAAGTCTGCAAAGTATGAGTGCCAGGTGATGGGGGTTAATTTGGCAAAGCTTCCACTGGGACGTGTTTTTTACAGTCCAACATAGTAGATGACAATTTCTTTCAGTGAAAATTCAAGCTGTGTGGAAATAGGGTTACCCTTGTCATCCAGGATCTATGATGCCCTGTACTTTGGAACTGGCACGGTTCTGCAGCTACCTGGTGTGAATATGAAATGCTCAAGACAAACCTGTTTTTTTTTTTTTTCAAAATTCAAGGTCATCCCTTAGAAAGTTATCCCTTCAACTTATCTTTCTCTCTTTTTTTTTTCTTCTTTCTTTTCTTGTTTCAGTCATTAAAGGAACAGTAGTGGAAATAGGCAGACCTGAATCAACAGGTGGTAACCAGGGTATGAATATGGATATGGTAATAGAGGTCAGTGTTGATGAGCTTTTCAAAGGGAACGAGACCTTACACTCTGAGACTGTCTATCTCCATTCATACGGGATGTGTCGGTTTGACATGATGATAGGTGTTGGCCAGGAGTATATATTCTCAGGTATTTTAAATAAAAGAAAGGAAATATACTCAAATAACTAATTAAACCTGAAATATTTGAGAAGACTGCTCTTTTGACAAGTTTGGAAATGCCCTCGTCCTCAGGTGTAGATGGATTTGTGGTGTCTAGGCAGTCATGTTTGAGCTACATATGACTTGCTGTGTCAAGTAATATGTGAATGTATACTGATGCAGTGTGTTGGTCTCTTATTTTAAAAATTAGAAAGGAAATCCTGCATCCAAAATATTTTGTGCATTTATTCAAAGGGGGTTGGTTACAACACAAACACTTAACTTTTTCCCTAAGCAATCTCTCCACTATATTTTTGCAAGCCTTTAAAATGTTGTTTGATTTTGTTGCAAAATGTGAAGAATTGCACAATAATATTTGATGTGCATAATGGCTCAGGTGTAACCAGGAGGTAACTGGGAAAATATAGATTTATAATTATCATATATCATATTATCTCAAAAAGTGATACTCATTTATTTAAAGGGAAACAGCAAAGACCTCAACATGAAGTAATGTATAGATTGTACTGTTTCATGATTGGTTCTTGAGAGTCACGTGACAATATTTTTTACCTCAAATGCAAAATTTACCAGGTTTAACTGCAATACTGAGGCCCTAAAATATTATAAAAGACACTCTGAAGAGAAATGAAACGAAAATTTTGAAATTTAGCTATTGCTTCAAAACAAGTTTGAGGAGACTGCTCTTCCCCTTTAAAGAGTAAGAACATTTGCCACAAAGGCAAAGAGCAGTCACCCAAAACTTGTTTAAAAGCAACAGCTAATTCTCAGAAAATTCTTTTCATTCCTCTTCCAAGAGCCTTTCATTGTACTTCAGGACTGAAGTATTGCATTAGGTCAAGCACAGACTTACCTCTCTTAAAATTCATAATTCAATGTGAAAAATATTGCCACATGATTCTCAGGAACCATTCATGAAATAGATTAGACTAATCTAATACACTAATTAAAATTGGTATGACTGCATTTTCTTGTCAAAGTTTGATAAAAGTATGTAAAACATAAAAATACAAGACAACTAGGTCCAGGAAACAGGGACTCCAACACACAGCTTTCATGTTTATTTGCACCAAAGAGTGTGTCATTAAGGCAAAGAAAAACCTCAGTTATACTGCTGAAGTATTAACCTGCAACCTCTCTCAATACACTGGCTTTGGATATGTCACCAACAACTTAAGTGTAAGTCTAAGCATGAAATGCATTCTTTCATTAAAAGAAAATACCATTCCTATGTACTTTTTACTTACTTCTGTGCTACCTCTGATTATGGCACATTAAGTAACGGAATGTCGCCCTCTTTTTGAAGTTTATCCCTCCCCTGAGCTGCTCTCAGTAACCACTACAAATTTTACCAGACACAATATAGTTTTTCATTTTTATCTTTCTAAGTGCCTCGTGTTTCAATTTAGTCATGAGTAATGTAGGCTAAGAAGCCTTTAAGGTATGAAGGAATTGAAAGATTTTGGAATGCCCATTGGATTGTATTGCATCAGTGAAAAAACAGCAAATGTTTCCCAATTGCCTAAAATGTGGATAGATTGCCAAATTGAATGTTGTCTCCTCAGATTTCTCAATAAGAACCAGTACTGTATGCCTTTGTGTTCCACTTCAAGTGAAGTGGAATATCAAGGCATGTAGTATTAATCTTTACAATGCAAAAATATTTTAGTGACAAAAATTATTAAAATCATTGCAAATAAGTAAACTTTTTGATAGCATTACATTGTCTAAAGGGGAGATGCAGCCACATTAACTTGAATTAGTGTAGTAGACTATCCCGTTTCATGATTGGTTCTTAAAGATCATGTGACAGTATTTTTCCTCCTCAATTGTAAAGTTTAATAAGCTGCTTGTTTAATTCTGTGTAGTGTATGTTTTTGGCAGCTAGCTATGGCAAAAAGAGTAATGGGATGAGATAGGGATAGATAACCAATAATGATATCATTGGGGAAAACTGTTCATAAAGTACTAAAGAGGACATTTTATCCCTCTCTAATGTTCTACTTTAATTTTTTCCACATCTTATATCTTTCCATATTTTGGTTTCCAACAGCCACAGACATCTACCAACCCGGGTACTTTGTTATTCAGAGAGGGTGCAACTGGGTCCAAAAATGGAACTCATTAACAACTGAACAGATCAATGGCCTCTATGGTGACTACTATGACTGCCACTTTTGTGAGGTATGAAAATATACCCTCAGTTCTATGCTGGATAAGTCAAGCATTAAAATTTAAGCTCTTAATATTCCAGCTTCTCTTGTAACAAGGTGTTGTCATGGCACAACTCTGGGTATGACTTATCCATATTTCTCCTGCCTGGTACCATTTGATGAAAAGGCCACCTTTCCCTTTATTCTAGTAAAACCTGCTTAAACTTCTGATCTTCTGTGCAATTTTCCTGAGCCTCCCCTCCCAAGTCCAATACCAGCAGGTCAGGTGGTGAAACCCAACAGAATTTTAAATTGTCATCGACTTAATACATTTTTTTCAAATCCCCCCTCGGCTGTACAGCAAGTTTGGCAGAATGTGGTCTGGAGAGCACTGACCCACTGTATTAAATCATCACTGGAGAGGGGAATTAACTCTGGTTGGGCTTATAGGTGTTAGTTATTTCTAGACAGCTGAGCTGTTCTATGAGAGAAATTATATCTCCAGAAAGTCTGCCCAAAAGGTGGGTTCTCTGAGAAAGGTGAATGAATTCCCATCATGCACGGCCTCCTTCCTATAAATATGGGTATGGATGGCATTCTCTTATCATTGTTTGTTTTTTATGCTTTTTTATGTACTTCTAATTGGAGCAAACACATAATTACCATTAAGTCAGAAAGGGGATCTCCCAAAATATAGACAATTCATTCAAATCATGAACTCTACTCTCATTGATAAACTTTAAAATACCCCTTGCCACCGACATTCAAGACACAACCACCTCCTAACCACAAGAGAAAACCCAGAAGTTCAATTTATGTTACTGCAAAAGATTGAAAAATTAAGGAAGGAATGGTCAGGTGATACATTCTTCTCATTCATTTCATTGCAGATATCAAAGACTCAGACACAATCAAACCCTTTTGAAGACTACAGTTTCCTCCAGAGGTCTCCAGTAGATGGCAGGGATGAACCAATAGGTTCGTGCTACCACAATCAGCAAATGGCAATGACAATGAGAACATACGAAGATTGTGAAACCCTATACTCAGCTTGTGTAGTGAGGGAAAACGATTGTCACTGGCTAGAGAATCGTGAATACCGCAGGTGCATGAAGAAACGGTCAAAGGAAGTAAAGAAGGGACGTAAAAACAAAGCTAAAAATGCATCACCCCCACGAAGACACAGGAAGCCTAAGTTGGGTAACCGAAGGACAATCCCTTAATAATACAATGGAAGCATTTCGAAAGAAAGCATAGAACATGCTTCCTGTCTCACGCAGCACAATTTTCTTATTATAGCTTTAGAGTAGTTGTAATACTGAAAAATGCAGAACACTGGGTAGCTCCCGATAGGGTCAACAGCTTACCAAAAGTCATAGGTAGGTAGGTATATCCTTAACCCTTTACCGTTGTGCTCCAATAGGGGCATAATTGCGCGCCTCGGGAGTGGGCGGAAAAGCAGACGTAGCATGGCCCGCATCAGCTTCTGTAGGTTATTGACCCCGTGACCTTAAACTATTGTCCCTCTCGTTGTTTTGGCCGAATTTCCGGGTAGCTACTCGCAGTTTCGAGCTCCGCGTGAATCAGTAAAGATGGGTGACAGCCGCACTCTCTGTATGGGTCCAAAAGGACCCAAACAACAGTAAAGGGTTAATGATAAATATATAGAAGTTTAATCCTCTTACCCCAAACAGTTCCAATTCTCCAAACCTACTTTCATAACTGTCTACAACTCATCTTCTTCAAGATACAGAACTGCTTGAGGTGAGAGGATGGCATTTGGCAATTAGCCGAGACTGGACTTGGAAAATACCAAACATCTTGTGATCACAGGTTCCATGCCCTTTGCTACTACCTGTTTATACCTTTTGAAGGGCAGAATAGATAATGACACCAACAGAGACAGAATTTAAGATCTATTTGTTATTGAAAGCAATATATGATGCTAAATGGCAATACAAAATGGAGAAGAATGGAGAGTCATTTAAGAAAGCTATTGGCAATTCATGTCACTGTGAGGGCACTTAAAAAATATGTAAAGAGCTAAACCTACACAAAAGTGCAACCTTTAGTTTAAAGGGCCGCACCTCTCACCCCAAACTACAATTTTGCACAGGGGGTACCAAAATTCTCAATTTGCTCAGCGTTTTGATTGACAGCTAATTTAAACAATGCAGAGTACCAAAGCTTATATTACACAACATGAACAGTACTGAGAGTGTTTTGATTATATAAATTGAGTTTCCTATACTCACCTTGAAGCAATAAACTAAGATTGTATATGGATGAGGATGAATTTCAGATAATTGTGGGAGGGGCTTCAGTAAGAAGGTTAGGAGAATTGGTATTGTTTGGGGTGAGAGAACTGGGCCTTTAACTCACATTGTATGTTGCAGTTGGTGAATGACTAGAATGACACTTATTTTGGGGAGGGGGATGGATTGAAGGTGAACATAACTGTGACTGCAGGACTTTGATAAGAGCGAATTGAAAAGTACCCTCAACCAAATTTAGCATGATAATGGTTAACGCAACTATACAAGTTACTCTCTTGCCCAGCATGATCTACTTGTTAAATATACAGATTCTAGAATTGATAGAAATTTTGGAAGAACTATTTCACCATCAAATTGATAATTTTTACTAGCTTAAATTGTAATAGGGAATTAATTTCCCCTAAAAAGGGATAAAACTGACAATAAGTAACTATTCATTTGCTACCTTATTTGGCAACAATTTCAAAGTATGGAAAAAATTGCTGCATATAACATTAACCATCCACAGCCCAGTGTTACACTTTTGATGCAGAGGAAGAGCGCGGCCCACACAAGTCTTCACTGTTTCACGCGGAGCTCGAAACTGTGAGTGGCTACCCGAAAATTCGGCCACAACAACGAGAGAAACAATAGATTAAGAACACAGGCTCAATACCCTACAGAAACCGATCCAGGACATGCTACGTCCGCTTTTCCGCCAACCCCCGAGTTGCGCAAATATGTACCGATTGGAGCCAGGTACTGGATGGTTAAACTTTTTTAGTTACGCTTGACATATTTGTTAGTTGTTTCCAAATTTAGTTTCTTTTTTTGCCTAAAGTAAAAGGAAAGCTACAAAGTTATCATATCAGTTCTGCAAGGTAAAGCACAACTTCTTTTAAATTTTACCCCCAAAATTGGTTTTGCTCTAAGGAAACATTTTCCCAATTTTATTCTTTCACTTTGTTTGTGCTGTCTCCTCAAAAGTTGATAATTTTAGTAGAAGCAGGTCTTACAGGGAAACACTGCATTTGTTTTACAAGGAAATTTAATCCTTTCTAAACCAATATTTATTGCCAAAGAGTGATAAATAGTTAAAAAATAAGGCAGTATGGTAGCCTTCTTTTCACAAAATAAGTTTCCCTCACATAAAAATTCAGTTACTTGTTGAAGAATAATTTGTTCACCAAAACTTTCTACATTTCAAAAGATGCAACTTCCAGAACTCCTCTTGTGCATAATACCCTAGTTGTGCATAGACCCCTATCCAGAAAACTGGAAAGGGGTCTATCCTACACTAATTTAAAGTCCCAGCCCTCCTTACCACAAACAGTGCCAATTCTCCTAACCTTCTTAGTTAGGTCCCTCCCACAATTGTCTGAAATTCATCCTCATGAAGATACAATCTCAGTTTATTGCTTCAAGGTGAGTATAGAAATATTCAATTTATGTAATCAAAACACTCTCAGTACGGTTCATGCTGTGTAACATAAGCTTTGGTACTCTGCATTGTTTAAATTAGCTTTCAATCAAAGAGCTGAGCAAATTCAGAATTTTGGTACTCCCTTACCAAAATTGTTGTTTGGGGTGAGAGGTTTGGCCTTTTAAATTTGGGTAACCTTTTTTTTTAAAAATAGTATCCCAGAAACCATCTTAAAATGCACCTTATGAGGGTTATCAATCTAGAGAGTTGCACATTCTAAAGTTTTTACTAGTTATTTTATCTGTTGCATTTGGTATTAGTATAGAATTCAATACAAGTCGTATCGTATCAAGTACATTTGCTTCCTTTCTTTTATTTTGATCTTTTAATGGACATCATTAAACTCACGTGATAATGAATGCACTGATGAAGTCAGTCTGACATCTGACATGTCAGACTGGCAAGTAGGAAGATAGCCTGCATAGCCCTTTCAATGAACCCAAAAGTTGATCACCTTATCATTCATGATCATTCACCACAATCGGTCTATTCCTGAGGTAGGTGGTGCTCATTGACTCAATCTTTGCAACGCTACGTTGAACACAAAGTCGTTTAAACCAAACAAAATTATAGGCTTATTACGTCCATGAATATTTCAAATTATGAAAGTCTTCATCATGGACAGTCTTTTCCAAAGGATGACAACTTTCATCAAAGAGTTGGTTTAAAAGCAGTACTCTTTGGTTGAAAGTATCAAACTATCGTTTCTCGTGGCTGTGAGCTGGGTTGTTAGTAATTAACCAACGTACTGTGTGTGTATGCTTGCATGGTACAACACGATACCCGAGTCGAATAACATGAACCGCTGTGACACTGTGTACTGTTGTACAATGGTACAAGTGTTTGCTTGTTAAACATTTAATAGCCTTGTTTAAACTGATCCACATAAAGCTACGTAAATTATGAAGTTTGTGTTGGATTTCAATGCAAGTTGAAATGATTTTGGCTCCAACCACCGCAGACATTGGCTTTTCATAGCCATGAGCTGAAGGAAAAGACTTCAATTATGTTGGCAGGTATGATAGAACTAAACCATGCACCTGCTATTTTAGCCAGGCCTTGAGTTTCCGAAAAAGTCATGGTTGTCCATTTTTCACATATTTTTACACAATAACACATTTTTTGAACAATAGCTAAAGAGTAATTCTCTATTGTGTTCATGTATTATTGAAGAAAAAAAGGTATGATGTTTGAGTCGCAAAAATAACTGCAGTCTCAGTGAAGTATTGTATGATGGAGAAAGTGTTGAGCTGATTATTGTCAGTAGTATACTTCTTTAATCAGACAGAAGCAAGTTGCTTTTTAATTCATTCTGAGAAAAAATGTCTGTCTATTGCACTAACAACTTTCAACTTTTGGTTGTCCATATGGAATTGTAGTTGTCCTTGACAATGGTGGAACAACCATGAGAACTGAGTCCTCTACCCCCCCCCCCTGCCTTGTACCACTGCATTGTAAAAGCTTACCAGAGATCTACTGGGGGTAAATAGAGATTAAATGTGTAAAGAGAAGGCAATAAGGAAGTAGAACAGATCTTAGTTTTAAATATGTAGTTGATCCATATCTTTGTTCCGCATAAAAAGTGGGCGGTATCAAACTAAACCTTGGGTAACAGCCACCTACAATTGGTTTATGATGAGGGGGAGGGGTACTTTAAAGGGTGGGGGTGAATATGTATTAGTCAATGGCAACTTGTTTTTTTTTATTTTTTCTTTTTGCAAGTGGGGTGAAAAAATGCAACATGGGCTTGAAAGTTGCATGCCCCACCTACCATGACTGCTGAGGCCTGGAGAGAATGCATTTACTTTATTAATGCTTTACTGTTGTTTGGGTCCTTTTGGAACCATGCGGAGAGCTCGGCTGTCACCCATCTTTACTGTTTCACGCAGAGCTCGAAACTGCGAGTAGCTACTGGAAAATTCAGCCACAACAACGATAGAGACAATAGTTTAAGGTCATGGGGTCAGTGGCCTACGGAAGCCGATGCGGGGCGGGCTACATCCGCTTTTCCGCCCACTCCCGAGGCGCACAAATATGCCCCGATCGGAGCACAACGGTAAAGGGTTAAGATACATATGAGAAGACCATCTTGAAGGGTTGTCATACTAGTAATGGAAGGCAGAGTTTTTGCTGTGAAATTACCTCACGTTTGTACTTGAAAGACAGACATGCCCCACCATCCCCAGACAAGGATACTTAGTCAGCTGTACCTAGTAGTCCAATGGAATTCCTTTCTAAAATACACTATGTGCTATCTGAGAGGTGATGAATTTCACAAACGAAAGGAAATTGCCAAGTATACCAATTGCATTTTAAGTGACAGACTCAACTAATGAAGCAGAATAGTGAGGGCGCTGTCCAAAAGAAGGGTGAATATCCTTTCATGTATATGGCAAGGAAAATGTTCTATAATTAGAAAAGCCAAGTTCTTACATCAAAAACCAAGTGTATTGGTCACAAAACAAGGATTATCGGTGGAAAAACCAAGTTTATCAGTCAAAAGCACAAGATTATCTCCATAACTCGGCTTATCCGTCAATATTAAAAATCCAAGTTTTAGAAAGATATAGAAAGGTAAACTTGGTTTTTCGAAGCTGAATGTCCAATAATTAGAAACTCCAAGTTTATCTATCAAAGGACCAAGTTTATCTATCAAAACACCAAGTTAATTGGTCCAAAAACCAAGTTTATCAGTCGAAAAACCCTCTGTTCTGTATAGAGTATCTCATGTGAAAGGCTTCAAAGTATTTAACAAGCTGGTTTGAAAATGGCAATGGGCCACATGGGTCCTCACTAAGGAAACATAGAACAATTGCTACCTCCACACACATCCACATCTACACACATCCATATCCCCACCAGTCTACAAAACATTACCATTACTGCAAGGATTATATTCACAAATACTGCCCTCTAATCCATATGATTTTGTCATAACCACTACTGAGTATTACAAGTTAAGGAAACACACCACCAAATCAATTTCCTACATATCAGACAATATGTGTAAATGTAAAACAAATCTACAGTTGGAGGAGGGGGCCAGGACCATGGGGTACACCGAAGACAAACTTTTGAACATTTAGTTTATTAGGCTCCACTGCATTCGATTCTGTCTCTCATCCCAAAAAAAGCTTTACTCCTCAGAGGTACGTGCCTATTTCATCTCCACCCGCTTCACTACATTTGGTCCTATACACAGCTAGGTTTGACTTAGATGTAGACATCAACAAATACCAATTTATGTTGAAATTTTTCATGCTGTTCCACCAACATACTTTGCAAAATGTATACAAAATGGAATGATTTCACAATGATCATATAAAATTTTCACCACATGAGACACTAGTTTTCCAAATTACAAATTGCAGGGAAAAAAATTCAGGTATAGATTTAGCAGTTCTTGTGCTAATAAGTTTAGGTATACTTGAAGTTTGAAATTTGTAATTTGAAGCTATAGTTTGGTGAGTTGGTAAAACAAAATTTCTCACTAACATTCCAAAGCATCAGGTTTCATGATTTATTTTTAATAAAATTGATTATTTTGGGGATGATTGTCTTAAATATTTTCATCAATTGTGTTGCTGCAGTCATGACACTAATTTAGGGGAACCTCTGGAGCACAAACCCATTCTCTGTTGAGATCTAAAGAATGCCAAATTAATTCATGCAATATTTGTCATGTTTTCAAATGCTGTAATTAAAATAGCTGACGGAATAGCAAGTTTGGAAATTTTTTTTTTCCCAAAAAAAATAATCGTCAAATCGTCACCAGACACACATGTTAACACTACGAGTCAAGGACGAAGAAGAAAGTATAGTAAGAGTACCAAGTGTCTTCTATCGTCATTATTTTGCCAGACAGTTATTGTGGCCAGTAATTGATATACATAGGTAAATGGGAGGTAGTAAGCAGAGAGATAGACTTGCAAGTTTTATCAGGTTTTCACAACCCTCCCTTTCCCCTAAAAAATTAAAAAGAAAAGAAAAAAGATATTTTGAAATACATTCTCTGAAATTTATATATGCTTTTCCACATACTTGTAGTGAATTTGGCATTATACTTTGTCACATCTCAATAAATTGTTGTAGGTTAACCCTTTACAGTTGTGCTCCAATCGAGGCATATTTGCAGGCCTCGGGGGTGGGTGAAAAAGTGGACCTAGTATGCCCCACAACATTTTCCGTAGGCTATTGACCACGTGACCTTAAACCATTGTCTCTCTCGTTGCTGTGGCCGAATTTTCGAGTAGCTTCTTGCAGTTTCGAGCTCAGCGTGAGACAGTAAAGATGGGTGACAGCCGCGCTCTCCATGTGGGTCCAAAAAGGACCCATAACAGTGGCGTAGCCACGAGGGGCCTAGGCCCCCCCAGATTTTCTTGCCTCCTGATAAGGTAATTGAGAAAAAATAAAATGTTTGAAAGGAAATACACTTTGAAGTATTTCCTTCAAAAACAGTAAGTAAATAAAATGTGTAACAATTAAGAAAACATACATGAATGTGTGTAAAACACATTTTGTGTGCACATATGAAATCAAGTAATAACTTCAAAATGATTACTTTCACTAAATAAGATACTGGAAATAATCTGCACTGTCGTTTATTGCATTACACTTTGAAGGTGAAACGAACGTTTCGACGGCAAACTCGAATTTGACTTTGTTGGGTTAAGACCCTTTCTACCTTTCGGATGGCTGGTTGATTTACTGAAAACAAGGCAATCATACACTGGAGACCATTCCTATACTTTATCATTCACAAAATATGCCTTAAAGGCCCTGTTCTCTCACCCCAAACAGTACCAATTCTCCTAACCTTCTTACTTAGTAAGCTACTCCTACAATTGTCTGAAATTCATTTTCATCCAGAGAAAATCTCAGTTGATTGCTTCAAGTCGAGTACAGAAAAGATCAATGTTTTTAAACAAAACAATCTCAGTACAGTTCAAGATGTGTAATAACAGCTTTGGTACTGTGCATTGTTTGAATTAGCTGTCAATCAAGGAGATGAGCCAATGGAGAATTTCAGTACAGCCCTACCAAAATTGTGGTTTGGGGGTGACAGGGCTGGCCCTTTAAGGGTAAGGTACTGCCTTGGAATAATTCTTCCCATCCATCCCTAACAAGTAAATCTATGTCGTGCCTCACTCCTTCCTATGACAAATGCCACTACGGTAGAACGATTTTTTCGACAAGTCCTCTTTTTACTAGTTGGCACTGTCGTCCGGGCGGATTTGTAAAATGTCCACAAGGTCCGCATTTTATGTGTTCCCGGCATGATCCATACCTCTGCCTTGTGGATTAAGTAATTTGATAGTATTTTAATTTGACTACGTAATGTACCAATGACTGAACAAATACTGCACCATTTTGCATCTAAACACCACTGAAAACCAGAAAACATTGTTTCTTTGGTAGTATGTAAGTCACTTGTAAAATCTCTACAAAGACTAATAATGAGTATTTTGAAAATTTTCATGCTCCCCAAATAGGAAAATCAGTAAATGTAGGCCTATAATCAGTTCAAAGTTTTGCCAAACACAGCGCCATTTTGCATCTAGCAAATCTAACGCAAAGAAAGTTTTTCGGAGGGGGACACAACATTTTGGTTTTCCTGTTGAAGCTGAAATCTTTTCAAATATTGCCGCATTTGGGATCTACGTTCTCCTGAAGTTCACAACTTTTCCCAAGAGAAAGGGAGATACCGGTTCCCTTAGTCTCATCTCCCAGGCCATGGCACAGATCAGAAATGCCCAGATTTTGGGTCTCTAAAAAGTTTTGTATTATCATTTTTCATAGAGTGATTTTTTATTCACAGCAAACGAGAAGTGGCTGACCCGAGATTCGTATTTCAAGGCTGGGAACATCCAGCTTAAAACAAGTGGGAAGTGCCATTTCCAGCCATCTGGAGGGTTTGTAAAACCCCAAATTTTCTTGTAAGCTCCGCGCCAACAGATGGTGGCGCTCCGCTTAGATAGTCTTGCCGTGCCTGACCCTTGGAGGTACCAGGCCCCCCCCCACTTGTTGCAGAGGCCCCCCAAAAATTTTAATCCTGGCTACGCCACTGACCCATAACAATGGTAAAGGGCTAAGGTAGCAATTTGTTCTCACCATGTGCCCAGTTACAACAATTGAGAAACATTGATGGCAATTTCAGAGCAAGAATAGGAGTTACACGGTTTTAATAGAGTTTCCAGGAGCCCAGTGGGCTTCTGTAACTATTTCTGAGGGACCCATTGTTACAAGATTGATATTTTACTATTTAGATTATGACAGTTTAAGCATTTGCTAGCTCTAGTTGAACAAAAAGAATTTTATAATTTTTTACGGTCAACTCATGGTTGCATCCCTTATCCCCACAATTATCCGCCACCCTCTCATTAGTAAAAATGGTACAATACAACAAAAAGCACAAATCCCCCTATCTAAGTCATTTATTCCTCCTCCTGATTCATATCAGTGATTCTATTAAAAGACTCCTGCAATTGATGTACCACAATCTTTAGAAGTTGTTATGCCCTCTCCCTATTCAAATATTTTATGAAAAGACAAGCTTTAATATGAATCCAAATACCATCATCCTTCAAGAATAACTTGTGCCTCCCCCCAGCCCCCCCCCCTCACCCAGAACAGTAATCTGCACTTCCAAAATCAGTCAGTATGCTACTCTCTTTTATCCCATTCAAATGGGATTTATGGAAAACTTAACCCATTTCATCCTTTCATTAAAACTCATTTCAGTTTGAATATTTTACCATTTTGAACTCATTTGCTCCTAAGAATACAATATTTTAAAATTTTACTTCAAAATGTAGCATACCTGGCACCAGATTGCTTACAAGGATACACAATGTTGCTTAAATGAGCACAAAAAGTTTAAAAAAAAAGGGAAGGGAAAGGGCTTCCCCTCCACGTAGGGTTAGTCTGAGATCACACAATATACTGTACAGCCCCTTTTGAGAGAGACACCTACTACACCAGGAAGAAGAAAACAAAACAACCTTGCACGCGAGGCTACCTTTATGAATCAGAGTCACGACAGCTCTCGTAATTCAAGTTGCACCCTTTCCTGACAGCCAGTAAACATAAGCAACGTGCTGGTATTCACATCATGTAACCATGTAATGAAGAATGATCTGTTTGTTTCCACTTCCTATGCCTTCAAATTTGTTTACAGTAACAGAGATAGAGTCAAACTGAATGTTTAGGCGGGGTCATACTCAATTGCCTGGCTTGCTTTCCTTCCATTGTTTGATCATAAAACAATATTGCTTGGTAGAAAGTCACACATCTGTAATATTCCATGTATTCTATACAAACATTTAATGAGCCATATAGTTACATGCATAACCTTTAATAGTTTATGTTTACCACAGCTGATCACATTTCTTATCTCAGAAAACACAACACGTAGTTAGTTAGTTAGATGGAGTTTTATGGCCCAGTTTCCAACCTATTGGTTCAAGTCAAGCCAGCCACGGCCTTTAACCAGTGTGGCTCACTGGCTTGTTTTCCCTACTCCATTGCTCATGTGGAGCATCACGCACAACAGCAGTAGGTTCCATTTTTAAAGTCTTTGGTATGACCCAACCTGGAGATAGAACCCGGGCCTTCCTGGTGAGAGGCAGATGCTCTTACCGTTAGACCAAACATGTGCTAACACAACATATAGCACATGATCTCTACCCACAGTAGCAGGCCCTGGATTTTGGACTGGGAAGAGATGAAAATTGAAGTAGAAATATTCATGGTAAAACCACCATCATTTGACATGGAGCATGACAGAATTTCTGTTACGGTAATAAATGTAGTCCCCAATCAACAGAAACCCCCCTTTCCAGGTTGGCAAGTTGAAATGGTATACCAGTACTTTCTTGAACAGAAACCCTTCTTCTTAAAGGCATATTTTCATCACCCCAAACAGTTCCAATTCTCCCAACCTACTTACTTCTAACCCCTCCCACATTTAACTAAAGCTCATCTTTATCCAGACACAATCCTAGTTTATTGCTTCATGGCTTGTCCCAGTGGCCATACAAGTCCATAATGTGTAATCAAGACACTCTCAGTGCCCATGCTGTGTAATTTAGCTATGATGCATTGTTTGAATGTGATGCCAATCAAAGAGCTGTACCAATTGAGAGTTTTGATATATACTGAAACTGTAGTTTAGGGTGACGAATGACTGCCTTTAACATTACTGCCTGTGGAGGCTTCTCGTAAGTCTTAAAATGTTTGATACACAGTTGATTCCAGGTTAAAGACGTAACTGAGAGCAAAATAGTCTAAAGGAACAGAAAAAGGAAGGCAAAACTCAGAATGTTTTTGCACTGATCCAATAGCACATCACTTATTTTATTTTTTTTGGGGGGGGGAGAGGGGTTGTTCCTTTTTTTTGCTGTTCCTTTTTTTATTTATATCTTTTTGTTCATAATTTAGCACATTTTTGGCATCCTTTTCAAGTCATTGAAATAAGCAACCAGCAAATTATAGCATGTAGGGTGATTCCTACATTTTCTGGTATGTAAAAAGAAAAACAGCCAGAATATAAGCACATAAAACAATGTTGTTTGTGGCAGAGAAAACACAGAAACAACAGAAACACATACCAAGACATTTGTTCATCACCTTGAACTTAATGTTTCCGCACTTTTAAAGCTGCCACTGCCAGTCAAATGAAGGTTTGTAAAGAAAAAAATGTAAAGAATTTCAATAAAATTCGGTCATGTTTTTGAAAAAGTAAGTTATGATATGAAATTAATCCTCTGTTGATTGTTAAAACACTAAAATGATGTATTTATTTCTTGGAAAACTACTATTAGGATGAAAAAAGTGTATATTTCAGAGTCAACTTTAGGTATTGTTTTCCACATCCAGTATAGACCACCCAAGCTTAACAAAAAAAGGAAGCAGTTGGTTTTGGTTCTGTTGGGGATTTTAAATAATTGTGTGACAACCGTTTATGGAGCACATTTAAACAAAACAAAAACTTTTGGTGATGATGGCAGACAGGGAAGAGAGAGGGAAGTGTTAAAGATGGCAAAGGGGAGTGGAACAGTTAACGGAAAGGGGGGGGGGAGCTTGGGCATGGATGCAATTCCAATGCTCTCTGACAGTGGACAAGCTGGCATGTAAATATCATGCCATGACTCCTCTAGGTGGTGTAACATTTGTAACCATTCTTGAGAACCTCACACTTTTGTCCAAAAAAGTATTTTGTCTCAAAATGAAGGAAAGAAGTCTTATCCCCTGCCCCTGTATTGGGATTGCCTAAGATAGCACGGTATTATTGAGGTATTAGCATGCCCTATTCCTAGCTCAGCTCCCCTAAGCTGATAACCATGGTGGCAACAGACTGTTTTTCCCAGGGAAAGTGGTGCTTTTAGCCCACCTATACACCCATTAAATCTTTTGACCAACTGGGACAAATTATCTGACTGATTATGTCAGGTTTCTACGTTTTTGACATGTGGGAGCCTCAATGGCTCTTACATTTATGCAGTGGTACATGGGGTATCCAAAAGTGGAAATATAAAGTACTAAATTCATTTTACTATAAATGTCAACTTACCAAATACAAACATGTGCTTCTACCTTCTCAACAATTTTATATGAAATGGATGTTGCAATTTTTGTACTATCCATCTTTAATACTTAAAGTAATATGACCCATGCTTAGTCATTAGCCAGTGAGTGGAATACATTACTCAATATCAATCAATTCCAAGGAAAATCTTAATATTCAAATGTTTCACGTCAGTTTTCTAGTGTGTGCTTGTAGGTATGTGTATGTGTGTAAGAAAGAGCATTTGAGCCGTTTTTTTTTTCTGAAATGCACATTTATATGTAAGAATTACGAGGCAAGTTTGTATAGAATTATACCAGGCTGAGTTTAAAATCAATTAGAATTTTGCCACAACTGAAACAAGCCACTGAATACTGATCCTTAAAACTATGTCCAAGTAATTTACAAAATTTTCCTTGCCACCATTCTAATGCTTTTGTTTTTGTTTTTTTTTTCCAATATTCCTCCAAGTTACAATACTTGCCTCATAATTTCACTTCTTATTGTAAACACTGCACTCTATAGACCTATTTCCAAAGAGCAATTACACAGGATGGTGGGATAGGGTTTTGGTGTTTGTTATTTTTGTCAATGGCATTTTACTGTGGTTAAACTTTTGACACACACCCAAAACTCTGTCCCACAATTGCTATTTGGAGATAGGTCTATACTCAGTACTTTGTTTATGACCTATTTACACATTTCAATCAACACACATAAATAGTTTAATTGTTACACATATGAGGGTCAATGACATTTGATGGAGTAGCTTAAGCTTAATTGTAACTTGTTAACCAGTTTTATTCTGGAAGGTCCACTAACTAGGATTTTTAAATAATTAACTTCCAATAATGAACCAAACCAAATAACCTTTTCATAAACTGTGCTGTAATTGTGTTAGAAAGAATCCTGCTGGCACGACCTGAATGAGAGTCATTTCAACAATTGTACTTTCAGCAGAGGAGAAATAGTGGTATAATTATGATTCCCAAATGGGAACGGGGGAACGGGGGTGGGGGGGGGAAGGGAAGGGGGGCAAGTTCCCCCACCCCCCTTGAAAAAAAAAAATTTAGAAGTATGGATTGAGATTTTATTGCTATGGAAAAATTGAACACACATGCATTTATTACTATGCCACTGTGTCATCTGCAACGGTGAATGTATGTCAGAATGTCCACCATTTTGCATCTGAGCCCTCTCAGATAGGCAAAAATTTACCGCTTAGACCTCCCCCAGGACGGCGATCACTAATCCGTTGTGCTCCCCCCCAAATGCCACCCCCTGGCTACAGCCTTGAAAGTAATACACCCAAACATCATCACATCAATAAAAAATAAAATTGACAGGGCTGATATATAGGTACCCTTGGCCAACCTTTATACCTAGCATTCATGATATATCTCCAATAAAGGGAATGGCAAATTTACATCAATGTCCTTTTTAAAAGTGCCCTTGTGAATACTTTGTACTTCGAGCATTTCTCCCTTCATATGTTTTAGACTCAACTTGTCCTCTTTCACAAAAATCTGGCCCAAATCCCAACATCAAATCCTTAAAATGCCATCCTTTTGGAGAGCAACAAGACCCATGCTTGAAAAGTTAATAATAACAAAAAAAGGGCACAAAAATTGATAGCTATGATTGTTACTGCATGTGAGACACAGATATTGCACCATTTTGCACTCTTTGGACACCTCAAAAAAAAAAAAAAAAAAATGTGCTAAAAAAAAAAGTACCCTTAGACACCTCCCCCATATGTCACAATGCAACCAATCCTTGCTGCATGTGATCCTGGTTCAAACTAGTATGCATCCCTACCATTCAACTTTAACAGCAGATGTGTAGTGTAGCTGCATGTCATGTCACATGGATCAACAAATTTTACAGGTCATTCACATTTCTATGCCATCGTATACCTATGACCTGATTTCCGTGTGAGGCAACACATACATTGTCATGCATGCTTTGTGCCCTCAAGGCAACAATCCTACACATAACACAACAATAATGCCTGAACATGTCATCATGACAACAAGCAAATACTCATAATGTAGTAAACATGCACTCTACTATGAGATCTGATGCAGGATTGCACTTTGGGTTCAACAAAAGGTTGCTAGGGCTCATGTGGTACTGTATGATAGCAACCTATCTTAACATTTTTCTGAAAAACATTAAGAGCTGGACAATTAATTCATATTTGCTGACATTGTCACCTCGGAAAAAGGAACAAGCTGATGGTCCACTGTGGATGGCAAGCTAAGATTGACATCATACTGTTGCCAAGATGCAGCCTTCCATTTGCCTGGCCCCTGTCCCCTTTAAATTTTGTAAGAATTATTTCTCTTTCACCCTATCAAAGCTGGTGAAGAATGCAAACTCAATCAACCTTTTCATTTCATGTTAGCTCCCAACAAAGTGTTTCAATTTTATGTTCAACATGAGATCTTACAAAATTTTACTTGCACGATTTTACAGCCAGTTGTTTTATCCCTTTAAGATTTACACTTACCATTTTTGGAATGCTATCACCCCATGCACCATCACACCCACAAAAAGTGCAACAGTTGAAAATTTTGCATTCCAATGCTGATAAAAACTGAGAAAGAAATGTTGATAGACAGAAAAAGCAGGCCATGTGATTCAGTACCACAACATTTTTAGATCATTTTTTTCCCATAATTTTTACAGCATTGTTTTTTTAAATCTCCCTTCTCCCATGCATTCATTTAAAAATCTGAAAAAACTTCATCTTTCAGCCCAAAAAAATTAGAATACTTTAAAAAACATTTCTAACGCCCCCAATTTTGCTGTGCAAAACAAACACTGAACTGACAAAGCTGCATGTAACATACATTGAAGTACAATTAGGAACCTGTTTCACAAGTGGCTTTCTACCATGTATCTTTATCCTATCTTCTTGTGTAAAACGGTTTTCTGAATTGTTTAATTTTCCTCTCTTCAATTCAATGAAATTTTCACACTGGATAAAACCCTTTCTTCCACAAACAAGACATTTAAAGAGGGGCAACTTCAAAATGCTGCTCCAATTTTCATACAATTACTTTTCATCTATATTTCATTCCAATAGTCTATGGAATTTCTTTTTTAGCCTGATAACAGACATCCTCAGCAAGGCCTATTAATTTGTATAAAATGTCTTATTCTTTCATAAGAGCTAAAAATCAATTTGATTGGTCAATCATTCCACTTGGACGGGGCAAGTAAATGAGAGGCAAGTTTCTACAGACCCCATGCTTTGCATCCAACTACACAACCAGTTCTCATTACTTAATTACTCCACTGTAAATGTATCCCACCATGGGGTTTAATATTACATAATAGCTCAATGTTCTCATAGGGATTCTAACTGATTTCACCTTCATAAATGATAAGTCATGCTTCTCCAACAATGTCAGTGTTTTCTGTCGAGTTTCTACTTAGCACTTTGGAGGAAAAAAATTTTTATGAACATATGACCCTAATTTTCTCCCCTCTTACTGTGCTCTCCCCCCCCCCTCCCCTTTAAAAACAGCAACATACATAAAGTGGACAACTCAAAATTGTCTCCAGAACTACAAAGTTAATTCTTCTACACATGAGTCTTGTTCACAAGCCTTTCTACCCACTTAAAAAACAGTGCATTGACCTTTACTATCACAAACATCACTGCATGGAAAAAAAGAGAAGAACAGGGTCAATGTTAAATGTTCTCCCCAAAATAGTCACCTGCTTATGCCCTTCCCCAATGGATAAAACTGCCTAATTAATAATTAACTGTCCTTCTTCATTGCCATACTGCCTGCTAAAACAATTACTGAGAAGTATTCATCTTGCGAAGACGATCACTCAGCACATTGTTACAACGTTAATTCATCAAAACTTTTCTCCTGGTTACAGTCGTAAACAAACAGTATGGTGCACACGCACCTTCTGATCTATATATAGCTGACATTATTTACGGACCACACAGGCTTGTCCTGTTTTTAAATATAGAACAATTGTAGCGGCAGGCCGGTAATCAAAAGAAAAGCTAACGCAGGATGATGAAAAGAGTGGGCTTAAATTGCCCTGAGCAGTCGTCTTGCATGACTAATGAAACTTTGAAATAAGTTGCTCATCCAACCAATTTTGGAATCAAAGGAATTTGCAATTCGTATTTGTCAGTTTGTTACACAGATGGATGTAGACAGTGACTGAGATAATAATAAAGTCCTCACAGTTTGACCGGTACCACATTGGGCTTTTCCCTAAAGTTCACACTGCAATCTTAGACGGAATAACGTAAGGAGAGTGAAAATACTTTCCAAATCTGACGTCAAGTTGATTAGACATGCCAGCAAGATGGTTTCACGTAGATAGAAGACTTCCTGAAAGTTGATTACTTCAAGTACCGATTAAAATGATACTTAATGAGAACATTGAGCATATCAGACACTGTGACGTGCACTCTCTCTTGACAGAAAAAGAAAACCAGAGTTGCTGCCATTGTTTGATATCCTGCTTTGGAGATGTAATCATTAATTTTCAATTATTGCAATTATCATTTTTAAGCAACCTTTCCAAAACAGGCTCACAAGGCTACGAATTGTCAGAAGATGGCTGGAGGATCATGACAGAGATATGAGTGATGTAACATTAAAATAACAAGTTCATCTTCCATAGTGACAGCTAGGGGCACTCAAAATGAGAGCTGGCTTTTGGCAAAGGATCAAATAAATAAAAATAGAATACTGCAATTCCTTTCCTAAAAAGATAAAGGCAGAATGAGAATTATTTTAAATTTGATGGCAAATGCACTTGGAACAAAACTTTAGTTGATCAATTGACTATTTGGCGAAGGTTGCTTTATAACTTCATCTTTTATTACTCTGAACTGTTTAGTATATTCCACAAAGGTCCAGAGTAAGGGAAACTACCATTCATCTTATAAAAGGCTAATCCTTTCACCCCTCACCCCAAACTAGAATTTTTTGTAACAGATCACAGAAATTCTCAATTGGCAATACTCTTTGATTGACATAATTAAAACATGCAGAGTATGGAATCTCACATTTCACAGTATGTACTGTGCTGAGATAGTTTTGATTTTAGATTGGGGTCATGTATATATATACATTCACCCTAAAGAAATGAACTGAAATTGTGTCTGGATGAGGGTGAATTTTAAACAGCTGTAGGAGGGACTTAAATGCCGATCCTCTCACCCCAAACTTCAATTTTGGTAGGGGTTTACCAAATTTCTCAATTGACTCAGCTCTTTGATTGACAGCTAGTTTGAACAATGTAGAGTACCAAAGCTTACACAGCATGAATGGTACTGAGAGTGTTTTGATTATACACTTTAGGCTTTTCTGTACTCACCCTGAAGTAATAAACTGAGATTGTTTCTGGATGAGGATGAATTTCAGACAATTGTGGGAGGGGCTTAAGTAAAAAGGTTAGGGAAATTGGTTCTGTGTGGGCTGGGGTGAGAGACGTGGTCCTTTTAGTAAAAAGGTTAGGAAAATTGAAACTGGTTGAGGTGAGAGCATCACACTTTCAATTCCCACCCTCTGAAACAGGACAGTGTACTAAACTTCTACAGGCTCAAGTGATTGCATTATCCCCTTATTAAAGGCCCAGTTCTCTCACCCCAAACAGCACCAATTCTCCTAACCTTCTTACTGAAGCCTCTCCCACAATTGTCTGAAATTCATCCTCATCCAGATACAATCTCAGTTTATTGCTTCAGGGTGAGTATAAAAAAGCTCAAGTTCATAATCAAAACACTCTCAATACAGTTCATGCTGTGTAATATAAGCTTTGGCACTCTGCATTGTTTGAATTAGCTGTCAGTCAAAGAGCTGAACCAGTTGAGAATTTGGGTACCCGGGTTCCTAAATTGTAGTTTGGGGTGAGAGGTTTGGCCATTTAAGCTATCTGACACAGACCTTTTAAAAGTTGAACATAAGTAAATCCTACATAACACAATAAGAGAAAAATACATTTGATACCATCTTCACATCTGTCAAGTGAAAATTTCCTTTTAACCTTAACCTGTCTAAACAATGGAATTTTTCCAACATTTCTGATACCTCTAACTCAATTATGGCCCATATATTCAAACAAAACTCATTTCCTCTCCAAATTACCAGATTTTTCCCTGGGGGCTCTGTGAATCTGTGCCCATCATGGATTTGATTCACAGTGACAACTTTTCTATTATGGCATCATTCGCAAACAGACAACTTTTAATTTTAGCACTGGGAGAAAAAAATTGGCAACTTGGCCATTTCTGTGTTCACTCATTTTGCAGGTGTTTATTTTAGCGGCTTCCTCCTGAGACACAAACAGAATGATCTCAGCTTGAGCTCAAGAACTGACTAGTAGAGGACGTGTCTGTTCTGTGACATTTAAACTAAAATATACTTTTGGTAGAATACTAGCCTCCACAGCTGGCCATGAGGTTTTTCCCTATGTCAATATAAACTTGAGATACCAGAACTGAGGGAGAAACTAAATTTGCTTTGCAGGATACTAGAATATCAGACTATAAAAATCAGTATCCATCCATTGTTTCAAAAAGTTGGTCAGGTGATACATTTTTTCTCCAGTGACACTTTGGTGACACCTTATCCACAGGTTGCAGAAAACTAGGGGTGTCCAATTTCAAGTCTCGTTGGTCTTAATGAGTTTATGACACATGCCAATCTGTGTCAGAAGAGGGCCCACATGACAGGTCAAGAGATGTTGAAAACACGGTATGATATCATTGACTCAGTACATTTGTTTGTCCAGCAGCTGTTGTGAGTGTAGTACTTTAACCTGTGGGGCTGTGATTCAATTCCTTACAGGACCTCTTAAAAGATCTATTAAAGGGGCTCATTGAGTTGATATCCATAACTTAATGGGAGTGCTTAAGGGTCAATACTACATAGCAATGATTATAGTTAGCATAATAAGTCTAGTGTCACTTCCAGGAGTTACGGAAAAAGTAGAAGTTTTGAATTTAGTTGTGTCCTGACTTGTAACTGTTTTGTACATAATTTGAAAAAGTGTCTAGTCACAAATTTTTGAAATCTGAATTCAACCATTAAGTACTCACTCACGAAACAGTTAATTTTAGGAAGGATATGGGGATTGTACATTTGTCATTGGTTTGTGAAGTAAACGAGACAGCTTTGGAAAAATTTGTTGAATTTTATGAACTAACTCAATGAGCCCCTTTAAAGGGGAAATGTAGTCCCCATCTTATTGAAGTAGCACAGTACACTGTCCTGTTTCATGATTGGTTTTAAATCAGTGGATTAACCAATGGGTCAGCAACAGAGTAGCAACATTTGAAATAACAGAAATGAGATGCACCAGGCATGAATAAAAATATTTCTGTAAAAAAAGATGCATGTAGGAGAGTATTGAAATTTAGGATAGGGGCAGCATTTTTCCCTTACCACTATGTATTTGTTAAAGAATTTTGAGCTCAAAATTTTTAGATTCCATGTAGAGCTTGACACTCTTTCTCAGAGAAAGAGAAAAATCTGGGCATGAGGGGAATGGGAAGGGCACAGACTGCCTCTCCCATATATAAATGGACAATAATGCCTTCACCTAACCATAACTTCATTGTATCAGTTCTCTTCCACATTCCTCACTCCCTAAGTGCACAGAAGTTTTCCCTTAAAGGCAGTCATTCGTCACCCTAAACTACAGTTTCAGTATACATATATCAAAACTCTCAATTGGTACAGCTCTTTGATTGGCATTACATTCAAACAATGCATCATAGCTAAATTACACAGCATGGGCACTGAGAATGTCTTGATTACACATTATGGACTTGTATGCCCACTGGGACAAGCCATGAAGCAGTAAACTAGGATTGTGTCTGGATGAAGATGAGTTTTAGATAAATGTGGGAGGGGCTAGAAGTAAGTAGGTTGGGAGAATTGGAACTGTTTGGGATGAAGAAAATATGTCTTTAATTCCCTGTCCCTCTACACCTACTTAGGGAACTTTGAGGTTTTAAGTTAAGTTAAATAGAGTTTCACAGCCTAGTTTCCAACCAACTGCTTCAAGTTGAACAGACCACAGCCTTTTTCCAGTTGTGGCTCATCGGCTTGATGTCCCTACTCCATTGCTTCTGCTGAGTAGGTCCCGAACTTTGGGAGGGCAGTCCAGGGGAGGGGGAAGGGGGTTGATATGTTAGTAATCTACAACAAATGTTATTTCTGCAGCATCGCCAGGTATTTTAATTTCAGAGCAGAGTATACAACAATTATTTTCAAGGTGTAGAAAGCATGGAAAAGGAGGGGAGATCCTTTTGTCTAAAAAGCTTCTCAAACAAACAAAAAAAGGGGCAAAAAGGGGGGCACAAGGGGGAAGGGCACCAAAAAAAATCTGCTCTTCTTTTCATATCCAGGACAAAATCTGCTTTCTCCTTAATTTGTATAAAAAAAAATGCCACAGGTTTGAAGCATTTTCTCAAACATTTGCTCAAATATTCCACTAAATTTTATGCAAGGACATGCCCCATAGATCCCCCACCCGCACGGAAAACATCCCTTTAATAACATTAATCTCCTCCTGTCAGTTAGCGCATCTTATAATTGTGATAGTCCATAAGGAAAGTAATTTAGAACAGATGCATTTGCTGAAATCTGTCCCTCATTTTTGCCTCAGTAGAAATTTTCTATTATCTGAAATGCACCCCCACTTCCCCATGAACCTATCCCTTCCACCCCCTTCTCCCATTTCCACTGGAAGAGTGATGTCATTGCAGATCAAATTATCCCACATACCCTTTTGCAATATGGCCTAGACTGATTCAATAGTTCACATTCTGACCTGTTCAGCAAACGTCACCAACATAGTGTAATGTCACTTAATGACCTAAACGAATGTTTGCACACTGGAAATCATTATCCCCAAATATTTAAAATGTCACTATTGATGATCATGAAACATCTCAGAAACTGTGTTCACACCAAACTGGAACCACAGGAACATTACAACCAGACTGTGCTAAGCATTTTAAAGAACCAGTCATGCCAAGTAAATAAGTAATTAAACGGACTGCAATCCCTGCGGAGTATTCCAAGTCTTCCTATATGAAGGATGGCACCCCCAATAACTCCCTCTAGAGGATTTTAGGATAATATCTTTGTTTTCACCAACCTGGATTCCTGTCACTCATGACCCAGACCTAAATTTCATCAAGTGATGTAGTTTACAATAACAAAACCTAAATTAAAGTCTTTGAAGTAGCAAAGTGGTGCAGCATTCCTTAGATACCCCTACCGCTAGAGAGAAAGTGTCATCATTTGATCTCTATGTAAGCCTAGTAGCCTCTACTTGTACAGCAATTATGTCACACAAAGCTTTTTACTGATGGCTGTAATTTGCCACAAGCTCAAGGTAGCAAATTTGGCACACGGTACGGGGAATAATTTAGCATTCAAATTTGGCATAGCAGTTTTGAAGATTTTTGAGGTCTTGCACACATTGTTTGTAAAAATGCAAGGGTTATGCACACCAAAAAATTGCTACACAATTTTTCATTTCGATAGCAGCTTAGCCTGTTTGTGAGCAAATTGTGATGTGATACTGGATAAATTATTCCCTGTGTTAACATAATTTTTCACAGCCAAAATGGGTAAAGTGTTACAAAATATTTATCTGATTGTAAAAATTTGAACCTGACTGTATTAAAAGGCACTCTAGCATCATTTTAATTGACTTCAGCCCTTCTTATCCTGAAAGGAATAGTACCCACATGCTTTTACACAGCAATACCCCTCTCCCATCATGCTGCATAAAACAAACACCATAGTAACAAAAAATACAAATCCCTCCTTCTTATTTGAAACATATACAATGAATGGGATATATGGTAGAAGGGGAGAGGGGCATAACGAGAATATAAACTATTTTATTTCCAGGTAAGAAGAAATTACTTTGGGATTTAACGCCATCTTGTCTTCATAGAACAACTTGGTTTCATAGCTGTTTGAAAACTTCAACTTGACCTCAATTTTTCCCTGAACACTTACGAAGTTGTCCATGAAACATGAATGACAAGATTTTTATATTATTTGGCAGCAGTGAATTACTCTCCTGCTGCCACTTGGCATCCATGTTCCATTTAATTTATTCATCTCATTTGAAATTATTTAACAAATTTCAATTTTGATACATGGTCATTGTAGAAAGACACTCTCACCTACAAGATTTTGTCACCACAGGGTATCCATTACCATATTTCTTCAGATTTTCTAATTTAGCAGCATTGTCCGACTGAAAATCACTTTCCTCTTTTAAATTACTGCTTCCAAACCAAAATGACTAGCCAGGGGTCGCTGTCCTAGTCCCATCTGGTTCAGTTTAGTCCTTTCTTCATCAGCAACAAATTCCTCTTAGCAATGCCCCCTTGTGGCTTCATGGTATTTTCTTCTTACATGGAAGCCTATGGTCACATATCTGTGGCTTATCCCCTAGCTATGTCAAGTTAACTATTAATACTTCTGGAGGCAGACACTTAATTTAATAAAATAGGATGACACTGTTTCATGGATCATGGTCTCGATCAAGTAGTTGATGCACCTCAGTACCCAGAGAGAACTTTCACAACTGGGAAAATATTCAGGTAATCTAAACATATAAGCATACGGTAAAGTACCATTTGTTTTGCTTCAGTGTGACACAACACAGTTAAAAATCATCCAAATTTTTACCCGAAATCCTCAAGCATATTTTCTGAGCTATCAAAGTAGTAAAAACATTAGTGAGAATATTTGAAGAAACAATTACATCATAGCTATTCTTAGAAATAGTAATTCTCGGTTTTAATAAAAGCCATTTTCTAATGTCATTTTGCACAAACTTCAACTCAAAAAGTAACACCAAAACGTCAATCTAGTTTATTAAATGGCAAACTCCTGTCTCAAGCTTTCTGTAATGACAAAGCAACATTTGATAACAGCTCTTGTATACTAAAAACCTGTTCTGAAAAGAAGTGTACCCTTAGCCTGAAATTTATCCAAAGAAGGGTTTTTTTTTTAAAAAAACATTGCAAAAATTAGTGGCACTACAGTTTGGCTCTGCTAATAGTTTGCACAAAGGAACCATTTGCCTTCCACTCCAATCTAACTCATTCCATCCTATCCCTGCCCCACCCCTAAATGTAGGCATAACAAACAGACCAATGATTAAAGTGACCCACATGTGTCAAACAGCTAAAGAGAGGATGCTTTGGAAAATGCTTCACATATATTTGACACAAATTTCAACATTTTGTTGAGAACATATCACCCATAACCCTCTCAAGACACCAATAATAATTAACATCCCAGTTGCTGCTAATTAAAATAATTGCCATTCTTTGTTGTCAAGAAACAAAGGGACAAACATCTGAAACAATATCTTTTACTTCTTCCAGGAATAACATAGCTTCAACTGCTAGCCCAAACAGCATCTATTTTTAGATGTACTTGAAACAGTAGGCACAGTACCAACAACAAAGCATAATGCAAAGAATGCAAACCTGGTTGGATAAAAGTTGTTAAGTTGGATCCACTTTGAAAGAGGGGGGTAAAATCTATTTCAGGATATATGCATGTGTTCTTTGGGAAAACTCTTCTATCTGGTTACAGTAAAGGTCCAAAATTTTATTGATAAAAAGAGAACATGGGAAGCATGCATTGCATTAGAGGGTGTTTTCAGTGGCAGGTAGAACGTGAGATAGCACACAATGGGATTCAAATATAATCAATGGCATATACCACTCTCATTTATAGGGGGGTTTCACTAAAAATTGAATGATGTGACTTTGTCAAGCAACAGTGTAACACAACTGCAGAGGACTGAAAATATCTATGGTCAACCTACTTACAAGTTCCACTTAATCTACTGTGGCAAGAGGAGTTCGATCAGCTTATACAGAGGTAATAAGCACAAACTTAGTGTTTTACGTGATTGCTGAAACAGCAAAATAAATTCATCTAAAACAGAATTTAGGTTATAACACATGCTATTAAGTAAATACTCAATTATGACTTTGCCTTTTGCTGATACTCAATGGTTGAGGGTCACCAATTTTGTCACCTTTTTCACAATGGTACAAACCATACTTGGGGAGGGGGCTAATGATAAATGAACACTTTTGACATTAGGATAAACATGGAGGAATAACTGAATTTCTTTGGATAAATATTTGTAAGTGCCCTCTGAAATGGATTTTTTTAAACAAATACTCCAGCTTAATGCATTTGCTTACCTTTCCCAACAATTTCCACTGTAATTATCCTTAGACTGAAGTGGTTATATGTAGGCTACCCTTTAGCCAGACATCACTGTCACTTATAACCATTGTTACTTGTAATCTTTGAACTGCCTGTCTTTCTGCAATGAAGTAAAATATACAAACAGACATTATCCCACTATTTCCTTAAGAAAATATAAGGCAGTCAACACAATCTCATTGTCAAGTTCAAATATATCTCCTCCAATTTCTCTAAAAACATGCACATACCCATATGGGTAATAAGAGGAGACACATGCCACACTAGCCCCCCCCCCCTTCATCAACAAAAAGTGAAAAATGAACACCAACAAAAGGTCTCGCAATGAAGGCGTACCACAATCAAACATTTAAGACTAATGCTTTTAGTAGAAATCTTGTGACAAATTTTAAACTAGGCTCTCTCAAAAAAGACAAAAAGTGTTCAAAGGGAACGGTGACCCCTGCCCCCCTTCCAATAAAAAAAAATTAACTGTGGCTATATGGTTCTGCTTAAAAGTACCTATCATCATGTTACTGGATAAAAAGTTATACATATGGGCAACACGAGGAATAGTTCTACCAAATTTTAACAAACAGATAACAGAGATATCGTCAAATGGTTAATCTGAAGGCACAATTCACAAATAAGACTATCAGGGTATATTATTCAAAATTTGGATCAGTGCATTTTCCCTCTGAAGAGTACTTTAATTCAATTGGAATCAAGGGTCCAGATTTTTTTTAATCAATTTGTGGGGACACCATCTCATTTTCAAAAATAATACTTTGTGAAAAATCAATGTCAGTGGGCAATTTCTCAAATATTAGTCTGACATGGTGACCCATGTTCCACTCCTGTCCCCAAGGATCTCTGTCAGATTTTGGAACACTACTGTATTGCTTTTTATTTATTTTTTTTTTCCTTACAGCAAGCAGTGTGTGGTACAGTGTAATAATGTCTCATGGGTGTGTTACAGAATGAACTACAAACAAACCCAGTTTAAAGTCATTTTCTTGATTTACAGCTATTAATGTTATCTTTAGATCATTGCTATAGACAAAGTCATCTAAAATAAGTCAATTTTTGGCAAAATATTTAAGGCAAATAAGCAGCTGTTTTAACCCAAATGGAAAAAACACACAGCTCAATGAATCATCATGTTCAGGAGAAACAGTCATGTTGATTACTCTCTGGACTATAGACTGTCAGAAGGGACCGACAAATTTCATGATCGATTTCTTATCTTGGCAGAGATACTACCAAGAAATTAAACAAACTTCTGTTTTAAGATGAGGAACAAAACATTTTCTGTTTTATGGGCTCATTGTTGGGAGAACCTGGGACACAGGAGTCTTTGGGAAGGTTTCTTGACTAAGAAAGAAATCATATACCATAAGCAATCTCTTTTACACAAAACCAAAAATGACACCATCAATCATCCATCTAGTTTATAACATTTTTACCAAAAGAACACAGCTGTCTTTAAATAGACTGAAATTTGTTCTTGGCAAGGTATGCATCCTTAAGTTTCTCTCACAATACCACTTTAATTGTGATGTTCATTTTTCACATGTGCTCATATCTGAGGTTTTATACTGCAAGTCTTTGTCAAATCAAACAATTGTAATTTACACTTATCCCCCTATACTTTACCTCCATAGGTGTCACCATTTATAATGTTCTGCTGGTATTTTGCCTGAATAGACCAACTGCTTTTGCCCGAATTGGGAGGGCAAGTGCCCCCCCCCCTCCCGGCCCCCCTACAAAACAGAATAATCCCTTTCCCTTTCCCCAATCCCTGTTACAGTCTGTACATTAAACCTAACCACAAGTACACACAAAACTGCAAGATACTGTAAACCATATAGACCTACATGTTAAACTGCCTATGGCTTTCTGTGATGGTTACTGCCCAAACTTTTACCTACCACCTAGCTGAAGACTTTGTCCCATGTTATCAAAATGATAGTGCAATTCTACTAATTCTAAGTTATTATACTTTGAAAAAATTTCACCCAGATCCCAGGATACTATGTTCCCCATTTCCCAAACAAAATAATACTATTCCCCTGGCTCCACCTTTCTCTCTGTGGCTGATTGTATGGTCAACTTTGTTAGAGTATCTGACATGGAATCTGGTGGTCTAGATTTCAACTCATGGCTGGGTCATACTGAGGAACTGAAAATGGAACCTTTTGCAATTGTGCTTGGTGCCCAACAAAAGCATGCAATGAAGTGGGAAAACAAGTAAGTGAGCAACAACTAAATAAAGAAGGACTTGGCCAGCCCAATTCCCTCACTGCAAACAGCATCAATTCTCCTAACGTTCTTACTTAAGCCCCACCCACAATTGTCTGAAATTCATCCTCATCCAGACACGATTTCAGTTTATTGCTTCAGGGTGAATACAAAAAAGCTCTATGTGTATAATCAAAACACTCTCAGTACAGTTCATTCTGTTTAATATAAGCTTTGGTAGGGTGCATTTACACTTGATCCGGATCTGATCGCCTGCACGGGGTCTGATCCCCTGCTCGAGATCAAATTTGTAGTGTAAATGCAGATCAGATCCGGATCTGATCACCCGATTTTGATCCTAGTAAGGAGGGAGGATCAGACCCCACGCAGGCGATCAAATCTGTAGTGTAAATGCTCGCCGGATCAACGGTGAGGTAAGGTACGGTGTGCATGGTACATGTACAGGGTCTATTTTTTGTTTACACTTTGGTGCGCACACGCATGTGCCTGTGTTTCTTAATTCATTTGGAGCTACTTCTGCTTTTAGCACAGAGGAGGATCAGAGTACAAGACAAGTGTAAATGCACCAGGATCAAGCCATACACATAATTCGATACGCTGATAACATCGGGCGATCAGATCCGGATCAAGTGTAAAAGCACCCGTAATCTGCATTGTTTGAATTAACAGTCTATGGAGAGTTTCTGTACCCCCATACAGGAAGTGTAGTTTGGGGTGAGAGGACTGGCCCTTTAAACCAATTGGTTAGAAACTTAGCCACAAAACCTTATCCAACTAGTCCACCTTCATCTCATGCTGGAGTTTCTCTTCAATTTTCTGGACTGCCCTTTACAGAGCTGTGTTCTGATTTTGTCATTTTAATAACAAAAGAAATGAAAGAAACAACAATTAAGAAATGAGCTGACTCTTAGAAAAATGATAACACTGGCAAGGACCTAGGACTTGTAATGTTGAGGGAAGCAAATTAGGTAAGATGGAATAACAGGAAGCTCAGATTAAATTTACAACATGCATCCTGGCAAATCTAAGAATGTTTCCCCCACTAGTTATACAAGTATACTGTGATTTATTACAATTTAAATTTAGCTACAGTGCAACTATTTCCAAGCCAAGCCTGACATAATTCACCCAATCGTTGATCTTTTCAATGATGGCTACAAACAGTCTGTCTAATCTGATGGGCAGAAGTTGTTACTTGCTAATGTTCTCAAAAGATGAAAAGATTCAGTTACATCAGGACAACCAGGATACTTTTACAAGAATTTAAAGGAACAGGACGGGTAGCCTGTGTAGCGCCTCTGTGGCTGAAGTCCCCTTTAGGCTGCTGCCCCTCAGAGCCTGCGGGGGATGGTCAGAAATCCCTTTCAATGAGCCCCAAAGTTGATCACCTTAATATTCATGAGCATTCACCTCAGTTGCTCTCTTCCTGAGGTAGGCTGTGCTCAACGAAAAGACTAAATCTTTACAATGCTTTGTTGAACACAAAGCTGTTTAAACCAAACAAAACCATAAGCTTATTACTAGGGCCTAACCGATGTGGTTTTTCACTGCCGATCCGATGTCCGATGTTTTTTCCCCAACATCGGCCAATATCTGATCCGATCCAATATTTTCGTCACCCCGCCGTATCTATGCGTTTAGGCCCACAATTTTTCCCCATTTACTAGTAGGTCTAGATTTACTTGTTGTAACTATAAGCAATGCCTCTTTATGTACATTGCCCGCGCATTTACTCCTATTTAAAGTCATCTTTAAAATGTCTAATAGTTTGCAAATTAGTATGAATTTGATCAAGACTGTGAATGAACTGATCACCTGAAATTATATTTGAGTTTGAATGTTGGTTGTACTCTATTTAATTAAGTTGAAATTTTCACCGGTGCGAGGACCAATCATGCTGATGTACAGTAGTGTTGCTTCTCAGATAAGTGTATGCTACAACGTACACTAACTTTAAAATCTGCATGCAAGCTACATTAATTCATACCGTAGCAACGGGCGCGCCAACACTGCAAGTCAGTTCTTTTTTATGTAGAAACTTGCAGACAAGATGTACTGCGTGCCGTATATTCTGCAAGAATCTGTAACAACTCTGTCTAAACCCTACCCTGCGTACTGTAATACTAACGGCAATTTTCTAAAATTCACAATATGGGACGCTACCTCGAGTATACCGAAATGAAAACCAAACCTTGAAAGAAAATCGAGCATTGAATTGGCCGATATAATGGTTTATTGTGTCAATATTATGCAAATGAACACTTTTCCACTATATGTTTAGTGCCAAGATATGACTGCAATGATGTCGTAAATATTGACGATAATTTAAGACACCAGGATTGTTGGTTTGTTTCTTCACCACGACGCAAATTAACCTTGTGTTATGTATGAAGTACTAGGATGTAACTACCAACATTAAAATTGTTTGGAAAAAATAACGATCTAAGCAAAATTTCATTATCTTGTGAGCCCCAAATATCGCCGTTTACACACGTGTGATGGAAGAGTTATCCTTTCGACATGAGTTTGAAGGGTGTCCCGACTTGAACGGTAGGGCAGTTATGAATGAACCTATGTAGTACTCCCAGGTACGCGACTTCCTAATAAGGCCACGATAGCGTGGGTGTTGGCACACGTGTACGCTAGATGCAAATTTAACACGATTAACGTCATTTTTCGGACGTGAAAGAGAATACTGTAAACAAATGCTGGGATCGGTAGATATTTTTAACTTATGTTTTGAAAGAAGTAACACAAACAGCTTCGAGGTGGAGTTAGCAGGATTGCTTTTTGAGTCCAAAAACGTTCAAAAATTAAAATATGAAAAAGGCAAAGGTGTAAAGAGGTATTGATTTCCTTAGAAGGTTTTTTTTTTCTGTCATATTTCTAATATCTGTCCGTTTGATTTGAACAAGTTTGTGAACCTGATCGCTACCTCTCTGATACAGTTGTTAATTTCTCATATGCAGTACCCAAAGGAGCATGAACAAATCGTTGCTATAGGTCTACTTTACTCATCTTCGGGTGTATTGCTTGTCTTCCCCCAAAAAAAACTCTTCAGCAGAGAATCGGGAGGACTTAAGAAAAAAACGGGTAATCACCGAACCTGAGGGCTTTTGCGATCGGGACCATTTTTTGAAACTTTTTTTTTTAATACCACGTGCAAACACTAGGTCTTACCCATGCCAATATTGGATCATTCCATCATGAAAAAGGCGGAGCAAAGTTTGTAACAACAACGGAGTAACTCTTGAAAGAAATTTAATCATACAGTTCATGTATTGCAGGTTTGTTCTTTATTTGAGCATAAGGAATGTATGAAACTGCCATAAAAAAACTATGGGACAATAGTGAAGGGAAAATGCAACTGAAATTTGTAAAATATTACATACGGAATAACAACTTTGCTGGCTTGTTATTACAAACTTTTACTTATCCTGCAGTGAGGATTCATAGAGTGTCATTATGTATCTGCAGTGAACATGAGGTTACGTCCTATTGCTATTCGCCAGAGAAGGGAAGGACTCTCAGCAAAAATAAACTTCTTGCAGCCGAGGCGAAGGAAGTGGCTTGTATACGGTGGCGCAAGACCACGCAGTAAAAAGTTCCTTTGAAATTTTTGCAAAGGTTTCCTGAAACGGAATATTGGTAAACATCGGCAAGTGAACTTAGCTGAATAATGCCGATCCGATATTTTACCGATGGTGGCGAATATCAGCCCGATCCGATGTCCGATCCGATTATCGGTTGAGCCCTACTTATTACATCAATTAATGCTTTTTATTTAGATGGAATCCTAATCATGGACAACCTCTTTCAAACAATGGACCCCTGTGGCTCGATCTGTGTACTGTTGTACAATGGTACAAGTGTTTGCCTGTTAAATAAACATTTAAAAGCCTTGCTTCAACCAATCTATGCAGAGATATGTAAATGGGGTTCCCGTTGCATTACTTCCAAAGTTGAAATGACTTTGTCTCCAACCCCAGCAGACGTTGGTTTTTATAGCAATGAGCTGAACGAAAAGACTTCGTCCGCTCCACAGGCTACAGGAAGGAGTACCCATTCTTATCACCTGCCTTGCACTCTAAAAACAACAAGAGTGAAATTTTACTTATCAAAAGGGTATAAGTTGTCAAGTTCACACCAAAAGAGCAGAAATCCACTTCAAAAAAGAGTGAAATTTACTCCAAAAAGAGGAAAGTTTCACTCTTGATGGAGCGCTCAGTGGGACTATTCTTAAAAGAGAGTGGTTCCTGCAGGCACCTTGTTAGCGAGTATATTTCACTCTTCCTGCAGTGAATTTCACTATTCATGTAGTGAGTTAACACTCCAAAGGAGTAAATTCACACTCTTCACTCGATTAAAGAGTGACTAATTTCATTTGTATTTTAGACTGCAGCTCCCCAATAAATGAGTTATTCTTCCAGAGTGTAAAGAGGGGTTTGATATTAGTTTTATCTCTACCATCTATTTTTTGAGGAAAACCTCTTGTTGAAGCAATGGAGAAGGGAAAATAAGCTAACAAACCACAACTGGAAAAAAGGCTATGGTCCACTCCACTTGAACAAATTGGTTGAAAACTAGGTCATTAAACTTCATTTTGCAGTGATTATTCACTAACACAGTTGACGTCAGTGGCGTAGCCACCGAGGGTTTCAGAACCCCCCATGAAACAACCTTGCAATGCAAAACACACCTAAAATAGAGGTTTTTCTCTCTATCCTTAGACATTCCCCTCCATGACACAATCCCAGTTACGTGCCTGGTTGAAGTTCCCAAGAAAGGCCATGTGAACAAAGGAAAATAAATAAAAATGCTCATTTAACTTCCCATATGTCTAATTTTACTTTAAATTTGACATGAACTTTAGGGCTACTCTGGAGTGGGAGAGTTTTATAGCAAAGCAATTTACAAGAGTCCTCTTTTTCATGAACTAAAAAGGAGGTTGACCTCTTTGGTGGATCTTTACCTCGACTTTGACAAACAACCAGTTTTTACCTGTAGACCTAAAGAGATTTTTATTAAAGACTTCCTTTCAATTTCCCCTACAAAAACTGCAGATCCTATTGTAATTTACTCCTCCCTGGAATTTCAGAAAAGATTATCTCTTCTTCAGACTGGTAGCTGTCACTTCAACCAGGGAGCTGATTCAACAAATATTTGCTCAGATCAACTCCCTGCTCAGATTCAGACAGGTATTGGCTAATCCTCTTACAGAACTTCTCAGTCTGAATAGAGATGGTAATGAGATTCATTTGGATCCACCTTCTGATTACAAGAAAGAGATGGAATGGCATTCCACAGGTATTGATGGTCACTCAACACATTTCCTCTTTAATTCACCTGGGAATGTGATATTGACCAGGGTTTTATTGGACATTGTGGCAATGTAAGTTGTTGTGAATAACCTTTTAAATCAGATGGGACCAGCAGGGTCATGTGCACTTTTAAGAAGACATATATGTAAGAACATGCCCTTCGTATTATTTGCCAGCTGCAAACTGCAAGAATAAAATATTGTAACTTTCATCCCAGAATTACTTTTTGGGAAAATATCTCTGTTTTCTGACTTGATATCTCAGTTATTAATAAATACTGAAAATTCTCTTCACCTCTTTTATGGACAATTGTTGATTTGTTGATGTAGATGCAAGTAACCCTTTTTACAGGAAAGAAAATATGCCAGAGTGGTGTTACACACAGAACAGCGGTGCAGCAGATAGAACCCTTTTCACAGTTTAGCACAACTGACTTTTCAGGCTCCATGTGTACCATCAACAACCCAACACCATGCAACACAAATCCATCTTTCCTTTGAAATTAGACAACATCTGATGAACATTTGCTCTGTGCAGCAAACTATCTTTTGAGGGTGTTTGAAAGGACTGCAGGGTCTGGGGCCCCACTTTTCCTGACATAGGTATTTTGGGCCCACCATATATTGCTATTGTATTTTAGAACATATTGGGCTGCTTTGGTGGTTAGGCCTCACTTCAAAATTTACTCTGCATGGTATGTTTGATTGGATAGGTCTTATGTGATGTAGTTGTGCAAAGTATGGGCACATATAACAAAAGGGAGGGGAGTATTATGGCCCAGTTTCCAACCAGCTTCCATTTAACACAGTAACATGAAGTGAGTTGGGACAATAAAGACAGATATATGAGCCCTACCGCGTTAATTTGTGAATGGATCCCCATTCACACATGATCCATTTCACAGCTGGAGTAAACAATATTAATGTTTCCACAGAAAAATCATGATGGGTCACAACAATCAAGTTTAGGGGGAGGGGGTAATTTGAGCCACTGGCATTCCAATCCTCTGTGCAGCTTTCTCTTTTATTATGTAAAGTACCATTAGTTGCTTGTGCAACTTCCGGCATCATGTGAAGTCATCGTTTTGTTTCATTATATTTTTGTTACATTGGTTACATCATTTTGTTTGTCAAAATGATGAGTGAAGATCCCCCCCCCCCTCATATCCATATCTGGCAATGCCAACGATTACTGCCAAGACACTGCAAGAAAGAGGAGTGGGCCTGATTATGCCACCATTCATACTGACTATAAGGCCAACTGATTGAGACATAAGAAAGTCTTGGGGGACAATAGTTCCCATATAGGGATTTACGATAATGCAATTGTTTTATACGTCTCTCCCTCCCCCCCCCCCCCAAACTCTTACTACATCTGTCTTCATCTCCAGCAATTCACAGGTGAAGCAAATTTCTTCAGCATGGCTAGGAATTCCACGGCCAGAAATGAGCCAAAAACCTCTTTATGGGAGGGGGGGGGAGAAGGAGAGGTAATAAAATGCATTAAAGGCATATTTTCATCATCCCAAACAGTTCCAATTCTCCCAACCTACTTACTTCTAGCCCCTCCCACATTTATCTAAAACTCATCTTTATACAGACACAATCCTAGTTTATTGCTTCATGGCTTGTCCCAGTGGCCATACAAGTCCATAATGTGTAATCAAGACACTCTCAGTGCCCATGCTGTGTAATTTAGCTATGATGCATTGTTTGAATGTGATGCCAATCAAAGAGCTGTACCAATTGAGAGTTTTGATATATGTATACTGAAACTGTAGTTTGGGGTGACGAATGACTGACTTTAAGACAATGGCCATTCTTTAAAATCTCCCATAGAAATAAAGCAATTATTCTGGGGGTTTCTCCATGGTCACACTCTTGGGGGTTAAGTTTAAAAAGGGAACTTTGGAGCTACTACTTACACACATTGATGCTTTAAATCATCATTGCTGCTTCAGAAATTGTCAGCATGGTTGTATATTCATCAGAAAGGAGATATGCTGAACAAGGAAGAAAGTCATTTCTACATGGAATAAAAATTTTGTTAAGGAACGAAGGGACAGATGAAAAGCAGTGTCTTACTCCACAATTCCAAGTAACCTTTATCATGAAAATTAAGGGGGGGTTCTCTTTTGTTTTTCTTTAGCAAAGTTTTGTAGTTACAGCATTAGCATAGCCACTGGAAAGGTTTTAGGGTTTATAACCCCACCCCCCATGACCCAACCTTGTAATGCAAAAAACACCTAAAATAGCAGTTTTTCCTCTCTATCCTTAAGACTTTTACTTCATATCAGGCCACCCCCCCATGGACACCAAAACCCTCCCCATGACACAATCCTGGCTATGTGCCTCGGTTACAGTTATTTATTACTTTTGTTTTTCCTTGGCTGAGACCAAATCTATATCATTAGCTAAGAATACATACAGAGGGAGATCTTTGGAAAAAGAAGTGCTCAGTGTGAATGAACATATTTTGAAGGAATGAGGGAAGGTTAAAGGACAACAGGACTCTTTAAATTTGTCACCAACATCATTGATATTAGGAAGTGTTTGTGATACTAACACAGCTTAAGCTACAGTGATCAACCCCCTTGTCTGGCTGGTATTTGTCCATTTGTTACATACATGCCTGTTTCTATGTATGTTTTAAAAAGAAAAGATCACCCCCCTTGAAAACTCATCAGAACTATTCAATTTTTTATCTCAATATAAACTGTCACTTTTGGTTACAGAAGAAGAAATCCATGACCAACATAATTATCACCAAAACCTATACTATTGATACAGAGAAAAAACACACCACTGCCATTAAAATGTATTTGTGTAGCACTGATGCCCTAGGGTAGAAGATCTAAGCTTTAGCTATCAGACACAGCCAACCTGTCAATCCAAATAAGGTCATTCCAGCTATGCCTCCTGGGATACCGATCACGTAAGAGCCCCTGTCTGCAACTTGAACAATTCCACAATTCCAGGACAGTTACCGCCTCCTCCTCAGAAAGAGAAAAAGTTCAGAGCCGGAACAAGAGGATTACTGGAATACCAAACATTCTTGGCATTCCAGGTTACATTCCAACAGGTGATGTGAGGTATTTTGCCACTGACATTGGACTTTGTTGCAAGTGCTGAGATAAGAATGCTTGTTTATATTAGGGTGGCTCTGGTAAAATTCCTTACTAAATGGGCATGGTAAGACATCAGAGCAATTAAAATATTTATGGATACTTATGGGTGTGATCATAATTTTAAAACTATTTAGGTATGTAGCACAGACCAGAATAGTGTAAAAATGACCTTTAGATGACTTTTATTGTCAAGTCTTTTCAAGTTGCTTCTTTTTTTTTTTCCTTTTTTTCTTTACTTTGAATTTTAAATGTGCATTTCATTCTTTTTGTAAACCAGTTTGTTTGTCAGCTAGCAGCAGAAAAATAAATTTCTGCATCCTCTACCCCTTACTCTTGTTATTGCCTCCCTCAAACCAGTGCACCTCACTTGCCCTTCCTTATTTTCATTTCTCAGTACTGGTGTTAGGCAGTTCATTTTTAAGCCTTTTTATTCCAAATAATCTCTGAAAAATCTGCATTCTACCATTGCTGTAACCTCCCCACCCACCACCTTGCGATACTCTCTGCTGACAGTGAGGGATCTGTCCCATGTTCTAAGGTATTAAAAATTCAGGAGAGAGTGATATGTACTCTACAGTGCCATGTGACTGAAGTTTAACAGACGTTTGCAAATTCAATGGTGCCTCACCCATGACGCTCAAGGGCCAAGCCTATTTGGTAAACAAGGATATAGTTTAAAGCCATTTATAGTTTTTTTTATACATTTTTTGGAGGAATTAGCTATAAATTGGGGACATAATTTGGGGCATAGAGGAAAATTGTGTTTTGAGAATATTTGTTTTTACCATCATTAAACTATCTCAAATTTTGCACAACTTCGGGGTGTTTTTTTCCCCTTTTCCACCAGGTTCAGTCCTGCAATATATTACCTGTATGCCAAATTGTTTAAGTCTTGTTTTTTCTTTCTTTTTTTTTTCTATGACGGTATGTGAGGGGAGGGGCGAGGTAACATTGAAATTTTTCAGCCAGGTCGGTGTGACAACAACTTCCTCAATAATTCCACAGTTTTAAATGGTAAAAATAGAACCCAGAGACATTCTTCACCTGCTTCATGCTGCAACTTGTTCTTTTCACCAAAAGCAATTGAAGGTAGTGCCACTTCACCCCCCTTCCTCAGAAAAAAAAAGAAAAGAAAAGAAAAAAAAAAAATCTACAACCTAGCACAAGAAAACTGGTGATGTATAACATCATGAACATGATTAGATGGTAACCATCACGACCATGATTAGATGGTAACTTAATCCTAAAAATGCTACATGTCCTTATATCATTAACTCACAAATTTTTCTATTATTCTTCTTTGAAGTCAGACTCAGCATCACCACTGCACACAGACCTCGTCACTTCGCAAAATTCAAAATGCTAAGAATTATTTACAAATGCAGTACGAATGAGTCACTGACATTTAAACTTTTACTATGCAAGAATAACATTCCCAGTAAAGTTTAACGATTGCTTAAATCCCCCCAACAGAGATTGATGTCAACGATTACAAAATTCCATAAAAATTCTTGTAGGTTGACCACAGACTTATCACTTCAACTTCTTAATGGCAGCAATGTCTCTTTATGCAAAATGACAGCAAGGTGTCACTTTAGCAATTTTCAGAGAACAGCTTTGTCTTCTAATCCACTTTTTTGTCAATCATTATTTGACTAAAATTTAAATCCATCTGCATTTTCACTGGTGAAACTTGAAAAAAAGAGTCCTCCTTCTAACCTTTTCACCTTTTTTTCATTATGACTAAACTCGATCAATAAAAGCCAGTTGTTGATTCCTGTCAAACTTTTGATCTAACACCAAAAGTCCTTTTTTCAAAGAAGTAAATTACATAAAATTGAAAAGCTTATCAATTCAAATTAAAGTCCTAGCCAGAACCAGGTTCAGTGTTTGTCCTTGGAATAATATGAGTTCCTTTGTAAGGAGTACAAAACTGAGATTATGAAGAATTAGATAACTGTAATCAAAATTAAATACATTCACTCCTAGTAAACAATCAAAGTTGTGGTGTTAAGAGGAATTTTTCAAAACTGAAGAAATCTATCTCTAAACTGCCAAGCAGACTGCATTGTCCTTTGTGACTTATTACAAACTTCCCAAATAATTTTCTTAAGTATAGCAATCAGTCATCAGTGTTGTCCTCTATATGCATGCAACCACCATACAAATCCCAGTTTTACAACACATAATACCCTTTGAATAACCTTATAGTAACCTATATAGACCAACCCGGAATAATTTCGTTTCAATCCAGTTTTACAAGGAAAAATAAGATACTTCTTGAAAAATATTATTTACAGACACTGCAGTGGAAAGTAAAAGTTTGCATGTTTCTGGTACACCAATCCTTTTTTTCCTTTCTTTCAGAAAAAGGCAATTCCAGCTATCAATGACTTCCTGCGGGCGACTTCCCCTTTAGGTTTTTTTTTTCCACATTTTCCCCTTCCATTATCCTATGAGTTTCCATGACAAGCATAAAGACACATAAACATGACCTTGGTAAGAACAATCATCCCGACTTGAATTTGGAATACTAAGAGGCATAGTATGAAATTTGAAAGAGGTCCTGAGTACTGTAACTAATGGGAAGGGGGAGGGGGGATCATAGTATTACTCTTTCTTGATCCTCATACATTTTATGAGGACACAAACAATTTTGGGAACACATGGCAAATATATCTGGGGGCACTCCAGTCCCCATAGACACATGAAATCCCTAGCTTAACCTGACCAACCCTTTCTCCCCTTCTCCCACTCTAAAAAAATGTCTCGCTAGAAAAATTAGCCTTTCACAATAAAAGCCTATTTATTTATAGCTTAATTTGCATGTTCCATTTAAATCATACAAATGGGCCCATATGAACAGGTTGCCCAGACAATGATGTTCGTTGTTTGCCAGACTAAAGCACCTTCAGGTGGACCAGATGACTGGCCAACTTTGTTTTTTCCATTTAAATAACATCAGGAAATATATTAGTTATTCAACTCCATAAAAAAGGAAGTCTACAAAAGTCTACAATATTTCAAAATTTTTTATCACAAAGCATGAAAAGTGAACCCAAATGATTTAACTCCCACCTTCGCACAATGGAATTTATCAGATGAGATACAAAACACTGAAGGAAGTTCATTGGATTTAAAATTGTAGACTGTGCAATCATTGTGTGTTTTTTTTTTTTGTTTTGTTTTGTTTTGATTGCTCCTGTACCTTGTACCACAATGCAAATTCTTTCCTTGTTTGCCTTCAGCAAGAAATCAAACACAGATGGATCCTTGACACAGTTAAGGAACAACTACAGACTGTGCATTAGCACAGGATAATGCATGATCTGAAAGTTAAAGCTATATGGTGCATGCATTCCAATTGTGCCCTCATGCATCACTTCCTGAGATTACATTAAGCCACAGTCACAATATAACGAATTTGGATTGGATTCCGATCTGATTTTGAGGTGACAGGGGGTGGGGTGGTTAATTTCTTCTCCATCTCTGGTTAGAAAGAGTCAAAATTTTGTCAGCCAGTGTAAATATCTGATTTGCATTTTGAGTCGATGAAAACAAAGTTTGAACTGATTTTTTTGTGACGTCATACCAACAAATGTTTCTCATGGACAGCATAGTCCAATAAAACTTGTTTATCAATGTGACTTCATGAAGTAATGAGCACATAGTTAATTACCCCAGTGCTGAGATATTACTCATATATTTACACAGGTTGGCAAATTTGGGGGTCTTCTAACAGGAGATGGGGAAGATCTTAACAAGGCTCAAAAAAATCAGATTGGAATACTATCCCAATTTGTAGTAGTGTGATTGGGGCCTTATGCTGTGCCATAATGCACAGGTGTGGAGTCCTTTTTTTACCCTTCTTCATTTATACACGAAAATATTTTGATTTAAAAAATCCGAAAAGATACAAAAATTGGTAGTGCAAGCCTTTGGATTTCAAAAATCGAGGGAACCCATTTGTGGGTTCTGTCATTTTTTTACCATGATAACCCATAGGAACCCACTTTTGGGTTCTGTTACAAAATGCATGGGGGGTAACTGATTGGTGGTAACCAGTTTTGGGGTTCCCTGATTTAATCATCACGGGACCACCACACAATGGGGAGAACAAACGTTTCCGTAAAATCTGACGGCCTGTAGTGTATAACCATATTTCAACAGCACAACCCAAGGTAAAATGGAGTAGGGCAAAATGAAGGAGTTTTCCATTACCATGAGTTTATTGCCAGATAATGCACTGTCACCTGATTAAAATGGACCAATAGATGTTGAGGATATTACAAAGTATGAATGACAGTTTACCTACTATCTCACACATCTCCAAAGCAAATGATCCAGAGAAGATATGACTTAGTTTTAACTAGGGACACATTTTTTGCCAAATCTTGCTACATAAACATCTGGTGTATTTACAGGTGTTCATGTGTTTCCCTAGCCTTCAGTGGCATAGCCACAGGTGGGTGGCAGGGGCGAGTTAGAACCCCCCCCCCACGATCCAACCTTGCAATGCAAAAAGCACCTAAAATTGGCATTTTTTTTTCTCCATCCTTAGACTTTTCCTTCACATTGTGTCCCGGACCCCCCATGACACCAAAACACCCCTCCCCCCCCATGACACAATCCTGGCTACACACTTGCAAGCCTTTCAGTCCCCTTTGCTTTTATCTCACTGGACAAACCAATAAGCAGATAAAAACATTCATTTCTGACTCATTCATGGTTCCACGAAAACCAGATATGGATTGTGTTGTCAAAATTATAAATAAGTAAAACTGACAGAAATTACTGTTTGCAGAAATACAGTAGATTCTACAATGCCTCATAATTGCTACTTAAATTTTCTAACATAACTGTGTGATGAGTAATCACTTTGTTAAAAGTATACACCAAGTTGGCTTTTGGCAGAAATTTTTGAAGCATATGACCAAACTTGGGGTAAGTCTTTACCCTTGGAGACAAAAAAAAAAATTTAGTACCATTTGTGGAAATACTATAAAGGGAAGGGGTCTACAGAGACCTTACTTAGACCCAAGGCACATTAATTTCATGTGCAAAAAATGTCACTCATAACCAGATATCCTTCTTACTCTTTGTTATATCTCCTTCCCTGTCTGATTACCTCTATAAATATTGCTTCAGGGAAGAAATAAAGCTGGCTACCTACACATCTGAATAGTAAGGTTTCACATCTGATTAACTGATTGACAGTAACAGATATATTAAAATACACAAAAAGTTATGTAACATTCAGAGTTAGCTAACAGGCCAGTCAAACATGTTAATTGCCTTTCACGCAGTGTGAACACAATGAAAACATAGATCATGTAACAAACTCAGATACCAGTTACACCCCACACTGCCTTTGATCTACTGGGGTAACTATGTTGCATTTGCAAGAAGAAAGGTCACGGCATGATGATTAACAGAACTATTTTGAAAAATATTTCAAGTGCATCTAAGGTTTTTGATCATCCCCCTTCCCATTTTCTCCTGTCCCCTCCATTTTCCACCTTTCCACTTTCTTGCACAGTCTTCCTACTGGCTTTTTTCCACAAACAAATCCAGATTTATAATTAGTTATTCTGCATGTCAATATTAAAGAACTGGTTAACCTTCCTACTCCCTTTTTTGCACAAACAAATCCAGATTTATAATTAGTTATTCTGCGTGTCAATATTCACTTTTCTTTACTTTTCTGGCTGACATTAAAACACATCCATAGTGGAGGGAAGTTAAATGTTATCTAGCTGATTAGGTGAAAGCTAACCTCAAAATAAACTACTAAATGTTTTTTGGGGCAAAAAATAGTTTACATGTTCACATTTGAAATGACAAAGGAAGTCACCTTCATAAAAGGCATGTGGGATTTAGAAGCAAGTTTTCAAGTCTATATCAATTACATGCCATCGGATGTCACAAAATTATTCTGTGACTCAACCTATAAACAATTATATCTAGTAATAGTATCTGTAGGAGTTATTTAAACAAATAACATTGTGCTCTGAAAAACTAAAGCAAACTTTTTCTATGAAAAGTGAAACAGGACCTAAAATAACAGCAGTTGTTTAGTATTCTTCACATTTTTAAGGGATAAGTTGTATACTTGAAGGGGTCAATGCTGAGTTTTGCAACTGTAAACAATCCAAGTTTAAAGTAATCAACTTTCTTTGAAACATTGAACCTGTTCATCTCAAACAAACGGAAATACCCCACACCAGGAAGTTGGTAAATTAGGGCCTTGACAAAATATCACAGCTACCGTATTTCGCTTCGCTAGGAAGGAAACAAAAGCAGAGATAGGAAGGGAAGTAGGAACTCATGTCGTCCTTTTCCCAGCAATATGGGAGCCGTGTCAGTACGAACCATTCCCGGCCAGTCGGCAGATGCCCATTCACAAAACTTATGAGATCAGGACACATTTTTGTGGTCAGCCCAGACAGATTGTGGTTGTTTAGATAAAGAGTCCTCTAATATTGATTTAGTTTTAAACTGATGGTAACCACAAAAAATATCACTTTTAGTTTAAAATAAAATTGTAACAAGTCTATGAAATTTCTGGAAATCAAAAAGTGAAAGTGTGATATGGTTTTTCAATTTTTCCTTTCTGTGACATTTCTATTGGGGTGAAAAGGTGGCCCTGCCTGCCTGCCATTTTCAAAGTTTGAACTCTCTCTAACAGTGGAATTCCTGAAAGATCAATTTTTCAAAGGTGTATGTAATGTGTTTATTAGCTAATCATACAAACCTTTACCTATGGGCACTTGCTACACTACATGAACAGGAGTAGCAAAAAAGAAAGCAAAGGAGATTTTTTTTTTGTTATTCCATAATTCAGCAAATGTACCTGGGCTTTTTCAGATCCAGATAAGAAAATTTTTATCACTTTTTCTTTACTATGCCTATGTCTAATTTAAATATTTTTACCAGTGCTGTGGCTAAGAAGGAATTCATATTGTGAAAAATTTGGAAAAAAAAACAAAAAACAAGCAAAGGCATTGCAAGGTCTGGTATATGGTTTGCATACTATTTGTAGGCTGCTATCAGCCTACTGCACTGGTTACTCTATCAATGGGACTGCACAGGCAACTGACACCTTTTGAAGTAGGGAGAGAAGCCCCAAATTGCTGTGAAGAGCACTAATTGGTCTTTTTTTTTTTGGGGGGGGGAGGGAGGAGAGGGGTGGAGGAACAATTGTCTTTGCAACATAAACTAACAATCCCACTACTTGGCTAGTGTATTAATAATATCAAACTGTTGAAGATATGGTTCTAGAGGAACTAGTAAAAATGAAGACATGACATTATCACGTCTTATAAAATTTGTTACATATTTTGGGATTGCTGTGGCAAAATTAAGAAATGGCACAGGTCACCACCCCCAACCACCAAACACCTTCTTGAGGGTTAGATCTGCTTTATACATACCATGGCTGGGGACTGAAAGTTCATAGTGAGATCATTTTTTGCACTATTCAGTATGGAAGGCTATTATGTCAATTATTATGTATAGTTTCCACAAGATAAATTAGGCTTGCATCACAAAAATCATATTAACTGGAAATCACACACTTGACAATGACTTTTATTTACTCCTAAAAATGTAGAGGTTTTCATGTGTTAAATCCAGCCACTATCTTTAATAAAGAGCAGCAAGTGACTCTGATGCCATCGAAATTCCAGCTTAAGTATGTACAGCAATCAATCAATTAAAATAAAATTATTGATGATATGATACGTTCTTTCAGAAATGTTTTAAACTAGGCGTGGGCAACTGTTTACATTCATAAGATGTGTCCCATTCGTCTTGGAGATTATTGTTACGACAAAGTAAATGTTTCTTATGTCTCCATAGTCACGACAGGAAACATTTCACAACAATCAACTCATTTATTGATGCGGCACCTCAATTAAGAAAGACATCAAGTATTTGTAAGTTAGTCCTAATGTAAACATCTAGACCCACCTGCATTCCTTGCCGACATTTCCCCAAAGGGGATGTGCTATTCTGATATCTAACATGTCTCCTTCTTGTTTTTTTCTTTTTTCTTTTTTTGAAAAACAAAAAAACTTGAACATAAAATAAACGAAAGATATGCAAATATTTTTAAATACATCTCCTTTTTTCTTTTTTTTTTTTGCTCAAGTTTCAAAAACTGTAACAATCATTTTGAATCTAAAGATGAAGTCTGACAATCATAACCACCCACTCCTATAGCCTGCACAGCTTTCCTGTACATTTACTAATGGCTATCTGATGCAATCTGAGCTAATCAAACTAGCCCTAGCCAGGTTACAACTGTAGATAGGAGGTAAGAGAGGGGCGATGTAGATTAGTGTTACCTTTGCAAAGATGATAGAGGTTCACATATACTTTGAATCAGTTGGATTGACATGCAGACTTTTCATCAATACTTACCTGTAATAAGGTCCTGGCAAGTCTTGATCACACAGTAGGGGAGGCCGGCCTCCTATAGAGGGCGGCCTACAGCTTCCTCTCCGCTTGCAAGTCAGACAGACCCAAAACTTTGACCCCCTATGACGGACATCTACCAAGTGTCACAGTGAGAAGTTAGCATTAATATTACAATACATATAACACAAAAACATAGGAAGACACTCAGTAAAAAGGAGATGGTCAGAGACCTTTCTCACCTGATAAATCCGTCAATTAAGGCCAGAACGCCGGATCGGTAAACCTCTCTGTCTTCAATATGGGCTAGCTGACCCCCTGCAATAGTGTTTGTGTTAACTGGTGAGGAGCACACAACACTGACATGGTCAGAGAGGCCAGCATTCGGATCTGTCCAACATCCGCGGGGCCGGGAGGCGGGTATGTAGATAGGAGGTAAGTATCGGGGCTCGTAGATTCACAAACCAGGGAGTTTTGGGGAATCTACATCGCCCCTCTCTTACCTCCTATCTACAGTTGTAACGAGATTAGCACCATGACTGAGGAGGGAGGCCTGGTCTCCGAGCGCTGGAACCCTGGAGAACTGCCCTGGCAAAGTCTCCCTCTGTTGACATCACGTCTGTTAGGTATGAGGACATGAAGGACGACAGTGTCTTCCACGAGGTCGCATCCATAATTTGCTGGAGAGGAATGCCCTGGAACCACGCCGAGGACGAGGCATGTGCCCTGAGATCGTGAGCCCTGACGTCTTCACCCGAAAGAGCATGAGGCAGGATCAGGGAGATGATCCATCTGGAGATAGTGTCCCTGGAGGCAGGCGAGTAAGGAGCCTTTGGCAAGAGGAAGAGTGCTTCCGACAGCCGTAGGGATGAGTTTGTCCGTAGATACCACTTCAGCGCTCCTACAGGACAAACAAAGCGATCTTCGCGGATGGAAGATGTGGTAGAGATTGATGGCAGGAAAATCGGTTTCGGTGTGAAGGACATTGTCTGATTTTTCGGCAGGAAGTCCGGATCTGGGAGGAGGAGTACCCCTTGCGGGGAGAACCTGATGAAACCACGTTTTGTAGACAGGGTATGAATCTCGCTCCTACGTCTGGCGGAGGCGGCTGCTACCAGGAACAGCGTCTTCTTCGTGAGTGCGTCGAGTGGTGCATCCTGGATAGGCTTGTAAGGTTTCATTTCAAAATACTTTTGAGAAATAGTATCAGAATCAAATTTAATCAAAGAGAAGCAAGGATTTATTTGGAACATTTTAGTGTGGGGATGAAAGGAGTAAGGGAGGGGGTAGATCAAGAGTATTTTTTGGGGGGGGAGAGAGCAGTGGGGGGTTAGTTAGTTGAGATTCACATAAGAAGTTATTGTTTAAGTAGTTTTACCCTTTGTCATGTAATGAAAATTGCCCACATGATTGCAGCCTCATTTCAATGAGGAGGGTTGGATGGTGGGTGGGGCCCAGGTAGGGAGGAGGGTGAAGGAAAATGGGGGAAGGGGTAGGGAGGAAGGTGAAGGAAGATGGGGGTAGGGCCTGAAAAGAGCCAAGAAATACCAAAAGGAGGAGTGGATTTATTACTGCTAAATCACAAGTCCAAAGTGATGTTGCCATAGGCAAAAGTTATTAGTTATGAGTCATGAGTATATGGTTGGGGGGAGGGGAGAAGTTTGCATAAATGTCCCTGTAAGGTGCAATCTCAAGGATTTTAAGGGCCATTTATTTATGTCACTTAAGACATTGTTGCAAAAGAAACAAAAATTTTGTCAATTCTCTAATTTTGTGGAAATGGAAAGGGGGGATTATACCCACCTTCTTCTGAAAAGGGGGGATCATAGGGAGGAATCTCTCCTGCCCCCTCTGGGAGAAACAAAACAGATTAAAACAGTGCAAGTCCTACTCTTTAGTCACCTTTTACAAAAAGCAGGAAATACTATGGGCATATCCTGCAGCCAACAGGGGTCTGTCCCACTTCAGATGTCCTGCTTTTGACTCTGATTGGTGAACATTGTTTGGATTGATAGATTTGTGACTTTTAAAGGGCAAAACGTCAGACATGTGTGTGACTAAAATTAAACATAAATGTCACAAAACTGCACCATTGCAAGACCTTTTATTCCTTCATCAAAAACTTCCCAGGAACAGGGAACCCCATTTGACCCTCATCATGATTGTTGACCCTACCCTTAATTTGATAATGGTGGGACATGACACAGTCATTAATGGCAACTTGGGACATAAGCTAAAAAAGGTTGAACACTACTGGTTTGGGTCATACATTACCGCATGTCCAGTGTTGCATGTTTATAGGTGTTTGCAAACATTGGCTAAACTTCAGGAAGCTCCGTCTCACATCTCAATTTTGATCAGAGGTACCAGGCCTCTTGTCATTCACCTGAAATACCATCTCCTGTCAAATGCCACATTCCATTTGCAAGAGCAAATTTTCTCCGATCCCAAGTAAAGGCCCCCAGCCAGGTGCAACACTTCTATCCTTTTATTGGTCGTATCGCCAAACACCGATCAATTACAGAGCAAAATAGGATACGCAACAGACATGTTTGTTTGTTAGGATCAAACCCATAAATGCCAACAAATATATTTGGAATCACAGTTGAAGTGCTCATACCTGTAGCAACAAAAGCCAGTTATTAAAGTGTCTTGCGGCAGAAACTGATTTACAGCACAACAAATGAATTTACAAACCAACGTCACTACAAGAAGCTGGGATGTACGTAATAAAGCATGACATCAAACCAAGTATCAAATTTGACTGCAGTGAAATACGTCTGAATAACTGGAAATAAGGATGACATTTATAGCTACAATATAAAAAGGCGAGGTACCATAGCAATCCAATTTAGTGCTCTTTTTGTTTTGAATTTCTTTTTCATCAACTCGTCAATGTTTCATGTAAAACACAGATTGTGTCACAGCAGGCAATAATTAAAGCCTCACCTTTAAGCTGCATTTAAAGCCTCCTTTTTTTTGATGAAGTGCAAAAAGATTTTATAACTGCATGTTAATTTCCTAATAATTCTCACAGTCAAATTCATTATATTTATGCCAAAGACAAATCAAAATTAAGTAAGATTACTTAGTTAGATAAGATATAACTACACACCAACACAAACGTGTTACAAGGTGTCACACTGTTCAAATCGCCCCATTTAGTCACCTCTTACGACAGGTGAGGAATGCCGTGGGCATATTCTACAACCTCCTGCCTGCAGGGGGAGCAATCAGTCTTTCATAATAAACCTGTGCTGAATTTCTTCATTTGTGAAAAGTTCAAGATGGAAGTACTGAGGGGTAAGGGGAAGGGCAGCAGTGAGGCACTTATTGGAGGCACGTACCCAATCTGACGATGTCTATGCCCATTGTCATACCATTTCAATGGTTGGTGATGACTACAAAGACTGCAATGTTACCAGCCTAAAAATCATTGAACCCTGAGAACAGTTATGAACCCAAGAAACCTTGACATAGTCGTCACAAAAACTAGCCAAACCAAAGCCAAAATACATATAAATCAGGAGGCGTGCGAGAATGTGAGCCTCCAACAAAAATCTCCTCCTAGATCCTCTCCTTCCATTGGAAGGTTCAAAACTGAAAAGTATGCTAATGATTCCAAATGTGAAGTCCCCCTTGAGTGTTGGATCCCCTCCCCTTAAGAAACCGCTATACAAAACTATTCTGGCAATGTTACAGCTGTACACCAGTGTGAGGAGATAATATCATGCATTTATTTGTCTGAAGTCTACTTGAGTAGAAACAATACAGTAAATGTCGTACTCAGGGGAGGCATTTGGGTTATGCCCTCCCTTCCCCCTACCTGATAACAATATCAATGCTTTTTACTCTCTTTTTTAGTTCCTAAAGATAATTATTGTAATACAATCTTTAAACGTAAAGCAGCATATGTGGTACTACATTGCATATAAGCACACCACCAAATATTTCAAAACTTTTTGAAGGGGAACTCTCCTTAGAACCCATTACCAAGGGTGTCTTTCACACAGTAGTAATCTGATCAGCCCTTGTGTTATAGTGACTGTAGGCAGCCACTAGTAGGGCCCATCAGCCTTAAATCATCTTTTTGTGTTGTCTACATGAATTTCAAACCCTCACATTCATTGAAATTGGAATTAAGGTAATGTACCACTCTCCAAGATACAGGTAAGCAAGGAAATTGAAAGTCTAAGGGTAATGGACCCCAGTTATGTCTGACTTAAATCAGACCATCACTTGACCATCTGGATTGGCCTATACAACCCTATCCCTCCCTACCCAAAAGAGAAATGACTGTACCACTGGTTAAAAACTACCAACTTGAATTTCCGTACCTGCAGCTGCCATTCTGAAAGCCATGTCTCTGAAATAGCTCAACCCAGAACATTTCACCTATAGCTTCATAAAGAATTTAAACTCAACAGCCCTTCTCTAAAAACTTGGGGAACAGGTGTAATATGGAGGGATGATAAAAATGTATTAAAGGTCAAATCTTCTCAGCCCAGACAGTTACAATTCTCCTAACCTTTTTACTTAAAGGGAAATATTGAGTTTAAAATGTTCCAACAAAAGAGTACAAAGAAAATAGGTCAGACAGCATCCACCAATTCAGTCTTAAAGGCAGTCATTCATCACCCCAAACTACAGTTTCAGTATACATATATCAAAACTCTCAATTGGTACAGCTCTTTGATTGGCATCACATTCAAACAATGCATCATAGCTAAATTACACAGCATGGGCACTGAGAGTGTCTTGATTACACATTATGGACTTGTATGGCCACTGGGACAAGCCATGAAGCAATAAACTAGGATTGTGTCTGGATAAAGATGAGTTTTAGATAAATGTGGGAGGGGCTAGAAGTAAGTAGGTTGGGAGAATTGGAACTGTTTGAGATGATGAAAATATGCCTTTAATCAAACCCCAGAAATAGCTACATCTCTTCAAAATACTATGAAGAATACTACCAGAAGAGCCAAGGACGTTGCATTATTTGAATGTTGAAAGTTTGGGTGAACAAACTTGTTCTTGAGCAAGAAACAACTGAATTTCCATCTGTGGGGGACTTATTTCTTGAAAGAAAAGGCTACCATACTGCCTTATTACAGATATATTTTTTTTGATAATCCATCACCCTATGTCGATAAATATTAGTTTTAAAAGGGTAAATTTTTCTCGCAAAACCAATACAATATTTTCCTCTAAGCTACTCTCACAATTGTATAAAACTTGTCCTCATCATAACACTATCTCAGTGTATTGCTTCAGAGTGAGGGTGAGTAGTACAAGACCCAAAAGAGTAATCACAGGACCCTCAGCACAGCATGTGCTGTGTTATATGAACCACAGTACACCTTTTCTTTTTAAATTTCCTGTCAATCAGAGAGCTCTTCCAGTTGAGACTTTCTGTGGTAGCTAGACCTCTACAAATGTTTTTGTTTGGATTGAGAATTGACTACCTTTAAGAAGTTGTACAATATTACCTTGAGCAAAGGATATTGCACTTTTCATCAGTTAGTGGTCATAAACATCTCTATCAGATATAGAACACAATAATATTGATCTGAGTTGGAAACAGTATTTATTGGCATCCAATCACCTCGAATACTTTTAACAACAAACACTGTCAAAATACTTCCACGATTTATTGTCCAAAACAACTTTCAGATGCTGTAAGCCTGGTTCAAAATTGATGGGCTGTTTTAGAATTGGAGCACTTTTGCTACACACATTTGTTTTTGCAAGATTTTATGTTAAAAAAATTTCAGCAAACAATTGGATTTTGGGGTACTCGGTCCTTTTTCACCTCTGAATAGTGCAGGACTATACTTCAAGAAAGTTTTTCATGTTATAAGAGGGTTATAGACAAGATTTTGAAAGAAGTAGAGTGTTCTGAGATGATAATCCAGGGGCCTACCCGAGGACCCATTTTTGGGTCCAGTAGCAAACTCAAATTACTATACCCGAGTTGTTAAAGTCAAGAAAAACATTTGCACCGCAAACAGCTCCATTTGCAATGTGAAGAATATTGAGAGAAGTTGGGAATAGAAAGGAGGGTGCAAAATTTAACTACTGTATGCAAAAACAGAAAAGTGACCACAAACAGGTTTCGATTAAAGGACACCCTCTGTGGGTACCATAAAGAGGAAAATCATTGTTGTATTGGGCTGTAGGTGCAGCACTATTGATATCTTCCGTTGTATGTATTTTTAAAACACATTGAGGAAAAGAAGACACAATAAAACTATCTATAAACTTTGACACAGCAAAGAGATAATGATGCATTCAAGATGGGAGTCTTGGGGGGTCCAAAGATATTATAAACATAGATACCAAACTACTATCCCTATACTGTTAGACGTGCTGACTCCTCACAGAGGCTCGATCAGAAGGGCAGAAGTGTTCATTTGACACGCACACAATTCTGTTCAAAGATCTGCGGGCGTAACTATGGAATCCGTGACAGAAATTCATTATAATGAGATGTCAGCTTCCATACGTTTTAACATGAGTGCTACACGCCAACAATACATTTCTGTGTGTAAAGTCCGGGGTCGCTAATGAGGGGCACTTCTGCATGCTCAGAAAACGAACCTTCAAACCAGTCATTGTGCATTCATGTTCACCTGTTCTTAAGTGGAAAGTCTCGAAAAGCAAAATTGTTCCATATAAATGAAATGTATTATAGAATTGTGTCCGTAAGATTTGAGATGTTTTCAAATCACAAGTATTTATTTCACTTGAAAATATCAATTTACCTGTTGGCTTCCAAAACAACTGATTAGTGATAAGCACTTCCGCCCCTCTGAATTGGCCTCCATGAGGAGTCACTGCACCAATTTAAGTTTGATATCTATGTTTATAACGTCTTTGGGGGGGGGTAGGACAAGGGCACCCTCTATGCTAAAAAAAAAGCTTAGCTTCTCGAACTGCTGGCAATTTGCCTAAATAGGAAAAAAAATATGTGAAGAGGAAATAAGGGAAGGAAAGAAGTACACACAAAACTCATGATCACAATCGCAAAGAAGCAATTTCTTCAAAAGGCAACACTTAATTTTTAAGGGGTCAATGTGCTTCTCAATAAATTTTGTGGTCTTAAATTACCCCTACCTACAACCCTGTTTATAGTATACAGGGACGAAAAGGTACACTTGTAGGAAAAGGGCACAGCTAATGGGATAGGGTTCAGAAGAAGAAGTTAGATGATTTAAAAACACATATAGTTCTAAAAATAATTTTACAGAATGAAATTTATTGTTTGTTTTTGCATGGAATTTGTCACTATAAGGATTGGCACGATCAAATCCATTAAGCTTTATAGTTTTTTGAAGTCTGTTATATGTCTTGAGGTTTTTTGTTTAGAAAGAGGTTACTATCCACATAAATTGACTGAAATGAGTCTATATTACGCCACAGAAAGCAGCAGATACTAAATTCTATAAAACTTCCAAGATACCCAGAAAAGCAATGAAACAGGTAATTTAAATGTGGAAAAGCAATGAAATGGGTAACTTAAAGGCATATTTTCATCATCCCAAACAGTTCCAATTCTCCCAACCTGCTTACTTCTAGCCCCTCCCACATTTATCTAAAACTCATCTTTATCCAGACACAATCCTAGTTTATTGCTTAATGGCTTGTCCCAGTGGCCATACAAGTCCATAATGTGTAATCAAGACACTCTCAGTGCCCATGCTGTGTAATTTAGCTATGATGCATTGTTTGAATGTGATGCCAATCAAAGAGCTGTACCAATTGAGAGTTTTGATATATGTATACTGAAACTGTAGTTTGGGGTGACGAATGACTGCCTTTAAATGTAGGACATTGTTCACCATATCAGATCAGAATATTTTCTCAGTTCCATAGAAGAGGATAATGTAAGAACAAAAATGAAAATAACCTCTGAAAAACAGATTTTATACATAATTGTCTGTCTTCTGATCTACTTTTTAGCAGCTCTTTTAAATTTTATTCAAATATCAATGGCCCAATTTTTTAATGATAGAAACTGCAAATATCAAGCTGACCTTGACATTTCTACCAGGAGTTCACAGCCCAAACAAAGGCTAGGGGTGTACCTTACTGATGAAATTATCATGACATAATGCTCATTTGTGCATGATTATAAACACTTTTGATAATTATGGAACAAGAAATCCCTGTCTGATACACTTTTTGTACCGAATATCAATTATTCCACAGATTGGTCTGAAAGTTTCAACCCTTTTCACACATTTATTATTCTTTTCTTTTGTGCATACCTTCACTAAACCTGAACCAATTTTCATGGTTTGAGATACATTTGGTATCCAATTCATAGCCAATGAATTTGATTCTAGTCAGAGTATCTTAGTTGCAGTATCTTAAGTTTAACAGCAAATGTAGTTCACTGAACTGCTAGATTTGGAAATAGTTTTTTTAAAGTATAAATGTCCACCTCATTCAAGGTGCCAGAATTCTCTAATGCTGTGCAGCTCGTACTATTGTAACTTTTTATCTTTTACGGGACTTCACCTTACCCCCTTGTATACTGATTTAGGAGAAGAAAAGGTCAGAGACGAAAACTGTGGGTGGTTAAGGGTAGCCATTCAAATAGCACAAAGTTAAAGATGCCCAGTAAATCCAAATGAAATTTGCTATTGAAACAATCACATTACTTTGGACCAAGCTTATAAAAAAAAAGGTAAAAAAAAAAGACTATTTCCACATCCTAACTTTTCAAAAATTTCAAAGCCATTAACTTAATCTTTTTTAAGGAGGTGGTGTGGTGGTGGGATGTACTCTGTATTAATGCCATTTCAACCATTGTTTGAATCAGGGATCTTAAGTTTTGATAAAATAGAAGCTTACTTTGAATTTATGGCCCTAACCAAAGAAACTCAGTACAAGTTGGGAAATCTGAGCTACAACAAGAAAATAATTTTACATTTTCATCAAAATATTCTAGTTTCAATGTTAAAAAAGAAATTCCATGCAGCCAGGAAGAAATGTGGTGGTGGCCATAAAAACTGTTTTTATTTCAATCATGTCATCAATAACCAAGGAAGCTGTTATCAGATGGTGACTTACTATGGCTTTGGATCGAGAGGTAATGTTGGGACTATGGTGCACAATAAATAGATTCTGGTTTATAAAACATGACTAGTCCAGATGTAGGGCACCTGCCTGAATGGCCAGGCTTCTTTTCTTCGAAAGCGTTTATGAACAAGTTAAAATGAAAGTGCATGGGGTAAAATGCTAATGTCCTTCCTTGGACTCCTGGCTATGTCCTCCTAAGCATTTTAGTCTCTAAAGTTCATTTTACTTTGAACATAGACGGAGACTTTTTTATATCCACTGCCAAAACAATCAGGTGTTCAGACATTTAATAAACTAGTGGGATGTCTATAAAGACCATAAATTAGAAATAGTTGTACCTTCTTCCGGAGTTAAAAATTTTTATTTGCGTTTGTTCGAGCTTGGTTGCGTTGGGAACTGACAGCAGTCATTACACAATGCTGCTAAAATTCAGTTCTTAAAAGATAACAGAGGGTAGGACCTACTGTACATTTGTGTGTTAGTTTCCCAAGCACACATAAGTGTACCTCAGATTACACAAAGAAATATATTTTGAGCCTATAGAAAGCATTTTAAAAAGACATGCATGCTGACATGTCATCATAATGATATTTTCTGCTACAGTACACCATAGTTTTGAGCACAAATCACCAAAAAGAACTGAGCCCATGTCACATCAACAATTCTGCCCCACTGTTTAAGCCTCTGTGAGGAAGTGTCTAACAGTGTGAGGATTGGAGTTTGTAATTAATCTACATTTATAATACCTTTTTATTGTGACATCATACGTAGAGAGTCTGTAAGCATAACCATGATCCATTATAAACTATGCTACTTAAGCTTCTTTCATCCTGTTACTGAAAAGTTTAAATTATACACAATAAACCCCTCATTTTACAGGTTGTACCAATACAACGAGATACATGCTTATATGACCAAGGTGTAAAATGATGTGGTTGAAAAAACCACATTAGTACTGACTATAGGAAACAGACTGAAATAATTGCTACATGAATTAATGAATAAATCATAGCTCCCAAGTTCCGAGGGGCTAGATGCGGGTCAACTCTCATCTGTCCGTTGGTGGATCGCCGGCCTGGGGGGAGGGGTTTAAGGGGAGGGGGTGTCACATTATACCCCTTATATTTTAGAAGTGTCTACATGCAAAATGGTGGCACTTTTTTGTCAAATCAGTCAACACAATTTTGCCAGGTTACCGCCAAAAAATCACGAAGTACAGTACTGAATTTTTTGGTGGTAACCTAGAAAAATTGTTGGAGTTTACATATTTGCCAAAATAAAGACAGGTACTCACAAATGTGAAGTAACTAAAACCTCTCCTAATCACAATATTCAATCGCTATTGTTGCCATTAATTTTGGTGACGTACTGGTACAGTTTGTCAGAGGCCAGGCACTCTGTTTTTTGTGAAGTTCAAGGTCAACTTGATATGTCACCGATGGTTGGACCATTTCGCAAGTGATTTCCAGTACAGATACCTGCTGCGAAGGTTAGCAAAAGCAATGGGGATGCTGCAACAGCAAACTTAAGTCCATATGTACCTAGGCCTATGCATTGTGTAACAGGGTGAGCAGTTCAATGTGCTGTCAGATATATGATTTACTGAATTGTACAGTTAAGTATGGTAAGCTGTATTTGTAAATTTGCATGGTTCTCTAACTAAGGATATTACAAAGATTTGAGATGCGGGTTTTTCCAAGGGCTGGGCAGGTTAGCGGGTCTGGGTGTTTAAATGAGGTTCAAACCCACGAAATGCGGGGCACTTGGGAGGTATGATAAATGCATTAACTTAGAAAGTAGTTTCACTATAACCATTCTACAAACTACCTGCACAAGTTACGATTTACGGAGGAAGAGGTCAGGTTGAAGTGGCTAACATCATATGCTGCTAATTACACAGTAATTTCAAATATTGCACTTGTTAACCCCAACTGTATGTTACACTGTTGTATGAGACAAGGGAGGTATACTATGAGTACTGATCATTTGCGAATGATATGAAAGGCAGACGGCCTGGGGGGAAAGGAGGGACCGGAGGGATAAAGAAACATGATCCCTCCCACTACCCCTCCAAAAAAAAATTTTGAAAATAAGGTAATATCCCCTTACCAGGTTAAGAACACAATATTGCTGCTATGACAAAAGCAGCTTCCCTTACCTAGTTTCAGTGTCACAAAATTTTGACTACAGCCACCTAACTATACCATATTTATGTGTAGGTACTGTGTTAACTTCAAAGTAATAAATCTAATACTTAATCCCCAGTGGGCTGGTACAAGATACAGTAAGTGACCACACATATGACCAGTGGGTGTGTTCCCACAGCCATTAACCCTTTATTGTTGTTACTGGTCCTTTTGGCCCCAGAGGGAGAGCGCGGCTGTCACCCTATCTTTACTGTTTCATGCGGAGCTCGAAACTGCAAGTAGCTTCCCGAAAATTCGGCCACAACAACGAGAGAGACAATAGTTTAAGATCACAGGATCAATAGCCTACGGAAGCTGATGCGGGGCGTGCTAGGTCTGCTTTTCCGCCCACTCCCAAGGCACGCAAGTATGCCCCGATTGGAGCACAATGGCAAAGGGTTAAAGTGAAAGTAAATGCCAGAAAAAAATCAAGATACACCCACATAATGCTGCTGATGATACAGCTATGATATATGTCCAAAGGACAGGCCTTTAGCCAATGGGTCTGGATAGATTTTCACCAACTTTGAACAATCCAAAATATAATTGCTTTAAAGGCCTAATACTCTCCATCCAAGCAGTTCCAATTCTCTTAACCCACTTACTTAAACCCCTCCCACAACTGTCACTCACTTACATCCTGATGATCGATCGATCTAGACACAATATCATTAGCTCATTGCTTCAGGGTGAGTATACATGAACAGAGTGTGTAATAATTACTTTATGCTAACTATAACATTTCATTTAAAAATTCCCATTAAACTATCCAGATCAACTCAATAAGCTCTGAAATATATTCTACCCCTCCTAACTTTTTTAACCCCTCTTCAGTCCCTTGCCTGGATACAGCCTGGGTTGCCAAAAATTCTAACTGTATGGCTTAAAAGTTCCCCCTTTTCGCACCATTTTTGAAATTAACGTAAATCAAAAAACCATTTGGGTCAAAGTTTCCTGGAAACGGATTTAAGGTAGCTATACTTCCTAGAGAAGGATGTACATCAGTTGTCGAGGCATTTAGGCATGACGGAAAGAACAAAGAAGTAATTAATGAGATAACAAAGGATTGGATATCAAAACCAAATCCTTCAATTAAAGGAATTAGGGATAAGTTTGAAGAGAACAAATTGTGACAGGAACATGTGACTGTGTTTTTTTTTTCTTCTTCTATTTGTTATAAGAACAATTTTACACAGATTGAGGATAGTGAGACTTAAGTCAGTCACCCCTACAATCCTTAATAAGGTCATTTAAATAACAGAGTGCTTAAAATTAAAGTTGAAGCTTTCCTGTGTTCCACTTTCATGTGTTCGGAGGTGAGCCAAGTCTTGTGACCTGATATATTTGTATGGCCATACATGCAGCCAGGATATTAATTCTCCCAAAACATGAAAGCAACACTCATATTATGTTACAATTGGTTTCTGAACTAAAGTTACTCTTGACTACACACAACAATGCAATCATTTTATGCCGTATGTTTTAATATGCTGTTTACATATGCATATGACAAGGAAAAATAAATCTATCAAATTTTGAAAAATATTGAACATTTTTCTTTATTCAATGAACATTTGCAAGTATGCACTTTTCATTCCATTTCCAATGTCATCGTACAGCTTGCCGCTATCAAAAGATATTTAAAACCCTTCAGAAACGTGTTAATTTACAGGTGCACTAAAGACAAACCAAAAAAAAATATATATATTACCTCTCACAGTGTACTTTTATTTCCAAGAAACATGTCTAACAAATAAAACCTGTCAAAACTATGACACGTTTCAACAAATGCATACCCACACTCATGGATGAAGACACAAAAATAATGCCTTGATGTGACATAGTTTACCTGCAAGTAAGAATTCTGGAACGGAGCATGTAACAAAAGGTTTTGACCGGGGCAACCGAGGAGCGGAAATAGAAGAAGGGGTGTATTGGGCTAGGCATGAAGACCTTTATGAAGGAAAATATGTCATCACCACAAATTCAAAGTCATCTATATCTTAAAGAATTTGGTATATTGTAAACTTATCTCTGTATACAAAGGTTGCCAGGTTACCAAAACAAGAATGTAGACTGAGGTTTGTTAGATTCCATTGTCAGGGAAATAATACCCTGAAAAAGCCACACACTAACACACACCTTTCCCTGAGGTTCACCATATTTGTTCTATCAGTACATGACAATAATACTTCATAACACTAGAAATGTATACCAAGTTTTAGCCATCTCTTTTTGTATGTTAGAAATCTAAAAAAAAACCCGTCAGCTGTGGTTCAGGAATTTTCAGATCAATAAAGTTAGAAGGGTTTTTGTCGTTATATTGCAGTGAGACATAGATGTTACTTATAGATGCATCACTGGAAAAAAGTGCTTCACAAAGGCAAAACTTAATGTGGAAAAAGTCATTCTGTCACTGAGATAATTTTGGTTAAAATATTTTAATGAATTCTCGCAGCATGGTTATAATGACCCTTACAGCATCCCTTCTTACACAAAACAATTTATTCACATTTTTATAGTCCTTCCCTTATTGAGCGCTGTTCTTGTCAAAAAATAATTGCAGATAGATGGTAAGGTTGTGTGTTGGTGGTGGTGGTGGGGGTGTTGTTATAAGCCGTGTTCCCATTTGATCCAGGGAGGTGGATCTTGATCTACCGAGGTGGATCAACATCAGTTACCTTGATCGAGATCCGCGTTCCCATTTGAGTGAGCGCGGTAGATCAAACGTGTTTTATGAACACATTGCGCAAGCGCGAAAAGGTCACCAATGTTTACAAGTCGGCCTGCCATGCATTTCGTATCGATGTATCACAAAAACATACATGAGTGTAACCGGAGATCCAGGGTCACTTGATCTACCGATGTGTTCCCATTACAAACTTTGATCCAGCGCGGTGGATCTGATCTACCCCGAACGGTCGATCAAAATCGGTGGATCTTGATCTTGAGTGAGCGTTGTTGATCTGCGTTCCCATTAGTGTTTGATCCACCTCGGTAGATCAAGATCCACCTCCCTGGATCAAATGGGAACACGGCTATAGATTCCCATCTCGCTAACAAATGTAGGCTCCTAAGAGAATGTTCAAACCAAGTTTGGACTCACAGTCAAGCATGCCCCTTTTTAGTTACTTTCATTCTTAAACGGATTAATAGGAGATTTATTTCCAGCTGGTCGATACATTACAGGCTTCACCATGAATTTTGTGTCTTCAGTCTTTATTGAAGGGAATAATTTATCCAGTATCGCATCGCAATTAGCTACACAAACAGATCAAGTTGCTACACAAATAAAAAAATTGTGTAGCAATTTTTTGTGTGCATAACCCTTGCATTTTCACAAACAATGTGTCAAAGATCTCAAAAATCTTTAAAACTGCTATGCAAAATTTGAATGCTAAATTATTCCCTGTATTGTTAAGTATCACACTTGAATTATGTATTTGTATTTGTATTCACAGTTTTCAGCAGTTGCCAATACTCATCCTCCTACCCGTACATTAGAGATTTCGTCCCCTTGAAGGAACGACAAAGTTGCCTTCACCTGCTTTAGAGATTATATCTCCAGATGTCACATTTTTGCGGTTAACTCACTTGCAGTGGACAACAAGTGGCTCAAAGCATAATGACGTAATTTTCGCAATTATACAAAATTATTCCCTAAAACTGAACTTCATGGATAAGTTGACATTAAAACGAGTTTTAAACCAGAAAAATCGGTCCAGGATTGGTGAAATTATAGAAAATTTTTAGCACGGAAACTGTAACAGAACAATTGTCAGTTCTCGTCTTTAGTGCAGGGTAAATATCTAGGTCGACTAAGCAAACAATCTCTTGTGGTTAAATGACGTCAAAAAATCAGCCAGTTCGTTCCCCGGTCGGCCAGTTCATTCAGTCATTCTTCAAGCCGACAGATTTTCTCATGTAGTTGTCAGCAATTGCTTGTATACTAATCCTCAAACCGACTGCGACAGTTTTCAAAGTTAAAAGGAATGCCCCTATCCCTTTGAACAAATGCAAATGAATGTTCTGGCATCAATATGCCCCCCCCCCTTCCCATTTTCTACATCTATGAGTTTCAGACTGTGGAACCTTTGGCCACTGTCCTAACAGTTTCTATCAAAACATACAACTTAGGGTCACCCATCTTAAAGTGCAAACTCAAAATCCTTCCTTTTTCTTTTATCCAAAATCAGTTTGATTTCAGAGAAAATGGGAACAAAACTTTTTTATTGTGAAATGAGCAGTGCAATAGTGTGGCACTACACTGTGATATCCTCTGAACTTTTCTTTGCCCCTGAGAAAATATTGTCACCTTAAATTTGTTTCCCAGGTATGTAAATAAATGATGCAATTTGATGCGTCATAACCTTACAGGTTCCTTGATCTGTGATGTCACGCTGACAGAGTTGAACAGTAGTCATTCATTGTCAAACAAACAGTGGGAAATCTAATTCAACAATTCCAAGGACTGCCTGTTGTAAATAAAAACCCGAATATAAAGTTGTATACAAGAACGTACACCAGGGTCAGGGTTGACATGAACTTTTCACGTTTCCTTTATAATGTATGACCATTGAACCATGTTTGTCAATGATTTTGACGGCAGTTGAACCATGGGTACAAAAGGGTTCCATAGTTGCTGCCAATGGGTGAATCAGTGTCGTTTGATGGCAAAAGGTAGGATTCACTAATGACTCATCATCTCAAAAGGGTACCAAAATAAAACTTAACAAGGGATGAGGAATGATACCATGAATCAACAGAAAATATTGTCAAATGGTATTTCAAAACAACTCTAGGTTTTGTATTTGTTAAATGAAGTAAATAATACGAAACTGGCATTTTTTGGCAAGCTCTAAGCAAATACAAAAAAAAAATACCAAAAATTAAAATAAAACATTCCACAAACCATACCTCATCTGCTTGCAATTTTTAAATGTAAGCTGAAATACCAACCAACTGGTTTGCTACATGATAGGGTGGGGTCCATGCTCAGAAAGAGTTGACCCAAGGAGTGTCTGGTCATCCTTTAATGAAAATGTCTATGGGTACCAATTAAAACTAATTAAATCCACATCAAAACTCAATCCTAACAGAAGTAATACTCCAACCAAAAACATTTTGAACAGGCATAACATGTACAGCCCCCAACACACCCAGCCTCACCCCCCCATCCCCCCCCCCCCCCCCCAAAAAAAAAAAAAAACTGGGGCAGAACCTGTAGTGAGTTTTAGGGATATTCAACAAAAATAATGGTCACAATTTAATTAAGGTTCAGTGAAACTCTGACGTATATCCAAATGCCATCATATTACCCAATAAATGGAATTAACATAACCACTACCTTATTCATAGCTATATGCAGCCATGGTTTCAGCCATGGTTTTTCCCGTAAACTCTTGGTATTAGAAATTAGCAAAACCCAATATTTACCTCTTAATCCCCACCTATCCAACTAACCCCTCAGTTGGGGTAAAACTAAATGATGCCGTGGAGAGAGGGTGTACAACCACTGCATCCTCCCCTATTCTCTTTTTATTTCAGACTGTGATAATGTAAATGTCAGGCTTCTCATATTAAAGGGATGTGCTAGGTGCCACATTGAGAGATCACTTCCTTAAAGTGACATACTCACATAATTTTTTCTTGGTAATGCCCCTCCCTTCTGTTAATCCCTGGTGCATATGATGTAAAAAGTTACTTTTAACTAGACCACATTCCCACTACTGGATATATATATCAATGGTCTTTTATGAGACATTTAATTCTTTTATGACAGCCCCACTTGAGTCATATGACAATGTCTGGTTTAAAGTGGGCAAGCTGAAGTGAAATAGATTGATATGTGTTTTATTTGCTATATTCCAAAAGTCCATCCATCACTAAAAGGCTGCATCTTTACTCCCAACCATTTCTGGTTCGACTTGAATCAATTCAGGGCTTGGTTTTCATGGTTGTCCAATTGTCCTGGACAACTAAAATTCTTTGCAGACAGCCAAAAGTTAAAAGTTGGTTGTCTGATGGACAACCATTTTTCTCTTGCAGTGAATTATAAAGCAGGTTTCTTTTAGTGCTATCTGATTGAAGAAGTATACTGCTGACTGATCAACTCTTTCAATTTTTCCCATCATACAATATTTCACACTTCCAGTGTCAAGTATTTCTCAAAAATCACATCTTTTTATTCTTCAAGACCACTATGCATAAACACAATTGCTGTAGTGTAATTGTGCAAAAAATGTTTCGGACAACCAAATTTTCTTGTGGAAAACTAAAAACTGAAATGGTTGTCCCAAGAACAGCCATAAATTTTCTTTTCTCAAAAATCAAGGCCTGCAATTGGTTGGAAACTGTGCCATAAAACTCTATCTAAGTATCTACCCCAACCCCTATCATGAAAGTCAGTAGCACCGAAAAAAGATTTAATAAAAGGAAAATATAGTCATTTCAAACTTGGATTAGTATAGTAGTCCTCTGTGTCTCATGATTGGCTCTAACAACTCATGTGGCAACTTTTTTTCACATTATAATGAAATTTAGGAGGATAACTCATTGGTTTACCTGGAACATGCAATGTTTAAGTCCTAAAAAATCATGGCAGATATTTTTAGTAGTGAAATAAGAAGAAATCTTTGGAATATTGCTTTCGTTTCAAAGTAAGTTTGTAACAATTTTTCCCCTTGAATAACAGAATCTTATTATGGCAGATGAACCACTGAGTGCAAATTATGTAAGAAGTTATTTATACCTCTAAAAAGACTGTCATAGCTATGTTTTAAACATCAATCATCCATCATTCCCAGAAACATTCTTTCATCTTTTAATTCCATCTATTCTGTTTCCGTGGCAATCCCTTGAGAATCATGCATCGTTGGAGGTTCGAATTCCATCTTTGATCCCAACAATACATGCATATGTGAGGGGAAGCATAACCTGTAAGTCTGCAGCTTTTTGAATGTGGCATGTTGAATTCCCATTGGACCAATGGTGTCCAAGGAATCCAGGGGACATGAAATATTTGCATGTCGCTTCCTGTTGTCACTCACCATTCCAAAAAGCATCAATTTCATACTTGGCTTCTGCCGAAAAAGGGAAAACATTTGGCATTTTAATCTAGGTCAAATGTAAAGATTGGAAGGTACTTCAGGGCCTTCAGACAGGCTGGAAGTGGAAGATGACACCTTAAAGGCCCAATTCACACATCCCAAACAGTACCAATTCTCCTAATCTTCCTACTAAAGCCCCTCCCACAATTGTCTGAAATTCATCCTCATCCAGACACAATCTCAGTTTATTGCTTCAGGGTGAGTATAGACAAGTTCTATGTGTATAATCAAAACACTCTCAGTACAGTTCATGCCGTGTAATATAAACTTTGGTACTCTGCATTGTTTGAATTAACAGTCAGTCAAAACACTGGGCCAGTGGAGAGTTTCTGTAATCCCCTAAAAGAAGTATAGTTGGGGGTAAGAGGATTGGCCCTTTAATGCAGCATTCCATTCGTCTGATAGACAACTTCCCAATGTTTTTCTTTTTTTTTTTTTATTTCAGTTTATTTCTCTCTTTCGAAAATGATGTACAATGTAACATAGTTTGCCTTATTTTGTTCCTACAATTCCATCTTCACAGTGTGAACACTGTCAGATATGACTTTCCCCTCTATCCCAGACTGCCATGCACCTTTTTTTCCTCAAAGACTCTATAGGAAATGTGTAAAGCCATTTACGGCAATTTCCATGGAAGATTTCACAGATGTCTATGAAAGTCATTTGCCTTTCAACACCATTGTTCGTATTTTTAACAGGCAGCACTGTTCATTGCTTAAGGCCATGAACAAAAGCTATAAGCCTAGGCCTTTAGCCCCCCCCCCACCCCCCTCCCACACACACAGAAACACACACACACATGTCAAAATCATTTCCAAACAATGTATATTATAAGATTTGTATTTGAAATAGCTGACAAGATGAGAAGGTACCACTCGCATAGTGCCACTTACTAAACAAGGGGGGGAGGGACTTGATTGTGTTCAAAAATTGATCAAACAATGACCCCACCCCTCTCTGCATGTTCTGTGTTTTTCCAATGTTAAAAATCCAGGCTGAAATAAAGCAGCATCTGTCAATCCATTTGAGTAACATACTTTTCAAAGGGTACATGATTCAGACAAAATCTCTGTCCGCCCCACCTACTACAGTCACCCATATTTAAAGGCCCAATTCTCTCACCCCAAACAGTATCAATTTTCTTAACCCTCTTAAGGAAGTCCATCCCACTCCAAAACCGTCTGAAGTTCACCCTCATCCAGATACAATCTCAGTTTATTGCCTCAGGGTGAGCATAAAATGCTCAATGTATAGAATGAGAATGAAAACATTCCCAGTACAGTTCATGCTACGTAATAAGCTTTGGTACTCTGAATTTCTTGAATTAGCTAACAATCAATATGCTGAGCCAATTGAGAATTTTGGTAATCCCCTACATGAATTGTAGTTTGGGGTGAGAGGAATGTTTCATAGTTTCAAGACAATGACAGTCTAGCATCTACAACAAACACTGAAACTTATCTTGCTTTGAAATTCATTGATGTGTAAATTGTTCCTGGAAATTTATCACAAACCCCCAAGCACAATTAGGGAGTGCAGGGGGTCTTAGTCACAATAAGGGCACATCCGGTTAGAGCAGCAAAGGTGTGAGAAACACGCTTCCTTCAAGGAAGGAGACAAAACCTGGATAAATGCTGTATTATTCAAAATTTACAGTGACAAGACCCGGGGGAGAAAAAACAAATTGAATATTGTTTTTGTTTCAATTTTAAGAAAACCATCAGGGGTATGAATTGTTGTCCCTCTGTCATCCATTCAAAGTGTCAGACAACACTTCTTCAAAACATGATTGCAATATATTCAAAAACCTTGCTGAAATTTCTAGGTATTTGATACAAAGTTTCACAAAGGCCTTTGTCAGAAAGAAAGACAAATGCTACAAAAGAACAGGTGAGATTTCAGAGATATTATCTCAAGATTAGTACCTGGGAAATTGTCACCATCCCTTATAATATAGTCATTGGATTTAACACCCAAGTGTGAATCAGAAAAGCCAGTAAACAGAGCCCTGATCATGTGAAAATGACATTGAATACTCTAAAAATGATTCCAAGAACAGAAGTGGAAAGGAAACCTGTCCCTGTCAAAAATTTTTGAAAATTGGGCATTAGAAATAATGCTGGCATGAGATGAGATTTATTCCTTTTGTTTTAATTCCTCATGTTGTCATTTTTGTACATACCAAGACAGGAAACAGATCAAAATGGTACTACAAATTCCAGAGGTTTCATATTTGCATAGTAAATGTTTAAAAAGTAATGTTTTCAGGCCGAATGCCGTGATTCAGTGGACTCCCCTCTGCTATTAGGAGAGTTTATGACTTTATACCAAGGTCATTTAGTTTCCTGCCATCGGATGATGTCAAAGAATCCCCCAGTTTGAAGTTCCATTGCCCAGTTTGGGTGCCGATTTTTCATGCCACAAAATTTTCTCATGGTATACTTACATGCAATCCGTTCCTGCATTTGCTACCTTTTTCAAGTAAAATTTTTTTTTTTTTTTTTTAACTTCAAGTAAAATTTGTGTTAAAATATTTTTTGCCGTCATGTTCCGAGCTGGAAAAGATATTGACATTAATACTTACATGCAATCCATTGCTGCATTTGCTACCTTTTTCAAGTAAAATTTTTTTTCTTTTTTTAACTTCAAGTAAAATTTGTGTTAAAATATTTTTTGCCGTCATGTTCCGAGCTGGAAAAGATATTGACATTAATGAGGGGGACCATTTTCCAATGGACTCCCTCTGGCTTTGACATTTTTTCAAATAGGCATTTCCAACATGGTCATGTTGGGGAGGAGGATGCAGTACGTAAGTATCAATAGTATGGAACACATTTTCACAGTATCAATATACACACTGTAGCTTTTAAAGACACATGTTCAGAACTCATTTCTCTAAGGTGCCTTAAAAGAAACTCAAATCCTATCTACTTACCCCTTCCCCTCTTGACATACCGCTAGGAGCAAATAGCAAGTTTTAGTCATCTCAAGGTAGCAACCAATAATCCAAAATCTATCAGAGAACTTACTGTTCAGGTATCTTGAGATCAATAAAGTTAAAGGCATTTGCCCCTTTCAAAGACTTTTTGCCCAATAGAGCAACAAGGTTGGTTTAAACAGGGTTAACTGCCACAATGACAGAGACAAGCTTCACCAGAGAAAATGCCTTGTTCTTGGGTAACATTGTCTAAAACATACTATTTAATTCTAGCAAAAAGGACCCATCCCCTCCCTTCTGCCGCATTTAACCCCTTTCCTTTTTCTCTCCCATTCCTTATTTCACAACCCCCTTATCATTTCAAGAAAAACATGCAACACAAACAGCAGCTACACTTGAGCCAAGTATAGTACATAAAGCTTACAATCTCCTGAGTTTTTAATGTCATTTCATTGGTAAACGTGTCATTTTCCATTCTTTCGTAATGTTCTTTGTAAAATTACTTCACCCCTTTCTCAGGTTTAATCAAATCTCTGTCTTTCAGGTGAACAATTGCCAAGATGGATTAACAGATAACATCCTTCTTCTTTTGTTTGTTAACTAAGTTCGAGTCAATCCACTTGCAGTTCTCATAGTCGGTGGTCTGAAACCCGATCACTCACAACATGATAGATGTTTCGTAAATTTGAAGGAAATGAAAAGGGATTCTTGCCAAAATCATGATTTCCCATGACTGTACCCCCAAAATACGAGTTCACTTCATCCAGGCTTCTGTTACCTCCAACAAAAAGGTGCATGCAACATGACAAATGAAATTACTCCAAAATACATTGTCTAGAACTGTAGTACTCAAAACAAAGAGTAAAATATGACAGACTAGGACCATGGAACAAATAAACTTTTTGCCAGTGTTTGCACCACTTCTGACAGGACGGCTGTGTGAGATTTTACAGAAGAATTAGCCTTGCTGTTTTCATGGATAGTTTGAAATCAAATAGCTATAACAATGATGTGTGTGCTTTTTTTTTTTTTTTTTTTTTGGTTTTTTTCCTTTACAAGTGGCCAAGTTTGATTATTGAAAAGTTGAGAACTGATTACTTAAATATAGCTGAAAATGCTCTAAATTTTAAGTTTTTTAAAAGACTGACTTGAAAGGACTCCAAATTTTGATTTTCAGGCAAACCCACAATCTCATAACAATACTGAGCCTAGCAAGATACTGGCTTGTCAGAGATGGAAGGAGAGGGAGTAGTGAGGGATGAAGCAAATCATTTAGTGACGGTGCAGAGATGTATGTAAAGTACAGGTCCATTTCCCAAAACTGTGTTTATCAAAGGTGGAAGGGGTCCAAAGCAAGGGTTCTGCTTCAAAAAAAAACTTTTCACATATGGAGGCCAAAGTGCAAAATAACACTGTAGTAATATTTACTCACACACTGACAGGTACATTTTTATATATTTTAAGCAGAAGGTACAACACAAGGCACTGCTACTGGCAGTGACCAAACTAATGGAGGGATTGGGGCACAAGAGGGGGACTTTGCCCCAACAGAATTTGTCGTGGCCCCCACTTGCCCCCTCCCCCCACCCCGGAGGTCAGTAAGCAGTTAGTGTAACCAAATAAATTAACATTATACCTCTCCCAAGATTTAAGTTTTCTAGTGGAAGCTGACTAAATTTGAAAGAAGCTGAACAACAACCTTTGAGTAAATATGACCCATAGACTGACAGACAGTAGACTGACAGACAGGAGCACACTTAGGTTTTAAACAGAAGGCACCTCACATGGCACTGCTAATGGCATCAACAAAAATTGAAACATAGGGGTGGGGATAACCCTTTCTGTTGGAGGTATGGATATCATACCAACTCCCTCCCTCTCCTTCCCCCTCCCCTTCCTCCATTATTGCATGTTTTACAACCTAATATACTAGCTTCATTACTGCATGAGATGGACAAAGTGCAAACAGCTTTTACAAGACTATTAAAAATAAACGACGTTAAAAGAGGAGCAACTTACTCCAAAAAATCTATGTTGCCTGTAAGGATACTACTCCTCTTGTTCTTTACGTCCATGCAGAAAATTTTTCCTCTGCATTAGAACTGGTAAGTTTTCTGATCAATTTCACATTTTCAATAATACTCCATCAAAGTTCTTATGAAATGTCTACCCCAAAAGTGCATGGGCACATGTGTCCTTCTCTGGGTGCCCTTTCAATCAGGACTCCTTTGTCAGCTCCTTCAACCATGCATCCCTGAAAAGTTACCAAGAATTTTAACTTTTTGCCCCCTACAAATGTTATCTTTACTCCCTCACATGCAAATCCTGTTACGTTATTTCTGACTACTTGCACCCTCTACCGTCATCAGACAGGTTTCATTGACGAAAATGTCTTTGCCAAGTATGGTATGTCAGCTATGTGTGGGCGGAGAGTTACTACCGTCACAATAATACCACTGTAATATTGACTGCTGCAGGGCTCACACTTTTTCAACAAGTAGCTGCTATCAAAGACAGTTTTGTGGTGTCCATAAGTCTTTTCAGCTCTCTGATTGGCTGTGGTCAGGATGATGTCTGTGACCTTTTCTACTTCTGCCTTCATTCATTCAAGCTACTGGAAGTAGGACAATCAAACAGCAATTTAGACAATATCCAGAGGGAGGATGCTCAAGGGAAGAAGAGCATGACAGGGATTGAAAAAGCATATAAACAGACCTGTGTGTAAACTTGTTTTTGCAGAATTAGCTTGAACTCGTGAGACTAGCACGTGGGTACTGGATCTGTGGTTAAATACTGTGTGTACTGTTAACACTGTTTGACTTGAGCAGACTTTCTACAAAGACACACTCATTTTCAGAATTTAGCAACTTTAAACTTTTTGGAAAAGATTTCAACCAAGAAACAACTACTAGGGGCATTCTATGCAAGCTGTCTTCTAGTATTTTGCAGCTGAAGTTGGTTAAATATTTTGAAAGCTAAATTCAGATCTGAAGAGGTATCCCCAGACCAGTGTATATCATCAAGTAGTATGGAGTGGGGTGTAAAATCATTACCAACGCTTCTTGTTTTACTGGCTACTACAGGGAAGCACATCATAGAAGCTTGTCAGTGTGACGAACCTAAACATCCACAAGAAAGATTTTGCAGAGCAGAATATGGTGAGTGATTTCTTTTTTATAGTACCAGCAATAGGCCCTGTGCTTAAGATTTTACAGTTGTATGTGCCATAAAAGTCACACTCCTCAAGAAGTTAAGGGATGTGTTAAGAGTGTTGTTTTTATCAAGCTTTGGTACATTCACCTCAATTACTATTTTTTTTTTTTTTTTTTTAATTTTTTTATTTTGGGGTTGCAAAGAATTGCACTTCACATACTGATTTAGGGAGTGATTAAAATCCAAATTTAAGGCCTGCAATACCATAAACAATTCAAATATAAGATTGTTTAGATGTTTAGGGAGGGTGGCAAGAAGTGTCACAAAAAAAAAATTAGAAATACCATCATTGTTTCAATGAAGCACTATTAATTAACTATTTTTTTTTTCTTTATGTAAACTGTCTTCTGTAAAGTCCTTGAGGTTTGATCATTGTAAAATATTTACAACTTTAATCAAGTAATTATTGCTTTTATACATGCAAAATATTTAAGAATTTATAAATTATTGAGGATGCAAATTGGCTAACACTAAGATCCAACCTTTCAATCTGCCTTTTATGGCAAGACCCCCAAACACAACTATATATGTTTCACTTGAGAGCTCTCACTGACTGACAGAGATAAATGACTTACAACAAGTCTACAGTGACATCACAGTCTAAAAATATAAATTTGGGAAAATCCCAAGTGCATTGTCCCTCAATTTTGGGCAGCAAATAAAGAGTATGTAAGTGTCGACGCCAGCTCTAGATTCTCTGCTGAACTGTGTGGCTCAGCATGGTTGAAGGGAAAATGCAGAACTTTCCAATTTATATATTAATATGTATATAGTTATTTAGGAATAGCTCCTCTGAATAATGAAACAACAGTTTGCTGCTTATTTGTTAAATTCAGGGAAAATTGGCTTTGCTGTGTTGATTGTAATATACTCTTGCTGAAAAACATCTTTAGTGGTCCTGCTATGCCTATTGCCCTTGAACTACAAAAGTTGGCTGTGAAGTCACACGACATGCCAAACATATGATACTTCTGTATATATTCATAATGCCTACCATGAACATCAATTTTAGACTGAAGGTAAGCTAAAATATTGGTACTACTGATCACTGTCACACCAATATCTGAAGTATGCACATCTCCTTGCCCCCTCCTTCCCCCTCATTCCCCCCCCCCTCTCACCTGGCTCCATCTTCTACCACCACAGCAAACTCATAATGTCTTTCTCAGTAAATTAGTTGCACCTTGACAAAAGCTGTTTCATCATTCACTCTCAGATTTTCAGTGTACTGTTTATCTGCAAACCCTAATCAAAAATGCTGAACAACCCATACAGAATTATCCACAGTATACAGGAAAGTGATCTCCCTACACATCCACACTAACTTGAAACTTTTGAGCCATGTGTTTGCAGCTTGGTGTACATGACCTAGGCAATAAACTTGTCTACTTTTGCCTTTTATGGCAAGACCCTTTTTTTTGCCTTCTTAAATGTGAGTGATGGTGGCGAAAGACAAATAGTTATCAAATGGTATCACATGTTTCATAGAGAGTTTTAGAAAATGGAATTGTTGCAGAATGAGGTCAAATCTGACAAAATTGCCCGAGTTTAATTCCTGACATGGTGCATTACAGAAAATGATGAAATAAACAAAGGCCAATAGAAATGCATTAAAATGTTGTAAATAATCAACCAAATGGCAGAATGGGAAAAGGTTGTTCTTACTTCTTCCATCAACCAAATCATGATGAGATGCATACTCCCTCCCCCACCCCTTCATGTATTAATACTAAACCATGCCACAGGATGTAAGGTAATTACTGAGGTTTTGAGTTCAACATTAAGCTAATTCCCAAGTTCAAAAAGTGCTTTATGTAACAAATCAACCCTTCAAAATTACAAAAAAATGCACTTCACCACATATCCACCTTTCAAATGATCCCCCTCCCCCCCCCCCCTCAGCTTACTCACCAATGCAGCGGAGGAAGTTGCAGTTATTTAGCTTGTAATTCGAGGACCTCATCTCATTTGACTTAATTTTGGGTCTACTTCTTTCCTTTACATTTATTACATTGTTGAACATTGCCAGTTTTATACGTGAAGGTTATACCCAGTCACAATTTCTTTTCCATACCCTTGGAAAAGAGTCAGCTTTCTGGCACTGAGCCCCAGACCAGTCTATCCTTCAGTCTATCCTTCCGTACCTTTGTTTGTACATGTCTCAAAATCTAGGTCCAATTAAACAAAAAGTAGTTTCCTTCCCCCTCCTCACATCTGATTGAAGTTTTTGAAAAAAAAAATATGACAACTGAGTGCTTACAGCCTTATCATATTTTCCCCTTGCAGAAACCGTTTTAAGTAAAACTAAAAGAAAAAAGTTGACTTATAATATGTATGATGTAATCAGGGTTTATGTCAGAGGGGGAAAGGGGGGATTTGCCCAACTCCACTTTGAAAAGGAAGGTAGGTAAATCCCACCCTTTTTCATTTCCACAAAAAGTAAAAGATGGTCAATATCTTGGTTTCTTACTTGAAAAGGGGGTATTTTTGCAGCAATGTTTGAACTTTCATAAATAAATGGCCTTTAAAAAAAACCTTTAAATTGCACCTTACTGGGGCCATCCCTGAACCCACTCACAACTTTACCTTAGGACAGTATCAATTTGGATGTGGGGTTTAGCAGTAATAAACCCCCCCCCCTTTGTGTTTCTGGCACAATCCCGATAGTGGTACTTTTTACTGGGGGCACTTATCTTAGCTCTCCATATAACCAAGTGAGGCAATGTCCCTTGGGCTATCGGCAACTAGTCTCTGATACACACATGTTTATATGTTAGTTAATTAAGGAAATCATGCTTCAACAATTGTCTTAGGGCATGCTTCTATTATCAGTAGCAGCATAAAAAAGTATTGATAAACACTGCACAGGTATGCCAGCTATTTGCAAGGTCACTTAGAGGGCACAGCATTGATCAGCTTTGTGATAGGGTAAAGAGACCTGTGCATGGTATCAACTTGAAGCTGGAATGTCAAGAGCAGTTCTGTTCTCAATTAGGGGTCAGGGGTATGATTTCATAAGTTATTAGTTTGTTATTAATGTGAGGTGAGAGGGCTGTGTTTAGAGCTGGACAGCTGAAAAACTGAGGGATTCCATCACCGTGGAAACAAGGACAACATCACAGGTGCTATTGAACTTGTTCTTCACAGGGTTCACGTGTACTAGCATGTGCTCAACGGTAGAAAAACAAAAATATCACAGCTTCCACAGACAGAGACTAATCTGAATGAACTGTGTGGGTTGAAAATTGACTTAAAGCACAAAACATTGTTTATTAAATAATTGTTGAAGGGTCTCACTGGCGAAGGACAATGTAAGCCAATTAACATTTGTGAGCTTCCAAAATAAAAATGTTTTTTACATTGATGGTAACTTAATGGATATTTCTTTTGCAATTAAGAGACTTTAAATGGCTGCTGAAACAGGAACTGAATTATTGTACAAACTTCCAAGTCGGTACTTCACATGTTAATTGTCTGTTATTCCGGAACTTAATAACAGACAAAGATTAAATGCAAAAACTTCCAAGTTGGTTCAAGGAGGGGAAGGACTCTTTTACAGAAGGGGGAGGGGTAGGGGAAGTTACACCTAGCCACCAAACCCCGCCCCCCCCAAAAAAAAATGTGCAAATTTGACATCAATATTTTATAAGTGAAAACATAGATTAACTTATAAGAAATAATTGCATGTGTTACAGTACTCCACCCTTCTCTCCCTCCCAGAAAAGAGTTGCATCTCTATGACTGTGTTTCAGTAAGGGTAAGGACAGACTTTTCATAAAATACATAGTGTTTTAGCATGACTTCTCTTGTTATTTGAAAAGATTAACTTTTTGTGAGCACATGGTGTGACATAAGTAGAGTAGCAAATGTGATGTTGGGCCAAGGATTTCACTCTGGACTTCCCACATGCTTTACATACAATGCAGGTATGGAATATGTACCTGTCTAACAAAGCACAGATTTTACTGGCAGGTAGATAGATATGAACATCTCTATCCTTTGTTGCCATCCCTGACTCGGCATCTACTTCTGCTTGAACTCACCCTGTGGCCAACCCTCCATCTTCCCCCGCCGTGTGTCTTTTCCCACCATGCATCTACCTATGACATTTAAAACTGGATCTGCCAATGTTGTTGTAATTTTAATCATCCTGAAAACAAAAGTAAAACGTGTGAAAGGATTTTAAAACTGTCAGTTGAGCCTACTGACATGATTTGGTCAACACAGCCAACCTACCTTTAAATGACACCTGTTTAAATCAACTTTCATCTTGTTCTCCTCCCCCCCCCCCTTCCCCCCCGCGCTTAGAGATGGCAGGAGTGGCAATATAAAGATTGAATGTCACTAAAGTTCTTCTCATCTGCTGGGTTCAAATTTAAAAATCTCCTTTCAACACAGAACTGTTTATGTTTGTTAGAGGCATCAAGCTCTACCAGAACATACCATCCCCAACAAAAGATAACAGAGTTATTCATATTTTGGAACTGATATGCTATTTTAAGAAAGTCAGAACTTATGACCTATAGAGCACCAGGTACCTTTATTTTGAAAACATGGTGGGAACATTTGACTGGTTATTAAAAGTTGAGTCAAAACCCGAAGTCACCTAGAAAGACCAGACAAATAATGACCCTGAACGTTTAAGAGTAGGTCGGATATCTCTACCAATAAGAAAAGGCTTAGTCTTCCAGGGAAGGGGGTTATGAGCCTTACATCCTCTAGGAAAGAAGGGTCAATCAACTCATCTAACATTACTGATCTGCAACTAAGCCAAGTAAGATTCTTCTATCTATCATTATATTTATGTACTGCAAATTTATAAACCTGATCTTTAATGTTAGTTGATTAAATGTTGTAACAAGTTTTATGAGCCCATAAAACTTTCTGGTTGTGAGGGAGGAGGGAGAATGAGAAACACAGGGTTCACAGAAGTTTATAGATGCTTAAGGATGAAAAAGGCAGGACATTTATGTCTTGCACCTTTATCATTTGACTGTTTTTTCAGCCATGAAGCAACACCATAAACCACCCCCACCCCCGGTCAGGTAATCAGGGGACTTTCCCCTCCAACATTTCAGGGTATTTTTCCCCTCTGACATTAAAGGTTTCAATTTACAGTTTGACATATGCTTACTCATACAAGTTCAATACCTTATGCAACTGGTAATAAACTGAGCTAAATATGGCACCTACTGCCGTTGTGTGTGATGCATCATATAAACCAATGGAGTAGCTAGGGAAAACGAGCCAGTGAGCCACTACTGGAAAAAAGTCTGTGGCCGACTAGACTTGACCCAATAGATTGGAAACTGAGCTGTAAAACTAACTATACTAACTATAAACTGAGCTGTACATTCAAATCTTACTGGTATAAGTATGGACGTTTCCCTGAAAAAGAAAAAAAAGAAGAAACGACTATAAAACAGCTTTAGATGAGTTTAAACCAACACTAGCACCCTTACACAAGACAAACCTATTCAGTACTAGATGAGGAATTTCACCTGCCTCTTTCAAGACTAATCCAACTATTTATCAAGTTATTACTGTGTATACCCTCTTTAAGGAGGAAGCTTTTGAATCAACTTAAATCCCTTACACTGAAAAAGGGGGTCCTCTTTTGAAGAAACAACAGCAGTTTCCAGTTATTCTGTATGGTTGCACCAATTACAGTTCACCTCTGATACACCTGAATGACCTGTTCAGGACTGTTCATATGATCACTTCTGATGAATTCTTCAAATTCCAGACATACCCCAAATTCCAAGCTATTCTGGTCTGTTTTAGCAAGGGTACATTGTTTGCCATCTGGGACAATAATTGTGCCCTAAATAGAGTATTATTCTTTGGTATTTTGGGAGGGGTTAAATCTCTCACCCCTCACAGCTTTCTTTGCAGGGTTTTTGACCCATCCTCAAATACCCTAAACAAAGGGAAATCTTGTGAAATACAGAGAGATTTGATCCAGTTGCTCCTGTCCCACCTTCTGTTGTAACAACAACTCCCAAGCTGAACAATAAGCTGGTTGGAGTCAGTGTGTCTCTTCCCTACATGCCATCACATATGCCTATTGTTCCCTGCCGCCACCAGTTTGAAGATTCCGTGGCGATTAGGTCCACAGAATGCATGCTTCTCTTAGAGTCTTGACCCAGATTTTTTGGCCATTCTACACCCCAAATAAATTTTTGTAGGTGATAAATGGCATAGTTTCATTGAGTTCTCATGTGATAAGGACACTATTGATTACCTACTAGAAACATTCCCCAAATGGTATCTCAGAACATCACATTACGATGTTAAAATGCAAGGAGATAGGGCACAGACCCTGTACCTTGCCCCCTAACTTTTTGCTTCTTTTTCAGCACAAAACATTTTACTGCAAACTCCTCAAACCTACCATGTCCAAACAACAACAGACAAGGTGGAAATTTCCTATTCCACAGCATGATTACTGATTGGCATGTAGCCTACTCCCAAAAATAAACATATTGGAAAACTTAACCCCTATCCAACTTCACCATTTCCAATTTTTCAAAATTATTTCCATAGAATGAAAATAGTTCGCAAACATGATTAGGCAAAAACAAGAAGGAAGTGACTAGGGTAACGTGTGCCCTCATTAGGTAGGGGTTACCACGGTGTTATTATGATTTTGCCGGACGGTTATTGTGGGCAACAACAACATGCAGGGGTCAATAGGAGGTAGACAGAAGCAAAATGGACTACTGAACTCACTCCATAAGAGTGTTCATTCACTCCAAGAATAGCCAAGCTCACTCCAAAAAGAGTGAAAATTCTTTCCTTAAAAAGTGCCATTAGGGATCAATCCTTTGGAATGAATTTCATTCCTCTTGGAGTGAACTTATGATCTTTTGGCATGAACCTTTCAACTTCCACTCTTCTTTCTATAGTGAGAATTGTCACTGTTTTTATTGTTAGCCATTAATTTGTACTTATAGTTTCTCAGTAATAAATCCCTTCCATATTTGAGTTTTTAGTGGAGTCCCTGACCCCCACCCTTCCTCCCTAGTCTAGAGCAGCTTTTTCCATCTGTTACATTTGGGTACAAAAAGTATGAAAGCTGCAGAAGCAAATATCCCCAAAAGTATTTGTAAAAAAAAAATTCAATGAAAAGTGGATGGAAAACAAGTCCAGACAAAATATACATAAGTTTATTTTGATCAAGAATAATGCATTTTGGGAAAAACCTTATGATATCTAAAAAAGTTGAATAAAAGAAAACAGAGTGGTCTTTTGCCCAGAATTCTCAGGGAAAGCTCTCTATTTTCAAAGATAGCAATACAATTTGGTTAGAAAGAGATCTTAACCTAGTTTTGTTTCAAAACAACATTCCAAAGATAGCTGATTTCACCTTACTCAAGGTCATGCAATTCAAGACTACCACATTCCTTGTACATAATGCACAGGTCCACTGAGCATTAGTGTATGGTTTCCACATTTCAGCAGACTGGCTCTTGCCATGCTTATTAGATAACACAATTATGCCCTGAGGTGTTATGACCTGATTAAGGTCACCCTCTCATCCCATTTGCTGTGAATAAATATTGTGCAGGTTTTCATTAAGTGGTGTTGAAATTTGCAGAAAATTGTTTTGAAGCACAGTAAAAGAGCAGGCAAACTGTCCATACCACAGAAGTATAACCCTAATCTGGAAGTACCATGCGAGTGTTTTTCCACACCTATACTCCATTGCACCTAGTGGCACTGACATGGGTATAAGGATGAGAGACTTGGGAGACTTGTGACTGATGAGATGGTTCCATGAAACAAGAAAAGATGGTGATAGTTGCAAGCAGGGGTAGCATCAGAGGGGTGGCAGGGGGGCAACTGCCCTTATGTTTGCAAGAAAATGTGAAAAGAGAAGGAAAAAAGGGGTAGGAAAAGCATAAGTTGAATGCTCCCTTTAATTCTTTTTCTATTCTTTTCCTTCTCTTTTAAAATATTTTACACATATAACGGGGAAGCTAGTCTTTCCCCCTCCCCTTCCCTTCTACTGACACCTCGACTACATAAAACCATCATGTACCTATAGCGGTTGCTTTGAAGCAACATTTAAAGGACTTTGATAAACATTTGGGCCACAACTCAGATGAATACACATTTCACTCACCACTCCTGGGGGTCACAGGATGTGTCTTAAACAATTGATATGTTCATTATGCTAAAAATGTCATCCAAAATCTTTTCCCCAGCAGCATCATACTTGCACTCATGGGTGCCATCATCCTTCCCCCTGCCCTACCATGTTAAATTCAATTTGCATTATTCAGTCATTGGCCATGAAGTTAATGTTCACCTGTTCCTCAATGTCTTCTATACACACAGTGATTATTGGCAGAATCGTCGAGAAGATAGAGGAATACGATGATGCCTTCCCGCAAATTCCATTTGTACCACACATTCCAGGAGATGACATCCCTGTCCCATCAACAACGAATGAGCCAGAGCTCTTAGATGAGTTTCCTCTTGACAGACTTCCAATGCTGAGGAAAGTCCAACCGCCCAAACAGCCAGAAATATTCCCTCCAATGATAGTGAATGATGGACCTGTGCCTCCATTTTACCCAGGGATGATGCCATGGATGGGGAAGCTGAAATATGTCGTCCAAGTTGAAAAGGTATTCAAAGGAAAGGAGAGGATTTTGAAAAACAGCAAAGTCATTATTGAGACAGACTTAACAGGAAGTCTCTGTGGAGTACCAGGGCTTGAAGTTGAGGAAAGGTATCTCATATCAGGTATGTCTCTTTAATTCTACCATTAGCAGTCAAGGAATGTATCATCCTTTTGAATAGCCACACAGAACACCACCCCATTACAAAAAGAGAGCTCTCTTTCAGTCCTCCCTCCCCTTCCAACTCCCATGTAAACCACCTGCAACCCAATAAAACAGAAATATGGAAATGCCTAAATTTACAATGCTCTTCAGACTACAATACTCCACCAAAGTTTCCAAATCCAAAGTAATTTTAGCATCATTCTTTTAAAGTACAGAAGCTTCACCACCTGTCTAGACTTTTTTTAACTTGAGGTGGGTATGGCCAATTAAGCCATGCCAGTGGGTGAATCAGCTCTTTTTGGAAATAGGCCACACCCCTAAATCCAAAATGACAGCTTTTTTTAGTATTTTCAAGGGGAGGGGAATTTCACTTTTCTTCAACTTTCATGAAAAAGCAGTTTAAACATTCCTGACAGACTTCACCCTCAGCTTAAAGGGCCAAACCTCTCACCCCAAACTACAGTTTTGGTACAGGGGTACCAAAATTCTCCACTGGCTCAGCTCTTTGATTGACAGCTAATTCAAACAATGCAGAGTACCAAAGCTTATATTACACAGCATGAACAGTACTGAGAGTGTTTTGATTATAAAATTTAGTTTTTCTATACTCACCTTGAAGCAATAAACATGAGATTGTATCTGGATGAATTTCAGACAATTGTGGGAGGGGCTTATGTAAGAAGGTTAGGAGAATTGGTACTGTTTGGGGTGAGAGAACTGGGCCTTTAACTATAATGTACCTCTAACCATGATTTTGAAAGTTAGAAGTTCTGGTAAAACTGATTTGGCCATTGGGACCCTGGAAAAAAATATTCCCATCCAAACCCCCTTTTCATTGAGAAAATGATGGAGTACTTCAGGTCCCAGCCACAAAAACCCAATGTCTACAATATCCAGTTTTGTAGCAAGTGAAAACCTGGACCATCACAATTTTGCTTCTCTCAAATCAGTCATCAAGTCTTCCACCCTCAATTACTACAAATATTTACCCAGGAGCAAAAGAAAAGACAGGTCTATTATTAAATCTACCATTTGACAAATCTCACAGAGCCTGTCAAGACCGTTTTCCTGTTTAGCCAAAACGGTGGGCATGGCCTTCACCCAAAACTGGTAAATTAACTTTTGATTGATTGCAAAATGTCCTTCATCATGCAAGGCCTCAAGAATTTCAAAGGAATCTCATATTTCATTTCAAACAGAGATTTACCACTGCCACTTTTTATCCTATCAAAATCATCTTCTGTCTTAATTCAGACTGACCAATCATTTTGGCCATCATAGCTTAATTTCTTACCAACAAATTTCATTTCACAGGGACCTTAATCTGTAATCCAGTGACAAACAGGGACAAATATGGAATTGAAAGTGAAAGGGTGGGGTATAAAAATAAACTGAGGAGCATTGGATATGATCTTAAAGGAAAGATACTACTTAATCTAGTAATGGGAGTCTCATTTTTGGGAGGTCCATTGAGAAATGATAAATTCCATTCCTAACACTTCTGATTGATTTTCCTTATTGGCCATGATAGGAGCTCCATCATCTGAAACCCAAGGGGATGGCCTCAACATTCCAACAATTTATTTCATCTTTAAACCATTCTGTAGTTGTTTGATTTATACAGTAATTACAACCTCCAGATGTTACAAGATTAGTACCTTTTCAATTTCTTTCCAAAATTGGTAACATTCAGACTATACTTACATTTTGAATATTTGACATGTTGCCCAACCACATTCACAACTTTGGATTCCCTAGTGTCTACCTCAGGAAAAGCAACATGGTAAAATGCCCCTCCAGGTTCCTTTTAAGCTTAACAATTTTTCACGAAATGTGATGTAATAAGACATATATAGTCACTTTGACTATGACCTTGGTTATGTGAAGATGTTCACCAAACTACCAATGCAAATGACATGTTTTTTCCACAAAATACATCTACTGTTTCACCTAAATTAAAAAAGGAAGTTACAGGGTCCTTCAATCATATTTTACTGAGTAAACAAAACGTAAGCCCATGGGATGGTCTCCATTAAGTAGGGAAGGGAACACACCTCCCGTCCCACATGTCAGAATATCACCAAAGGGTGTACCATCAAGTCTGGTCACCCCACTTGAGCAGAACAGCTAGGGTGATATTTTACCAACCCAAAAAAGTAGTTCCTTAAGGTGTTTATGGAAGAATTAAAACCAACCAAATATAACCCCCCCTCCCTCTCCTGCAGTTTTTCTTAGGTGACATTCTACACACCCCTCCCCCCACCCATTCCACTTTTCTTCTCCCCTCTTGCACATATTCTCAAATTGCAATTTCAACTTTGATATAGGAAGATAATAACCAGAGTATGGCACTTGAAACATTTCAATAACATTGAACCATTGATGGGTAGCTCCATGATTGAACCTGGACCTAAGCATATGAAACTTCCGTTTACCTTACAATATTCCTTGCTATGTCATGTTTTTAATCTTCCTGTTTAGTTCTATTTCTGTTACAAGGAATAAATAGCTCTATGTATATACCTTCCACCTTTACAGAAACATGGAAGAATTCTCCATGTGAATGTACACTGTTATAAACAAATAAGCTTTATGTAACCTATGTGGTGGTTTAATAATAAACCATCAGACCTGTCAGGCCATCATCTCCACAAGCTTTTTAAGAGCCAGATACAAAAGGCCAGGTCTCTTGTGTCAAGAGAGACAATAACAGGTGCAAACTTGAACTGAGGACACAAAATAAGTGGGTGACAAAGAGTGTCCTCTTTTGGATAAGAATAGCATTTACACACTCTGTGGGAAAAAAAGGTGCAAACAAATTTTTGTAACTTAAATTAGAGTTTACCAAGGGGAACTAAAATGACACCTGTGGAAGGCCAGGGAGAAAATAAGTCTTCTCTTCGAGAAAAAAAAAAAGAAAAAAAAAAGATTTTTTTTTTCAGTCTACAATGTTTTGTATCTTTTCATAAAACATTTTCCTGCCCTCTTGGTGAGAAACCCCTCCCCCTCCCAACATGGTTTGACTCAGCTTTCCTTTCCATTGCTCACCAGGATCTTATGATGGGGACAAGATGTCATTATACCTCTGCGACTGGGTGGAGAGGACCACAGAACTGACAAAAACCCAAAGAAGAGGACTGAGGCATTTTTATAGCAAATACTGTGGCAAATGTTCGGTAAGTTACTGCTCATGTTAATATTTTCATTATTTATCCTCCCATCTTCTTTTCCCCTTTTCCCATCCCAACATGACCTCTTTCAGATTATAAACAAAATAGTCCTTGAATATAAATACCCCATCTGGCTATACATTCTTTCCATACCCACCCCCATCCCTCCTGGAGTACGGAAAACAAGCCAATGAGCCACAAGCGGAAAAAGTTCAGGGTCAGCGCAGCTCAAACAACTTGGTTATGAACTGAGCCTCAAACCTCCAGCTTTGTACCTAATTTAACTGACTAACTGATACCTTCTCCCCCTTTGTACCCCTCCCCAACTACATTTCCAGCTTTGTTAAGCATATGAAGGAGCCTAGTGATTACCTGGCAGGTTTTAACTCTTGGTCCAAGGAGATCAATAACACATTTTATCACATAATCCCCCATTCCATTGTCTCTTTTAAAATCCCTCCCTAAACTTGTAACCACCTGTTTAAGCGATACCACCCCACTTGCACTGTATCTCAAATCAAATAGGTGACACAATATCTTTGCACTTAATTCCTGACAATAAAACACTTTTTTACCACATGGCATGCACACTAGGGAAGAACATGACTATAATAACTCAACCCAGAAAAGAGCAAGTGGAGTACTATAGTCGGCATAGCACATTTTCAATGTCACTAAGTCAGTGCAGAATGTTTCTAATGGCCCCTTAGCAGCCATAACATCGTACATCATATTTCATAAATTGAAACAAAAATCATCTGCTGGTCTGTAAAAGCAAAGCTAAGAACACAGGAAAACCCCATCCTCACATTAAGGTGAGGCACAGGAAGTCAGGGGAGGGATAATGGGCATCGGCTTGTTCAATAGGGAGACCGGGGGGGCACCTCTGTATGTAGTTGGCAGAATTTACATGGGAGCAATTCCCTTTGAATTGATCTCCACCTCTACATCAGTCAGGAGGATGGACATGCTGCCCCTCCCCCCCACCTCAAAAAACCTGCGCACGCCACTGATAATGGGCAAGAGTCAAACATTTTGGAGGGGCCATCCTTCTATGGTATTTGCAACATAACATTTTTGGACAACCATTTTCCTTGAGAAAGAGAGGCCCTCTGGCAACAAGCTCAATGCGCAGTCATAAAATTTTACCCACCCCCATAGACAACCCCACAGCAAGCCAATAACAAACATCATTCGAACCCTCTCCTTACTCTCTTTTGAAAAAGAAAAAAAATGGAAAGTTCTCCTTCAAACATAAAAACTCAGAAGTTTTTTCCCAGGGGACACTTAACATATTGCTGACGCTTGTCATGTTTATTTACTCAGCTGCCTGTCAGATCTTTAAATACATGAATGACTTGGGTACCATTATGTGGCATTTTGACAATTTAAACTCTTTGAGTCACAATTAGGATGTTAAAGAAATGGTTTAACTGCATAAGGAATTACTTTGACAATGTGACCACTCTTCATTGGGTACACAGACTCTCATTAATTTGTTCACCTGGAATTTTGCTAGAATGGGGACCCTCTTCTTTTTAGCCATCAATAACCTAAGGTCATACACCTGAAAAAAGAGAAGCACTTCAAAACCATTCCAAACACAAACCTATCTTAGCATCAAGACTCTTCTTCCCCGTGACTGCCTGAAGGTTTTGGGACCATAAAGAGTCCACCTTGACAAACAACTTTATGGGTGTTCTTTGCAAAGTTTTACAAAGCCCACGAGTATGGAGAGGTGGCTGACACTTGTCAAAAAAGATTCACAGGGGTGCAGAGAAATAAAAATGTAACCTATCTGACAGCATGGGACCTGGTCATACACCCCACATAAACAAGTATTTATGGCTTTGGGCTAACTTGAAAGAAAACCTGGGCACAGATGAAACCATTGCATGCCCAGGATTGGTAAGAGTTTAGCCAACACCATTCACTTTACAATGGACTAATAATAACTTTTCACATATTAGGACAAATTCTTCTATTTGGGGTGACATGGGTTCTTATATAGTGCAATGAACCAGACGCAACAAGGCTGATGTAACAGGCTAGTAAGAAAGAGCCTTGCAACCAACTGGTGTAAACTTCAGCTAAGGCAGTGAAGTAGTATGAATATATATTTTGAGTACAAGAGTACAAGTGCACACAGCCTTGAGTGAATGAACAGAGAGGGGGAGAGGGGTAGCATGAAATCTGGAACAGTTTCTGAGCATATCTTTGTCTTAACCACTACAGCCTTCACACACTTTTCAGCAATTTAGAAAGGGGTGGGAAACTTTAAGGGGGGGAAAGATAACCTCTGACCATATCACACCGCACCTGAACAAGAGGCGTACATCATTTTCATGAGAACAAGAGCACAAAAATGATTGATTAACAATAAAGGCAAGGATATATGAAAACATGTGCATTTCAGACACATGAGGTACACGGTTGTGCATTCTTGCTTCCAATCCCCATGTAAAGCATTTCTTCCTTATCTACAGCTCTTTAGCATCTTTTGTTTTAAAAACTGCTCCTTAAAGGTCAAGAGCAGTCCCCCAAAACTTATTTTGAAGCAACAGCTAAATATCTTATTTCTCTTCAAAATCTTTCATCATATTTTACAACTTCAATATGGCATATCCCAGGTAAACCAAGCAGCTACTTGGTGCAAATTTCACATTTGAAGAGGAAAAATGTTGTCACATGACTCTCAACAGCCAATCATGAAACTGGACAGTCTACTACACTTTTCCAAGTTGGGTTGACTGCTCTTGCCATGTAAGATTCAAATAAAAAAAAATTGTCGTTAGCCCTATTTCATGGCTTCTAATGTGTGCAAGTAACAGAATGTGACATTATTATCAAACCTGTAGGTATGGGACCAGAAGGGGATAAAGCCCCTGAACAGTGGTGTGTTCAGGATTTTAGAGGTGAGGGGCACAAACTGTGATTCCCCAGACTGGAACAGACTACCCCCTGTTTTGTATTCTTATCTCTTTCTTCTTCGCTTTTCTGCACCGTTAAGTTCTTGGCAACTGAGTTCACGAAGGCATACTCGCTGTCTGAATTTCCGAGGACCTTAATTTATTTTTTTGTTGCTCTGACAACCATTTTTCTGCCTCCTCCGAGACTGGCGTGTGCAAGGTTTGGATGCTCAGTGTGTCTCTTTCAAACTTTTCCTCTTCCTTGAACCCGTAAATACCCCGACTGAATGATTCTTTCTTGACTTACTTTAAGGTGGGGGGGCCTATGCTCCCCCGACCCCATTTAAACATGCTACTGCACCTAAATATTGTTGTGCCTCCCTAGAAAGTTATAAGTTGTCCATGATTTAATTCATTTCTATGCATTCCCAGAGCTAAAGGTTGGTACATCCAAAGCTATACTGAGATCATCATTAAACAGAAGAGAGTTAGCCTATAAATTATGTCTCCAACCAAAGTTTGTGCAAGGAACCCACAAAATTAGATTTTTACAAACAATAATATTTTATGTACTTGCTCCCCAAAAATTACAATAAACATATAGCCTGCAATGTGTTCACCTTTTTTTATTTTTTTTCTGGGAAATACAGAAAAGGACAAAATTAAAGTTCATTTGGTTGAAGTAGTTGAGAAGTACTAACCTATTACTTCAATCACAAAAGGAACAAAAATTCAACACACAAAAATCAAGCCCCTGAAAATTTCAGTGCAATCTGACAAAGAAAAGTTAACCTCCAAATCACCTGTTACAGTGCACCCTAGGCAAACTCAAGGAATAGTACGATTATCTAATTGGGGCTAAATTCCTTTGTGTCATGTGATTGCAATTTTCTGCAACATTGAAAACATTTAAAATTTCTATTAAAAGCCAAGGCATGCCAAGGTTGGTCTGGTGTTGTGAAATTCACGACATGATTGAAATACCATTCTATTGAGATCCCGTGCAAAGTCACATGTGGACTTGATTTATGACAGCAAACGGCCAATATTTTGACTAGGTATGCTGAAGTACCTGTTTTTCCTCTTTTTTTTGGAATAAAAATATTTTGTCATGGTAGCAAACAAAATTTCAGCATTACGTGGGTGTCCACTAGGTCATTGTCTTTGTAAGTTTTTTTTTTTTCCAAGATGATAACTTTGGATACCAGTTTCTTCCAAATGAAACCTAAATATTTTCTCCTGGGGATAAGAGTTTATTTTTTGTAGGTTTATGTTATTTTGTACCCACATCCAGGAAGTATTTGTGTATTTTAGAAGTCAATAAAACCTATCCTAAAGTAATAAAGAAAACAACAGCATAAAACTAGAAAAAAGTTGATTTTAAGTAACTTCATCACCTCAAAGAAAATTCTCAGTTGTGATGCATAAACATTCTTATTTCCTCTCTACCTTTGAAAAACAAGCATAATACATTTTTGCAGCATTAACCACCCACATGCAATGAGGTTACGAAATTCAATCAGTGAAAGTTCATTCCAAGAAGTATTGGATAGGAAATCCATCTCCTCAAAAGAACATTGGAAGTTTATTTGAAATGATGATAGCTTCCGAGTTCTTCTAGAAAAATATTTATATAATATGCTGAACCATTACTTACCATTTTACTATACATGGTTGGGGGAGGGGGGGGGAGGGGACCCATGATAATTAAACAAAACCACCCAACAAATGTTACAGATTAAGCCTAAGACATTGTTAGTAACTTAGGTATTTTAAGGGCTTAATCCTCTCATCCTAAGCAGTTTCAATTCTCGTAACCTACTATTTAAGCTCCTCCCACCAGACACGTAGCCAGGGGGGACATGGGGGGGACATGAGCCCCCCCAAAAATTTCAAAGTATGGGTTGAAATTTTATTGCTATAGAAAAATTGAACACACACAAACAACTTGAGCAATCTACCGGTACCGCATACATCTTATCATGCCACTGTGTCATCTGTAACAGTAAATTATGTCAGAAAGTCCACCATTTTGCATCATAGGCCTCTCAGATAGGCAAAAATTCCCCTCCCCTTAGACCCCTCCCCCAGGACAGTGATCACTTATCCGTTGTGCCCCCCAAACACCACGTCATGGCTACAGCCCTGCCTCCCACAACTGTCAGTTGAAACTCATCCACATCTTAAACACCATCTCAGGTTATTGCTTCAGGGTGAGTATGCTAGACCCAAATATGTAATCAAAACATTCTCACTAAAGTACATGCTGCATAACATCAGCCACCCTGCCATTTTTAACTTGCTGTCAATAACATTAGCTCAGCCAATTGAGAATTTTTGTGGACTATTACAAAAATGCAGGCCTAAAAATTCGTTTTTTCTGCTCAAGGCCAACATGGCCTGCGTAACGAACAATTTTTTGGTTAAACGAAGGCCAAAATCCTCTCATCCAAGGCCAGCATTTAATACACTTGAAAGAAGGACAGAACAAGGGAATGTATAGTAGGCTATGAATGATTAGCATGCAAATCAAGTATCAACAGAACGATATGAAAGTGGAAAAAGTAATATTGGTTCTTGTGTACTGCACTGTGATTGGGAATGCTCCTGCAAAAATGAAATGATGAAGGAATTACACTCAGTATTTATAGTGGTTCAACGCATACAGAGTAGCCTGACTGACACATTGTCAGCCAGAAGTGGCCTTCGATAAGTGTTTGAAAAATGCCAGTCGAAGGCCAAAACAAAACTTACGGCAGCCATGGCCTCCATGGCCCTCGTGAATTTTGAGGCCTGAACTGTAGTTTGGGGTGAAAGGATTAGGCCTTAAAACCTTGAGCCTACTGCCAATGTGCTTGGTACTCAGCATAAACAATGGAGTAGGGGAAAACAAGTTGGAACGCCACAACTGGAAAAGGGGCCACTGTGGATGGTCCAACTTAAACCATTTGGTTAGAAACTGTGCCATAAAACTTCATTTCAATAACCAACAACTCAGCTACAACAGCTATTTTATTACTGGTGGTGACCCTCATGAAAGGTTTCTCTTTATTTTTCTTCACATGATTTCATTGGACTTTTCCATTTTCGTTGGGGGCAATTATTTTTAGCAAAGCACTGTTTCAACAACTCTAAAGAAATAGCTTCACGTCTCAAAGTGGGAAGTTACAAATTAACTCTCCAGATGAAGGATAGAAAACATTCCTTAAGTCAATGAAAGTATAGGTCTACTGTTTATGTACAAAGATTGAATTCCAGTTCAAAGGCCCAACAAAAGCAAGCATAATGTAGGGTGTAAACAATCTAGTAGTTACACACTACCTTCAAAATAGTTTTACAAGATATCTGCTTGCAATACCTGCACGAATTATTTCACAATTAAACAAGTGACATAAGATATGGCCACTTAGATTGCCAGTGAAAGCCAGAAATAACTCCACCAATTAGTGTCCATGGAATCTCATCCAGGCCTAAATAAAATTGGCATCGCAGGGGGTGTGTGGGCAGATGCTCTTGTCTCTTGTGTCAGAACTTTCCAAACTCTACAGGGGTCTCACTCGGGCGGTTAAATTTGAACCTCCCATTCCATCAATCCCATTAAATAATTATTCAGCTGGTATAGAAAATCTGAAATATGAGTAGTAACTAGTCCTGTAATTCTTTTCCACTTTGAAAGTTTTTACATTTTCTTTCCCTTTCAATAGTCTTTCCCACCTTTGCTTTGGTCACAACTGTCACAGCATTTAGAAAATTAGATGACATTTTTCAGCATTTCATGCCAGAAACTGTGCAGGACTTGAATTTATCCTGAAATTGTAAATGCCCATGAACAAAAGTAACGAACAATGTTATAACACCTTTTACATACTACCTTTTCAAATGCTCATATGTCTGAACTTTTGTAAGTGGTTTTACCAGATACAGATGGGGGAGGGGGGTGGTGAGGGAGAAAAGGGGGAGGAATAGTGTGAGAATAATTCTTCACTAAATTGGACATATTGCTATTACCTAGCAAGTAGTTGGTGACATTTTACCCCTTTCACCCTAGGGTTAAACAAATTTCCTATCAAATCTTATTAAATGTTACAACTTTCCTTTCCTTTCATCATCTTCCCAACTCATATTTTAATATTGATTCTGAACTACAGCGCTAGGTTTTTAGGTTTGCTTCTGTAATATGAAAGCGGGTCTTACAAAGGCTTCCTACCTTGAAATCCATTACCTGGCTTTCTTCAAAAAATGAAATATTTTGCCCTATGGCTAATGTCACCAAACATACTTCAAAACTAGAAAAACATAGTCACACCTGGATTTCTGATTAAACTCTAGAGTCACTTAACCCTGTAGGGTTGTGGTGAACCACAGTGCACTTTGTGGTTAAGCAATGACAGATTTAAAACCACAAACACTACTGATAGGTCCAATAGAGCTTGCCAAGTGTCAGGATGATCACCTCTAAAACAACACATCAATATTTGTCTTCCTGTACCTATGATCAGCTGGGGAATATCTTTTTGGGGGGAGGGGAAGGAGGGGGGAATGGGGGATAAGGAGTATATTTAAATAAGTTTACCTCCTTTAATCATGATAGAATGTCATCAAAGAGTCTCTGGTTCAGCGAGCCAAATATGTCTGGAGTGTTGCCCAACCTTGCCACCTGTCACCAACTCTGCCCCTACCCCCCCCCCTCATGGTCTTATTTCACAATATGGCCCATTGCCTCATTTCTCTCATTATAGCTGTACCAGTAACACTTATAGTCATTCATGTTAATTATAGTCATAATTCCTCATCAAGCTTTCAAAAAGAAGATTCAAGCTATAAGGTATCATTTAACTCACCTTTTTACCTTCCTTCTTTGACAGATTGAGACTGGGAGTTTCTACTTTCCTGGAGATCCACAAGGCAAGAGGGTCTGCTCATACAACTCGCACCTGTACTCAGATGTGGATTGCGAAGCCAAATTCTCAAGCTGTATTCAAAGGTCAAATGGAACCTGCCGGTGGTACAAGGGGAAAGATTATAAAACATGTAAAAAGCTGTCAGACTTGAAACAAGGTCGTACCCCACAGTGAGCCCTCACCAACAGCTGTGCGACACTGTTTTGTGAAACAGTGTTGCAATCTTAGAAAGCAAGATGCCGCTATGCACAAGTACCTTCCATAGCCTTGAGAGAGACGCCCTCTACATTTTGAGGAACTGCTAAAAAAAATTTGCTTAGTAACTCTCGGTGTTGTGAATTTTAATACCAAGGTACATTTGGTGTTCACGATCAGTTCCTGATCATTCTGTTTATCCGCCATTCACACCACTCAATGTTCCTAAAATTTCATTGTCGTAATACTCAAGTGGATATTTGTGAATGCACTCTATCACAAGCTTTGAAAAGATCAGTGTCAATTCTTATACTTCAGCTTGCTGTTTAATACACTTCTTACTCAAATATCTTTTCAGTTATAAAATTTTGATCTGCAGTAATATACTACACTAGAAGCTTTTAAATGGCTGGTACAAGGGAAATAATCCTGTAGGACGGGCTGTCATAGCATCTCTCCCAACAGTGTGTGTAGGTATTCTCAATTGATGATTGCTGAAAGAAGAAATGTTGTAGATACTGAATGGTGAAAACCCTGAAAAATCGCAGCTGTGATCCCCAACCCCTACCAGCTGAAAATTTATACTGTTATGTTATTTTTGGAAAAACATAGGGGCAATTTCAGCACATGACCAGCATACACACTTCCCATGAGTCATGGGGTATGTCATGTGATTGATAGACCTATAAAGAGTACTTTCACCTGCATCACAAGCCCCGCCCCCTTTGACGGGTAAAACCTAGCATAGTACGTGTTTAGTGTGGTTAGCTGAGAAACAGCTGATGGCACACAAGTGACTGTTGCATTGAGACATTGTAGATATTCGCCCGGCAGTGGTCATGGCATATCAATTGTGACGTATATATTTGCTCGGCAGTGGTCATGGCATATCAATTGTGATGTAACATAAAAGTACTCTATAGTTCTATAGTTCAAGTAGTTTCATAACACAACTTTTATTGCAGACATTATTTTTTCTTGCCTATGTTACTGTATTAGAGCAATTAACTTCCACTGTTGCATAATTTATAAGACAAGATTTATTTTTCTTTGGAGTACTCCTATTGTAACAATGCACTATCACAAAGTTCTTTACCCTAAAGTTGCATTTATACAGACATGGCAACATTGCTACAATTAAAGAAAGACTAACTATAAGTATTAAGTTTTATGGTTTAGAAATATATCTAAGTTTAACTCTTTGGAAGGACAAGAGGCTTCTTACATAAATATGCCTCTAGGTGTGGAGCAACTAAACTTTGGGTGAAATTATTTTTGTTTTAAATTCAAAGGAGGACCACCATGTTTTCCTTTCAATCAGACTTTAAGATATGAATAGGTTATTGATGGGGAGAGGGGGGAAGGGGGGCACAGTAGAAATGGGAGAGGAAGCTAGGATGACCGTTGTAGGCATCATGCCAATTCAAACTGATTTAGTAATAGGGACACAAAGAATGAATATTTTGAAAAGAATTTGATGAGGTGACATTGCTAACATCAAAAGATTTACTTCAATGAAAATATCGAAGGTAGCACCTATGCTTCTTTTCAGCTGAAATTGCGATAATAACAGTACAATTATGGGTATAAATCTAAAAGAAACATTACCACTGAAAATTTTGTAAGATTGCCCAAAATATTCCTATTCAACTATATGACAGTAAAATATTGTTTTCAAGTGAATATTGATAACTTATCTTTATTTTGAATTTATGCTCATCATTTACTCATGCAATGCCACCCATTTTATAGGTGCAAGCTGGCAATGCCAGTCTGAAAAAAAATCATTTCTCTAAAAATCTGAAGTTGCTCTACGTGTATCTCTAGTTTTGGAAATCCTGCAATAAAAATCTATGGCTCCTTAATAAAACCACATTTGCCCAAAGATATGCAGGTATAAAACAGCTTCCTAACCTTTTTGACATTTTCAAGGAGGTGGCTTTATTTGGTATTTTTACTACAGACGAATCCGAACAGATTGTGATGGTGTGATGATTTTAGTCGGCCATTACTGGGGTCCATCACCTTTAATCTTTAAATTTCCTTCCTTACCTGTTCCATGGATGGTTGTTCACTGAAGTGTATCTTGATTTTCTCAACTTCACTGAATATGGGGATTTGAAATTCACATAGACCATAAATAAAGACAATTAAAGGCTGATGGACCCCACTAATGGCTGCCTACAGTCTTTAGAAACAAGCGCTAATCGGATTCTTCTATACGCCAAAAAACTTAGCTGAATATTTATAAACACAAAAGATTTGGGCCCCATTAAAATAATGTCTAAGATTAATATTTAAAGGGAGGGGCAGTGATTAGAGACAGGAGTGGTGTTTCTATGAGGAAGGGAGGAGATTGATATCGTGATGGTATCAGGGACCACATACATCAAGGTATTTATCATTGGCATGTAGAGAATGAAACGACGACTATTTTTAAGTATTTTGAATTTTATTGTTCAACTATACAAACAGTATTTTAATATGTACGTGTTCATCAGCTGATTCTATGAATATTCAAATACATGCATTATCTTACCTTTCGGCTGTTCGTAACAATTATGCTTTATGACATGAGCAAAGCATTTTCTAAATGTTTTCCCTCTTTTGTGTGAGCTTTAACTCGTGTGATGTTTTTGTCTGTTCTATTTCTTTTTATTGTCCAAGAGATGTATTTGCCTAAAAACATTTTTGAATTGAGAAGTTATATTTAGAGTGTACAAATTGTATATGAAAAGAATTTTATGGTGCTAATTGTGTACAAAACAACTCTTCTGTACACTATGTTTCTTTTTATTTGAATTTTCCTTCTGTTTTCTGTTGATATTGATGGCAGAGTAAGTAAAACTGACTGAAATATAGAAACTTGAATTGAAAGTGTATAGTTTACTGTTTGTTCCATTATTTTGAAAGTGAATCAATAAGACACACAGAGCCAAGGGAAGGCATTTTTGGGGGGAAAGGGGGATGAAACCTGTGCACATATGGCCAAAGCTTGAAAAACACAAAATGGCCAAAGGTAATTACAGAAAAACCTTATTGTAAGTAAGATACAAAGATTACAGCACTCCCCATCTGGGATAGAAACTTAAAAAGGGGACCACCCCTCTTGTCCCCCTCCCCATGTCACACTCCAAAAGACCTCCAATGGCAAAATCCTGGCACACCTCATTGATAGTTGATTAAACAGTGGTGGGTCGCCTTGTACGACATTTGGGGAATACCATGTGTATATTCTACAATCTCCAACCAACAGAGAGAACATAATGAAAAAGAAACTGGGAAATACATGTGGACCTTGATTTGACCTGTAGTATTTAAAAAATATTCCAACTTTCTTGTAAAGTCTGTTATTTTAAACTGCTTGAGCAAGTCCAAACTTCCCCACACAAAACTATAGCAGACAGCCATCTTGTTCCATCAATACTCACACGTACGGTAGGGACAAACTTACATGCAGTATGCTCTGTCCATATGTTTGTGGATAGAATACAGTGGCATAACATGACTTTTTCATTTGAGGAGGGGGCCTAGGAGGGAGCACTGAGTGGTGGGGCAAGTAGAAACAACGTCATCTAAAGTAGAGATCCACCATCAGTTGGAATGTAAGGTACACAGAAAAATTTGGTGAAAAGTGACTCTCCCATTGCCGGAAATGCACTTAGGGTCTCTTTTGAAAAACTAAAATACTTTCAAGGGGTGTTGTGATGTTTTGGTTTCGTAACACATCCTCTGCCAAGCATGTTTTTTTTTTTTCCAAATTTCATTCGGGGGTGTGGGGAAGCAGTGACAAGGCATTTGTCTGAGAAGGCTCCTGATAAGCCCCATCTCTCTGGGTTATGCAACTGATAGAATACTAGACTTATTCAAATTGGAATGATTCCATCTTCCTTTGATGCTGGCAGGAAGGAGAATACACTTTAGGGGAGGCATAACTTTAAATCAGCTGCAATGATTAAATGTTGATATTGCCTTAAATGGCTGTAACCATCTTGTGCACTAATTTCCCCACATTTTGTTTTGTAAGGCATCACCCTCATGTCTCGAGATTTGCTTGATATCATGTTTTAAGGTTACGTAAGGGTTTTAGAGATGAGGTTACATTATAATTATTCCAGAACATGCTGTGACATTGCTTCCTGAGAAAGCAATATAGACACCCCAAAAGATCAAAGATGGTATGGGGTGTAACGGGTATCTAAGGTTGTTGCATGTTCTGTGCCCTCAAATGGTCTATGCTCTCTTTGTGCCCACACTGCATGAAAAGCAATTAACACAGGCTTGACTGGCCTGTTAGCTTACTCAAAATGTTACATAACTTTTTGTATATTTTAATATATTTGTTACTGTCAATCAATAAATCAGATCTGACACCTGACTATATCAAGTATGCTTACAGTTGGCTTCATTTTCTCCCTGAAGCGATAAGAGGTGATCAGACAGAGAATGCGCCGGAGGATGTAACAAAAAGGAGGAAAGTTTTATCATGATTATTGCTGTAGATGATATATCATGATGATTGTGAGCACTGGGCATCTCAAAGCAGCTTTAAAATGGCACAATAAACTTGGCAGCTAAATTGCAGTGTTTTTCAGGTAAAATAGGTGAGAAAATGATAGACGTGCGAAAATGCTTTAATCTCCAAGTAAAGACACTGACTTTGAAGGAATAGCTCATTTAGCTTAATCTGCAAACTGGATAGAGGCAGTTGCTATATAGTTTTAAAAGGAGTATTAAAGAGATGAAAGATTAAAAATGACATCTTATATTCTTTTATTTTAGGAGGAGTAAATTCTTCCTTTTGCTCCCCACCCCAACACTCATTCCAGCTGCTGCAAGCTGTGTTTCTTCCATCAACTTTAATAATCACTCCGTCCAATTTTTATGTCATGACGTTATTACAATTTTTTTTATCATGAGTATGAACAAAACTACAATAATAATTACCTTGTTAAAGATACCAGATGGCCAATTTTATTTATAAAAAAAAGCAAGTCACCTGTAGTAACCGCTAATTCATCAGCTGGTAATTGTGACTCACCATCATAACCGTATCTACTGGTCAAATTCATCCTTCTCACCCCAATGATAACGTCAAAATATCCGCCTGTTAGATCCATCACAGAGCTCCCACTACTCATTCAATTAGTTCTAGTTCAATGATTACAGGACACAAAATGATACATTTGGCAGAAAATATAAAAAATATCTCAGATTGAAGGACTTTTACTGACTGAGGCACATATAAAAGACAATAGAAGGATGTTTATGTCCACCCTAGCCAAAATTTTTTTTTCCACATAAAAATTTGGTGGTTAAAATAATCAGAAAAAGTCAGGATATGTCTCAAAGTACAGTGGTAGACTGACAGTAGCAGCAAACTTATTGATTGAGACCACTTTCAAAGATAGTGCAAGTAATTTTATCTTGAAGGTAATGTTATTCACTCTTTCATATTAAAGACTGCAGAGCTAATTAATCCTGTTGTGAGCATGTGTATGGTTGTGGGTGTTTGTGCATGTGGGGGGAGGGGACAAAAGAAAAATTTGAAGAGTATTAGGAGCTTATTATCATTTTACTGCACATGTGTCAAGATCAGTGTCATACCAAAACCTTTTCCCTTGAAGGTCTGCCCTTACATGTAATAATGCCAGATGTGTTTGAGTACAGCACCCTGTCATTCCTTACACTGTAGGACATAATGGTGCATCATCAAATCCATCTAAGCATGGTCAATTCAACTCATGTGCTACTTCCTCAATACAGAAATAAAATTTTCCCATCTGTTATGTGTATACCTGACCAAACTGTGTGTTTAGTAGAGAAGCTCTAAAGAAAGAGTGGGCAAGAATTTAACCAATGACATACTATTGGAATCAAACTTTTATTCTAAGGACTTATAAGCAATAATAATGTTCATTCACATATAGGCATTATCTCAATATATTTTTGTTAAAAAGTAATGGGGCCCCCAAAGGGCTTGGCCAAACTTGAACTTAGTTGAAGGCCAATTGGGTTCAGAGCTAAACTTGAACTTGGCTCTATATGTCAACTCTATTCCCCCCCCCCCCCCCCTGTTGTATGAAGCTACTAAAGGGAAGGATTTGTACTGTATTTGAAGCCAGAACTGTATTTCATAAAACCATATTCGAGTGACCTTTTTCTATGATCTAGCTGGAACTACATGACACATTTGTATTGATGTGTCCTTTAAATCTAATCAAACTCACTCAAACAAAGTGAGATGTAACAAAAAGCTATATAAAGGATTTGTTTCAGAAGTCGATCCCCCTTTTGAAAACCCCCATTCCATCCACCCACCCACAGCCACTACAATTCCAAGTGTGTTGCAATATGCTATTCCATCTAAATACTCAGCAGCACCATGAGATATGGTTTATCCTGTCACGTAGTGCTTTTGAAAAAAAAAGTGTTTGCCAGTGAAGCTAAATCCCAATTTCTCCCCACCCCCAACTTTTAGGCTATTCCCCTTCCCCCATTGTCACCATTAATGACAAAGTGGAATGAAGTACAATACCATCTCACTTTTGATGGCCTATACACAGGAAGGTACTGGGCAATGATCATCAATTTTACCTTGCCTTTCCTGGCACCCCGACTAACTGATTGCAAAAATCATCTCTAGATCACTTAAATTAAGTCTGAAAGGATGATGATAAGTAACATTCCAACTAAATCTGGCTGGTACTGACTTGCCAGCTTCGTTCAAAATTGAAAATTCTATTCTGTTGGTAACAACATTTCTGGGTGGACCATTTATGTCTTCTCAAATCACGTTTTTGACATCAACGTACATTCAAATTCTTTTTCCCCAATAGGAGCAGTTACCTAGGATACTCTTTCGTGCAAAGGTATTCTTTTTGTAAGCTTGTTAGGTACATTATGTGCTGAGAAGCTTGCAAGATTCTGCAGTCTGATATTGAGGTCAAATTGTTATGTCTTTAACTTTTGAACATGGGAAGGCCAAAGGGAAGGAAACTGAGAACGAATTGCAAACAACTACCTGTTGCCATGCATGGGTGACTCCATGAGTTTCATCCTCCCTTTAACCACATCATAATTACTTTTACAGCACAGCAAAATTTAAATTTCAAAAAGTTATCATTAAAGTACATAATTTACAATTTGCTTTTAACTTCAAAATATCAAAATAATGAGAATGTCATTGGCTTGGAACACTGAAGATAAGAAATGGAGGGCTGATTAATTTTTAAAGGGGGGGGGGGATGTGTTAAAATATATCAACAACAGCTTGAAATTTTATGGGGGCAAAGACCAATTCTCAAGGGGAACTCACCCAATGCCCCCTCCCCCTATGGCTCTGGAGTTTAACTTCTCTTGTATGAAATGCCTAAAGGCATGATGGCTGGTATTTTCATGATGACGATACTATTTATCATGCCAAGGAGAACTTTAACACTGATGAAGATCAATTTTTGATAGAAGAAAAATACCTTTACATCAAAGGCAATCACTTTTAGAATAGAGACAACCAAAAACAACTTGATGAAGACAAAGGTTATTTGATGATGGCAGTATCACATTTCACATGATGCAGTTATTAGCCAAGAAAAAATTTCAAAAATGACCCAGAATGTTGGTTACAGCCTGCAAGACCAAAAGGTCCACAAGACTGACAGTCCTCAAGACCCAAAATGTAATATGGTTCACACGACCAAAGGTTCGCCAGTCGGAAAGTCAAAAGGGCTTAGTTAGACCAAGGACTGGCAAGAACAACATTAAATACCCCCTGACCTGTATTAATTTTCAGGCTGGTGTGCCTATTCTCATTTCTGGTCTCACAGAACTTTTCCTCTTTATGGCCACTTTCGGTCTTGGGAACCTCTATCCTTTCAGTCTGGCGAAGCCTTTGTTACTTTTAGTCTTGCAAACCTTTTCTTACCTTCGGTCTCACAGACTCTTTCCCATTAAAATTTTTGACCTCGCGGACCTTCTGTCAAAAGGGAAAAGCTTTGGCACCATTCTACATCTGAGGCCCTTAAGAAAATTAACATTTTCAAAAGAGTTGGGGGAAGATGCTCATATGTTACAATTCATGTTCTGAGAGTGTTTGGATTACACTTTAGGGTCATTCATGTGAACTAGAATATGCTCTGTATGGATGAGGTAGTATTTTGATAAGGATGTAAAAGACAGTTAATTGTGGGAGGGGCTAGCAGTATAAAGTAGGTTGAGAGAATTGAACTGTCTGGGGTGATAAATAACACCCTTTAATTGAGGAAGCCGCGTGTAGTTACTCTAGTGCTACTCAACAATCTTAGCAGGGATAATTTCAAATAATGAATGAGTGAGCACAGTACAAAGAAGTCTGGCAGATGAAATCATTCAAGTTGAATCAGGTACTGACAATACTTTTTGGATTGCTAACCTTCCTTGACCTCGGTTTCCTTCTATATATAGATTTTTGCAATTTTTGGATACATATTCAAAAATGAAGGAAATTGTGTACATATGCTTACTTCATTTGACCAGAACAGAATGTAACTTAGAAATGCGCATGTAAAGTGCATCCTTCCTTTCAATATAGGCTTCTTCTTTAAAGGACAGGGTTAACGTCACTTACGAATGACCTTTAAGATGGTCCTTCCATAAGTTGCGTCAACGTGAGGATCTATGTGATAACCATTATGTGAAATAGCGCTTACTAAAAGTGCCTTCCACTAAACAGCCTAAAACCTGACATTTTAGTGTAAGTCAGGTTTTTTTAATCGATTGTTAACACCCACAGTTTATGGCCAATCCAATGCTTACTGGGTTTTATCATACTTTTACTGACTTTAAAGTTGGAGTAGCTATAAACTGTAGGTACAAACATCAAGTAAAAACCCGACTTAACTGCCTAAAAGTTGGGTTTTAAACTGTGTAGTGGTAGGCAATTTTACTAAGGGCTATTTCACATAACAAAAACCGTGAGACTCAAGAAGAGGACACTTTTCAAATGTGAAGTCAAATAAGAGATTTCAACATTCAAAGAGTTATTTGTGAGCAATAAGGGTTTTCTACATGTCAAAGATGCTTAAAGGGCCAAACCTCTCGTCCCAAACTACAATTTTTGACTGGGGCACCCAAATTCTCAATTGGCTCAGCTCCTTGATTGATAGCTAATTCAAACAATGCAGAGTATCAAAACTTATATTACACAGCATGAATGGTACTAAGAAAGTTTTGATTATATGAATTTGAGTTTTTCTATACTCACCTTGAAGTAATAAACTGAGAATGTATCTGAATGAGGATGAATTTCAGACAATTGTTCGAGGGGCTTCAGTAAGAAGGTTACGAGAATTGGTACTGTTTGGGGTGAGAGAACTGGGCCTTTAAGAAGGAACCAACTAATTAAGTGAGAAGAAGATGGTTGCTGCCTACTTCTATGGACTGCCTTCTTCTATTGCACTATTCTAGGGAATTTCATATAGCAGGTTACCAGAGAGGGGTTAGCTACTGTCACAATGGCATCATGGCAGATAAAAATCATGTATGAAGTATCTAGGCACATAACTTAGAAGGAACCACAAATCTGAAGAAGTCTTAGTGAAGTATGTCATAAGTTGGGATTAATTGGCTAACTTTATTGTCTATGTGGAAAATAATCCCCATATTCTGGGGACCAAAATGGATCTTTTGTGTATAACCATCTATGGTCCAGGTGAACAAAAGAGTAAGGTTATTTAACTGATGGCCCCCAGTTATGGTGGACTAAATCTGAACTTCACTCAACTGTGAGAACTTTTCTGGACGAACTGAATGCATTATGAAGTCTTAATTTACGTGTGTTTGTATAGCTGACTAATGCAAAGCTGACTATATTGTTACATGTACTCCTGTCAACTCAAAATATAAATTTTGTGCATAGTTTGACAGAACTGAAAATAACCCAAGAATGGCAAATTAAAAAAAAGTGAATTCTCTACTTGACTCCAGGGCAGAAGTCACAATTCTGAAACAGGCTTTGGCCATAGAGGTGTAGCCCCTTTGAAACCTTGACTTTGAAACAGCTGACTGAAGGAATCATTCTTTCCTGCACTATAAATGTAAGAACAGCAAAGCAGCTTTGTATCTACCTATAACTCCACTTTAAAGGCCTAACTTGATCCTCTCACCACAAATAGGACCAATTCTGCTAACCTGCTTAAAGGTAAAGAGCAGTCGTCCCCCAAAACTTATTTTGAAGAAAAAGCTAAATAGCACAAATTTCATGTGATCTCTCTTCAAAGTATCTTTCAATACATTTTAAAACTTAACTATTGCACATTCAAGGTAAACCAAGCAGTTATTTCTGGTAAATTTCACATTTGATGAGAAAAAACATTGTCACATGACTCCCAACAGCCAATCATGAAACTGGACAGTGCACTACACTTCTTCAATTTGGGATGAATGTTCCTGCCCTTTAATTAATTGAACCCCCTTGCAAAACTAACATCCATCATCATCCAGACACAATCCAAGTTTATTGCCTCAGGGTGAATATACAAGACCCACTGTGTTTAACAAATTGCTCCTCGTACAGTATATACTGTGTGATGTGAGCTACAGTACTCTGCATTTTTCAACTTGCTGCCAATTGAAGAGCTGTGTCAATCAAGAATTTGTGTGGACTACAGCAAAAACTGAAGTTTGGGGTGAGAGTTGACTGCCTTTAAACAAATACTTTTACACCTTTACTATGAACAGAACAGGTCAACAACACTTTAAACCAATTAGGCCGATCAGTTCATTTGACTGACAGTTTCAAATAAATACCATCTATGAATCCACAAACACGTTCTCATCCACATAAATATAATCTCTCCATGCCTCAGCACAGTGGACACTGTAAGAAACGCTGTGAAATTCTGAAGGTGTAAAATTATATTAAAATAGAAAAACCAACCAATGAACGTCACCCAATTCACACCTCCCTGGAAGCTATATTTAGATAAATAAAAAAACAACTTTGATGGAAATGAAAAAGAAAATTTTTAACATCTCCACACTCAGTTTAGATGGGTAAATGTGGGTTTGATTTCTTTTTTAGCAAAATACATCAGTTCTACAAATTTGCAATTAATAAAATGATTAGGACCATCCCCTTCCTGTCTATCAGGTCTTTTTATCGATCTACTGCTTCCTAGATGCACCACCCACGCAAATTTACACCTGGTTAGTCGTATTCTTCACAAAATGCTGTGCTGAAGTAACAAAGAGCAAAGATGGCAAAGACATATATCTCGACTGACCTCTACTCTAGTGCTCCACAACTAGAATAATGGGTGTGTCTGGCAAAACTTAAAGGGGAAGTTAGAGCAAATATTTAATTTTCACATGTGAAAGAAGAACCAAATCTACCCAGTGTGACAAAATTTCCACAAAATTGGACATGTCTTCCTCGAGATATCATATCAGCAAATGAAAATACTACATTTGTGTTCCAAAGTGAGTTTGAGGGCAGCAGAGATTATATCACTTCCTCACATTGACAAGGAATGCTTTGTTTCCCTTTGTTTTTTCAGACTGTTGTGTTGACCTTAACATTGATAGAAATAGGACCTCCCAATGGGGTTGCAAAGTTTGAAATCTCTCATGCTACTTGCAATCACATTTTGATAATATGCGATTGTTGAGGAGAAAATATGCTGTAAAGCTTAAAGAAAAACAAAAGACTGTCCATTAATGTGGGGATATGATGACATATCTGCTTGCTTCAAGTTCACTTTTTGTTGAAAATGTGACAACTTTACTCACACATATCTTGAGAACCATACATTGGATTTCAATGCAAATGTCACCAAAATGCTAAGAATAAATATCCCTTTAATATATTAAAACTTGATATGACTTTCAACCCTTCTTTTATACCAGCTGCATGGTTAGAAACTGAGCAGTAAAACATCTAACCAGCCAACTACTAACCTACTCAATTATAATAAATGAACTTATAGAGCGCTAAAATCGCACAGAGTATTCAGGAGCAATGTACAACTCTAACAAAAAGCCAACACGAAAAAGTGAGTCTTTAAACAAGACTTAAACTGTGTGAGGGAGGAAGAACTTCTGATAGAATTGGACAGACAAGTCCAGAGTTTGGGCCTAGCTAAAGGAAAGGCACAATCACAGTAGGTTTCTAAATTAGTTCTGGGAACAGTGAGGTTTATTACGTGTATTGCTGGAACACAAGGTATAACTAGTATTGACCTGAAAAGTCGGATTATCAGACAAATATGAGCTGGGTGCCATACCATGAATGTATTTATATACAATGAGAAGTATCTCCAACTTAATTCTGAATTCAACTGGCAATACAGAAGGTACCATTCAGCTAGCTACATGCACACAATGCAGTAAAAACCATGTATGCCTTGTATACTGAATTTTAACACTTTTTGTTCACCAAAATACTTCAAAGGGAAAAAAATGATCAAAAAAGGTCAAATCCTACTGCTATTCTATCCTAAAATATTCTGATTGAGAAATGATTTCATTTTTGCTTCATCCTGCTGAGTAAGCAGAGATCCTACAATCCAGACAACCCCTTCCTGCTTTAAAGATCTCTCGGCTTTATCTATTCCTTCCTACTGCATACCCCACCCACCTAAATTACACCTTCAAATCTTTTAACATAATACCAAGATTATGGAGTTGGTGTTCAAGCCTGTGACCTCCTTTTTAACAAGCCTACATTCTGCATTGTGTCATTCTTTCTTGTTGGAAGGTAAGTGAAGTTTTTCCTCACTAAACTTGAGTAATAGTCACACCCCAGGCCTCTTGCACATAGAGTAAGAGGGGAGAGAGGGTGGGATAAGTGAGTAAAATGTCATGGTTTCATTGAAAGAAGTAACTTCCAAGATCATCCAGATCAATGGCCCTGGAAATAACTCATCTATACAAAAGTACATTCTGACATACATAGATCCATTGTTCTGAAATATTTGTCTTAGTTTGTTAAAAACAATTCTCAAAATTTCCTGTTTTTAGGAGTTTACCAGATTTGATATTTACATTCTATTTATACCTATAGTATGGTCGGAAGGTCGGGAGCTCGAGTCCTTGCTGTGTCAAGACTTTAAAAATGGAGCCTACTGCCATTGTGATTGGTGCTCAGCATAAGCAATGGGATAGGGAAAACAAGCCAGTGAGTCACAACTGGAAAAAAGGCTGTGGCCAGCTTGACTTGAACCAATTGGTTGGAAACTGGGCCGTAAAACTCTATCTAACCTAACCTAACCTAACCTAACCTAACCTACAGTATGTCTATCATTACAGCCTGCAGTAACCATCGGGCAAAAAAATAAATAGCAACGTGGTAACACCTACCAATAAAGGCCACCCATAAACTTGAGATTCCTCTTCTATGATTAGGCCCACCCATGGCAAGGAGGAGAAAACATGCAATCACAACCCCAAAACATGTCCTTGTTCTGTAATTGACCTACAGTTGACCCTTACCAGCTACCAATCTTTTTTCCTATTTTAAAAAATATGCATTACCCCTTGACGTATCCCACTTCTACACTGCTATGCAATATTAATCTGTTCTACTTTTTCCTGGAAAAAACATATTATGGGGTTCATTTTCACAGACTCCCACTGGCCACCAGATTTAATACCCAGATTTAAATCCATCCAATTTCCTATAATAAAATTTTGTCCTCGTCTTTCACCAGCATGTAGTCGCTTCACAGATAAGCCCCTTAAACATGTTTTGCGGTGTCTGGACTTCAATGCACCCAAAGAGAAAACTTGTTTAGCAAACACCAGGCAATCAGGCAGAGTTTAAGGTGCTGACAGTTAAATTTCTATATATCTACTACAAATTTAAATCATCAACTACGTATATGTTCATAAAGCTCTGGAAAAATAATTACTTGATAAATCTATTTTCCACAACTTGCCTCGTGTCGATAAATGCTACTTTCTACGAAAAAAGTAACCAAAATAGATTTGTGAGATTTAGCCAATTGTTGTTTGAAAAAGGTGCACGTCCAGGTCAAGTTGCCAGGGCAGCATTAACGAGACATCAGAAATTTAGCAGAACAAAGTACCATCATGTAGGTCATATGTACCCCCTAGTGACTGGCAAAATGCAACAAAATATTAGATACTAGCTGCAAAAGAAAAGAATGACCGTAGTCTAAGAGCTATGTTTTGGGTGATAATGGATATAAGGGTAACCACAGACCTTTATTAGTTGAAGAGAACACTTAAAGAACAAAAGAGTGTACTTAGTCACTCTAGCAAAATGTGTAAATTCACTCAATTAGAGTTTTCACTCCAAGAATTGTGACATTCGCTCCAAGAAGAGTAAATTTCCACTCTTTATTAAGTGCCTCCAGAAATCACTCTCTTTTAAAATATATTCAATGAGGCAATAAGAGTGAAACTTCATTCACTCTTTTAGAGAAGCCGATGTGAAGCATTCTGCCTTTGATAAAACAAGTGCAAGTTAGGATTAGTCAGCTGTAGGAAGTTGCACAGCTCCATTAGCGATGGATTTCATCACCAGTGTTCATTAAGCAGTAAATGGACTGTCCAGTATAAGTGAGGTTAAAAGCCCTCAATAGGTTTTGTACTTCTTAAAGGGCCAAACCTCTCACCCCAAACTACAATTTTGGAACAGGGGTACTGAAATTCTCAATTGGTTCAGCTCTTTGATTGACAGATAATTCAAACAATGCAGAGTATCAAAGCTAATATTACACAGCATGAACAGTACTGAGAGTTTTTTGATTGTATAAATTGAGTTTTTCTATACTCACCTTGATGCAATAAACTGAGATTGTATCTGGATGAGGATGAATTTCAGACAATTGTGGGGGGGGGGGAGGGCTTCAGTAAGAAGGTAGGGAGAATAAGTACTGTTTGGGGTGAGAGAACTGGGCCTTTAAATTTGAACTAGAGTAGATTTCCCATTGCCAGATGCCCAGATCCCACATTTGCAAGTTGTCCTTACTTCACTTGCAATATTGCATGGCAACATGTATCACTTGGGCATACCTAGGGGACTGTACAACAGTACCTTCCTTTATGGACATTTCCTCATAGGCACGAAAGTCACGCATCACAAAGGGTGTGACAAAACTGTTCACAAAGTTACATGTATATAGACAAAGACAAGATATATGTGTTACCCTCTCTGGTAATCCCAGCATTGTGACATTTAAAGCAGGGTGCCACTAAAGCAACCAATCAACTTAGCTACATATACTCCTAGTCAGTATGTAACCGTACCAGAGCATGGATGGCACAAAGTTGTGCCTAGGTCCTCCAAGGATTCCCAATTAACACCAGGGTAAAAAAAGCTGATGGTAGGATGAAGCACTTTATTAAGCAGTTTATAAAACCAAAACATAACTCAGGGTTTAAGAAGTTTTGGTTCAAACAAGAAATATTTGCACCAATTTATCTCAACACATACCAAAGCATTCCAAGGAATTCTCACAAGAAAAGGTAGGCTTGGTTAGATGGAGTTTTACAGTCCAGTTTTTAACCAAGGATCTGCATAATTAAACATGATCCATTATTCCTAAAGACTGTGACAATCCAGTTAATGAGCATGTTGTTTGGTAATTAACATAAATATATTCGAAGTTGAATTCCAATATCGGAGATGATTGCACTTGTCCTTCAAGCTCTAAATAAGGTCAGGTACAAATTGCTTCCAATTAGTGCAGGGTTACAATAAGTTATAAAGGAAATTCTGTTAATTAAAACAACTGTAAAAATGCAAGTCCACTGACATATTTGTCAAAATACAAGCTGCGAAGCACGTAAAGAACTTTCCAAGCTCTCAGATTTATGGACTACTTCAAAAAATTTTTCTCTCATTACCAAGGTCAAAAGTTCACTCCTTTTACTTTCATTTAAAAATATGCAGCTTAGATTAAAGGATGTCATTTGTCATTTTATAATTATTAGGCCTACCCACCGGACTTTCTAAAGGATTTCCACGAAAGGTTATAAGTGGAAGTATAAGCAGCAATTCCTGTTGTTTGTGTTTGCAATCTTTTCAGGAAACCACAGCCGTAACCTAATTAAACACTGCTTGTCAGCTTGATATCATTAATGAAAGCGGTATTATAGTGATTTATATTCAGGAAGTTGTGTACTTTCAAAGCTTCTTCTGAAAGAATCCCACAAGGCTACTGAAAGTTTAAGGCTGTGAGTCCTCACCCCAAACTAAAACAGTCAATTTTACAGTAGTCTACAGGAATTCTCAACTGGTATAGCTGTCAAGTTGATGGACAGAAAATTAAAAAATGCTCATATTATACAGCATTCACTGAACTGAGATTGTCTCGACTTGATAAAAATGAGTTTAGACAGTTGTGGGAGGGGCTTAAGTTGGTAGGTTAGGAGAATTGAAACTACTTAGGAAGGGAGACTTGTACCTTAAAGGGTAAAAGGTGAAAAACATTACAACAACAGCAGAGTATATGTTTAAAATGACAAAATTCCATCTTTTCCATGACTTTCCCAGGACCTTGCCTGATCTTCCCAGGACCTTCACTAGTCAGATACCACATTTCCATCTTATTCACAATGTAATGTATTTGAACATGGATAATACTGGAACAACAACTGCATCTACTTAAATTCCATGGCTTTTCCATGACTTTCCCAGGACCTTGACTGATCTGCCCAGGACCTTTACCACTCAGATACCACATTTCCATCTTATTGAAATATAATGTATTTGAACATTGATAATACTGGAACAATAATTCCATCTACTAAAATTCCTTGACTTTTCCAGGACCTTTTGAAAATTGATCATTTTCCCTAACTCTCCAGGTCTGGAAATTCAAATTTTAGTTTAACCTAACTTTCCAAAATTTCCAGGATCTGTACAAAACCTGGATTTATTGTCAACTGCCCTCAAGAGGGGTGGTGTCAGGCCCAATCACATGAATGCCCGTCATTTATTTTAGTTAGAGACAAATTTAATTTGCTCCAAATTTTTGTGTAGAGCTGAACAGTAAAGCCGTGTTCCCATTTGATCCAGGGAGGTGGATCTTGATCTACCAAGGTGGATCAAACACTAATGGGAACGCAGATCAACAACACTCACTCAAGATCAAGATCCACCGATTTTGATCGACCGTTCGGGGTAGATCAGATCCACCGCGCTGGATCAAAGTTTGTAATGGGAACACATCGGTAGATCAAGTGACCCTGGATCTCCGGTTACACTCATGTATGTTTTTGTGATACATCGATACGAAATGCATGGCAGGCCGACTTGTAAACATTGGTGACCTTTTCGCGCTTGCGCAATGTGTTCATAAAACACGTTTGATCTATCGCGCTCACTCAAATGGGAACGCGGATCTCGATCAAGGTAACTGATGTTGATCCACCTCGGTAGATCAAAATCCACCTCCCTGGATCAAATGGGGGACACGGCTTAAGTAAATGGGTGATTAATTTTTATCAAAAAAAAACAACCCCTGCCTCTCCATCCATGCCCAATTTTACTTTGGGGATCTTCAGAATGGCTGGTGAAAAAGAGGATTGCCATGACCATCTGCCCATAAGTGGAGGTCAATCAGCTTCACTTCTCCCAAAATGCCATGCTTCTGAACTTCTGTATACTCTAAAAGCCAAGGACTGAATTCAATCACGCTTTAATAGGGTGAAAAGTGTGGATTCACTACATTAGATTGTTCCTTCATTCTATTACTAAAACTCACTCTAAAAAGAGTGAAATTCACTCCAAGGTTCACTCCTTAACAAGTACCACCAGGGATCACTCTTTTAGGAATGGTCACTGAGGACACTACATTAAAAGTGGAACTTTGCTCTTTTGGGGTGAATTTGACTCTTCTTGGAATAAATTTTCACTCTTCTGGAGTAAACTTTTCAACTTTCACTCTTCTTAAGAGTGAAGTTTCACTCTTTTGTATTATATATTTTCAGAAGTGTATGCACTTGATCTCATGGGAAATTCAGCACTTTTTTATTGCATGGCAACTAGTAGGTTTTCCCAATATTGCACACCAACATCAAAGAAATAACGTGCTCACAGGCAAAGTAAACAATACTTTTTGTTTGGTTATGTGAGCCATAATTTGAAAAAAAAACAGATTAGCATGGCTATGATCTCATTATGCAGACCTAAAATTTTTAAGAATTTAAGCTTAGATGATGTTTTACGGTACAGTTTCTAACCAAGGTCAGGTTGGCCATAGCCAGTTACGGCACACTGGCTTCTTTTCCCTACTTGCCTATGTTAGGCACTGAGCACAACGACAGTAGGTTAAATTTTCGTTAAATTAAAGTCTTGGGTATAACCCTGTCAGGAGTGGAACTTCGAACCCTCCACCTGCAAGTCAGATGTTCTAACCATTTGACCATGTGACTGGTTATTCAATTTGTCATACAGGTCATCAGATTTAACTACTGCACTGATCAAAACCAGAAAGCGAAAAGGCTTAGTGATTCCTTGCCATCAAATACCTTACCTGCTTTCAAATTGACAGTGCTTGATAGATTTTTCTTTACATTTTAGGCACAGAATTTTCGCAATTTTACCCCTGGTGGACCTCAAATGACCTTTGACCTCTACCAAAAACAATAGGCTTCTTTCTCTCAACATGACAAATCTATATACCAAATATGAAAAGTATCCGTTACTCTTATCTGGAGATATTGTGTTTACAAGCCATTTTCGAAGTTTTGGCAATTTTACCACTGGTGACCTCAAATGACCTTTGACCTCTACCAAAGGCAATAGGCTTCTTTCTCTCAACATGAAAAATCTATACACCAAGTATGAAAATTTTCGGGCAATTCTATCTGAAGATATCATGTTTACAAGCCATTTTCGGTGTTTTCACATTTTTACCGCTGATGACCTCAAATGACCTTTGACCTCAGCCAAAAACAATAGACTTCTTCCTCTCAGCATGACAAACCTATATACCAAGCATGAGAAGTGTCGGTCACTCCTATCTGAAGAAATCATGTTTAAAAGCCATTTTCGGGATTTTCCCAATTTTACCGCTGGTGACCTCAAATGAACTTTGAATTCTACCAAAAGAATAGGCTTCTTTCTCTCAACATGACAAATCTATATACCACATATGAAGAGTATCTGTCACTCCTTTTTGAAGATATCGTGTTTACAAGCCATTTTCGGCGTTTTCACAATTTTACCGCTGGTGACCTCAAATGACCTTTGACCTCTACCAAAAACAATAGGGTTCTTCTTCTCACCATGACGAATCTATATACCAAGTATGAAAAGTTTCGGTCACTCCTATCTGAAGATATCGTGTTTACAAGCTATTTTCGAAGTTTTCGCAATTTTACTGCTATTGACCTCAAATGACCTTTGACCTCTACCAAAAACAATAGGCTTCTCTCTCTCAACATGAAAAATCTATATACCAAATATGAAGAGTGTTGGTCTCTCCTAACTGAAGATATCATGTTTACAAGCCATTTTCAGTGTTTTCGCAATTTTACCGCTGGTGACCTCAAATGACCTTTGACCTATACCAAAAACAATAGAGTTCTTCCTCTCAACATGACAAATCTATATACCAAGTATGAAAAGTGTCGGACATTCCTATCTGAAGATATCGTGTTTACAAGCCATTTTCCGCGTTTTCGCAATTTTACCGCTGGTGACCTCAAATGACCTTTGACCTCTACCAAAAACAATAGGGTTCTTCTTCTCAACATGACACATCTATATACCACGTATGAAAAGTTTCGGACATTCCTATCTGAAGATATCGTGTTTACAAGCTATTTTTGAAATTGTCGCAATTTTACCGCTGGTGACCTCAAATGACCTTTGACCTCTACCAAAAACAATAGGGTTCTTCCTCTCAACATGATAAATCTATATACCAAATATGAAAAGTGTCGGACATTCCTATCTTAAGATATCGTGTTTACAAGCAAGTGTCACAAACACACACACACATACACACACATACACACACACACACGCACACATACACACACACACACACACGACATCACCATCGCATAGATTCCTTGCCTGCCTACGGCAAGGAATCAATCACAGTCCACATTTAATTGCACAAAACTTGGATGAGAGAGTTTATAAGCAAAGTGCACAGAGGATCCAGTTACAAATGATTGGCCTGAATCTCTTTTTTCAAATTGAATTATTTTTGAGAAAACACACTCTGAAACAGATGAGAACATATTTACCCATACAACCACAGTTATAATTTGGGAAGAACTTAAATATTTAATAAAAAAAAACAGTGCTACTTCTGTCAAAAATTTTAAAGCATCAAAGAACAATTCAAGTGAGAGATGGATAAAAAGTGGTTGGGGTATCTTATGAGGTAGTCCAGATTACTGAAATTTATGTATCCAAATTAGACCAATGTCCCCTAAGCAGACTTTTGTTTGTGCAAATGTTTTCATACTCTTCCCAAATTATTTCTAATACTGACTTTACTAGAATCGCCTAGATATTACCACCATGTGATCCATTCTCTAATCCACTGTGTCAATGGCAGGGCTGCCAATGGGGGTAGATGGGGGGCTAGAAAATTTGGGGACTGGAATAATTTGAGGACCCAAGAAACTTAGCCACGGAATAATATACTGTACATGAAAATACAGAAGAATTTTGAACAATTTCATTATTGTTAACATGATTTAGTTGATAGTCATAAATGTAACCAGTCAGGGATTTCACCCGAAAAAAAGAAATAAAAGTGAAAGGTAAAATACTGCTAAACCCCAAATTGAAATTCTGTCCTAAACTTAAGTTATAAAGTAGGTTCTGGGGGACAAAAGCTTGCTTCAAGGTCCCTGTAATATTTAATTTAAAGGGTTTTAAGGACCATTTAAAACCAAAAACCAAGATATTGACTATTTTCCAATTTTTATGAAAATGAAAAGGGGGAATTTTACCCATGTTCCTCTGTAAATGGGAGGACAAACAGCCCCTTACCACCTTCTGGCAGAAACACTGCCATTGCACGTTTGTAAACTTTGCAAAATCTTCATGAATGATTATAGACTAAAAAATTTTAATAAGTTTTTATGAACTCTGTACCCTGACATCCTCCACTTAGATAACACCAGTTGGTACAAAATACAATTTATCTGAAATCTTGGACCATTTGTCATTCTTCTTGTGATGTAGAATGACTTTCAAATGCCTCATGAAAACATCCACTCATACAGATGTCATATCACGAGAACACATTGAAAAAATACTTGTACTGTTATAACATACATTATGCAAAGTTGTATTAAAACTGGTCAGTATAAGTTTTTGTCTCCAACATATTGAATTTCTTATAAACAAACAATATAGAAAACCCACAATAGAAAAAACATAGCCTACTTCTCATAGAAGGTGGAGCAATGATATTACTCAACCAGATTTTCCCAGTGATTAAAGGATGTCAATTACTTAATCAAAAAGGTCTATAGACCTCAAAGGGAAGCACATTGACAGAATGTGCATCCTCCTGTTGTAGTAATTAGGGAAAAGAGCAAGGTGTGGAGGATCTATAAGGTAATTTAATACTTCACTAGTTCTGATGCCGTATGATACTTTTTTACTGAGAAATTAGGCAAAAAACATCAGCATATGGAAACCAAGTGGAGGAAGTAGCCTTTCGGATGGACGCTTGGATGAATATTACCGATTTTTTATTGCCAATGACAAAAAATTAATCAATGACATACAAATTTATTTTTGGCCAAATGACGTGACATGGTTTAAAATGTTATGGTCTGTGGTTATTCGTTAGAATTAGCTAAGAATACACTGATGACTTGAGAATGCCAACAGTCTGGGAACAATTGGTATTTACGCAAAGTTTCACTGGAAACACAGCCGGAAACAAATTGCCCAATGATTAAGCACGGTATATTGCCAAAGTATCAAACCTTAATGAGCATGGTTCAATCAATCAAAGGTTCACTGGGCCAAAGACCCCCAACCTACATTAATCCCATTCCTAATCAAATCTATAATCATTCAGAGGGCTAATCCTTACCTTAATCCAAAATAAAATTTTGTGTACAACCCAAATTCCAAACTATAGCTGCATCCCTCAGCTGTAATGGAATATTATGACCTCTATGCAACGGAAGTTAAGCTTTGCACGGCTGATGCAAACTGTTTTAGAAGGTGTTTCTTGATTGGCTGTTGCCATTGTATTGTTGTATAGATTGTATACTTTGTTAGGATTAGGGATTAGGTTATCCAGTCAGGAAATTCCTTGCTATTGACAGAGCACATTGCCTGCTTTGCATCATTTCCAAAATATGTGGTAGGGATCAGTGATAGAAGAGTAAAACACAATGGACACTACAGCAATATATCCTAATGCCTTTTTTGATTTTACAGTATGAACACATAAAATTTAGAATATAATTCAGAAGCCACAATATACCATTGTGGGAATGTTGACTGGTAATTCAAATGGTGCTATATCTGATATAATCTCATATGTGATAAAATATTTAGTAGTAGTAAAACAGGAGGGACATTCCCTCATTTTATAAATTCAAGGAAGCCAACCTCTGCAAAATGATTCAAGGCGTGCTTGGTATGGACAGAGCCTTGCACTTTAAGAATCTCACTACAATCTAGTCATGGAGGTATATCTCTGTTTATCTTGATGATAGCTGATGAATTCATAATAGATAACGGTTCAAGTGTTGGGTAGTGTAACTTTTTTATCTTGACTTTGCTAGGGTTTTCCCCTAACAAAGCACTTGTAAGGACACAAAAACAAATCCAAACAAATATTTTAAAGAGTTGTTATATCGGTTGCCTTACAAGGTGGTGGAAAATTTGAACTAGAAATGGTCTCTCCATCACAATGAATCTGCCATTAATTTTTCAGAACAATAAATGGCTAATGATACCCTAATAATATTTTCAATTGCCCTCATACAATCTCTCCAACAAACTGTAAGGAAGCTGTAATCTAACCACTGCATTTTTTAAGGGGTGAAGCTTGCCTAACAGTACAGTTTAAATAATTCAGTGTAATGTATTAAGGGCAAGAGCAGTTGCCATAAGTTTATTTTGAACCAACAGATCTAAATCTCACAATTTTCTTCTTTTTTTCTTCAAAGCATGTTTCATAATATTTTAGGACATCAATATTGAACAAGCTAAACCAAGGCGTTATTCCTAGTAAATTGATGGCAAAAGCAGTTTTTTTTTTCCTGGAGGCTTTCCCCTTAAAGACACTGGAACATTAACACACAACATCTGGTTTAAGTTCATGGACTTGCTGATGGGTCAGTGTCTATGGTATCTCTACAAATGCACATCGTTATATGGGTTTATATTCTTACCGGCTAACAAGGACAAGTCAAAAAAAAATTATGAGATATAGCTGTTATTTCTAAATTAGTTTGGGGCTTCTACTATTGCCCTTTTACCTGACTGAATAAAATGTCCACCTTCAAGATATCTAGAGATTGTTACATCTAAAAAGCAATATTTTTGACCAAAAATATTATCCTCTGAGTTTATTGAAAAGAGTAAGGATCAAATTTTCTCTAACTCCTGTAATTGCTTAAGTCACTGCCACTTGTGATAAAAACAAAAGATGCATATTCAAAGGCCCCATTTATTTTTTTGAGGGGGAGGTATTTTGGTCACCAAATGCAAGTTCTCTCAAAAAAAGTAACGCAGTTGTGCTTAATAGACAAACAGCGATTGATATTCATGCTATAAAAAAATACAAAGAATAAAAACATTTACTGTAATAATATAGACCACAAAAGTATATTATTTGTGTTCTTCTTATGAAGCTGACAATAGACAATTGTCACTCCACAGATGTTTCGTCTAATTTAGAAGCATTCCCTTACAGCTACAGCAAGATAAGTCAACCAAAGTACAACATCATCACAATCATTCTTTTCCAGTAAGGCAAAGGAAATAAAATGTTGACCACTTTTGATAGTTGCCTTGGCAACAGTAATACTACCACATTTAAAAGAGTCAACCCCACATTTGCTATTTGCGTTGAATACAAGAAGGATAGATTTCACGGGGTGGGATAAGTTAACTTGGAATGGCTTCTTCCGTGGGAATTCTAATACTGGTTGTACACTCCTGAAAATATATTGAGCCCAACCGGAACTTTTCACATGGCAATAGGGCCATTACGTCTTCTCTAACCTTTCATAAAACCTATAGCAATGGAGACATCCTGTAAGCTTGTAATGATCACAAAAAGGAAGACTTCAAACATGGGATGACTTCCACTTTCACAAAATTCACTAACACCTTACCCGAATAGCTTGTGAGTGCAGTTGTTAAAACAAGGTTAAACAGTGTTTTATGACATTGCGTCACAAAGGCGTTTCCTCACTTGAAGGAATTAAATTTTAATTACTGGATTAATAGGATGTTGCTCCAATTTTTGGGCTGTTACTGCCTAGCTGACCAAGAAAAAAAGTAGGTGATAATTTAAGCATGCCCTACAGTGAAGTTTTCATAAAGAATTATGGAACAGACATTGTAATGGACCAAAATGACATTAACAAAATATTTGGGTGAATATTAGCTGTAAATGGTCTATTAAAATTGTTAAGGGCAAAGAGTAAATCCCTCACAGTCATTGTCACAAGGTAATACATGATGACATGTCTCAGAAAACAGATCAAAATGCGAAAAAATTCTACAGGAAAAATAAACATTATGGTTCCCATTAAAATCAAGTACTTCTTTTTTAGGGGGGGATGCAGGAAGGGAAGCTAATAATAGGCTATGGAATCTTTCAACGCCTTTTTGCACCTGTCCCACTTACTGTTACCCCTTCTCCATCCCAAATTCTGCAAAGGGAATAGTGTATGATAATGGATACTTTAGAACAATTTAGTCAATTTTGCCCATTACAAAAGATCAATTGAATTTGTAAGAACAAGCTGTAGTGCCAGTATACATGTACACTGAAGTCATTACAGAAGTCACTAGCACACACTCTTATGCAACCTACCACTCTGAGCTAAATTAAAGGTAAAGGTTAGGTAAAGTTTGGAGTTTTACGGCCCAGTTTCCGACCAATTTGTTCAAGTCCAGGGGGTCACAGTCTTTTATTCTATTGTGGCTCACTACTCCATTTTCCCTACTCCATTGCATATGATGAGCACCACGCACAAGGGCAGTAGGTTCGGTTTTTAAAGTCTTCGGTATGACCGAGCTAGGACTCCAACTCCAGGACAGGGTTTTACGCCTCAAGGTATTACCATGTGGATTAATCTAGCATTGCCCACTTGTGGGGAGGGGGCACTGGATTAATATCCCTCTTCCAGTACTCATGCAATACATCATGAACATCAACAGAAGGTTCCATGGTATGGCCTGGACTGGTAATTGAACCCCAGCTGGATCTTCTGAGTAAGAGCTGCATGCCCATGCCATCTAGACCACATACCTATAAGTGTGCCAAAATCAACACCAACTGGCCCAACAGGTATTCCCCAGCTACTCTTACCCGGTCTGCTAATGGCAAGTCGGGTAAGAAGGATCAGGCCACCTTGCTGATTTGTTGGGGAAGGACCTATTGGCCCAGAACAGTTTTTCAGTGTGTCATGCATGGGTGTGTTTCAACAATACAAGCTTTCAGGGGTCAAGATGATATTCTCGTCTGCCCAGAAGTTGAGCTGCATAGAGTTAAGAGGATTCCTGTTTCAGGAATGACTCTTGAAAATCAAGTGGCAATATTTTCCTCACAAAATTGTCAACTTTACCAGGATTAACTTCTTGATTTACCCAGAATAATATATCATGAATGACACCTGGAAGAAAAATAGGAGGAACTTAATAGTAACATTTAGCTGTTCTTTCAAAATAGTTCTGGAGAACAAGTGATTATAACCTTTAAAGAACAAATGCAGTCACATCAATTTGAACAAGTGTATCCCACAATCCTCATTAAGTAAGAACTCTGTTGACTTAGGTCATGTGATTTACTGCATTGTACAAGTCAGTCACAACAAACTACTACAGTATGTTTATTTTAACAATGAAGCATTTTCCCTCAGATAACATGAAAATATTTGTGAAGGTAACAATTCAGCCAATTTTAAAGACTTAATTGATGTTTACAAGAAACTTTGACAAATTTAACCTTCAACTCTGCAAAATTTTTTGAGAAAGCATTTTAGAGATTACGAATATAGTTTTTATTAAAAAGATGGATTACGATGTTTGGGTAAGATATTGACTCCATTGGTTAAGAATCTTTTATTTCTATAAATGTTGGTGATTCTCTTTGTTGTTCTGTCCTCTTTTAATGATCAATGAGTAAAAATGTGTGCATAATTTACATTATTTGTGTGTTGCGACAATAATTGTAGAGAGAAAAAATTCAAATAAAAAATTAAAAAAAAAAAAAAAATTGACATGGGAAGGAGTGACTGCCAAGCCCAAAGCCCCCTGAGGTGTTTTCATCCCCTTGGAAGTGTGTAGTTAAACTTACATTTTTATAAATTTGACTCTCCTGGAAAGTATTTTGCAACCCCCCCCCCCTTCACTAATTTGTCCGACTACTATGTGCCTAGACAGACTGTTCTTTCCCTCCACAGTTCCTAAATGCAATTTTATTTGGAAAATATTTCACATCAGATGTATCCTTTACAGAGGCCATTTAAAAACAATTTTCCAAGCCTCCTGAAAGTTTGTTGTTCTATTTCTTTAAATCTAGCTAATTGTCAGTTTATATTACCAGATGACAACAAAATTAATGAGTCTTTTTAAAAAATATACAAACTTGAGAATGTACTGATAATACATGCCTAAATTACCTCCTTATTATATAAAGTCACGCTTAAAACTGCCAAACAAAACATTTAATTTCCGTATTAAATTAGCTTTTTTGATTCGATGCAACTTGACAAGTTGTTTTCCTCTTTGTAATCACTCATTTAACTGATGACAAATAAAAGCACTCTTTCCAAACAGGTGGAATGTAAATTACCCACAGTTCTTTTGTCATATATTTAGAAAGAATATGTACATCACACCCCTTAAAGATGAGTTAAATTTATACAGCCAATAAATTTGTAAAGGCAGAGACTTCACAGACGCCAGGGTGACGACCAGACACAGACTCAGTCAGGGTATTTTTCCCCAACAATGAACTTGAAAAATAGGTCAATTGCAAGTTTCCATATTTAATAACACACAGTTCCCGTACTTCAATAAATTAGTCGATAATTGACTGCTGGGGGGAACTATTCCCACCAGACACCATCTTTCCTCTATTTTAGGAAAAATAGGCGGAGTTGTAATTAAAAGATCATAAAGCACTGTGCTGACCAAAAGAGTGGGAGGTTTATAACACGGCATGAAAAAACAACACTTAATGGCACTTGGAAATGCTAGCCCTTGGCGACTGTCTTTCTGTCATGCTTGAGGTACACAAGCAGTACTTGGTCCTTTCAATGGGTGATATAATTGGATCTTAAATCGTATCTGACACCTCATTGCTTTCTGTAATTGTGAACGAGGAAGGAATTTGTTTAGTTGCCAAGGGTGCACAGTCCTCAAACAACCAGTAATTTACACCTTCCCTGTGGGTGTTTTGTCAAATGTAATTACAAGAGTAAATCCCCACAATGCAATCACTCCTTAGATCTCTTCAGAACATCAACAAAATGACCAGGTAATACCTGTAAATGAAACTAAAGATGAAGACTGCCCTCCTCTAAAAAAAAAATCCCCTACTTATTGACAGTAGTACTAGTTGCTTCAATGATGACCATAAGAAAGTCTAATGTTCTGCACATAGTGTCTGTCCAGTTGGATAGATCATCACAATAATAAACACTCAAAATACTCATGGTCTCTATCCTTCCCCCCACCCCCACCCTACTACAATGAAAGGAGTATGGGCAGGTGAATGGCTGGACAAAGTGGAAAGGTGGAAACAAGGCAAGAACGGGCCTGATTTTGGGGAAACTTTCTCTTTAAGTGGGAGAACTGAAAGCTCTGATCTAAGGTTTTTTTTTCAGGAATGGGCATTTCAAGCATACCATGGAAATTCCCTAAGGTTGCACCCATTCTTCCCACCCAACACGGCAGTGATGATCAGTGGCAGTGCCAGAATTAATGTCGAAATTGGGGGGGGGAACAATGGGCAAAAGAAAAGGTGAGGAGCAAAAAATTTTAGGGAACAAACTCAAAAGAGAGTCCCCAAAAATTTTGTTTGTTGTTGGGTTGTTAAGATTTCCTTTTTTTTTTCTTCATTTTCTTTTTTTTTCTTGTTTTCTTTTTTAAGGGAGTGCACTTTTGTACTCTCGACAAGTCTTTGGCTTTTAGTTGTACTTCCATCCACTCTCATTTTATCTTCTATAATTTTGTTGAACTATGTCATTGTATATACTTGAGTGGTTAAACAAATAAATGAAATAAATGAAATAAAAACACCTGCTCCTGGCTGGTTAGAATCCAAGGGGGAATGCCCCCTGAAACTCTCAGGTTTTAGCATATTTCTGGATGAGATATACTGTGTCCCAGGAGAGGTATAGTACCTATTTTTTTTACTTAGTTTTCTTTTTTCAGGGGTGGGGCAGATTAACCTAACTCCTAATTAACTGACTTAACTTGGGAGGGTGGAAGAGGGGATAAGGAAAAATCTGAGGGGTAAATGCAATATAGCTTCAATACTTAAACTATCAGTGAATGAATTCTAGACCAATTTTATATAGGCAAGAAATTCTGACAATATGCCTTTTTGAAATTTTATCATCCCTGTTCTAAACAAATGTTTGTTACTCCATTCTGACAATATAGTCTACTAGCTGAGATTTTTTGAATTCATGTCATGCAATTGTAATAGGACCAGTACATGGACTCATCTATACTATCAGTTGGGCTAATGACCACACATAGAGAAAGCACTTCCAATGGGATCCCTGCTACCAGAACTTTCTGTTTCCCTCAAAGTGTCTCCCCTGCCCCCTCTTTTGAACATCAAACCCCATCACCCATACCCCTTTCCCCACTAGCTTGCACTCATAATTTTGAACACTGGTTGCAATATGTCACCATTCCATACCTGTGCTGTCCCTGATATATAGAGGGAGACAGAGCTCTTCTATAATAAAAGAACACTGTTTCTTATCCCTTCAAGTGATAAACACAAAATAAGAAAATGATAAACAATGCAATATATATTTCCTCCAAGAAAGATGAATATTTTATTTTATTGAAGACATGTTACACAAGTCCAAGTTAATAAATTTTCAAAGATTAACCCAAATTGAACATAAGTGCTAGGACTTCCAAAACTTTTCAGCAATCAAATTTAGTTTTTCTTCTAACTTTTAAACTCTTTTCACAGTAAAATGCAACAATTAATAAGTCAGAAACTCTTTCAGAAAGCAAATCGAAGATATTGAATGTAAGAGAGGTATTAAAAATGGACTACTGTTATTTATGACAAAAACATTTTTCATATAAAATTTGAGAAAAACAAATTGTTTGGGTTATGTTATGTTATTGGTATTGTCATGTTGGGATGCAGCTTATACCCATTGTCTTTGCAAACAGTCAATGATTTAAGAATTGTCCTCAACTGGTAATACACTCAGGTGAAAGGACCAGAAGGGGATGATAGGAGAGTAAAAAGAGGGGAACCAAGGGTATGGGACAAGAAACAGGACATGGGAGAGAATGAAACCAGACAGAATGGTATTAAGAGGGAAGGAGAGTCTGAGAGGGAGACTCAAGGGTAACAGAGACAGGAAGAATTATGGAAGGGGTAGGGAAGGAAGAGGGGGTATTGCAGGGGACAGAAGGTAATGGAAAAAATATGAAAAGGAAGGTGTAGTTGGTTAGTTTGATAAGATTTAATGACATACTGACAAGAATGTGTTATATAGTGTCAGTCAACTCGATAAAAAGTTCAAAGTTTAAATTTTCTTTCAAGTATTGTTCAAGTTCACGTTTGATTTCCCTTTTGTCCCCTCTCAAGACATGGGAGAAACACTGTGGGCATATTCTACAACCCCCAGTTCACAGGGGCCATGAAAAGGAAGGAGAGAATGTTGAAAGGAAAGAAGGGAAGGAAGAGAGGAGGAGAGAAGAATGAATAAGAATAGAAGGGCATACTTTTCAGATTGAAATGACTGCATCTAATTCCCACATGGAAATCAATATAGCACTAAGAAACCCTTAAGTATGTTACACCATCACGACAGCTTTGATACCTTCTTGCAGTTATTTCTACTACTCATGAGTTGTTGTGAATAACAACATTCAAAATAGGATGTAAGATATCTGAAGGATCTACAAGTTACAGTTTGTTTTCTACACCAGGAAAGACACCTAAATGAGATAATGCGGAAATTCTCTAACATGAAAGATTTCATGTTTACTTTCTTCCTTCTCTCTCTTTTTTTTTTTTCTTTTGCGTTTTCCAATAAAGACGCTGTGGATAAGTGCATACCCAATTTTCCCCATTACTTGCAATACTTTGGCCAATACAAGTCACACAACTACTGTTTTGGTAATATATCAAGTATTTAGAGTGTGCCACATGACCAGTTTTTTCAGGTAGCAATATCATAAAATATTGCCTGTGTCCCTGTTCAATGATAAAAATTACACCTGAGAAATTAGTTTTTTTTTCCACTTTACATCCTTAAGGTCTAGGAATCAAAATTAGATGTCATACCCTCTGTCTGTCATGTTTATAAGTATTAGAAAGTTAGAAAATATAGCCACAATTTAAATTCAAAGAAAAATTCATCAGAACTGGCCATTTTACAAATTAGTATGTTTGCAACTGACTGAAAAAGAAATATAAACATAAGCTAAATGAGGAAATTTGTGACATGGAAATAGGGGGTTCATTTAAAACATTCTATTTTATCTTTCAGGTGATGAAACTTCATCTTTTGGATATTTATGATGGTAATTCCAAATAGTCATTACAAAGGATTTTGCGACAGACTTTTGATTTGTCATTTTTTTCACTGACATTTCATAATGGAAAAATATGACAAATACCAGAGGTCTGTCTCACGGTGCTTTCTAATTATTATTGGAAAATATCCAGAGAGGCCTCTTTTCTTTTTTTTTTGAAGTCTGTGATCATTTTGAAAAATGACCACCATTAAAACACCCAACAATATAGAACTAGTCAAGTCATTTGTCTGGTAATTACTTATAAAGAATTAACAACAGGAATACAGACCCTCAGCAAAACTGCACTTGAAAATTCAGTTTTGCAACACATTAAAGCTTCCCAATAGCTGTCAAATCCCTGAAAGTGGACTGAATAAATCTAACAAAATATTCAACAAGGGACTTTAAAGATAGTTATTCATCATCCTGAACAGTTTTGATTTTCCTATGGCCATATGGGATTCTTTCTCTCGGGGAGGGGGAAGTGACATTTTTCCTGACTCCAGATTCCCAACCAGGTCATAAATCTCTGCCCAACTGAGACACCAAAGTCTCCCCTATTCATGAAGGTCTTGGCCAAATCGGGGGCTACGGTCACCTGCCTCACACCTCCTTTCCCCTCCCCTCCCCTTCCCCGTCCCATATGGAAATGGATTTTCCCAACATACTTACCTTTAGGCTCTCATACAACTGCCTAAATCTCATTGTCATTCAGACACAGTCCCAGTTGCTTCATCACATACAAGGTCCAAATGTGTAATTATAAGGATTCTCAATAACCTACATGCTGTGTAATAGATAAGCTATTCTGCATTTTTTAAATTTGATTTCAATCAAAGAGTGTGCTCATTGAGGATTTTTGAGCACTAATCATTGTGGTGTAATTCCATCCAATTTGAAACTAACTGCCATTGTGCTTGGTGCTCAGCATTGGCAATTGATTAGGGAAAACAAGCCAGTGAGCGACAACTTGGAAAAAGGCCTTGGCTGGCTGGACTTGAACAAATTGGTTGGAAACTGGGCCGTAAAACTCCATCTAACCTAACCCATCTGGTTTGGCTTAAACCTTTCACAACTTCAAGTTGCCACATTGTAAATCAGAACAGAGATCTTACATGCTGCCCTCTATTTGAAAAGTTTTATTCTGAAGTGATAGGCTGCCCTCTCTATAGTACATGCCAAGTTGTGTAAGTGTATGTGTTCAACTTTCAAATATCCAGATTTAGAGCTATTTTACAGTTAAACCTATTTCTTATTTGAAAGATTAAGTTCAGCCATGTGTAAGCCAATTTTTTCAGCATGATATGCTTCACTTAAATTGTACTTAAAACAAACACAAGCAAAAATGCAAATTTCTGTTCTGTCGCATGTTTCCACATCCTCTGAACTCTTATTTAATAAGAGTTTACAGGATGTGGAAACATGCAGACAAGAAGAGCATCCCAGACCTACTTTGAAACAACAGTTCATTCTCACTAGCTTAATCTTTCCTCATTTAAAGGCCCAGTTCTCTCACCCCAAACAGTACCAATTTCCCTAACCTTCTTACTTAAGTCCCTTCCACAATTGTCTGAAATTCATGCTCATCCTGATACAATCTCAGTTTATTGCTTCAAGGTGAGTAAGAAAAACTTAATTCGTATAATCAAAACACTCTAAGTACCGTTCATGCTGTGTAATATAAGATTTGGTACTCCGCATTGTTTGAACTAGCTGTCAATCAAAGAGCTGAGCCAATTGAGAATTTTGATACCCTTGTACAAAAATTGTGGTTTGGGGTGAGAGTTTTGGCCCTTTAAGTACCTGTTATTATATTTTAGAACTTACCTATTACATACCCAATGTAAAACTCCTCGAAATTTCTTAATTTAGTGAGAAATATACTGCTAATATACTATGTTAAATTGGAATGACTACATTTTCCCTTTAAATATACAGCTGTGGCACAGGAAAAAAAAAGTCATGAGAAACTAAAGCGGTAACTAAAACTAATTCAGCCCAGACCATCCAGGTTATAAAATATTATTAAAATTTTAAGCAAGCAAATACAAAACAGATGAATCCCTTTTTTCACTCTGCGGCCAGTTCAATTAGTTTCTATTTGAATGAAACAAAAACACATACGCACTCACCATGTCAGACATACACACAAAACATAGACAGATCATTATAAATACAGCATTAGTGATATTTTATCATGCTTGCTTTAATAGGCTCAAACTGATGTTTCATTGAAGACTTAAAGACATCTGTGCACCACCATGTTATTCTTTGTTTATTCTGCCTGCTATTTATTTTAATCTGCATGAATTATAAGAGGAGGGGAAAATGATATACTTGCCCCCAATATTTTCATTGGTGGAGAAATTGCCTCTGTGCCTGCCCCCCCCCCCCCATGATCAATGCCCCTGTTTCAAAATTCTATACTCCATGCTGAAAGTTTTACACTAAGAATGTGTATTATTCTGGGGAAATGACAGATAAAAACTTTCAAAAGTGAAAAAGGAAAAGTTAGGTGTTTGTGTTTAGGTGCCATCTAAAGTAACAGGTTCATATTCCAGATGGTTTGCAGGCAATATTTAACGGTATTGAATTATTAAAGATGAGTAAGAAGGACGAAATGAACATAATATTGTCATACAGAATGTTAGGGAGATTTAATTACATTACTTTTCTTCTTGAGAGTGCAACATAGCTACATCCCAGTAGATCAAAGGAGTTGTGGGGTGTTTACTCATGCCTGAGTTTGTTACATGATCTGTTCCTTCAAATGAGCTATACTTATGTTCACACTGCGTGAAAAACAATTGACACATAATTAGCTGGCCTGTTAGCTAATCCCAAATGTTATGTAACTTTTTGTGTATTTCTGTGTATCTGATAATGTCAATCAATAAATCAAATGTGAAATAGGACTTTATTAAGTGGGTGTGTAGTGAGTTTCATTTCCTCCCTGATGTGATAAAAGGTAATCATGCAGAGAAGAAGGATGTGACAAAAAGTAAGAAGGAAAGTTTCATCGTGCACTGGACAGTTCCAGTTGGATCATTATAATGATGTCGCATAATTACCATATACTTTCAGGGTAAGTGCATTTGACCTTTAAGTTAATTATAACCTCTTTATTACTTCAAAAAGGAATTTAAAAAAAAGAAGAATTAAGTAGCCATCATAAAGGGCAAATGCATTCAACCCATCTTGAAATAGTGTCGTAGACTGTCCTGTTTCCTGATTGGCTCTTTAGAGTCATGTGGCGATAATTTTTCTCCTCAAATGTGAAATTTGCAAGTCACAAGAACTTGGTTTCCCTTTAATATGCATTAAATAAGACTTAAAATATTATGAAAGATACTTATAATTGTATATTTATATATAAATAAGAAGAAAATTGTGAAATTTAGCTCAGTGCTTCAAAATAAGGTTTGGATGACTGCTCATGTCCTTTGAAGGGCAAAAGAAGTTGTCCTACACTTATCTTGAAAAAAAAAACTATAAACAGCCAGATAAAACCAGATTTCTTCTCATTTCACTTTAGGTATCTTTCATGATATTTTGGGACTTAAAGGTCCAATCCTCTCACCTCAGACTACAATTTTTGTAGTAGTCCACAAAAATTCTTGATTTGCAAAGCAGGCTTTGACTAACAGCTAGATCAAAAAATGCAGAGAAATCAGTCTCATATTACAGAGCATGCAATGTATGTGTTTTGATTACAAATTAGAGCCTTGTATACTCACCTTTAAGCAATTAACTATTATTGTGTCTGGATGAGGATGAACTTAAGACAGTTGTGGGAGGGGCTTGAGTTATTAGCTTAGGAGAACTGGAACTGTTTGAGGTGAAAGGATAAGGCTTTTAAATATTGCAGATATTCAAGGTAAACAGATGGGTTACTTCTCCTCCATTTCATAATTTTAGAAAGGAAAATATTGTGATATGAATCTAGAAAGACAATCTTGAAATACAGCAAACTACTGAACATAATCCACATTGGGGTAACTGCATCTCCCTTTTAACAGTTTAACGTTTTCCTGAGTGATTTCCTTGGTAAAAAAGTAGATAAGGTTGATTGGTTAATGGTTCTTACACATTCAAAATGACAAATTTCTATGGCTTTGAAGGACTTTGATACTTCCAGGACCTCTAACGGAAGCCTGATCCCACAATTCTGCCCTTTTCCACAAAACAATATCTGAACATAAAGGAAATTGGAGCAATTGGTCAACATCCTAAAATTCCCAGACTTTTCTACGACCTGTTGAAAAAAGCTCAGTTTCTCTGACTTTCCAGGCCTGGAAATTCAAATTTCCTTTTTTCCTGACTTTTCAGGATTTTCAAGACCTGTAAACCCTGTGCTCAACTGCTACTGACAAGAAATTCATGATCTATACTCATACTGATGAAAAACTTAATAGTCCACATCACAGTGTGTGCACAAAGTCATAAGGGCATGGGGTCCACACATGGACAGGACAGGACAGGAGATATGGGGGGGGGGGGGGAAGGGAGGGTTAAAACCTCTTCCAGAAATTGGGTGAGATATTACTGATTTGGGCAAACTTTGGTACCTCAGTTGGGCAGGGAATGGAAAAGGGGTGGGATCGGCATCAGGCAAAAAGTCACTGTCTACTCAAAGAAAAGAACTGGTACAGCCATGGGTTCACAAAGTAAATGGCATACCAAATGCAACATCATGGTTCCAGCCACAGAATTTTGTTATACTTCATGTAGTTTATCTGCACAGTGTTGTGTCTTTTTTACTTTGGAATTTCCTCTTTTTTTTCCTGTCAAGCTCACATTGCCCATCTCTAAACTTGACCTTTGTAATATTGGCCATCCACATTACGTTTTGGCCGTCTTAAAGACCGCGGGACATATGAATGACTGTAAAGGTCTGTCTCCGCAAGGTTCATGCAAACCTGAAGAAACAGGGATTAGGTCCATACCATACACCACATGGATAGGAACTTTAAACATGATTTTGGAATACCTTCAAAGTTACAGCCAGCCATGCATGCTATGCTAAAAACTGTGGAACAGTGTGACTCACATTCTACAAAACGTGATTATTCTCACAATTCCACTGAGTGCAAAAACTAGTAAAACTAAAATCTCACAATGGGAGGTAAAAAAAAGTCACTGATCATAGATCTGACAAGTTACCTCACATTACAAGTAATGCACATGACATAAAGAACGTATGTCAAGATGTCAAGCACTTCCGGATGGGTGCCAACGTCTTTTAAGACTCTACTGCAACAATTGCTGTAAACGATGTCACCATTGGGTGTCACCATTGGTACACTTTAGATGATAGGAGTCATCATCACATTGTCCTGACATTAATATTTTGTTGTCAGTCTTATGTAGTAAAATAGGTGTCATGTTGAACCCTTTCCTTTTTCTGTGTGAGCTACTAACAGATAGCTAAAGTGTATGCATGTATAAATGCAGTCTTTATACAGTACATTTTAATTGGAAGTGCTGTAGTAAAGAAATTTTTCTACAATATCAGAACAAATTTCCTGAAATAGAATCCTGAATTTCCTGAAAAACCGAGTAGGTAGTTACATCCTGTTATTTCTTAGAATGCCCCTGCATGCTATTTAGTGTGGATTTTCAAAGTCAATCATAATGAACAAACCATGTTGACTGGAGTGTCATGGCTAGGCAAGGGAACTAGAAGAAAACTGCTTCTTATCCTCCCAGAATTGAAAAGAAAAAAGTTAAAATTTGATCCTATTAATTTTCCTAAATTTTCTGAAATCAACCCAAATGGTAGGGAGCAAACAACTTGAGACTTTTCCCAAATTACTAAAATTAGAACAAATTTCCCCCCAAATTTGGAAAATTAAAGCAAATGTTAACAGTGTACTTTCGATAATACATTTTGTTGGCTCTCCTCTTTTTCGAAAAAGGATGTGAATGTGACATCTATTACACATCCTTAAAGGTTTAAATTCTTTATCCCAGACAGTCTCCAAACAAACTTGCACTGTAGTCTCACTTATCCTGTGCTTGCAGTAAAATTGTAAAACTCAGAGCTGGAGTAAGATGAGAACGTGGGTTTATTCTGGGTCAGTTTTGACCCACCTCAGATCGCAAGGTTCTGCGATTTTAAACACTGCATTTGTGGTAATCAATCCAGGTAACTGGTGCTTATGGTGCTGATATGAACTTTTTGTTTTCTTTTCCATTTTACATTAATTGGTGTGTAAAATTTTTAATTTCATCACTATGGCAGCACTACCTATCAACCTGACTCAAAGTATATAGAACACAGACTGGAAAACTTTGAGTCAACCTGCAACCTGAGTTCAGCCTATATTGTTGAAATACTGAGTGCTGCAGGGTATATGAGACCAAACCAAGGCTTTACTTCTAGCCCCTCCCACAACTACCTTAAACTTATTCTAAACACAATCATAGTTTACTGCTTCAGGGCATTCACTAGAGAGCATTCAAGGCCGTACTGTTTAATCAAAACACTCTCTGTACATGGTGTGTAACATGAGCTACCCTGCATTTTGTGCAGTTGATATCAACCAAAGAACTGTGCCAACTAGACTGCTTATGAAATTGTAGGTTAGGATATCAAATGACTGCCTTCAAGTTTCTGAGGGAATAGTAATAAACTTTTGTAAGCCTTTTCAGAAGTGAATATGACCCCTGCAATTCACTTGCTTGAAAATTGTTACTTCAAGGCCAAATTTTCAATTCCAATACAATTAAATTCCCTTCAACTAAGTTTACTAAAAGCTTGATCGTACAGTTTAAAACAGTCTTGGCATCTTCCAGACAAAAGCCTTAGCAAAATTGTCCAATCCAATACAATATTCTGCTTACTACCCCTCCCTAATGAAATATGAAGTATGAATATTGAATATGAAAATAAAATATCAAATATGATTACTTTAAATGAAATATGAATTATGAAAAAAATAAAGGTTTCACTATTGTTTACATCACATGTCACTGACTGGCAAATATCATAAGAGAGACAGAAGTTACTACTCATGATTTACAATAGCCAGTTATCACAAAATACATATAGGTTGACACAAACGTAATACTTGAAAAGGCAAAAGCAGCCACAACAAATTTATTTTGTATAAGAACACCAGTGGCGGAGCTAGGGATTTCGGTCAGAGGGGGCGAAAATGGTCTGCAGGGGCGCTTCGAAGGAGTAACTTCCCTGAGCCTCAGGCCCTCAGCACGATCGAAGCCACGGCTTTTCAAGCTTTCCATTTGATTTTCCCCACCTGGTAGAAGACTACTTTGCCATTCCTCCTCAGCAAGTTTTACTATTAAAACATGTTTAAATTTTCTATCCATGGGCCTCCGCAGAAGAAAATTGGGGGAGGGGCAAAATTCTTTTAGAGGGGAAAGCTAAGCGCCACCATGAGTTGGCACGGAGCGTAAGAAAATTTTGGCCCAAAATGCCTCTCAGATCTCTGGAAATGGCATTTCTTAAGCCTATTAACCACACATAAAAAGGGGAAACACTGAGTGAACTGGGTAGAAATGTTGATTTAAATTTTTTTTCTTCGTCTTTTTCTTTATGTTTTCTTCATTTTTTCAGGTTTTTTATTTTCCAGGGGAGGGCAAATTCCCCCTTGCCCCTACATGTGGATGCCCATGTTTCTATCCCTCTCTTTCAAATTCTAGTATCAAGGCGGTAATTATATTTTGTGTTATTGTCAGGTTTCGATTTAAGATTTTAATGTAAATATGGGCTACTTTGTGAAGATAAAGATTAAACCTGCTAGAATCAAACAGCAAGCAATCTTAAAGGAGGAAAAGTTATAGAAATTAATCACCATTAGGTGTACATTTTTGGAATCTGGAAATCAAGATGTGTACACGAAGAAACATTAATTGACGTAATATACATCATGTCACCACTCTGAAATAGCCTTTTATTAAGTACATTGCAAGAAATAGCCAAGACAAAAGGTCTGCTTGGCTCTCTAGATACCGAATTCATAATAAATAAAATTAGCCTAAGCGTAGGCTTGTTAGAAGCAATTTTCTGGCTTTTGAGACCACGAAAGTACAGAAATAAGCATTTTCATGGGATTATCGTGCAGTGTCAGAAATAGCCATTTATCATGAGAGTGGTCACTTGCAGAAAAGCGAAATGGAAACTGCTCATTAAAACTCTTAAATCATTACCACTATGTTTTATTTTATTTTCACGTGAATGTTCTCTTTATATTATTTTGAAAATATTTTGGAAGCTACTTTGGTATCTTTATAAACTTTTTTATTGTCGATGTTGACAATTATTAAGAGGGCTATTTGCGCTACAATTATTGTTGCGCCCTTTGCAACATCATTTATCGTTTATTATTGGCCGGGAGGGTGAATTTAATATCAGTCTATGTATTTTGTAAGCTTTTAATCATGCTTGGTGTTGAAGTAACTTAGCACAGCAACATCATTCATTTAGAGCGTATAAAGCATGATATGTTTCGGCAAAACCTATCCCTATATTACAGAAGATGACCCTTTTCAACAGAATAAAGTGCAGATAGTACAGTTACTAGTGGCTTTTTGAGCATTTTGTTAGCTGGGCCTTAAAACAACGCTATAAAATTATGTATTTTTCCAATAATGGTGCAAGAGTAAAGAATGTTAAAAACCTAAAAAGGGCGCCGACAGACAATTTTGGTCCGTCAGGGGGGGCGGTCACCCCCCTGACCATATGGCGGCTCCGCCACTGAAGAACACCTCACAAATTTCCTTTCATTTCTCTTGCATATATTTTTTATGATATTTTTAGAACTTAGGCTAATATTATGTTCAAGGTAGGCCAAGAAGTTAACCTTAGAAAATTCCCAAATTCAGTACAAAAAATGTTATCACAGAACCCTGAAGAGTCATCCTTGACTAGCCCAGTAGGGTAGCCAGGATTGTGTCATGGGGTTGGGGTTTAGGGCATGACATGAGGGAAGAGTCTATGGGGAGAGAGAAAAAATGCTACTTGAGGTGTTTTTTGCATTGCAAGGTTGAGTCATGGGGAGGAGATTTCAACCCACCCCCCAAAACCATCCCGTGGCTATGCCACTGGGGTAGTCTGCTATCCAAATTGAGGTGACTGCATTTTATCTTTAAAGGGGAAATGGAGTCACCCCAGTGTGGTCTGTTATGTTTCATGATTACCTCTTGTATAAAGTCAAGTGACAATATTTCCTCTTTAAATTGTGGCATTTAGAAGAGTAACTCATTGAAAGATATGCAACGTTAAAAGTATTGAAACATCATATAAGATACTTGAAGTAATGTTTCAAAATTAGTTTTTGGCCACTGCCTTTGCTCTTAAAGGTGATATGCAGTCACCCTAACTTGAGGTAGTGTTCTAGACTGTCCTGTTTCATGATTGGCTCTTGAGAGTCATGTGACAATACTTTTTCTCCTCAGTCATATGTGGAATTAACTAGGAATAACTGCTTGGTTTACCATCTTTAATAACACATTAAAGTCCTTACATATTAAAAAAAGTTACTTTGAAGGGAAATAAGAAGGAAACTGTGGGATTTATAGGTGTTGCTTCAAAACAATTTTGAGACACTGCTCTTGCCTTTAAAAGCATTGCATGCAGTTGGAACAAACTGTCTACTATGAACCAGCAAATGTGCTTATCTTATTCTTTCTCTCCAAGGTTCTCCTCACGCATGTCCATCCCTATTTCATGCCTGCCCCCCCCCCCCATAAGTCAATAAATTATGGACAAGAATGCAAATCTTAAGCAATACGGAATCTTTATAAATATGAGATGAATGACCTATAGCAGACTGTTTTCCAGACTAATCACATAATTTCAAATGAATTATCACCCCATGTGACAAGCACTTGCAAGTTCAAACCAATCAAAAAGCAGAAAGCATCTTATAACTTGGCAGCTATCCTACATTGTCTTGGCAAACTGTCCCCCCCTTTACTGAAGGATTAATAAATTTTACAAGTAATATTTTTATTGGAGATAATTGTGACCTCATTTCTGCACAATTCTGGAGAAATCCAGAAGATCAACTCTCTCTGTTTGAAATATGTGGTATATTCATATATGCCATGTACTGACTGTAGAGACTTCCATTGAACAACAGGAGGTCCAGCTGTGGTTTGTGCTGGCTACAACTTTAGCAGACCATGAGCGAGGGAGCTGTTGTGTATTTGACACATAGGTTGTAATCTCTGGAGTTGAGGTCACACTCCAGGGTATCGTAATAGTTTTGGAAACTACCATTGAGATGGAATGAATGACAGGTTAAATATTTTATTTTAGTTTTTCATGGTAAAAAGGTTTGGACTACACTACAGTCACAAGGATCGACACTGTGAGTGTAAGATCGATATCATTTTATTCACACATGCAACCTATGTGAACAGCTGAGCTCTGGATAGTCCTTAGGCTTGAGCAGAGGACAATTACAGCAAGAAAAAAGATCTCTGAGGATCTTGCAAAAGAAGAAATAAGGCCTTCTAGGTAAGTTCAGTAATCCTTAAAATAAAATATAAAATTCTGAAGTATAGACAAAACCTAAATGGCAGAGACACATAGAATAACAAAGTGTGCAAAAATGAGTTTAGTTTGTTGAATAAGCCGTGGATATTTTTCGAGGGTTGTTGAAGTATTCTAAAAGATTTTAACAGCTTAGTTCATAGATGCTAGAGCCAAGATATAAATAAGGGTCACCATTAGAGAATTAATTGATTAGAATTAGAAATTACCGTACTGACAGGTTTATGCTAAAATGTAAACACACTACTTTCTGGCGCAGGAGTCAACCTTCACTCAAAAGTGGGGTAGGGGGGAGGGACATGGCCGGTTCTATAACAAATTACTATGTAAAAATCTTAAAGTCAATGTGTGAACTTTCAAAAAGTGGGGGGCATCCCCCCTGCCACACCCATGCTTCATGGAGCCTTTTAGGTTCCACAATAATTCATGTAAATGAGAGGTAGGTAGCGATACAAGGCACACCATTAAACCTCTACTGTTGCTTGGGTCCTTTCGGACCCATACGGAGAACGCGGCTGTCACCCATCTTTACCGTTTCAGGTGGAGCTGGAAACTGCGAGTAGCTACCCAAAAATTGGGCCACAACAACGAGAGAGAAAACAGTTTAAGGTCACCGGGTCAATAGCCTACGGAAGCCAATGCGGGGCGTGCTACCTTCACTTTTCCGCCCACTTCCGAGGCGCGCAAATATGCCCCGATTGGAGCACAATGGTAAAGGGTTAAGGCAAGGTTCACAGATGGTGGCAGTGCCAGTGGAGGGTAGGAACAGGGAAATCACACTCTTTCATCAGGAAGACTTATTGCATTTGATAAAATGAAAACTTTGACAATCTGCCTGATTCTGCCTTTAGCCGAGAAGGGTAGATGTTCTTCAATAGCACCTCCAAATTTTCAAATTTACCTCATGACAAAAGTGTCTTTCTTTTAAGTTCTATAAACAAAACAATCTTAGATCTCAGTCCTCCTTAGGCATTACATAAGACTTTGCAGGGAAAGAACAGTGAAGAAGGGATTTCCCAGAAGTCAAATGACTTGGAAAACCACTGACCGTGACAAAGGAATTAAGTACTGCATTTTATAGGTCTAAGAAAGCAAGTTTTGCCTCTTTTACAATTCTAAGTAATCACACAAGGTGTTTTACTCAGAATTCAGGAAAGAAGTAGTGTGTATTGTCAAACATGTGAATAACTTTTCCGCTTTACTCTTACATATCTTAAATTTTGCATCTCATCATGTGAAAATAGTATCAAGCTTACTTTATAAATAGTTCCTGCCAAATTCTTGCCACTAGTAAAAACATGCTGACATAAACCTCAATACAGGGAGAAAATAAATGCAACTTCCTTTCAAATCATGAATTGCAACAAAAAACTTTTGCTACCCTGCTCTTTGTAATATATAATGCCGTGATTCAGGATCAACTATTTGATGTACAATTAACCTGCAATTAAAGCCTAATGTCCTCATCGCAGAGGCTCCCAGAGTATGGAAGGCATTCTCCTAAGATCCAAAGAATTGCAATTCACTTTCAGCATTCAAAACAAAACTCAATTAGGAATGACCTGGGAAATACTACTAAGGACCTGGAAATTGTTTCACATTTAGTGATCTTACTAAAAGACAAATGCACACTGAGGCCACAGAACCAATTATGGAGTGAGGGGGGCCCTATTCATACTGCAGAAGCAACTCAATATTCTGAAGAAAATAAAAGGATTATTTTCCAGGTTAAAGGAGAAGAGCAGTCATCAAAACTAATTTTGAAGCAACTGCTAAATTTCACTATTTTCTTCTTATTCCTCTTCAAAGTATCTTTCTAGGACTTCATTGTTGCAGTTTTCACGTATGGGGAGAAGAAATATTGTTTATGATTCTCAAGAGCCAATCATAGAACAGCTACTACACTACTTCAAGTTGGGTTAAATGCATTTACCCTCTAATGCAGCTAAAAGTGCCCAAAGCGAAAAAAGTGTAGCCTAGCAGTTTGACCCCCCCCCCCCCTTATCTCTGCAGTCCCTGACACAATACACATTAGTCTGGTCTGTCTGGCTAGATATGACATTTTGAAAGTTAACCTTCTGTAAATCCCATTTTTTTTTTTTTTCACTCACAAAGCTGACTAAGTTCCTACAGGTTTAACCAAAGCAGTGGAGGTCCCAGGTCAAATAAGGAAAACAAATGTGAGATGTGTCTATTTCTTCCCACAATGTCTCTTTGTTGAAAATGTTCTACAAAGAATGAGTTTAACAACAACTTCACCATTAGCCATGCTGAACTACAAATAAAGTTCAAAGGCACTCCCAAAAAACTGACTTGGCACATGGAATGATTAGTTTCTTTGGAAAGTACACTTGACCATAAATGCTTTAGTGGTGCTTTGGAATTCCAACCAACACAGTGCATGGAATCAACTGTTGTGTTATTTCACACATTACAACTCAACCGTCACTGATATAAACCCACCCATATAACACCTGCTCTTGGGTCAAAGGTCAGTAGTATTTTTCCACAAATTTATCACTTATATGCCCTTTCTTTTTCTCCCACATAAGGGACATTTAAAAGTTCAAAACATATCACACCACACTCAACCTCCAAGATAATAATAAAATATTTCTGAGCTTTAAAGCTTGTCATATAATATGGAACTGTTAAGAACTTCAAATATCAAGATCCAAGTAATTTTACTTGAAAAGCACCAATCAGAAGATGTAGTTGTTGTAGGGGTGGCAGTAAAATATGTACACTATGAGATGGAATAGAGGTTTTTAACTTACAGAAACACATGGCACCACATGGTATGTTCAGATATCAAATCCCAAGGGCCCAGCAGGACCAGTAGGGCAGTGCCATTACCCTTCAAGATGCTACAAATGAGTCTGCACTTTCCACCAAGTTCAAGGAGTGATAGGAATTAAATACAGGTTTCACTACACTTATAACAACAGTCATTCCTCTCAGCAGATGAAAAAGCACTCTCAAAAGTATACTATTTTGCTATTTGAACTTGGGTAAATGAATGGTCAGTGGTACTTTTCATCTGACTCCTAAAGAGCAACTGGTGGGGCAAATCAGCCATCTGAGAAGCTCTAGTTGCCAGGGACTGTTCAAGGGAAGGTTGACTAGTTTTAATATCAAAATAGGATGATATCTACAGCCCCCCATCTTGCTGATTCCCTTGTGGTTGGCCCCCTGTGTCATTAGTCTCTTGTCTCATTGCACCCTGCCCATCTTTCAGGTGATCATGTCCCCTAACAATAGCCTCTCAACTGAGTTCTATCCTCTAATCATAACCCTATCCCCAACCCCTGACCAAACCTTACAACATCTGATCCAGTTCCCACTGAGTTGGGGGACCAGTGACACTAACGATATGGAATAAATGAAAAAGGGGACAAATGAAAAGGAAGACTACCAAGTCAAATGAAGATGTTATGGCACATGGGCCGAAGAGATTGGGGACTGTTGAGCGGACCCTCATAAATCCATGTAATAATTGTGGGAAAACTGTTTCACTTGCTGGGAAATATCTTTTTGTCATCCCTGGCTATACAAATTCACAGATTAAACGCAACTAATATTCCAAGTGATCAAGTCTAAATATATTCCAAGGTGGTCACATTCTAAATTTCATTTTGATTTGATTTAACCCCAGGAACATAAAGATACCAGCTATGGAGGAGAGGTTACTTTGGGTAGTGGCTCTGATGGTAGTATCAGTACCAATGGTGATATCATATGGTTGTATGTGCAGTATTGCCCATCCTCAACAGAAGTTCTGCAATGCTGAGTTTGGTAAGTTATATTTCTTTTTTTCAAGAGGTTTTCTCAAGGGATGTTTAATGCTACCAAGTTTCAGATTACTTAGTTTGCCTGCTAGTCACACATTACATCTTCAACAACAAACAATGGTACCTGTCAACCAGGAATTCTAGCTAAGGCATACTTAGTGTCAGACAGTAACGGTAGATAAATTACGAAATGACACCTTGGGAGAAGAGTTTGAGGTAGAATTTACCTCTGCTTTGAGAAAATTTTGTATCTTCAGGGAAGCTTAGATTCAAAATGCTGCTTACCATTTGGAAGATTTTGTTTACCTAGTTGTATTCATAATTTCATTCATTTTTTTTTTTGTTGATGTTACATAATTTTTTTTCTTGTATTCCATTTTCCACACTGCAAAAACTAAAACTTGTGATTGGAATACAATCAAAGCAGAGCTTTTGACCAGGCAACTTTTAAATTTAGTGTGCAGCAAAATTGTGCCATACAGGGCAGTTCGTTTGACTGTGGGTGTCAGGGGCAAATAAAAAAGCTGGATTAGCACCCACCCTAAATTGTTAAAACCCTGATTCTTGCAGAAAATACCTCACCTGTTTAACAACTAACATTGAAACATGCATTTGCGTATGCTCAGTGCTAATTCAATGCATAATCACAAACAATGCAATGACTTAAGTTATTAACATTTGCTGTGGTGTAATATCATAGTCTCTACAATAATGCTTGGTATACACTCTTAACACCCTAGAGTGCAAGGTGTGAATTCTCTTTACTACAAAATCTTCACTCCAAGAAGAGTGAAAATTCACTCTTGTGGCAGTAAATTTCCACTCTTTTGGAGTGAACATGGTAACTTTCACTCTTTTAAGGAGTGAAATTTTACTCTATTAATTTTAAGAGTGTAATATTAATGTCTGCAAGTAGATTTTGATGGCTGGAAACTAAGTTTTATTTCCATGCCATGAAGTTGCTTCTTCGGAAAGCAACATACAGAAAGCAACATAGACACCCCAGTAGATCAAAGGTGGTGTGGGGTGTAACTGATATCTGTTTGTCACATGATCTGTGCCCTCAAATGAGCTATGTTTTCATTGCATTCACACTGCTTGTAAGCTAATCCCAAATGTACTATAACTTTTGTGTATTTTCATAACCTCTTATGAGATGTGAAATGTGACTCTGTCAAGTATGAAATAAGTGAGCTATATGTATCCTCCTTGAAGTGATAACAGGTAACCACATAGAGAAGGAGGATGTAACATAAGGTAAGAAGGAAAGGTTCATCATGTCTTCTTACCTCGATCTACATCTTTGACAAATTTGTCCGATAAATTATCTGCAAGTTTCTCTCCCTTACCAGTTTTCTCCCATTTAACTGCAGGTAAATACAGCAGTTCCCTCAACAATGGGTTCCTCTGATGGAGGTTGCTGTTAAACTTTTTAGTCCAATATAATTAAATGTTTTAAAATGGTTTATTTTAAAGAGTTTTCATTTAGTGGTTAGGTCGAGGGTTCAGGTAACATTTACCTGAAGTACTAACTATCAGTTGTGACAGCAGGCAAATGTTTGTAGTTAGCAGACTGCATTAACCACAAAAATGTATATTCTAACCTAGGAAGATGTTGAATAATTAATTTTGGTTGGAAAAAAAGGTAGGCCTACATATATGCACCAAGCAAAATGTTCAACAATAAAAGAGACTTGCAATACAAACAACACTTCATGTACCTGTCACTACTCCTCTTGAAACCAAGTCACTTTCTTCCCTCCTCTTGCAAATCCAGTTACGGCTGGCTAGCTGTCCTGACACTGTGCTTGAAAACTGATGGCTGTAAATTTTTTCTGGCAATGTATACAGCATTTCTGTGGAAAAAATCAACACCACATCTGTTGTTAACCCTGTTAACTCGCAAAAATGTGACAATTACCAACCAATGAAACTGTATTCCAACTTAAATTATGTCATAAACTTTTCTGCAGCTGCACAATTCAGTGTTGCCCTAAGGTCACTTTTCCAAATAGCAATAAACCTTAGAGCTTTGCCTCTTGAACACTCACCAGTGTGCCACCATCCACAACTTGAGCTACCATCAGTTGCACTTGGCTTTGCGCAAAATTCCCTGCCCCAACATTTCCCTTTGACCTTAATTCTCCCCCCCCCCCCCCACCTCGGCCTTAATTTTGACATTCTGGCACCACCATGCTCTGTATAAAGTTGACATGATAAATTTTAGATTTATAATTTCCACGTATCACCCCAATATTTTCCTACAAGCCCCATTTCTGTATTGAAAATAGTAACCCCTTCATATTCATTTCTTCTTTGAATTTCAAACAAAAATATTGAAATGTTAGATTCTTGGAAAGGAGATCCATTTGTTCCCATTTTTCTGTCCATCTAAAATATTTAAGGTCATAAGGGTGTCATAAGTTGATAATAAACATAAAATAATGATTTGTGACATAATTTAAAATGTGTAGCCCACCATGAACCTAAAGAAAAGCTAACCACCTTTTTCACCCTTGCCTCGCTGACCCTCTTTACCTTAAAAAATGTGGCACACTAGCCGATGAAATCCAACATTTCCAGCAACTGACCCAATGAACATTGCCCTACAGATCCTTATCCTGTTTTTTTTTTTTTTTTTTGTCCTTTTTTTTTTGTCTTTCTTTTTTTTGGGGGGAAGGGGTAGTTTTGATGCCCATCATTAGCTACCACAGCCAAATGACTTGAGAAAAATGAAATGTACCAAAATTCTATCCCGGGATCTTTTGTTGAATTTAGAAAAGTGGGGTATCACTGGCATTTAATTTTATTTGTATCTGTAATATTACTAATTAAACTTTTTTAAGTAATTCACAATGACTACCTTCCAAAGGAGAAAGAGGGTGCCCTCTAATGTTCATGTAATGTGACTTCTTTCTGTGACAATATCTGTAAGATAGTCTGAGGTGGATAGGAGATACCATTCTGTAGTATACTGTGCCAACATAACTGAATCGGACTGGCTTCCCAATAGTACTACAGCTTCATGACTTTTAAGAAATGCTGGCAAAGTTCCAAGGAGAATTTAAAGGGACATACTGAGTTGATATCAATAATTTATTACATTAAGGCATCAGAAGGTACTGCCAAATGGCAATTGCTTATTTTTAGCATAATTAGTCAAATTATTCTAAAGATATACAAAACATAGGTTGAAGTTGTCTGACTTTTGGATTATGATTGCTTTTTGCAAGTTGATTTAAAGAGGTGCCTGGCCTCAAATTTTGAAAACCAAATTTCTTGATTTCTCACTCATGAAACACTTATTTGAATTGCAGGATGTGGGGATTGTCTAAGTTTGACTATTTTTCATAGGGTGGCTATGTAAAGAAAATTTTACATGTTTTGGCTTGAAGTGTAATTGGTAGATTCTAATATTAAAACAGTGCTAATAGACTCCAATATACATGGAGCCTCAAAAATTCTAAGCAACAGGTAGTCCATAGAACGTGGTTGTGGACATAAGAGTTTTGGAGTTAGGTTTAAAGGGCAAACCTCTCATCCCAAACTACAATTTTGGTATGGGGGTACCAAAATTCTCAATTGGCTCAGCTCTTTAATTCAAACAATGCAGAGTACCAAAGCTTATATTATACAGCAGGAACTGTACTGAGCCTGTTTTGATTATATAAATTGAGTTTTTCTGTACTCACCCTGAAGCGATAAATTGAGATTGTATTTGGATGAGGATGAATTTCAGACAATTGTGGGAGGGGCTTCAGTAAGAAGGTTAGGAGAATTGGTACTGTTTGGGGTGAGACAACTGTGCCTTTAACGTAATGTAGTATGGTGAACCCTCTATGACTTTTTTAACAGAAACACCATTTGTTGTTTACAAGCCCACTCTCCCTTCCTTCCTTTGTCATAGATTCCCAGGGCCCTTCCTGTTTCCGGTTGTGTCACAGGTGTAAGGCTACGTGACAAACCTCCATATCTGAGTTCCACATGGCTGCTGTATCACATATTTCAAGGGAGTGGCCAATTTTACCCTCTACAGCCTCCTTATTGGTCACTTAGATCAACACACTCATTAATATTAACATAATATTAACATACTTTGGTGCATGCCAACTATTGACCAATACAGAGACTTTATTGAAACTCTTAGTACAGTATTCCTATCTCCATGAGACCCACAAGTCCTTAGTGGCAAGTTCTGGTCACTTGTGCAGCAGACCTTGAAGCAGAAGCATGTAGTCAATCTTTGTATGTAGCTAATTTTAGTATTTTGTTGTTGTTGTTTTTTTTTTTTTTTGTTTTTGCAATCTGCTGATTAAGCTTGAAACTGAATAAATCATTAATAATGTTGAAATTGAACAGAAGTCTTTTGCCTCCTTTATTCATGCTATCTCATCTCGTACCGCCACACTTGGCAAGATCCTGTACCAAGCCTTCGCAGGAGAGATTGGCTCCTGCATCCAACATTTATTCAATCATGGAAGTTTTTACCAAAGACTGTTAGTCAGTCATTCCTCGATTTTTAGGATACCATAAGTAAGTTAGCTGCAGCATCAATTTGGGAGGGACACTTAATTGCCCATGGAAGTAACATTTCTCACTCATGAAACACTTAATTATCCCCCATATGCACCTGCCCCCATCCCAAGAAAAAAAAATGAAAACCTACACACAGCTTGTCAATATGACTCATACTGTTGAATATTAACTCTCTCTGTATAGGATGTTCAACTAACATATATAGAATACAGGCCATAGTGACTTTATTATCAGGCCACTATGACATACCCTCCTCTGCAGGATGCAATCAATGGAATATAAGCTACTTTGAAGTAGTTAAAAAGACTGGGACACAAATACATGGAAACATTTTGCCTCATTGAACAAAATAGTATTTACCAACAATTCACCTCATATTATCTCCAATTCCCTTGAAACAAAAAAAATTGCATCAGGCATACATAAGGGACAGTTAAATATACTGGAAGAAATTTTCATGCATGTATCAAGTAGACAAAAGTTTTGGAGCACAGGGTGTGGTCCTGGGTTTAAAACCTCTCCTGAGAGAAATTACTCCTTAACATTTTCCTCTATGTGCACAACTATTAATATGTAAATGTGCAAGAACACAATACTGGCATAAAAACATAACATTCCTTACTTATGTTGGGCTTAAATGTGACTGTTACTCATAATTTCATGATTAATTTTTGATGCTGTGATTTGTTGATATGCTGGTCTATACTTTCTACATTAAACATGTTTGTCTTTTCTTTTGTATTCTGTATCTGATGGCTACAAAATGTTAATGTTAGTTACGAAGACACCAAAACTTGCACCAAATCATATTTATGCACCAAAAATCTAGTCAATAATGTAATGTGATGTGAATTGCTTATAAATATGTAGGAATAGAAATTTACCATGTTTATAAACTACTCTTCCCTAACATTTTACTATGGGTGGCTGACCACGAAAGTTTAAATGCAAATCTAACATTGGTTACCAGGACACCAAAAGTGGGACAAAATGGTGTCTAATGTAAACTAACATTAGATTTGGTGAAGACATGGTCAGGGATGCAAAATGTGAGGATCTTTTGTCAAGATATATTAATATATTATTGCAACTTGTAATATAAACAAATTAAGAGTAACATTAAACCAATTTCAGTCTTTTAACTTTATTTTTGATACCTAATTCTACTTTGGTGTCTTAATGTAACTAACGAAACATTACAACCAGTTTTTGTGACATACAAAATTTTGTCATCCAACAAACATGATGCTTTACATTTTGATGACATTTCCCAGCACATTTATCAACAAATTGCTGCAATTAAATCATTAATCATTCTTATTTTTTGCTTTAGACCCAAATGTCCCACTTTGTTAAGCCAGTATTGTGTTCCTATGCATTCCTGAATTTTCCACAAGGGGAACCTGAGATTTCCAGCTTTTATGCATAAGGCATTCCCTTGTAGCTATGCCATTGTATATAGTACTACATCTATGGCAGAGAGCATGATTTTACTTGCATTCAATCTGCATGACTCCATGAATAATTATGGGTGTGGTCTAGAGCCCACCCTCACTCTCGAGGTCCGTTGGGTTCAGTTCTCAAGTTATGTTATACCAAAGACTTAAAATATGGAATCTACAGCCACTGAAATGCATCATGCTTGGCACAAGCAATAGAGTAGGGATAATGGTCTATTCTGACACAGCTGAAACAACTGAGGGCCATGGGCAACTAGATTAAGGGGAAAGGCTGCAAACACCCAATTTGAATAAGTGTAATATACTGTCCTGTTTCCTGATTGGCTGTCAATGATCGTGTGACTGTATTTTTCTCTCCTCTATTAGTTAACCTTAAACATGCAGTATTGAAGTTCTAGATCAAATTTTATGAAAGATACTTTGAAGAGAAATAATAAGAAAATTGTCAGATTTGTCTGTTAATTCTAAAGTTTTGGACAGCTTCTCTTTCCCTTTAAAACAGAAGGTACTTATGTGTGAAACCTAACCTAGATCACCTTGCCTAACCTACCACGAATGATCAAGAAATATTATCCATATTTTTTTTTTTAGTTTTTATTTTTTTATTTTTTTTTGAAGTTTTGGCTGGTACACAAAAATGTGTGCCCTTTAGGAACCCATGCTTGCAATATGAGACCCATTTATCCATATATTATCCCAAACATCAACAGACAGGAACATATTTGTAACTTTCAGCTGATTGTTGGCACACATACCTGTGGTGGTACAACAAGCATTGAGTCAGATTTTATAAACTGAAGTTTTCCTGTTTTCAAGCTAACTGTCACTACTCCAATTCTTGGTAGAGGAGAGTGAAAGTGACTTCAAGGGGGTTCATGAGATGGGTTGTTAATATCTGATGTATAAAATCTCTTCAGGAAGTACAACCATAGGGGCCTTGAAGCTAAGTGCCCCCTCCACAAATAAAAAAATGTAAGATGCAGTATATTTCGAGTAATTTACTTTTAATATTGGAGGTAAAATGCCATCTCACTATACTAACTAATGTAAAATATTTCAAAATAAATTTTTAGAATGTGGGCAGGTTCTCCCTCCCCTTAGACTCCTATTGGAATATGAAACATACTTGGAACAGAAATGAAAAAAAAGATATGTGAAACTTAGCCATTGTTGCAGTATGCCCTTTAAATGTGTGTTTAGCATAAAGCTGTACACAGGTTACAAGGTGGTGAGGGGGGAGGGGGGTACTACACTATTGCAGCAAAAGTAAGTTTTCTGTGCAAACTTGTGACATGAATGCCTTCAAAATTTCTTCATAAAGTAGCCAGCTCCTAAATGACTGCAAAGAATGCCATGCACATGTGGTTACAAAGTCACAAAAACCAAAATTAGTAGCCTACCATGATAAAAACAGATTGAATCACACCACCCATGTAAACAACTAACTGAATCTCATAGCTGACGCAGGCTAATGCTCCCTGGGCAATTAAATGTCGTAAATCATTTTAAACCAGCAAACATCATTGTGTGTTGAGTGAAAACATCACATACCATTTACTAACTCATGTGTGCTTCAAATGGTGGACTTCTGCACAACATCCTCAATTGCTGGGCAATTTTGCCCATGACACATTTAATGTCTCCTAGGCCTAAAAGGCACTTGTTGAAGAATCTATCCAAGGGGCATCATTTGGCTTTGGGGAGATGGATGGGTCAGTTAGTTAGATAGAGTTTTACGGCACAGTTTCCAACCTATTGGTTCAAGTCGAGCCGGCCACAGCCTTTTTTTCCAGTTTACATGTTTGGAGATTACCCAAAAATCTACATGTAAAGCAAAAAACCAAGAGATTTAGTACATCTTGCAATTTCAAAATTTTTATTTTCCATTCAATTTCAATTTCCATTTCCATTTGCCTTTTTAAAATTTGAACTTAAGAATTACCCTTCTAGGCAAGCTGTTAATGTGTAGTTTTTTTTTCTTTTTTACTTTTGTTTTTTATCTTTTTCTGTTTCTTTGGGTTGTTTTATATTTTATTGTACAGTCCAACAGATTATATTTTCATAGTTGTGGTGCTTTAAAGATAAAGATAATGGTGATAATGATAATGATGATAATTAATAATAATAATAAATCGGAACAGTTGCCTGTTCTGCATTCTCCAGACAATATACTTCAGTCTTCCATTAATATTGACCCCCTTGATAACCTCATTAACCTCAATAAGAAAGAAAGGCCTTTTTGATTTTATTATCTCACAATGAAAGGCAGTGCACTTGAGGTCTAGCAGAGTAAAATAACTTGACCAAAATGAATTTTTAAAAGGATATCAGTCAGGTGAGAAAGCACTTATATTAACCCTCATGTTTGGATCTAATATCATCTTTTTACTCATCAAATTTCAAGCAGACTTTTCAACTTTATGAGTATACACTGAGTTAAAATTTCATTAAAGATGATATTAAATCCAAGTATGAGGGTGGCTCTTATAGTATCTTAAAAAGTAATCACTTAGTGGTCAGTAACCTAAGTGCATGATGCATATTAAACAAGTTAGCAGGCAGCCAGCAGCTTTGAGTAGTGCTTTCCCTCAGGCTTCTGGATTCAGATATAGGCAAAAATTATTTCCCACCAGTTTGGGGAAAAACAAAAGTCTTTCTGTAATAAATGTTTATGGATAGAAACAGAACATCCAAACTAAATTATCACTGGGTATGGCACATGGCTAACAGTGAGTCGGGGTTCGTTATATATGCCCACAGTATCTTTCTCCTGTGGTACAATAAGAGGCAGCTAAAGGGGACTTAACCCATGTCCATCATATTTGAAGCCAAACCGAAGCAGGAAGAAAATTTTCCTTTCCTGAAATAAATAATTAATTTAAAAACATGGACCTTTTCTTGGAAAGGATTCAGAATTTCAGAAAGAAGAGTTGGTTGCAAAAACCACACTGTAGTTAACTGGTGTCAGGGTTTTCTGAATTTTTGAAATTCCAAATTATCCATTTTTCAGAGCCGGGGGGTAAACCCCCCGTAGCTATGTCAATAGTCTTTCTGTATATGCTTTACAGATGATATCATATACTGTTCCTGCTTTTTACAATTTTCTTTTGTACTGTTGGCTGAAAACTTAACAGGGAGTTCATAAGTATGTCCTTAGTCTAAAATGACAATGCTGACCACTTAAGTTTTCTATCCACAAACTTTTTCTCTTCTACTCCAGCAGGAACTATATTTAGGTGAGAAATCATCATCCTTTTCTCAGCTCTTAAATTGTCATCATAACTTTTAAATTTAAAACTACCTTTTAGAGTGGTTCAAGAACAGCTAAGAATTCAATTGTATTTAAATTTTCAATTGAAAGTAAGCTTGCAATTTAAAACCTTAACCCAATCCTTAAATCCAAGACCAATACCTGAGGAAAATGTGTCATACCTCATATTGCTAAATTTTGCTGCCAGCTGCCGGCTGCTGTTCAACAACTGCATCATCGTAGTTGGACAGACTGTTGGTCCGAGTGTGGTAGATCAGCAGCAACTGTTGGCAGGCCACAGGTAATTTACTGACTGTGTCCCTGTGGTTGGCTGTCTGCCGGTAGACTAGAGTGGGCAATCAGCATTTAACCACGAATGGGCCACAGTCAGACCCATAGACAAATCTACATTGGCCTACAGGCAGTTGCTGCCATTGGCCCAACACCAGTATAGCCATCACCGGACTGCCATCAGACCGCCACAGCCTGCTATCAGGGAAGGGACAATAATTTTGTGTTGTGTGACAGTTTAAATCTCTGGCAGATGCCTCATTTCTAATTTGTGTATTAACCACAAATAATTGTGGAACATGTCAATTCCACATTTTCCCAATAAGATCTAAATTTAATTGTATGAATACTGCATTTCTCTTTTTTTTTTTTTCTTTTTCTTCTTCTTCTTTAGTCATATCTGGGAGGATGGAAAACATGGAATGGATATTAATCCCTCAGCTGGTACCAACTGAAGAATCATCAAAAGGAAGTATGACTGAAGGACAGGATTTTGTAGATACATACACTCCCCTTCCAGGGCATCAGAACCCTACCCAGGGAAACATCACATGGGGATACCATGGTGATACTTCTCAAAACATGCAAGATAATCAACTACAATTGGCTAATATAGAAACTGAAGAAGGAAATAGACTTAATATAAATCCAATGGGGAATTTGCTTCAACAGGAATCAGCAATTCAGACTAGGGCAAGTCAGGGGGGGAATCCCCCAGACCAACCCAAGGCACAGCATGAGAGCCCCGCTATGGCAATCAAACCTTCAGAAAGGGAAATAATGATGCAGGAACCAAGAAATTATAATGTGCTTTATCAGATAGAAGTAGAACATATTTACAAGGATAGCCAACGGATAGAACTAGAGAAGGGGCAGATGGTGACGCTACTTGGACCTCCCCCACAAAGGTATTTCCCAATGTGTAGTTATTCAGCATTGAGAAGGAGAAGACTATATATCTTTGGAGGTAAGTTTACAAAGAATACGAAATGAGCAATATTTTAAATCCATCCATCCATCTCCTGCTCTCCTGCACCACTGTTTACAAAAAGAGGAGATCAATTGTCCACAAATTTTTGAGGAAGCCCTTAGGAGGATAAGGACCACCTTTCTATGCTTGTCTCAGCAAAATAATTAGACCCGTTAGACCCATCCCATTAAGCTCCCTTAAACCCACAAACAACCCTTCCCCACCCCCATGTGATCTTAACACCCTACTGGATTACATTCCCACTTCCAGTCTTCATAATTATGATCTGAAAAAGAGTTACCATGAAGTTGTGTCATATTATTATTGAAGTCTAAAAACAGTGGCATCCACCTCCCACTCACCCAGCCTAACCCCACTTCCTCCCAACCTGTGCTGCTCCAACATCTATTCAGAACCAATTGCAGCACACCTAAGTGACCATGCTCCCATAATCATTCAGGCCTCTTTTGATCTGGGAGAAGGGGGGCACACTCAAGATTGTTGCAAAGAATCTTGGACGCCAGTTTAAAAAACTATTGCATTCTTCAATTTCTGCCCAAGTAATGGGTTCGTCCAAAAATTTGGAACACAGCGCCCCTTCTTTTTCATTCATCTATGTTCCCAGCCTAGTTTTACCCTGAAACTTCAGCCATTGGAATCAACCACATACAATACACTGACAAGAATATGAGACTCTGGGATTCTGTCAGCCTAAAAGGAAATGTCAATTTTCCACACACTGTTTGTCAGTTCCCTCACAGATCCAGCAGGGAGAGGTATTATAAGCTGATGCTGATATGATATAACATTCCATTAAATCTGTTTGACCCTTGTTGACCTGGAAGGGTAATTAAATAACCCCCCTATGTGAAGATCACAAGGTCCCCAAGTAGTCTCCAGAGAAACAAGGTTCAAGTTCAGATTAAAGTATAGATAGAGATCTCTTGAGACCTGAGTAAGAAAATAAACACAAGCTGTTCTGATGAAAAATATTCCACTTAGGAAGGCAAATTTACATCATAAAATGCCCCACAAAAAATCTTTGTGGGTAAAGAGGACAAGGCAAGTAATAATATGATTCATATTTTGGTCCTGTCATTTACAATTCCTAACATAATGTATACATAATGTACTATTGGTTCACAAATTACAGAGTTCACTAAGATGTATTAGAGAAAGACCCCTCTACAAATTTCAGCAAGTCAGTGGTGCACATAGGTTCACAAACTACACAAAATTTACTAAGTTGTGTAGGAGAAAAGATCAAAGCTAAAACTAACAATTTTATACACGAGTTGGCCAGATGTTACATTGTCCTTAAAGGACCAATCCTCTCACCCTAAACTACAGTTCTTCTAGGGAGGTACCAAAATTCTCAATCGGCTCAGCTCTTTGACTGACAGCTGATTCAAACAATGCAGAGTACCAAAGCTTACTGAGAGTGTTTTAATTGTACACATTGAGCTTTTTATACTCAACCACGAAGCAATGAACTGAGATTGTGTCTGAATGAGGATGAATTTCAGACAATTGTGGGAGGGGCTTTAGAAAGAAGGTTAGGAGAATTGATACTGTGTTGGGTGAGAGAATTGGGCCTTTAAGTTTCTTAAAAATTATGTGCAATATTTGCAGGGATGTAGCTAACGTACTGGTCAGCTGAAGCCAAGACTAATAACTGTTGACCATGCACTGCTATAGGGAAAAATACACATAGAGTAAAAATTGACCACCTTTTTATGCACCTGTTAAATCAGATCTCTAAGTCTAAGCAAAAGAAAAATGGTGGTATCAAATATTGTTGCTTTTACTGCAGATGTCGCAATGACATTTTTTAAAGTCTCCACTTCAGAAAATATAATCACTCACAATTTGCTAGCTACAACCCTGAGCATGTACCTCTTTACTTGAGCTTTTGTTTCACACTTAGCCTATACCAGTCCACCTATGTGAGTCTCAGTTGATAAAACCTTGTTCTTATGAGCTGTGACAAAGTTTCAAAGCCCATGTACCATTTAATACATTTGTTTTAATTGACCATTTATAGATTACCCCCTCCCCCTTTGCCACTTGATCAAATCATCTATAAGTGGGCTATTGAGGACATGATAATAAATCAGTGTACACCCTATGATCTTGAAACCAGGCAGATACAAGACTCAAGAACTTTTGTGGAGTTGCTTTATAAGTCCATTACCTACGGTAGACATCAGCTGTTCATTCTCTTAGTATCTTCATTTCTCTTCACTCCCACTCCCTACTCCCCTCCTCTCCATGACAGTCAACCACCTTGTACTGTGTAACTCCTTTCCTCTGCATCCTCTCCACCCACACATACCCACACCAATGTACACACACATACCAATACCCAAAGCCTAATGGGCTCCAAGATCAGTCCCTAGTGAGGAAGTCAGCGGAATTCCTATTAGTACAGGGTTGTCCAACTTTCTGCAGTGGTGGGCTAAGCAGTGTAATAGTTATGATGGATGAGAGGCCATATTATCTAGGGCCTACTTGCTTTTTCAATTTTTTTGCCCGAAGCCCAAGGCAATAAAATGCAGTAGTTGAATCTGGTGAGAACTGATTAATTTTTGTTATTGATCAAACAGATAGATAAGATTTAGAAAAAAGTTATGGTCTTCAGCAGAATATTCAGGCACTTTTTTCATATTCCTCCCTAATCAATTACCCCCTCTGCTGTGGGACACACTCTGATGTAGCCCACATGTAGGTAAGGCAGTTTTATAGAAGACTGGAATGATTGACCACATGCTGTAGCAGATGGCTTAGCCTTAACTCATCATCAAATCTGCTTACAGACATATTCTGCACTATATATCATTTCTGACAGGCAGGACACAACCCTGCACCGGGCCAGACCGCAGTCCACAGGCCAAACCTGCTTAAGCAAGTGAGAACATGAAACATGTTTAATGCTTGAAGGGAGGGTGGGCTCAGGTTCCAAGGTGACAGACCTCACCAGAGTGGCAGGATTTTTGGGTAGCTATGCCAGTTATGAGATCTTTGTGGGAGAAGAAAGATGTGTGAGGCCAGAGCTCTTGCTGGAGGTCAGTACCTGCTAAGGCAGTGCTGTATGTGCACAATTTCATACCATTAACGTGAAGTAACTTTGAAGGACTTCTCTCCAAACTAACAGAAAAGGCTATATATGTTTTAGTCGTTTGATAACAGAGAGGCAGTTTTCTAATCAATTCCTAATGCCACAAGCAAACCTGTACGTAAGCCCTAAGCAAAGAGGATTGCATAGCCAGCTATGGAGGCAACCAGTTTATCTGCGTCATCTGCACCCAATCTATGACTACATACAATCTCTTCATTTTCTAAAATAAGTTGGGTAAATTTACAACATGTCATGTTGACAATGTTCATGTTTTTCTTTCAAAACAATAAATCAATTCACTCCAATGAGTCAACTGTTAAAAAGTGTAAACATTTTGGTTTGAACTCATGAATCTACGGCATAAAAACAGCTGTAAATCTAATTATGACGCAAGTGACTAGATTCCTGGCAAAAAGGGACATGCACTCTGAATAGGTCACAAATAGGACTGATAAAAGTTATGCCTTTGCCTACACCATGACGGTGGCAAATGAGCCATGTGTCGCGGTAAAAATTCTGGAAACAAGCCAGAAAATGTTTCTCTTTCATGTTTAAACTTCCTGAAGAAATCCTTTTTATATAGACAGTAAACTTAACCAAAGAATGAGCGTATGGATGGAAATATGACGTTAATTACCAGAAGATAGCAGGAGAATGAAAGGAAAGCTACCATAGGTGAAGATGGAAAGGGGGTAAAGTGTACAAATACATCAAGGCAAGGCCCCTCTGCACATGTTGCCATCTGCACCTTGGCGTACAAGTCAAAGTATCCCAACGTATTTAATGGGACTTAAAATTATATGGTACAGGCCCTATTTTTTATTTAATCCCCTTTTTTTAACCCCTTTTTGCAGTTCAGAACAGTGATATGATGACAGAGTGTGACTGGGTACAGGAATTCAGAAGTTTGAGTAGTAGTCAGAAGAAAGGCATTAAAGCTGTGTATTCAAGATCATGTGACTCCTGTCAGGTGAGAAACAGACAAGTTGACCTTTTACACCTTGGCAGCAGGGCATTGTTCATTACGTTAATAAGTCCCAATAAACCTCTTGTCCTCCAATCCACAGAATCGCTGGATATACAGGTGCAAATAAATATACATACATTTCCAAAGGTGCGAGGTTGCAGAGGGAGGAACAGTTTCCAATGAAGGACAGATAACAAAGTGAGACATTAAATTCAATTACTGGTAGGAACTGGCTTGAACCCACCTACCCAGCGATTCTGCAGGTCCGAGGACAAGAAGTTTATTGGGGCTTATTAATGTAATGTAATGTCCCAGGGTACCGTAATCCATGTACCCAATTTCACAAAAGGCCAAAGTTAATTCCTAATCCTCTCACCCCAAACAGTTCCAATTCTCCAAACAAAAACGTTGTTGTCACATGATCCTCAAGAGCTAATCATGAAATAGAATAGTCACTTAATAAAGTTGGGGAGACTGGATTTCCCCTTTAAGCCCCTCCCACACCTGTCTAAAACTCATGATCCAGACATAGGATGAATATACAAGACCACATTGTACAACCCAAAACACTCTCAAGACAGTTCATACTGTGTAATATGAGCTTCGGTTCTGTGCATTTTGTGTACGTGCTGTCATTCAAAGAGGCTTTGCCAATTGAGAATTTCTGTAGATTACTACAAAAATTGTAGTTTGGCATGAGAGGATTAGGCCTTTAAACCATGTGACAATATTTTGGGGGACCAAATTGTAATTTCCAAGATTGCACTTAATCAAGTTGGGTTCACAGCTATTTTTCCTTGAAACCATTAAAGAAAAGACATTTCTTGTTTCCATATGAAATGGTTATCTTAGCATTACAGTTACGTTACATTACATAACATTACATTACATATTTGGTACAAAGTGAAAGTACCAGGTAAGTGGGTATAGACCAGAGATCTGAAACACTCACTGAGAAGTAAGTGCACCCCTTACCTAGCTAAGGAAGACCTAGTAGGTTGATATATAATGATCGGAGTTGTGTGCGTTACCATTTCTTTCATTCCATTTTCTAAGTTTGTTTTTTTTTTTCAGACATAAACTGAAGTTCAGCCTAAATAACATTGAACTTGAAACAAGCAGCTGTTATACTACACATGTAGCTCCACATCAACAAGGAATGTTTTCCTTTGCTTACTGAAACTTGGTTTGTTTTCAGACAACAAACTACTATTTGGACACAATGAGCTTCTTTACAAATCCAGGGTTAAAATTATACCTTGACAAACAGAGAAAAACAGGACATTAGTCAGTAATGTAAAATTACCAAATCACAGATGTTGATTCCATTTTACATTTGAATTTCATGATGTGGCTTTGGATAAAGTGAAGTACAGTGGCTGTTGAGAAGCTTTCCTGAAGTACATTCACATGTGAAAATTTTACGTCATGTTTCATGGCAGGACTGGACTTATTTGTACATATTACCAAGGGTTTGTACCAGGGGGACTATGGGAAGGCATGAATAGGTACCAGCATTGACATATTGAATTAGTATAATGCTAGTATCTTTTCCTCACAACAGTAGTCTTTTAAAAGCATATTCTGGTGGTTTTAACTAGAGTCTTGAATGAAAGAAAAAATATTCCAAACCGTGCCCTCCGAACCTTGTAGCAGTATCTCCACTCCTTCCTTACTTAACAATATCTTTTTTTAATTATTGGTTAGTTTTGATAAGAAATGCCTGTACTTCTCAACAAGGTAACAGGATGTTATGAATGTCATTGCCTAAGATTCCTTGAATGATTGGATATCTTTTTCTGTAGATCTAGCACAACCTTAAAATAACCTAAAAATACTTGTAGGCTATAGCAAACAATGCTGTTACATATTACTAGCAGCAATAAGAATAATTTTAAAGATACTGAAAGCAATATGAAATTAATGTGCCACAGTGACATCACAGATTCCACACAATGCACTTTATTTGAAGACAAAAATTGCAGCTCTTCAAAAATTAGTATCTTTTGATATGTTAATGATGTACACTTTTTACCTCCCGAGAGAGAAAATTTTTCTGTACATTTTGAAGTCAATGAATTCTGTCTCTCGAGATGAGCTTAAAATGTGACAACTTTGGAGACATAACTGTGTAATTTGAATTTCCCAAATTTCCCTTGTTTGGGAGTCTATCAAATCAGAAACCTCCCTCTTATCACGGAGCTACCATTCTTATTTATGTATAGGCTTAGTCCCACATACCCCGCAATGGTTGGGTTAACCCTGTGCCTACAAAAGGACAAAACCGCAGGTTAACACCGCTTTTTGCAGCATGTATTCTCACGTACCTTGGGTTTGGTTGATTGGGTAGTGCTATCTAGCTACCATAGGAATGAGGTCAAATATTTCACATACCAATTACTGTAAAATTTTAGAAAATACCTGTCATCAGCCCCATAAACACCTGTGACCTTGCTTGGTTAACACAAAATGCTGTGCTTCTGCTTAACCCGCAATTTGAGGTGGATGGAAATTTAAACACCACCCCGGTGTTAACCCCCCTTCCCACATTACTCGTACGTGCCAGGTAATTGTTATGTTTGACCAGTCTAGGTATGCACAGGTATTGTGCCCTGCAATAAGTAGCAACCATGGATGAGTTCCTGACCCAGCAGAAGTCAGAATTTATAACTTACAATTTTAGGTGAGGGAATTTTAACAAAGAATTATAAGGAGGGGGAAGGACGGGAAAATAAATGTGCTCACTTCATAAAGAAGACAAAAATGGAGGATGGATTAGGTTTTATGATACCTCCAGTAGAAAAGAGATCAATCCCACATTGCTGTTAGTTAGATGGTCCTTCCAGTCACATCTAGTAAATTTTACAATTGAAGAGAAAAATGTCACCTGACTCTCAACAGCCAATCATGAAACAGGACAGTCTACTACACACTACTTCAAGTTGGGATGATGGCATTTCCCCTTTAAAGGTGCTGAACACTTCTGGTACATCAAAACAAGTTTGCACTGACAGGTTTAAGACCTTTAAACTTACAACTTTCACACAGACAGGCCCATAGCCAACCAAGGAGGAGGGGGGGGCTAGGAGGGTGAAGTCTCCTGAAATTTTCACCTTCATAGGGACCTTTAAGCTTGCCATTGATTTAATACATTGGTACATTTGCTCCCCCCCCCCCCCCCCCCGTCCAAAGCTTTCTGAACCCCTGAAAAGGTTTTGGCTTCCTTCTTTGCCTTGTCTGGCTATGGGCCTGCAGATAAAAATTATCACCATTGCTTAAGCCCTTCGTTTTGTTCTCTTTCTTTGCTAATTATTCACAGATCAAGCTGAGCCCAAAAGGCATGGAACAGGCCAGCCCACTCCTTCAGAATAACAGGACTTGTATGGCTGAAATGAACCAGATGATGGTCACTTTTCCTGACTACATGAGATCTGACTGTTACGCTATGTACTCTCATTGCGCAATGAGGAAAGGAATCTGCAAATGGTATTCTTCAAAGGATTTCAAAAAATGCAAGAAAGGTTCACATTCAGAGGGGAATGAAAAAACATAAACAGACATTGAAAGATGGGCTGTTCCTTTTTGTTTATAGTAACTGATTGTACAGAGGAATCAGGTATTCATCCCTGAAATACTTGAGAGACAAGTCTGAAGCAATGGGGGTGTCACAGTCAGGGGATAAGCCCCCTCAGGAAAATTTTCTTTTCCCTTTGAAGTTAAAAATGTAAACATATTTTGCACCCATGAAAAGTATTTTGTGTCCTAAAACCATTCCATCCCCCCCCCCCTCTTTAGTACTCTGTAAGGCTATGCAGGCTCATTAGGGGTACATTGTAAACCTCATACTCAAGGTTTAAATTACTTCCATTGTGTTATCATTTATTCTATGAGAAAAAATTGTGCAAAAGTATACTTCTGGCAAAGAAAAAAATATTTGATAGGCAGGCTGTCACTGAATATTGAAACATCACTTCCCTTCCAGGAAGATGGTTTCAGCATTCACGAAACTCACATGGCCAAAAGTTAAGAAGTCGAACAGATAATATGGAAATTTGAGTCCATGTTAAACTAGCAAAAAAAGGAAACCTTTCATGCGCACATCACAATTCAAAACAATCTTTCCTTGTAATTTAAATACTTAAAGCTGGCAATATCGTCCTGCTCTTTAGACATCATCGATTTTGGAGCTAATCATATGTCAACAATTACAAGGTAAAGAAGCCAAATTTTTAACCCATGGCTGACCTCTCTCCTCTCCATTTCAATCAACAATTTGTTGATTCCCCCTCCCACTGCCTCACCCCCCACCCCCATCATTACAGTTCCCATTGCTGTGGCATTTCAGTTTAGTAACTGCTCCTATTAGTAAAACTTCTTAAAATTTCAATCACTAAACTGAAGAAATCCTTGAAGGGCCAGTCCTCTCACCCAAAACTACACTTCTAGTATAGGGTAACAGAAACTCTAAATTGGCTCAGCTTTTTGATTGACAGCTAATTCAAACAATGCAAAGTACCAAAGCTAATATTACACAGCATGAACTGCTCTGAGAATGTTTTGATTATACCCATTGAGCTTTCTATACTCACCCTGAAGAACTGATATTGTGTCTGGATGAGGGTGAATTTCAGACAATTGTGGGAGGGGCTTAAATATGAAAGTTAGGAGAATTAGTAGTGTTTGGGATGAGAGAATTGGGCCTTTAACTTATTTTATATCGACAACTTCGTTGAACCACAATGCAACTTTCTTTCATCCTTTTTTTTCTGTAAAAAATATAGAGAAATAATTGAAACAAGGAAGCACACCATGCATTCAATTGTGCTTCAAAAGAGGTTAAATCAAAATTTCTGGAATTGTACCAAATTTACCCAAAACCTACCTGGCTTTGTGAACCTATTAGCCCTACTTACCTCACCTGTAACTACTATTGGACTGTCTGCAGAATGATCACTGGCAATGAAATCCTTGACTGGTGGCACTGTGCCATCCCCTGCATGTAGCTATCCTAACCCAACCTTGTTTCATCACCAGTGGAATGTGATAGGTTAAACCATTCTCCAATCATAAAATACCAATTACATTATTTTTTTTTTCCATTTCTGATGCACATTACAACGTCTGTTTCAGTATGTTTGGGGGTCTTTGCAGCTTCAAAGTTAGTCCCTCTACCTCATAAGTATGAAAAATTTAAGAGAAGTGAAAACTAGGAATGGTTTATTTGTTCCTCAATGAATAAGATATCAACTGTATACAGCATATGATTTACATGTTCATATAACTTCGTTTTGATTATTTATTTTGACAATTCTGGTCAAAGACTTTGATCACATAACTACAATATGAATCTCATGTTTAAAAACAGTTTTCTGTACTACCTATTCTTTTCAACCTCAGCAACAGGGAATAGGGGCCATTGCCCCCCGTCTGAGCCATGGCTGAGACTGGGGGAAATTTTGAATCATATTCACTGACATGTCTGAATCAAATACACTAATCCTGAAAAAATAATTTTTCATGTAAAGATATTCTAAAGGAAACTCTCAGAGTTTCAGGGGTCCCCCACAGACTTTTCATCCATGGAATCCACCAGGGACCTTAGCAGAAAGTGGCAATTCTTCAAAGCAAAATGTACCTATGCTGAAACTCACCTTGTCAGAAAGACATATGCTAAAACATCACAGCTTTGGGGTCTTTTCTCAGTGCACTCCCTCAGGGGCTTTTCCCCCTAAATCCCATAGGGGCTTTGCCCCTACCAGAGGACTTAGGGCAGGACTATTTGGGACAAACCTTACTTCCCATATCAATGCTGACACTTCAGAACACCTTGGACTGCAGCAAAACTGAATGGGGGAGTGAGAGGTGGTGATCTACTTGTTTAGCTTGCCTCAATTGTCCCATCATTTTCACTGAGGGTTACAAACATCTTGTCGTGCAGGCATTTGTAATTACTCAAGGAAAATGCACAAAAATCCTGGAACCATCAAGAAGGGATTGACCATTGCTAATTACAATTCCCTCACCTGTGCCATCTAGACTACATCCTAAATTACTTTTCAAAATGTATGTTTTTAGTGATGAAACACTATGTAGAGTTTTGGGTATGTGGTACAGGAGAACTTATTTCAAATGTCAAAAGGAACTCAAGATTTCTTGATTTTTTACTTAGTACCCCAAGCAAATTTTTAAAAGGAAATACTTGAGCACCCATTATCTTTCATATCACAGATCATCCTTGATAATTGACATTAACTGGAGCTTGAGTCCTGAAGGCGTATACCGTATTTACTCTATTAAACGCCCCCTCTCTAATAAACGCCCCCCAACTTTTTCGTCACATTGCATAAAGTGAAATTGTTAATTCCAAAGACAATACGTAAAAGGAAAATGAAAAATGAAATAGTCATATCTTGAAGCCACGAAATCTCCTATAAAGTCCCATTTCCTGAAGTAAAAGGCATGTTTCTGCAACTGATTTCTGTTGATATCAATCACGCTATCACATACCGCGAACCTGTACTGCTTCGTTTGCGGTTCGAAAGTGGTACTGTACATACCGTAGGTACACAAATATTCGCTAGCCTATCCGAACAGCCTAACATGAAAATCCAAATACAACACAGGAAAACTGTTTAACAGTGAAATGCTGTGAACGCTTATGTACTGCTAATACGTACGTGCATGGTGCTACTCACGGTAACTATTATGCAATAACCGTATGTACGTGCGTATAGCCGGCCGGTCAGTATAGTAACGTGAGGCCTGGCTGTATACCGTGCACAGCATGCATGCCGCAGGCATGTTAAAATGTCACTTCTGTGTGTAACGTTACATATCAAGATGTCGGCAAAAGTTGATCACACTTGCAAAGTTCAGAGTGCTGTTCGTGGCTACCATATTTATAGGGAAGTTTGGTTACCGATCATTGGGGAGGAGCTCAGAGCTGATGTGAAGCTGACAACCAAATGGACAAATATGCCATAGCAGTTTATCAGAAGGGCTCAGATAAGAAACAAGTTGTGGGGCACTTGCCTAAAAAAAGTCACGTAAATTTGACTCTAATAAATGCCCCCCTTAACGAAAATTTCACGCCCCCGGGGCGTTTAATAGAGTAAATACGGTAACCTTTATGAACATGAAATAATAGAATCATTCAAAATATGCAGCATGGTTCTTTTCAACTTGAGAAATTTAACCCAATGCATGGTCAAGTGGTTAAAGCATTCGACTTGCAGCCTATCAAATGACAGTGAGCAGGGCTGCCAACTTGGGGAATGCTGGCAGAAAAGAGCTGTGGTGGAGAGACCTGCCTGAAGGACCCTGGTGAGGTCCAGTTTACCAAGCGGTAGACTTTGAGAAGTTTCAGGTACAAAGGGATAGATTTTAAGAAGTTTCAGGTACTGCTTGTCTGGAGGACTTTTGAGACCTCAGTTCCATGCCAAAATCCAGGGTGCTAATCTTTCAATGAAACTGTGTCATGAATACGATAACATCTTATTCAAACTCTAAAAGGCATATTCCGGTGGCTTTCCTACTAGAATCTCTAATGAAATAAAAAAAATATATATATTCCAGAACTTGTAGGGAGGTCGTGTCCAAAAACGGAACTTACTGCCATTGAGCTTGGTGCTAAGGGGAAAACAAGCCAGTGAGCAATAACTGGAAAAAAGCTGTCCATTGCTGGCTTGAATTGAATCAATTTGGTTGAAAACTGGGCCGTAGAACTCCATCTAAACGTAATCCAGAACATGTCCTCCAAAGCCTGGGTCAATACCTTTCTCCTAACTCAAGATACCTTATTTTGAGGACTTAGTCATTTTTGTTGAAAAATACCTTCACTTTTCCACAAAGTTACAGAACGTTATGTAATATAGGCACATTGCCTCCAATTCCTTTTGTTTGTGTCTCTATAACTGAATGTCCAGTTTGCCCTTCAAATTTGATAGTGTCAGAATGTTTGCATATCTTTTCTTGTAGATCTGGCACAACCCTACACTACTCCTGTAGGGTACAGCAAAAAGCATCAAAATTAAAAATAAATTGAATGTAACATCAAATTAATGTCGATATCCCAGATTTCCCACGATACATTGTACCTCAAGAAACAATTGCATTTCTTTGAAAATTAGTATGTCTCAAATGCCAGTTATGTATATGCTATTGAGATTGAATTTTTGCCTCCCTAAAGAGAAAACTTTTCTGCCTATTTTCAAGACTATAAATTTGGCCTCTGGCAAATCCCTTCATATACAATCAATTTTCAATGCAAGCATCGTATTTTTAAAATACCTCGCAATTTTCCTTGTCTTTCTTTTTTTATCAATACAATTACCAGTTGTGGTAGTACTTCTGGCTTAGCCAACATCTTTACCCAAACAATTTATTGCAATCAGAGAGTTGTGAATGACAACAATAAACTGGATAAATTGGCAGCCAAAATGTCCATTTGAAAAAAGGACCGTGATCAATAAAAAATATTTGGATTTATGCCACACCCCTTGCTTTTGTCCCTTGCCCCTTACCCTGAAACCAGTCTGAGTTGCCATTTTATGTCAAATAAGTGATCCTATACCTGCAGAAATTTTCCAAGCATCTGTGGTAAATTTTGCGGACAGTCCGGAAAAAAAGATGCCTTTTTCATCTGCAGTTTCCTGAGACTTCTTTATGAAAAAATATTTTAATATTTGGGGTTACAGAAATATGGAAAACTTGCATAACTATTATTTTTGGTGGAATGACGAGGGCCCTAACCCTATCCAGATTTTAATTGCTTGAGTGGACGTGAAATTATTATTGTTGGGACAGTAATCAAAAGTTAAGGATAATGGGGCTCCATTGTGTCAGTAACTACTATGCTATTTGGCAGCCAGTGTATTAAAATCATTCAATTGTAGGGAAGCTAGAAGTACCGTACTACAATCAGAGAGTTGCAATTGACAAAAAAGACCTGGATAAATTGTCAGCTGCAGATGCCCATTTGGACTGTGTTCTCCAAAAGATTTGGATTTATGCCCCACTCCTTGCTCCTTGCCATTTAGCCCAAAACTGGCCTCAGGTGCAGTGCACATATTAAATGAGTGACTTCTGAACACAACAAATATTTCTAGGATAATAGCAGGCACATATTTGACACTGTAGAAAAGCAGCTACAAGGCATACGGATCTTTATGACCAACGGATATCAATTAAAATCTTCCATCCGATCAAATTAGTTGATCCCGATATCCTTTTTCTTGAAGTATACCTTTCCCTTTCCTGTCAAATAAAATATGCAAGAATACCCTCATATCAGTCTAATAACTGACCCATGTTATCACTATTACACATCAGAGCAAAAGGACAAAAAAAAGGACAAATATTCAAAGGGGACAAGAAATAAAATACTCGTCATGTGGGGGCTTTTCACAGCATGTTTCTTTCATATCCTGTCTTTTCTGCAAAGTTTATGCCCTTCTTTCCTCCAAAAACTTTAAAATTCATTTCATCATGCTCTAGTTCTTAAAGCAGGAAATATCATGTACAATGTGAAAAAAGATAAAATCAATTCTCCCATGACCTCTTCAAATCTCATATTTCCTGACAGTATTTATAAACTGCTTGAAATTCCGTTCATCACATCACCGATATTATTTCCAAAAGCATGTACTGTTGAAAGCAGGAGGCATGTTTCATTGCTGGGAGATTGTCATTCACCCAGAGACCAAATATGACAACTTCTGGAACAGGAATTTTTCATAAATTCTCAGGATTTTGTAAAATTTCTCAAGCTATCACTTCACAACAGTTACCAAGCAACCAAGTCAACACAATGTTTTAGTAAAACGACAGAATAAAGCGACACTTTTGTCATCAAAGTTTAATTTTGTGCAATCACCTGATATCAAAAGCTCAGTTCTATCCAATGCAAGCAATACAATCTTCAAGCAATAATTTCTTTCAAATGTGTCAACAGGGATGGCAGATAACAATTCTGCTTTTGAATATCACAACAACCAGGTGGGAACAGGTGAGAACAACGAAAATTTGCCAAAGGATCTGTCTAAGCATGACTCACACCAGGATTTGACAGACATAGGGGGTGTTCCCACTTAAGAACGACCAGGCGATCAGATCCTGTTCAGACCCCAGGCAGGTGATCAATTCGCAAGTGGGAATGCTCTCTTTCCCTAGATCAGATGCAGAGAGCTTGATTGCCCCTTCCAGGAGGATCAGACCTTACACAGGTAATCAAGCAAATGACTGGGAACTACCGGGGATCAAGGTGACCCGAGATTAATGATGTACTTCCTCAGCGAAACTCTTCACACCACACAAACTTGTGTAAACAAACCTGACCTGCACATGAAATCTCAATGAAACAACTTCCTGTTACTTGAACTGGAGGAGGAGATCAGATGTTACACAGGCGATCAAATGGGAACACTCTTGCGGTTGGTCACAAAATTTTCCAGTTGATTGAGCTTGGGGCGATCGGCATACTGGGATCAAGTGGGAACACCCTAACAGGGGCAAGCAACTTGATGCCCCACCAAAAACAATGACTTACAGAAAGGACAAGGGGGGGCATGGTGTTTTGCTTCTTTTTTTCTTCTTCTTCTTCTTCTTTTTTTTACAGTATTAAATCAAAATTTGGGTTTATACTGGAGAATCTGTCTCTCTTGTAATCAAAATCAACAAATTTGTCAGGGGAATGAAACTAATTGTGGTTTATCTCTCACTGTTCAGATTACGACTTCCTAACAAAATTTAATCATCATCCCTGACGGTAGGCATGCCTCAACCACACATCCCTCACAGCCACCCTGCTCAGAATTTTTGACATACTGGAAAGTCTCGGTGTATGTGAGTGAACCCACTCTGCCTAGCTGCTTTTTTAAAGGTCAAATGCAGTCATCCCAATTTGAACAAGTATAGTAGTCTATACTAGTTTGTGAATGGCTCTTGACAATCATGTGATGATGTGTTTTTCACTGAATTGTGAAATTAACAAGTAGTAATATCTTGTTTAACCTTGAATGTTGAATGTTTAAGCCTTAAAATATTCTGAAACTTCTTGGAAGAAAAATAACAGAAAAAAATATCAAAATTTAGTAGTTGTTTCAAAATAATTTTGGGGCAACTGCCTCTTGACCTTTAAAGGTAAAGAGCAGTCCCCCAAAACTTATTTTGAAGAAAAAGCTAAATAACTCAATTTTCATCTTATTTCTCTTCAAAGTATCTGTAATTACATTTTATGACTTTACTATTGCATATTTAAGGTAAACCAAGCAGTTATTTCTGATAAATTTCACATTTGAAGAGAAAAAACATTGTCACATAACTCCCAACAGCCAATCATGAAACGGAACAGTCTACTACACTTCTTCAATTTGGGATCACTGCTCCTGCCCTTTAAGCACTTATTGTCAACATGAGCCAAGCTGCAGCTCCCTCAGCCAAGCCTGTGGCAGCTACAGTCATCATCATGCTTTGTTACTACACCCATTAAAATACCAGACCAGCTTAATCTTGCTATCGTAGTGTGAACAGCAAGAACTGTATATCTGATCACGGGGCCATAGACGAATCCGGACAGTTTGTGATGGTCTGATTTTGGTCGGCCATCACTGGGGTCCATCACCTTTAATCTTTTAATTTCCTTCCTTACCTGTTCCATGGATGGTTGTACACTGAAGTGTATCTTGATTTTTTCAACTTCACTGAATATGAGTATTTGAATTTCACATATACAATAAATGAAGACGATTTAAGGCTGATGGACCCCACTAATGGCTGCCTACAGTCACTAAAAACAAGCGCTAATCGGATTCGTCTATATGGATCCATATTCAGTAATAACCCTATGGTCTGGGGCAGCTGCAGCTGATGGTTTTGACATGTTGACTGAATACCAAGCCTCTCAGGACTACTTTTGCCAAAAGATACAAGTAATAAAGCTTCTGTAAAAGTATATTGCATAAAAGGGAGCAATATATTAACAAATTCAAACCCCTGCAAAGATTTTTTTGACAGATGGACCAAAGGTCCTTTTTATGGTTAGGATAGATCAACATAAATTCCCTAAGCGAAATAGAAAAAAAAAGTAATGTGGATAGGAGCTTCAAAATGATTTGTGAATTGGAAAAATTGTTCAACTGACTTTTACAGTCCAAGGGTAAATGAAAGAAAATTTCATAAAAATGTGACAATTACAGAATAGTTTTTGTCTGCTATATGTGCAACAAAAATGAAAGGTAATACCTTTATTGGAACATTGCAGTGTGAGGATATATACTTTGTGACCAATGATGTAACAGAATTAGATCACATGACTTATCGACAGTCTTTGGAAGATAAAAAAAAGGCTACCTGTGATGTGTAAGGATGGACTACCTTTTTCAAACACTGTATCATATCATACACAATCAGGTCCATAGCCTCTCCCTAACAAAACTTTGTACACTTTTGATGCCCCCCAAAAAATTTGCCCCCCACCCCCTCAGAAAAGCATTGGCTCCCCCTTCCGTGCCTTGTCTGGCTACGGCTTGCATGCAGTGTGAAGTGGTCCTATGGGTTACGATTATCTGTTCTCTTAACGTGCTGAAATTCTGTTTACTCATTACATCCTCCTTTATACATGGGATTTGCCCTTTAACCCTTTACTGTTGTGCTCCGATCGGGGCATATTTGCGCACCTCGGGAGTGGGCGGAAAAGCGGACGTAGCCCACCCCGCATCGGCTTCTGTAGGCCATTGCCCCCGTGACCTTAAACTATTGTCTCTCTCGTTGTTGTGGCCAAATTTTCGGGTAGCTACTCGCAGTTTCGAGCTCCGCGTGAAACAGTAAAGATGGGTGACAGCCGAGCTCTCCGCATGGGTCCAAAAGGACACAAACAACGGTAAAGGTTTAATGCAACTCCTAGTTTTCAGACTAAGCACCCCTCAGCACTTGCTCCTGAGCAGTGTTATAGCAGAAACCATGGAAACTGGGAATTGAGGGGAGCTTTAGCTCCCCCTTTTTCTTCTGTAGGCATTTTTGACCACCTACATTGCTATTATATCTTGAACATTTTGGGAAGTTTTGGTCATTAGCCCCCCCCCAAAAAAAAATTTGTTCCACATGCCCATGCATTGTACAAGAGTAATACTCTATACAGCATCATAATCAGTTTGTCAGCTCTTTCCTTTCTGAACTAGCTGCCCTAAATTATGTCAGAATACAAAGTCAGTCCTCTGTTTTAAATTTTCTGTTCAGCAGTTGATTTATTTGTGCAGATTGTAGGCTACAAATCCTCCACAAAAATACAAGGGACAATGCTGAAGTTTCAGGACACCTTGGGCTGCTAAAACATTGAATGGGGGATTGGGGGATGATGATCTGTTCATTGCTTGTTTCCCGTACTTTGTCCCATTATTTTAGTTGAGGATTGTGGCTGTCAATTAATCATTGTTACTAAATCTGGAGTGATCTTCCAAATGATATTATGATTATGATTTCCAGATCTTATGCAACTTTCAAAGGCAAAGTCAAATCTCATGTGATAGGCAATTACTCTGCCTAAGCTTTGGCCGAATTGGACCCCCCCCCCTCCCGCCTTATTTGCCTAGTTCCTTCTGGCTTTCATACATGTTAGGGGAGGAGTCATTTATCTAACTGGCGGTTATGGCCAAGTCACTTATGTATTTCCTTTGCCCACATGCCCATACTGGCCAGTTAGACAAAAGACTCTCCCCTTAGTTGTTGGAGAAATTAAAAAACGTTTTAATTTTTATTGCAGAAAATGTTAACATTCTGGAATTCATTCGAAGGAAATTAAAAATGTTTGAAACCTAATTGAGGAGAGTTGGAAAGATTGGATTTTGTATTCAAGAATCTGCCCAACTGAAAAACAAATCCAGCAGAGAGTACGTCAAGGCTACATATTTCAGTGTACACACTAGTAAGGCACACACCAAAAATTAAGGCTTCCTACTCATGAGGGTAACACCCTACCTGCCATGCATGCTGCCAAAATTACCCCAGAGAACTTCTGAGGAGGGCATAAACCAAACAAAAACCCTCTAAAATATTTGCCAACAAAAAAAAAAAAACACAAAAAATACAAATAGTTCTCATGGAACACCAAACGAAACCTGTAAAATCTGCAGGAATGGCCATTTTTCCACAGGTAAAGAGCAGTCCCCCAAAACTTATTTTGAAGAAAAAGTTAAATAACACAGTTTTCGCCCTATTTCTCTTCAAAGTATATTTACATTTTATGCATCAAAGTATCATTACATTTTATGACTTTACTATTGCATATTCAAGGTTAAACCAAACAGTTATTTCTGGTGAATTTCACATTTGAAGATAAAAAACATTGTCACATCATCATGACTCCCAACAGCCAATCATGAAACTGGACAGTCTACTACAATACTTTAATTTGGGATGACTGCTCTTGCTTGCCCCATACGGGAACAATTCTCGTGATTTTGTTCACACAAAAACCTATCACGCAACAGATACCGGATGCATCGTCGAATGTAAACAAAGATTTAGACGGCACCATTATTTTCATAGGTATCGCGTAGCGTGCGTGTACATTGACGCGAACAGATGTATTGTTGTTGTTACTGTGTTATATTCATCCTATTGTAAAAAAAGCATGTGTAACAACTGGAAGACATTACTAAGGATAAACTCACTGTTTTGAACGCTGGTACAGAACGCTATAAGCAGCAGTATGCTGTAAAACGCCTGTCGATTGTAGTACGCAGGGTATAGATCTACTAGCATGATGCCATTTTTATAAACTGTTATGAATAGCAGTAAAAACAGTCCATGGTTTAAGGTAAATAAAATGGACTACACGAAACTACTAAGAGCGACGTAGTTTTTGTTTTGTATTAGTAATAGTATAGACCTAACTTAAAGTTAGGCGTCATCTGCTTGAGTCTCCATGCACAGCTTTTTAAAATCGTATTTTTTTCAGAACGGTTACCCATTGTTCGACACAGTCTTCGGTTTCTACTAGACTGCAACTTCCACGATACAAAAAATATTTCAAAGTAATACAAGTGAGCCAATTTGTCTGAAAATGGTATAGCTTAACACAGTAACTCATATCGAAAACAAGGTATTTGACGTGTGTTGTTGGCTATGTGTGAGAACCCCTACAAGTTACAATGGAACGGCCAATGACGTCATAGCAAATTCAATAGAGAAGTAAAGAAAAGAGGTAAATGTCTTAAACTTTTTCTCATTTGTCTTGAAAAAGTACGGTACTTAGTTTACTCCAATCAAATTGAGTCTTTGAAATATGGTAATGAACAAAATAGACTTACAAAGTTCATTTGAAATAGTACAGAACAGCATACCGATCGCAAGTTAAAAGGAGTTTTTTGGAAGGGCTTGAAGATTTTGAGCTACTTCTCTATTGTAAATTTTTAAAAATCAGTTTTTTCAAACATGAAAGTATGGCATTTTATATTTACATAGAGTTATGAAAGAAATGTAAATAGACTCAAAACAAGTTAATCCTCACTAAAGCGATTGAAATAAGAAGATATTTGTAACAGAAGTTTAGATATGACCTGTTTTATAACATGAACCTTGAATTTTCACAGCTGGTTTTACACACTAACTTGTCGCTACATGTGGCAGCTTGTGTGAACCAATCGTTCCCATATGTTTAACACCAGGCCCTCTGAGAAGGCAATTTTTTTTTTGTTATCAAATATTTCTTTTCTCTTTATAGTTTATTTTACTCCATTACAGGAGTTAAAATTTGTAATTTATTTAAAAAAGCATGTGGACTGACATAAAAATTACATCTTTACCATCAGAAAAATCATGCAACAAAAATTAATTCATCTGGAACAAATTGAAGAACATACATGTATGCAGAAGTAGTTGACTGTAACAATTTTACCGTCATGGTTATTATTACCTTCATCAGATGTTGTACAATGACCTAGTGACCCCATTCTTCCTGTCACAATTACTATTCTGTTGTGGACTCATATCCTTCTTTCTCTGTATCGCTGTTTTGGAGTCAAACAATTTCCCCAGTTTTTCAGCAGTGCATAGTCTCTTACATTCATGGCACAGAACAATTAGCCAGTACCACAAAGCCTACTGCAGTTGTGTAACTGATAAATTGACAAACTTTTTACAATCGCTGATATACGAGCAGCAGTGCCAGAAGGTGACATCAACAGATCACACTGGGTCTTAATTTGGAGAGCTTTGAAGTGAATCTAAGGGCATAGCATCTGATACAAGTTAACACTTTGGAGGAACCTGTATTGAGGTAGGTTCAACGTTTCGGGTTGTTCCAACCAGGTGCATCTCCAGTGGGTAAGTTAAAGGGCCAAACCTCTCACTCCAAAACTGCAATTCTTGTAGAGGTTAACAGAAATTCTCAATTGGCTCAGCTCTTTGATTGACAGCTAATTCAAACTTGAAAAATTCAGAGTATCAAAGCTTATATAACACAGCATGAACTGTACTGAGAGTGTTTTGATCATACACATTGAGCTTTTCTTTACTCACCCTGAAGCAATAAACTGAGATTGTGTCTGGATGAGGATGGATTTCAGACAATTGTTGGAGGAGCTTAAGTAAGAAGGTTACGCGAATTGGTACTGTTTGGAGTGAGAAAATTGGGCCTTTTAACATCCATCCCCTGGAATTTCTTACAAAATCCTGGGGCATATCTTCCCCTCTCATCTGAGCCCTTTTTGAGCACTACCAGGTTCAAATTTCAAAGTCAATTTTCAAGTCAAATAATGGCAAATACTTCAAAAAGAGGAAGCTACTGTCGTGCATGATGCTCCACATACATAATTGTATACTTCAACTGGAAACAATCCAGTACCCATCACAACCGGAGAAAGGTGGTAGGCACCACTAAAACCTACAGGTTTTGAGGGGAGGTGTAAAACACTATTTTTAAAGGGCAGCACTCATCCCAAATTGAAGAAGTGTAGTAGACTGTCCAGTTTCATGATGGGCTGTTGGGAGTCATGTGACAATGTTTTTTCTCTTCAAATGTGAAATCTACCAGAAATAACTGCTTGGTTTACCTTGAATATGCAATAGTAAAGTCATAAAATGTAATGAAAGATACTTTGAAGAGAAATAAGATGAAAATTGTGTTATTTAGCTTTTTCTTCAAAATAAGTTTTGGGGGACTGCCCTTTACCTTTAATCCAGATCTACATTTGGTTCACCTGCCCAAGGCCAATGTCCTGCTGGATGCACTAGACTACTCAATGACATAGCTCACATTTTCATGATCTTCAAAATCTTAGTAGTTACCACCAACAGTAATTACATTTACCTAGCTATTACAAAATATATATATACAAAATATATCTAAGTTGATGTACAAACCTCTTTAAGTACGAGTTATTTAATTGTTTAGATGGAACTTAAAGGGAAATATTGAATTTGATTTACATAAAAAAATAAAAAAAATCACATCTTTAAAACTAACCTTTATGAACATGAAATAATAGAATCATTCAAAATAAGCAGCATGGTTCTTTTCAATTTGAGAAATTTAACCCAATGCATGGCCAAGTGGTTAGAGCATTCGACTTGCAGCCTATCAAATGACAGTGAGCAGGGCTGCCAACTTGGGGAATGCTGACGGAAAAGAGCTGTGGTGGAGAGACCTGCCTGAAAGACCCTGGTGGGGTCCAGTTTACCAAGTGATAGACTTCGAGAAGTTTCAGGTACAAAGGGATAGATTTTGAGAAGTTTCAGGTACTGCTTGTCTGGAGGACTTTTGAGACCTCAGTTCCATGCCTACCAATCCATCAGATTTCAAAGCCCATCATTATAACATTGAGGACCTCAGCCATGATTCATAAAGTTCTCTTTAATAAGCATACATTTACATAACCAGCACTTTCTTCAACATCACTGTCCAAAATGTTGCTCAAGGATAATTTGTTCATGTAAACTTCCAAAAATTCAAATGATGTAATCCTTCTTCTAATGCATAAGCTTTATGATGAAGTAATTGCTTTACTTTGAATTCCATGTTCGTACATTTTGGGTTTCGATGATAATCAGAGAAACCAATGCATTCATGATGGCATGTATGCATATATAGGTGTGTGTATGTGTGTGCATTTGTGACTGTTGGTTAACACAATATAAGAATATAGGAATGCCTGACAGTTTTCGAACTTGGTACATAGATGCACCATATTGAGAGGAAGAACCCTAGGCTGTTTTTGGTGGAGGTCAAACTTGACAACAAGATATCTCAAGACAGGAAACCTGGATAGGTTGCATATTTGGTATCTGGATGCATTATGGTCAGAAAATGCTCTCTAATGTTTTTGGTGGAGGTCAAAGGTCATTTGAGGTCCCCAGGTGGGTCAAAGTCTGAAAATCTCATTATCACGATATCCCAAGGAAACTTGGATAGATTTCATATTTGGTACATGGATGTGTTATGGTCAGGATACGGTCCCTATCATTTTTGGTGGAGGTCAAAGGTCTTCTGAGATCACTAGGGAGGGGGTGTCAAAGTCTGAAAATCTCCTTAACAGGATATCTCAAGATAGGATTAAACTTGGATAGATTTCATAATTGGTATGTGAGTACATCATGGTCAGGAAATGGTCCCTAGAGTTTCTGGTGGAGGCCAAAGGTCATCTGGGGTCAGCAGGGGGTCAAAGTCTGAAAATCTCCTTAATGCAATATCTCAAGTTAGTAAACATGGATAGATTTCATATTTGGTATGAAGATGCTTATGGTCAGGAAATGGTCAATATATTGTTTTTGGTAGAGGTCATCATCTGGATCACCAGGGTCAAAGTCTGAAAATCTTGTTAACACGATATGTGTCAGGATAGGAAACTTGGATAAATTCCATATTTGGTATGTGGATGTCTTATGGTCAGAAGATGGTCCCTTTAATTTTTGGTGGAGGTCAAAGGTCATCTAGGGTCACTGGGGGTCAAAGTCTGAAAATCTTGTTAAAACCAGAAAGCCAAAAGGCTTAGTGATTCCTTGCTGCTGAAATGTAAGGCCTTTTTTCACATTGACATTGCTTTGCAATGTTTTTCAATTAACAGGGCTCCATAATGTGCCCACAAAGTACACGTGCAAGGCATCCAATCTTCCTACATTGAGATCCCCCTTGCCTGTCGTGAACCCAAATGACATTTTGACCTCCACCAAAAACTTCTGGGACCATGTATTCACTAGGTGCAATCTACATGACAAGTAACTGTGTAGGAAAGCTTGTCAGGCTTTGAACATGCTGACTCCAAATGAACTTTGACCTTTGGGAAAATCAATAGGGATCATCTAATAAATATGACCAATCCACACATTAAATATGAGCAGTCACATGTACCGTTCTTGAGAGTACCATGTTTACGGAGTTTTGACCTTTTGACCTCTCATGACCCCAAATGACCTTTGACCTCCACCAAAAACAATAGGGAACATCTACTCAATATGGCCAACACACTCGCCAAATATGAGCACAGTCACATGTACCGTTCTTGAGATATTGTGTTTACGAAGTTTTGACCTTTTGACCTCTCATGACCCCAAATGACCTTTGACCTCCACGAAAATCGATAGGGATCATCTACTCAATATGACCAACCCACCCACCAAATATGAGCATAGTCACATGTACGGTTCTCGAGATATCGTGTTTACGAAGTTTTGACCTTTTGACCTCTGGTGACCCCAAATGACCATTGATCTCCACGAAAATCGATAGGGGTCATCTACTCAATATGGCCAATGCACACACCAAATATGAGATTAGTCACACTTACCCTTCTTGAGATACCGTGTTTACAAGCAATTTCTAAGGAATTTACCTATTGACCTCTCGTGACCCCAAATGACCTTTGACCTCCACGAAAATCGATAGGGATCTTCTACTCAATATGACCAACCCACACACCAAATATGAGCATAGTCACATGTACCGTTCTCGAGTTATCGTGTTTACAAGGTTTTGACCTTTTGACCTCTCTTGACCCCAAATGACCTTTGATCTCCACCAAAAACAATAGGGAACATCTACTCAATATGACCAACCAACACACCAAACATGAGCATAGTCACATGTACCGTTCTGAAGTTATCATGTTTACGAAGTTTTGAAATTTTGACCTCTGGCGACCCCAAATGACCATTGATCTCCACGAAAATCGATAGGGGTCATCTACTCAATATGGCCAACCCACACACCAAATATGAGATTAGTCACACTTACCCTTCTTGAGATACCGTGTTTACAAGCAATTTCTAAGGAATTTACCTATTGACCTCTCGTGACCCCAAATGACCTTTGACCTCCACGAAAATCGATAGGGATCTTCTACTCAATATGACCAACCCACAGACCAAATATGAGCATAGTCACATGTACCGTTCTCGAGTTATCGTGTTTATGAAGTTTTGACCTTTTGACCTCTCTTGACCCCAAATGACCTTTGATCTCCACCAAAAACAATAGGGAACATCTACTCAATATGACCAACCAACACACCAAACATGAGCATAGTCACATGTACCGTTCTGAAGTTATCATGTTTACGAAGTTTTGACCTTTTGACCTCTGGTGACCCCAAATGACCTTTGATCTCCACCAAAAACAATAGGGATCATCTACTCAATATGGCCAACCCAAACACCAAATATGAGATTAGTCACACTTACCCTTCTTGAGATACCGTGTTTACAAGCAATTTCTAAGGAATTTACCTATTGACCTCTCGTGACCCCAAATGACCTTTGACCTCCACGAAAATCGATAGGGATCATTTACTCAATATGACCAACCCACACACCAAATACGAGCAGAGTCACATGTACCGTTCTAAAGTTACCGTGTTTACGAAGTTTTGACCTTTTGACCTCTGGTGACCCCAAATGACCTTTGATCTCCACTAAAAACAATAGGGATCATCTACTCAATATGGCCAACCCACACACCAAATATGAGATTAGTCACACTTACCCTTCTTGAGATACCGTGTTTACAAGCAATTTCTAAGGAATTTACCTATTGACCTCTCGTGACCCCAAATGACCTTTGACCTCCACGAAAATCGATAGGGACCATCTACTTAATATGACCAATCCACACACCAAATATGAGCATAGTCACATGTACCGTTCTCGAGATATCGTGTTTACAAGGTTTTGACCTTTTGACCTCTGGTGACCCCAAATGACCTTTGATCTCCACCAAAAACAATAGGGACCATCTACTCAATATGACCAACCTACACACCAAATACGAGGTTAGTCACACTTACCCTTCTTGAGATATCGTGTTTACAAGCCAAAGCGTCACATACACACACACACACACACACACACACACACATACACACGACATCACCATCGCATAGATTCCTTGCCTGCCTTCGGCAAGGAATCAAAAATCATTATATCTCAAAATGGCAAACTTGAATGTGTTATGGTCAGAAGATGGACGCTAAAAACACTATCAGCACAGTTCATGCTGTCTAAGCTCTGATACTCTGCATTGATCAAACTACTGTAGCTTCCAATCAAAAAGCTGAGACAGTAAGGAATTTTTGTAGACTACTACAATAATTATAGTTTGGGGGGGGGAGAGGACGGGCCTGTTAAACTGGGCAATGATAACTTCTTTCAAACTAGGTGATACTTCAACGTCACAAAACCTGCACAGATACTGAATGGCTTGTTTGTTTGCTTTTCAACTGTCCATTGCTGAGTGGCATTTTCCATGGGGGATTTTATACATATTTTCACAAATATAATTTTAACCAATTTTACTGCATCAAACTTTCTTTTGATACTTATTTGTCCCCAGAGCTCATTTGTAGTACACCACAGTGTTAACACTATAAAATTGGTTTCTTCAAATGTATACTTGTCCACTAAAGATGAGTTGATCAAGAAAGTAGTGTTTGTCTTGTGTTTGCCGGATTAATTCTTAAAACCAACTTAAGGACAAACAAACTTGTCAAGCTTTCATATGGGCAAATTTTCTCATGTTCCCTTTAATGACATGCCCAATCGATGTCCTATAGGCTATAGCATAAACTTAATAAAAAAGTTCAAAAGTGATCTCAAGTAAGGTTGAACTAAGTTCAAGTTCCATTCCAAATACAGTTTAAATACGTTCGAATCATACCTTCATTAATTGCCTTTCATGACAAGTGAATAACATGGGGGAGGAGGGGGTGGAGGGGGGTGGGGGGCATTGAGCACGGAACTACCATCAAAGCCTGCACTTCTAGGTATATCACATTGTCTGGAACTAGCCTTGATTTCACCTCAAAATCAATTTGTCAATCATGTTACAAGCTAAATTCACTGATTGGTCCAAAAATCTCAAGAAAAAATTACCATTTTTGCTTCTGTCCTATTCGACTAAGTTCTGAGTTGTGAGATATTTCACCTAAAAAAATATCCATATCTTTCATCAATCCTTATAATAGTTCACCATTTTGATTTCCTGTTGTAAAGAGCATCAAGTGATTTGCACTTGAGCCAAAGTTTTTAATAGTTCCATACACCCCCATATGCAACAGCCAACATCATGCTGATGTCTCTGTATTTCTCTGAAACATTAAACACTGTTTATGTTCCCAGGGGAACATCCTTTAATGAAGACATTAACTGAAATTTTAAACTGTCAGAGAGAAACCTTTCAGGTAATGCACGTAAGACAGAGAACTGCAGAGTTCAACGACACTGGATTCAAAACATATTTCTATTGATCTTACATTTTAGGATCCACCCTTTAATATAGTGCCAAGATCTGAATACCACTGACATCATTCAAATCATTAACATCATGGAAGATACTTGGAAGATTCATTTGTGATGAAAATTCTAGTTTTTTTTTTTTTCTCAGCACAAATTTGGGACATTTTTTTTTCTATGCCTTATAGGGGCTAACTGAGTTTATATTGATAACTTAATGCAGTAGCGTGATTAAAGGGGGGGCACAGGCCCCCCCCACCTCAGGGAAAATCACTCTGTCGGAGGATTCACGGGTTCGAGGAAGAGGAAAAGTTTCAGGAGACACACTGAGCATTCACACCTTAACCAGGAAAATGGTTGTCAAAGCAAACAAAAAACAAAAAAAACAAACAAAGGTGCTCGAAAATTTGGATAGCACGAGTATGGCGACATGCACATTGGTCGCAAAGTACTGGAGTGCAGAAAAGCAAAACAAGAAAATAAAAGGTCATCAAAATCCATTCGTTGTAGTTGGGGGGATCACAGGTTGTGCCCCCCCCCCACCTTCGAAATCCTGCCAACGCCACTGACTTAATGCGAGTGTTAAAGGGCCACTGCAGCATGACAATGCTCATACTCAGCATGATTAGTCCAGTTTTATATCCAAGAGTTAAAGAAAAAGTTAAAATTTTGAATTAAGTGGTGTCCTAACTTGTAACTGATTTGTGAATCATTTGATAAACAGAATTGAATTAGCATTCAGTACACAGCTCTTAAAACAATTATTCATAGGATGTGGGGATTGTCTAGGTTTGGCCATTTTTAATTGAAGAAAATTAACAGGTTTCGAAAAATTTATTGAATTTCATGAACTAAACAATGAGCCACTTTAATTACACATTTTCTGTCTTAAATTATGTCAACATCATATAACTGGTTTTGGCATCTTAGGTCTACTAAGAAGAGATGTTGAAAATTTCAAGTTGCAAGGGTTATCTGGGTAAATTTTGCTTAACCCTTCAGTGCAAACCTTTTATTGTAAAATCTGAGGAGGTCACCCCTGTGGCTGAAGTTAATTGCAGTTGCTACATTAATTCAGAAATGTTTTCACAAAACTGAAACTTCCAAATATTTTCTTTAAAGGCCCAATTCTCTCATCCCAAACAATACCAATTCTCCTAGCCTTCTCACTTACGTCCCTCCCACAATGGTATAAAATTCATCCTCATCCAGACACAATCTCAGTTTATTTCTTAAGGGTGAGTATAGAAAAGCTCAATGTGTATAAACAAAACACTCTCACTGAGTCAGTGGCATCACAAGGGGGGTCAGGGAGGGGCAGCGAGGGGCAGCTGCACCCCCCTACCTTTCCAGGGGAGGCAAAATATGGGTTTGCTTGGAAAGAAATTTTGTGGCCAGAATAGGAGATGTCAGATATTTGAGAGAAAGTGGAGGAAAAAATAATGAGCAGCATTAGCCCCTTTGACAAACTGGACATAGACTGACATCAAACACGGGCAATTGTTCAGCATGGGTCTGCAAGTTGAGTCTTCTGCACCCCCCTACACCCACCTGTTGTGATCCCACTGCACTGAGTACAGTTCATGCTGTGTGATATAGGCTTTGGTACTCTGCATTGTTTGAATTAGCAATCAATCAAAGAGCTGATCCAATTGAGAGTTTCTGTTACCCCACACAAGAAGTGTAGTTCCAGGTGAGAGGATTGGCCCTTTAAGAGATAGGGATTGCATGGGTGTGTGATTCTCTCCTTTTTCATAGGATGGAAGTATAGCATCTGAAAGCAAATTTAAATAAGTACATGTAGTGACGCCACGTAAATTTAAGACTTGGAGGGAAAACTAAGGCCAAAGGACAAAGTTGGGAGGCCAAAATTTTTAGGTGAAGCATGAAACTGACCCTAGTATAGTGCCCATTCCTGGAAGGTGATGTGTATCACTGATGACAGTAACCCTGGGAATAGCATCTTGAAAAATTGTTTTCTCTCATAAGGTAAATAAGGAAATGCAGTCACCTAAACTTAAATTAGTGAAGTAGACTGTCCTGTTTCATGTTTTGCTGTTCAAGATCATGTGACTACATTTTTTCTTCTCAATTGTGAAAATTAGGAATAACTACTCGGATTGATGTCCATAAATACTTTGATGGATACTTTGAAAAGAAATAAGAAGACATTGTGTTATTGAGCTGTTGCTTCAAATTGCTAAAGGGCTTGTCTTCTCAATACGCAGTTTCTCTCACCCAAACAGTACCAATTCTCCCAACCTTTTTTACTTATGCCCCTCTCACAATTATGTAAAATTCATCCTCATCCAGACACAATCTCAATTTATTGCTTCATAGGAAGCATAGAAAAGCCCAATGTGTACAATCAAAACACTCCCTTTACAGTTCATGCTGTGTCATTTAAGCTTTGATGCTCTGCATTGTTTGAACTAGCTGTCAATCAAGAAGCTGAGCCAATAGAAAATTTGTACGCACTACAACAAATTGTAGTTTGAGGTGAGAGGACAAGCCCTTTAAGATTAACCTTTTTGTACCCATTCATGACTACCCATCAAATTATTCCTTTATTCTGTAGGATTTCCCTTAAAAAGTAGCGAGCAAGATACCTCCTGTTGGTTTACAAAGAGTCTACAGAAGACATTAAGTGCCCTTACTGTAATAGCAATGTGAACAAGTGCAAGAGTTATTCTTTTATAATTCCAAAGACAATCATGATGCTAGTGGTACTAAAAGACATCCTTACTTTTTTATTCCTTTGTAAACGAAAAACATCACCCACCCACCAGGTTATTGCCAAGGTTTTGACCCTTCCACCTCTGTGTTTTGCCAACTTTCTCTATTCCATGTGAAAACTGTGAGGAAGACAGAAATGGGGACAAAGTGGAAAGAGTAAAGTAATTTTGCAGACAAGAAATATTAGCTGTGCCTTGTTGATGGATGAAATCCAGATACACATTAAACAAAAGTGGGATCAAAATTATTGCAACCTGTCCCTTTAAGATGAAACCACATTCTAAAAGCTGGGCTCAGCTCTCTTTCAGGGAAAACTCCACTCCCTGCCACTGCTAGTCAGTAATTACGTCAAAGAGATTTGTGACCTCAGAGGGAATACTGAAAGATGAAAAGGCACTGAATTCCTCAAAGTTCTTATCTTGAAATTGATCTCATATTCCAAAAAGCTATAAAATACTGAGATCTGCATGAGCCAATCATAAACATTTACACCATCTAATAAATACAGGAACTTCCAGTCACGCAACTACAGACTCCACTTTCTTCACAAGCGCAAAGTGCTTGAGTATTGTTCAGGAACAGTTTCTCTAATGTAATATGCTAAATGGTCTTCAATTGCCCTCACTTCTGTCAGCAATAAACTGTGCAAGGTCTCTTCATTATCTTTCAGTCAAAACTGTTTTGTCCAGTATCTAAAGAGTTTTTAAAGTTCAACGTATTTTCAACTGGAGAGTGTAGTGAACGTTTTGGTCAGAGGAAAATGGCAGCAATTAAAGTGCTCTTCTTCGGGACGGTGATGGCGCTGCTTATGGATGGTGTATTCTCAAATGTGTGCACCTTGGGCTTATGTGCAGTTGATCATCCACAGACACAATTCTGCAATTCTGACTATGGTAAGAATTTCCATTTTTTTCAATGAAATGTCTAATTTGCCAATATGAACGATTTAAGTGCTAAATGAGATCAGACTAATTAAAAGGACTAAATGCGGTTATTCCAATTTGAATGTCAAGTGGACTATGTATATCCTCAATAATCATGGGCAATATTTTACTTATCCAACCGTGCAACTAACAAGAAGTCACTGTTAGAATTACATGAAAACTGGAATTAATATGAAACTTGGGAAATATATCTGTTGTTTTGACAAAAAGCTGGGATGACTGCTTTTGCCCTCTTCTGACGTGCAAATTTTTGTTTTCAAAACTTGCTCCTTAAAAGTGTCTAAATGAAAATACTGTACAGCTCTCATAAAACAGTTATCATGGCACTTTGGGCTCCATAAAGGCTATTTTGCTTTCACTGCCTTTGAAATTTTTGAATGAAGGAGGAAGGAAAAGGTCTTGCAATTGAGGGAGTTATTATTGAGAGGGAATTTTGGTTATGTCTGGTTCAAACAAAATCCTGTTGGGCTACCACAGTCTGTAAACAGAAAGCCTGATGGGTTACTTCTTTCCAAAATACTTTCCAAGCCCTGTAATTACATCATTTGAATTGTTGAAAGTTAATTTAGATGAAGAAATGGTTCTTGATCAAGAAATGACTGAATCTGTATCTGTGAGGACCTAATTATTTTCATACATGCTTAACAAATACTTGGCTGATAAAAAAAGTTCTTAACATTATTGAAACATGTTGGAAAATATTGTGTGGCAAGATCATATAGCTCCAAGCTGTCAAACATCACATGTATTCCTTTTTGCCACTTGAACCAAATTGCTCAATAAATGTTATCATACAACTACTATGCTCTTTGAATTATGGCAAATTGGTCTTAAATTAAAAGTGACAATGTCAACATTTGAACTGAAGGGAGTGTGTTCAATATATTATATTCCATTTATCACTTTTCAATTTCATTATTTTTAAAAGAGTGCAAAGAAGTTTTTGAGATGTCCCTCTTTGCAAAAAAGTAAGGGGGCATATCCCCTGCCCCCAACCCTTGGTCCACACAAATGCTTGCAACTTTTCAAAGTTTTGAATTCCAAATCGGTTGCTTGGAGTATATAGGCTATCTTTCATTTCTCAGGAATAACTGCAGGTAAGTATGTAAATCATATATAAATAGGAGATATGAAGGAAAGGTGCTGTAGAGTGTATTCTTTTGCATCATGTTTGAAATAAATTCTTTTAAAAATCTTGACTTGTCTCAGTCACAGCAGCCTTTGTGTCAACCAAGAATATAGTCAGGCATTGGTCTTTTGGGGTTGGGAGAGGGGTTCAGCAATGAAAGAGCCCTACTGCAATATTTTTTCTTCAAGGAACTTAAGTAGCTAATCTGTGGCATTATGTCCTGTTGTTCTTGGTCCTTAATTCGGGCACTACGGAAAAGGATAGAGCCAAAGGTTTCTGTTCCCTGAGACTATATTCCTGAAACCCCTACATTAGAACCTCAGCAGTAGATAAGCCTGACACATATAGTAATGACAGGCACAGGCACAGGGCAGCCAACACATCTGTGGGCAGCTCAGCAGATAACTTTGTTCCAACCACAGACTTCCTATACATGGACAGAGCATACTACCCGGTAGATTGTTGCTAGCGTATGTATGAGAAAAAGCCCACCAAGATGGCCGTCTGCTGTAGCTTTGTGTGAAAGTTTGGACTTGCTCAAGTATATCACAAGATTTTGCAAAAAAAAAAAAAGTTGGAAATATTTTTGAAGTATGGAAAGGTTAGGTCAAAATCCCTTCACGTATTGTAGGAATATGATATTTTCCCCCATTCAAGTTAAACTTTTGCTTAAAATATTATAGATTCGTCATCAAATCAGACAATTTATACCTTCACGGCGGCCATCTTGGTGCGCCTTTTTTGTCCCAGTTGGTGGGGACCATGTACGGATAGGACGTACATGTTACATGCTCTGTCCATGTATGTAAGTCCGTGGTTCCTACCAGACTCATTTTATTTTCTTGGCTATCACATTTTTGTCAATCATCCACTATTTATGCCCAAATCTAAAAGACACATGTATAAAGTGACTGCCTTCCCCCCATTCCTCTCCCCTCCCCCACCTTGTAAGACCTCTTCCCCACCTTGTAAAATTAAGGTGTAACACTTCCATCTTTTCATTTCTTGTCTCTTGCCAGTGTTCCGAGGAAAAATTGTAAGCAGGAGTCCTGTCTATGCTAATAGAGCTTCTCCTGACCCAACATCTATGCAATACCAGGTGATGCCAACGCATGTGTTTCGTGCTACTGGAGACAGGGTTCAGAAAGATGTGGAAGTAACAGTTATAACTGCTGGATATGACAGAAACTGTGGGTTGTTTTCCAACATGATTGTGAAGGAAGCATACCTTATCAGTGGTAAGTATGGTCCCACAGAAGACAACCATTTTTTTTTTTGTAAGAGCAATAAAAAAGCAGCTTGCTTTTATCAGCTTCAAGACTTTAATAATTAGTACTGATTGAATCTGTTATCATCACACTTCAGACATTTATTGTACACTCCATATAATACAAAAAATACCTCACTTGCTGAGTTGCATCAGCAAAACAGCACAACGGGTACTTGGGAAGGTCACCACCAGTGGCAACACTAGGATTATAAAAGTGGGGGGGGGGGGGGCATGAAAACCAACCGGGGATCCATGTGTGTGGGGTCTGCAGAAAAAGCCATGGTGGGGGACCAGGGGAAATGCCCCAGGAAGTTCCAAGGCTTTAAGTTGGTCTATGAGTCAAAAATTAAGTCTCAGGATAGGTATATTCTTGTTCATATATCCATGATCATTCAATACAATGATTTCAATTTGATTTAAAGGGCCAAACCTCTCACCCCAAACTACAATTTTGGAACCCGGGTACCGAAATTCTCAATTGGCTCAGCTCTTTGATTGGCAGCTAATTCAAATAATGCAGAGTGCCAAAGCTTATATTACACAGTATGAACGGTACTGAGAGTGTTTTGATAGTATAAATTGAGTATTTCTGTACTCACCCTGAAGCAATAAACTGAGATTGTGTCTGGATGAGGATGAATTTCAGACAATTGTGGGAGGGGCTTCAGTAAGAAGGTTAGGAGAATTGGTACTGTTTGGGCTGAGAGAAATGGGCCTTTAAATGAATAAGTCTATCCTGTTGTCGCAATATATGCATGTATGTTTGTATGTGTGTATTTGCGTACATATGGATGTTGGTATCCTGTTGTTGCCATGTATGTATGTACGTACGTATGTACATATGTATGTTTGTATGTACGTATGTATGTGCATGCATATATGTATATGTACACCCATCTGTGTAACAGAGGAATTTTTTGGCCAAAAAGTCAACGTTAGGGCAAATTTATCCTTGGGGGAAAAAATGCCTTTGCCCTTAGCGTTTTCACACACAGTTTTCAATAGGAATATGTTACTGCATGATAAAATGATATGGCATTAGGTGATACAAGCAATTAATTCAATGTTGACCAAATTACCAACAGGTATCCGTTAACTCGTATGGGCGAAATGTACTAAAATGCATTTTACTGTTTTTCATTTGGCCAAATCATATTAAGTACAAATTTCTCTCTACTGTTCATTTTAGTGATATAAACATATGGTAAGGTTCACTCTAAAATGAAGAGAGAAATTAACTCCAAAGGAGTATGGTATTATTAAAGTGACCAGCTCTCCTGGTGTGAGTGAATGTCACTCAAAGCAGGGTAAAAATTCACTCCATATAGTGATATTCCAAATGTTTCAAGAAAGTGAATCACTTTTCTTTGACAACGTTGTCACTCTCTTTTGGGCCAAATTTACTTCATCCCACATACGAAAAATAACTTTATACCCATTCACCAGCTGCATCGCTTTTGGAGACCAGTTTATTTTTTCTCAATTTTTTTAATTAATGAATGAAAATCTCCTGGCCTGACATAAGCATTTTCATGGTGCATTTTAATAAATAGAATAGCCCCCATCACCCATCCTACAATCAACATTCACTCTCCTTGCAACTGACTTGACAAGAGCACTCTGGATACATGATGTAGTCCAAAAAAAGGCCCAGTAAAAGTATGCCACCAATTGATTTGTGATAAAAAAAAAAGAAAGATAAAAAAGGACCACAGGAGGATGGATGTTTTCAGAAGTCAGTGGAGACAATCACAGTGATTCAGTGGCAGTAGTTTCCTCTTCTTCAAAGTTTGTAATACATTTGAAATGCTATGAAATTGTAAGTTGTTATTTGACACACTTCTTAGGGGCTAGAAGTGGGTAAGAACTTCTGGACTAATCCCAACCACTAATTTCCACCTGACCCTACCCAACCCGACCCCAACAAGTGGGAAATGGGACGAGGTTGGGAGAAAATAAGGTAGGACTTTGGTTGGCGGCGGTAATTTGGTAAGATGTGTAGTACCGGAAGGTTGTTTTCTTTTTTTTTTTCTAATTTAATGCTTTTTCACAGTGAGTGCCATTTCTTGACAACCCTAAATTTTCTCAGAGCGTTTTACATTAAGCAGCTTGCTACTCATGTTCTTACTAGGTTATTAAACTTGTGTTGCAATAAATAAAAAAATAAAATGATATGACAAGTGAAATACATTTAAGGGGGTAATTGTTCCCTTTTTTTTCCACATTTTGACACTTAACATTTGCCACAACATTTTTCTGAGTATTTTGTTCTAGCAGAGCAAGGCTCCAGTAGTACTGAGGTATATAATATTTTAGAATTATTTCTACCAACAGCCAAAGTGATAAGTGGCAATGTTGTCACTTTCTTTTGCTCCTGGAACTCAGTCTTTGCTGCTGTGACTCCCTCTCAGAGAAAAATGCTCCGAGAAGAGAAATACAAGATTGAGTGTTCACGGACACCACCTTGTGAGGTACAAAACTTGTTTTTATAAGCTGAAGTTAGCTTATTGTTATTCATTTCCTATAAACATGGACAGAGCATGTAACACATACATCCTGTCCGTAGATTGTTGCACAGACTGGACAAATTAGGCGCACCAAGATGGCCGCCGTGAAGCTATAATCTGTATGATTTGACGATGACTTTGTAATATTTTGAACAAAAGCTAAACTTGAATGGTGGAGAATATCATATTCCTGGAATACATGCAGTGATTTTGATCTTACCTTGCATTATTTTAAAAATATTTCAACTTTCTTACAAAATCTGTTGATTTACTTGAGCAAGTCCAAACTTTAACACAAAACTATAGGTGACAGCCATCTTGTTACACCTTTTCTCACACACACAGTAGAGACAATGTAACGTGCAGTATGCTCTGTCCATGTAAAGGAAGTCCATGTAGCATACCTAATGAGAGCTAATTCCAGGATTCACACACAGTCAAAATGACAAACTTCCATGACTTTTCCATTCCCTGACTTTTTCCAGGACCTTTTGGTTAATTGATCAATTTCCCTGACTGTCCCCAGATCTACAAATTCAAATTTTAGTTTTCCCTATCTTTTTAGGATTTCCAGGACCTTCAAGAACCCTGATGCCCCATCTTTATACATTCCAAATTCTGTCCTGCCACAAACCACTTCAATTATTTTGTAAGGACATATCCACATAGCAAGGACTGGGGTAAATATTAAAAGCATGTTCTGGTGGTGACCAAATTTGATGTATTGAAAAAAAAAAAACAGAAAACTTTTCTATGGTAGACAGTGAAACCCCCATTTCAATAGCATCTCGAATTTGGAAGATACGAATTTCTGAATAAATGCTGTATTTTTCAGCTTCTGCAGATGTGATGTTACTGTGGCAAATTGATTAGATGTGGCTTGTGTATTTTTTATAATGTTGATACCACTATATTGAATATTTTATAATTTTACTCCCTGTACCAAAAGTATGTAACAGTTTACACAATATCTACACAGAAAAACATCAAAACATTCCAATGGTATCAAATTTCAAGAAAAAACAAGGTGCCCAATTATAATAAATAACAAAAGGAATCCAAGGCAATTTGCCCACTTTTGATCACCTTGAGGGACTTTAAGGAAACCTGGAGGTATTTTTGGTTAAATTTGACAATTTGACAGATCTTTAGAAAGAGATATCTTGAGAGAAGAATGGAGGTGTGGTTTGGGCTTTGGATGACATGTAAAATTTTTGTCTTTCATATGAGATTCATAGAAAAGGCCACCAGAAAATGTCTTTAAGTGTGATGCCGTTTGAGCAGGGAGTTGATTCCCTAAAACTCCCTGGTTTGAGCATCTTTAACTGCTCCACACAAACTTGTAAACTTTTTCAAGACATTTAGCAGGAACAATCATTAAGTGAAGTGTGGGTTTATTGTAGAAGTCTACCCTACTTAATGAATGTATGGCATTTCTTTATTACTTTTGAATTATATATTTTCAAGAGATTTATCAGTAGAAGTTATTCTTGGTATTTTTCATATTCTAGGTGAGACCGCTCTGTCCAGCACAAGAGCCATCAGACTGTCCACAGTTTGATGGATGCACCTTCAACAGCACTGACTGTAATGTGGAACACGCTTTCTGTACTAGGCAAAACGGTCAATGCCAGTGGAGCAGTTACACCAAGAGACACACCACCTGTATGTCATTGCAGAATCCTCGTCAAGATCCATGATGCTGAATTTACATGAAAGGGCATTCCTCATTGAAATTTTATGAGCATATTTATTCAAGTCGGTTTAACAGAACCTAAACTTGTGATAGTCTTACTTTAAGACTGTCAAATCATGATTCAGTGAAAGCTTGAATATCACATACAAGTAGGCCAAAGATTCTACTTGAGCCTAAGAGCTAGAAACTGAAAGGGGGGGGGACCTGGGTGAGGGACAAGGCAACTTGCTGCTGAGGAAAGTTGACAAGGATCGTTCTTGGCAGCTAATGAGCTGTAAATCAGTTGATCAAATGGGGGACACAGGTGTTTATAGGGTGCATGATATGTGATTCCCTTCTCCTCACCCCACCCCACCCCACTCCACCCCCAATGTCTGATCCGAACTTCTCTTTCATATGACAAAATAATATTTTGCAAAAGTTCTTACCTCAAATGCGACATCTTTGAAATGGGGCATGCATGGAGATCCTCTATGAAAAACCAATATTCCAAGATTTTGTCATGAGCCTACTTTTATTGCAATTACGGTAGTGAAATTTCTTGCACTGTTATCTGCAAAAATAAAAATAAATCAATTTTTAATCATTTTTCCCCAACCTAATGCAATTTCTTTGAAAATGCACAAGCAGTTCCTGCGGTACCCCTTCACAATTTGGACCTATGGGTTGGCTCTTTTACATCTGTGAATCTGTTACTAAAATTCTAAATTTTGTAAAATAAGTCGAACATTTGCCTTCAGAATTCAACATCTGCATTCTACTATACATCATTGAAGATACAAGCAAACAAAAGAGAATGATAGCACGGTCCAAATGTTTAGCACATATTTTTTCATCAAGTTTAGATATTTGCTTTACAGCCATTTCAAGATAAACTTGAGAATAGCTTTCTGTAAACCCCTCTCACTGACAACTGAAATTAAAATCCAGTATATTACAGAATATTCTAAAAGTGTTCAGTTTACTTCTCGGGAAGTAGGGTTCTTACAGAAGGAAAATTAGGTAGTTGTTCTTTGAGAATACTTTTTCGGCAGGGACAATCACTCTCTTAATTTCAAATGATTCAAAATCAGCAACTCTTGCAATGCATCACATTTTGAATAGACAAGGTACTGGTGAAATTATTAAAGAGACTAAATGGAGAAATAATGACTTAAGTTGTGTAATATGCAACTGATCAAGGTTATAGCTAGCAAATTGTGAGTAGTGGTTATACTTTCTGAGTAAAACCAGCACTTTCTAACATCAACTTCCTTTAACTTAGACTAGAGTGCTGGTCCCAAAAGTGCACAAGTGGTGGTTGGTAATTGTATATAGTGGTAGTCTGCAGTTCAAAAGAGGAGCTGGAAGAAGGGGTAATGAGAGGGGGTGTGAGAGGATTATAAAACCCCTCCCCCCAAATTCCCCTCTGCCTGGAACTTTTTTCCACTGCAGTACCTAGTCTATAATCATGCCTGATAATACATCCTTTTTCCCCAACATCCCTTCAATCAGGAGAGAGTATACAATCCATGTTAAATTGGTAAAATAGATCTGATATAATATAGTAATTAAGGGCAAAACAAAGCATTTTATTTGAATATTTCTACATAAGTAGTTCCTCAGTTCCTTATTCATACCATAAAAGACACACAGCTTTTCAAATTTGAATTCAAAACTCCAGAAATGAGAAATTTATCTTGGAAAAAATACTGTTTTGTTCAATTTTACTTCCTCCTATTTTGTGTAAGTTATGATAGGCAAACAATAATTCACATATAGGGCTTATTCACCTACGTCACTGCGTTGCCTATCTCTCTGTTTTCCATCCAAGCGTCTGTTTTACAACAATTGCTACTTAGGTGCTGTTGCGCAAGCACTTCGGTATCACCACGACTACCCATGATGTTTTCCATCTTGTGGAATGTGCTGACGTCATGTGCATAACCTCTATACTGAGTCTTTTCTAAAAACAAAATGTAAAAAAGGACAAAGTGACATGAATATTTACATTCTAAATCATGACCATATGAATATTCATGATCAAACTTATAAGAAAACTCATATATATTCAAGGCATATCAGTTTATATTAAACACCATGTATATAAATAAGGGATAGATCATTTTTCTCTGTACATTTCATATTTTATACATGTTTCTTTTACTTTCCTACTAACTTATGAAGTGAGTCATTAGATTGTTAACAAAGGTTTCTTTTATGCATTACTTTTCCAGTCATGTGATGGCCATGAACAATCTTTTGACATTGTCTTTTTTCTCAAGTACATTTCTTTTATTTTGTTCCTTTTTACTGAATTGAATACATTAAGTACATGGTGTTACTAAGTATAATAAATGAACAGTTACTTTCCTTTTTTTGCTTGTTGAGCAGAAAGCTCGATACCCTCAATATCCTCACTTTTTGTTTAATAATACAAAGCCATACCCCCAAAATGTTAACCCTTCAAACAAGGAGGCATAACCGTAGGCAAGGGTTTTATTGGTAACAGCCTTTCTACCGACCCCTATTCTTGTAGACTACTCACCTTGTTGCAATAAAATGTGACAGTAAATTCACAAACCTCATCAGGAATATTCTTTTAAAGGGCCAAACCTCTCACTCCAAACTACAATTTTGGTATGGGGATACCCAAATTCTCAATTGGCTCAGCTCTTTGATTGACAGCTAATTCAAACAATGCAGAGTTCCAATGCTTATATTACACAGCATGAAGAGTACTAGGAGTGTTTTGATTATATGAATTGAGATTTTCTATACTCACCTTGAAGCAAAAAATTGAGATTGTATCTGGATGAGGATGAATTTCAGACAATTGTGGGAGGGGTTTCAATAAGAAGGTCAGGAGAATTGGTATTGTTTGGGGTGAGAGAACTGGGCCTTTAAAGTTGGATGGAGTAGCATGCCTTCATGTTTCACACACTCTTTTCAATAGACAGAAAACTTTTAAAATTGGTGGCAGCATACAAGAACTTGGTTAAAGCCTTAAGAATGTTGAAGACTTATTAGAGGGCAGTATTTCAGAAATGTTATCAGCCCAAAGTTGACTAGCTTGCTATCTCAAATATGATGAATGCATCACCATTGCACACGTCATTGCGATCTCCTCACCCCTCTCCAATTAAGGTTTAAGACTGCAAAACTGATTACAAGAAGATGATTCCGTACATTATAAAGGCCGGGGTCTCAATGAAAAGGTCAAATCTGCCCCCTCCAAAGAACCACACCCTACTTGACTTGTGAGGAAATGTAAGAGCGTAATTATATGCTTTTTCCCTTTCTTAACCTAATTTGCATCCTTCACACACTGTGCAACTTACCCAGAACAATTGTATGGCAATGGGTTCTGATTCTCAACCATGCCAATCTTTCAAGTGGACATTGGTAGTGCCAAAGATGTCAAAATTGTGGGGACAGGGCAAATGATGAGCAGTGGTGAGCCACAGGGGGCCTGGGAGGGCCTAGGCCCCCCAGATTTTCTTCAGGCCCCTCCCCCCACATTTTTTTGCCTCCCGATAAAGTAATTGAGATAAAATAAAGGGTTTGAATGGAAATACACTTTGAAGTATTTCCTTCAAAAACAGTAAATAAATAAAATGTGTAACAATTAAGAAAACATGCAAGAATGTGTGTAAAACACATTTTGTGTGCACGTATGAAATCAAGTAATAACTTCAAAATTTTCAGTAAATTAGATACCGTATATAATCTGCACTGTTGTTTATTGCATTACACTTCGAAGATGAAACGAACGTCTCGACGGCAAACTCGAATTTGACTTTGTTAGGTTAAGACCCTTTCTGCCTTTCGATGGCTGTTTGATTTTCTGAAAACAAGGCAATCATACACTGGAGGCCATTCTTACACGACCATTCCTATACTTTATCATACACAAAATATGTCTAAAAGGTCCTCTTCTCTCACCCCAAACAGTACCAATTCTCCTAACCTTCTTACTAAAGCTCCTCCCACAATTGTCTGAAATTCATCCTCATCCAGAGACAATCTCAGTTGATTGCTTCAAGTCGAATATAGAAAAGCTCAATGTTTATGAAAAAAAACACTCTCAGTACAGTTCATGCTGTGTAACAAAAGCTTTGGTACTCTGCATTGTTTGAATTATCTGTCAATCAAGGAGCTGAGCCAATGGAGAACTTCAGTACACCCTACCAAATTTGTGGTTTGAGGTGAGAGGATTGGCCCTTTAAGGGTAAGGCTCTGCCTTTGAATAATTCTTCCCATCCATCCCTAACAAGAAGGCCTATGACGTGCCTCACTCCTTCCCATGACAAGTGCCACTGTAGAATGATTTTTTCAACAAGTCCTCTTTTTACTAGTTGGCACTGGCATCCAGGCAGATTTGTAAAATGTCCACAAGGTCCGCATTTCACATGTTGGAAAAAATACCCTTAGAACAATCTCGTCGGGAACTCTTCTCAATCCTAATTATATGTCCATTTAAGCATTTGAAAATGACCATGAAGGTTAAAATTTGATAGCACTTTATCTCTAAGCTGAAAAGGGATGTAGCCCTTCAGTGCACTTTACAGTAATTTGATTCCCTTTTTGCCAGCACTTACTTCAGGATTTGTTGTAAGTTGTTATTTGAACCCCAAAATTGTTGGGCTTCTGTTGTACCAGAATGGTAATCAAATCTGCTGCTCATTGAAGCAGCTAATAGGAGTAATGAACCAGTGGTCGGGTACTATAATTGGGAACCGCAGTTTTTCCCTAAAAAGTGTGGTAGCCATGACAGATTTCCTTAAAGGCTAGTATCCCGTAATGTGATTCCCGCATGATCCATACTTCTGATTTGCGGTTTAAAGTTTTTGAAAGATTTGAATTTTGACTACTAGGTAATAAACTGATGACTGAAAAAATACTGCACCATTTTGCATTAAAACACCACTGAAGACCGGAAAACATTGTTTCTTTGGTAGCATGTATGTCACTTGTAAAATCTCTATAAATTATAGGCTAAAAATGAGTATTTGGAAAACTTTCATGCTCCCCAAATAGGAAAATCCTAAAACGTAGGCCTATAATCAGTTCAAAGTTTTGCCAAACATAGCACCGTTTTGCATCGAGCAAATCTAACACAAAGAAAGTTTCTCAGAGGTGGACACAACTAATTTGATTTCCCTATTCAGGCTGAAATATATTCAAAGATTGCCGCATTTGCGATCTACGTTCTCCTGAATTTCACAATTTTTCCCAAGAGAAAGGGAGATACCAGTTCCCTTTAGTCTCATCCCCCAGGCCACAGATCAGAAGTGCCCAGATTTGGGGTCCCTAAATAGTTTATGTATTATCATTTCTCATAGATTGATTTTTTATTCAAACTATTTAATAAGTGGCAGACATGAGATTTGTATTTCAGGCTGGGTACATCCAGCTTAAAACATGTGGGAAGTGCCGTTTCCAGCCATCTGGAGGGTTTGTAAAACCCAAAATTTTCTTGTACGCTTCGCGCCAACCAATGGTGGTGCTCCGCTAAGATAGTCTTGCTGCACCTGACCCTCGGAGGCACCAGGCCCCCCAACTTGTTACCTAGGCCCCCTCCAATATTCAATCCTGGCTACGCCACTGATGATGAGCAAAGGAAAATGCTGAGAGGCCAATTTTTTTCCATATGGTAGAGAGCTAAATGAACATGAAGTGTATCCTCACGCAGGTTTGGTCTAGGGGAAAAGCCACAGTGGAGGTTTAGGGGCCAAAGAGAAGTTTTCAGGTTTAAGCATACCTCTGGGTGATAAATTAAGTCTCAGGAGCCTGAGGGGTAAACTATGTACTTTTTTCAGTTGATCCAACTCAGCCCTGAGCTAACTTGGAGGGGGGTGGGTAAGGAAAAAATCCGAGGGAGCAAAATACCCCTCACCCTCCCTCAAGCTCCCCCTCCATCTGTACCCCCCCACTGTCTATGGAGTAAATACATACCAGTTGGGTAACTCTACTGTCTAATAATGCTCATCTTCTCTGGCCCCATGTAGCAATTAAAGTAAACTGAATTATTGTGTAAGATTAAAAAGACTAGACTGAATTATTATGTGAGAAAACAATTCAAAGATTTTAAAAAGATCTCTTAATTCCACTTCAGAATGCTTTTCATTGGTACTTAGGAGAAATATAGAAACAATTTACATCAAAACAAGATTACACACTGCATGAAATGAAAATGCTCTTCAAAACGAGGTCAGGACTTTAATGAGGTCACACTATGCAAACTTGCATAAGAAGTCGCCTCAAACTTATTTTGAAAACAATAGCTGGATTTTACAAATCCTCAATTATTGCTCTTGAAAGTAGCTTTCAAGTTATTACAGGTCTTACATATTGCATATTCAAAAAAAAACAATCAATAATTGCTTTTCAAATAGCAGTTAAAGATCTGGCATTAGACTGTCAATTTACTAATTTTTGAGTGAAAATTTTCATTTGACCAGGAAGTTGCGACAGCTGCAGCTCCCTGGTTGGACTTAAGCTAGATGCCTACAGCTAATGACAAGCTGAAGGATATGTAAGCAAATTCTAATAATTTATTTTTTCTTTTTTTTGGGGGGGGGGGATGAGGGGACTGTCGTATACGTGTTATCGTGCTGAGTGCTATTTGCACAACCTCTATCCCCCTTTAAAATGTTGTGTCCTACAGGAAATAGTGATTTACGAAACCCCTATCCCCCCAGTACAATGTTGGTTCCCAAAGATAATGATGCGTCCCGAATTGGCCTCATTATCTCCAACATTGCACGGGGGAGTGGGGGTGTTCCACCTAGTTTTGTCCAAGATTGTAGTATAAAACCAAAAAAATGGGGATGTTGCATAAGAACATTTTCCTAGAATTTAATTCCCAGAGCTATAGGGCCCATAGCACATTCAGGGTAAACGGTCATGTTAGTCAGTTTATCGGCACATTTGCATCCTGTTTTCCCTCAGCACAACTGTAACAATGTTTACATGAAAGCTCGGTTCTTAATGTTCCACGAAAATGCAAAATTACACCAGTATTCAAATGACAACTCTAGATATATTTCACTCATGGTTGAATGAGAGATAATCTTGGATTTGACTTTTGTTGTCTCTCTTTTCTTTTTCAACTTTTTTTACTCTCTCTTTTGGTAATCCTGCTTTTTTTCTTTTTTGAAATTCCCAACTCTAATTCATTCAGTTCTGTTTTGACTGGCAGGTTACCAAACATTTCAAAACAAATTACTCCTTATAGGTTAAAACTTAATGACAGGACCCATCCAAAAAAAGCATATGACAAAACACTGTCTAGACAGGAATAAACATATTATGCAATCTTGATACTTCATAGCAAGATACTTTCGATTTCAGCTCTCACTTTCGATCATCCAGGGGGACAGGTGACCTGGCTGTCCTCAGATTAAATAGCCTTTAGGCAGCAATTTGTATTGGTATCAATATGTGATTATCGCCTAGAAGACTGTGTGGGTGGAGTAGCGGTGTATAATCATTCGCTCTGTTACAACATATGACGTAAAGTGACAAGGAATGTCCTTTCAAAAAATAAGAAAACTGAGAAATCTCGCTAGTGAAAATATGGGGCAGCTTCCGTGTAAACAAATGACTTGATACTTGGATGATTTTATTGTATTCACATAACCCTCTGGTTTCCATTGTTTGGGTTATACCTTTTCAAATTTTTCCCCCACTTTTTCAGTTCCCACTTCTAGTCTCAGTTTTAATGTTTAAGAACATATGACCAAGCCAAATTAAATCTTTTTCAGTGTTCAAAAATATGTTTTGGAATAGAAGGGTATACAGAGATAACAGAGATAATTAGTGTTCAAGTAATGTGGGAATGCAAGTTAACATGGGGTCGATGTTTAAATTTTGATCCACATCATATCGCAGGTATATGGTCCTGATGACAGGTATTTTCTAACATTCTGCAGTAATTGGTATTAGAAATGCTTGACCTTGTAACTATGGTAACACTACCCAATCAATGGAACAGGGGGTACATGAGAACACAGACTGGAAAACACAGGGTTTAATGACCTGTGGTTCTGCCTTATTGTAAACATGAGGTAACACAAGTACATGAGACCAAGCTTTTAAAGTAAATAGTAGAAGTTATTATTCTTGTATGAATGCGTCCATTCAGTTTCACAAACCATGTTACGAGACTTCAAGGGTATAAGGGATCAAACTTACTTAAAAAATTGTAACAGCTTATAATTTCACAATTTCTTTTTTATTTCTTCAGTTTTCCAAGTATCACCAACCCACTATTTACCCACGACCCCACATTACTTGAGCGTTAGGTAACACGGTATTACCACGAGCGGGGAGAAGATGAGACCACAGTATATGAGTACAGAATTTAGGACTTGCACAGTGTTATCAATAATAGGAAAATAGGAAAATAAAATGTCCCATTTCGCAAAAAGTTTTTTTATGGCAGCTGCCTCGATAATTCGATGTTATGAAAAATGTACATTTTGTTTGCTGTTTCCTGTGTTGACTCTTCACAATTACAATTAATTGAAATCACAGTTGGTGGCCTTGTTTAGTTGGAGTACTTTGCGGCTCATGTAGGCAAGAATTATTTGAGTCTGAGTAACTGGGTTAAAATGAGGATTGGGATCTTTCACATCAGAGTAAAGGCAAACAAGGTGAACAAGATACAAAAATATCTAAGGCTATAGTGACAATAACAGGATTAAAGTGATAGCATCTCCAATAGGATGAAGTAACCTGACAGGAAATGACTCGCAAAACAGAGTTACCAGGGAAAACATTTACCAGCCTCTTTTGTTCTTTATTAATAAATATATTCTGTTAGCAATTTTTTAGGTTACATTATTTCTGTAGTTCTTGTGAAAGTGACAAACAAAATGTATTCGGGTCAAAAACCAACTTGCCATTTACACACAGCAAAGATACTGCCTGTCATGGTTGCTTCAAATAAACTCAGGTTGGTAGTTCTTCAGAAATGTATACCTTATTATGTCTTGTTATTATTCCAAAAAGCTATAACTCCAAAGGGTTGTTTTTCTAAATGTATTATTTCGTTTGGTTTATTTGTTTTTTCTCTTTTCCGTAAGAAAAACAAAATAAAACAAACTTAGATTCTTTAAAATTCTTTATTTGGATTGAAAGATCATTTTTCAAAATGCAAGCCGGAGGTCCTCATTATAAAGGTTCGTTATTTGGAATTGCCAAGGCAAGGATTGCTTTTCCAAATCAAGAAAATGGGTCACTATCCTAATTTAATCTACTCTGCCCTTTATTTCATGGGGTGTCTTTGTTCAAATTTTAAGGAGTAAAGTGACAGCATGTAAATTCAAATCCATGATTCTTCTTCATCATGAGTCAAGTATTTTTTTTTTTTTTTTTTTTTTTTTGGGGGGGGGGGGGCATGATGGTTTGAACTAATCCAATGAAAAGTTTTACCTTGCATGTACAACAAGCTAGGTTCTGCCTTTAACATATTTTCAGTGTCAGGTAGTTAAAGAGAATCCACTCCCTTGAAGACTGGACAAACTTATCCTGCCCTTGAAGTGCTTGATCATTACAAAACTGACAAAAATTGATGCAGATTAAATGGTCAAGTGACTCCCTATAGTTGTCTGCAGTTTTCTATTATTGTTAAATCGGCCAAGTCATTACACTACTGGCCAAGTCATGACATCCACTTCAAAGGGGCAGAATTCTCTAATGAGGAGCCCTATACCAACAAATTTGCATACCATACAGGTAACTGGGGCAGAGGTTAGTAAAACACTTTCCTAAAACTGTACTGGACTAACAAATGACACATTTTCTGCTCAAAATAGCATACTTTCTAATCTTGGTGGTAGGAGGGGAACTGGTTACAATAGTTACTACCCCTGCCTTGCATGCAGTGATATTTAGGGGGCATCATTCATGTTCCCATTGACAAATTGTCAATATAATGATACCAATGAAAAAAATGTTTCTTCACAGGTAGTATATAAAGAACCAGATTGCTTGCACAGACACCCAATATTTTCACAGGGGAGGGGGATTCTGCCTGCCCTAATTTATAGACTCATCCTTCCATGCAGGCCAGTAATCAAAGAACATACTGCAGGACCCCAACCCAAACCTCACCACCACCCATGAGTTAAATCCTCGCAATGCACCAGGTTGACAGTGGATGAATATCAAAGAAACAAAGAAACATTTCACCCCTTCATCTGATTAAAAAACCCCATCTGATTTTGTCGTATCTAAACCATAGTAGGTGACAGTTGCCTGCAACTAGGCTTCAGCTTAGCTGTTTGAACTGCAGCTTGGAAATTTTGGCATGCAGCCAAAATGTTCAGGAAAATATCCTCTCTTGGTAGTGTAGTAGAATCAATCCCAACAGTGCTCTTTGGCCTTGTTCCCACTTGATCCCCCCATGTTGATCGCCCCAAGCTCAATCAACTGGAAAATTTTGTGACCAACCGCATGAGTGTTCCCATTTGATCGCCTGTGCGAGATCTGATCCCCTCCTCCGGTTCAAGTAACAGGAAGTTGTTTCATTGAAATTATGTGTGCAGGTCAGGTTTGTTTACACAAGTTTGTGTGGCGTGAGGTGTTCGTTGCGGAAGTACGTCATTGATCTCGGGTCACCTTGATCCCCTGTTTTTGTTCCCACTTGTTTTCTTGATCGCCTGCGCGTGGTCTGATCCTCCCCGAAGGGGCGATCAAGCTCTTGGGATCTGATCCGGGGAACGAGAGCGTTCCCACTTGCAAATTGATCCCCTGCGCGGGGTCTGAACCGGATCTGATCGCCTGGTCGTTCTCAAGTGGGAACACACTCTTTGAACCATTTTGACAGTACCATTGTATTGAGTTATACAGGTATATACCAGTCTTAGAACCTTTCCCAATGGCAGATAAGGTCTAAGAGATGGTGGGATCTTTGTATTGGAGCACTGAGTATTCAGCAAGGAAAGACTTGACCAACTTCCTATATTGGGTAACTTCCTAAAGCCAACAACCAAAACCACCATGACCACAAATTTCAGACTGTGTCCCAATATCACAAGGATCAGTACCCAAATGGTTCTTGCCAAAGTTGCAGGCTGTGCACATTTCTCATTCAGCCATATCCCTATAAAACCCCAAGACATGTGGAATATCTATTGAACTTGTTCTGAATATTCATTGAAACTAATATGTGGTTGATTGGTTAATTGCTGATGAATATTCAAAAGAGTAAAGCATTTAATTGTCCTGGTTTGATCAGGTTGTAGCCTTTTGCCACCCACAGAATTAATACATCTTTTTTAATACCATGGAATTACAACTATACTGTAGACAACAGTCCCAATGAAGCATACCTCCCAAGTGACCTGCATTTCACGGGTTGGACAAGCATTTGGACACCCAAACCTGCTGACCCGCCAAGCCCTCTGAAAAACCCCATTTCAAATCCTCAAAGTATTCTTAGTTAGAGAACCAAACAAATTAGCAAATAATTGAGCTTACCAATAACAAATTTAGTAAATCGTATCTCACAGCACTTTCAACTGCTCGCGGTGCTATACAATGCATAGGCCTAGGAACGTACGGAACTATGTTTGCTGTCGCAACATTGTTATCGGCTAACCTTCGCAGCAGGTATGGAATATATTCCTGTCACTGAGAAAATCATTTAATAACGTTGTGCAACGCCGCATTCAATAGGGAAAATAATTGCCCACTTTGCGGGTCACAGGCAAGACTTGTCCCAGAGTTGTCCGAACGTTCTGGACCGTCTTCACAGTTCTTGATGTTCTTGGCTTATGTTTTCATGGCTAGAATGCCATGCGAGATGTACGGAAGTATTGGAAATCACCGGCAGAACGTACAGTTTGACCGCCGGTAACACACAGAGTTGACGTTTGCAAACTGTGTCTGTATCGCACTAAAATTTACCTCAAAACTAACAATTGAATATTGTGACTAAGAAAGGGTTTTAGTCATTGGGCATTTGTGAGTATCTGCATAATATTATTTTGGCAAATCTCTCAAAACAATATTTTTCTAGGTTACTGCATAAAATTCAGTACTGTTCTGAACTTTTTTGGTGGTAATCTAGCGACATTGTGTTGACTGATTTGCCAAAAAAGTGCCACCATTTTGCAAGTAGACACTTCTGAAATTCAAAAATTTTCGGAAAGGGGAGGGGGACACCCCCTCCTCTTATACCCCTCCCCCAGGCCGGCGATCCAACAATGGACAGATCAGATGGACCCGCCTCTAGCCTCTCGGAACTTGAGAGCTATGTGAAGTAGGTCCACCAAATAGTCCTCTCTGCTTGGGGAAGGGGAGGGGGGGATGGAGGCATATATGGCTGGCCAGTGGCTGTGCAAATTAGAATCTACTCTGTGCTGTAGGGTGAATCCATGATTGATCCAGGAACCTCACAACAGAAAACATGACACTTAACCGTGACTATCACCCCAACTCATAACTTTGTAAAAAACTGTTCATAGAGGGCTACCATAGCACTAGTAGCTTTGCTTAACTTATGTCATCAGCAGCCTCATCCTACAGGCAGACCATACAACAATGTTGCCTACGTAGCAGACTGTGGGGCATATTCTTATTCAGTCATATCCCCAAAATGAACATCAAAGAATTTATTTGGATATTAATAGAAATATTTGACCTCAAAATTGGTTCAGTGTTAGTGAATATTCACAAGACTGCAACATATGGTCCCATTGAAATCATGCAGTAGCCCATGCCACCCACAGAGTTGGTATGCCATTGTAAAAGCACACTTCCCGGTAGTACCCACTGGACAGATGGTTACATAACACAGTAATAATAGAATCAGGTTTCAATCTCGTCCTTCAGTTTACAACTACAAGAGTACGCACTCGCCCAACAACAACATGAATAATGAGGGTACATGAATAAGTCTTATTATGGTAATGAAGTTTGCGTCTTAAACTGGACGCAGGCCTTAATGCTTTGGCAGACGGTGGTTTGTGAAGCCTTAGAGAGGCTGAACAAACTCAGTCTGCTCCGCAGGGTAACAGCAAGGTACTGGAGGAGGTCATGGGAGCTTCCATAAGGGGTAATTTAGACAGGATTTAATTACACACCCAACACAAACGTATCATATGGTGTCAACCAGAAAAAAAGTTTAAATACAGTGCAATAGGTTCAAATCAAATACTGTGGGCATCTTCTAGAACCCCCAACCTGGATGGAGGGGTTTGGGGATGGAGGAAGCTACCAGGAGGAGAAATATTTTAGAGGGATATGACTGCAGCTTTAGCCTGGGCACTCCACCTATGTCTCTGGGACTATTTGTTGAGCAGTTTAGTCTACAATATCAAAAAATGAATTGTAGTACCATAATATGCTCATCAATTTATTATTTATCATTTATCAATTTCCAAAGCATTTGTATTCCTACGACCGTTTACAATTCAATTCAAGTCAATTCAATTTGTTTACGATGCAATGCAATGCAATTCAATTCAACAGACTTACAAGTATCAAAAACTGAATTTACCAGAGAAAACTTGTTTTCAGGTAAAAACAGTTTCTTTTTAGTTTCTGCTAATTCCCAAAGCTGCAAAACCTTATTATAGAGACATTTTCAACATAACATGGCCTTTACACTACAAAAGGCCTCTTTCAGAAACTGGTTCATGTCAGTCTCATGGTTTTGTAAGGGCATTGAAGGGGAAGTTTAAGCAAAAATTAAATATTCCTATGTGAAAGAGGAACAAAACCTACCCGGTGTGGTGAAAGTTCCATTCAAATTGGACATGTATTTCTTTAGATATCAGTAAATGAAGTCAGTAGATTTGTGTTCAAAAGTGAGTTTGAGGGCAGCAGAACTTGTATCACTTCCTCAGATTGACAAGGAATGCTTCGTTTCCCTTTGTTTTATCAGACTGTTGTGGTTAACCTTGAAGTTAATAGAAGTATTACCTCCCTGTGGGGGATGCAAAATTTGTAAAATTCTCATGCCACTTATGCAATCACATTCTAACAATATAGGATTGTTGAGGAGAAAATCCAGTATAAAGTTTAAAGAAAAACAAAAGACTGCCCATGAATGTGGGGATGTGATGTCATATGTGCTTGCTTAAGTAGCCCTCTAACATACCAAATCCTGTTGTGACCTTAAACCCTTCTTTGTGACAAAGTCAATAATTACTTCCGAGGAACACTTGTTGTAAGGAAATTAAACCTCAAAGAAACTGAATGATTCTCTTTCACACTTTTGCCAGTGAGACAAGATTTCAACCAACAAAAATATTCTAGGAATAGCTGCTAAACACCAGCTCTTTGGGGATATCGTCATCTGAAAAAATCACATTCTGTGACACTTCCTGACGGAACCTGACACTCTGCTATGACTGGAAACGGATGAGACAAGTGTTGAGGATATAGATAACGGCTGACCTTAATTGCTAAATCATGTGTAAAACAGAAAATTTAAGATTTACTTTTGACGAATTGTAATGTAATGAGATTCACAATGCTATGTAACAGGAAGAGGAAGATTGGGGTAAGGGTATAGAAACGGAAAGTAGATCGTCAATTGTCACATGTACACATCCTGTGGAAACTTGATAATTAAGTCACTTCATAGAAGCCAGTATCATAACTGGTAGAATTAAGCAGAACTATTCTATGAGCTCATAAATTGCATCTCCTCGGAGTATATGCCTACCCGCTCCCATTCCCTCTCCTTCCCTCCCCTCCCCTACTGTCCACTTTTCTAAAAAAGGTGAAATATATCCATCTCTTTTTTGTTATGCCATGGAGTTGTGAAGACTCCCTATAGTTGCTACATTTACACTTAAAATTCTTAATTTGGCATATCATTATGATATATTAATGCATCATAATGTTCTGCTTTGACATGAAAAGAGCCATTAAATACTAGCCCCTTATCTTGGTCATGGTATTTAACCCACAATTACCTCCAGGATAATTGTGGGTATTAGCCACTGAAGTTACCACACTTTCTACCAGAAGACCACCATGGGGCAAACAGGTGTAATGTCACAAAGATAACCAAAAATTTGCCTTTTTTAATTTTTATCATATTCTTTCAACCTTGATTTGAATAGGGCCATCTTAATCTTGATGTATTCCAGGTTTTAAAATTCAATTGATCAAAATCCATTTATGTCATGAATATATCAGAATTTTCTTTTATAAAGTTGGAAGTAAATTTCAGTTGAAAAGCAGAAACTTAGCCAACCGTGTTCAACCACGGAGTCATACCTGCTTCCTACAAGTTTATTCACTTTTGATAGGAAATGTGTCAACTTCGATTGCTAATATCCCAAGAAATAAACTTCGGAAATCAATGTTAACTTCATGTCTTCAAAACAACATTTAACTTTCAAGTACCACTGGACTATTTCTATGAAACAAACCACACTGCAAAATTACTAAATGCATTGTGAAGACTTATTTTTAAACTAAGTTTATTAAATGTAGAAATTGCTTATATACTTTCATAAAAAAACATTATGAAATTTTATCAACATTTTGTATTTACATGCCTATTACACAAACTTGGTTAATTTGAACAGGAAATGAACAAACTAGTAAACAAAAAACTTGAATAATGACCATTGCATGTATATGGTTGAGTTTATCAGTTGTCTAGTTAACATGACCAGGGCTTTTGTGGTATCATTATATAAACCTGGATTGTGTTCGTGGCCCATATACAGAACTGGTGAAATTTCACCAGTTAACTTGGCTACTGGACCATATCATTTGAGCTAAACCACATTTATGCCTAAAAGACAAAGAATTTGCATATTTGCATTTTTGCAAGTGGGTTTGACAGGCCTCTTTTTTAGCAATAGTTGTACCAATGATGCATTTGATGCATTTGTGCTTTTTTTTTTTTTCATGACGACCAGTCTAGCCCATTGAAGTTTTAAAAGTTTCTACATCGTTTAATTCACTGGAGGTGTAATAATTTGACACTTGATGGCAAACTAACTACCCAAAAGTTCTACTAATAGTAGAATTTATACTTAATGCAAAAAATTTAATTGACCCAGCCACTGTACGATTGTACTGGCCTGCTCTAAATCTGCATGATTAACTAGTTTTTCCTCTATCTAAAGAGCATTTTACTTTTTCTTGTAATCCGTTGGTCACTAATTACTACTGAAAATCAATTTGCAGTTATCTAAGAATCATTTTGTGCTTCAGAATGTTCAATGGAACTAATGTCACCAACCCAGGTAGGTATTTAATCTCCTGTTTTTTACCAAAAACAGGGCTGTTAAGTGGTAGTCTTCATGGGCGTAGACGATTGTAGTTTCTTTCTCTCTTTCTTTTTCTGTATGGATCGGAAAGCTCGAGTTACAAACGGATATGTGAGCAGTTCCTTGCATGTTTTATTTCCAGGGAGTCTGAAAATGTATAAATTTCCTGTTGAATTTCAAAACATGCATCCTTTCATAGCAGTTAAGTCAAACACTTGATCATAGCATTTACATTATAAATAACACCTACCTAATAGTTCAAGGAGAAGTTAACAAATATTTCCTTCCTAAATTTTTAAACAATGACCTCACTATATCCATAATTTGAAATGTATCAAATTTTTCGAAGTGACCTAAGGCTGGTCCATTTTTAGATCCAGTTAAACAGCTTTTTTACCACACTGAACCAGACCTACTCTCAAAAAACACATTGTGGTAATGAAACATGGCTGACTGGCTGAGGACCCTATTTACCACGGTGATATCTATGGTGGAAAGTCTGTGTGTGTGCTAGGGATAAACAACCAGAGAAACTAGAACTGCATTTGCTTGCAAATACGCAGAATTGTAGTGCGTGTTAGAGAAGTCTTTTCAGTTAGTACAGTAGCCCAGTTTTTATTTGAACTTTAGGATTTGTTCATGGCGGGAAGAGGGGCTGTTGTTTCTTTTTGGCCACTCCTCTCAACCCTATTTCTTGATAGTACAAAGATGGACCACTTGTCTCCCAGCTCCTTGGCTGGACGCATAAAGAAATCATAGAAGAGTAACCAATGATGGAGTAAATCCGGACCTTCTATGCTAATAGTCAGTCACTAGCTTTATTTTGAAGCATATTTGCCAACAATGAAGCAAGTGCTGAGTAGTCCTTGAACAAGACCGTGTACTGCGCTTAACGGTAGGACCTACGTACTCCGTATACAGTCTAGTGTGGAGTAAAATGAAGTGGACGAAGCATAGTCCCGTTCAAGGACTCGTGCTGAGTAGCCTACTTAGCCATACATTATGCTCTGTCGTGTTGCTTACTCCTGCCTGAAATGGTTTTATCGGTTCTCGACTCCTCTTTCACCGTTCTTTATGTTAAATAATTACGCCTCTCAAGCTCTCTGACTGCACCGCTGCATGCATATGACAACTGTCTCGTGGAAGGCCGAATCATACTGTTGACGCTGTGTGTTTTAACATCCGTGTTTCGTTAATTCGCAATGCATGCTACATGCATGCTGTCAAAACGTTTCGGTCAGACTGCTGTCAAAATAGCTTCTGCTTTTACCACTGAAATAAAGCATGATAATAGAACTACAGCACAAATCGCTTAATCCAATGCAGTAAAGCCAATTCGTTCCGTACAGGGAACTGGCAATACCCTGCTCCGTAGTAGCTAGATGAAGATACTGTACAATAACGTCTAGATACTGTTCAACGATAGTGGACGCAATGGCGCCGTGTTACGTATACCAATTTGGAAGCAGCGATTGATTCTCCAGGCTTATCACTTCAGTGTGAAAAGGCCGAACCACATTACATCGCGTTTTCTGGAAATTTATCCGCAATGCTCTTTCATGAAGCTAACTCCTTAAATCAGCCTTGTAAGTGTAGTATTTGCTTTTCTGAAGTTGATTTTTGTTTAAAGACGGCCACAGATTGCACTTACTGCTATTGTTAAAGGGTAGAGCATGGATATTTGTACGAACTAAGTTACGGTACGCGCAGGGAAATGAGTTGTGGGCCATAACAGGCTTCACAAAAGAAATTGTCAGTCGGCCAGTAAATGCCAATATTGTAGTGCGGCGCACTACAATAAAAATATGTTGTGGGTCACAAAGTGATATGTGAGCAGTTCCTTCCCTGTATTACTTCCAGGGTGTAAATATAAGCATCCTTATATAAAAACAAAGTCAAAAACTTCATCACACCATTTACAGTATAATGAACACCTACCTAATAGTTCAAGGAGAAGTTAACAAATATTCCCTTCCTAAATCTTTAAACAATGATCTCAGTATGGATACTTTGAAATTAGTCAAATCTCTTTGAAGAGATCAACAGCTGATACATTTTTAGTTCCTGTTTTACAAGTTTTTACAGCATTAAACAAGACCTACTCTCAAAGAACATGTAAATTGATATTCAACTGGCATGGCTGAGGACTCACTTTTCTTTATTGACCCACAAATGGTCTCTTCCCCAATAGGCCAAAATGTTGTTTAATCAGGCTAATTTGGTGCCTCAGTGGGAAAGAGATTCAATACCTTGGATAGGGATCTGGAGTCAGGCAAAAAGTCACCCCTTCCCTTAAAAGAAAGTTCCGTATGGCCATGTATGCATAGTATAATGGAGAGTCAGCGGGGAAGAACCATTGAACAAATATGTCTCAGTTACAAAATCGTGTTTGTGAGCAGTTCCTTTCCTGTTTTAACCTAGGGTGTAAATATATGAATCTCTAAATAATAGCAAAGTTTAGCACTTGACCTTATAGCATTTACAGTGTTATTAACACCTCCTATACACAAAAGAAGGAAAGTTAACAAATACTTCCTTCCTAAATTTTTAAACAATGATCTCACTTTGATGGATACTTTTAAAATGTATCTCTTTGAAGAGAAAGCTGATCCATTGTTAGATTTTGTTTTACAAGTTTCTACATCAGACCTACATTCAAACAAACATGTTGAAGTCATCAAAAAGGCTGAGTACCCTGGCAGATTTTCGACCTATGGTGACTGGAAAATCTGGGTGTGTCTGTGGAGGAAAGGGTTTAATACCCATTAAAAATATTATGCACTATACCATATTCCTTTACCTATCACAACAAAAGCAAAATAAAAACAAGTTCTGGTAGATGGCACTTATTCCTTGTACTTCTCTCAATCCCTGCCCCACCCAATGCTATTCTCCACAAGAGGAACCTGTAACAATGGGCAGATCTCACATCTCAAGCCTAGAATAAAGTTAATAGCCTATTGGTAAGTAAAATGCTACTACAAGGAGGCTATATTTAAAGGGGACATGCAGACACCCAATCTAGATTAATGTAGTCCGTCCTGTTTCATGATTGGCTCTTGAGAGTCATATGATGAAATTTTTCTCATAACATTTTAAAACTTGGGAGAGTAACTCATTTGTTTACCTTGGTTTATGGAATGTTGAAGCCCTTCTAAGGCAGTCATTTGTTCCCCCAAACTACAATTTTACCCATTAGTCTACAGAAATTCTCCATTGGCACACGTACCTATTTGATTGACATAAAATATAGTTCACAGTAGCTCATATTATACATCATACACCAAAAGTGTTTTGATTGCAATTGTGTGCTTACCAGGGTATACCCTGAGGCAATAAATTAGGAGTGTATCTGGATAAGGATGAGTTTAAGGCAGTTTGTTTAGGGACTTGAAGTAAGTAGGTTGGGAGAATAGGAACTATCTATGGTGAGAAAAAAGCACCATTAAGTAGGCCTACTTTAGATAAGCTCAGTTAAACCAGGAAGTCATGCAGCCAAATGGCAAGTTTCCTGGCGACTTCCTAAGCTTGTAGGGTAAGCTATTCATGTTATGAATTAGATCTCAAAGAGTTTCCGCAAGAATCTATGGGGTGGGTTCTTCAAAGAAACTGAAATCCCTCCCATGTAATCTGCAGTACCAACAGTTTCCTGAACATTCTTATATTGGAAATCTGTTGAACATTTAATTGTAATTGAGAGTGGTTTTGAGGTTAATGTACTACCACCCTTCCTCTACAGAATTAATATTGTTTCCATAGAAATAGTCACAATTTGGGGATAGAATGTCCCTATTTGTAAACAATGAAGTGTGAGTATTGTCATCTAGGTCATTAACACCACCTTGAATGTGCATGGTCTTAGCAAAGCTACCCTTTATGTTTATTTTTTTTTCTAGCAAGTATTAAAATACTTGATGCACACTTGACTGTTAGATGATACATTTATACTATAAAATATCCATCTACATGTAAAATGCACAGGGTGACAAACCTCCTCACCCACCTCACCTAAATACCACAGCAAATGCACATATAGCCACTGCCACCAACCCCATTAGGCCTATGAATTAGTCAGTTACAAATTACAAAGGTAAGCTTAAGCTTATTTAAATTGGCGTAACTTGACTGAGAACAGAGAGATGATGAATTATTTAAAGGCTGTCAACTATCATGACAAACAAAAATTTTGTTAGAAGTATACAGAAATCCTTAATTGACACAGCTTTTTGATTGACAGCATGTTCCAAAAATGCAGACTACTGTGTGTCATATTACATGCCATGTACTAAGTATTCTGATTATACACGGGCATGAGTCTTTCATACCAAAGACCCTAAAAACAGAACCTACTGCCTTTGTGCATGATGTTCTGCATAGACAATGGCATAGGGAAAAAAAGCCAGTGAGCCACACATTACGGGATATTAGCCTTTAAGGAGATCCGTCATGGCTACCACAGTTTTTAGGGAAAAACTGCGGTTCCCAATTATAGTACCCGACCACTGGTTCATTACACCTATTAGCTGCTTCAATGAGCAGCAGATTTGATTACCATTCTGGTACAATAGAAGCCCAACAACTTTGGGGTTCAAATAACAACTTACCACAAATCCTGAAATAAGTGCTGGCAAAAAAGGAATCAAATTACTTAAAGTGCACTGGAGGGCTACATCCCCTTTCAGCATATTCTGATATAAAGTGCTATCAAATGTCAACCTTCATGGTCATTTTCAAATGCTTAAATGGGCATATAATTAGTACTGAGAACAGTTCCTGACGAGATTGTTCTAAGGTCATTTTTTCTGACATGAATTGGAAAAAAGGCTTTGGCTTGCTGGACTTGAACTAATAGGTTGGAAACTGGGCCATAAAACTCCATCTAAAAAACTACACATGAGTTCTGTACTACATGGCATAAAAATGGCACAGCCTATGGCTATGCACCTATCTTTAAGGATTATCTCTCTAACCCAATCCCCTTCCCCAAACCCTCACCCCTGCATATTTTTAGGCCATTTATAGGGAAACCAAGAATATCTCACCAACCAAATCCCCCTCCCCAAACCCTGACCCCAAATATTTCTCAGCCGTTTCACAAGAAACCAAGAATTAACATACACGGTGCCCAATATTGCCATAATTAACCTTAACTTAGATATAAAATACAGATTTACATAACCATTTCTCAATATTGGTTTAGATCTCTTTCAATGGAGAAATCAAATTAAAGGTCAAGCTGAACTTTACCAATACTCAAAGGAAAATTGTAAATGACCTCTAATCAACTTGCCATGTTTGTCACTCACTGCCCAAAGCTACAGCAACTTCCATCTCTCACTGCTAATCCTAGACTGACCTTTATCTTACTTTTACCACCCAATCCTAAACTGACCCTCATTATCTTAATATGGAATATGACATAGCTTAGTAATGTGTAATACCCATCATCTGGACAAAGCTTTTTATAACTTAAAGAGGCTCATTGAGTTGATATCCATAACTTAATGAGAGTGTTTAAGGGTCACTATACCACATAACAATTCTAATAGTTAGCATAAGTCACTTGTCCTATCCAATAGTTACCAAACAAGACGAACGTCTAGACGAGTTGCGGTGCCGACAAACCAAGTCGTCTTATAATTTTAAGGTGATTTGACGACTGTTAGCTACTAACAGCTTTTGGACTTTGGGCATGGACTCTACTACTGTCCCAAAGAAGTATATTTGCCCTTTTAAACAGGATATTCAAGGAGGTTCCCATTAATGGGCTACTTCATTTTCTGTACAATTCGCGCCAACCTATGATGGCGCTCTGTTTAGAATAATCATCCTTCTTTCAGAGAGGTTGAATCCAACTCAATACCACAGAGTGCACTCTAAAAACACTATGGTGAACTATGCACCGCCTCAAACGTATGGTCAAAAAGTGACCAATTAATGGTTAGATTTGACCATAAATAAGTAAATTTTGACCAAAGTTGGAGGTCAATGGTTTGACCATTGTTTAGGTCGGTGCATAGTTAATTAAATCAATGGTTATTCGAGGCAAAGAGATGAACGAACGATTTGGCTAAAAATTTAAGAAAATCGGTCCATGTTTGTACAGTGTTTAGGCTGTTGGCCCAATCAGCCTGGGGTCCAGGGGCCGCTTTAAGGGCCCCTGGTGGGGTACAGGGGACAAAGCCCTGGTAGGGGTCCATGGGGGGGGGCTGGGTACTTTTGTAGGGGGCTGCTGGAGTTTACTATCTAAGCGTAGCGCCACCACCAGTTGGCGCGGAGCGTACAAAGAAAATTTTGGATTTTTAAACCTCTCAGATGGCTAGAAATGGCATTTGCCAGGTTATTTTGTCTCTAATTCTGGTGAGAAAGTTTTTTATTTTTCTAAGATTAAAACACCCTTTTGAGATACTGATTAGCTCAGTTCATCACTCCACTGAACTATGTATCCTAGGATCGCAAATCCGGAATCCTGCTGAATGTTGCATGCAGCTGTTCCAGTGCACGCCTGAGTGAAGTATTTCCAGGGGCGTAGGGGAGCATTTCACTTTTGGGGCACAAGATTTTTGCCCGAGAAATGTAATTCTGCCTGTAGGACAGCCAAAGCGAAGCGCCACCACTAGTTGGCGCGGAGTGTCCAGAAAATTTGAAAATTCGTACCCCTCAGACAGTCAAAAAGGATATTTCCCAGGCTTGAAAAGGGGATCCAAGCAGTCGCCTTTTTAAGTTTCAATTGCAGATAAACGTACGTTCGTTCCAAACAAAAATTCAGCCAGAAAGACTAAGCGGAGCGCCACCATTAGTTGGCGCGAAGCGTACAAAACATTTTCAAATATCCGACTTCTCAGACAGTTGAAAATGGCATTTCCCGGGCTTATATGGGGATCTAAGCATTCGCTATTTTGAGTTTCTTTTTGTAAAAAATGATCACTTGAAACTTAAATTCTGCTATGAAGCGGTGTAAGTGGAGCACCACCATAATCCCGCATCATTTCGGGGAAACTACAAACCGGAATTGAAAACATGCTAATGAATTTTACTCTATTGCGACTCTTGGCTAAATTCAACATATATTGAAAAAATTGTGTGCCCCAACTTCCTACTATATATGATTTTACTTTTGAAAAAATTAAGGCCTATGGGGATCTTATAGCAGTTGCTATTTTGATCAGAAGAATCAGATAAAATGTACCACTACCATTGGATGAAATGAAGTATATGATTTTTCTTCTATTAGTAACACTTATTGACAGAATTGTCACGTTACACGGTGTGTTGAAATGAATTTTCAAGCAGACTTACGGGAAGACATTCTCACCCTACATCATTAAATTATCGAAAATCAGATTACCCGATTTTCATAACCATTGCCCGTATTTGGCAATAGTTGCAATTGTTGAACAAATCACTTTAAAGAGAAAAATGGACTTTATGATGAATAAGTTAAACGTTTTCCTGATAACACCACAACTCCCTGACATAATTATAACAAACTAGAGAATAATTAGCTCATAAATATCTTGCGAACTTTCCATTTCCGAAAAGGGCAAAGAGATGAAACGAACGAGCCACTTAGCTAGAAATTTACAGTTACGAAATGTCTTGAAATGTTCAAATCTTCGTCCGTAAACCAACAATTTGACCCTCTGTGCACGGTCTAATTTTAGTGTCTACGTCACATAACATAAGCTGATAAGGGTCAACTTATAGTAAGCAGAAAGTTGCAACTTCCCGTAGTAAAGGGCCAAACTTTCACCCCAAAATACAATTGTATTGCAGACGGGTTGTTGGAATGATGAAATTCGTCTTCTACGGAATCTTTTACTCGACAGTTTATTCGTATTCATAGAACTGTCTTACTTATTGCTTTTATATATTTTAGGTAATCGTTTAATCAATTGCGAGTCATGGCCATACATAAACTTACTACAATAACAATATTTTCTTCCGCAGTAAAAGGACATCGTCAAAGAAGCGACAAAAATTTCTTGCTATAGAATGTAGTAAGAAACGTGTCTGGTTAATAATGTGATGACAGACGAATCGCAGCCAATAGCTATAAATTATAAACATCGACATTTTGGTATTCACGTTTCATTATAGGATGTAAAAATGATGCAATGTATCTTTATGATTGATTACTGGATGGTTCGACACTCTGATTTGTGTAAGACAATATCGTTCAAATTTTATTAAATACTGAACTTAGAAATAATTTGGGAAGGGATACTAGTGACGCATATGAACAGGACTAATACCAGGAAGCTGCTTCTAAAGGCAGCTCCCTGTTGTGACCTTTTTGAATATAGTTCATCTGTCAATGCAACCATGGGGCGACCCCCATGGTTTTCACGGACACGGATGAGTGATATGTATGACATTGCAGTGAAGACAAAAGGTAGCACACCACTAATTCAAGGGGAATCCCGGCGAAGCAGGTTACCCTACGAATTTAACACCCTAGAAAAACTTTTTTTTGGGGGGGGGGGGAGATAAGATTGTTAGTGAAGAGATGTGTTCAATTTGTGATCTCTATGTGGTAGGAAAATAGTTAAAGTAATCATTCAAAGAAAATTGAAGGTATTTCAGGCATTTTTTGCAATATATCCTTCCGCGATGCAAAACGGCATTTTGAATGAGTCAAAAAACAGGAACCTGACTACTCCATTATACAGGCCAGCGCGAACTCAACATCGTGTAAGCAAGTAATGGTGGTGTTAGTAAAGAGGGCAGCAGACCCACTTACCAGAAGTTGTTCATTCTTTTCAAAATGGGTCTTCCTTTCCTAAGTCATTGTTGTGTATCTTGATATCCTCATTTTCTATCAGCCAGCGAGCAGCAAGAACAACACTTCTAGGCCTAACATTTTCAGAAAAACAGCCGTTTTATAACTTAATTCCCTCTTAAATTTGACAGGAATTACTTGGCTCTCTTCACGTCTTATAGGTAAAGTTTTAATTGTTGTCACCACATCAGACGGGACATTAACAACATTTCCCTTATTACTAAATTGCCCTCCTCGAGGAAGCTCACGCAACTGCATAAAAGGTGTTCGCAAAGCGACCAACCTTTCTTCAAGACGATGTTATTTCAATTCTTCTGGTATCTCATACATTTTCATAGTATTATCTCGACTTAATAACGGAACTCTGCCTTCTTTTACATATTTTAAACAGGTTTTACAGACCCATCGTTTATCTATACCTTCTTCCTGCTTACAAATACTAGTATTTCCACTAAATCTAACTAAATTCACCCACAGTGAACATTCTTTATACCATAACTGCTCACAATAAAAGCAAACATATGTAGGCCCCTCCATAATTTTATTCCAAAAGCGATGTTGCAATTCTCTAATTGGACTCTCCTCTTCTGTTCTAAATTGACGCTTACGTATTTGTTCTCTAAGCATCATTTTAGTACTATCACTTGCAATACCCACACTACATTTTGTCACAAAACCTTTATTTTTCCAACATTTATACCTATCTTCACCCAGCCAACATGCCCAGCTGGGCCCCAACTGGGTTTCAGCTGGGCTACTTGCTGGGCCCCAGCTGGGACCTATTCGTGTTTGTCAGGTGTTCCTACGTGGGGCACAACTGGGCTAGACTCTCCCAGCTGAAGCCCAGCTAGGCTTTAGTTATTGAAGCGGGGCCCAGCTGGGCTTCATCTGGGCATCAGCTCGGAAAGGCTAGCCCAGTTGGGCCCCACGTGGGAACACCTGACAAACACGAATGAGTCCCAGCTAGGGCCCAGCAAGTAGTCCAGCTCAAACCCAGTTGGGGCCCAGCTGGGCATGTTGGCTTGGCAGTCAATCCCATAGAACCTTTCACTAATATATGATTACTCCCCTCATTTAAACAAACATCTGCTCTCTTCACATAACTTTGCACTGACATTTGATAACGCTCCTCTTCAAATAAAATGTCTCCTCTTTTCAATATGTTACATTGAACACCGAAAAATTCTTCACTATGTTCATTAACACAACTCTTCAACCAATTCTCTATAACGCTGCTCTCATGTACAGACTCATTATCTTCTATTTCCAACACTACGTCATAATGTACTCCACCTGTATTGACTAAATAAATGGCACGTTTTTCCCGATTAACTACGCTACTTAAAATACCACTTTGAGGATAACGTGCCAATTTCCATGTACCATTATATTCTATAAAAGTATATATACCAGTTTCCAAAAGTCTTGAAGCTGCAAATATTTCAACCTCTGTAGACCATACACCATCCCTATCCATTCCAGTAGAAGTAACATATTCTTCCTTAGTCATTTTTGGTACCGGCAACCCACTCCTACACAATGAACTTACAATGACTTGTCTTAAATAAAAATGATTATCTTCTACCCCTGTAACCAGTAATGCTAAACACCGAAAAAACAATTACCATCCCCACGTACTTTTTTCACACGAATCGGCCAACTCTCAACTGAAACACATTTTCCTATTTCAATAGACGGCAAATCAAACTCCCCAGTTTTCACAAAAACCATGTTTGAATCTATCAGCACAAGCTTGCTAAACGTTTTTTCTCTCCAACAGCTATCAACAACGAAAAAATCAAATGTACATGTAGATCTTTCGGAACGTATAAATAATACATCACGATCGTCATGTTCCCTATTTTCCCCATCATCACACCTCTGACTTTTTTCATATTGACTAGAACTTTTTTGGGGGTTTGTTCCCAACTCTGATATCATCATTTTTCTCCTCTTCGTAACTTTTATCTTGAAATTCACCCCCATACTTTCTTTTTCTTTGTTGCCAACCTTTCCTTTCTAAATTAAAAATCTCTGAACGGCCCTTCTTAGGCATTGTAATATTCTCCACATAATTTTAAACTTTAAAATAACAAATTTACCATAACCAGACACCTTGATATAACACAAATATTAATACTCGCCAACTCATACAAATAATATTTACCTACCAGTAACAATGTTTCCCTCCAACAGAAACTTACTTTGTGAATATTGTCGTTAGTGTGAGGAATTCACACAGCCCTTTAAAGTCACAAAAACAGTGAACAAAACTCCTCTAAACTATCAAACTTTTTACTTCACCGCAACCCCGACCATGCCACTTGAAAAGAATAAATCCTTACAAAGAAATCCTCAAATAAATACTCAAAATTCACTTAACACCAATCTGTAATGAATTAAAAAAAAACAACCAAAATGATGGCGCTGTGTTACATTAACAAACAACCTTTTCCCCAGAGTACATACGGACCTGGTTTTTCCGCAAGATTGTTACTAAAAATAGAACACGTTTCCAAATTTTACATGAAAAAAAACCCAATTTTACACTCTCACGAAAGTCATATTTCCACCAAAACTTAAAAACACGAAAGAGAAGTACCATCCCTACAAATTGCACTAAACCGTATTTCGATACCACAAAGCATCTACAAGAAGATAGAAATAAAGTGCCGGAAATTCAGACATTGACTTCGCGATAGTAACTGCATTAGTTGCGGTTGCCTGCAAGGCAGGCACCGCAACTAAAAAGTAGAACTTTTGAATTTTGTTGTCTCCTGACTTTTTACTGTTTTGTACATAATTTGAAAAAGTTTCTGGTCATGATTTTCTTTTAAATATGAATTAAACCATTGAGTATACTCACTCATGAAAGTTATTTTTATGAAGGATATGGGCGGGGATTGTCTAAGTTTGACCATTTGTCATTGGTTTGTGAAGAAAACAAAACAGCTTAGGAAAATTGTTGAATTTCATGAACCAACTCAACGAGCCCCTTTAAACTACATCACTTGTTGTCATACTTTGCACTTAATATTCCAGAACTTTCTACCATTTGCACAACAGTGAGACTATCACCACATCATTTCTAATATTTCCAAATATGGGAGTCCTTTGAACCTTATGACATCACAGATGACATCAAACGTCTCCTCAGCAGGGAACAAAATTCAGGTCAGAACTGTAATAACAAGAGGTCTCATAAAGCTATCAAGCTTGTCCTTTGAACTTCCGCTCCAAGGAGAGAAAATTCCCCACACGCTGGCTTAACATGTGGTTAAAATCTCAGAAAGGACAAGCACTATAAATCATGCAAGTACGTGCATGTTTGGCCTTGTTTACAGGAGATTCTAAGAATACAAATTTTATATGCGGAAGGTGTTCTCAAATTATTAAAAAAGTTGTTTATAATAACTTCTTAGGAGTAGAATTATTCCTCTTTTTTCTTTGGAAATTGTGAAGATGAAAGGAAGCAAACAAAGTTTGTTTTCCTGCAGTGTTTATTTGATCAGCTGTTTGTCATGCAATTAAAGTATGCAGCAAAAATGTCCTAACTTTTCTTTTGTTGAAGGGCCAGAGAAAATCTAAAAGATATAATGACCCTTTATCGGATACTGGTTGCAACTGAAACTGAAGGATATCAAAAAATGTAATACACTTATAAAGAACAATTGCAAGCCATGATGATGTGGCAAAAAAGAGGCTGCATGTATACTTCATCCAAAAATGCCAAAAGTATTGACAAATTCTAACACGTAACATGTTAGGGGGCAATTCTTCTGCTGTTAGCAGACCCTCTCCCTCCTCATTCTGGTCCCAGGTTGTTTTAGTTCTGGAACTGATTGTCATACAAAATTATGCAAACAGTTCTCCATAGTCAGGATAACATGGTTGTAGGCCCAACCCACACTGAAATTCATTAATAGTTAACGTTAATCATATTTCACTGCTTTTTAACGATGTATTAAGTTCAGATCTAGTTTATAGTTTGGATGCACCAATCAGGCTATGTTATGAAAATCCTCTACCTGTAGGAGAAACAAGAACAGACCCTTTTTCATAATAGCTGATATTTTAAAAATTAAGTAGTGGCTACTGCTCAGTTCCAGTTAATTTAACTTATTTCCTTCTTTGGCTCTTGAGAAGCAAAAGATTAAGAATTTTAAACACAATGATTCCATTTTTAAACAAGCTATAATGCAAATCTGCTTGAATAATTCACGTGAAATATCTCCCCCACCTGTCTTAAGATGCAACTAAAGGGGATGACTTGAATCACACTTTTGACATGAAATTTTAACTGGAACCATATTTGAACAAAAGTTTCTTTTTTAAGCTGAAAGTATGTAACAAATTTAATTCTATTGCTGTTGGTGTGTAATTGTTAAATAACAATTAGCACAGCACAAGAAATATGGATGTTACTTAACTGCATTCCAAGGCAGATGATTATTATTCTAAAGCCAATAATTTAAATAATTAATTAGGACCTTCATAATAATTTCTAATTAGGCTAAGAGTTTCTGATGGCTAAGACATAGCATATCAACTTCCTTCCTGCTTTCATGGAATCCTTCCCTTTCCCTCACCAAATTTAATAAGAACAATTTGGATTTTTGTCAGACTTCAGGATATCCTTTTGAAAAACAATGACACATTGCAATTAAGACAAGTGGTGTCACTGAAAGGTTAAACCCTTCTCAAAACGATGCAGTCATCCAATTAATTTAATTATGTAAATGACAGAAATTTTCAATGCCAATTGTATATTTATGACCCATTACACATTATATATATATGACAATGAATGCCAGGACTACTTTTTAAACGGAAAATTTTGCATTTTTAAAATGGATCCAAATAATTTACCATGCCATGATATTGCTTCTCGAGAAAGCAACATAGACACCCCATTAGATCAAAGGCAGTGTGGGGTGTAACTGGTATCTGAGTTAGTTACATGATCTGTGTGTTACATAACATTTGGGGTTAGATAACAGGCAAGTCAACCATGTGCTAATTGCTTTTAGTGCAGCATGAACGTAATGAAAGCATAGCTCATTTGAGGGCATAGATCATGTAACGAACTCAGATACCAGTTATACCTCACGCCACCTTTGATCTACTGGGGTATCAATGTTGCATTTTCAAAGAAGCAACATCATGGCATGATAAACAAAAACATTTGGGTGGTAAAAAATCATACATCTATCTGTGAGAAACTTATTTTGTAAACAGGACGCTACCATACTGTATCATTTGATTTTATCTATCATGCTATACATCAAAAACTTTGCTTTAAACACACATGAATTTTTCTGAAAAACAAATGTTATATTTTAAAATCTTTCAGTAATGTTACTGCAAAAGGGGTATCATCATTTCAACCTCTAACATAAACAAATTAATAGAACATGCCACCACCAACACTGAGAGGCATTGTTACAACATAGAAGTACTACCTTAGAGATATTTACTGTTCATGGCTACAAACTCTGCTTTTCACACATAACTAATATCTGTTCCACAGATATAAAAGCCTACAAAATACCACAGAAAAATGTCAACATCATTTTCTCTCAAGTTAAGTCCGAGAACCTTGTAATAGAGGTCATGCACCTGAACTTACAATTTCATCCTTTTCCATGTTGTTTTATTTTTACATGTAAGGATCCAGTAAACGATTCTCAAATGAAGTTCTTCAACAGCCTATATTTTCATTTCTTGTATCTACTACACCTGGTGATTCCATCAACATTGCGACCATCTGACTCATCACATTTGTTCACTCTTGATGCTTTTAAAGTGTTTATTTCCTTCGACTTTTGTTTTCCTTCAACTTGTTTTGGATTAGTTCTCAGTGAATTAACCTTGCACCCATCCCAGTTACAGAGAAATCTGTTTCCTGTGTAACTCACTGATGTAACAACTGAACTAGTTGAATAAGACAATAAAGTGTGTTTGCATAACTTTGAAAAGCTTTCCGTCCAATATTGTTTTGGTAAACTCTGAATTCACTTTGCTCACATTTTTCACCAAGAGTATACTCCTTTTTATAAAAATAATAAGAAACAGTAGACAAAGACCATTTACATATTTTAAGTTCAATAACTTTAATCAAATACAAATCCTTTTTAATAAAGTTAAAAATAAATTTTTCTTCTACACATCATCTTTCCCGGCCTGTTTAAAAACTAACTGCTCTCCAAAGTTGCTTTGATTAAACTCAGCATGAACTTAATTTCAACATGTACTATTGAAAACAAACTCCTTCCCTAAATAACTACCAAATAACAGCAAGATATAGGATCAAAAATTGCCATATCATGACAGAATTCTTTCCAGATAAATACTTTCATTGGATCAAGACATATGTGAATGTAACCATTATAATTGTAATAACTTTTGCCTTATTTAATATAAATGTTGAGAAAAGATAAACTACATTTTCATTTTGGATCCTACCCATGAAAGTGAAATCATTGATGATTGTAGCAGTGTTGAACACAACTTAAATATCTTTTAAGTTGGTCAATAATTTAAAAAAAAAAAATTGGCAAGTACTAGCTGTACATTAAACTTCAAGTTTAAACTATCTGTCACCTTTTTCAATTAACATTTATTTATGAATCTTGTATGTGCTTCCCTTTACTGTGTACAGATTTCCTAGTTTATTCTATGCAAGTGTAAAGCTTTACCTAATGTGCAGTAAATAATAATAATAATCTTATATAGCGCTAAATCCAATTGCTGGAAAGCATAGTTCAAAGCACTTTACAAAAACAACGTACAAATTACACTAGTCATAGGAGTGCAAAAACAGGTAAGTTTTAAGACTTTTCTTAAAAATTGCAAGGCTGGGGCTCTGTTTTACATTCAGTGGTCACATTCACATCACATTCTGAATGGCAAATTCTGTGCCATTCAGAATGTGATGGTCCTATAGGCATATAATTATATTTGTGACCAGGGGGACAAGAGCAATTTGCCCGAATGATGGCACCATTTATCATGTTTTGCAAATGCTTTGCCTGAATGAACCAACTGTTTTGACCAAATTGGGAGGGCCAGTGCCCGCCCCCTGAAACCCACTTCATACACCTATGCCTATAGGTATTAAACTCTTGTGTTACTTCCCTGAAAATGACTCTACTCTCTTGTTTGTCGAGGGATATAGCCAGTGGAGGAACTGAACATTCAGCCTTATCAAAACTTCTTCTACCTCTTCCCAAAGAATGTTCCATACATAAATGTAATTATGTACCCCCTGTCCTACCCCAACCTAATTCTATCATATTTCACTGCCTGACTATACCCCTCTATTTGACTGGAAAACAATAGCACCTTGAAACAATGTTTCCGATCTGCTCCACAATAATTTGCCTCCAATGAAACCTCAAAGTTATTCACAGGAAACAAAGGCTTTAAAGGGCAAGAGTGCTGAGTTCCCCCAAATTGAACTAGTGTAGTCTTTCATGTTTCATAATTGAATCTTAAAGGGCAGGAGGAGTTGCCCTAACTTGAAGTAGTGTAGTGAATTGTCCTGTTTCATGATTGGCTCTTGACAGTCATGTGACAGTACTTTTTCTCCTCAAATAAGAAATTTACTAATAGTAACTGATTGGTTTACCTTGAATTTTCAATATTGAATTCATAAAATATGATAAAAGATATTTTGAAGAGAAATAAGAAGGAAAGTGTGATATTAAGCCAATGCTTCAGCAAAATAAGTTTTTTTTTTTTTTGGGGGGGGGGACAGCTCTTGCCCCTTAATTAGGGGTGTCATGTGCAGTTACAATGTAATCTCACCAAATTATGAAATTTAGGAGAGTAACTCATTGGTTTACCTTGAATATGCAATGTTGATGATCTTAAATACCATTAAAAGATATTTTGAGGCAAAGTAAAAAAAAATTCTGTGTGACCTGGCTGTTGTTTTCAAAGAAAGTTTGGGGCTCTTGCCCTTTAAACAATTCATGAACAAGAAAATTATACCACCTGACTAGCAAGAATTTACACAGGATATCGTGTCAGTTCAGATCTGATATCATTAAACACCATTTAATCGTGTTAGATGCAAAATAGAAAAAAAACTTTTGGCAACTTTACTTTCTCTTTCATATTACTTCCCTCTAACTCCCAACTAACTCTAAGCTTAAGTAATATGAAGTTTTACAGCCCAGTTTCCAACCAACTCCAAGGATCTAACCTAACTTAAATGTCAAAATATGCACCCTTCATTGGCAAAGGGAAATTCCATCACCCTACACAGGTTCCTGTTGACTAGCCTTGTTCCTGAGCTGTAAGCATTAGTCTACGCAGGGCGGAAGTGCTCTACCAGGAAGAGTGCTATGCCTCAGTGTTATATAAGGCCTGTCACAGTGCAGGTTACTTCAGAAACTCTTTGTAGATGCTTCTCAAAAGGTGATGTAGCTTGAAAGGTGACAGTTTTTGTAACTCCCAAGTCCCTTCAGTGAATTACTTGTGACTGTATAGTGCAACTGTTTTGTAAGTTGAATTACCTCAAAGGAAACAAATTCACAGCAGTTTCAACATTTATTTTTCAAAAGGAATCTCACAATTTAAAAAACCAGCAGAATGCAGATTTCTGTGATACTCAGTGTGATTCTTGGAATTACTGGGCTGAGACTGACAGAAGGATGTTCATGCCAACCAACACATCCACAAATGCAGTACTGTCGGGCTGATTATGGTAAGTGTCATTTTAAAAATTAAAACCATTCTCTTAAGTTACAATCTATGCAAGCTAGGAAATTTTTCTTCTCTGCTAGGTACACAAACTACACCAACTAGTATTTCTGTCTTTTTCTATATTTTTATTAACTTTAGGCTAAGAAATAAAGCCATGACTAAAGCTATTACAAAACTTCAAGGTTTTTCTCCGCATCATTTGCTTGTTTTCTCCCCATCCATATCCATATCTATTATCAGCAAGATCAGCAATGCAACATGTTGGTACACGTAGCTGGTTAAATATTCATCTTTTTTTCACTAGAATTACATTCCCCTATCCTCCTGTGATTAAAGGGCAAGAGCTCATTGAAGATTGGTCCTATAATTCACTGGAAGTGTAATAATTTGACACTTGAGCACAAACTTACTACAAATGTTCTTCCCACAGTAGGATTTACCCTTGAGGGCACAAAATTAAATGACACAGCCACTCTACCATTGCATACACCTGTTCTAATACTGATTAACTAGTTATTCCCATCTAATATGCATTTTGTCATTGTAATCCATTCATCTATAATTACTCCTGAAAATCAATTAGCAGTTATTTAAAAACCAATTTGTGCAGGTGAGCATTCAGTAAAGCTCATGTTACCAACTCGAGTAGTAGATATTTAATGTTCCCTGTTTTTGGCCAAAACAGGGATGTCAGATGGTATAAGTTATGTGCACAAATGATCGTAATGAAATTTTAATTGAAGTTGCTTTACTGCACCCCTAAAAATTCTTCAATGTAATTTTTAACTTGACTGTATTAAGTAAACCAGAACTTGACTAAATGTCGCTTTGGGGTTTATCAAGACAATGATCTACATAGCCACTGCTGCTTAAAGGCCCAGTTCTCTCATCCCAAACAGTACCAATTCTCCTAACCTTCTTATACTGAAGCCCCTCCCACAATTGTCTGATATTCATCCTCATCCAGACACAATCTTAGTTTATTGCTTCAGGGTGAGTGTAGAAAACTCAATTTACATAATCAAAACACTCTCAGTACTGTTCATACTGTGTAATATAAGCTTTGGCACTCTGCATTGTTTGAATTAGCTGTCAATCAAAGAACTGAGGCAATTGAGAATTTCGGCACCCGGGTACCAAAACTGTAGTTTGGGGTGAGAGGTTTGGCCCTTTAAGCTTTCTTTGTCTCATTTTGATAGCCCCAGCCCCCACCTCTACCTCAAACCAGACATAAAGACATCTGACCCAGCATGTTATTCCATGTGTAGTAATAACCACCGAAAGTCACACAAAAAGTACTTTGAACTTCTGTTCAGTATAAACAGAAGTGTTTATACAACACATATCCTACACCAGCTACAGAGTCAGTAGGAGGGGGAAGGATCAAGAGTCCGGCCTTCAATTCTGAGGCATGCAAGTGCGATCGTACACGATCCTTCACCTCAAATCACTGTGAGGAGTGTGATTTCTCACACGTGAATGAAGATATGACGCTCATATAAATCTATTAAATTTAATAAAACAGCACACCTACCCTACAACTTCATTTTCTGAAGGGTGTGATTTATAGCACACCTGGAGAATTTAAAGCGCAAAGCCTGAAGAGTCAAACCCCCCTTCCCTCCCACTCCCCTTCTATTCCTCATGTTCACAAATAACATGGAGGCAAACCTTGCCCTTGTCCAAGTCCTTGTATATCATCATAGAGCATTGACAGGAAAAAAAATTCCTCCCCCCCCCCCCCAAACTTCCATTTAACTCTCTGCTTAAAGGCCAAATTCTCTCACTTGAACAGTGTAACTGTCTAACTTGGTGACACTATATAACACATTTGTGTTGGTGTGTCGTTAAACCCCATCTAACTAACTAACTAACTCACTCGAACAGTACCAATTCTCCTTACCTTCTTACTTAAGTCCCTCCCACAATTGTCTAAAATTCATCCTCATCCAGAAGCAATCTCAGTTTAATGCTTCTGGGTGAGTATAAAAAATTTCAATTTATATAATCACAACACTCCCAGTACAGTTTATGCTGAGTAAGCTTTGGTACTCTGCATTGTTTGAATTAGCAGTAAATCGAAGAGCTGAGCCAATTGAGAATTTCAGTAAACCCCTACCAAAATTAACGTTTGGAGTGAGAGAATCAGCCCTTTAAAGGGCTATCGTGACTGTCCCCATTGACCTTATAGCAGCTGCGAAGACCAGTACTTGATCAATTACTACACCTGACATTTAAAATGGGAAAACAGGTATGGTAGGTATGAATAATATACCATGGTGGGGTAACCACATAGGATAGATGACCAGACATTTTTCAAAGTTTTCAGGATCTGTAAGTTGGTATTTTACTGGTAACCATGGATATACACCACATAGGCTATCTCTTACTGTCATACACAAATGGAAATACGTGCCTCAGTACAATACTAATTTGAATGTGGCTAGTGCTGGACTACCACAGTTTGGTATGTTGGTTTGTGGTTTCATACTTCCATACTGATGTCTACACAAATGGTAAATATGAGAAACCACAGTAAAAGTAGGGTATATGGGATAATCACAATAATAGGTACTGATACATTCTTTGATATATAGGAGATTGAGAACTTTTGTCAGCAACTATGACTTCTCAATATAAGTGCCAGTTCTGAATTCTTTCCTTTAAAAAACACTTGACAAAAATACAGTTACCACGCTTTTGTATTTCAAAAGAACCTTTAGTAAATTTGTTAATTTTGTGTCAATCACTGTTTTAAAAATTGTACAAATTATTTGCATCACAAACACAATATTTCCCTTTAAAATTTGAGGCAAGCCAGAGTCATCTGGTTGTCCACGGACATCTGGTAAATACTTCAATGTAAGAAATGCTGTCATGCTATATGATTCGAGTATGTCCATACAGGCTGTATCTACACATCAGTGACAACAGTCATTTCATGTTCAGCATAAAGTTTCACAGCAAAAACATATCACACAGATTTGACATGACAACACATTTTGATTTTGATAGAGAGCTAGAAAGTGGAACTTGGGACACTTCCAAGATGTTATAAGGTCACATCTATGGTAAATCCTATAAAAATTCTAGTCATGTCTAGAATCTAGAACTCATTGCCTGAGGCTTTGATATCTATCAGCATGTTTGTGTTCTTCTTTCATGATTGCGATTAAAAATGAGAGGAGTGAGGTTATGATATGAAATATGGTCTTTAATGTTCATTGAAAATGACTTATAATCCCTGAAACTCCCTGGTTGGGGAATCTAAGGGCCCTATATTCATCCCCATTTACATTACGCAATCCTATTTTCCTGGGGTAATCCTTTGGCAAGTCTGTGCAGCATGACAGTTACAGCTATAGGCCTATAGAAAACTTGAAGGGTGCATGCACTCTCATTTGGTAAGTAGGGTTATTACAAAATGTAAATAGGTGAGGGCTGGGGGGGGGCAGTGGGACTACAGAGATGGGGGAGGGGTTAATACAAGGGGCTAAAATCAAGCATTTCTATAGCTGAGCACATTTTGGGCTTCCAGTTGGTGGACAACTGGAGAATGAAGCTTTCATGTTCTTGAACATATTGGGGCAGCTTAAATGATTAGTTCCTTCCCCATATGGGTTCTGCTACTTGTTCTCTTTTTTATCAAAATTCTTTCAACCTTTGTCTTTTTTTCCCAACAATCTCCTCTCATGGCTCAGTCCCCTTTCTTCCTCCCCTTAAAAATTGTTCTGATCTTTTTTAAAATTTTTAGAAATTTCACATGTCTGCTTAGTATGACAACAATAAATTTGGAATTCTGCTATGTTCCTATTCTAAAACTTTCTCATGCTATAGAGACAACTATTCAATGTGTGTAAATAACCTGACATTTGCCCACTGTAAGACATTTATCAAATATTTGGTGTATAAATATTCACACCTTCAAAAATAATAAACAGATTCTTCCAAGGCTGGGACTTCAAAGTAACTGCACCTCCAGTGTCACGTTTAGGAAAAGGTCACAGTGTTCTCACTGCTGTGCCTGTCTTTCCTGGAATGTCAAAATTTTTCTCTATTATTGACTGATGGGCAAAAGCTGGAAAGAATGTCACAGCTTAAAAGAGTTTCTACAGAATCACTGAATTTGACATTTTTCAGGATTGATCTATCTTGGAATACTGTTAATTTAATATGTACTGTGCCTTTTCTTTTCCTTTTTTACTTTTTGGGATGGGGCAATTTAACAATTGTAAAAACTCGTTTGGCCTGTAAATGAATACTCTAAACCAATTCCTATTTATTTTTTTTTTATATTTTTGCGTTTTTCTCATTTCATTTAACATATTTCAATTTTATTTCAATACATCATCTATATTTTTGTACTTTTAAAAAAGGAGAAAAACAAAACCATACTTACAGAACTTTTATCCCATTCACTGAGAGTTTTTCTGTTTTTTAAATGCTATCTGGCAATTTGGCCATCTTTCCAATATTTTACACATCATATGATTCTCAAATCTTTGTCACTTGTTTTAGTCACACTTCTACTTTCATTTTACAATTTTCCATTCACCTTTTCAGTGATTCGAGCAAAAATAGTTGGAAAAGAAACAATTTACCCAGAAAACATACCAACAACAGCGCCACCAACACCAAAAGAGAACATGGACCGCAGACTGAATGAGCCCTTGTCAATGCTGATGGCTGGACAACGCCCACCAGGTCTGGTAGATTTTTATCCTTTTACAGGTTAGTGAATGGGGTTAGAGAAGACTGCCTGATCACATGGCATATAGTTTTCACACTAACCTCATGCACCCTGTAGTCTTAGTCTTCACCTTGCACATGAAGTAATATTGGACCTTGGTTCTCAAACAGTGCATGGAATATGACCCACATTCATGTGTCATGCAAAAGCAATCTTCCCCATCCCCCCTCTCTATCTTCCAACTCTGATGCTCAGTCATGGGAAGGGAAGAAATTTTGAAAAAAAGTCTGGGAAGGAAAGCATTCATCCCCCACTCCACCCCCCCCACACACGAGTACTTCACAAATGTGTCAACAGGAGGTAATGAGCGGTGAAGTAGATAGGAGTACTCCTGAAATTTTGCAAACCTCAAAGCCCGGAGTACCCACAAATTTTATGGATTTGTCCACAAAAGTTCTTACCACAAATGAAGGACCAGTTTTAAACATATGAATTTATAAGGGATCCTTGTTTCGGATGATTTTTGTTGGTCAAGCAAAAAAAAAAAAAAATGGTGGGCTCTGTTTGGATAAAGGTTTGAGAACCAGGGATGTAGATATACAACATAACAGTAGTTTATACTGTAGCGAGCAGTAGCACATTATTTGTCAGTTCATGCTCATGAAGTCAAAGCCCAGAGAAATCCAGTACTTTTTCTTCAACCTTCAAATCAATGTTTTATTTTATTTAATTCTTCATTTAATTTGTTTACAGTAACTGAAAATAATTCAGGTTTAAAAAAATTGTTTTCAAATAGGCCTAGCTAATTTTAAGGGGGCCTGCTACTGAGGCATTAAGAACATGAGCCATGCAAATATTCATAATCAAGGGCAATGTATTTGTCTTCGTCTGCTGATCATCAAATTTCTGCCTGTAAATTGGAGGATCGACACATGCTGCACCAACCTATGCTGTCATGAAATAGATCCCTCCATTATGTTACAGCAGTCTGGAAAAGATTGCTAAGATTGCTAAGGGCATGTTCCCACTTGATCCCTCTGTGCTGATCACCCCAAGCTCAATCAACTGGAAAAATTTTGTGACCAACTGCAAGACTAGTGTTCCCATTTGATCGCCTGCATGAGATCTGATCCCCTCCTCTAGTTCAAGTAACAGGAAGTTGTGTCATTGAAACTGTGCGTGCAGGTCAGGTTTGTTTACACAAGTTTGTGAGGCGTGAGGAGCTTCGCTGCGGAAGTATGCCATTGATCTCGGGTCACCTTGATCCCCCATAGTGTCCCCACTTGTTTTCTTGATTGCCTGTGGGCAGTCTAATCCTCCCCGAAGGGGCGATCAAGCTCTCGGGATCTGATCAGGGGAACGAGAGCGTTTCCACTTGCGAATTGATCTCCTGTGCAAGATCTGAACTGGATCTGAATGCCTGGTTGTTCCTTAGTGGAAACGCACTCTAAGATTGCTGGGCAAGCAATTGCTTAATTTTCCATGCTCAAAATTATCTATTAGTAGGGTTGAGTTTGGTGATTGATAGAGAGACTACCTTTCAATCTTTACCAAGATATTCAGCCAGATATGCTGAACACCAAGCATAATGGCAGTACCAAGTGTAGCTCCACTTTTTTTAAGTCTTTGGTATGCCACCGTCAGCTAAGAGTTGCACTCTCTACCTCCCAGTGCAAGTTGGATACTGAGACCACTTGACCATTAGGTTGAAATGATATGTAACAAGCATGGAATTATCGCATCATGACTTCACTTGCTTAAAAATAAGGACATTCTGACCAGACCTCACAAAGGGGAGGTCGGGTGTAATAAAATCCTCCTTATCTGTTCATTTATTTGTTGTAAAAGATCACTATCACTTCCAGAATAGCACTTAAACCCTGGCCTGTGAAGAACTTTTTCCAGTTGATTACACAACCTATTATCACAGCAGATAAGTCACTCAAATGTCCAGTGACTGCAGATTTAACCTTTTGTTTAGATTATGAACAGGAAGCCTTTAATTACGCAAAGAAGGGTTCATATGTCACTGAGAATGAATTAGCCATGTTCACAGAAATCAAATTTAATTGGATTTGGTAACAGATACCCAGTTTATGATTCCAAAACCAGAGTTTGGATCTCTAAGCAGATGAGTTGGTAATGCGTGTGATTACCATTCCTTAAAGGCAAATCAATTAGGTAGATAACACCCATAGGTCCTTGATGACAAGGCTACTTGTTTTCTCACACTTTCCTGACTTATACAAAGGATTTCAACCAGACAAGCCAAAGCCAACTTTGCAGACTAGTAGCACCAAAAAAGAAGCTGCAAGATTGCATGAAAAGGAATCACACTAGAATTCTATATATTCCTCCAACCTCCACATAGTCATACAGAACGTTTCTATAGTTTCAATGTGAACTGAGCCATCATTGTCACAAGAAACATTTTTTAAACAGAGAACTATGTCTGAGACTGATTAAAAAAGAATTCTGTCTGACAATTTATATTAGTTTTGTCCCAATTTCAGAATAATAATGTCACTCTGGCTGGTCAAAATTCCCAACCCCACTTTACCCAACCACTGCATCTACCTCAAACATCTTCGACAAAAATGTATAGATGTAGATGCCAATGTAATATGTTAGGGAACAAACTCTGTCACTGACAAGTCAAAAAAATGTGAACTACTAAGAATCACAGTATGACAGCCTTACCTGCAGCGGCTGTTTGTGTATCGATGGTTACTATTTTCATAATATGAAAACGATCCCATGTCCTAAATGTCACATAAATGTCATGATCCAAAATTATACCTGTTTTTATAAATGCTGAAGAAAAACTACCTTAGTGCTGGAAAATGATGTAAACATTTTGTTTTGACATCATGCAGTTATAACATAAAAAATTTTTTATGCGGTTTAAAAAACAATCTGGAACAAGCAGTGTAGAACCCTGGGAGAAGCCATACTGTGCATGGTTCCTTGCATCATCTAAAAATGTAATTAACAATGTGATTCTATCTAGGTGAGCATGATCTGATTTGATCAACACTCCCATCAATAAAGGATTATCATTACATTATTTGGCACTAGCCTACAGGGAAATCCTCCCCAAAGGTTACCTGATCAGGGGAGGCTTTATTGCAAAGTCACAAATACATCATGCGGGTATACTCAATGCTTCCGGGATTCAACTTTCCCAATGTTTAATGTTTCCCGTTTTCATATTATTGCAATGGTTGGCAATCATTACAAGCTTAGTTACAGGTTTCATGTTCTGAGGAATGTTCTGTGTTCCCAGCATGGGGCTATAGGAACATTGAAATAACCCAGCCATGTCCATGTGTACTGTATGCACAGGTTTTATGTAGTTCCTATACTGATAAATGTTGTGTGAGATGTCACCAATTATTTACTTCAACCAAAAGCTGGCATGCCTTTAGAATATGATGGCAATTACTTATTAGAGTCCCGGTCCCCTCCCATCTCCATTACAACTGGGGTTCCATTGAATTCAGGAACAACTCTCCCAAGGCTAGACCCAAGGTTATTGGAAGGGGCCTAGTCTATCATGACCCTTGTCTGGGGAGACTTGAGTGAAAACTCACCAAAAAAAAAACATTGCTTTACAAAAAAATGGACAAATACCACCCACACCACCCAGATCCTGCCTTGCAACCCCTTCCCTCCCTGACAGTCTTCTAACTTTGGGCCCGAGTCTTTCTGCAGGTGCAATAAACATTTGACAGTTTCTGGCTACTAGTTTATTTATCTTGTTTTTCTTACAAACACTTTTCATTAGGAAGACAATTTCTTAAGAACTCTCTTAACCCTATACCCAGCCAATCAGGCATGATTTGGATGGGAATCCTTGACATTAATCAATTATCAAATGCAGCTGGAAGTCACCCAAGCATAATCAATGATAAGGAAATCAATTGTTCTACTTGCTGAAGCAAACAATCTTCCTGCTTGCTGATAGGACCAAGCAGAAGATTACAGGGGACTATTTTACATTTATCACTATTTGTAACTTTGAAGGACTTTTCCATCTTGTATTTACTTGAAGATACTACTGAGTACATTAATCTTGAAATCGTACCATTGCTACTAGCCCTTTCTGGTAATTCAGCACTCAAGGATGATTCAGCTTACCTTTTCTTAACAAACAACAATTGGAAATTTACTTTCCCAGGAGTTACTCCTGGGTACATATGGTTTGACAAGGTCAACCAGATTATCCTGTAATCTTCAAATCCTACTACTGCTTGCAACCTAGACATATCTGATAATTCTGCAGTTGTGTTTTCCTGTGAGGCTCCTATTATCTCATGAGGAAGATGCTACAAGCTCAATGAAGAAAGTGTCAAGGATTAGAATGGGTCTGGGACATACAGGCACAGAAAATTGGTAATAAAAGGTTTTAAATTCAACAACTACTTGCATTTCACTTTCTATTGTCCTTCTTTGAAAATTAATGTAACCAACTGATCCTCTCTGGGCCCTTTCGCATACTTCAAAGGAATACCCAGGAAGTTTTAATAGAGGGGGAGCAAGCATTGACTTATTGCTGTTATGGGAAAACCAAAAGGGCAGTATTTGACACATTTTGAAGCATATATCAGCACACTTGACCACTTATAAATGGAGCGTGCACTCCTTCCCCCAGTCTACCACTGATATTTCCTTTTTCACAAATATTTTGGAGCACTGGAGTATAACATCTATACCCCTCTGACTTGAAAAAATTATTTTTACATTTTTTCCCTTCATTTGCAGATCTTACAAACCCCACCAGGCCAACAATGATCATTTACAGTATTTACATCGAAAAAATCTACAAAGGTGATGAGTTCCTGGTACCTAAACAGTTGGTCAAGCTGACCACTGCCCCATCAGGAGCAGCTTGTGGAGTGAGTTTCTTGGAACCAAATCAAAAATATGTATTGTCTGGTAAGTAGGCCTTGTGTGCACATGCATACTGTATATCAAAAGTTTTAAAACAGTTTCTCAAATACATTCCTTTCTTTTTTCTCCCTCACATTTTTCTCACCTATTTGAAAAATGTTGAGGCCAGAAGATCTGTGTCATGATTACCTCCCACAAAAAGCATTTCCCTTTCATTTCTCTCTACCATTTTCAAATTTTCATGATGAAACCATCCTTCTTACTTTTTGTTACATTCTCCTTCTCTGCCTGATTACCTGTTATTCCCTCAGGGAGGAAATGAAGCTCACTACATCCACACTTGATATAGTCACATTTCATGTCTGATTAATCAACTGACTATAACAGATATATTAAAATACATTAAAAGTTATGTAACATTTGAGGTTAGCTAACAGGTCAATCAAGCATGTGTTAATTGCTTTTCACACACTGCGAACGCAATGAAAGTTTAGCTCATTTTAGGGCACAGATCTTGTGACAAACTCAGATATCAGTTACACCCCACACCGCCTTTGATGTACTGGGGTGTCCATATTGCTTTTTCAAGAAGAGACGTCACAGCATGTGTGTCTTTTAATAATAATTAAGGGGATCAAACAGCAAAGATACATCTGGGAAAAAGTCCACTGCACCAAAAATTTCCTTCATTTAATATTCCATATGTTGTGCTAATTTTAAGACCATTTCTACAAAACAACTCCCATCAGAGCTTAATCTGACTCATTTGGCCCTGATTAAGGCATCCAAAACCTGTTTGAATTTGCTTTCATACTTGATCTCAAAAAGGGCTCAAATCCCCTCAAGATCAACTTTGTTAGTTTGTTGCGTGAAACCTATTGCACTTGGGATCAGACCCAAAACATTTGATCCATACAAAGGGCACATCAGATCCATGCAAGGAGCACATCAGATCTATACAAGGGGCACTTCAGATCTCCAGTGGGGGATCGGATCCAGTTCTGGTCTCTGAAATCAATTTTCCTAATTTGTTGTGTGTTAGCCCTCATGCTGAGGATCATATTCAGAGAAATTGATGCCCCACAGAGGTAGATCAGTTTTCGAGCCGGGGATCAAAAAATGTCTGAAAGCTCATAGGATCAAAGCGATTCAAGATCAAGATGACCTCAGGTGTAACATCCCTTTTCTTTCACAGACAAAACTTAGTTTTGAGCAGCACAGTGCTCAATATTGTTGGAGGGTTCATAACCTAACTTCCTGTTCATTGATTGCTTTGGGGTTTAAGTGTGAGATCAAAACCATTGATCCCAAGAGGGGGATCTGATCCAGACCTGACTGTCCCCTCCAGTTCCCTTCTGATATGTGTGAAGCCTGTCTAAGTTGACAAAGTGCACAGGTACAGTAACACCGCACTATAAGCCAATGTTGTATCTAAACAGGTATACCTGAACACAATATTCTCACCCTTCTACCATCAAGCTACCTACAATTATTATTCTTGGAACATGTCCAAGAGGGCATCCCATGCAGCCAATTACTTTGACGAAGAATATTAGTTAAAAGATGGTACCATGGGGTGAAAAAGTTTTCCAGTCTTCCTTTTATTTTGGAATCAAGTCCATATACGAAGGATTTCAACCTTCCCTACAAATTTTTCAGACAGGTTTTTAGTCTCCCTTGGTAAAGAGCTACCTATGGGAGGTAACCAAAATGGAGAATTATTTTCAGAGAGACAGTCATAAACAATCACATTTTTAGTATCAAAAGCAAACTTTTTGGGGGACAGATAACATAACAACCTTCACTTTAGGAATTGTTTCATCATAGAAATAATGAATGATAATAATAAAACTTATTGAGCACTAAAATCCACAATTATAAGTTTTCAATAGCCCTGTAAAATCCTAATGAAAAGCCAACTCAAAAAATGAGGCTCTAAACATGAATTAAACTGTGTGAGAGAAGGAGAACAGGTAAACAAATTGGATAAATAGTTCCAGAGCTTGGGCCCAGCTGACAGAAAGGCATTCACCCCAAGGTTTTAAATTAGTTCTGGGAACAGTGAGTGTATTGCATTGCTAGAATGTAAAGTGTAGCCAGTATTTACCTGAAAAGTGAGATTTATCAGAAAAATAGGAGGATGCCACATAATGAATGCATTTATACACCAATGAGTAGTTCTTAAAAATTAATTATTTGCAACAACTCACTTGTTACAGTGATAAGTTTGAAAGTAGACAATTATGATTGTTTCTCATCCTCATTGTCAATCCATATAGACCTAGGTTCTTGGGTATGTGTATAAGACAAAAGCTACAATGAATGAAAATATCAATTTTAAATATTTCCTATACATAAAAACTCTGACAAAAAAAAAATTGGAAATCAATATATGAGGGGACTGATCAACCAACCAGAGAAACAAGCTTGAACTTTTTAAAACATACTACATTAATTACGTAGGATATCCAAAACTGTCAAAAACACTTACTGGTTGGCCTCAAAGTGCTGTGAACTTTTACTTAACCCGCTGAGCTGTGGGCACCATTTACCATTTTGCATCTTCATTTATTTCCTGCTGTATAAGATTGAGGTCTCCAACTGCTTGCAGAACCTTCAAAGCTTTTAAAGAAATACAGATAAAATGTTATGACATCACAATGTAATCTTCTACACTTGAAGGATGTTAGCAATAGGCGCAATATTCATTTTTAAACCTTACCACACAAAGAAATTAGAGGGTGTGCTCTGTTAATGTTAAGCTTTAGGGCTTTGCAGGTGTAGCCATGAAAACTTCTGACCTACAGCCAGAAAATGTGCCAAAAGGGGCAAGTTCTTTTTCAGGCGGCTAAATGTGTAAAAGTGTGTTTCGTCAATGTCAATGAACTGTATAGCAGTTATTAAATATTTGCACCACTTTTACATGAATAATCTAAAATTAAAACATTAAACTGCTTTAGTGATTTATGATTTAATATTTATGATGTATTCCTGCTGTAATTGTGTTTATCTTGAAAGTTCATTTTGTTCAGTTTCTACACAGGCGTACATCATGAACCACTGCCTAAAGTTAAAGGGCAGGAGCAGTCATCCCAAATTGAAGAAGTGTAGTAGACTGTCCAGTTTCATGACTGGCTGTTGGGAGTCATGTGACAATGTTTTTTCTCTTCAAATGTAAAATTTACCAGAAACAACTACTTGGTTTACCTTGAAAATGCAATAGTAAAATCATAAAATGTAATGAAAGATACTTTGAAGAGAAATAAGATGAAAATTGTGTTATTTAGCTTTTCCTTCAAAATAAGTTTGGGGGGACTGCTCTTTACCTTTAAGTGATGTTGGTATGACAATTACAGCAAATAAAGGTGTAGGAGTAGGACTACACATGGGTGGACAATAGATGATTAGGATAAGACAGTTTATTTATAGAGAAATTTTTTTTTCTTCCCCAAACAGGCAGTCTATATGACGGAGAGCTGAGTATTAGCTTGTGTGACTCCATCCAGATGTACCAGGATATGACAAAGAGGCAGAAACAGGGACTTAAATATCATTGGAAGAAGGAATGCAATAATAACTGTGAGGTACGTTCACAAATGCAGCTTCTATTCCCCCCCCCCCCCATTCACATATGGCCATGCTTTTCACCCCTGCTCAAAAATGCAAAATTACAATGAAGGCTTCCATATCCAGAACAAAGAAACCTTTTCTAAGGATTTATTGGTATTCATGAAATATGAATCAAATTTTGAAACATTTTTTTAAGGTAAGAGGCATCTAAATAAACAAGATAAAAGCTGCCTTTTTTAAGTTTGATTTACAGTGCAATAGATTTATGAGATTCAAACTTAGAATCAAGTAGTTACAGCCCTACGAACTGAATCCTCTTATATAAGCTATGTTGGCAATGGGCTTTCTGTCTAAATGGAGTTTAAACCATTGTAAGCAAAGATAAGCATGTCATATTGTACAAGTTATAACACCTGTAATTTTTTCATTATTTTAATTAATTTTGAAAGTGCTATGTATTACATTCATGTATCTCTAGGACTTATAATAATGTCACATTCTAAGTTTGATGACAAGAGTACAAATCAAATCTTAAATGAATAAAGTTGATCTTTATGAAAATGCAACTATTGAGAGACCAGCTTAAAACACATTTTGGAAGCAATCTGAGTGTCCTGCATGTGAATTATAGGAGGGTATAGAGGGTGAGGTGAAACTAGAAGGAGAACTTCCCCACATGCCCCTCTCCCCTCATAACCATGAACCTGTACACCCTCATTATGATACCCAATCTTTTTAATTTTGTGCCATCTTCTTAAAGCAAAACTTTGTGTGGCACATTAAACTGCACAATCATAACAACATTTGAGGTAGAACCATTGCATATGTTTTAACCTGAAACTATTAACGCTTCCAGTCTATTCACCTGTTGTAAGGGAAGAACCAATATCCTCAGTTCACTATACTGAAAGATAGAACATGTCAATTAAATTACTGAAATGACAGATACAGTACTGTAGAACAGGATTCAAGATGTAATTCCCACACATTTCTTTCCCTCTTAAAATAGTACTTCATCTTTCTCTTACTTTTGCATACCTGTATTGTGATTGGATCCAGTTTAAAACCTGTCACTCAATTTGAAAAAGTTTTCTTACAAACAAAAAGTTTTGTAAGTCTGACTTTTGCAATATCTCTCTTAGCTATTCACAAAGGCAAACATTCGTAAATATTTTGCGTAACTTTATAAGAGCTTCAGACTTGTAAGTTGTAAGAGGCAATACATTCAATGCTGCACATCAGCTGAGGAGCTGCATGTGCACCACATGCTGGTCTGCACCTGTTACTAGGAAACAGTGCATGTCATTTTAACGATTACAGACAATGAGATTTAAATATGATGGCACAGGTTCCAATCTCTAACACTACTGGCTAATGTGCTTTTTAATATTGTAATTTCATTGTGTATCTTTACAAACTGTGTGTCTTCCTTTCATGAATACCACTTTGACTTTTAGAACTTTTCTTAATTACGCAAATGGTAGTGAGTCCCTCTCCTGCAGATAATTTGCTTATGTTGGTGTTTTATATAGTTAACATCTCATCCATGACACAAGTAAGCAAAAAATTATGAAACTAATCAGTAGCTATCAGTTACTGCTGACCAACAATGGTTGGGAGAAGAGTAAATACTATTCCCAAAGTTGCTTAACCACAGTGTATAGTTTGCCATGGGTTAGGTTAGGTTGGATGGAGTTTAAAGGGCAGGAGCAGTCACCCCAACTTGGAAGCAGTGTAGTAGACTGCCTAGTTTCATGATCACCTGTTGAGAGTCATGTGACAACATTTTTACTCCTCAAATGTGAAATTTACTGGAAGTTACTGCTTGGTTTACCTTTCATATGTTATATTGAAGTTCTAAAATATTATGAAAGATTCTTTGAACAGAAATGAGACGAGAATTGTAACATTTAGCTGTTGCTTCAGAATAAGTTTGGAGGGACTGCTCTTGACCTTTAATGGCCCAGTTTCCACTGGTTCAAGCTGAGACAGCCTCAGTCTTTTCACTTACTGTGGCTCACTGGCTTGTCTTCCCTACTCTATTGCTCATGCTGAGCGCTAAGCACAACAACAGTAGATTCCATTTTAAAAGGCTTCAGTCTGACCCAGCCAGGGGTCAACCTCCTGACCTCCAGACTGGGGGTTGGCCTTGGGGTGAGGGTAGTATTAAAGCAAGTGCATGGTCATGAAAGGTTAATTTATATTATGTTTTCTTCTTCAGGTTGGAGTATGCTTTGGACACTATTGCCCAAATCATTCAGTTCGTGACCTCTGCATGCTAGATGTATCGCCAAACGAAGAATGTGAAGTGAAGTATGCTCGATGTTCCAGGGTTAAAGATGGAGAATGTGCTTGGTATGGCAAGAAAGATTTCCGAGAATGTCAGAAGAGACGCAATCGTGAAAGAGCCCTTCCGTTACCATTTATGCCTTAAACTGAAGGCCCCACAACAAAACATCTTTAACCGAAGCAGAATTTTCTCTGCCCTTGGAATGCCAGGAGAAGAATTACATAAGCTTAAATTAAGAAACAATTAAGAAATAAGAATAGAAGTCTTAATTTGTTGCTTTTATTAGGCATCTGGCCACAATGCTTTTGCAATAAGTAATGACCCAAATTTGGCCTCTGAGGGCAGTATTGAAGCAAAACTATTCATTATTGCAATGATACGTGTATTCTCCAGACAGATGGACTGGACAATTTGCGATTCCCTTGTTGATGGATTAGTCTTTTATAAAGGCTCTAGGTGTAATCTGCATTGTCTTCTGGGGAAAAATGTTTCACATAAAGAATTCTGCAGATTTCACAGTTGTTTTGCAGTAAGTAACAAAGCACAAGATGAATGTAGAAAGACAAGGTTTCAAGTAAAAGCTATGGTTGATGTGAGACAATGTGCCGGGCAACAAGCCAGTAATGGCTCCGAATTACAACTATAGGACAGGAAATTTTTGACCCAATACTGCTGAAGACTGCCCAAAAAAGTTACCTGTAAATTTAACAAGTGTACATGTCATGTATAAGGCATTTAATATCATTTGTAAGATAGTATTAAACATAATATAACTTGACAGGTTCCCATTTTGGTATCAATTATGATTTCCTCTCCAATAATAGCACAGAGTGAATCATGTTTCAGGCTACAACAATTCAAATGAAGAAATTACAGCTGAGCCTTACAACGAGGGTTCTGCCAAATTGTAGGAGTACAGAGTAGTCTGCAAATATTTTTACCATGACTGAGCCATAGGTTTCTTTGGCAGATATCCCACCCCCCTTCCCCTTCTTTTCTAACCCCATGTTCCAGTGTGGGCATTCTACAAAAACCAAGAAGGGGAAGAAAGCAACTAAGCTGTGGGCCAGGGGAAAGACATTCTAGGTAGTAACTCTTTTGCTGGTATTTTCTTGGAACACTGTAATTCAACTTAGTCACTGGACAATTAATCATCGTCTTTATACAAAATAATCATCGTGTATATTCCCATGCCCTGTCCCCCTCCTATGCCCTTCCAATTTCACCTTCCCTTTAACAGTCTCCATGCACTTTCTCCTCATTTGGGATAAAAGGATAAAAGCAAGTTCACTTTGCTGTTGAAAACATCGCAAACCAAATTGACATCAGTATTACAGCCAATAGGACAGTAATTTCATCACAGGTGGCTCTAGTTTCATAAGGGAAAAAATGTGTGGTATTCTGACAAAAATTGAAAACAGTGATAAATGATTCTTTCAACATGATGCCCAGAGAAGCAATTACAGTTACTGTGTTTGTGCCTCCCTTAGGCTACAACATTTCATGACTTCTCTTCATAGAGGTTCTTTTTATATGGCTCTAAGTTTGAGAAATCATGAAGTTCACATGTAAGTGAGGGCGCCACTTAAAAATATACAAATCTGACATTCAGCCATGGGGGTATCTATCTGATTTGTAAGCATTTGTATAATATGTAATATACTGTAGTATATTGGTGAAACTCATTGGAATAATTAGCTCCAAACAATGTACCAATTATCTGATGCATTTTGGGTGACATAAATCATTTCAAGGTTCAATGTCAATAGCAGGCTGGCTGAATTCTGCCAGTTTTGTAATTACAGTATTACATTGCATGTAAGTTTTCTGCACAACTATTCTTATACATACTTGCTCATATCAATGCCCGCATGCTTGTTGTGAAGGTCATAAGAACAATGTTTCTGCAATGGAACAATTTGTTATTTTATAGAACAAAAGTTTCGAATCTCATCGTACATCGCACATCCCCTCAAAAAAATTGAACATTTCATCCCTGGCTTCCCAGTGGCTCTCCTAGGATTTCCTGTGTGGGGGGTGGGGTTTAGTGGGCAAGTTGTTAGTCTGCATTGATAGTATACACCATAAAGGCTAGAAGCGGTGCGCAAGTATGGTTATTCCCCTCACATAGAAATTGCCTCCCCCTTGTCCCCAGTGAGCAATATTTGGCAGTCTGCTGGTGGCCAAAATGGCTCCAGATCAAGTGACCAAAATCTCTGGCGAACTGACAGAAAGCCAAGGGAGGTCCCTTGGCATGACCCAGAAGTGCATGATGGGGAAAATGTTGGCAACCAATCAGAATCATGCCCACCAGCAGTTCCCCAATGAACCACTAAACATTTCTTCTAATGAACCAGTGGAGTGGCAAACAAATGTCGGACAAAGTGCTGCCAATATTTTGCTGGCTGGGGGCCTCCATTTAGAGCATTGCTGTCCCTCCCCTATGGACCGACTTCAGTTAGCACTTTGTATTGCTAGGGCCCTGATTACATGATGAGTGTCAGTCTTACATGTGTCCATCCTGCATGTTAATCATCTCCATAGAATGAAGGTCCAGCAATATTACAACTTGATCTTAAAATGTAGCAAACTTACGAGAGTTTTGTGTGAGCACCAAACCAGATCATTTCCTCAGACAGAGGGACTTTTAAAGCCAGCATGAATTGCTCTTGACATGTAATGCCCTAAAACATGCACCAGGAACAAGGTATGAAAACTTTATTTCCATTTACATGGTTTTGTAATAGCCCCCTCAATTCAAGTGCATAATCTTCAAACTTTGAAGCAGTAAACTCTCAGTTGAAAATAAACCACGAGAAAATTTATAAACTATGCTTTCTCCTCCACAGTGTCACCAAATTATTGTAAATATGGTAACAATCCTACCATAGCTGAAAGCACTACTTGTACTTTCTGTGATTTTTTATTTTTTTTATTGTACAGATATGCATGGATAAGAGTTGTATGAAGAGAAATATATTGACAATACTAAGAACATCATGATTTTTCATGTAATTTTTTTATGCCTGTCAGTTTCACATTATACAAGATTTAGTCCAGATTTAGTGATATTATGCACAAAAATAAAAATTAAAAATGCGGGAAACTTGAGCTGAAATTCCCCAGACCAATCTGTCAACTTACTGATGTTTCAGACAAAAAAAAACATATCAAATAGGTACTTCATGTTCCAAAAGTTTGAAGTTTGTTTATAGCTACAAACAAACATCATTTCTTGATAATTTCAGCAGTGAGATACAACCCTAGGCTTTGCTTGCGCCACGTACCTTTTGCAGAAATTCCGAGGTCAGTTTGCAGTTTGCAGTTTGCGGTTTTCTTTCGTTAAAAATATGGAATTAGTTATGACGCTGAGTTTCAAGGGGCAGATTTCTGTAATGTAAATAGAAGTTAGAAAATCTTCAGCCTCAAGGACATTATATGGTTTTCAAGAAGCTTCTTCTCCCCCATACTCCCGCCCCTCCCACCACCACCTTTCTCCTTCTAGCACTTTGTCCTGCAATGTGCCAAAATCAGACTTGCTTCAGTAAAAGATTTGTTGAATATTTATTGATTGTATTTTTTTTATCATAAAAAAGAAGTAGCTTCAAATTACCAACTCATCTGCTTAGAGATCAAAACTCTGCTTTTGGAATCATAAACTGGGTATCTGTTACCAAACCCAATTAAATTTGATTTCTGTGAACATGGCTGATTTATTCTCAGTGACATATGAACCCTTCTTTGCATAATTAAAAACTTCCTCTTCAAAATGTAAACAAAAGGTTAACTTTGCAATGCTGGACAGTTGAGTGACTTATCTGCTGTGTTAATAGGTTGTGTAATCAACTGGAAAAAGTTCTTCACAGGCCAGGGTTTAAGTGCTATTCTAGAAGTGATAGTGGTTTGTTACAACAAATAAATGAACAGATAAGGAGGATTTTATTACACCCAACCTCCCCTTTGTGAGGTCTGGTCAGAATGTCCTTATTTTTAAGCAAGTGTAGTCATAATGTTTAGCATACACTTTTTATAAATCAACATCAAGGCAGGGAGAGAGTAAATGTAAGCTATCTAACCAGCTAGTATGGGCAGGTGGGCAAAGGAAATACATAAGTAACTTAGCCATAACCTCACTCCAGTTAGATAAATGACTCTGCCCTTATCTGCCCATGGGTTGTGCAAGGGATTTTGTCGGTCCCCTCTTTCAATTCCCCCATCATTTCTTCAACATATATCATTGATGCATCTCTTCTCTCATGAAAGGTTCTCTTCCTCCCATTCTAATTGCATGGTCAAGTGTTTCAGGCATTGAATGATGAGGTTTGCAAGTGCCATCACACACCCCTCACTCACCTCAAATCACTGTGAAAAGTGTGGTTTTTTGCACACCTAGATGAAAAAAGGGGGGTTGTATAAATCTGCAATAAGTTTAATAAAACAGCACACCTGTCACTTCCCTTAATTTCATGGGGAGTGTGATTTGTAGTAGCACACCAGGGAAATATGAAATTCAAGGCCTGGTGGTTACAGCATCCTACTTGCTGTCTGCAGAAGGTCTGGGTTTCATCCCTGCCTGGCCAGGTATATCACAGCAAAGACTTTCAAAATAGAATCTACTGCAGTTACGCTTGGTGCTCAGCATAAGCAATGAAGTGAGAAAAACAAGCCAGTGTAAGCCGGCTGCAACTGCAATAAGGCCAGGGGAGGGGGTGGTCTGACTGAACCTTAAAAACCTCGCATATGTTTACACATATCAAAAAGTATATCTTGTACAATGAGGTGCAAAGGTAATACAGGGCAGCCTGCCAAGCAGACAACTCCTAAGAAACCTAAAAAACTCACTACCATCAAGTTTCAATTTTATGACAGAATTACCATCTTAAATTTAGCCATTACCTTAAGCCTCTCTTAACTTACCATTTCACATTTCATCCCATTTTTGTTGCGTGCCCTTTTTCACCACTGGCAGCTTGAAGAATGGAGGACAATGCAAATAATGAGGAAATATAGCCCTATTGAGTAAGCCTATCATTTACAAAAGGAATTAGCTCAATTGTGTAGATAATCCTAATCCTAGTTGCCTGAAGCCAAAAATGAGCTTACTATACAAGATGTGGCCAGTCCTCTGTCATTGAAACACCTGCCCAGCCTTTTGTCCCGAAACAGATACCATTCATTGGTACATGTCCACTGGTAAACAGAAAAATGGTGGCAGCATACAGAAAAAGTTTGTTCACTTTTTAAACTGAAGAAAATACACTGTTGGCCCGTGTTTTTGTTTTGCTTCAAGTTGAGTGCATGACACTTTGAAAACAATATGCAGTAATAATTCGCTATTGTAGGCTGGATAGAAGCTAATTCATACTTCAGGGCAGGTTTGAAAAAAAGGTTGGTACTTTTATGGCATCCCAGATAAAACTTTCATCAGATCTTGAAAAGAGTGGGTGTACATGTTCAAGGTGACTCAGCAACAGATAGCCAGATACCTATTTTGGGGAAGTTGCTACTTGTACATTAAATTCACACAATTCAGTTGAATGTAATAACACTACTTTAAAATATTAAATAATTCAAATGTGAAATTTTAAGAAGTAACTGTTTGCTTCTTCTTCTTAACTGTTCAATAATGAAACCATAAAATATTATGAAAGATACTTTGGAAAGAATAAGACTGAGAATGTTGAGAGATTAAGCTTTGATTTAACTTTCATATTTGGACAAGAAAGGCAGTAGGTGATATCTACCTTCTTCAGATGTGGAGGGGCAATTGCCTCATGCCCCCACCCCAGGATTGATGCCCCTGATTCTGGCTGTCTTAGGGGTTGCATTTTCTGAATATTTTGTTTCAGTTCAATGCGTGCTTGTCCTGGAGAACAACATTTAATGTTTTAAGGGTCAGGAAGTCATTTCACTCATCAAGCACACCTATGCCAGAGTGACCGTGGATGAACACTGGTGATCTTTGCCTTCTCTTTTTGACTATGTAGTGCTCAGAGGTTAATAAGGAAGGAGAGTACTAATCGCTCCCAATCCTGCTCCCAGGCCGGACTGCCATTTAACATCACAATCTGACAAACGTGAGTGTATCCCTAATCATAAGCCGCTTTCAAGTTCCCAAAAGCTGGGTGGGGTGGAGGTTACATGCTCTGCACCACTTCCCAGCAGCTGAACTGAGCAAGGGAACAAATTCCTGACCAGGCCTACTTCCTGAAATGAACAATTAAATACCCAATTTTGTAATTCACCAATTTTAAAGAGGCTCATTGAGTTGATATCGATAACTTAATGAGAGTCTCAAAGGGTAACTACCACATAACAATGCTTATAGTTAGCATAACAAGTTTCAAGTTTCCAGTCAAGTTTCAAGTCCAGAAGTCAAAGAAAACGATAAAATTTTGAATTTTCTAGTGACCTGACTTGTAACGGTTTTGTACATAATTTGAAAGAGTGTCTGGTCACGAATTTTCAAAAACGACTTGAAGCGTTAAGTACTCACTCATACAACATTTATTTGTATGAAGGGTATGGGGATTGTCTAAGTTTGACCATTTGTCATTGGCATGTGAAGAAAACTCGACAGGTTTGGAAAAATTTGTTAAATTTCATGAACCAACTCAATGAGCTGCCCTTAGCATCACTGTGAACAGCTATGATGGACAAGCCTATATTTAGACCCCAGAGAATTTCCAGTGGTTCCATCGGGATTTGACCTGGAGAGAAGTTAGGGAAATACTAGCGATATTGTAAATAACGAACAAAGAAAATATCAAAATATGCTTAAAGACCCAGTTCTCTCACCCCAAACAGTACCAGTTCTCCTAACCTTCGTACTGAAGCCTCTCCCACAATTGTCTGAAATTCATCCTCATCCAGGTACAATCTCAGTTTATTGCTTCAGGATGAGCATAGAAATACTCAGTTTATATAATCAAAACACTCTCAGTACCATTCATGCTGTGTAATGTAAAGCTTTGGTATTCTGCATTGTTTGAATTAGCAGTCAATCAAAGAGCTGAGCCAATTGAGAATTTTGGTACCCAGGTACCAAAATTGTAGTTTGGGGTGAGAGGTTTGGCCCTTTAAAGGGGAAAGGGACATTGAACCCAAGTTCCTTCTTAACCTTTGCTATGCACCCTGTCAGTGACAATTGGCAATAAACCATGAATTACAATGATCTACACTGATACACCTTTAATCAGAAACTAGGCCGTAAAATTCCATCAAACAAACTAACTAAAAAAAAAATCAGCATTTTCAGACTGCAGGATTGAAAGATGAATACTAAAGCATGCAACAATATACTGAGGGTCTACACTTTCTGTCTGCAGAAAAGTATGTGATCACATGGTTTATTTTCTCTGCTTTCTTTGTTTCTTGATCACATTAACTTAACAGAATAGTTGGGGGGTCATGCATCAGCCAGCCCTTTTTATAAAGGGGGAAATGGATATCCTCCCCACACCACAACATATTTTGCTGTAGAAAAAAAATCAGCTATGTGGTTTTTCCACAAAAAATAAGTAACTCAGTTAATGTAATTATGTAATTTGACACAAAAGGCAAGTACCTACAACACAGTTTCTCCACCGGTTTTGCTGCCCAGCAGCATCACCACTCTGGCTTATTAAAAGGCATTGTCAAAGATAGTGTCATTTTTTCGTAAATATCTCAGGTATTTGTCAACTTATCCTTTACCATTATTCAATCACTCTTTAGGATCAGTGACGTGTGCAGGATTTGGAAGGTGGGGGAGAGGGGACAACCTGTGATTCCTTCGACTGGAACAGATTTTGATGGCTTTTTTGGGGGGGGTGGGGGGCTTTTCTGCACTTCACTTTAGTTTTTGGCAACAGACTCACATCGGCATACTTATGCTATCTGCATTTTAGAGGACCTTTTTTTTTTCTCTTTTTTTGCTTTGACAACCATTTTTCTGGCCTGGAATGTGTTCAAGGTTTCTATGCTCAGTGTGTCTCTTCAAACTTTTCCTCTTCCTCAAACCCATAAATACCCCAGCTGGGTGATTTTTCCCAATTGACTTCGGAGGTGATGGCCTGTGCCTCCCCCCTCTTTAAACACAATACTGTTTAGGATGTTCTACACTCCAAAAAGAAAGAAAATTTCACTCATTTGATGAGTGAAAGTTGACAAGGTCACCCCAAGAAAGGGCATATTCACTCCCAGAAGAGTGAACTTCACTCCAAGGAACCAAGTTTGATGCTTGATGGTGTGTCTACAAGGATCATTCTTAAAAACAAAGATAAATCCCTGCAGGCACTCATTAAAGAGAGAATTTTCAGGATTTTTGGAGCAAACTTCATTAATCATTGAGTGAATTTACACTGTACTGGAATAAGGCTAAATATTTTGCACTCTATTAAAGAGTAACTGCATTCACACTTTTGTTTAGGGTACATTCAGTAGCGTGTTTGTGTGGGGGCATAGGCCCCCACCTCCACAGCTGTTCGGGGGAAAATCACTCAGTCAGGGGAAATTCACTCAGTCCAGGGATTTACGGGTTCGAGGAAGGGGAAAAGTTTGAAGAGACACACTGAGCTTTCAAACCTTAACCTCACACCAGTCCTGATGGGGGCAGAAAAATGGTTGTTCAAAAAAGGTCATCAAAATCTGTTCTGTACAGTCAGGGGAATCACAGGTTAATTGCGCCTTCACCCCCCACCTTCAAAATCGTGCACACGCCACTAGGTAAATTTACTGGAAATTTGCTTTACTTGCTCCTCCTTTTGGGAGTTCTTTGTTTCTACTCCTGTCTAGTCTATCATTTACCAAGTTTGAATCTATTCAATGAAATACTCATACCCCAACCTTATTGAAAAGTTTCAATTTCATGTCCTACACAGAAGCTGTTACATTCTGCAACAATTTCCTTTATGTGCCTCACAAGTTCCCCAAGGCCACTTGAGGCTTCCTACACTTGGAAGGAAGAATATTTTTAAGCCAAAGGGACTTCTCATTACCTTCCAATCCTTATCTCCCTTCCCCAATCCTAGCAAAATTACTCCACAAATCCCCACAAACCATTTCCTTTTTATCAGTCAATCCAACAGCAACCTTCAAAGGCTTTACTTATAATTTGGTTTCCATCAAAACATTGATTTTCTTTCCAGACAGAAGGCAACTGAATGGAGGCTGGTTCTTTGTGTTAGAAAGGATTAAAGTCTTTACCTCCAAGCTACCAGCTGCCAACTGAAATACAACCAGCAGCAAAAAAATATTACCCCAAAAAATAAATACACTCATGAATGGACTTTGAGTTTACTACAATTCATTACCACACCATGCCCTCAATCCTTCCACAGCATCTAATTAGCAAACCATTAAAGCCTGTGGTAAACTCTGCCCATTGGCTACAAGGAATGGATATTCATGAACAAAACCACACCTACCTTTGGAACACAAAAGAAAACAGAACCCCTGAAGTCAGTGAAAAGCTGAAGGAGGCCTCCTTACAGCTATGCATGGATCATTAAATCAATTTTGTCAGGACACAATAGGTTGTTCGCGTGCCCTTCTTGTGCCAGACTGAGCTCTTTTATTTGTTCTGCCTTTTATTGTTTGCTAAAGTTCTTAGCTAAAGCTGATGAAGAGCTTTGTGTGCAGTGCTGAAGGTCTATCCCAAGCCAACACTGTTCCATTTGTGTTCCATAGAGTGAGCGATAATAGGCCAACTGAGTGGCGCGTGGAGTCACAATAGAAAGTGGCACGTGCTGAGGAGGACTGGGGGAAAGGTGACACACGCAAACAGAAACCAACAGAACAATACTGTCGGAAATTTATCACTTGTTTTCATTCTCCTACGAACAGTTGTCGAAGCTTCATGTTCCTCCATGCATTCTTATTTATTTCGTGCAGACGCTTACCATAGTTGATTTCTTTTGATGTGAAATACAACCAAGTGGATAAGTTACAAAGTTCTTAGGTGTGTGTTTTTTTTTCACCGTTGAAGACATTGTCTGGGACTCGTGGCATCATGACAAATCTATTACAGTTGTGCAAATTATGGAATTTTTGTTCGTGTATCGGAATCTTGTTACTGCTAGGAATAATCAATGTGGCTGCAGACTGTACCTGTTACCCAATGCACCCTCAGAGACACTTCTGCGAGTCAGATTTTGGTAAGAAATTTAAAGAACTTTTCTTAACTTATGCAAAAATTTGCAAGTGGCTCTTTTATTCTAGGTAAAGTATTTCACTTTTTCAAAGGAAAGCATTTACCCATCACGATTACACTCAGCCATTAATTTATGAGGAACTGCAGTACTCATCCCAACTTGAAATAGTGTGGCAGACTGTCCTGTTTTTATGAGTGGCCCTTGACAGTCATGCAAACAACCATATTTTTTTAAGATAAATCTATACAAGAAAATTGTGAAATTTAAGCTGCTGCCTGGAAATAAGTTTGGGGCGATGATTTGACTGATCTTGCCCTTTTACTGGCAAAGCTCTTACAGGAGTATTAATGGTCAGATCACATTCACTCCTCATTCTTGTCTTTTTCCAGGTCATTTAAGACAAAATGATATTACAATTCTGCCCCCACTTTGCCCTAAAACCACTAATTAATACATAACCCCCCTTCTCTCCCCCCACCCCACCCCCTCACCAGCACAACCAGTCATTAGTAAAATCTACCCAAAACATCAGATAATATTAGTTGAATCTTCTGCAGCACAGTTACCATAAACACATCAGAAATATTGTTTTTCACTTCAAATTAGAATATTTCCCTTGCATTACTCATATACCTGATTCTTTATGTAAAACCTTCCACGTGATGATAGAATACCTACCTGCACTCAACCTCTTCCCCCCCCCCCCCCCCTCATACTACCCCATCCTACAAATGTTTAACAAATAGGGTCTACAATGAATGTTTAAAAAAAATTCATATTCCATATGCAACTCTCCCTTGCACAGCATCTCATACACAATTCACTTCAAAACTCCAGTTGTGACACCTCATTCTTGTCCGGTCTTTGCCCTCTTTCTGTATCCATACCCCCCCCCCCCCATTCTAACCTAACCCCTTTTTGTTTTATATCTTGCATTAACACTCTACTCTTTCCGCTGAGACAAGCAAACATCTACCAACCAGCCTCTCTGTCTGTGCTGACTATAGAACAGCTGTGCATTACCCAACCCTTGCAATTAACGAGTTAGCTCACAGTGAGAATCTAATACACAAAAGACTTTGAAGTTCACAACCAGTAATTAAAACAAATTGCTCCAATTAAATTCCTATTGCTTCCACTGATACTCTTGTACACATTTATCTATTCACAATGAAGAAGGAACATAACAGCAGGAGCAAATTTGTACATCATGTTCCTGTCATCTCCTCCTAAAAATATTTCTCATCATTTATATAAATTTGATAAAAAAAAATTCATAACCCAACCTTGACTTAAGTTGCCATGCTTGAAATTAAAAATTTCCTTAGATGGCCTTGCCTCCTGTAGGCAGAGAGGTGAAGTCCCATTTCTGGACATTTATGCCATTAATAAAGAAGCTGTACAGCAGCGTATGTCTGCCCAAGCCAAATTTTCCTCAACCAGACAATTTATAATAAATGGGTCAGATTTATGAATATTTTGACAGGGGAGAGGGGGATGCCCAAAAATGTTAAGAATTCTGTCAATTTGGATGAAGGAATGCAAAATATGCCCTGGTATGCAGAGTGGCATACCAAAGGAAACAAAGAGACTTTATGGGCTCAATACATATGATCATAAATTTAGATGGTACAGAAAAGGTATAATATGAACTACAGTACACAGTATAGATGAAGGATGGAATGGTTGATTCAGGATCATTTCAATTTTAGCTGTTTTAAAGTTTCTATTTTGTCTGGAAAGACAAGGGAAGTGAATTTTGAGTACTTTTTTGTCCTGATAGAAATAATTTTAGGGTTGCTGTACAAAAGAACTATTTACATGTGAGTCAGCTAAATTTATCTGTGTGTTTTAAACCTTTTTTGGCAAAGTATTAATAACACAGGATATAATTTTGCATAAACTCATGTGGAAATGGCACAATACTGGATGTAAATAGTACAGATAGCTGTTATACTTCCAATAAAACAATGTGTAGAAGTGAGGAGGGACTGTTTTGTTGTGTATGGGGGTGGGGGTTCAAAACAAGTTCACAGGAGCAATGAAAATGTCTCAGTATTCAGTGGTCAGACCTAGTGTTCAGTGGTCAGTTGTTGGCTAGCAATGAAATTTAAAGCACTCTTCTTAACAAAATGTAAAGAAAGTGATTAAACTTAAAAAAGAATGCAATGGTTGAAATGTAAATGCAGCACTTCAAATTCAAACTGTGAGGGAATATAGCTTGAGTGGATGAGATTTATTACTAAAATTGACAAAGGCAAAGATAAAGTTTTACTTTGGGAGTGTGTTGGGAGAAGTATGCAGTTTCTATTGGGTACCCCTTCCCCCCTTGGTCAATAGCTTGAAAAATGTGTGAATCAGCTCGGCTTATCCTCCCTTGTTGCATTCCTTATTCAGAACTCATTTTGACATTTGACAAACTCTAACTATATGTTATCTCATATCCCCAACCTGATCAGAGCTTGTTATAATATTTGTTCAGTTCTGCAATCACACTCTCTCCACCTGTGGAAACACAATACTGGACTTTCTATCTTCGTGAGAATTTTCTGTCAGAAGCAGACTTCATTTTTCTAGATGTAAACGTAACATTAAAGAGAAAAAACTGTCACTCCAGATTTATTTCAAAACAATTTTGGCTAAATCTAACAAACTGTTCCCCATTATTCTACCAAGTATCTTTCATGATATTGCAGGACGCAAATATTACATAGCCTATTCAGGATAGGTCCTGCAGTGACTCCTCTTAAATTTCTCAACTGAATGAGAAAAAATGTTGTCACATAATTCCCCCCAATCATTCATGAAATATCAGTCTACTACAGTATAATTCAAATAGGGGTGACTGCATTTTCCCTTTAAAACTACATTATCTTCACTTTGTGCAGCTGTAGCACAGCTAAACAAAGAAACCAATACATTCTATGCTTGAGCAACTCGTCCCTCTATTTCCGTAGACCCACTGAGCGCACAGCAGGTATTGAACCTGAAATAAAAAACCTCATCCTACTAACGAGGGTATATTGTCTCCTTGTAAAATACCGGTTCAAATATCACCATTTGGTCAATTAAAATAAGAAAATCTTAGAACAATGGCACCTTTTTTCACTTTGTTCAATGAAATGAATAATAGGTGGTGGTTTATATCTCCTTCTTCCAAAGAGAACACGTTTTAAATTTCCTCCGCCAGGAAGGCAAATATCAAAAAAATGGGAGATCCATTGTAAGAGAATGCCAAGATGATGCTGTTTTATTTTCTACATGAGTGAATCAAATCAGACATGACTCCAAAGTAAAGAAGTTTGATTAAAGGGCAAGCAAGAGTAGTTGCCCACTCTAATTTTGAAGCAACAGATGAATCTCACAATTTTCTTCTTATTTCTCTTCAAAGTATCTTTCACAATATTTTGCACTTTAAAGCTGCATATTCAAGACAAAGCAAGGTAATCCTAGTAAAATTCATGATTGAAAATGTAGAAAAAATATTTCACATAATTTTCAAGAGCCAGTCATAAAAAAGGATAGTCTGCTGTGCTAATTCAAATTAGGGTGAGTGCATTTCCCCTTTAAAGTATGAAACCAGACATTCATTTTACACCCCAAAGTACTACATTCCTCCTTGGAGGAGCAAAATTCTCATTTGGTAACAGCCCTTTGATTGATTGTCACATGTGCAAGTAGTTCACATTACACAGCATGCACAGAGTGCTCTGAATACACATGAGGGCAGAGTATGCTCACGCAAATATGCCATCAAGAAATGAACTGCATACATCCCTACAAAGATATGCAAGGTACTAGGATTAAAATGGTTGAGAAAATGTAAGAACTGTCTGAGATAGAATATCCAGTTACCATTTAAGCCAAGACCAGATTTCAGGACAAAGACTCTGTAGAACAATTCATAAACACTGCAGGTACAAATCTGTTTGTGGCAACCACTCTTCCATTCCCTTTCCCCTATGCCAATGACAGAATTAACTGGGTTATTCTTAAAAGGGGATACTGTTTATAGTGCGTTGTCCATTTCACTGATCCCCCCCCCCCTTATCTCACCAGTTCCTACTTCGTTAGTCCCCTGTTTCATTGGTCACCTCCAGATTTTCAGGTGATCATGTACCTTAACCCGAATTTAACCCCTAAATTTAACCCTAACCCCCTAACTTTAACCCCACGCATAACACTAGGATACTGTAGACACAACCCTAACCCTTAACACTAATCCCAATTAGTTGGGGGACCAATTAGATGGGACTTGACTAGTCAGATGGAGGACTGAGACAAGACTAATTTTACTGGGGAGTAATGGTATGCGTTTAGCTAATTGTAGAAACAATGAGTTCAGGGAACTATAGAGTTGACCCTCTTAGTAGATGTTACATTATTCCAAATATAAAAACATCAAATCACTAAAAATGTAATACACAAAGAAATAGTGTGCAAGAGAGCACCACCTGGCCAAAGTTCCCCATACAAATATGCCTAGATGTTATACACCTATACCATAGCTCTGCTGACAGTAAAGCACCGCATCTAACAATTGGTCCATCTACAATCTTTGTACGTAAAATCCCTCTCCTTATTCTACAATCCCACTGACTTTGACCTACACTGCATTCTTTCTTTCTTTCCTTTGTGTAATGCTTGTACCAGTGACACATAAAAAAAGTAAATGACCCAATTAAAACACAGATATGTTGCTATAATCAATACTGCCCTGAACACCATTCCTGTGTCTTCCTAAACCTTCTTTCTATAGTCAAGGCTTTGTTAATTGTCCCTCTTAAGAGTAAACCTGAGAAACAGAGGCAAAACAAAAACTTTGCTTTGAAAAGACAACTGCCTTTTATACAGGGAGCTGGTCTTTCACAAAAAAATTGTTATCAATCACTTATTGATAAAAATTGACCATCATTAAGGGTAAGCAATGGGCAATTCCACGGTTACAGTGTGACAAAAAATACACATTCAGTCATTTCAATTTGGTTTTTCTCAGAATATTGAATGGGTATCTTCTAAAAAGGCTATCAGAGCAAAAGAGGCTACAATGAACTTTTAAAACATGCAAAATTTTTTAAAGATATCAATCGTAATTTTTGAATATCAATAAAAATATGCTCCAGTTACAGTGTGATGTGAAATATACCTAGGATTTCGACCCAAATACCCTTCCTTAAAACTCTCTGAAACAAAAGGTGCATCCCAATTGGAAATAGGTACATCTTATCCATTACAGTCTTAACTATCATGTGATATGAGCAACTTGACAGATTAAGCATTAACACCTAAAATATTATATCATAACTGTAGCGATGTATGGTTACAGTGTGACGGTTACAGTGTGACAAAACATTGCAACACAAGGTGTATATAACAAAAGCATTGCAACAAAAAGCTTTATGTTGCTAAGAAACATGTGAGTGTGGAATTGATAATAAAATTGCATGACAAAATGTTAAATTTGTTTAAAAAGGAGAAACTGAGCATTAAAAACTTACTAGAGGCTTCAAATTTTCAGGAAAATGTAAATTTTGAGGAAAAAATTCTGACACAGACAAAGTTTTAGCGAGAAACAAATGTATGATTCAGGAGGTATGGTGTAAGTACTTCTCCTGATCTTACACACATATTAGTAAGAAAGAACAGTCAAGTGTCTGTCAGGTGGAACATACTGTACATCCAAGTGGTACATGCATTCATCAGGACACTATCAATTATGAAGTCCTGTGTTAATTTTTATATCATACTGAATAAAGCCTATTCACTAGCACCCATGTTTTCAGCAAATCAGTCAAAGATAAAGATAAGAACAAATTCAACGCAACATCAATTCATGGGAGACTGTAGGAGACTCACTTAAACAATTGCCCTGAGTAATGAATATAGAGTGGGCCTGCTGAGGCAAGTTGTTCCAGTTATAAGCAAGTGGATAACAAGTAGGCAAGTATTTATTGACATGTGACGTTTCCAAGTGAAACAATACTGGTATTCATACAACTATCCATACAACTTACCGTATTTACTCTATTAAACGCCCCCTCTCTAATAAACGCCCCCCAACTTTTTCGTCACATTGCATAAACTGAAATTGTCAATTCCAAAGACAATATGGTAAAAGGAAAATGAAATAGTCCTTCCTTGAAGCCACGAAATCTCCTAAAGTCCCATTTCCTAAAGTAAAAGGCATGTTTCTGCAACTTATTTCTGTTGATATCCATCAAGCTATCACATACCCTTGAACCTGTGCTGCTTCGTTTGTGGTTGAAAGTGGTACAGTACTGTACATACCGTAGGTATAAAAATAGTCGCTAGCCTATCCAAACAGCCTAACTACATGAAAATCCAAATTCACCACAGGAAAACTGTTTAACAGTGAAATGCGGTGAACGCGTATGTACTGCTAATGGTACTACTCACGGTAACTTTTATGCAATTACCGTATGAACGTGCGCATAGCCGGCTGGTCAGTATAGTAACGTGAGGCCTGGCTGTATACTGTGCACAGCATGCATGCACATACATGCAGAGCCCTAAAGTCACTTCTGTGTGTAACTTTACATATCAAGATGTCGGCGAAAGTTGATCACACTTGCAAAGTTCACAGTGTTGTTCGTGGCTACCATATTTATAGGAAAGTTTGGTTACCGATTATTGGGGAGGAGCTCACAGCTGATTGTGAAGCTGACAACCAAATGGGCAAATACGCCATAGTAGTTTATCAGAAGGGCTCAGATAAGAAACAAGTTGTGGGGCACTTGCATAGAGAAAAGTCACGTGAATTTGACTCCAATAAACGCCCCCTTTAACGAAAATTTCATGCCCCCAGGGCGTTTAATAGAGTAAATACGGTATAACATCTACAATACCACAGAAGTTGGTGTCATGAGTTGTTCAAAATGATTGTGGAAGAAATGTTCAGCATCAAAGTCAAAGGAAATGATTAAACTTGCAAAAAAAAAAAAAACTTACAGAATCAACATGCAAACAGAGAAAATTTTCGTAATTGAAAAGGCTACTGTACTACAATTGTACTGTAGGTATGTGGGAAATGACATTTGGTCATTGGTATAGACAAATCATCTTGATATTATAATGTCTTATTGTCCCATTATGGTCTCATGAAAAGAAGCACATATGTTTGAATGCAAAATTGAGACAGGGCAACAACTGTTCAGTTGGCTTCCTGAATAGGGTCCAGGAAGTGGTACCTCTCACGATTATCCATAGTGGGTGATGGCAATTTCCTGGTGATTTGTGAAATTGTTACCCATCCATGCTTATCTGTATATATCAGGTTGGTAATCAATATTTCCATGCCAACCAAGCCTAAGAGTGTGCCCAGGTGTATAAACTTTGATACACCATGTAATCTGGGACTGCGGAAATGATATGCACTTTTCCCTATAGAAACACACTGTTTATGTCACACTGTAACCAACAATTTGTCACACTGTAACCAAAAAGTTACAGTGTGACATATTTCATTTTTCATTATTCCCATACAAAAGGATCTAGAGTGAGAATAATATGTGAATTTATGTACTGCCTGCACAGTTGATTTGGGGGAAAAAAAAATCAGTTGATTTGCATTTCAATTTTGGAGAAATTAAAAAAAAATGCACTTTTTCGGTTACAGTGTGACATATTTTCCGTGTATTGACGTTTATTTGCGTTCACTGATGCGCAGCAAAATTTAAACCACCAAAAACAGTTAAGGATATGGAGGCATAATCCAAAACTATCTATCAATATTCAAATTTGTCACTTTCATTGTTATAGGAGTGACTTCGGGGGATTTATTCAGGCAAACATTAATTCCTATTTTTTTCAACAAAATGTAGTTTTTTCACATGATCCATAATTTTAAGTTGTTTATGTCAATAGTATGGGGAAATAAAACACATATTTGAAAAATTTATACTTTTAGCTTCAATTTGATACCAAATTCTATAGCAATTGCTCAATTTTGATTTTTAGAGATTTTGCTCCTCTGGCCTGGAATTGCCCCAATACAGCTAAGGATGATTGACATGTCTGAAGCATCTGCAGACAGACAAAGAGGTGACATTATAGTCATCTGAATTATAGTATACACTTTAAAGGGCAAGAGCACTTGTCCCAATCCTATTTTAAAGAAACAGCTGAATCTCTCCTTGTCATTTCTCTTCAAACTATTTCTTAGAATGTTTGAAGACTACAATATTGCATACTCAAGGTAAACCAAGCAGGGACTCCCAGTAAATTTCACATTTGAGAAGAAATATTACTGTCACATGACTCTGAAGAGTCAATCCTGAAACAGGACTGTGCACTTCACTACTTCCAGTTGGTGAGACTGCCATTCCCTTTAAGTTACAGCAAACTGCTAGCTTACTTGAACTTTTGGGTGATGTATTACTTTTATGAAATCTGGAATAAGTTGAAAAGTTTGCACATTGTGATTGCATAAAAATAGGAGATGATCTCAGACAGTCTGCAATCATGACAAGAGAACTATATTCAAGCTTTCTTCAGTAAGTTCTGACTTATTCACTATTTCTTTCAGGTATTAATTTAAACAAATAAAACCTACTGAAAATATACTCAAGGGGGATGGCTTCCCCCTTTCCCCGTCTTGGCTACATTCTTGTAAAAGTTGAAATCACTTTTAAATTACCATTAAGATTTGAGTTAATTGCATTACTTCTTGAAGTTTAACAATTTTGTCATATAAATATATTTGATACTGTATGCTTTTAACTTCCCATTACACTCAAATGGAAGCAACAAATACTTTCCCTACAGATGTATCTTACCCCCACTTCCAATCAACCTAAAATTCAGAATTATAGAATGACTGAAAATGAACTTGAAACACCAAAGCTACCCCTAGTCTTGCTCCCAGCAACAAGTTCTGTACAGTCGGTTTAATTCTTTTATGGTAAAGTAGCAGGATGGCAGGAAATTAGAACCATGCATTGCCTCTAGTCATCATACTGATACACTAATCAATCTAGTATGAGCTACAGCCATTGCAAAATAACAACACTACATGGAGTACAAAGTACCAACGAATTGACAAATGATCTAAAATAAAAATCAATTTGATTAAGAGATAGTTTACAAGGTTAAGTAGAAACAGCTGTTACCCAAAGCAAACAGAAAAATTTTGACTGCAAAACCAAACGAGATGATACTGTGCTTCTGAGCGGAATGGCCACGACCTGAATGGTTATGAGTATGCACCAGATGTTACAAGTTCGGCCCTGACAAATGCATTAAAAATTTTAGTGATACCATAGTAACAAGAGTAAACAAAACTAAATGGTAGAGCACCTGTATGGCAGAAAATTTATTCTTTTGGGTTTGGGACCAAGTTTCCCCTATGGTATTAAGTCACAGTTTGTTGTGACTACAGTTAAACAACAGACAATTTTAACACTTCCTAAGTCAAAATCAAAATGGCAGAGGTAGTTGTGATAGTGGCATATATACAAAATTACAGAGCTGGTACTTTGCATATGCAGTGACATCACCAGACTTTTCATCTTAGGGGCACGGGGAGGGGGACAACAATTTTTTCAAGGTGGCACTCCTGGACACACCCATGGAGTCCATGCCTTCCCTACCCCTACTCCTCCTTGGCAAATCCACTGTGCAAATGATTAGCACTGCATATAGGCCTATGGTTGACATTGGTTGTACTGTGACCTACATACAATACTGATCTCTCCAGACAAAGTTTCTTTTGTGCACTTAAAGGGAAAATCTAGTCTTCCCTATCAGTATTTTTGTACCCTGTCAGCCTTATTCATGTCAATGTCTTGGAAGTTGCACCATCATGTACAATTTCAGGACTTTTAACTGACAGATTTTTCTCTTCATACTACTATACAAAACTACCAAAACATATGAAAATATGCTACCTGAGCCTCCTTCCCATCTTTATTATCCAAGGAAAAAATATGGAAATGATGTTTTTTTTTTTCCATTGTATTATACTACAATGAGACACAATTTTGGCAATTTGCTATTGATACAGTATGGAAAAAGCAGACGACCCTTGATTTACATTTGCTTTAATACTTCTTTGCCACTCAACCCTTTATCTTCACTAAACCACAACTTCTTCACCACGTCTAAGATACACAATTTTCAAACTTTTCTGTCCAGGGTCCTTTTTTGCTGAAAGGTTTGCCATGGATCTCAAAGAAAAATTTCATTCAGGTTCCCGAATGTGGACCACATTATTTACTCATCTTTTGTCTACACTTCCTCTTTATGAGACACCCCCTTTAGTAAAATGGAAGTCATGGTTGTAAAGTCAAAACTATAAAAGCACTCCCCACCACTTTTCACAAACAGAGCAATCACAACAATATGGAAGGGGCTTTTATGATCACTCCAAAATGGCAGTCACCAAGTTGTAAATTACTTCTGACTCAGAGAGCAAAGAGCAATTCAAAGTAACTGAACACCAGCAATTTGAAAAAATAAATCCTACCCTGGAAAAGCTGACATGAATGAACACCCTCAGTAAAATAACATCGTTAATCTTTTCATTGACTTCTGTGTATGTGCAGCAACCATTTTGGCACAACAGTTTGGTAGTTCTCAGCTATATCGGAAAAACAATTACTGGGATTAAAGGCATTATGCAAATGCCACACTCTTCAAATATAAGGGGGATCTCAGAAACAGTTGGTCTAAAGAATACTGAGGATTATCTCCCTACGAAATTCAATTATAAGACATGTTGCTGTTTGCATTGACTCATCTTAAGCGGTGTTTCAGAAAAACAACTTTGTCAAATATTCAGTAATTAACTACCATAGCTACAGGATGAAACATATGGACATTTGTGGATTAAAAGTTTTTCAAGGGCCCTTCAGGAAAACAGGGAAATGTAATCAAAAGGATTTTTTTTTATTTATTTTTATTTTGAAAGGTCAAGCAAATGTAGGGCAGTTACACAAAATTAATTTTTAAAGGACAAGTAAGTATATACCCAAATTTAAAATTAATATTGGCTGAGAATAGATCTAATCTGTCAATTATTTAATATTTCAAGGTGAGAACAGACTGGTCACTGAAATTAAATTTAAAAGTCAGGTCTGGCATGCATTTGAACACATTGTACTGTCAATCCCTATGGACCAAAACAGAGTTCATACAAAAAAAAAAATGTGCAGTTGGCAATGAGGGAGTGCATGAAAAAGAAGCAGAGGTATTGAGACTTATATTAAAATAGTGCAATAAAAATGAACACTATAATTGTTTATACAGATACACCAAAAACAGTCATTTGTGATACCAAACCACAACTTTACCAGCAGTCTACAGAAATCAGCTATTGAAAAATCTCATTGTTTTACATCACATTCTGAAAATGCAGAGTAGCTCATATTGCACATGGTGTACTGAGAAGGCTTGGTCTCACGTACCCCCGACACTCGGTGTTACATCGTGATTACAATCAGGCAAAACCACAGGTTAACCCTGTTTTTTCCAGTCTGTGTTCTCACGTACCCTGTGTTTCGTTGATTGGGCAGTGTTACCATAGTAACAAGATCGAATATTTCACATACCAATTACGGTGAAATGTTAGAAAATACCTGTCATTAGCACCATAAACACCTGTGACCTTGCTTGACTAAAACAAAACACGGTGTTTAAATCGCTTAAAGGGCCAAACCTCTCACCCCAAACTATAACTTTGGTACCCGGGTACCGAAATTCTCAACTGGCTCAGCTCTTTGATTGACAGCTAATTCAAACAATGCAGAGTGCCAAAGCTTATATTACACAGCATGAATGGTACTGAAAACCTGAGTTTTTCTATACTCACCCTGAAGCAATAAACTGAGACTTTGTCTGGATGAGGATGAATTTCAGACAATTGTGGGAGGGGCTTCAGTAAGAAGGTTAGGAGAATTGGTACTGTTTGGGGTGAGAGAAATGGGTCTTTAACCCTACAATTTGAGGTGGATCGAAACTTAAACACCAACCCCGCATTAACCCACCTTCCGACGTTACTCGAGCACGAGGTAACACAGTGTTGCCTAGAGTGCAGGGTATGTGAGACCACAGTGAGTACTTATTTCGCATTTGGGCCTTGTATATATATGATCACCAGGAAAGCAGTAAAATAGAATTGCATCCAGATAGGGATGAATTCACTTCGCTGACATATACTTCCCCCTCGCTATACCTTACCTTATAGGATTCCATCTGGATAGGGATGAGTTTGAGACAAGTGTGGCAGGGCCTAAAAAAGTTAGTATTTCAGGAGCATTGGAACTGTTGAGGGTGATGAATAACTGTCTTTAATTCCAGCCTGAGTTATAGTTTCAGTGATGTTTTGGCTACAAATCCTTTTGCACGTATTTCACTTCACACTTCCTGATACCACACATCTTTGTCCCTCTTACAACTATTTCATCTAGACTAACTAAACACTTTATTTCTCCTGTTTCTCAGCTTGTTTTTACACCTTGCCTCAAGGTTTACACCGCCGATGAAATATGCAGTAAGAATTTTAAGCGCATAGAGACACCGCTTCATAAACCTTTTGAAATTCCTTCTCAATGGCTCTCCAGGACAGCCCGAGGCTCAAAATTGCGGCCATAAACTTGGTGTCCCTATTTTTAATTGCAATCTAAGAGAGATAACTTTCCTCCTGTGGACTCAGGGGAAAATGGTATTGGGGGAGGGGGATGAATCTTTAATAGTAAACTGTTTAACTTGTAACAGGATTGATTAATCTAAAAATTGAAATTGGCAAATGAGAATGACTAGATGGTACGACCTATGACAGCTGTAAGTGTATTTACTTCACAGATAGCAATTCACAAATATCTTGGGAGAACTTTAAAATCCGACTGTCAAATTATTATGTCGTGCAACAGATGGAATGGGTGTGTGATCAAAACAAATTCAGTGCTTTAATTGAAAATCAAGTTTACTAGAACTCTCTCTCTCAAGAGTTATTGAGTATCGAGTTATGACAGAATTGTGATAATTAGGAACCAGAAGTTTACAATTTCGTTCTTTACATTCTGACCTAATTCTTTCTTTGGAATGTTCTGTTTTGTTTTGCTTTTGTATGTATGTAGATGACTGATCACTGTCAAATTACACAACAGTACATGGTCAGTCTCTTGAGCCAGCTACTAGAATTTGGAAGGCAAGAACATTCCTCTAGAGGAGCCAATGTTTTACGTTGTTGAAGCCTGTTTTTTGGGGGGGGGGAAGGGTCTATTTAAATCATAGATTCTAAAAATAATTTTAAGTATCCACTGAAATTTGAAAGAATTATCCTAAAATGCAACGCATCATGACTTCAAGCTCAAGTATTTTCTGTGGGAGTTGGGAGTTGTGGAATATGTTCAAGTGTTCCTGTCATAAGAGGTAACAAAAGGGTAGGACTTGGATAAACTGGGACCACATTTGAAACCAAACTTAAACATGTTTGAAACCATACTTGACCTCTCCCTTAAGTTATTTTCTGACACAACATAAAAAATTCATGTTGGTGTGTTGCAAAATCCCATTTAAACACAGCAAGTATAGCATTCTAAAAGATTTGTAAATATTTATCACTGGCATAGTCACTAACATTTTTTTTATTTAAAGGGCAGGAGCAGTCACCCCAACTTGAAGAAGTGTAGTAGACTATCCTGTTTCATGATTGGCTGTTATGAGCCATGTGACAACATTTTTCCTCTGCAAATGTGAAATTTACTAATAGTTACTGCTTGGTTTACCTTGAATATGCAAAAGTGAAGTCATGAACTGTAATGAAAGATATTTTAGGAGAAATAAGACAAAACTTGTGATATTTAGCTTTTTCTTCAAAATACATTGGAGGGACGGCTCTTTCCCTTTAAATGGGATGGGATAAGACGGCATAGTCTCTGAGGTGCAGTAAATAGTTTCACTTTCTTAGCCTGACAAAAATTAATTCTATTTGCTACTTCCTGTGAGCAAAAGGTTTAACCTCTACTCCTCTCCCAGAAATACTCACTTAATTTTACACTTACAATACCTCCCCAAATTGTCTGGTGGGGAAACTTTACATCCCAGTGGTAACAGTCACTTGAGGAACTGCAGATCCTTATTGTATTTTGATTTGGAAAAAACCTTAGGTTTTTTTCCTAAATTTTAACAAATTCTGCCTGAATTTTGTTCCAAAACAATTGGGGGACACAGTACCCCTTTGCCACCACTACTCATACACCCTGACGGTATTAGATAAAATTTTTCAGGGAAAAATTGTCCAAATGTAGAAGTTGTTCACGTGTGTACTGGCCAAGAGAGGAATGTCCCAATCAATCAAATATTTTCAATTACTTTTGATGTTTTGTTTCTCACTCTTCTTTGCAGTTATAAAAGCCATGTTAACCTCAAGTAACACCACCCTGCCAGGAGGTCAATCTATAAGTGATGATGTCCTCATGACCTTACCGCCAGTAATCATCAACAGCGCCACAAAAGTTTTAAAGATGAGAGTTATGCATGTTTATAAAGGAAGCTCTTTCCTCTTTCCTCATGTCACCATTGAAGTCAACACCCCATTATTTGGTGGGAGGTGTGGAGTCAATTACCTGCAGAAGCACGAGCAATATATCATAATGGGTAAGATACTATTTCGGCCATTATTGGTTCATGTTCCAAAAATGTTGTCTTCACAAGGAGGGTTGAAAAAGATGGAGGCCAGAAGTACCTCCAGATGGGAACTGCTCCGTATTCTGATGCCCATGTGTTCCAACACCCTTACATTCACAGGTGTTCAAGCTGTCTGAACTAAGGAGTTTCAGAGCAGAGGGCTGTCAGAATAAAGGGGTGTCAGAACAAACAGTACTGGAACACAATGGATTTGTCAGAATATGAGGGTGTGGGAATGTAGAAGGTGGTAGACTACTTGGTTATCAGAACAAAGGGATGTCAAATCTAGGGCTACAACCATTTTAAAATAACTAAAAGGAGAAACAAACAGCTGTACAGCTCTGGAGGTATGAGAGGCATTTTTTCTTTGCCCTCACAGCCCCCCCCCCAGTTGCTTCTACCTCTCCTTCCCCACAAATATGAAATTCCCCCCCCCCCCCCAAAAAAAAATGGGAACCCAGTAGGTAGCTCAACCAAAGAAATAAATTATACGCCTCCCTTGAGACGTTTGTTTTCACTCAGAGAGGGGGAGCTTCTCCCTCCTGAGTCAACTTCAGGTCTCTGTCCTACACCAAGGCCCCTAAGATGGGCCTCATGGACCCCACGCATAAGAATTAAGTGCACAAAATTTTTTGTCCTGAACAGCACACTGTAAAAGTACAACAGAAATGGGTGAGTTAATGGTCTGTTAAACAACTGACCACAATTTTTAATAGCCAATTTTCAACTTTTTAGGGTGCTGTTTATAGGGCACTTGTAATGCAGTACTGAAATGTAACACTTCTTTACATTTTCTTGACATAATGAACAGGTATGAAGGGCTGTGTTGTGTAAAATCAGACTCAATAGGTTATGGTTTGCAGTGCTCAGTTTCATGTGCTATTGTAGGGGGCTTTTCTTGTGGAAACACCACATACCCCTCACACGCCCACGCTACATGCCTGTCCCAAATGCCTTGCAATTTCTTTTCAACGATAAATATTTTATAAATTTTCATATACATATTATGCTTGATCTACTAACATTGGACTGATTTTCTTATCCATCATCTTCCTGAAGTCAACTCTTCTGATTTTTCTGAATACACAGGAAAGCTGGTACCAGAAGGAGTTCTCACGTTTAACAGTTGCAACTGGCATCGTAAATGGACCGACATAACTAGGAGACAAAAGAAAGGTTTCAGACATACCTACAAAGAAAACTGTGATTGTCATGTAAGATAATTATTTTTAAAACTTCATATGCTTTTTTTTTGTCCCTTATTTGTTCTGTTTTATGTTCTTCTTCTCCTTTTGTTGGGTAACTTGAGGCATGTAATGCTAATGTCATGCCAAGTTTTAATTTGTTGTTTACATATATTCCAAATGATACTGGACATTTTAATCAGTCAAACACAGCATGTTCTTTTGGAGTTTCATCTTTTCACATTTCAACTGAACAGACATACCAGTAGTCCAGTACACAGAAATGGATGTAATCATCAATAATAAATAAACCATTTATACACAATAAACCAATAAAAGACAATAAATTATTAATGAACAATAATTCAATAAGAAACAAGTGCCAATTAAGCCTACCATCTAGCAGAGCATTGTGTTTGTATGATTCAAGCATTGACCTTTCCAATATTTGGAGTTTTTATCAAGGCCTGCTCTATTCTCCCCTGTCCTATATTCTCCCATTTCATGAGTCCCCCATTTTCATGGGTCCCCCTATCCCCTGAGTCATTGGTCTCTCACTTCATAAGGATTAGGGATAGAGTTTAGGGTAGTTAGGGTAATAGGGGATAATGTTTGGTTTAGGTTAGGGTACACTATGAAAACCTGGGGTGGGGAACCAATGAAACTGGGAACCAATGAAACTGGGAACCAATGCGACAAGGGATGAAGTGAACTTGAGACGAGAAACCAAAGATATTCCATTTCATCAATCTACAAGGGCAGAGTTACGATCAAATTATGAACTCAAGTCACAACTTGCAAAACATATCTGACTTGAGAAATCTTACATGATTTTCCCTCCACTGAAATAACAGGGAGTTGAGTTTACATGACTTGACTCAATTTGCAAAAATGAATCTTGACATACACTGCCACAACAAATAGCCATTTGGTTACAACTCTGCTACAAGGTCACCATTTGGATGGGAAAATTTCACAAAAGTATGAAGCATGGGAAGAAATTTGTGTAAATCATCATTTAAAATATTTGTGCTGGATTCCTAATTTGACATCTTCCAGGTTTTGCCCAAATATTTAGCAAATATTATTGAAACCCTGTCATCTGAAATCCTGAACTTTTTAAATTTTTATTTAAGATAACCACCAAGTTCCCATGACATGTTTATCTTGTTATATTCATACAGCTCCTTAATTTACTAAAAACACAATTTTTTCCAAAATCTTTTAAACCTTTCTATTTTACACACAGGTGCATACATGTGGTATCAGCTCAAACTGTGGTGACAGAGAGAAAAACTTTCCAAAAGTGTGCGATTGGGATCCGTTCAAGGGAGCATGCCACAACAAGCATGCTGCATGTGTAAAAACGGACAAAGACCAATGTGAGTGGAGCTACCCCACAGAGAACACAGACTGTGAATTCCCCTCCAGATAAGCCAGTCAGACAATTGAACTACAAGTAAAATTCTCTCCAACACAAGGACCAAATGTAGTGGACATTTCAGTGAGCAGTACAGTTACTTCTGAAACATTTTGTGCAAACAGAGGGAACTATTTCTTAATAGATCTGATTTGATATAATTTTGTACCAAGGATCACCAGTTTTGACTAATAATTTTATAATGAGATGAGGTACTTATTGCAGAATAGTCTGGTATTAGAAAGGGGTTGGTCACTTTTATGTTCCTAAGAAACCATGTCAGGAGGTTGCAAAGAATGATTATAAAAATGCCCATCACTTTTTCCAGAAAACTTGAATTTGATTAGAAAATGAAACTCTTTGGTCGTATTTAAATATTAACAGCAATATGGTTTTGGAAATTAGATTAGGGAAGGGAGAGAAAAACTTTTGGTATTAGAAAGGGAGATGCATAAATGATGTATGTTCAAGAAATGATTGACAGATTGAAAGAGGGGATAAGAAAAGTCCTTACACAACCCATGGGCAGATAACCCAATTTATCCCCTCCCTCTTTTCCTCTTCCCCTCTCTCCCTGAGCATTCCCAATGCCTTAAAAGTGAATCCTGTTTCACAGACTCATAGACACTATAACTTAAATTTGTAGGATCATAATTTTATAGGGAGACCTCATACATTTTTTCAAAGATAAAAAAAAGATATCTTTTTTTCCCTTTTCTCCCTGCAAATAATCTGAGGAAAGCAGCTGAGAGTACTATGTAAAAGTCCATACAATTGAATGCACACTGACAAGACTTTACTATCAGGGGTGCATCAATCCTTGGGGGCAGGGCAGAAACTGCACCACCAGTGAAAATAATTGGGGGAAAATAGATCATTTTGCCCCTCTCCCTTCCAATAGTTCAGGCAGATTTCACAAAAAACAACAGGCAGAATAAAAAAAAATATAACACTGCAGTGTACAGATGACGCTAAGGATTCTAGAAAATGTCAATCTGAGCCAATTTTGAAGCAATAATACTGCATTTAATGCTCCATGTACCTATGTTTTGTGTATATGAATGTCAATGTGAGTGTGCATGCCTGTATGTTAGTGTGTGCATAGCAGGTGTGTGTGCTCATGTTATTGTGGCTGGACTACTTCTTGACGAGTGCAGTCACATACATGATCTGAGGTTTCAGCTGTAGGAAAATTTTTCCCTGTCAAATTCAATCCACAGACCAGATCTACACCTCTGTTCACTATTAAGCAGAAGCAGATGAATCAAACCATGGAAGTACTACCTCGGAGGTAGTACTTCCATGATCAAACTATAGCCCTGTTTACAACCATCTTAACAAAAAGGAAGTCAAAAGATAATAGTCTCCTCTAGTGCCCTATTTACAATTCCTACATAACATTTTAGTCTGTCCGGGTTTTTTTTTTTAACTCTTTCTCCTTCTTCTTTCTGAATCCTTTTTTTTTCTTTTTTGCTTAACACTGTTCTGACACTTGTTATGTATTGATCTCATTATGAAGCCAATCGTCCTTGTCACACTCTAGACCATTTCAAATAAGAATCAAATAATACAGTTTATATTCTTGTCTTTGATTATTGATGCACTCTAAAGTATATTTTTCTTTCAATTTCTTTTCAACTGTTTTGTATCTAATAGTGTTACATATTAACATATAATTCATTATTCAGTGTGAGCATTGTACAACAACGAGGTTTCTTTTTTTTTTCACTAGCTTTAAATTTAGTTGTGAAGACCAATAACATGTTATATGATGTGTAACAATTGATTTCCCATGAGCATCCAGTTGTTATATTTTAAATTAGATGCCAGTGGTAACATCACTATGGAAGAATTTGATTACATTAGTAACATTACTTCTGATTTCAGTCTTATACACAAAAACAAATTGTGTGAGCTACCTTTTGTTTGGTTATAGTTCAGGCTAGTTTAGTTCTTCTAAAGAAATAAGGGCGTGTGGACCAAGATAACTTCAAAATTAAAATTTTCTGCAAATACTGCCCGGACTGAAGTTGGTACACCCCTTAAATAAATAAACCAATGCCTAAATGCTGCATATATATCCTTTCACAATGTGTTATTCATTCTGTACCTCATATTTTCTATTTCTTTTTTACAATCTGTCTCTGAGTATTTGCATAGTAACACTGCTATGTGTGTTTATGTGTGTGTGTGTTTCCCCGACGTGGTGACCACTTTCATGGTTGGGTATGAGCGAGGAAAGTGTTTTCAACCTTACGTTGTGAAATCCTCCCACCTTACTGGTGGGTGTATTCACAAGTGACTATGCTTACCCCTTGCTACGATAAGATGTAGCAAGGGGTAAGTATATGTCAGCGAAGCGAATAAAGTTTATTTCCCTTGAGCTGTTTGCAATAGTTTGTTTTGATTGCCCCTCCACAGGGCTATACACATAAGGATCTTTCCCTTTGCCCCCCCCCCCCCAAATCCACTCCAGTTTTAACCCCATTTGGGAGTAGTTTCTGGCATTTCTCCTGCAATAGGGGATATCTGAAGTTTATCTGAAGAATATTGCACAAAAGTGTCAAAATAGAAATAGAGGGCTATATTAGGATATTTTGTTGTTTTTCTTGTGTTTTTTTTGGGGGGGGGGTTGTTTGTTTGCTTGTTTTGGGGCATTTTTCTATCATGTAAATACATTCAATACCCACCTCACAGAAAAAGAAAACCATTTTGTAAGATACACTGTTACATGGAGTATATTTTTTCTTTCATTTGAGAAATTGTTTTCAATCGCTGAAACTATCATGTAGTGTACAAAATGTAATTATGTGCATAAAAAAAGAATGATTTTAAATGCCTTTGTAAAAATAAATGTAAAATTTGAAAAAGAGACAATTCTTGTTAAAATGTTTTGTTTTATTACTTAGTCTTGGCACCTAAAATGGTTTCTTTATTTCTGTAGTAGTGTTCTTGCTAACACAGGTGGAAAAAGTTTGGAAGCTGGGAGGCTCCTTCCTGGGAAATTTGGGTATTTTGAGGGGAAATTCTGGCTCTGGAAGGCTTCTTTGTACATGAAAGTATAGGGAGAATTATGGAAAAGTCTATTTCTTTCGGGGAAATAATTTTACTCCCTTCCTGGGAAGAATACAATTTTTCCAGCCCTGGTTGCTAAGGAGAACAGCTGCATAATTCCCCCTGTAATTTTACTGTCATCTCCTGCAAAAAAATATGTATGCCAGAAATTCCTGCAATTTTTCTACACACTTGATACACTTTACCCTGTGAAATATTTCCACTTTTATAAACTTTTATAAAAAAAAAAAAAAAAGGAACTTTTCAGATTCATCAATGTTTTAACCAAACCTCTTATAGAAGTCATTTTTTTTTTTAAATTAAAAAATGTTCCAAACTTCTCCTTCCAACCACTTTCCCAAACCCTCACCTGTCATACTCAAGTAGGATAAGTCAACACAAGTAAAACAAAATGTCAAGAAATATTAGCTCAATTGGGAACTACACAGAGAATACCCTTGTGGAAAAATAGCTTCTCATTCACCTCTGATATTAAATTTGGAGGTTTTAAGCTCACCACAAGCACTGCCACAAGAACTGTGTCATGGCAAAGGATTTTGGAGTGTGATACAGGGCGATGGGAGGGAGGGGGGTTGTGGTGGAAAAAAAATATATTTTTAGGTCTCCAGATATACTTTGGAGCAATGTTTCTTCCTAAAACATGATAAATTTTAAAGGGATCACTTTTTTGTCATTCTTTGTTACTGTTTAACTTTTCAAACTTGGGTCAGGGAGTTGTTTCAAGTTGGAGTTTTCTGCAAGACCAAAGGTCCATGAGAGATACAGTCCACCAGACCAAAACTGCATTGCAGCATACGAAACAAGCTGCGTTTAACAAGGGATCACAAGCAAATTAAGGATCACAAGACCAAAAGTAGATCAGAAAAATACCCTTCAGTACAACGGCTCCAACTTTGTATTCAGAATAGTGATCATCAGGAGTAACAATCCTTTGAAATAATGCTATTACATATTTTGGATTGAATAAGATGGTGAGAGCAAACTCTTCCTAAAACTCCTTCTATTTCTGTCATTACAGGTAGTGTCTGACATTATTTTTTGATGTTGATTAAAGGCAGTACAATATACTACTTGATTAGGGTATTCTTACTGTGATCCAATCTATTAATTAACATTCAGTCCCATGGAAGTAAGTTTGATACCTTCAGCCTTGTGGGCCACTGGTCTTACGGTCCATCAGTCTTGGGAACCTTTGGTCTCACAGGCAAAAACCTTTCAACTCCTAGGACCTCCCCCATGGCTAGGCGCTTAGCTAGTCGTCATACTTTTCACAACCTTTCACCACTCATACTTCTAAAATAAGCATCAATTTCCTCATGCCAAGCTTCTTCTTATTTCGAATGAGTCACCATGGTACATATGTGTACGATACATAGGTTTTGGAAAATCCTTAATAAAAAAATAAAAGAAACCTCAAAAGTGTTTTCTGATGTCTTCTGAGTGATTATCCAATTAGGTCTCGTATGCTCCATTCCAGGCTTCCTCGGTGACCATTCATGAATGATTTACTACACCTTGAGACGATCATAATGTAAACTTGTTGCTTTTTGTGACATGAGCTATGGCAGCTTGCTTTCTTTGTTTCAGGTTTTGTTGATATCCGACTTCTAACGAGCAAATTAAAATTGCAGCAAAGCAATAAAAGGATTCTGTTTCAGGGCAAAATTGGGAAGTGAGATACTCAAGTGAGTTTCCAAGAGGCACTACCTTAGCAGCTTGAAACTAAAAAACTTCTTCAGAATTAATGATTGATGGTTTCCAGGCAAAATTTAATCCTTTGTAACATCATGATGCTTTCAAAACTGAGTTAATTATTATAAATTGTGGTTTCATGTTGCTTGACAGCATTAAATATAACAGATGAATGTGCATACTTTAATATTTCCTAAAATGGAAATTTTAATATCAAAATAAGGAAGTTCATTCAGAATAGAAAACAAAGTCAGTAAATGCAAAACAGAAAAAAAAGCTTAGTGGCTGTGTGAGTCATATAGACAAATATCAGGGTGCATGTGTTTAGTGATTCTAAGCAGCCATCAGTGGGGTCCATCAGTCTGAAATTGTCTTCATTTATTGTCTACATCCATTACAAACCCTCATATTAAGTGAAATTAAAGGGAACAAGATACATTTTGAAGTTCAACCATTCATGATACAGGTAAGCAAGGAAATTGAAAGTTTAAAAGGGCGTTAGACCCCAGCTACGGCCGACTGAAATCAGGCCATTACTTGCTGTCCGAAATTTTCTATATGGACAGTAGCCACCAGGGGTGCAATGGTGCACTTTTGCTCCCTTAAAGGAGAACATTGTGTTCATTTCACAGAATTTATTCATATTTTTCACATTTTTATAACCAGTAATTATGAATGCAAACATATTCCAACTTAGCAAATTGCAGACACCTACTTTTAGAGAAAAAAATATCTTTTTTTTTACAGATGCAGTTTCTGCTATTGTTTCTCAATTATAAATGCTCAGCCAAACTTTCGAAATTGAAATGGCACGACTTCCATAACTCTTCTACCACACTGTGCTGAAAAATCAAAGGTATCCCTGGCATTTCCTGGATAAACTGAAAGGTTATATGATGATTATAGCTTTTTTCTTAGTATGACATGATGGTACATTTTAAATTGAATTATTTCCCTTTGAAACTGAATTTGGCAATTTTGTTATTAATGGACTGCTGGTGGACTGATGCTGCTGGACAATGACCTGCATTGAATGTCCTGACTGGGAAGGACAACTGCATGCATGGTGGATCTTCCCCTTCACTTCATTCACCCCTCCACTTCACCTTTTTTTATGGACTTGTCATTTGTCCTTCCAGATTTAAGGGAATTCACATGTCTACCTATTATTTAAAGGGGTATATGGCTTCCTCCCATACCAAAATGTTGGGAGCAACATTGTAAATATTGTCCATAAAACAACATACAAAGAATTATTGAAAACTTTGTACATGCCTAGATGATTCCACAGAACTGATGGTTGTCAGAGTTGGCAATGAATTGGGAAAATCTGGCAATGAATTGAGGGATTTGTCCTTCACAAGTTCACTGTCAGTTTATTTTATGGACTTCGCAAGGTTGCCTGTCCTTGGTACATTTGTTACAGCATTTTCTTCCAAATAATGCAATTAGCAATAATTTTATTAATAAATTCAGATTCAATGGAAAATTTACTCCTTTCTTCATGTAAATGTTGTCAAGATCAAGTTCAATGAGCATTTTAAATGGAAGGGGCAAACTATGCCAAAGATAAAAATGGCTGTGCACCTGTTGAATTAGATTTATACAAGATACTTGTGATGTACTACTGATGTTCTGTGGGATCAACCTTTCATGTAACAGGTGACTGTTGTTATAAATTATTTCACAAAGGAGAACATTTGCTTTACAGTCATTATAACTGGAAATGGGAGGATCAATTCCACTTCCCCTATCTTCTGCTGTAAACTTAAATGTGTATGGTGACTTTACATCATACCTAGGCTATTTCTGCAAAATATTAACCCAAAGTTAAGCAAAATTTGCACTAAATGCATTAACTCTTGAACACAGCAAGAATACCAGTTATTGGTTTTCAATGAGAACTGCGTGGGCCACTGTACAAGAAAAGAAATCGATAGGCTACAATATTTAGAATCAACGAGCAGGAAGTACCGCAATAAAATGATCCAAAAGTAGTCATAAATTGATGTTTTCATTGATTTTGTTTGAGAATACATGTTGTGGAAGTTACAAAACGCATTCACAAACTCATTCCAGACAGATAAATGCTAGGATTCAATTATGTAGTCCGGCCATACCCCTACCTTAACAGTTTTCCATGACATGGATGGTTTGGTTAGTTAGAGTTTTAGGTTGCAGCTTCTATTAACAATGTGGCTAGCAATGATGAAAACCGCATGCCAGATAGCAGAAATAGCCTCTATGCTGTCTTTATTTTGGAACTTCATTTGCAATAAAATGTAGTAATTCAATGGTGGATGAGCGAATTGCAAAGTGATCAGAAAATTACCATACGATTGCTGAAAATAGTGTGTGTGTGTGGATGGGCGGGGGGGTCATGGGAACAATTCCCACTGATGATCCCCATTCTTGACCGCAATCTTTGACAGAGGTATAATGCTTAACAATAGAGTTTTCCTCTCCCCTTTTGAACTGGTTTGCCCCTGAAGGGTGTAAGATGCAAAAAGATGCTACATTCATAACGGAACATCGTGATCATTCCAGCAGTGCCATCTCCTTAACTATGTGTCACAGGTGTTGTTATTGTTACATACTGGTCTCTCAAATAATCAAATCGGAAGGTACCAACCTAGTTGAAACGGGTTTTGAAAGTTTAGAATGTTTTCTTCTGTCCATGTAACTATTACCTTGATACAATGGTGGGAAGAAAAATATAATGAGAAATATAATTCTCAATGTTTTTTAATGAAGATTCTTCCAAAGTGCACGTTTCTGAACGGTTTCCACCACTTAAATTCACCTAACTTTTGTTAGCATGGTCCTAAAAATCTAGTTCAAACGTGTGCTAAAAGTATGAATATTCATCTTCATAGTGCTCAAGTTTCATCCACTTTGACCAACGGAAACATTACACATTTTTCAAAAATAAAAAGAAAACTTGGTTTGGATATTGAGTTGTTGCTTTGTTCTTTGTTCCAATAGGTCAATGATCCGGTGACGTCACAGACAGGCTTTCAAACTGAGGCCGTTTTGCTTGCACAGACCTAGAGAAGTGCTGGGGACATGTCTCTTTGTCACCCTCTTCCTCCCTGGATAAATACCCATGGCCCGAGTTCTTTTCAGAAAATAACCTTTTAACCCTCCCCCCCCCCCCTTGGAGATCCATGCCTGTTTTTAGAACAAAAAGAAATTGGCTGCAGTTCTCCCAGTGGCCTTTCTCCCAAGCAATATTGTGTGTACACCTTTTTAAGGTTTTACATTTCTTTCAAAAGTATTCCTTTATAACCTACATAAAGTAAATTAGCATCACAAACAACATATTGGACAGAATTATTCACATTTACATTCTGACATAAGATCTGCTGGGGAGAGGGAACTTAAATGAATGTACTCTTGTTCATTTTTAACAGTGACATGGAAGACCCTTAATAAACAAACCAAAATGCTGCTCACAAAACTGTCTTTCCCCACTGAAGTTACTGCCACCCCACCTTATCCCCAGTGGCGTGTGCAGGATTTCGAAGGTGGGAGGTTGCTTCCCCCAACTGGCACTGATTTTGATGACATTTTTTTTTTCTTTTTTTCCTTTTCTGCATTTCAGTTATTGGCGACTGACTCATGTCAGCATACTTGTGCTATCCGAATTATAAAGACATCTTTTTTTCTTTTTTGTTTTATTTTGCTTTGACAACCATTTTCCTCCCCCCCCCCCCCAATAGGGGCTGATGTGTGGTTAAGGTTTGAATGCTCAGTGTGTCTCTTCAAGTTTTTCTCTTCCTCAACCCCCTAAATCCCCCAAACTGAGTGATTTTCCCCGGACTGACTTCGGAGGTGGGGGCTGTGCCTCTATCTTATGTAAACATGTTACTGCCTATTGCAGTTTCATAGAAGTCTTAGACATATCTCTGTACCCAAGTCAACTTTAACCTGCACTATTTAGCATAGACTATTTAGTATGGACCTAGCATCCATCTTCCCTTCCCCCAACTTGAAACTTTCTTCTTTATTCTGCTGATAGTTAATATCAACTGTTGTGCCTTTTAAAATGAATAAATGAAAGTAGGAATCTGGCCATAACCAACTCCCTGATGAAAGTAACAAAAGTAACCCAAACTGATTCTCTCTGAGATTGTGCCTAAAAATCAACCAGATATCTTTAAAAATATGAAACAAATTTGATGTTGATGAAATTCTGCTCAGCTTTTCCCTAAGCTACATCCAACATCCCTGTGTTATCAGTCATAACCTTAAAGGGACAAACCTCTCATCCCAAACTACAATTTTGGTATGGGGTTACCAAAATTCTCAGTTGCCTCAGCTCTTTGATTGACAGCTAATTCAAACAATGCAGAGTACCAAAGCTTATATTACACAGCATGAATGGTACTGAGATTGTTTTGATTATATAAATTGACTTTTTCTTTACTCACCTTGAAGCAATAATCTGAGATAGTATCTGGATGAGGATGAATTTCAGACAACTGTGGGAGGCGCTTCAGTAAGAAGGTTACGAGAATTGGTACTGTTTGGGGTGAGAGAACTGGGCCTTTAAGTGAGAATGTGAGCCTTCTCAAGCAACTGAACCTTTTAAAGGTATTAGCAGTCCCCCCAAACTTATTTTGAAGAAAAAGCTGAATAACTCAATTTACATCTTATTTCTCTTTGAAGTATTACATTTTATGACTTTACTATTGCATATTCACAGTAAACCAAGTAGTTATTTCTGATAAATTTCACATTTGAAAGAGAAAAAACATTGTCACGTGACTCCCAACAGCCAATCATGTAACTGGACAGTCTACTGCACTTCTTCAATTTGGGATGACTGCTCCTGCCCTTTAACTATATTTTCAACAAAGTCAAACTGAGGGCGCCATTGCAGTTTTTGAACATTTGTATCTAAAAACTTTTTTCACAGTTTAGGTTTGCTATCACTAGTAAGTTACAGAAGGGAATAATACAGATTTATAGACCATTTGAAATAAATTACTCCAATCAAAAAATGACAAGTACAAGGACACAGTAACAAGGAACATTGCTAAAGCAAGCCTGGACACCCCTCCCCCCTTAAAATAATGACAGTCCCCACCACTTCATTCATAAGAGTCAAATGAGATTTCAAAATCATTCATGTGCCCCCTTTTAATAGAGCAACAAGAAGTCTGTCACACTCTTGCACAGGGTAAAAGCAGAACAGCCACACACTGGCTACTAGCAGAGGAAAGAGTGGTTAAGGTTGTTTTGTTGCGGTTACATCAGTAAGTGAAATTAACAATGAATTCTGTTATCTAAAATAATTAAACTATGTCATCTCATCTGCTGACTGCGGGAGGGAGAAAAGGAAACGGGGGCACAAGACCTCTAACATAAGTGAAATACACACATGCCACATTTCCTCCTGTACAACCTTGTCAGATGGGCCTCTGCAGATTTGCTCATACTTTACACATGTGTTAGTCTCATGCAACAATTTTAAGGAGTCTGTAGTTTGAGGTAGCTATGATGGAACCACATGCAATAAAAGAATGAATTGAACTTTTACTGAACTTTTTTTATGTGCTTTGTGACAAAACTAACATGTACAGAGTCATGCTGCAGGCCTTACTACTTCCCAAGACTTAATTCCACCACACCTCAGCAGACTCCCAAAACAATAGTTATTTTAATCCCAAGTCAAGAGAAAATAGATTCACCACAGGAATACTAACTCCTTAACCCATCAGATCTCAATAGAATGGAAAGCCTCCGTCCATGTTTATGGTGAACACTTAGCAATCGTCCTAATCGATAAATTTTATTCCTTTCAAACTTTCATACCTCATCATAATTTGCAAAATGAAAATAGCTTTGATTGCCAATCATAAAAAGATAGGTGTTGATAATTAAAATTTGGTTAATAATCAAAGTATTTATCTGTAGCATGTTTCAATTTATTTTGTAAAATGTGTGTATGTAAAGTAAAGCACTTGTGTGCAAAACTATTACTTGTCATGTCAGCAAAACAACAATAAACGAAAAGTGCAGCATTCAAGAATTGGCCGTACACCACTTTACACATCTCCACGACTTATTTCTTTTGAGTATATCTTGAATTCTTTAATAAAAATAATAAACATAACTAGTCTAATAGAGCACTGAATCCAAAATGAAAACAATGCTCGAAGCATTTCACAGGTGCAGATTACAAAAGGAAAACTAAAATTACAAACACTGAGAGAAAAGATAAGTGTTGAGAAATCATTTAAAATTGGTTGACAGAAACCAGTGCTCTGATATTCACAGGGAGGAAAATCCAAAGACAGGTTGCAATGTGGTAAAACATTTCATAACCAAAATAAAAATTTTAGGTGAACAACAATTTTTATATTACTAGTGGGATTATGTTTCATATTACAAATGATTGTTAGCTAGAATTGAAAAATATCAATTTAAGAATAATCCCCATGACTTATAGGGCTTCAAACAATTTTCATGGATATTAAAACTTTCCATTGCCTTGGAAAGTTGTCTAAATTTCTAAATTGTCACACCTTTTCCAGGTTTTTAAGGACCACATGAAACTCCTATTTAGATCTTTATGCACCTCTATAGCAAAATATGTCCCCCATATAGCATGACAAGGTTAGTTTGGGTTGGGTTAAGTTGGGCTGGGTCAGTTTGGGTTTTATGCCTCAACTGAAAACCTGGTTTAATTTAATAGTATTGCCCAGCATAGACAATGGAGTAGGGAAAACAAGCCAGTGAGCCACCACTGGAAAATAGCCCATGGCCTGTCCTACATACACTAATTGATTAGAAACTGGGCCATAAAACCTCATCTATCTCAGGCTGTGCCTACTGCCTTTTTTCCAGATGTGGGATAAAGGATTGTTATCCCTACTCCATTGCTTATAAGGAGCATCACACACAAAACAGTACAAGGGATAAATTTTGTGGTTTGTACTTACCAAACTTTCAAGGTTTCTCACATTTTCTTAATGGGTTTCCATGATTAATCCAGACAGGAGTATGGAAGGAAAAAGGAAATTTTTTTATGATTGACATTTCCTCAACACTTTGGAAATCATCCATCCTCTCCCTAACCATCCCCCCCCCCCCCATCTGTCCCTTTACTCTTACCTACCACACCATCAATCCACAGTAATGCAGACCACATTAATTTACTCATTTGTTGGAAAGAGGTTTAAATAATTTTCAAACTGCTAATTTCTTTTTGAAATACAGGAGTAAAACTGAATGTAAACTATTTTTACCCATACTGCTTTCAGGTATTTTACTCATCCTCATCAAAATAATTTCAGATATTTGCCAAGAACTTCTCCCATTCTCTTGTAAAACACTCACGTTGCTTCTCCTCTTATAATAAATCCATGAGCCTTTGCTGCAATATTATAACAACAATTATGAGTAAACTTATTTTACAGATTTTGATAATGTATAATATATTTCTTAAAAATGAACATGTTCATTACTTCTTATAGGACAAACACAAATGATGCTAGCATTTGTTAAAAGAAAATGACCATTATTTTTTACATTTGCATGTTATTTTGATTGTCTGATGAGTTAAAACTTAAAAAAAATAACGTTTCCTTCTCACCAAGTTAACGTATCCAGTTCAATGGACCTTAAAGCGGCTCATTGAGTTGAATAATGAATAAAACATTTTTTTCCAAACCTGTTAATTTTTTTTCACATGCTAATGACAAATGGTCCAACCTAGACAACCCGCATATCCTAATTACAATAATTGTTTTATGATTAGTAACGATCATCAGATCAGTTTGATTTTCAAAAATGTGTGACCAGACACTTTTTCAAATTATGCATAAACAGGTACAAGTCAGGACGCCACAAAATTCAAAAGTTTTAACTTTTTCCGCAATTATTGGATAGGAAACTTGACCTCATCATGCTGACTGTAAGCGTTGTCACCTGGTAGAGACCCTTTAACACTCTCATTAAGTTATTAAAAACAACTCCATGAGCCCCTTTAAAAGAGAAATGCGGTCGTCCCAATTTGGGTTTGGGTAATAGACTCCCCAAAACTACCTGGTTTCATGTTCATGAACATTTCTTGAGACAGAATCATGTGACAACATTTTTCTCACTGAATTGTGAAGTTTACAAGGATTAACGGCTTTGTTTACATTATCATATGTGACACATTTGTTCTGAATTATCATGAAAGAAACATGGAAGAGAAATCAGAGGAAACTGATTTAGATTTAGCTGTTGTTTGAAATAAGTTTGAGGTGACTGCTCTTGCCATTTCAGATTTTTTACCTTCAATCAGTAAAATAAAACAAGAATTGCCACTCACCTTAAAGTGAAATGCTGCCATCACTTTGCTCTTCATTCACTTCTGTTGATCTGCTTCAAAAGAACTTCATCAATGTTCATTCACATCACCAACCTTAACTATTTTTTACGACACACTGGTGTGGAAACCATGGATTCTTTTCCCGACATAACGATTTTGTATTTTCTAACACAACTGTTTTTATCAATATTTGTATGATTTGACTTGTGTTGATGTAAACATGGAAGTACTGAGGTAGTACTTCCATGATGTAAATGAAATGATATTTCAAAGACACATGGACATACATTTTTTCACATGATCTAAGAAGAGGATCAAAAATACAAAAGGAAAAGAACAGATTGCATTTTTGTATGCTTTACTTTAACACTAGTGGTGCAGCCATTTTGTCATCTTTATACTGTCTCACTTTATTTACTTGCAGAGAACCATGTTCACAAAAATAGTGGAAAAATATGTAGGAGCTATCACCTCTGTTCACAGTGACATTACCAGTGTCATAGTGACACCCCAAAAACACAGGAGCCTACTGAAAAGTTTTCATTGGGTTGGAGTGGAACAAAGATAGTATTAAATACATCCAGTAAATTAAAAATATTATGGGCAACTTGAAAGTTACAAAGTCATGCAAAAAAGATTGGAAGAGATAACTGTACTATAAATGAATGTACTTCATTCATTTGAACCCATTCTTGTACTGTACTGGTGACTCTGTAGTAACTGAGCCAGTTTTAAACACTTAAAATGTAACTGAAAAGTTTTGTTCTCACAATTACTGACTGCACATTTCTTCAACTACTGCATCTCCTTAAGTATACCATACTGTAACAAATATTGAATATTTTTAGGGTCACATGCCAGATGTGGATTTTACTGTTACTGTACACATCAGACTTAAGCATGTACTGTACCAAAAGAAAATAAGAGTTTTACTGTGACTGTACACATTTGACTCAAGCATGTATTCTACAAATGAAAGGGTTTTACTGTGACTGTACCCATTTGACTTAATCATGTGTTCTACATAGAAAATAACAAAAAACTATAGACAGATTCTATTGTAGTCAAATACGTACTATCACCTAGCCTAAAAATATTAGAAATAACTTACCTTTTCAGAAGTGGTACTTCTGGCCAAATCTTTTGTCTTCTTGATCTTCCTCCTTATGATAGTTTTAAATGTAATCTTTCAAATTGACAACTTAACTTTCCCAAGTCTTGCCAGATTTCCCCGATTGCAACAGTATTTATTATTTTGATGTAGGGACTTGTAATAATTAATGAAAAGACTTACAATTACTCTTGACATTTCATCTTTTTCTTTTCTTTCCTTTTTTTTTTTTTTTCATTTTACCTTAATTATTTTCTTTCTTTAGTTTTTCTTTTCTATTTTGTCATGTTCTTATTGCCTAACCTACAATCATAAAGAGAAAAATAATTTTGGTGTAATGATGGTTTGAAAATGGCAATCTGTCATCAGACTTGGAAAAGTTGAACAAAATTGTGAGATGACCAGAAACATGCACTACTCTACCACTTACACCCATAATACACTGGAAATATTGAAAAACATATTAATACAAAAATATGATATAAATTACATTTGAACAAACATGAAACACAACACAAGTGAAAACATGATACACAATACATCATCTGGACACTTGATACACAACACAACAACTATGACCATGTAACACGACACATATGTGATTTTAAAACAACAGTCACAGCAATGACACATATTGACGCAGAAAAAAAAACACAACAACTATGACCATGTAACACAACACATATGTGATTTTAAAACAACATTCACAACAATGACAAATATTGACACAGAAAAAAAAACAACACAGCAACTATGACCATGTAACACAACCCATATGTGATTTTAAAACAACATTCACAGCAATGACACATATTGACGCAGAAAAAAAAACACAACATCTATGACCATGTAACACAACAGATATGTAGTTTTAAAACAACAGTCCTGCAATGACACATATTGACACAGCACCAAAACAAAGAATAGGACCATCAAACAACATTCACAAAAACAAGAACGCCTTTTCTTTTTAAGGTTTTCTTAAATGTCTCTTTATGCCTGGAGATTTTCTTCAAAGGCTCCAAAAGTCCCTGAACTGGGAATCTACAGGCATTTATAGCCTAGTCTTGTGGTGTGGGGGGCACAAGGAAAGAAGTTGGGCGGAACCCTCCCTGGACAGAGATATTATTTTACCAGGGTTTAGTTAAGGGTAAGTTGGGAATACAAGTTCAAATAAGAGGTAAATAAGAGAAAACAATGCATATACATGAATCCTTGCAAATCCATTTTAATAATCATCAAATAATAATTTATAATTTCTATATTGTTACACTTTGGGTCTATGGTTTTATCTTTCATTAAATTTGTGGTAACAGTAACTTCCATCCTTAAATATCTATTTCTTTTCATTCCTTTTATTTTTACCTGAGGGGGAAGGGGGTTGCCCAAGCTTTGTTATTTTCAGTAATCAAATCCAAAAGATAAGAGCCACAAAGCATCTTTGAAAACTGATGAAAAGTTGTAAGACATGATTTCTTTCCTTTTTCCTTTGCTCTGTCTCTCTTTGTTGCCACTTTTTTTTTTAACAAATTCACTGCAAGATTCAGTGCACTTCAAAATCCATGATATAGGAAAAAACATCAGCAAATGAGAGCTTACCATTTCCTTGTGGTTTGGGAAGAAAGTCTGGTCAACCAATGGGAATTTGTCCTTGCCAAACTTTTCTTGAAGCATACTAAGCTGAGCAAACTAAAATTGTGAGAAAAGAAACACTTTTTTTTGCAAACAAACGTTCATGCATTTATAACAAAGCCTCACAAATGAATATTTTCAACATGTATATACATATTAAATGTCCAACTATTTGCCATTTCATTTAAGCCACTATCTGACTATGGAGCTCCCCAAAACCTCTCTTTCTTCATTTGTTGTTGTTCTGAAAGTTCCTTTTACCGACTTGTACCAAGAGCTGGATAATCCAGTTCCTTGGAAACACTTTCATTAAGATGGTGAAAGGGGGTCAGGCTGGTATAGCTTCCCTTCAGCATTCTATCCTTTTGATTGAGGGTTATAGGTCAGTACTATCCCATGTTCCAGGAAAATAGGAGACAGGGGGGCTATGTAGGCTTTACCCACAAACTTTTATGTCTGAGAGCATTTCAAGCCACCTTAAACTGGGAACTGGGGCTTTATTTCCTTGGCCATACTGGGCTGCCTCAAAGATTAACCCTCCACTTCAGAATCGGCTTCACAGTCCCTGTATCCTATTTTTCTTTATGAAATATTTTTTAAAAAATCCTAATTTCACAGTGAGGGGACCAGTCTCCTACCCCTTCCAACAATCACACTCATGGGAGGGAAACAAATGTCATACGCTCCTCTTCCTAGTTTGCCCTTGCCCTTGAAAACTGATTTCAGTCATTTCCTTGAGATTCTTACACAGTGAAATATGTGTGAGCACTCCTGCCACCTCATTAACTTGGGAAAAAAGGAAGTTACTTGCACAGTAGCCTGAACTTTTGACCAATCAGAATACAATCACTCACCACCCATGGTTTGTCCATAAAATTGTAGAGGGCATGCCAAGAATTAATGCTGGGAACATTTCCATACTGGAATCCAATAATGGTATTTCTCCAGTCCTCTTGAACCTCCATACTCTGAGGATGTTGCCTAATCAGGACAAAGTCAGGCCGGAATGTCCTGTGGTGACAATATGACAAACAAGAACACAAGTTACTGTTCACAGTATTAATAATGCAATAAAGACATTAAATAAGTGCAGGCTCATGGCATATGTTATTAAGAGGCTCATATTAAAAAAAAAAAATCTCCAACTACAACTACCCTTCCCTCCCATCTGCACGCCACTACCCCCCCCCCCTTCTTTCAATACCAAGTTTATGCATTTAATCAACATTTCGTTCCTTGAGTAAACAAATTCTGGCTAGTCCCATCCCTGCCAACCCCCAACCCCCCTCCCCCAACAATACAAAAATAATGCCTTGAATCAACATTTCATGTTTAAAGTAACCACATTCTCACTTGAAGGAAACAATAAAGTGATTAAATTATTTGAAATGAGTAAAAATGATTTGAACCAGATTTTGGTATCCTAGCAACACTAACCTCATGACTTGAAGGCCCTGGCGACTAGATTTCATGTCTAGAACAACTCCCGTGTCGCAGGATGCAGACAGATTAATTTCAGAAAATTCGCACTAGAGGAGATAATGAAATGAAAAGTAGAAGCCTAGGCCAAGGCATACACAAAATTAGCTGCACATCAAATCTAAATTAAAGTAACAAAATCCATTCGTGCCTGGAAGATGTCAGAAGCAATGCTATGGTTGAGTCTAGCCTGCTTATCAGTTAACTTGTCTAGCATGCATTGGTATTTTGATAAAATAATGAATTAAAAACAGGCTTCCACTTCCATTTTTGTAATGTAAAAAGAGGACACATTCAGACACAACAAAGTTCACTTTCAAACTCGGATTACTTTAATTTAATTAAATTGATTTAAAGGAAAAATCAGCATTAACACAACAACAGCAGAAAAGCATTAAATGTAAATATTCTTTGGCAGTTCTTTTGTTTTTATGTGAGGAAAAGGAACCATGCTTCCCTATAGGGCCAACATTTCCATGTCTGATTTCTATCTATGCACCTTCAATTAAACAACATAAAGCTCACATACATTTCAGCCTGGCCTAATTGCAGTAAAAGATGGTCAATATCCTTTTGTCCAACTGTTCCATTCAACATGGACCAAATGTACTTGCCCTTCAACAGAAAAAAAAAAGAAAAAATTAAGCACCATTGTATTCTTAATGATGATTTGAGTGCCATCTCTTTGCTTTTGATTTAGGAGATTTGATACATACTGCCCTCGACTTTCCTCCATTTGTAAAGTGTAAGCCAATCGGCATATGACATACCTGTTCAACTTTGATGTCAAACTCTCCATGAACTTTTTTGCCTCTAAAGTACTTTGACCTGCAAACAGAAAAATGTAAAAAAGAGGTTTTTAATAATCTTGAAATATTTAGAAATATTTAGGAACATATAACCTTACACCATATTGAATTGTATCAGGATCATGGGTAGCCACCAGCTACAGCATGATGGCTCCAAATTGAATGTTTTGGCAAGTTAGGTCCATGTGACACTATTAATCAGGACTCAACCAGTGCTTCTGCCTTTCCCTCTCTTGCTTTGGAAGGCCGGCGATTTGACTTCCTTTTCCTAAAAAATATTCCCTTTAACTATTGGTATTACAGTATATGACTTCATTGGTACGAATTCAAGCATTATAGCTCACTGATAAGTTTAGCAGCTATTTTGTTATTTTATTGTAAAGATAGGATGTTGACAGCACTTATGTCATACATGAGAGGTATTACCCATTACCTACTCTTACCTGATCTACCAATAGTAACTAAGGGAAGAAGTTATGAGGCCACCGTATTAATTTGTTGGGGAAGACAATCCTTTTGGCCCTGCAAAGCTTTTCATGGGTGACTTTCAACAATACAAGTTTTCAGTTGAAATGAGGCTCATGCCTGCCAGGAAGTTGAGCTGCACATTAAGGAGGATTAATTGTGGGTTGGAATATTTCTAAATTTTGTTCTATGGGCATTTCTTCTAAAGGCCAGGAAAATTTTTGTGGGGTCCCGTAGGGACACTCCGTTTAATGGGACTACAAATAGTAAGAATAATCACCATGTCCCTACATGTACAATATACATTGCATTGTGCAATATACACAATTTGTTTTTACTTTGAGATTATCACTTAGGGGGTGAAAGACTTGTGGAACTAGGGTTTACACCCCTGAGTACCACATCCTCTCATAGCTTTGCCAATGATAGTGGACCACATGTGGGTACCTGAAACTAATCCTGGCAAAGGGAAAAATGGAAAATGAGGTGTACATGCACCCACAATCTAAGAAATAATTCATCCCTTGTATAAATGTGAAAAAATTGTCTGCAAATTATGTAATTATGACATTCCATCTGAATAAACTGAGAGAAAGCGGCAGGCAATAAAGGTTAGTGAGTTAGTAAGATGGTGTTTCATGGCTCAGTTGGTAAAAGTCCGGCTGGCTATTGCCTTTCTCCCAGTTATTGGGAACAGGCTTGTTTCCTCTGTTCCACTGCTTTTGTTGAGCAACAAGTGAAATGATATGCAGGAGATTCCATTTTTTAAGTCTTCAGTATAACCTGGCCAGGAGTCAAACTCCAAACCCTCCTGTCCCAAGTCACATGTTCTAACCACTTGACCATGCAGTCAGTCAATAAATGCCGACATCTCAAAAAATACTGATACTGTATTTAACCCTACATATACACCTTCAAAGGGGAATTACAGTCATCCTAACTCATATTATTAGACTATCCTGATTCATGACAGACTCTTTAGGATCAGGGGACAATATTTTTTCTCCTCATGTTCTCCTCATGTGTGAAATTCACTAGGACCAACTGCTTGGTTTCTATGTGTTGAATCTACAACAAAAAAAAAATTATGAAAGATACTTTGATGACAGCTAAGAAAAAAAATTGTGACATTTAGCTCTTGCTCCAAGAGATTGGTCTAGGGTCTAGGTTTTAGATTGCATGATAAAAAATTGGGTTTTCTAAACATCAATTCCTGAAGAAGCAGCTTTCTATCTGCAGTATTATACCAATGTCTTTTTTTTTTTTTTTTTTTTTTGTAGTTTTATGCAGCAGGAATCAAGTCAAATACTTTTTAATAAAGAGAAAATAAAATCCTTCACTGCACTGGACTGAGTCTCACTAGTACAGAGTGAGATAACTGTGACAGCTTCCATGTTTTCCATATCCTTTCCCTGGGTAAAGGTACGCCTAAATGTATTACACTACACCAATTTTATTAAAACCCAACCACGAAAACAAATTGCATCCAAGAATCCTCCAATAAACAAATACTACCCAAAGGAAACACTCCTCCCCTTATATATCCCCCCCCCCCTAGTTCAGCATTCAAAACAGCTTCCAGCCACCTCTCCCCCCCTCCCCCCCCCCCCCCATAAAAGCTGAGTATTCAGTAAGTCCTGTGCCTAAGCCTACAAATTCTAAGAGCATACACTCAAGCCTTTTAGTTACATTTTCTTGCTTCCCTACACAAAACGTTCAAACCTCAAAGAGCTACTACCCTAAAAATAGCCGACTGATAACAAACGACTTCTAGAAAGGGTAATTACCCACTTAACACATGAGCATGTATCACAATGTTTGAAGAAAATTGATTTTGTCCGCATTTTACAAACAATCGGCCAACTCTAAATTAAAATTGGTGCCATTCACAGAGATATCTTCTGAAGAACCCGATGTTGTGCAGCGGTTTTTAATAAACCACTTTCGCTGTGTTGGCTTTACAATTGGTTTGAATAGGTGTGACATTTAATTTTAATGAACTGTGAATTGATATTGTCTACAGAGTCATTTGAGGATGAAATGTTGATATAAATGGAATCCACACAAAGTTAATATCCAGGTCAGCAGTTGTCAAAACAGACACAATGTCCAATTCTTGAATCAAACACAATGCAGGAATGAGAGTAAAGAACAGTAGTAAGGATACAGCAAATATATTGAACAGTAACGTTCAAATTTTTCTGCAGTACATTTTTGCCCCACCCCTTTTTTTTCTCTTTTTTGATTTTTGAAGGGTAATGAGATGGATTTTTAAATTTTTAAAGCAGCTATGATGGTTTTAAAAACCAGATGAACCAATTAGAGAAAGAACCTAAATGAGAGCATAGCAGGTAGGATATAGGCATCATATTTCCATCATAACACTATGCAAAATTTATTTTTCTAAAGTTTTATTATGTGGGGATTTTTATTTTTTTTTTTCATTTGAAGATATTCAAAAACAAAAAATACTGAGAAAAATTGCATCATATTTTAATTTTAGCATAGTATGGACATTTTTCGCATTTTGGACATATCTGCCCTGAGTTGTATCTTTCCACAGACCCAGGCACAGATGAAGCAACATATTGACACAAAAGAGAGAAGGTGGGAAAGGGGAAGGGGAGGAAGAGGGGGTAGGGAAAGTGAGAGGGGAGGGGAAGGGAAGGGGAAGGGAAGGGCTATACCAGTACACTGTTGAATGGCATTCGCTTTGAATTCCTGACTATCAATAGAAATTTGTATGTGTCAATGCTGATTTTATTTTTTAATATTGTAACTCATTTTGTAACTTCTACCATAGATAAATTGGTAATTTTGTCTTTCTGGCTATGTCACAAGGTCAAATGAACCTGTGCACTCTCCATTACAAAGAGACTAATGCTCTAAAACACCATTGACCACATACCCGGCAAATCAGGCATTTGGACAGGGACCTTGGATTTGTATTAATTACCAAATGCATCTGGAAGTCACCCAAGCATAAGCAATGATAAGGAAATCAATTTTTCTGTTAGCTGAAGCAAACCATCTTCCTGCTGCCTGAAGGGATTAAGTAAGGGAAAACAGGGGACTATTTTTGATTAATCATAGTTTCTAAACTTCAAAGGACTTGTCTATCTCATGTTGTGCATGCGTATACAGATATACCTGCCTACTTTGCATTGTCTCCAGCAAAAGTCCACTGAATTCAAATTGCCATGAAGGCTGGAAATAAACTTCACACACTTCACAATGGGTCTACAGCTCACTTTAACAACTATTTCCCCTCATTACTAAGCTAAATTGGTTTGATATAGTGGAACAGCCCAGTTTCTAACCAATTGCATGGTTCAAGTTGAGCCGGCCACCATCTTTTTTCTAGTTTTGGCTCATTGGCTTGTTTACCCTAGCACTGCATTGCTTATGCTGAGCACCAAGCACAATGGCTCAAGTTTCCATTTTTAAACTCTTCGGCCAGGACTTGAACTCCCAACCGCCTGACTGCAAGTCTGAACATATTTCTCTACAACATTGTATTACGTGTGACAAACAAAAATCTTCCAATTTTTAACATCTTTTTTTTACTTCTTTATCCAGCTGCATTACCTTATACATTTTACAAACTATTACCATCATATCTTCTGTTTTCCTTCATTATCCTCTCTACTGCAAAATTTGGAGTAAAATTGCCTAACCGATTAAAAAATGATTGAATCCTTCACCTGGGTTATTAATATACTCCTGTGATGCAATTACTGATAAAATTCAGGGGGCTAAATCTCACGGGCTCTAATAGGAAACCTGGCCAAGGGTGCACAGCATAAATTCCCTCCGAAGAGCATCAAAATGGCAACATTTTTAACAGATTTTTCATTTTCAGTAATTTCCCAAACCAATTATGTCAGTCTCCACTTTGTATGAAGGTAGTTGTGTTGCAAAATCCAAACTTGCCTCCTTCACCATTTTCTTCAAGACTGGAGGATATTTTGTAATCATCTAAGTAGAAATAGCAAAGTAACATGAGGATGAAGAATTTTCCTCACAGGAGAGTGATGGCCATTGCTCCTTTCATCTCTGCGAGCCCTAAAGTGACATACTTTTTTATCCAATTTTCAAGAGATTAATAAAATGTCCAATTTTATCAAGCTTGCTGTTTCTTGCTTCCAGACTTCTGGGCAGTTAAAGTTGTTCACAAGAAGTTCAAGGCAGGTCACTGAACACTACATTCAACATATTGTGTCATTTACTAATGCAGGTGTACTTGTATGACTACAAGGAAAATGAACTACGGGACACTGAACTTTCAAATAGGCCTGCACTGAAAAAATTTGCCACTTTTTACTTTTTTTTCATACCTTATGCACAGAAATGTTTCGCACTGTTTTAGACTTGAACGAGTTTGTCAATTGCAGGAAAGATACATTTAACCCCAAATTGAAACTTGTGTAGTAGACTGTCCAGCTCCATAAATGGCTCTTGATATAGGCGTATAAGGCAGGAGTGCACTGGCGAGGGCACACGCCTGACAATTTGGGCGAAAAGAATTGGTCCATTTGGGCAAAAAATGTGCAAGACATGAGTTAATGGAACCATTATTTGGGAAAAAATTGCTCTTGCCCTCCCTACAAAAATTACTCTTGTACTCTAGTAGGCTCTTGAGAATCATGTGGCATTTTTCTCCCTTATCGTAAAATTTTAGTGTAAACTGTTTGCTTTACTTTGAATAACCAATAATTAATTCCTTAAATATTACTAAATATTCTTGGAAGAGAAGAAAATTGTGAGAGTTTGCTGTGTGTGTGTGTGTGTATGTGTGTTTTTTCTTTTAAAAAATGTGGAACACATGCATAGATTTTACTCTTTTCAAATCCTCAACCTACCTGCCTGCTTACCCTGCATGTTCTCAAAAGATTTTATAGAAGAATTCAGATAGTAAGTGATGGTCTGATTTCAGTCGGCCATAGCTGGGGTCTATCACCTTCTCATCTTTGAATTTCCTTGCTTACCTGTATCATGGATTGTTGTACACTAAATTATAACTTGGTTCCTTCAATTTCACTGAATATGAGGGTTTAAAGTTCATGTCGACAATAAATAAAGACAATCTAAGATTGATGGACCCTACTCAGTCACAAAACGCAAGTTCTGATTAAATTTGTCTATACCTCAATTTATTACCTACTGCTTTAATCTATATAGCAATGAGCACAGACTTTATTTTCCAGTTATGGGAAACAGAATTGTTAGGCTATTCCTCCTTCATTACTTCTGTGGAGAATCAACGAGAACAGAAGTAGGTTCTAATCTTTGGTAGATCTCCACCTGGAATTCAAGTAAGGGCTCCCACCTAAGAAGAAGATGCTCTACCAATAGACTTTAGGATCTTCACATTATGGTTTATATATTAAAGGCAGTCAACTCTCACCTCAAACTGTAACTTTTGTAGTAGTCTACAGAAATTATTGACTACCACAGTTCTTTGATTGACAGCAAGTTAAAAAAATGCAGAGTACTGCAGCTCATAATGCACAGCATGTACTGTGAACTGAGAGTGTTCTGATTATACATGAGGATTTTGCATACTCACAAAGAAGCAATAAATTGAGATTTTGTCTGGATGAGGCTGAGTTTAGACAATTCTCAGAGGGGGTAAGTAATTAGGTCAAAAAAATTGTAACTGTTTGGGGTGAAAAGATTAGAACTTTAAAGTCTTCAATCTGAGAGCTACTTGAAACTTACCAATCTGTATGATGATCATCAATCACTAAGAGTGTCTTGTACTTTCCTCTTTCTTGTTTCCCCATCACATTACTCAGAAAGCCCAAGTCTCTCCTCGGGGAGGGTGTGGTTGCGGTTGAATTCGGGGCTGTGGAGGCAACGACCTTCTCTTTCTCCTTTTCTCTCTCTTTGCTGTCCTCTGCTCCCAGATTCTGGAAATAGCCATCTGGCAAAAACCCCAGGGAGTTTGGATCCGAAAAACGACGACGTAGGAAATTCATATTGCTCCAACAAATTGCTCAATTTTCTTTAAACTTTTTTTAATACCAGCCTTTCCACAGTTCTGCTGTGTTTGAGTCTTGCTTTATTTAAAGAAGTATTAATATCTGTCTTAAATAGTTGTTCCAAACAAGCTTTCACTAGTATTCAAGTATTTTCATTGTTCAATGGAACCCGCATCTGTTTTTAAAGCTGTGATATATTGAAGATAGAATTTTTTTAAAGATTCAATGGTTCAAAAATAAGGTTTTTCTTTCAGTTTATTGCCTGCTATCAACTTGAAGTATCCCTTGAAGATTTACATTACTTTTTTTAAATGTGCAAAGTTTCAGCTTATTCAAAAATATTTTCCTATTAGATGATAAAACATCTGTTCAGAATTTTTTTTATCTTTCTCTTGTTTGCTTCACAGCACTGGTGATCCGAATGACAATGTTACAACATACCCAAACCAGCAGACATACACCAACAAAGCGATATCACAGCTTGGAATTTGACCTTCAAAATTTGCAAGTACGATGCTCCAAAGTGTCTTAAAGTCCATCAAAATTTGGTTCAGTTGAAAGCCACTTCAAGGATCTAAAGAGCAAGCATATCCCCTCTTTTTTTGCCTTGTTATCATTCGATCCATCCAATCAAACGCATGGGATTACTGCAAATCAATATCTCTCTTCTGACATTAAGTTTTTCACGTATACATTTCCAAATGGGAAGGTACAAGCAGGGTTAACAGTGGCCTACTTTTCACCGTTTTCATCTGATTTGGATCGATATTTCTTTTCCGACTACCGTTGTTCCTTAATTGCCGTCTTGATTTCACATGTACTGCTGATGACTGATCCAACTGAAAGAAACAGGGAAACAGGAAAAATACATCCATTTGTACAAGATGAACAATATAGAGCAATATAAAAAAATAAAATTTAATTGATACATTTATCAATTGTAAGATTCGCCCTTTGACCCATGGGCATTGGTGAGTCAAATGTAGGGCTGCCACGATAATCGCGATATCGCGACATCCCGATACTGTAAATATAATTTTGCCCCGACGGTATCGACTCATGTTTTGTCAAGATATGATATTGCAACAAAATCAAATAAATGACTAAACTACTGTGAAATCTTGTATTTTATTGTCTTTAGTCAGTAACCTAAATGAACATAATTTATGTTGTCACAAGAAATGAAAACTGAAACAGCACATTTTTCAAAGGCAAAGGTCATAAAATAAATGTACTTCTGATGAAACTTTGTGCTTCAAACTGAATTTCATCGGCTTGGTTTACGTATACTGAGTATGTATGTCCTTGAAAAGGGCACTGTACACAGTTATTAGCATGCTGATGGCAAATGTTAAGACTATAGTTTTAAATGCGCAATATTGAAATATCGTTGTGGAAATGCTGGCGATACCGATAAATGAAAACAAATTTAATATCGTGGCAGCCCTAGTCAAATGTGTGTCATGTTCATCCAATCTGAACAGGTAATACAGGGGTGCGGAAAAGTTATTCAACTGACAAAGCATCCTACTAGATGGGGCATAAGTGTGTCATATTCTACATGAAATGTGCATTTAAATCTATTAGCTGTGTGAAGGCAGTGGTGTATCAATTTATAAACATGTTCAAGCTCCAAATAAATACTTACCTTGTCCAGAAGTCGGGTTAGATAAGGTAAGGTTAAGCTTTATGATCCAGTTTCTAAACTGCTTGTTTAAGTTGAGCTGGCCAAGGCCTTTTTTCCAGTCATGACTCACTGGCTTGTTTTCCCTACTCAGTTATTTATGAGAAGCACCAAGCACAATGGCAGTAGGTTCTGTTTTTAAAGGATTGGATATGACTCAGCCAGGACTTGAGCTCCTGACCTCCGGACTGTAAGTCTGATGCTCTAAGGGAGCATATCCCAATTACAAGATGTATTAATGCGTCCATTTGTTTGCCCTCATATAGATCTAAGTCCCTAAAAGGAGCACTTTTTTCATATGTTATGGAATAATAATAATAATAATACTGGAAATTTATAAAGAGCCAAAATCAATAAAGATTGTTCGAAGGCGCTGTGACAGTAACATAATTAAATATTATACACTTGGTGGAAGAGATGGCATTTAAGAAGTTTCTTAAAGGCAGCAACAGTCTGTGCAGTTTTTATGTGGTTTGGGAGAGGGTTCCATTCTTTCGGTCCAAAACAATGAGCTGGGGTTTTCTGTAATTTTGGAGGGAAAAGTATATTAAATAAAGTACCATTTGTGAAAAAATGGCTCAATTGAAGCAATTTTGTGGAAATTATGGGCCTTAGAAGCTGGTGGAGGCATACCCAGATTTTGGTGAAAAACATGGCTCGGAAAAGGTGGTTTGAACTTTCAGGTGAAATAGCAAAAAAAATTTCAACGTCATGATGTGGTAAATTGAGAGTGCCACGAATGGTGCAATTTGTCAGCTTTCATATGAGGGGTAGCTTGACCCTGGTGAAAACTTCAACAAGCTTTTACAGGCCTGTTTACTTTTTGGATTTAGTGTGTAAGTCAATGGGGAAATTAATGGGGATATGCTACCCTAACCACTTGTACAGAGGTCTGAGGGTACATCTTAAAATTGATGAATGCTTTGTTTGATCAAAGTATAACAACTGCATATCAATGTGAACTAAGAAATCGCCAATTCACTTGTCATGCTTGGATGTTTTTTGTCATCAGAATCTTATGTCAATTGAATTTAGAACCATCCATGATGGATCTGTGATTAATTTCACTGGGATATATAAGGAGCCAAGCAATTTCAGCATCAATGATTTGCAAAATATTACATACCGTGTAGGGTTTGCCCCAAACTTCCTTATATTATGCCCAAATGGAAGTTCCATCACCTCATCCCACATAGCCTTCATATATGCCTGATTATTAAAAATATAATAAAAATGTATTTGTCTTTATGGAAAATAGGTCTACAGAGAAATTGTTACTTAAAGGCCTGGTTCTCTCACCCCAAATAGTACCAATTCTTCTAACCTTCTTACTTAAACCCCTCCCACAACTGTCTGAAATTCATCCTCATCCAGATACACAGTTTATTCCTTCGAGGTGAGTACAAAAAAACTCATTTTATATAATCAAAACACTCTCAGTACCGTTTATGCTGTGTAACATATGCTTTGGTACTCTGCATTGTTTGAATCAGCTGTCAATCAAAGAGCTGAGCCAATTGAGAGTTTCGGTACCCCCGTACCAAAATTGTAGTTTGGGGTGAGAGGTTTGGCCCTTTAAAGGGGACTCCCTATATTATTAATAAGTAAACACAATTAGTCAGTTTTTTTAAGGGGACCTGGGACAAGCACATATCCTACCGAACATTGAAAAGTCGCATCAGACATAGCCACTGGTTGAACACATCTCCCAGGTTGAAGATCCCTGCATTAACAAACTGAAAATTTGTAAAGTGCACACATTGATCTTTCATTCCCAGCTCTCCTTTCCACTATGTATAAAGTTTCCTCTCCAATCAGAGAACAAGTTAAAGACCAGTCATATCACAGTGATTTTCAATCAAAATCCTCATCTAATTTTTTTTTTTAAAAGAAGTAAATGATTTTTTCGTTTATTCAGCCTTTGCACTAAGAATGATTATGCTAAATTGAGAACTTAATATCCTTTTTTGTTTCAATATAAACTGTTCTGCTATCATTTACTCTAACAACTTACATTGCTGAAAAGACTTAACAGAACCACATTTGTTTGAAAATCAACCCATGTCTAGCAAATGCTATCTACAAATGTTAAATCACAAAGTAATTAGTTAAATAATTTACAGCTCAGCTGTCAACTTGTTTCAAGCTTTGTTTCCCTACTCTACTGCTTATGCTGAACACCAAGCACAATGGCAGTATAGGTTTCCTTTTTGAGGTCTTTGGTATGACCTGACATGGAGTCCAACTCCAGACCTCCCAAATGCAAGTCAGATGCACTATGTACTTGAGCTTGCAGGTGCTTTCCAAAGTATATAACTAACAAAATAATACCAAACAAACTTTCTGCCGGACAATTTATTTCAGTATCTGTAAACGAGCTTTACCTTTTTGTAAATGCAACTTATACCTGGAAACAATTCAAAAACTCAGAAATTAGCAGCAGCAGAATGAAAACAGTTGCTTCAATTCTGCTTCATCTGGAAGAATTTTAGTCCCCACAGAAATAAACCTAAAAAGTTGTTTCCTGCTTGTTTCCCTACTCTACTGCATATGCTTAACATCAAGCACAATTTCAATAGATTCCATTTTTCAGGTCTTTGGTATGACCAGGCATGGTCCAGACCGCCTACATGCAAGTCGAATGCACTGTGTACCTGAGCATGCATCCGGTCTCCAAAGTATATAACTCAGGCTAACAAATTAACACCAAACGAACTTCCTGCAAGACAATTTATTTCAGTATCTGAAAATAAGCTTTACCTTTTTGTAAATGCCACATATACCTGGAAACAATTCAAAAACTCAGAAATTAGCAGCAGCAGAATGAAAGCAGTTACTTCAATTCTGCTTCATCTGGAAGAATTTTAGTCCCCACAGAAATAAACCTTTCAAGACATTGGATTGATCCAAAACCACCAACATAATAAAAATGTACAAAATACAGATGCGAGCAGATTTGCAGTACCTTTAGGGGGTAATAACGCTGCTACCAATATCATGTTTGACATGTCATTCTCTTAAAAGAGTGCTTTTTCAGCTCAAAGGGATAAAGAAAACATAAACATCTCCTTTGAAATTGAACCTGTGATATTCTCTAATCCATGTTACCTTTAAGACATGACAAGAGGGATGGGGAAAGATTTGGAACAACAACTTGAGGTAAAGAAGATGATGCCTTTACAAAATGGAAGTTGAGAATGCGGTCAAGATTCTGTTTCTAGATTTGGGATATGACTCTTTTACCTTGCTCACTTATTCTTTGACTTTTGGCAAGGATGAGATTATGTTTTGCATGACAAAAGTAGCTGACAGAATGAAACAATATTACCGTTTCAAAGCTTACCATAGGAATCCTGGGTAAAAATGATCTGTGCAACACTTAAGAACCAAAAGCAATCTAGCTTTAAATCAACATCTTAAAATGGTGAAGAATGCGCAAACATCTCTTGAACAGACAAAAGCTAAGTACTCATGAAAGTCACACTGATGCAAAGAGTGAGAAAGTTTTCAATGACAAATTTTAAATTTAGTTAAGCTCTACAGAACTCAAACAAATGATGCAAACATCCTACCTTTGACTTCTTTCAAATTGGTCTTTTTGTTCAATGAAATTTTGAAAAAAAAAACATCTTCACCCCTGCCCCCTTCCTTCCCTTTCTTTTCCTCTGCCTTCCTCACTTTCTATCAAGTCCCCTTTTCTGGGAGATTCTCAATCAGGATGATTCCAAACTTTCTGCTGCCGGTAAGAAGCAAAGCTATCACAACATATATCACACAGCAGGGTCTACCCATTAATGTTCCCAGGGTTCAATGTTCCCTGTCTCCATATTATTTCAATGATTGGCTATGATTACAAGGTTTACTATTCCCACATTTCTATGTTCCCAGAAGTGAGGATGTTCCCTAGATTAGGAACGTTGAACCCCTGAAACATTGAAACAGTCCCACCTAGCAGGATAGACTACAGAAAATCTGATCAGGTCTGGTGTTTAGTGACTGAAGGCAGTCATTAGTGTGGTCGATCATCCTTAAATCGTCTTCAGTTATACTCTCTGCAAGAATTTCAAACCCTTATTTTCAGTAAAATTGAAGTATGTACAGTTTAGTGCACAAACATCCATGATACAGGTTAGCAAGGAAATTGAAAGATTAAAAGCTAGGTGACAGACCCTATAGTTATGGCTGACTGAAATCAGACCATCACTTGTTGTCTGAATCATGAGAAATTTTGTGCCATGAAAAATCGGCATTCAAACTGGGCGATAGCTTTAAACTGGGCGATTCTTTGACGTCATCCGACTGCAAGAAACTGAATGACCTTGGCTGGTGTAAAGTAGGAAACCCTCGTAGAAGCAGACTCCACCAAATCACCACAATGGGTCTGAAAACATTACTATTTACTCATTTACTGTACAAATATGAAATCTCTGGAATTTTTAGTACCATTTTGATCTGTTTGCCATCTTGATATGTACAAAAACAACAAAATGAGGAATTAAAATAAAAAGAATAAATCTCATTGAGATCTGTAGGCTTGCAAAATCTGGCAGATTTTGCTTTGAAATGTGATCATAATTTTCATTAAGTGTTGACTGGTTTTTTCGTTTCAAGGTTTAAAATTGTTACAAGGTTTTCATTTTTATGATTAAAAATGCAAAAATAAAGTAATTTTAGGTCAACTCTATCAAGCGCAGTAATATACATTCCGACCATGTAAACCGCAAGAATTCACCAAGGTCGGGCTTTCATGTCGGTCTCTGAACAAAGGAGTTTGTCCAAATTTCATGCCAGCGTTATTTCTAATGTTTGTCTATTGAGCCATCTGTGTGACCTCAGTTTCAAGCCATGTGAGAAATGAGGAACAAAAAATATGGTTTGTAGAGCTGTTAGCTAGTGCATAAAACTAAAAATTTAACATGAGAACTGGTAAAAAGAGGCTTTGTAGGGCCAAATTGGCATCAGAGGGCAGAAACCATTACAATACCTCTATAACCCATTGCTGTCTTTTTTCCATTTTCTCTTTCAAAGTCTCCTTTGAAAAAGCAATGATGGGAGATGTGGGGCTAAAACGGAGGAAGTACACAGCAGGTTGCTTGCACATCACATTTTACTTAAATAACATGCTTGTGTGCAATTTTCGTACTGAACAAAATGACTAGCGCTTTTTATGTATACTGTCCAATACTGTCACATGGTGTAATTTGAGAGTCAATAATTCATCTGTACCTTAGCCTTAGTCTACTTTAAAGGGACAGTGCAGTCTACCCAAACTTGAACAAATGTAGTAGACTCTCTTTTTCCATGATTGTAGGAGAATCACATTTTTCCTTCCCAATTGTAAAATTACACAGTAGTTGCTTGGTTTAACTGGAATGCATAATATGAAGTGATGAAATATCAAGAGAGATACTTAGAATAGAAATGAGAAGAAAACTGTGATATTTAGCCATTATTTTAAACCACTTTTGAGATGACTGCTTTTGCCCTTTAACTTACATTTATTTACTTTTTTTTTTTTTATTTCGTATAAATATAGTTCCTAGGCCATGCAAAAATCACAGCTGCATGTTCTTGGAAAGAGAGAGAAAAAATACATCTTGTATAGAACATGAAATTTTTTCTTCATAGCTAGAGAGAGAAAAAATACATCTTGTATAGAACATGAAATTTTGTCTTCATAGCTACTCAAGTCGCATCCTGGTCTGACCATTTTTTTAAATTTAATAGACTAATTTGTAAATATTGGTAGCTAGAGGGTATATAGGGCTTAAAATTTGGTTAGAGACAAACATAAACAGTCGGAAAGTTTGTGAACAAGACATGGTAGCAGATATTCGGAAGGGTATTTTACACTTTGGGCAGATAATACATAAAAATATCTGGGATTTATATAGCACACGTATCCAATTTGCGGGATGCTCAAGGCGCTGTACATAAATTGTGCATCATCTGTTTATTCCTAAGCTCCATCTCAGGTCCCTGGGGACCATACAAACCTGGCTGTCATTACGGGGCTCACCATTTAATACTTGATATGTATTATTACCCTGCTCCAATCTCCTATGCTGAGCACAAAGTGATAAGGCAACAGGTCCCATTTTTAAAGTCTTCAATATGACTAGACTGGGATTTGAGCCCCAGACCAGCTGAAAGGTGGATGCTCTAACCCCTAGGCCATCCATGTTCAAATTCTGTTGACCAAGTTTAACTGAAGAAGGTTGAAAGGAACATTACAAAATATCAGAAGAAATGTCTTTGGAACTAGTTCTTTCATATAAATGGTCCAAAATTCGAACTGTGATAACAGCAACAGTTAAAGGCCCAGTTCTCTCACCCCAAACAGTACCCATTCTCCGAACCTTCTTACTTAAGCCCCTCCCACAATTGTCTGAAATTCATGCTCATCCAGATACAATCTGTTTATTGCTTCAAGGTGAGTAAAGAAAAAACTTAAATAATCAAAACACTCTCAGTCGTTCACAAATATACCACACAATTTACACAACTGTTAAATATATTATAGATAACCCAAGGTCAGGCACGTAGCCAGGATTGTGTCATGGGGGGGTTGTGTCATGGGGAGGGGGATTGATGTCATAGGGGGTTTGGGCAAGACATGAGGGAAAAGTCTAAGGATAGAGAGAAAAAATTCGCTATTTTAGGGGTTTCCTTGATTTGCCAGATTGGGTCGTGGTGGGGGTTGTAACTCCCCCCCCCCCATGGCTAGGCCACTGCCCAAGAAGTTATCCCAGAATAAATTTAAACTTTCAGCTTCCATTGTAACATGATCTAGATACCATGGTGCATAATGCCAGGTAGATATGAATGCACAGGCCCTTTAAGTTCATTCAACAACAATAAAACACATTACCTGGATATAGTAATTTCTAATACATTCATTCATTATTGGTGAAGTGTCACACAAAGGGTACATATTCAACATACTATCAATGATGACCTGTCTTCACAAATCCCAATTTCCCAAAACAAATTAATGAGAAACAGCCCTTTAATTATATTAATGGATAGTTCCTTCTACATAGCTGTCAATCTGCCAACTTGAGGCATGACTGCAATAAGTAACATGTAAAATTTAGATAGGGACCACAGTCAACTGCTCGGATATGTTGGTAGAGACAGAAGGAACACTTGTAAAGCCGGGGTCACATCGCCGAGACTACCTGCGACTCTCACTCATATACAATTTGCATAAATCGTAGACATCCTGGGGCACCATGCAACTAAGTACATCCAAGTATACAATTGAGTATGTTCCTCCTTACTTTTTGTAACATATGCTTCTTCTCTGCCTGATTACCTCACATTGCTTCAGGGAGGAAATGAAGCTTAATTACTACACAGACACTTGATACAGCCATGTTTCATGTCTGTTTAATTGATTGACAGTAACAGAGATATTAAAATATACAAAATGTTACATAACATTTGGGGATAGCTAATAGGCAAGTCAAGCATGTGTTAATTGCTTTTCATGCAGTATGAATGAAAGCATAGATCACTTGAAGGCACAGGTCATGTAACTAACTCAGATACCAGTTACACCCCAAACCACCTTTGATCTAGTGGGATGTCTATGTTGCTTTCTCAAAAAGCAACATCACAACATGTCTGGTAAGTCAGAGCAGCAGCGTTGTCAGGACTAGAGTCAATGCCGTGTCCCTCGTATTTATTCAGGTGTCATTGAATTGGTGGTCACTGCAGTGTCACTAAGTCTTTACAGTAGGATACGTACATAATGAGTGAATAAATCTACAACTGAGAAAGTGTGTAAGTGCATGGAGGGGTTGGCAAAATTAGAATTTGGTTAAGCATATTATCTCTGAATTTCCTTCTCTGGCTATATGACCCCTTAGCCTACCCAGCCCCTCCCTACAATAAGCCATTACCAATCTAGAAGGAAACTCTGTGAAACAGCTGCTAGAAATGGACTCAACCATATTGCCAATGTGTTGAAATCACTTCCATTATGTTTATATACTAAATTGTTTTCAAACCAAACCTCAGCTCATTTCATGCCATATAGCAAGGTCAAGGTGTTAATAGAGTAGACTACCACAGGGCCAACAGCATAACAAGACCCTATGGGGCTGACAGACGAGACTGCAAGGGGTCCCAATCCCATTTTCCTAATTCTCCAAACCATATATGGAAGCCAGGCTATGGGGTAAGAGAAAGACCTTGTACTAACCAGTTCCAAGTTGGTTGGGGGCCATATGGTCAATTGTCCATCCAGTTCAACTGCATGTTACAAACAGCTGCATAAGGGCAATTAATGTACATTGCAATTTTTATTTCTCCACTTTAGAGAAATCAAACTGCACAATCCTTAACTCTTGCCTTTCATCAATATTTTAATGCTGTATGCAGATTTTGAAATTGTCTGAAAGAAGCCCCAACCAATCATATTGGTGCTGCAGGTGGCACCAACTGTTTTCAGATCCAGGCAATCACTGCATCAAAATTCTTGAGCTGCTCCTGCAGGAACATTAGTTTTGGTAGGCCAACACCTAAGCTTGGACTCCCTAATTTTTGTATTACATTCTACAGAGCCTGTATAACCATGTTAGCAATGTTTCACATGTACACGCAGTAAACATTTCTTACCCCTTTCAGAGCCCTGTCCATCTTTGACCCCCAACTTTTGACATTAGGTACCAGGGAGCCTGTATTACTATGTTTCTCATGTTTAACAGATATACAGTTATTAAGCTCTCTGGCCCCACTGATTTCAGTACCTTGTGAAGCTATGGGCCTGCCAAAAATTGAAGACTAATGCAACCCTTTACATATCACAGCGACAAAAAAAAAAAAAAAAAAGACATAAATAATACAGTACTTACTGAATATATCTCTACTGAGCTGTACTATGGCAGCTGCAGGTTAAAGACTATAAACTTCCAAGTTCACCTGCTCACCATTCTTTGAAAACTTACTTTAATGACAATTTTTCAACAGGTTTTTAGTATCAATTTTGTACTGCCTGTAAAAGGTGTGTAGCAAATAGACCCTACTGTAAATTGTGTACAATTACACAGCTCAGTGCTTTTTTTAAATGGCTTGTGAATTTTCCCAGCAGATATGGGAAAAGGGTATATTGATTTGTTTTTTTCTTAAATCTAAGCTAAGACCCCAATCAATTTTGTCCTTTCCCAATATTTCAAACCACATTCAACGGAAAATATAGTTGACATAAAAAAAACACATAGCCATAATTTCATTTTGACATGAACCATGTACTGCTTTTGAATTTGATGCAGGACCTCATTTCATTTGGGAAAATGCAGACACCCAAAGTTAAAGGTGACTGTCCTGTACTCCAACACCCCTTTCTTCGGACACCCCTATGTTCCCACACCCCTACTTTCATTCATCATATGATGGAGCTGTCAGAACATAGGGATGTTAGAATAAAGCCTGTGTTGAAATGTAATGAACCTGTCAGAACATAGGGGTGTCGAAATACAAGGCTGTTACCAACTTAAAAAGGCTATTGATCATCCAAAATGCATTTTGGAATATCCACATACCTCTATCTACAATACCCTCTTGTAAACTAATTTAATAATTTCATTGTATCACTCTGGCTGGTCAATATGATTTGTGTACATTTTTCAGTGTGATGACTGGAGTAATACTGTAGACACCCCACATACACAGCACAGTGTATGGATAGAGTCTGATGTGTAAGCTTAGCCGGCCAGCAGTTCTTAACTTGATGGGTCCTGGCCCCATAGGGGTTGTTTAGGGCTTTCAGGAGGGGCATGAAGGGGATAGCAAAGAAAACACATTTTGCTAAAACATTGTGTACATCACAAAGAAGTTGTTTTAATTTTTGCAGGGAAGTACTATCTCAGAGGTAGTACTTCCATGGTTTTTGTCAAGATTTATGGCACATGGGTGTCTGAGGGGGTCATGGATCCAACAAGTTTAGGGTCACTGGTATTGCTAGCTTTTCAAGAAGATGCATTATTAAAACTAGTGTTCTTCTTTTAAAGTGGAAAAGAGGTAAGAGGTAAATTTAGCATAATTTTTTACTTGGGATAAAATTAGTGCTTCAACTTGAACCTGTCAAAACCTTGTGCCCTTCTGAAATAACTTTCGTAATGGTCATGAGTTTTATTCCAGTGACAAGTTAGCACGTACCACAGGTTCAAGTTAACCGTAGAAACACTGCTATAATTGCTTTAAAAACTATGTCTCATGGAAATATTTCATTTAATCTTCATAACTGGCAGATTTTTGAAGTTGATCTAAACTTGTATAGAAAGGAGGGATTTACTGGGAAGAAATTCTTACTTCATTGCTTTCAACAGTTTGGGAGATAACCTCCTTCTAGTGGAAATGGTTTTTCACACAATCTGGGAAAAATCCTTCTATACTTAAAAGTTTGTGTCAATTTCAAGTTTCTCCCATGATGCTTTGCAGTCCTACTGAACAAATTCAATGGAAACAAATGTTTAAACAGTGGAGATTTTCATTGACACAAGGAATGAGAAATTTTGGCATATCTAGAAACTTTGTTGCTAGGCAAACAAAAAAAAGTTGGATCATGTTGGAGGTTGGCTTCGCACTTGAGATATCAAGCAATTTTGCCATATGTTCTATGTCCTAAAGCTTGAATCGTAGACCTAGCTGTCACAGCAGCAAGATTTGTGTAATGTTTTGTACAGAAAGTTGTGTAAGCCTACTTTTATGTTCTTTACACGTTGTTGAGAGCCTCTTGTGATTTCAGTCTGTGGTGGTAAGCAATTACACTGTGTTTATATACACACAATTTGTAAAATATAAGGATGACTGAAAAGATTAAAAGAGGTAGGCACTGAGTCCTCATAAATATTAATACTGAAAATGTGCCCAATCTGCTGAATTCTCATTTTTTATGTTACCCAAAAGTTGGTTTTCTCCTAAACTGTTCAAGCAGACTACAGTTCCTATGGAAACAACAGAAATAATTTTAATCACTAATTCTGAAATTTACTTTTTTTCTTTTCAACCGTTACATTAAGCCTACTGTTTGAGAAGTTTATTTGGACAGTCATTGCACAAATTGAAATCTGAATCTCGTACATCAAACATACAAGGTTGTGTTTTCTTCACTTAAGTAGTAGAAATGTTTGCAAAGCAATATTTGAAGTCACCTTTTATCCAAGTAGAGGGAGGCTGTTATTAAACAGGTCAGAGTGAATGACCTAAGTACTAAAAGCAGGTCATGCCACTGTGACTGTAATTACTAGCTAAGTACTAGAAAATATATCGACTGCTAGAAAAAGATATTCACTTACTCTGCTAGGGAAAATTATTAGATTCGTCTTTTTGTGTGCACATACTCCATATGAAATAAATAAATAAATGACATATATAAGAAATAAAAAAACTTTAAGCACTGACAATTTTTAGCATTAGTACTTTAAACTGCACAATTACAAGTCTGGATCTTGAGCATTGTAAAACTTCAAAATGTTGAAAGGCAGCTTTAGGAGATTTTTATTCCATTTTCTTGCATAAAGTGCAGTCAAAGATATACATTAGAAAAAAACAAAAGTACAAATGTTAAAGTGCAAGAACAATCATCCAAAACTTATTTTGAAGCAGGTGCTAAAGCTCCCAATTTTTTTTTTTCATTAAAGGACGTATCTCTCATAACATTTTAGCACTTCAGTATTGCATATTCATGGATAGACCAAGCAGTTCCTCCAATAAAATTTCACAACTGAGGAGGCAAACTAGTGTTCATACATGAAATAGGATAGTCTATACACAAATTCAAGTCAAGGTGACTGCACTTCCCCTTTAAAGATAACATCAAGGTAAGGCAAGTTCAGAACAACAACATATTACTGCAAACACAGAGAGAGCTGTGCATAGTAATTATTATTTAAAGGTGGCAATTCCAACTTTAATAATATTTACATAAGTGGCAACTTTTGGGAAAACAATGCAAGAATATCAAGTTGAATGAAATGAACCAATCATTTTAAAATTAAGAGCTAATTAATGGCTTATAAAGCCCCTGTGATGAAATTGCATGTTCAGTTATTATTCAAGATATTAAAATAGATGTAGCATTCCAAGTTTGGCTAGTAAAGATAATTTGAAAATTGAACTTAACATTGTTCACCCTTGAGATATGCCATCTACTAAAAGCACAGCAATGAACCACATTAAGAGGCAGCAATAAAACAATCTTAAAACAATACAGAAACAGCTCTATAATTCTTATTAGATCAGATGACTGCACCCTAATATTTTCTTTTTGGTTGGTGAATGATAAGTTATGCACAGCCAGATGTGATCTCAATTAAGACCCTTTACAGTTGATTTCAATTGCTGGCCTTGAGGATTTTCAGCACACTGCATGTTGATGAGCCTTTCAGGGTGTCATGTTCACTGGGGCCTAGGGGGCCCCATGCCCCTAAATTTTGCCAAAGGTTTCATAAAATGTTTTCTGAAAAAGCATTTTAAAACCCTCTTTGTCAAAAAGTTGGATTCAGTTCAAAAATTGTCAAAACTTCTATTATCATGATTACAATGGAGGTGTTTTATGGAACTACAAAAAGGCAAACTGAACACATGCAATACAACTGCAAACATAATACTACTTCTACTGAAAACTACTGAATGCAAATATTTTGTTAACTATACCTACTATTGAAAATACACATGGTACTACAAAGTGTCAATTCTACACACAGATACATAGTTTCATAGCCAATATGGAAGAATCAAGAGATGAAATCTGAGGGAAGTGTTATGACATCACATGAAAAGGCTCTATGTGACCTGGAAAATAATCAGTTTTTTATTGCATGCATGGAAGTTTTTGTCTATTTCATGGAACCTACTGCTGTTGTGCATGATGCTCCGCATAAGCAATGGAGTAGAGAAAACAAGCCAGTGAGCCGTGACTGGATAAAAGGCTGTGGCTGGCTCAACTTGAACCAATAGGTTGAAATCTGGGCCATACAACCGATCTAAATAACTAATTCATGTGGGGGTGGGGGATTTTTTTAAATGCCCCTGGGAGTTCTGTCCAAGTATGAACCTTACTGCATAGTACACATGATGCAGATTGGTGTTATTTTTTCATTTGGAGGGGCCAAAAGTATATTTATATAGGCCTATACATTTAAGTTTTGAAGTTGAAAAAACCTTAAACAGAAAAGAATATTTTTCCAGGCCAAGGCAAGTTCAGAGTTGGCCCCTGTTGATTAAGAAGTAGAAGAAATTTCAGGCACCAGGCCTTTCAAAGTCTTTGTTTCCATCATCCATGCAAGTAGAAGAGTAACAGGCCATATAGCCAAGGAAAGGCCTGTAGCCAGGTAAAGCCCCCCTTCCAAGAAATTTGCCCTCCCACCCCCTGCTGGCTTTGAAGTTTGTCATTCGTTTAATACTACTTCACACATTTGACCACACTGGAAAATTTTTGGGCTCTCCCAAGAAAAATTTCCATCCTCTCCTGCCCCCTTCCAGACCCTTTTCTGGCAACTGACCTGAAGCGTAGGCAAGTGAGAGCTCCATACATACACATGAGGGGTAAAGGTATAACTTAGATTTTTACTCATGATATAAAGAGAGTCACAGTGCCTTTTAAAATGAGTTTCACTTTGCAGCTATTCTGCCTGATTTTTATAAATATCACTTAGGAAATGGTATGACTGCAAAGAGTAGCCTAAATCCTTGATTACCCTACATATGGAAAGTAAATGTCAACCCTTCTTACTACTAAAGGTACCTGGACCTTGTATCATAAGTATGTGGTAGCAGAGGGGAAGGGGAGAAACAGGGGTTTGGCATTTTATAACCCCTCAACTTTTTGACAAGGAAAACTTGTCAACAGTATTTTAGCTATCGCCCTCCCATCCAATTTTCAGATTCCCTTCCAAAGTATTCACAAGAATTAAAATAACCAAACCTCATAATAATCATAAAAACAAGAAACCTGAATTTTTTTTTACTAACCCCAGATTTTGAAATTATTATGTTAGCCTTAAGCTAGCCGCACACTATATAACTTTGCACAATGCAACTCAACTCTGTCATCAGATCTCCAACAGTTGTGTAGTGTGCATGAGCTTAGGACTGCAACTGGCAGTTTTAGGACCAGTTTTAACTTGGATCGCCTTCAGTTGGGAAGAATGAATATGTTAATTCACCCTGACTCTGTAGGGCGACAGTCGCATGTGACTGAAAAATCTGAACAATCAAAGTTACTGATTTATATGCATGTGATATAAATACAGTGAAAGTTGTCTGATGCTTGTTCCAGTGACAACTTTTGATGTAACTTTGTGTAAATATTCAGTTGAAAAGATGGATATATGTACTGAGTACGGCGAGTACAGATAAGTTAAACTCGTAAAAATGTGGGAGCAACGACCTGTTCTTGGAACAGTGGAAGCAAAAACTATTCTTATAGGAATGCTTGGAAAAGACGGTTGAAGAGATTGCTGAGGCAGTCAACATCACTGGTGAGCTATAAACTTGCATAGGCCTAGTATGCTATAGCTGCACCCTGAAAGTACTCTATATATAGTTGCAAAACTGTATGTTGTTCTCTGCTGTTGTACCATAATATGTAGCCTATAGCAGTAGTGTGCACGTCCCAATCGTGGGTGTGTGTTCCCTAATCATTTGGCTGACATGTGCCATAGCCAGTCTTATGTGCATGGCCCTGTCGTGCGAGTTGCGATGTGCAAAGTCGTATAGTGTGCAGCTAGCTTTACAGTTCTTTTAGGCAGGATCAGCTGATATGCTTAATGAGAATACATGTACATCAGTTTTACCTGTGTATTATGCTATGTAAATATGTACCAGAATATATTGATGGACCATTGCAGCTTGCTGAGCCAACCCCACCCCTAACAAGAAATCTTTGTCTCTGAATGACAGCACTATGCATCAAAAGTGATTGTTATGGCTGCATTCCTACCTCACAAAAACATGTGCCGCCACTTACTTTGATTATTCAGCATGTATAATAATTAGTGTGGATTGTACCTTAGGGAGACAATTGCATTGACTTAAACACTAAAAATTCATATTTTCTAACCTTAACCCTACCCCTAACCCCACCCTAACCAAATTTGGTACCTTTTAGACTAGGAGTAATTTGAGCCTAGTTCCGACAAAAAAATTATTCTTCTAAATGGTACCTAAACTTTAAGGCCACAGTTATATGTCAGCTTAAAGTCAACTGCCAACATAATGTTTACTTTTTCGCATGAGGTGTCGCCCTACGGTACTGTATGATCCATGTCAATAACCCTTCTCATTAGGTTGTTTTAGTTTTTGTCTGTAAGAATTCAATTATAAAGTATTTTCCATGGCTCCTCTCCAGTGTACATTTACTAGCCACCTCATTTTGCACAACACCTGGCCTTATTATAACCTTGGTGTTATTTTTGACTCACACTTTTGAAACTTCTATAGATCCCTATAGAAAAAGAAATCCAGAATTCTATTTGCCATGAACATTAACATCACCGTAAGATCACATGACTGATGATGTCATCCCCCTTTCTTCTTATGGAGGTAGTTCATCAGATTCTGTCTTGGTTGCACATTCCTATGACAGGGATGCCCAGGGGGTTAGTCAATGAATAATACCACATATACAGTGTGTTGAGAGGCAAAGCCCACACCCTCATATATCGCCAAACATTCACGCAAGCCATGCATATGAGTGAATACATGATTAACACTGAGCGAGTGATTGAATAGAGAAAAAGTCTGTAAATATCGACTCCATCCTTAATGCTCTCAAAACTAGTGCCGTTGGGTCTTTTAAGAGAATTGCTGAGAATTCTGCAAGCAATCTCAAACAGAATGTGAACCTCAGCTTTTGCACACTTACAGTCAATGGACAGATTAGAAACATGCAAAGAAAGTATTAAACTGGAATAGTATCATTTAAAATAAGACTAAAAAAGAGATCTTATCAAACATGGATTCTCAGTCATGAAAGTTGATTTTTGTCAAAGATTTATGACAATGAATAAAATTATCATAAAGCTTTTCAATGGCAAATTTTACCCATCTCATGACACCCAAGACGTGCACACTTTAAAAGCACTTTAGTATTTCACTCAGTAAACCTAATTTAATTAGAATCCTGGTTCTAAGATCTATGGAGAGAAAAGAAAATGGCTCACTTCCAATTATCCTTAGTACTCATGGGACCAAACTTGATGAGCCATAAAAACAGAAAACATGTGAAGCGTGGAAAACACATGAAACGTGGGGAAGCGTGACAAAATTGCAGAGACGGGCATTTATCAATAAAACTAGTAGATGTGAATAACAGTCATTTCTGTAGCAGTTGCAAGGAATTTATTTGTTACCTTTCTAGCTCTTTCAGAACAGATACTGCAGTTCAACTTCTTCCAGACTGGGGAAAAAAATAGCCTCTGCACTTAGTGCTACAGTGATGTTGCTTTGAACTCAAGAAATTGGTTGCCCTATATTTTGACACCCCTATGTTCTGAGAGCTGTATGTTACAACGTCCCCATTATACAACATCCTTGTGTTCCCACAAATCCATTACATTTTAAGAGCTAGCTGCTTCAACGCCCCTATATGCCCACAGCCACTGGCATATGGGAGGGGGGGACATGGACACCTTTTTTTAGATCCTAAAAATAGGTAAGTTGGTAATACAAATTCATTTCAAAAGGTGAATATGTGACACAAGATAGTGTGTAAGGTCACCCAATTTCTCAGAAAGTTTGAAAGGGGTTGGATTGTCTCTCCACGATCCCATTCCAGGGTTTCTGTCAGAGGGGGGAAAGGGAGATTTGTCCCCCCCCCTTTCCAGAAGAAGGTGGGTAAAATCCCCCCTTTTCATTTCCATAAAAATTAGAAAACTGTCAACATCTTGGTTTTTTACTTAAAAAGACGACACTTTTGCAGCAATGTTTGAACTTACACAAATAACTGGCCTTTAAAACCCTCAAATTGCACCTTACAGGGGCCTTGAAGCAAGCTTTTGTCCCCCTGAACCCACTCATAACTTCAGCCTAGGACAGCATCAATTTGGACTTGGGGGTTTAGCAGTAATAAATCCGCCCCCCTCTTTTTGTGTTTCTGGCGGAATCCCTGCCTTCATTGATGCCAATTATGTTTTTCGTTCCTAAAATACAAAATTTTTGTCAAACCTCAAATTTTACTTCAAAAGGATGCATATAGGCCTATGTGGCACCATATCCCATGTAAAGACAGCCAATTTTTTCAAAAATCTTCAAAACAGAGGGGGAAATCCCTCCCCTAAGACCATTGCTTTGGTTCCTAAAAATATGCATATTTTTTTAAAAAAATTTCCTTAAAAAAATGGTGTATGTAGCATATCAGATCCCATGTAAAGACAGCAAAGTTTTCAAAATTTTCCCTTAGACCCCTTCCCCAGGCCTGAAACCACTCAGCATACTTCAAGCCCTCCTTCAGAGAAATCCTGCAATCACCACTGCCAATAACCCTATGTTCCTATTTCCCTATGTTCTGAGCTGAATAAATGAATATATGGGTGTCAGGTAGAACAGTGGCCGGCATCTTTACATGAGGGAGGGGGGGTATGAATGGGGGGTATGAATATTAAGCAGTTATCAAAGAAATTGCTACAGAGAATAACATAATATTATCCAATTTTCACAGTTGGCACAATTATAATTCAAATGTCATAAAACTGAAAAAATTACAAAAATAACACTTGCCCTAGATCCAATTAAAATTCAGATGTTAAAGGAGGACAGAGATACAACCACTCAATTTGAATTTAATTTATCCTTGTGAGCTATCACAGTTCATAAATCTACAATACTTCTTAACTACAAGAAAATATTTGTTACTGATTTTTTTAAATTTCATGTAAAGTTATTCCTCTGGATTTCTTTTTCATGGATTTTTTAGTGTTTTCAAGCATCCTGAAAATGGTGGTTGAGATATGTGAGACACTAACAGCAATGCCTTTACTGATAATCAGTAAATGTTACAGTTCACAGTTGTATATGTCAGGAATGAGCCTGAGACTAAAAATAAAAGAGGAAAGGGAAATTTAAGAGGCAGACACAGGGGCTTACGACCCAGGGTCCTCTTAGGAGCCCTGGTGGCATTGATGTCATAACAATAGAGACTTCTGATTCTGATTGGACAGAACTATGAGGGCTGTTTGCACAGGTTCAACAGCTGAGATTTATCACACATTTATGACAGAAACTTTTTTGGGTCTTGAGGATACCAAGGGAGAGTGAGTATAAACAAGAAAGGGCAAATAAAGACAAAAATTAGGAAATCCTCTACAAAGAAGAAGTATCTCATTCCTCATATGCATGAATTTTAATCACAGACATGCTTATCCATCACATCCAGGAAACGTGTCATGTACAACAGAAGTATGCTAAAGCATGACTACCCATGCATGGTAATGTTATTACAACACACAGGCTAGCTCTCCTGAGAGGCTATAATTATCACTTCGAATGAGTCTACAATAAGTAAAATATAAAAAACTATAACTATAAATTCAAACTATAACTTCATTTCTGAATTAAAGTTCTCTCAATATCCTTGAGTTTAGCCTTCATCTACCTTTATGATTAGGTTTAGATGAGGCTTTTCCATTTAGTTTATCATTATGAAAATACCATGGGGGTGGGGGGGGGGGCAGAGGAACCACACTGCCTTCACCTCCACCTGAACTGTTTGATAAGGTCTTAAAGCTGCTATTGATACCATTTTCTCATAACTCTGATCCCCTTAAAACATTTTGCCTCCTTAAAAAACACTTTGTCCCCTTAAAAATACCCCTAGAAAAACATTAACCTTTAAAAATATCCATCACAACTACCGCAGTTTTTGGTGAAAAACTGCGGTTGCCAATCACAGTACCTGACCACTGACTCATTACACCGATAGCTGCTTCAGTGAACAGCAGCTTTGATTATCAGTCTTGTTCAATAGACCTAGATAGAGTTTAATGGCCCAGTTTTCAACCTATTGGTTCAAGTCGCACCGGCCACAGCCTTTTTTCTAGTTGTGGCTCACTGGATTGTGTTCCTTACTCCATTGCTTATGCGGAGCATCATGCACAACAGCAGTAGGTTCCTTTTTTAGAGTCTTTGGTATGACCCGACCTGGGAAGCGAACCCGGACCTTCCGCGTGAGAGGCGGATGCTCTTGTTCAATAGAAGCCCAACAGTCAGGGGTTCAAATAAGTGCTGGCCAAAATGGGATTAAATTACTTGTGGTGTATTGAAGGGTTAGATCCCCTTTCAGTTTCATATGAGATTAAGTGTCAACCTTCAGGGCTATTGTCAAATGATTGAATGGGCATCTAATTGGTATTGATAGCAGTTGTTGACAAGATAAAGTAAAGGATAAATTTTCTGAGATGCTCTCCCCTTGAAGCCATTGACCCTTTTCAGCAACACTTGGCCAGCTACAGGCCTGCATGTAACTACAACACTGCCACTGGTTTACCATTCAATTCATTATATATTTTGGCCATGATTACATTGTTTAAACATCTAACAGTTTTACACTTTTGATTCAAAGGTCTCATTTGTTTCCAATTCTTACAGCTATCGGATGACCAACCTAAGTGCCTTTTTCAGTCACCAGTGGAAAAACTAATTTTAACCAATCAATCTTCAGTGACCGCAAACTTTAAGCAATACAACTGTGTACACACCGACATGTGTGCTGATCAACACACTGACCATACCTTCCTCCTTAAACAGATAAGTATCTGACGAGTTTCTCAATTCCCTGTCTACTGGACCAAGAGTAATGACACAGATATCTTGACGGGAACTCAATAGCAACGTTGCTCTGTTACATTTACTGCCACCTCTGTCAATCCAATTTATCAAAATGTCTTGCCAAACATGTAAGATGGCACATGTATCTTGATGTTCCATACATCAACGCTGTCACGTTCAAGATATCGTCACCAATTTAAAACAAGCCAAATTTTAAATTTATAGTGATGCTCTACTATGACATTTTTTGCCTTGTATCAACATTTTGCAATAAGGAAATAAAAGTCAAAGGCGCCAAGGTCTATACTTCATTCAGACAGCGGATGATGTCATGCAATACATCTCTAAAAGCCCGAGGCAAAATGGCTGACGTCACAGCCTCTGGAAATTTGATACTAAAGCAGGAACATAATCAAATTTATAATTTCCAATTAGAAATAAAATTTCCACCAGGATGCACACATCTAAAATTGGCTACATTTCATCCATTTTTTGTAAAAAAAAAAAAAAATGTCTTAAAAGGTAGGAGGTAGGTGAGGAGTGAATAGACTCCTGTTACCTCACCAGTTTAAACCTATTTGACTGCACTTACAGGTATACTAACTTAAAGGGCATAAGCAGCCACCCCAAACTCACTTTAAAATAACAGCTAACTCTCACAAAGATCCTCTCCTTTCTCTCACAAATATCCTTTCATTTCTCTCCCAATTATGTATCTTTCAAAATATTTTAGAACAGTTTACATATTGCATATTCAAAGGAAACCCCAGAGTTGTTGCTCTGAAAATTTCACAGTTTAGTGAGAATAAAAGACATAACCACGTGATCCTCAAGAATGATTCAAGAAAGAGGGTAGACTACTACAGAAATCTTTATTGGGGTTACCTTACTTTAAATTTTCCCTTAAGAGTATGTACATATAGGAAAATAACTTAATGTAACCTGGAGATGACCCAAAAATTGATCGACCTTGAATTGCAAATTTATAAGAGATGTGCACATTCATGGATGGGTAAGGAGAAGGGAATAAAACAGAATGTTTTGTTTAAAGAAGGTCATTTCTCATTGCCCAAACTACAATTTTATTTGAAATAGTAGTCCACAGAAATTCTCAAGTGGCATAGCTCTTGATTGACATCAAATTCAAAAATGCTGAGTACATATCGTTCATATTAGTTCACATGTACCATACTTTATATAGTACAGTGTCTTGACTAAACATGGGAGGGGCTAGAGGTAAGTAGTTTAGGAGAACTGGAACAGACTGGGGTGATGATCACCTTTAAATCAGCTCTCATTTTAGGAAATGGAAGGGATCAACACAAAAGTTACCAACATCATAATTGTAAATATTAATTAAAACTGTGACTTAACTATATTCTCATAATGTAGTGTATAAGTAAATGCATAACATAGCTGCTGAATACAAAAAGGTTGAAAAGTTTTATTATTAACACTGGCTGCAGAAAGGAAAACAAATATGGTTTGAATATTTCTATATAAACATAATTGATTTACTAGTTATTTATATGGACAAATGTGATCAGCACTTGTATTTTGTGGCTGCATATATTACCCGCGTTTGCCACAGGAATCAAATGCATGCCAGGAAGGAATAAACCAGAGATCCGGGGTCACTTGATCCACCGATGTGTTCCCATTACAAGCACAGTCGATCTGATTTACCCCGAACGGTCGATCAAAATCGGTGGATCTTGATCTTGAGTGAGTGTTGTTGATCCGCGTTCCCATTAGAGTTTGATCCAGTGCAGTAGATGTTGATCCACTGCACTCACTCAAATGGGAACACGGCTTTAGTATAAAACCATCCTTGATACTGGTAAGCAAGGATATTGAGAGATTAAGAGGTGATAGACCCCAATTACGGCCTGACTGAAATCAGATCATCACTTGCTGTCAGGATTCGTTTATAAGATAATAAAGTCTGTTGGCCTTTCCATCTTTCTACAAAATGTCTACTGAAATCCCCACCCTTGATTAAACCAGGAGAGATTCTTTAAGTTGCGGTGCAAACCCCTATGTAACCTAACCTTAACCCTTTCAGCTAAAATAAATGGTTTGCAGAAATTAACAAATTTTATCATTCATCTCCTTTAGATATATGTCCTGTATATAAGACAGTAACCCTAATAAGCTGCAGGCACTCTTGGTTCTTTAGCTAATAATTTTAGGTAATGAACTCCAACATATTTGTTCATCTACCTCTATGTGCAATCCCTAGTCATCCTAGTTTAGTCTTGTCCCAGATATATACTCGAGTTCTTTAAAAAAAAAAACCAACACATGTAATATCCAACCTTTCCTTCTATCCAATCTTACACACTTTCATAATAAAGCCATCGTTCATCTGTTTTGGACAAATACACTAACTTCCAGACTTCACTATCAACCTTAAACCTTACAACAAGCCACTGGCAATATTTCTTCAGGAAAGTAGGACAAGCCTTTTCTAGTAATTTAATTACCCGATCTTGCAATAAAACCCTTGAAAGAATACAGTCCCATAATCCTATCAATTAGTGTAATGACCATCAACATCCTTAGACCCTGATCAAAATCTTCAAACAGAACGGGACGAGAATGCAGCTGAAAAAACAAAAAAATTAGACTCAAAATATTAGTCACGGGTGACAATCTTATCAGATACAAAATATTTCGTATCTGTGGGGATGTTATCCAAGATTTTGTACGCCTCTCCCATCATACTCAGGAACATGGCATTATTTAAGGCAGGCTTTTGGCGCATCCAATATTGGTTAATTCATCCAGAGGTCTACGTCTGGCAATTGTGATGAGATACTGAACGTGAAATAAATGACATACACCTCAAGGGCAAATATATTAATGCACTTCCCTTTCCTCCATATCGTTGTCTCTATTAAAAGCACTTGCTCAACACTTTCAGATATCTGTTCCCAGTTTAATGGGGTTTTTTTCTCCATACAGTTTGGATCTTGTTTAAATATAGAAATATATAGTGGTCTTTTATTTTGTTTTGGGGGTCTTCTTCATAGCAGTTTTCAAAAGCAAGTTTAATATACCAAAGCTGTGAGCTCATCATGTATGACTGGAAATACATGTATATTGTACAATACAAAGCTTTATACCAAAAGGATCAAAAAGCAGTTCAAAACAGAGGTGAACATCTACAAATTGAAATTTTTTATAGTTGCTTTGGAAACAAAAGTAGAGAGCATAGCTATTTTCTAAAATAAAATAAAATTTTTAACCATATATTTTAAATACAGCAATGAAGTGTTTGGTATCACTACTCACAACTGAAAAAGGCCGTGGCTGGCTCGGCATGAACCAATTGGTTAGAAACTGAGCCACACATGAGTGCATATGAGTACACATGTAATAACAACCAAACTGGCTTATCTTTTGGGTGAGAAGCAATTATAGGTCACCAAAGGCAAGGCCTCTGCTTCTGTCCTCTGAAAAGTTATGCTTTTGAAGGCCAACTGACCAGAGGCCATGTTCCCATTTGGATGGATTTTCATTTACTGTGGTGATTGACCTGCAGTCCTACACCAGATCAATCATGCTGATCAAAGCCTGTAATGTGAACACAATCACTAGAAAAAGAGACCCTGCATGGATCTCTGCTGTTTGTGTGCAAGACCAAATGACAAGCCCACATGTAAACACTCACAATCTTTTCATGCTTGTGCATTGGCAGTGCCCTTTTTCAAGCTTATTTTGAGCCTTGGGATAACACGACGAACCCAATTCTAAACGTTGGTGACCTTTCCATGCTTGAATGTTCACATTACATACACCTGGAGTTAAAAAAAACGCAATGCAGGAATAAGATCATGATCTACTGTGTTCACTCATATGGGACCGCCATACTGGCATGCAAAATACAACATAGGAGATGAAATCAGGCACATATTTATACCTGATCCAATGTTTGACTTTGGTACCCTTTTATAATGAATAACAAACTGTGCGTATCCCACGTGTGCAAAAGTCAACTTACACAAAAGCATTCTGGAGGACGAAAAATACATGGGGATGCTCCTAAGGTTGCGTATTACAGCAAAGTTGTGCGTGCGTATGCATGTCCTCTAGAACAACCAGCACATTCACTGCAATAAACCTTTTTTATTCCCATCAGTTTCTAGTGCACCAAAGCTGGAAAAAGGAATGCAGACAGCCTTCATAGCCACCACTGCAGATTTACCAGGAGATTCTTGAAGTTGAAACCCCTATTTAACCTATCCTAACCTAACCCTTTAAGCTTACATAAGTGGTTCTGTCCTCAGAATTTCTTACTCTCATCATTATCAAAGATATTTTACATTAACTGATGAAGTTGATCCTCACTTTAAGAGAATAAGATGGATAATAAACACATTTTCTTTTATCAAAATAAGATGAATATTTAGGTGCTAAGTTTTAAATAGCTCTCAAAAAATATAATTTACATTCAAAAGTATTTATATCACCTCCTTTGAAGTTTTCATTGGTCAGTTTTTCGTATTATATTTGTAATTGGACATTTCGCTGCGGAAGGGTCCATCACACCATACTGAGCTATGTATTTTATCACATATACAGAGTATGTATGTACTGGTTTTGTAAAATAATGTTTTTATATGAATGCGGCCATATTTGAGCTCCCTATGCTCCAAGAGGATGCATGTGTGTTACATATCTCCTCTTCAAGCCTATTCCATGTCCAAAACATGATTAAACACCATAGGTTTACATAATGAGCTATGACAGGACACAGCTGAGTGCTACGGTTTTGCAGCAAAACCGTGCATGGAGAATAGGTTGACCATGTAGGTTTGGAAGATGGCGTTTTTATTAACATAGTCATATGCAGTGCTGTCACGTAATGTCCCAACTGGTAAGCTGTGCTTACAGCTGGGCAAAAATCAACATTTTTTTAAGTGCAACAGCCACACGCCAGGGTCTTTAGTTGCCTCTCAGCTATCAGCACTAGCTAGCGTACTACACTAGTTTTTGCCTATCGAAGGGGGTGGGGCTTGTGAAGTGAGTCAATGCACTCTATTGGAAAATGTACAGTGAAAAGTGTCCTTGTGGCAGGTTTGGATTCAATGGACTTATTGAAAACAATGCAGAGCAAGAGGATGAATTTTCAAGTTGCTTTGTACTTGAAGTACTCTGAAGTATACTAAACTGATTTTGCCCATGCATACACTTCAAACCAAAGCATGGCTACGTTCAAGGACAAGTACGTGTTAATTTCATCACTATATTAACATAGAGAGATAGGTATTGCGCTCTCCTGTTGTCAGAAATACATGCATGGCCTCCATTTTATCAACACTAAAACCATTCCCTTGTGTAGACTATTGGTACCAGACCATGGTATAATGCGTCTCAGATGCTCGACGGTCCAAAACAGAATCAGCAATTGTTTACAAAGTAGATTGGAATTCAACACTATATAATCACCAGTGAGTGGGAAATAGTCATTCCCAAACTTCAAATCAATCATTTTATGGTACAGGGTTTCTTGATAAATTACAAAAAGTTCTGACGACAAAATCTTGTTGTTTCTCTGCACTGTATCATGACAGAAAATAAAGATACAAATGAAATTCATTTCAATGTTTCAGCATTTGCCAAAAGCCCAAAGCAGATATTTAAAGGGCTAGTTTTTCATGCACTTCAAAATATATTTTTGGAATTTTTTGACTTGAGGTATACTTTAATGTACTGCTTCAAAAAAACTTACACCTATTAACAAAGTTATGATAACTGAAAGAAAGATAAAGTCATTCATGTGTCAAAAAATCTTAAAATGCCCTTTCTTATTTAAAAGAAAAGCACAAGAAAAATTTACAGGTGCATCCCTCAAGCAGGCCTACCTGAATTTCAATCTATTTTTTCAGGATCATATGAACATGGCTTTTGATTCACACATAAAAACTACAAATAAATGTCTTAGATTAAATTAAAATGTGACTTTTGTTCTCAATAATTGTGTATGTGTACCTCTTGTTCAGCACACCTGACTAAATGTCACAAAAGACTAACCCTCAGAATAATTTTGTCAATCTTCTCTAAAGTTATTTTTAAATGTTGTTCAATGTTTAAATGTTGTTATCATGTTGGCATTATTTTCCTTTCATTACACAATATACACTTGTTCTTTTTAACTAATTCATTGTCTTTGACCTTTGATTCACTCCAACTTGAATTTTTAATACAACTGTAGAAATCCATCTTATCCTATTGGACAGGCTACATAGATAAAAATCAGAAATAAAGCAAATTTCATTCTCTTGTTACTTTGCAATTTACTCATTTTAGTTATTTTAAATCAAAAGCTAATCTCACAAATTTCCTCTCATTTCTCTTCCAAGTATTTTTCATGATATTAAAGAACATATATTTAATATATATCAACATAAACCAAGCAGTTAGTCCTCTCAAACTCAGAAAGCATTCTCAAGAGCCAAATTAGTCTATTAGATTTATAGTTAGGGTGACTGCATAATTTCCCTTTAACCCTTTACCGTTGTTTGGGTCCTTTTAGACCCATACGGAGAGCGCGGCTGTCACCCATCTTTACTGTTTTATGGGGAGCTCGAAACTGCGAGTAGCTACCCGAAAATTCTGCCACAACAAAGAGAGAGACAATAGTTTAAGGTCACAGGGTCAATAGCCTACGGAAGCTGATGCGGGGCGTGCTACGTCCGCTTTTCCGCCCACTCCCGAGGCCCACAAATATGCCCCGATTGGAACACAACGGTAAAGGGTTAAACAAATTGCCATCCCATTTAACTGCAAGGTACAGTAGTGTCTATCTTTCCATTACTTTCTGTTCTTTATTGAAACATATTTTTTACAACTGTTGTAACAGAAACAGTAGTTGCAGAAATGTGGCAAAACAGTTTTCTCTTTACCTGCTCCCCCCCCCCCCTCATATATATATCAAAACACATAACCTATCAAGGAGAAATACAAGTTACTGTCACTCACTTACAGGAAACATCACCCACTTAGCAATCAGAGTAGCACCTATTCAGCTGCATTAACCTGCTTTTATACATAACTTGAATCAAAGTAGTCACAAATTTTCTACACACAATATGCAGTTGCCCCAATTAAGATTAGTATGAATCATGCACCACAGTTTACGAATGGCTCTAATAAGTTGGATAAGATTTAACGACACACCAACACCAATGTGCTATATAGTGTCATACATTTTCAAATACTGTTTGTTCTCCCATTTTGTCACCTCTTACAACAGACAGGGAATACAATGGGCATATTCTACAACCCCCAGCCCACAGGGGGTTCTTATAAGAGCAATGTGACAAGATTTTTATAATTGCATTGATAAATTCAAAGAAGTCCCCTCTCCCCAACTTGTTCAAAACTTGGGGAGATATTTGATCTCCCTTTTGGTGAAAAATAGGGGTCTTGGGTGGGATTTCTTATAGGCAGAATGATGAGACTGTAATAATTTTGAACAGTGAAATCTCAAAAAAGGTTGTATAATTTCTGTTCAAGTATCTTTCATGGTATTTCAGGACAGAATATTACATATTTTTTTTTACATTTTTTTTTTATTTAAAAATATGTAATGTCAGTTAGAAAATGGAAGGTTCTTTAATGGGATGGATTGGCAGTCACGTAATTATGGGACCAATGTTTTTGCAATTTAAGAATTTTGTGCTTTTTTAAGTTCGGTTTTCTGCCCGATGAACATCTGCCTTCTAATCATGATTTCTAATTTTTGATGTTCATATTAATTGTGTCTATCTTTACCTTTTCATTTAATCTTAGTTGGGACCAAGAAACATATCAAAGTGCAAAATTAAGTTCTGTTTAAGTTGGAACAGTTTGAAAGTGTGGAAACCAATGTCAAACCATTCTCCTGTTTCTCCATTTTTTCACTTAAAATTGAACCATCCAAAGGCCCAATACATAGAACTATTAAATATATAGGTTGACAAATACTATACTGGATTGGGTATGTATCCTGGCTTAACATTGATCCCATCAGAGTACACTTTACAAAATGGACTTTGTAGTTAGTTATGTAGATGAGGTGTTCAGTCTAGGAGAAAGCCTTTTTCTAGTGAAAAAATTAAATCCCTTTTTTAGTGAAAATTTCTTGAATATAAACTGATGAATATGTACGAGTATAAATCACTAACCTCAGCACAGTCGTTTCAAGTAATGAAGCCAATACACAATACGTACACTAGTCTGATACAATGTATACAGTTTGTGTATACGGCTCGCACGGCTACTTGCCGAAATAGAAAGTACTACAGTATTGTTAGGCCTAGTTTTACGAACGTTACTGGTCCTGGTCTTTCCACTGGGATTTATCTTCTCAACTTTCCTCCTAAGGAGCACTGGAAGTCTACTAAATATGGATAATCTGTTCCTTGCTCTCTCACACTTTGGGTTTGTCCTTTGTCCTTGGTCAACAGTACAACTGGCAACACTAGTACCCGGTATTTTATAAAAGCCTGTTGTTGGGAATAAACACTGGTCAGTAAAGCGTTTCTTCCTCCCCACATCTCTCAAGATGTGCCATAAGATAATCAATGAAGCGATGATTAATACAAAGAAAAAACACAATGAAACACAATGTTACACACACGATAAAGACCAGATGTCGGTGGTTTAGTCATAAAAATGATGGTTATGTTGACCAGTCCTTGCGAACTATATACGTTTTAGTCTAACAATGGAACCGGCATAGGCCAGCTTTACGATACTGTACATACATATACACAGCTCACTGTTTTGTGCTTTGGTATGCGATCAACACAACAAGTCGGTGAGTAAAACGCATGTACGGACAGCTGGCTAGAGACTACTAATTAGGAAAAGGGTAAAGGCTTCCATTTAAACATGCCTCCTTTCTAAAATGTTACGGTGAACCCTCAATGGAGTTACAGCTTTTTGGTAGCCCTAGCAACAGAGCTTATGAATAATCAGTTTAAAATCCTGCCCAACACCGACAAAAATAATGCAGGGGTTCTGCAAGTCAACCACTACTAAAAGTGTATGGTAGCAGGCCTTGATTTTTAGAAAAATTTATGGTTGTCCTTCAGGCAACCAATTCAGTATTTTTAGTTGTCCTAAAGAAAATATGGTTGTCCGAACAATTTTGGGCATGATTACAGTACAAAGTAGTAATTGTGTGTACAAATAATTGGTCTCGAGGAATAAAAAGATTTGATTTTTGCAAGACAAAACACTTGAAGTCTGAAACTGTATAATAGAAAAAGTTGGAAAGAGTTGATCAGACAGCATAAATAGTGTACTTCTTCAACTGGACAAAAGCAAGCTGCTCAAATATAATTCATTATGAGAGAAAAATGGTTGTCCCTTGAACAACCAACTGCCAACTTTCGGTTGTCCGTATGGAATTTTAGTTGTTTGGGACAATCAGACATCCATAAAAATCGAGCCCTGATGGTAGGCTATTCGTATAGTGTGCATACCGGACTAAAGGCGCCGCCCTGTACAAAAATTGTGAGCAATATAGGTGTATATTTTTTCACTAAAAAATGGCATTCTCCCAGACTGGTGTTATAGCTCAGTTTCTAGTCAATTGTTTTAAGGCCAGCAAACCACAGGCTTTTTTTGCAGTTGTGGCTCACTGGCTTGTCTCCCTACTAAATTGTTTATACTGTGCATGAAGCACAATGACAGCAGTTCCATTTTTAAAGTCTTCAGACTTTGCAGGAGAAATGTGATTTCTAGACAATATCTACCACACACGTTAGTTTAATATTCACAAGTTCACAGTGAGAAGACTCATTATTTTCTCCCTGAGCTGCAAATAAGGTTCCCTTTTGCAGCATGCAGAATGAGCATGTGCCATCTCAAAAGCATTCACATTTAGTATTGTTTGTTTAAGACATTCAGCCTTGGTCATTCAACTTCTGAAAAAAAGAGTACACATTGGCTTTTATATTAAAATTGGGTCAACATGGCAAACATTCACCTCCTTAGTACTATTTATTGAAACAACCCTGGATTCCCAGGTCATCATTCCATACTGTTTAGACTTCTTGAGACACGGCACTGAATGCAAACATATGATCATGGGAGTTACGTGCAATACAAATTGCGGGAATGGAAAACTAACAGCTTTGTTGCCTCTTCCCTTTTTTGGTGTTACCTTCAAAAATAATGAATAAATATTGAGGTTCCCCATTTTGAAGGATTTTATACAGTCCCATTCAAATAGATGGCCTGTTATAGTTTTGGAGGCAAAGGAGGTTCCTTAAGCTGTGTTTCCACGAGACGGAGGCGGACACGGGCACAGGTCACCTGTTTCCACGAGGCGAACTCGGAGGCAGGCACAGGCAGGTGTTGAGTCTGTAACCAGTGCTTCCCGGGAATTTCCTTTCAGGCCACATTGTCAAATTGGTTGTCCTCTCAACATTACGGCATCATATTCTTTTACTTGACAAGGAAGTCCTGATCCTGATCATGATGGTCGACAGCAGCGCCGAGCAAGAAGGCATCACTGGTGGGTGCATCCAATCAATTGGAGGAGAAAAGGGCAAGGTGCCTACCACAATCTCGTTTGGGAGCTACTTCTGGGGGACGTTCCACAAAGAGTTACGCACCATCTTAAGTTTGATTCACCATACTTAAGCCAACAATAAATCATACTTAAGATTGTGCCTAACTCTTTGTGGAACGGGCCCCAGAACGAGGAAAAGTTCTACCAGTATTTCCGTACCACAACGAAACACTTCACACAAATTCTGCTCTCTTGATAACCACGCTTTGACGGCCATAGTGATTACGACTGCTGAAGAGTTAAACTACTGACCTTGCTGTGTAAACAGTAGCCTACACAATCGGTTATACAACTATGTGCACTAGCGTAGCCAGCGGGGGGGGGAAAGGCGTGGCAGAGTGCCCCCCCACAGAAATTTTGGGGACCCGATGGGCGATGAAAAAATGGAGAGCCAAAAAAAAAATAAATAAATGAAAAAAAAAGATAAACAGCAAGAGGAGAGAGGGAATCGGGGGCATTTTTTAGTTTGTTTCGGGGGGAGGGTTCTTAGTCGTTACGATAAAGTATGCAGTGCCCGACATCCACAAGTCTCCCCGATGGTCTACCTGTTTTTTGCTCTCAAGGGACAATTTCCCTAATAAGAACCCCAAATTTTCGGCGCGCTACTCGCGCTGTACATTCACTCCAGTTTTTTCAATACTTCCATTCCACATTTCTAGAGGGTTTAAGTCCTGTCAACCTTACCAAGTAACAGGTAGGCAGAGTACACAGGTTATGTAGAGGTCATAAATTTCATCCCATATCAAAAAGTCTAGTTGCTGTTCTCTTGTGTGTGTCATGCGATATGTCAGTTGGTGAGCGGCCCACAGAGCAGTTTGGCTATTTTATCGGGTATTCCAGGTGGTTTCGACACAATGTGTGTTATACCCGATACGGTCTACAACCCCTACAGTTTCTATTTTTTTCTTTTTGTTCTAAATGATTACGGTATATAGGCTATGTTATTTTTGTAAGCCTTCCCAAAATTTTCGCGCGCTTCGTGCGCTTTGCAATTTCACAATTCAGACTCAGATTCAGACAGATTAGGTGATATTGTGCAAAATGAGCCCCAGGCTGCAATGACATGGGATAATTAGGCTCCTTCATATGCCCTTCTCACCACCCCCTCGACATAAGGGCTGTCGGAACTTGTGGTCGCTGGCATGTCCCGCCCCCTGTCTGGATTAATCTGTTGCCTTCCCATGGTCAGTTTAGTTATTTTGGCTTTCAAAGAGTTATTTCTGCGATGAAACCCAAAATGTTCGGTACGCTTTGCACACTCTTCCTCAGTTCCGTTACCTAGAGCTAATAAGGTACAAACCCTTCAAATCTTTTCAAGTAAATTAATAAGTAGAATAAATGGATTAATGTACATATCGGGAATTTCATCTCATTTCGCTAAACTTGGTTAATAATCTCTTGTGCCAGTCATGCGGTATGGACTCGAAGCAGGAAGTACAATATAAGTTGTGCCCGATAGGGCCCAATTGACGTATATAAGATTTAAATAAGTACAGATTCTTTTAAGTGTAGGCTAACCCAAAAAATTTTTACCCTTAAATCAGTGCGGAAATATCTTCCTCCAGCATATACAAATTTGATGTCGTATATGATTCCCAATGGCAGGTATAGTGCACAGGTTTTCTTCAAATCTCCCTTATCAACTCATCGACGGCATCCTGGCTGTCTGGGATTGGGGTTGCTACCCACCCTACCCCTCCCCCGTTCGGAGAGTGGCCCTTCATCGGGCAAATCCTGGCGCCAAGCCTGGAGGGAAGACACATTTTTCCAGTTATGACTTGTACATGTGTAATGAAGCAATGAACTAGAAATGGAAGCTGCATTTCTTGGAGGGCGGCAACTATTTTGGAGGGGCTGCCAATTTCACTAGGAGGGCGTGTCGCCCCTCTAAAACCCCCTGTGGAGAACACATTGGAATCTAGTATCAAAAGAACAAAATATAGCACCATACTGCATCTAAGCTGGTCGAGACAGCAAAAAATTCCAAAAGGGGAGGGGGACACCCAGGGAGACAGGCCCGTAGCCAGGGGGTTCAGGGGGTTCGCACTTACTCCCGCCCAGACCTAATTTTTTTTTATTATTTTTTTATTTAAATGGAGTTTTGGCGTTTTCAGGGCAAAATGTCAATTTCCGGTGGTTTAGCCAATGTAAGCCTTATGAGTAGCTGTTTTGTTTCAGTGCAACACAATTCCCTAGGGCCCCATTGATTCCTACAGTAACCCTCTTACAGCCACACACTAACTCTCGAGGGAATAAGGAAAACATTGATACAAGATTGAAAATGTCCAAAAATTCCAGCTTAGGTGTTCACCAGATCGCTCAATTTTGATGTAAAATTGCAAAAACTCCTTGGGGTAAGAGGGGGAAACCACACCCTCTCCCCATTCAGTCACTCGGCTCCTCACTTGGGCACTTCGCTCCCTCAAGAAAATGCCGCACCCCAGTGGCGGCGATGAAAAATGAAAAAGTGGGGGCTAAAGGTATGTTCAGCCCCTCAATATTTGTCAAGTGCTCCAATTAAGAAGCGGGGAGAATTTCGAAGTTGAGCTGAACATATTCTTGCTTAGAACACTCAGGAAATGCCGTTTCCGGCCATCTGAGGGGTTTGTAAAGCCAAAAATTTCCTGGTACGCTCCGTGCCAATCGATGGTAGAGCTCCGCTTAGGAACATGTAGTAACATTTTTCATAGATTGTTTTTTTTTTTTTTTTGCATTTCTTGAGAAATTTCAGAACTAAGATCCATATTTCCAGACCGGGAACCTTCAGCATAAAACACTTGGGAAGTGCCGTTTCCTGCCCTCTGAGGGGTTTCTAAAACCAAAAATTTTCTTGTACGCTCTGCGCCAACTGATGGCTTAGATAGTCCTGTCGGTCAAGATTGGGGACGATGAGTCGACTTTGCCCCCCCACAAGAAAATCCTGGCTACGCCCCTGACTCTGTGCGGTGCAGCAAGTGGGCCCATGCAATTAGCCTATTCTTCAGTGTACTTTGCAGTTACTACAAGCTCTTGTGATCATGGAGAAATTCCTGGAAATGATTGCAAAATACCACGTGGGCACTCGCGGACGAGGGTAAAATCGCTACATGAGCGATTTGAAAAACCGCGCCCGCGTCCACCTCATGGAAACAGCTTTAGGGTCAGGACCAAACATACATCCAAAAGATACCCTTCTAATCCCCCTCAGATGCCAGGATCAAAAATTCATCCAAATGATCCCCTCCCCATCCCCCTCCCTCTCACACCTCAAGTGAGCACACTGTACAGTAGGTGCACAGAATCTATGACTTGAAATTCATCCTGCTTTAGCCATTAAATAGTTTTACAGATTACAGAGCACTCAAAGATGCCAATAGTAAAATATAAAACTTTCCTTCTTACTTTTTGAAGCATTTTAAATCTCTGCCTGATAATATCTTAGCGACTCAGGGTATTTGCACACTTGATTTAGTTAGGTTTTACATCTGATCACTTGAGAGTTACCGATACTTATACACAAAAACTTATGTAAAATTTGCTGACAGGTCAGTCAATGTAAAAGCATAGACCACTTGAGGGCACAGATCATACAACAAACTCAGATACCAGATACACCCCACAATGCCTTTGATCTACTGGGGCGTCTAAGTTGTATTTTCAAGAAGCAATGCCATAGCATGCAAAGTTGAAAAGATTTTAGGGGAAATCTAAATACTTCCAAAATTGAACAATCATTTCAAACTAAAAGTAACAAACTGGTGAAAAAAACTTCTCTCCCATAAACTGATCAATAGCAACAAGAAGCAATTTAAATTTAACAAGAAAATGCAGTCACCCTAACTTGAAATTGGTGTAGTACACTGTCCTGTTTCCTGATTGGCTCTTGAGAGTCACATGACAATATTTCCCATCCTCAATTGTGACATTCACTATGAGTAACTATTTGGTTTACCTGTACAAAATTTTCAAAATTGAAGTTGGCCTAAAATATCAGGAAAGATACTTTGAAGAGAAATAAGAAAAAAATCATGAGATGAAGGCTTTGCCTCAAAGTAAGTTTGGGGTGACTGCTCTTGCCCTTAATTCAAATACAAGTCAGTAAAAGACCCAAAACTGAATGTTTCCACATTATCAAGGGGATAAGTAACAGGGAGCAACACATACATCAAAGGTTTTCTCATTTCCATGCAAACACAAATTCAGATAGCAGACAGGTCAGCACTGGGAACAAGAAGGATATGCATGTGTGTATGTATCTTCTGTATGAGAGGTTCGTTAGAATGTTTTAAATGTGCTTTGTTGTTTGGTTCCAATAAATGGTATCAATGTAATGCCAATTAGCATCTAGGCCACTAGAGGTAGGGTTCACTACAGAAACAAGAACAGTTTATACCCACCTCCTCCCTCCTTCCCCAATCACAGCAAAGTAAGACACTCCAATGACAGAACAAACAACAAACTATACTACATTTCATAAAAAATTTTCCAATGTGCAAGCAACTGAGCAAGGAACTGTTGAGGTAAAAATTTTATCATAAAAACTTCTTTATGTTTGACATCTCCTCCAGTTGATAAAATGACTACCCTTCAGTTCTGGCGTAATTGAATCTCTTTTCGGTGTAAGACACTCAAATAAAACAGAAGCTTTTGATGCATAATGTAGCCATTTAAACAACCCAAACCTATTGAAACAGCCTTCAACTGCCAGTTTATACGTTGAATATTATGTACTTCAGAGACTAATACATGAAATTGGATTTGGGCACATTAAATTGTCCTTTCCCAGGCTCTCCAGGCTTGCTGCTAATTGAATTTCACTCTCATTCCCCCGAAAAGATGAATGGCTTGCCAGCAGACTCAAGCTGTTTGCTTAGTAATTTTGGAAGTTGATGATGGACATAACACAATCCCAGCAAGGTATGCCACTTATAAAAAGGTATAGGCAAACAAAAGAGAACCTCGTTCCATGTTCAAAAAGCAACTTTATTCTGAAATTGTAGATGGCAACTCAAATTCTAGCAATTTACAAAAGCCCTGCTTGTTTGTTTATCTGAAGAAAAAACAAATATTGCTAATGTTTCCTGTTTCAGTTATGAGTACATTCACATCAATTGAGCAATTTACAAATCTATACATCACCCCTCATTATACCTCCTGTTTACATGGGTTATCCCCCTACTAACCCCTAAATTTGAGGCAAATTTTGGATTTGTGGGATTTGGCAGCATCAATGATTTTTGTTCATTACTCAACTTCTTACTGTCCATAATGGTAACATGACCATGGATTATACTAGCATAAACTCATTGAGGACTAGCTATTCCATTTTACTCAGGGTTGCAATATTTCGATGGTTATTAGCAATTGCAGGCCTTGATTTTCAGAAAACTTTATGGTTGTCCTTTGGGCAACCATTTCACTATTTTAAGTTGTCCTCACAGAACTTTGGTTGTCCCAGACATTCTGCACACATTAACAAAACTGTGTTCATCTTTTATTGGTCTTGAAGAATAAAAAGGTGTGCTATTTGGGAGACCAACACACTTGAAGTCTTAAATATTATAACATGGAAAATAGTTGACAGATTTGATCAATAGTGTACTTCTTCAATCATGATGAAAGAAATTCCAAGAGAAAATGGTTGTCCATTGGACAACCAACTTTTAACGTTTGGTTGTACATATGGAATTTCAGTTGTCCTGGACAATCCGACAACCTCGAAAATCGAGCCCTGATATTGTTCTTTTTTTCTCTGTCTTTTGAATCAAAGTAGTCATTGTGTATGAGTGAACAAGATTTAGCAACCCTGGACCTGAATTAATCCTACACCACAATCATACATTCTATTACAACTAACAAAAAAGCTGATCTGCCAGCATTGCGACTGTGTGGCCATTGTGTGAAGGAAGCACCACTGAGTTGCATATGAACCTGAAAATTTTTACTTGTTAAATATTTAAGAAATCTCACCCAAGGATAGATTTGTTAGCACAATATTTATGCTTCTTTCGACTGGAAAGAATTATTCAACATCTCTAATATTTGAAAAATAATCAACTCAGAAAGGAAAGGAAGATTCTATAACAAAAGTTTAATTTTTTCTGTCAAATTCTGCATGCCCCTTTAAGTGACTCACTGGACTCAGTGTTAATTACCTAACACAACAGGCACATTAAAGAAAACACCAAAAGGGAACATTCAAGGGTACATTCAGTCAATCATGAAGAATTTATATAACAAGTTCCAGAGATATGATCAGGCTTAAATCCCCTGAGAGAAAACCTGTCCCTTCATGAATATGCAAATTTGATCACTGAACACCTTACTTTTACTCAATGTGTATTGCATGTGTCAACATTGATTACAAGAATCCAGGAATAATGTTGACAGCGTAACCTTGATGTTGATTGCTCACAATTGACAAATTCCTCTGATATTAATTTCGAATTTGATAAGTTATGCATAAAGTCTTCACTGCATATGAACACAATCACAGTGTACAAGCTTTAATACTGGTAAACCTTTAATTTAAAATGATTATAGTGATACAATACAGTCACAGCTATCTTTGACATTTGCTTACTAATTTGAAATAAGAAGAGAATGTACCATTCTCAGTAGCAGGAGTAGCCTACCCTATTTCACAAATGGCTCATGGCTGACATGAATCACGTTCATTTGGAAAAAATCATCCTATGCCTAACAGTGTCAAGAACTGTTATCAAAATCAATTACATACTCATTCAACCATTTGAACATACAGTAGCCCTAAAGGTTAAAGGCAGTTATTCGTCACCCCAAACTACAGTTTCAGTATACATATATCAAAACTCTCAATTGGTACAGCTCTTTGATTGGCATCACATTCAAACAATGCATCATAGCTAAATTACATAGCATGGGCACTGAGAGTGCCTTGATTACACATTATGGACTTGTATGGCCACTGGGAAAAGCCATGAAGCAATAAAACTAGGATTGTGTCTGGATAAAGATGAGTTTTAGATAAATGTGGGAGGGGCTAGAAGTAAGTAGGTTGGGAGAACTGGAACTGTTTGGGATGATGAAAATATGCCTTTAACATTGATTTGATAGCAGATCACCTCAGATTAAACTGAAAGGTGATCTAACCTTTCAATGTGCCATTAGCGATTAAAGTTGATCCCTTTTTTGGACGGCACTTAATTATTTTAGAATTTGTTGTAAGTTGCCGGTTTTTTAAACCATTGGGGGGTTTACTGTACCAGATTGGTAAGTAAACTGCCTCTCTTTGAAGCAGATAATTGTAGTAATTATATTGCCAGCAGTTGAATACTTTAACTGGGAACCAAAATTGTTCCCTAAAAACCATAGTAGCCATGACAGATTTTGGTAAAGGCAAATATTTTGCCATCATATGGGAACAATTGGTTCACATACCACAAGCTGCCACACGTAGCGACGAGTTAGTGTGTAAAACCTGCAGTGAAAATTCAAGGTTCATGCAACAAAACAGGTCATATCTAAACTTCTGTTACAAATATCTTCTTATTTCAATCGCTTTAGTGAGGATTAACTTGTTTTGAGTCTATTTACATTTCTTTCATAACTCTACGTAAATAAAAATACTGTACTTTCATGTTTGAAAAAAGTGATTTTTAAAAATTTACAATGGAGAAGTAGCTCAAAATCCACAAGCCCTTCCAAAAAACTTTTTTTAACTTGCGATCGGTGTGCTCTTCTGTACTATTTCAAATGACCTTTGAAAGTTTATTTTGTTCATTACCATATTTCAAAGACTCAATTTGATTGGAGTAAACTAAGTACCGTACTTTTTCAAAACTGACAAATGAGAAAAGGTTTAAGACATTTACCTCTTTTCTTTACTTCTCTATTGAATTTGCCATGACGTCATTGGCCGTTCCATTGTTGCTTGTAGGGGTTTCACACATAGCCAACAACACACGTCAAATACTTTGTTTTCGATACGAGTTACTGCGTTAAGTTATACCATTTTCAGACAAATTGGCTCACCTATATTGCTTTGAAATATTTTTTTGTATCATGGCAGTTACAGTCTAGTAGAAACAGAAGACTATGCCGAACAATGGGTACACGTTTCGAAAAAATTACGATTGTAAAAGGCTGTGCATGGAGACTCAAGCAGAGGACACCTAACGTTAAGTTAGGTCTATACTATTACCATGGAGTTCCGAGGTGGTTACTCCATGCTATTACTAAAACAAAACAAAAGTTACGTCGCTGTTGGTCGTTTCGTGTAGCCCATTTTACCTTACACCATGGACTGTTTTTACTGCCATTCATAACAGTTAATAAAAGTGGCATCATGCTAGTAGATCTATACCCTGTGAACAGCATACCGCTGCTTATAGCATTCTGTACCAGCGTTCAAAAGAGTGAGCTTATCCTAAGTAATGTCTTCCAGTTGTTACATGTGTTTTTTCACAATAGGATGAATGTAACACGGTAACAACAACAAAACATCTGTTCGCCGCGGCAATATACACAAACTCTACGCGATACCCTTGAAAATAATGTTGTCGTCTAAATCTTTCTTTACATTCGAGGATGCATCCGGTATCTGTTGCACGATAGGTTTCTATGTGAACCAAATCACGAGAATCGTTCCCATATGGTTAAAAATCCAATAGAGTTCTAGCTTCCTTGCCATATTAGACAATTTGATGATGTTTAGGTTAGGTTGGATGGTCGCATCAACTTAAAACAATCTGATTTAATTAAGCAGCACTCTCAAATCTTTCCTCCAGTTGTGTCCCACAGGATTTTATCCCTACTCCATTGCTTATGCAGAACATAAGAAAACAGACAGAAAAAATACCCCACTGCAGAGACACTGAGAGAAATATATAGAAGTGGAACAGTTAAAAAAAAAACAAACTTTAAATTTACTTACAAACTGATTATTTCTGACTCATAATAAAAGAAACATACTACATCTGACTGACATTTTTTACATCATTTGAGAAAAAGACAGAATTCAGATCCAGGGAGATGGATTTTAAGATTCATCCTAGCTGTTTTCTAAATCTGAGAGTAGGCTGAAAAATCATTTAAAATCATTGACCAAAATAGGGCAAGGTTACTCTTTCCAAAACAGCAAAGGAAGACGAGAAAAAAGGATTTATTTAATGAAATTTGCAAAATGTATAACACTTCCTTCCTCATGTTACAAAGAATTTAGACTTTTAAATTTAAATTGAAATTTTAAGCTTCTGGTTGTGATTGCCTCAAGAAAGGCAACACCAAGTTACTCATATGTATTAAAGGTTAGTCATCAGGTCTGACTACACTTGTTTATAATGGAGGTAAAGCATTTGCCTTGAATACTTGAATGACACTATCAACTGACTCTGTAGGCTATTTTAAAATTTTAAGTAACATTGAGAGCATTAGGTATGCTGCACAAATTCCTATAAGTCCATTCCTTTAAATATTTTACTGCAAAAAAATGTTTTTTTTTTTTGTTTTTTTTTGTTTTTTTTTTTTTTTGTTGTTTCTTTTGCAGTTGACATTGGTAAGAACATTTTTCAAACCCTGAACATTAACAAGTATGACTAAATCATTTTGAAACAACTTTTCACATCATGTAATTCCCTTCTTTTGTCCAGTGAAAGGATGTTAATTCTTTCAACAGATGTTCATTCACTCAAGAAATAATTACTTTTTGTTAACTCCACTTGAAATACAACCATTCACTTCCCTGACAAGGATTAGCCATATGTTCAATTGAAATGTCTTCATAGGGCTAAAGGTTTCATCTCATGAAAGAAGAAACCGAAGATGTGATGAAATCAAGAGAGGAATTTGAGTAGAAGCAAAAATTGTGTACATCAATGCCAGATGACTCAACACTGATACTGTCAGCTGTCTGACTATACACTGGCTTCTTTTCTATACTATCCTTGTATTTGAAGTTTGTTTCTTTTGAAAAAATGTATTACAGGACTGCATGTCACAGTTCGAGTCAGTTCACTAGAAGACTTTTGCATGTTACACAAAATCAACTTATCTGTGCAAGCTTGAAAATATCACTGACTGGATCCTCTGGGGATTTTTGGAGGGTCTATGTCAAATTTCCAGGGTTGGGTTGGGTTGGGTTGGGTTGGGTTGGGTTGGGATGGTTTCACACATAGCCAACAACACACGTCAAATACTTTGTTTTCGATACGAGTTACTGCGTTAAGTTATACCATTTTCAGACAAATTGGCTCACCTATATTGCTTTGAAATATTTTTTTGTATCATGGCAGTTACAGTCTAGTAGAAACAGAAGACTATGCCGAACAATGGGTACACGTTTCGAAAAAATTACGATTGTAAAAGGCTGTGCATGGAGACTCAAGCAGAGGACACCTAACGTTAAGTTAGGTCTATACTATTACCATGGAGTTCCGAGGTGGTTACTCCATGCTATTACTAAAACAAAACAAAAGTTACGTCGCTGTTGGTCGTTTCGTGTAGCCCATTTTACCTTACACCATGGACTGTTTTTACTGCCATTCATAACAGTTAATAAAAGTGGCATCATGCTAGTAGATCTATACCCTGTGAACAGCATACCGCTGCTTATAGCATTCTGTACCAGCGTTCAAAAGAGTGAGCTTATCCTAAGTAATGTCTTCCAGTTGTTACATGTGTTTTTTCACAATAGGATGAACATAACACGGTAACAACAACAAAACATCTGTTCGCCGCGGCAATATACACGAACGCTATACGCGATACCCTTGAAAATAATGGTGTCGTCTAAATCTTTGTTTACATTCGAGGATGCATCCGGTATCTGTTGCACGATAGGTTTCTATGTGAACCAAATCACGAGAATCGTTCCCATATGGTTAAAAATCCAATCGAGTTCTAGCTTCCTTGCCATATTAGACAATTTGATGATGTTTAGGTTAGGTTGGATGGGGGTTACGCATCAACTTAAAACAATCTGATTTAATTAAGCAGCACTCTCAAATCTTTCCTCCAGTTGTGTCCCACAGGATTTTATCCCTACTCCATTGCTTATGCAGAACATAAGAAAACAGACAGAAAAAATACCCCACTGCAGAGACACTGAGAGAAATATATAGAAGTGGAACAGTTAAAAAAAAAACAAACTTTAAATTTACTTACAAACTGATTATTTCTGACTCATAATAAAAGAAACATACTACATCTGACTGACATTTTTTACATCATTTGAGAAAAAGACAGAATTCAGATCCAGGGAGATGGATTTTAAGATTCATCCTAGCTGTTTTCTAAATCTGAGAGTAGGCTGAAAAATCATTTAAAATCATTGACCAAAATAGGGCAAGGTTACTCTTTCCAAAACAGCAAAGGAAGACGAGAAAAAAGGATTTATTTAATGAAATTTGCAAAATGTATAACACTTCCTTCCTCATGTTACAAAGAATTTAGACTTTTAAATTTAAATTGAAATTTTAAGCTTCTGGTTGTGATTGCCTCAAGAAAGGCAACACCAAGTTACTCATATGTATTAAAGGTTAGTCATCAGGTCTGACTACACTTGTTTATAATGGAGGTAAAGCATTTGCCTTGAATACTTGAATGACACTATCAACTGACTCTGTAGGCTATTTTAAAATTTTAAGTAACATTGAGAGCATTAGGTATGCTGCACAAATTCCTATAAGTCCATTCCTTTAAATATTTTACTGCAAAAAAATGTTTTTTTTTTTTGTTTTTTTTTTGTTTTTTTTTTTTTGTTCCGTTTCTTTTGCAGTTGACATTGGTAAGAACATTTTTCACCCCTGAACGTTAACAAGTATGGCTAAATCATTTTGAAACAACTTTTCACATCATTTAATTCCCTTCTTTTGTCCAGTGAAAGGATGTTAATTCTTTCAACAGATGTTCATTCACTCAAGAAATAATTACTTTTTGTTAACTCCACTTGAAATACAACCATTCACTTCCCTGACAAGGATTAGCCATATGTTCAATTGAAATATCTTCTTAGGGCTAAAGGTTTCATCCCATGAAAGAAGAAACCGAAGATGTGATGAAATCAAGAGAGGAATTTGAGTAGAAGCAAAAATTGTGTACATCAATGCCAGATGACTCAACACTGATACTGTCAGCTGTCTGACTGTACATTGGCTTCTTGTCTATACTATCCTTGTATTTGAAGTTTGTTTCTTTTGAAAAAATGTATTACAGGAATGCATGTAACAGTTTCAGTTCATTAGAAGACTTTTATATGTTACACAAAATCAAATTATCTGTGCAAGCTTGAAAATGTCACTAACGGGACCCTCTGGGGATTTTTGGAAGGGCTATGTCATATTTCCAGGGTTGGGTTAGGTTGGGTTGGGTTGGGTTGGGTTGGGTTGGGTTGGGTTGGGTTGGGTTGGGTTGGGTTGGGTTGGGTTGGCTTGGCTTGGCTTAGGTTGGGTTGGGTTGGGTTAGATTAGGTTAGATGGAGTTTCACAGCCCAGTTTCCAACCAATTGGTTCAAGTTGAGCCGGCCACAGTCTTTTTTCCAATTGTGACTCACTGGCTTGTTTTCCCTACTCCATTGCTTATGCTGAGCAACAAGCACAAAGGCAGTAGGTTCCATATTAAAAGTCTTCAGTATAACCCTCACAGGACTTAAACTCCCAACCTCCAAACTGCAAGTCCAATGCTCTAACCACTTGACCATGCAGTCGGTCCAGAGTTCAGTGTTTCCAGACTGGTAACATTGAACCTTGGGAAAATAGACATTTATGCAAACATCGAAGTCTGCATGTGGTAATAACACATCATGTAGTCACTGCCAACCACTGAACATGAAAACAGGAAACATTGAACCTTGGAAATATTAACCCCCAGGGAACATCAGATATTGCTGTACCCTAGTGAGGGGCACTTCTAATAAACCAACACAGTAAAGGACCAGCAGGGGCTTGGAGAGTTTAGTCCTTTGCTGAACTTGCCATTTCTTTCAGCTATTAAGGCTGTAAAAAAGCTGCATGCTGAAAGCTATACCTGGAATCATAGGTTAGAAATAACCAACCTAGCAAATGTTACATTTGCAGGCCTCAAGTTTTACATTTTCCAAGTGCGCTACCCTTTACATTGAACTGTTTTACTGTTTAAATTCTGTTTACATCGCATGTACATATTACTTTTCTACTCTGCTCTACTTTAGTTTTTTACTGTAAAGTGCTTTGAAGTCATATGTTGGTGTAAGGTGCAACATAAAAATAGATTATTATTATATATTTTTACACTTGTCAGGAAATTAATTAGGAGTGCAGTAGATGTGCTGATTTATCAAACTTCGATGCATTTACAAGCCAGTTTTCATCCGCAATCTTACACAAAACTCTTGGGATACCCTTTGACATTCAGGCACAAAGGGGATAATAAGGTCAATTCTGGATGCACTATTTTTATTGGGTCCCAGTATTGCAGATTGCAGAGAGGGTAAGGGGGAGCTGGGGCTGCACTTGTAAAATGAGAATGGATCAAGGGGTTCCTAAACTACTGATGTCATTACTCATGACTTAATGGCAGAAGGTGTTGCAACAGTTTTGTCCAAGATTATTGGTATGGTCAAATAATCACACTCCTCATGGTGATTTGAATGGGGAGAAATTGTTTGCACACCTGAAAATTCAAGGCATGCATTGTACAAAAAATCTCTGTTTTTCTAGCAAAAAAGGAGAAATCATACTAGTATTCACTTCAGATGTTGCACACACAAACACATGCATACATACACACAGAGTTTTAACCAAGTCACTCTCTTTATGGCATGTTAAGCCAACAACAGTCATTTTAGCACCTTGAAGCAAGTTATGACTTGAGTCAGTCTGTTTTTCCAATCAGGCAAAAGTGATAGAAATGTTCAGTTGAGGTTATAAAGTTGCACACCAAATGCAAATGATGTGATGTACCTCTGCACAACATGTACAAATGAGGTTGTGACACAAGGTCATACTGCTTTTCTTGACTTTTTTTTCCAAACAGGTAGAGTGGAGTACCATCTATAAACTGCAAATGGAAAGTACATGCATAATTTAACCAGCTACATAAATTTTCAGGACCCTCAACAGTCCTTTAATTATACAAATTTTCCAGAGAAGTTTAAAAAGACTAGCTCAGGGATTCCATCAGCAACACCAAACAGGGACAGGGGATTTATAACTGCTAAACCTCAAGTCCAAAACTGCATTCCTAGGCTTAATATACAAGTGGGCTCAGGGGTACAAAAACTTGCTTCAAGGCACCTGAAAGGGGCCAATTGAAGGGTTCTAAAGGCCATTTATTGATGAAAGTTCAAACCTTGCTGTAAAAGTGTCTTCCTTTTAAGTTAGACACCAAGATATTGACAATTTTTGATTATTGAACAAATTCCCCCAAATAACAGAAGCCGTGCTAGCCCATCTAGTGTCATCCAAGTAAGATGACATTGTGGGTAAAATTAAAAATAAGAAATTACACTTCGCTTTAGTTGAGTAAAAAATAATGTTTTCCTGAAATAGAATCAGCAAAGAAGACAAGTGGGCATCTAACCAATTGTCTAAATTTGCTTTCAAATGTTTACTGCCATTAGAAAACTTCCCAAATTGCAAAGCACTATTTATTATACAGGTTCCAAAATGAGCTACTTTCTTGTAGCTCAATCTGGTCTTCCTCAGCCATGATAAACCCCACAAAAGACAATTTTTCGCTGGAACAAATTTTAATCATATACTTTAGGGTATGTGGAAATAATTTTAAAAGCCATAAAAGACTGGCAGCTAATGAAATCAAGGACTGACATTTGCAATATAATCTCAAGGATAAAAAATCCTATCCAAGCGAAACTTTTATAACAGATTTGATTCATCAGGGAAATTTCGAAGAATGGAGACATCCTATCCTGTGGATGGCCTTTCCCTTCAGTGGCAACAAAATTCAGACCCTTGACAATGTTGTGAGGATAAACACCCAAGCATTGATTAGATCTCATGGCACTTGCAACTTCAAACTGACTTAAAACAAAACCAGGCGACTGGAATAATTCTCTCAGCTCTTATGACCAAGAGGCAGTTATTGATCAGGACAGTTTCTGCTCAAAAGAGTATCTTTGAAGTCTCAGGTAGGTTGCTAACCCCAAGAGAGACAAAAAACTACGGTGTTTCATATTTTATTTTAAATTTGGAGGAATGTTTTCTGTTTTTATAATATCTCTGGTTCTCCTCTATCTAGCAGTATTCATCTTGGAGAAATCGAGGGGTTTTAAGTTTTCATCTTTAACATATTTTGCACAATATTTTTTTTAACCTTTAAATTTTATTGGAGTGGTAAGCAGGGACAAGCCATTTGACAAGGGGCTCTCGCCCCTTCTCCCCTGTCCCCCTCCTGTTATGCCACAGGACATTTGTATTATAACAGACTTCTTCACTGAATGAGTAAATTTCTAGTAACTCATATCAACAGGATCTACAAGACAACTTGTTTGAGGTATAAAGTGATTTCAGAGAAGGGTGACTCTAAATCTTGGAAGGACCTGCAAGCTCAACACAGATGGTGTTAAAGGATTCTGCCTATCCTTACACCCATACATATTCTTCAATTGAAACAAAATGCACCTATCTAGTACACCTCATATGGGAACGATTGGTTCATATACCGCAAGATGCCACACGTAGCGACGAGTTAGTGTGTAAAACCTGCAGTAAAAATTCAAGGTTCATGCAACAAAACAGGTCATATCTAAACTTCTGTTACAAATATCTTCCTATTTCAATCGCTTTAGTGAGGATTAACTTGTTTTAAGTCTATTTACATTTCTTTCATAACACTATGTAATTTAAAAATCCCGTACTTTCATGTTTGAAAAAAGTGATTTTTAAAAATTTTCAATGGAGAAGTAGCTCAAAATCCACAAGCCCTTTCAAAAAACTTTTTTTAACTTGCGATCGGTACGCTCTTCTGTACTATTTCAAATGACCTTGGTAAGTCTATTTCATTCATTACCATATTTCAAAGACTCAGTTTGACTGGAGTAAACTAAGTACCGTACTTTTTCATGACAAATGAGAAAAGGTTTAAGACATTTACCTCTTTTCTTAACTCCTCTATTGAATTTGCTATGACATCATCGGCCGTTCCATTGTTGCTTGTAGGGGGTTTCACACATAGCCAACAACACACGTCAAATACTTTGTTTTCAATACAAGTTACTGCATTAAGTTATACCATTTTCAGACAAATTGGCTCACCTATATTACTTTGAAATATTTTTTGTATCATGGAAGTTGCAGTCTACTAGAAACCGAAGACTTTGCCAAACAATAGGTAACCGTTTCGAAAAAAATTTCGATTTTAAAAAGCTGTGCATGGGGACTCAAGCAGAGGACGCCTAATGTTAAGTTAGGTCTATACTATTACCATAGAGTTCGGAGGTGGTAACTCCATGCTGTTACTAATACAAAACAAAAGTTATGTCGCTGTTAGTAGTGTCGTGTAGCCCATTTTACCTTACACTATGGACTGTTTTTACTGCCATTCATAACAGTTAATAAAAATGACGTCATGCTAGTAGATCTATACCCTGGGAACAGCATATCTCTGCTTATAGCGTTCTGCACTGTACCAGCGTTCAAACCAGTGAGCTTATCTTTAGTAATGTCTCCCAGTTGTTACATGTGCTTTTCACAATAGGATGAACGTAACACAGTTACAACAACAATACATCTGTTCGCCGCAGCAATATACACAAACGATACGCGATACCTATGAATATAATGGTGTCGTCTAAATCTTTGTTTACATTCGACGATGCATCCCGTATCTGTTGCGCGATAGGTTTCTATGTGAACCAAATTACGAGAATCGTTCCCATATGAACCAAATGGGCAGGCCTTTCAATTTGAATTTCTCATGGCCATCTTGATACAATTAACAATCATCCTCAATACTTAAGGAGTAATTTTAAACACAAAAATATTGAAGGAATCTAACACAATGTGCCTGCATTTCATAATATTCTAACAAAGATAACCAATCTTTAAAATAAAATATCTTGAGTTAGGAAAAGTATATTGATAAAGGGTTTAAACGGGCATGGTCTGGAATATTTTCTCTATATATTATTCTGACAAATCCATACATTAACCCGTTCCTTCCAATGCCATGTTCCAACAACTTGATGGCAGATGGACAGAAGGGTGTCAGAATATGGGCAGTCACCAAAACTGTTTCTGATGAATGGGCAATTTTGTCCTACATCACTGCTGTGCTGCATTAAATTGACAGTTCCTAGTGATGTCACAACTAGGCATTAGCAACCTCCAAGTCTGAGGCCAAGCTGGTTCATACAGGGAGGGGTTGTTATCAAACATGGCTGAAAGATGCCAAATAAAAAGCTCACTTCACACAAGGACCATCTATAAAAGCAACTACCCTAACAGGTCATAAAATTTTTCTCTTAACCAGGGAAAGCATTCCCTTGTGGTCTGGGGGTCCTAAAACATGACCATGGTATTCTCCTCTGTCATAAGAGGCAATTTGGTGAGGGAGGGGGATCCATTTTTGAACTGTATTAAAAACCAAATTTCGACCATATTTGAACTCCACTTAAATTTACTTTTTTTTATCTGACACTGTATTACATATTCATGTTGGTGAACATTAAATCCCATCTATTTTAAAGGCTCAATTCTCTCACCCCCAACTGTACCAATTCTCCTGACCTTCTTACTTAAGCTCTTCCCACAATTATCTGAAATTCATCCTCATCCAGACACAATCTCAGTTTATTGCTTCAGGATGAGTATAAAAAAGCTCAATGTGTATAATCAAAACACTTTCACTACACAGTTCATGTGTAGTACAAGTTTTGTATTTTTGCATTTTTTGAATTAGCTGTCAATCAAAGAGCTGAGCCAACTGGGAATTTTGGTACACCCCTACCAAAATTGTAGTTTGGAAAGAGAGGATTGGTCCTTTAAGCAGAAATCCCAAAGGCATAGTGATTCCTTGCCAGAAAATTTAGGAAATTTTCCTTTGTGAGAAGCTAGCTCTGTGACCCCAGATGATGATTTGGGGAATTCTCGGGGAGTGACCCCAGATGAGCTTTGACCTTTCCCAAAACAACAAGGTTCCCTTTTAAACCATAATAAATCTGAACAAAAAATGTAAAGTTTATCCAAATTTTCTGTATCTAAAGAAACTTTTTAAATGGTCTTTAAACTATGGTGGCCTCAGTGACCTTTGACCTGTGACATCTACCACAACAATTTTCTTCCTTTCACTGTGGTCATAAGCCATTTGAGAGGATTTTGCAGTCATACACCTAGTGACCTGTGAGGTGCCTCATTGATGCACTGCCAGTAGGTAGTCATGTGGCTAAGGAGCAGTGTGGGTGTTTCATGACAGAGAAGCGCTTTGCCCTAGGGCCATTAAAAGTTTATAGTGTAGTACAGCAAAGCACAAAGCTCACAAGCATCATATATTACAGTTCATCTGTGCACAAATACATGGGTGTGGAGCCATCTTCAGAAATGAAGTGAGGGGGGAGTGGGGACTTTTCATCATTTCACTATTTGTGAGGGGGCAAGCCACAGAGCTCAAGCACACTTGTGACCAAAGGAAAGTGTGGGAGGGGTGTCCCAGGGTGAGAAAACTGTGTGTTCTTTAATGTGAAATTAAGTGATTTGGTGCATACTTTATATGGAATTTTGTATGCATTTGCAGACATATAAAATAATAAAGAAAATAGAAGGACAGATAGGACATGATAGAACACTTTTTGGCAATGTCCCCTCTTCCAAAAAAGTGAGGGGGATGCATTTCCCTTTCTCCCCCCCCCCCCCACCCCATGATCCATGCCCATGCACAAATGAGTGCAGGATGAAACATATCCTCACAATACCCTGTGAGGAAATATTAAATAATAGAACACATTCAATTGTATTGATATAGTCTCAATTAAGTTTTTATCACAGCCAATTTTTTGTCACTGTGTAGATTTCATAAAGCCAGTTTCAATCATAATCATGACTTATATCATTAAAGTACAAAATCTAGAAATTGAATTTGAAAAGAAGTAAAGAAACACATGCAAATAGCTCATCCAATTTCCAAACTTCCTTCGGGGAATTAATTTCACTTGATAAGGAGACATAAAGATTAAACCTTTATTTCATAAGATTCTCATAATTTCCATGTTCCAATTACAACCTTATGAACCATTCAATTACTCCTGCCAATAAACATCTACAAATTACTACTGCAGGTGTGGAGAAGCAGTTGGCTTTTTTGTTTCAATTTAGGGGAAAATGAAGCTACTAAATTTACGACAGAAAATTAATGAAAGGGAGCTGACTTACATTTGCTGATTCAATCAGAAGCTACACTATGAAGATTATACTGAACCTAAAAATATCTGGGACATGTCCTATGGGAATCAAAATTTTTGGCACGAAAATCTGATTTCTCTTGGCGCATTAAGCTTTTTAACAAGTACTTAATGTTGTCACATCTTACCAAATGTAGGTCCATTAATAATTAAAAATCAGGTCCATACTTTCCCAAAATAGCCATCTGAATAGACCACTATCATGTGATATGTCATTTTGTGGTAGGACACATACACCATCTCTAACATCTGGGAACATATTTGGTTATAGCTTTGGGAAAACGATTTCCAAGGCAGATATGACTGGCATTCAAAAGTTAAAAATCTAATTAGTGTGACAATTTTGAGGTATGTACAATTCAAAACCAAAACCTTTGATTCTATCCAAGGCAATAAAATTATTAAATTGAAACACCACTGCAAAGCACCTTCAAGGCTTTCAGGCTGGTAAAGGGCCTTCATTTCTTAAAACCAGTAATAAATGATCATAACAATAACATTAGTATCAGGTGTTATGTAACATTTTTTAATCCACTAAAGTGTTCCAATTAGTGCTTCACAGAAAATTTACCCCTGGTGAGCAGTAACCCATCAGTTACTATGGCCTTTTATGGCTTAGTTTCTAACCATGGTTTAAAGGCCCATTTCTCTCACCCCAAACAGTTCCAATTCTCCTAACCTTCTTACTGAAGCCCCTCCCACAATTGTCTGAAATTCACCCTCATCCAGACACAATCTCAGTTTATTGCTTCTGGGTGAGTATAGAAATACTCAATTTATATTATCAAAACACTCTCAGTACTGTTCAAGCTGTGTAATACTGTAATATAAGCTTTGGCACTCTGCATTGTTTGAATTAGCTGTCAGTCAAAGAGCTGAGCCAATTGAGAATTTCAGTACCCAGGTTCCAAAATTGTAGTTTTGGGTGAGAGGTTTGGCCCTTTAAGTTGAGCAGCCACTGCCTTTTCCCCAGGTATGACTCACTGGCTTGTTTTCCCTACAGCCATTGCTTCTCATGATGAGAACCAAGCACAACAACAGTAGATTCACAGGGCTGGAATTAAGGCTCCAGCAGGGCAAGGCCATTTTCCCAGCAGTTTCAAGGGCATCTCATGCGAACTGGGAGGGCACCAAGGCCGAATAAATGATTTTGAACTGACCACATTGTAATCTCACAGGAAGGGCACATAGGCCAAATGGCCTTGATAATCATTAAACTTTATGGGGCAACAAAGCCATTGCCAAAAATACAAAGGCCATGGCCTACGTGGCCTTAGATTAATTCTAGCCCTTTTTTTCAGTATGACCTGGCCGAGATTCCAAACTCCAGCTCTTCCAGCTGCAAGTCAGATGGCCCAACCACTTGACCTGCAGTCATCAAGAAGGCATCAGGCACAATGCTGTTGCTAAATCAGTGCCAAATGATGCAAGTTACAGTACACAGGTACCCATTTTACTCCTGCATGAAATTGAAATACAGTATTTTGAACAAGGGAATGACATAACTCAGCAGGATGTGAAAACAGCACCCCTTGTTCTGTGGTCTCATATACCCACACTCGAGTTAACACAGCTGTGTTACTTCAATTCCCGAGTAACAACAGATCGAGGATTAAGCTCAGGGTCAGTGTTTAAATTGCTATCCACCTCAGATCGCAGGGTTTGCAGTTTTAAAAACTATGTTTGGTTTTCTGATGACTTATAAACAGTAATATTTGACCTTGTTACTATGACAACACAATCCAATCAATGTAACTCTGGATACATTAGAACAGAAACATAAAACATGGTGTTATCCTACAATCACTTAATATATACATAGGATAAACACAGACTGTTGCAAGTAAAGACTAAGAGCTTTCAACTCTTCCATGCCTTAGCCAATTAATCTATTTTCCCTCTATATAGGCAACAGTTTGCAAGTATAGGTCTAATGTTTATGTTTACAAAGTATTTTTAAAGGGCAAGAGCCCCAAACTTTTTTGAAGTAATGGTGTAATCTCATGATTTTTAATTTTTCTTGGAAGTATCTTTCATACTACTTTATGACTTCAACATCACACATACAAGGTAAATCAAACAGTTATTCCTAGAAAATTTCAAATTTCAGGAGAATATTGTCACATGACTCTCATGAGGCAATCATGAAAAGGACAGTCTATCACACTACTTCAAGTTGGGGTGACTACTCTTGCCAATTAACTTTCAGGATAGGCCTCTTTGCCTAAAAGAAAATCTTCTCACAATTACTGTTTTATGAGAAAACACACAGTAAACTTAAGCACAACCAAAATGCATTGAGTTAATATTTATCCATGTTAATTTCATACACTCTCCTCTCTCTGGTGGTAATCTATCAATGTCCCAAGCTATTCTGAAAACCTTCAAATTGCATCCCCAATATTAAAAAAAGGTTTTTTATAGCCATCATTTAAAGTGTAGAAGATGATTGACAAACTATGAACAGAAATACCATTTATAATACTGTTGACATTTAAAACTGACAATGGCAATTTTGCAGAAGTTCTGTTATAGATATGTGGTTTCTGCTATTTTGCCAGGTTTCAATCACCTTATGAGAGCACATAACAATTGGGAAGAATATTAAGTAGGTTGAAGTGTTAAAAAATAACAGGACAGTGACAAGTACTTTGAAATTATGTCGTCACAGCTGCCAGTGCTTATCCTTGCTTCAAGTTCACTTGGAACTGAAAATGACAATTTCATCTCCTGCATCTTGATCATCACTGAGCGGAACTCAATGCAAATTTCACCACATTGTTTTGACCACCCCTCTTAAGTATTGGAGTTGAATTAAGAGGTAGGACTCTTCTCTTTATAAAGATGCCTCTTTGACACATCCCTCGCTACATGTATGCATACCACTAAACAGAGACACTGACGTCGCTACAGGCAAAAACCTTCAAAAGTAATTATAACTAACTCCTCCAAAGAGTTGGATAAAGCCCCCTTTGGACCTCAAATAAGCATCCTAGTGACTTCCTGGGCCTCACTGGAAAAACTTTTCATCTCCTTAGATCACAATATCAGCTGATGTTTCCTTCCCTGAGGAAAATTTCAGAGGCTGGGAACGTTCCTCAAATTGAAGTGTGCCTTTCAGCAACTGATTCAGTACACATTACATTTCCTATTATATCTCTTTGAGCTTACAAGGCTTCAACTTTAAAGCTTCAAAATGTGATTGTCAATGGCAGGGAAAAAATGTCAATATATCCTCTAAACTGCTTTCTCTCTGCAATCACCTTTGATGATACTAGATAAAAAATGAGAGTATGTCCATTTGCCGACAATTGCAATTGTCACCATCACATTTTGGAAAAAGAGGAAAGCATTAGCCTATGGCTCATAGGATGAACTTATACTTGTACCATAGAAGCCAAGAAATGGGCTACAGAGACCTTAACGTGGTATCATGATTGGTATTTTAGAAAATGAAACTGGTAGCTGTGGAGAGTATACTACAAAATATGATAGCAAATGTATAGTTCGAGAGGGAGACTGCCTATAAAGGTCAGTCCTGCACCCATTCCACAAGTATTGAAATATTTTACTGCAGGTTTCCAATTGCTCCTCTCCAATGAGATCATATCTCAAACAACTTTTGTGCTAAATCTTAAAGAACTGTCCCTGGAAATAAAACATAGCCTACCTACTGTCCCATCTCCACAACCCTATCTCTATCCCCACTCCAATGCTGGGCACCATTTTATTAATGGCCTTATGGTTTCTTCTTTTTTCTTTTTTTTTTTCTATCCATCTTTCAGGAAGTTGGGATAGGATAAGGTCATCAAGAAATTAAGACTTTGCAATATATGCCTTAAAAGATTTTTTCCACATCTGAAAAAAAAAAATCAGAAACTTGTAGTTGCATGCACACGCATGTTCATTTTATCATGGAGGTAAATATTCAAAGGCCATATTCTGCACAACTGTTGTAGTAATGTACCCATGGAGGGTGATATGCTTCTATGATTTATCAATACTTGTGATCCTGTACAGTAATTGCTATGAACTGAACATGTCTAAACTGTCATGGTAATGTATCTATGGGGGTGATACTCCTATGATGTATCAATACTTGTGATCCAGCACAGTAATTGCTATGAACTGAACATGTCTAAACTGTCATGGTAATGTATCTATGGGGGTGATACTCCCATGATGTATCAATACTTGTGATCCAGCACAGTAATTGCTATGAACTGAACATGTCTAAACTGTCATGGTAATGTATCTATGGGGGTGATACTCCTATGATGTATCAATACTTGTGATCCAGCACAGTAATTGCTATGAACTGAACATGTCTAAACTGTCATGGTAATGTATCTATGGGGGTGATACTCCCATGATGTATCAATACTTGTGATCCAGCACAGTAATTGCTATGAACTGAACATGTCTAAACTGTCATGGTAATGTATCTATGGGGGTGATACTCCCATGATGTATCAATACTTGTGATCCAGCACAGTAATTGCTATGAACTGAACATGTCTAAACTGCCATGGCAATGTATCTATGGGGGTGATACTTCTATGATGTATCAATACTTGTGATCCTGCACAGTAATTTCTATGAACTGAATATCTCTGAAGAAGTTACAAGTCCACTACCATAGGAAGACAGTGCGACAGTCCATAGTGGCCCACTTAATAGTTGCACTGTCTCAACTACACCTTTGTCCAGGACCAAAAGACAGCATGGATTCCAGAAACAGATTAGTGTCACAGAGACATGATACCATTATTTAATTTGAATATCAGCAAATACGTCTCAATTTCATGTTCACATAGGTATTGTCAAAATTTACATTAATGGGAAAATATAAAAACTAGTCTTCTCATATTGGTTGACCTTAACTTCTAAAAAATGCTTTCTTTTCCCATGTTCAACTAAGAGTATAATTTGTACAGTTATATCAAATTAATAAAACCATGAAAGTTGAATATAAACTCTGAAATATGAATGTGATCATTGGCCACAATGGCATAGAGAGGAGTTTATGAGTAGGGGGCACTGGAGGTCATGAACATTTCCTAGGGCACAATTTCTGTATTTTTTCGTCTCTTTAAAGGTCAAGAGCAGTCAACCTAACATGAAGTAGTGTAGTAGACTGACCTGTTTCATGACTGGCTGTTGAGAGTCATGTGACAACAATTTTTCTTTTTAAATGTGAAAATTACTAAAAATAAGTGATTAATCTACCTTGAATGTACAATACTGAAGTTACTATTATGAAAGATACTTGGAAGCAAAATAAGAAAATAGTGATATTTAGCTGTTGCTTCAAAATTAGTTTTGGGCAGACTGCTCTTGACCTTTAAGGTGCAATACACCTGCTTGGGAACACAGGTGAGGGAAGGGCTTTCTCATGGGAAAATGCATGTCTTCCCCCCCCCCCCCCCCATAGACTCACACAGACTTTATTATTCATTGGTCTGAGAGTGCAAGAGTGACAAGGCATTTATGGTTATTCAAGCATTTTTAATCGATGTTTGTCAGTGCGTAACTCCTGTATGTCATCACTGCACCTCCATCCCATTTTGACCCTTTTTCCATTCAGCTTTCAGCCCCCAGATGAAAGTCTTGTAACTGTAAATACATTATTATAATGCTACTATAAGAAGCATTCAAGTAAAGAACCTCCTTTATGTGAATGTGGTGAGTTGGTCTGACCTGCCATGCAATGTGACACTCTCAAAATTGTATAACTTGAAGGCATTAAAGCATCGCATAACCACGGATATTATATGAACCTGCCATTTAAGTACTTCAGACAAGACATGCAGGCCTCCACAACTTCACTTTAAAAAAAAAAAAATGCAAGGTAAAATGAATCCTTCTTAATACATACACATTTGTATGATAACTACTTGTGAGTAATCTCTCACAAATTATGTATCTCAATGCAATACCAATTCCTTATCATGGCTATTGCTGAATTAATCAACTTAAGAGGGACGAGAGGGGAGGGGGTGAGACGTGTGGGATGGGGGGGAGGAGGTTAGGGAATGGAAGAAGTGGAATGACTGTGTTGCTTTAATTTGATATTTCATGATGACTGTTGATGAACACATTAAAATGACATGATTATGATAATTGACATATGTTTCTAAAGCTTATTGACAAAGTTATCAACTTGAGGAGGGGCTGGGTGCTTTTGTGGAGGAAGATGGAGGTAAAAGTCAAGTAAATTAAACACCACTTAAAGTTTGGAATTTCATGATAACTGCTGGATGAGTGAAATCCTAAAAATTTTTGACTTGAAAGATCTTTTCCTAGCCCATTGTTCAAGTAACTATTAGACTGTGATGGAAGTATTGAGGTAACTGGAGAATCCTTCTGTTTGCCATTTCATGATGGCTCTTGTTGAGGTTAGTTTAGATTAGAAAGGGTTTTACACCTCAACTCATAATTTCCTGATTTCATTAACCTGTGCTCATGGCCCTTTTTCCCAGTTGTCCAGATGCACTGGATTGTTCTTTCAACTCCATTGCTTTTGAACAGCATCACAGACCATGGCAGTAGGTCCAATATGTATTTCTTCAGAACAGACCTATTTCCAAATAGCAATTACAATGAATTGTGGGATAGAGTTTTGGGTGTACGTCAATTTTCACCACAGTAAAATGCCATTGACAAAAATGACAAACACCAAAACTCTATCCCACAATCCTTTGTAATTGCTATTTGGAAATAGGTCTATGCCTCAACCTGAGAATCAAACCAGACCTTCCACATGAGAAACAGATGCTCTACCACCAAAAGACCAAACTCTGGGTAAATAATCCTCTCAAAGTGATATTACTCAAAACGTTTTTCTAAGGCCCATTGGAAAAGAAAGCAACTGGGAAGTGGGAGTGAGTATTAAGAGAAAAAGAGAAGCTTAGAACCAGAAAAATTACCTTAACAGAGAAGTTTTGTTACTAGGCAAGATTTTTGTTTGGGACTTGCCATGAACTGCAAATCTGGAGGGTCTGATCACTGGTCTGGGAAGTGGCTGAAAGGGAAGAAGTATCACTCTCCCCTTTAATAAATTATGCAATTGTTGGTTAGCACCCTCAGATGCAATCTGGTGCAAGATTTACTATCATTTGAAGTCAATTTTCTTTTTCTCTGGAGGACTTATCTCTGCATGGGATGATTTATTGTTTAATAAAGAAAAAATGGCACTGCCCCTTTGATTTAGACTGCTTACATACTGGGTCATTACAAAAGCAAACATATTGGTTATATGCATTTTTGCTTTAATTCAACTGTCAAGCATCAATATTCTATAAGTTGACCGAACGTCACCAAACACTGTGATAATAGTGACATTTAGTCAAAAAGAAGAAAAAAAATTACAATTCTCTACAGACCTTCCCATTTGTGTCCTACAGCACCAGTTCCTAAGCTGGACCAATGTCATATGTTCTAGCACTACAAAACAATTTATCTGGTAAAACCATTTATTTCACTGCATGCCAGAGGTCTTGCCTAAGCATATTATTCCCCTCCATATGAATAATGAAACTGTCAATTACAGACTTCCTTGGTTGTGGCGGGACATCTCAACACTTTTTATCTACTGTGTAAGGCAAATGTACCATAATCGCCATGCGACGCTCCCAAGGCTTGAGGAGATGTTAAACACGTTTGCAGGCACCTTGGAAGGAATGATGTCTGAGTCTGATGCTAGAAACAAATTGTTTCATTATGAAACAATCTCCTTCTTCAAGGATAAAATGATGAACATCGATGAGAAGAGTTCAAAAGATGATTCCTTGTAACCTTTAACTATGAACTTCATCTCAAATGAATTTGCCAGATGTACATAAGACCAAATTTGGGGTTATCATTAACCTTTTCTAGCTAATGAATCACCATGGAAGTGGGGACTGAGCAAGGGAGCAGCCAGTGACAATACTTGAGTCTATTTTTTTTTAAAACCTGTAATTGAATGCATATTCAAACTGCTTTAGCCTCAATAAACATGCAGTTCTCACACTCTTTAAATCTATACCCCACCACATTCCTGACTCCTTCCCTCTCCTCATTCCCCCCCCCCCACCCCACCTTTTAATGTGTTTCAGAATATAAAATTGGATAACACGTAGTTACACCAACCACTTCCAAATGGTTGGTTAATTTAATGACACACCACACATATGTTATATGGTGCCAACTATATAGAGCTAAAGTTTAAATGGCTTCAAATTTGGTTCAAGGTCAAGTTTGGTTTCAAATAACCAGCAAAAGTCCTTCCCTTTGGTCACTTATTACGACTGGCAGGAAATACTGTTGGCATGTTCTACAAACCCCAGTCCAATGGGGGAAACCATTTTCAAATGATACATGACAAATTCAAGTAAAAGGAAAATACACACAAGAAATTTAAATTTCAATATTCCAAGTTATTCTAATTTATGAATGGCTATAAATGGAATCATGGGGCAATATTTTCTCACACTGAATTATGAAATTCTGGTTAAGTAAATCCTTCATTCAGGTTTGTCTTGTATCACAGAGATACTCTAATGGGTAACTATTGATAATAAACAAGTTTGGGGTGACTGCTTTAGGCAAAACAGACTGCACACACATGATTAGAGCATCTGACTTGCAGCCAGGGGCAGAGGGGGCCTAGAAATTGACTCCGAGCCAGGTCATAATGAAAACTTTAACAATGGAACCAACTGCCACTTTGTTTTGGTGTCAGTGAGCCACAACCACGGACTTCCTATACATGGACAGAGCAAACTGCACTGTACATTATGGCTACTGTACATGTGAGAAAAAGTGCACCAGAATGGCCGTCTGCGACAGGCATAGAGCAGGATATAGGAACCTAGATCCTGCTCTATGGGTAGAAAGTTGAAATATATTTGAAATATGGCAAGGTAAGGTCAAAATAACTTCATCTATTGTAGGAATATGATATCGTGTCCCATTCAAGTTTAACTTTTGCTTAAAGTATTACAGAGTCGTCATAAAATCAAACAATTTTTAGGTTCACGGTGGCCATCTTAGTGGGCCTTTTTTGTCTGTCCATGTATATAAGTCCGTGGCCACAACTGAACAAAAGGCCGTGACCGGCCTGATTTTAATGAATTAGTTAGAAACTGAGCAATAAAACCTTGTCTAACTATTGCTCAGGGCCAAAACATGCACCAATTTTATTCTATTTATATTAAATTACCCACCTATATTTTAGACAATTATGGCATAAAATAGTAAGCTTTTTATTTTTTTATTATTGTATTCCACAAGCTGCCACTGTTTTGAAATTTTAAGGAAAAGATATTATAGAAATCAGTAATCCTTTTAACCAATTACAAAGCTACAAACTCAATTTAGTATATGGTTTTCTTTGATTAGATTCAAAACGGAAGAAAGCAATAAAAATAAAAGCAAACATGTGAAATTTCACCTTTAGAAGTTAGCTCTTATGTGAAGAGGAAGGTAAAGTTGAACTAAGACTGTTCAAAAAGTAGAAAGATGTTTCCGCAACCCTAGAGTCACGATTCATTTGATAAATATGTCCAGTCGATTTAAAATGTTATGAGATTGTCAATATAATTTTGCATTTTCTCACACTTGATATGGATTTAACCCCAACCTTCTTTCCAACTGTTGTATAGAACAAATTGGGTCTTACAAAACCTGTCTACAGTTGTGCCAGTCATGTTTTTGTCAAAACCAGCTGGAGACAAAAACCTTATTAAATGGTCTTTGAAACATATGAAGGGGCATGGAAATGTACAGGGAATGATAACATTTTGCAAAATTATACATCTAAACATGCAAGCTACTCTTCAGTAGTGTGTTTAAAGGGGGGCCAGAGAGGCACAGGTCCCCCCCACCCACCTCCAGTCAGTCAGGGGTAAAATCACTCAGTTGGGGGATTTATGGGTTCCATGAAGATGAACATATTGAAAAGACAAACTAAGCATTAAAAACGGTTAAAAAAAAAGTCCCAGAAAATTTGGATAGCACAAGTATGGAAATGTCAGTTGGTCGCCAAAAAATTAAGTGCAGGAAAGCAAAAATAAAAAAAGGGGTCATCAAAATCCGTGCCAATCAGGGGGATTGCAGGTTGAGCTCCCCCTCCCCACCTTCTAAATTCTGCACACCCAACTGCTAATCTTAGCATAGGATAGAATATGTAATATGAAGAGGTATAGTTAAGGTAAAAGTTAAACATAAATATTGACCTTTACCAGAATACTTTTTTTCATTTCAATCCTACTGTACGTGTCATCTCACCTAGATGTACAGCCCTTTTTTGGTTAGTTTTAATAAGATGTGTCATAGGCTACTGTTCATCAACAACCTTGTGGCCAATATATTGTAATGGTCCTTTGGACTTTGGAGATGATCAATTTTATGAGTATCCTATGGAAGAGCAACTGGGGGAAAAAACTTCAATGTGTCCCCAGTTTTCTTATCTGATCTGAAATTAGTCTCTTTCCTCACAAGTGAGCCTAATAAGTTCAAGAATTATATCCCAGATGAACTGGCATGTTATATGCTATTGCCCCCACCCCCTTCCCTCCACTAAACATTTGCTACCCTGTCTTTTATATTATTTAATATCAAACTTGTCACTTGTGAAGATAACTTTGAAAGTTCAAAGTAATAGCAACTAGAGGCATCATACCAGTGCCATCGGAAGGTATTTTCGATTGGGGGGGGCTGACTCGGGCTGACTATCTAAGCGGAGCGCCACCATCGGTTGGCGCGGAGCGTACAGAAAATTTTGAAAACTCCCAACCCCTCAGACAGCTGGAAATGAATTTCCTGGGCTTGTTAATAGTATCTAAGCAGTCCTTATTTTGACCTTTCGTTGTAATAAAATGCTCACTTCCAAAAAAAAAAAAAAAAAAAAAAAACTATATATGGCAAAATTATTGGAGGGGCTGCAGCCCCCCAGCCCCCCCCGCTTCCGACGGCCCTGCATACCTTACATCCATCTTTCTTTATTATACATGCACTGAGTGCTGTACGATATTAAGTGAATTTTTATGCAACATTTTTTCCATTACAGCACCGTAAGTACAATCATCCAAGGTGACTCAAATCATTAGGTATTTGGAGGAGTTAGATAAGAATTTTCATCCGCAGAATGATCCGCTCAAGAACCATACAGCGACACTTGTCACCCCAGATGGCTGCAAGTCTAATTCCAATACACACTGGCTTTAAAATTAATTTAAGAAGAGGTCAATGAAGCAAGAGAAAGGAAGCCTACCATGTTTACTTGTAGGTAAATACCAACTACAGGCAAGGGGATCAGGTGTTTTGCAAAGCTGGCACACAGCTATGGTAAAAGGGCTTCAATTTTGTGGCAAACACCTAGCTTCACTGCATATTTTATGCAAACTGCCTGAGGCTGATTTTGTCTCCTCAGTGTTAGCTACTTAATTGTTCATCAGAAGCAAGTTATTAGATTTGTGTTCCACTTTGCCTCATATTTATGAACTTGCAACTGCTAATTACTTTCAACATTGTTTATTACTATTGTTGTATAGCACTGTTTCCTCTAAAAAATTGTACATAGAGGCCAATACACTCAGTATGAAAAAAAATTGACTCACTGAAAATTTCAATTTTATGGAACTGCACACACATCAAATGTGGGCAACGTAAAGCCTTCTTTTTTCACTTTTTCCAACAAGCATCAGTACATCAAATTGACAAGTCATTATGCCAAAATCACATCATAGCAGCTCAGCATCTACACTGGAATGTATAGTGACATGCCTAAATAAAAAGTTGGTAGATTAAATATTGTGGGAAGAAGTGGTTTAAAAAAGTTGAGGTATAGGAGCCAAGGATGTGAGTGCCACAGCCCCCCCTCCCCCTCCCCTTATCCAAGGTCACACTCTACAACTAAAAACACAGTCACTCTCTAATAGACTGAAAATTGTGAATCCACTCCATTAGTGTTAGTTCACTCCAAGAATAAAGGAATCTACTCCAAGAAGAGTGAAAACTCATTTTTTAGCAAGCGCCAACAGGGATCACTTTTTACAAGCAAATGCGAAGTATAGCAGTCGCTCTATGGACTTATTACAGCGTTTTCAATCTGTACCTTGTTGGTTTTGTTACTTTGTAAGTGTTTGTAAATTGAAAGGCGTTAACCATGAAAGCAGATAATTTATCTAAGGATGTCTCTGGTTTCATTACACGTTGAGGCATATTACTTGAGGGATATTTCAATCACATGGTTCTTGGAACGACTGTATGGGGTTCTCAGAAGGACTTTCTACAGTTTTTGTCAACTGCTGTTCTTTATGACATGGTCGTTACCCTTCTTTTCTTACAGTTTGAAACATCCGAGCAACGTTTTGACTTAAGAGTTTTGGCGTTGTTTTAAGAAAAACAATAAAAGGGTGATTCCTTTTCATAATGAAGCATTTTATAACTGCAACAAGAGCGGCAAACTAAAGTTATATTTTATTTTGTGCAGAACTGAAGACCGTCACAGAGGGTTAGGAATAGAGAACGGATAAGAAAACGCAGTCTCCCGGATGCGAAAATTGCACAATATTAACTGCGTAGTTTTCTTCTGACCTAGACGTTTCAACTGAAACATGAATCACCCTTACAAATAGGCGCTGGCTTTGCCGGTGACCACATGATGAGCCGAACGACATATGATACAGTTGATGATATCAATTGCTACCGTGGCTTGAAAAAGCCATTTCGAGATTTTGATATATTTCAGTTGCAAGTCAAATGTGCCATGCACAGGACCTATATACCTGTACGCATCTAAATAAACTTTAGTTAACATCAACCCAAGTTTTTCATTCTGCATTTTGTAAATATTCTCACATTAGATTTTTTTCATTGGTGGCTGTACTTGATGGCATGGTATAATTAGATTTAGCAATCTTGTAAGACAAATTTAAAACGGTTCCTTTGAGCAACCGTACTGTAAGGGAAAAGATCACAAGCTGCGCACTTATCCAACCAGAGAAAGAGGAGGCCAGTGAGAAATTCTATACGTTTTTTGTTGTTGACTTACAGTAGGAATGGAAAGAGAGATCTCTGATGAGGAGTAACAAAATAAAAGACTGCGTGGTTATCTCTCTCTACTCTTAAACCTCATTAGCCACCGGACGATAGCTAAGTTACATCTCTTTTGATCTGGAAGCATATGCTTGCTTTGTTGGTTATCATGCGATGCATTCACAAGTGATCCAGTTGAACTGCCAAACCGTAATTAGCACTGCCATCGAACAATACTGAGAACACTAAGGAAGTTAAAAAATACTGAAATTGTCATTCTTGAGGAAATTTTGATATTTTGAACTTCCAATAATATGCGTGAAATTCTGACAGTTTTGACTACGGCCGGAAATTACTAATAAAATAATTCTTCTGCAATCTAAACACGTCTGTTTTCTAGATCTAATAGATAATATCATCCACTACTAATTTTATTCAGTCAATTTAAACATCATTATAAACGTATCACTCACATATACTTTTCTAAAACTCGAGTTGTATCATAAGCACTTCTTTTTCCCTCACCTCTCGTCACTAATGTTTCACCTGTATAAATTTTCAACACTGATATATTTTTCTGAAACGCGCAAACCTCCTCATTATAAAAATTCGCATGTTTGGTCTAAAGACCGCCTCCATTCACGAGTATGAATGCCTTGCATTCTAGTTAGAGTTAGTCCCAGTGTTCAATGGGCATTGAGTTCTGTAATAGGTATCTATCAAGTTTCAAATAAGATTTAGAATGTAAGGAAGCTGAGAGAAAGCTTACAGAGAAAAGGCATATGCATTAGAACTTTGGGGGAAGGCATCATTCCCTCGGCAGTTAGTCATTTAAAGGCCTTCTGGTAACTTTTCAAGAGAGTTTTGTAAGAAAGAAAAAAATATTCCACACCGTGTTCTCGAAACCCTGTCACAATTCCTTTTCAAATAAACTCGACATATTTTAAAGATTGGTAACTTTTGTAAAAAAAATACCGCTGCTCTTCAACAAAGCCACAAAAAATTATGTAATGTGGGCACATTGTCTCTGATTCATTTTGTCTTTCTATAAAATACTTTTCTCCTTGAAATTTTATACTGTGGGAATGAATGTTTAAATATCTTTGCCTGTAGTAGATCAAGCGTTACCTTTTACCATACCTTGAGTACCACCACCACTGTTGCTTAATACTTCCTGCAGCATCATCAAAATTATAAATAAATTGAATGTAATGTCAAAAAAATGAGCCGCGATGACATCACAGATTTACATGATGCACCAAATCAAAAGACAATACTTTATAAATTTGTATCTTCCAAACACTATATGCTTTGAGATGAAGTTTTCACCTCCTAAAAAAGAAAATTTTTCTGCATATCTTGAAGTTAACAAATTTTGTGTCCGGGAATAAGCCTTACAAGCACTCTTTACTACAACAGATAGACCACTACCAAGTTAAGTTTTTGTCTCGTGTGGGAATATGATTCAAGTTCTTCCTTGACAAAGCCGTAATTATCCTTTCAGGAAACGTTTCACAATTCACTTTTAATTTATTTTAAAAGTACAGCAACACAAATTTATAGTGCCGGAGCCAAAAATGTTTTTTATCAAGGCACCCACTGTATAACAGTTGTTACTGAAAATGGCTGACATAACATTTTCTCCATTTTTCTTTGAGTCAAAGTGCAATGATTTTTGACACATCATCTCTCCAATAACATTTTTAGAGCTTTCTATACAGAGTTAAAAAATTTCTGTTTGTGTGGGTAGAAGGAAAAATTTTCCCCACTAAGTGCAAAATATGTCGTGGCACTAACACTGACTAACATCAAAAACATTTTTACATAGCTAGGCCTCATGTTAACATCAGGGCATTCTACTGTACCTTGAATCTGAAATGTTCAGTTTGTGTAAGAACCATTCTGGAGCAAACTAACAAAACTTACATTGGCATGTTTTATTTTGCAACTTTTCGAGAATATTTATGGTGTCATTACAGTTATATCTTCAAACATTAACACACAGCAACAAAGTGCTGATTTGCATAACGGTGACAAGTTTATCCATTAACATCCAAGTTTTTTTTTCCTTTTAGTCATACTCAAAGTAACATATCATATTGAACAGAAGATACAATTTGTATAGTATTCACTAGCAACAAAGGCTATTAATTTGAAAAGTATCCATGCACTCTTCAGTTTAAGTAGGATGCCAATCATTAAGGCACAATGTCCTGCCAACTGGGGCAGCATGTTTTTTCTGCAAGCTTCTACTTAAAACTGAAATTGCAGTGTTATAGCACCCACTACAAATCACTAACAGCTTGCATGCAAGATACACTGTTGCAAGTACCGATGTGAGAAACAACAATTCATAGCTTATGATTGAACCGTGCGCCAATAAAAATTTCAACTTCAGAAAACAAGTACGATACACTCCTAAACTTCAACATAATTTTTAGGTGCTCTCTTCATTCTCAGTCTCAGGTAATATTTACCAAAAGGTCAAATACTTTTAGTCCATTCTCTAGTGCAATACTAAAATGGAGTTATGTTTTGCATACAATCTTTTTAAGATTCATGTAGTAGAATTTGAAATGGGTGATAAGGAGACTAGAGGGTCATCCCAGGAAAGCCATGCAAGCACCAATTAAAAGGCCTACGGCTTATCAACAGCTGGAAATCTGTCTAATTTAAATGAATTTTTGTAGGAATGGCTCTTTTTTACAGCTTGATGGTTTTCAAATCAAATAGCCAGCTATGTGACTTTCATGTTACCAGACCTTTAAAGTTTATCCAAAAACCATTATGAGGTGTTAAAACCAATCATGCTTGAAGCAGGTGCTGGCTATGAGGCTCATTTGCATAAAAACCTTGCAGGCATTGGTTAATTCTCTAAGTTTTGCATAAATGAAACAATTGCCTTGCAACTAATGTATACCGTTACTGCATACTTGATTGATTTTGGGTTGTTTTTTTTTCTTAGAGGCCTGAATTAAATCTTCTGTGCAGATATGAAAATAAAAGGGCATAAGAAGTCACCCCAAAGTTATTTTGAAACAACAGCTAAATCTCAGAAATTTTCTTCTTTATATTTCTCTCCTATAGACGAATCCGATTAGCACTTGTTTTTAGTGACTGTAGGCCGCCATTAGTGAGGTCCATCAGCCTAAAAACGTCTTTATTTATTGTTTACATGAATTTCAAATCCTCATATGTAGTGAACTTGGAGAATTTAAGATACAAATTAGTGTACAACCATCCATGATAGAGGTAAGCAAGGAAATAGAAAGATTTAAAGGTGATGGACCCCAGTTATGGCCGACTGAAATCAGACCATCACTTGCTGTCCAAATTTGTGTATCTTTCATGATATTCCAAGACATAAATAAGGTACATTAGGCAGTTACTCCTAGCAAAGTTAATAACTGCAGATAAATATACTGTCACATCAATCCCAAGAACCATTAATGTAAGTAACTGCTCTACTTCGCTAATTCACAAAAAGGTGACTAAATTTTCCATTTGAAAGTAAAACTATATACTTCTAGGGCTAGTAGCAGGAATATGTGATGCATCTTCAATTTAAGAATACTAAATGGAACTTGTAACAGAAAAATTGTGTAGCATTTTTAATGCTTCTATGTATGAATACAATGGGCATTTCAATTGACTTTAACCTCTAATTTCCATCAAAAGCATAAAGATTCTTTAAAGTTTTTTCCTTTTACTGTGTTACAAGTCCTGTCCAAGGTTTTTGCTGTTATCATCTATGGTCTTTGCTACTTGATCTCTGGTGACCCAAGATGACAATCTTGGGAATCCTTGGGAAATTTTGCTTGTTGAACTGGTAACCCCAGATGAACTATCTTTGATTGATAATTCCCATATTGAGATATCATGTTTACAAGCCATTTTATCTTACGAAAGCTACAGTGTTTTCTCTATACATACTGCTGGTTCTTCCAATTAATTACAATTAACACATTTGACTTGCATTAACATGACCAAAATGCACTACAATCCAAGTTTTTCTTAAATAAAGGCCACATTCTTGGCACAAATGTATATTTTGGAATATGATCGTAAAGATTGGTCCCTTCACTTTGATCAATGATGTAAACACAAAAATTAAAACTTCACTTCACATACAGAGGCTCTATCAATATGCCGTTTACCCTGTGTGCCCGGGGATCAATGTTCCCAAGGTTCGATGATCCCTATTTTCGTATGTATCTTGATGACTTGACTGTGATGTTCCTCCCAGAAGTGCTGATGTTCCCAAGATTTGGTAACGTACACTGAACCTTGGGAACAGTGAACCCCAGGAACATTTGATAAAGCCCTATCAATATAGCCTTGGGTAATTAAAACTCAATGCAAGAAACTGTAGTTAAACCAAAGGGGTGTGCAAGATAAGAGTTTTGTGCTTCAGTTCTTTATTTTTCTTAATTTTTATTTATCTATATCTCTTTTTTTCACAAAATCACAAAATTTGGACATTACCTCCAAATGCTATTTATCTTATTGTCTGCATTTATTTGACAATCTTTTACAACAAAAGTACTTTAGCACCTGAAATACAATATTCCTCACAGAAACTATGGAATCCCCAGTGAACAAAATGCATACGTCTGTCTCATAAAGAGTTCATCAGCCACCATCACAAAATCCTCATCTTCAACTTAAGTTATAAATATAATTCAACTGAACTGTCAAGAAAATTGGCACCTCACTGAAACCTGATGCTAAGATTAGCCTTTCAATAGCCTGCATAGTATAATATTTAAAGGGTAAAACCGGGTCAATGCATAAATTCTGGCCTACTTTTTATGCAAAAATAGCAAGGACAATGTCTCATGTGAACTGCTGCAGAGATGTGACTGAAACGATTCTCTTCAAGAATTTTCACCTATTACAGTCACAAGGGGAGGAAGAGTTGACAACTGTCAGTTTGTAAATGGATCAATTCACATGGTCAGTCATGTGACAAGGACATAGAATTGTTCTTGCGATGGAAACAGGTGTTCTTGGGCATACAGTGCAAGTTAATGGCAAATACTAACTACTAAACAAGTACTGCAAATGTGTTGCTGCATAGTAATGTCTGTAATGTCTGATTGAATGACATTTGAAATTGCTTTTTTGGGGGTGTTGTGGTCTGAAGTAGATATATGTTCATAAAATACTTCCAAAATGCTTGTTTGAGGTTAGTTACCTTTGCAGGTCTAAACATGGTGTACTTGCCCATGTGAATCTCTGAAAACAGGATAATGGGATATGTTACAAATAATCAGCTGTGTACCATGAGTGCACAAGCCTTTAACAGACCAATTCTCTCACCCCAATCGACAATTCTTTATAGGGGTTTACCAAAATTCTCAATTGGCTCAGCTCTTTGATTGACAGCTAATTCAAAAAATTCTGAGTACCAAAACTTAAGTTACACTGCTTATACTGAGAGTGTTTTAATTATACACAATGAGCTATTTTATACTCACCCTGACGCAATAAACTGATACTGTGTCTGAGGATGAATTTCAGACAATTGTGGGAGCTAGGGGCTTAAGCAAGAAGGTTAGGAGAATTTGTACTGTTTGGGATGAGAGAATTGAGCCTTTAATTTGAGCTTGATGGTCCAGATTTCAAAACTCCTCTTTTCCTTTGCCAAATGTTTATATAGCATAGAAAAATCACTTAGAGGTATATATTTTCTTTTGCCAAGCTGTTGCTTTCTAATCTTCTCCTTTTTCAAGGTTCTCCACAGGTCCAAATTTTGTCCAGGTGCCTGTCTCTGATCTGGCAGATGACACCAATCTGCATAATTCTGTGGGAGGGATCTAAGGAGTGGGGTCCTTCAAAAAATTTTTGCTCACTTAAGGTGGGTTAGATGGAAAATGGTATAACATGTGGTGTTAAATTGAATTGAGCAATTTAAAATTGACCAAAAGGAAATGAAAACAATATCTTTCTATCCAAGTGGCCAAGGTTTTTGTACCAGTAGTGACATTAAGGCTAGGGGCCAACACACTCTTCAGATTTTGTCCAGGTGGCATACCCAGACAAAACGGCTAGTGAAGAATGCTGTAACCATAACACACACTAGGTCCTGGGTATGATGATACCTGCATACAGATAGGATGAGGTGGTGGATGATGTGTGGGGAGTTGTTTTTCCACCACTATTACCTACAAAAGGCCCAAATAAGACCATTTATTACTCATCCCATGACTGGCAGGTTGTTGGCACCACAAAACCAAGGAAGGCCCCCTCCCTGCAAGGTTGCCTCCATCCTCTATAGGCTGGGGATTGTAGAATATGCCCATGCTGCATTTCTCACATGTCATAAGGGGCAACTAAAGGGGAGGAATTATACCTTGTTTGAACTGTATTTGAAACCAAAGTTATACAATTAAAGTATATTCTCCTGAGGGGAGTATATCCTTCTCCCCCAATCAAAAGAAAAATTTATGATGTGTGACACCATTTTGTCTATTTTATCCACAATCCCATGTTCCTTATTATATTTCACATTGCAAATTGGATTTAATAAACCCTTTGGAAACATTGTACGTCTGATGTAATTGAACTATATGCGGTTTGCTATAGTGTTATTGTCATTGCTACAGAAAAGTCAGTTCATCATTGGTGGTTCACCACGTCAGTTTGAGGGACAACGAAAATTTTGGATCTTTTTTGTTTTTGCTCATCTGCAATATGTCTGCTGATAAAATTATGACTTTAAGAAAAGCAAGGATATATATGAGAGTTCATTTCCAGGTTTTTACCCTTTGCTTGTACTTTTCAATTATTTGTGTTTTAATCCACAATGGTAAAAGACAGATGATATGTTTCACCAAGCAGCATTGGAGAGTAATTCAGTACATTAAATTGCATAATTGCAAATTACCCTGGGGGGATAGAATAGCTTCTTAATGCTCCTTCCTATAAAATTAAAATATCTGTACTAAAAATGACAAAATGATATTCTTTCCTTACAGCATCCCTTAATAAATTAGAAAAATTCTAAAATAGATTTGAAATGTTCTCTTTGTAAAAACTTTGCCTGCAGGCCCATAATGGAGCCAGATTTCCAGGTCAATGGGCTCTTTGAGTGTGCACATGTGTGAAAGTAACAAAACTGCAACATGGAAACCTGTATACATATTTGGATCATTAAGTTACAAAACTCTGTCAACTGCAAGTGTTTTCTTAATTACCTTATTTAGAAAGTAAATATGCACCATTTTAGGACAAACTATACTGAAGAAATATATCTCAGAAAGTTTATCCTTTACTTCATCTCGTCAAGAACTGTTAACAGTACCAATAAGACGCCAATTCAAGCATTTGACAATAGCCCTGAAGATTGTTGTTTGATAGCACTTTATCTCAAATAAACTGAAAAGGGATCTAACCTTCAATGCACTATGAGTAAGTTGATACCTTTTTTGCCAACACTTATTTTGGCCAGCACGTATTGAACCACTAACTGTTGGGTTTCTATTGAATAAGAATGGTAATCAAAGCTGTTGTTCTTTGAAGCAGCTTACAGTGTAATGAACCAGGGGTAGCATTTCCAGCACAAGAATGTATCTAAGGTTATCCAATTGTTTTAACATCTTTGAAGGGGAAGAGGTGTGCTCCCTCCCTCAATCTGGCAATGGCAAAACTTATCAACAAATTTTCATAAATCCTGTCACAGCCCCCCACCTGGTATGCTGACTGACTTCAAATTATAGTCAACAAAGAGTTTTATGAAAAGTTTCAAGAAAAATCTGATCTTCTAGGGATTTCCTAGGTTTTTGACACAGTAAACCAATAAACGGACAATAGATCATAAAAAAGGACCCCATACTGTACTTTTCAATGAGTAAATGGGTGTAGACAAATCCCAACAGCAAGTGATGGTCTAATTTCAGTCGGCCATAACTGGGGTTTATCACCTTTTAATCTTTCAGTTTCCTAGCTTACCATTATCATGGATGGTTGTACACTGAATTGTACCTTGATTCCCTCAATTTCACTTAGTATGAGGATTTGAAATTCATAAAGACAATAAATGAAGACAACTTCAGGCAAATGGATCCCACTAATGGCTGCCTACAGTCACTGAACACAAGCACTGATAGGATTCATCAATAGACACCATGATCTAGCTGCAAACTCTTGATGTAGGCTTGGGCAACAGGAAATGACTATTCAATCATATCATTCTACACATAATTTTCCTTTTAAATTACCATTACCATATAATTATAAGAAAAGTTAAAAAAATTTTTGTAAAATGACAAAGAGAAAAAGCAATGTAAACAGGGTTCGATTTATAATTTTTTTTCTACATGCACTGGTGCATGTAGGTCAAAAAATCTACATGCACAGCAAAATTTCTACATGCACCAAATAATCCGAAAATTAAAAGAAAAGCCTACGAGAAAAACACCTTTGCTATAAGCCTAGGAAGGGTCTAAAAGCACAATTTGCATTTTTCTATTTTGAGTAAAAACCAATGTGCAGATTTTTATTGAACCCTTTTCTTACGTGGCATGTTCCACCAGCCTGTTCCATCAGCAAAACTGAGGCTTGCACGCAAGTGACCTTACTCAAATAAGCCCAGGCTATATACTGTACTTGAGGTCCCAAGCCTAGAGTTTGCATCAACTATCGCCAAATAATCCATTATAAGCTACAGCTAAAATTTTACACAATCTTCAAGTTATTCAACTCTTTTTTAAGGTTGATTATAAGGTTTCGCCAATTTAAGATGCAACTAAAATTCTGACATTGTGGTTTAAAAAGTTCAAGTCTCCGATCATCTAAGTCCTTTCAAATTTCAATGCCTGTGGTACACTACACTAAATGTGAAAAGCTGCAGTCTTAGCAGCAAACAGCATCGTGAAAATTGCACTATTGCAGGATGCCAAAATTATGTTGTTGGCAAAAACATGTGTGAGGCATGTGTAAAATACTTTAAATTTGCCCTTACCAACATTTTCAAAACTTTTACTACACGACTTTTGATGTACCATACTTTTTTCTTTAGAGCTGCTGGCACCAGTGCACACACCATCCTAACGTATTGTCTATATGAATACTTGGAAAGCCTAGCCTGTAACGTTAAAATTCACCTTGAACTTGAAAGCAGCCACATGCAAACTATTCACAGAGTTTACGTTGTACCACCAGTGTCAAGCTCTCACCACAACATAACTACTGTTTCAACTAACTAGACAGTGCATGCAAGAAGCGTTCTTGGGATTTACGTATGGAACGTACACACATTAATACTGTAAGTGCATTACTGCACGAATTTAGTGGTGCATTTGGTGAGCTTGACTATTCTGATTATTCTTTATGTGGGATTACCGCAATCCCGCTGCTAATGCAAACCATGGTAGGAGGCTAGCTAGTAGCAACATTACTTGGAGAAGTGCATGTGCGAAGTGATGATCCTTGACACTGATGTTGCGGTACGAAAGGAGACACGCTCAAATTTTTTTGGTGAAATGTCTGCTTTTCTAACTGACATTATGCAAGAAATAACAATGCAAGAGACAATTGGGACAGCTATATTAGGATTACTTTGTGCTGCAACTTGACTTGTAACATGTATTTGACCATGAAATTTGTGGGCTAGGTCTGAAGTCTACATGCACGAAGTGCATGTAAGCCTCCACAGTTACATGCACATAGGAAATTCTACATGCACCCGTGCATGCGTGCACCCGGGTAAATCGAACCCTGAATGTAAATTTTAATACTGACAGAATCCCTTCTTATTTCAATTTGTTTCTGGCACCACACAAAGCGTGAAAATTGATGCTGCTACCTAAAGAGAATAAAAAGTTTTGAAGACAGCTCCCAACTAAATACCCATCTGGAATGAGTGCCTCATTTACTAGTGAAATAACATCCCACAAAACTCCATAAAATACATTGACGTTTGTTTTCTTTAATTTCTTCATTATTCAATCCTTAATAGTTCTCAAATAGTGTAAGGAAAAAACTTACTTACATGATAAGCAGCTTGCATAATATGCAATCATGAAGCCCATTATATGGCAGTATTTTGGTAATTTAAGACCATCTCAGTTCAGTTGATATAAAGCGGACAACATTTCAAATGAAACCAGTCATGGGAGGCATAAAATGATAATGTAATTACAGAATCCAAATAAAAATGGAATCTGCAAATGCTTCAAATTAACCAAAATAACCCTTTCAGCTGCAATTATTTGTTATTTTAAAATCTGAATAAATACAGAATCCACTGCAGGTTTTTTTCTTTTTTTTTCCCACCACACGTCAGCCAGAAAAACTGTACACAGACTAAACCAGAAACACCAAAAATAATGGGGTTCTTCCTATCAATATGGCGCATCTACACACCAAGTTTGTTTGAAAACTGTCAGACAGTCGTATGTTGAGATATGTCACAAACACACATACACACACACACCAATACACACATACATACACACGCCATCATGAATGCATAGGTTTCTCTTATCATCAAAACCAAAAAATTGAAAGTGGAGTCAATATATGATTTACTTACTACAAAACAAAACTAGATGTTAGAAACAGAATACATATTTGAAGGATTGTTTAGAATATAAACTTTTTAATGTTTGGTACACCACTATTTACATAAATTTTATTGCTCATACAGTTTTAAATAAACAAAGATGGAAAAAAAATAGTTTGCTATCCTTCTCTCAGGACCAAAGTTCCAGGGAATAATAGTTTTATCTTGACCAAGATTAATTTTTTTACATCCATAACTTTGCCAAATGTGACAAGAATTCATCTTCAAAGAACAAAAGAGTAACAATGAAAGAACAAAAGCATTGTTCCTCCCCCTACTCTTCCCCTTTACCCTCTTAAGTTTGATTTGATATACTTAACATGCCAACACCCACACAATACTGGTTATTTTTCACCAGGAAATTGTGGGCCAATCCTCCCCCCTCCCCCACCTTCCTGGTGAATTTGACCAAATACTGGGTGATTCTTCTAGTTTTAGCTAGTTTTTTTGTTTATGTAAATGAGGATTCCTGGGTAAATTAACCAGGGATGGTGTGGGTGTTATACTGGCAATTCTTAAAATCTACTGAAAATTCACCAGACATTTTTTAGAGTGTATGATCTATCAACCTACACAATTTTTGTCAAGGAATTATTAATCGTATTAACCCCAAGATATCATTTTATAGTACCAACATGTATGGTTTGAAACATATCACAGAAAATAAAATGACGGCAGGGAAACCAACTAAGTTTTACAATATTTGTCTGACATTTCAAACTGCACAAGCTTTTGATGACTAATACCCTCAAAGATAGATCAATATGACAAAAAAATATTTGACTGGCATTTAAAATACTAAATAAAATATCAACTTATTGTCTAAATTGGCATCTTCTGCCACAGACCCAATATTTAAATTGAAGTGACCTTTCTGAGAGCCTAGTTAAAATAATTAAGAAGATGGGAAGAAGTGGGCCATAAATTAGAAAATCTTGATTCCTGAGGGTAACCTAATAATGGACTGATGTTTCAAGCTACAAAGTACTGAGATAGAGTAGATAAATTAAAAACGTAAAAAAAGTCCATCACATTTAACAACTGGCACAGCCGCATTTTAGCCCAAAAAGATTGAAATATCCTAACTGGGGGACATTTTAAGCAGGCAGTTGGAATGAAACTCCTCAGTTGCTTTCAGCACTCTCTAGCTGTCAAATCTAGTCAGGACAAGAGCAAGTTCTTCTACTGGTCACAGGACTGGAATATCTGGAGAGGCAGGTTTTTCTCTTTTCCAAACATTTCTTTTTGAGGGGGGGGGGGGCTTTGAATTACAGGGGTGTCTTGATAAGTTACAAAAGTTATCCAGAAAATTTTGGTACCTGAGTCTAAAACTCACAAGATTGTTAAGAGTACAGGTTTGCAAAAGTACTAATGTGATCACGAACATTTCAACGATTTTCCCCAAAGACTTCATATATTTCCCCTCCACCTCCTCGAACAAACCAATTCTATGAGGAAATTGATCCAACTCTTATATTTTGCTTTCTAATACATTTTGCATTCTATGTTCACAAACAAAATTACAAACATGAGGTGGTATGGGTATGAACTTGTCAGTTCATCTGTCTGTAAATTGGCATAAAATTTACAAAATGAACTATGAATACTGTAGTTACCCATACAAAAATGTTCATGCAGAAAAAAATATTTTTAAACCATGATGGGCATGCATTTTTTCTAAAACAATTAGCCAAATCTCAGATTTCTTCACTTTTCACTTTCCAGTATCTTTCATGATATTTCGGGACTTCCACATCAAAGGCCCAATTCTTTCACCGTACCAATTCTCCTAACTTTCTTACCTACGCCCCTCCCACAATTGTCTGAAATTCATCCTCATCCAGACACAATGTCAGTTTATTGCTTCAGGGTGAGTATATAAAAGCCCAATTTATATCAAAACACTCTCAATACAGTCTGTGCTGCGTAATATAAGCTTTGGTACTTTGCACTGTTTCAATTAGCTAACAATCAAAAAGCTGAGCCAATTGAAAATTTTGGAAAATCCCTATAAAAATTGTAGTTTGGGATGAGAGGATTTGCCCTTTAAGTAAACCAATGAGTTACTCCCATAAATTTAAAAAGAAAAATACTGTCACATGACTCTAAAGAGCCAATCATCAAACACTGCAGACTACTTCATTAATCCAAACTGGGGTGACTGCATTTTCCGTTTAAGCTTTTCACAAAAGCTTTGCAACCTCAGACCAGTTGAGTTGAACAGCTTTTTTACACTATAACAGCTCAATATCTGCCTCACTTGATTTTAAACAGATAACCTTGTATGATGAATAAGACTACAGATAATGATTTAAAAACAGAGCCTTAGAGTCACTTGCACCCATATCCCTTGACAGTTCATGAACATAATCTGCTGGGAGAGGAAGGGGAGGAAGACAAGGTCATAACATTTCTAAATTTAGCAAAACAGGTGAGACAACTGTTCACAGCAGGTCACACAGGGAACAAGAGGACAAAAGTTGTGCTAATGTGCATGTTTCTGCATGCAACATCTTATTTAAAATCTCTTATCTCCCTGTTATGACACCCTTTTTTACCCAAGGCAGGAAGCTGAAGGATCCTCATCTTCTCACCAGGAAAATCAATATGAAAATTAATTTTGTTCCTGTGATTAACAATTAAAACAGCCCTAGAGGGAGTAAGGCTCTCTATCCTAGCTGCGTTATTTGAGAGGAATGGATTCAGTTGGCAGCATTATCAGTAGATGACAGTTAATTCAAGTCTTCTCTTTTCTCCACAGGTTTGATCTTACCTCCGGCAAAGCCAGTTGGGAATTTTTGGAAGCAGACATTTGCATCAAGTCAGATTTGCACGATACTTGGATGACTGGTCTGCAAGACAGATTACTTGGTAACAGGATATCATGAATTGTATGTGCTTCATAGAGTGCAGATTCATGCTAAGCCATGAATTTAGAAACTGAAAGGAATGAGTAAAAGCTTCTGAACTACTCCTAGTTTCATGAGCTAGTTTATTTGAGAATTGAGGTATTTCACTTACAATAAAAAGAGCAGAACCATGTGGATGAGTCTGCATGCTTCCCCACTGGACACCCTCCCAAGTGGAGGAAACATACTGTTTCTCCATCAAATCAATGAAAAAATTGTAAATTGTGGCTGGCTACTTAAAAAGAATAGTCCATATTCAGTAGAAATACTACAATGCACTAAAGCCTGATAAAATTATTTGAGCACATAGATCTTTCTCTCATCCTTGGCTTTCTCAAGAAAAGTAACTTTGATAGATTGTTTTGACAGGACACCCATACATTTGCTTTTGTCTTGAAATTTAAGTGTAATTTTAATTAACCCATCATTACTTTTTAGTCTAGTTAATTTTAACCCATTGTTCCATTTTCTCTCCTGGGTGACACTATTTAACACATATATGTTGGTGTCTTTAAACCCCATCCAACTAATGTAAATTTGAAAAGATACCACTATTGGAGAAACAGTTCTAGGGATAACCCATTAAGCACAAACAGAGCTTACAGCCTTATATTCCGACATGCCTAAATTCAGACACCCCTATATTCCAACAAATCCATTACATTCCAACATAGGTTTGTTCCGACACACCGATGTTCTGACAACTCGATCGTAAATGAATATAAAGATTGTTGGAAAACAGGGGTGTTGGTACATTGGGGTGTTGAAATATACAGCAGTCACCAAGAAGACTTCATTTTCCCCAAAGGCAGATATCTCCCTAACTGGTAACAGAAACAGTAGCCACAGAAATGTGGCAACAGTTTTCTCTTTACCTGTGAGAACATAGGACAGTCATTCAAACCAAACTTGCTTAAGCCTATTTGTGAAAAACCTAAGGATCCCTTGCATTCTTATAAAGTAAGCCTAAGTCAGATACCCAATCAGTCATAGTTGTATTTGAATCTAAAATGAGCAAAACGGGTACATGTCTCATGTCTGTAAAGAATTTATTGCAGGTTTATGAAACTATCCCAGGACCATCCCTCTCCATCTCCCCTCATTAAACATGAGGAATTTCTTACCCTATTAGATATTTCACCCCAGTCCCCACCAAAACCGAGGTTTGGTGGGGAAATCAAATTTACCCGACTTCTTGCTTAACTCATTCAAGCACCCTCCAAGAGACCACAAGTTTGAAAAGAGACAGCTAGCAGAAGATGTAAACAAGGCAGTATAATATAGACCAGATGTGCCACTGATTGAGAGGTGTGAAAGGCAAGCATTAGGGCAGCTTCTTATGCAGATTTTGTGACCTTAGTCCACCGAAGTAAAAACAGTAAAAAGGTGTGGACAGAGTTTTTATTGGCAGGGAAATTCAACGTGAATGACAGTATCCTGTCACACGGACAACTTACTTTTCCCACAATTTTCCTAGTTGGTCTCTGAATTCAGGTTTAATTAGCCGACCATCTCAGAAAATTTATCCTTTACTTAATCTTGTCAAAGAACTGTTATCAACACCAATTAATTGTCTATTCAAGCATTTGACGATACAGCCCTGAAGACTGATACTTAATAGCAGTTTATCTCAGATGAAACTAAAAGGGATCTAATCCGCCAATGCCCCATGAGTAATTTGATCTCACTTTGGCCAGCACTTATTTTGGCCAGCACCTATTTGAACCCCTAACTGTTGGGATTCTATTGAACAAAATTGCAAATCAAAGCAGTTGTTCATTGAACCAGCTGATGGGTGTAATGAACCAGTGGTCGGGTACTATAACTGGGAACTGCAGTTTTTCCCAAAAAATTGCTGTAGTCATGACAGATATCCTTAAAGGTTAATATTTCACCATGCACAACCAAGTTATGAGAACAGGTGCACAGGTTCACAAATATTTGCAACCCCACCCAAGCCTACTATCTATAGAGGGTCTTTCCTGAACATCAACTCCTGCCTGACCAATGGCAATACCAATAAAAATTTCTATGCCTCTCACATTTAGAGGACAGTCATTTATCTAACCTGCAGTATAGGCAGTTGGGCAACGGGAAACACATGAGTGACTTGGCAATAACTGCCGGTTAGATAAGTGACTCTGCCCTTACCACATACGCTCTTCTTCTCTCAAGACAACAACCTTTATAATTTACCATCAAAAGGTGCTGACAGAACAAAATATGAAATCATTTAAAAAATCTTCATTCTGCAGCTTCATGTATCATGTTTGGATTATTTTCCCATTACATAGCTTTCTTCGAAGGTTGTAATATTCAACCTGTCATTTGGCATCAATCATTCGCCAAAAAGTATCATCAGCTCAAAATGGCTAAAGAAGATGTTTTTTTTCTCTTTTTAAGCTTTTTTGAAGCAGCAGTGAACTGGAAGGCAAGCAAAATTAAAGGGCAGGTGTAGTCCTCTCAATCTGAATTAGAATATATCCAGATATTGTTTTTGTGTATGGATTTATATTCTTGTGGCAAATTGTCCTCATCAAATTGGTACCATCTTTCAGAACAAGTCCTTGGGGGATTTCCCTTGGGGGGATATTTATACCCAGAGACATGGAAATACATAGCTGTAAGGGAAGCAAGAGGAGACAAGGAGACTTTCGAAAACTAAGTCAGGCTAGAAAAGAAGATTGGAGAGGCTGTTTTTATATTCCCTTTAAAGACATTAGAAGGTAGCAGTCACATGAACACTGCTAGGCTCTTGATTGCTAAATGGTCCAAGCACTGCTTTTTAAAACATTTTGTGATTCAGGCAGAAAGAGCAGGTGGATGTAGACTAAATACTCCTGCTTACTAGACAGCACTTGAAAATTTCCTTGAGCTAATGGCAGAGATGATGGAACATATGTCAAACATTTCACAAGAAAGATATCTGCATCTTATACTGTTTTTGTCAAAACGATTGAGGGAGAAAGAGGGGTAGGTGCCAGTAGATGACGATCCATTTTTGGTCGCAAAAATCAGATGATAACATGATATTCTGAGGTATCGACGAGTGGCTATAGATAGGAAGTGAGTTCTTTCAGAGTCCTTGCTGGCCTACACATAAGAGCATAGCAGTTCAATGACCAACTGTGAAAGTATCAGAATCATAAAAGATAAGACAAACTAGAAAGCCAACAGGCTTAGTGATTCCTTGCCGTATGATATATCATAGCAAACATGGAAAAAAACGTGACATGCATGAGATCCCATACAATTATCCTACTTAATTGAGATATAATACTAGTAGGGTCAAAACTTTTTGACCTCATGTGACCCAAAATGACCTTTTGACATCTTAAAAACAATAGTGATCACCTTACCAACACGTCCATCAACATGAGCAATTCAAAATTAAGCTTAGTACAGAATGAGTATGGAAGTACTACCACCATGGTATGAGATCCCTCACAGTTATCCCCCTAAAAATATTATGTCTACAAAGTTTGATCTTACTGTCACCTCAAACCTTTGATCTCCACACACAAGAGGAATTTCTCACACAGCTTTAATATTCCAGAAAACTGTCTCATTACTTGATAAAGCGGTATTTTGAAACCATTTTTATCAAAAGTTTGGTCAATGGGGACAGCTCTCCATTCTGAAGTCTCTATGTTCCGATGCCTCTATGTTTCGAAAAGTCTGCATTGAGGTTAGTGTTTAAACAAGCCCTCATCGACACACTCTCCTACAAGCATTAGATCAAATACTGTGTTTTCACATACCCCGCGCTCGAGGTAACACTGTATTACCTCACGCTCGAGTAACATGGGAACGCGGGTTAACGCGGGGTCGGTGTTTAAATTTCAATCCACCTCAAATCGCAAGGTTAAGCAGTTTTAAACATCGTGTTTGTTTTAATCAAGCAAGGTCACAGGTATTTATAGCACTGATGACAGGTATTTTCTTACATTTTGCTGTAATCGGTGTGTGAAATATTTGGTCTCGTTACTATGGTAACACTATCCAATCAACCAAACACTGGGTACGTGAGAACACAGACTGGAAAACACGGGGTTAGCCTGTGGTTTTGTCTGATTGTAAACACGAGTTAACACTGGGTGTTGGGGGGTATGTGAGACCAAGCCTAAAGAGACATCTGAACAGAGATGTGTAACCTTGGCTATTACTGAAAGCAATTTTTGCTTTATGGGGGAAATGCCCCACCCATTGTCTATGGTATCCTTTGCAAATTAACAAAAGCAGATATCACTATTAATCCATAATTTAACAAGACTTTTAATTCGCCTTTTGTCTACTTATACTGTAGGTACAGCATAACATACAGTACAAGTTTTCCTTGTTTGATACACAGTGTACAACATTATGCTTGCTCTTATTACCTGAACTACTTTTAAATGACAGCAGCAATGCAAAATAAAATCTTAATACTTTTGAAAAGTGTCATAAAGGGTAATCTTGAAGCAATGGTTCTATGCATTAAGCTTTATGGTACACTTTTTCTTTTTTTTTTGGGGGGGGGGGATAGTGACATGGATAAAAATGAAATGTGAGACAATTCCGACTCGATGATGATATTTGACATAGCTACATAATCCTTCGCAGAGGGGTTACTTTTTTGGTGCAGTTATCCAGATATAAGCAGAGATGAGGCAAGTAGTATGCTGATACATTTTATGCTATCAAAAATTTAAAACAAATTCTAGAATGAAACTAAGTGACAAATAATCACTGTAGAGCATATTGAAACTGTAAAGCTGAAACACCAATCTAGACAGACACCAATGTTTAAAGTTTGTTCAACAAAATTCCTTATACAAACACACTATTTGTTCAATTCCACCAGCTTCTATGTAAAGGACACTAATTTCTGAAGGGTGTCAATCTACAGTATTTCAAAGATGACTTTCAGTTAAGAAACTTGATCAGTGTACATGAACTTCTCCATCTCCAGACAATGGCTAGGCAAACAACTTTTATTTGTGGTCAGATGAGACAAGATAATGTGGACAGTTATTTTATGCTTGATTTAGCAGAGGTGTGACTTTCATGGAAGCCTGACATTTTGACCACAAAAAGGGTACTGAATGCCTGCAGGGAATGGCAGGAAATAGTAGTATATACAAACAATGGGCTGTCATGGTTATGTACTGAGATAAAAATAAGCTTTCTTCAGAGGGTTTATAAGAGTCAATTAACACCACTTATACAGTAAAAAGCTTAAGTCAATTGAGCTGTATGTTTGTATGAGGTAATCCTTCAGGACACTGTGGGGATAACTGGCAGTCAACTGTGAAAAATTGGGCGAGATAACTGTGACCAAATGGCAAAGAATGGGTCAGTCACAATTTGATTCACTCTATTAGGCAATGACAGTTCATGTGCGCTGAAGGGTATTTGATACCAAATGATCAGTGTAAATTAGGTTCTTTTTTGTAAAACTAACTAACTGTGGTATATCTAATTAATCAATTCCCACTTCCAATTAATGCATGCTTGCATGCACATGTCCTCATGAGGACAGTAGGCACAAGGTTTGTCAAATATTAGCACTTTTTGCCACTAAATTTAATGTTTTCTTCAGGTTTTCTTTAAGGTTATTGAAAAAGCAATGTAGGCATGTTATAAAAGAGATTCTTGTGCCTCACACAGAGTACTCTCTGTTCAAAGTTTATACTTTTGAAGTTCCATATCAGTCATCTACTTAGTGTGCACAGAAGCATCTTCTAATATTTTCAGACTATGTCCCTAAATGACCCTTATATACAGACTGTTTAAACTCACATGTTCCACATCAGTTTCATGAAAATCTATTTACTTGTGGCTGCAAAATCAGCATACCCATGAGCATTGAAGCATGTATGCCAGCCTGATGAACAGATTTTGCCTTTTAAGATTTTATATTTTGCTCTGCCCACTTTTTCATGTATTAATACTTGGAACTTAATGTAATAACAGGGCACAATTTCATGCCAGAATCAACATACTGTACAGTAACTACCATGTGATGTGCCTTTTTGTGCACCTTAGACCTTCTTCCTATGAGTTTGCTTCAGTACTTTACAAATGCATTTTCAAAATTACCTCACTAAAGAATTTACATAGTGAAGTTAATAAACTGTTCCAAAAAAATTATATACCCTATGCCTTTTACATTACACATGCCAAATTATTCTTACCCTTTCACCCTAACCACTCATGGATATTAACTTCAACAGTTATATACTCTTTTGAGATATAGTGTTTGCAAGGTTTAGATGTTTTGAACTCTGATGACCCCAAATGACCTTTGACATCCAATAAAAACAATAGGGGTCATCTTCTCAGTATGGACAATCCACTTAGTAAATATGAGATTCCTGGCAGTTACCTTTCTTGACTTATGGTGTTTACAAGTTTTTGAGCTTTTCATCTCTGATGACCCCAAATGACCTTTGACCTCCACCAAAAATAAATGTGATCATCTACTTAATATGGGCAATCCACCTGCTATGTATGAGATCCCTCACTTTTACCCTTCTTGAGATACAGTTTTTACAAGGTTTTGACCTTTTTCCCTCTGGTGACCCCAAATGACCTTTGACCTCCATCAAAAACAATAGGGACCATCTACTCAATATGGACAATCAGCAAGGTAAGTATGAGATTGCTCACTTTTTTCCTTCTGGAGATATCGTGTTTACAAACAATTTCCAAGGTATTTACATTTTGACCTCTGGTGACCCCAAATGACATTTGACCTCTACCAAAAAAAATAGGGACCATCTACTCAATGTGGACAATCTACATGCCAAGTTTGAGATCCCTGGGGGTTACCGTTCTTGAGATATCGTGTTTACAAGCAGGCGTCACACACACACATACACACACACACACACACACACACACATATACACACACACGACATCACCATCGCATAGATTCCTTGCCTGCCTTCGGCAAGGAATCAAAAAGGGGATGGTAAGAAAGGTGCCTGAATGTCTTTTGGGTGGTCATAAATGTTGTACTAAGACTTTTTGACATGATAGTTGTGCTGAGAGTCAGTGAACTCAGTTTAGGAGATCTCACAGGTTCTTTACTATCTTGGTAGGTGAGTATAAAAACATGCATGAAGGGGAAAAAGCAGTCACCCCAAACTTTATTTTGAAACAACAGCCAGATCCCACAATTTTCTTCTTATTTTGCTTACAAGTGAGTATCATTCTCGAAAGTTCATGATTTCCACATTGCATATTCAAAGTAAACCACAAAGTTACTCATCCTAAATTTCTTAGGGAGCAAAAATACTGTCACATGACTTTCAAGAGTCATTCATGAAATAGGTCACTAGACTAAATCCTTATTGGGACTGAACTTTCAATTTAAGGAAAGCCACCCTTCAGTAGTAATTATTTCAGTATATATGTCCACCATACAAAGTAGATGGCAGACACTGGCACAGGTCAGAGAAAGCTACAAATATAAATGGAAGGGGTGGGGGGGATTAAAGCAACCAGGTCAAAAAGTAGTGAAATGGTTCGAATCGGCTAGTGACAAAAAATTAACATGAACTTTTCCTCTGATGAGCTGTTTCCTGGAATGACATTGCAGTCCTCAAACTAACTTTTACCCATTTCAGTACCAGAAGGATACCTTAGCCAACTACCCCCTCCCAGTCACCCTTAAAGGGCCAAACCTCTCACCCCAACTTCAATTTTGGTATGGGGATACCAAAATTCTCAATTGGCTCAGCTCATTGATTGACACCTAATTCAAACAATGCAGAGTAACAAAGCTTATATTACACAGCATGAACGGTACTGAGAGTATTTTGATTATATAAATTGAGTTTTCCTATACACACCTTGAAGCAATAAACTGAGATTGTATCTGGATGAGGATGAATTTTAGAAAATTGTGGGAGGGGCTTCAGTAAGAAGGTTAGGAGAATTGGTACTGTTTGGAGTGAGAGAACTGGGTCTTTAAACCTCCTGCTTCATATTCAGGTAAATACAAATACCAATGTTGTGGAGAAACTATCATATACACTATATTAAATAGCAAAGAATACAGATTTTGGCAGATTACTATTAGAAACAATTGTTCCCTAACAGGAGAATGAAGAGACAGGTATTTAACCAGAGAAGTCATTTAACCATGTCCCCCATAATGATGCCATTTTTTTTTTCTCTTTAATTCCTAACAATTGACATAAAATATCTTAACACATATATTACTTTGAAAGGTGTCATATGTGACACCAGATTGCAAAATGGGTACCCAGTTTTTCAAAAATTTTTGTGGTAGAGCACCCCTTCCCAGTGCTGTAGTCAAGTCCGGAGAGTCCCAGTAACAAGTATGGCAATTTTCAACTTTCAAGTACTTGAGTCCGGACTTGAACATGAGTCCCTGTACTTTCTCAATGGGGAAAAAAGTCAACCCCCTGGCCGAGTCCTTCAAATTCTGAAATCACGAGTGGGAACTCAACTACAGCATTGCCCCTTTCACCCCTCTCACAGGCTAGCAATCACACAACATATTGCATGACCCCTCCCCTTCTTACTGCATTCCCCCTCTTCCCCTCTCCCTCCCTCACTGCAAGTAGGATTTGAACCCATACACATGTAAATCAAATTGGTGCACAGCAGCTGGAACAGACCATACTTCTATGCCACTCAACAACCCACAAGTTTAGACAAGGTCTTACACCTTAAATATTTCACAAAAACCAATGAATTATTGTATGGTAAAATATTAATCCAGTCTTCCAATTTTTTCTCCTTTTACCTCTATATTTTTTTCAGTATTTTTCAGAAAATTTATACCATTTTAGGTTCTCTCCCTGCACATATTTCACCCAGCAGACTGTCCCCCCCCCATTCAATTATATTAATTCACACTTTAAACCATTCTCCTGTCGTCTTGGTTAAATAGCTTTCTGCTCATTGAGATACCTAGAAGTGACTAAAAACCCCAGCTTTCCAGCTAATAAACACACTGCTCAACTTACAGCCAAATGCCCCATTACAAAAATGTGATCGGAACCTATTAAATGCCAATTAAACTACATATAACGCATTGCCATGCCAACGTAACTCACCCCTCGTCACAAGGATAGAAGTCTTTATCCGCTTTTGTAAATGATTTTTTTAAACAGTGGTTTCCAATAAGCATCCAAATTATGCAAATTTTACAGAAGTATTCCAAACGTACTAATCCAAGGATCCGTTGACAGAACTGACAAACGAAATGAAATATACAAAGTCATTTGACTAAATCTGAAGCAAGAGTGATGATTTTGCACATTCATGCAGAAACACGTGCTCTCACCAAAAAGCAAATATTACGCAGAGCGATAACGTGAGCGAGACATACCATTGAGATTAACCCTTAGCCAAAAACTCCAGCCTGGAAGAATACACAACGGAAGAGTCCCTTGGAATCCTTTGCACGTATGAGTGAGATATTGGTACAATGAGAAGTCACCCTTTTCACTTGATAATTGGACGAATCAATAATGTTTTGCAGGGCTCCCTCGCAGACCAAAGTAATTTTGGTGCAATATAGACTGGGAGATGAGTAAATTGATTGCCATCTCAGTGGCTGCCACTGAGTGAAACGAATTACACAGCGATGCAATCCAAAAGACTGTCTGATTTGTATACATCCTAACATTAATTTTGTCACAGAAATAAATGGGTTTTTGACACAATTCCTGATAAATGCAACATTGCTGATATGAAGCATGCACAACTCTAATTTTGTTGACAAGCTTTCAAAGGCAAAATGTGATTATTCCATCATAAAAAAATCACTCTGTATCAGAAAAAATTTAATATGTTTTCATCTTGTTTATAACTGCATCATTTCTATGAGAAAAAATTTGCTATTGATCTTCAGCAGTAGATTTCAAGTTTGAAGACTGCATGAAAGTTTACAACTGATATTAATGTGGCACTCTGTTGTCCGAGAAAGGGGGAAGGGGATGTGAAAGGCATGTTATAAGAAAAGAAAGAAAACAGAATGGTGCATGCCGTGATAGGTATATATACCAAGACATAAAATAATTGATGAGGGTATATATATCCTCACCCGTAACTTTGTACATGGTATTCCTTGAAATGATCCAACTTTGTGATGACCACAATTTCAAAACAAATAGAGTCCATCAGTTTCTGGTGTGCATATTTCTTTGGGGGGGGGGGGGGGGGGGAGTGTGGGATGGAGCTTACTGAATATGCATATGGTGGAAGGTATCCTGAGATGCAACAAATCTATAGGGTACATATCCTCAACCTTCACAAATTTGCTCATGAATATCATTCCTTGTGGTGAGCTGACTTTGCGATGGCCACAATTTTCAAAAGGGCAAACAGCTGTTTTAGTTGTACATATTTGTGTGTGTGTGAGGGTGTGTGTGTGCGTGTGTGTGTGTGTGTGCGTGTGGGTGGGTGGGGGGGGTAAGCATGGAGATTAATGAATATGCATATGGTGGTATAGTGAGGCACAGCAAATTAATGAGGGTAATCATGTACAATTTCTTTTTTGAGGGGGGGGGGAGGTGAGGATGAAGCGTATGCATGTGAAGTCTAGCTTTCCACTCTGGAAAATATTCCTTTAACTGGATATTTGCCAAACAAATGCAAATTATGCCACCAAGTTGACATCTTCAAAGGAACTGTTCACAATTTTAATGGCCCTGAATAGTAAGTCCCTCCCCCACCACCTGCATCAATCAGTCTAGATAATACTCTTCCAGCCACCTTATAATGATTAAACTCCAGAATATTCCACCAAAAAAAAAAATTCCACCCTAGATTATCAGCAGCAACCCATATCACCGGATCAACACCATTACAAAATTTGGTATAATACTCCAGTTTACATGGCAATGCTGGTCTTGCTATGCCTGAGAATCATGTGGGTAGAATTTATATTGGGAGTAGTTTCCCAGAAAACTGTCCGGGAGTGGGGGTCAGATTGTCCAACTTTCTAGGGTGGAGGATAGGAAGAAAGCAAGTTGTCAGGGAACATTACAGTTGAGTCATACAGCTTAAACTGAGCTAAGTCTTGTCAACCTCAGGGTATTGAACTTGTGAAAAATGTTAAATAGGCCTATGTATTTTTCACCCTACTTTTCCATATTCATGTCCACCAGCCTCTAGATTAACCAAGTCAAATTTAAAGTGTTCTTTCCTTGATTACATTTACAAAAAAAACTCTAACAGTTGAAACAGTTGTCTCAACTGACTGATACAGTAGAGGACAGTGGCCCTAACATGTTGCCTGATATTAATACTAGACAAAGGTGAGCCAATATGTATGCAAATGCATACAGTAGCTTTCCACATTGGTCACATAATGACCACACTGTGAACAAATTTTGTTGCCAGCACGATGCCAGTGGCTAGAAAGGATTTGGTTAAAATCAATCAAAGTATATGAATTTCAGTTTAACCAGCAAGTGAGATGGTCAATATTGTCACATACTGTAATAAAAAGGGCAATAACCTGGCATGATGCCTTTATGTTACTATAATTGCACATCTGTATGGCATGCTTCATTTCAGATGAAATGTTTGTGAAGCTACATGTTGTTACAGCTGGGCTTTAAATAATTCTTAAAGAGCTATGCACAATAACATCGCTTGAAGCTTTGCTTGATAACATTTATATTTAAAGGGCAAGGGCAGCAGCCCCAAACTTATTTTGAAACAACAGCTAAATCTCACAATTTTCTTTTTACTTCTCTTCTGCCAGGTGGTTATTTTATGACTAGAACATTACATGTATGAAGGGTATTACCAAACAACTTTACTCCTAAAAAGTTTCAGAATAGAGAAAAAAAAATATTGTCAAATTTAGAATTGAAAAGCAATTCAAGAAACAAGATAGTATAGTTCACTAATTTTAGTTAGTACCTGCATACTCCCTTTAAGAATCAACTCGAAACTCCACTGAGTAAAGGGACAAGATCACATTCCAGTATTTAATTGTTCCTACTTTCTTATTAAAACTTAAGAAAACCACTTGTTTTTTGTTTTTTTTTTTGGGGGGGGGGTGTTTTTTTAAGGTCAATGAATTCTCCCAATGAACTTGTTATTAGGAATTTCCATTTCTATTTTAGCTGTTTCTGATTTGGAAGCTATTTTTGTTTAAAAATGGGATTTTACATTTTCCAGAAGGCTATCTTCATAGTTATAAATAATGTTATCACTCTTTTCTTAAACAAGGTAAAGACAAATATAGCTTACATGATTACATCATTGTTACAGAATTACAGATAGCTCACTTCATTTTAATAAATAGCTTACATCAGTAATATAAATTGCTTACATCATTATTAAAACTATATCCCAATTTATCTTTGGCACAAAATTGGCTTTTCTTACATTTTTACAAGAAATGATAAGAGCATAATGCCAAAATAAAATATTTCTTACTCAATAGATTCTTAACACCTTCTTTCCTGTAATTATAGGATAAAATTCACTTTAACATCTTGGAAGAATTTGTTTTTGAAATAAAATGATACTTCCATTGTTTTTGTCAACGGTAACGCACACTGCTAAGTTTCACAATTTGTAATTGCTAGTCAAAAAAACGTGGATGACTTTTACTTACCAGGAAATGCAGTTACCCAGTGGTTTCACCAAGAAGAGGGGGACCAGGGGGGCATGTGCTCCCCCATTTTCCCCTTCCCCCGACTGAAATTTGATATTTTCAAAAGACATAATGGTGTGTCTTTTGTAGTCAGAGTGTAACCACAAATTTTTTTTAAGATTTGATTCTTCTTCTGAAAAAAAAAAGCAGTAATTTTCATTTTTTTTCAAAATGAAGATATTGCAAAAACTCTCCCTGGGAAATAACATTTCCAGCTGTCTGAGGGTTGCATTTTTGCAAAATTTCTGACCCTTCCAACTACACCAACTGAAGGTGACACACAGCTCAGGCAACTGTTCGGACAGGATTAGGCCTACATCTTTACCTAAGAGGACCACATTTAACTGCTTGCTTATCGACTGCTCCTTTGCTTTCTCTTTCTAGTTCTGCTTCCCTTCTTCAAAATGGCAGAAGGATCCCCTCTTGGCTGTACTTTCACTTTAAAGTTTTATCATCAATAAAATCTTACTTGAGGTTGCCCTGGAAATAAATTTTAGACCACTGTAAAGACAATATAATTACCCTTAAATTACAATCTTAATATCTCACAAATACCTTAAAACCCAGGAGCTTTCGGGCTTCTCCCCCTGGACCCCCCCCCAAGACTCAGTTGGTGATACTGGCCACACCCCCAGGACTACATCCAACGCAACGTCTTGTCGCTTGGTGTCGTAGTTGTAGTGGCAGTGTGTATTCAGCTTTAAATATTCAGCAACTAAAATCATTTCAGCTACACTGCAGCTGACATTCATTTTATATATGGTTTTATCAAAAAATGGGGTATGGGTCAAGTGTTAGCTATTTCAAAGGCCATATATCAGCTCCCCTTCTATCTGACTCAACACACAGCATCACTTTGTACTGCTTTAAAGGGTTTCATTATCACCATTCTCAAATCAAAATGCTCTTGGAAAAGAAGTGTGTTCTTTTTAGGGTGCGTACATTTTATGATGAAATTCCATAACTTTTTCCTGACTTTAAAGGACCTTGACCGATATTTTAGGACCTTTCAAAAGGTTCATATCCCATATCTCCCATCTTTTATCAATAAAAACAACGTATCTGGACAAAAGGAAAATCAGAACAATATTAAAGTCCAATCCCTGAAATTCCCAATCTCCTTTGTCTTATTTGCCCATCTGGAAGTCTACAATAATGCTTCCAAACGTGAAGATGGCAAATAGGAAAGGAATTGGAGCGGGTATAGGCATAGCGCCCCATTTGGTAGCACACTGGGGTCCAAAGTTTGCCAAGGCGTTAATTGTAGGCAATTTAGGGAATGCAGATGTACACAGGAGGTAAGTATTGGAGCTCTTAGACTCCTAAACCAGGTAAGTTTTGTGGAGTATGTAATTGGTCAGGTTCCGGAAATCCTGGCAGGTCAGGAAAAACTAAAATTTTTATTTCCAGGCCTGGAAAATCAGGGAAAATGAGAAATTTCAAAAGGTCTCAAAAACAAATCAGGGATTTTTCCCGAATACAATTATTCCTCATAAGTTTTCAGTTTTTCTCTTTCAATTCTTTGGGCTTAATTTCTCATTTTTGGTTATTCATTTCAATAAATTAATATATTGAGCTGAGAAAATGATGCACCACTCATGGTTTTTCTGGAATCCTGATCCATTAAAACAACGAAAACAAAATATTTCAAAATGATAGAGAATGTCCTACTGTTCATCACACCAAGATGAATCTGTCTCCACCCTAGATAAAGTTTGAGTGGATGAGTATGACTGACTTAGATTCCAAAATCCAATTAATTTAGCAATGAAAAGCTCACACACTGCATGGCATTGCCATCATAAATCAACCCATCACTGGGTACAGTCTTACTCATCCATCGGATCCAAGTAACGAGGCAGGGACTCACTCTTGTCCTTGCTCATGAGATTGTTTTGTGTCAAAATTATGAACAAGACATGCTCTCAAGGTTTTGTGAATTGCAAACATAAATTATTCACAAGCTCTCATGACAAGTTTGTTGTAGGAAAGACAAGAAACATATTAGAGTGATTGCTTTAAACATGCTTATATCCATACAAATATGTTCTACAAAGTCCCATCCAGAAGTCTCATAAAGAAAGTCACCTTTTTATATTGCAAACTACAAAGAAATCCAAAGGAGTTCATTTTTTGACAACTCAAGTGCAGCTGCAAATCTAATCATACTACTGGGCAAAAAGAGAAGTTCTTGTACAGGAGGTACTTGACTGACTGTGCTACAGAAGTAACATTTCATACCCTGCAATCCTGTTGGGTCAGTGAGTAAGTTAGTTTTAAGGCCTAATTTCCAACCTATTGGTTCAAGTCGAGCCGGCCACAGCCTTTTTTCCAGTTGTGGCTCACTGGCTTGTTTTCCCTACTCCACTGCTTATACAGAGCATCACGCACAATGGCAGCAGGTTACATTTTTAGAGTCTTTGGTATGACCCGACTTTGGAATTGAACCTGGGCCTTCCATGTGAGAGGTGGATGCTCTACCGTTAGACCAAACAAGCAATCCTGTTGGGTTAGCAGGATGAACCATGTTACCCCAAATACCTGTTGGCTAAGAGGGATAAATCAAGTTGTAACCACAAACCTTCTAGGTAAGTAGGGTGCATCATGTTACCTTATAAAACTTTTGGATAATCCTTGGGTAATGCACATCCTGTTATACCACAAACCTATCCAACGAGAATGGTACATGATGTCACCCCAAAAGCCTACTGTCTAAGCGGGGTGAATCATGTTACCCCAGAAAACTTAAGTATGATACATCATGCTACCCCACAACCTATTGGGCAAGTGCGATACATCATGTCACTGCATAAACATACTGGCCATGTGAAGCACATCATGTTAACTCACAAAATTGGGTGCATTATGACCCCATTGCATAAGTACTTGCATGAGCTCTATCAACAGCATCGCTCAAGTGCATTTGTCGGTAAAAACAATGTTTTCATGACCACTGCTCCAATTTAATGAGCCTGTAAAGGGACATGCAGGAAAAGAATTATTTTGTATATTTAGAATATTATTTCTTATATTCGAAATAATTATTCCATATATTCAAAAAAATTATTCTGTACATTCAAGATAATTATTTCAAAATAACTATTTCAAATATACGAAATAATTTTTTTTTCCTTGCATGTCCCTTTACAGGCTCTATACCAACTCTACTGTGACACCTACCAACAAAACACATTATGTGAAGTATGTTGTTCACCATTTCTTAGCATAGGCAGAAATCCCTGGTTCACAGGGGGACATATATTTACCCCACTCTTAGAGCAGCTCCAAAGAGTTTCACTTTTTACACATTGAAACTCCCCTCAAGGGTTATTTAATTACTCTCCCTACCTCCTCTTCAATTCTCCCATTATTTTCCATACATCCTCTTCCATTAATCTTTTTGGGTAGTCTATGCATTATTTAAAGTAAAAGTAAATTAATGTTTGAAAAAAGCTTGATAAAAATCTTAATTCGGAATTTGTAATATTTCAAAGGGAAGGAATTAACCCTCTACCGTTGTGTTCCAATTGGGGCATATTTGCGCTTGATAAAAATCTTAATTCGGAATTTGTAATAATTCAAAGGGAAGGAATTAACCCTCTACCGTTGTGTTCCAATTGGGGCATATTTGCGCGCCTCAGAAGTGGGCAGAAAAGCGGACGTGGCACGCCCCGCATCAGCTTCTGTAGGCTATTGACCCGTGACCTTAAACTATTGTCTCTCTTCTTCTTGTGGCCGAATTTTTGGGTAGCTTCTTGAAGTTTCCAGCTCCGCGAGAAACAGTAAAGATAGGTGACAGACGCGCTCTCCATATGGGTCCAAAAGGACCCAAACAACAGTAAAGGGTTAAAACCTGATAAGGGAGATTGTAAGGCCTAAAAGTTTAAGAAAAGAAAAAAGCAGCACTTGCTGGAGTTGTAGCCAATCCTGCACACCTCATTTTGACCCCCCCTCCCCGACACCCAATACCGCCACTATTTACCAACCCCTCCTGGAAGGTTCAGATACCTCAATGACTAGTAAATATCTTCACACGGACATTCAACTTCTGTCTGCCCACTTTTGCAAGTTTTACTTAATCAGCACCCTCTACATTTGCTTTTGTAAATACCAAGCTCAGGGTAAACATAAAGTTAAGCCAGAAAATTTATCAGGCATTAAATGTACTTATGCCTGCTTGTATTTAAGCATGTCATGTGATTCTGTTTATAAATATTCCATTGATCATTGCCATGAATTCAAGAACAAATGCTCACATAGTTACAAAAAATCTTGTTCCCAGCAAAACAGGTATCAGGCAAATCAAACTTTCCTGGCTTTTCCAACATTTAAGTAGTTGAATAGAACCCGAGCAGTTTTTAATAGTGTTCTGCATCTACTGAGAATATCACCGTCCCTGTGTATTAACCAATCCTTCCTCATTACCCAGAGCCATTAAACTTATTTCCTTAGTCATGCCGCTGATAATATTAAACTTTAAGAGATTTTTACGATATTAATAATTTTTTTAACTATAAACTAGAACTACTTCGTATCATTGTCGGAAACACTTAGCAAACCTCTTCCTCATATTTGGTTTAATGAATTTAAAATGCCATAAAGGTAGAGATGTAATCAATCACACCAAAACAGAAGAAAAAATCAAGAGGAAAAAAAATTGTCAAACACATTTGTCTACTGACTCTTTGGCTGTTGCAGAAATTTGTGAAGGTGGTGACTATTGAATTATGCGGAGGGAAGGGAGACCATAGATGTAAGGGGAGGGGGTATCAACATCATTTTCTAAAAAATTGTTTAATTACGTGAGCTCAGATGTAAAATGGTGCAACCATTGATCAACTTGTCACATTTCAGGATTAGAAATATGGATTCTGCAGATGGTGGGGGTGGGAGAGCAACAGACATCATAAGTCGTCCCCTGTGTTTATCACTTTGGAAAGGAAAGAGAATCATGCTTATTTGTAATGGAGACTTTCTAACTACTAATATTACAAAGAGTAAACATGAGTTAGAGAAGAGGGAAAAGCCGAGTCCTGAGTGGAGTACATACATACTTATGGCAGTGTAGTTTTTACAACTCTCTTGTTTCTAATCAATTTAGTTTAAGTAGGAACGGTCATTGTCAGGCCTCGATTTTCAGAAAAATTTATGGTTGTCCATCGGGCAACCATGTCACTATTTTTGGTTGTCCACAAGAAAATTTGGTAGTTTAAAACATTTTTGCAACAATTATTTCAGTTATTGTGTTTATATGTATTGTTAGTCCCCAAAAATAAAGAGATATGATTTTTGAGAGACCAAAACACTTGGAAGTCTGAAATATTACACGATATAAAAAGTTGAAAGCCCCAATCAGCCAGCAGTATACTTTTCAATCAGATAAAGCAAGCTGCTTTGTAATTGATTGTGAGAGAAAACACACTTTCCACTAATAAATTCACTGGGACAAATTGACCCAGACACTTTCCTCTAATCAATCCTCCAGGACCTAGATTATTCCACAGAGAATATTCCCCTAGGAAACTCTCCAAGAAAATTACCTGAGAACAGTATCCACCTTGATAACTCTCACAATAGAAAATCCCCTCCCCCTTCAAAGACAATTTCCTCCCCCAGGGGCAATCCACTAGGGAAAGGGACAGGGTAATTGTCTACAGAGAGAATTGATTAAATTTTCCCAAGATAGGGTTGTAAGCCATGACAGAATTGTCAATGGTAAAAGAGCTGTTGCAGGTAAATTGTATGAGAGCTCAAAGCTAAACTGAAAATAAAATTATACACATACCATTAATATGAAATTTCATTTATTTACAATTGATGACACATTTGAAAAATGACAAGAAAAGAATGGTTTCCCAATTCATCACATTTTTGGCATAGGAATCAACCATTAGGATTACAACTTAAAAAATGAATGAAATTCAAATTTTAAAATTCACTTAAATATCACTGAATTGTTGCAAAATGAAGCAAATTCACACTTAATGAACAAAGTGTTGCGACACAGTGTTCATAAGCAGTATCCCAAGATAAGGACCTTCCCTATAGGATGTCTATGGGATGTCTGTGTGGCCATGGTATTTCCCACCTTCCCTAAAAGGGAACTGGAGGAATGAACTTGACCCAAAACAAAGTTGAATTTGATTTTGATGGTGGTCAAAGTTGCCAAAGTTATAAAAAATCAAACAAACTGGGCTAGAATGACACAAAGGTTTTGTCTCAAATAGCTTCGATGACAATATTGCACCCTTTTCATTTCATTCCTGCATAATTCTGCGCACAGTCTTAAAGGTAAAATCAGGAAAATAACATGATGAATTAAAAAAATGAAATTAAATCAAATAAAACTACATTTTGGAGGACAATTTAATGTACAAACTAAACCAGTACCTTATGACAGAGAAAAGATAAAATGAGAAGAATAAATCATATTCTTCAAATGGCTAAATTATGACTTTAAATAAAATGTGTTTCAAAATTAATAGATTTTAGATTCAATGTTGCATAGATTAATTGCTGTATCTCTAGGCTTAGGTCTTGCTTCTAAACCAACTACAAATAGAAACTTAACATGTCATATGACCTACTGAAAGTACAAAGTAAACAGACTCAAACAAGACACAAGATTTATTCCACATTATCCTTCCCTGACAGTTCACCAAAAACTTAACCTTGCGTCACTTTCGGAACTTAAACCAATCCGGTACAATTAATCAATCGTATCTTGACGACAACACACAAGGGAAAAATTCCCAAAATCGTCCTGAAAAAGAATTATGGCCTACTTGAAGACAAAACTATGTCATAGTATGACACAATGTGAATCCCTTACATAATAAGAATTCCTTTTTTGGCAAACCACCTGATAGTGAAGCACGATCAGACTTAAATTTAAACATAATTGGACATCAAATTTTCCCTTCTAAAGCTCTATGTTATGATAAATTTAGATCAACTCCTAAGGAAAACAAAACGGGTTTTTCACTCCCTTGGGAAAGCTACACTTCAATCTTTTATTTTTTGAATTCTTAATTACAACCGAAGGAAAGCTTTTACCAGATTGATAATCATGAAATGCGGCATTCGTGGGAATGTGCCCACGAGAAATATGTTTGTTTCGTTTACACATTCGCCCCATTTGCAAATGAGCAGATACAATTTCCGAGCCTAACAGAATGAAGTTACAGGTATCAGATGGCAGGTTCTTAAAAAAAAGGCTAGGTGAGATAAAGCTTCTATTTATTTTCAAGTGATCTGATATTTTACTGAGAGTAAATAAAGATTTTATTTGCCCACCAACAAATCCCGTATATCAATGTCTGATTCCTGCTTCTATTTAAAATAGTCATAACCTATTATCCAATGTGTCTAAAAGTTCTAAAATGAGCAGGCTATGAACACATGCTCAATAGGAAACAGCTTTTATGCATTATGCTAGAAAATAAAAAAAATTTCATGAATTCCTTTCCTTCTACAAAACTCTGCTAGAGACATGTAAGCAGAGGTTACTATGCTACTATGCTACATATTTGCTACTAGAGCCAACACAGCTTTTCAGATACTTTAATTTTACTTTGCACAATCACAGGACCTATGAACATCAAAACATCGTTAATAATTCCAAAATAATTTTTGAAGGCATGAAAATGGCTGGTAGAGAAGCATTTAACAGGCCAAAAATGAAAACTGTCATGCCTACTGTCATATTAAGTAAAATGACAAGTTGTGGAGGTATACCTTTCAAGTAACAGCAAATGGAAGTCAGTCATGCCAAAATGAAGAAATATATAAAAAATATTTACCTTTTTTTTTTTCTCCCTCTTTCTCCCTAACACTTGACATTTTTTATGTCAAGGGAATATTGACCTCATGCCAAGTCCTTATTTTGATTTTTAAATGAGAAAGTTTTATTCCAAGAAATGAAATAAATGGCAAGGGGAAAACTAAAATTTTTAAAAATTACTGCTGTTTAAGAATTACTGTTGTGGCAAAAGCTAAAATATCTTTTAGAGATCTATGACTGCAAAAGAAAAAAAAATCTTATCCACTCAGACAGGCTGAGCGATCTGTAGACTACTTTATTAACACTTAAGTTTAAGGGTGAAAAAAACTGCAGCTTGAGACAGTTTTTGAGTGTATATGGGCAACAATTCATATACTGTAAACAAAACCATTTTCTTAAAACAGCTCATAACATTTTAAGGCAATTATGTATTACATTTCATAATTTGAAAATCCTTTTACATGAGTATACTGAAGAAACTTGTGAAAAATTACCGAACAAAATTTCATAGATACCTCATTAATATTTTACCAACAGGCAAGACTTATTCAGTAGGGTTGATAAGATTCGCGCTGTTGTGGCTGTCTTACGAAATGTACTTCCATTGCGAAAATGTAAAATGCAGTGGCATGTGGATGCATATAATTTAAATTATTTACAAATCCTACAATTATATAAGGCTTTATATCATAATTTGATGTGATACGCTGCAGATAATCTGAAAGACAATATTTTTAATATGTTCAAGAAAAGAGATCCTGTACATATTACACCAGATATAAATAAAATGCTAGGAGTTTGCTAATATTCTCATAAACTCCCACGATAAGGATGCAGCTTTAAATTCCATTTTTAAAGGGTAAACGTCAGTTTCACTCACGGACTTCCTATAAATGGACAGAGCATACTGCAGGTTAAATTGTCGCTACCGCATGTGTGAGAAAAAGCACACCAAGATGGCTGTCTACTATGGCTTAGTGTGAAAAATTGGACTTGCTCAAGTAAACCAACAAATTTTGCAAGAAAGTTGAAATATTTTTGAAATATGGCAAGGTAAGGTCAAAATCACTTCACGTATTGCAGGAATATATTGTTTTCCATTCAAGTTTAACTTTTGTTTGAAATACCACAGAGTCGTCAAATCTGACGATTTATAGCTTCTTGGTGCGCCTTTTTTGACCCAGTCTGTGGCGACAATCTACGGATAGGACGTACACGTTACATGCATTTATAGCTTCTTGGTGCGCCTTTTTTGACCCAGTCTGTGGCGACAATCTACGGATAGGACGTACAGGTTACATGCTCTGTCCATGTATATAGGAAGTCCATGGTTTCACTGCCAAATCCTGGCATGAGTTTTACAAACAGGAACTCATCTTAACAGTTAAAAATTCTTTCCACACAGGGGAAATTGATTTACTTATGGCACTCTCCAGTGCAACCAGGCATAGTTACTTGTGCTTGAAAGTAATTTCACATTAATGAGATTAAAAACAGTGTCGACCACCAAAATACACAATTTTTGCCCAAGTAATTGCACTTTCCATGAACCAGTTACGAGAAAGTTGGATTAGGAGCCTTGGTGAGGGCTTAAAACAACTGTAATTCACTGTGGAACTATGACAAGGCACAATGCTTTGGTGCACAGAATCTGCCTCTAGTGCTTTTAAATTAACATTTTCAAATTGAGCTAAATTTGAGGAAGGTGTTGTGTACCAAAGATGTTGTACGCTGTCATAGTTTCACAAAGAGTGATATTTGTTTTAAGGACTTGGTAAGGACCCCGAACCATTAAGAAAAAAGACTTTCTTAAATGGCCTACTCAGAAATTTAAGACATAGCCATGACTATGAGCAGAACTCCAGTTCAGAGTAACAGCTGATTTAGTACAGACAATGAACAGCTAAACGTGCAACAGTGTTTTCACAACATAGGATATTATTATCCATACCATTTTGGCTTTAGATCTAAAATATCAGTCAACAGCAATTTGATAGCAATAGGCGAGAAATGAGAGTACTGCTCACTGATGTTCCCACCCAAATATGCTGTAAGGTGCAGCCATTAAAGACAGAGGTACATTGCCAAAACTAAATAAGACATTTCCATCGGAGACAATTTGCATACATTTTAGACATCACAGAGCTTCCCAAAACCTGATCACACCATGTCAATCCAACTAAGAAAATGTTCAATCAGCCCAACAGGTTAAGACCCAAATGAAATTATTGAAACAGTTGTCAGTGTACTGGATGTTTCATCACCCTGAGTCATGTGAGTCAGGAAGCAATCAGCCCAACAGGTTAAGACCCAAATGAAATTATTGAAACAGTTGTCAGTGTACTGGATGTTTCATCACCCCATGTCATGTGAGTCATGAAGGAATCAGCCCAACAGGTTAAGACCCAAATGAAATAATTGTGCCAGTTGTCAGTTTACTGGATGTTTCATCACCCCGAGTCATGTGAGTCATGAAGGAATCAGCCCAACAGGTTAAGACCCAAATGAAATTATTGAAACAGTTGTCATCGTACTGGATGTTTCATCACACTGCGTCATGTGAGTCATGAAGGTGTAACCCGGACTTGAAAAGCATTACATCATCTTTATTGCCTAAGATGTTGGGACTAATAGTGAAACACTACACTAACTTCACAGTTGCATGAAGTATTGGATAAAACACCACTCAGGCAGACAAAACTCAGACTGCATCTGCCTACACCCATATTAATCATCAATGCGAGGTAAAAAACCAGCCAAGAGTTTTTCACACTTAGCACTTTGACAATTGCAACTGCAAATTTTGACAACTGAATGAGGGAAGACAACTATGTGCTTTTCAATCCAATGACTCATCCACTCCACTGCCTCCCTTTAAAGGTCAGTAAAATGTGGGTCATTGGCAACTAACAGATATGTCAGCACACTGAGCAGCAAGTCACATTTACCTAAATTGTTAGTCATTGTGGTGATTGTAAATTATTGAATCATGGATCATGTTGAGTCAGTTGTTACACTTTGCAGGGTGATTTAAATTGTCATGTTCTCATTTTCTTGTCAGTCACTTTGATGACCACATATCCGCCACAAACACAAATTGTATCATTTTGGACTAATGGGTAGGAACTCATTTTACATCAAGTAGTTGGTCACATTTCAGGGTAACTCTTTTCTTTCTCTTCTTCAACCAAGTTTTGATGAATGACTTAGCCGTGCCAGTGGAAGTGGGTTACATCCTTCACTGAATAAGCACCATTATACATTTACACATCATATACGGATTAATTTGAGCAAACCAGCTAACAATACCTGCTTCATTTAAACCTCATTTGACTATCAGAATATCAAGTTAGTTCATAAAAGCAACAAGTAACACCATTTAGTTGAACGATGAATATGGATGGATGCCATCAAATGCCTGGATGATCGGGGACAAAATGTCCAAAATGGTGCAACAGCGATGATGAATTTTTAACACCGTGAAGGGTTAGTACCAAACAAGCTCAAAGGACAACCATGAATTTAAAAAGCCTGTCAGAAAATAAGCAAATTAAGAACAAAGAAATGAATATTTTCAGTCCCAAAATTCTCCAAATCGACTTCTCATTTGCATGTAAAAGGGCAAAATGAGCTTTTAAAGACTATGCCTTTTCAGTGCAACATTTCAAGACTATGAAAGTCTGTTTCTTTCGGAACCTTTCACATCCGACAAAATGTAACTGCATGTTGTCATGCAATGTTGCTAAAATATGTCGCAGTTTTCCTTCTTCCTACCCATGGTGCACCTCCTACACTACCCTAAAAAAAGAAACAATCTAATGTACTGAGTGTCAAACATTGTTTGTATTTCTACACGCACTATTCACATAAAAAACAATCAGACAAATACAACGTGTCATTCGTTGTCAACAATTATTTGTCATGTGATTATAGCAACAACAAGCAACCTCTTTGCTCCTCTAAGAGGAGAGGAGTAAGTTATTTTTAAGTTTTTTTTTTCTGAAGCTATCTACAACTGTTTTATAAATTGGTTGTGTCAAAAACTAGCCACCTTGATATTTTTCAACATCCCCTCCCTCTGTATTCTTCAAATCTCATTTCCTACAGTTGTTACTGAACGGTGACATGAGCCATGTTTCATGAAGAGCTAACATCCATCTTAACTTTGATTTCAAAGCAACTGTTGCCCAACAAATCAAACTTAAAGGGTAAGAGCAGTCGCCCCAACTTGAATTAGTGCAGTAGAATGTCCTGTTTCATGATTGGCTGATTAGAGTCATGTGACAACATTGTTTCCCTTCAAATGTGAAATTTACTGCTTGGTTTACCCGAGATATTCAATACTGAAGTCTTAAAAATATTATGAAAGATACTTTGAAGAGAAATAAGAAGATACCTGTGATGTTAAGCTGTTGCTTCAAAATAAGTTTGGGGACTGCTCTTGATATCTAAAGCAGTATCTGGTTTGGGTACTTTACCAACTTTGTCTTAACTTGTTAAGTTTCCTATATATATGTTATTTACAAATGGTCAAATTTAGACAATCCCCATATTCCACACACAAGTTGATGTTCGGTAAGTGAGTAAATAACAATTTGGGTTTTAAAAATTTGTGAAAAGGCACTTTTGCAAAAAATGCACAAAACCGCAACAAGCCAGGACCCCAAAAAAAAATCAAAATATTCATGATTTGCATTAAAATAGAAAGTAAAACTTTACCAACTACAGACCATTGTCATGTGGTAGCATTCCTAAACTTGTTGGAAAGGGTTTTGTGAGAGCCCCAATACTCACCAACTCACACAACAGGAATAATGGAATATATAGGTAAATAGGTGGTGAGGAGGGACAACACAGATCCCTTTAACACCCTCCTAACATTATCAGTATCTACCCAATGTGCCCCTTGGCCTCTAAGATAAATTATAACTCTCCATGAAACAGGGCTGTGGTAGTTAAACAATGAACAAAACAAATTTCTGAATTCTTCAAACAAAACACAGAAAAAAAGAAACACAAAGATAAAAAAAAAAACCTACCTCCCACCAACTTCAGAAGACAGTTCCTAAAGCTTCAAACCATGCTGTTAAGCTGCTATCAGTGACTGCAATTTCCTTAAATTGTTCAAAAGATATTCTGTGAAAAACAAATAAAAACTTGTAATTTTATTTGAACAGGTTAAAATTTTCAACATACCTTAAAGGAATCATAAATGGCAACCATACTGTGCCAATTATATAAATATTAGTTGCTGCCATTATCTGAATATTCATACGCCCAACACAGATATAAAATGACTCAAAACTAAGATTGTAGCTACAAGGGTCTGCAAGCCACAAAAAACAATTTGTAATGGTTTTGGCCAACCCAAGCCACAAAAAACAATTTGTAATGGTTTCGGCCAACCCATAATTATGCTAAAACGGCGCTATTCCCATTCACAAATTCCTATTATTACCAATACATCAGTTCGGAATGTACTACCAAATCTCACTAATTCTCAGCTTGACCCCAAACAAAGTGTAACTGATTAAATAATGAACTGAGAAAAAAAGAAACAAGAATGGTCATTTCCTGCTAACTGAGAAGCATGTTTTGCCAAAATTTGTGTGTACGCTCTGCACAAATTGATTGTCGTGTAACAACATGTGAAAATGTATCACTAAATCAAAGGCAACTTGAAATTTTTCAGGGCTTGATATTGTTTGTGGGAGTTTGTAACCTGGTTAAATCCAGTGACACCCTTGGTCTATTATCCAGTTGTGGCGCACTGAATTATTTTTCCCAATTCATTGCTTATGAGGAGAATCATACACAATGGTAGAAAGTTCCATTTCTAAATTTTCAATGGGAGTAAAAATTGTAGGGGGGGGGAGCAGTGTTAGAAATATTATCTATTAACTTTCCTGTCAGCTACTTCCTCGTTTCATAATTAATGTAGACGTTTTGAGAAAGTTAACATCTACTTCCAAAATAAATCCCTCAGGACATATCAATATTAAAGGCATTCCACTCTCACCCGAAATTACAATTTTTGTACAGAATTTCCCAATTGGCACAGCTTATTTCATTGACAGCAAATTGTATGGAGAGTGTTTTATATACACATTTGGGATCTTGCATGCTCACCCTAAACTGAGATTATGTCTGGATGAGAATGAGTTTTAGACATTTTGTGGGAGGGGCTAATTAAGTGAGTAGGTTAGAAGAACTGAAACTGTCTGAGGTGAAAGTTAGATTAGATTGAACGACCCAGTTTCTAACAACATGGTTTAAGTTTGACTGGCCACGGCCATTTTTCTAGTTGTGGCTCCCTGGCTTGTCTCCATTGCTTATGTTGAGCACCAAGCACAATGGCAGTAAATTCCTTATATTTATTTTTTTATTTTTTTTTTTTTGGGGGGGGGCGAGAGGATAAGGCCTTTAAAACAAGAGGCTCTGAATGGAAATAAGGATTAAACACCACAAATCTGCATATGTAGCTCATGTATATTCATGAATTGGTAATAAAACAGTAACTGTCTCCTAAAAAGGTTAGTATTTGAAAAATTTCGCAGGAAACCTCAACCTTTTTTACCTGGTCAATGTTTTGAGCATAAAAAAGGCAGGCCTGACATTTACATGAACACAGACCTTCTGCATCAAGCATAATTCTTTGCATAGTCAGGCCTTTTACATCAAGGAAATTCTCTTCAACAAGAATGAGACATGCATTTTTCCAAATTGAAATTCTTTCCATTGTAAATATGTCAAGACTGTTTCATTTTAGGATACTTGACCTTTCAACTAGAATCATCTGCAGTTTCTTGTTTTTTCATTCACTCTTGAAAGGGGCCACACATGACAGACCTATGATTTGATTGGTCTGAAGGTCTGCTAGTTGTCGTGTTTGGTCTTTGTATTCTATACGGGACAATCTCCTTGGAGGAGTAGGGTGACTTATTAAACTACAAGCTTGATTTTCATCATTCAGCTCTTCCCAAAAAATATGTAAGGAACTTTGGAAAAAGTTTTACTCAGTGTCTCCACACTATTTAAATAATGAGGTTCAAAATTTTTTTCAGACTTTTTGGAATACTAAAATAGAAATATTTAGAGCTGAAAAATATAGAATTTTGTGCTAAATTTTCTTTTCCTTCATGTTCACCCAGCATGGAAAAATACCATAAAACACAACAAGAACTACCGAAAGTGTAAGTTTTCAAACTCCAAGACCATACTAAGTCTTAGAAATCAAATCCACAACATTCCAGGACTTTTATTACAATGATGAAATTCAAAAAATTTCAGGATTTTCAAGACCACCATAATATTCTGAACTTTTTTCATTTTCCCCACTGTGTAGGTACTCTGTAATCATATTTTTAAGGATCATGTAAATTTCTTTGCCCACAAAATCACCCTTGAATATCATCATTTCCCTTGACTATCTGTGACTGTAATCTTGAGGGGGGTACTTTAAGGTAATGGTTGATCAAGGACGGTCTTACCAACCTGTCACTTTCAGTAAAATTTCAGTCTAGCTAGTTAGTTAGATGGGGTTTAACTACACACCAACACAAGTGTGTTATATAGTGTCACCGAGTTAAGCAGAGTGACAACAAAATTTCAGTCTAAACTTGGCGAGGGCATGAAGGATCGGACATAAGCTATGGACAGCACCAAAAATGATGATGAGAAGATCTACAGTTTAAGAGACAGAGTTCACTCGACAATGACCATATCTAATCATTTGTGATGCCTCTCCTGGAATCTAATAAACTTGACAGGTTGCTTTATTCAACCCTACAGGTGCTTTGAACTTCCTGCCTTTTAGGTACAGAGCTGAAATGAATTGAACTTTTCACAAAAGAGAGAAACTGTATATTCACCTTTCCAAAACAAAATTGATGCTTACAGTATCCATTTTAAAAGATTACCCGAAAATTAAATTGTGTCTTTTAAGGTTATTTCCCACAATACACACTATTTTGTCTGAAAGGGAAACAAAATTTTTACCCAAGGTAACAAGCACATTAAGAAAGACAGATAAAAAATATTTTGATTTCATAAATGGTGAACAATTACAAATCATACATTACAAAAACTGGCAGAATATTGAAATCACAAAAAAATCTGTTTGGAGAGCATACTCTCATTTGAAAGGCCAGACTACAATCCCAGGTTAAAGAGAAATATTGCATTTGTTTTACAAGGAAATTTCACTCCTTTTAAAACCAATATTTGTTGGCAAAAAGTGATAAATAATTACAAACAAGGCAGTATGGTAGCCTTCTTTTCAAGAAATAAGTTTCCCTCAGATAGAATTTGAGTTGTTTGTTGCTCAAGAATAATTTGTTCACCCAAACTTTCAACATTTCAAAAGATGCAACTTCCATAACTCTTCTTGTGCATAATATTTTGAGGAGATGAAGCTATTGCTGGGGTTTATTGTTGAGACTGAATGATTTGAAAATGACTAGAGCTAGTTAATTTTAATGCTATGTTGGAGCTTTTGAAATACCATATTTCAGTTAAAGTCATATCAAAGTCTAAAAATGGGACCTATTGCCATTGTGCATGATTCTCCTCACTAGCAGTGCAGTAAAGTAGTTGTCTCACAACTAGAAAAAGGGTCATGGGTGCTGACAGATTAATCCATAAGGTTATAATTTGAGGCATAAAAAAGTCATTGCTCTTTACTTTTCCCCATCCTCCGTGAGATGAAAAATCTCTCATGAACTCAAAAGAGGATGAAGGGCAACAGCATGACAAGTCATTCTGCTATCATTTTTTTTTTTTTTTGTTAAAGGCCGAGTTTAGTAATAAATTCAGAGCTTAGGCTATGGTTATTTTGTAACACTAAACCACCAGAATGAGGGAGAGTCACCTATAAGAGTTTTGATCTTTTTTACCCTTCTTTCTTTCCTTTTTATTTTTCAATTTTCCTTTTTAATTCATTTTGAGTAAAGCTCTTCACACTGGATGGTTTCCAATTCAATCTAGAGGCATCAATATGACTCCTATTATAATTCAGTTTAGTTCAGTTCAAAGCCCTAAAACACACAGACTGCTGTAGAAGGGAATGCCCAATGAAATATGAATTGAGTCAATGACCTTGCATTTACTTAGTCACACTTTTTCAAATGTCACTGACTTTATCCATTCACCATACTGAGTTATTTCAAACAAAGTTAACTTCACTAATGGTGTTTTATATTGTGGTATGACTAAGAAAAAGGTGTTGCTAAAGAAATCAAAGCCCTTAATCAAAGAACGCCTCTCTTGAAGGGTAAAATGCCATTACTCCAATTTAGGTTAATGTACCTGGTACCTAGTATCCTTTTCATAAATGACTGTTAGAGTCATGGATAAAGAGAGAGTATCCCACCTCCCTACTTGCCTCATAATACTAATTTTGCAGGGTAAGAATTGTCCAAAATGAATCAGTGGTATCACATTCCCTGAATCACAACAAAATGAATTCTGTGGTATGGCATTCCCTGAATCACACCAAATGAATTCACTGGTATGACATTCCTGAATCACACCAAAATGAATTCACTGGTATGGCATTCCTGAATCACACCGAAATTAATTCACTGGTATGATATCCCTGAATCACACCAAAATGAATTCACTGGTATGGCATTCCCTGAATCACACCAAAATGAATTCACTGGTATGGCATTCCTTGAATCACACTAAAATGAATTCACTGGTATGACATCCCTGAATCACACTAAAATGAATTCACTGGTATGGCATTCCCTGAATCACACCAAAATGAATTCTGTGGTATGACATTCCCTGAATCACACCAATTCAATGTCACTGAATTTATCCACTAAGCCACTAAATGAGTTTAAAAAACTGAGGCTCAGTAATTATGCAGCTGTGGTATGATTAGAGACAAGTGTGGTACGAGAAAATACTGCTAAAGAAATTGTAGCCTTTACTAACAGAACACCTCCTCACTTAAAGACACATGTATCCATTCCAATTTGGATATAAAGTAATGGGATATTCATTTTCATGAATGGCTCTTGAGAACCATGCACAGAGAGGCAGTAACCAACTTCCTCCTTCCCCTTCAGCCCTTATCACCCCAATTATCTTACAGAAAAGAGGTTGGCCAAATTGAAGTGGAAAGTTCAAGCTGAGCATCTGTAAAATGACTATGTGCCCAAACGCCTAAATCTATGCCACAAATTTCTGACCAAGACACCCCCACATGAACACATACTCACCCCAAAAAAGTTACTTTTATTTTTTGGACATTTGAGTCACTTCTTTTGAGGAAAAACCAACTGGAAAAATCTGAAAATTGGATCAAAACTTGTTCCCCAAATCCTACCTCCCATTCCCCTTTCCCAATCCTCTTTGCTTGAGTGTTCAAATTCATGATGATCAAAATGAGAAGTTTTTAATTATATTACCTTTGGTCTGATTCCACCTTTGCTATTTTAAAGACATTGTCCACCATTTCTTCAATTGCATCCTGAGACATACTCTCCATCACTGGCCACATATCTTCCCTACAAGAAAGAATATCACACAACAGTGGTCATTTAACAAATTGACCATCTCTTTTAAGGGAGCACATTGCATTGATATTGGTGTCTCAATAAGGGTGTTGAAAGGTAGAACCACATAGCATGCTTATTGTAGAAAGTCAATGAGCATATGCCGTAGTTATGCAAAAAGTTAAAAGTCTTCACTATCTTTTGTTTTTATTTATTATTTTTTTCTTTTGTACCAAACTTGTAATGGTTGTGCATCTCATCTGAAAAAAATGTCTGAAAACAAATCTTTGCCACTAATTTAATTCACCAATTTTTCCCACATGAAACAATGATTTATGTACGGGATGTGGGGATTTCCCAAGTCTGACCATTTGTCATTAGTATGTAAAGGAAAAGAGGTTTGGAAAAATTGGTTGAATTTCACAAATCAACTCGATGTAATGCTTTAACCTAAATTGAACATTTACTGAAAACAAGGAAATTGAATCACACCAAAATAAAGAACAACAAGCACCAAACTTGAAGTTTCATGATTTTCACGAAGTGTGTTTTGAACAATTTACAGTGAAATGTAACCACAGTATGCAGCTATCAATCAATTTCCCACTTTCCCTCAATCCAGACCACAAGTTTCTACAAATTTGTTTTTCTCCATTTTTCTGAGATAATAGAAGTCTCGTCTTGAAAAATGCTTCAAGTGAAAACAGGTGAAGAGCAAAGAAACCTTTTTCTAACCTCAATTATAGTATTGAGAATTCAGGGAATTTGATAATGGTCGAAAGATCATTTCAAGACCAAAGGACTGTGTGCACCTTTTTCAAGAAACAATAACCTACCAAAGGAAAGCCTCAATATTACACTTTCATTTGGTCTGGGCACAGACCATTTCAATATTAAATTAAAAAAATTCAGTTCTTTGGCATGTGCTATAGGTACAGAAGTGTCAGAGTTCGTTCTCAAGTTTAAGCAAAATGTATGTGCAGTCAAATTGCAAAAAGTTTCGTTGCCAGTCTGGCAACAAATTCCACCACAGTAGTATAAGGGTACCCGATGTAAGTCACTGTTTCCGAACACAAAAATTACCGTTTTGTTCATAAAAGCGTTTTTCATGTGAGGCGACCACCCATTTAATGTGAAGTGTGACCGATTATTGCTGTAATGTATCCATTTTTAAATATACAGTACATACCCAAATCAATTTAAGACCATTCCTCAGAGGGTACGAGGGTGAAGTTCTGATTTTCAGGACAGACTCTGTTTCACATTTACCTTAGAAACACAGAGAACCAAATTCTTGGCCTCTCCATTTGGACAGGTTTGAATGACAACTTTACTGTAATTCAAGTCATTCATGTACATAAAGCCCCAAAGGTTTGCCAAAGAATTTATAGAGTGGTTTGTTTTTGAATTTTACCTCTTGCTCACATATTTGCTAAAAGAGTCAAATTATCACTAACAGAAAAAGTTGCGAAAACCTTCCAAAGACCCCTCTGACTTGATGATTTTCCAGAAAATTCAAGCCTTCCAATACTCTTTCCAACCAAGCTGCAATGGTTTTTGCTCTGTTTACTTGAAATAAATTAAATCTGAACATGAATGTGATCATTTGCAACATGCCATTAACCTCAAAAGTGATGAATGATTTCCCTAGGGTATCAACCACCAGTCTGAATCATGTCCTACAAAACACGCACTAGAGATGCAGAAAGCTAACGACGACAAAGTCAATTCATTTCAGAGAGATGAAGCTGCATGACCTATTTAATTTCATCCTAGCCATCCATCCACTCTACCATAATCTTGCCAATCTGCAAGACGCATACTCGTTCTCGAACAATTAATAATATTTGATCAGTCTGATACAGCTAACTGATACTTAATGAATGTGGGCAATAAATAATGAGCGATGGAAAACATGAGAGCATATACTTACAGCAATGTAAACATTCTTAATCCAACCCAGCTGAGTAACAGAGCAAACAGTAGCAGCATATCATTCATTGTTCGATACAATGCGCCTGACACTATGGTTTTTATGTATGAAATCAGTAATACTGTACTTGGTAGGCTTTATGAGTAGCTGTCTATAAAACAAGAGTTCTACAGTAAATGCACACTCACATTGCAAGTTTGTGTAAGGTAGGTCGCAAGCATTACTATGCTAAATCAACAAATTAAAACACAAACCGTATACAATACATATATATATGTACGTATGCGTATGTATGTATATATATGCATAACATATATTTTGATGAACATTCATCCCCTTGTGGGCTGGGGGTTGTAGAATATGCCCACTGTATTCCCCCCGTTGTAAGAGGGGACTAAACGGGAGGACTTGTACAGTATTTGAACATTATGACATTATAAAACACATTCGTGTTTGTGTGTCGTTAAATCTTATCTAACTAACTATTCTTGAGCATTCATGTCTTTGTAAGACAGCGTGTTTGGTCTAATGGTAAAAGCATCCGCCTCTCAAGTGGAAGGCCTGGGTTCTATTCCTAGGTTGAGTCATACCAAAGACTCTAAAATTGGAACCTACTTCCATTGTGGGTGATGCCCCACAATGGACTAGGGAAAACAAGTCAGTGAAACACAACTGGAAAAAAGGCTGTGGTAGCTCGACTTGAACAAATAGGTTGAAAACTGGGAAGTAAAACTTTAACTATCTAACTTCATGTCTTTGTACATGACTCATAAAAAAAAAAAATGTTTACTACCCAGAAAGGGAGTAAAATTAACTTTCAGGACCGGAGTAAAATTTTACCTTCATCTTCATCAACAGAAAAGGGAGATTTCTCTCCAGCAGCCACAAATTCCCTTCCTGGTGCCTATATTTCCCAGGAAGGAGGCTTACAGCTTCCCCACTTTTGCACCCATGTTAAACACAGCCCAATTATAACATCAATTTTAAACTATCTACAGTAGCTTTGTCTGATCTTAAGTATCCTCATCACCATCAATTTACCAATTTTCACAGACTACAGAACAACAGACCCGGACTTAAGTCATCAGTTTTGAGCTTATTTGCTAGCATCCTTCACAAAATGTGCTAGAACCCTAATGTACAATGAACTCTATGTCACAAGTACACACTAATAGCATTGAAATGAAAAGACTCTTGAATTATGACTGTGGATGGTATTAAAAGCATCAAGCATGAACCACTCAAGCCACCTGTGGTCACATATTTATACTCAGCCTACACATAAGGTGTAGGAACCAAAAGTTTACAATTCTGGTGAAAACCTTTTTTTTTTACTTTTTCATTTTCCTTTTTTCATATCATCAGTATTAAACAATCCCCAGCATTCCTTGAGGATCCAAAAATTTCATACATAGATCATATTTTGACAGTAATTTGGACAAATTGAAATACCTCAGACTTGCAAGAGAATTTTAAAAAAAAAAAGGCTGACAAGATTACTGCAAACTAGCAGTATTGTAGGGCTAAAATTCAAGCATTTTTCAAAGGTCAATATAAAATTACAAAATTGAACCACTTGAAAAAGGAGTATTCAAACTTAAAGGCCTATTCCTCTCATTTTCCACTTCTCCCCACCTACTTACTTTAGCCCCTCCCAAACTCTTTAAAACCCATCCTCGTCCAGACACAATCTCAATTTATTGCTTCAGGGTACAAGACCCCAATGTGTAATCAAAACATGCTCAACACAGTAGTTCCTGCTGTGTACTGTGAGCTACAGCACTCTGCACTTTTTGAACTTGATGTAAATCAAAGAGCTGTGCCAGTTGAAAATTTCTGTAGACTACTACAAAACTTGTAGTTTGGGGTGAGAGGTGACTCACTGCATTTAAACCCTAACAATGCTGTAAATTTTATAAGAACACACTAGTTTGAGGTTAAATCACTTCTAAGCAAGGTTGTTCATTTTTTTCATATTTAAATCATGATTTAAATCAGGGACTTCAATCATTAAATATATGATTTAAGTCATTTTTTTTATTTAAATCATGATTTTTTTTCAATTAAAATCAAGATTATAATCGTGATTAAAATCAAACAACCCAGCTTCTAACACCCACAAAATAATAATCGCTTCAAAATTTTCAAACTTGCTACACTCAGTGCATGAATTGTGTGAAGTTTCTACTAAAGTGCAACTTCATTGATTCTTCATATTAATGGTTGAAAAATCTCTGTGGAACCTTGTCAATACAAAACTCTCAACAGCTTTTTCTTTTCTTGGGGGAAAATTTTTGTAGTGTACACCATATGTAACATGAGTATCCCACAGCTCCACTGACTCTTTCTGATCTGAGAAGTACCTAGCAGGACTATCAAGTTTAATGTAGAAGGCTTTCATTCATTTAGTATTGATAAAGTGAAACTTTAGTATGTATATTCATAAAAAGTATACGTTCTTGTACCATTAAAAAGTACATAGCAGAGAAAAGTCTTTTTCACTAAATAACTTCTGTGTAACCTAAGATACAAGTCTTGCTACAGTCTTCTTCATCCTTCTATCTTGAGTAAAACTGTTCAATTCAATACGACATGTTAATTAATTCAATTTTGCATGAATAGTGCAATGCTTCCTTCTAACATTTTACTTCAAAAGGAATACTCTGTTAGACCAAATTGTATTTCATACAAGTCCCAGAAATCCAATTTCAGACTTCCTACTCTTGGATTTTCATAATATTTATCAACTACTTTTTGTTTACAAGAGATTTATGACATTAATGGCACACAGAGACAAATAAATAGGCTTCCTAACATCAGTTTACCAATGAATTTTGCAACAGCTACCAACCATGTAATACTTCACAAATGGGAAGTAAGTTTGTAAGCTAGATGAGGTTTATGGCTCAGTTTTTAACCAATTAGTTTCAGTCAAACCTGTCACAGCCTTTTTTCCAGTTGTGGCTCACTGGCTTGTTTTCCCTACCCCATTGTTTATGCTGAGCACCAAGAACAATGGGAGTAGGTGCTGATTCGGCCAAGACTCTAATGCCAGACCTCCTGACTAAATAGGATGAGTCAACCGAGTCGGATGCTCCAACCACATACCCATGCACTTGGTCAAATTTTATAGAGAAAAAAACTTGAATAAGTACAAAGACTTTAGCAAGTAGAACAACCATGTGATCTTCTTAGCTGAAAATAAATATTTTTGCTGAAACAATTGGTCTAGTAATTTTTTACATCTATGGTTCAAACATATTACCTTGTTCCTGTATTTGCTGGTATAGGGACCTTTCCATTCTGTACCACATGACTTCCAGTCTCTACTGGTATGGGTGCACTGAAGTATGAAGAAACTGGCCTCCCCTGAGTGTCATCAAAGTTTGCCATCTTTTAAAACACAAAACAAATTAGAATCGAAAATATTCTTCCAAAGATTTTTAATACAAAATTGAGCACTACTGATAATGATTATTGGACAGAAGTTAGTTAGTTAGTTAGATAGAGTTTAACAGCCCAGTTTCCAACCTATTGGTTCAAGTCGAGCCGGCCACAGCCTTTTCCCAGTCGTGGCTCACAGGATTGTTTTCCCTACTCCATTGCTTATGCTGAGCATCACGCACAACGGCAGTAGGTTCCTTTTTTTACAGTCTTTGGTATGACTTGACCTGGGAAGCAACACCGGCCTTCCGTGTGTGAGGCGGATGCTCTTACCGTTAGACCAAGCATGCGGTCTTATTAGACAGAAGAATGGTGGGGAGGGATGAGGTGGCATGTACACTTACAATATCCCTTCTTCTGCAAAATCCCTTCTACAAGACTGTTGCAAGATCAAACAAGTTCTCAATAAAGCTCTATATCAATGCATGAAAATTATTTGTAACACGAACATCCTCCCAGGATTATCACTCTAAGGTGGAAATGCCAAGTGCGTAGTTTCCAGAACAGGCAACATTACAGTACAATTTTTCTATTTTAATAGTTCAATAGTCACTTGAAAAAAAGCTTCCACTTCAACCTATGAGAGAATACCTATGTAAAACCCAGAGAAAAATTTTCATGATAGGAATTCCACTTTTGTGTCAGTACATTTTAAGCTTTTGTGGGAGGACTCTGTCACATAAAGTTGAAATACTGCCAAAATATTTATTTTACCCCTAGATATCCTAAATATTCACTTTGTAAGCTATCCTTATCAACTTCCCACTCCTAAGATAAGGTAAACCCAATGCCATTGACATCCACATAAACAGATTCTTGTCAAACTTATATAGATATATGAATTTCCACCATAAGCAAATCTGATATCACCAATCCCATGAAAAGGATTCAATGATAACAAATGTCAAGTGCTGAGATTTGCTAAAAAATATTAATACAAAAGAGAACCTTCCACGCTCTCATATTGTGTTCATGTTCATTACTTGAAAGTATGCCATGAAAAAAATAAAAGCAAGAACACCCGCCAAGAAGTGAAATGTTTTGATTAGTAAGTAAGCCTGATTAGTTGATTAGTTTCATTAGCTAGTTAGCCTGCTCAATCATAAAACATTTCAACTCATGAAACATTTTTTATTATCATAAATACATGGAGAAAACTTTCAGGTTTTGGAAAAAATGGGATGAATTTCATGAAACATTTCAATGTACTGCTTTAACAATAATCAAGTTCAAAGTTTATATCTGAGCATGTCTGCGTGACCTTTCTGTTCCGGTCAACTTGTAAAAAAACATCTGAGTGCTGCAACAGCAGCAGAGAACACACTGATTTTACATGTTTTCACAACCTGCCAAATAAAAGTGTTTCACATTGACCTTTTGCACAATACTGCTTCATGAAGAAACTTCAAACTGCTCAATTGTCATCAAATAATTTTGGAGATACTTCTAATATCCTTTCATTTACAATAGAGTCTTACCATCTCTTCTTCACAAGCTCTGACGACATCTTTGACAAGAGCGATGGTGATTTGAAAATAGGCTTTGAACATCTGTCTCAGATTATCCCTGCTTATACTCTTGACTTTCTCTAAATCATAACCTTCAAATGCATCTGTGAAAGCAAAACCAAAAGACAGACAATGTCTCCTTTTGTCTCTTGATACATAATTTTAGTCCACCGTACCTTACTTTCCTTTATAAAACAATATAATTCATGTTAACAGTGCAACAAGATTTACAAAGAACCAGTAAAACACTAGCTTATGGAAGAATTATTTCTCAGTCCAAAATGTCCAGAATTTTTCTTGTCCTTTACTTCCCACAACAAACCTTTCCACTAACAAATTAAAACTGATATTGCAAAAGACATCCCAAAAAGCAAACTAAGCAAAAAGTGAGATTAGGACATAGTCTTTCAACTACCAAAGCTTGGCCTTCTTGAAAACTAAAAAGCAGTGAGATGTGAAATAAGTTTAAATATATGCCTCTTTCAAACTGATTGATCATTACTAGGCTAATTCATGGTGTCATTGGTGTCCAAAAGTGAGAAACTTAAAAATCATATCTGAATGACCTCAAAAAATTATGATAACCCTTCCCTCCCTACAACTCACCCCTTCCCCTTCCACCATCTCATTCATCATGTTATGTGTGCAGGATTGAAATTACAAAGAAAGATGTTTGCAGGGCATACCTTCTTCATCAAACAAAAAAGGATACCACAATATCTAGTCTATCAGCCAATATCAGGCACATGAAACAGGTCCTTAGCCTCAGACCCTTTTCCAAATAGAAATTACAGACTTGTGGGATAGCGTTTTGGTGTGCGCCATTTTGGTCACTGCAAAATAACATTGAAGAAAGCGATTCATAACTAAAACCTATCCCATAATCTTTTTTAATTGCTATTTGAAACAAAGGTCTATTATTTTTTATTTTAGGAGTTTCAGCCTTTTACTGTTGAAAAACTCTGGATCTTCACCACAGGACTTTTGAAGCAATAAAGACTTAGGGTCCAGGGTCACACTGGGGCATCTGATGGGAGTAAAGGGGTACAGTACCCTGGAAGTCAGGACCTATATAGAAAATCAAATGCTAAAATCATGCCTCCAGCTGATGTATTTTCTAGCATTTGCATAGCCTACATGTAAATGATGTGATTTGTACAAATCCAATTTTTACTGGTCTTTTTGTTTTCACTGCTTTTTATTGTCGATCTCTGAAGTTATTTCTTGTAATTTTAATTCCATACATTTCATTTTGGCTATCTAAAAGAGAGTACCATATATTGCTGCGCTGACATGAAAATGTTCATTGTACAATGAACTATTTCTTTGTATTTAAAATCACATAAGTAGCACCAATCCCTGACACCACTTCAATTCCAGTTTAATACTTACGTAAAACTTTTTCTTCCCATGTCCCTTTGACCCTGATGGAAAGTCCTTTTATAAACTCGAAGAAATCAATGATTCCATCACCATTTGCATCATAAAACTGGTAAGAAGAATGAAAAGAGGATAGCTTTGTGAAATTTCTGTTTCAGAACTTACTGTTGATATGCACTCATTTCTAATTAGTAAGATAATAGCAACAAAAAAGTATGTCAAAAAAATAATTTTGGGTGATATTCATAAATTAACATTGACCTCCCTCACATTTTAAATTAAATATGAATTTGCAAGTAAACAGCTTCATGTTCAACTGTTTTGTGTGTTTATTACACCATTAAAAGAAAGCAATTGTTTGAAGATTTTGATGGAAATGACAGTTTGACACTCATGATATCATCTTAAAATGACCTGGAAGATAGTCCTTTTGAAAGGACATTAGGGCTCATGCATACCTATCAATATTTTCAGAAGCATACAAAGGGTTCTAATTTATAGTAACCCTCTTCCAATCTATCCCCTCTCTCTCCATGTTCTGACAGCCCCTGTCCCTCCCCACCTCCATACCATCCAAAATATAAATGTTTGATACTGTCACTGAATTTCCGTTGATCTAGTGATTAAAATTTGTAAAAATTATAGAGAGCACATCTAAGTTATCTACCCCTCCCCCAACCATTCACATTTATGAAAGTTGACAAGCATGGTGGCCCCTAAGATTTGAGAACATGAAGTATAACTGCTATGCCATCAGAATAACTGGTCCAAAATCAAGCTGCACTTAGGGATCTAATGGGTGTCTCTTGATGTAACCTGTCATTTAATGCATCTGGCTGACACCATCAGGAAACTTTTCCCGAAAAATTATCCGTCTGATGGGAGAATGGAGGGAGGACAACTATTTAAAAGCCTTTGGTTTCCTGGTAATTAACAGTTTACAAAAGTCTTATGATGTATTAACTGACAAAAAACACTGACTATCAAATGGTAAACCATTGAAATGATAATCCACTCTTGACTGCAAGCCGCCACATTTAAATGTTCACTATATTAGTCTATTAATTTTAAATCATGACTACGGGCAACAATTACGATGGGACAGAAAACAATGCAGCACAAAAAATACTTGTCAAATGCAAAATGATCTTACCTTAAACAAAGTATCCACTACCAAGTTTTTCTCCAGACCAAGCGGACCAAGACACTGATCATACACTGACCGGGTCAGTCCATCACTTGATGTGCTCAAAGTATGAAACTGCTCGTAAAGGCCTTCAATCTCAGCCTGGTCAACTGCAGGAGGAGGTGAAATGTAAGAATGCATTTGTATTCACATATTTTACTCACTGCATCAAGATTTAATCATATCACAGTGCATTATCTATGAAAGTATCTTCAAAGGAATCTTGTGCTTGTTTAACAGAAAAATGTCATAGTTTAAAAACAAATACTTTTGGAAGTAGAATGATAGTTTATTCACAATTAGGCAGTATGGTAGCCTTCTTTTCAAGAAATAAGTTTCTCATAGCTAGTTATTGAGCTATTTGTTGCTCAATCATTTGTTAACCCAAATTTTCAAAAATTCAAGTGATACAACTTCTGCAACTCTTTCAGTGCATAATATATTGATGAGATGAAGCTGTTGATGAGGTTTATTCTTAAGATTGAATGCTTTAAAGTCATAATACGGATACTTGGTATGCCATGTTGCACACTTTAAATACAATATTTCCCTTTACATTTTTTTTTATTTCTGTTCGAACACTGCAAATAATACAGGTATGTGATATGTGAAAGTCCTTTACTACATAGTATTCAATAAAATATTTTGAAGTGCAGGAGTGTCAAGCACCAATGCAGATCTATATTTCTAAGATGTCCCTCATAACTCACACAAAATGATAAAACCATTATCACTCAAAGAAAAACACCCCATATACCGACCCCCTTATACTTACAATGGGTGGACGACTTCAGCTTATTAATTTCATCCCATGTCAGTTTGGAGTGTGGATGGTCTTTTCCTAAAAAATAATGATAAAATTGAGACAAGGAGTACACAACTAAAAAAACTCAACATATAGGGGCATCTTCAATAAAAGAAAGACATGCAATAGTGGCGATGTGATTGTTATTTTCCTACTGATAATAAGAGACAAATATTTGATCATCCATAGCTTTTTGTTCGTTTTTTCTAGTCTTTCCTTGAGGGAACTCAGCAACACCCCAAACGAAGGATATTCACGCCAAGCTAGCAATGTCAGTCTCATGAGACAAGATCATAACATAACATCAATAGTTAAAGTATAACATACAAACTACAACCATGGAAATGTTGCACAGTTTTGATGTCAGAGCTGGGACTTGAACAAATGATCTCCAAACTGGAAGATATAGATCATTTCTACAGCACCACAAGCTGTGGTAGACCTAATGCACTGACCTTACACAACATCATTTTAGAAATGAACAATGAAGCATACTATACTTGCATGCACAACACAGCAAACTTCTGTCTGTAACTGTTGGTGTAAGCTTTGCACAGTAGTTGCCCACCCCTCCCCCACTTATCCTCTGCCTAAATTACTTATATGCTTTAACTTCCCAGCACCAAATCACTCAATGGACACTAGGACAATGAGGTCAGTAGACAGCTGATTACAAAAGTACTGGGGTTGCCAATGCCTAATGATGTCATTCCTTACCTGGGTACAGTGGTTTAAAAAGAGCACTCCTTGGGCTGGCAAGAGGAGGGATGGGTCTCCTTATTTGGACGAAGACATGAGTCTTGTCATGTTGGACGACTGGCTCACATCTTTCACACACATCAAAATCGATACAGTTGGCGCACTTTATGACAAAGGAAAAAAATGGCGATTTTTGGCAAAACCTGGTTGCTTAACAATTTACATCAACTGGTTCCTTGTTATGAAATTTCTCTTCATTTCCATTCATAAATCACAATTTCTGAAATTTTTACCGATGCACATCTAGCACTCTGTAGCACATTTTTAAGTAGGTCCATAGTACCCAACTAGAAGGAAGGATTAGATGTTTTGAGTAACTGAAATAAATTTTTTATCTACACAACACACTAAATGTAGCATGACTTGCTAACAGAATTTTCCTCAACCCAATAATCGAGGATGCCAAAACCCGAGTTAAGAAGCAAAGACAAAACACAATTCCTGCATTCATCAGAGATGTAAGGAAAGGCAAGGTCTATTTCCAGAAACAACGTTACCCAGGGTTGCCTAACAGATGAGTCTAAAGGGAGAGTTCCCCTTTGCAACAATGACAAATCAGGAGACATATGAACAAAATGTTGCTATACCTTTTCATTTTGAAAGCATTTTTATGCAGTATAAATTATGTCCATGTAAGAAGACTCCATTCAAATAACCAAAACACACTGCCCACCTTTGGTCATTCACAACCATGATGACCATGGCAATCTTCTTGTATTTGCTAAGAATTTTGCTCAAAACTTCCAATTTCCTGAAATAAGAAAACTTCCTGAATTCTTACATCTGTCATATTACTTACAGAACATGGATAGAAACTGCAAAAAGGTAAAGACATATAAGCAAACCCTTACCATGTATCTGAGACCACACACAGGACTAGTCCGGCAAACATTACATGTAATATTCCTGTGGACAAAGCCCTCTGTGAAAAGAACAACATAGATTGTATTAGCTAAAAAAAATATCAAACAGACATCTTGTTTTGGGTTCCTGTTCTAAAACAGACAACAAACACTAAAACAAAAGAGAAAGAAAAAACAGTTTTCTTGACAAATTCTGTAATCTTTATGGGTATACAGGATATAGCCCCCACCTCTCCCAACAGACTTGACCAATGGGTAAGTGGTCACGTATAAAAGGAAGAATTTGCTCACTTAAGTAGTAGTCACTTCTACAAAAGGGGTGCATTCACTGCCATAAAGTTTCAATTAAGCACAAAAATACACCTACACAAATTTTCATGACTATGACATTCTTGCCAAAATTACATCTCAAAAAGAGAACATATAGACCTTATGCATATGATGTCACAGAGCAAAAAGTGTGTCCTCTTTCGGGGCAAAACAAATCAACAGTGACAAATGCAGACAGCTGACTTGTCAACCAGTTGCACATTTGCATAGTCTGCTACATGTGAATAGACTATATGCAAATGATGTCACAGAGCAAAACCTATGCCCTCCTTTGGGGGCAAAAAAACCAACACGGACAAATGCAGACAGCTGATTTGTCAACTTGTTGTATATGTGCTTACCTCTGCTCCACCTCCAGAGTGAATTCTTATGCATGATGCCAAGTGTTCCATTGTTTTGCCCCAAGGATGATGTCAGTGTGATGCCAAAGCATAAATCCTATAGCAGATAATCCTATGCATGGCTAGCACACAAGTGGTAACCTCTATAGGCTCAATGGTACTCTCCAAATTTTAAGAATACATGAGGAAATCACTTGTATGTATGCAAAAATTGATATTATGTTTGCCAAGTGGTTGCCTTGCAATTTTCTGATCAATTCACTATTACTGTATCTTTAATACCTTAAGCAAGAAACCAGCACATTATAATATTTATGGGTTTTAAAGCTCAGAAAATGGAACAGGTACATTTAAAATGGAATGGTTGGCAAGCATGCTATGATGAAAATGAGGGCAGAAAATCAATTTATGAACAATTAGTTTCCACTTTCACAGTACAGTACCAGGGGTGGCGCCAGGATTTGCCCGACAGGGGGGCCAAGCTCCCCAACAGGGGGGCCAGCAGTTCAAGGCCCCAACAAAGGCAATGGGTTAATCCCGGTGGGACGTAACTTGACAGAATTTGAGGCGCGTGCAGCACACCGAAATTTTGGGCCTTTTTTTCAAACAAACACTTAAAATCTGAAGTTTATTTTTTGAAAGAAATCTGGCTTTTGTAATGACACTTAAAAATTGGGGGTATTTATTGAAGAATCTATCCCTGATATGAACAAATTCAAAAACGTTTTACACACGACAGCTGAAATTCTGTTGGGGTTATGCATTTAATCGTTCTTGTCCTACGCACTAAGGTCTCAAGTCGAGGCTTAAAGTGTGCCCGAAAAGTTTTTTATCCTTTTTTGAACCAAGATTTGAAAATTAAGAGCTTGTTTTATTGCAGAAATTTTGGGCTTTAATATAAGAAAATTTGGTTTTTGGTAAGGTTATAATAAAAAAAAAATTGGGGTTCCTTATTAAGTGATATGCCTTTCAAGAGAAAAATTAGGTAGAATGTCGGGGTGATTAACAGAGTTGTCGGGTTATTTGTTGTACTGAGTATCCATCAAAATTGGAAAATTTTGCCACTTTTAACAATCTGAAAGTTATATTATGACAGATTTTGGTGGTGTTTTTATGGACGAATTTGACCTTCTCATAAGAAAAATCAAGGAGGGAGTAATCTGTAGTTTTGTACAGCTTTGCTGGGGTTATCATCAGGTAGATTAATGCCCTCGGACCATATTGGTAAAGGTTCCATGGGGAATGTTTGGCTTCCCATATATTTGAAGTTCTGACATAGGCCGACGGGAGTGTTTCAGTTTGGGACGGGACAAAATTGTTTTGTCCGAAAAATATGATATTGCCCGAAAAACTACAAGTGGAGCACACAGATATTTTTGAAAAATTAAGAACCTACAGAAAGCAGGAAAAGGCATTTCCCCGGCCGGGCTGGTAAGTAGAAACAAAGTACCGATATAGTCATTATTTTGAGCTTTCTTTCACAATAAAATTTTCACTTTGTAATACTGCCCCAAAACGAAGAATAATATGCAGGCATGCATTGTTCTGCTAAGTAATTTTTTCGACCAAAACACTATCTAAGCGGAGCGCCACCCATCAGTTGGTGCGGAACGTAAATAAAATTGTTAAAAAACTAACACCACAGACACCCGAAAATGGCATTTCCCAGACTTGAGCAGTCGTTATTTTGAGCTTTCCTTTGAAATAGAAATTTCACTTTAATAGAAAAAAAACGTGGTAAGTGATCAGAAAACTACCAGATAAAAGGTACGGTACTGCTATAATTAGATGTAATGGACTTGTCTCTTTTCTTCGTGACTGCCCGAACTCCAGACAAAATGATCTTACTTCCAACGTATTTGAAAAAATGTCACGTTACAAGGTGGCTTCAAATGAATTTTCAGTCAGACTTAAGGGGAGACATATTAAAGCCACTGTTTATCATTATGTGTAGCCCAAAATGGCCTGGCCGATTTTCGTTACCGTTTCTAGAATTCGGCTGTCAGGACAGGCCAGATGGCAGACAACTGGGCAATGCAGGTCGAACAGACCTTTGCCAGAGGATCGGGAGAACTTTAGAAAAAGACCATTGGGTAATGCCTGCACATGAAAAACCACTTGTCCGTTTTTGTAACGAAAATTTGGAATTATCAGTTTCCTTGAAGAATATGGTCTTCTAGTAAGCAAAATCAAGAAGATCGTCGGGGGTGACTGAAGTTATCAGGCCCACATTTTTTTATATCGTGGGCCTGTATATGAAAGATCCCCAATGAAATTGGATTTTCTTTCAACAACAGGGTGAGGGAAGTCTTCCCCAACGGGGGAAACGATATCGGATCGGATTTCGCCCGGATTTTTGTGAGGGTTAATTAATACCTCCTTCATCTTTGGTTGGAAAGAAACAAAAATTTGCCAACCAGTGTAGACTACAAAATTCTAAGTAACTTACACCAATTATTCTGTGACGCCACATCCACAGACAACTTTTATCGGATACGCGTAGTTCGATAAAACAATTTGACAACGTGAAGTCACGAAATAAGTAGTATATATTTGACTTCCATATTCCTCTCATACCGATCGTATATTTACACAGGATGGCAAATTTTTGGTTTTTTCCGAAAATGAATGGAGGAGATTGTAACTAGAACTGACAGAAATCGGATAGTAATCCGATCCGATATCGTTGTAGTGTGTACTGAGCTTAAAATCGATGCATCAAAAATAGGGTTACAAACGAAAAACAAACTGTAAAATAAGTTCACGATCATCCATCCAGTAACTTCAGTCCATTATGTTCTTCATTTTCAGACCTTCCACAAAAAATGCCGCCCTTTCTCGATGGGGGATGAGATAGGAAAATTAAGGTAAATGGAATTAGGTATAACATAGCTAAGAAAAAGTGATCGAAATTCCATTCCCAATATGCTTTAAAATAGCATTGCAAAACAAAAAAATGTGTTCAAGATCACCCACCTAGTAACTTCAGTCCTTTTAGGTTTTTTAATTAATTAATTCGTTAAAATTAATTTAAATTAATTAATCAATTAAGTAATTAATTAATTAATTTTATTATTTGCAGGCCTCCCCGACGAAATTGACGACCTTCCCCGACGGGGGGGCCAGTGTTCCCCGACAGGGGGCCCATGGCCCCCCGCTGGCGCCACCCCTGTACAGTACATGTCTAGTGAGGTATCCAGCATGAAGCAGGAGAGAGAAAATTTTGTTTCCATTCTTATTCCATATTGCCTCAATTTTCAGAAAAATTTATGGTTGTCCTTTGGGCAATCATTTTAGTATTTTCAGTTGTTCTGAAGAAACTTTGGTTGTCCGAAACATTTTTGGAACAATTACAAAACAGTACTTGTGTGTTTGTTTTATTGGTCTTGAAGAACAAAAAGATGTGAATTTTGAGAGACAAAAACTCTTGAAGTCTGAAATATTTTATGGAAAAAGTTGGAAGAGTTGGTCAGTCAGCAGTGTAAAGAAAAATGGTTGTCCTTTGAAGAACCAACTTTTAACTTTTGGTTGTCTGTATGGAATTTGAGTTGTCCCGGACAATCAGATAGCCACGGAAACTGAGTCCTAGACAACAAGAAGTGACATCATAGTCTCCATTATTCTATGATGCTAAAAACATATACCAATTTGCAAGCATCCCTTGCTGGCCTTTATAAATCCAAAATGTATCAGTGAGTTTCTTGGTCAATGATCACAAGTTCAGGAAATTTAAATGGGTTTGTTGCTGTATTGCATTGAGATGATTAATGATCAACTGTACAACTGTGTAACAGCTCTAAACAAAGGCATTGCTTGAAACCTGGGAAAAGGCCTTTTTGTCAGGTAAGTTTGCCTAAAATCTAGCAGTATGCCTTGGGAAAAATTGCAACAATGTAGAGTACAAGCACAAAGGACAAAGGAAAGAAGCTGATGACTGACATACCTCTTTGTGCCTGGTCTTCAGCTATTTGGAAGAGCAAATGAAGCAGACTTTGGTGGTCTTGACGTACTTCTCTTGCTTGACTGGTGAGTCCTTCATCTAGGGCAGCTGGTCTCTGGTCGGATGTCTGCACAGCTAGCAAAGCATGTTGATCTCCTACCAAATTACAGAACATACAAAATTCAATACCAAACTTTTAAAACAAGAAACACAATTTAAATACAAGGATAGCATTTCCTACTAAGAGAGACCTTGAATACAATCCTTTGTCTAAAATAAAAGTACACAATAGTATAGCAAAAGTCAACATCCAGTTCAGTTCACAAAATACATAGGATTGACACGACACTTGTGCTGACTCTTCGAAAAATTTCATTAATTTTTTACCCAAAGAGTATTTGACTGCTAGTCAAAATCTGAAAGGGTATTTGACTGCCAGTTAAAATTTTGAAAGGGTATTTGACTGCCAGTCAAAATTTTGAAAGGGTATTTGACAGCCAGCCAGAATTGTCTGTCAGGTCCTTCCCTATAAAATAAAAATTATCACTGAGTAAACTATAATACTGTACTATAATACAGGTGAGAAACCCTAGGGTAAAGGGCGTTAATTATTAAACATCTTAAAATGTTGGGAGGGGAGGGGGCCAAAACCAAATTTTTCTGGAGGTTATCCATGATTTTCCTCCCTCCCCCCACGGCTTAGGAAATTTATATGAATGACATTTGGCGTTGGGTTCCAGCAATTCCATTCAGTTTGAATTGACTTGGAGTCATCACTTTGTTTACCTTCTCGTAACAGTAATATATAGCCTATACTCAAAATTTATTAAAATATCAGTGTATTAAGTTGTGACAAGCACAGATGACATGTAGGCTGTTGATAAATCAGATCGACTTTCTATGCGTGCCAACGTGTGAGTTCAGAAATAAAACAACCTGTCTACATTTTGGAACAACCTTATCACAGGGAAAATATAAGCCCCTGCATTCATGAAGCTTTACTACAGTAAGGGGATTACTGATGAACTACCCATCTGAAGCCTGGAGGATAGGTTCTTAGTGTAGCCTAGCCTACATATATTTTGTACGTTAGGCAAAGGTCAAAGTGACGAGCCACTCAAAAAACCAGAAAGCCAAAAGGCTTCGTGATTCCTTGCCACTGAAATGTAAGGCCTTTTTTCACATTGACATTGCTTTGCAATGTTTTTCAATTAACAGGGCTCCATAATGTGCCCACAAAGTACACATGCAAGGCATCCAATCTTCCTACATAGAGATCCCTCTTGCCCGTTGTGAACCCAAATAACATTTGACCTCCACCAAAAACTTCTGGGACCATGTATTCACTATGTGCTATCTACATAAAAAGTTACATGACCCTACAAGTGCCCTTTCTTGAAAGACTGTGCAGGTAAGCTTGTCAGGCTTTGAACTTGCTGACAAATGAACTTTGACCTTTGGGAAAATCAATAGGGATCATCTACTCAATATGACCAATCCACACTCTAAATATGAGCACAGTCACCTGTACCGTTCTTGAGATATTGGGTTTACGAAGTTTTGACCTTTTGACCTCTCGTGACCCCAAATGACCTCTGACCTCCACGAAAATCAATAGGGATCATCTACTCAATACAACCAACCCACACACCAAATATGAGCATAGTCACATGTACCGTTCTCGAGATATCGTGTTTACTAAGTTTTGACCTATTGACCTCTCGTGACCCCAAATGACCTTTAACCACCACCAAAAACAGTAGGGATCATCTACTCAATATGGCCAATGCACACACCAAATATGAGCATAGTCACACTTACTCTTCTTGAGATACCGTGTTTATAGTGTTGAGCCAATAACAGAGATATCGGAACTTGCCGATAACAGATAACTCAAAGTTAATATCGGCCCGATACCGATACCCCCCCAAAAAAATCTTCCGTAATCACACGTTTTGCTATCATTGAAAAATTATAATTTTATCACTACTGCACCTTAAACTTATTTTGAACTAAGTCTTCATGTTTCTGTTACTTTGTCTCCCTGAAAAATTTTCCGTTTTTCTGACGAAGTGTTTTAAGTAATCAATCAATGTATTTGGTGTAAAACGCGCCAGCCAAGAAACCCCGTTCGTAACAAACACATTTCGTCACCTACAGCCAGACTGTAAAGTTTTTTTTTTTTTTGCGCCTAAACATATATGCCGTGACGCAAGCACAGTATGCCACATTTATAGGTATGTGTATGGACTGTACAGTGTAATTCCCCATCTTTACTACGAAAAAAAAACTTGCGAGCGGCATATGTATCTACATTATACCACAGGTGTTCTCAGCATATACATACACACTACATATACAGTATAGAGAATGTGTTTGTACATGGATACTGCTGATAATGATAAGGCTCCCTTACACAGCGCTGATCGTTCGCTGGTTAGGACAGTTCATAGTTTATGCCTTCATCCGGTCCGGTATGGGTTTTTTCATTTGTTTGTCTGTGCCCGTTTCTACGCGCGTAAAAAGCGGTTACGATACTTCATGAGATCGTACATTTTGTCTCAGGCATTGGTCTCTTGAGTTAGCTCTTTCAATCGAACGTTCGCGATCGTGAACATCGAGCATGCCGCTCTGCTGTACACAGTGGTGGAAATCCCCATTGAGTAACTGCACGTGGCGAAATTCACACAGTGAAACTCCATTGAGATTTGTCGCGGGATTCGGAAGAATTTGACTAGCGTAAACGGACAACAGATTTGTATAGCGAATTGGCTATAGATTGCACATTACGGTGCGTGCACTCTGCTATGGGTGTGTACGTTAATTGTTGAAAGAACACAACAAGCAAGCGTTGTTTGTTACGAACTGCTTCCAAAATGAAAAACATCGGGATTGCCATGGGCGTCCGGAGGTAAGGGCCAGGGGGCTTTTGCCCCGGAAAAATCAAAAATTTGAAAAAAAACATATAAAAAGCAAAGCAAAAACCCGAACAAAACGTTTTTTCCAAGTTTCTATGCCAAAAATAGGCTTTGGAAATGCCATTTCCGGCGATCTGGGAGGCATTTTGGGCTGAAATTTTTGCACATTTCATGTCAATTCATGATGACTGGGAGGTTTTGCCCCCGTCTAAAAATTTTGCCCCCCCTGACTTTTTTTCTGCAGACGCCCATGGGGATTGCGCTAAATATTCTATAGACTACGAACTGCGGGCTTGCGGCGTAGTTGATCTAGTTTGTGTACGTTCATTGCAATGAATTTGTTGAATATTTTATGTTCAACAAAATGATCTGTATTTCATTTAAGTGCATATCGAGAACTTCTACCTCTTTACTGTTGAAATGATGAAATACTTGTTATCGGTTGCCATTATCGGAGAGAGCCTTCATTTGTGCCGATACCGATATCTTACCCATAACGCCATTATGGGCCGATACCGATAGTACCTATCGGTTATCGGCTCAACACTACATGTTTACAAGCAATTTGTAAGGAATTTACCTATTGACCTCTCGTGACCCCAAATGACCTTTGACCTCCACCAAAAAACAATAGGGATCATCTCAATATGACCAACCCACACACCACATAAGACTATAATCACATGTACCATTCTCGAGATATCATGTTTACAAGGTTTTGACCTTTTGAACTCTCGTGACCCCAAATGACCTTTGATCTCCACCAAAAACAATAGGGATCATCTATCCAATATGGCCAATGCACACACCAAATATGAGATTAGTCACACGTACTCTTCTTGAGATACCCTGTTTACAAGCAATTTCTAAGGAATTTACCTATTGACCTCTCGTGACCCCAAATGACCTTTGACCTCCAAGAAAATTGATAGCGATCATCTACTTAATATGACCAACCCACACACAAAATATGAGCATAGTCACATGTACCGTTCTCAAGATATCACGTTTACAAGGTTTTCACCTTTTGACCTCTCCTGACCCCAAATGACCTTTGATCTCCACCAAAAACAATAGGGATCATCTACTCAATATGGCCAATGCACACACCATATATGAGATTAGTCACACTTACTCTTCTTGAGATACCATGTTTACGAGCAATTTCTAAGGAATTTACCTATTGACCTCTCGTGACCCCAAATGACCTTTGACCTCCAAGAAAATTGATAGGGATCATCTACTCATTATGACCAACCCACACACAAAATATGAGCATAGTCACATGTACCGTTCTCAAGATATCGTGTTTTCAAGGTTTTGACCTTTTGACCTCTCGTGACCCCAAATGACCTTTGATCTCCACCAAAAACAATAGGGATCATCTACTTAATATGACCATCCCACACACCAAATATGAGGTTAGTCACACTTACCCTTCTTGAGATATCGTGTTTACAAGCCAAAGCGTCACATACATACACACACACACACACACATACACACACACGACATCACCATCGCATAGATTCCTTGGCCTACGGCAAGGAATCAAAAATGCCCATGTGAAATAACCTTCGAACTAATGCTTGCAAATTTATTTGTAGTTGTTATCTAAAGGTCTTTTGCACATGTCAAGTAAATATTTCTGGCACCTTTGACCAACTGGTTCATTTGCAACACTTTTGACGATCGATCTTGCTTCCCAAAATGAGAGTACTGTCTGTACAGTACAAAGTGTGTGCAGAGAGTAGTAGCTCACATAAGAGATCAACCAATGTATTTTGGGATTTAAAGCTCTTCTTTTTGCAAGTCAAAAACTTTGCGAATGTAATCACCAATGCCAAACACTATCATAGTAAGAGTAACAATGGTTCATATAATTTTTCGAAGTCATTGTAAGTTGATACTATTAAGGTTTTGATTGAGATCTGTGGCGATCCATCAAGCTCATACTAAAACTGTAAAAGTTGATGCTCAGCTCAAGGATTGCCTGCGTGGCATATCCATCTTACTTGTGACGTCTGTGGCATGTGCTATGTGTACTGATTCACCAAATGATGCTATCGTGTACGTTTGATGGGTTCATTAATTAGATAAACACAGAACACGGTACCTTGGAAGGTGCGACATACGCTTATGTAACGTTGTACAAACATGTCGTCTACTGCGAAGTTAAGTACATGTAACTCCCTCATGTGTACGTTATGAAGATCATGAATGGATTTGCACTGTTCAAATAGCATCCTTATTTGTCGTAAATTTACTGGCTTACACTTTCCTACAAACTGAAAGAAGTGGATACGAAAACGCACAGGGGATTTATGCGATGCGTATATGCCCTCAACACTAAAACTGAAAGAGTATGCACACTCTTTTCATTCATATTTGAAGGCGTATTTGACTCTTTACATTACTGTTTTGATGCGTATTTGACCATGTAAATACGCACAATACGCAAATACGCACACTAATGAAAGCCTTGACTATCTGATAGTTCCTGAAGACATTTTACAAGAATCCCCAACCCCTTCTTCTGGAGGAAAATTGTACCCTGATACAACTTTGCATTTTCACATTCCTGTGAAATGTCTGGATAACATGTAACAAAGGAGAGTATATCAGGAGAGCACAAGGGTAATGGGACTGAGACTGAAAGCACATTACAATCACAAGAAGTTTTAAGGTTGTTTTTTTGATCAGGTATTACAAAATTAAACAAGATCATCGTCATATGAATAGCAAACTGCATATGAGTACAAATAGCATGAGCACAAAAGGAAGATATGCCCATGATTTAAAATGAGAACACATTTTCACAGCACCAATACTCTACCCTTAAAAAATATAAGTCTTTTGAGGCTGTTTGAAAAAGGACAGAACCTTAATCTTTCAAAGATGCGGAGACCCATAAAAAGAAACTATGAAACATCTACATTTTATCCTCTTGTCATTTTTCAGAGACTGTATTTAACCATGTCATTCTATAGTATGTGTGGTAAATTAAGGGCAGAGTGTTATATGGCAACTCTATTAAGCATAAAATTTGAAAAAGTACAAGGGGATTTTTAAATTAAAGAGAAAATAGAAGAATCAAGGAAGTATCAAATGGTTCAGAAGATGTGGAGCAGGAATCAATAACAAGACAAGGGATTCATGACGATTATTTTCTTGGATAACCTGCACATGCCCATTAAAATAAAATCAGTTTTAAAGAACTAAGATTAATAAGTTATGACTTAGTTAAATTTTATGACCTAATCTTCACCTGTCTGAGTAGGAGGCCCACTTTCGAGGCTCCCTTCTGTAGCAACAGAGGCAAGGGGTGTGTCGCGGAGCCTGACTTCATTACTGGATGACAAAATATGACGTCTGGCATTCTCCAAACGAGTGTTACTGGTGATTTCTGAGAACAAATGAAAGAGAAACTGGCAAATCACTAATAAAGTTAAGGTGTTTTCATCCCTCGATGGCTTAAGTTACACTTACGCAGAGAAGGGACACCATACCTGTAAATACAAATATAAAAATCTTCTCATTATAATAAATGCAAAATAAAAGACTGATGAACAGGTTGACATTACTAACCTGAAAAATTTGTAAGGTTCATCCTTCATTTTGTACTGTACTTGAAAACAGCAATTATTTATTATACCTTCAAATAAAAACAATTTCACTTCTATTAACAACTGAGTCCTATCCTCCTTTAAAATATTGCCATTAATACTGTTAGATGGGCTTTGAAAAAATCTTTACACAATTTCCCACATGTTGCAATTTCTTGATAAGTTTGATTGGCAATGGCATGATATTGTGGCCTACTGGGCATATCAAAATATGACACTTAGGTGACTTAGGGCTTAATTTTCATGGTTGTCCAGTTGTCCTCGACATCCTAAATTTAATACAGACAACCAAATATTGAAAGTTGGTTGTCCAATGGACAACATTTTTTCTCAGTAAGAATTAATCATCTTGGTTTTATTTGGTTAAAGACCAGATCCACCTTTCTTGCACCCTTCTTGCTGCCTGATCCACCCTTCTTGCCATCATACTATATTTCAAACTTCAATGTTTTGGTCTCTCAAACACTACAGCTCTCTATTTGTCAAGACCAATAATACATGAACAAACTTACAGTTTTCTAGTTGTGCAGAAAGTGTTTGGGACAACCAAATTTCCTTCTGGACAACTTAAAAATCATGAAACTGTTGCCAAAGGACAACCATAAATTTTTCAGAAAATCAAGGGCTGACCCTGTGCATACAACACCTTTACGTACAGTAGGAATGCCCTTAAACAAGGGTTAAGATTTCTGCATTCCCTGTTTTGAGGAATTTGAAAATGGTTGCCCAACCATTATCCATCTTTTTCCTGATTTCCTATCTGTCAGCTTTGATGTATGAAACATATTTCCTGTTCTCTTAGATGGAAAATTTATAAATGGTTAAACATGTCCCACCCTTACAGAAAAAGTTGCGACAACCTGTGTCTGCACCATGTGTGATCACGCATGGAAAAGCAAAGGAAATCACGCATGTTCTGGGTGACAAACCTGCGTTTTTGGAACCTTCTACTCACAGGTTTGACACAGGTTTGGCACACCTTCCTTGCCTTTAATATCAAGCCACAGGTTTTGTTGAAGAATTCTTTGTTAACCCTAGTTTTCATCACCACACGTTTTGCACATAAAACCCGTGTCAAACCTGTGGCAAACCTGTGTCAAACCTGCGGCAAATGATCAACCTCTGTCAATGTCAAGGGAAAACACAGGTTTTCATGCAAAAACCTGTGATAACCCCAGGAAAAAACAAGTGAAAACCTGCGAATTTGGAACCAATTGCCTCACCTTTTTTTGTAAGGGCAGTAACTAATATCTTACCTTTTGCACGATTCTTTCCTTCTAAAATTTGTAATAGCTGTCTGACTGCAATCAAACCAACAGCAGTAGTGACCACACCAGTGCCAAATCCAATGGCAAATGTTTTCCACGAGGGGAGTGAAAAGGAAGGGCTGCCTTCTGCCATTCGGTGAATCTTCAGAAAACGCCTTGCCTGTTTAAATTAGAGGTAATATGAACTTGTCAGTACTGTAGGAAGATGTTTGTTATGGAAAGCACACTTGACTAGACATTTCATCCCCCCCCCCTCGACCCCAAAAACATCAGTTTTGATTGATTTAAATTTCCAAATTTTAATTTGAGCAACAACAAGTAACAATGGTAAGAGAAAAAGAAACATGCAGCTGGTCCACTACTTCAGTGGAGTGCTGCCGTTGGTTGGTAGAGAGTGGCTCGGGCAGCTAAAAATATCATTTTTCAGGCCTGCAAGAAGAATATAAAGAATTCTTCACAGCCTCTGGGGGGGTCAAATTGGCATTTGGTCCCAAAATATTTAGGGGCTGTGCCCCCAGCCCTGCCCTATCTTTCCTAAGCTACTGCTTGTTGGCATTAATGAAGCATTACTTTGTGTTAGCAGTAATTTACAATCAGGGATAACAAAGAACATTTTGAGACTTGTAAATTTATACTTGAGGGTCAAAAAGGTCAAATAAAAGGTTTGTAAATGCAGTCTGGATCAAACATCAGGCAATGTATGGTATTCTGTGTTTATGTCAACATCCCTGTTTTAGCCAAATGCTAATAGTGACACTGATACTCAACTTGGTTAATATAATTTTTTTAAATGCCACCCTCTCTGCCTAGTCACTATAAAGCAGGCCTGATTTTTAAGGAAATATTCAGGTTGTCCATCAGACCAGCTGGAGCCAAACAGAGGTTGTCCCCAAAAAAAAGTTGATTGTCCAAGGGAAAAAGAAATATGATATACAAAAACTTGTCTCTGCCATAGAAAACAAAGACTGGATTTTTATGTTGTAGTTTTCCACAAATTTCTGTTTCAATGGTGAACAATATGCCCTACCAGTACCATTGTCTCGATACCACTTCTTAAGGGCAATTTCACAACATTCTTTCTTGCAGATGTTGAGAGCTAAGTCAATTACAAATGAAATCTACTTGTCCATTAGACAACTATAAAGAGAGAATGGCTTTCCAAAACTATTTTTACCTCAATATGTCTCAGATGATAGGACAAGTGCTAAACTTCAGCCCTGCAATGGATGCTTTTCAGGCAGTCAAATCTCACCCCAGGATTTTCACTTACCTGGGGTCCCAGGTCTCAGATGCAAATAAATTTCTTCTGGATGCTTTGCTGATGCTGTGCATCTGGGTGACACACAAGGTCCAGCTATTTACACCCCCATCAGTGTTGCTATACATATGTCTAGTGAAATCTCTTGGCATAACAGGTCACAAAAATTTGTGGATATAGCATTAAAATGCACCACTGGCCTGAGCAAGAGTTTTCCTTTCAGCGAGCATTTGCACTGTTTATAATCTCACACAGTCCTTACTCCTTTGCAATCTTTGTAAATTACTGCTCTATACTCACTCTGTGTTGATATATTGCACAAGTCAGTTCATACTGCAATGTGCACTGCAGTTTGTCTTAGTTCCAAGTGGCAACTTCACATTCACTCAGTGAATTTAGTTACTTAGAAAAATTTCAGCAATTTAGTGAGGTACTGTCATACAAAGGACAACCAATCAAAGGAGAGCTGGTACAGCTGATCACACTCAGCCAGGCAGGCAGTCAGTTCCAAATGTTTTAAAACAGCCTGGCAATTCAAGTACGGGGACAACACCCATGCTAAGATTAGCCATAGCATCAGAATGTACACTCTTTTGCATCATAGGTTAGGGTGTAGGTACAGTCATTCTCGAATCAATGGACAGACTTAGGCACCCTATCCATAGAACTGGCAGAATCCATGACCTCCATTTGTATTATGCATACTCTAGAACTAACTGCTACAAATTTAGCTTCCTACCTAATACTGTTAGGGATTGGAATAGTCTCCCAGCTGATCTCATCGATAGGACCCACGGTCATAAAGACCCGAACCCTGGTAAATCTTATTACTAGTTTTGTTAAGGCTTAGGGGGTCACCTCTGACGCATGCATGGCGACAGAATGTCCAATTGTGTGGGTGTTTCACCATTTCCAAAAGAAGAAGAAAAAGAACTATAATTGAAAGAATACCAGTCATTTGATTTGTAATACCTATGCAGACCCTTAGCTTCATTGTTTCACAGGGGCGGCCCACTCTGCCCCTTTTTTCTCCCATCCTGCCCCCTCTTTTGATTTCCTTTTTCCACCCTTCTCCTTTTTTAACCAGCCCTCAGACTCTTTTCAGTCTTTGGTGTTGAAAGAACAAAAGAATGCCAAATTCTGAGTTCAGAGGTAGCTAAAACGCAGAAGCTTCTGCTGGCTTTGCCTTTTGGACCCCCTTCAGGGGCCCTTTAGCAGACTTCACCTGCACACATTGTGCCCCCAAGCTGTGTTCCCCCTGCCTCTTTTTCACCCAAGCTAGGGGTCTGCTATGTACCATTCCAGTCACTCATTTAACCTAGGAATTTGGGAAATCACCATCCATAACAAAATTGAAAATGTGCCCAGAGAATTTCTGAGCAACTGACAAATTAGGCGCTCAGCCTACGCAATCTAGCAGTCAATAGTGCTAAGTGTGTTGAGAGACTCAGTGGCCAGGTGATTGGTGAGCCATAGAATTTCCCAGAATCGGTATTCATCTGCCTCACCCTGTTAGTTTAGGCATAACATCACTCTAAAGGGCAAGAGCAGCCACCCTAACTTGAAGAAGTGTAGTAGGCTGTCCTGTTTCATCATTGGCTCTTTGGAGTCATGTAAAAATATTTTTCAAAATAATTTTGAAGTAGGCCTAGGCCTAGACTAGGCCTAACTGCTCTTGCCCTATTTCCAAGGTTACCAATAATTTCACCCCCTTGTCAGTTCACCCCAGCTGTTTTGCCCCCTTACCTGTTTTGCCCCCAAGCAGAAGTTGTTCGCCCCCAAAATGTGAGTGGTTCTGCCCCAAATACTTATCTTACTTTATTAAACTTGCCATGATACATACATCAAAATCATGTTTCATTTATGCCATTAGAACATTTAGAGAAACTGTATCTGATCAATTTCTGACAAAACCACCCTTAAGCAAAGCTGCATTTGCAATCAACAATACCAACAACTACTCATATGTTGGGTTAACCTAACCTGTTATTCTCTTGCACACCCAGAATGAACATCTAGGCAATTTGCTAACATCTTTCCAAGTAACATTCTCACTTTAGATTTTACTATACTAGCAGGCCTATGTACTTACATACAGCTAGATACGATATTCAGTGCTTTGAACAATTGTTCAGACATTCAGCACAAGCCTGTGGCATGCCTTTACTACTACTTATACGTTAAAAGTTAGAAATCCGTGACTATACTTGACGTTTATGAAGAGGTCATACAATTCATTCCTTTTAATGAGGATGCTGAAAAAGTTTTAGGCCTAGCCTATCCACAAATTTCATTGTTGTCTTGTACTTGGATTTGAAATTTAAAACTTTAAGTTTCTTTTAACACTCATCTTGTACTTGGATTTGACATTTAAAATTGAAATTTACTTCTTACATAGTTAGTTTAAACACTGCTTTTGCCCCAAGAGTTTTAAGGGGTGGAAGGTAACGGGCGGAAACTACCATGGGCAGAAACTAATGGACCCCGATTATACTAGGTTAGGCTAACTAACCCAACCCTGCACGTTTGACTCCACTAGGAGTCTTGTGCAGTATTCATCCAGATCCAGCCTATGGCCTAGGCCTAGGTACCTCCATAGTTTTTTTGGAGGAACTAACGTTTTTCATGTCTACTCTCCATGGTGCTAATCTGAAGAGGGTGGACTCTATTAAGTATTTGGGGGTGACCATTACTAAGAATCTCAATTGGAGTAAGCACATACAGTCTAGTCACTGAACATGACCGTATAATCCGCTCCTTGTAGTCACTCCTTACTACGGTCACTGGCCTACATGTTCAAAGGTAACGACGTTTTAAGCCAAAACAACAAACTGAGCACTAATTACGATGGTGTGATTCATAGAACAGATTTGAGTTAACATAATGATTTTGAGCATTATCAAGTACCACTTATACCTTCTGGAATGTTTAATACCAGCAAATTCATAGCAAAAGGCAGGAAAAATGTGGTGCCATCCTTCGCAGTAACATTGACATCTTGATCGTCTGCTAATGTGTTGCATGATGGGAAGGACTTCCGCTCGACAAGCTATCAAAGACCAATTAGTAAGCGCGGCTAGTCAATACTTGTACTTCATATAGTAAGCTCTCTGTACATTACGAAATTGTACAGTCACTGCGTAGGCTTCCCCGTTTTATATGAGATCACATGACAAACACTGACTTCTTCGACTGAATAATTACTCTGCACAGGCTTAACGTTACTCGCAAAATTATCCAGCCAAAATTTCCCTTTTAAAGATCTTATTTCGTTAACAGACTTGTGTGGAAGGTGAATGTGATGACAAAGATCATCTGTGGAAAGTTTGGTGAGAAAAGGTATCTTTTTGGGGACGTGAGGGATGCCTACTCACGCATGAGTAGGCAAACAAGCTGTGTTTTTGTGTATACCGGGCAAGGGCCCAGAAATGAAGTGTATGGCATAGGAACGTAATGCTGGGTCCTGTTCAAGGGCTTATACAGTCTGTTTGTAACGAAACAGGCCAAGTCGTCCCCAAACCAACTCGTCCCCAACCAACTCGTCCCCAAGCCAAGTCGTCCCCAAGCCAACTCGTCCCCAAGCCAAGTCGTCCCCAAGCCAAGTCGTCCCCACGCCAACTCGTCCCCAAACCAACTCGTCCCCAAGCCAAGTCGTCCCCAAACCAACTCGTCCCCAATATGAAAAATGTTGTGATTTTTATGGCGCGAGAAAGGGGAATATTACCAACCAAACATAATCAAAACTGAAATATTTATGTGACAAAACACGATATTTATTTAGTAGCTTCAAAAGGGACAATTGTAGAAAGAGTATGTTCTTAACAAGATATATATTTGCAATTAAATATATTCCCAACAAAAATATACTTTTGCTCTAAAATATTTAGAAGAACTTAGTTCCAACACTTGGAATATATTAGTAAAGAAAAGTTATGTTTACACCAAGATATATTTGCAAGAAAATATATCTTTCTTCAAAAAGTTACCATGTTCGCCACAAAATTTTATTTGCGACAAAAATATTCTTCCAACCAGAAATATATTTTCAAGAAAAAGAAATAAGTTTGCAATATAAATGTATCTGCAAGAAACATTACTTTTGCCAAAACATTTATTTGCAAGACTAATTATATTTTCCAAACTAAACATATAACCCCATCAGTTGTGTTTAAAATATACGTTATCAAACTCCAAAAATATATATGTTATTGGTTATGATGGGTAGACAAATTGCGACAATAAAGTTATCATGCTCTATTTTAAATCACTTGTCATTCTCTATATATGCATAAATCACGGCTTCAAAAATTAAAAAAATTTATGTGTCATGAAATCTCCCTTTTAACTAGCAAAAGGGAGGAAAAAAATTTAATTAACAAACCAAAAACAAATGCAAAGTCGGTGTTAGCTGGTCTCTTGAAATGAGATAATTTTATTTTCCACAAATTTTGCACTAATTTCTCATATTGGGGCCGACTTGGCTTGGGGACGAGTTGGTTTGGGGACGAGTTGGTTTGGGGACGACTTGGCTTGGGGAGGAGTTGGCTTGGGGACGAGTTAGTTGGGGACGAGTTGGTTTGGGGACGACTTGGCCCGAAAGCGTTTGTAATAAAGGCAATAAGGTCCTCGGTCTATTACGCAGGAACCTTTCTTTTTGTTCGAAGGAAGTTAAATTGGCAGCCTATAAAGGTTTGATAAGGCCTTCATTAGAGTATGCTTATTTGGTTTGGGATCTTAATCAGGTTTCACTTCAAGATGGGTCACACAGGATTTTGTTTCAAACGTCTTGAGTCGAACTGGTGCATCATGGTCCCGGGAGCTCGGATTAGTGAGAACCCTGCTACTGTGCTAGGCATAAGCCCGTAGAATTCATTACCAATTCTCTTAGGGCCTGACCGACCTCACAGCACATAGGCTAAGTGGTGTACTAATGTCCTTAACAAGATGTCTCACCGCATTTTGAAAGAAAAAGAAGACGTTAGGCCCTAACGTTAGGCCTAGCTATAGGCCTAGGCCTAGCTAAATAGTAAATGTTCAGGTCTGTACGTTGTAACTACAACATCCACTACTTGAAGTCTGTCCAAATTACTATATTAAAGAAAAGTTAAAAAAGAAGTCCAAACCTTACAACTAAATGCACATTAGTTGATGAGTTAAACATTCCAACTAAGTTCGGCGGAATTTTATTTCCGTGAATGATCGGTGATCTTTTGTATCGGCCTTCGCGGAACCCCCTTGGCTAGCCTAACTTAGGCTAGGCTAGGCCCTATGCCTCGGCTAGGCTGTATAGCTAGGCTACAGTACTCAGCAAATTGGAACTGGGAACCTGTCATTTGTCACTGCCGAAAAAGAGGACATTAAATTGTTGATCTAGGCTGTAAGCCCGTATTTACAGTTTTGCTTTACCTACATTAAGATTTGATTGAAATAATGAGGGCTTCCAACCAACGTTAGCGACTTCAGCTCGACTCTCGAAATTCCGAATTCACTGCCAGCAGGTTATTCCACTGATTACTAGGCCTAGTCACCGTCACAGGGATAGTACAGTACATGCACTCTGCTTCACACGTACCCCCGCGTAAGAGTTACCCTGACTACTGATCTACAGGCCATTCATCCTTGTTGTACACCTTGGAGAAATCCAAGCTTCTTACCATAAACTTTCCATTTTGTCAAATAAATTTCTTTAGGTCCTGTTCCAGGGAGGGAGGCTCCCTGTCCAGAGCTATTATTCCTAAGTACAGAAAAATACAATTAGATATGCTACATTTCCAAGTTTCAGAAAACCAAAACTTACAATAAAATATACATACACTTGAATTTTTTAAATGAGTCGAAGCCTCAAAATGTGACACCGGACACCTTCAGGTGCCGTCTGGCGTCTTGCCCCTCCCCCCTCCTCATCAGTGAAAAATGAGGAGGAGGAAGCATGCAAATATTGGGGGACATTTCCAAGAACAACATCAGGTGGGTAAAAAGGGCCTCTATCGGATATGAAAGAGAGGGCAAGGCGACCGCGGCAAAAGGGTAATGATCGTATGACACCAAGTAGTAGGCCTAACCAATGTTTGTGAGACTTGCATGATAGCCAACGTCAAGCTTGCCATATAGCCTAATGTTGTCGATGCGGCTCGTGTTGTGCACTCGCGCGCGAAACGCGCGAAAATGTTTTTTCTTTTGGGAGAATTTCCCCCTCAATACAAGTAAGTTGGAGCAGAAAATTGAATGGCAGCTGAGTCAGTAAGAGCCACTCAGTAGCGTAGCTACTGGGGGGAGGGGGCAGTTGTCCCCCCCCCCCGGAAAATAATTTGGGGAAATTTGATGAATTTGCTTACTCTAACAAAAATTACTCAAAATTTTTGTTAGAATAAAAAATTCTGAGACATTTCTCATACAGAATTCATATTTTCATGCAACAAACTATCCCATATTTGAGATTTCGTCAGTGTCCCATGAACCGGCCCTACTCGCGTTCCACAGAAATATCCCCGCCGCGTAGCAGAATGTCTTCTTGTATACGCGCGGTTTTTATGATCAGTGCATTTCAGTGCACATGAAGCTGTTATTCAGAAATTTAACAACAGCTGATACAGTACAACTAACACTGAAAGGCTGTAAATCCGAACTTATCCCCTTGCACACAGTCTCTGCGTTGTACATCTTTGGGAATTCAGTAAAAGGATGTGAAAACTGACAAGTCACTAACGTAGACCCCCCCCCCCCCCGAGTTTATTATACTGTCCGCAAGCTAGTAGTAGCTATACCGATTTTACTCTGTGTACATAACGATGAATGGGCATGGGCGTCCGCAGGTATGGGCAAGGGGGGCACTTGCCCCCCCCCCCCCCACGGAAAATTTGAAAAAACGTATAAAAATCAAAGCAAAATTCCGAACAAAACGTGTTTTGCAAGTTTCTAGGAGAAAAATAGGCTTTAGAAATGCCATTTCCGGTGATCTGGCAGGCTTATCGAAAAGTTTCGATCATAAACCTCCCAAATGCGTTACAGTGTGCGCGGGACTTTGGAATTTTCAGGTTTTTCGCTTTATGTAGTATTCAGGGTTGTGTTTTAAGGTCGGGCTAAACTGGATTTTTGATGTTTATACTATTGCATATCTAGTGAATGTTTTTTTGACTGGGCACACCCCTTACTTTTGTCGTAAATCATTAATTTATGGGATTTGATGTCTATGGGCTTAAAACGTTTTTCATCCCAATTTTACATAATTTAGAGGATTAACACTTCTAGCCACAAATATATTGACACGGCTAAACGCGTTTCTGGGAGCTGCATGTCACAGATAACAGGAGGAGAAGAATTGGTTTTATTTGGATCTATATTTTTGTCGTAAAACGCGTGAAGTAAAGGCATAAAATGGCCAACTGTTTTGGGGAAATTTCCCAAATTATGACGTCACAAAACTTTGAACTAGTCAAAATTCACGTATTTCGAATGAAAATCGGCATTTCATGAGTTACTCTCGCCTTGACATATCATTCCAAAGCATAATCGATTTAGCTTACCTTAATTAGAACATTTAAGCATTTTTGATATGGAATGACAAATGATCGTTTTTGTACAAAACATTTCGATATGCATTTTGGGCTGAAATTTTTGCATGCTTTGTGTCAATTCCCCTGGTAGCATTCCCATATGGGCCCCATATGAGCCCCATATCGACAAACATATGGGGCCCATATACCTTTTGCACCCAAGACCCACACGGGGCCCATATGGGCCAGCCCAGATAAACCATATGATGCATATAGGATAGTGCTGGGACCCATTTGGGCAATTGCCCCATATGGGCCCCAGTACTATCCCATATTGGGGGCTAAAACAATCGATGGCCAACGATTAACTTAAAGTTAGTCTAGAAATTAGAATAAACGGGATCCATTGGCACACTTAGATTTTGTTACTTAGCCTAACCATTGTAGGCTTACAGGCTAGTTCGGAAAAAAGCTTTCTGCTCACTTGGGGTGTAACAATAAACGGGTCCATGAGTACCTTGTAGACTTCTTCTCTTAACAGACTGCTGTTCTAACAGGATATCCTGTGTAATCGAGCCACTATTAAGCCTCCTTTTAGTGGCGTACGAAGGGGGGACCATTGGGCCATGCCCCCCTCATAGATGTCATTTTTTCTTTGTTCGTAAAAATAAGTAGTTCACCTTTAGTAACACAGATTTTACTTCAAAAGATAGCATGTGTGGCACCAGATTGCATATAAGGACACCCAATTTTTCAAAAATTTTCAAAGGAGAGGGATTGTCTCTGCAAATTCGTCCCTCAGTGAGGCCAATCTGACCATCTGAGGGGTCTGATTTTTTCGAAAGTTTTTAAGGCTCCGCGCCAAGGTGGCGTTTCGCTCAGTCTTTTGGGCAAAATTACATTTTGGGGTCAGATTACCCCTTAACTCTCTGATCACTTTTCAGTTTGCGAACATATTTTGAAGGAAGGATTTTATTGCAAACGACAAAAGGAGGTAGTGACTGGGTAGATTCTTCGTTTAAATCTGGAAATTGCTATTTCCGGCCATCTGAGGGGTCTGATTTTTCGAAATTTTCTCTACGCTCCGAGCCAACCAATGGTGGCGCTCCGCTTAGATAATCTTTATGACAAAATAACGTTTTGTGGCCAAGAAATACCGCAAATCCTATACCGATCAATGCTCTTTTATTTTGACTCCTAAAAGTGTGCAAATTTAATTACAAGTTTTACTTCGTAAGGTAGCATAAATGACATAAGAATGCATGTAAAGACACAAAAGTTTCAGTTTTATCCCCATGAACCACCACGATTCAACTTTTTACACTGTTCCTGTCAAAGTCGAAAATCATGCACCATTTTGCATCTAGGCTCCTTGAAAAATTTCTGGACATCCCTCCTCTTAGACCATACTGCATGCCCCCCCCCCCCCCTTTTCAGAGAAATCCTGTGTACGCCACTGCGTTAGTACATACAAATAAACCAGTATTGTTGACCAAAATAATATACTAAGAGCTGTTATTTCCAATTGCTCTATGTTATACTTTAAGATTAAAAATGCGGGTAATCAGGGACCGCGGAGACGAGGGGGGGGGCTAGGGGGCTTTAGCCCCCGCACTTACATAATGACATGGTAATGTTGTTATACTTGTAAATTTGCATTTTTTATATGAAATACATACACATTGACCGGGATAAATTTTGGGGAAATTTCATACCTTTGCCCCTTTGGGGGAAAGCAATTGAAAAAATAAAATGTTTGAACGGAAATCAAATTTGAATTATTTCCTTCAAAACAGTAAATAAATAAAATGTGTAAAAATTAAAAAAAAGACATGGATGAAAGTGTGTAAAACACATTTTGTGTGCACGTATGAAATCAAGTAATAACTTCAAAATGCCTACTTTCACTAGATTAGATATCGTTTGTGATCTGCATCGTCGTTTATTGCATTTCACTTAGAAGATGAAACGAAAATCTCGACGACAAGCTTTAATGTGACTTTGTCAGGTTAAGACCCTTTCTTCCTTTCGGATGGTAGGACCTCACTCCTGCCCATGACAAGTGTCACTGTAGGACGACTTTTTTCGACAAGTCCTCTTTTTACAAGTTGGCACTGGCGTCCGGGGGATTTGTAAAATGTCCACAAGGTCCTGATTTCATGTGTTTCCCACATGATCCATACTTCTGCTTTGCGGTTCAATTATTTTGAGAGATTTATACGTAGTATTTTAATTTTGCCTCGTAATGTACCGATGGACAAATACTGCACCATTTTGTACATTGTTTCTTTGGTGGTATGTATGTCCCTTGTAAAATCTCTACAAAAACTAAAAATATTTTGATATTTTTCATGCTCCCCAAAAAGGGAAAATCCTTAAACTTAGGCCTATAATCAGTTTAAACTTTTGCCAAACATATCACCATTTTGCATCTAGGAAATCTAACGCCAAAAAAGTTTCTCAGAGGGGGACACAGCTACTTTTGGTTCTCCTGTTAAAGGGTACGTAAGGTGCTGCCTTAGGTAAGCTGAAATCCATTCAAACATTGCCGCATTTGCGGATGGGTACATCCAGTTTAAAACACGTCGAAGGTGCCGTTTCCGGCCATCTGTAGGGGTTTTAGAGCCCAAAATTTCCTTGTACGCTCCGCGCCAACTGATGGTGGCGCTCCGCTTGTAGATTCAAATATTGTCGCATTTGTGGTTGGATACATCCAGTTTAAAACGCGTAGGAAGTGCCGTTTCCGGCAATCTGGTGGGATTTTAAAGCCCAAAATTTTCTCGTTCGCTCTTGTACGCTTAGATAGTCTTGCCTTACCTGAACTTCGGAGGTACCAGGCCCCCCACTTGTTACCTAGGCCCCCAAAATCCCATCCTGGCTACGCCACTGCACTGATGTTTTTGGGGTGTTTTTACTTTGAACGGTTTTTCATGATAAAGAAAAGAGTAAATCTTGAAATATTGAAACATTAAAATTTTTTGAAAACTTTGAAAGAAGAAAAGAAATTTTGAATTATATTTGTGGTACATGTACGAACACATAGTAGCCCACTCATCACGTTTAGACCAGGCGGAGAAGGGGGGGGGGGGTATCGTCACCCCACAGCGAAATTTATGAGACCAAGTGAATTTGGTCAATTTTGGGTCGCTGATTCCGAAAATCGAGGGTATACAGGCCATATCCGGGCTTTTCTGCGCCATTTTGACGTTTAAAGTTGAAAGGGCGCCCTCTATTTATCAAAAATCTCGTTTTCTCCATATATTTACGGTCCAGTCATTAACTGATGTGAGATTTGGTCCTTATATTCTGTAAATATAATGTCAACTGATAAATACGGGGAAATATTAGATAAGATAATAGATAATATTAGATAAGATAATAGATAATATTAGATAAGATTAAAGGTCAAGTTGTAATGTTAGCAGAGAAATAGGCCGAGGGTTTGAGTCATGGAAAACTACATCAAAATAGACCTGCCTTACACCCTGCTTACACCATAGATACTCATTTTAGAGCAAGCGGCAGGGTTGGATTTATCTGAAGACCCCCTGCCCCCCCCCCCCCCGCCTTCGTCATCTGGGAACAATGGACCCCTTTTGAAGACTTAAGTTGCATAAGTGTAATGCCGACAACTAGGGTTGTGTTGGTCATCGCACGATCGTGGTTTGTGAGTTGACTTCTTTCTCCATTTATTAATTATATACAATACAAACAATTTTAGTTATGGGGACAGATGTAGTACTAGTCATATCGAAAAGTTTCGATTATTAACTTCACAAATGCATTAAAGTGTATGGGCGTTTGTTATTGTTCGGTTTTCGCTTAATGTTGTGCTCGGGGTTGTGATTTAAGGTGTGGCAAATTTGGATTTGTGATGTCTATGCTATTACACACACAGTGGATACTTTTTTGATTGGACACCCCTTTTAACTTTGTCGTAAAACATTCATTTACTGGAATTGATGTCTTTAAGGAAAAATTTGCTTTTCACCCCAAATTAATAATTTAAAGGATTAATACTTCCAACCACAAATATATCGAAATGGCTAAACGCGTTTCTGCATGTCATAGGTAGCAGGAGGAAAAGAGTTGGTGTTATTTGGGTATATAATTTTGACGTAAACTGCGTTTGTGTGATATAAAATGACGCTTTATCTGGGGGAAATTCCCAAAATTATGACGTCACAAAATTTTGAAATCGTCAAAAATCATGTATTTCGAATGAAAATTGGTGTTTCATGGGTTACTTTCACCTAGACATATCATTTCGAAGCATAATTAAAAATTTTGGTGTAAAATGAGAAAATGACCGTTTTTGTAAAAAACTTTCCATACGTTTGACCAATCAAGGCTTGACATATATTCTAGCTATGACATCTTTCGGAGAGAACATTAAAGTGATTTCATTTACCGAGCCTTAGTCGGCACGGTTCTCAGAATCGGTTCCCGCTCTATTGCATGGGGAGGAATATGTGCATAAAGTGTCATTCACAGTGGATGTGTACGAAGGCGTTGTCGAGGAATTGCTCAACTGCCCGGTAAGTGGGCTAAGAATAGGCTCAGAAGAGAATTTTTAAGTGCGCGGCTATTCATCTAAGTGGCTCATTTTCAGGGGTGGTGTTACCTGGGGCCGGAAGTTCGGATTTACTTGAGAAATCTCGATCATTTGTGGGACAGTGATTACTACTTCGGATAGCCTTGTTCCGGGCAATATATATAACGTATGTATACAAATCGTCATGTTTAGCGAAGGAATCATAAAGTATCAAGCACTTTTGCAGTTTGCTTTGCCCTTGTGGTACTTTCTGTCATTACAGAGATTAGCCCACTGACACCCTGTTAAGCCCCTGGGCAAGAAAATACCACAAGCAACTAACTGGCATTTTTCACACGTTTTTTTTTTTCAATCTGTCCCTTGTGTGATTTGTCAGCAGAAGTTATACACTTAGATACATATATTTATTCCTGGATACGAATATACAGAAATAAAGAAATCAAACAAACCGTTTGTTGGGGAATGCACATAGTGCGGGACCAGGATGTCAAAATTTCGGTGTAAGACTGACTTTGGTATAAAATAGGAGCCACATGACCTCTTTGATGCTGGCCTCGACGCCAAAATATTCTAGCATTCGATCTCGGCTTCGATGCTAAAATTAACACAGAATTTCTGTCCCACCGTTTTGCTTGACACCCTCAGTGATGCCTTAAGTAACTTTTTTACCTTCAATCACAAAATTAGGTCGGCTCCTATAGATTCCAGTCAATTCAAGCTGCTAGATGTTCGGCAACTGACTGTTTTGGTGTGACCCGCCCTGCTTGCATCAAGCCATGGGGGATAACCGTCAAGCTACTTCACCTTACAATGGGGAGGTATGCGACCCGTGTGCACTCAGTAAAGACTTTGGATAGAGGGCAGGAATCATGAATGTTAGTTCACTCCCTGGGTGACACTACCCCCCCCCTACCAAAGACGCACCCGGTCCACCTAGTTCACTTCACGAAATAGGTACATCTAATCATAGGCGTACGAGACAGGGGAAGGAGAAGACGTACCCCGCCCCTTTCGCAAGATCTGATTCTTGTGGACAGGATTTCGGAATTAATGCGGGCAGCCATGAAGTCATAAAGGATTTGCATATTTTGAATTGCATAAAATACTCTGAAGCACAGGGGTGGGTTTAGAGGCGACGTACTCGGCGTACATCCACCCTATCATTATCCAAGACATTTTTTTTACTTTTGTTGATGGATTATTTTGATTTTTTGTTTGAACATCATGTATGTAATATTTACACTTTCGAAGTCTTTCAGACGAAATGACAATTTAGGGTGAAGTTTTAAACCGTAGATTGTGGTTGAACAACTGCGGCTGGGGCCTCCTCATAATATCGGCCACCCCCGGCAACATCCCCCCCCCCCAGCAACCCCCACTTGCACAAAGAAAAAAGATGGCTTTGGAAAATAAAAATATAATGATATAAAATAAAAGAATGACATCATTGTCCTAACTTAGTTTATAATCTTGGTCTACTGCTGGCGGTAGACACATTGTCTGATTGCGATTACTCTAGCCTAGACTTGAATTCAATAAATAAGATAAAAACTTCTCCATAGGCCTACTTCAGATTAGAACTTCACGTGGCCGTGACTGACACTCAAACACACTAGTCAAGAGGTGTCTGAATTGACGAATCACGTTGGTCAGTCATATTTGACTAATTTGTGATGACATCTGACTTATTTTGTAGTAATGGTCTAAAAAATATCAGTCAAAACTTTGTCAAAGAGTCTTCGTATTTGTTAGAAACTAATTCAACTGGGTCAAACATTAGTCAATTTTTTTTTCCCGCCCTGTTTATTAAGCAATCGTTCATTTCTTAAATATTTACAATATTTACATAAAGAATTGTCAGTTCAATGTCTTTAACCCATTGTTATACGATTAGAGGTACGCATTCGTCTAAGCACATATATACAAAATTTACAGTAGAGAAAATAACAGATTGCTGCTAGGGAAGTAGTTTGAAAAGAAAGAAAAGTTAAACATGACTTTACTTTCATAACAAAGCAATCAACTATATAGCTCATCATTTCGGTGTGACGAGATTTTCACAAACCATAGTATATATTGAACAGCAATACTGAAAGACATCAGTCAAAATAACAATTTATTACACGAAGGAGGAAAGCAAGAAAAAAAAAACAAACACACACACACACACACAAAAAGACCTAAAAGACATTTAGTCTGGAAGAAAGGGCATTAACAACATCGTTAAATCTCTGGATTCTTTTCGGGGAACAGTTGGGTTTAGAGCAAATGTGGTTTTCGACCTTCAGAATAAGAAGAAGCTTATGATAGAAACTATTGACGTCGGGAATTGTCGCCCTTAGTTTACAACAATAGATGAAGTGTTTACAATACAAAGAAAAAAAAAAGTTGTATGGATGTTGCAAAAGAAGTTTGTAGCCGAAGAAAAAGTCGGACTTACGTAAAATGAACTGTGTACCAAATAGATATTGTTCAGTGTCTAAAAGGAAAGAGGACGTGTACGGGCAGCCCCAGAATAAGTGGTCGATAGTTTCAATTTCAGTTCTACAAAATACACAGTTAGGGGACTCAGTTTTACCCATAGCGAAAAGCAGCTTGTTTGTGGCAAGGATTCTATGCAGAAATCGGAATTGGAAATAGATAAGTTTACTGTCAGAAAGGGTGATCCGGGGTATAAGGAAAATTGTCTGCCACTCTTCCTGAGAGAATTTGAATGTGGCATTCCACTTTACGATACATCTAGGCGGTAAAACTATTTTTTCAATGAGCTTGCGGTAGGCAAAATTCGTTACACGGGCATGATCAAGTGTAGCAGTAAATGGTGACCCATAGTTTTCATTGTTTAAGGGGTTTACTTTCCACTCAGCTGGAACTGAGGCCAAAAGCCCGAAATAAGTTGTAAACGGGTACTGCTTGATACGAAACTTGTTACAAAAATCGACGTAAGAGATAACATTACCATTATCATCAAACAAGTCTTTAACGTACAGAACACCGGCCCTGCAAAGCTTATCATTGTATACAATTTTATCACCGGTCTTTATAAAATGGTTGTTCCATACAATTTGGTTACCGTAATTGTTTACAGGTGTATGGAAATGTACATGGCTCCACGCTTGGCAAACTTGTCTAATGAAAATATTTTTTAATTGATGAAATATCCTCAGAGGCGAAATTACACTGAAAAACAAAACGCTTACCAAAGGAATTTAAGTGGTAATCGAAGAAAATCTTCCATATACCGTCTTCACTGTCAAAATATCTTTTTACCCAAGAGATTTTTAAAGAAGAAATAAAACTTTTCACATGAGTTATTTTCAATCCACCGTTCCTATAATCATCATACATTGTTTTTCTTCTGACCTTATCGGGATTCTTAGACCATATAAAATCAAAAATTGTAGTTTGTACCTCATTTATGAAAGACTCTGGTGGATCCGGAAGAACTTGAAATAAGTAAACTAATTGAGACAAAGCAAAAGATTTAACAATAACATTTCTGCCTATTGGGGTCAGGTCTCTATTTGACCAAATGTTTAATATGTTTTTGAGGCGGGATAGTTTGATGACATAATTTAGGCGGTACAAATCATCACCATTATGCGTGAAATTTACTCCGAGAAATTTAATTGGACCAAAGTGAAGTGAAAGATCTAGATTGCGGATAAAAGTTGGGTGGTTGGTAACAAAGGGACCTAATGGAAACAAATGAAATTTTTGAAGGTTAATTTTTAGCCCAGAGGCTCGACGAAAATCGTGAAGAAGTTGGATAGAAGACTTTAGAGACATAGGGTCACCGTTTAAGACAAGTACCGTATCATCAGCGTATTGTAATAGTTTAGTTTCACGGTTCAAAATGGTGATGCCTTGAACCTGAACATTATTAAGTACGATCTTAGCTAAAATTTCAGTACAAAGGGTAAAAGGATAAGGGCTTAAGGGGCAGCCCTGACGTACGCCTCTGTTAACCGGGAAATAACCCGTAGAAAAGCCATTATTGAAAATACATGAATTTGCATTATTGTAAAATGTTCGCACCCAGGATTTAAAATTTTTACCGAACTTAAAATAATGAAGCGTAGCATGAATAAAGTTCCATAGTGTATCAAATGCTTTTTCGAAATCCACAAAAAATAAAAAAACAGGTGTATCGTTATGATTCGAGAAATTAATAAGGTCTAAAATAAATCTGACATTCTTGCCTATAAATCTATTACTCATGAAACCAGTCTGGGTGTTACCAATCAGTGCAGAGAGTACTTGTTTAAGTCTAGAAGCGATGGCTTTTGCGGCAATCTTGTAATCGGTATTTAAAAGAGCGATAGGTCTGTAATTTGCTATGTTGTGGGGATCTTTGTCTGGTTTCGGGATTAAAGTAATAACCCCCCTTCTCTGTTTACAGGAGAGCATTTGATGATCAAATGCATGATTTAACGAGTTCAAAACAAACGCACCAATAAGGGGCCAAAATTTTTTTATAGAAGTCCGTGGAAAATCCATCGCTTCCGGGTGATTTGCCATTTGGCATAGAGGAGAGAGCAGAGAAGCATTCATTAAGAGTCAAAGGCCCTTCGCATACATCACAATCGACCATGCCATGAAATTCAGGAAGCAAAGAAATGCAGATTGCAGGATCACTATAATGAGAAGAGTAGAGCTCAGTGTAAAAATTACTAATATGACTTAAAATATCTGCATTATTAGAAATTGGTAGATCTCTTTCATCATTTAACTTTTAAATTGTGTTATTCTGCTTATTTCTCTTTTCAAGAGAAAGAAAGTATTTTGAATTTTGTTCTCCCTCTTCAACCCACCTTGCTTTAGATCGGATCATTATACCCTCAAGTTTGTTCTTGTAAAGTAGGTGCAGATTGTTTCTCGTATCTTTCGACTCATTAAGCAAGCTTTCATCACTTACAGAATCCGATTCAAGCTGCGCAATTTTCTTAATGAGATTCTTTTCATAAATACGAAAATCGTTCGCTTTCAATTTACTGAAACTGATAGTGCTTTTTCGAATAGTATATTTTAGTCCCTCCCAGAAGCTCGCTGGGCCTCGGTTTCTGTTGTTGGGATCAGATGAATAATTAGAAATTAACGAATTCACTAAATCTATATAATTGGGGTCTGAAAGTAACGAGTTGTTAAATTTCCGATACCCAGGACCTCTCGGTTCTACAGAGATGTCACAGTACAGAATAACGATATGATGATCGGACTGAAGGGGAGGTTGAAAATAACAATCTATAACTTTGTTCACTAGATTTTTTGAAATAAGAAAAAAATCAAGTCTGCAACGTATAATATCAACATTTGAAGTCCAAGTGAAAGCGCTCGATAAAGGGTTCCTATAGTTCTCCAAATATCATCAAGGCTAAATTTATCTACATAAGAGAGGCAAGCGTCACGTGCTTTGAAATTGGTCTTTGGGGCACCACCCTGTTTGTCCAACGTTAAATTAAAAACAAAATTGAAATCACCACCACAAATAATGTAGTCACACTGAAAACTCTCGACATGGTTATAACGGTACGAAAAAACGTGGCGTCATCGGTGTTAGGTCTACATAAACAAACCAGAGTTAAAACATCGTTATTCACAGTAATGTCTAGAATAATGAATCAGCCAAGGATATCCGTAATTTTTTTCGAAACATTTGGTGTAAGACCCGCTCTGAAAAAAAACAGCCACCCCTTTACTAGTATTTGTTCCATGAGAGAAAATAATGTCGTTCCCCCACTCTGTGCGCCAGCGGCGTTCATCTTTTAGGACACTGTGAGTTTCTTGCATGAAAATTAAATCAAATTTGTGCCTATGTAGATAGGCAAAAACCATACGCCTTTTATTATCATCACGAAGCCCTCTACAGTTGTAACTGGCAAATTTCAAATTGCTTTTGGCCATAAAAAAAACAACAACGACAACAACAACAACAACAATCAATTCAGCAAAGAGAAAAACCAAAAAAAAAAAAAGAGAGAGAGAAAAAAAAAAACATTAGTCAAATATAAGTCACAATTGTTCAATAATGTAACTGGTCGATTCAGACCCTGTTTGACTAGTTTTTCTTTACAGTGAATTTTGTTTTGTCTATTAATGCTACTTGGTATGCCTTTTGCTTAATATTAACAGAATCGACATGCCCGTGTGTTCAAAATATCAAATTTAAATTTAACGGATGAAATGTGGACGATGGCATATTACTAATTAGCTGCAGTTTACAAATGTCAAGTTGGTATGTCGTACACCGATTATATACAAATCAATAAAACGTGAAAATAAAAACTCGAAGCCAAACTTGTAAGCAGACGGGGGGGGGGGGGGGGTACGATCCACAAAAAACTCTTTGCTTTTCAGATGCAACTGCCTTATTCTGCATCAGAAATTACCATCATTTGGAGTTATTCAAATTTTGAGAGTTAGTTAGTTAGTATCAGTAGGCCCCTATTGATATTTTTATAGGTTATTTTAAGAATTTGAGTTGACTTTAATGATTTGCTAAAAAGTTCTACGTTTCCGCTAGTAGATGCACTTCTATCATTCAAAAACATTGGGAGATGCCCACTGTTTGAGGAGAAATTTCCTAACTGATTAACAACAGCCCTAATCCATAGATTAGAATTATAGGTTAGCTTAAAGTAAGTGGCGTATCCACGGGGTGGTTTGGGGGTTAACCCCCCCCCCACCACATACACCAACATGACCCAACCTTGTAATGCAAAAAATACCTAAAATAGTGGTTTTTCTCTCTATCATTAACCCCCCCCCCCTCCCCCGATGACACCAAAACCCTCCCCATGACACAATCCTGGCTACGCGCCTGCTTAGAGTTACTATCAAGAAGAGGGTGTGTAGCTCCCTTCGTAGTTTCGCTAGATGCAATAAAAATTTATCTTCAATATTAAAGTGAGCCTCAAGTCTAAGATTTCAAAAATTATATATTAAGATGCATGAAAAGTGAATTTAAACAGCCCAACTCCAATCTTCATAGGGCATCCCTGAGCTGAGATATCAAATGTTGAAGTTTATTCAATGACAGTCTTTGTATTTCTTTGTTTTCTGAAAGCTGCTGCACCTTCAGTTGTATGAATATTTGATACCGTTATACTGTTATGATACTGTTATGATGTGATGTAATTTAATAAAGCTCTCTCTATACAAGATGCAAGGCAAACAAACAGGAAGACTTCAAGGTCATAAAATATTTTTAATTTTAAACGGTAATGTAGTTAATTGAGTTGTAAATTATTGCCCCATGGACTATTTTGTATTCAGTGAATACATTACAACATTTAATATCTCAAGAATGGGACAAGCTATAACAATGGGAGTTGGATGGATAATAGTCATTGAGTTGCAATCTCTAACTTAAAATTTACACTTTTAAAATCCTACAGTTGAGGTGCATTCCCTAGGTCCTTTTCAAAACTCATAGACTTCAAAATTTGTAGAAAAAAATTTCCGGATCTCTTACAAGGTGGGTGAAAAATGCATCTCCATAGCATATAGCGTTTGAGGGATAGCAGTTTTCAAAGAAATGTGATATTTTCTTGAGATTTACATTTCTAAAATCAAAAGATCGAATTTAGTCACTCTGTAATCATGGAAATACTACCTACTTCCATGCTCTAATAGAGTGAAAATTTTGCCTTTACTCCATCAGAGTTTTATTACACTCAATTCACTCTAAAAAGAGTGAAATTCACTCCAAAAGAGCGAAATTTCACTGTTGATTTAGGCTTACATGTGATGACTCTTACAAAAAGTGATCACTGCAGGCACACGTAAAAGAGTGAATTAAACTGTGAAAAGAGTGAATTAACATCCTTCTTAGAGTGAATTAACACTCTAAAGGAATTAATTCATTTTCACACTATTAGAGAGTGACCAAGTTCACTCTTTAATTTAAGAGTGTAGTGCATTATGGGAGACTTATCATGTCCTTGAGGCACATTAATTTTTTTTTATTGAATTGAATTTATGTAAAACTGAGATGCCGCTGCAAGAAATATTAACATTCGGTTTGATGCTCCCTACATATGGTTAGGTACTAGATCATCAGGAAATGAGGCAAACATTCCAACAGTTTGAACAAACTTCTACAAACAAGACGTCCAGATATAATACAAAAAAATTATAAAGAAAAACAAAATGATTCTGAGGCTTTTTGTCCACATTTCATAACTGTCTGCGGTTTTTTGAAAGTTAAGTGTAGCTTTTGATAGAAAAAATGTCAATCTTTAAAGTGAATTATCGCATAACCAACAGGAATCGGGAAGAAAAGAGCCCACGCCGTGCCAAGCTACACTGACTAACCAAAGAATTGACAACAAGGCATTATTTATTTGTTTGGTTTGTTTGCTTGATTTATTTCCTTAAAACAGAAACAAAAACAAAAAAACAAAAAAGAATAATAACAACAAATTACAAAACACTATAGAATTTAAGAGAAGACAAAGAAACACAATATCAAGCTACATAATACTAAACTAAAATTCGGCATGGAATGGAAAAGGAGAGATAAGAAGTTTGAAAAAAAAAAACTTATACAAAACTCTCTCCCACAAAATAATGATTACACAAAAAATTTATTAAAGCAACTTAAATTTACTCAACTCAGTTTTAATCTTAATTGGTTATGTAATGTCTTTACAAGACAAGTGTACGTTTGTAAGCTAATGCGTATATTACACAGGGGATATCAAATTATAATTGTTAAGACACTTTAATCACTTGGTATTTGTACATCCTTTTGAAAATACGTTCACTCGTCGAGTTCCTAGGATCATTACTTTAATGAGTCCATAATTTGACCCCACTAATAGAGACACTCATAGCTTTCAAGGTTGTACGGACAGAAATTTGATAAAATCCTTCCATTTTGCGAGTACGAATTTCAGTCACTTTGTTTTTAATAAATAACGTTTGAATGTCCGGGGATAATGTACCAATTTTGGCTTTGCATAATAAAAGGGCTGTCTTGAAGTTAACAAGATCCTCAAACATAAATATTTTCATGTCGATAAAGAATGAGTTTGTATCCTCATTAAATTTAGCTGCATCAACCAGTCGGATAGCTTTTTCTGATTTATTAGAACAGAGTGAACATTACTTTTGTATGTATTGCTCCACACTCAGGCGCGTAGCCAGGATTTTGTCATGGGGAGGGTTTTGGAGTCATGCGGGGCGTTTGGGTCACGTTATGAGGTTGGGTCATGGGGAGTTCTAACCCCCAAAACCCTCCCCATGGCTACGCCACTGCCCACACTTCTACAAAGTGGATGATATAAGGGAAGACTTGGGAGTTGTAAAGAATCTTCAATCATCTAGCATTCAAAATGACCCTTAATGAACATAATTTCATGCAAGGCTTTTAGCAACTTAACAGTTTACTCTTTTTGTATATTCCTTCCAATTTAAACACAGTCAATGACCACCCCGAGAAATTTTGTCATAAAGACCCTTTCTGTGATGCAATTATCAATTTTAATAGTAATATCCTTGTCACACTTACGCTTTGAGAACAACATGAAATTGGTTTTACTAACATTTAGTGATAATTTATTAATCATGAACCAGACCCTCAATTTAACCCAAATCTTACTTAAAGGCAGTCATTCGTCACCCTGAACTACAGTTTCAGTATACATACATCAAAACTCTCAATTGGTACAGCTCTTTGATTGGCATCACATTCAAACAATGCATCATAGCTAAATTACACAGCCTGGGCACTGAGAGTGTCTTGATTACACATTTTGGACTTGTATGGCCACTGGGACAAGCCATGAAGCAATAAACAAGGATTGTGTCTGGATAAAGATGAGTTTTAGATAAATGTGGGAGGGGCTAGAAGTAAGTAGGTTGGGAAAATTGGAACTGTTTGGGATGATGAAAATATGCCTTTAAACTTGAACTTAACTGCTGAATAACCCTTCCAGAGCAGAATATACTTGAATCATCTGCAAAAAAATAAATAAATTTAACCTCCTTCGACACATTACAGATATTATTAATGTATAGGACGAATAGTTTGGACCCTAAGACTGATCCCGAGGGACACCGCATGTAATTCTTTAAAGGTCTGAAGAGCAATCATTTATCTTCACAAATTAGTGTCTTTTCAAGAAATAATTAGCAATCCAAATGTTCCTCTCTTACATCATAACACTCTAAGTTTTTGTAAAAATAAAGTATGATTTTCCCTTGAATGAGAGATTACGACCCTTTCCATTTAGCAAGAACGGAACAACATTTCTCTTTTTCAACGACTTCAGGATTGTTTCCAATGAATACCCCTAAAATTTGAATAAATTCGTCACTAACAGAGTAACTAAACTTTGATGAAACTTTAAAGTGTTACCAACTTTAAGCAGCCCGTGAGTCTCCAGATTACACTTGGGGCCTGAGCCATCATTTTTATAGAGTTAAATAATACCGAAAATATCAGTGAAACAGTGGAAGCAATGAAGGTAGTATCAGTATGCTGAAATATTTTCGCTTCATGGTCAATGAGTAATTTACCAGAGATGCCTGACTGATGATTACTTCGTAAGGTAGCGTACGGTATCCAACTTACCAGGTGTTTTAATTCGTCCATTTGTTCGCCTTCAGAATAAGTCCTTAAACATTTTTTAATATGACAAAGAGGGGTATTAAAGTTTTCTGTGCGTATAGAAGCATTTCAGTTTGGAGCCAGGAGATTTTTCTGCCCGAAATATGTAATTCTGTCCCAAAGACTATCTAAGCGGAGCGCAACCATCTCTTGGCGCGGAACTAACAGAAAACTTAGAAAAATTGCGACCCTCAGACGGCCGGGAATGGCATTCCCAGGCTTGTGAATAGAATCTAAGCAGTCGTTACTTGGAATTTTCGTTTGCAATAACGTTGCTCACTTCAATGAAAAAGGAGCAAATTAGGCTTCAAAATTATCAAAAATTACCACATCAAATGAACCACTACCATTCATTTGGGTAAAATTTTAAGCACATTTATACATGTACACTTCCGTCTTCCCTTATAATCTGACACTTGAAATTACGTCAGAACGCTTTGGCAAGTTTCTCCCCAATATTCTGCCATTTTAGGCAAAGTATTGATCAAGACTATGAAGTGAGTCTGAGGAATAGTTATTTTTTAAGCTGCCCGAATGAGTCGCGATTCTTGAATTCGTTTTGATTTTTCATGAAAATTTCACTGTGACTGTAATGCGTTGTTTTGTTCAGACAAATTTTTGAAAGGATTGGGCACTCGTAGGAGTTTTCAATGTTATAAAAAATGATGCCAGATTTTTTTAAGACTCAAAAATGACCGACCAACTTTTTCCAGGCCCTTGCCTGAAATTCAAGTCCTGTTTAAATTAGCTTAGTACCTTTCCTTTCGAAAAATGGGGTACTAAAAACTATTAACTACTTGAGTACGATATCATTGCATGATATACATACGGTTTCATCGGTATGTTATGTAACAGATAAAACGAAATGAATTTCTTAAAACAGCTGTTAAGAACCTTTCTCCGATTTAATCTGATGGACATGGGGGGATATGATCTCTGAAAGTGGGGGGGGGGGGCAAATTCGGTCGACTACCAAACGGCGCCATCAGGAACCCGCCTCAGGGCCCCTGGTGGGGTCCAGGGGCAAATCCCCGGTGGGGGTCCAGGGGGAGAAGCCCCCGAAAGCTCCTGTGTATTTGCTAAATTGTAGGCCTTAAACTGACGCATTTTATCTTCACCTTTAAATTACATAAGATGGGCACTTAACAGAACACATAAATCACAATTTGACTTTCTTCAATTATATCCTTACTCCGTATTATTAAAGTCGGTCGGAATCGATAATGCAGAGGGTGCGGGGAGGGAGAATGAATTACTAAAATTGAGGTTCTTCATGGGCTCCCTCCTTGGTGCGCCAGATCTTCTTTTCAGAAAGCAAGGGGCTTTTCATGTGATGTGAATTCAGCCTTTGTGTATGATGGAGCGCGCGAAGCGCGCCGAGTTTTAACGTTTAAGATATCTCAGTAATGAAACTAAAAGAAAATTAGAGAAAAGGATGGGCCACTTTTAACCTTGGCTGAATAACGGTGGCCCCGTAAAGACATTCTTACTGAAGCACAAACATACTCTGGTTTCCCACATAGTCTTTTTTTCAGGTGACTTTCACAGAGCCGTTACCTGTAAATGGAAAAAATGAATTTTTACTTCATTTCAATAGTGAAATTGAAAACAAAATTAGGCAAAGAGTGGTCCCTTTTCACTACAGCTGAATAAGGGTGACCCCCGAGGATATTTGTACTAAGCAAAACGTACCGTTCGTTTCCTATAGAGTCCTTTTCATGAGATTTTTATAGAGTCCTTATCTGTGATGGGACGCGCAGAACACGCCAAAAATGGACTTTGAGACATCTCAATAGAGAAATTAATGGAAAATAGAGAAAGGGTGGGCCCATTTTCACTTCAGCTGAACAAGAGTGGAGCTCCAGGTTAGGGTCAAATAAGATCATCGTCCTTTCAGAAAGCTTGGGGGCACTTGGTCAGAGAAGGGGACCAGAAGACGACCACCTACCTGCCTCCCCATTTCACTAGTAACGGTAGACTTGTGTACGGCCTGGGCACTGGTGATAAGTTTCAGTGACAATGGGAGAGGTGTTCAACAAGAAGTAACCCTGAATCCTGACATATTTAAAACGGATGAACGTGAAGCGTGTCCAAAAAAAAAGAAAAAACAGCGTTGAGACATTTATTGGAAGAATGTTGTTTTTGTGTAATTTTCAATGCAGTATATGACCTGTTTAACCATTATACAACTTGATTAACTATCACTCGCGTGGCTCTGTCAGTCCCAGTTTGTATTTTTGCAGCAAAAGCAACCAGACTATGGCGTACAAAAAAACTAAGCTCTGGAAAAAAGTGGGGGTCCCCCCTTGCCCCCCCCCCCCCACCCGTAATCCCGCCTATGCTGACGGACACTCATGCGTTATTTTACCTGAAGCTCATACCTGTATACGGGTTTAAGAAAAGAGTCCGAACTTCGTAGTTCTCTCTTACCTGATCATTGCAGGCCCTGGCTTCGACAAATCTCACATCCCAGTCTGGAACTAGTAAGCAGTTCTCGGGCATGTTAACCGCTTAATGTCGTATAGTTCTCCGGGCAAGTGTCCTGTGAAAGTCTCCACAATGGCAGACTAATTAAAACTGGACAAATATGCATGCGGACAAGGAGATTCAAAGGACAGCTAGCCCGATGAACAAAAAACGAAAAACCTACGATAATCTTTTTCCCTTTCACTCTTCTTCTTTTCCATTTCTCTCCGTTTCTCCCTTTTCAAATTCCTCATTTTCCCCATTTTCCAACCCGGTAGATTACTGATTTTCCCGTTCGAACCAGTCAGGGGGCACTATTAGTGACGTAGCTAAGGGGCCGTTGGGAGAGTCCAGCCCACCCCTTCCCCACCCGGGCTATCTGGGCAACTGAAAAAGTACATTCTTGTAACCTGCTAACATTTTGCGATGGATCCACTCCGAATGTCTGAATGTCGGAAAAAAAATGCAGGTAGACTGGAAAAAGCTCTATATCTTCGGAATCTCTTGACTTTTTATTCGTCTGGCTTTTGGAAGGATAATTTTCTGGCAGATTTGGAGTGGCTGATATTTGCTACCTTGGTGTGGATTACAGTTGTGCAAAAGAGTGCTCCTATGCATGTCTTCTAGCATCTGGCCCGTTATAAGTTCCTATCCCCTGTAGGTTTTTTTTTTTAATTCCCGGGAATTCATAAATTTGCCCCAAAATCATATATGTGTAGTGAGTAGAATATTTGAGTTAAATATTTGAGCATGGGTTTTGCTATTCTGTTGAGGACAAGTAATGTATTAAGAGGGGAAGGGTGACTGTCGTGAGATAAGCCAATTTTCGGAATTATAAGAATTTATTTTTTTTTGGGGGGGGGGGGGCTTATCGCATTGAGTAAAGAAAATGTGTGTGGCAGTGCAGCGATCACGGCCCATGCATGTGACATATGCCAAGGAAAAATGTGACCAATGCTTTCACAATTGATACTAGAGATTACCAAATCTTTTAATATTGGGCGTATTGTTATTATGATTGGAGTAAGGATTGATTATTTTTACAATAAACACTACCAATTTGTAATTTTATCTAAGACAACACAAGACACCAAATATATGATGTTTTCTGGTCCTGATAACACTCTCAATCCACTCACAGCTCTTTGCGTACTGCAAATGATGCAGTGTGTGGGGGAAGGGGATATTCAACAGAGGCGGGCAAGCGGCTCATATGATTATTATATGAGATCAGTGTTGAAGCAAAATGGTTGGCAGGAATTTGCACTGTGCGACCCAGCCAGCCTGAGTGCTGCCAGTCATTGTCCAGTACAACAACCAAACCCATGCTGAGTCAATGCTTTCTCAAGAGTCGCAACCCTACCACCATTACGTCACAAGACCTCACTTATCTCTTGGGTGCCAGTTGAAATACCCCGGGCAAGTGACGCACAAGACGTGGGCATGGGCAGACTGCCCTCCACTGAATTTCGGCAAAATGTAAAACTCAGGCAGCAATTTGGGAAAGATTCGGGCAGGAATTTTGAAAAAAAAAATATCCGACAGCCACTTAAGTTTCAAACTATGCAACGGTTTTTTCCAGAAACTTGCTAAGTGTGCCCGAAATCTTATTGAGTTCATCACATTTTTCAAGAAACTTCATATAGTCGCAGTAAAATTTTCATGAAAAATCAACAAGATTCCAAAAATTTGGTACAACTTAAGGCAGCGCAAAAAGCTATTATTCGTCAGTTAGTACATCACAGATTTTCCACAACACAATACCAGAAATCAAGATGGTCGAATCCATATTCTTTCAAGCATTTGTCCGCAAATAGAGAAGTATCATATAGTTAGGGTACCATATTTATGAAAAATCAAACAGATAAAAAAATCGCAACACAATTGGGAACCTTGTGGCTTAAAAGAAACAATCATTCTTTAGCATTTTTCAAATATTATGTAATCCCTGGTAATACAATGCCCCAATATTGCCGATTATTTTAATACCTTCGAATCTTTGCCCCCAAACACTAAACGCTGTATTTAAAAAAAAACTTTCATGGAAAATAAAAAATATCTGCGACATATTTGGGTAGCATGTGAAAAAAGGGTTTTCCTCATCCACACTTCACACTGTAGTCTTGCAAAAAAAAAATAAATAAATAAATAAAATGCTGGGACGTTTTTAATTGCCAAATTAATTCAACGGAGAGACAGGGGGTGTTCAGGTGCAGTGCCCAAAAGTTTGCCACTCATCTGCCTCTAGAGCTAAATACGAGCAATGGTTTCGCAGGCAATTTGTTTTTCAATACCTTAATGGTGCAGTGTGAGAATGTTTTCCCATACAGCCATAAGTCTGCCTGAAAATTCATTTGAACACACCTTGTAGAGTGCCCCTTTTTTCTTTTCTTTGTTTTGAAAAAAAAACTGAAAATCATTTATAGTCCGAAGTTCGAACAGTCACACAATTCCATCAACATTGTATTTAGCCAAGAGTCGCAATAGAGTAAAATACATTAGCATGTTTCCAATTCCGTTTTGTCGCTTCCCCCAAATATGCAAGACCATTTCATCCATAATTTTCAGATCAAATAGAGACTGCTTAGATCCCTCTATTGGCCTATTATGGGAAGTGCCATTTACGACTGTCTGATGGTCCGATTTTTAAAATTTCCTGTACAGAAAACATTTTAATTGCTTGAAAGCTGTGACGAACCCTGTCGTGAATCATGTGCTTGCTTCAAACTTTCTGGTGAAGCTTGTTTGTTGTGGTTGTTTGCTTCCAATGCATGCTCACATACAGTACGTAGCTGCAGTGTACGTAGATCTGAGAGTGACGGAACAGGCAATTTGTGCCCTTCACTAAGTTCTGTTGATGGAGCCATCATTGTCAGATTGTTGTGGTGTTAAAAACGGTAATTCTATTTCAGTCCTTGAGAACCTGGACCGAGAACCTTTTAGGACCATTGCTTTGAGTGAAATTATTCCTGGAATGGGACAGTAACTTACTAAATTAGCTAGCCCTACCGGTCCAGATTTTTAAGCCTAGCCAACTGTAAGTGAGTGTAACTAACGTTAATGTTAGGCTACCTGAACAGGACATGTTGTGGACTGTAGAACAATGTACCAAATGAAACCAATCGTTTTTCTCCACACTGACCCCAAAGCAGGTCGATGGAATCACATTATTAACTCAATTTAGGCTTATCTCACATGTTGTTAGCAGGAGTGTGCCAGCTTTCTATTCATATACTATTAAAGCCAGTATTTCTAAGCTGGAATCCTTAAAATATTGGGCTCTAAATCTATTAATTGGGTTTTCGTACCCGGTTAGGGTTATGTAAGCATAGTAACAAGGGTTAGGGTTATGTACGCATAAAGTTAGTAATAATGGGTTATGGTTATTGGTCAGAGTTACATGCATGTGCATGCATATAGGCCTATGCCACTTCCGGGTACGGAAACCCAAATAGTACCAAATATTGAAAGTAATAGGCCTAGGCTAGAAAATATTGCCCCAACAATTTGATTGCTTATGATTTTCAACAAATGCACAACATTTTATAGTTTTAACTTTCACAGTGTTGTTTAAGTCAACTTACTATCTCATGTTGGGTGTTGCTCACTGTTTATCCTCATCATAATCAAACAGACCTTATCGCAGTGATTCAATAATGATTATTTTCCTGAAATCTGACAAAAGTTTCCTCTACTCTGGGAACTAAGAGTGAAGTACATCAGTCAATTATTATCAATGAAATTTTGTTTGTCTCATTTTATTGTTCATTGACTTTTTTAACTGCTTGAGAGATGATCAAAAGGATCTCATGGCACCAGCATGCAGTTGCTTTCATTACTATCCAATTAGTGCAAGGTTAAAGTGGAAATTTGCAAAGATTAAAAAATACAGTAAAGATCACAAAAAGAAGGTCAAAAAAAAAAGGAAGAAAAGCCTCATAAGTGCCACATGCTAATTCACATTTTATTGTCATCATAAGTAATCACCATTTTCAATTCTTAATATCATATTGTCTACAGCAAAAAAGTTTGGGATAGTAATAATTTTCAGTAAATCACCCAACACTTATTGTTTCCATTTTATTCTTTGCTTTTTTCTGTTTTTTATGCAGATGTGAAAAGTTGTCCATGTACTGAAATCACCCACCAATGACATCTGTGCGGTACCTGATCAGCCATGCATTGGCTGTGCCTCTAACAGCCATGGACAGAATCCATTTAAAATGCAACATCCAGCTGTTAGGTGCAGTGGACAAGGTGGTTCTGGTAGTTGCTGTGTGTGCAGGGTTGTACACCTGCTGGAAACACACTGGTGATGCATCTTTCATAGCTGTCACAGCCTTTGGATTGCTGATTTTGGGGTTCTGTAGTATGCTATACTACTACTTCAGCATTCAAAATCTGTCTTGCAGCTTGATGCATCTTTGGGTTGGCTGCATCTTTGGTTTAATCACATTTACAAATTCCAAAATGTCTCCAAATTTAGATGTTCCAGTGACTCTCACAGACGTTATTCTCATTGCAAGTCTTGTTCTAAAAATTTTATGGGCAAATTTAGAAAGACTTTTTGGACTTGTAGAATACAGGCTCCTTTCATCAGAGGAGTTATTTCAGTCCATAGGGTTTGCTGTGGCATGTGTCATTTGTACTGCTGAAATGTTCAGTTTGTGGCTCTTTGTGGCTGGTTTTGTGTTCTTACTCCTGTCTCTTAGGCTCAGAGCCATTCTTGCCTTTCCTTGCTTGGGTCTCTTCACCTTTCTTTCTGTTGCATTTTTTTTTAAAGAAGTTGATGCCTCTTTCAATTATTATGCCATAGCGTGTGTTACAGGAAGGCTCATTGCAGAGCCCCTTGCAGATAACATATGGTCTAGAGGGTTAACTGTTTTCGATCGCTGGCATTTTTTAATGACAGTTAGACATACTACCATGAAACTGGTTTTGCTAGCTCTTATGGGATTAGAGGCTGGATTTTTCATTTTGTCAGGATATGCAGCATTCAACCATGATGAGTGGTATTTTGCAATTCCTGCGTATGGCTTATTTGGTTTCTTGTGGGTTAGTCTTCATATTGTCTTTTTCATAACTTGCTGGACATTTATCAACAAATTTGACAAATGCAATGAAATATACCAAAATACAAGTAATGGTACTTATGAGACATTTAGTGTCATTATGGCCTCCAGGGGTCTCCGTTTCTTCACCTTGGTTGCCCGTCATCTGCTGTTGTCAACAGTAATAAGCAGTTTGTTCTTGGGGGCTGTGACCTGGCAGGACCACAACACAGAATTTCTGGGTGCTTGGCTAGCTGTTTTGCCCATTGAGGTCCTTTTCCATGGTCTTTTTTGTGAGCTGGGAAACACTCTCGGAGGGATGTGCACAGGTTTGGCATTGGTTGGACCATCTTCATTTTGCAGGTGAGTGCCTAATGTCAATAATTTTCACTGCAGTATGAGGGTTTCTGTCAAGGGGGAATTTGTACTGCCCTTTTCATAAGGAGGGTAAAATTCCCAGTTCCTTTACGTAAAAATTAGAAAATATTAATGTCTTATTGTCTTGGTTTCTTATTTAAGAGGAGGACACCTTTGCAGCAATGTTCAAACAAATTGCCAAAATGACTTGTGACTTGACTTTCAGGTGGGGACTGTATGACTTGAGACTTGATTTTGTTCTCCAACAAATGTTTTGTCCCCATCTCTGTTGTGTTCAACACATACTCTTTTTAAATCTTGAGATGTGCATAACGTCATAAAATTTCATCTCTTTCAGATCTGATGGTACAGTTGTCCCTGTTCCTGTGTCTTCTCTGGAGGAAGCAAGTAGCTCTTCTCTTCGTTTGCTTCACATCATCCAACACTTTTTCTCTTATCATATGATTAGTGTCTTCAGTAGTGACTTTTCTTCCAGCGGTTTGGAAGCATCTTTTGTGGAGACCAAATTAAAGAGCTTTTTTGCCTCAAGAACTGAAGATGGTCCTCAGTTTGACACATATGTCCTTTATTACAGTGGCCATGTTTATCCTAATGGAAACTGGGCTCTTGCAGGTGAGTGCTGACATATCTATTTGTGTGTCTGGTAAAATAATTGCAAGTATGGAGACAAACAATATCAATAAGAGCAACTGTTTGTTTTGATGTGAGAAAGTTTTGCATTCAGGTATGATGAGTTAGGTGAGATTTAACAACAGACCAATACTAGGGCTGTGCATTTCCGGTTAATTCACTATCCGTTTAACCGATTTTATTAACCAGCTGTTAACCGTTTAACCGAAAATGATGTAATGTTTACCACAACAACAAAAACTCAACATTTCTAAAGAGCACCATCACTTTTGTACAGGAAAGTACAAGTCTTAAAATGGCTTCGTAAGTCATGTTCGCTGATGTAAGTATGTGGCAAAAATGTTGGTATTTTGGGCTGACTTAATATTATCTTTTCACAGTAAAAGCCCATCCTGAATTTACTGAAGCTTTCTTCAGCCCATGTGCACTTCTTAACATTCCACCAAATGTTGTATTTTCCCGCCTGGTCCTATGTAATATCATCAGTTACTTCATGAAACACTCTGACACCGCTGTTTTGATGCAGCTTGCTTTCGATGCAGTGTTCAATACATGTACAGCGCTAATGTGTTTGTCATAGTAACAGTCTGTACAATTGCACTGTAAACGACCCACAAGCCGCAAACAGCACAAGCAAGCCCTATTATCTTGCATAAATTAAGGAATTCCCAGCATTCCTACCGTCACGGTTCCACAAATCCCCGCCCGACATTCCGGGGCAAGTAAAAAATGACTCGGACAAGTAACCTGCTCAATATTGTAGCCCACTGGGCAAGCAGCATAGAACTTCTTCTTCACATAGGAATTCAGTGGCTAGTACTAGATAATTAGATATGGACTAGTGCATATTCATGCAGACAAGTAGGCTTTGGGAATCCTTAGCCTGATGGACAAGTAATAAAAAACGAATTTGTGGAAGCCTGCTACCGTAAAGTTATAAACAGTAGTACTTATGGAATGTTATCATATGACATCATTACAAACGAAAACAATGATGTATGTGGTCCCATGCATGCATGCATGCGTATCCGTTTTTACCACTAAACAACGGACCATGTTTTGCTCGGTGACATATTCATTCAATCTATTGCAAAATTTGAATTTCCTCTGCATTGTGATTGGTTCAAGTACGTTGATTCTTAGCCAGCCAATCACAACTCGTGCCATCGTCTATGGGATTTTGTGTGTGAAAATACCAGACCTCACAACGAATTTCCCCATTGAGTTTACGTTATGACGATTGCACTATGACGAGGCTTACATAGCGGGCATGTGCAGCCCGCCAAGCCCCTGCTAAATTCACCAAGAAATGGCATTACAAATCTCTGCGTACGTGGATTTTTTTGGGATCTGACTTAAGTGCATTTCATTAGCTGATTATTGGTTGCGATGATAAGAGAAACCAATGCATTGATGATGGCGTGTGTGTATGTGTGTGTGTGTGTGTATGTGTGTGTGTTTGTGACACTTTGCTTGTTAACAAGGTATCTCAAGAAAGGAATGTCTGACAGTTTTCAAACTTGGTACATAGATGTGCCATATTGAGAGGAAGAACTCTATCGTTTTTTGTGGAGGTCAAAGGTCATCTGGGGTCACCAGGGGTCAAAGTCTGAAAACTTTGTTAACACAATATCTCAAGATACGTAACTTGGATAGATTTCATATTTGGTATGTGGATGCGTTCTAGTCATTAGATGGTCCCTATTGTTTTAGCAGAGGTCAAAGGTCATCTGGGGTCACCGGGGGTCAAAGCCTGAAAATCTTGTTAACCCAATATCTCAAGGTAGGATATTTAGATGGATTTCATTTTTGGTATGTGGATGTGTTATAGAAAGTAGATGGTCCCTTTTGTTTTTGGTGGAGGTCAAAGGTCATCTGGGGTTACAGGGGGTCAAAGTCTGAAAATCTTGTTTACACAGTATCTCAAGATAGGAAGCTTGGATAGATTTCATATTTAGTATGTGGATGCATTATGGTCAGGAAATGGTCCCTACTGTTTTTGGTGGAGGTCAAAGGTCATCTTGGGTCACTGCTGGTCAAAGTCTGAAAATTCTGCTTAAGCGATATCTCAGGAAACTTGAATAGATGTCATATTGGGGTATGTGGATGCATTATGGTCAGAAGATGGTCCCCATTGTTTGTGGCAGAGGTAAAAGGTTATCTGGGGTCTCCAGGGGTCAAAGCCTGGAAACCTTTTTAAATATGGTCTCTCAAGATAGCTGTTTGTCCATTTGTCTGTCTGTTGTTTCTTAGTCTAGCTATGCATGGCTTTTATGGAGGTCAAAAGGTCATCTGGAATGACAAAATTATTTTTTGAACATGCTAGTATAACATTTGAAAGAGAAGATAATGGTGCATGGTGACACTCTTTGAAACGGAACATTTATGTATCATCGCAACCTCAATTCATTTTTGCATTCTGGTTTTTAAACAAGACGTAAGGTTTGGACAAGAAGTGGCAAAAATACGGGGAATATTTATATCAGAAAGGAACCATAAGATATGTTAATCGAGTCCTTTTTTTTTCGCTGTCCAGAACCGCTAAAATTAGATAGTTGAGTATTTTCCACATGCATCGTAGGGTTGACTTCTAGAGTACAGTACATTATCGCAACTACAACCCAGTCGGTTCAACAAACTGCGTATGCTTATTCATAAAAATCAACATGGAATGTTCTAATTTATATGATATTGCGGAAACAACAAAATGGCGGTAATTATCTGGCGCTTTCGATCGTATTTATACGGGTTAAATTATTTTCCAAATACTGCTACTAACAATGAAAAATACTTAAATTTACTGAGGTGCAGCATGATAAAATATTCCGATTAGCTAGAGTGGTGAGATTAATTCAAATATACTTTTGTTCCCTAATCATGGTGTGGCAGAGGTTTTATTGCCATAGAAGTACACAGCTTGGTAACATTTGCTAGAGCTCCCTGCTTGTCTTGTGGCTTTCTTTTCGCTTGGTAATCTCTCAAACATGCCTCTTATTTCTAAAGTTGTGCTTGGGTGTTGCTATTGAAGGGATTAGGAGATGATCACACGAAGTTCTGCCAACGAAAGTAACAATGGGTGCGCCACTTGTCACTCATCATTATGTACTTGGTTCAGGGAGCTGCTGTGGAATTGATCCGTTCAATCGAACGGCCGATTTTAAAACCCTTTTTACAGTTATTGTTCGAGCGATAATTTGTGAGAAAGTTAGAAACTGACACTGTTTGTTGCGCGATGTTTGTGTAACAATTTAGGAACAAAGCCACGCCGCGTCGACTGAGTAGTTGGCAATACAAAAACGGTTAATCAATGAAGAGGAATAACGCCTGAGTAACCGACTGGTCAGTTGGTTAACCGAATAACCGTCACAGCCCTAACCAACAAATATGAATACTATAGTGTCATCTAGGCAAAATGAACTAGTTTAAGTCCATCCCATCTTAAGTCAACTTTTTCAACAAGCAGGACATACTGTGGGTATATTCTACACCCCAGACCACAGGGGTTCATGAATGATGACGTACTTTTGTGTTTGTTTGTGTGTATAATGACACTCTGCTAGCTTAGGCAATATCTCTAGAAGTTTCAAGGACCAATCCCCTTACCCCAAACTACAATTTTAATAGGGGTTTACCAAAATTTTCAGTTGGCTCAGCTCTTTGATGGACAGCTAATTCAAACAATGCTGAGTACCAAAGCTTATATTTCACTGCATGAACTGTACTGAGAGTGTTTTAATTATACACATTGAGCTTTTTATACTCACCCTGGAGCAATAAACTGAAACTGTGTCTGGATGAGGAAGAATTTTAGACAATTGTGGGAGGGGCTTAAGTAAGAAGGTAAGGAGAATTGGTGCTCTTTGGGTGAGAGAATTGGGCCTTTAATTCTGAAGACATCATACTTGACATGTTAATAGCTAGTATTAAGTAGATGATCCTCAATGATTTTGGTCAAAGGTCATCTTAGATCACTGAGGGCCAAAGTCTCAATTGTTGTTTATAACATGTCTATCTCAATGTTGGAAGGTTGGATAAATTTCATACTCACTGTATCAGATGCATTACAGTGGGAGATGATTCCTATCTCTTTTGTTTGTGTTAAGAGGTCATCCGGGGCCACCTCTAACCTTGGACAAAACTCGTTGGGACACCCCCCTCCCCTTTACAATGTTGGTCACAGTTAGCCTATTCATGGCTTACACTCATTCTTTCAGCGCAACATTGGAGAGGGGAGTGGGGGAGGGGAATTCATGTTAGCCTTTGAACTGAAATTCAAGAATATTGTGGCAAAGTGTCCCAACAGTTTTGTCCAAGATTGTAGGTTCAAAGCCTCAAAACCTTGTTCACCTGATATCAATGTAGAAAGCTTATTTTGATTTTATAATTGGTATGTAGGTTATTTATGATGAGAAGGATCCCATTGTTATTAGTGTAGGCTAAGAATCATCTGGAGTCATAGGAGTCAGTCTTAAAACCTTCTCAATACAATATCTCAATGTAGGAAGCTTATATAGATTACATAAGGCATAAATATTTTTATGGAAATTTGTCTGCAATAAATAAACTGTAAAATTCTGAAGAGAAGCTTAGTTAAACAACAGAAAGCCATCAAGAGTTTGCTGGAAAAAGATTTTCCTTTTCATTTCAGGGGACACATCACTGGCTTTTGAAAAGATATTAGATTGGTGGACAGAGAACAACAAAGATAGTGGATCAAGACTCATCATAGTACAGGACGTTACGAATAACGGATCGTGGCTAAAGCAAGTCCGCAAAGTATCTGAACATTTTGTAGCTTTGCAGTGTGCAAGTGTTAGTAAATCTACAGATCCAGAGACAGGGGTAAAAAGTGGAGTCGGCGATTTCACAAGGGAGTGGGTGGGTTTCAACTGTGCAAGAGAGGGTAGTACCAGCTGGAAAGAGCAAGGTCGTAAGGTTAAAGCCATGTATGCAGTTTCTAAATGTTGGTCAGATTTCCAATTCCAGATGCCCACTGAGTCAGACATGGAACAGCATTGGCAGCACAATTTTCCAAAAAGTACCCATCCTATCATTCGACTGCTGCAGATTCCCACTTCCTTAGACCTGTGTTCAGTCCTCTCTGTCTTTTCAAGTTGTTTTCGAAGATGGAGGATGAAGTGGATGCCGCCGAAGATATTGGACACAGGTCATGGTTTCAAGCTTGTGAGGTCATAAACAAACTTGTTAGGATCAAAAAAGGGGAGTCTACACCAGGGTTGTAGCTAAAAAGATCTTAGTGGGAATGCAAATTGCATCAATGACTATCTAATTGTTAACTATCAATTTACATAGAAGGTACAGTCAAATTGTGGCTGGGACACATTGAGAATTACTGGTTCGGAGATTGTGTGGTGAACTTGTAGCTCATTTATGGTAATCAGGCCTTGAATTTTGAGCTGTGCAAGTGCGATCCAAGACCATCACTCATCTCAAATCACAGTGAGAAGTGTGATTTTTTTGCACAACTGAATGAAGAATCATATTTATTCATTTAACTTTAATAAAACAGCACACTTACTTTACTCCTTAGTTTCATGAGGACTATGATTTGTAGCACCCCTGGAAAATCCAAAACTCAATGCCTGCGTAATACTGTGGTAGGAATTTAAGAGGGTCAAAGGGGCTTATTTTAGCCTAAGTATGGGTCAGAAAAAACCAGTGCATTCATTTCTGTCCCTCACTGACCCTTGTAGCTACAACCCTGTTCTACATTGTATTGCACAATGTTTATTTATCAGCATTGTTGACTTTTGAATCAGAGTTGGAAAGGCTTTCAATTTAAAGTCTTCTTGCACAAAATTAAATTTTGGATATTTGATAGCCAAATGTATGTTCTGAACATTCCACATGAAGAAACAAAGCTGTACATTACAGATATATCATCGGTCTTACCTTAGGGGAGTAGGGTTTACGAAGCTGTATGTTTATGAAGCTGTATGAGATCAAAGGCTCATTAGATTGAAGGTTCACTAGATTGAAGGTTCACTAGATGGAATATCACTAGTCCAAAGGTTCATTAGATCAAAAGTTCACTTGATCAAAGATTCACTGGATCAAAGAATTGCCCATCAAATGTTCAATAAAATGTGAAGCCAACTTTCGAGAACCTTCAATCTTGTGGTCCTTTGACTTTGACTTCATGAGCCAGGTATCTAAGGAACCCTCACTATTGGCAAAATCTTTAATCTAATGAGAATCTACTCTTCAGGGAAGGAAGTCATGTAAGATAATGAAAGTAAAAGCTGTTTCTCCATTATGATTCATTTGGATATTTTATCTGACCTTTTCTTTAAATAATTAATGTTACAGGATAATATTTATTTATGCTTTTGTAAGGTATGTGCTAGCTGCCAATTTCTTGCTGTGTCTGCTTTATATGGCACCATTCCTTTCTTTTACACTTCCTATTTTACTTCAATTTGCATTTCTATGCTGCAGCCTGTCCAAAGTTTCATCAGTTATAGGTTTAGTTTTTGCTGCATGATGTAACTATTGTCAGACTTTCCTGTATTTATTTTTTTTTACTAATGTGGTATCTAAAGAGAAATTTCTGCATTCATGATTGCACATTTGAGTAAGTATGCATGTGTAACTGTCCACTTGTTTGAGACACTACTAGCTAGGGTTGGGCAGTACCATGAAAATATTACCACCGGTATCAGTACCGGTATTGTAAAACACACAAAACCAGTATTGAGGCAGTAGCGGTTCTCAACCCTCGGGTAGGGAAGTCCGGTGGGAAGGAACCTAAGCCATGCATGGACCCCATGTTATCCTGCACAATAATGCATCTGGGTGTTTGATTGGGTTAATTACCGTGCAGGAACCTCTGCTCCAAATGTTTGTGTAAATATTTTAATTATCCACACATCCTAACAGTTATTTTTGTTGGGGAATATAATGAGTACAGGTAATTTTTTTCAAGAACCGGTGTAAGTAACACACCAAATATCTTTGGCATTTTCATTAACTGTACCTCTAGTACTGGTATTGACATCAGTACTGGTATACTGCCAAACCCTACTACTAGCTAAGACAATATCTGAAGAATGGCTGCTGACGTTTCTCAAACTTGGGACATAGATTCCCTACATAAGAAGGAAAAAGAATCTTGATGTTTTTTGTAGAGTTCAAAGGTCATCCAGAGTCATAATTGGGTATGAGGATGCATTATGAGAAGATGAAGAATTAATGTCTTTTTTGGTGGAAGTTAAAAATCCTTCTAGGCCACCAGGGATCAAGCCCTGGGATCAAACTATGATTACATATTACGTCACTGCAGGAAACATGTCGTACTTGATATGTGGATGCCTTATTGTCAAAGGAAAACTGTCATGTTTTTGGTGGAGGTTAAAAGTCATAGGAGATTGCCAGTAGTCAAAAAGCAAACTTTCTTAATAATTTTTCCAAAACTACAAAATATAAACAAGTATTTTTCCAACCTATTTAGATATAATTTGACCAAGGAATGAAAGAAATTGGGTATTATGGCAATACTTTGAAATATGCAGGTATCTTTGAAACCACTTTCCATACTTACAGTCTGTTTGTACTTAGATGTAACTTTTCTTAGATGTAACTTATTTGTAGCAACCTTGAAAAAGTTTGACTTCATATGCTTAGTTATTTCTATGCATCAGCTTTAGTCATTTCAATTTGTGAGAAAATAGTTTTACTTTATAAAATTCCTATGCAGGAGCACTTAGTTGTTGACAAATGTTAGGGTGCACAGTGTAATACAGTAGGGTAATGCTCAATGTATCTGAAGTAATGAAAGGGTAATAATGTTGTAGAAATATTTCTGATTTCTGATTCCTCGACATTTCAAAGATATCTTTGAGATGGTTTTTATGTCAGTCACCATAGACCTGTTGGAATATTGAAACTTTGGTGTATGACATACTTAACATTTGAACGGCCTATGTAAGTGGAGGTCAGAAGTCGGTGATGGTGATTAATATGCTACAAGTGTCTTCTATCTTTGCCAAAATTATTAGGATGATAACCCATGAAATGCTGTCAATTTCAAACATTGCATTTAAGTAACAGGGAAAAAGAAAGTCTTTAAGCTTTCTGGTTGGGTTTAAGGTGGGGGAACAAAAGTCTTTTGATGTTACTTCCGGCCAAAACGTGGACTTATTGTAAACTTGATGTCATGGAAGAAAAATGTTTGAATTTCATATATTTGGCATTTAATTAGGTCCTTCACATTGAATTTATAACCCTCTTGTCTGGTTTGGTTGAAGCTGTTGTGAGGGTTACCAGTGGTCAAACTGTAAAAAGCTGTTTCAACGATATTCTCAAGGGAGAATGCATATTAGTGACATCCTTTGCACAATGTATACAATCACAATGCTCCTTGTTTGATCTTTACCCAAGGAATTGTGACAAATGATACTTCATCCAGCTGTAAGCACATGAAAGCATAGTACTTAACTTAAAGGTCATATATTCATCACCCCAGACAGTCCTTATCCTCCCAACCCTCTTACTTCTACCCCCTCCCACACCTGTCAAAAACTCATTGTAATCCAACCACAATCTTAGTTTATTGCATCAGAGAAATATCTTGGTGGGTAAATAAATCCCAATGTGTGATTAGAACACCCTCAGTGTGCCAGTGGGTAATATGAAATACTCAGTGCTTTTTTTTTTTTGAAGCAAATGTCAATCAAAGAGCTGTGCCTACTTAGAATTTTGGTATCCTCCCATTAAAATTATAGTTTAGGGTCATGAATGACTGCCTTTAATATCTACATGGCCATGAATCACAGAGCCTTTGGCTCTCTGGACTTAACAAGGTATACCAATTTCCCTCCGCAATATGTTTCATTTTCTTATATGTTTTGTTCTTATTATAAAATGAATATTTATTGAGAGTGCTTTTATTTGATATAAATAAATCTCTAATATCTGTAGATATGAAAGAATTTAAGAGTTATAAATGGAATTTACAATCTACTTATATCAATGTGACCAAGATTGAAAATTAAAAAATGTGTATAATATTATGACTTGATAAAGCAAACAATTCCTCTTTTGTTTAATAAGAGTTGAGATCATTAGTTTGCATTGTTTGGGGGAGTTTGGGCTTTCCCTTTAGCCTTTGTAACTTGATTACATTAACAATGCCATTCATGCATGCCATAGTAATCATTAATATGTTACATGAAAGAAAATGAGATTATCTTAGTAAGCTAGGAAATTTTCTTGCATTGGGCTGAACATAAGTTGAGGTTAGGTTAGGTTAGGTTAGATAGGAGTTTCATGGCCCAGTTTCCAACCAGTTGGTTCAAGTTGAGCTGGCCATGGCCTTTTTTCCAGTTGTTACCCACTGGCTTGTTTTCCCCACTCCATTGGTTGTGCTGAGCATCAAGCACAATGACCCTTGGTTTCATCTTTATAGTCCTGATTTCTACGGTATGACCCAGCCAGGACTCAAACCTCCGACCTCCTGAACATTAGTTGACACCTCAACTCTGTGTCAATGTGCAAAAAGTATACAAGATTTCATCCTAAAATTGACAGGGTCAGTCTGCAACCATTTTTATTTTGGTGCTGGGGGGGGGGGGGAGAATTTCATCCCAACATCTTCAACTTGTAATGTTGCTTATCTCAGTGGCCTTCATCTGTAGCTGTCAACAGATATGTACTGTTTATTTGTCAACATTGAAGTAATAGCACATAAATTGTAAATTTCAGAAGCCGATACCATACGTTTGTGTGTTAGCGTGTACAAATGCTACTCCTAAACCCTTTTTTGCCCTGATTATTTCCCCCTCTACTTTTCTGCAACTTATTTCCCCCTAAGTGCCAAAACAGTGAAATAAATGAGTCTTGAATGAAAAAACAAAAGGCTTGGCTATTTTGAATTTAATATTGTTATTATTGTGTCATGACAGCATAATAAAATCGTGTACACTTGAAGTTTGACAGGAACATCTGACTATACATGGTACGCATATAAAGATTTCATACTGAAATGCTACGTTATTTGACAGCCTCCAGGACCAACAAATATTCATTATGACATTAACAATAGGCACAGTATAAGCACTTTGTGACCAGTTGAATGGAAACATTGTGGCAGGTATGTTGCCAAAGCCAGGACAAACATTGAAATTGAAAATGCAAGAATGACAAAGAATTACCACAATCGATCCTCTTCCAACCAGAAATTTACAAAGGACTGTGGGACAGGTTTTGGTATGTGTTTCGGCATTTAATTAAACAAACCAAAACTTTATCCCAAAAATCTATTGTAATGGAAAGTCCTTTGTTTGGAAAATGGTCAACACTTTCATAACTCAAGGTGGATGGGACATCCACCACTAGATACCCTTACAGAAAAAGTTGCGTCAACCTGTGTCTGCACCATGTGTGATCACGCGTGGAAAAACAAAGGAAATTACGCATGTTCTTGGGTGACAAACCTGCGTTTTTGGAACCTTCTACTCACAGGTTTGGCACACTTTCCTTGCCTTTAATATCAAGCCACAGGTTTTGTTGAAGAATTTTTTGTTAACCCTAGTTTTCATCACCACACGTTTTGCACATAAAACCCGTGTCAAACCTGTGTCGAACCTGCGGCAAATGATCAACCTCTCTCGATGTCAAGGGAAAACACAGGTTTTCATGCAAAAACCTATGATAACCCCAGGAAAAAAACATGTGAAAACCTGCAAATTTGGAACCAATTGCCTCACCTTTTTTTGTAAGGGTAATGGTCCCTATTAACAAAAAACACCTTTAATGCACAGAAGTCTTGAAACACATCCAAAGAGAGAGTCCCTACAATACCAAACTATTTCACTCACAGAAAATATTCAACCACAAATTTTTTTTAGGTTATTCAAAGAATATTGTAATTTGTTCCTAGGTTTTAAAATACTATTGGGGCTTTTCTTCCATAGCACTGCCCATTTCTTCTTAAGTGGCTAAAGGGCAAGAGTAGTTGTTCCAAACTTACTTTAAACAGCTACCTCTCAAAATTTTTATTTTATTTCTATTTAAAGTATCTTTCACAATACTTTAGGACTTCCATATTTAATTTTAATGGTAATCCAAGTGATTAATAGCCAAGTAAATTTTACAGTTGAGACAAGAGCCAATCATGAGACAGAAAAGTCCACTATACTAATTTAAGTTGGGGTGACTGCACCTCCCCTTTACCACAAATTTCTCAAATGTGACATCAAAATATCTTACATTCGAGATAAATTGCAGTTAATGCATGTGATTGGCAGATACAGGTAACTACTTTTTATTAGAAAGGACTTATTTAAAGGTGAAATCAGACTATGAAGGAGAATATTAATCTCCTGTTCCACTATATTGTATTCCATTCTGAACTGATTAAAAACATTGAATCTTGAGGTCTTTCAGGTTTATAGAAGAAACATCATATTGTGTTAATTACTAATGAAGTAAAATGTCTTATCATTTATCAGGTAATGAAATTCCACACAGCTTGGACTAGACATCCCCACTACACTGCAGCCATTAAGATGTCAAACCATAAAAATTTCTTGTTAGTTCTAAGTCATAGTAAGAATGTGGTGTAGAATTAAAGCTGTGAAAAATCTTACTCTGACTGTTGCTTCGTTGCAACAATTATATGAACATGTACGTACACAAATTGATATAAACTCCACTTCCTACTTTAAAGTGTATTTTTTAAATTCTATTTTATTTTTCTTCTGGCTTTGTTGAGATGATAGACACTAAAATACAATACTTCAACCACAAGTGCAAAAATTTAAATAAAGAATACATTGAAATCAAGGTGATCAGGACGGTTAAAGATCAAGGGTTTTCAAAACAACAAAATATTTAAAAATCTCCACAAAAGTAAAGTTACCATTTTTTTCACAGCTTTGTACAAAAAATTTGCAACAAGAATATAAACAATACAGCTCTCATCTCCCACATCATATGATAAGTATATAGCAAATAATTTGTGGCAATTTTTATAAATATTTCCAACACACATGGGAAACAGGGATATTTCCTACTTGACAGCCAAAAAGCAGTTTGAACACTAGTTAGGATTTAATACCCTAAAAATCCTGGTATACCAACATAATATACAGCACATATTACTGTGTAATACAATTCTCTTGTTAAAATCTGTTCTATGGCACAATGTTTACAAAACTGAAGGTTCTAAAAGTAGCAAATGAGGGATTAAAGATCTTGTGACATGAAAATGAAAGTATCATGTTTTTTATATAAAACCTAGAAAATGGTGACAATTCCCATCAAAATCATAAGAGATTAACCTATATACAGGATAATTTCCAGTGTGTACTTAATTAGAAATAAATGTGGATTCAATATGCAAGTCTTGTGATATTCTGAGAGGGACATGCTATACATGGCTGATGATATCCTTTGTTTTTACAATCTAATTCAATTCGAAGGCAGTTGTGACATTAGTTTGTCCTGAGGGTTTGAAGTTGGAAGTTTAAATGGCGCCCTTGAAAAAAATCAGTATCACTTACAAAGCTGTAAACAATGTAAGTAATTACAAAATGATTAATATATGGTTAGAAATGTCAACCATGTGCAAAACTCCACATCATTATTTTTGCATAGCCAACAAGTTGCTCCATAGAAACACTCAGAATTCCAAGAGGTATATTTCAAGAACAGTATTACAAGATATCAACATTAAAAAAAAAGAAAATCTCATTCTATAAATGTCAAAAAAAGTAAGGGCATTTTGCGGGGAACCTTTAAGGTTAGGTTAGACAAAGTTAGACACCATGCCTTTAGAGTAAAAAGGCATATTGTTCTATTTGCCTGTTGCTGTCTTACACACGTTGGTAGGTACGTTGGTAGTTTGTTAGATGAGATTTAATGACACACCAACAGGAATGTTTTATATAGTGTCAGTCAACTGGATAAAAAGTTCAGTTTAAATTCATTTTCAAATTTGGTTCAAGTTCAAATTTGGTTTCCTTTTAGTGGCCTCTACAATAAGACAGGCAGGAAATACTGTGGGCATCTTCTAAAATCCCCAGTACACAGGGGGGACATACATGATGGTAAGTACCTCTCCATGTCAACCTACTCATGGTTGATGATACACCAGAATTCCAAGGATATACACATGCATACAGCTTTGGTCACTTTCTGAATATAATTGAGAGGAATGAACAAAACAAAAAGGAATTCACAATATTAAAGGACAAAATCTGTGAAATTTTGTTAGAGAATTTAATGCACTTTTTTAAATCAGTTTCAAGACAAATATACAACTTATTGTGCATTTGAAATAAAATTCGGTAAATTCCAGTAACCATTCTTGGACTGTGAACTTAAACAATGGAAAACATCGCATGTCCACTTTAAACTGGCAGTGTTACATCAATTTTATCAGCAAGGAACAATTTAAGATGTTTAAATTCCATCAAACTCCAGCACTTGTCATTTTTCACGAAAAGTATGCCACAAACTGTGTGAATTCAGGTCAACACCAAGATGGTTTAAAGGAAGGTTTCAAGGTCAAGTCAAGTTTTGCAATGTTGAAGGACTTATTCTAGACATTCTGGTAAAATTTGAATGGAAGTCAAACTGTGGTTATCAAACATATGAGCAGGCAAAGATGTTACATTTTCAACAAAAGGTTAACTTGAAGCAAGCACATATGATATCACATTAATTTACAGGTTTTTTCCATTTCTACAACCATTGTTTCTTTGTTTTAGCAACCATTTTCCCCCTCAACAATCCCACTTGCACATAAGTTGCCTGAGAACTTTGTAAATGTTGTATCCACTATGTGGAAGTTCTACACTACTAACCTCCAGGTCAACAAAACAGACTGAAAAAACAAATAGAAAGTAGAATTCCTCTTCAATGTGAAAGAGTGATATATACATACCTTACCTGCCCTTAACCTCACTTTGGAACATGAATCTGGTAACTTCATCCTCTGATATTTTTAGAAATGCATGTCCAATTAGAATGAAGATTTTACAAAATTGTGAAGGTCTAGTTCCTCTCTCACATGTGAAAATTGAATTTTTGCTTAGAATTCCCCTTTTAGAGATTTGTTCGCAATTTGTGTCTCATTTGAAAAGTTCCCTGAGAACATAACACTAACTCAACAAAACCTACACTCATGAAAAAAACATGTGTTGTCATTCATCCATGAATTAAACATGGACCTGCTTCCCCTACTTCATCATTTAGCAGAACAGAGTTTTGTTATGACCAACATGCTATGTAAAAGCATGCATTATGTTTTGCACATTGTACCCAGGGTGATTTTGAAAGTGGACTTCAACCTTCACAGGGTGTTCTGAGCAAAACATCATGTCCAGTTTCCAAACGATGTAAGCTATCGGTTGTGTAAAGAGATCTAACCCATGTTGATGATGTTAATTGTGATATGATCTGTCCAATACTGGCTACATCACAAGTAAACAATCAGGCAATCTGAGATGACTGAAAAACTTATTCTCTCATTTAGTGATGGGACCAGCTAGCAAATTTTGAAATTATGTAGTAGCAAAGTAATTGTAAACAGCAAACAAAGAACTGCAATATCGGTATTGAACACACAAAATTTTGCAGAAATATTTATGGCAGCGATTGCAGGTGAAGGTGGGACTTTTTGCATGTTGAGCAGCCGCCTTGAAAACATTGGCAGCATACGGTACATGTGCGTATGGTGTTGTATTCACTACTGATTTGGGCTGTGTCCCTCCATTAATATGTGTATAATTTAATGACCAGATGATATTTATCTGCACAGCTGCTACAATTAGCTGATGTGCCCAACTACAGCCAAGGGAAAATGTTTCGTGGAGTAAGTTTGGGCCAACCACAACTTGTGACACAGTCAATACAAATTTTGTGCATATTTAGGAATGATGTAAATCGCGGTTAGTCCACTTGTTTTGGCAGAAATCTGTGTTTGAAGCAGTTTATTTATTTCTTCCCTACAGCTAACACAAATTCAGCTGTCAGCAAGTTTTCATAATGGCTTGTTTTTCATGTAAAATAACAAACTATGGATTACAGTGGTTTTGAGATGTCGCATTTGATGGTGTGGGCTGAAAGGTTTCTTTGTGAGCATTTGCATGATTAATATTTGTAAGGCAGTTTTTCTCAATTGCAAATGATAAGAGTGAGTACTCACTCTTGAGTTCCAGCACTACTCTCATTTACTGTACAGTTTTCAAAGGTACATCAACAATCCTAAAATCACATAAATAATGTCCTGCATAGGAATGAAAAATTTCCCATGTGGTAAACCCTCCCGTAAGATCTGAAAGTGGATAACAGCAAGTTCATCCAAAGACGGTCTCTTCACAAAATTTCAGCTGCCAAATCTTCCCACCATATATTTCAAAGCTTTTCCGGCCCATCAGTTTAACAAGCAGAGGCTGTTGAAAAATGTGAAAAGAAAAAGTTCTGCATCATAATTTTGCTTCTAAGAACTGCCAAGACATAAAGATAAACCAGGTTTGAGTTTCTACATTCACAGTTAGCCAACAAAGTTATCACACTGACCTTGCCTTTGCCCTCCCTCAAAAAGTGGAATCATGCTATCATAACTTTAAACTCACTCAACAAGATCTTAGAAAATTACAGGGATTTAGAAGCTCTCATTTGACACCACTTCCCCCTCCCCCCCCCCCCCCACCTCCATGCATGCTATAGAGGCTTTGCATACTTCATTAGCATGATAACCAATGCTAGCACTAAGGACTTTAAGTTAGTTGAGAATTCCCACTATCACTCTAACCAGAAAGCCAAAAGGCTTAGTGATTCCTTGCCGTTCAATATATTTTTACAAGCATTAATCGCCCACATGACAAGCATGGTTAGTACATTTTGCAACCATGCTTTCCACCTAAAACATTAGATGTTATGATATGTTGACATTTTATGATGGAAAAGCACAGTCTGTTATTGATGACGTATTTTTATTATGAAAAAAGCCACTCTTGTTAACCTTAAGGTCTCTTTATGATGAAAAGGCTATTTAATCAACCACTGAGGTATGTTGTTAGTATGGTCAGTTCACTATTGTTCAAACAATATCTATATGAAAGGACAAAGGTAAAACAAAATTTTAAGCCGTGAAAAAAAATGTAGACATCCCTTGAAAGGATCAAAAAGATGGACAAAACTGAAGATGACAATGTCATTATAAATAATCCATAAATAAAATATGACAACGAAGAGTTCTTTTTTCAGAGATTTATTAAATGCTAAACTGACAATGCCAAAAGTGTATAGCCGTAGCCTTTTGAATGAAAAAAAGCATTTCTGCACAAAGCCTTTTGTCAATGATTCTTTAAATGCTGACCATAGTCGAACAAAGTAACATAAAGCTGACATATTACCACTTGTCATGGGCGTCAATCCTGTAGGGGGAGGGGGACATCCTCCCCCCCAAGACACATTTTGGAAAAACTACCATTGACTTAAGATTTTTACACAGTAAATTTTTGATTGAAGTGGCCATGTTCCCTCACATTTGAGTAACCACAAAGCCTGAAGGCTTAGTGATTCCTTTCCACTGGAAGGATTGTAACAAGTGTGTTTTACTTTAACAGATTGTATATCTGCAAGAAATCGAAAATGTCTTGGGGCTGTGAATGTTGAAGGGGCCGTCCAGCAAATGTGGAAAAGTTTTTGTGGAATGAAATATGGGATGAAACAGACATTTCACTGGTGTGTGTGAGGTTTCATGAGTGTCAGCTCTATAGTACCCGTCTAATTGGTCCTGTAGTTAGCTTGATTCATCTCATTATTCACTCTTTTATTATTCTGTCTTATTGCTCTCCATCTCATTAGTTTCCTGTCTCATTAGTCACCTTTCTTGTTATGGACAGGTTGGGGTTATGAGATGGGGGACTTAGAAGATGGAGAGCAACCAGATGGGGGAATATAGATATTATCCTGTTTTATTCATGTACCCTTGTTGTAGATTGGGGGGGGGGGGGTAAAAAAGGGTTTATGACACTATTAGTTTTGGGGTGGGGGTGTCCATGGGCTATTGGTAGTTGTGTGACATTAAAAGCAATAAGGTCATTCTACTTTTTATGGGGCAGGCACATGGCACAAATAACATTCATCACAATTTCCTCACTAAGATATAATCCTGAAAATATTTACACATTTTGACCTGTAGTATGTGATGCTTCATGACCTTTGACCTACACCAAAAACAATAAGGTCCATTTACTCAATATGGACAACCCAAATGTCAAGTATGACATCCCTCCCACTTACTCTTCTTGGCATATTGTGTTAACAAAGTTTTGGCCATTTGACCACTGGTGGCTACAAATGACCTTTGACCTCTACCAAAAACAATAGGGACCATCTACTCAATACAGGCAACCTACATGCTCAGTATGAGAATCCTCACATTTATCCTTCTGGAGATACCGTGTTTACAAGCAGTTTTTATGGTATTTACCATTTGACCTCTGGTCACCCCAAATGACCTTTGACCTCCAACAAAAATGATAGGGATCATCTATTCAATGTGGGCAATACACATGCTACGTATGACATCTCTCACACTTACCCTTCCTAAGATATAGTGTTTACAAAGTTTTGACCTTTTGACCTCTGGTGACCTCAAATGCCCTTTGACGTTCACCAAAAACAATAGGGATCATCTACTCAATATGGGAAATTCACATGCCAAGTATGAGAACCCTCCGAGTTACCCTTCTTGAGATATCGTGTTTACAGGCCAAAGCGTCACATATGCACACACACACACATACACACGACATCACCATCGCATAGATTCCTTGCCTGCCTACGGCAAGGAATCAAAAATGGGAAAGATTTTCAAAATCATTCCCTCCAATGGATGGATTGTTGAGAGGAGTTTTGTAAACAACAGAGGAATTTTGATCATACACATGGTGGTGCACTACGTGCAGTGCCAGCTGTGTTTATTTGGCCTGGACGTCAAGTTCAAAGCCACTCATGGGAAGATTGGTCTGTCAAATAGTGTGTCCTATATAAATGCACTATGATCTGGAATGCATCCCCAATTTCTTGCATTTTACTCTCTGCTGGGCTGGATACTGAAGAAATTAGTGTGATTCTCGCTATTCCACCCCTTAGTGAGATCACTGATGATAACATTACCTATATCATTATGCTTTTAGTAGCACCAAAGGACTGCACAGAGAACATGACACCTAAGTCTTGAAACTTTCACCTGTAAATACCTGTGTTCTCCATTGGTAGGTTATACTTAAGGAAGAGAAAAACTTCTGGCTCCTTTTAATTTCAAAGAGCTGCCCTGTTCATCCACGTATGAGTAAAAGGCTTTACACATTGTATAATCTTAATAATTTATAACATGAACAACTTTTTGGGAAAGCAATCTTGTTTTATGTCCTTTAACAACTGAGTTTGCTTCTAGTATGCTCGTCAGGCATTACTGAAAATTTTTTATTGCAACAACCAACATATATATATATATATATAAAGATATGAATTGTTAACCCTTTTAATCCTGTTTCCTGTTGGTTTGTGACCTTCACACTGAATTATTTTGCTCCACAACTATCATAAATCCCACCTATAAAAACCAGCTATTTTGTCTCATACAGGGCTATTTAAATCTACATTACAAGTCTCTCTCTCTCTCTGTTGGAAACAATAACAGTGCTAAACAGGGCAGAGGGCAATGTCATTTATCTAACTGTTAAACTGTTGGCTAACTGCCAAGTCACTTATGTATTTCCTACGCCCATACTGGCCAGTTAGATAAATGACTCTCCCCTTACATTTGCCATGATCTCTATCTCTCAAGTTCAGTCTCCTCCCCCTCCAATTCAGTCTCTTTATCACCTCCAAGGCTCCAATATCACTATCATGATTACAATGGCAGCCATAGCATCATAGGTACCCACAAACATCATATACTGAAGTTAGAATTACTCATTTTCCATAAAAAAAAAAATTGCCAATATAACATGGTTTCATCCTGAAAAATTTCTTTTGACAATGTTGCATGCACTTTGTTGTAAAAAGGGCACACAGCCACTTAAACTCATGTGACTGTAGTCACCTGATTTTAGACTGGAAAACCTTTCTTTCAGTTAATATTACATTTTCTGCAGTTTTCCAGCCTTTCGGACTCAAAGGGCTTAGTAACCCAAACTCACCTCTATGTCATCTCCATCTTCTTGATCAAATATCTCATAAGCTTTTTGAAGCATTTCTATCCCGACACCTGCCATAATATCCTTCCTCAAGGCAGCAATTCTGTCCATTAACCTTCCTGAAGTGGTCATTGTTGAATTACCTTTAAAAGAAAAAGGTTCCAACGATGATGCATTTATTTTGGCATTTAATTGTTAAGTTTCATCCTGCCCAATAGTACTGTATGTAATGCTTAACCAGTGTAAAGATCCTGCACATACTGACACTTAAAGGAATGGTGATATGCATGGTTGTCACCAAACCATTTTGAGAGCCAGGTAATTTGTGGTCATTGTCCTGAGGAAAGGGTCTAAGAGGAGTCACTCTCCAACCTCCCCATTGCAAAATTTTTGCAGATTGAAGAGTGTTTACAAAAAATGATGAGTTATCATTCAATTCTAAAAAAAATCTAGGAATTTCGTCCAGCTAGGGTAAGAGATTTGTGCCGGGAGGTGATGCTGATAGTGATGGCAAGTACCGGGTGGAGATTTTCAGAGCCGGATAGCACCTCCAAATGCTGCCCAGAGTGGCGACAACCCTGGTGACATGTCAACAAACAGTCCTGACTCTACTTCAGAGTTCATGAAATTCAACAAACTTTTTCAAATCTGTTAAGTTTTCTTCACATATCATAACAAATGGTCAAACTTAGACAATCCCCTTATCCTACCTACAAGTAATTGTTTTAGGGGTGACTACTTAATGGCTGAATTTGGTTTTCAAAAATTTGTGACCTGACACTTTTTCAAATCATGCACTAACCGGTGTAAGTCAGGACCACACAAAATTCGGAAATTTTAACTTTTCCTGTAACTATTGGACATGAAACTTGACTAATCACGCTAATCATAATTCATGGGTGGAGATTTTCAGAGCCGGATAGCACCTCCAAATGCTGCCCAGAGTGGCGACAACCCTGGTGACATGTCAACAAACAGTCCTGACTCTACTTCAGAGTTCATGAAATTCAACAAACTTTTTCAAATCTGTTAAGTTTTCTTCACATATCATAACAAATGGTCAAACTTAGACAATCCCCTTATCCTACCTACAAGTAATTGTTTTAGGGGTGACTACTTAATGGCTGAATTTGGTTTTCAAAAATTTGTGACCTGACACTTTTTCAAATTATGCACTAACCGGTGTAAGTCAGGACCACACAAAATTCGGAAATTTTAACTTTTCCTGTAACTATTGGACATGAAACTTGACTAATCACGCTAATCATAAGCATTTTCATGCTGTGGAACCCTTAAACAATTTCATTAAGTTATCAGTATCAACTCAATGAGCCCCTTCAAAAAAGGATTTCCTAATTGAACCCTTTCTAAATAACAATTACAAAGGATTATGGGATAGCATCTTTGTGCGCATTGTTTCTTGTAAAGGTGAAATGAAATTGACAAAAACATGTCCCACAATTTTTTCTATTTGCTCTTTGGAAAATGATCCATCAAAATCTGTTGGAATTATTTCGATTTCTTTTACCATTCTCTCTACTGCTCCACTTGAACCAATTGGGTGGAAACTGGGCCACAAAACTCCATATAACCTAACCTAATGAACAATCAAGGGATAATTAAGACAGGGTTAACAAAAGAAATGTCAACAGTGTGCAACACTCCACATCATTATTTTTTGCATAAGCAGCAAGTTGCTTCAGAATATTCAAACTTTGAAGAACCGTAAAAGATATTGACATATTTCAACAGATTTTGCTTTAGGAGAGTTCACTCCCCAACTGCCAAGTGAAGTCAGGGCATTTTGCTGACATGTCACACTACCTTTATGAGCTAATTATATATGCTTTTTCCTTTTTCTATCTGAACCATGTTGTTGCATTACATGCACTCTCAATAGATTAGACTTTTGATATAGTGCACGATGTGACTATGTCATTCACATGAACTTTAAAAGTAATAAAATTTAATCTAGCAAAAATCTATAAATAGACAAAAACTGAGATATTACTATAGGTTGCAAAAGTTAGTGCTTAGTCCAGAATTAAATTTTGAGGTATCTGAGACACTTCTGACAGGGAATGGAAGGGAATTCCAGAGTCTAGGACCAGCAACCATAAAGGAATGGTCACTGTATGACTTGGAAGTGGTGTGTGGAACTACCAATTGTAATGTGGTACTGTAATAGATCTGAGATTGATTAAAATCTTTATCAGCACGTCATTGAGATATTTTGGCCCTTGATTATTTAAGCATTTGTAAATTATCAACATCTATTTAAAATTTTACTTTTCATTTTCTTAATACCACTTATGCCATTAAAATTCTAAAATCAATGATCATGGTATTCCCCTGGCTTTATTTTTTGGAGCCAGCCACCTCACAGAATATTACCCTAATTGCCACTTGCACTGTACCAACCATTGAATCTCCCTCCCTCACTGTTAAAAAAATTTTTTTAAAAAATACTCTTCATATGAGACAATTGGTTTCAAGCAATTTTGCACTTAAACCACATGCAAAAACACTTAATTCAAGAGGCTATTGCAACCTTACCTTTTTTTTTTAACAATATAGGTATCAAATCTGGCATCATTTACCTCACAAGCTCTAAAACCCATGGGAAACCCTATAAACTGATGGCATGAGTGTGAATATATGACCATGCCAAAGTAAGCTTTTTCCACCGACTAACACTTTTAACCACTGGATGTCTTACCAATGCCCTTTGGAGCTCTAGGTGCAGCTGGTGCAATCACTAGTTCATCAGATGTAGAGCCACTCTGTTCTTCATCAGGGTCAATGCTACCTTCGGGTGATTCTCTATCATCACTTGACTGCTTCTCATTCAAGTGTAGAGTAGTCTCCAATAATGAAGAAAACTGCTTAATTTCTTTCTCTTCTCTGCAAAATCCAGAACAACTTATTATATCAATCCTGACAGGTTCTATGGTTTTATTACTTTTTCTAAAGTACTGAAAGGAAAATGACAGTCAAAACTTATATTTTTGTGTGACCTTTTAACTGATCAAATTACAGGTTTGCAGGTCGGGTACGTATCTTCCAACTTTGAACTTGATCAAACTTTACAACACATTTCTTGTTCACATACACAAATATTTCAGCACTATTCAATACTCAAAAAGTTACCCACACAATTCCACACAGATTTATATTTCTGATATTAGGTTACGTACAGTGTTTTATATCCCTAAACACCATATTTGGTGATGATATAAAACACCATACTACAATTTGCTTACCATTACTTAAATTAGCAGTATTGTAACCATACATCAGGTTGTTTATATCAGGGCCTTGAGTTTCATATTTTCAAGGTGTGCTATAAATCACACTCCTTAAATTAAGGAGAGTGGTAGGTGGGCTAGTGGGCTATTTTATTAACCTTAAAAAGGGTAATGTGAGCTCCCATTATTCATTGATGTGTGCAAAAGAATTACCTTCCTCACAGGGATTTGCAGGGAGTGATGCCGGTGATCACACTCATATGTCTCAAAACTCAAGGTCTGGCATATGTATGGACCATTTACTAGCTTACCACTTCATCCAACCATACAGACATACATTGTATAGTATACTATAGTTTCAAAAACACAACAGACCTTCTCCTGACTTGTTCTGGATTATCTTCTTCACCAGATGAGCTTGAGTTATCAGTGTCTTTTCCATTGGCGGCTTGATCTTCTCTCTTCTACAAAATGAAGAAAAGGTACCATGGTATCACAGGTTGACCTCACCCAACAATGTTTGCATAATGGTTTCCAAAGGGAAAGCACTTCTAAGTTTCCACATAAGTGTCTTAGTAGCACCTCTCCACAGTCACCAAACTCACTCAAAAAAAAAACTTTAATTGGGTTGAATTGAATTTGATTAGATTGAATTGAACTAAATTGGATTGTATTGAACTGTATTGAGTTGCATTGCATTGAATTGAATGTATTAACCTAAACAGAGCCTTATACTGACTCGCTCTACTCTAAGACACTTGGATTCCAATTTACACCAAGGGAAATTTTAGTCTATAAGGAAAAAGTTGCAATGGCTGTAGGAGTCACTGTCCTACAATTTAATACAAAGTACCATTATTGTGCACTTGAACATATTTGAAGTAGTAGTAAAAGCATACATTATACTCAAGAAAGCAAAATATTTACACAGCACTTTGCAAAGGTGCATGAACAACTCCTGCTGAGAAATTGGAATGCCACTTATTGAAATGATTTCTACTCTAATTTATACAGTATTATATTCATCAAAACAGCACAAATTAATGTTTTGACTGCAATACTTTCATTTAAGATTATGCACTTCGTTCTCACGAGGACATGGATGACTAAAACTCATTGGAAATGCACTTAAAGGGGGGAGGGGGGTGGGGAATGCACTGCAATTGAAATGAGTGCAACTGCTGTGTTTCATGATTGCCTCTTGGGAGTCATGCGACAATATTTTTCTCTCTTTCAATTATGACATGTAGAACAGTTACTGATTGGCTTACCTTAAGTATGCAATATTTAAGTTCTAAAATATCATGAAAATACTTGAAGGAAAAATGTCAAAATATTTGTGGGGTCTGGTTGTTCAAAATAAGTTTGAGGTGATTGCTTTTGCCTTTCAACAACTCTATCAATTGCCATCTTACCTTAACATTAATGCTAGAAGGATCGGACTTGGTGTGAGTAACCCTCTTCTTTGGAACTCCGAAATCAGCCTCATCTCTGCCAACACTGGAATCTACTCGACCCCCAACTGAGCAAAGGAACACATAAACAGGAAAAGGATTAGTACAACTTTCTGATTTTCAAAATGTCTGAATTTTGAAAAGGATCACAAATTTGAAAAAACTGTCATCAGATGTTTACAAGTTGCAAATGACAGTGACCTTTGGGTCCAAAATTTGCTTGAGTCCATAGTTTCTGCAGGAACTAAAGAGCCTCCTTGGTTCCTAAATAATCCATGTCTGATTTGTACATTCTGTACATGGATCTCTCCATTTACCGCACAGTGTGTGGGCTGATATAGTCATAGAATTGTAAAAACCTGCGAAACAAGCGTTTTTCTAAAATCAGTTCACATAGCCTACAAAATGTATGCCAACATACATCACACATGCATCCACTGATGTCACTCGTTAGTAATGTAGGTTGAACCCACAGACTTCTAATATACATGGACAGAGAGAGCATGTAACGCATACCTCCTATATGTAGATTGTTGCCACCAATTGGACTATAGTTTGTATGATTTGAAGATGACTCTGTAATATTTTAAACAAAAGTTTACTTTGAATGAGAAACAATATCATGTTCCTGTAATGCCTGTACTTATTTTGGCCTTACCTTGTATAGCTTCGAAAATACTTCAACTTTCTTACAAAATCTGTTGATTTACTTGAGAGCAAGTCCAAACTTGCACACAAAACCATAACAGACAGCCATCTTGCCATGTCTTTTTTCACACGTACAGCAGCGACAATCTAACATGCAGTATGCTCTGTCCATATATAGGAAGTCTGTGGTTGAATGTCACAAGATCATCTGATGACAACTCTTTCTCTTTAACCTCCATACCCACAGTGTGGCTGTTCACACTGCCATAATTTACACAGTACTGTAATAGCACACAGTCTGCACTGGAAACAGTACTAATGTTACTTGTATGTCATTACCTTTTTTGTGCAAGTTCATTGCAGCACAGAATGCATGACTGGAAGCACATCCTTCAATGAATAAAGTGAATTGAAAGGATGAATACTAAACCCTTGATACAAATCTCATTTTTTCATACCACAAAACTGTGTAGTACACTGGGCGTACTTTCATAGCTTTTCAATTTTTGGAAAAACAATGTGAATGATCTATTTTGAGATGTACAGCTGACACAAACCATTAAGAACATAGCTAGATATTGTATGGTGAATGCCATGCACACATACACATGCAAGCATTCATATACACCACAAACAATCTATCACACTCACACCTAAAAATGCAGTTTTAATATCCCTTTAGCTCTTAATTTGATCCATCATGTAGGCTTACATCATGAAGCAGACTTTATGTATGTTTTCAAGATACCCAACCAGATGTATGGGTGTTGTCAGGATATCCACTAAAATGTATGGATACTGTCAGAATATGCAATCAGATGTATGGATGTTGTCAGGATATCCAATCAGATGTATGGATGTTGTCAGGATATCCAGTCAGATGTATTGATGTTGTCAGAATGTCAAGTCAGGTGTATGAATGTTGTCAGGTTATCCAATCAGATGTATGGATGTTGTCAGGATATGCAATCAGATGTATGGATGTTGTCAGGATATCCAATCAGATGTTGTCAGGATATCCAGTCAGATGTATTGATGTTGTCAGAATGTCAAGTCAGGTGTATGAATGTTGTCAGGTTATCCAATCAGATGTATGGATGTTGCCAGGATATGCAATCAGATGTATGGATGTTGTCAGGATATCCAATCAGATGTATGGATGTTGTCAGGATATCCAGTCAGATGTATGGATGTTGTCAGGATATGCAATCAGATGTATGGATGTTGTCAGGATATCCAGTCAGATGTATGGATGTTGTCAGAATGTCAAGTCAGGTGTATGAATGTTGTCAGGTTATCCCATCAGATGTATGGATGTTGTCAGGATATGCAATCAGATGTATGGATGTTGTCAGGATATCCAATCAGAGGTATAGATGTTGTCAGGATATCCAGTCAGATGTATGGATGTTGTCAGAATGTCAAGTCTGGTGTATGAATGTTGTCAGGATATCCAATCAGATGTATGGATGTTGTCACGATATGCAATCAGATGTATGGATTTTGTCAGGATATGCAATCAGATGTATGGATGTTGTCAGGATATCCAGTCAGATGTATGGATGTTGTCAGGATATCCAATCAGACTGCATATGACAATGATATGAATGACTACGAGGATTTGAAAGCGTGCCATAATATGGTTTTCTTGCTTAGGCATATGGTTAGTCTTCTTAGTGTGTGCTTGGTGGGAATTTCAGTGCTGTTTATTTTACCTGGGGCATTGTAAAACATGCTACACTATGGCTATTCCTGCTCAGGCAACTGGTTGGTGTTCACAGAGTACATTGATTTCTCATTTGACCCCTTGATTTCAACAGCCATAGGCCTACTTGATTTCTAAAGTTCGGAGGCTATATTCACCCAATGCCTAATATGTGTCACACTGCATGCCCTCATCAAAATTCAACCTTGAAACATGGGCCATTCACTTTCATATTTTTCATATGATATTTCTGTTTTCTCCCCTGATGCATGCAAGGGGTTCATATGAATCAGAAACTTACCACTTGAAGAAACTGGTGGGGTGTTATGTTCCTGAGATTCCCTAAGTTCTCTCCTCCTGGCTCTTGCTGAGCTATTGATTGATCTCTGAAAATAGAAACAATATGTTCCTTTGAAAAAATCACAAAGAAAGACTGCAAGGGTGTTCTTACACCAAGCCTTATCTGTTGCTAAACTAGAATGCCAAAATACAACCAAGTTTTGACAAGGTCATTTCAGCCTAATTCAGTTTTTACTGTAATCTTGTTCTCATGTGATGCTATACCAGCATTTTACATGACATATTTCAGCCATGTTTGAGAGCAACCCCTGTGTGTAAGTACAGGCTTGCCCTTAGACATGGAGGTTGATAATGTCTGGTTGTGACATAAGTGACATAATGAAGAACTATCTATGGCATAAAGAACATGCAATTTGTAAATTTGTAAAAAAAAGGCCATACCTACTGCTGTCATATGCTTAAAACACTGCATAGGGCCTAGCAAAATTGAATCTGAAACTGGCCACTATTTTGCAACTTAACAGTATCCTTATGCCAAGCATTTCTCATTTTCAATGCATGTTACTCACCTTAACATCAGAACTACGAGGTGTTGTTACTTCATCTCTGGAGCTGCTCACAGAGCTAGAAGATGATGACCTAGATCGCTCTGATGATGGGGCAGATGATACACGCTTCTTGGAACTATTGCTTGTTCTAGGAGTGCCAGCTTTACTTGGCGGTTGAGGTAACGGTCTTCCTTTCCTTGGGGTAACAGGCTGAAAAACATGTTTAAAGGGTAATAATAAAGAATTTTTATGACCTTTTTCTTGAGACGTAACATAAAATTACATGAAATTTGAGGTAAAAGATTAAGGGGGAGGGTCATTTATCTAAATGAGCAGTGTGGGCAGATGGGGTAAGAACTACACGAGTGACATGGCAACAACTGCCAGTGAGATAAATTCTGCCCTAACCAAGTTTGATATTTCCAGTGAAAATACAATTTGACATTGATATCATGTACATGAAAATTAAACCATGTCACTTTGTTGAAATTTTTTATGATTTTATATGATTTTTAGGTAGCTTCTAAAAACCCGTGGATTTGTCTGCAGGGGGCATTATCCACTTGGTTTGTTCACTTAACTGTTCATTTTTTCTTACATTGAAATCATGCACTTGAGCTGCCTTTTCTGTTTGCATGTTACACAACCAACCATATGCAGAGGTCTCAAGTTGCACATAGCCTGTATATAACAGTCTCTGCTATGTGTCCATTTGTCCATTAATGAATAGAGTCTTACAGTTCAATGAGTATGGTGTATTTGGACCAAGAATATTAACAAAGGAGACAAGAGAGATTAAGTAACAGTGATGTGGGGACTAAAAGAGCTAAAATTAGCTACTAAATCTAATGTCTAAAGCCCCCATACGTTAGGGGAAAAAAGTTACTTGCTGTTTAACCCTTTTGCCACTAGAGGGTGACCCTCTGCCACACTGAGCAGAGTATTATATTCTGTATACACATCATGTATGAACAGATTCCATGAATACTAAGTTTTGGAATGGAGGCTGTCATATTTGCATTTGCTATAACCAAAGAGGGTGTACATATGTAAAATATCTCCTCTTTGTGCCTTTTTCCAAACCAAATCATGATTACACACATAAGGTTTATACCTAGCTATTCCAGGACAGTATAGTGGTTTTGCAGCAAAACTGTATGAATATAGCAATGGTAAATTAGGGTTTTGCAGCAAAACCATACATAGGAAAGGGGCTAATGCAGATCTAGTAAAACAGAACAAATCCAAGGATTGAGAGCCTTAAAACCACAACCATACGCCATGATGAGAATGAACCGACCTGGTCTGATTTTGCTGGTGTTTTAGAAGATGGCCTCTTCTTTGAAACAGGATCTACTTTTCTGGATGGAACTGAGCTTCCACTTGCATCACCTGAGCCTGCAGGGGCTGCAAGAACCTGCTCCTTCTTCTCCTGGGATAGACAATATACAAAAGCTGGAAGCTTAAAATGAGAATCCAACAAGGTATGCAAGGGAGCTTTCTCGTGGGTCCTTTCCCTTCTCATCTACACTGTATTGATATGATATTCTTCATTAATTGCCATTTGTAATTGTTTTAAGGGCAAGTTTCAAGCAAAAATTTTAATTTCCATATGTGAAAGCAGTACAAAACCTACAAAGTGTGGTGAAATTTCCATTCAAATCGGACATGTACTTCTCAAGATGTCAATAAATGAAGTCACTATATTGTGTAACAAAGTGAACTTAAGGGAAGCAGAGATCATATTACTTTCTCTCATCTTAAGTAACCCTCTAACATTTCAAAACTTGATGTGACCTTTAACCCTTCTTATAACTATTACGTGTATCATTTTTGTTTAGTATGTTGTTGATATGCTTATGCCGTTTATTTCTTCATATATATGTATTGAGAAGAAAGTAAATAAGCTCAAATGAGCTAAACAGCAATCTAGTGCCCCCACAACTGGAAAAAGGCTGCATGATCCATTGTATAAAACAAGGAGGTCATAAGTTGAGGTGCAAAACCCTATCTTACCTAAGGTATACAAGAAATGATTGCCCTTGTTTTCCACCATTCTGTAGAGTCAAACTACAATACTGAACTTGGAAATTGTGATACACATTTTAGCAATAACGAATGGTTGATACACTGACAGTACAGTACAGTGGTTTCAAGACAAAACAAGACAACCAATACTGTGGTTTCAAGACAAAACAAGACAACCAAGATGCAACAACAGCTTCTACTAAAAGCTTTTGTGCTTACTATTTTACTTAAATTATTTGGACTAAACTGGACTCATTTCATGCCTTTTTTGCAACAACTTCACGGTCAATATTCGGCTCAAGGGATACTGTGCAACATCTACACAGGCAATTTGAACTTGACTATTTTATGGCAGAAATTTAAAAAAAAATGTTTTTGTGTGCTCACAGTTGAAGATGAAACTTCACTTATTGGTGTCAAGACCCCTCCTTCCTTAGTGGACTCTGCTGATACAGGCCTGCTTGATATCTGTTCTGAAGGTAACTCAGTTATTTCAGGTTTTGACCCTCTCCTGCCCTCGGAACCTGAGGAGCTTGGTCTCCTGGTTATTTTAACAAAAGGAAGAATTTGATACAGTATACTTACTTTAATAATGTCGAATATTTTCTTCCTCATTCAACAACATGATCTATGCCAGGAAATTAAATTATTTTTTTAATGCTATTATAAAGCACACATTTCATATATCGAGACAGCAATGCAGTGAAGTGTTAAAGGCCTTTCTAAACATAGCAACAGTTTGTAAAATTGATCTGTTAATTCATGTGCAACCTCCACCAACATGACAGCATATAGATGAATCCTGACAGCAAGTGATGGTCTGATTTCAGTTGGCCATAACTGGGGTCAATTACCTTTTAATCTTTCAAATTTCTTTGCTTATCCATATCATGGATGGTTTTACACTAAATTGTATCATGATTCCCTCTATTTCACTGAATATGAGGGTTTGGAATTTATGCAGACAATAAATAAAGATGGTTTAAGGCTGATGGACCTCACTAATGGCTGCCTGCAGTCAATGATTGGATTCATCTACAGAGTGCTTTCACTGATGTCACAAGCCCTGACCCTTTTGATGAGCAAAAAAATAGTGTAGTATACTAACTAGTGTAATATGCTAGTGTAGTATGCTAGTGCCATATGCTAGGGTAGTAGGCTGAGAAACAGCTGAAAAACCATGTGTGATGTTTGAACTAAAACACTTGATTTTTTGCCCAGAAGTGGGCCAATTGTGACATCATGTGCTTACATGTTCATGTGTCTGTACTTAAGTTAGATGAGTTTCTAGCCACTAGGTTTAAGTCCAGCCATGGCCGTTATTCCAGCAACAGCTTACCTACTTGTTTTCCCTACTCCATTGCTTATGCTCAGCATCAAGCACAACTGTAGTAACTCCCATATTTTAAGTATGTCTCAGCCATGAGTGGAACTTCAGACCTGTCTGTAGCCACTGAATATCCACCAAAGAAATACCAGAAAGTAATGAATTGCAACAGTCAGATTTTAACAAAATCACAGACCCCATAGCATGGGCACAACTAGCCCCATCAAATTCTGTGCAGATTTTGCAAATGAAAATTTATACTTTAAATAATAATTATATGTGATCTTTAACATCAACAAAAAGCTCTGGTCACACTTCAACGAATTTGAAGCTGACTCTGATCTGATTGCTCTGGGGTTTTTGTAAAAATCTTTGCCATCTTTGGAGAGAAGAGCAAAAAAATTTGTAAACCAGTGTAAATAAATAATTTGCATCTGATGTTTTAAGAAAATAAAATGCCAACTAACTTTTACACGATGTAACACTTACACACACTTTTAAATTCCATAGTCCTGAGGTACAACACATATATTTACATATATTGGCAAATTTCTGGCTTTTTCTAACCAAGATTGAGAGGATTTTAACAAAAAATTTTGTTAAAATCACACAAAATCACAAAGTCATATCAGAATCCAATCCGAATTTGTTGTAGTGTGACAGCAGATTAAGCACCTAAATTCTTCACAACAGTTGATAAGGTGATAGAAGATACACCAATTTTCCCATTTAAATTAAAGGAAGAATGTGGTTGTTTACGTGAAGAAGTAAGGAGCTGAGCTAGTTCAAATTGTTGAGCTTACACAAAGTTTGTCAGCTGGCATCCAAGAACACACATCATTTATGTCACAAGTGATCATATACTCGGCTACATCATGCAGAGTCCTCAATTTACCTCGATTCAAAACCTAGTGTAGGTTTGTTGCTACATGTCCTCAGGGTAATCATTTCACATCACTCCTGTTGGATGTATTACAACCTAATAAAGCCAACTAATCTCAACGTTGTAAGAATCAAAACTTACGTGCCATAAATGGTGCAAAGCCAGTCTTTGACAAATCCCCCGCCCGACAGCCCGGGACAAGTAAAAAAATCACTCGGGCAACTGCCGTGCTCAATGTTGCAGCCCGCCAGGCAAGTACCCCCAGCCTTAAATTTTTGAGTTGTGCAAACTGGCATTTGTACTTTTAGACTTTTAAAAATTGTATGTACTCAACAGATTTGAATTGGACGAATAGATATTTATGCAGGCAAGTAGACTAAGAAAACAGCTAGCCCGCGGGGCAAGTAGGAAAAAAAAAATTGTCTGGATGTTTTACACATAAAGAGTGAAAAATGAGCAACATGGTGGTTGTTTGTGGAACTTTGTTTTGCAGGCATCTGATACATTACGAACTCATCTGCTTAGAGATCCAAACTCTGGTTTTGGAATAATAAACTGGGTGTCTGTTACCAAATTCAATTAAATTTGGTTTCTGAGGACATGGCTGATTTATTCTCAGTAACATTTGAACCCTTCTTTGGGTAATTAAAGGCTCCCTGTTCATAATCTAAACAAAGGATTTAACTCTGCAATCACAGGACATTTCAGTAGCTTATCTGCTATGAGGGCAACATTACCTTGCCCTCGTGCCTTCTAAAAACATTGCAATGTGTTTTTTGATGTATGGGTTCCGAAGTATTCTTGCCACACTTGGTCTTTTATCTGGTGATTGATGAAGCATTGCCTTGATTATTTCTGACAACTCTTTACTATAGGCTTGAGGCATAGCTGGCATCTGCACAAAAAAAGTGAAAGCATTATTAGGATAACATAACTATAGATTTAAAAGCATGCTTTTTACCAAGTCCTTCATCATCCTTCTCCCCTCCCCATGATAAACCTAAAATTGAGCCTTAATATACCTATCCTGACAAACAATTTTTCACATAGAGATGTGCTAAAACCTCAGAGCTTCCAGAGGCTTCACCACATTGACTACCACTAAGGTTTTGCTCCCATGGAACCCATATGAAATCCAACAGGATACCTTAACAGGACCTGGACCGTATCTGCTAAAATGAGACATTGCCTACCCTCAGATAAAGCATATTATAGGTACTGCAACATTTTCCTCACATGAAATACAGTGAAAGTTTTTTAATGTGGAGAATGCATTGCACCACTCTTACAATACCTCCTAAGAAAAAGTCTGACAAAGTTAAATGTGAAAATACAATGATGGAATGGCTAATACCCAAATCCAACTCAGTCCCAATTTGGTTGGGTGAGAGGCCAGAAAATAGGCTTTTGATAGCAAAATAGAAAATTTTACTATTCTCCATTTGTCACTAGAGTTATGTATCCACCAAACATGTAGGGCCAGTATGGTGCAAAGGAATGTTGTTCATGGCTTTGGGAAGGGGCAGTAATGAGACATCAGTACGTCTGTCACAAGCCTAAGGTACATTGGCCTAGTTCCCACACACACTTTGCTCCCTCAGCTAAGCCTAAGATCTCCCCATACAACTTTTTTGCGGACATATTTCTGTAAAAGGTTTTCTCTGTGAAATGTAAACCACTTGTCACAGTGATTTCTTGGACCTGAGCCCTGCAAATTAGTGGTTATTGTAGGGTAAGTAGGCTTGCATACAAGGCCAAGTAACAATGTCATCATAGTAGAGCTTTATATTGGTCTGTCTTGCATATCATTCTAGCGTACACCCACACGTGCAGTGTCCCTAGCATGCACAGATAGTGCTATTTTTCAATTGTGAGATTATTGACAATGTTGGCAATGAGGAGCAATAATGACATCTACTCCGCATCAAGTGTTTCTTTGTTTCACTTTAACAAATGATTCTTACCTTTCCTCTTAATATTTTATAAACCAGTGAATTCATATCTTTGGCATTAAAGGCATGCTTCAATGTTGCCATTTCATAAACACAGCATCCAAGGGCCCATACATCTGACTGGAGAGAAAAAAATATATGGACAAATACTGTAAATTAAATTCTCATGTAGAAAGAATCTAATGAATTACAAACCCTACAAACAGAGATGGTGAGATTTTGTCACTCATATAGTGCAGCAGTGCTTAATACTAATGACACTGATTCTCTTGTATCATTGATTGTACAGTACTGTGCAATGAAAGCATATGTACTGTAATACTTTCTTGACAAAATCCATGAAATGAAGTGAGGTCATTATTTTTTAACATGTGAGGGTGTGTTAGATCTTTTAAGGGTAATGTTTCAAAAGCCTTTACTTAATTACAGCATAAGAGTCTTGAAACCACATACTAATCATGGAGTCAACGAGTGTCACCACTGAATGGTTATTTCAAAATGGAAGAATGATGAACCAGTTGGGTATATTTCATATCCAGAAAACTGCACTTTTTTTGATTCCTTCATGGTGAAAACATTTTCAAGTACATTCAAACTCTAAGATTTGAAATTGTACAATTTCTTTACCCACTAAGCACCTGTTAAGAAAAGTCTGGACCAATTCAACTAAAGTAAATAACCAAAAGAAGCTACTGAAAAGAGTTACAACCCAAACCAACATAAAAAATTACATATTATGAATACTGGGTGAAAGAACTGACTCCAATTGCTCCAACAGTGTGCAGTCAAGATTTGTCTTGCGCAGAGTAATGATATATAAAAGGAGATAGAACAGAACCTTTCAATTTATGCTAATCACTTTACTAAGTAACTAGATTTTGCAGATGAGCAATAGTGTAGCCAGGATTTCAACTGGGAGGGGAAGGGCAGATGAAACGACTACTGATCACTGTTCTGGGAAGGAGTCCAAGTGAAAAGAAATAAAAAAATGAACAGTTGAAGAAATTAACCGACAATTCAATAATACCTGCACAAAAGACTAAATAATACAGTGGCTGTGACCTTTATGTTAATCAGACTTTGATGATGCTGATCACAGCATTCTTACCAGGGCTCAAAATTAGTGGTTTGTCCATTTGCCCAGGCAAGTGATTTTTGCCTAAAACAACTAATATTTTTTCCTAGTTGTCCATGGGACAATCACACCAATACCTGTCTACACACTTCAAGTCAGCCTGCCTCATGTTAAAACTTGCTCTTACCACAAAATTCTGCTCAGCAGGATTCTATAAAAATGTACATAAATGCCACTCTCCTTGTGACTACTGTATAGACAAGACTGAGTTTACACAATATATAATGAAATCTTGTGGTACTGACTAAACTGAGTTGGAACAACTTGCAATGAAATCCTAGGGTATGTAGGCCAATATTATTTTATGATGGGGCAACCTCACATTTGGATTGACAACCAAATTTTCTTAACCACTCGTCCCTGGGGCAACTGATTTTTCTACCCTAATTTCAAGCCCTGCTTACCTTGTAATTGTATGGTCTGTTACTGAAAAGTTCTGGGCTCATGTAGTATGGTGTTCCAATAAGTGTTGTGGCCATATCATTGCTGCCCTCCAGTACTCTTGCAATCCCCAAATCCCCAACTTTGATTATCTTGCTTTTAGTTAAGAAAATATTTTGAGTTTTCAAGTCCCGGTGAAGAATATTACGTTCATGCATGTACTGCAAAAGGAAAGAAAATATTATCCTGGGTAAAAATAAGGCCAACTGTGTGGTTAATATGGCAGAAACGAACATGTTTACCAACTGGATAAATCACATTTCAATCATATTTAATTTTCTGCTTTGTTTTAGACTCACAAACTGGCCAACATTGTTTTCTCAGAAAATGGAACACGGGCAGCAGCTCACCATGCGATGTATGGTGAGTGCACAAGCATTTCTCTCCATGGGTGGGGTCCCTCAACAAGTGGGGTCCCTCAATGGGTGGGGTCCAAGGGATGAAATTCCTCAATTCCTCTCTGAATTTTCACAATACATGTGAAAATCACTTGTTTTTGTCAAGTTGTTGCTTTGCAACTTCTCTGAAGATTTTTAGTATTGTTTCATTTAAACAGGTAGTGAGAAAAACATAACATTATGAATTTTATGGATTTTAAAGCTCATAAAACAACAGTTCCGCTTAAAATGGAACAGTTGGCCAGCTTGGATTCATATTTGATATAATTGCTTTACAGAAAAGGTAAGTACAAGGTAAGTATTACACCACGGTTACACTGACATTGAACTTGATTTCAATCACCAACATGACCATATATCTTTTGGAACATATTATTCTTTTCATTACTAAACCCATGCATGCACCATTTACTCTTGAAACTGTTTGGAAATTGGTTGAAAACTGGGCAGCAAAAATAAATCTAACCTAACCTCTAGAAAGGAAAACTATACTTTGTACATAAGCAGGGTTCATACACATTTTAAGTGACAAATTTTCATGAGCTTCCATGCCTTTCAAGGACCTTGACTGATATTTTCAGGTCATATAAGAACAGTCAGATACGATATTTTCATCTTTTTTCTGAAAAACAATGTATCTGAACATGAAGAAAATCAGAGTGATACATCCACTCCCTAAATTTCCTCACTTAACAACCTTTCCAAAAGTTGCTCATTTTCCCTTACTTTCCAGGCCTGGAACTTCAAATTTCAGTTTTTCCTGACTGTCTAGGATTTCCAGAACATGTAGGAACCCTGACATAATTTTAAATTATATATACCAAAGACGGGTTTCACATGAATAAAGGGTGGCTAGAACTCCCAAAGTCCCATCACTTTGTACAGGAAACAATCATGACAGAATTTATGTGTTTACTGACTGGTTACGAGATTTTACAACACATGGATTAATACATATGACACTGTTGTGGCTGGATGGGTAGAGAAATTTAAGTGAATGTTGTGTGTGGGCATGAAAGGGCAGTACCATGTGTAACATTATTCAGCTTATTTGATTTAAGTTTAGTTACAGCCTGTAGAAGTGACATTACGTTGATACATTTTTAAAAATATTGCACAACTTAGAAATTGCATTGACGTTTTAATGACTTCATAGTAACAAAATTCATTGTGTTTCATTTTGATTGAAGACAAGGTAGGACAATTGTAACTGGCTTCTTGAGAGATGCTACTGACAAGGATTTGAAACTTTTATCACTTGTCATTCACTACAAAATGTGGCAGGCATTTTTTCATGACACTGCATGTACACTGCAGTTCAATTCACATCTGTGAAAAATATAAGCAGAGAAGTTTATACACTCAGCAACAACTTTTCAAGTCAGGATGGTAGTGGAAAAGGATGGAGAGATAAATGTAAGCAAAAGCAGCATTACTGTCCTGACATTAAGAACATTTTCATTTTGCAGAGAATGGTGCAGAAGGATGGCATCTCAATAATGACAGATACACATTTATTGAGAAAGTTGCAAAGCTTGTTGAATCCAAAATTTTTGATAAGTTGCAGCCAGAGTGCCACACACACACAAAATAAGTATGATTGACAAAATCATGACAGTTTCTTCCTCAAGACAGGGAGGTCTAATTCTCTAAACATTATTCCTTAAAATGGCTAACCAGATGAGTACTGTCTTCAATGATGTACATTTGCATGTAGCTATTACTTGCAAGTTCGATATCATAGTAAATTATGTTATGGATGAGGAAATTGCCATGGCAATCCCTTTACCATCCTTTTTCTTGGCCAGACATTAAATCAAAAAGTCCCTAACAACAATATCAGACAACCCAAAATGTTAAAGGTTTACATTAGACTAACCTGTAAGGCCATTGCAATCTGCACAAACCATTCTACCACTTGTTTCTCATCCAACATCTTGCCTTTCTGCTGTTTCAGTCTATTGTACACATCTCCCCCATCACAGTAACCCATCACAATGTACAGGTGACCATCCTCACTGTTGAAAGAGTCTCGGTACGACACAATGTTGGGATGTCTCAGTTTGGACAACAGTTTGGCTTCTTGCTCTGCTGCCCTCTTTTCCCTCTTGCTGGCATTTTTCAGTTCCATTTTTTTGATGACATACTATTACATGATAGAAAAATATTACAAGAAACCTTACAAAAGCTTTCCGTTAAACAGGGATGAAGGCTCTCATTACAAGAGATAATTTTTGTACATGGTTACTTGAAGTTTTATTTGCCATATGTGATCTGTTGTCCATTATGATTTCTACTCTCTCTTACAAATGAAAGTATTTTTTTGTTTGATAGATATAAGGGTGACAGTTGAAAGAACCTCCAACTTCTATTGCTTTTTCATTTTGGTTATGAAGGTGCTAGTCTCCTCAAAAAAAAAAAAAAAATATCAAAAAAAAACAAAAAAAAAACTAAAGCACCAATGGTGCAGAGGCTCATACCTTCAAAGAGTCCCTAGGCTGTCTATACTAGTTTAAATGACCTCAATTGACATATAACCACAAGTATACTCTGTCACCCTGAAGGCAACCAACAGAATGTCACCAAAATGTTCCAAGCTATCTTCTGGGTTAAATTTATTCTACTGCCATCAGAGTTATAGGGAATAGGAACCCTTGGACCACATCTTGGGCCTTAGACCCAAACTTTTTGTTTACAATAAAGGTACCATAAACTACTACGCTCTTTCAAATTGTACGCTTGAATAAGAACAGCAGTCTTGAAAAGCTATAATACTATATAATATGTCATTCTATGAGAAATAAGATATGAACCTCAAGTTTTACTCACTGTAGTAATCCTGTCTAACCTCAAAAGAGTAATTAGAGTACAAAACCATTTTCCAAATAGCTACTAAATAGGACTATGGGATAGAAAGTGAGTGTGTTATTTTTTGCCACAGTAAAAGGCCTTGGACAAAAATGACACATACCAAAACACAATCCCATGATCTTTTGTAATTGTCATCGAAAGGGTTTGTATAACTTACTTGTTTGTTGTCTTTCTTTTGTTTCACAAGCCATACTTCACCATAACTACCCTTCCCAACTACTGACAACTTCTCATACAAGTCCAAGGACATGATCTCCTACTGTTTCACAAAATGGA